>CM039674.1:284463496-286963496 GCA_022496015.1 Hordeum marinum
TGGTTGTCATCTTTGGAAAATGTCTTTTGTTGTTATCATGGAATCTGACCATTCCAAAGTCTTTGAAGGCTTTAGGAGAGGAGACTTGTATGTGATTTCTCTACAGGTCCTCACCCTGCCACATGCCTACTTGCAAAGTCCTCAGAAGGCTGGCTGTGGCATCGACGACTTGGACATGTTGCTATGAGGAACGTGCACATGCTCATGAAGAAAAAGCATGTCATTTGCATTGAAGGTGTCAAATTCCTCAAGGACCACCTCTGTGGTGCATGTGAGTCTGGGAAGATGACTAGATCCAAGCATCCCTCGAAGACAATCATGACCATGACTCAACCTTTTTAATTGCTTCATATGGACCTCTTTGGACCCATTTGTTATTCCACACTAACAATTCTTCAAGTTTGTATGGCTTTGTCATTGTTGATGATTACTCCCGTTACACTTGGGTGCATATTATTCTGTACAAAAATGAAGTGCAGGATGTCTTCAGACGATTTGCTTCAAGGGCCTCAAAAAACTTCAGCATCAAGATCAAGCATATCATGAGTAATAATGGGACTGAGTTCAAGAACACAAATCTTGATGAATATCTTGATGAACCTTGTATTGCTCATGAGTTATCTTCCCCATATACTCCCCACCAGAATGGCATCATGGAGCGCAACAATAGGACTCTTGTTGAGATGGCTTGCACCATGATTGATGAATACAAGACTCCTCGTCGCTTCTGGCCAAAGGCAATTGATACATCTTGCCACATCATCAACATGGTATATTTTCATAAATTCTTCAAGAAGACTTCATATGAACTCATGACTGGCAAGAAACCCAATGTAAGTTATCTCAAAGTATTCGGTGCAAAATGCTGGATTAGATATCCTCACCATAGTTCTAAATTTGCACCGAAAGTACATGAAGGTTTTATGCTTGGTTATGGAAAGGACTCGGACACCTATAGAGTCTTCAATACCTACCACCAATAGCTTCTTGAAACTATAGATGTGCGGTTCGATGAAACTAAGGGTTCACAAAGAGAGCACCTGCCTTCTATGCTAGATGAAAAGTCTCCCGAGGAATCCATTAAGCTAAAGGCTACTGAAGATGTCATACCCACTGAAGAACATCAACCTACTGATGAAGTCATTCCAACCAATGAAGACATTCATGCTGATACACCTAAAGAAAATGGTGCTGAAGAAAATCCTCAGCCACGTCAACTTGCTCATCAAAGAGTTGCAAACGAAGTGTAGATTGACAAATCATCGACGACATCAATGCACCTGGTCCCCTCACTCGCTCAAGAGCTTCATATTTGACTAACTTTTGTGGGCACTTTGCTTTTGTCTCTATCATAGAGCCCTCCAAAGTTGATTAAGCGTTCAAGGAGCCTGAGTGGATTCAAGCTATGCATGAGGAATTACATCAATTCAAGCTAAACAACGTGTGGGAACTTGTCAAGCGGCCAGATCCTCGCAAGCACAACATCATAGGTACCAAGTGGATCTACCGCAACAAGCAAGATGAAAATGTCCTTGTGGTAACAAATAAGGCTCATCTTGTAGCTCAAGGCTACGCACAGGTTGAAGGAATTGACTTTGATGAAACTTTTGCACCTGTTGCTAGACTTGAAGCTATTCACATATTGCTTGCTTATGCTAACCATCATGATATCATCTTATATCAAATGGATGTGAATATTGGATTCCTCAATGGTAAGCTTGAGGAAGAAGTATATGTTGCTAAAGCCCCAGGTTTTGAAGACCCTAAGTATCCTGACAAAGTCTTTAGACTCAACAAGGCCCTCTATGGCCTCAAGCAGGCCCCTCGGGCGTGGTACGACACTCTGAAGGAATTCCTTAGGAAGAAAGGCTTCAAACCCGGTTCACTCGACCCAACTCTTTTCACTAAATCCTATGACAATGAAATATTCATATGCCAAATATATGTAGGCGATATTATCTTTGGCTGTACTGACAACCGTTACAGTGATGAATTTGCCTATATGATGAGTGAAGAATATCAAATGTCTATGATGGGAGAGTTGAAATTATTCTTAGGTCTTCATATTCGTTAGCAAGAGAATGACATCTTCATCTCTCAAGGGAAATACCTCAAGGATGTAATGAGGGAATTCGACATGCAAGATTGCAAAGGCATCAAAACTCCAATTTCTTCAAAAGGCCACCTCTACACCGACGAAAATTGTAAAGATTTCGATCAGAAGGTATATCACTCCATGATTGGCTCTATATTGTATCTATGTGCATCTAGGCCTGATATGATGCTAATTGTTTGCATGTGTGCCCGATTCCAAGGAACACCGAAGGAATCACACCATAAGGCTGTGAAACATATTCTTCGATACTTAGCTCACACACCAACGCTTGGATTATGGTATCCCAATGGCTCAAATCTTCACCTCGTCGGATACTCAGATGCTAACTATGCTGGAGGTCGTGTGGATCGCAAGTCAACCTCTGGCGCATGTCATTTCCTCGAACGATCCTTAGTCTGTTGGTCCTCGAAGAAGCAGAACTGCATGTCACTATCTACTGCTGAAGCTGAGTACACTATTGTTGGTTCATGTTGTGCTCAGTTGCTGTGGATGAAGCAAACCCTCAAGGACTATGGCTTCAAGGTGAAGAATGTGCCTCTCTACTACGACAATGAGAGTGTAATCAAGATTTCTTACAACCCAGTTCAACATTCCAAGACCAAGCACATCCAGATTCGTCATCATTTTCTTCGAGATCATGTACTCAAGGGCGAGATCTCCATTGACCACATTCCCACTGAAGAACAACTGGCTGATATCTTCACAAAGCCCTTCGATGAAAAGATATTTTGCAAGTTGCGATGTGATCTAAATATCTTAGAACCTTCGAATGTTCTTTGAAAAGACACACATACTAACACCTATGCAAATTGATGACTTAGATGTGCAACACACAAAGTAACGTTTTTCTTCAATCAATGAAGAATAACTCTCAAAGTGTGAAGAAATTAATGAAGAATTTGATTCTCAGAACCCTACGACAATTGTACGCTGTGTCTGAAATCATCATTCTTATATGGTGGGTCACGCCACCAACAATAGTTGAAATTCTTCAAAGTTGAGTTTTTTTGTCATTTTACAAATTCTTCAAACTATGCAACTGATGTTCTTCATTGACTATATATATATATTTGAGCTTTAAATGTCCTCAACAACATTCACTTATTGCTAATTCTTCAAGTTGATTTTCATCTAAGTGAATGTGACCGGACCCATTCCCCCTCTATGCTAAACTCAACAACATTCACTTATTGCTAATTCTTCAAGTCTATTCACAAATTCTTTATATGTGTTCTGTTTTGAAACTCGTTCAAAGTCTTCACTGTGTCCTTGACAGCTGAAGAATTTGCAAACGAAAACTTTAAAGTTTTTACTATCAAAATTTTCGGCGCTTCCCACTCAAACCGTTCGGATTTCCATGACTGGATAACCCACGATCCCCCACTATCTTCACTACTTAGAACGTGGGTGACATATGTCGCATGGAGAGCAAGTGTCAGGGGCAACCTGGTCCAAAATCTTCGGGCCGGTTGGTTTTCACCTCCACTATAAATACCCCTTCCCTTTCACTGTGCTCGAGTTACTCCTCACTTCCACTCACTCCCGATCTCAAACCTAGTGCTGCCGCTAAAATCATCGCCGCCGGTGTGGAAGAGCTTCACTGCCTCGACCTCGCCGTCACTATACTTGCATAAGCCGCAAAAATCTTCACTCCACCGTCGCTGTAGCTATCTCCCTCTGACAAGCTAGGGTGTGGGAGATCTTGACGGACGAACTTCCCCAATTTCATCTCACTGTTCACCGTGTTCTTCATCAGGGTAAATAAAATCTAATTTTACTACCCTTGTTTGATCTTCATGTATTCCACAAAATCCTCAAAGGTGTTTATTCTTCAAGAATCATGTTCTAAAGCAACTTACATGTTCATTCCCTTGATGTTTTTCCTAAGTTATGATTTTCTTCAAGATTCCTCAATTATGTGGATCCTCAAAATTTGCACAACTCTCGAACCTAAGACAAGAACACTTAGTGAAATTCCCCAAGACATATATGGTCAAAATTCCTCAAGTTGATGTATTTTGAAAATTTCTGATAAAGCATATGACCTCTTCAAATTCCTCGCACCTATACTCTGTTCACAGGTACAAAATGTCTACTAATGAATCACTAGGTTCTCATCAACTTAACTCATTTGCAACGTTTCTTGAGGAAAAATTGTGTACATCTTTAGAATCTTAAAGAGTTCAAAGTCATCAAGTGAAGAAAATGGCTCATGTCAAAAGACCTTAGAAGGGTGGAAACAAGGCTGAATAGAACACTACCTTTGAGATACCTGAACCTTTGTATGTTGGTTACTATACACCTGATGAGGTCATTCATGGCAAAGAGACAAAAGAAAAGAGGAAAATCAGGATTCAGAGGATTGAACGGAGGTGGGTGAAGGAATGGAGAGACTATCGCTATGTCACTCCCAAGTACATGAAGAAATTCGCACTCAAACCTCCTTGCAAAAGGGCTCCTCCTGCTGATGATCAAGAAGTTGATCCCACCAGCATTGCTCATGGTGAAGACTTTCCAGCTGAATGGGCAAAGCATCAACACAAACTTCAGAGAACTGTCGAAGCTGCAGTGGAGCAATTTAATGAAGATTCTGCTGTTGTTGCCTCTGCTAGTGCTCCGAAGAAATCAATGATGAAGAAATCTGAAGTGAAGTCAAAACCGTCAACTTCAAGGTCCTCACTACAGAATCCTCAAGCAAAGTCTTCAAAGGCCTCCGCAATGCCTTCAGTAGCTGCACAATCATCAGCTGTTACCACAAAGTCCTCAACACCTGTACATCTTGCAACATGTCAGAGGACTACATGCTTCTCAATTGCTTTAGGGGTCTCTGCAAGTTCCTCTACCCAAGCACAATCCTCAACTAGTCCTTCTCTGCTAAAGATCAAAGCTACTGCTGGAGGAGGCACGTGACCAAGTCCTCAACCCAAGAAAGTTGTGTTCAAAGTACCATCAGATTCTTCAGATGATGAAGCTAATGATGAGAAACTTGAGGCTATCATCAGAAACAAGCAAGAACGAGTGGCTCAAGCAAAGGGCACTCAAATTCCTCTATGGTTGGATCAAAAAATGGTGTTAAACTTCATTGATATCTTGCACAAGGATCCCAACACTCCAATTGATGATTTGAAACTGCCTCCTGGTCTAGACCATGTCCTCACTACTTTCATAGCTGAAGAAAAGTGGAAGTATGAAAAGGCCAGACAAACCAAGAAAGCTTAGTACAAGAAAGAGAACTTCTTGAAGAACAATGTCCTAAAGCTTTCCCCAGAACAACTTGTGACCATGCAATCTAAGATCAAAGGTCTCAGTGATGAATTCAATCAAAACTATGCTGATTGGCAAGGTGCCAAAGTCCGATTCATCAAAGTGGCTGACAAAGCCATCCAGGACCACGACAATAGGGTTGTAGCTCGATCGCAACCACAAATTCCTTAGGCTGAGGAATCTGCTCAGCCTACTAAAGAAACTGCTCCCGCGGCTGAAGAAATTCAAGATGCTGAAGAACCTGTCAAGGCAACCTCCACTGTTGCACCTGAAGAAATTGCCAGGCCAACTACAACTTTTGCTGGGCCTGATGAAATTGAGACCGCAAGGACGACTGCATCAGTCGTGCCGGAAGAAAATGCACCTCCTTCACCCTTTGTAGAAACTGCAAAATCCTCAAGGGTGAATAACATCAACCTTCCTTTTGCATCAGAAGTGAAGAAAACTAAGGCTACGGAGAAGAAGGCTCCACAAAAGAGAAAAGCATCAACTTCAGATTCCCCAGCAGTGAAGAAATTAAAGACACTGCCAAGTTCTTCAACTGAGCCGATTGATCCAAATCCCATTACCTCCGTGCCAGGCTATGAATTGGTACCATTTCGTGTTGACTATGTCATCCCAAATGATGAACAATAAGAAATGGCTCATTCTACTGCTTCCTCAGAGCTGATTGATGAAGAAATTGATGTGGAAGCAAATGCTTCAACTCCACTAGTATCATCGCCCCAGCCTCAGTTGACTGCTAAAGAGGTCGGCGTTGAATAAATGGAAGAGGATGTGGACATTTAAAACACAACTCCTCTTATCAATGATGAATATTGGGAAGCTGCACACCCATATTCTCCAATGGCCACTCCTCTGTCACAAATTCCTCAGTTGTCCAGCCCAAACTGAAGAAAATCATACATGATCTGATGATTTGTCCGCACCTGCCCCCGAAGATATTCCAGCTGCATCAACTGAAGAAGTTGTTGCTCCAACTATAACTGAGGAAACAACCATTCAAATTCCTCAGTCTGAAGAAGTTCCTCCCATGCCTAATGAAATTGTGGGCCGCTTCAAACCAAACCTTCAGCCAAAGCCCAAGATGCCATTCAAAGGCTCAAAGCACCCCAAATTCCTCAAGACCAATTTCTTCAATGAGCACATCTACTTCACTGGGCCAAATCCTTATGACTCAGCAAGGGCCGGTCACACAAGATTCTGGACCCCACGCAGATGAATTACTATGCATCAGTGCTATTTGACAAGGAGAAAGTCTTTGAGCATCAGCAAATTCCTCATGCGGACATGGAAACTATCCCATGCTTCACATCGGTGCTCGCAGTTCTTCATGATCCTAGAATTCTTCCATTCTGCTTGGACATCTGCAATTGGAATGAAGAGCTGATTCTTCAATTCTATGCCACCTTGGACATCACAGGTGATGCCTCTAATATCAATTCTTGGTTCTTGGACCAGATGACTGGATCCACTCATTACACCGCTCTAGCCTCTGAACTGCTTCGATCAGTCCCAATTCCAATTCCCTCAAAAGGAGCAAGATGCCTATTTGAGGAATATGCTCTGCCCAACCACATGATGCAAGTGCTGACGAAGCTTTGGCTCCTAGAAAACCTCAAAGGACTACCTTCCTTGTGAATGGTTTGCTCTATGTTCCCAGGACCATCTATCGCATTCTGGACAAAAACCCTCAGTCCTCAGAAGGGTCACAACTCTGAAGAAGAAGAAATGGAGGGAATCATGAACAATATGTTGTTCAACATCACTCATGGGATTCCCATCAATTACCATGATTTCTTCTTGAGGACTTTGGCAAATGCAGCTTCAACCACATTTGAATTGAAGCTTTATGCTCCCTAGATCATGAAATTCATCAGATCAAGGTCTTCATTTCCTTCAAGGCTAACTTTTAGAATCACTTCGGCTTTCTGCCTCCTATCGAAGTCCTCAAGCACACACTCACTTCAGTTGAGGGAAAAGGCAAGGCAGTCATTGATGAATGTACTCATCCATTGGATGGCCAGTTTTGTAAAGTTGCATCTTATTCCACCAATGATGACAGTGCTACCCAAGACTCTGGTACAAAAGCCTCAGTAGAAAAGCCACAAGAGTCCGCCCCTTGTGTGATGACTGATCGTGAGCTTCTTATAAGTCATCATCAAAAGGTTGATCGCAATCACAAGTGGGTCAAGCATCAGTTTGGTTCACTTCTTATAGACATGACTGTCACGCATAACACTATGAGGAAGAACCAATACTACCTCCATGAAGTCTTCAGCCACACTTGGGCCATTCTGTCGCACCTCAAGACTCCTGAAGAACCGAAGGAGATGAACCTTGAGCAGAACCTTGACTGGGCTCGTCCTCCACAAGAAGAAATTTAAGAAAGTTCATGTTCCTCATCTGGTTACAGGCTCATATTCTTCATCGTGTAGGGAGGATGAAGCTAAGGATATTGACGACACTGCGGTGGGCCCTGCATCAACAAACGACCCCAACAATGCCGGCGCTCCTCCATCACCTTCAATATGATATTCTTCAAGGGGCGCTAGTCCTCAGTTTTTGTCCCTTTTGGTCTTTGATGACAAAGGGGGATAAAATCTGAGTTAGTCTTCAAGCGGGTCTCTCTATATGGGCTGTTTTTTGTTCAAGTTACAACTCACGCTCTTGTGAAGCTTTTGTTGGTTGAGTTGTAAACTTAAGTCCGATGGTGGTCTGACTCTTTTGAACTGCTTTCCGCATGCTATTTCCTCAAATTACCTTATATCATGTGTCGTGGTTTTATCATGGCAGATGTCTGGGTGAACGGCCTTGGATTCGAGGCCATTGCTAAGGTGATGGACTCAAAGGGGTTGATCGGGACGAAGGACACGAGTTTACCCAGGTTCGGCCCCTCAAGTTGAGGTAACAGCCTACTTCTTGCTTGTGTTTGTATTGCTTGGTTTATCGATTACAAGGGAGCTATTGCTTGACCTAGTTCTCAATAGCCTGATCTCTAAGTCGCCCCGGGTCTCACCTTTATATAGGAGGTCAAGACCACGGGTCATACAAGTTGTACCCGACTCTCATTACATGTCCGAGTCTATCTCCACCTTAGTTTGCCTTCCTGACCAAGTTATCTCCGGGCAACTTACTCGCCCGGGTCTTCTCTATCTGGGCCTCGCTCCGGCCCATCCTGTCAAGCCGCCAGACGTCTTGGGCTTCGGTCTTCGCAGCCCACTCTTGGATTAACGTATGAGCCGCCTAGCGTGACCCGGAGCCTGTAGGGCGGGTCTTACTGTGGGGTTATATCCCCAACATTAGGTCCCAGGTTGATTTGAGCTTGCTCATTTCAGCCTCCTTCTTAATCATCAACGGGTTACCCTGGAAATAATGACCCGCCGTGACGTCATGCCAGACCTGTCAGAAAGATTCTCTGACGCACACAATGGATCTTCCCTTATTAAATGGATAGCCCAGGAATCGAGGCGTCCGCCACAGTCAAATGACAACCGGCGCCTGGATTTTTGCACCCATTTCCTCCTTTTCCTATTAAATAGGACCGTGAGGGGCAGCATTTGCCTTCCTCTCGCTCACTCTTCATCTCCTTCCTTCCGACGCCTCCGCTCCAGGGCATCTTGCTCCAGCGCCGTTTCCTCATCGCCGTCAACAAAGGCCGTTGCATCAACCTGTTTCGCTCTAGAGCTCTCTCCGCGTCCACCATGTCGTCTCCGGTGAGTCCTTCTTCCCCTAGATCCATAGTTATCTTGGTAGGGTTTCATGGAGCTCCTCCCACCGTGTAGAACATGAACCTCCTTCAATGCCGACATGCTTAGCCCATGAATACTTGACAATAGCCTGTCTCCGAGGCGGCGTTATGTAGGAGATCGATAGTGACACTGCGCAGATTTGCAAAAGCTCTGCCTACCGTTTTTAAACTTTCTCCGCTTTCGTCAGTTCGTCTCTAGGTCTGAAATAGGAACATTTTCTTTGTTTTGTAGATCCGCAATCTTAGCGATACCTTGCGAAAACTGTTTTCTGGACTTAGCCGTATTTTTGCCTTGTCTTTTCATAACCTTGACCCGCCATGTACTCTGGCTCTCACCAACCAGGCTCTGGCGGCTCAACCTTAAGGTGTTAAGCTTTTAGTCGCCCGTAGATATCTGCCAATCCTTGACTGACCATATATGGTTACTTTGCACAGTTTTAAGCCGCTGTCATGTCTCGTGCATCCAACTCCTGCAACTGGGTCGGCTCTTGCATCACCGAAGAGTTCCTTATGGACTTTGTGCATGCGGGCACCCTTCCTGCCAAGGTTGTAATCCATTGGCGGGTTCTGGGCGATGAACTGAAGCCCATTCTTCGGGCGGGCGAAGTAGTGGTGTTTTCAGATCACATCGAGCGTGGGTTTGTATCCCCCGGCTCAAAATTCTTCCGGGATGTTCTTCATTTCTACAAGTTGCACCCTCAAGACCTCGCCCCCAATTCTGTCTCCAACATCTGCAATTTCCAAGTGCTCAACAAAGTTTATCTACAAGCCGAGCCGTATGTTGGTCTCTTCCAAGAGTTCTTCTATGCAAATCTCTAGACCGAGGTGAAGGCCGGCCCAAGCTTAGAGCTCGACGGAATTTCAATACAGAGGCGCCGAGACATAACCTTTCCGGCTGTTCATATGCCGAGTCACCCAAAGGATTGGAATAAGATCTGGTTTTATTGCAAAGACACTTCTCCAGAAGGTGAACGTCCGCTGCCGGGTTACCGCCCATCCCAGCTCAAGACGAACTCCGAGCTTCCTGGCCGACTGTCCACTACTGAACAGGCGAGGCACCAGCCGACTCATGCCAAGATTAAGGCCCTCATGGCCAATGGGCTGATTGGGCTAGACTTGATCCGCTGCTGGATCTCTTGGAGTATTATGCCCTTGAGCCGGAGAAATCGCCTTGTGTGCGAGTATCCGGGTGAGTACGGTGATTCCCTCTGCTTCAGCCGGACGACCTTAACCGAGGATGATATTACAACTGTCATCCGAAGCCTTGTCCATGAGACTTCCGATGCTTGCGGTGCTATTGGGCTGGCACCTTTCTATGCTACTAACCCAGCCCTGGAAGTAAGGCGTCTCTCCATAGTCTCTCTTGTTTATTTAGTTATGACTTTGGCACTTCCTTACTGTATGCCGGTTTGCCTTTTCAGGATGACTCTGACTTCTGGAAGAAGAAATATGTCCCTCCTCTCAAGAAAGCGAAGAAGAAGGCCCCGGCCAAGAAGACAAAGAAGACCACTCCTCAAGAAGAATGGTTTGAACCACCGGAATCAGATGGCTCAGAGGTATAACTTGACTACTTTTTGCTTGTTTTTACTCACTTTACTGACAACCTCCATTCACAGGACGAGGCAAAGACGCGCCGCACCAATGCCCCTGAGGTAACTTATGTTTCATCCGACTCAGAATATTTTGTGCCCCAGAAGATACGGTGGGTCATTCGAAATGTTCCCCTTTCTCATCCTCTTGCTTATTTGGATCCTCAATTTCTTTTGAAAAACCAACAACAAGCCAACCGACGCCAGACCCGGAGTGCTGGCTCTACTGATCTCATGTCCGGGTTACCGAACTCTCTGGCTCAGAAGAAACGCCCCACAGATGTATATATTCCTTCTCTGTTTGATTTTACTAGCTCTTCCTTTGTAATTCCAACAGTACCTTACATTATCTGAACTGTCTTTCAGGGGTCTTCGCCTTCATCTGGCGACTCTACGGCCACCGCTCTGCCACCTCCAAAGATTAACCCACTGTATGTGTTTTTTCAAACCTTGTGTTCGACTCTTTGGTGGTTGTAAACTTCCGGCTCTAATTTTATGCTTTCCAGGGCTCAAGCCAAGCGAAGGAAAACAAACGAGTCTCCCCTAGCCGTACCGCTCAAGACCCGGAGCTTGCCAGACCGGATGCTCCTATGCCGGACGCAAACCGTCCAGCGGCTTCTGCAGAGCCGACAGCTGATGACACCATTTCAAAGAGCCCGCAAAGGGACAATTCCAAGCCGCCGAGCCCTGCCAGGGCTGCTGATGACACCACTGCTTCGGACGTCGTGATTACCGGTGCCGATTTTCGCTCTCCTTCTCCTCACGTGTTGACAAAGAATGCTGAGACAGCTGAAGCCTCCAGGAAGGTGGAGTTTGAGCTCCCCGCCCTCGAAAAGATGACAGTCAATGAACTTCATGCTGGCTATATGAACTGGCTGTCCACAAGCCGGGATCTGGAGCTCAAACTTGTCAACCTAATGAAGAAGAAATATGAGGTATTTTGTTTCCTCTTTATACTCTTACTCAGCCCCCAAGAAACCAGGTTAACATTGGCTGATGATAATCCAGTTCTTCCATCTTGGTAGAAGTAGAAATACTTAGCACGTAGGTCTCATCTTACTTAGGAGTGACCTCAAATCATCGTTGTTAGCCCCCAAGGGCCGGCTCAAAGTTGGTAACATTGAGCCAGAGCTTTATAGAATATAGATAATAGAACCAACTATAGCCCCCAAGGGCCGGCTCAATCTTGTCAAAGTTGAGGTGGGACTTCATTGAGCATGAGTACTAGAACCAACTGTATCCCCCAAGGGCCGGCTCAATCTTGTCAAAGTTGAGCCGGGACTTTCATTCTTAACAGCTTTGAAAAACCAATATGTATCCCCCATGTTCCGGTTGAACTTGATAAAGATGATCCGGAATTGTCTTGAAAATAGACATTAGCCCCCAAGTGTCATGCATATTGCTTGCAATCTTTTTGAGACTTGCTCCATCTTTGAAATTTCTCCCCCTGTTGGTTTATGCCATGCCTTTATATGTCACAGGAAGCTTTAATCGAAGCCGGGTCAGAGCTGGCCGGCTTAAAAAGCAATCTAGCTGCTCAGCAATCCACCCGGAGTGAAGCTGATGAGAAATGCCGGCTCCTTTGTGAAGAGCTAACCAACATCAAGGCCGACTTCGCCACTTTCAAGGACTCCGCTAAAGCTGAACAAGCCACCTCGACCAAACGGGCGGATGATGCCGATCAGCGGCTTATGCTTGTATCCGATGAACTGCAGTCCTTGAAGCGCCATATCATGAAGATGACAGCCGCCCTCTTTGGTAAGTATCTGATGACTTAACTCAATTTCTGTGTTGTACTTGCGTTGGCGACTCACAAGGAAGCATCCATCTTATGTAGGTCCTAGGAGCCGTCAACTTGCTTCCGACAGTTTGCTGCCCTTGAAAGCCATATACACTTTGACAGAACAACTCTACTGTGGCGATGTATACACAATCAAAGCTGTGCAGTACAAGAAAAATATCCCTTCAACTCTCAAAGGGGTCTTAGAGCTTCTGTCGACGATGACGAAACAGATTGTGGAGTTGAAGAGATCAGCCGCCCGCTAGGGGGCGATCGCGGCCATAAGCCGGGCGTTGGCTTTCGCTCCAGAGCTAACTCCGGCTGATATGATGGACGACTTTCCCTCCAAGAAGGATGAAGGCTCCGAATTCACAGACACTGACTATGCCCTGTGTGTGAAGGATTCCAAAGTCCTAGCCTCTGTCTTAGCAGAATAGGTCAATCTGGTGACTTACCAGGCGGCTTACAACGCAGATCAGAAAAGGATCCGTGGCCCTCTCTTTGAATGCAAGGATCTGACACCCGCCCGCAGTAAGAATCTTTTCACCTATGAACTTGACCCGTCCCCTTCTTTGAAGAAGGAACCTTTGCGGCTTTAACCAACTGCATCTGGGACTTGGAAAATCTCCAGATCAAAGCAGCCCAAGACTCGAAGCAGGGTGACTCGCCAGCCAGCTGATCGCGCAGTAGATACCTATTGATAGCCGGATCTTTTTGACCCGCCATGAGCGGTGTAAAAAACTCGATGATATTTTTGGTCTCCACAGAGAACGTCTGTAATAGACTAGTAGTAACTTTTGCCTTTCTTTGAATTGTGCCATCGCGTACATATAAAAAGTCCGGCTTAACATATATGTCATCCTATTTGTTCTTCTCATTGTATGCCTTACCGGCTCTTAGCAGCTTAATTTCCTGCAAGAATAGATGTACTGTTAGGAGGGCGCCTTAAAAGCATAACCCGAAGATGCTGTGTCTTCCTAACGCGTTTGACGGAGTCAATTGCTTGGCTTAAGAGCCGGCCGATAGGATTTGATTAACTGCACCCATAGGGCAGGAAGCCCCCTGTACGGTTATGTTGACTTGTCAACATTTTTGGCGTAAGAGCCGGTCGTTAGGGTTAGGTAAGCTACACCCGGAGGTGTGAAGCCCCCTTTGACAACCAAAGTTGACTTGTCAAGTTTTTTTGCATAAGGCCGACTATTAGGGTTAGATAAGCTATACCTGAAGGTAGGAAGCCCCCTTCGACAGCCAATGTTGACTTGTCAACATTTTTGGCGTGAAAGTTGGTTGTTAGGGATAGATAAGCCACACCCGGAGGTGGGAAGCCCCTTCGACAACTAAAGTTGACTTGTCAACTTTTTTGGCATAAAGCCGGCTGTTAGGGTTAGATAAGCTATACCCGCAGGTAGGAAGCCCCCTTCGACAGCCAATGTTGACTTGTCAACATTTTTGGCGTGAAAGCCGGTTGTTAGGGATAGATAAGCTACACCCGGAGGTGGGAAGCCCCCTTCGAGAACCAAAGTTGACTTGTCAACTTTTTTGGCATAAAGCCGGCTGTTAGGGTTAGATAAGCTATACCCGAAGGTAGGAAGGCCCCTTCGACAGCCAATGTTGACTTGTCAACATTTTTGGTGTGAAAGCCGGTTGTTAGGGATAGATAAGCTACACCCCGAGGTGGGAAGCCCCCTTCGACAACCAAAGTTGACTTGTAACTTTTTTGGCATAAAGCCTGCTGTTATGGTTAGATAAGCTATATCCGAAGGTAGGAGCCCCCTTCAACAGCCAATGTTGACTTGTCAACATTTTTGGTGTGAAAGCCGGTTGTTAGGGATAGATAAGCTACACCCGGAGGTGGGAAGCCCCCTTCGACAACCAAGGTTGACTTGTCAACTTTTTTGGCATAAAGCCGGCTGTTAGGGTTAGATAAGATAACCCGAAGGTAGGAAGCCCCATTCGACAGCCAATGTTTTGGATTTTCCTTGCATCGGTGAATGTACGCGAAAGGGCAGAGGCTTCGGCTTGGAGAGATGCTACTTTATTCATATATAAATATGATATGTACAATGATAGTGTACAGTGGTGATTCTCAACAATCTCAGGTGTAATAAGGCTTCATCCGCCGGAAGGTATCATAATAGAGGATGTTGATACTGCTGCCTCCATCCATGAGTACCTTTTTCACCATATACCCTCCCACCTGGGGGGCAACAACCAAGGCCAGCCTATGGCAGAGCCGACGCAACTGCATTAACCGCCCGCTTATGTAATTTCTGATCCCGTTTGTTAAGGCTGGTTGTGAAAACATGATACTAGCCCGAGCTAAGCTGCTTCAGATTACTCTGATACCTAGACTGGTTATGCTGCTGTTGATTATTGTTACCAGGGTTCTAAGGATGTCCTCCTTGATTTCCCTGACCATGATGACCAGATCCTAAGACGCCGTGTCCAAATCCGGCTCCTGACCCGCCTGGTCCTGAGCTGTCGGGTGGGCCACCGCCATGGTTGATGTGTTGCTGCATGTGGTAATTCTTGAACTTCTACATGATATGGCAATCACCCCATGTGTGCGCTGAAGGCTTACCGGGCTGGTTGTGTTCCAGACAGGGCTTTTTGAGCATTTCCTCCAAATTGAAAGGAGTTCTATTTTTATTAAAAGTCGACCTAAACTTCCCATTGCCTTTAGGAGGATTCTGGCCGGTGCTTGCATTGGCCACCAGTTCTGACCCGCCATCTGGGTTTTCCCGCTTACTCTGGTTACCATTGTTTGCCACACCCTTGCCCGGGTTACTCTTCTTACCTTGGCCGGCCTTCTCCTCATTAGATCCTAGATCCTTCATGTTATCAGAGTCAGCGTACTTTAGAAGAGCCGTCATGAGTTCTCTCATGTCCTGACATGTATGCTTGAGCCAGCCAAGCTTATGTTTTAGAGGGATGAAGTGACAGTCCTTTTCTAAGATTAGCATCGCTTGAGCCACCGTGATCTGTTTAGATGAGTGGATGATGGTTGACACCCGTCGGAGCCAATGATGAGCCGACTCACTCTCCCGTTGGACACAATGATGGAGATCTATGATGGTCATAGGTTGTTTGCAAGTCCCTTGAATGTTTTTGATGATCCTTGCCCTCAACTCAGCCCACGAATTGATGGTGTTGGGAGGTAACCCTTTTAGCCATGTGCGAGCCGGACCTTCAAGCATCATGATGAAGTACTTAGCACACACCGCTTCACTGACATCCAACATCTCCATAGCCAGCTCATAACTTTCGACCTAGGCCTCCGGAGGTAAATGAGGCCCACGAATTAATTCGGAACCTTGCGAGGTCCTTTGAAATCCTTCTGCAACCGTTCACTTTGTAGAGTCAATGACAAGCATGGCACTCCCACAGCCCTGGTGGTTACTCCCGCCCCTATTGATACAGAGGGTGCGAGCTCTTGGTGAGTCGCCTTGGCCAAAGCTGCCGCCTCTTGCTGGTTTCTCGCCCAGTTTATGAGAGCTTGCGCAACGAGAGCCGCCTGATTGTCCCCTAGAGGTCCTCTGTGCCGATCGCTACTTGAAACCACCAGCGACTCATAGCACCGACTAAAGCTCCGGCTTGGGAGAGTGATTGAATGAATGCGGCTTCGGCTGTGAGCATACTTTTCCTACTGGGCCATTTCTATCTGAAGGTATCCAATGGCATTCTGTACCTCTTCCGCAAAAGGCGCTTCATCCGGAATAGGGATCGTTTCAAGACGGGCGGCCGCGACCACCATGTTCTCAGCTGGGTTAGAATAATGACCTGCCGGTGTTGGAAAGACCACTAGTGAGGCCTGGTTTCGTCGGGCTGGGTGTGGCATTGGTCGAATAGCCGGCCGCCTTCTAGGTGCATTCGCTGCCCGTCCTGTTCCTGGCGTGTTGAAGAGATTCCTAGCCTCATAACGTTCTGGTAAGTGGGATTGGTGCCTCATCCAATGCACCGCAGCTGCCGATTGCTGTTCCAACCCAAGGCGGAAGACCTTCGTCTTAATACGTTTTGCCTCTTCCTCCATCTGAACCTTTAGCTCAGCTATCCTCTGTTGCTCCTCCGCCATCCGATCCTTGAGCCTCACAATCTCTAAGTTCCGAGCGGCCTGGTTATCTGGTGTAACTTCAGTGGCCATCAGGGTCGCGAGCTCGTTCGTCAGATCCAGAAGAACTTGAGCCGGCGGCGACGGGACAGCTCCCGAGGCTACTGCTCCAGCGGCTGTGCTGCTCGCACCCGGGGACGACCCTGCCATGAATACTTCTGCATGAACCGGCGGCCCAAGACCGTCCGGCTCAAAGCGATCCGACTCAGGGTAAAGCTCGTCATAGCCCCCGAGCCCACCGTTGTGAAGCTGGTAGATCGACTCTGTTTCCCTGCTCGAAGATTCGTCCTCTGAACAGACAAGAGTCTCCTGTGATGCAGGAGCTTTGAGATCCATACCTTGGGTGAAGCCTACAAAGATGTGCTTCCGTCCTGGGTTAACATAGGCGGGTTGCACAACACGGGTGGGTTGCACGCGCCGAGCCGGCTCGACGATGTCGGTGCACACGTCCAGCCCGAGCGTAGATCCGTCAATCCTACCGATGAAGACATGGATCCCGCTGAAAGGAACCCGGAATCTGTATTCTATAGAATCGACATCAAGCCCCTAGCCGGCATCGTCGATGTAGAGCCGGCCACGGCGACTCTTGTTCATCCTTCCGACCACGTATCCCTCGAGCCCTGGGAGAGAACCCTTCGAGAACTCAACACCACCGAGCGCATGCCCCACGGTCGGTGCCAACTGTCATGGTTTTATCATGACAGATGTCCGGGTGAACGGACTTGGATTCAAGCCCATTGCTAAGGTGATGGACTCAAAGGGGTTGATCAGGACGAAGGACATGAGTTTACCCAGGTTCGGCCCCTCAAGTTGAGGTAACAGCCTACGTACTGCTTGTGTTTGTATTGCTTGGTGTATCAATTACAAGGGAGCTATTGCTTGACATGGTTCTCGATAGCCTGATCTCTAAGTCGCCCCGGGTCTCACCTTTATATAGGAGGTCAAGACCACGGGTCATACAAGTTGTAGCCGACTCTCATTACATGTCCGAGTCTATCTCCACCTTAGTTTGCCTTCTTGACCAAGTTATCTTTGGGCGGCTTACTCGCCCGGGTCTTCTCTATCTGGGCCTCGCTCCGGCCCATCTTGTTAAGCCGCTAGACGTCTTGGGCTTCGATCTTCGCAACCCACTCTTGGATTAACGTACGAGCCGCCTAGCGTGACCCGGAGCCTGTAGGGCGGGTCTCACTGTGGGGTTATATCCCCAACATCATGCATGCTGAATTTCGTCAGACACCATTTGCATCATGCATTTCAAATTCTTCATATCATATGTTAAATGCGTGTATGAATTACAAGATATAGGGCGGGGGGGGGGGTTCTCCATGTTTTTAACTTTCCATGTGCATTTGCAGTCCAAAGCAAATTCATCAAACATGCACATCTTTAGGGGGAGTTCTTCTATATCTTGCAATCAAATTCCTCAAACTCAGTACTTACACTTCATATGTTTATCCCCGTTGAAAATTAACATATTTTTCATCGATCACCAAAAAGAGGGAGATTGTAAGTGCATCTAGTGCCCGTTAGTGATTTTGGTGTATTGAAGACTTATATTTTAAGAGACTGATGCGTTTGTAAGTGTACACATGCTTTATAAGTCGTTGACGAGTTTGATCTATTCGGAGATTAGCGACCCCTAAAAATGTATGTCTTCAACTGAAGACTTTGCTGAAGACTTTGGTATTCCCTAAAGACTTTGAAAATGAAGAAGTTGGTGTGACCTTGAAGATATGAACGAGGACTATGAAGCATGAAGACTTTTGTTTTCATAGTTTATTTCCTTTCTTTGAATCATAGGAAACACCGTATTGTTAAAGGGGGCCAAGGTAATACTAAGGAAAAATTTCAACTGATGCTCAACTCAAAAGCCTCAACCTATCCAATCCTTCGAGTGAAGCCTTTGGAAATCTCTTGTAGTTCAGTCAAGTTCTTCAGTGATAGAGACGAAGTTCTTCTGGTCTCTGAGGAAATTGATCTAACTGAGGAGTTAGGATTTCGCCAGTGCGAATTGCCTACAAGTGAGTAATATGATAAGCATGAGGACTTTCATAGTTCGAAGCTCCGACCGTTGTTGTGCTTAGCACCAGCTGTCCCCAATCATCTTATCAACATAAATGTCAGATCATTGGGGGTATTTATGTCTTATCATGTCAGGCTGCACCCTGGCTATAAATAGCCACCCCCACAACCACTAGTTAGTTGGTTGCTCTGAGAGAGAACTGACACTTGTCATTTGAGAGGAACCCATCCTCCGAAGACTTTGAGAGAAAATCATCAGTGAGGAAAAACCCAAATCCAAACCACCAAACCCAAAGTCATTGAGCATCACTGAATAGATTGTTCCTGTGTGGAACCGATGCTTGTTACCTTTGAAGACTGTGTATCTTCTAGACGGTTAGGCGTCATGATCTAGTGCATCCTGTAGTCAATTGAAAATCACAGAGTGACCTTGGTCTAGTGCATCCATCACTCAATTGTGGATCGTTGGGTGACCGATTTGTGAGGGTTTTTGAAGTCTACCCTGAAGACTTACCACGAGTGTTGGGCGAGGACTTTGTGACGTTAGCTCAAGGAGAATAAAGTAAGGACCGTGTGTGCTCTGGTTTAAATACCAGACTGCTCCAAACCGGACGTACGACTGTCAAAGCAGTTGGAACTGGGTCATCAAACCATTGTCTTCATCGGGCTACCTAGTTCTATTTCCTCAACCCTTTCATTTCCTCATATACTTGTTGATGAAATTGACCGTTATTGTTTGAATAATTTGACTGAAGACTTTCTCTATTTCCTCACCTCAAATTCTTCAAGTTACCTTGTTCCTCACCTCCTTATCTTGTATCACGCTACCTGTAATCTATGCATGTTTTATTTCAACATGATGACTATGTTATTGCTATGTTTCTCATGCACTTGAGTACTTATTCCGCTGCTAGTTATTCATCACATTTCAAATTCCTCAAGTTGAAATTTCTCAAGTGATGAATTTGTAAAAATTGCCTATTCACCACCTCTAGTCGATATAACGCACTTTCAGATCTTGACATCTTTTCCTTCGGGATCTTCATCTAAACACAAGGATAAGGAGAGCATGATACTCTACAGGAATCTATCTTCTCGAAGATAGAGCGACTCATGATCAACTCATGGAATGAGACATAAGAAAATCTCTTGAGCAAGACTCAAAACACAAAACGGGAATGATGGAATGCGACAGATAACAGATGTCCAATTGGTAGGCAACAATTCCATGCTTAGCTAAGATGGAGCATGGGTTTCAAAGTAGCGAGGAGTTAATTGACCTTCATACCATAACTGACACCTTAAGGATTATCCCTTAAGTGGCAAAAAGAATTACTTATGATACAAAGATCATTGAACCTCTTGATACCAACCTAAGGCAATTCACAAACGATCATTTGAAGGAATTTTAAGAAATAGCATACTCAGTTGGAGAGGAAACTAGGGTTATAGGACAACTCGGCAAATGGAAGGCACATTCTAGTTGATACCTAGAATATAACCCAGTGTCTGATCGAGCTGTCAAGAACTTGAGAATTTACATATTCATCAAGGTTTTACCAACATCTGTACCAAGGATCCTATCAACACCTCATACTACCATGATGAATAATGATGGAGGATGCAGATGCAAAGGAAGACAACACTTTCTTAGATTTCACCTTAGCTATGCCAAGGAAACAAAATCTGGATGATCGACCGAGAGATATTTAGCACTTCACTTCTAATGTTCTCACTGATGTGCTAGCATAACCAAAATATAGGTATTGTGTAGAACATCAAGTAAATATCGGACTTCGGAATCTCTAAGGGCCCATGAGGAACAACTTCTAAAATAAGCCATACAAAGTCTTCATGGGGAGGTGGCTAATGTTGCTAATAGAAGATACTATAATAATAGGTCTTCTCGCAGGTACAAAGCCCAATATTATAATCCTTGGGAATTGTTCCAACCATCATAATTGCCCGAGATTCGGAACTAGTTGGTGATAGTGTGTTTCAGAATCGGCATGTCTGAAATGAAAGCTTGCAACACAAATCTACGAGATGGCACTGCGGAATTCTTGGGAGAGGAACTGCGGAAGCCAACTCGAAAACATGAGCTCGATTATAGGATACATGTGAACACACTGTCCAAGACAACTGTGACCACATGGATTTCTTAGAACAAACCACTACCGAGTTCTGGGTGGGAACCATCATTGGAGGAAGCAAAGTCCTTGCATAAGTCATATGATCAGCTCTTAGGAAGGGACTTCTTTTCCTTAAACAAATCAATCAGTGGCTTGGTGTGCTAGGAGTTACATGTGGATTGGAGGTAGCAAGTCTACCAACCCATAGAACACTTCGCACGTGCATGGCTAGTTTGGGATGATTGCAAAGGAAGCAAAATTAACTTCGCTTAATTCATGGTGGCAACTTGCACCAAGTACATGTGAATTAGAGGAAGTCACTTCTTACACCATACACATACTTCGGGTTCAAGACCTGAAGATAATGCATACAAAAGTTTCCAATACTAACTTAATGTTCATCATGAATCATGGAACAAATTAAAATGTTGTCGATGTGCTCAACAACAATTCATCGAGATATCCATATGTATGCAATTCCACAACTATGAGAACAAGGTGATAGCATTGGTCAGACAAAAAGATATAGCGGTGTATGCTCGAGGAATATCCATGGGTAAAACAACATTAGGAAAATATTTGGTTTTGATTTTGATTTGACGATAGCCCAACTCAAATCAATGGTTATATAAGATGATAGGTGCAACAATTTATCACAAGGATAATCGATGAACATATCATCTTTCTTCAACACTCACAAGCACAAAAACACAAAGATATTCCTTTGACATGAGCTAAGTTAGATCAAGATTTTATCTTCCAACTCTCCAAGTTGTTGTTTAGCTTAACCACCTAGTTGAAGAGTATCCAACACAGATTCTTGGAGAAGGGGTAGTTTATAGAAAAACCATCTTGATCACGAACTCAACATGGCGGTCAGGGAACAACCTGGTAATACTTCCGAGAAGATATTCAAAATGTCATGATCCACCGATATGTTATCAAGCTCGATAACAATCTTGCTTTTCAAGGCAAGATGATATGATCAACAAGGCAAAGGATTGACAAAATCCTAACTCATTGATCGAAATGTGCACCATGGAGAATGGACTAGGTAGCACGATCAATCTTAGAGTGGTGATTCAACAACCAACACACCAATAATGAAATTATTGTCCATTAACTACGAAGCAACAAAGTTGCTAGGAGTATTGATTACACACATCACGATTGACTTGTTGGTATTTTGGTTACAAACAACACAGAGACTAAGGAATGAATGATGATGGCGACAAGTATCACTACATCAAGAGTTCATAAGAGGGAGTGCAGTTCTTAGACAATCTTGACATGAAGAGGGTAATACCTCAAGGTAGAACAGAGCAAAAGATGGATTGGCATTTTGATTTGTGAAATACAACTGATTTGACCCAATCCTAGAAATGGATGGGGTACTGGAATTTGCTTCTCCTAGTCATTCTAAAATAGAATGGCTTGATAGACCACAAGAATAATAGGCAACGATGACAGAATGCACAAATACTCTTGACTATCCAATGATAGTTGAGGGTCAGAATACAACTGAAAAGGGGCAAATCAAGAGCACATAGTTTTTCCCGAGTTGTAGATGCATAGGTTAGCATGTCGAACAAGTTCAACATAATTCTTCCAGACAACCCATGCAGAAAGGTAGAATTCGCAAATTCACGATTATAGAATGGAGAACTCATCACGAGCACTCATGTTGTGATCTTTCGTTCACGAAGAACTTCTGCTGGGGTTGGTTCATGGTATTGGAAGAATGATGTACCACAAACCTGGAAGACTATGACAGGGTTACTAATATCCTAAAGGAACGAGCAAATACTATCAACAGGAGTGAGCAAAATGATCATTGGGTTCATGAACCTAGAAATGGAGTACCTATTGACTAATTAGCATCACAACATGCTTTTGAGAACGATGGCCAGAATTATCACATTGGGAACACAATTAATAACTACACTGTTGGGTGGTTCACAGAAACAACATGGTTTCCTAACACTTCAACAAACACGTCGAGGTAATGGAGTACCCCAACACTATAATTAGTCTGCTTAGTCTGGCCTGAAAGACATTAACTCAAGATGAAAGTGTTTTACAATTGCATCCAATAATTTAGGAACCTTGTATAACTCGAACAACATAATGGATGTACGTGCATGAAATATGAGGCAACCTGCACAAGAAAACTGACAACATAACACTAAATTCTTAAGGAGACATTGATCCAAGAAGACATCAACTTTCCTACAAGTCTACACCATAGTAACTCGTCATCCTGATAGATAGATGAGAAGCCTAGTTCTTAAACCCCGTATAATAAAGAAAAGGGTGACTTAGAATTAGAATGACACAAGGAAAGGAGTAACAAGAATCTTATGTTCCCTTCCACAATCAATTCCCTTATATAACTAAAGCAGTTCTAGACTCAACATCGACCAGTTTGGCTTGGTAATCCTACAAGCAGTCAAGCTCTGATACCAATACTATCGGGGACCCGATCCTAAGCCATCAGAATCGAGCCTGTAACACATCACATCACTTTGTGACCTCATGCATAGTTATCTCCATGGCTACCACCTTACCTGGACCGGGACCGTTTGCGTCTGTTGGCTGACATGTGTGAATGTGTCTCTTGCATTCAAATGTCAAAGAACCTGGGTCGTCATGACTAGTCGTAGAATCCAAGTGGCACATCCAAACATGGACATGCATACGTAACCCAACAATGGAGGTGTCTATCTCTAGCATGTGTACATGCGTAATAGCAAGCTACAAAGACTCCATTATGCCGTGGAACATAAATGTCATCACTGCACGTAGACGAGTCGTAGCAGGATACAGGGACTCCATTACACTCCGAGACATTTCCCCAAAGGGACAGGCATAGTAGCAAAGAAGGATACACGCCGATCAATCAATGTGTCCGGAGCAGTACTAAGCTACCAAGGCTCGATGGAAGCACAAAGAGGCATTTCCCCGTAAAGAGTACTACTAATGCACACAACTAGGTGTCGAATCCCACACATACCAATGCATTTCAAACATACACACAATATGCACGATATGTGTAGATACAACATGGCATCACAACATAACTCTATGACTCAAGTATTTATTAAAGACTCATAGGAGCCAACATAGTGTGGTATTACAAACAGGGGTCACATGACCCAACACTCAAGTCATACAAGCAACAAGCAGAAGCAAAAGATGTCTAGGTACAGACATCTACTAAAAGTGGCTGGAGGAGTCTGAAAAGCTACAATGACCCTACCAAAGGAACCAGACCTCTGTTTGGGATTCCCAAGCTAATCCGGTCAACAACGCACTTCACGTCATAAGAATCACTAATGAGACTGACGTCTCCTATGCAAAAACATAAAATTAAGCAAACATGAGTACAAAGGTACTCAGCACGACTTACATCAGAACTAACTACATATGCATTAGTATCAATGAAGGGGGTTGTGGAGTTTATTGCAACAAGCCTGCTTTGACTCTTTGCTAACCTGTACTACGACTACAAGTATCATCTTTGAGGTAAGATAGCGCACACGAGTCCACATATTCGCCAAATCAATACACCACTATGGATCCACTCCCATCTCCCTACGAGAAGGCCATCCATAGCACTCACACTTATCTTGCGCATTTTAGAGTATCCATTTCACTTGTCTATGTACCACATAAGCAATCCAAGTAGTCCATATCCGAGGACGCAACTATTCGAATAGATTGATACACCCTCAAGGGTTATACTTATTCACACACTCTCTCGCCACTTATCACCATATGCATGTCATGCATCTCGGCAACCTTCAAGCGGAAGCACTGGCGTGGGCGTCTGCCACAACCGTCAACCACACAGGACAATAGTCCAGGTTTATTGCCTATTTGAGACTGAACCCGCAAGGAAGTCCGGCTGAAGTTTCCAGTACGACCCCAAATGATTTGTATAGGGTTACCAAGCCCACCTCGATGGATGGTTCTAAGCTTGGTACACCTGGCCACTGGTGCATCTATCACACCATAGCCTACCCCTCCTGCCAGCGCTATGCATGGCCGCCAGCACACCCTAGAAACACCAGAAACTAGTTGCAACTCCTGGACAGAGATCAAGGCAATTAATAAGCCAAGAGGGTCAATTAAGGATCCCAATGTGTGATAGTATCTTGTCTTGGATAACATACACATAACTCAACTCCTAAAGACAGTCCTAGTGAGACAACCCACCATATACTCCTACATGGCCTCTCATTGCTACCTTTACCAAATCGTGTTCACACACTTAGCTCTCACACAGTAGGACATGTTCACCACCATTCCAATTCATCGCCCAGATGGATCAGACCTGACACGACTCTAAGCATAGCAGGCACAGTAAGCAAGCATGGATGATTATGCACAACAAGTCTCAAGTAGTTTCTACTCATTCTAAGTGGTTTCAACTATTTACTGTGGCAAAGACATGTCATGAAAAGGAATGGGTTCAACTATCAAAAACATGTAACCGTTGAATCATGATTGTCCTAATGAAATAAAATAGAGCAGGAGCGAGAGAGTGGGTTCACATCAGTATCCTAAAGGGGGGGTTGCTTGCCTGACAGTTCCGAAGATATTGCTTCTCTTCATAGAGTCAACGATCACAACATCGGAACCATCGTCTACCGAGACTGACCAAACACCGACAAACAAGACAGGAACACATTCAATGCAATGCAACAAACATCATGTATGATATGGCATGTTAAGGTACTGAATTTACCTAGAGGAATAATAAACCAAGTTAATTGAAGTGGAATTTAAACAAGTTTAAATTCCAACTCCAAATGATATTTCATATATTGCCCTAATCATAAAATATCCTACTTGGTGATGATAACTTTCTTAAACATGCATGATCATGGCATAAGCAGATTCATTGGATTTTTCTAATCATCTTTCATATATAAATTATTTTCATCTGAGTTACGATTGAATTTCTATAATTTTTCAAAGTTTATAACATTTTATGAAATATAATAAATCATTTAATATTTATTTCAATTCCAGAAATGAACTACTACATCAGCATGAGGTCATTGTGACATCATCAATCAAAATAACCGGTCCAAGTCAAACCTGGCCCGTGGGACCCGCATGTTAGTGTCACACTGTTTAACTGCGGGTTAATCAAATTAAACAGGGTTGATTAAATGCGGGGCCCGGCCGTCAGCCTCACATGGATTAATTAATATGTTAATTCGGCCCTAATGATGTTGCTACGTGAGTTTCGCCGGAGTCGCGCCGGTGGCAACCACCCGACACGGCGGAGGAGCGCCGGAATACTTCCGACAACGACCATATGGTCGGCGGAGGGTACCTACATGGAGCAGGGACTATCCCGCATCCATCTAAGTGGTCAGAAGGGGCTAGGGAGGCCTAGACTCACCAGAGGCAAGATCATGGAGGTGGCCAGAGCTCGGGTTCGAGCGGTTCCAGGGTTGCTGGGCACGGGGCGGCTCTCCATTGGGATCTATGGTGTCCTGGCGATACCCTGAGGATGACTACGTGCCTGGGTTGGTCACACGGGGCGGCTAGCGACTTCGAGCTTCACGGCATCAGCGAAAGCTCTCGGCTCCGACAACTACCTTAGCTACGGGGGAGCAATCGAGCAAGGGGACAGGGGAAAACAAACGGGGTGCTCACATATGTCGCTCAGGGATGCTGAGGCGGCTCGAGGAGGCTCCTGCGATGGTGAATCGGCGACGGCATCCGGCGGCTGGAGGTGGAGCAGATGGCTGCGATGGCGCTGCTCTAGAGCGTACCTGCTTGCGTGGCTCGTCTGGGAGGTCCAGGGGGTCTCGGCAGGGCTCATGAATAGCAAGAGGGGGCGAGAGGATGCAGTGGCTACGATCGCGGCGACGCCGAGCTCGCGGACACCTCGACCATGGCAGGGAGAAGGCAAAGTAGGGTGGAGGGGAAAAAGGAGGGTCCTCTAGATTCGAACGACAATGAGGAGGTCAATCCCCTTGTCGCGCTGGCCCGACGAGGGCCAGGCAGGCTGCTGGCGTGGCCGCATACGCGAGCATCGTCCCCTGCTTCTCCTCTGCCTTCTGGCATGAGGTAGAAGACGGGGATGCCCCTCATGGCTAGGCCATCTCTTCTCCTGGGCCGGCCAGGTGAGTCAGGTTAGTTTTTTTTAATTTAATTATTTATGTTTTCTAACATTTGTTTTAGTTTACAAAATATAGTAAACCATTTTATTAAATCATGAGAAAAATATATGTCGAGAAGTGGGTTTAAGCAATGCCACATAAAAAGTTTCAGAATTATTGGTCTTATATTTTACATATTGTAAATATAAATCCAATGCAACTATTATTTCATTAATTCAAATGCCCAATATAAAATATTTCCATGATTCCATAATTATTGGTTTGAATTTTACCTCATCCCAATATATTATTAGAACACCATGGACATTTTCTTAGATCTATTTGAAGCAATTTTAATATTTCTTATTTTGGCTTGATCATTTCCTCAATTCATATTCAAAAGAAAATAAAAATGCATGCATGAATTCATTGTCAAGCAAGGTGAAATTTGGGATGTGACACCCCTTGATGTACAAGCTCCAGCACCCTCCTAATATTTGGAGTTTGAGCGCATTGAGCTCTGCCTCGGCAGGGTCCAGGCCCGCGCATACATCAGGCGCCATTGGGACCAACCGGATCACCAAAGATGATCCCAAGAGGTGAGGGGTTATAGGGCCAGTGAGGCCCCTGAGTCGCGATGCTCAGGGGTCCCCCTTGACGTATGAATAGCTCCCATACCTTTTCTCACCAGCTTTTCCCAAGAAGGGTGCGTGAAGACCTGGTTTGGCAGACCTGGGAATGCAGCAAAACGGGGCCGCAAGGAGCCTTCCTGAGGTTGGATGCAACCGCTAGGGTGCCCTGAGTTGTTTATCCCTAGCACTCAGCGTACAACATCCACATTGCATGGGCATAGCCGTTGGTGGGCAGTTTTGACTTCTCCACTGGCACGGAGCTATGGCTTCACATTGTGTGGGCATAGCGATTGGTAGTCAATGTTGACTTCTCCGCCAGCACAGAACTATGGCTGCCACATTGCATGGGAGGGAACCCCTCCACATCCTCGGGGGGCTCCGGGCGTGTATAGCCCATTGAGTTCGTACGCATGGTTGGCACGGTAGAACTGGGAGGTGTATATGGGAGCTTGTGAGGGCGCTTTGGCCTCGTGAGGTCCCTACCTCGAGGCGGGTTGCTCCTGTGTCTTCTTGTTGATGGCTTCATCTGAGGGCTTGGAGTCTTCATTGCATCCTGCACCAAGCGTCCTCCCTATGGACATGGGAGGTTCAAGCACCAGTGACCCCAGGAGATGAAGTGAACGGGACTAGCCCGGCCAAACAGATCTCAGTCAGTGGATTATTGGACGCTGCAAGGACGCACCTGAGCACAGTCGTCGTGCTTTCCCTCTCGTGAGGCTGCCAAAGGTGGGCCTGCTCGGGAGTGACGAGATTCACGCCGGCAAAATGCCGAGCCAACAAAGGGGAAACATTAGGAAGCAGGTCGCATGCAAGGAAAAACTACTGAAATATGAGTAAAGATGATGGCTGCAAGGGTATGCCCTGGTTGCCTGTGGACGATACGGCCCGGTGGGTGCCCTTAAACGAAACAAGCTAAAAACTTACCTGGCATGGATCAACAAAAAGTCACCTGGCGGCCATGCCGTTAAAGAACCGAAGCTGCCGCTGTAGCCTGATCTTGTGACTCCTCGAGGGCGGTCCTCATGGGCCCATCGTCTCCCTAGGCACGGGACCCATGCTTGGCTCGGGCATCTCCCCCAACTCCTCGTCACGCCTTGGCAGGCAGGATGCGAGCATGGCCCGGTCAAGACATTGGAACATGACTCTGACGTTTTCCAGGCCGAAGGGCATGCAGATGTAGTCGTTCGGGTAAGCCCACCCGTGCTCGGCGCGTGCCGGCCACGAACGTCCCTGGGACGAGGCCCTGTTGATGACGAGCGTGTTGATGCAGGCACGCGGCCGATCGACCGGGCCGACAATGGGGATTGCTATTGGTGGTGCAGGGCAACCCCTCCCTTGCCTGGTATGTGCCTCCTGAAGTTCCTAGATCGCCTCGATGACCGATTCTCGTGAGCTTGGCACCTCGGGTCGTACCTGTGGTTCTGGCAGTTGCACGCTAAGATGTGCCTTGAGGTTGGGCCCAAACGCCTCCCTTGTCTAACCGGCCAAGTCGGGTGCCTTCCTGGTGGAAGCCCTCGAGCCTGACCCAAGGGGCACCGAGCGCGCCTTCCTATGCAGCAGGAGGGGAGGCCCCGTCACCGAATGCAGAGTGCAAGGCTCATCCCTTGGAGGTTCTAGCCTGGTGCTCCGCAAGGGTGAGCTTCTTCTCCGCCCTGCGTTCGTGTTCATGTGGAGGGGCATCCTCCTCATCGTTCAAGCGTTCAGCCGCAGCCACGCGGTAAACACGGTCGAGGGAGCAGATGACATCCTTCTCGTCCCAGGTGATGGTGATGACGCCGCCACTCCCTGGCATCTTGAGGACGTTGTAGCCATGATGGGTCGCCACCATTAACTTGGCAAGGATCGGGTATCCGAGGATGGCATTGTATGGGAGGTGGATGTGGGCGACGTCAAAGACGATGGTTTCGGTGCGGTAGTTCTTGCACCCACCAAAGGTGACGGGTAGGCGTACTTGCTCGATGGGCACCATGGAGCCGTCAGTGACTCCTAAGAAGGGCTTGGTCAACATAAGTTGGTCGTACGGTACTTGGAGTGTCTTGAAGGTCTCGGTGGAGAGGACATTGAGTCCGGCTCCATTGTCGATGAGAGTCTTGGTGACGAAGACGTTGCTGATGGTCGGGGTGCATAGCATGGGGAGCTTGCCGGCCATGGCGGAGCACTAAGCTGATCCCTCGAGTCGAAGGTGATGGAACTTTGTGACCACTTGAGGGGGCGCATGGCCTTAGGCTTCGGGAGTGCAACGTTCACCTCCCACGCGAA
This sequence comes from Hordeum marinum, assembly GCA_022496015.1. Lineage (NCBI taxonomy): Eukaryota > Viridiplantae > Streptophyta > Magnoliopsida > Poales > Poaceae > Hordeum > Hordeum marinum. Next base: position 284,493,272 of record CM039674.1, read on the forward strand.
CTGCTTGAAGACGCGATTCGAGGCTGGGGCCGGAGCGCCGCCTAGGATGCAGGCCACGACCCTGACCTCCTGGAAGCCCCCAGCCCCATCATCCTGCCTATGCTCTTCTTTCCTTTTGGGTGGAGGTGGTAGTGGTGGTAGGATGGCCTCACAAGGGCGGGCCTCCTGAGGCTGGCCGCATCACGACCCCTCTACGGCCTTGGCGCACCTGTTCACAAGGTTGAACATCTCCAGGGCCGAGCACAACTCGTTGTTCATGGCGAGCTCTTCCTTCATCTTGGTGTCCGTGACATCATCAGCAAAAGTGGAGATGATGGCCTCATCTGACGCGTTTGGGATCTTGAGGCGCGTGGTGATGAAGCGCTGTATATAATTGTGTAGGGTCTCCCCATCCTGTTGGTTCACGCGCCGTAGGTCATTCATGGTGAGCGCGGGGTCGCGGGTCCCTTGGAAGTTGGCGACGAAGCATGTGCGCAGGTCCTCCCATGAGGTGATGGATCCAACCGGGGGGTTGAGGAACCAAGAGAGCACACCGCCCTTGAGCGCCATGGTGAACCAACATGCCATGACCTTGTTGTGTCCGACAGCAGCCCAGACGCTCAGTTAGTAGAGTTGTAGGAACTCGGCGGCATCCGCTGTACTATCGTAGCGAGGCGGCAAGTCAGGATTGAACTTGCAGGGCCATGTAGTTGGATGGAGCTCCGGCTCGATGGTGAGTCAGCCCACCAGCTCGATGGGTGCTCCTGCACGTGCGGGTGGGACCTGATCTTGATGCTCCTGAGGGGCCACCTCAACAGTGCCCGGTCGCGGCACTGGTTCGGCAGCACGAGTAGCACATGCGCGTTGACGCGCGGCCAAGGCACCACCTGGCAGCTCACTTCATCCCTTACCCTTGCTCGTGGCCTGCGAGGCTGGTCATGCAGGCGTGCTTCTCTCCTCGATTCGGGGTCTATGTCGCGACACGGAGGAGGTGGCGAGGCATCATGGGCCCCGTTGACCGCCAGCAAGGGCTAGGGTCGGAGAGAGTAGGAGTGGACCGAGGCGTCGGCGACAGTGCTGATAAGCTGTGCGATGCGCTGAAGCCAGTCGTCGTAGCAGTCATGGTCGGGACCGTAGTGGAGCAGCTCGTTTGCCATGGCGAGTGCGCCCATACCGCGCTCCGGCCCAGGTCGGGCGTGGGAGGATGACCCGGTCGCTAGGATGATCGATGGAGTGGCAGTGCGACCATCGTGCTGCGCGGTGGGAGGCTAGGAGGAGTCTAGTTGTTTGTGGGTGTCCAGGCCCATGGTGGCATTGTCCGAAGGCGAAGGGGACAAACGTGCGTCCACGCGGCCCATGGGTGCAGTCTCCGAGACGCGGGCGGCTTGACGCTCGGCGAGGGCTTGATGGGCGTCAGCCATTAGAGCAGCGAGGTGGAAGATCTCGGATTGAGGAATACTTTGACACGTCCCCTACCTGGCGTGCCAAATGTAGGATTTCGAGCTCCACAAAATCCTTAAGGTTCGAACTCAGGGTGTGTGCAAAGATTTCCAGCGGGCATCACCCAGTCTAGCTCACTACTCAATGGATACGAGGGCGAACTCGCACGATGACGAGGAAGAGGATGAACACTATAGCTTATCCAGGTTCGGGCCGCTGTAAAGCATAATACCCTACTCCTGCTTTGGTGTATTGCCTCTCGTGGAGGTTTGGGTGGATGAACTAGTACAAAGGGGTTCAGCCTCGCAAGGCGGTCAATATGTGTTCTTGGCTTGCTATCTGGTGGTGGTGTGTCGTGTGGCTAAGGGTTTGATCGGATCCCTTCTACGGTGTGCCCTAGCCTCTATATATAGCGGTGTCCCAGGTCCTCTTTCCTTATCACAATGGAGGGAAGGGATCCCACAACAGCCATTTTTGAAGGGGTACAGGAGTACATACGCACCCTGTCCAAAGGTGGTCTTCAGCTGCAAAGTAGCCGTTGGTGATGAAGTGGTGGGATCGGCGATGAGATCCGCCCCGCGGAACTCGTGGCCGTGGTCTTGTTGCATTAGAAAGGAAACCTTTCGGGTGGCGCTTTGGGAATCCGCGTACGTCATTGCTCCCTTTGCACCAAAGGGGAAACTGTGCCGCCTAATGGTCTGGCGCCCTCCTGTCATTCCTTGCATCACCTTTGACTCCTGATGCCGGCTCTGCATAGAGATATCCACCCCTTAGGAGGGGGCCTGAGGAGGCCCATCCTTGCTGGTCTTGATGCTATCCTTCCTCGCGAGCCCAGGGTTCTTGCAAGGGCCTTGTCTTGAACAATGCATCGCTAGGCCTCGCCCGGCTAATGAGTGGGACATGTCCAGAGCCGGAGGCAGGAAGGATTGGGTACCCCCGTTCCCGGAACACCAACAAAATAGTACATTAAAACCGAAGTCGTCAAGTCTAGATACGGAAAGAAGGTTGTAGCCAAGGGATTCAACAAGCATGACATTTTGAATAGAACTATCATGAGATATGGCCACCTTACCAAGGCCGAGTACCTTACCCACTACAGCAATCAGCTACTTTGCCTTCAGCCATCCCGGACGGCAAAGGCATGCATGCCGGACAGCAAAGGCTTTGCCGTCCGCCAGCGGACGGCGAACAGTCCGGCTGAATAAGCCACGGTAAAGGGCGCTTTGCCGTCTGCTGGCAGACGACAAAGATCCTTAGGACTTTGTCGTCCGCCAGCGGATGGCAAAGACCGTGGATGACACACGTGGCAGCTTACGACCGTTAAGGGGTTAACGACATGCTTTTCCATCAGCTGGTCGACGGCAAAGACCTAAGGTTCTTTGTCGTCTGCCAGTGGACGGCAAAGCACCTATTTCTTTGCCGGCCTAGGTGGTTTCTTTGCCATCCGCTGGCAGACGGCAAAGACCCTTAGGTCTTTGCAGTCTGCCAGCGGACGACAAAGAAACCACCTAAGCCAGCCCAGTAATACCCCAGGTTGCACAAGTAGCTGCCGCGTGGTAGATTTGTCGTCTGCTAGCTGACGACAAAGACCTTTGCCGTCTACCAGCAAATGGCAAATTTGCTATATAGCCCCTTTTTTTCTATTTTTCTTAAATTCATTCAATTTGATAGAATTTCACATATACATATATACACATTTCAAAATAATTTCAACAAGCATACTAACAATAAGTTTCCAACAACATATCCAACATACAAGTTTCCAACAACATATCCAACAAACAATTGTTTCCAACAACATTTCCATACATACATATCCAAAATAAGTTTCCAACAAGTTTCCATAAACAAAAAGGAAGCACAAGTAGCAGAGTACACTCCATCAATGCAAGCTTCCTCATCTATAGCAAATCTGCAAATTAGGAAAGATGAAAGTTAGAAGAAGAAGAAGACTAGCTAGAAGAAAAAGAAGAAAAGGAAGAAGAACAAGAACAAGAGCAAGAATTTATCTTCTCTTTCTTTTTCTCCTCTTCTCTTCTTTATCTTCTTCTTCTTCTAAGGTAGGTAAAAATGCCATTTTTAGCTAAGGGTAGGTAAAAATGCTAAGTGTCTAGGTCATTTTAGAGCTAAGATAGGTAACTAGGTCATTGTGGAGCTAACCTAGGTAGTAATGCCATTTTTAGCTAACTAAGCATATTTATTCATTTTGGAGGACAAAATGGTAAGTGTAGCTCATTTTAGGGTTATCCTAGTCAAAATCGGTCATTTTGGAGCTAAGTAAGGTTATTTCGTGATTTTGGAGGAAAATAAACTAATTATCTGATAGTTTGGAGCTAAACCAAGGTTATTATAACATTTTTTACCTAAGTAAGCTAATTATGTCATAAATGAACTAGGTAAGCTAAGTATAGATTATTATTTAGCTATGCAAGGTAGTTATGACATTTTTCAGCTAACTAAACCATATTAAGTCATTTAGGAGGAAAAAATGCTAAGTATAGGTCATTTTTTATAACTATCCTAGGTAAAGTATGTCAGTTAGGAGCTAAGTAAGGTTATTATGTCATTTTCGAGGAAAATAAGTTAAGTATAGGTCATTTTGGAGCTAAACCAAGGTTATTATGCCATTTTTTTACCTAAGTGAGCTAATTATGTCATAAATGAACTAGCTAAGCTAATTATAGATCATTACTGAGCTATCCTAGGTAGTTATGCCATTTTGTACCTAAGTGAGCTAATTATGTCATAAATGAAGTAGCTAAGCTAGCTATAGATCATTATTGAGCTATCCTAGGTAGTTATGCCATTTTCTAGCTAACTAAGCATATCAAGTCATTTTGGAGGAAAAAATGCTAAGTATAGGTCATTTTATAGCTATCCTAGGTAGTATATATAATTTTGGAGGTAAGTAAGCTCATTATGTCATTTTTGAGGAAAATAAGGTAAGTATAGGTCATTTTGGAGCTAAGTAGGTCATTTCTTAAGATAAGTATGCATTTGTTAAGCAAAACACTTGGGAAAACTTACCATCATCACGGAGGTGAAGGACCGGTCGGGTTTGCGCCAGGGTGAGATGTAGAAGGACCAGTCGGGGTTGCGGCAGACGCAGAAGGATCGGTCGATGCTTGTTAGGAGGCACGCTGCACCAAAGATCATTTGCAATGTCTCCTTAGCATGATGGAACTCAAATGTGAATACTAGTAACTAATGACCATTCAAATGAAACTCACCGTGGGTGCTATAGCAATACGGGGCATCGACGGAGGGGTCTGACCATTGTTTGCCCAATTTATGCCACGCCATCTGTCTGGCCATCTCTTCGACCATGAAAAGACATTGAAGTCTTGGTATGATTGGCAGATACCGAATAACATTAATGGGGATTTTGTTTTGAATCTTCTCACCCATACCGTTGTCCACCAGAACATACCTGGAAGCATTGCTAATGGGGCAATAGTTCAAGCCCGCATACTCAAGCCTAAATAAGGCACATCCATTCTCATAGGCATCTATCTTCTCATAGGGCATCTTAAGCACACGTAGGATTTTGTCCGACTGGTACAGGTTTGCTAGCAATACATGGCCTTTGGGTAGAAAGCGTCCAAATATCGTCATCATCGCGTCCTAGCATTCTCTGCCCAGGTTGAACTGAGCCTTCAGAGCCATTACTTGCACGATAGTATCCAGCTGACAAAGCTTAGTTTGCTAGTGGAGAGGACCTTTTGAAGACTCCAACATTTCATAAAAGGCCTTTGCAGATTCCTTCATCTCATTGTCCGAATCCCAAGCATCATCAAAGTCTTGCACCATGTCTTCGATCCCGGTACCATGCTCGTCGGTGCGACGATGAACCACCTCAGCTCTGGCACGTTGGGCAGACTCACCATGAAATGTCCAGACCATATAATTAGGCATAAAACCCCACTTTCGTAGGTGTTCGATCATTTCAAACTCCGACTTCTTCTGAAAGTTGTCGCAATCAACACAAGGGCAACATGGTGTTTTCTATCCATTTGCAAATGCGACACTCACAAACTCCTTGGTTTTTGTTATCCATTCACGGGTCATGTCTTTCTAACTAGTGTGACTGGTGTACATCCACCCACGATCACTCATCTTGCCTAGCTACCGGACACACAAAAAATGTATACATAATTCAGCAAACCATATTCATCAGTTAATAGAGTTTGTCGGTTTTATTACGTCGATGCAACCTAGACGCTAGTAGGTAAAGATAGGTCCTAATCCCACCCGAGTATGTGTAGATTGGGTTCGTTTTCCCATGCTTCACTCTGGATCCGACGCACAATTTCGGCAACACCTCCCCGCCGTTCTCCTGATACACGTCTCGACAATAAGTAGAGACGATGTGTACCCAGAGAACAACAGGGAAGCACTGACAAAATTCTGCATCGGATCCGGAGCAGAGCATATGGGAAAATGAACCCAATCTACACATACTCGGGATGTCCATGGATAACGTTGGACAATTCAAAAGAATCACGGTTATAAATATGCTAATGAATGCATATTTATAGATGTAACCCTTTCGAACGGGAGACGCATAGTGGTCACGCATATTGATGATTGAAGACACCTATAGCTAGCAAGTTTCATCGGCATGACGACCGGAATAGAGAAATTTTAATAAGCATGCCAGGGGAGAAGATGTCATTTGTGCTCACCAACGAACGAAGCAGGGGAGCTCGTCAAATGCACGGGGAGGTCGTTGAACAATCGCACATTGAAATTCACCTGATCAACACAAAATATGATGTTTTTTATAACAAATTTGGAAAATATGTGACCTAGCTCACAATTTACAAAACTATGACCTCCTCGGCCTCACGAAGGCTGAAGAGCACCTTTTTGGTCAATAGGAGGCAGAATAGGTGTCGGAGGTTAGGGGTCAATGGCATCGGGAGATAGTGGCATCAGGGCTCAGTGGAGTCGGGGGTCGGTGGCGTTGGTGGTCGGGGGTTGATGGTGTCGGTGGTTGGGGTCAGTGGTTTTAGTGGTCGGGGGGGGGGGGGGCGATGGCGTCTGTGGTTCGGGGTCGGGGTCCGGGGGGTCGGGGGTCTGGGGCGTCATGGGTCGGTGGCGTCGGGGGTCAAGGGTCGGTGATCAGGGGTCAGTGGAGTCGGGGGTCGGTGGCGTTGTGTCGGGACCCCGATCCTAAGTCATAAGAATCCAGACTGTAACATATCACATCAGTTTGCGGCCTCACGCATGGTAAGTTCGACGGCTGCAGCCTTACCTTAGCCAGGACCGTTTGCGTCTTTTGGCTCACGTATGTGAACATGTCGCTGGCAATCAAACGACACAGAACCCGGGACGACATAACTAGTCATAGAACCCAAGCAGCACATCCATACGGAAATAGTCATACATAACCCAGCAATGCAGGTGTCGACCTCAAGCGTGTGTAGATGAGTCATAGCAAGCTACAGGGACTCCATTACGTCATGAGACAGGAATGCCATCACTGCACGTAGACGAGTCGTAGCAGGCTACATGGACTCCATTACACCGCGAGACATTTCCCCGAAGGGACAGACACAGTAGCAAAGAAGGATACATGCCGGTCAATCAATGTGTCCGGAGTAGTAGCAAGCTACCATGGCTCGATGGAGGCACAAAGAGGCAGTTTCCCGTAAGGAGTACTACTAAAGGCACACAACTAGGTGTCGGATCCCATACAAACCGTTGCACGTCACACGTACGCATGACATGCCCGATATGCCCGATATGCATAGATACAACCATGGCATTACAACATAACTATACAACAACATGACTTTTATTTAAGAGGCTCAGATGAGCCTTGCATAATATGTTCTTACAGATAGGGGTCACATGACCCGACACTCAAGTCATACATACATGTTCATACAAACCAAGCGGAAGCATAAGCTGTCTGGGTACAGACAGATGAAAAGGGGAAAAGGCACATGGCCTGACTATCTACAGCCCGCCACAGGGCATAGGTCGTAGCTGGGACACCAGCTATTCGGCATCATCAACGTCTAGAAAGAACCCATTTAATGGGTCCTGGGTCTCATCTGCAACATTTATTAAGCAAACGTGAGTACAAACGTACTTAGCAAGTCTTTAAAACAGACCTAGTCTATGCATGCTCATGTATCAACAAAGGGGGAGGTGGAGTTTATGCAGCAATGCCAGCTTTGACTCATGGCTAACCTACACTACTCAATTTTAACTCTTTGTTTACATTTTAGATATCACACACGAGTCCACTAACTCCATAGCAATACACCACCATGGATTCACTTCCCTCTCCTAGGAGAGTGCCATCCACGGTACTCACACTTGTCTTGATATTTTTATGAGTATCCATTTGATTATCTATGAACAACATAAGTTCACCAAGTAGTCAGTTTCATACCCTGCAGAGGTGTACTTCTTCACACACGCTCTCGCCACTTATCATTGTGTGCTCATAAAACCACGCACCTCGGCAACCTTCAAGCGGATGCCCAGTGAGGGAGTCGGCCACGACCGTCAAACACATAAGACCTCTAGTCCAGGCTATTGCCTATTTGAGACTGAACCCGCAAGGAAGTCTGCCCAAAGATTCCGCTACGGCCCCAAACAATGTGTGCAGGGTTCCCAAGCCCACCATCCGGGTGACCCTTGGTACACCATGCCACTGCCTACCGCATCGTAACCCACCCCTAGGGTCAGCGCTACGCACGGCCTCCAGCATGCTATAAACACCAGAAACTACTTGCAACTCCTGGACTAAGGACTAAGCGAATGATGAGTCCAGAGGGCAATTAAGTATCCCAACGTGTGGTACTAACTAGTCTTGGATCACAAACACGGAACTCAGTTGCTAAGAACGGTCCCAATGAGACAACCCGCTATGTACTCCTACATAGACTCTCATCGCTACCTTTACCAAATCGAGTTCATCATAGTACCACCACATCAGAACAAGATCGTTTCACTCAGTTCATCACCCAGATGAATCAGACCTGACACAACTCTAAGCATAGCAGGCAAAGTAAGCTAAGCACATCATCGCACAAGCATCTACCAGGTATGCTAGGTTGCAAGGTTTGACTATTTACCGTGATAATGTCAGGTTATGCAGCAGAATAGGATCATCTACCATGTATGACTGACATGTGATCGACTGTCCTAATGCAATAAACAAGAGCAGGAGCGAGAGAGTAGGATGTTATCGAAATGATCAAAGGGGTTGCTTGCCTTGCTGGGTAGCGGAAAGGTTCTCTCCTTCATCGGGATACTCGAGGGTATCCTCAGAAGCAGGGCCTACCGCAATGCAGATAAGAAACAATCAACAAACGCCAGTGCAACAATATGATGCATGATCATGGCATGATAGCATGTATGGATGAGCTAATGAAATTAGTATTCAAGTTAATTTGAAATGAGTTTGAATATAGGTTCAAAATCGTTCTTTATTTCAAATTTCATATACTGACCTATTGGTGATTGTCAATGTTCACCTATTTAGATTTCTCTAACATGCATGACAATAGCACCATTGGATTCATTGGATTTTTCTGATAAATTTTCATATATAAATTATTTTTATCTGATTTACAGATTAATTTATATGAATTTTTGAAGTTTTGAATAATTTCTGGAATTATTTTTAAACTAGAAAATGGAATTATGGCGTCAGCCTGACGTCACCACGACGTCAGCGGGTCGGCTGACCTGCCAGGTCAAACCTGACAGTGTGGGGACCTCATGTCAGCGTTAGGGGGCTAATCCCCGCGCTGACTGAGGTTTGACCCATAGCCGGGGCCCACTGTCAGTGACTGGGCTAAATAACTAGGGGGGTTTAGCCCCCCTAATGACGGCCACGTCGGCACCCACCGGAGCTGGGGCCGGCGGCGACCATCCGCATGGCGGCGACTCACCGAAACGCGCCTCCGGCGACCATTTGGCACGCGGAGGGCACCAGGAGGCGGCCCGTGCACTGGCGCATCTAGCAGAGCTGCTAAGGGGGCTCGGGGGCCACCGGAACGGCGACCGGTGACAACCCGAGCGGCAACGAGCTATGGCAACGGCGGGAACGACGACTACAGTGGGGTACAGGCCGCGAGAAAGGGGGGAAACGGAGCAGGAGCTCACTGTGGGGTCGTTGGGGACGACGGCAGGGTCGGGTACGCGCTGATGAGCTCGAATCGTCGGAGAGGAGCTTTGGCGGCCAACGGGGAGAAAGCGGCGACAGGGCGTCATGGATAGCTCCCGGTGTCTTTTAGCTCCACGGAGAGGATGAGGGGGTCGCTACGGGGATGCTGGTGGGCTTAGATGGGCGCGGGTGAGGCTAGAACGGCGGCTACGTGACGACGAGGAGCTCGGCCATGGCGGAGCAGGGAGGGAAGAGAGCGAGAGAGAGAGCACTCGAGGGAGAGAAGGAGAGGAGAAGGAGGCCACGAAGAGGGCCTCGCGCTGGCGCCCTCCCAGCCCTCCAGGCCAGCAGCCAGGCAGGAGGAGGTGGACGGCATGTGGCGACCACGCGCCCGACGTCCTTCTGGCCGGAGGTGGAAGAAGACCGGTTTGCCCCTGGTGGGCTGGGCCAGCTTCTTCCCTGGCCCAGGTAGGCTTTTCTTTTTTTTGTTTACTTTAATTCATTTCTTTTCTAGTTTTCTGACATTTGTTTTATTATTTTGCAGGTGCAAAATGACTTTGCAAAATATCCCAAGTATTTTATATCATCAAGTTGGAATATTTCAAACTTGTAGAAAAATAATTTCTGGATATTTTGAAGCTAAAATAATGATAATGATTTGTTTATCATTTTCAAGTGCTTTAACATTTATTTTTAAATTACTTTAGGTGTTCAAATAATTTAAATGATCCCTGTTATAATCATGTCCAAATTTACCACACATAGGGAACATTTTTAGTGGGCATTTTGGATTGGTTGAATTTTCACCAAATTTGAATTGTTTGGATTCAAAGTGAGCTTGGGGTTTCTTTTTATTTCCCATTTCATGTTGATTTAATAGAATGAAACATGATGCGAGCACATGCTATCCTAGGACATCTAGCTAGGGATGTGACACGTTGGTGGTCGGGGGTCGATGGCGTCGGGGGTCAGGGGGCGATGGCGTCGGTGGTTGGGGGTCAGGGGTCAGGGGTTGGTGGCGTCCTTCTTCTTCTTCTTCTTCTTCTTCTTCTTCTTTTTCTTCTTTTTCTTCTTCTCCTCCTCCTCCTATTCTTCTTCTTATTAACCTAAACTAAACCTAAAACTAAACTAAACCTAAACTAAACCTAAAACGAAACTAAACCTAAAACTAAAACTAAACCTAAACCTAATTAAACAAAATCTAAATTAAACCTAAACCTTACAAAAAAGAGGAGAGGGGAGAAGATAAGTACCTTGGGCGGCGGCAGGGGTGGGGGTGGACGGCGGCAGGGGCGGGGGCAGGCATCGGCCGGCTGTAGGGGCGGCCGGTGGCACGGGGGGCGGCGGCGGCGACAAGTGGCACGGGGGGCGGTGGCGGCGGCCGGTGGCATGGGGGGCGGTGGCGGCGGCCGGTGGCATGGGGGGGAGGGGGGCTCGGGCACGAGGGAGTAGGGAGTGCGAGGAGGGGAGAGAGAGGGGTGGGGCATACTGACACGTATACTAAGTCTCTTTGCGTCTGCTAGCAGACGACAAAGAGCCTTAGTTAGTGGGGTGGGGCCAGGGGAAATGGCCGTTAGATGGCCACTTTCTTTGCCGTCTGCTAGCAGACGACAAAGACTCTTTGCCATCTGCTAGCAGACGACAAAGAAAGTGGCCGTTAGCTGGGTCTCGTTGTGGGCCAACCTCCCTCTTTGTCGTCTGCTAGCAGACGACAAAGAGGCTTTGCCGCCAGCCAGGTGACGGCAAAGAGATGGCTAACGACAATGATATCATTGTCGTCAGCTCTTTGTTTGCCGTCAGTTTTATTAGGCTGATGGCAAAGACCTTCTTTGCCGTCAGCTGGCAAACGACAAAGAGCTGGCAGGCGGCAAAGATCTTGATTCGAGTAGTGACCCTTGGATTTGTCTCCAAACGTGACATACCTTCGCGGTCCATGGTTTGGTGTGATCTCTTGAGACATGTCTCTATATTCGGTCATGTGATCGGTGAATCCACTATCGAGAATCCATTATTTTCCTTCAAACATATATTTGAAGTTTGCCATGAGACTTAAAATCTTCATAATCTTCTTACATTCAAACTCGAACAACTCATCTTCATCATAGTAGCCATGGTCCACATTGTCATCATCAAGTGTGATTTCCTCGTCATAAAAGACAAGAAATTCGTTAGGGTTTTGATCATGACAACGTTTAAGTTTATGAATGTGAATGGATTCAACGATGATGTTATTAATGGTAATGACATCTCCTTTAGCACGCGTGATTTCACGAAGCTCAAACAAACATTTATCAAAGTTAGGATCACTAGGCTTCATCTCATGAAAGGCAATAGCTTTATGAAGAACTTCATTAAGGTTACTCAATGAATAATATGGATATAATTTCTCCAAATCATTCCATAAAGTATAAGCGCATTCAAAATTCTTCGTTTGATCAAACACAATTCTTGGCAATCCTCTAATGATAAGATTAATACTTCTAAGATTGCGAAGAATATCAATTTATTCTTCGTGTGTTGGATGTAAGGGGTCAATGGGACGTACATAGGGGTTCTTAACATACTTGTTCAAATGGAATTCATTGAATAGATGAAGCATATGATGTTTCCATTGAGTATAATACTCCCCATCGAGAATGGGCATTCTACAACTAAGACTCCCCAAACTAGACACAACCATATTCCTCCAATGATGATAAAACCAAAGCTATGGAGACCAAGCTCTGATACCAATTGTGGGATCACTAGAAGAGGTGTCTAGTGTGTGTGTGTGGGGGGGGGGGGTGAATAGACTACTAGACGAAATGAAAACATAACATTTTGCGAAGTTAATTGGTTGGTAGATTTTAGCAATTCTAACAAGTCTAGTGCACCACACACATGCTAGTCAACAAGTATGGCAACGGAAATTCAAGACAAGCATATCTAAGAGAGTTGACATTGGAAGATCAAACGTAAGTGGAGACACAAAGATTTTTCTCGAGGTTCCGATAAGTGGAGCTATCGTACATCCACGTTTATGGAGAGTTCAACCCATGGAGGGTAACGATCGCGAGAGTCCACGGAGGGCTCCACCCACGAAGGGTCCATGAAGTAGCAACATTGTCTATTCCGTGATGGCCTATGTCCACGGAGGACTATCCTTACTTGGGGTAGATCTTCACGAAGTAGGACATCTCCTTCCCCTTACAAACTTCTTGGTTCAACTCCACAATCATGAAGAAGAAGCCTCCCAAGCGACACCTAACTAATCTAAGAGGCACCACCCTCCAAAAGGTAATCGATGTGGTAGTATGATGAACTCCATGCTCTTGTGCTTCAAAAGATAGTCTCCTCAACACTCAGTCACCCCCTTACAAATTTTGCATGGATAGAAGAGATTGATTGTATGGAAAGATACTTGGGGAGGTTAGAAATCAAGATCCATATGGTTTGAATGGATGATATTGATCTCAACACATGGGTAGGTGGCTCTCTCTAAAAAAATGGATATGGCAAGTGGGTGTATGTTCCGAGTGCTTAACTTTCTAGTGAGAGGTTGTGTAGGGTTATATATAGGCATCTCCAAAAGTTCGACCCTTAGAACATTTGTCGGGACCCCGATCCTAAGTCATATGAATCCAGACAGTAACATATCACATCACTTTGCGGCCTCACTCTCGGTAAGCTCCACGGCTGCAGCCTTACCTTAGCCGGGACCGTTTGCGTCTTTTGGCTCATGTATGTGAACATGTCGCTGGCAATCAAACGGCATAGAACCCGGGCCGACATGACTAGTCATAGAACCCAAGTGGCACATCCGTACGGAAACAGGCATACGTAACCCAAGAATGCAGGTGTCGGCCTCAAGCGTGTGTAGACGAGTCATAGCAAGCTACAAGGACTCCATTACGTCGTGAGACATAAATGCCATCACTGCACGTAGACGAGTCATAGCAGGCTACAAGTACTCCATTACACTATGAGACATTCCCCAAAGGGACAGACACAACAGAAAATAAGGATACATGCCGGTCAAGAGTACTACTAAAGGCACATGACTAGGTGTTGGATCCCATACATACCGTTGCACGTCACACGTATGCACGACATGCCCGATATGCATAGATACAACCATGGCATCACAACATAACCATACAACAACTTTTATTTAAGGGGCTCATATGAGCCTTGCATAACATGTTCTTACAGATAGGGGTCACATGACCCGACTCTCAAGCCATACAAACAAGTTAATACAAACCAAACGAAAGCATAAGCTATCTGAGTATAGACAGATGAAAAGGGGAAAAGGCACATGGCCTGACTATCTACAGCCCGCCATAGGGTATAAGGTCGTAGCTGGGACACCAGCTATTCAGCATCGTCGACATCTAGAAAGAACCCACCTGATGGGTCCTGGGTCTCATCTGCAACATTTATTAAGCAAACATGAGTACAAATGTACTCAGCAAGTCTTTAAAGTAGACCTAGACTATTCATTCTCATGTATCAACAAGGGGAGTGGTGGAGTCTATGCAGCAATGCCAGCTCTGACTCATGGCTAACATACACTACACAATTTTAACACTTTGTTTAAAATTTAGATATCGCACACGAGCCCACTAACTCCATGACAAAACACCACCATGGATTCACTTCCCTCTCCTGGGAGAGTGCCATCCACGATACTCACACTTGTCTTGATATTTTTATGAGTATCCATTTGATTATCTACGAACAGCATAAGTTTTCCATGTAGTCCATATCCGAGGACGCAGCTATTCAAATAGTTTCATACCCTGCAGGGGTGTACTTCTTCACACACGCTCTTTGAACCCACACGGAAGTCCGGCCAAAGTTATCGCTACGGCCCCAAACGATGTGTGCAGGGTTCCCAAGCCCACCATTTGGGTGACCCTTGGTACATCGTGCCACGGCCTACCGCGTCGTAGCCCACCCCTAGGGTCAGCGCTATGCACGGCCTCGAGCATGCTATAAACACCAGAAACTACTTGCAACTCCTGGACCAAGGACTAAGCGACTGATAAGTCGAGAGGGTTAATTAAGTATCCCAACGTGTGGTAGTAACTAGTCTTGGCTCACAAACACGGAACTCAGTTCCTAAGAACGGTCCCAATGAGACAACCCGCTATGTAGTCCTACATAGCCTCTCGTCGCTACCTTTACCAACTCGGGTTCATCATAAGCTTATCACATCAGAACAACTTTGTTTCACTCTAGTTCATCACCTAGATGAATCAGACCTGACACAACTCTAAGCATAGCAGGCAAAGTAAGCTAAGCACATCATGGCACAAGCATCTACCAGGTATGCTAGGTTGCAAGGTTTAGCTATTTACTCTGACAATAATAGGTCAGACAAAAGAATAGGTTCATCTACCATGTATGACAGACAAGTGAAAGTTTGTCCTAATGCAATAAACAAGAGCAGGAGTGAGAGAGTGGGATGTTATCAGAATGATCAAGGGGGTTGCTTGCCTTGCTGGGTAGCGGAAAGGTTCTCACCTTCGTTGGAATACTAGGGGGTATCCTCATAAGCAGGGCCTATCACAATGCAGATAAATAACAATCAATACACGCAAAAGCAACAATATGATGCATGATCACGACATGGTAGCATATAAGGATGGGCTAGTGCAACTATTGTCCAAGTTAGTTTGAAGTGAGTTTGAATATAGGTTCAAAATCAATGTCCATTTCATATTCCATATATTAACCTATTAGTAAATGTCAATGTTCATGTACATAGGTTTCTCTAACATGCATTATAATAGCACCATTGGATTCGTTGGATTTTTCTGATAAATTTTCATATATAAATTATTTTCATCTGAGTTACAGATTAATTTATATGAATTTTTGAAGTTTTAAACATTTTCTGGAAATTTTTTAAAATTATAAATTCCTTTATTACATCAGCCTGACGTCATCATGGCGTCAGCAGGTCAGCTGACCAGGCCAGGTCAAACCCGATGTGCGGGGCCCGCACGTCAGTGACACAGGCCTAATCCCCGCGCTGACCAGGGTTTGACCCGCATCTGGGGCCCACTGGTTAGTGGCTGGGGGGCTAATTAGCAGGGGGATTAGCCCCTGATGGCCGGCCATGTCGGTGCCCACCGGAGCGGGGCTGGCGGCGACCAAAAGCACGCCATTTGGCATCCGGCGGCCATTTTGCACGCGGAGGGCACCAGAAGGTAGCCCGCGCACGCGCGCATCTAACGAAGAAGCAGAGGGGGCTCGAGGTCGCCAGAGACGATGGCCACATCGAGCTTGGCAGCGGTGGCGGCTCGGGCAGGACCAACTACTACGCTAGACGGCACGGGAAAGCAGGGGGAGAGGGGGAGGAGCACTAGCGGCTCAGCACGGTTCCAGCAGAGGCGACAGCGAGGTCGGGGGGAGGTCTGGACGGGGCAAATCGTCGAGGTGGAGCTCTGGTGGCCGACGGGGAAGAAACGGCGGTGGCGCATCGTGGAGGTCTCCCAGTGTCGACTGGCTTCATGGGGAGGACGAGGGGGTCGCTGCGGGGCAGTTGTGGGGATCAGAAGGGCGCGAGGGTGGCTAGCACTGCGGCGGCGCGGCGGCGATGAGCTCGGCCATGGCAGGCAGAGAGGGGGAGAGCGAGCGAGAGAGAGAGAGAGAGGTCGCAAGGGAGAGAGGGAGAGGCCACGGCAAGGAGGCCTCGCGCGAGCGCTTTCCGAGCCGTCCAGACCGGCAGCTAGGCTGGGTGGAGGTGGCCGGTGTGTGCCCGCGCGCGGCGAGCGCACGCCCTTGTCCTCTTGGCGAGTAAACAGGGATGACTAGCCATGGGCCAGTGGGCCAGTTCCCCTGGGCCTCTGCCCTTTTTCTTTTCTTTTCTTTCTGTTTTTCTCTATTTCTGACATTTGTTTTATTTCCTTTCCAGGTACAAATGCTTTGATAAAATATCCCAAATATTTTATAATATCAAGTTTGAATATTTCAAACTCCAAATAAAAGTTTCAGGATATTTTGAAATATCGAGTATTGATAATGCTTTATTGGCATTTTCAGAGGCTTTGTTATTTATTTTTAAATTACTATAGTTGTTCAAATATTTAAAATGGCCCCTAATATATTAATGTCCATATTTATCAGACATAGGGAACATTTTGTATTGGCATATTGAGTTTGTTGAGTTTTCACAAACTTCTAATTAATTTGATTCCAATGTGAGCTTGGGGTTTCTTTTAATCCCCATTTCATGTTGATGCAAAATTGAAACATGATGCACACACATGCTGTCCTATGACATCTAGCTAGGGATGTGACAACTCACCCCCACTCAAAAGAATCTCGTCCCGAGATTTTGAAGTCGTCGGGAAGAGCGCGGGGTACTTTAGTCGAATATGATCTTCTCTTTCCCATCTGGCCTCCTTTTCAGAATGGTGTGACCATTGAACGTTGAGAAACTTGATGTTCCGACGCCGAGTGGTACACTCAGCTGGATCAAGAATACGGAGAGGGTATTATCGATATGTAAGGTTATCCTGGAGATCAAGCGTTTCGTGGTCTACTTCACGGATAGGGTCCGAGAAGCAACGCCTGAGTTGCAAGACATGGAAGACATCATGGATCTTGGAAAGATGCGACAGAAGTTCCAATTGGTAGGCAACCTCTCCTCATATAGCAAGAATGTGATAGGGTCCAATATAACGAGGAGCCAACTTGCCCTTGATACCAAAACAATGGGTACCCTTCAGAGGTGTAACCCGAAGGTAAGCCTTCTCGTCAACTTCATAGGTCACAACCTTATGATGACGATCATATTGGCTCTTTTGACGTGATTGGGCTGTTTTCAACTTTTCACGAATAATGCGAACTTGCTCCTATGCATCCTGGATCATATCTGGGCCAAAGAGTTGCCTCTCTCCGGTTTCTGACTAGTTAAGAGGTGTTCGACACCTTCGTCCATAGAGAACCTCAAAACGGGCTTTGCCCAAGCTTGATTGATAACTATTGTTATAAGCAAATTCGGCAAATGGAAGACATTTCTCCCAGTTCATATCGAAGGATATAACACAAGCTCGGAGCATGTCTTCGAGGATTTGATTGACTCGCTCAACTTGACCACTTGATTGCGGGTGGAAAGCAGTGCTAAAGGATAGATGAGTCCCCATAGCGGTTTGAAAACTTTCCCAAAATCGGGAAGTAAAGATACTTCCGCGGTCTGAGTTAATCTCCAAAGGAACACCATGATGAGAAACTATTTGAGAAACATATAACTTCACTAGCTGGCTAGCAGTTATACTCTCCCGAACAGGAAGGAAATGAGCCACTTTGGAAAGGCGGTCAATGACCACAAAGGTATCATTATTCCCTCTCTTGGTCCTGGGAAATCCGGTAATGAAATCCATACCGACCTTATCCTATTTCCATTCAGGAATAGCTAAAGGTTGAAGGGTGCCAGCACGCCTTTGATGTTCTGCTTTCACGCGATGACAAACATCGAAAGTAGCAACGAACCGGGCAACTTCTCTCTTCATCCTAGTCCACCAGAACCTCATTATCATGGCTCACTCTAGAAGTTTGCCACTTTGAACCAGGAGTCTGAACTACTAAAGGGGTAGGCATATCACAAAAAGACATGTTATGCAACTGTGCATAACTTTCTTGGATGAAAGAATGAGATGCCCCAGTATCAAATAGAACAGAAGCTGGATGACTATTGACAAGGGGCGTACCTAGGATAACATCAGGATCCTCAATGGCTTCCTCAGCAGAAACATAGTTCACTCGTCCACGAGCAGGAGCTGGCTTCACATAGAACGCTTTTCCCGGCTTCCCACGTCCGGTCGGCTTAGCATTGTTGTGAGGACACTCACGAGAGTAGTGTCCTAGTTCCCCACATTTTTAGTAGACCACGGTGGCACGGGGAGCAACATTGGCAGACAGACCTCCAAATGGCCTGGCTGGAGGGTTGGGCTGAGCTAGGCGAGGCGCCTGGAAGGATGGCCTCATGGTGTATCTTGGCGACAGAGCTGCGTTGGGCACCCACACCCGGCATTTGTTGGAGCCTGAGCCAGATGCGGGTCTGAAATCACGGTTGTGCTTCCTCGTGTCCTCATAGTCAGTCTGTCCAGACTCGGCATTGATAGCCTTGTTGATGAGAGCCTGGAAGGTTGTGCACTCATGCAGGCGTAGATCCCGACGGAGCTCAGGACTAAGTCCCTTGTGGAACCTAGCCTGTTTCTTAGCATGAGTTGAAACTTCCTACGGAGCATAGCGAGCAAGATTGCCAAACTCACGGCTATAGGCATCCACAGATAGTCTACCCTGGGTGAAAGCATAGAATTCCTCTTTTTTTTTGATCCATTAGCCCTTTCGGGATGTGATGGGTACAAAATGCTGCACTGAATTCCGCCCAAGTTGGTGCGGGGCCTGCGGGACGCATGGCTTCATAATTTTCCCACCACTGGTTGATGGGTCCTTCCAGAAAGTAGGTAGCAAAGGTCACCATGTTGGCCTTGGATACATTGGCAGCTCGGATCTTACGGAACATGCTGGTCAGCCAATCATCCGCATCGAGTGGGTCGATTGAATGATGATACTTGGGTGGGCACAACTTGACAAAGTCACCGAGGGACATGCCATCATTGTTATCATTGTGGGGAGCACGCGCTTTGTTCCGCTCAATTCGTTCCAGCAGCCTGTTGGTCTCCCTTTTATTCCTTTCAGCTTCAAGCATCACTTCCGCCAAAGAGGGCGCATGTGGCAGGTTCTCTTGCCTTGCCTGGCTTCCCTCGCCCTACTCGGGGGTAGGCACGGGGTTATTCCTAGTTGCCACCATCCTGGGAAAACAAACCCACAGCTTAGACATAGAGGACATCAACTCTAGGACATGAGATAAGGAATGTACTGGACAACATGGCATGCATGGTAAACACCCAAAGAACATGGTAATAAAAACTGCCATATGAACACCATGATTCATCCACACCATGACATAGTTTAGTACAAGCCCAAGCTGAAATACAACTACGGAGAGATGACACAACTCATCGGAGGCATTACAAGCTTCCTATACATTATCTATCTACACCTCCAGAACTCAACTCTCAACCTCGGTCATATCCCACAAGACACACAGGACTGTGGCGATACGACTACTACCATACTAGTACTAACATCCGCGTACTCAAGCATCGCCGTAGAATGCCTCATACAGGGTACCCCCGCGACCCGGGAGCTGAACCTAGGGATCTGGAAACACTCTAGCCTGTGATCCCTGGAAACCATAAGGACATGGATGTGGCCTTGGTCGCCTTGTTGGCGGCAACATCGGTCCTCGAAGAGGGGTGATGCCTCCGACATCGAGCCAGTCTACGTGTGCTGGCAGATGAGTCTGCGATGGGGTCAGCATCTCCAAATCTCCATAGCCTATCTCCACGATAGGTGCCAACTGCGTCAGGGCTGTCCAAAGATGTGCACGGGTGGCATAAAGCTCCATGCGAAGGGCACGTGCATCATGGTCCCTGTTCTCCAACATCTGAGCGGTCACCTGCAGCCTAGGATCCTCATGAGAATGCTCATAGTAGGTTGCGCTAAGATAGCCATCCTTTCCTCCCATAGAAGCAGGAACATAACAGAACTCTGTGTTCTGAAGTAGACCATGGTGAAACCTCATGATAGTCAGCATGTTGTAGGCGGCCGCCTGAACTGCCATGTCTATGGGGACACCTAGTCCATAAGTCCAGTGAAGCGGCTCTGCAGCTCCAGGATATGAAGGATATATCTTAACAGTACACAGATACTGGCTCTGGTTGAAATCTCGATAATTTTCCTCCACTGTGTACTCTGGGTACCGACGATAGCAAGCCTCCATCATAACTCTAACCAACATGACCGTGTGACTCGGTACATCGATGCACCTAGTCAGACGGACAACCTGACGGGAAGGACGAGGGGGCATCTGAAACAGAGAATGATGCAAAGACATTAGAGACTCTAGTAGAAATTGGACAACATAATGGTTGTAATTGCTCAAAAAGGATTTTGGGACAACTGGAAAAGATTGGAAAAGCATAACCACTCGACTTTCTAGACTCAAATCTCTTCTCCATCTGTTTGTCACACCAACAATACTCAAGTACCGACATACCCTTGCTAACAAACTAGCTAGTACTCCATGGTTAGTAACTCGTCATCCTAAGCAATAGATGAGAAGCCTAGTTCTTATCCCCGTAGAAAAGATGAGAAAGACTCAGCATAGAATAACTTGGGAAGAGGAGTAAAAAGAGCCTTACGTTCCCTTCCACAATCAATTCCCCTACTTAACTATAGTGTTTGTAGACTCAACTTCGACCTGTTTGGCATGGTAGTCCTACAGTCAGTCAGGCTCTGATACCAACGTTGTCGGGACCCCGATCCTAAGTCATATGAATCCATACTATAACATATCACATCACTTTGCGACCTCATGCACGGTAAGCTCCACGGTTGCATCCTTACCTTAGCCGGGACCGTTTGCATCTTTTGGCTCATGTATGTGAACATGTCGTTGGCAATCAAACGACAGAGAACCCGTGCCGACATGACTAGTCATAGAACCCAAGTGGCACATCTATATGTAAACAGGCATACGTAACCCAACAATGCAGGTGTCGGCCTCAAGCATGTGTAGATGAGTCATAGCAAGCTACAAGGACTCCATTACGCCGTGAGACATGAATGCCATCACTGCACGTAGACGAGTCGTAGCAGGCTACAGGGACTCCATTACATTGCGAGACATTTCCCCGACGGGACAAACACAACAACAAAGAAGGATACATGCTGGTCAATCAATGTGTCCGGAGCAGTAGCAAGCTACCATGGCTCGATGGAAGCACAAAGAGGCAGTTTCCCATAAAGAGTACTACTAAAGGCACACGACTAGGTGTCGGATCCCATACATACCGTTGCACGTCACACGTATGCACGACATGTCCGATATGCATAGATACAACCATGGCATCACAACATAACCATACAACAACTTTTATTTAAGGGGCTCAGACGAGCCTTGCATAAAATGTCAAGGGTCACATGACCCGACACTCAAGTCATACAAACAAGTTCATACAAACCAAGCGGAAGCATAAGCTGTCTGGGTACAGACACATGAAAAGGGGAAAAGGCACATGGCCTGACTATCTATAGCCCGCGACAGGGCATAAGGTCGTAGCTGGGACACTAGCTATTCAGCATCGTCGACATCTAGAAAGAACCCACTTGATGGGTCCTGGGTCTCATCTGAACATTTATTAAGAAAACATGAGTACAAACGTACTCAGCAAGTCTTTAAAGCAGACCTAGACTATTCATGCTCATGTATCAAGAAGGGGAGTGGTGGAGTTTATGCAGCAATGCCAGCTCTGACTCATGGCTAACCTACACTACACAATTTTAACTCCTTGTTTAAATTTTAGATATCGCACACGAGTCCACTAACTCCATGACAATACACCACCATGGATTCACTTCCCTCTCCTGGGAGAGTGCCATCCACGGTACTCACACTTGTCATGATATTTTTATGAGTATCCATTTGATTATCTATGAACAACATAAGTTTTCCAAGTAGTCCATATCCGAGGACGCGGCTATTCAAATAGTTTCATACCCTATAGGGGTGTACTTCTTCACAAATGCTCTCGCCACTTATTGTTGTGTGCTAATAAAACCATGCACCTCGGCAACCTTCAAGCGGAAGTCCAGCGAGGGAGTTGGCCACGACCGTCAATCACATAAGACCTCTAGTCCAGGCTATCGCCTATTTGATACTGAACCTGCAGGAAAGTCCGGCCGAAGTTTCCTCTATGGCCCCAAACGATGTGCGCAGGGTTCCCAAGCCCACCATTTGGGTGACCCTTGGTACACCGTGCCACTGCCTACCGCGTCGTAACCCACCCCTAGGGTCAGCGCTACGCATGGCCTCCAGCATGCTATAAACACCAGAAACAACTTGCAACTCCTGGACCAAGGACTAAGCGATTGATAAATCGAGAGGGTCAATTAAGTATCCCAACGTGTGGTAGTAACTAGTCTTGGATCACAAACACGGAACTCAGTTCCTATGAACGGTCCCAATGAGACAACCCACTATGTACTCCTACATAGCCTCTCATCGCTACCTTTACCAACTCGGGTTCATCATAAGCTTATCACATCAGAACAACTTTGTTTATTCCAGTTCATCACCTAGATGAATCAGACCTGACACAATCTAAGCATAGCAAGCATAGCAGGCAAAGTAAGCTAAGCACATCATGGCACAAGTATCTACCAGTTATGCTAGGTTGCAAGGTTTAGCTATTTACGGTGACAATGATAGGTCAGGCAAAAGAACAGGTTCAACTACCATGTATGACAGACAAGTGAACGTTTGTCCTAATGCAATAAACAAGAGCAGGAGCGAGAGAGTGGGATGTTATTGGAATGATCAAGGGGGTTGCTTTCCTTGCTGGGTAGCAGAAAGGTTCTCTCCTTCGTTGGAATACGCGGGGGTATCCTCAAAAGCAGGGCCTACCACAATGCAGATAAATAACAATCAATACACGCAAGTGCAACAATATGATGCATGATCATGACATGGTAGCATATAAGGATGGGCTAGTGCAACTATTGTCCAAGTTAATTTGAAGTGAGTTTGAATATAGGTTCAAAATCAATCTCCATTTCATATTCCATACATTAACCTATTAGTAAATGTCAATGTTCATGTCAATAGGTTGCTCTAACTTGCATGATAATAGCACCATTGGATTGATTGGATTTTTCTGATAAATTTTCATAAATTATTTATTTTCATCTGACTTACACATTAATTTATATGAATTTTTGAAGTTTTAAACATTTTATGGAATTATTTTAAAATTATAAATTCCTTTATTACATCAGCCTGCCGTCATCATGGCGTCAGCAAGTCAATTGACCAGGCCAGGTCAAACCTAATGTGTGGGGCCCGCACGTCAGTGACACAGGCCTAATCCCCGCGCTCACCAGGGTTTGACCCGCATCTGGGGCCCACTAGTTAGTGGCTGGGGGGCTAATTAGAAGGGGGATTAGCCCCTGATGGGTGGCCACATCAGCGCCCACTAGAGCGGGGCCGGCGGCGACCAAAAGCACGGCGGCAAGTGACTGGAGTTGCGCATCCGGCGGCCATTTGGCACGCAGAGGGCACCAAAAGGTAGCCCGCGCACGCGCGCATCTAACGAAGCAGCAGAGGGGGCTCGGGGTCGCCAGAGACGACGACCACGTCGAGCTTGGTGGTAGCGGCGGCTCGGGCAGGACCGACTACTGCGCTAGAGGCCACGGGAAAGCAGGAGGAGAGGGGAGGAGCACCAGCAGCTCAGCGCGGTTCCAGCAGAGGCGACAGCGAGGTCGGGGGAGGTCCGGACGGGGCGAATCGTCGCGGTGGAGCTCCAGTGGCCGGCGGGGAAGAAACGGCGGTGGCGCATCATGGAGGTCTCCCGACGTCGACTGGCTTCACGGGGAGGACGAGGGGGTCGCTGCGGGGCTGTTGGGGGCTCAGAAGGGCGCGGGGGTGGCTAGAACTACGGCGGCGCGGCGGCGACAAGCTCGGCAATGGCGAGCAGAGAGGGGGAGAGCGAGAGAGAGAGAGAGCTCGCGAGGGGGAGAGGGAGAGGCGAAAGAGGCCATGGCGAGGAGGCCTCGCGCTGGCGCTCTCTGAGCCCTCCAGGCCGGCAGCCAGGCAGGGAGGAGGTGGCCGGCGTGTGCCTGCGTGCGGCGAGCGCACGCCCTTGTCCTCCTGGCGAGAGGACAGGGATGACTGGCCATGGGCCAGTGGGCCGGTTCCCCCCTGGGCCTCTGCCCTTTTTCTTTTCTTTTCTTTCTGTTCTTCTCTATTTCTGACATTTGTTTTATTTCATTTTCACGTACAAATGCTTTGATAAAATATCCCAAATATTTTATAATATCTAGTTTGAATATTTCAAACTCCAAATAAAAGTTTCAGGATATTTTGAAATATAGAGTATTGATAATGCTTTATTTGGCAGTTTCAAAGGCTTTGTTATTTATTTTTAAATTGCTATAGTTGTTCAAATATTTAAAATGGCCTCTGATATATTCAAGTCCATATTTATCAGACATAGGGAACATTTTGTGTTGGCATATTGAGTTTGTTGAGTTTTCACAAACTTTTAATTAATTTGATTCCAATGTGAGCTTGGGGTTTCTTTTAATCCCCATTTCATGTTGATGCAAAATTGAAACATGATGCACACACATGCTGTCCTATGACATCTAGCTAGGGATGTGACAACATTATTGCCCTACTCGGTGAAACCGAAGTGAAAACTCGGTTGCACCGATTAGTGCAAAATGTAGCAACTTTGGCCTTTTCGGTGAGACCGATATATAATTCTCGGTGGTACCGATATGGGTGACCTAGGAAGTTACAAGTCTCGGTGTCACCAATTCCTCGAACTCAGTGGGACCGATTTAATGAAATTGGGTAACAAAAAGTTGGTCATTGGTTTCGGTTTCACCGAATGGAATGTTGGTAGATCGAGATGCTAGGGTTTGGCTTGGGTTCGGTCTAGGGTAGAATTCGATTGATCCGATATGGGAAAATTGGTGTCACCGAATTTTTACTTTTGTCTTTGGACAGAAGATATTTGTGGAAGAATGGTTGTGTATTTTTGGTGGTTAATTTCTAAGCACTTGAGGAACCAGATCATCATAATTCCTCATCCCCTTTTAATAGTATTGGCTTTCCTATGGACTCAAAAGTGATTTCTCACAAAATATAAGATGGAGAGTCCTCAAGCTTGAAGCTTGGAGCTTGGCCAATCCTATTCCTTCCCTTCTTATTCTTTTTGGGAATTCTCCTCACAATCCTTAGCCAATCGCCTCTGTAGACTAAACCTAAAATAAACTAGATAGAGCTATTAGTCCAAGAGACAATGTATGTTATCATGAATTACCAAAACCACCAAGGGAGCATATGTGCTTTCACATGTACTAAACCTATTTAGGGTGTTTTGAAACCTGAAATGGTAGAAGCATTGGCCCTGAAGATTTGTCTTTCTGGTGCTTGATGAACAATTTTCTCATGTTATCTTCACCACGGATTGCATGTCATTAGTGCAATGGTTGAACTCTCCATTCCAAGATGGATCTCTCATTGGTTAGGTTCATGGCTAACATTAAGCATGTGAGAAACTTTTTTTTGGAATATGCATCGTCTTGTGTATCATACATTCATAAAAGAAGGGGGTTAAAGCACCCGTCCAGCTGTTTACAAACTTGATTGCTCACGGTTCATCCATGTATACAACCGTTGTAACACCGGTGATACGTCCCCCTAAAGTTACTTGTCGTTTGTATTCCGGGCCATCCTCCATGACCCTCTTATTATAATTTGCATCGAAGGGGTGGCGTTCTCAAAAACTACATCGTTGTGATGTTTCCAAATTTGTCACAAGACCAAAGGGATGAACGTTAGGAGATCTAACGTGAAGCATCCTACAGAAATCACCATGTCAAGATTTCATTTGACAAAGTGCCACGTGACACATCTACTTCACATATATAAAGGTGAATCATCTATTTTACACATGCTCACTTAACCCCTTCGAGGATGGTATACTACTTGACACTCCTCTCGTGTGCATACATAGGTATTATCGGAGCTTCACGGATGATGAGGAGGAGTGCAAGAACCAAGGAACAACTACACCATCCCCGAGGGAAGCATGGAAGCAACAACATAAGAAGATGGAGCTGCTGAAGCTACAATGGCCCGACATCCGTCACCCATGCATAAGAAGAGGAGCAATGCTTTGAGTGGCCAAAGCATCAGCGATCGGACATCCGGCGACCGCCCATACATCCGGTGTCCCATTAACCGGGATATGAGGCGTCATCTCGGAAATTCTGCAACGGCTATCCACAAAAGGAGTGGTTCGGCATGTTTCTAGGCCGGACATCTAGCCAGATCCCCGGACATCCGACACCTCATGAATGCTTGGACATCCGGCGCCTGCCTGTGCACAGAGTCGGGCCAAAGGTCCATGTATCTCCGTTCCTCTCCCACTTCGTGGCTCGGACTATAAATAGACCACCTCCACCTCATTTCTAGGGTTAGCAACTGGATAGATCACTAGTTGAGCTTTTCTCCTTCCTCTACCTATCTCATGGAGACTAAGGCTTCCACTAGAGAATATCCCTAGAGGATGTCAAGGCCCGTTCTCATGGAGACTGAGGCTTCCACTAGAGAATATCCCTAGAGGATGTCAAGGCCCGTTCTGAGGGAAGATCCATCTTGGATTCAAGGCCCATGTCTCCTACAGATTTGGATGAACTACCTCTGTATCTTTATTTCCATTGTTGTTCTTGGATCTTGATGCACCACATGTATTGATTGTGATTTTAGGAGTACTTGGTGAGTGTTTTCCTCTTTGATTTCTCCATGTTTTACCCACGTGTTCTTCATCTTCCTCCTCGAATCGCCCCCAATTTGCGAACACTGGTCCACCTAGGGTCTCGCCCTACATCATCTTGGCATCATGAGCCACGTTGACACGGATTTGGAACCCTCCCGCTCTTTTCTTGCTTAGGTTCGGATTTTTCCCAAATTTCGAAGATTCCCACAAAAAAGCCCTCCCAGAATTTATTGTGATTTGTTGTTCTTATGATTTTTTCTTGATTTTGTTATATGGATCTTGTGTTTAGGAAGTGGATTGATGACCCACAAGTGTAGGGGGTCAATCATAGTCCTTTCGATAATTAAGAGTGTTGAACCCAACAAGGAGCAGATGGAAATGACACGTAGTTTTCAGCAAGGTAATTTCTGCAAGCACTGAAATTGTAGGTAATAGGTAGTTTGATAGCAAGATAATTGGTAACGAGCAAGTAACGATAATGGTAAATAAGGTGCATCAAGGTAGCCCACTCCTTTTGTGGAAAAGGACAGGCCAAAATGATCTCTTATAATAAGCAAAGTGTTGTTGAGGGCACACAGGAATTTCATCTAGTCACTTTCACCATGTTGGTTTGATTCGTGTTCGCTACTTTGATAATTTGCTATGTGGGTGGACCGGTGGTTGGGTGTTGTTCTTACTTGAACAAACCTCCCACTTATGATTAACCCCCTCGCAAACATCTACAACTACGAGAAAAGTATTAAGATAACATCTAACCATAGCATTAAACATGTGGATCCAAATCATCCCCTTAAGAAGTAGAGCATAAACTAGGGTTTAAGCTTCTATCACTCTAGCAACCCATCATCTAGTAACTACTCCACAATGCATTCCCTTAGGCACAAGGATGATAAAGTGTCATGTAGTCGATGTTCACATGACAACATTAAGGGAATCACAACATACATATCATCAAAATATCGAACACATATCAAATTCACATAATTACTTGCAACATGACTTCTGTGACCTCAAGAACAAAGGTAACTACTCAAAAATAATATGCATGTTCAAGATCAAAAGGGTATTGAATAGCATAATGGATCTGAACATATAATCTTCCAAATAAATAAACCATAGAGTAATCAACTACACAAGGTAATCAACACTACTAGTCACCCACGGGTACCAATCTGAGGATCTGGTGCAAATATCGAACACAAGAGATGAACTAGGGTTTGAGAGGAGATAGTTTATGGAAGATTTTGATGAAGACCGGCCTCCCAAAGATGAGAGGGTTGTTGGTGATGACGATAGCTTAGATTTCCCCCTCCAGGAGGGAAGTTCCCCCGGCAGAATCACTCCACCGGAGGGAAAAAGTGCTCCGGCCCAAGTTCCGCCTTGAGACAGAGGAGTTATGTCCTAAAAGTCTTCTCCTCATTTTTTGTAGGTCAAAACACCTTATATACTAGAAGATGGGCTCCGAAGGTGGGACGTGGTGAGCACAACCCACCAGGGCGCGCTTGGGGGGCCTGGCACACCCTAGTGTCTTGTGCTCACCAGGGTGGGCCCCTTCGGTAGTTATTTTATCCAATATTTCTTATATATTCCATAAAAAATATCTGTGAAGTTTCAGCTCTTTGAAGATGTGCATAATAGGTATCTCTGGTATGCTTTTTCAGGTCCAGAATTCCAGCTGCTGGTATTCTCCCTCTTCATGTAAACCTTGCAAATTATGATAGAAAATACATTAGAATTACCCAATAAAGCATTATTATGCATAAAACATTATCATAACAATAGGAAAACATGATGCAAAATGTACATATCAACTCCCCCAAGCTTAGACCTCGCTTGTCTCGGAGCGAAAGTCGATATCGAAAAACACGTCAACATGGTTTGAGAGAGAGGTGTCGATAAAAACAAAATATGAACATAGTAGCCTCATGCTTATTATCATAACAACAACAAACTATATCATAAAACTCTTTCATACAACTTTTATTTCATAACAACATCATATAACTTCTGATGAACAAGTAACAATTCATCACAACATAGAAGTACAAAGCATAAACCTTATTGGAAACCAACAAACTATGCTCTCAGTCAACTTTGCAACTACAATTCATCATATTTTAAGGAAGAGTCTTGTGTCAGAGCCTTTTGGAAGGTCCACATACTCAACCATCATTTAGTCTTCTATGATTGCTAACACTCACAACATACTCATGGGCAAAAAGTTTCAACCGAACACATAGAAAGATAGGGGCTTATAGTTTTGCCTCCCAACGTATTCACCTCAAGGGTGATGTCAAGAATAATAACACATGCTCACTCATATCCATCTGGATATATGTGCCTAGATATTTCCTCACCACATTATGCTTGAAAAAGGAGAAAAATAAAAAGGAATAGGGAAGAATACTTTGACTCTTGCATAAAAGTAAATACATAAAGGTAAAAGATAGACCCTTTGCAGAGGGAAGCAAGGGTTGTCATGCACTTTTTAGTTTGTATGCTAAATCCCTTAGTGCAAAAGAACGTCACTTTGTGTTACCCCTTTTGATAGTAACCTTTATTATGTAGTCCGTCACTTTTATTACTTTTCCATCACAAGTTCGTACAACATTCAATTTTCTCTTACACTAATTGATCCAACACTTTTAGAAGCATTTTTTATTGCCTTAGTGCACCGATGATAACTTACTTGAAGGATCTTATTCAATCCATAGGTAGGTATGTTGGACTCTCAAAACAGGAGTTTGGGTTTGGGATTTTGGATGCACAAGTAGTATCTCTACTTAGTGCGGAATTTTTGGCTAGAAAAGATATTGAGCAAGCACCACATGTTGAAGGATCTATGACAATATAACTTCTGCGTGAATATGAACAAACATAAATCATTATGTTGTCTTACTTGTCCAACGTCAACAATTTTGGAATATAATATTTAATGAGGGCTCACAATCATAAAATATGTCCAAGATAGTGTATTTGCATGTAGATCTTCTCTTCCCTTATTAATTCTTTCATGAGTTGCATCATTAACTAATGCTATGTTTTTCAATCTCCAATAAATTTTACTACTTATACTTTTCCTTATGTGATGTCATTACTCACCATAAGATTAGCATATGATCCTTCTAATTTATTTTCTTTTATTATGATTGTAACAAGAAAGTAAAGAAGCAAAAGCTCAAACTAAACTTTATTATATAACTCTCATTTAATTACATAGATAGATAGATAGATAGATAATGAAACTAGCACATGGAAATAGATCATACTAACTTTTATTCAACTAAATCACAAAAAAGCTAAGGATTGAAATAAACAGTAAAGGTAAAGAGTGATGGTGATACGATACCGGGGCATCTCCCCTAATCTTGGCTCAAGCCAAGGGGAGGGCCCATACCTGTGTACTCGAGTCTGCTTTGCTGGTGGTGATGAGGAAGGTGGTGGTGATGATGGAGTATTCTTCTTCTTCTCCAATTTGTGCTTGAGGATGAAGTTTTCTTCCCTTAAATCGTTATTCTCTTGTTCAAGCTTCAATATCCTCTTGCATAGAGATGCCTTGCTCTCCTGCAGAAAATGAGAAGGGATAAAAGGAGTATTGGGTTTATACCCACCATTAGGAAGGCTTGACTTCTTGACCTCCACGTGCATATCTCCAAGCTGACCTAGTGGAGCTTCATCTTCATCTGAGCCAGCGTCCGGGCCAGCGTCTTCTATTTCCTCCAAGTCGGTGACTTATTCCTCCTCCGAGGACCATGGATAGGGGTAAATATCCCCAAAGATCTTTGGATCGACAACATAATGGGATACATAGCCCTCTCCATCCGAATCTTGAGACGAAATTATTTCTGATCTGCTAGAAAAACAGCTTGTAACAAGAAAAGAAAATATTTCTGTGATATGGTGGTCAAAACAATCAGGGATATATATAGAGAATTGTTATTCTTGGAAAACAAGCAAATAGAAGGAAAACGGAGTCAGGAAGGTTCCCGAGGTGGCCACAACCCACCAGGGCGCGCCAAGGAGGGCAGACGTGCCCTGGTGTATCGTGCTGACCTTAGTTGCTTTCCTGTTTATTTATTATTTTCCTAATTTTTAAATAATTCCAAAACTGACAAAAAATTGTGGATTTTCCGGAGTCCGTTTACTTACCGTATCACGTACCTCTTCTTTTTCATGATTCTGGAGTGTTTCGGAAGGATTCTCTTATGTGTTCTTGCAGTGTCATGGTTTTAATAACATTTCTTTCAACATTAATAGGCGTACGTGAGATATAGTGTTTAATTATTTGTCCATTGAACTCCTTCGGGTTAGTACCTTGGCATTATTAATCTTAATAACTCCAGAGCGATAAACCTCTTCGATAACATATCGTCCTTCCCATTTGGAAAGAAGTTTTCCTACCAAAAATCTGAAACGAGAATTGTGCAAACAAACATATTCTCCACCTTTGAATTCTCGCCTTTGGATTCTTTTGTCATGCCATCTTTTAACCTTTTCTTTAAATAATTTGGCATTTTCATAAGCTTGGGTTCTCCACTCATCTAGTGAGATAATATCAAACGACCTCTTTTCACCGGCAAGTTTGAAGTCATACTTGAATTCTTTAATTGCCCAAAATGCTTTGAGATATAACTCTAGAGGAAAATGACAAGCTTTCCCATATACCATTTTGCATGGAGACATGCCCATAGGATTTTTATAAGCTGTTCTATAGGCCCAAAGTACATCAGCTAGTTTCTTAGACCAATTCTTTCGGGACCTATTGACAGTTTTTTGTAATATTAAATTTATTTCTCGATTGCTAAGTTCAATTTGACCACTAGATTGAGGATGATAAGGTGATGCAATTCTATGTTTAACATGATACTTAGCAAATATTTTATGAAAAGCATCATGAATTAAGTGTGAACCACCATTAGTCATTAAATATCTAGGGACTCCAAACCTGGGGAAGATAACTTCTTTAAGCATTTTAATGTAGGTGTTATGATCGGCACTACTAGTTGGAATAGCTTCTACCCAATTAGTGACATAATCAACAACAACCAAAATATGAGTATACCTAGTGGAGTAAGGAAAAGGTCCCATATAATCAAAACCCAAAACATCAAATGGTTCACTGACAATCCCCAAGTGCAAGGAATCACCGTAGCAATTTCCAAAGGTGGAAGTGATAAGTATGGAGTGTCGAACCCACAAGGAGCTAAAGGTAAGATCAATATTCTCTCAAGTCCTATATGCCACTGATACGACTCTACGTACACCAAACATTTGCTTCCATCTAGAAACGAGAAATAAAATTACGTTGTGGGAATGAAGAGAATAGATTTGCATGAAATCGGAGAACTAAAATATAAAAATAGGTGTTGTTATCATAATATTTCAATATATTACAAATAGAGAGTGTGGAATAATGATTGGTCGATGTGCGGAATTATCCTTGGAAATTGTTAACATGATCGGAAATCATTATTGCAATTTTATATGAGGGAGAGGCACCACAGGACAACACCAAAATAAACATACAACACAAACAAATGTAGATCATCAATCAACCCAACGGACAAAAGATATCTACTCAAAACATCATAGGATGGCAACCCATCATTGGATCATAATATGTGGCATAAAGCACCATATTCAAGTAGGGGATTATAGTGGGGTGTAGGAGACTGGACCGCTAAAAGGAGATGAGGATGGTGATGAAGAAGGTGATGTTGATGAAGATGATCACCGCAGCGATGGTTCCCCCGGTGGCACTCCGGCACCACCGAGAGAGAGGGGGAGAGGGTTTCCCCTTGTGCATCCTCCTCCATAACCTCCCCTTGGTTGGGAGAGGTTCTCCCTCTGGTCCATGCCCTCCATGGTGTTGATGGCCCCTCTGGGATGATGAAGATGGCCTTCGGTGATGGTGACCCCCTCCAGCAGGGTGCCGGAGAGGGACAAGATTGGTTTTTCGTGGCTCTGGAGGTTTGCGGTGGCGGAACTCCTGATCTTGGTTTCTTTTTGGAGGTTTCTATATTGATAGGAATTTTTGGCGTCGATCTCACATCAAGGGAGGCCACGAGGGAGTCACAAGCCTGCCAGGCGTCACCACCCCCTGGTCGCGCCTAGTAGGCTTGTCACCTCCTCGTGACTCTTCTGGCCAACTCCAATGCTTCGGGGGTCTCTTTTGGTCCATAAAAATCATAGTAAATTTTAAGCCCATTCCGAGAACTTTTATTTCTACACCAAAAATGACATCATGGTAGTTCTGCTGAAAACATCGTCCGTCCGGGTTAGTTCTAATAAAATCATACCAAAATCATATAGAATTATTGTAAACATGGCATGAATACTTCATAAATTATAGATACGTTGGAGACGTATCATTCACCTACAAGTGAATAATTCATAGGCATTTCGTGACGCTTACCGATATTACCAATCCTTTGACATTCATCACAAGACAAGACAAAATTATGGGCATCCTTGAAGAGAGTACGGCAATAAAAACAAGATTGCAATACCTTATGAGCAGTTCTATCTCCCGCATGATGTCCTCCATAAGCTTCGGAATGACATTTCCTTAGGATTTTTTCCGTTCATGCTCAGGTATGTGAAACTAGGTGGTATATATTGAGCAACAATGTAGTTAGCATAATCAGCATACCAAGGAGTGTTTTGAGAAATATTTATTGCAGTGAATTGCTCATCAGGAAAACTAGCATCAATAGGTATTGGGTCATGAAGAATATTTTCTAACCTAGACAAGTTATCCCCTACGGGGTTCTCAACTCCTTTCCTATCAGTGATATGTAAATCAAATTCTTGAAGCAAGAGAACCCACCTAATGAGTCTAGGTTTAGCATCTTTCTTTTCCATAAGATGTTTTATAGCAGCATGGTCAGTGTGAACAATAACTTTGGAATAAACAATGTAAGATCTAAATTTATCACAAGCAAACACAACTGCTAAAAAATCTTTTTCAGTAGTAGCATAATTTCTTTGGGCACTGTCTAGAGTTTTGCTAGCATAATGGATAACACTTAATTTCTTATCAACTCTTTGTCCTAGAACAGCTCCAACATCATAATCACTAGCATCACACAAAATTTCAAAAGGCAAGTTCCAATCAGGTGGTTGAACAATAGGTGCAGTAGTTAAGGCTTTCTTAAGTGTTTCAAAGGCTTCTACACAATCATCATAAAAAACAAAGGATATATCCTTCTGTAAAAGATTAGCAAGAGGCCTAGAATTTTTGGATAAGTCTTTAATAAACCTCCTAGAGAAACCAACATGACCAAGGAAACACCGAATACCTTTAATATCTTTAGGACATGGCATTTTCTCAATTGCATCATCTTTGGCTCAATCCACCTCAATACCTCGTCCGGAAATTTTATGCCCAAAGACAATACCTTCATTAACCATAAAGTGGCACTTCTCCCAATTCAAGACGAGATTAGTTTGTTCACATCACTGTAAAACTCGATAAGGTCGCTTAAGCAATCGTCAAAACAAGTTCCGTAAACGGAAAAATCATCCATGAAAACTTCCACAATCTTTTCACAAAAATCAGAGAATATAGGAGTCATACATCTTTGAAAGGTAGAAAGTGCATTGCATAAATCAAAAGACATATGTATATAAGCATAGGTTCCAAAAGGGCAAGTAAAGGTGGTTTTCTCTTGATCAGATTATGACACAGGTAGTTGAGAGAAACCAGAATATCCATCCAGAAAACAAAAGTGTGTGCGCTTAGATAATCTTTCTAGCATTTGATCAATGAAGGGAAAAGGATAATGATCTTTTCTAGTAGCTTTATATAGTTTTGTAAAATCAATTACCGTTCTATAGCCAGTGACAATTCTCTATGGGGTAAGTTCATTTTTGTCATTAGGAACAACAATAATACCTCCCTTCTTAGGGACAAAATGAATGTGGCTTACCCATCTACTATGAGCTATAGGATAGATTATACCTTCCTCTAGAAGCTTTAGTATCTCAGTTTTTACCACTTCCTTCATCTTAGGATTCAATCGTCGTTCATGATCAACAACGGGTTTAGCATCAGGTTCCATATTAATCTTGTGCTGACATAGAGTGGGACTAATTGTTGGGAGACATAGTAGTAAATCAAAAAAATTCCTACGTGTTCACCAAGATCTATCTATGGAGAAACTAGCAACGAGTAAGGGGAGCGTGCATCTTCATACCTTTGAAGATCGCTAAGCGGAAGCGTTACAAGAACGCGGTTGGTGGAGTCGTACTCGTAGCGATTCAAATCGCGGTGGACTCCGAACTTAGCGCCGAACAATGGCGCCTCCGCGTTCAACACACGTGCAAACCGGTGACGTCTCCTACGCCTTGATCCAGCAAGGAGGAAGGAGAGGTTGAGGGAGAGCTCCGGCAGCACGACGACATGGTGACGGTGGAGCTACGTGGTCTCCAGCAGGGCTTTGCCAAGCACTACGGAGAACGAGGAGAGTGAGGAGTAGGGCTGTGACGTGGGAGAGAGAGATGCGTGTATCAAACAGCCCCAAGGGCACCCCTATATATAGGAGGAGGAGGAGGGAGGGTGCAGCCCTAGGGTTCCCACCCTAGGAGATGCGGCCGGCCCTAGAAGCCATCTGGCCGGCGGCCAGAGAGAGGGAGAGGGGGTGGGCGCAGCCCTAGTGGGTCTTAGGCCCATCTGGGTCTAGGGTTTCCCCTCCTTCCCACCTTCCTGCGCCTTGGGCTAGAGTGGAGGGCGTACCAGCCCACTCTGGGACTGGTTCCTTCCACTCCCAGCCAATACAGCCCTCTAGGGCTGGTGGCCCCACTTGGTGGACCCCAGGAACCCTTCCGGTGGTCCCGGTACGTTACCGGTAATTCCCGAAACACTTCTAGTGGCCAAATCCTCACTTCCTATGTATCAATATTTGTCTAAGGACCATTACGGAACTCCTCGTGACGTCCGGGATCTCATCCAGGACTCCAAACAACCTTCGGTAACCACGTCCACTATTTCCCTATAACCCTAGCATCATCGAACCTTAAGTGTATAGACCCTATGGGTTCGGGAGACACGTAGACATGACCAAGACACCTCTCCGCCCAATAACTAACAACGGGATCTGGATACCCATGTTGGCTCCCACATGATCCAAGATGATCTCATCATATGAACCACGATGTCGGGGATTCAATCAATCCCGTATACAACTCCCTTTGTCTATCGGATGATACTTGCCCGAGATTCGATCGTCGGTATCCCTATACCTTGTTCAATCTCGTTATCGGCAAGTCTCATTACTCGTTCCATAACACATCATCCCGTGGCTAACTCCTTAGTCACTTTGTGCTCATTATGATGATGTCTTACCGAGTGGGCCGAGAGATACCTCTCCGTCACACGGAGTGACAAATCCCAGTCTCGATTCGTGCCAACCCAACAGACACTTTCGGAGATACCCGTAGTGCACCTTTATAGCCACCCAGTTATGTTGTGACGTTTGGCACACTCAAAGCATTCCTATGGTATCCGAGAGTTGCACAATCTCATGGTCTAAGGAAAGGATACTTGACAATGGAAAAGCTTTAGCAGACGAACTACACGATCTTGTGCTATGCTTAGGATTGGGTCTTGTCCATCACATCATTCTCCTAATGATGTGATCCCGTTATCAATGATATCCAATGTCCATGGTAATGAAACTGTGACCATCTATTGATCAACAAGCTAGCCAAGTAGAGGCTCACTAGGGACATGTTGTGGTCTATGTATTCACACATGCATTATGGTTTCCGGTTAACACAATTATAGCATGAACAATAGACAATTATCACATATACCTTTAACGTTCCCGGCCTTCTTATCTGCTAAGTACTTGGGGCAGTTCCGCTTCCAGTGACCGGTACACTTGCAATAAAAGCACTCAGCCTCAGGCTTGGGTCCATTCTTGCTCTTCTTCCCGGCAACTTGTTTACCGGGCGCGACAACAACTTTGCCGTCCTTCTTGAAGTTCTTCTTACCCTTGCCTTTCTTGAAACTAGTGGTGTTATTCACCATCAACACTTGATGCTCCTTTTTGATCTTGACCTCCGCTGATTTCAGCATCGAGTACAACTCAGGAATGGACTTCTCGATACCCTACATGTTGTAGTTCATCACAAAGCTCTTGTAGCTAGGTGGAAGCGACTGGAGGATTCTGTCAATGACCGAGTCATCCGGGAGATTAACTCCCAGCTGAGTCAAGCGTTTGTGCAACCCAGACATTTTGAGTATGTGCTCACTGACAGAACTATTCTCCTCCATATTACAGCTGAAGAACTTGTCGGAGACGTCATATCTCTCAACCCGAGCATGAGCTTGGAAACCTGTTTCAGCTCTTGGAACATCGGATATGCTCCGTGTTTCTCAAAACGCTTTTGGAGCCCCGGTTCTAAACTGTAAAGCATGCCGCATTGAACAAGGGAGTAATCATCGCAGCGTGACTGCCAAGCGTTCGTAACGTCTTGGTCCGCTGGGAAAATGTGTGGGTTACCTAGCGGTGCACTAAGGACATAAAATCTGGTGGAAGTTATGAGGATGATCCTTAAGCTACGGACCCAGTCCGCATAGTTGCTTCCATCATCTTTCAGCCTGGTTTTCTCTAGGAACGCGTTGAAGTTGAGGGTGACATTAGTGTTGTCCATTGGGTCTACAATATAGATTGTAAGGACAATTTTAGACTAAGTTCATGATAATTAAGTTCACATAATCAAATTATTTAATGAACTCCCACTTAGATAGACATCTCTCTAGTCATCCAAGTGATACATGATCCACATCAACTAGCCCGTGTCCGATCATCACGTGAGACGGACTAGTCATCCATGGTGAACATCTCCATGTTGATCGTATCTTCTATATGACTCATGTTCGACCTTTCGGTCTTTCGTGTTCTGAGGCCATGTATGTATATGCTAGGCTCGTCAAGTCAACCTAAGTGTTTCACGTGTGCAAATCTGGCTTACACCCGTTGTATGCGAATGTTAGAACCTATCACACCCGATCATCACGTGGTGCTTCGGAACAACGATCCTTAGCAGCGGTGCATAGTTAGGGTGAACACATCTCTTGAAATTTTATTGAGAGATCATCTTATTTACTACCATCGTTCTAAGCAAATAAGATGTAAACATGATAAACATCACATGCAATCAATATAGTGACATGATATGGCCAATATCATCTTGCTCCTTTGATCTCCATCTTTGGGGCACCATGATCATCACTGTCACTGGCACGACACCATGATCTCCATCATCGTGTCTTCATGAAGTTGTCTCGCCAACTATTACATCTACTACTATGGTTAACGTTTAGCAATAAAGTAAAGTAATTACATGGCATTTATGATTGACATGCAAGTCATACAATAAAATATGACAACTCCTATGGCGCTTGCCGGTCGTCATACTCATCGACATGCAAGTCGTGAATCCTATTACAAGAACATGATCAATCTCATAAATCACAATGCATCACATCACATCCTTTGGCCATATCACATCACAAGGCATATGCTGCAAAAACAAGTTAGACGTCCTCTAATTTGTAGTTGCAAGTTTTTACGTGGCTGCTATAGGTTTATAGCAAGAATGTTTCTTACCTACGCCAAAACCACAACGTGATATGCCAATTTCTATTTACCCTTCATAAGGACCCTATTCATCGAACCCAATCTGACTAAGGTAGGAGAGACAGACACCCGCTAGCCACCTTATGCAACAAGTGCATGTCAGGCGGTGGAACCAGTCTCACGTAAGCGTACGTGTAAAGTTGGTCCGGGATGCTTCATCCCACAATACCGTCAAATCAAGATAAGACTAGTAGTGGTAAGCAAAATAACAAGATCAACGCCCACAACAACTTTGTGTTCTACTCGTGCATAGATTCTACGCATAGACCTAGCTCTGATACCACTGTTGGGATACGTAGTAGTAACAAAAAATTTCCTATGTGTTCACCAAGATCTATCTATGGAGAAACTGGCAACGAGTAAGGGGAGAGTGCATTTTCATACCTTTGAAGATCGCTAAGAGGAAGCATTACAAGAATGCGGTTGGTGGAGTCGTACTCGTAGCGATTCAGATCATGGTGGACTCCGATCTTAGCGCCGGACAACGGTGCCTCTGCATTCAACACATGTGTAGCCCGGTGATGTCTCCTACGCCTTGTTCCAGCAAGGAGGAAGGAGAGGTTTAGGGAGAGCTTTGGCAGCACGATGGCGCGGTGACGGTGGATCTACATGGTCTCCAACAGGGCTTCTCCAAGCAGTACTGTCATGCCCAATATGCGCGCCTATTCATTTTAAGGCACGAGAGCCTCGCAAGGAATAGATGCACATCTTGCCGTTCGCAAGTATAGAATCATTGCGTCATACATTATAGAAGATATGAGTATACAAGTTGGCTTACACTCGCTACATACTAAATTACAATTCCACATAGAGTTCAAATCATCAAGATGAAGACAGGGTCCGACTACGGACGAAATCAAACCATAAAATAGATGCAAATGATACTATCTCTCTATCCTAAAGATCACGACATGGTCCTCTACTCATCCGGGTAAGTCACATACATCTTGCCTCTTTCCTCATCATATTCCCACTAGAGCTAGGTAAGATCATCTTGCACGTAGTCATATGTACCTATACCTGGAGGTTTCTAGTAATCTGTGAGCCACAAGGACTCAGCAATCAAGCGCCCGAGTACCGAGACTATTCAAGCTTAAAGGCTGGGAAGGGTAGGTGTTTAGTTTGCAGCAGCACTAAGCATTTATAGTGGCTACACTTACGCAACATAAAAATAAATATGAGTGGCCAACGTTGATCAATCGGAACTAGAATGATCTCTAAGAGATCCTGAACACTTACTTACATCAATCATAACCCCATCGTGTTCTCTCTCGGATCATGTTCACGAGCAGAGATGATCACGGTTACTCACACAGTTGGTGTATTTTATTAGAGTTTACTTCAAGTTTACTATAACGAGGTGTTAAACAAATATCCAAGTTGCCACATAACCGCAGGCACGACTTCTCGAAGAGATTAACCACACTCCGCAGGAATAGCCTCGACCACGGATCTTGTGGTCATCATTGGTAATTCCAAAGGAATTCCAACACCTCGAGAAAACCCGAAGAAAGTCAGAGTCCACACGCAAGACACTCGATAAAGGTAAAACAAATCCAGCAAGACCACCTGACGTGTCGACGAACCCGATAAGAGCCACGTATCTCGTTCTCAGGACACGACGGATAAGCGACGCGTACGGAGGCCTTATAGAAATCTCCCAAGTTGCCCTGGGTTGGCCCCGCATAGTGCTCTAGTTTGGACCAACACTCATGAGGAGCACTGGCCCGGGGGTTGATTAATTATCCACGGGGTTGCAAAGCCCTATGAAAATTTTATTAAGATGTTAAGGAAATGTAGTACCAATGTTGGGTCTTGCCAGGCAAGTTTTAATCTCAACCGAATAAACAAGGGGGTCCCCATAACAACCCCGAGCATGTTAGGAGCGCAAAGTATGGAAAACATAACACCGGTAACAAGAAACTATGGCAGTAACAGCGGAACAAATCACCTAGCAAAAGGCCAAGCCTTCCACCAATACCAAGATATATATGTGCATTAAATTAAATAACATATAATATTGTGATATGCCAAATTCATGTTATCACATGGAACAACCTGCACCTGCAACTAAGAACGCTATAAGAGGGGCTGAGCATCGCTAACTTAGCCAATCAAAGGTTTGCTAGGATGTGGAGGGTTAGAGGCTTTCATGGCAATTAGGAGGATGTCATTCAAGTGGTAGGTAGCGCAATTTTAACGATAAGAGCGAGATACTAGCAAGCAAAAATAGTGTCGGGATCCGGGTACAATCATCTTGCATGTTGGTTCTTCAGCGGGACATGTAGTGGGATCCTCGTAGTGGTACTCTCCTAGGTCCTCGTACTCAGTATCAACACTCGTGTCTACCCAAGAGAGACAACAACAATAAACCTCCAACCAAGGTGCAATTCACAACCAAGATGATGCATGATTCATTTATGAAGAATTAAACATGGCAATCCAAAACTAGTCATGTTTCACATGCAAGGATTGGTTATTAATGAATCTGGACAGAACCTCACGTTAAGTTATTTAGACATGCATGAACATGGAAAATATGGATGCGTCATGCAAAATCGATAGAAATGCATTTACAGAACGCAAGAAACGGAGTTACGGTTCTCACGATACGCTCACGACAAGGTACGAAGGCAAAACACAAGACAGCCAATACCATGGTCTAATTCTTGGCATTCCAAGGTAGCCACTTGTTAGGTAATGAAAAACCGACCACAAAAGACTCAAAGATCAAGCAATTCCATGGAGTATAGCTCCCACATGTCTCAAAACAATAAAACAAACAATCTGCCACAAAACAACAACATAGCAACTTACACAGCCCACAACTTGAGCTACAGGAACCCTACAGCCACAAACAAGGTATTGACAGAAACTACACAATATTCTTATGAAACTATCCAACTACACAATCTAGAAAGGAGGCACACATCAAAAATCATGAAGCTATCAAGGAGGCAAGATGAAACAGTTTTCTGGGACTTAGTGAAAATAACAGTTTTCTGGAATCTGAGTTAATCTGGTAGCAAGTTGACAGCATAAGTTAAATGGGTTATATACCACCTCTTGGCATGAAAATTAACATGGTGGTAGTAGACAACATCTACTCCAAAATACTAGCACTGAGTATGAGCTAATACTCAACAGATCACAAGATGTCAACCACTCTTCATGGCATAAAAATAACAGCAGATTCTCAGACTTGGAAATATTTAGCATGGTGAAAACAGAAACATCAAGTTAGCTACTTTGCAGCAAGTTTCCCACTTATATGGGTGATTATCATGATAAGCAAAAATACCATGGCATAATAGATATAAAACATTAGCACTTCCTAGTTGGCACATGCCCAAAAGCACGCATGGATTAAATCATGCAAAAATGACAAAGTAGCATCACAACAGAAAATGACAGTTTTATAAACTTGCTCAATAGTGAAATCTGAAAGAACCAACGGATTCATTGGCTCTTTATACCCCAAAACATGTGTCATACTCATATGTTCATGTGAAGCATCAAGGCACAAACTATACTAGCAAATAACATCTACTCTTATAAGTGATATATTACTTTAAAAGGCACATGAGCAAATATGGACATAACCAATTTTAGAAACTTAGATAGAAATGGAAATGATCTAAAAATTCTCAAAACATGCATATCTACCACAAAGGGGTAAGTCAAGTGGGGGAAACCCACTAGTCCTCCTCCACACACATACACTCTACACACACACTACAAAAGCAAGCACACACATGCTCCATATATGCCCAAGGGCATATGAGCACAAATACAACCATGATCATACCACCCATGAGGGTGTGTTCATCCACACACATACTCACATGCACCATATATGCATAATGCATATGGCACATACACAACACCTCACATGCACAAGTGCACATGGGCACACACACTCACATACATGCTCATGGGTGTGGGTGGTCATCCACACACATATGCTCACATATATGCACAATGCATATATGCATATGCATATGTATATGGCAACACACACACACTCTCACAAGAACACATACATATATACGACATATATGTATACACACATGCACATACACACCACTCTCACATACACATGCACATATGTATGTATGCACTGAGAACGCACACACCAACACTCTACACATATGCACATGACAGGAAAGGAAAAAATAAAAACAAACATGCGGATTTTATTATCTACACACGCACATACATATAGAAAGAGGGAAAACAATAAAACAAAAGAAAAGAAAAACAAAAAAGGGGGGAGGGGTCGGGCTCGAACCCACGACCTCAAGGTTGCTACCCCGAGTCGGTTGCCACTATGCTATCGACGCGGCTGTTAATAGAGGAGGACATC
Source organism: Hordeum marinum (assembly GCA_022496015.1). Taxonomy (NCBI): domain Eukaryota; kingdom Viridiplantae; phylum Streptophyta; class Magnoliopsida; order Poales; family Poaceae; genus Hordeum; species Hordeum marinum. The sequence goes on from CM039674.1 coordinate 284,536,247, forward strand.
GGGCGCTCTAATGCACACACACGCGTGCTACTCTGACGAAACTGAAAAATGGAGCACCTGCGGCGACAAGCAACGGCGGCGACGCTGCACAGCGGCACAGGGGGATTCCGGCGATGCAATCGGGCACGCACGCTAGAGGGAACAACCAGGGTTCCATTCCCTTTCTCATCTTGCGATGGGGAGGACAGAGGCGAGCTACAAGCGCACACTTTTCGACCGGCGGCGACGAACACAACAACGACTACACGACGACCTACGCGGGGAAGGAGGGAGCTATGGGGACTGGCTGCTCACCGAGGGGAAGCGGAGACACGGGGAACACGGACGACGACGAGCCGTAGGGGAAGAAGACGAAGAAGACCGGCGACAACGCTCTCTGCTTGCGGACGACGGCGACGAGCAGGGCGCGCTGCAGGGGAGGTGCTCCTCACCTCCCTAGCGACAGGAACGGGGCGCGGGTGACGACCCGGAGTTCCATGACATGTCCACTAGGCACAAGGCCCATCGGAGACGCGGCGACGGCGGCGAAGACGACCGGTGACGACTCTGAAACTCTCTGAAACCTTACCTGACAGAGGAAAGAATGAGAGGATGGTGGGAGATGGAGAGGGAGATGGGAGCTGCGGCGGTGGAGGGGAAGAGAGGAACCCTAGCAGAGGGGGCACGCATGCCGAGGGGTGACTAAATACCCACAGGCTGACGGCGACGGGCGACGGAAAAGGGGACGACGGAGTTCACTTTCTCTCAGAAGCTGACGACAACGACACACGGGGCAGGTGACCATTCTCCCGAGCGGGCTGGGCCACGGGAAGACAAGGCCCACCTGGCTCTCTCTCTCTCTCTCTGGAAAAGAGAAACCACATGGTTTTCCTTTTAAACAAAACAGCAAGAAAAGAAAAATCCCAGAGGAGAATAAAAAGGATTTTTGTGCAAAACATAAATACTTTTGCAAAGAAAATAATATGCACTATTTAATAAAAATATTAAGATGATTTTTAGGACAAGTAATTTTAATACTTTTTAAAATAAGAGCCCCTGTTTATTTAAATCACACAAGCATACAAACTCCAAACATCAAAAGAACCATGCTCAAAATTAATAATACATATAGGGCTACCTCTGGAACATTTTAAAACATTTTTAAAAGCAGGTTAATTCTGTTGATACAATAACATGGGAAATAAAGGGGCATTGGTTGGGGTTTTGTTGAAAAGGAAAAGAGAGGGGAAGACAAGGAGGTTGCACACATGATCCAACCACAACACATCACATAACACAAGACCACACTCACAAGCAACCACACCATACAAGGTCACATAAGAATCAAGCATGGCATGATGAATGCTATGATGCATGATGCATGAATGCAAGACAAGACATGGTATGACAAGGTGCAATAAATTCATAAATCTCATGACACAAGGTTCATACAAAATATTACATGCCATAAAAGGTAGGGACAACACTTGGGCTATCACAACTACAAAGAACGAGGAGAAGGAGAAGTAGGGCTGCACCGAGAGGGAGAGAGAGTCGTGTGTATGGCAGCCCCCAAAACCCCACATATATATAGGGGGAAGGAGGAAGGGTGCGGTAGCCCTAGGGTTCCGTCCCCAGTGCCGGCGGCCAACCCTAGATTGATCTAGGGCGGCGGCCAAGGAGGGAGTGGGAGGGGCGGCGTCCTAGGTGGGCCTAGGGCCCATCTACCTCTAGGGTTTGCCCCCTGCCACATCAAGCTGTGCCTTGGGCCCCTTGTGGAGGTGCACCAGCCCAACTAGGGCTGGTTCCCTCCCACTTGTGGCCCATGCATCCCTCTGGTGCTGGTGGCCCACTTGGTGGACCCCCGGAATCTTTCCGGTGGTCCCGATACTTTACAGGTGATGCCCGAAACTCTTCCGGTGACCAAAACCTCACTTGCTATATATGAATCTTTACCTATGGGCCATTCTGGAACTCCTCGTGACATCCGGGATCTCATACAGGACTCTGAACTACCTTCACGTACACTATTTCCCTATAACCCTAGCGTCACAGAACCTTAAGTGTGTAGACCCTACGGGTTCAAGAGACACGTAGACATGACCGAGACACCTCTCCGGTCAATAACCAAAAGCGTGATCTGGATACCCATGTTGTCTCCCACATGCTCCACGATGATCTCATCGGATGAACCACGATGTCAGGGATTCAATCAATCACATATGCAATTCCCTTTGTCTATCGATATGATACTTGCCCGAGATTCGATCGTCGGTATCCCTATACCTTGTTCAGTCTTGTTACCAGCAAGTCTCTTTACTCGTTCCGTAACACATCATCCCATGGCTAACTCCTTAGTCACTTTGAGCTCATTATGATGATGTCTTACCGAGTGGGCCCAGAGATACCTCTCCATCACACGGAGTGACAAATCCCAGTCTTGATTCGTGCCAACACAACAGACACTTTTGGAGAGACCCCTAGTGTACGTTTGTAGCCACCCAATTACATTATGATGTTTGGCACACCCAAAGCATTCCTACGGTATCCGGGAGTTGCACAATCTCATGGTCTAAGGAAATGTTACTTGACATTGGAAAAGCTTTAGCAGACGAACTAAATGATCTTATGCTATGCTTAGGATTGGGTCTTGTCCATCACATCATTATCCTAATGATGTGATCCCGTTATCAACGACATCCAATGTACATGGTCATGAAACCGTGACCATCTATTGATTAGCAAGCTAGCCAACTAGAGGCTCACTAGGGACACATTGTGGTCTATGTATTCACACATGCATTATGGTTTCAAGTTAACACAATTATAGCATGAACAATAGACAATTATCATGAACAAGGAAATATAATAATAACCATTCTCTTATTGCCTAAAGGGCATATTTCCAACACTAATGCCCTTAAGATCGTCAAGAGGATATCCAATAGCAGCCCCGTGCTTCCTTAGAATTTTTAATAATCTTTCTTATTCATGTTGTGAAAGGTTAGCACTAATAATAACAGGATATATCTTTTTTTCATTAAGATACGCATACTTCAAAGTGATAGGCAATTGTTTTAATTCAAACACATGATCACCTTTAGGTGGAGGAGGACCTCCTAGAGTTTCAATAGGAAAATTCTGTTTTAGTAGAGGTTGTTGCGCAAAGAAATTTTTATCTATTTCATTTCTTTCACGCAAGTGCATATCATTTTTACGGTTTAGCAGATATTGTTCTAGTGGATCAGTAGGAGGAACGACAATAGAATCAAGACCAATTATTTCATCCTTACTAGATAATTCTTTGTCATGAGGTTGTCTACTAAACTTGGAAAAATTAAACTCACGAGACACATCACAAAACTCAACACTGACGGTTTCTTTTTCACAATCTATCTTAGCATTAACAGTGTTCAAGAAAGTTGTACCAAAGATAATGGGACAAAAGCCATCTTGTGGGGAACCAAGAACTAGAAAATCAGTAGGGTATTTTATTTTCGCACACAAGGCTTCAACATCTCTAACAATCCCAAGTGGTGTGATGGTGTCTCTATTAGCAAGTTTAATAGTGACATCAATGGCTTCTGTTTCAGCAAGTGCTATGTCATTCATCATTTCTTAGTATAAAGTAAAAGGAATAGTACTCACACTAGCACCCAACTCACATAATCCATGATAAAAATGATATCCTATTTTAACTGAGAAAACATGCATGCCAACTACGGGTCTATGTTTATATTTTTCATCGGGTTTAGCAATTCTAGCAGCTTCATCTCAGAAGTAAATACCATGCCCATCAATATTTTCTACCAAGAGATCTTTAACCATAGCAACAATAGGTTCCACTTTAATTTGTTCAAAGGGCTTAGGTACTTTATTATTAATCTTGCGAACCGCAGTTGATACCTTAGCATGTTCCTTCGTCCTAACAGGGAAATGTGGTTTTTCAATATAAGAAGTAGGCACAATTGGATCAACATTGTAAATGATAGTTTCTTCTTTAGCTATGACTAATTCCTTGATTTGTTTTTTAATATGGGGATGATATTTAGACCACATCTCCTTAGGGATATCAACATGAGTAGAAAATGATTCACAAAAAGAGTCTACTATCTCAGAGTCAAGTCCATATTTAGTGCTAAACTTGTGAAAAGCATCAGTATTCATAAAAGATTTAACACAATCAAACTCAAGCTTAATACCTGACTCATTACCTTGTTAGAGTTTCGAGTCATCAAAATTGTGTTTAATTCTTTCCAATAGATCCCACTTGAATTCAATAGTCTTCTTCATAAAAGAACTAGTACAAGAAGTATCGAGCACGGATCGATCATTATGAGAGAGTCGAGCATAAAAAGTTTGAATAATAATTTCTCTTGAGAGATCATGATTGGGGTATTAATATAACATCGATTTAAGCCTCCCCAATCTAGAGCGATGCTTTCTCCTCCACGAGGCCAACAATTATATATATAATTCCGATCACGATGAACTAGACTCATAGGATAAAACTTTTGGTGGAATCCCAATTTCAATTGATTCCAGTTCCATGATGCAATATCATCGCATAGCCTATACCATGTCAATGCTTTTCCCTTCAAATATAAAGGGAAGACATTCTGTTTAAATTCATCTCCGGATAAACCTGCAAGTTTAAATAATCCAGAAATTTCATCCACATGTATTAGGTGCATATCGGGATATTCAGTTTCGTCTCCTACATAGGGATTAGCTAGTAGTTGTTCTATCATACCCGAAGGAATTTCATAACCAATATTTTCAGTAGGTGCAGTAGGTTGAGGGGTAACTAATTGTGGTTCCATTCGAGGTGAAGATACCCCGAAGAAACTTCTTAAAGGATTCTTCTCCATAGTAACAAATGAAAATAAATTTCAACACATAGTATAAGTTTTTCATTACCAATTTCCACTTACCAAGAGGGCTTCACTCCCCGGCAACGGCGCCAGAAAAGAGTCTTGATGTCCCACAACTGTAGGGGGTCACTCGTAGTCCTTTCTATAAGTAAGAGTGTCGACCCAATGAGGAGCAGAAGAAAATGACAAGCGGTTTTCAGCAAGGTAATTTTTACAAGCACTGAAATTATAGGTAATAGGTAGTTTGATAAAAAAAAAATTGGTAATGAGCAAGTAACGATAACAGTAAATAAGGTGCAACAAGGTATCCCAATCCTTTTGTGGAAAAGGACAGGCCAAAGCGATCTCTTATTATATGCAACGTGTTCTTAAGGGTACATATGAATTTCATCTAGTCACTTTCATCTTGTTGGTTTGATTCATGTTTGCTACTTTGATAATTTGATATGTGGGTGGACTGGTGCTTGGGTGTTGTTCTTACTTGAAAAACCTCCCACTTATGAGTAACCCCCTCACAAGCATCAGCAACTACGAGAAAAGTATGGAGATAACATCTAACCATAGCATTAAACAAGTGGATCAATATCAGCCCCTTATGAAGTAATGCATAAACTAGGGTTTAAGCTTCTGTCACTCTAGGAACCCATCATCTAATAACTACTCCACAATGCATTTAGGCACAAGCATGGTGAAGTGTCATGTAGTCGATGTTCATATGACACCACTAAGCGAATCACAACATACATATCATAAAAATATTGAACACATATCAAATTCACATGATTACTTGCAACATGACTTCTCCCATGACATCAAGAAAAAAGATAACTACTGACAAATAATATGCATGCTCAAGATCATAGGGGTATTGAATAGCATAATAGATCAGAACATATAATCTTCCACCAAATAGGCCATATAGTAATCGACTACACAAGGTAATCAACACTACTAGTCACCCAGAGGTACCAATCTGAGATTCCGGTACAAAAATTGAACACAAGAGAGGAACTAGGGTTTTAGAGGAGATGGTGTTGATGAATAATGTTCTCCCAAAGATGAGAGGGTTGTTGGTGATGACGATGTCTTCGATTTCCCCCTTCGGGAGGGAAGTTCCCCTGACGGAATAGCTCCGCTAGAGGGCAAAAGTGCTCCTGCCCAAGTTCCTCGTCGAGACAGCGGTGTTCCTTCCCGAGTGTCCTCCTCATTTTTCAAGGTTAAAACACCTTATACGCCAGAAGATGGGCTTAGGAGGTGGGTCGTGCTGAGCACAACCCATCAAGGCGCGCCTGGGGGGCTTGGCGCCCCTGGTGTCTTGTGCTCACCAGGGTGGGCCCCACCGACAGTTATTTGCTACAATATTCCTTATATATTCGATAAAAAATCTGTGAAGTTTCAACTCATTTGAAGATGTACAGAATAGGTATCTCTGGTATGCTTTTTCTGGTCCAGAATTCTAGCTGTCAGTATTCTCCCTCTTTGTGTAAACTTTGCAAATTATAAGAGAAAAGGAATTAGAATTACTCCATAAAGCATTATTTTTAATAAAACAAATATGAATAATAGTAGGAAAACATGATGCAAAATGGACGTATCACTGATCTAGCCACATTTTTCCTTTTTATCCATCCAATTTTGCATTTGGAATCATCAATTTTCACCCCAAATCGAGTTTTCGAGCCCCAAATCGCGAACTAGATTTGTCATGCCAGATTTCCGAGCCCCTGGCCTAATATCCAGGCCCCTAGCCGAAATTTAGGGCCTCGGCCAGACATCCGGCTCCTGGAGCGTCAAAACAGACAAGGTTCTAAACATCAGTGTTGGGATTTCCAGCATAGCCTTGGATGTCCGGCCCCTATAGGTTTCAGCCACGCGTGTTTCACCATTTCGGCCATAAATAATTCATCTGGAGTCCCATTTCACGTTCTTTAGCTCGTTTTGTAGCTATTGTCATCCATCATCCACCATAACTAGTTCCACAATCATTTGAATCCATCGACATTTTCAAATGTTTGAAAGTTTGCCTAGGCCCTCCACCATATCATCTGCAACACCACAATAGTGTTCCGCGACCTAAGCCATTTCGGTTCTCAGTGCATTTGTGGTTGCTTGAGTTGTGATTTGAGTCTCCTCAGGTCTTTAGGCTTCTTTGGGACAATTACTTCATCATCATACACTTGTGACTTGTATCGTACCATCGACTACATCAACCAGCGAGTTCCTCCATCAACGATGACCATCCATCCTTTGAGACCAACTGCAACCAGAAGCAAGGCTAGTTACCACTATCTTTGCAATAGTTTAAGTGTGATGAAGGTATCGATTCCATCATAAAATTTGTTGGAAATATGCCCTAGAGGCAATAAATAAAGTGTTTATTATTCTATTTCCTTGTTCATGATAATTCTTTATTATCCATGCTATAATTGTATTCTATGATGTCTCTTGCTGATTTGCCACTATCGTTTTGGGATTATGCATTAGATACAGCTACATTCACTTTAAATAGGGCACCATTAAAATCCGTTGAGACGACGCCATATGAACTGTGGTTTGGCAAGAGGCCAAAGTTGTCGTTTCTTAAAGTTTGGGGATGTGATGCTTATGTCAAAAAGCTTGAGCCTAAAAAGCTGGAACCCAAAGCAGAGAAATGCGTCTTCATAGGATACCCAAAAGAGACAGTCGGGTATACCTTCTATCTCAGATCCGAAGGCAAAGTGTTTGTCGCTAAGAACGGAACATTTCTCGATAAAGAGTTTCTCTCTAAAGAATTGAGTGGGAGGAAAATAGAGCCCGATGAGGTTATTGAACCTTTACTTCAACCAGAAAGTAGCACAGCACAGAAAGATGTTTCTGTGAAACCTACGATGGTAGAAGAGGAAGTTAATAATGATGATCATGAAGCTTCGGATCAAGCTACTATTCAACCTCGTAGGTCGACAAGGCCATGTACTACTCCTAAGTGGTACGGCAACCCTGTCTTGGAGGTCATGTTGTTGGACAACAATGAACCTACGAGCTATGGCGGAGCAGTGATGGGCCCGGATTCCGAAAATGGTTAGAGGCCAGGAAATCCGAGATGGGATCCATGTATGAAAACAAAGTATGGACTTTGGAAGTATTACTTGAAGGGCGAAAGGCCATTCAGAACAAATGGATCTTTAAGAAGAAGACAGACACGGATGGTAATGTCACCCTCTATAAAGCTCGACTTGTGGCAAAGCGTTTTTCACAAGTTCAAGGATTTGACTACAATGAGACCTTCTCACCCGTAGTGATGCTTAAGTCCGTTAGAATCATGTTAGTAATAGTTGCATATTTCGACTATGAAATTTGGCAGATGGATGTCAAAACAATGTTCCTTAATGGTTTCCTTGAGGAAGAGTTGTATATGATGCAACCGGAAGGTTTTTTCGATCCAGAGAATGCAGACAAAGTTTGCAAACTCTAGCGATCCATTTATGGGCTGGTGCAAGCATCTTAGAGTTGGAATAAGCGCTTTTATGAGTTGATCAAAGCGTTTGGTTTTATACAAGTTTGTGGAGAAGCTTGTATTTAAAAGAAAGTGAGTGGGAGCTCTATAGCATTTCTAATATTATATGTGGATGACATATTGCTGATTGGAATCAATATAGAAATGCTGGAAAGTGTGAAGGAATATTTGAACAAGAGTTTTTCAATGAAGGACCTAGGAGAAGCTGCTTTTATATTAGGCATTAAGATCTATAGAGATAGATCGAAACGCTTGATAGAACTTTCACAGAGCACATACCTTAATAAAGTTTTGAAGAAGTTCCAAATGGATTAGTCCAACAAGGGGTTCTTGCCTGTGTTACAAGGTGTGAAGTTGAGTAAGACTCAATTTCCAGTGACTGCAGAGGATAGAGAAAAGATGAGTGTCATCCCCTATGCTTCAGCCATAGGCTCTATCATATATGCAATGCTATGCACAAGACCCGATGTCAGCCTTGCCATAAGTATGGCCGGAAAGTTTCAAAGTGATCCTGGAATGGAACACCGAGCAGTGGTCAAGAATATCCTTAAGTACCTGAAAAGGACTAAGGAAATGTTTCTCGTTTATGGAGGTGATGAAGAGCTCGTCGTAAAGGCTTACGTCGATGAAAGCTTTGACACTGATCTGGATGACTCTAAGTCACAAACCGGATACGTATTTATTCTCAATAGGAGAGCGGTAAGCTGGTGCAGTTCCAAGCAAAGCGTGGTAGCCGATTCTACGTGCGAAGCGGAATACATCGCAGCCTTAGAGGCAGCGAAGGAAAGTGTCTGGATGAAGCAGTTCATGACAGATCTTGGAGTAGTGCCCGGTGCACTGAATCCAATGAACCAGTTCTGTGACAACACTGGTGCCATTGCTCTGGCAAAGGAACCAAGGTTTCACAAGAGGACCAGACACATAAAGAGACACTTCAATTCCATCCGCGATTACATCGAGGAAAAGGACATAAATATTTGCAAAGTGCACACAGATCTGAATGTTGCAGACCCATTGACTAAACCTCTTCCAAGGGCTAAACATGATCAACACCAGAACTGTATGGGTGTTCGATTCATTACAATGTAAATCACATAGTGATGTGAGCTGGATTATTAACTCTAGTGCAAGTGGGCGACTGTTGGAAGTATGCCCTAGAGGCAATAAATAAAGTGTTTATTATTATATTTCCTTGTTCATGATAATCGTTTATTATCCATGCTATAATTGTATCAATTGGAAACACATTACATGTGTGGGTAAATAGACAACAGTTTGTCCCTAGTATGCCTCTAGTGAACTAGCTTGTTGATCAAAGTTGGTCAAGGTTTCATAGACATTGACATGTGATGTCATTTGATAACGGGATCACATCATTAGGAGAATGATGTGATGGACAAGACCCAAACTACAAACATAGCATATGATTGTGTCAGTTTATTGGTACTGTTTTCTGCATGTCAAGTATATGTTCCTATGACCATGAGATCATGCAACTCACGAACATCGGAGGAGTGCCTTGTGTGTATCAAACGTCGTAACGTAACTGGGTGACTATAAAGGTGCTCTACAGGTATCTCCGAGGGTGTCTGTTGAGTTGGCATGGATCAAGACTGGGATTTGTTACTCCGTGTGACGGAGAGGTATCTCAAGGCCCACTCGGTAATACAACATCACAATAAGCCTTGCAAGCAATGTGACTAAGTGTTAGTCACGGGATCTTGTTTTACGGAACGAGTAAAGAGACTTGCCGGTAACGAGGTTGAACTAGGTAAGGAGATATCGACGATCGAATCTTGGGCAAGTAACATACCGAAGAACAAAGGGAACATCATACGGGATTAACTGAATCCTTGACATAGAGGTTCGACCGATAAAGATCTTCATAGAATATGTAGGAACCAATATGGGAATCCAGGTCCTGCTATTGGTTATTGGCCGTAGAGGTGTCTCGATCATGTCTACATAGTTCTCGAACCCGCAGGGTCAGCATACTTAAGGTTCGGTGACGTTTCGGTAGTATAGAGTTATGTATGGTGGTTACCGAAGGTTGTTCGGAGTCCCGGATGAGATCCTGGACATCACGTGGAGCTCGGGAATGGTCCAGAGGTAAATATTGATATATAGGAAGTCCTGTTTTGGTCGCCGGAAAAGTTTCGGGCTAATCGGTAATGTACAGGGAGTGCCGGTAGTGTACCGGGAGACCACCGGGAGGGGTATTTCGACCCAAGAGGCTTAATGGGCTGTGGGAGAATAATTACCAGCCCTTAGTGGGCTGGTGGTAGTCCCACACAAAGACCATGCAGCTAGGGAGAAAATACCCAAAGAGAAAAAGTGGAAAAAGGCAAAAATAGGGTGAATCCTAGTCCTACTAGGATTGGAGGTGGGTTCCACCTCTCCCACCTGGTTCGGCCGACTCCTAGAGGCTTGGCCCTTGGGCCAAGCCTCCTCCTCTCTTCCTCTTATATATACTGGAGGTTTTAGGGTTTTTTCATAGAATTTTTAGCCACGTGCTGTCCGTTCCTCGAGTGCATAGTTTCTCCTCTAGATCGGTTTTCGGAAGCGCTTAGGCGAAGCCCTGCCGGAATAGTTCCACCACCATCGCTGTAGCACCATCACGCTGCTGGAGAACTCTTATTCCTCTCCGCTCCTTCTTACTGGATCAACACAGCGGATATCTTTGTCAAGCCGTACGTGTGCTGAACGCAGAGGTGATGTCCGTTCGGCGCTAGATCGGAAGGACCGTGATCAAGTTCGCGGGACGGATCATGATCAAGTTCGCGGGACGGATCGTGATTGGATCGCGGGACGGATCGTGATTGGATCGCGGGACGCTCGGTGATTTGGATCGCAAAGACATTCGACTACACCAACCGCGTTTCTTAACGTTTCCCGCTTAGTGATCCACAAGGGTACGTAGATCCACTCTCCCTCTCGTAGATGCTCATCACCATGGATAGATCTGCGTGTGCGTAGGAAATTTTTTTGTTTCCCATGCAACATTCCCCAACAAAAGTTTCCTTCCTTGCCATTACAAATTGATAGCCCCGTCATCTTTCTGAACACCTTCATACCAATTGAGACTAGCTATTCTAGTATTGCCGAGCTTCACGAAAACTTGTGCACCATAGTGATACGACATCATAATGTTACATCATTTGAAATATCATATAGTGCAATTTCTTGCTCCCATGCATTTCTTGTGATACTTATATCTTGTATTTGGTTGAGGACGAGAAGATCAAAAGACATAAAAAGATTTTAAGCAAGAAAGAAAGATCATAAGCTTATAAAAAAAGAGTTGAGCATGAAAAGATATATTTGTGCCTGAGGATACATGCAATTGTAAACATTTTGCTTGCATGAATAGGATTGGTTACAACTGGTGAATAGTTCCCAAACTTGCAATCAAGCTAGTGTTTCTCCTTGTTTTTGTGCAACATGAGCTTAATCTTTATTAGGGAATTTTGTACTATCATCCCTATAGTTGCACAAGCCCCATTATCCCACTGCGTGTGTTTCTTTATTGCCTTCCTCTATATTTTCATCGCTTGCTTTGCATTTTGAGTCCTTTGGATTGATTTCAACTCTTACAATATCTTGGACTTTAATTTTCTTGATATTTTGTGCCACTAACTCCACCGATCTCCACTATAATCCATTTGTGTAGGTTGTGATAATTGGACAAGGTTTACACCAACTTCACTCTTTTCCTTGCATAGATTGTGGTATTTGAGATCCATATAAAACGTCAGAAAGAGGTAAATTTTGTATGTCCATTCCATATCGTTCTCACACCTTCTCGAGTACTTCTATGGATAGGGACAACACATCTCCTACGGTTTACAACAAGAAGGACGAGTTCGATGCCATGAAGGAAATCATCGACGCCAAGATGGATGCTCAAATGGAGGAGATCAAAGTCCTCATCAACATGGGCAAGAGGTCTTCCTCATCTTCAAGAAGATTCTCAAGTGCACATGCTTCCAAGATACCATCTCTGGCAATATCACATCGGCATCAACACCATCAACGACATGAAGACATAACAGTGCCAACATCAAGGCATCCAACGACGAACAAGCGTGAAGGTCAATAGCTCGACACCAACAATCGCTCTATGACTTCAACATCCACCTTGGCATCTTCTCCAAGTGACTTCAATATTCGCGTTCGGATGTGCGGCCTCTTCGCCGACAAGGACCTCAAGCAAACGCTCGAGAGAAGTTTCCAAAGCTCAAGTGTACGACTTCCACGAGCTACTTTGACCTCGACACCGACCATGACATTCTTTTCTATGGGACTCAAGACCCCGAGGAGTATCTCGAGTGGGAGAATGGAAGACTACCTCAAGCTACTTCAAGTCCCTTCCGAAGATAAAGTTAAGTGCGCCACAAGAAACTTCCATGACTACACGTCGACATGGTGTCTTCACACAGCTTCAAAGGGCTTCAATATGAGTTGGCCCAAGACAAAGAGAGCGATGCGACAAGAATTTGCGCCTTCAGCCCACAAGTAATATCTTCAATTTCAATCGAAGAACACCATGCAAATATCCAAGTCCATCGACGAGTACTTCATGTAGATGAAGAATGCCATGCGACGAGCTGGTGTGGACGACCCCTTTTGGGTGAAGTTCCACTTCATGGTGGGATTGAACAACAACATCTCCAAGGCTATCTTCCTCGACAACTATGAGTCTATCGACGGCAGACATAATGGTGCTATCAAGGCGGAATAAGAACTCATGAAGGGCAAGGCTCCTCTGTCCCGTGCATACTTCACGACAACCACGCTCCATAATGACGAGCATGAGGATGGTACCACCAAGATGTCCAAGCCCGAGAGCACCAAGACGATGCTCCCAAGTTCGACTTCACTGCATTCCTTATCATTGTTTTCTCACGAAATATACCATGAGTAGGTTTATCAAGAGTGGTTGGGGCCGAAGGACGCCGGTGGACTCCAGGTGCGGGATTCGGCACAACGGTGTCGGGCACGCGATGTACCCAGGTTCGGGGCCCTCCGTGGGAGGTAACGATATGTCTCCAATGCATCTATCATTTTTGATTGTTCCATACTATTATATTATCTGTTTTGGATGTTTTATACGCATCAATATGATATTTTATATTATTTTTGGGACTAACCTATTAATCTAGAGCCTAGTGCCAGTTTATGTTTTTCCTTGTTTTTGAGTTTCGTAGATAAGGAATATTAAACGGGGTCCAAATGGAATAAACATCCAAAATGATTTTTTCTGGAATAAAAGTAAGCCACGAGACTTGAAAACCAAAGCAGAGGAGCTGCCATGGGGCCACAAGCCCGCTTGCCACGGCCAGGGGGGTACCCCGCGCCGGACAAGCTTGTGGGCCCCTGGCAACTCCCCTAACCCTAATCTTAGGCCTATAAATACACAAATATTCCATCATTATCGAAACGAGCCACGAAAACACTTTTCCGCCGCCAGAAGCCTCCGTTCCCGAGAGATCCAATCTTGGAGCCTTTTCCGGTAATCTGTCGGAGGGGGATTTGATCACAGAGGGCATCTACATTAACTCCATTGCCCCTCTGATGATGTGTGAGTAGTTCACCACAGACCTACGGGTCCATAGCTAGTAGCTAGATGGCTTATTCTCTCTCTTTGCTTCTCAATACCATCTTCTTCATGATCTTCATGGAGATCCATCCGATGTAATACTCTTTTGCGGTGTGTATGTCAAGATTCGATGAATTGTGGGTTTATGTGCAGATTATCGATGAATATTATTTGAGTCTTTATTGAATTCTTATATGCATGATTTCATATCTTTTTAAGTCTCTTTGAGTTATTGGTTTGGTTTGGCTAACTAGATTGGTAATTCTTGCAATAGGATAAGTGCTTAGTTTTGGGTTCAATCTTGTGGTGTCCTCACCCAGTGACAAAGTAGGGGTAGCGAGGCACACATTGTATTGTTGCCATCAAGGGTAAAAAGATGGGGTTTTCATCATATTGCTTGATTTTATCCCTCTACATCATGTCATCTTACTTACTGTGTTACTCGGTTCTTAATGAACTTAATACTCTAGATGCAGGCAGGAGCCGGTCGATGTGTGGAGTAATAGTAGTAGATGCAGAATCGTTTCGGTGTACTTGTCACGGACGTGATGCCTATATGCATAATCATTGCCTTGGATATCTTCATAATTATTCGCTTTTCTATCAATTGGTCGACAGTAATTTGTTCACCCACCGTAATACTTGCCATCATGAGAGAAGCCATCTAGTGAAACCTATGGGCCCGGGTCTATTTTCCATATTATATTTTCGGATCTAAAACTAAAAATACCAAAAATACTTGCTGCATTATTTTTACTTTTAGTTTTACTTTCCGTTCAAGAATCCTATTATATGTATCTCTACTAGATCTCTTCCTTGCAAATAACTGTGAAGGGATTGACAACCCCTTTATAGCGTTGGGTGCAAGAGTTTGATTCCTTATGCAGGTATATCTATTTGTGGCTCACTTGTATCTCCTACTGGATTGATACCTTGGTTCTCAAAATCTAAGGGAAATAATTATCTACTTTGCTGCATCAAACCGTTCCTCTTCACGGGAAACCAACGCATTCTCGAGAAGTAGCAAGAAGGATTTTCGGTGCCGTTGCCAGGGAGATACATAGCAAGTCGAGGATACCAAGTACCCATCACAAACTCATCTCTTGCATTTACATTATTTTCCATTTGCCTCTCATTTTCCTCTACCCCACTTCTAAAATGATTTTCAGAAAATACCAAAAGGATTTGCCTTTTGCCCTTTTTCGTTTGTCTTTTCGTTTGCTTCTTGCTTGTGTGATTGATTGCTCGCTTTAACATCATGCATGAAACGAGGGACATTATCGCTGAAAATCTGGGGGCTATCACTAGTACTAATCTTCTGGAAAAATTTGAATCTTGCTCTGTAGATCATGAAACTGAATCTCTTCTTAAAACTAAAAAAATTCAAGTTGGAGATGGAAACATTAGTGGTAAGAATGTTATTCAAGAAATCTTCGATTGTACGGGAACGATACCTATGAGTAAGAGATCTATTCTTCTTAGCATGAATAGTTATGTGGATGCTATTGTCATACTCATTGAAAAATTGGGAAGGAAATTTGTGCACATTCATCCCGCTTTGCAGAAAGTGTTTTATGAACTTCCCAATATTAATCATCCTAAAGCTAAAAAGATTGCTACTATTATCCTTATGCGAGAATTTGATTTCATCATACAAGAAGCTAGGGATATTTTTTCCTTCTACAATAAAGATGTTGAAACCCTCCTATTGCAGAAATCCTCCATGATAAAGAAACCTTGTGTAGCCTAGAATCTAGAGACCATCAATCTTATAGTGAAAATCTTATGAAGAGAGCTCCCTACGCGGAAATAACTCACACTCTATATCATGAAACCTATGAGGAATTTGATTGGATTACTACTGGAATTTTGTAAGGGTATGAGGATGATTTGCTTGGAAATATGATCAAAGCACCTCTTAGAAATAAGATACATGTGTTATATGATGATATTTATGGTGATGATCCAGATTACGGGTTTATGAATGTTAAAATCACTAACCACAACCCCTTTCATGATTTAAGTTCTTCTACTAGAAAAGAAATAAAGGAAAGGATGGATATATTTAGGAAATCTTTTGATCGATTGATCAAGTTTGGGTTGTTTCCAAAGATGACAATACCTAGGTCTATTGCGTTTTGCCTAGCTAGGGGTGTTAAACAATAGCGCTTGTTGGGAGGCAACCAAATTTTATTTTGCTTTTAGATTTTTGCTTCTGTTTTGGTGTGTTTGGCACATTATTAATTCTATAGTAATTGTGTTTTTGTGTTTAAATTAGTGTTTGAGCCAAGTAAAACCTTTGGGGTGATCTATGGTAGTTGTTGATTTGATCTTGCTGGAAAACAAATTTTTTTGCGCTCAGTCCATGATTTTTGTGAATTGTTCACAGCGTCAAATGGATTTGAAATTTTTACACAGGATTGACATACAAACTTCTCTGGTTGTCCTAATGTTGCACAATTTTTAGAGTTATATCAGTATTCGAGGTTTACATATTGCTACACACTGTTCTGTTTTTGATAGATTCTGTTCTCTTTGTGTTGTTTGCTTATTTTTATGTATCTATGGGTCGTATCGGGGGTATGAGTCATGGAAAATTTAGAATACAGTAGGTATTACACAAATATAAATAAATAATGAGTTCACAACAGTACCTAAAGTGGTGATTTATTTTTCTTATACTGACGGATCTCATGGGTTTTCTGTTGAGTTTTGTGTTGTGAAGTTTTCAAGTTTTGGGTGAAGATTTGATGGACTATGGAATAAAGAGTGGAAAGAGCCTAATCTTGGGGATGCCCATGGCACCCCAAGTCATATTCAAGGATACAAAAAACCCTAAGCGTGGGGATGCACCGGAAGGCATCCCCTCTTTCGTCTTTAATCCATCGGTAAATTTATTTGAGGCTATATTTTTATTCACCACATGATATGTGTTTTTCTTGGAACGCCTTGAATTATATGAGTCCTTTCTTGTTAGTTTGCCACAATCATCCTTGATGCACACATATTTTTAGAGAGACACTCTGAATCGTGAATTTGTTAGAATACTCTATGTGCTTCACTTATATCTTTTGAGCTAGGCAATGTTGCTCTAGTGCTTCACTTATATCTTTATAGAGCATGGTGGTGTTATATTTTATAGAAAATATTGAACTCTCGTTCTTCACTTATATTATTTTGAGAGTTTCTTAAAACAGCATGGTAATTTGTTTAGGTTATGAATTTAGTCCTAATATAATGGCATCCAAGATGGGTATAATAAAAACGTTCATATTAAGTGCATTACCATCTATGAGAAGTTGGATTCCTTGCATATAGTTTTGAGATAATAGGGATGTAATATGAGAGTCATGCTAGTGAGTAGTTGTGAATAGAAGAGATACGTATGTTAGAGCTTGTGATTCCCGTAGCATGCACGTATGGTGAACCGTTATGTAACGAAGTGAGAGCATGACTTGTCTAATGATTGTCGACCTTTGTGTGAGGGTCGGGAGCGCGCGAAGGTTAACTCCTACCAACCTCTCCCCTAAGAGCATGCGTCGAATGCTTTGTTTGATAACTAATATACTTTTGCAATAAGTGTGTGAGTTCTTTATGACTGATGTGAGTCCATGGATTATGCGCACTCTCGCCCTTCCATCTTTGCTAGCCTCTCTAGTACCGCGCAACTTTCGCCGGTACATGAAACCCTCCATCCTCAAAACAGCCACCATATATTCCTCAAAACATCCACCATACCAACCTATTATGGCATTTCCATAGCCATTCCGATATATATTGCCATGCAACTTCCACCATGTAGTTTTTCTATGACTTGCTTCATCACTTCATATTGCATATAGAGTTATATCTTGTCATAGGAATCGAGTTATAATTTCTTTTTCTTTGAGTTATAAGTAAATAAAAGTGTGATTATTTTTCATTAATAGAGCATTGTCCTATGAGAGAAAAGGATGATGGAGGCTATGACTCCCTCACAAGTTGGGACGAGTATCCGGACTTTTACAAAAAATAAAAGAGGCCAGAGAAGCCCAAACCAAAAAAATAAAAGAGGCCAAAGAAGCCCACCAAAAAATGAGAGAAAGAGAGAAGGGACAATTGCTACTACCTTTTTCCACACTTGTGATTCAAAGTAGCACCATGATCTTCATGATAGAGAGTCTCCTATTTTGTCACTTTCAAATAACTAGTGGATATTCATTATGCATGACCACGTAGTTTTCTTTTTGAGCTTTTATACACTTATAGCTCGAAGTGCATCTCTCGCATGGCAATCCTTACACACTCACATTGATATCTATTGATGGTCATCTCCATAGCCCATTGATACGCCTAGTTGATGTGAGACTATCTTCTCCTTTTTCCCTTGCACCTCCTCCATGTTCTATTCCACCTATAATGCTATATCCATGGCTCATGCTCATGTATTGTGTGAGAGTTGAAAAGGTTTGAGAACACCAAAAGTGTGAAACAATTGCTTGAATTGTTCAACGGGGTTGTGCATGATTTAGATACTTTATGTGAGGAAGATGGAGCATAGCCAGACCATATTATTTTGTAGGGATGACTTTTCTATCAATTGCTCGACAGTAATTTGTTCACCCACCATAATACTTCCCATCATGAGAGAAGCCATCTAGTGAAACCTATGGCCCCCGGGTCTATTTTGCATATTATATTTTCAGATCTAAAACCAAAAACACCAAAAATACTTGCTGCATTATTTTTACTTTTAGTTTTACTTTTCGTGCAAGCATCCTATTATATCTATCTCTACTAGATCTCATCCTTGCAAATAACCGTGAAGGGATTGACAACCCATTTATAGCGTTGGGTGCAAGAGTTTGATTACTTCTGCAAGTATATCTATTGATGGCTCACTTGTATCTCCTACTAGATTGATACCTTGGTTCTCAAAAACTGAGGGAAATACTTATCTACTTTGCTGCATCAAATCGTTCCTCTTCATGGGAAACCAATGCATGGTCGAGAAGTAGCAGGTAACACCCCTAGTCCTGCTAGTTTGTTTGATGAACCAAAGGGAGCTACAATGCTTCTCCTTGAGCTATGAGAGTAGAGGAGGAAGAAGGAGCTATCTTGGCTCTACTGCATGTCTACGTGGGAATGTAGGGGTTTGTTTGGCGATCGGATCGCCCCGTGCATGGGGAGCTCCGGGGGTTTTATAGGCCAACCCCTCGAATTAGAATAAGAATAGAAGGCACCTAGAGGGCCCCGGCTAGCAGCCTCTCTAGTGAGCCATGGGGGCCCCCGGATGAGGAGTCTTGTCCCTGGTAGGGCCCGTCGGCTATGGGGTCCCGTCTAGAGCCGGAAGGGCCTACATGGTAGGTCCCCATGTTGGTTGCATCGCGGCACGGGCCGCCCTTCGGGGCATCGTCTTTCGGTAGCTAACTGTGGTCAGTGGTACGATCGGTCGTGCTGTAGCCGGTAATGGAGTGGTTGAGGGCGTGCCGACACTATTCCGGTGCCTAGTCGCAGTCGACCAAAGCCCAGAGTGAGAGGCATTGTGGCCTCCATTGTGGCCATGAGGGCGCTGACCTCCGATGGGATGGGTCCCACTATTGCTGACCGTGGCAACCAATGTGTGGCCATCTAGGGACCTAGGAGTCTACGCTCCTAGCCGGTTGGCTCATAATAGCCGGCAACATAGATCCGGACTGCAGGGGGAGGGGGCTCGCCCTGCTGTCGT
Source organism: Hordeum marinum (assembly GCA_022496015.1). Lineage (NCBI taxonomy): Eukaryota > Viridiplantae > Streptophyta > Magnoliopsida > Poales > Poaceae > Hordeum > Hordeum marinum. The sequence goes on from CM039674.1 coordinate 284,555,899, forward strand.
GTGAGAAAGTTGGAGTAGAGGGTCGTTTGAGGCTATCCCGGGGTTATGCCCTCGACAATCCCTCTTTGTGGCATTAACGATGCCGAGTCTACCATGATACTTTGTAAAGACGGCACGGCGGCGACCATGACTACACAACCACTCAAGGAAAATGCTTTGGAGGCGAGCAACAAGGTGACGAGCAAGGATTATGTACCATATTTGGAGGCAAGAGTGAAATGATCAAGCATGGGATTTTCCCTTTGGTCATGGATATGAGTGATGATGTGTCATCTTCCGCCTTCATCCACGGCAATGGTGACAAGATGGTTTAGCATGGGATTTTCCCTTCGACCATGGCGGATTTGGAGATGAGTTGAGCGACTTATACCACCATATAGAGAGTGAGAGTGCCTTCACCACTAGCCCCATACGTTATGAGTTGCCTCAATTCCCATGTGAAGGGAGCCACAACCACCACCACTTGAGTGATATGAGTGACTCCACCATACATGAGTATGAGTGCACCTACCTTGAGGGAGTGAGTGATACACCACCACATAGAGCGAGGGAGGTAGTTGATAGGTCTTGTGACGCCATTTCGAATTCTAACGACTTAACCTCTATCTCTATTGTGTCTTCTCATCTGGTGCTAGGTCCCAATATATGATGACACGCTGACCCTAGACAACTTTGCCACTCCTTTGGACAAGACTATGGCCATGGTGGAATATGATGCACCACCCACATGGTTTCATCACGATGAAGATGACCACAATTTTGTCTTTCCCACCTAGCCTACACTGGATGAATGGAATGCTAAAGATAACATAGGTGAAGATGATGCTCTTGTCCCACTAGTGGACATTGATTTCTTGCATGATGATGATCACACTATTGCCATGCTTCATGATTATGCGACCTCCTCATGTGATGAATTACCATTTATGATGAGTTTGATGATTCTCATGTGGAGTCTATTAGTTGTGATGCCATGTCACATAGGATATCTTGTGAGAACTCCATAGGTCACATCATGTTTTACACTCCGCTTGATTTTTCATATGCTATGCATGAGATACACCATATCGCCTCTTTGCAAGATCATTGTAGTAACTGTGCATATGCCATTACCAATTTGCTTAATTAAAATAAACCCAATTTGCACATATGGCATATGTGACAAGACCATGATTATTGCCATTTGTTTTTCTTGTGATAATATTGCCATGATTCCTTTGCATAATTTGCGCAATTGTTCACATATGCCATGCCATGACCACCTAGCTTCGGATACGCATTGTTTTGGAAGTTGTCCATATTGCCCATATTATGCTCCTGCTATTGCACATGAGCAGACCCCCATAGTTTCCCCATACATGTTAGGAGATTTTGATCCATCCCATACATTGCATTATACCAATAAATGGGTGCCCAATATTTCCGCCATGAATACAAATGCTATTGATGTGCCATATACTTACATGCTCAATTTATGTCACCATCGTTTTATACATAACAATTATTCTTTCATGCTGGATGACATGTTCTTAAACCATGCCTCGAATTTCTTTGAGCATTTCTTATCTTGTGCTAATTCTCATTTGCACATACACATCATGAAGGATGATGTGTACCCCATGCACGCACTTTGTTTTGTGTTCTCCTTGTCGTGTAGGTACACATGATTCCTCGCCAACCTCGCAAACACACGTTCTGAAGATATGATCTATAGAGAGCAATGAAGACGTGTGTCACCATTGAGTTATTACACTACACCCGCCCACTTTGTGCAAAGACTTTAATTATGTTCTTTGCATGATATGCTAATTTCTATGCCCTTAACATGCATTTGTGACATAGGCCTTGCATCTCACATGACACTTGATTCTGTTATTTATATGTGTACTTGCAAGCTTGGTGGAGGTATATCTTGTTATTGCCATTTTGCTTGTGTGAGCCAAGCTATTGTTGATGGTTATGTTGGGAGAGTCATATTTACCAATTTCTCTTTGCATAGAACTTCTTGCCACTACATTAATTATGCCTTTCCTATTATTTGCTTTCGTGTTTATGATATGTCATGTGCATTGCCTATACATACCATTTTCTCACATAACATGATCACCATCATTTCCCCTAATATGTTGCATCTTCGCAATATCAGCTTGCATGACAAGTGATTTCCGAGCTTTGCACATTATTGCTATTGAATGTTGTCATAAATCTCCATGTGTTGCCTCTCAAATGCTAGATGATTTGCCATATATTGAGTGGAACAATGCTTTTAGTCTTGCTAATGAGATGGATCCTATACCTTTCTCGCATATATTGTAACATCCCAAATTTCCAAGTTGGAATGATATATAATAACTAAGCATACTGTGGCATCACTTTATTTGAGTGTGTGGTTATGATTGAATCAAATGGATGAGTGTTTGAGTACTCCTTAAACTTTGACTTGAGTCACTTTCACTTTCATTTTTTTCTTTAATAGGTTTTCATTTTTTTCTTCATAGCCATTTCAACTTTGAGATCAAATATTTCAAAAACATCTTATGAAATAGTGAAAGACTGGAGCAACATGATACTCCACATCCGAGGATATTTTTGAGTATAAAAAGTATTTATGAAAACACAAACTATATTGGAAAAATCTTAAAATTCCAATTCAAACTCAATTTTGAGTATTTTCAGAAAAAAAATTTAAGTATTTTATTTGGACTTGGAAAATTGTTTATCTTGTTACTCTGTTTTTCTGAGCATTTTGATATATGACATCATTATGTTTGGATTTGTTTTCATTTTCCTTTCAACACTTTTGTTTATGCTTTTAAATAAAATGAATAGAAGTGTTTCTGTCTAAAAAGGACCGAAGCCCTTTTGTGCTGAAGCCCACTAGCAGTAGAAGGCCCAGTCCCGCGCGCACCTGGCCGAAGCGGCAAGCGATTGAGTGTCAGCCCCTTCCCTTCTTTCCTTCGCGCCGGTGCATGGGGACCCGCTGTCCGCCCGAAGCCACCCCGCAGGTTCCTTCTTCCTCCTTCCTTTTTCGTGTCGATGCCGAATCCAAAGTGCTATCATCCCAATTTCGAAACCCTTAACCTACTATTCTGGCGCTCTCGCCAACCCCTCCTCCATGCCTAATGTCTCTATATAAGCCCAACACCGCTCCTCTTTTTTCCGTCAATCGTGTGGTGTGTTAGCCACCCAGAGAGCCCCTCCTCACGTTTAAGCTCCCCTAGACGCCATTCAGCCGCCGTCAAATTCACCGCTGTTGAGCTCCCTCCCGACCCCCGACTCTCTCCATCAGAAGCCCTCCTCGTGGTGTGTCGCACTGACAATATATCTTCCTCTCTCTCTCTCTCTCTCTCCAGCGCCGGCGTTGACCTCGACCGAACCTCGTCGTAGTTGAGAACGCTTGAGCCCCGTCAAGCTCTGTTTGTTCCCCACCATCGACACCAGCCATCGCAAAGACCACCCGTGTGATTGTCGTGCACGCCCGCTTCGCCCGATGCCCTCCACCCTCAGCGGAGACTATCAAAATGCCGTTGATGTCACCTTTCCCTTATGAGCTCCCCCTCTCTCTCTCCGGCATTGGACCTATTCGGAACGCACTAGATTAGACTGCATGTATCGATTCGGGTTAGGTCTGGTTTAATTTAGTGAACCACTAGTTTTTCTTCCTTTTATTTTTTGACCGAATCGTTTTTGGTTTAATTTCGTTCGTCTGCCCATTAGCAATAGTCGCGCACACACCAGGCCAATAGCAGCATGCCATGTAGACCATCGCCTATCTAAAGTTTTTTCTTTTTCTTTCTGTTTTTGTTTTACAATAGAATAGTTTATGTTTTAGAAAATTTGTATCAATTAGGATTCTTAGTATTTTGAATTGGTTATTTTTGCATTAGATCACACATTTATAAGTTCCTGTTAGATCTAGTAGTTCTCAAACTTGAGTAGTTTAAATTTGAATTCAATGAAATTTGTTTGTATTACTATTTTATGAATATCTTGAGTTTAAAAATAGATTCTTGAGTGATTATTTCTGCTACTTTTTGTATTAGATTTTTTAACAATAGGTTTAATGTGGGTATTTTTATGATAATTTAAATTTACCTTTTAAAAAATAATACTATTTAAGCTCTTTATAGGATTAGTACTATTTCTGTTGTTTTAATTCTTTTGAAATTCTTTTATTTTTCAATTGTTGTATTTTTTAATTAGTTTATGTTATTCAACAGTAGGAATTTTATTTGCTCTTAAAAATTGTTTTATTAATTTTCCATTTGATCAGATTTAAAATCTATTTTAAATATGCCATAACTTTTGTTTTATAAAACCTTTTTACTTGATTATTTTTGCATAGAAAACTTTAAGAAAATTTCTTTCTGTTATTTTAATAAAACTTGAGTTTTCTTTCTGTTAAAAGATTATTAGTTGGAGAAAACTATTTATTGTTTGTTTTTCCAAGAGTAAATTTTTTCATTGAGTATTGTTGATTTCTTTGGTTTTGCCTTTATGTTTTTCTTTGATTGTTTTACTATTAGTGTTACTTGCAGTTATTTATTGATGTCTACTATGCAACTTTATTCTTGTAGACTCGTGTTGGGTCTCTAAGCTTAGTGTTTTGTAGGAAAGTAGAAATTTTCCCTCAAGTGGATGACCTAAGGTTTATCAATCTATGGGAGGTGTAGGATGAGGATGGTCCATCTCAAACAACCCTGCAATCAAATACAAGAAATCTCTTGTGTCCCCAATACACCCAATACAATGGCAAATTGTATAGGTGCACTAGTTCGACGAAGATATGGTGATACAAGAGCAAAATGCATGATAGATATAGGTTTTTGTAATCTGAAATATAAAAACAGCAAGCAAAACGTTGTATAAATGCTTGGAAATAAGTCCTAGGGTTCATACTTTCTCTAGTGCAATATCCCAACAATGCTAACATGCTTGAATCATATGATCATCCCTCAACGTGCAACAAAGAATCACTTCAAAGTTCCTATCTGGCGAAGAACAAATAGGTGAAATTGGTGTAGGTGGTAGAACCACCTCAAAGTTATCCTTTCCGATCAATCATTTGGGCTATTCCTATAAGTTTCACAAACAACCCTAGAGTTCGTAGTAAAGTCATACATATCAATCAATCCTAATGTCACCTAGATACTCCAATGTCACCTCAAATATCTGTGGGTAAATTATGCGACATGCAACAAACAATTTCAGATCTATCATATTGAATCCAACACAAAGAACTTCAAGGAGCACCCCAGGATTTATATCGGAGAACGTGGTATGAAATGTTCAATCAGCCCCTATGCATAGATTCCCAAGGTTACCGAAATACGCAAGTTGATGCCTTAACATATATCATGTGAATCAATATAATACCCCAATGTCACTACGGGTATCCCACAAAAGATGTATATGAAGTGTTCTCAAATCCAATATTCAATCCAACATAACGAGATCTCAAAGGGAAAGATTCAATTCATCACAACTAGATAGCAAGGGAAACAACTCATATGATCCAACTATATTAACAAAGCTCATGATACATCAAGATCGTGCCATCTCAAGAACATGAGAGAGATAGAGAGATTGAACACATATCTATTGGTATAAACTGTCAGACACGAGGGTGAACTACTCCCTCCTCATCATGGCCTTCGTAGGGATGATAAAGATGGCCACCGGAGATGATCTACCCTCTTTGGAAGGGTACTAGAACGCCTCCAGATTGGGTTTTCGTCAGTGCAGAGAGTTGCAGCAGCGGAACGAGGAGTCTCTCTTTATTTATGGGGTTTCTTGGATTTATAGGATTTTTTAGCGTTGGAATCACGCCAAAAAAGCCACGAGGGGCCCACCACATACCAGCCCACACCACTAGGGGCACGGCCTGTTGTGTGGTGGCCCACTGGCACACCCCCTCCAGCAGGTCTTTGCTCCAATGTTGAAAAAATAACAAAAAAGTTTCGGGGGATTCTGAGAACTTTCAATTTCTGCACAAAAACAATGCCACGGTAATTCTTCTCAAAACATCGTCAGTCCGGGTTAGTTCTAAATAAATCATATAAAGTGCATCAGAACCATAGAAAAGTATTGTAAACATAGGTGAATATGGCATGTATACTTCATAATTATCGATACATTGGAGACATATCATTTATTTGTTTGTATGTTATGTTTGCTCATTGTGTGAATTGTTTGTCTCGTTAATTCACCCGGAGTGCGAAGCTTGCTAATTAGACTCGCTTGAGTTTCAAGATCGCCAGAAAGGCAAGTCATTTGATCATATATTTTACTTACCCATGTTTTTACTGCATTAGTAAGTATTTCCACCATGAACACTAGGATATTGTGCTTGAACCTGTGGTAGTACCATGAGGTAGGATAAACCCCGCAACCTATTTCAGTTGCCCAGGAAGGGAAGTTACTTCATATTTGCTACGCTTTAGTAGATGGGGTTTGGTTGTGAGATTCATGAGTGCTGTGAGGCTAAGTATTTCAAGACCTGTATTATGATCAATACTTCAAGACTTCAAGGACTCAATATTCCTCTAGGTGGATTGGATATGCATTTGGACTGAGAATCCTGGTATCTACCTGTGATCATCCCGACAGAATGCCACCCAGGCACCAAGAGATGGATGGATACTTCAAGGTCAGAAAGCTTACGTGTGCCACCGCAAGTCATTATGGGCTCTAGCTTGGTTGACCTTAGTCGTGTCTCTGGTAGGTCATATTGCTACATGATGTAGAAGAATGGTACGATTGGATGGGCACTGACTTTCTACCAGATACTTGCTTTGGAAGACCATGTTTCGGTCGTCCATTCTCAAACGCCAAGCACTGTAAGGACATAACAAAAGGGATCAAATCTTGCAGGTAAAGTGTACAAGACTCTGCAGAGTAACAATCTAGGCGATTAGGCGTGTCCCGATTAGGAACATCATGAGGACTGGAGATGATACTAACAACCAGTCTCAACACACTTAATTATAATGAGTGGGTTTATTAGTAATTTTGGCACATGAGAATTGGTTGGCGGAATCATCTAATTTAACAACCAACTTCGTAGTAATATTTGCAATTGCTTCCTTTGTTGTAGGTAAAATCTACTTTTCGCTAAAAATATATCTTATAGCCCCACATGTCATATATGCATATAGTGTAGAGGATGATTTTACCAGTTCTCTCTTGTGACTTGCCAGCATATTCAAAATGCTGACCTACATGGCAGCAACATCTCATGTTGCAGAGTATTATTCCGACCAGGAGTGAGGACGCGTTCTATGCTCGGTGATATGCCCTTGGAGAAGGATGGACTCACTATATTCTACGTTTTCCGCAGTAGTTTATCTCATGAGTTGTTCTTCAGCCACTTTATTGTAATAAATAACTCTATATGAGATTTCGATGTAATAAAGCAGGTGTGATTAACCTTGATATATACATTGATGTACTGTGTGTGCCAACATGATCTTGGTATGGTACAGATACACAGAGACTTGACCGTTTTGGGTCGGGTCGCTACATATATTTGGAGCTTTTGCCATCTTTCATGTGAAGCATGCATGCCTTCCTTCTTTGCGCCATATGCCTAGTGCCATGAATATCGCTATTGTTGCATCATATTATTCATGCATTTTTGATCATAATGGATATATGCAAGAGAAGAGAACCAGCATGAAGGATGGTGTGTTTATCTACCATGCATATACATTCTCCGCTTTTGTTTGTGCATGTGTAGGAACCTTTGACTTCATGTCAACTTCTACTTCCCAGGAGTTGAGCACTCGATCTCTTGAGAGCGAACGACACTATGCCGACACGTTTCTACATCACACTTGCTTGTGTATTGGCATTGTGAAGGGCGCACAAGGAGACAATTTCAAGGTGACATCCTTGAGGGAGTCCAGGATTAAGGGGGGCTCGGATAGCCGACCTGTCTCTCCTAGGCCGAACTATGTGGGCCATTGGATGAGCATTGGATGATCAAGGGCTCCGTCGCCAGGATGGAAGTTTCAAGGATCCGTGGCGTGTCCTCCAAGTTGTTGATAGTAGACAGGCATGTTTTTCCCACGATGTGCAACCGACCATGTGTAAACCCTAGGTACCCTCGACGTCTATATAAGCCTGAGGGTTTTAGGTTGTAGGATAGAGAACAACTCATCTAGGGTTTAGCTATTAGATCTTGAGGTAGATCAACTCTATAATCCACATATCATCTATAAAATCAAGCAAGACGTAGGGTAATACCTCCGTCGGAGGGCTTGACATGGGTAAACATCGTCTCCTTCGTCTCCCATTACAATCGATTCTAGTCTCACAGCTTGGGACCCCCTACCCGAGATCCGCCGGTTTTGACACCGACATTGGTTCTTTCATTGATAATTCCGCTGTGATCGCCAAAGGCGTCGATGGCTTGCCTTGTCACAAGTAATGAGATCTCCAGCCAGGGGATTCTCACCCCTAATGAGATTCTCACAAGCGGCGACATCTTGTCGCACACCGATCTGATCGGCCACCTTGGCCTGATTGGAAACTTTTCCCCCGATGAAGGAATCAAGTTCAGAACCCTAGAGTCCGTCGCTAATTCATGGGGAGAACTTGTCTTGACAGAACCCTCGACTCTTATGAAGAAGCCCGCTGGTCTCGACACCTCGACGCTGAAGAAATCGGGCCCCTCTTCTGATGAAGTCGTCACCCCCGAGCTATCTGGAACGCCCAATCCGGCCATTGTGACTGGATCCACCATGGCTAAACACGACCCAAATCTACTTTCGTGCAGCTCCGGAACTACGGCGCCACATATCAACTCCACTCGCTTCAGCGACACGCATCCTACCATCACCTCGTTTTAAACAAGCTATTCGATCGGATTGAGACCATGTGTATGTATGATGACCAGGTTCCGGTCTATGACCGACTCGGGCTTAGACTCGACGATAGGGAGATTCACGTCCCCACGGTCACCCACCTAATTGCCACCATCGAGTGTCCGGCTGGGGGCTCGTCCCCCCAGTGACCGAAATTAAAAACGGTTTATACCCCGGTCTCTGACCGCCGAGACCTCACATGCAACCCAGACACCGGAGTTAGCTCTAGAGATAGACCGGTATCGGTCCTTGATCAGGCACATAATTCGGAGTCTATGATTCTGAACTCACAACGTGACGTGGAGTAAATATTTTTACCACCCACCACCCAAGACGATCACCCAAGTATCGCACCAAATCCCAAGTCTTCGGACTTATGAGATGTTAAACAATTACCAGGAGAATCAGTTCATCATTTTTGGGATAGATTCCTACTTGCTATAGGTAGAGAAAAATATCTTAGTGACCAAGAGATAATGTCAACCTTCAATCGCAATTGCCATGATGAAGGGATTCTCAATGCCCTGGCTTGCCAACACATTTGTGACTACACCGAACTGTCGGACCTGGTACAAAAATATTGTGCCATGGAAAGCGCCTGGCAAGCCGAACAGCTATTTTCGGAACCAACCTTTACCGAATACCCTAGAGGAGATCGGAAAAAGAGGATACCTCCGAAGCAACCTTCTAGATTAGAACCCACCGAAAAGAGGAACAACCCCCCCCCCCACAGGGGTCAGTACTGTCCTTGATGGGCTATTGGACAAGCCTTTCCCTATATATTCCGTATTGCTGAACACAAGCCCGACTCAGAGCCTTGGAGCTTGCTGGGTCATCAGACAGGTCGCAAAAAGCGGTGACACCATTCTTGAGGCACTACCGCCGAATAGGCGCTCCACATTGCCACCGGAATACAAAGCCAAAGTCCTGGCGATCTACGAAACGTTCCCCTCAATGAACAGGAGGAAAAGAGCTCTTAAAGAACTTGAACAGGTCTACCATGTGGTAGCAACAAGTGCACGGGTAGACATACCCATTACCTTCGGAGATACTGACTGACCAGCCATTCTTCCCGGCCATTCATCGGCCGCACTAGTCCTGAACCCCATCATCGATGGCTAAAGGTTACACAAGGTGCTAATGGACGGCGACAGTGGTTTAAACCTGATCTATGAAGACACCCTAGAAAAAATGCAGTTCGACCGATCTCACATCGAGCATAGCAACATAGATTTCCGGGGAATCATTCCGAGGAAAGAGGCACGTTGTTCAGGATGCATCGTCCTGGACATAGCGTTCGACACGCCCTAAAACTACCGATCCGAAGAACTCCTCTTCCATATCGTGCCCTTCCAAGTGGCTACCATGCCCTGTTGGGACGTGACGCCTTCAGAGATTCCAGGCTATACCACATTATGTTTATATGAAACTAAAAATGCCAGGACCAAATGGAGTAATCACAACCACCAGTGATCCGAAGATAGCCCTTCGGGCCGAAAACAAAACAGCAGCGCTCACCCTCGAGGCACTAGCTAAGACCTTCGTTGTAGAAGAACTGACCGCACTTCGGTCAACTGTTGACAAGGATGACGTGATGCTTAGCAAAAGGCCCAAGCCCACGTCCTTTAAACGTACAGAGGAAATCGTCAAATTTCAAGTGCACCCGATAGACCCTAACAAGACAGCGTCCATCGAAGCTCAGCTCGATCCCATATTGGACGAGTACTGCGGACATTCTTACAGGAAAACTGGGACATCTTTTCCTGGCATCCTTACGATATGCCCGGAATGCCACGGTGGCTAGCAGAACATAGTCTGAATATCATTGCAGGCTTCAAACCCGTTAAGCAGACTCCATGCCGCTTTTCCGAACCCAAACGACAAACTATGGGTGAACAATTAGCTAAAATGCTAGAGGCCGGATTCATTTCGGAGATTAAGCACCCCGAATGGTTGGCAAACCTCGTGATGGTACCAAAGAAAGACAAATCCTAGCGGTTGTGCATCGATTTCAAAGACCTCAACATGGCGTGCCCTAAGGACCCTTTCCCCTTACCGTGCATAGACCAGATCATTGACGCCACAGCCGGACACGACTCATTGTGTTTCCTTGACACTTATTCCGGATACCATCAGATTAAAACGAAGGAATCCAATCAAGTTGCAACCGCATTCATCACCCCCTACGGGCCATTATGCTTCAACATGATGCCCTTTGGTCTAAAAACGTTGGCGCTATGTACTAGCGCATGATCCAGACTTGTCTCGCAAAACAAGTTGGTAAAACAATCGAGGGATACGTGGACGACGTAGTAATCAAAACCAAACACGTTAGCCAGTTGATCGACGAACTATGGCAAACCTTTGCTAGCTTACGCGAGTATGACATACGATTCAATCCGGAGAAATGTGTATTCGGAGTTCCCGTTGGTAAATTGCTCGGATTCATCGTCTCCCATAAAGGAATAGAAGCGAAATCTAGCTAAGATCCACGCTCTGTCAGAGCTTGCAATTCCCATAGAGCTAAACCATGTCCAGAGGTTGGCTGGCTGCGTAGCGGCGCTAAGACGCTTTATCTCCCGCCTCGGGGAAAAGGCTTTACCGCTCTATAGACTGCTGAAATGGACCAACAATTTTGAGTGGACCGACGAAGCAGCAGCTGTGTTAGAAGAAATTAAAACACTGCTGGCAAGCAATCCCATACTCACAGCACCAAGCGCTGGTGAGCCCATGTTACTATACATATTAGCCCCAACCAAGTCGTTAGCGTAGTGCTCGTCGTCCAACGAGAGGAGGAGGGACACAAATTTCGGACACAGAAGCCAGTCTATTACGCGTCAGAAGTACTGACGCAGTGCAAGTCCAGATACCCGAACTACTAGAAGATAGCCTTTACAATATTTATGGCATCACGGAAACTCAGACACTACTTCCTAGATTGTTCGGTTACGATGGCATCCGAAGTACCCCTGAATGATATAATCAACAACAGGGACGCCACCGGCCGCATAGCCAAGTGGGCTATTGAGCTCCTTCCCTTTGAAATTACCTACAAGCCATGACGAGCCATAAAATCTCACGTATTTGCGGATTTCCTGGCCGAGTGGACAGAGGCCAAGCTCCCTAGGGAATATAGTACATTCTCCCATTGGACGATCTACTTCGATGGATCCAAAAGTTTGGCTGGACTAGGGGCTGGAGTTAACCTCACATCCCCCACAGGCGACAACGTTCGATACGTGTTGCAGATCATGTATGCCGATTCCAATAATGCAGTAGAATACGAAGCACTCCTGCATGGTCTTCGGATGGGAGTATCAGTGGGCATACGACAGTTGGAGGTACGGGGAGACTCTAACTTGGACATCTCCCAAATCAATGGTGAATTCGACGCCAAAAACCCGAAGATGGCGGCATACAGAAACGCTGTCCTAAAGGTATCCACACGGTTCGAGGGGTTGGAATTTCACCATGTCGCTTGCAACTACAACCAAGCTGCCGACATACTAGCCCGCATGGGGGCTAAATGTGACCCTGTCCCAAAAACCAATTTCGTGGAATGCCTCTTTAAGTCATCCATGGTTTGGCAGGACGATGATAAGTGCGCCGGTCTAAATACCGCAGAAGAGGTTGTTCCCCCTTTAAATTAACGAGACGACCAAATCATCGGCGGCTCCATAATGGATGAAACGCCTTCAACTCATGGGGTCATGGCAGTAATCGTGCCATGGACCGAGCCATTCCTCGCCTACCTTCGTCGCTAGGAACTCCTCGACGATCAGACGGAGGCACGACGCCAAAGCATACAAAGTACACAAGGGTGAGTTATACAAGAAAAGCACCACTGGAATATTACAACGGTGCATATCTGAGGAAGAAGGACCATCACGCCACAGCAAGAGACTTGGTAAGCAAGGCCTTCTGAGCTAGTTTCTTTTGGCCCAGTGCTCGGGCGGACGCCAAATCACTTGTCAAACACCACGTGGGGTATCAAATTTTCGGAAATCAAAGTCACATGCCCCCAATAGCTCTAAGAACTATTCCGATCACCTGGCCTTTCGCAGTCTGGGGGCTGGATGTGCTCGAACCACTTAAAGGGGGGACCAAGATGAATAAATACTTACTGGTCATGGTTGACAAGTTCACCAAATGGATTGTCACACCCTGTGTTTGTATCACTTTGCTATGCTTCGATTTACAAAATTTGGAACCAATTAGAACTTTTTGAGTGCATGCTTGTTTTATTTGTTTGATGATTGCTTGATTGGTTGATCGTGTTTGGCACTCCTAGGTTCTACTCCCCTCCATATTCATGTTCCTTGATCCAAACATCTTTCCCAATGATCATGCCATGTGTAGTACCTAAAACTATTTTTATCGAAATTTATTTTGACCAAAAAGGATTTGTTCAATTTAGGTTTTCAAAAAAAACCTGAGTTGAGGTTTGCACTACAAGTCCTCAAACTGGGTGGATCCTTTTTTCCCCAACGGATTTATTTGGAACCTATTGTATATATGACTTTCCAAAACAACCAAAAATTATTTTTAAAGACTATCTTACTATTCTATTTAAAGGTTTTTAATTAAGACCAGAAATGGTCTTTTATAGGGAAAAATTATTTAAATGCTTTAAAAATATTTGTGGGCAACTGAGTGGACATATATTTTCCATATATATGAGTTTCAACACATGGTCATGTTCAACGTAATGGCTAAAACTCCTCAAAACCCTTTCTGCTCAAATCAAGCTTTTGAAATATTTCTATGAGAAATATTCTCAATAAATTTCTCGAAAATTCCAGCAAGTCACTCATGCTATAGGTGATGATCTTACAAAGTTTCATCTCAATTCCAATTTATTTGCTTCATCAAAATATTCCAAAATCCTCTCTCTCCAGAATCAAATTTGAGCAATTTGATGAAGCATCTCCTATTAACCTCAAAATTTGTGGGCATGTTTTAATCCCCAAATAATGATGCTACACTAAGTGTTGCATCAAGGAGATTAGATTAGCATGGCTAGATCTATAGAAACCAGATTCTATTGATTTCTAGGGCTTTACAAAGTTACATTGTCAACTTTGCTCAAACCGTCTCAAACTTGGTGATCCTCCCTATTTCTACCTATATTTTCATCCTGTTAAATCTTGTGTCAAGCAAACTCCATTTGCTTAGCCAAATCGCCATCAAACAGTTCTGCATATTTTGTAAAGAACCTTGTTTGACCCTCTTCTTCTATTCTCCTTCACTTCAATTTTTACCACAGGTTGCCAGCATTGCACCTCACCTCCAGTAAAACTTTCTTGGCCACAGCTCCATGATTTGGGGGTGAAAACCTCCATTTTTACCTCTGGACAGCATGGACAACATCTATTCTTACCTCCCCGCCTTCTACCTCTACTTCCTATAGCCCTTCTAGTCCCTAGGGGATCTCCAGGTACCCCCCAAGTGCTAGTGGACAAGCTCGAGCACGCCCAGAGCGTGTGGACATGCCACTGGCATGTAATACGCGCACTTTGGAGCGTGCTATAGTGCGCCACCGCACTGTAGCAGGAGCATCCATAGGCTCCCGACAACACTGGGACGGGGGAAGTTGGCCCCCGAGATGCCCTTGACGCTCGCAACCTTCCAAGGCACCATCGTCGTCCTCCTCTTTCCAGCTGTCTCCCGCACACGTGCCCGATGCCGCCCAGCTTGGGCAACCGCGGAGCTCGCACGCGCGCATGCCCCTGCCTCCCCTATTGCCTCCCCTGGTCGTGGACATGCCACAACAACGCCCCAGACGCTCTTCCTCTCTACCTCGTGCTCTCCAGCAAGCGTTGCAAGCTCACCGGTACACCACCGTTTGGTGGACCGTGGGCAGGCTATATAAGCCACCCTGAGCTCCCCCTCTCCTCTGTTGGCCCTCTCCCACTCCCAAACGACCACCTCAAGCTCCCAAGAAAGCCCTCGAGGTTCCTGTGCGCAGATCAACTTGGAACTCCGTCGCGTCGTATCTCCGGTGATCTCTGGGTACAGGGCCCCTATGGCCCATATTTCTTCTCCATCGAGCCTCTAGTGCTCCTCTGACGCTTTCGCCTTCTTCCCCGTTCGTTTCGCAGTGTGAGACGACCCCAGCGACCACCTCCCTAAGCCCTCCGCTGCGGCCTTCTCGTTGCCGGAGACTCCGGCCACCCCCGCCGCTCCTTCGACCTCTAGGAGATCGACGACAGCCTCCTGAGCCCATTCCCGCTCCTGCCTCCCCTCGTCATACTATGCGTCGCCACTGGTGAGCTCCCCCCACCTCGATCCAGAGGTGGGAGAAGGACCTGACAGGTGGCCCCCACCTATCGTCCTCTCACCTCTCTCTCCCGCACCGTTCTCTCTGGCAACTGGGCCCCGCCCATCAGGTTTGAAACCTGATGTGCGTGAGGGCACCAACACGCCTGGCCTGGCTGGCCACTGAGCCGACCCAGCTCCTGGCCGCTTCTGGCCCAGGATGCTGAGGCCTTTTCTTTTTCTTTTTCTATTTTGTGGGATTTTCCAAAATTTGAACAGGATTAAATAAAAATCATTTTACCAATATTTTTCCACCATAAATCTTAGAATATTCTATAGAATTTAATAGTGCCATTTGTATAATTTGCTGAAAATCTTTTATCTACTGTTTTATTTTAAAACCTCTTTTAGGCATTTTTAGCCTTTGTTCTAAATAGTTTGAAAAATCTTTTTAACTACAAAACCCTAGAAAAATATTCTTAGAATAGTTTGTAGTATTTATCACAGTAGGATAGCATTTTAGAAGTAGAGTTTGTGCTCTATTTTTTGATGATTCTTATTATTTCCGTTATATTATCGCAATGATAGATTACGTTGTTGACGAGGGAGTTGGACCCGAAGACTTTGAAGACCCCGAAGACTTTGTTGAGCTAGGCAAGCAGCCCTTCGACCATGATAAGAAACTTTTTTAATGCAAGACATATAGCACTTGTTGTTTCAATGATTTGATCATAATGCGGTGTTTCCCCTTTGGTGAAATGCCTTCGATACTTTACTGTTGATACTTGCATCGTGCATGACCCTACCATCCTTATGAGGGTTGTGCGGGTGGGAGTAGATAGGTTGCTAGGAGATGCTATGCAAGTGGGTTCGGGAATATGCATGGTGAAGGAAACAAATGATTAGAAAGACTTTTTGAAAACATCGTCGGGTGCCACCGATGCCCGAGGGAGATGTTGATGAGCTAGGTATCCACTTGTTGAAGAAGTGGTGTAGCGGAGAAAGGGAGTGTATGTGGTTTTCGAAAACAGATTGGTGTAAGTTGCGAACGTTATTCCAACCTTACATGTACGACCACGATACCCCTTACGGGATGGGGCTTTGTCGATTACTCTGGTCGGTGTTGGCAAGGAGCCTACATTACTAGTGGCGGGAGTGACGTGGTCACTCTTGCTACGGGGTCATGCCTAGTAGGTCAACCATGCGATGTCTTTACAGGCACCAGGCACACCATTGGTCCCTTCATTGATGGTACGATTTGGAGTGAGGCTCGTAATGTACATCATGAGGGCTGTGTACCAATCGAGTGGACTCTTTGTTTAGTGTCGCCAGGTGAAAGGCATTGATCGGGTGCTTACCTCGGGTATGTAATATACCGCGAGTCGTGGATGAAATGGAAGTTCCCCGAGTCTTGTGGGTAAAGCGTGCAGGCTCTGCAGAGTGTAAAACTATTCAAATAGCCATGTCCACGGTCAAGGATAGTTGGGTGACCGCTCTTGTGCTACGTCCAAAGGTTTACTAAACTTGGAACGTATGTCTGTGTGTTGGTGACAAAGGTGATACTTGAGATAAGTCCAATGAGTTGGCATGATGAAGGATATGAGATGTTCAACCCCTATTTATGATGATATCTATAACTTGTTCACATGGATATCGGCCAACTGTTGATGCATGCTTATATAGTTACTTGATCATGTCATTGCATTCAAAATTAGCTTTCTTTAAAATACCTACTCAGTGTTATATCATGCATTGTTATTGCCTTGTTCGAACATGGGTTGCTTGCGAGTACATTCAAAGTATTCATTGGCTTGCCACTGGTTATTCAATTGGCCAGGCATGGAAGAGCAGGAGTATGGTGAAGAAGTCATTGGTGACGAACATGCGAACTAGGACGCTTCCCAGTCAGAATGCATGTAGGTTTAACGCATATGGCATGGGTTCATGCTTTCGACCAAGATTTCCATTATTTGTTATGTTTAAGTGTCTGGCCCTTGTGGCCCTATCTATGTAAGACTTGGCCTAGCTGGCCTTTATTTGTGTAAGACCGTATGTAAGGATGTAAGACTCTTGTTATCCAGCTTCTATGTGTTCAGTGAGCATTGATCTCTGGGATCATTGTACACGTGCATTCGGTGATCACGACTTATGAGTCGGGGTCCCCATAGAGCTGGTATCAAAGCCATCCTGACTGTAGGAAACCCTTAGTTAGCATGGACGTTAGTTAGGATAAAACTGTTCTTAAAACTACACCTAGCACATATACTTAGGAGTTCTGCACTTATTACCTCTTATATACTTCACACAACCCTCTATCGACTCTCCTCCCTTCAAACCTTTGTAGATGGCCGTCGTAACCGAAGTCTTCCTAATGTCCAGGTTTCCCCTACTCCTTGAGGATAGCCTAGAGAAGTGCCAGTTTCGCCAACCACCCGTTTTCCTCTACCATGAGCACTAGGTCGATGCCGTCACGAAGGAGTACCACGTGGACGTGGTAGTGAAGGAAAACGACTCCCTAACTAGTTTGTTCTTCGAATCACCACAAATGGAGACCATGGCACTCAAAGTCAAGACAGCTACATGCAAGGCGCTCATCCACCTTCAAGGAATCATCACAGAGATGGCTGACGAGCCAGCTACTCGCTACCTACCATTCAGGAAGGAGGATCTTGGCGAGAGTTGGACGTTGGTTCCATCCAAGCAGGATGCGACACCACTCAGATTCCAGACCTACTTCATCCTCTCTTCCAACAGTCTGGCTCACCACTTGATTAAGGAGTTCGTGAGGCTCTGTGAGGAACTTCACCACACTCGGGAGCTACTTCGACAAGCCAAGACGAAGCTAGACCTGTTCAAGAAGGATGGCACCCCTGAGGGATGACCAGCTGTCGCTTATTGAGGAGGAGTACCCCCAGCTAGAGATGCACCCACATGTCATCGTCGCATGAGTGCGAAGGAGTACCGTGATCTCTTCACAGACCCACCGACGAAGCGTCGTCGGGATGGAGCTTCTTGTTCTTCGACCTCTTTGACTGGAAACGATGCCGTTTGGATGATGAACAAGAGGAAGACCCAGAGGAGCGTGACTACAGGACCGAGCACTCCGCCAGCTGAGTCTAAGAACCCCTAGGGTAGGATCAGTCATGTACCCCTCATGCAAAGACGAGTCCATGTAATGGTTCATATGCAACCATGTGTGCTTGTTTTTTTTTGTTTGTGTTTCGATGCAAGTCGCACTTTTGCATTAGGCAACATGTAAGTGACTCCATCGTCTATCTTATCTTAATATATGTGTTGGTCCTTCAACCTTTGTTTTACCACACTTGCACTCGACCAACCCCCTTAGGCGCCCTTTTCCATTGTTGCTTTTTCCTCTCGTCTATCCTAGTTGTTTGACTTGGCTGCTCCAAACAGGATGGTGACTGCTACCCGCAACAGCTCCTTCACCAACCCTGAAGTCGGCAACTCAAGCTAGCAACAGGGAGCTAGTGGGACTGCTCAGGTTTGAGGACACCAGGAGCAGCCACAAGGCGACATTCCCCCGCCACCACCTCCACCAGAGAACATGACCATTTCTTAGTTTCTCCAAGTTCTCCGGGAGGAACGCCAAGCCAACAATGCTGCTATCCAGCTAATGGTTCAGGTCCTTGTGAACAACCAGCAGCATGGCAGGAACGGCAATGGTGCTCCACTCTATCTGAGTTCATAAGGAATTTGCCCCCAACCTTCACCGAGACTGATGAACCCTTGGATGCCGATGACTTGATGCGCACCATCGACGACCTCCGCGCACTGGTTAATTGCAATGAGTATTGTCAGAAGGTGTTGTATGCCTCTCAGTGCCTCAGAGGTAGCACCGGAGGTTGGTGGGATGGATTCAAGGTTATGCAAGGCGATCGTGTGATCACTTGGGATAACTTCATGGAAGGGTTCCACACTGCCCACATTCCTTCTGGGATCATGGCTATCAAGAAGAGAGAATTACGAGCGCTGAAGCAACGAAGTGGCTTTGTCAAGGAGTACATGCACAAGTTCAACCTGCTGTCAAGGTATGCACCTGAAGATGTCAACATGGAGGCTACGAAGATGGAACGCTTCATAGAAGGACTTCAGCAGACCCTGCAGTATAAGCTCATAGTATGCGACTGTCGGACCTTCTTCGACCTAGCCGTGAACAAGGCCCTCATGCTAGAAGACAAGCGTCATGCCATAGACGACACTCGCAAGCACAAGATGATTAGCAAGGGTAGTTCCAGCAACCAGAAGCCTCGCCCCTGCAGCCCACCCCAGCCAAGCCGACCTGTCAGCCACAACAGGCTAGACCTCCTACACATTGTCTGAGCTACTAGCCTCAGCAGTATGCCAATCCCAGTCTAGCTTACAACAACCCCAATAACAACAACGACAACGGGAACTACAACAACAACCCTGGACAAGTTTGGATGTGGTCAGGCAGGACACATCTGTAGGATGTGTCCCAACTAGAAGCCAGATGCACCGTGCCCCAATGCGCCGAACCAAGGTCAAGGCCATGGACAGCCACCAAGGAACCTAGCTCCTCACAACCAGCCCAACAATGGCAAGGGTCGTGTGAACCATGTCATCACCGAGGAAGCCCAGGAAGACCCGGATGTCATACTGGGTACGTTCCTCATCAACTCAACCCCAACAATAGTAATGTTTTATTGTGGAGCTTCGCATTCTTTTGTCACCCAAAGGTTTGCAATAGAGAGTGGCATGAAGCATACACCCTTGGGTAGTCATATGTTAATACAAACCCCGAGTTCGGTTATGAAGTCCAAGTTAGGATGTAAAGGAGTTGAGATCATCATCAACGTGGTAGACTTCCTAGCAGACCTTATAGTTCTGGATTCACCAGGCTTGGACGTCATCCTTGGCATGAATTAGTTGACCAAGAACCAAGGCTACTTAAGTTGTGCCAAGTGACTGTCACCATAACCAATAGCCAAGGAGTGGAAGTCAAGTATGTTCCCAACCCTGCCTCCACTCAAGCCCCTCAGGTTAATTTTCTGTCGGGAATTGAGTTGGATCAATTGGCAATGGTGTGTGCATACTCAGATGTATTTCCTGATGAGCTGCCCGGGATGCCTCCTGACCGCGACATGGACTTCATTATTGAGCTAATGCCCGGAGCAGCACCCGTCTATAAGAAGCCCTATAGAATGGGATCAGAAGAGTTGGCTGAGTTAAAGAAGCAGCTGGCAGAGCATCTCAGAAAAGGATTCATTCGTCCTAGTGCCTCTCCTTGGGGATCACATGTTCTATTTGTGTCAAAGAGGGACGGAACTATTCGACTCTATGCCGATTGCCATTCTCTCAATGAGGTCACAATAAAGAACAAGTACCCACTCCCCAAGATTGAAGACCTGTTCGATAAGCTGAATGGAGCTAAGGTGTTTTCCAAGATTGACCTCAGCTCTGGTTACTACTGGTTGAAGGTCAGGCCCCAAGACATTCCCAAGGCAGCATTTGTAACCTAGTATGGCATGTATGAATACACGGTCATGTCATTTGGGTTAACCAATGCCCCTGCCTACTTCATGCCTCATGAACAAAAGTCTTCATGGAGTACCTGGACAAGTTTGTTGTCGTCTTCATTGATGACCCACTCATCTTCTCCATGTCTGAAGAAGAGCACGAGCGACATTTGAGATTAGTCCTAGACAAGCTTTGAGAGCACCAGCTTTATGCCAAGTTCACCAAGTGTGAATTCTGGCTGCATGAAGTTGGATTCTTGGGTCATGTGCTGGCTGCAGAAGGATTGTTAGTGGTCCAGCCAAAATTGAAGTCGTGACTGAATGGCAATCCCCAACCAATGTGAAGGAAGTCCGGAGCTTCCTTGGACTCGTGGGATATTACTGCAAGTTCGTCGAAGGATTCTCGAGCATTTTCGGACCCATGACTCAGCTTTTGAAGGACAAGAAGTTCGAATGGACGCCAATGTGTGAAGGAAGCTTCCAGGAGCTCAAGAAGAGATTGACCATAGCCCCAGTTTTGGCCACCCCTGATATTCACAAGGAGTTTGTGATATATTGTGATGCATCGAGGACCAGGCTTGGAGGTTTTCTGATGCAAGAAGGCAGAGTTGTAGCATATCTATCTAGACAGGTACGTCCTCACGAAGAGAACTACGTTACTCATGATCTTGAGTTGGCAATCGTGGTTCACACCTTGAAAACATGGCGACATCACCTTCTGGGGAAGCGATGTGAGATATACACAGACCACAAGAGTTTGAAGTATATTTTCACCCAAAAGGAATTGAACATGAGGAAGCGAAGATGGTTGGAGTTGATCAAGGATTATGACGTCAGTGTTCAATACCACCCCGGGAAGGCAAATGTGGTAGGAGATGCCTTAAGCAGAAAGGCTTGTTCCTTGAATGCTATGATTAAGGAAAGGCTACCCGCCCTGTATGAAGAGCTTGAAAGCTTCGCCTTGGAACTAGTTGCACCTAGATTCCTGGCCAACCATGAAGCAAACCCTACCTTGATGGATGATATTAAGGAAACTCAAAAGGGACACGAGAGCATTGAAGGCATCAAGAGGAAGATCAAGGCAGGCAAGGCCCCAAGATTCTTAGTGGATGAGCAAGGAGTCGTATGGTTCGGGAATCGCATCTGCGTACCCAACAAAGTGGAGCTCAAGAACTTGATCTTGCAAGAAGCTCATGACACTCCGTATTCCATCCACCTTGGAGGAAACAAGATGTACCAATACCTCAAGGCAAGATTTTGGTGGCATGGCATGAAGTGGGAAATAGGCACCTTTGTTGCTAAGTGTGACATATGCTCGAGAGTCAAAGCTGAGCATCAGCGACCCGCTGGGCTGTTGCAACCTCTCAAAGTGCCTGAATGGAAGTGGGACAAGGTCGGGATGGACTACATCACCGGATTGCCACGGTCAAGCAAGGGACATGATTCCATTTGAGTCATTGTCGACCATCTGACCAAGGTAGCCCAGTTCATCCCTGTCAAGACCACCGATAATGGAAGCCAACTGGCCCACTTATACATCAACCGGATCGTGAGTCTTTACGGAGTTCCAAGGGAGATGTGTCAGACCAAGGAACTCAGTTCACCTCAAGGTTTTGGAATAGATTCTAGGAAGCCTTGGGAACCAAGCTTTCCTTCAACACTGCTTTTCACCCCCAGACTCGAGGACAGACGGAGCGAGTAAATCGGATACTCGAGGATATGCTCCGTGCTTTTGTTTTGGCATATGGAGCCAAGTGGGAAGATTGCCTACCGTTTGCCGAGTTCTACTACAACAACAGCTACCAGTCAAGCCTTCAAATGGCACCATTTGAGGTGTTGTATGCACGCAAGTGCCGTACTCCCTGCAACTTTTCATAAACCCGAGAACGACGAGTCTTTGGACTAGACATCCTCCACGAAGCAGAAGAGAAAGTTCAACTCATCCAAGAACGTCACAAGACCGCCAAGACCCGACCGAAGAGCTATGCCGACTCCCGTCGTCGGGACATGAGTTTCCGTTTTGAGGACCATATCTACCTCCTAGTCACGCCTCTCAAGGGAACCAAGCATTTTCACATCAAGGGTAAGCTTATAACAAGGTACATTGGCCCCTTCAAGACCAATGACAGCCAAGGAGAAGTTGCTTACCGGCTAGAGTTACCTTCCGAATTGTCAGATGTGCACAACGTCTTTCACGTGTCACAACTTCGGAAGTGTCTCCAAGTTCCCAACCACCACGACCTGTGCAAGGACATTGACCATCAAGCCATCGACCTTCAGCCAGACCCCACTTATGGTGAGAGGCCAGTTCACATTTTGGATGAAGATGAACGACGCACCTGAAGCTGCAGCATCAAGTACTTCAAGGTCCAATGAAGCAAGCACATTGAAGCTGAAGCAACCTGGGAGCGTGAAGACTGTCTTAGATCCGAGTTACCTTATCTCTTTAGCGCTTAGCCTAGGAATCTCAGGGACGAGATTCTTTTAAGGGGGGTAGGTTTGTCACACCCTATGTTTGTATCACTTTGGTATGCTTGGATTTACAAAATTTGATCCAAATTAAAACTTTTTGAGTGCATGCTTGTTTTATTTGTTTGATGATTGCTTGATTGTGTTTGGCACTCCTAGGTTCTACTCCCCTCCATATTCATCTTCCTTGATCCAAACATATTTCCCAATGATCATGCCATGTTTGTAGTACCTAAAACTATTTTTATCAAAATTTATTTTGACCAAAATGGACTTGTTCAAATTAGGTTTTCAAAAAAACCTGAGTTGATGTTTGCACTGCAAGTCCTCAAATTGGGTCGATCCTTTTTCCCCAAAGGCTTTATGTGGAACCTACTCTATATATGACTTTCCAAAACCACCAAATATTAATTTTAAAGACTATTTTACTATTCTATTTAAAGGCTTTTCTTAAGACCAGAAATGGTCTTTTATAGGGAAAAAATATTTAAATGATTTAAAAATATTTGGGAAAATTTAGGGAAACTGAGTGGACATATATTTTCCATATATATTAGTTTCAACACATGGTCATGTTCAACATAATGGGCAAAACACCTCTAAACCCTTTTTGCTCAAATCAAGCTTTTGAAATATTTCTATAAGAAATATTCTCAATAAATTCCAAGAAAATTCAAGCAAGTCACTCATGCTATAGGTGATGATCTTGCAAAGTTTCATCTCAATCCCAATTTATTTGCTTCATCAACATATTCTAAAACCCTCTCTGTCCAAAATCAAATTTGAGCAACTTTACATTATGAAGTATCTCCAATTGATATCAAAATTTGTGGGCATGTTCTAATCCCCAAATAATGATGCTATACTAAGTGTTGCATCAAGGAGATTAGCTTAGCATGACTAGATCTATAGAAACCAAATTTTGTTGATTTCTAGGGTTTTACAAAGTTACATTGTGAACTTTGCTCAAACCATCTCAAACTTGGTGATCCACCCTATTTCCACCTATATTTTCATCCCGTTAAATCTTGTGTCAAGCAAACTCGATTTGCTTAGCCAAATCACCATCAAACACTTCTTCATATTTTGTAAAGAACCTTGTTTGACCCTCTTCTGCTATTCTGCTTCACTTCAAATTTTTACCATAGCTTGCCAACATTGCACTTCACCTCTAGTAAAAATTTCTTGGCCACAACTCCATGATTGGGGGTGGGTGAAAACCTCCATTTTTACCTCTCGACAACATGGACACCATCTATTCTTGCCTCCCCCTCCTTATACCTCTACTTCCTATAGCCCCCTAGCCCCTAGAGCATCTCCTGGTACCCCAAGTGCTAGTGAACAAGCTCGGGCTCGCCCAGAGCGCATGGACATGCCACTAGCATGCAATACACGCACTTTGGAGCGGGCTATAGTGTGCCACAGCACTGTAGCTGGAGCATCCCTAGGCTCCCGACAACATTGGGATGTGGGAAGTTGTCCCCTGAGATGCCCTAGACGTCCACAACCTTCCAAGGTGCCGCCCCCTCCTCCTTGTCTCTCCAGCTGCCTCCCGCACGCGTGCTCGACGCCGCCCAGCTTGGCCAACCGCGGGGCTCGCACGCACGCACCCCCCCCTCGCCTCCCCTATTGCCTCCCCTAGTCGTGGACTTGCCCAGCAACGCCCTAGAAGCTCTCCCTCTCTCCCTATGCCCTTCAGCGAGCACTGCAAGCTCGCTGGCGCACCACCATTCGGTGGACCATGGGCAGGCTATATAAGCCACCCCGAGCCCCCCTGTCCTCCATTGGCCCTCTCCCACTCCCAAACGACCACCCCAAGATCCCAAGCAAGCCCCCAAGGTTCATGTATGCAGATCGGCCCGGAACTCCACAGTGCCGAATCTCCAGCGATCTCTGGGTACAGGCACCCTCTGGCCCCATTTTATTCTCCGTTGAGCCTCGAGTGCTCCGCTAATGCTTCCCCCTTCTTCCCCGTTCATTTTATAGTGTGAGATAACACCAGCGACCATATCCCTAAGCCCTTTGCCACGGCCTTCTCATTACCGGCGACTCTGGCCACCCTCGCTGCTCCTTCGACATCCAGGAGATCGGCGGCAGCTTCCTGAGCCCATTCCCGCTCCTGCCTTCCCTCGCCGTGCCGTGCATCGCCGCCGGTGAGCTCCCCCCTCCTTGGTCCAGAGGTGGGAGAAGGACCTGAGAGGTGGCCCCCACCCGTAGGCCTTTCACCTCTCTCCCGCGTCTCTCTCTCTAGCCACTGGGCCCTACCGGTGAGGTTCGAAACCTCATGCGTGTGGGGGCACCAGCGCGCATGGCCTGGCCGGCCATTGAGCCGACCCAGCTCCTGGCCAAGAATGCTGAGGCCTTTTCTTTTTCTTTTCTTTTTTTATTTTGTGGAATTTTCCATAAATCCCATAGGATTAAATAAAAATCCTTTTCCCAATATTTTTCCACCATAAATCTTAGAATATTCTATAGAATTTAACAGTGCCATTTTTATAATTTGCTGAAAATCTTTTATCTAGTGTTTTATTTGAAAACCTCTTTTAGGCATTTTTAGCCTGTGTGTTAAATAGTTTGAAAAACCTTTTTAACAACAAAACCCTAGACAAATATTATTAGAATAGTTTGTAATATATATCAGAGTAGGGTACCATTTTAGAAGTAGAGTTTGTGCTCTGTTTTTGTGATGATTCTTATTATTAACGTTATTTTATCGTAACGATAGATTACGCTGTTGACGAGGGAGTTGGACCCGAAGACTTTGAAGACCCAGAAGACTTTGTTGAGCCAGGCAAGTAGATCTTTGACCATGCTAATAAACTTTTTTTATGCATGACATTCAATGATTTGATCATAATGCGGTGTTTCCCCTTCGGTGGGATGCCTCCAATACTTTACCGTTGATACTTGCATCGTTCATGACCCTACCATCCTTATGAGGGTTATGCGGGTGGGAATAGATAGGTTGCTAGTAGATGCTATGCAAGTGGGTTCTGGAATATGCATGTTGAAGGATACAAATGATTACAAAGACTTTTCAAAAACCCCGTTGGATGCCACCAATGTCCGAGGGAGGTGATGATGAGCTAGGTAGCCACTTGTTAAATAAGTGGTTTACTAGAGGAAGTGAGTGTGTGTGGTTTTTGAAAACGGATTGGTGTAAGTTGCAATCGTTATTCCAACCTTACATGTACGACCACGATACCCCTTATGGCATGGGGTTTTGTCGATTACTCTGTTGGGTGCTGGCAAAGAGCCTGCATTACTAGTGGCAGGAGTGACGTGGTCGTTCTTGATACGGGGTCGTTCCTAGTAGGGCGACCATGCGTTGTCTTTACAGGCACCGGGCACACCATTGGTCCCTTCATGGATGGTACGATCTAGAGCGAGCCTCGTATGACGTACATCATGAGGGTTGTGTACCAATCGAGTGGACTCTTCATTTAGTGTCGCCAGGGGAAAGGCATTGATCGGGTGCTTACCTCAGGTATGTAATATACCATGAGTCGTGGATGACATGGAAGTTCCCCGAGTCTTGCGGGTAAAGCGTGCAACCTCTGCAGAGTGTAAAACTATTCGAATAGCCTTATCCATAGTCAAGGATAGTTGGATGACTGCTCTTGTGCT
The DNA here is from genome assembly GCA_022496015.1 of Hordeum marinum. Lineage (NCBI taxonomy): Eukaryota > Viridiplantae > Streptophyta > Magnoliopsida > Poales > Poaceae > Hordeum > Hordeum marinum. The sequence continues at coordinate 284,582,618 of CM039674.1, forward strand.
ACGTCCAAAGGTTTAGTAAACTTGGAACGTATGTGTGTGTGTTGGTGACAAAGGTGATACTTGAGCTAAGTACGATGACTTGGCATGATGAAGGACATGAGATGTTCAACCCCTGTTTATGATGATATCTATAACTAGTTCACATGGATATCGGCCAACTGTTAACTCATGCTTACATAATTACTTGATCATGTCATCGCATCTGAAATTAGCTTTCTGTAAAATACCTACTCAGTGTTATATCATGCATTGTTATTAAATTGTTCCAACATGGGTTGCTTGCGAGTACATTCAAAGTACTCATTGGCTTGCCACTGGTTATTTAATTGACTAGGCATGGAAGAGCAGGAGTATGGTGAAGAATTCGTTGGTGATGAACATACGAACTAGGACGCTTCCCAGTAAGAATTCCTGTAGGTTTAAGGAAGATGGCATGTGTTCACACTTTCGACCAAGATTTCCGTTGTTTGTTATGTTTAAGTGTTTGGACCTTGTGGCCCTATCTGTGTAAGACCTAGCCTAGCTAGCCTTTATTTGTGTAATACGGTATGTAAGGATGTAAGACTCTTGTTATCCAGCTTCTGTGTGTTCAGTGAGCTTTGATCTCTGGGATCACTGTACACGTGCATTCGGTGATCAGAACTTATGAGCCGGGGTCCCTAGATGGATAGAGGCAAAACCCGTCAAATCGGCCAAGTTTGGACCAGTAATTGACTTTATATCCCGCGTGGTACACCATTATGGTGTCCCACACAGTATAATAACGGACAATGGATCCAACTACACAGCCCAAGAGGTCAAGCAATGGTGTGCAAAAATGGGCATCAAGCTCGATTACGCATCGGTGTGTCATCCGCAGACCAATGGACAAGTCGAACGAGTAAACGACCTCATCATGAGTGGCATTAAGCCATGTTTGGTCTGATCTTTTCATGAATTCGACTGTTATTGGGTGGAGGAGCTCGACTCCGTTCTATGGGGCTTGCGCACCACCCCAAACATATCAACGGGATACACACTGTTCTTCATGGTCTATAGGGCAGAAGTAGTCCTGCCCTGTGATACTGATCATGATGCACCAAGGGTGCGCATGTACGAGGAAAAGGAAGCCGAGTTAGATCAGCAAGACTACCTGGACGCCTTAGAAGGAGAGCTCCACATAGCTTGAGCTCGCTCTACGTTTTACCAACAGCAGGCCCAACATTACCAGAGTAGGAAGGTCAGGGCAAAAGCGTACAACATGGGTGAACTCGTCTTACGGCTCCCGGAGAAGCAGAAGCATAAACTCAACCACAAATGGGAGGGGCCCTTCATAATCGACGAAGTACTCGTGGGAGGGTCTTACCATCTTCGGAACCCGTCGGACAACCGCCTTGAACCAAACCCATGGAACACAACTCGTCTTCGGCGATTCTATGGATAAACCGGTGTCATCACATTCTTTACCATTTACCTCCTTTTTCTTTACTTTTTCTTTACTTTTTCCTTCCCATCCCACCTTGTTGTTTGGTATATTTTAATTTTTCCTTTTCTTCCCAAATCTATGTTCGGTTCAACCGATCTTATACTAAGATTTTTGGCTTGCACCCATAAGTGTTAAATCCAAACACAACACCTGGGGGCTTCTTCCCGAAGCCAACACTTTTATAATATAAGCATTTATCCACACTTATTGTGTACATGTGTTTCCCTTGTCAAGTTTAATCCATCATATGCATCAATTCGTACTAATACTTTGCCAAGCTAGGTTGCCTCGCTCATATGCTTACCCCCTACATTCTCGATTGTTCGCCTAGAGGGTAAAGGGACCACCTCTCTGATTGTTACGACCGGGTCATCCGGATACGTACCTCAGACGGGTGAAGACAAGAACTAGCTATCTTTAGTAGACAATTGGTCGGCTACGATGGAAGCAACTAATAAGACTATGGTTGTTATCACCACTACTCGGGCTTATTTTCTCACAAAAGCCATTAGCCGCATACTAGCAGTATACAACCTTACTACCTACGATTTACGTAGCACCCTTAAGAAAGGTATCAATACAGGTACTATTTTCTTCGGAAGATGTTTCTTACGCTAAGTAGTAATATAACATATCTCCCTGTATGCTTTCTGTTTGTTTGGACCAAATGGACGGATTGTCCGGTTCCCCGAACATAATTCACTCTTTGAGGGTGATAATTTATGAGGAACACCCTCGAGCACTTAGCACGGGAGGTAGAAGCCGATGGCCATTTAAGACAAAGTTTACAACACAGATGGAGCAACTACTCAATTATTCATACATAGTTACATATAATCATACATTCGGCTATTGATCGAGATTGTCGGTTATGGTGTCTAGGGAGCAATCTTCTAGTGAAAGACGGGCGACAGTCATCACTTGGTCGTACACCAGGTGGAGCGGAACTTCTTGTCCATCTGACCCTACTAGCCGAACCCGAGCCATACGCTCGGGGTTAAGTCCGGTATAGCAGGTCTTGACCATCGCCCACGCCTCTCGTGCTCCCTCTCGTTAAGCCTATGTCATCCACAACTCGAACCTACTTCGGGATCCCTTGAATCGATCGACTAGTTTAGTCATCCCCTCCGGAGGTTGCTCGGCGGGCCATAGCGCCTTTACCATGCTTTTCATGGCCTTCCGAGCTCGCTCTTGAAGGGCAGAAAGCTCCTTCAAAAGGCTCCCCGGTAGGATCCGATCTCTTCTTCGGTTCGCCTAGATAGGAGACCTACACATAAGTCAAAGGCATGCCTATTATGCTTCATTTATAAGAAGTACTTCCCGGTGTTAGAATCACACTTACCGAACATGCCCCTTTATAGATTTTGGTTCTCTTCTTGGGCCTGGGCCAATTGAGTTCTTAAGCTCTCAATTTCTTCTGCCTGTTGTTTGTTCTCTGCCTGAAGCGGTTCTTCTCTTCAAAGTGTTGTTGCAAAACACGACAACCAGCCTCGTGCTAGGACTCGGCGTATCACTTAGATTCTCAGGCTGCATCCAAATCTCTTTGCATTTTTCCTATTGGTTCAGCTGCTAAATGTACCCTTGCGTCAGATATACTCACAATGTGCTTCACAAGTAAAACTTTTCACGTTCTCCAATTCGGCCTTCACAGATTGCACCTGTGTTCGGCTGGTCTCCAGCTCCTTGACTAGTTGCTTGCTCTGCTGCCTTGAGTCCTGCGTTAGAAGTAAAACAATACGATGACCCTTAATTCGGTTATTCCGACCAATTCAAGGTTTGAGGGCTACTCGGTTTAGACGAGTGATCGGCCTCTTATAGCCGATTACTCACCTATAGGCTTGGTGATATCAGTTCATTGTCTCACCGAATCCAACTCGGGCAGCTTCGATGTGTGCGTCCACCGAGTGGAGAGCATTGAACTCTTGTGCGGAGAGCGCTGGGTGGCGTAGGGCTTCTCGTTGCTGTCGATGATGTATAGCGCTCTCTAGCTCGGACTTGGTAACTGACATCGCCTCCCAGATTCTTCAGGGGCCGGGGGGAACTCTGCAGAAGATTTGGCATGAGCCGAAGCTCTGGAATTTTGAGCACCGCCGGACACCCTGGCAACCTTCTCGGAAGAAGAAGGTTGAACTCTTTGCCAAAGTGTTTCGATATAAGATCTCTTGTGAGGCTCAATTAGTCATGATAATAAATACAACAGCCGGACATGGTACCTTTGAGTTGAACGGATGGGCGGTCTTGTCCCCATGGTCGTCTCATTCGATGGATCCTTGTTACTCTTCACCTCAGGCATTGCCACCGTAGCCGATGCGTGTCTCGCAGACCGACGATGCTTGGGAGGAGGCGCTGGTACATTTGGATCAGTGGAGGATACCTGTCTTTTGCAGGATGAGTTCTTCTTCTTCTCGCTCATCGCAGAGGAAGGGAATGATCCGGGATCATCTATTATAATAGCCACCTTGGAGCGATCAATGTTCTCTTGGTAGAAAACCCCGTCTTCAAGCTCAATTGTAAGATCCGGGTCATCATGAAAGCCCATATCGTTATCACGGGAGTAGTCCTCGGGTTGGAGCGCCGGACAGTTAACTTTCTTGATGAAGCTCCTCCATTCCTGTTCACATAAGTTAAAGGCTTCGGTAAGGAAGGGATAAAATTAAAAACCCGAATTGTGGTCAAATTGAAAATCTTACCCATTCGATGGGATTGTGACTGGAATAGCCCTCCTTGGTCGGCAGCCGAACAAAATCTTCTTTCTCCCCTTTATATAGGTCGGCAAGTGTGGCGGCCAAGGTTGTTTGATCGGCAGGTCCCAGTCGTCGGGAGCGAGTGGTGTCGCTTGTCCCGTTGTAGAACCACAAAGGGTGTATTCTCTGCTGAAGAGGCTGGACATATCGGGTGATGGCGGCAGCCATGACGTCTATCATGGTCAGCTTGTGATGAGCTAGTACCCTTATGTGGGCCACCAAGAGTTGCACTTCGACATTGTCTTCCTGGTACGAGCTCTTCGGTCTACAGTTTTACCTCTTCTTCAAGGGGGCATCGAAGTATTCGCGTAAACCCCTCCGAGCTGGGTCAAATAGGGGGATGTCCTCGATATAAAACCATTCCGAAGACCATTCTTCGAACTCCTTCGGTGTTCCCCTCGGATACCCCGTCCCCGCTATGCGACATACTTTGGCTCCGTCGACCTCCAAGATTTTCTTGTCTTGATTTCGAGGGACGAGGCAGAAGTACTTCCTCCATAGTTTAAAATGTGCCTCGTGGCCTAGGAACATCTCGCAAAGGACGATGAATTCCGAGATATGCAGGATAGACCCTCGGGTGAGGTGATGAAGCTCGATCCCGTAGAACTCCAATAACTCCCTCAATAATAGATGAATGGGGAACCCGAGACCCCACAAAAGGAAGGGCACAAAGCATACACACTCCCCCTTTGATGGATTGGGGAAATTTTCCATGAAGGCTTCATCCTTGAATGAAGATAAGCTAGCGCGAACAACCACCAGATCCGAGGAATGAAGGTACCCTTGGGTCTCAAGGTTGCGTAGTCGAAGAAGGGAGATGGAACAACTTGTCCAATCCCCAGGACGGGAGCTGTAAGGGTGTGAAGAAGAGTTGGGGGTGCTCGCCATGTTTTTGTGGTGAACTTTCATTCGGAGTTTTTTACGATGGGGAGGAAGCAGAGCATGTGGCCTAGACCATGATTATGTTTGTTTAAATAAGTGGCACCTCCGTTGCGGAGTGGTAGTCTTGTAAAAGGTCGCCGAACCGCTCGTCTCTCCACGACGCGCAAAAATCGAGAAACGCTAACGATTATTATAATTGACCTAGCAAGCTCGTGACGCTTGCTATTTCAAGAGTTACTAGTCAGTTGCCAAACAAGAAGGAGTAGAGGGACTCACCACACAAGCCGAGGACTGTGACACACAAAGATTTTCTAGATATATCACGGCGTTGAAGGCTAGTCCGGGGGTTACTAAGGGAGTCCTCGATTAAGGGGTGCTCGGATAGCCGACCTATCTCTGATGGGCTAGACTATGTGGGCCGTTGGATGAGCAATGGATGATCAAGGGCCCTGTCGCTAGGATGGAAGTTTCAAGGAGCCATGTCGTGTCCTCCAAGTTGTCGACAATAGATAAACATGTTTTTCCCTCGATGTGCAACTGACCATGTGTAAACCCTAGGTACTGTCGGCGTCTATATAAGTCGGAGGGTTTTAGGTTGTAGGACAGAGAACAACTCATCTAGTGTCGTCATTTTCTCGCGCGGGGGGGGGGGGGGTCACGCGAGACGCCCGATGCCATGGGGTGGCTTATAGAGGTGAGCGCAAGGCTGCCGTGGATAATCCGGGACGGGTATGCGAATAGCACGCATTGGTTTACCCAGGGTCGATGCTCTCCGGAGAGATAATACCCATGCTCCTGCATATCTGTGTATCTGTGGTATATCTGGTACATGGTTGCTCCTGGAGCTGTTTGGGGAGGAGAGCCATGAGGCTTCTTGCCTCATACATGAGTGTGATAGAATGAGAGAAATGAGAGGGGGCTCGGCCATGAGTGAGGTCCTCTGGTGCCTCTTATATAGGGATGCCCAAAGGACAAGCGGTGGCCCACATGACCAACTATACACTATTGGAAGTGACAAGTGATGTAAACAATAGAACACCACTATTGGACGTGACAAGTGATATAGCCAATAGTACACCACTATTGGAGGTGACAAGTGATGTAGCTAATAGTATGTCACTATTGGAGGTGACAAGTGATGATGCAGACTATAGTGTCTTCATGTCGTGTCTAACAGGACGCGGCGGTTAACCTCGCACACTAGGCCGGTTGGAGCAGCCAGACAGGGGCCGGGCAGAGCAGCCGGCCGGACTCAGCTGCCGACCTGATCGGGGTACCAGCTGGGGCAGCTGGACAGAGGGACGTTGGCCACCACATTGTTTTAAAATGTTGAGTCATCTCCTTGAACCTACCCGGGGGTAATCCCCTAGACAGTAGCCTCCGAGCATCCGGGGGACTTGGAGAGTTGGGCGGAGGGTTATCGCCATTGTCGTAGGAGTTGTTGAGGACGGTTGATCACAAGTTGGGGACGGCGTGGCTTGCTTCCAGCGGGGGCGCACCAGTGCACCCGCTGGGTGTAGCCACCGAGCCTCCGGGCGACTTGAAGAGTCGAGCGGAGGGTCTTTGCTGAAGAGAACGATGGTGTTGAGGATGATGGGTGTGGACGCGGAGTCCGCCGATCGAAGGGCGCGAGGTGCTATGGGGAGTGGACGCGGAGTCCACCGGCTGGCGGTTTCCAACGGGGGCACGCCAACGCACCCGCTGGGTGTAGCCTCTGAGCCTCCTGGCGACTCGAAGAGTCGAGCGGAGGGTCTTTGCTGTTTGCAAAAGTAGACGATGGTGTCAGGGATGCTAGGCAGGACACGAGGTCCGCTGGCTGATCGGCACGGATCACAACCAGGGCGGACGCAGGGTCCGCCCACTGGTGGGCTCGAGGCACTGTCGGGCACGGATGCAGGGTCCGCCAGCGGATGGGCGTGCAGCCCTGCCGAAGGCGGACACGGGGTCCACCGGCTGATGGGCGCAAAGCCATAATGAAGGCGGTTGCGGGGTCCGCCGGCTGATGGGCACGGAGCCATGCTGAAGCCGGACGCGTGGTCCACCGGCCGTCGAGCAAGAGGCGCTGTCGGGCATGGACGCGTGGTCCACCGGCCGTCGAGCAAGAGGCGCTGTCGGGCATGGACGCGGGGTCCGCCGACTGATGGGCGCGGAGCCCTGTCAAAGGTGGACGCGGGGTCTGCCGGTTGATGGGCGCAAAGCCCTACCGAAGGTGGACACGGGGTCCGCTGGCTGATGGGCGCAGAGCCCTACCGAAGGCGGACGCAGGGTCCGCTGGCTGTCGAGCGCGAGGCACTGTCGGGCATGGGGGCCTATCGAAGGCGGACGCAGGGTCCGTCGTCTGTCGAGTGCGAGGCGCTGCCAGGCGTGGACGTGGGGTCCGTCGACTGATGTGCGCAGAGCCCTGCCGAAAGTAGCCTCAGAGCCTCCGAGTGAGGAGGTTCCTCGTGGGAATGATTGTGCAGAAGGCAAGGTTTAGTTGGCGCAAATATATCAAGCATTTGGTTTTGGTAGTGCAAGTTTATGCACAGGGTGTTGTCTCGGTTTCGTCCGAGCCCCCATGAGTTTTTTTCGTGTCCTCTCCACTCTTGGTTTTTCCTCTTGGCAGCCGGACAGCCGAGAGTCGGTCTGTGGCTAAGGCGAAGAGTGGACCGGGGTCTGGAGCATATAGTACTCGGACTATGAGAGCAGACTCGGCCGAGTAGATACTCACAAATGAAACAACTAGGTTACCCAAGCCGTTTTCTCATGGGATGCTTTTCACGTGGGGTGACCTCTGGCTTGTGCTCTCGCTACCCAGACAGTGGTGGTGCGATCTATAGCTAAGACAAGACTGGGCCTTCGGTATCGTACATGCTACTAAGCCATCTAGTGGGAATTAGCATACTAGGCCAAGCGACCAGCCCCGGGCCGAGACTAGCTGGCGCTAGGGTGAATAGTAAAGTAGTTGAAACAGATGCGAGGATGGCCCCCGAGGGTTGGTCGGGGTATGCATATTTTGTGCATGACACGAAGATAATGTTGGTGAAGAGGTTACATTGCTTTTGGGTGCCGACAAGGTGGTTTGTTGTCGATGTCGATAGGTGTGGCTTGCAACTGACGTGGTCTGGATGATGTGCGCGAGATGCTGCCGGGCTCGGACCCTGAGTCCGGCGGCTGATGGGGGCGGAGCCTAGCCGGGGGCAGATGCGAGGTCCGCTAGCTAATGGGCGTGGAGCCGTGCCGAGTGCGAACGTGGAGTCCGGCGGCTGATGGGCATGAAGCCCCGTCAGGTGTGGACGCGGAGTCCACCGGCTGGCTATTTCCAGCGGGGGCGCGCCTCCGAGCCTCCAGGCGGCTCAACGAGTCGGGCGGAGGTTCTTTGTTGTTGCTGAAGCAGATAGTGGCGTTGGGGACGCCGGGTGCGGATGAATGATCTGCCGACCGATGGGCGTAGGGCCCTGTCGAGTTCATTGTCTAGTGAGCACGGGGCCCTACCGGAGGCAAATGCGGGGTTCGCCGGCTATTGAGCGTGAGGCACTGCCGAGAGCAGACACGAGGTCCGCCGGCTGTTGAGCGTGAGGCACTGCCGAGGGCAAACGTGGGGTCCGCCGGCTTGATGGGCGTGGGGCCCTGCCGGGAGTAGCCTCCGAGCGAGGAGGTTCGTTGGCTTTTGCGTAGGCAAGTTGGGTGTTGTTGAAGATAGCCGACGCTGATTTTTGCCACCAGAGAGCGCAGGTGCACCCGCTGGGTGTAGCTGCCGAGCCCCTGGCTATTGGCTGGTGCGCCAGCAATGTCGAAGCAGGTGGGCAGCTAGAGTTGGCCCAGTGTCGAGGTAGATGGGCAGGCCATCCGACTAGGCAGCAGCGCAAGCCAGCCGACCGAGTGGAGACGCGGGTGGAGGGCATATTTCACCTCCTTCCCCTTTTTTTCCAGCCAGCCATATCTCTTTTGGGAAGCCGGCACAGTCTACTCCAGCCAACATATGTTTTTCTCTTTGGGCAGTCGATCACAATGGTTGGGGGGCAGAGGGGGCGCACAAGGGGACCCGGCCGAGCCGGCGGGCAGCCGGGTCGAACGCGCAGCCGACGCGGCTGGACGTGGAGGCGGGGCAGAGCCAACGGACGCGGAGGAGCTCGTGCCGGATGTGGCATGCGGTGGGGTGAGCTCCATGAGGTAGTGTTGCCGCAGGCTCGGAGGAGGAAGGGACCCGGATCATGGGGGTGCAGCCCCTGGCGGAACGGCGCAGAGAGGGATGGAGCCGGCTGGTCACCGGGGAGAAGCCGACGCGCAGGCACGGATGGGATGGCGCAAGGGCATGCTGCTGCTGAGGCTGGACTAGCAGGCACGGCGGAGCTCGTGCCGTACGCGGAGGCGAGGCACACGGGTGGACGGATGAAGTTGGACGACTTCATTCGCACGGGTGCTGGATCGGGCAACCGATGAGGTGGCGGCTGGGGCCGGCTAGCCAGTCGAGCAACTGGGAAGCCGTGCAGCAAACTGGCTATGCTGAGCTACCGGCCAAGCAACCGGCCAAGGTAGGCCAACCAGCCGACCATGCACGCATGCATGTGGCCATCCACACGGCCAGCATGCATGTGCCCATGAACGTACGCATGCATGCCTCATTTCATTTCCTTGGGCGGCTGGAGAACTAGGAAACTAAGCAGTCGGCTAGGCGCGTAGCGGTAGTGCACGGCCATGGCACACAGGGCAGGCACAACCACAACAGGCGAGGCGGACAGGTGCAGAGGCCAAGCATGGGATGCAGCTGGACAGACGAACGGAGGCGGAGGAGCCAGAGTAGGGTGGAGTTAAAGAAAGCCAGCAAAATGCACGACGGTGGCCCTGCCAGGGTACACTGGCGGCGAGGCTTGTGGTGGAGCCGGCAACCTCGTGGAGGCGGCACAAACGGGGAGCCGGCGGGCGGCGAGCCGGCCGCACGGTGTTAGCGCGGGGGCGAGGCCGAAAGGCGGCGAGATGGCCGCGGGGCGAGCAGGGCCGGTCGGCGGCGAGCAGAGGCGGAGCTGGAGCACACGTGTAGGGCGTCTGGACGATGTGAGCAGCGGTGTCCGGAGGCGCTGGACTAAGTGGCGATGACGAGGAGGTGGACCAATGACACAGAGTAGCCGGTGTGTAGCCCTTGTCAGGAACGAGGCGAGGAGCGCACGCTGCCCTCGTTGTGAAAGAGGCGAGGAGCGCAGGGAGCAGGCGCAGCCGGCGTAGAGCCAGCAAGGCAGGAGGCGAGCACGCGGGGGGCAGGTCCTCTGCCGGGCGGGGCGGCTGGTATTAGAGCCAGCCCGAAGGGGATGCACGCGCGACGCTGGCATGGGGGCGGCGAAGAAGAGGCCGCGCTCACGTCAGCCGAGCATGTGTCCTGGCGGGCGCCATGAGGTGGGGCAGGCAGGTCAGAGCCACTGCAAGAATGGATGTGCGCGGAACGTGTTGTGTGTGTCATGTCGGTGCAGCGACGTGGTGATGGGGATGTCAGGAGGCCGCGAGCATGGCCAAGGGGAGACCGGAGCGGTACGATGTAGGATCGGAAGTAGATCTAGAGGGGGGTGATTAGACTCTTGACCAAATAAAAGTTTTGCCTTTTCCCAGTTTTAATTCTTGGCAAGTTTTAGTATTCATAGCATATCAAGTAACACCCTACACATGCATGTCTAAGAGTGTAGCAGCAGAAAGTAAACACATTGCACATGTAAGTAAAGAGAGGGTTAGTAATGCAAACACAAGTGATGACACAATGATTTTTCCCGTGGTTCCGATAGGTGGTGCTATTGTACGTTCATGTTCATGGAGTCTTCAATCCACGGAGGCTAACAGTCGCGAGAGTCCATGGAGGGCTCTACCCATGGAGGGTTCCACGAAGAAGCAACCTTGACTATTCCATGCGGCTTCCGTCCACAAAGGACTAGCCTCACTATGGGTAGATCTTCACGAAATAGGCGATCTCATTTCCCTTACAAACTTCTTGGTTCACTCCACAACATGAAGTAGGAGGCTCCCAAGCAACACCTAACCAATCTAGGAGGCACCACCCTCCAAAAGGTAATAGGCTCGGTAATGACGATGAACTCCTTGCTCTTGTGATTAAGAATGATAGACTCCTCAACACACAATCACTCTCTCCCGGATTTGGCTTTGTAGAAGAGATGGGATTGGTGGAAAGCAACTTGGGGAGGCTAGAAATCAAGATCCATATGGTTGGAGTGCAAGATCTTGACCTCAACACAAGGGTTGGTGGTTCTCTCGTAGAAAATTGAGTAGGATAGGTATGGAATAGTTCTGAGTGCTTCTCTTTGGAGTGGGTGGTGGTGAAGGGTATATATAGGCATCTCCAAAAATCCAACTGTTACGCACAATAAGTCAGACCCGGTGACACCGATGTGTAAATCTCGGTGGTACCGAAGTGACAAAAAGTGGCAACTTTTGAATCTCGGATGGATCTATATACAACTCTCGGTTGCACCGACAAGGTGACCAATGGTCAGAGTTACCAGACTCGATGACGCCGATTCACCATTCTCGGTTGGACCGAAAATGAGAACTTGCATAACAGGAAGTTGGCAATCCAACTAGGTGGCACCGAGTGGAGTGTCGGCTGCACCGAAGTGTTAGGGTTTGGCTGAGTCTGTCTAAGGTTTGAAACTCGGTGGCACCGGGATAGGAATGTTGGTTGCACCGATTTGGTATATTTGGCTTAGGACAGACTTTGGTGGGAGAGTATGTGGATGTTTTGGTCACTATCACTGTGCACGTTTGAGCATATTGTTCACCATCAAAAATTTACCCCCTTTTAATAGTATTGGCTTTCCTATAGACTCAAAGTGATTTCTCACAAATGTAAAATGTAGATTCCTCTTGCTTGAAGCTTGGCCAACCTATTTCCTTGAATCTTGGGGGTAATTCCACAATCCTTTTGCCATTCCCATCAATGAACTTTTCTGAAATATACTTGGTGAAAGCATTAGTTCAATGACTTATATGTTCTTATTAATTACCAAAACCACCAAGGGAGCAAATGTGCTTTCATTCTCCCCCTTTTTGGTAATTGATGAGAACATATAGATCAAAGCTTCGACAAAGATATCATCATTGAATATAATCGTCACTTTTAGAAGTATGTGATAAGCAAGAGCTCCCCCTAAATTTGTGCATTATTTTAAATTTGCGTTTGAATGCAAATGCACAATCGATTAGGTAGATGGGTCACTTCTTACATGTCACATACCACTTGGTGGTGTGCGAGAATAATTGGAATGAATATCATAGCACAACACAATCAACCAAATATGAATGATCATCACATAAGCATTAAGATGATAGGAAATAGTAGCATCATACATCAAAGTGTATGATCAAACATCATCAAGCGTGTAGCACAAGCAAGACAAAAGTGTATGATAGCAACCAAAAGCAATTGTTTTGAAAAAGCAACGAAATACCAAACGCTCTCTCTCTCTTGAAGCCTAATGATCTTAATACATTTCTCCCCTTTGGCAACAAGTTACCAAAAAGTTCAAAGGTATCTATCTAAGCGTTCTTGGGCTGGTCTCCTCCAGTTGGTGATGAAGGAGTCGAGAGCATGGCGTCGGCGAACATCTCTGCATATTTCGTCGATGGAACTAGAGTAGACACTGGTGGAACTGGAGCTGATGAAGCAGGAGCTATGCTGACAGTAGCAAGAGCTCATGAAGAGGGCCTCGATTCTGGAGCAGGCACTGTTGTAGATCTTGTCTGAGTGAAGAACTGGGTGCCCGGCCGAGAGTTGATCCTTCCTCCTCCTCCTCATCATTACCAGAAGAGGTAGAAGAGACCCGGGGAATGTGCACGGAGTCAACTTCCTTCTGGAGCTCTATCACTGTCTTTGTAACCTCGTCCACTTTGTCACCAAACACCTTGATCCTCGACTCAAAGATCCTCACAAGTCTGTTTTGGTTCTCCAGAATCCCTTTGATATCCTTTTGCATGCCCTGGACAGCTATGATCAGAAGATCCATTTTCTCGTTCCTGGATCTGGGGGCTTGAGCACTAGCGGCTCGAATAGCTTCTGCCTCTTCTTGTGCTGTAGCAGATGTGGGATGATCTGGGTTCATCACCACAATGTTATCCTCAAACTCTGGCTGTAGGGGCAAGTATGGGCGATCAAGAGCAAAAATGTGCTTCTCCAACTGAGAGTTGATAAGTAGCTGGCTCTAGCGTGCATAGCAGCATGAGCACTTCTGGTCAGCAACAACCCTCTTGATTGTCTCAATAATCAGATCCATGACTCTAATCCTGGTGTTCCTGTCAAGGTGGATTAGCATATTGATGTAGTAGCCTATAATCATCTTGTCATCTCTAGACTTGGGCATCAAGGTATGCCTGAGAATAGTGTTTATAGTTCGGAGGCCTGCTTGCAGATAATAGATGGATCCAAGCTTGTGTGATTGCACCTTGTCTGTGGGGATAGGAGTATACATGTCTTTCATGGCATTGTGACTAGCCTGGGTTTAGAGTATACATCAAAATCTCCTTCCTGAGCTTCAGGAACTTCGAGTAGAATAGCCCAATCCTCAACAGTGGATTCATATCCAACACCTTTAGTCATCCATACAATTCTACCATCTCCGTAGAAACGAGCAGTGGAGTATAATTGCGTGATCATCTCGTCATTCCACGCTATAAGCTCTCTACCAATGAACTTGTCCAGACCAATGCAATGGAAGTTGTCTTGGACACTTGGGAAGTAGTCCACATTATCTTTGATCAACTTTCAATCGACATACCTCATGTCGCTAATAGCTGAGCTCTTGTCAAGCAGAACGGTCTCATAGAAATCTTGTTGCTCTCTGGTGTAAAACATGTAGTCAACGATAGTATTCCTCCTATGAGCATAAGGATCTATGGCTCTCCAGGCTCTCAAGCCCGAGTCTTTCCTCTTCTTCCTGTCCTCAGCTACTAAGTGGCTGGCATCATGCACTGGAAGATGTGGTCTGAGCTTCATCAAGATAGTCAAGTCCTCATCATCTTCCACTCTGGAGGCAGTCCCTTTGTTCTTCTCTGAAGTAGGAATATCCCTGGTAGTCCTCTTGGACTTCTATGCAGCAGCTTTCTTAGATGTAGGCTTAGTGCTCTTGGAGGTGCCAGTATTTGGCATAGCATTAGCCATGAGCTTCTTGCCTTTCTACTTGGGAGGGACTATATCAGCATGCTCTTCCTCCTCCTCCTCCTTAGCAGCAGCACCAGCAGCCTCCTCTAGATCCTCAAACATAGATGTAGGCCTGCCAATAGCATGGACAATCCTCTTCCTAGACTTCTTCACCCCTGCCTTCTTAGGCATAGCTTTCTTGGGGAGCTCAACTGACACATTGGCTCTTGCACTTTCATGTGCCTTGATAGTCTCAGCAGGAGCATAAACTTTGCTGACAACTCTTTGAGAGGAATAGCATTAGTTGCTGACTTCTTGGTAGACTTTTCTTGCTTCTTAGCAAGTATCTCCTCTGGAATAAAATCTAAATCTTCTTCATCAGAGTTGAGCTTCTTCCTGGTTCTGGTGGCAGCCTTGGGCAACCCATGAGAGCTGGGGGTGCTTGGATCTGAGAAAGAACTGGGTTCTGGTTTGTTCAATAACTCATATCAACTCTCTGCTCTGGCACATTCTAATTGTCCTCTGAGCCTGACATACTGACCCTGTGAATAGAGTATAGGAGAGCAGAAGAAGATGAGTCATCACAAAATGAGGCTGGTTTTTGAAATTTGAGCAATGAATTTTCAAGACTTTTGCATTCTGTCAAATAGATATCGGTGCAGCCAAAACAGAAATTTCGGTGGGGCCAAGAGTGACTGACTCTTTAACAGAAACTTGGCATCCTTTTCGGTTAGACCGTAAAGAGCAACTCGGTTCCTACGAGTCAGTTCTCAACCACACAGGAAAGCATACCGGTGAGACCGATATTTTTGTTTCGGTTCCACCAAGATGTATCAGGCGGACGACAAAACCCTAGAAAATTCATCTGTCGCGAGATTTCGGGGATATGAGAGGATGGAAACATGTGCAAAGGGTGTATCAATGAATAACAAGGATCTAATGCGCAAGAATCGGACATGGAGCGCAATAGAGATTGAATTTGTACCCTAACATGGCGCGGATCCTCTACGGCGGCGATGAGGGAGTGGATTTCATCGACGACGGTGATTCCCAGTGGCGGAGGACCGCAGGGAGACAAGGGAGATGACCAGGTCTCTTCAAAGCAGCAACTTAGGGTTTTGGAGCGCGACCTTTGAAGGTATAATTTCAAAGCGTCGGGGTCCAGCTTTATATACCCACCACTGTCGGTGACACCGATTCTAAGTTTTCGGTGTCACTAAGTGCCTCAACTGTTAGCTAACACGGACACTCGGTGTAACCGAGAAAATGGAATCGGTTGTACCGAGAATGAAAAACAGATCAACCCTTGGCATTCATTGAGACCGAGATTTTGGTGTTGGTTCCACCGAGATGCACTTGGGAGGTTTTAATGGTCAGTCCTTATCGATGCGGAAGTGCGATTGCTCCACACACAGAGGGATCGAAAAGCACTTGTTCAAATTTTGTGATGCGGCATGAATAGAGTATGAGGTGAGAAAGCATAGATAGCTACAGAAGTGGTCCTAGGCATTCTTGTATATCCAATTGGCAAAAGATAAATTAAAAGCCAAATAGCAACAATTGGATATCCTCGAACAAGAAAATAAGTGCAGACCAACATGCTCACACAATAAGATGTCAAATGAAATCGTGGCAAACATGCACATATACTCTAGCATCTAACAAGCACTTGGGTGATGTCGAAGTCATCTATATATGAGTATTTGACTTGGGATCCAAGTAAGAGTACTTGATCATAGGTCATACTCATCGTTTAAGCATAAGTGGGGTTACCACTTTTACATAAAACATTTAATTTTTGTCACATACTATGAGATGCTTTGACTCAAGTCTTAGAGTAAAGCTCCCCCTTGATGTGACATCCCCCCAAAAGAGGGATAAACTGACCTTGGGTTTTGTCGATGAAGACTTCATGTTGGTGAGGTAGTGGTGGATACTCACCAAGATCACCAAGAGTTGGGAGTATCCTTGTTGTTTCCTTACTCTTCTCACCTACATGGGTTAGTCCCAACACACAAGTGACAAATACAAGGATACCTATGGAGATGGAGTGCAAAGCATATGTAATTATGTTCATTTATTTGTTGATTACCTTGTCCCTTGCTTACCTTTGAGGGAATGTGTGACTCCTTGATCTATTGCATAGAGTTGATGTTGATTGCAAATAGATCTTGCCAATAATGAATGTGGGTGAATTTCATTGGTAGAGTCACCACTCAATAACTCTCTAGTTATTCTTCTTGGGAATCCACATCAAGTTGATGGGGATCCTTGGTGTTGAAGTAGAACTTGTAGAAGTTGAGCTTGTAGTAGCCTTGGGAACCCACTTCACCAAAGCTTGGGATTCATCTTCATAAGAGTCAAAGTCCTCTTGGAGCTTGTTGTTGCCCTTAAGCTTGGTGTCTTGTGGTGGAAGATCATCTTGAGTGTTTGTCCCCTTGGGAAGAGTATTTTCATACTTCTCCTTTTGAGGAACAAACTTGGGATTGGGATATTGACCTTCTTCCCATTCAACTCCATTAGCGTTGAAGTAGCCAACACCACGATTCTTCTGGTATCCTCCGTGCTTGCATACAATCTCATAAAATTGTTTGTACCCTTCAAGACTCTTGTAGATACCTTTCTCTATAATTCCTTTCAATAAAGCATTTTATTTCCAAGTGTAACTTGGCTAAGAGAATCATCATTAGTGGAATCAATAGCACTACTAGGAGCACCATCATTGGGTTTAGCATTTCTATTGTTGCTACTAGATGAAGAACCTTTCTTTCCTTTGTTACTAGTTTTCTTAGATTTAACTTGTGGCATGAATATAGACAAGAGTAGTCGTTTGGCAATATAAGATGAAGTCTTCTTTTCAGAGATCGTCATTGATAGCTTTAAGAAATTCATGTTCTTCCTCCAAATCGAGCTTCTCGAAGCATAGCTTCTCATGAGTTCTTGCAATCTCTCTATGATCCTCAAGAGTAGATTCATGAGCTAACTTAAGAGTGTCGAGTTCCTTAGTTAGTTCTTCTATTTTCATCTTATCATCATCAATTGACTTATCTTGACTACCTTGACCAATATCAAGTTCATTATGATTAACATCAATAGTTTTATCACATATCAAGTCATCATCGTAAAGCAAATCATCTTCATCACTATCAAAATCAAGATATTCGGGGTGAGATACCTTGGGGCCTTCAGCCATGAAGCAACTTCCACCTCCTTCATTTGGTGAATCAAATAGGTCATAGGAGTTTTTTATTACTAGTGCAATTCCGGCAACACCGTCATCTTGACTGTAGTCGGAGTTGGAGTGAAAGCTTCTCTCGGAGTGGTTGTCGGTGTCGGAGCCGGAAACCCATTCACCAACATGAGATTGATGCTTCCTTCTTGAGTAGCTCCTCGTGTGCTTGTCCTTCTTCTCCGAGTCCCTACTTCTCCTTGAGGGTCTTCATTCATAACGATCATCTCTACTCCTGCTCTCTCTTCGAGGTGATTCATCTCTTGAGCTTCGTCTTCTTGGTGACTCTTCTCTTCGTTTGTAGGGAGCTGAGCACTCATTTGAGTAGTGTACGGGCTTCCCACAATTGTAGCAGTTTCGATCATGACTTAATGAACGCTTCTTTTCATATCTTGAGTTAGAGCTGCGATCTTTGCTTCTATTCTTGTAGAACTTGTTGAATTTCTTGACCATGAGGCTATCTCTTCATTTGTGACAAGGTTGTCGCTTGAGGTAGCGGGAGCATCACTTGTGGCTTTGTAAGCACCGCTAGACTTGTGATGAAGGTCTTCCTTGTCTTTGAGTGTCATCTCATGAGCAACAATTCTACCAATCACTTCTGTTGGTTTGAGATCTTTGTAGTTGGGCATCGTTTGGATCAATGTGCACACGGTGTCATATCTCTCATCCAAAGCTCGAAGTATCTTCCTGATGATAAACTTGTTATTCATTTCTTCACTTCCTAAGCCGACAATCTCATTGGTTATGAGAGCTAGCCTAGAGTACATTTCAGCGACTCCTTCACCATCCTTCATCTTGAACTTGTCAATTTGACCTTGAAGAAAATCTAACTTGGATTCTCTCACGGACTCAGTTCCTTGAAGAACATCTAACTTGCATATCAACCAAAGTATCCCAAATCTCTTTTGAGTGTTCAAGGCGGCTGATTTTGTTGAATTCTTCAGGACATAGACAGTTGAAGATAATGTCACATGCTTGAGCATTGCGTTGCAACATCTTCAACTCATCCGCAGATGCTTCACGATCCGGTTCCTTTCCATCCACAAAGAATTCACCTCGCAAGCCAACACGAACAACAACCCAAATGGCAGGATTATGACCAAGCAAATGCATTTTCATTTTATGCTTCGAACTAGCAAAATTAGTGCCATCAAAGTACGGACCTCTATGACAATAATTTCCCTCACTAGATGCCATACTTCTCCTAGGTTGTGAAACCAATGCTATGGAGACCAAAGCTCTAATACCACTTGTAGGATTGAAAGTAGGTCTAGAGGGGGGTGATTAGACTACTTGACAAAATAATTTTTTTGACTTTTTCCCAATTTTAATTCTTGGCAAATTTTAGACTTCATAGCATATCAAGTAACAACCTACACATGCATGTCTAAGAGTGTAGCAGCGAAAAGTAAAGACATTGCACATGTAAGTAAAGAGAGCGTTAGTAATGGAAACACAAGTGATGACATGATGATTTTTCCAATGGTTCTGATAGGTGGTGCTATCATATGTCCACGTTTATGGACTCTTCAACCCACAGAGGGTAACGAACGTGACAGTCCATGGAGGGCTCTACCCACGGAAGGTTCCACGAAGAAGAAACCTTGACAATTCCATGCGGCTTCCGTCCATGAAGGACTAGCCTCACTATGGGTATATCTTCACGAAGTAGGCGATCTCCTCGCCCATACAAACTTCTTGGTTCACTCCACAACATGAAGTAGGAGGCTCCCAAGCGACACCTAACCAATCTAGGACGCACCACCCTCGAAAAGGTAATAGGCTCGGTAATGACGATGAACTCCTTGCTCTTGTGCTTCAAGATGATAGACTCCTCAACACACAATCACTGTCTCACAGATTTGGCTTGGTAGAAGATATGGGATTAGTGGCAAGCAACTTGGGGAAGCTAGAAATCAAGATCCATATGGTTGGAGTGGAAGATCTTGACCCGAACATAAGGGTAGGTGGTTCTCGCTTAGATAACTGAGTAGGATAGGTAAGGAATAATTCTGAGTGCTTCTCTTTCGAGTGGGTGGTGGTGAAGGGGTATATATAGGCATGTCCAAAAATCCAACCGTTACACACAATAAGTCAGACTCGGTGACACCGATGTGTCAATCTCGATGGTACCAAAGTGACAAAAAGTGGCAACTTTTTAATCTCGGATGGACTGATATACAACTCTCGGTTGCACCGACAAGTGACCAATGGTCAGATTTACCACACTCGGTGATGCCAATTCACCATTCTCGGTTGGACCGAAAATGAGAACTTGCATAATAGGAAGTTGGCAATCCAACTCGATGGCACCGAGTGCAGTGTCGGCTGCACCGAAGTGTTAGGGTTTGGTTGAGTCTGTCTAGGGTTTGAAAGTCGGTGGCATCGGGATAGGAATGTTGGTTGCACCGATTTGGTATATTTGGCTTAGGACACACTTTGGTGGGAGATTATGTGGATGTTTTGGTGACTGTCACTTGTGCACGTTTGAGCATATTGTTCACCATCAAAACTTTACCCCCTTTTAATAGTATTGGCTTTCCTATAGACTCAAAGTGATTTTTCACAAATGTAAAATGTAGAGTCCTCTTGCTTGAAGCTTGGCCAACCTATTTCCTTGAATCTTGGGGTAATTCCACAATCCTTTATCCATTCCCACCAATGAACTTTTCAGAAATATACTTGGTGAAAGCATTAGTTCAGTGACTTATATGTTGTTATTAATTACAAAAACCACCAAGGGAGAAAATGTGCTTTCCTACGAGGCCGGTGGCTAGAACGCGCCGACCTGCACGGTCACCCCGGTGGGGCGTTGGAGCAAGATGGCGATGGACGAGGCCAACGTCGGGGACACGCCGTCCCAAGCGGCAGCCCTGGGGGTATGTTGGTGTAGAGCCCCCAAGCGCCACCAGAGAGATTGCGACAACACCATGGTGGTGATGACAAGGAGGGTCCCGCCCAAGCCGGTGTTCCAGTAACAGCTAGCCCAAAGGTGGGCACCAACTGTCGTCGTTTTCTCATGGGGGATGGCAGATGCCATGGGGTGGCTTATAGAGGTGAGAGCAACGCTGCCGTGGATGATCTGGGACGGGTATGCGAATAGCACGCAATGGTTTACCCAGGTTCAGAGCTCTCCAAAGATATAATAACCCTACTCCTGTATATCTGTGTATCTGTGGTATATCTTGTACATGGTAGCTCCTGGAGCTGTTTGGGGAGGAGAGCCATGAGGCTTCTTGCCTCATACGTGAGTGTTAGAGAATGAGAGAGGATGAGAGAAATGAGACGGGGCTTGACCATGAGTGAGCTCCCCTGGTGCCTCTTATATAGGGAGGCCTAGGGGACAAGGGGTGGCCCACATGACCAACTATACACTATTGGAAGTGACAAGTGATGTAGCCAATAGTACACCACTATTGGAGGTGACAAGCGATTTAGCAAATAGTACATCACTATTGGAGGTGACAAGTGATGTAGCCAATAGTACACCACAATTGGAGATGATGACGCAGAATATAGTGTCTTCTCGTCGCGTCCGACAAGATGCGGCGGTTGACCACGCATAGTAGGCCGGCTGGAGCAGCCGGACAGGGGTTGGGCAAAGTAGCCCGCTGGGCAGGGAGCCGGCCGGACTCAGTTGCATGCCGGACCAGGGTGCCAGTTGGGCCAGCCGGAAAGAGGGGCATTGGCCTCCCCACTCTTTTAAAATGTCGAGTCATCTCCTTGAGCCTACCCGGGGGTAATCCTCCAACATATAGGGTTTCGATCTCAAGGTAGATCAACTCTGTATCCACATATCATCAATACAATCAAGAAGGCCGTAGGTTAATACCTCCGTAGGAGGGCCCGAACCTAGGTAAACATCATCTCCTTCGTCTCCTATTACCATCGATTATAGTCTCACAGCTCGGGACACCCTACCCGAGATCTGTCGGTTTTGACACGGACAATCCTTCTTGAGCATGGATATTGTGGATCATACTATGTGTGTTGGTCACACCATGAAACTTTGTGAGAGATTGTTTTCACTCATGATTGCCGCTTTGCCATGCCTCATGACATATATACCATGTGTGTTGCATCCAACTTGTGGATTGTGTGCCCCTATCATATTCTTGGTTCCAACAATCTCATTTCTGCACATATGCCACAAGTCATTGATTACTACATGTTTGACTTGATTGCCTCACACATGATGACCAATTGCTCTTTCTATTGTGTTGAGTGTTGTCTTTGTCAAAACCGGCGGATTTCGGGTAGGGGGTCCCGAGCTATGAAACTAGGATCGATGGTAACAGGGGACGAAGGAGATGATGTTTACCCAGGTTCGGGCCCTCCTAAGGAGGTAAAACCCTATGTCATGCTTGATTATATTGATGGTATGAAGGTCACAGAGTTGATCTACCTCGAGATTGAATAGCTAAACCCTAGACGAGTTTCTCTGGCCTACAATCTAAAACCCTCCCTGTTTATATAGACATCGGGGAGAGTTTACACATGGCAGGTCTCCTGCCGAGGATGGAGATGTCAATTTCCTCATCTTGACTTGGAGTGCACGACACGACTTCGGGACTTCTTTCTAGAATGAGGGCTCTTGATGTATCTGGCACCTCATACGATGATTAGAATGCAGACAATCAAGCCAGCCTATTAGGAGATAGGCCGATTCCCTAAGGACCCCTTAATCCAGGACTCCCTCGGTAGCCCCCGAACTAGCCCCCAATGCCAAGGGTCTCCGCTCTGGCAGCTTCATGTGATCAGAATCTTCGGCTTGCGAGGTGAATTCTTCTTCCCACTAATGATCGGCCGAGACTAGTTCGGCTTCCCATGTCGCATAATGTTTCCGATCATATGAACCTATGAACACCATGAATTACTTAATCTCGAAGGCCAAACGTCAAGGTATAAACAATGTTTTCTGATGACCTTTCTGACGAAGGGTCGCAGCCTACCACGACTGCTGAACCAGTTATGAAAACTCGATTCACGGTTTGAGGCTGTTTTTTCATTGGCACGACTCATGAATGCTTAAATCGTGCTCAATTTCACATGGGATATGATTAATATCCCGACTTACTTCATGTGCATATAGCGATATGCTCTTCTTGGGAAGCGGAGAAATTTGCATCCTTTTCTTCCACAATCCCTTCTAGCTCCCAGAGCCCAAATCCAGTTCTTCCTCGAATTGTCCTCCTATCTTAGCCATGGCGAGGTCAAGAACCAACTACAAGTGGGAGGCCTCCACGGTCACACACCAGGACATCCGGGACCTGAAGCAGGCCATCTACCTCCCCGCCAACGTCTTCCACCACGCTCCGAAGAAGAACCAGGTGGTCCCCACCCCTAAGCCACGCGAGCGGGTCGTGTTCATCCCCCACTTCATCTAGGGACTGAGATTTCTGCTCCACCCCTTTGTCAGGGGTCTCATGTTCTTCTATGGATTGGACTTTCACGACCTTCCCCCAAACTCCTTCATGCACATATAGGCATTTATCATCGTCTGCAATGCCTTTCTGCGGGTCGAACCGCACTTCGGACTATGGCTCAAGGTCTTCAATGTCAAGCCGAAGACTGTTGCGGGTGAGCACGCAGACTGCGGAGCGGCGGCAATCGGCAAACTCCCCCGTGTCGGATGGTCGACTCGCACCTTCAAAGACACCATCAAGATCTTGAAAAAGGAGTGGTTTTACATCACCGAGCAAAGGGAAGAAGGTCAAGCTGCTCTAGCCGAGTTCAGATCTGGACCCCCACAAGATGGACCTCATGGCTCCGGAAGGGCCTTGACTAGGGGTCGGATACGGAGGTGGACAATCTGCAGAAGCGCATCACCTCGATGATCAAGGCCAAGATCGAGCTGGTTAACATGGTCCAGATCATTCTTCGACGCCACATCCTTCCTTGCCAGCGTCGAGACCTCCCATGTGGGCTTATCAGCTTGATGATGAGCCTATAGTATGATAGCTCTTCCGCACCACTCTAGAGAAACTATGGAAGGCGTTGTTCAAGCCACGGAAGAGCTGGCCAGACGAGAAGGAGGATTCGGGCCTTCAGGCCGATAACCCTCCAACCCAGGTATGATATAGTTTCAGTTGATTGGCTCTGTTTTCTGACAAAAGGAGTGAACGCCTTTCCTCTCATATTTGCAGAAATGGTTGAGCAAAGGCACAGGAATCAACTACCCGGCACCATAGCCCGAATACCCCATGTCAAAGCTATTGCCGGAGATCCTCGTCGTGGCACTATACAAGGCGCCAGAGAAGAAAGAGAAGAAGAAGAGTAGAGAAGGTCTCCGCCTAAGTGACTAGCCGGATGCTACGTCCGAAGAAACCCATGCCTCCTCTAACCATGAGGAAGGGCATGAGGACGAGGAGGATGGGATTCCCCCCTCACAAGAAAGAGGGCGGTGTCATCGGACACCGTGGAGGAGGTACCTCCTCCTGCCCCAAATCGTGCACGTCGTCCAATGTTGGTCCTGCTCAACGATAGTTTGGACTCGGACGCCGAGTCCGATGATTTTGATAAGTTTCCTCAAAGGAACCTAAGGGTCAAGCCCCCAGCTCGAAGGTAAGAATCCGAAGACTCCCTAAGATATTTATGCCAAGTTTTCAATGTTATTAATGTGTCAGAACCTTTTCATCCGCAGCCCACCACACGTTCTCCCCACCGACCAAGTTTGAGATGGGGACACTCCACCCGTCGAGCTGCCGGAGAGTGGGACCGCGTCGCATCCCACACCTCCAGGGGTCTCGAAGGAAGCTGCGGAGGTGTCATCCCATCATGCTCCTGTGGATCCAAACACAGGCGGCATGGTGACGATATCATGGCCGAGGTTAATTCCTCGACCACCGAAGACCGGGAGCTGGAGCCCCTCCCGGCCACTGAGGATACCGTACAAAGGGATATCTAGTCCCCTCCGAGGTCATCTCCAGAGCGGACCATGCCTCCGAAGCCATCGGTTCAATCCCGGGTTGGAGGTCGGGCTAACCGAAAACCAACGGTCCTACCGATGACTACATGGCCGGTCATGGAGGAGGCTCTATCAAGCGCCTCCATCTCCGAGGATCACCACACTCTTATGGGTGTGGTTTTGCAACGCATTTAGTCCGTTGATAGAGGACTAAAGGGGACCTTCAATGGTCTCTTGACGGGCTTCCAGGTGAGCCATGTAATGTTCTTTTCCTGAAAAACTAATTTATTAGATTTGTGCTATCATTATATATAGCTGCCCCCGAGCCCTTGGTGATTTTAGAAAAACTTACTCGGGGGTCAAATACAAAGAAATGACCAAACAATGTACGACAAATTATGTAACGCCCAAGATGCACGCCTATCCTTATTTAGGCATAGGGGCCGTGACAGGGATAGAGGCGCATCTAGTCCTTTCGCAAGTATAGTAACATCGCATACATGTATGAAGAGATGAGTATATGAGTTGGATTACACTTGCCACAAGCTAAATTACAAGTTCACACCAAATATTCAAACATCATACAAAAGACAGGGTCCGTCTACGGATGAAGACATATGAAGAAAAGAAGCAATGAAATTGTCTTGCTAGCCCCAAAGATCACGACGAAGGCATCTCTACTCGTCTGGATATGTGATGTACATTCTGCCACATTCTTCGTCATACTTTCACTAGAGCTGGGTCACATCATCTGGCACGGTCTCATCTGCACCTGCACCTGTATTTGTTGTAGTAATCTGTGAGCCATGGGGAGTCAACAATCTTGTAACCCTGGTATCGAAACTATGTAAGCTTATTGGGTTGGATGAGGGTAAGTGTTGAGTTTGTAGCAACACTAAGCATTATTTGGTGGCTAACTTACGAGAACATGAATGTAAATATGGTGGACTACATAAGACGATCGAGTACTACCATGATTACTAAGTGATCCTGAACACCTACTTACGTCAAACATAACCCCACCGTTGGTTCATATTCACGAGCAGAGACGATCACAGTTACGCACACAGTTGGTGTATTTTATTGGAGTTACTTCAAGTAAACTATAACCGGGTGTTAAACGAAATATCCAAGTTGCCACATAACCGCGGGCACGACTTTCCAAAAGATTTAACCCTTTAGGGGTGCTCCAACTAATCCATCACAAATTAACCACACCCCACGAGAATAACGTCGATCATGGATGTCGTGATCATCCTAGGCAATTCCAAAGGGAAACCGACACCTCTAGATAACCCAAAGAAGATCGAAGTTCCTCACACAAGACATTCAAGAAAGGTAAATCAAGTCCAGCAAGACCGCCCGACGTGTCGACGAACCCGATAAGAGCCGCGTATCTCGTTCTCAGGACACGACGGATAAGCGACGCGTACAGTGGCCTGATAGAAATTCCCCAAGTTGCCCCGGGGTGGCCCCACACAGTGCTCTAGTTTGTACCAACACTCATGAGGAGCACTGGCCCGAGTTATTAATTAAGATCCTCGGGCTAATTACTCCCTATGAAGGTTTATTAGTTATTAGGAAAATGTACTACCAATGTTGGGCCTTGCTAGACAAGCTTTATCCTAAAATAAAAATCAAGGGGGTCCCCATAACAAGCCCGAGCATGTTAGGAGCGCAAAATATGGCAACATAACACCGGTAACAAGTAACTATGGCGGTAAAAGTGGAACAAAACACCGAGCAAAAGGCCAAGCCTTCCACCATACCAAGATATATATATATATATGTGTCTTAAATTAAATAGCAGTAAATATTTTGATATCTCCAGATATCCATGTTATCACATGGAAAACAACCTGCGCTACATCTAAGAACACTATAAGAGGGGCTGAGCAGCGGTAACTTAGCCAAACAAGGTTTTCTAGGTGGTGGAGGAGTTAGAGGCTATCATGGCAATGTAGGAGGCTTGACATTCAAGTGGTAGGTAACGCAAATGTAATGATAAGAGAGAGACATCTAGCAAAGCAAAATAGTTTCAGGATCCGGGTACGGTCATCTTGCAAGTTGGTTCTTCGAAGGGACAAAGAGCTGGGTCCTCATAGTGGTACTCTACTGGATCCTCGTACTCAGGTTCAACACTCGCATCTACCCAAGAGAAACAGCAACAATAAAATAACAACCAAGGTGCAATGCACAAACAAAGATGATGCATGATTCATTTGACGTATTTAACATGGCAATCCTAAGCTAGTCATGTTTCCCATGCAATAGTTAAGTTATGTACAATTCTCAACAGAACCTCATGTTAAGTGCTTTGAACATGGCAAATATGGATGCTTCATGAAAAATCGATGCAAATGCATATGTAAAACGTAGGAAACGGAGGAATGGATCTCACGCTACGCTCACGGCAAGGTACGAAGGCAAAATACGAGACAAGGAAGGCCATGGGCTATTCCTTGGTATCCCAAGGTAGCCACTGGTTAAGAAAAGAAAAACCAATCACAATAGAGCCAAAGAACAAGCAAAACAATTGAGCATAGCTCCCACAAGTCACAAAACAACACCACACACAATCTGCCCAAAAAAGCAACATAGCAACTTTCACAACAATTATCTAGAGCTACAGGAGGTTTCCAACCTCAAACAAAGCATGTACAGAAACTACATAACATGCTTATCAAATCATCCAACTAGACAAACTGGAAAGGAAGAACATAACACTAAGCATGTAGCTCACAAGATGGCATAATGAAACAGATTCTAGGGACTTAGAGAAAATCACAGTTTTCTAGAATCTGAGTTAAGCTGGTAGCAAGTTGACAATAGAAAATAATGGTGCTAGAGACCACCTCATGGCATGAAAATTAACAGGATGGTAGAGGACAACATCTACTACAAAACACTAGCACTGAGCTTGAGCTTAAACTCAACATATCACTTGGTAGCATCCACTCAACCTGGCATAAAAATATTATCAGATTCTCAGACCTAGAAATATTTGCATGTTGAAATCAGCAACATTTTATTAGCTACTTTGGATCAAGACTCCCACTTATATTCAAGTTTATCATGTCAAAAGAAAATACCATGACATAATACTCATGACACACTACCACTGGCATGTTGACACCAATATCAAAGCATGCATGGATTAATTCTAAAAAAATGACAAAATTGCATATTGGGACAAAATGACATTTTGTAAAACTTGCTCAAATGACAAAATCAATTGCACCAATGGATTCCTGGAATTTTTTTACCCCAAATACATTTGTCGTACTCATAGGTTGCTATAGATTAAATGCCCACAATTCAAAGTTACAAATTACTTCAAAATCATCCTCTACTTATAAGTCAAAACTTGCTATAAATGCACATGCCAAAAATGCCCAAGAACATAAATGGAAATAATTCAACTAAATAGAAAAACTATCAGAAAATGAAAACAAAAAAATAAAAGGAAAAGGGGGGTCCCACCTGGCATAGACACCAGGGCCCCTCTATGTGGATGACAAGTGGGCCATGGTCCCACTGTCATACACACACAAAGCACACACACACACACACACTAAAAAGAAAAGAAAAGGGGTGTGGGGGGATTGAACCCGTGACCTCACGGTCCTTGACCTGAGTCGCTACCACTACGCTAGGTGCCGGCCACTAAATAGAGGGGGGGTCCATACGCGATAAAAACAAACAGGAAGGCATAGCTTCCTCTTCCCTACGACAGAGAAGGGAGCGACGACGTTGGCGGCGCCAGCGATGGCCTCCAGCGACGCCGACCACCGGCGGGTGCTGCGGATGCTACGGGGGGTCCATTCCCGCTGCAAGGGAGCGGCAGCGTAGCGGTTGGAGAAGGTCTCGAGCTCGAGCAGGAGCTCGGCTCGGGCCATGGCGATGCAGGCGGAGGCGAGGCAATGCACGAGCGCGGAGAGGCAATGCAAGGGAAATGGTGCAATGGTCGAGCTGTTGT
Organism: Hordeum marinum; assembly: GCA_022496015.1. Taxonomy (NCBI): domain Eukaryota; kingdom Viridiplantae; phylum Streptophyta; class Magnoliopsida; order Poales; family Poaceae; genus Hordeum; species Hordeum marinum. The sequence continues at coordinate 284,610,936 of CM039674.1, forward strand.
GCACGCAGGGAACACACATGACCAAACCAAATGGAGGGGACTCGCTACGATGAAGCACGCAACTAAAGAAAAACCCGACCTTTGCAGAGCACCGGGAACGCGAGCATGGCATGGACGGATCTACGCGCTCAAGTGGCTAACGATGAGAGGGCGAGGGGGAATGGAAGGAGGGATCATACCTCCTTACCTAGGGCATGGAGAGGAGGCAGGAGGAGCAATGGAGGTGACATAGTGAGACGACGAATGCGACCACGTTCCTGAATTTGAAATGAAGAGGAAGAAGGGGTCGGGCTCGACGGAGGACCGGGTCGTGGCGCTACTGCGACGACCCAGGAAGCGGAGAGAGGTCCGAGGCGTCGATCCTAGGCGCCAGGGAGGACGAGGACGCGCGCAGACGACTAGCCCGAGCCCGGCCTTGAGCTTGGACGGAGCACTTGGTTCATGGCAACGGCAAGGGCTTGGCTACCTTACCTAGCGGCAGCACGGCAAGGAGAGGGGAGGAATGGAGAGTGGGGAAACCCTAGGGCATGGGGGACGCGCTTAAAAGGAGGCTAGCAGCACTGTCAGCCGTCAAATCAACAAGCATGTCAACATGCCTCCTCTCGATGCCCTGTCATATAGGACGACGAACGCGCATGCTCGAGGAGGCCGGCTGGGCTGCACTACTGCTGCTATTGGGCCACTGCGGAGGCAAGGAGGTCTATGTTGGGCAAGCTCTCTCCCACACAGAAACGAAAAAGGTTTTCTCTTTTGTTTAAAGCCAGGAACAAAACAATTCCGAGAGGACAGAGAGAAATGTTTGGGAAAACAAATAAAATACTTTTGAGCTCAAAAAAATGCAAGCCATTTGATAAAAATGGTTAGGGTTTTTAGAGCAAGCAAATATTTTACCCAGTATTTAACTAGACATGGTTTCAAAATTATTTGAAAGGGAGAAAATTCCAACCATTGCATAAGGACTACTTTAGAAACCTTGGTAGAATATTTAGAAGATGACCAACATTTTAAAAGAGGAAAAACAGAAAGCAAATATTTAACATGTTGCATAAATGTAATAAGAGAGAAAAGGGGATAGCTTGCTTATGGTAAAAGAAGTAGAACCTTACCCACACACCATCACCCACAACACAAGCACTCACATCACAACAATCACAAGCACAATGCAAACAAGGCAAATAAATATTATGCAATATGATGATCATGATGCATGATGCATGAGTGACATGAAGCAAGTAGTAATCATTCAAACCACATGGCAACCTTGGAGGTTCACAAGATATATATGACCAAAATGGCAAGGGTAGCACTTGGGCAGTTACAACTCTCCCACACTAGAAGAGGATCTTGACCCAAGATCTAAGAATGAAAGAACTCTGGAAATTCGGAACGGATAAGATCCTCACGTTCCCAAGTAGCTTCTTTGTCGGAATGATGAGACCACTTCACCTTGAGAAACTTGATTGACTTGTTGCGAGTCTTACGCTCAATTTCTTCGAGAATAGCAACTGGATGCTCATGATAAGATAGGTCTTCTTGGAGATCAATGTCTTTTAGGTCAATGGTATGCTCGGGAGTCTTGAAGCACCTCCTGAGCTGAGAGACATGGAAAACATCATGCACATTTGCGAAATTCGGAGGAAGCTCTAGTTGATAGGCAAGTTCACCCCTCTTGCCAACAACTCTAAAAGGACCCACAAAGCGAGGAGCTAGCTTCCCTTTAATTCCAAACCATTGAGTGCCCTTCATGTGAGAAACTCTGAGATAGACTAAATCATCAACTTGAAAGGAGACATCACGATGTTTGTTATCATAATAACTCTTTTGTTGGGATTGAGCTCCTTTGAGGTTCTCACGAATGACACAGCGCATCTCTTCTTCTTCGGTGATCATGTCATTGCCCAAAATTTGACGCTCACCGGTTTCAGACCAATTGAGCGGGGTACAGCACTTCCTTCCATAGAGAATCTCGAAAGGGGCTTTGCCTGAGCTAGCCTGAAAGTTGTTGTTGTATGAAAATTCAGTGTATGGAAGCCAGTCTTCCCATTTCATGCCGAAAGAGATCAGAGAGGCTCTGAGCATGTCTTCGAGGATTTGACTGACTCTGTGAACTTGACCACTTGTCTGCGGATGGAATGCAGTGCTGAAACGGATTTTGGTACCCATACCAGTCTGGAAGGACTCCCAAAACATGGAAGTGAAGAGGCTTCCACGGTCTGAGGAAATGAGCTGAGGAATACCATGCAAAGAAACTATCCTTGACGTATATAGCTCTGCCAGCCGATCTACCGAGATAGACTCTTTGACCGGAAGGAAATGGGAAACTTTGGTCAGCTTGTTGATAACCACGAAGATGGCATCGTTACCATTCTTGGACTTAGGAAAAACAGTGACGAAATCCATCTCCATATGATCAAATTTCCACTATGGAATAGGCAAAGGCTGAAGGAGACCTGCTGGACGTTGATGTTCTGCCTTCACTCTGCGACAAAAATCACACTCGTTCATGATTTGAGCAATTTCACGTTTCATGCGAGTCCACCAGAAGGTTTGTTTGAGGTCTTGATACATCTTGGAACTGCTTGGATGAATGGATAGGAGAGAATTGTGTGCTTCATCCATGATCACCTTTATGAGATCACCATTAGGAACCACCAGACGGTCCTCAAAGAACAAGGTATCTTTGTCATAATCGTGAAGCACTTATACTTCGGAATGCCCTTGGCCACACCTTTCTTCACTTTCTTCACCATCGCATCAAGAAGTTGAGCTTGGTGAACCTGATCTTCCAGAGTCGTAGAGACTTGAAGATTTGCAAGAAATCCCTGTGGAATCATTTGGAGATTGAGCTTGCGGAAGGCTTCACAAAGCTTGGTGTGAAGAGGCTTCAGGATAAGACTGTTGTACTACACCTTTCAGCTGAGTGCGTCTGCAATGATATTTGCTTTTCCAGGTGTATACTCAATGCTTGGATTGAAATCCTCAAGTATTTCCACCCAACGAGACTACCGAATATTGAGATTTGGTTGGGTGAAATTTTACTTCAAGCTCTTGTGATCAATGTACACCTCAACTGGTCTACTGTTGTGGGAACAAGCCAGACAGTAGAAGGTAGGGGTACGAAGGGAGAGGGCACAGTCCTAGCTACGGCGAGGGTGTTCACATGAATGTATGAGTTCAGGCCCCTCTTGTGGAGGTAACACTACAGGAAACAGGTACTTTGCCGTCCGCCATCCCGGACTGCAAAGGCATGAAACATGGACGGCAAAGGCTTTGCCGTCCACCAGCGGACGGCAAACCGTCCGGCTGAATAATCCACGGTAAAGGCCGCTTTGTCGTCCACTGGCAGACGACAAAGACCTTAGGTCTTTGTCGTCTTTGTCGTCTACCAGCGGATGGCAAAGAGCCTGGACGGCACACGTGGGCACTTAGCTCCATTAGGGGGCTTAACGGTGTGCTTTCCCATCTGCCCACGGACGGCAAAGAACCTAAGGTCTTTGCCGTCTGCCCACGGACTACAAAGAATCTTAGGTCTTTGCCGTCTGCCAGCGGACGGCAATGCACCTTTTTTTTGATAGCTGGGGCTGGCCTAGGTGGGTTCTTTGCCGTCCGCTGGCAGACAGCAAAGACCTAAGATTCTTTGCCGTCTGCCAGCGGACGGCAAAGAACCCACCTAGGCCAGCCCCAGTTCGCACAGGTAGCTGCCATGTGGCCACTTTGCCATTTGCTGGCAGACGGCAAAGAGCTTTGTTGTGTGCCAGCAGATGGCAAAGTGGCTATATAGCCCCTGTTTTTTTCGTTTTTTCTTAAAATCAATCAATTTGACAGAATATTCATATATATCCAACATATACAAATCCAGAACATACATATCATTCAACAAGTTCCAACAAGCATACCAAATAAGTTGAAACAAGCATATATATACCAATAATTAAGTTCCAACATACAAGTCAAACATATATACAAGTTTCCAAGAACACACAATATGGTTTCCAACAACATATCCATACATATGTATCCAAAACAAGTTTTCCATAAACATAGAGGTAGCAGAAGTAGAAGAGTACAGTCCATCAATGCACTCTTCCTCATCTATAGCAAATCTGCAAAGTAGGAAAGATATAGTTAGAAGAAGAAGAAGACTAGCTAGAAGAAGAAGAAGAAAATGAAGAAGAAGAAAATGAAGAAAAAAAGAAGAAGAAGAATTTATCTTCTATTTCTTTTTCTCCTCTCCTCTCCTCTGCTCTTCTCCAAGGTGGTAATGCCATTTTGTAGCTAACTAATCACATCAAGTAATTTTGGAGGAAAAAATGCTAAGTATAGGTCATTTTATAGCTATCCTAGGTAAAATATATCATTCCGGAGGTAAGTAAGGTTATTATGTATTTTTGAGGAAAATAAGCTAAGTATAGGTCATTTTGGAGGTAAACCAAGGTTATTATGCCATTTTTTACCCAAGTGAGCATATTATTTCATAAATGAACTAGCTAAGCTAATTATAGATCAATATTTAGCTATCCTAGGTAGCTACGCAATTTTGTACCTAAGTGAGCTAATTATGTCATAAATGAACTAGCTATAGATCATTATTGAGCTATACTAGCTACTAATGCCATTTTCTAGCTAACTAAGCATATCAAGTCATTTTCGTGGAAAAAAATCCTAAGTATAGGTCATTTTATAGCTATCCTAGGTGAATATACCATTTTCTTGATAACTAAGCATATCAAGTCATTTTTGATGAAAATAAGCTAAGTATAGGTCATTTTGGAGGAAAGTAAGGTTATTATGTATTTTTGAGGAAAATAAGCTAAGTATAGGTCATTTTGGAGGTAAACCAAGGTTATTATGCCATTTTTTACCTAAGTGAGCATATTATGTCATAAATGAACTAACTAAGCTAATTATAGATCATTACTAAGCTATCCAAGGTAGTTATGCAATTTTGTACCTAAGTGAGCTAATTATGTCATAAATGAACTAGCTATAGATCATTATTGATCTATACTAGCTACTAATGCCATTTTCTATCTAACTAAGCATATCAAGGTATTTTGGAGGAAAAAATGCTAAGTATATGTCATTTTATAGCTATCCTAGGTAGAATATATCATTTTGGAGGTAAGTAAGGTTATTATGCATTTTTGAGGAAAATAAGCTAAGTATAGGTCATTTTGGAGGTAAACCAAGGTTATTATGCCATTTTTTACCTAAGTGAGCATATTATGTCATAAATGAACTAACTAAGCTAATTATATATCATTATTGAGCTATCCAAGGTAGCTATGCCATTTTGTACCTAAGTGAGCTAATTATGTGATAAATGAACTAGCTATAGATCATTATTGAGCTATACTACCTAATAATGCCATTTTCTAGCTAACTAAGCATATCAAGTCATTTTTGAGGAAAAAATGCTAAGTATAGGTCATTTTATAGCTATCCTAGGTAGAATATACCATTTTCTAGCTAACTAAGCATATCAAGTCATTTTTGATGAAAATAAGCTAAGTATAGGTCATTTTGGAGCTAAGTAGTTCATTTCTTAAGCTAGGTATGCATTTGTTAATGAAAACACTTGGGAAAACTTACCATCAACATGGAGGTGAAGGACCGGTAGGGTTTGGGCCAGGGTGAGATGTAGAAGGACCGGTCGGGGTTGTGGCAGACGCAGAAGGATCGGTTAATGCTTGTCGGGAGGCACGCTGCACCAAAAATCATTTGAAATGTCTCCTTAGCATGATGCAACTCAAATGTGAATACTAGCCACTAATGACCATTTAAATGAAACTCACCGTGGGTGCTATAGCAATATGGGGCATCGACGAAGGGGTCTGACCATTGTTCTGGTACACGGTCTGCACATTTTGTTTTCACGAGTCATTCATATTAGTTAGTGATGAAACAAACATTACGTGCATTATTTGGATAATATGCAGGAGAAACTTACCACGAGGAGCTCATATAGGGCCCAGTGAGACACGTCGTTCCGGTTCCTTTCCTCCTCCAATAGCCTAGTCGTCCTCTCCTCCATCTCCCTCTCCCTCTGTGCCACCTGCCTATTTGCCTCCGCCAGAAGCTCCTGGGCCCTAGCCTCAATGGCGAGCTCCATTGGCCATGGACGAGGCCTTATCTCAGGATCAGAGCTCGTTTGGCGCTTCTTGATCTCTGGGAGAGTTCTAGGACAACGTATCAGTCCATCCCCAATGGCTATCGAGCCATGGGGCCTCCCACCACCAGATATCATCACGAGCTCTGGATCAAAAGGACCCTGGCTCGGGTTGAAGTCCTCCCCTTTCATCGCCTTCCCCTCATCTTTGTACCTCACGAGCTTGTTGTGGGAGGAGATGTTGCTGAAGCTCTCTGGATGATCGAGGTCATCCTCAGAGAATGCCTTGGCCTTCTTGTACGAGGCAGTATGGGCCATGGCATACAGGTCGAATAGAGGTGGCACGTTCTTCTTGTTTTCTCGCGCCTAAAAGAGGTGAACAAAATATTAGTTAAGGGCTCAAGCTAGCATAAAGAATGAAATTGCATGAATCATGAAGCAAACCACATACCCAGTTATCCCCGTACTCAAACAGGTTGGAGCTCCCTTGATGGTGTGGCACACCTTTCATTTGGGCACGCTTCTCCTTGGCCTTGTTGTGTTCGGCTAGCCATTCGGGAGAGGACCACTCATCCACCAATGCCTCCCAACAGTCCATCCTATCCGCACACCATCTCGGGGGCACCTAAGTTAAACAAGAGAAATTTTAGTGCTACGCCTACGAATCAAATCAAAGAAACTAAGTACAAGGCCTTAAGAATAGATAATTACCTTCATAAACTTCTCCTTACTCAGATAATTTTCATGGCACTTCTTCTTGGCCCTCTTAATGTTACTCGAGGCGTAGTAGTCTCGAATAGCCTGCACCCGAGCCTCGTGCCGTAAGTTCTGAAGTAGGCGCTTGCACTCGGCTTCGAGAACAACAGCCTCTCTCGCCTCGTCTTCCTCAAGACACCTATAGAAGGTCTACAATCAAACAAGACAACACATTAGACACTGATTAGTACAATCACTAGGTGTTGTTGATTTTTAATTATGTAAAGGAGAAATTACCCAAAAGCGACGGATCACAATGTCATCCACCGTCTCGCACAAGACACCGTCGACCATCTCCTCCGGCGTGGCCGTGGCAGCCTTGTACAGCTCCCAGGTCAGTGCTTCATGTGGAGACTCACCCTCACCGGGCAACTGGACCTTCCCCGGGAAGTGTTACTGCTAACGTACATAATAAAAGCTACTAATGACGAAAGTCCTAAGGCCTGCCTGTTGGCCTCCTGGGGGTGGCTTCTTGTCTTTTGGCGTTGACTAGAAGTGAGGTCTTATGAGTGACAGACGACTGTCGAGTGGAGGAAGAAGTCTCCGAGTGGATTGTTTGTCGAGTGACTTGAGCGCCACCGGGAATCCAGTCGGAAGCTTACTTGTGATCTTCAAGTCCTCCAATGTAGTGTCCTTAGGTAGGGTATGTAGGTCAGGCCTAGGACCCTACCCTAGGTACATATCCTTGTTAGTAGCCCCGGAATGGATCAGGTTTCGAGTGGTGAATGGGGATATCGATGTCAGTTCAGAACAAGGCACCAAATCTTCCAAACGATATTCGGGGCTTCAATGAAACTTGCATCGATTGAACTCTTCGTCATTCGCCCGGATCAATTCAGCCTTGAAAGTGCCCGAGTGAATGTTCAATGCCAATTTTGTTCCGAGTGATCGAAAGGAATCTGATGGGTCGGTCTATTAGACCCGGATCTTGCGGGGTACAAAATTTGGGAAGCGTGCGTGCCTGCGGCGATGACGCCACGATCGGGGAAACTGTGGGCATGACGCCTCAATTCTTGTGCCGGTCATTTCGCCACATACAGGGCATCGGATGTGGTTGACGTGTGCGCTGATCTCGCGGGCCCACCCTTCAGTGAGGCACTCAGCGGGGTATAAATCCCGAAGCACCGCGGATTGCACAATAATCTCCCCCAAACTTCCTCTCTTCCTCCGCGTGCTCTGTCCTCAGCGCAACACTCCGCTTTTCTCCTGCGAGCACAGCTACCGCGATGACGAAGGGAACCATGGAGAAGTTAGAGCATGCCAAGAAGGGGGCGGCAAAAGGCAAGGGAAAGAAGCCTTCAAGCGCTCGGTTCACCATGCCGTCGGGATGGATCCAGGGAGACTTTCTCCCCTCGTTGGTCACTTCAGCGGTCATTGACGGCCTGGTTGCCGATGGGCTTGTCGCAGACGGTGCTTGGAGGTTGTCGGAGGGAGAGCGCGAGCCGAAGCCACGTGAAGGAGAGCGGGTTCTCCTCCTCTCCCATGTCGAAAGAGGTTTTTCTATACCTCCCCGCCCATTCATTAGAGGGTTTCTGAACTTCTTTGGTGCTCAGCTCCACCACTTCCTGCCGAATGCCATTTCCTACTTTCTTTCATCACTTTGTGTGAGTGCTTCCTGGGCTGTCCTCCTCACTGGGGGCTATTCATGCACATCTTCACGGTTAGATCTCAGACTGTAAAGAAAGCCCTCCCCGAGGACGGGAAAACTCATGTATTGCAGTTGTGTGGGGGTCTAGGACTTCAAAAGGGAGCTTGTAGTTCTTTCCCTTCTATGACCTTTCCTGAATCTGTTAGAGGCTAGCAGTCGACATGGTTTTATTGCAAAGATGTAGCTTCTCCCAACATGTCGACTGGTATTTCCCCTTTCACATCTGATCGTCCAGCCGTCCCCAAGTCTCTAAAGGTGTCAGAAGAGGAACTAGTCCAAGGGGAATCTTGGTGGATGCCATGGTGAAACTTATTCGGGGTGGAGTGACTGGCATGGATCTCTTGGAAACATTCCTCACTTGACGGATTCAGCCGCTCCAGGCCAGGGATCACACCATGTGGCACTATGCAGGCCCCAAGGATTCGACCAGGACGCACCCATAAGAGGTTTCACAAAAGACTGTCGAGCAATGGCTTCGTAGTATCACCAGCACATGCGACAATCCCTTAGGAGCCAAGAGGATCCGACCTTACTCGACCGAAAACTCGCCGAAGAATCTGGTAAGTTGCACTTTGTTAACTGAAGTACTTGTACTATCGAGTGATCGATTGATTTATTGACTGGCTTCCTTGTTTGAATCACTCAGGAGTGGACGCATATGTACTCGCCTGTACCCAATGGGAACCAACCTGAAGATGGCAGGGAGAGCGAGGGCGGCAGAATGGACGTCGACGACTCTTATGACTCTGAAGATGAATATGAAGACTGTAGTGAGAACAAGGCAGAAGTAAAGTCTTCTCCTCGCACCGAACGCCGCTCCAAGTCTCGCCAAGACCCTACGATTGCTGAGGACAAGGCCCCGGACCCATGTGAGAAGAACCCAAAGCAGAGCCGACCTTCGACCGTCGAGTCAAGTGAAAGATCGGCGAAGCAATCCAAGCTCAGCGTAGCAAAACCTCACAAAGCTCTGCCCCACATGAGGACGGTTGTGCCTGTCATATCCACGTAAGTGTTTTACTTTAGAAATTCCCACTGTTGGTTGTGACTTTGAATTCTTGTTGACCGAGTGTCGTTTGATCCATGAGAGCTTCTACTTCAGTAATGTCGCCTCCACGTGATAAAGGGGATGCAATAGACATAGACACTACAGACACGGCCATTTCCCACATAGGTAAACAAATCTTCAGTTCTGCTTCTCGAATGGGGTTCGTCGATTGCAAAAGTTAATGTTTCCAATTGATATTTGCAGAAATCATCCAGCTGGAAGATGATGAGGAATACCCTCGGGGTACGGGAGGCGAAGGCGAGGTCTTCGGCACCCTGAACACACGCACTCGAAGAACTTCGTCCGCGTAGACGCCTCAACGATCGACTGCCAGGTCCTCCCAGGGGATAAGTGACTCGACACGGGTCAGAGCTGACCCTATAGTTCCTCTGACGAGTGCCCATCCAGCTGCTTCAACTATCGTGACGTCGACTCCAACCGGACCTGCTTAGACTACCTCGACTGCCCCAGCTATTATGTAGATCCCACCAGTGATGGCCTTTCCTCTACACCGCGTTCCGGAAGATCAGACCAGAGCCACAAAGGAGGCCATGATCCAGGAAGAGCAGATGATGCTACACACCAAGGAGGCGTACGAGGCCAGCAAGTTGGCTTACGATGCCAGCACAGCGCTTCGCACTAATGTCCGAGTAAGTTCGATTGTAAGTACATTTCCGATTGAATTCCTGTCTTCTATGATTGTACACCCATTGGGTTTTTGTTTTCCACTTGTAGAATGTTTGAAAGTTCTCCACTCGAATAGATCAGGTCTTAATCGAGTAGGTTTTGGGTCAGTGGGCCACTCTACATGCACCCACTGGTTGTAGTCCCCGACACCGTTGTCGAGTGCTTGCACCGGCAGGGGTCTTACAGTTTTTCGTATGCGAGATATGTTTGCCCTTGATCGCACCACTCCAAAGCTACTTTGTAGGTTTCCTGGATATCATTAGTCAACCATGATATGACGCTACATAAGGATAGACTGCACTTGACGGTTGTCAGTGCATTCTCATCCTGACTTTCAACCCACTTCATTCTCATCCTCACTTTCTGTGCTTTGAACCGAGTGCTTTCACTCGAACAAACGTACGTAATGAAAATCGCCGACTCCAAGTGTGACTCAACAACGTTGTTTCTTTAGATACCATGAACAAAGCGCTCGAGGACAAGGACAAAGCGCTTGCTGATGCCCAACGGGTGGCGAAGGAGAAAATTGAAGCTGCCGACCAAAAGTTGATTGCTGCCAAGAAGATGGAGGAGGAGAACTCGAAACTGAAGCACGAGTGTGTGGACCTCATCAAGAGAACTGAACAGGTAACCAAGAGGAGCAATGGCCTGGAGAAGCACTTGGGGGAGTTCTCGAGGATGATGTACATCATGCTCGACGGTGGGTATCTCTGTCGACTGAACTTTATAAAATCTTTGATGACTGTATCTCATCAATCCTCCTCCCATTCTTTCTTCCCAACAGAATTCTGCCAGGACTTTGAAAAAGAGACTGAGGATATCGAACCCAATTTGGATCCCACCAAGTCACCTGTTGGAGATGTGGTGGCCATGAACATGCTCAGACTCAACTTTAGGCTCCAGGGTGTTCACGCATATGTCATCCGACTGAAATCTGCGATGGAGAGGATTGACAAGGAACTGTGGCCGGAAGACACTCTTCATCTCGACCTCACATCTATGATGGCACGCCTGAATGACCTCCCCAGTCAAATGCAGGCCTGGAAGAAATCTGTTGCTCGTTGCGTAGCTGACATGGCACTCTCCCTCATTAGGGTCCATTGCAAGGATGCGAAGGAAGACAAGTTGAAGGAGCTCCGAGTGGTTAACACAAAGAAACTTCAGTTTGAAGATTTCATGGAGGCCTTCATCGACACAGCCACCAGGATCATAGACGGCATTAACTTGGACATGTTCGTCAAGCCAGCCAGCCCGTTGGGTGCTTGAAAAACTTGATCTTGAGAGAAAAACTTCATTTTCCTCGGTATGCCGAGTGGAATTGTATCAAATTTAAAACTTTATTTAGGACTTAAGCCTTAGCATGTTTTCTTTCTCGCGAAACATTTATCCATGATTAAACCTTTGGATTTATCAGCATTTGGCTTTCAATCATTTGTCTGACTGGATTTGTTTTTTGACTTAGGCGAAAGCTGGTTCACAGCTAAGCCCCCAAGCGTGAGGATTGCTCAATACTCGAAGTATCTTTGAACCTAAGCAAAGACTAATTCGCAAATAGGTCGTCGAGTGGATGGACTACTATCCACTCGGCAGGGATTTTAACTTAGGCAAAAGCATGTTCATAGCTAAGCCCCCGAGTGTGAGGATTGCTCAATACTCGGAGCATCTTTGAACCTAAGCGAAGACTGATTCGCAAATAGGTCGTCGAGTGGATGGACTACTATCCACTCAGCAAAGGTTTTAACTTAGGCGAAAGCATGTTCGCAACTAAGTCCTCGGGTGTGAGGATTCCTCAACACTCGTAGATGAGTTTTGAACTCAGATGAAGGCTGGTTCGTAGCTAAGTCGTCGAGTGAATGGACTGCTATCCACCCGACAGGGTTTTTAGCTTAGGCGAAAGCGTGTTCGCAGCTAAGTCCCCGAGTGTGACGATTTCTCGACACTCGTAGAGGAGTTTTGAACTTAGACGAAGGCTGGTTCATAGCTAAGTCGTCGAGTGAATGGACTGCTATCCACCCAACAGGGTTTTTAGCTTAGCCGAAAGCGTGTTCGCAGCTAAGTCCCCGAGTGTCAGGATTGCTCAACACTCGGAGAGGAGTTTTGAACTTAGACGAAGTTTGGTTCATAGCTAAGTCGTCGAGTGAATGGACTGCTATCCACCCAATAGGGTTTTTAACTTATGCGACATCATGTTCTCAGCTAAGCCCTTAAGTGCGAGGATTGCTCGACGCTTGGAGAATTCCCAACTGTGAAACTGTTCGACCGGAATCGACAAAAAACTACAGAAGTCTGATTTGCATAGATGAAGTATTTTATTACATCAAAAACCCTTTTTCTCTAAGTATAAAAGCGTTGGAGCAGATCTGCATTCCAGGCCCGTGGCTCATCTATCTGCTTGTTGAGATTGTACAAGTAATAGGCTCCGTTGTTCAACACTTTGGTTATGACGAAGGGACCTTCCCATGCTGGAGCAAGCTTGTGGGGTCGCTATTGATCCAATCGGAGTACCAAGTCTCCCTCATTAAATGACCGACTCTTGACATTCTTCGCATGGAAGGGCTGCAGATCTTGCTGATAAGCCATAGTCCAGATCAGAGCCATCTCTCGCTCTTCTTCCAGCAGATCGACGCCATCTTGCTTGGCTTGTTCAGCTTCAGCTTCAGAATAAAGTTCCACTCGGGGAGAATTTTGAAACAAATCACTTGACAGGATAGCTTCGGCTCCATAGACCAGGAAAAAAGGAGTCCGTCCAGTCGACCAATTAGGTGTCATTCTCAGGCCCCATAAAACAGACGATAGATCAGTTACCCAGGCTCCGGCGGCATGATCCAAGTCACGCATGAGGCGAGGCTTCAGACCTTGCAAGATGAGGCCATTTGCACGCTCAACTTGTCCATTGGTTTGAGGATGTGCAACAGATGCATAATCCACCCGAGTGCCTTGGGAGGTGCTGAAGTTTCCGAATTCTTCCGAGTCAAAGTTGGTGCCATTATACATGATAATGTTGTGAGGAACGCCGTATCGAAAAATTATTTATCTCATGAATGTGACCACCGTGCGGGAGTTCAACTTCTTGATTGGCTTGGCTTCTATCCATTTTGTAAATGTGTCGACTGCAACCAGCAAATGAGTAAATCCGCCTTTTCTAGTCCGAAAGGGACCAACCATGTCGAGTCCCAAAACAACAAATGGCCAGGCAAGGGGGATCATCTTCAGAGCGGATGCCGGCTTGTGGGACAAGTTTGCATAGAATTGGCATCCATCACAATGATCGACAATGTCTTTAGCCATCTCATTGGTCCGTGGCCAAAAGAAACCAGCTCAGTATACTTTAGCGACGATTCTCCATGAGGATGCATGATGGACGCACTTTCTCGAGTGGATTTCATCCAGAATCACTCGACCTTCTTCGGGGGTGATGCAACGCTGCGTCACGCCCATCGCGCGTTGTCTGAACAGTTGATCCCCAACCACAGTAAAGGCTTTCGACCTATGCACGATCTGTCGAGCTTCAGTCTCATCTTTAGGGAGTTCTTGTCTGAGGATATAGGCAATGTAGGGCACCATCCGGTCGGGAATGACGACCAGAATCTCCATAACCAAATCAATTACCGCAGGAACATCGATTCCAGTCGGATCGGTGGAGCTCATAGCTTGTGGGGGCTCTTCGATGAAAGGATCCTCTTGCACCGAAGGAGTATGTAGGTGATCTAAAAACACATTACTAGGTACGGGCCGTCGAGTGGACCCAATCTTTGCTAGTTCGTCAGCCGCTTGATTCTTTAGTCGGAGAACATGCTGAAGTTCCAGGCCTTCGAATTTCTTTTCGAACTTTCTAACAATACTGCAGTACCCAGTCATAGCAGGGTTTCGAACATCCCACTCTTTCATCACTTGATTTACCACCAAATCTGAGTTGCCATAAACCATCAGGCGTTTGACGCCGAGTGAAATAGCCATGCGCAACCCATACAAAGTGCTTCATATTCTGCCTCATTGTTGGAGGAATCGAAGTGAATATGCAAGACGTAACTGAGCTTGTCGCCCTTTGGAGATATCAGGACAACACCAGCGCCGGACCCATTCAACATTTTAGAGCTGTCGAAGAACATGGTCGAGTGTGCCGAGTGAATCTAGGTTGGCTGTTGCTGTTCAATCCACTCGGCAATAAAATCCTCAAGTGTGTGAGACTTGATCGCTTTCTTGGCTTCAAACTTAATGTCAAAGTATAAGAGTTCGATTGCCCACTTAGCCACTTGACCAAATGCATCCTGATTGTTTAGAATCTCGGATAACGGAACATCACTGGCGACTGAAATCGAGTGGTCTTGAAAATAATGTGCCACCTTCTTCGCAGATAGGTAAATACCATAAACCAGCTGCTGGTAGTGTGGATATATTTGCTTCGAGGGAGACAAAACCTCAGAAACATAATAAAATGGTCGTTGGACTTTCTAAGCTTTACCCTCCTCTTCCCGCTCGACAGTTAACACTGTATTGACGACCTGATTAGTGGCCGCGATGTACAGGAGCAAGGGCTCTTTGCTGCAAGGAGCGGCGAGCACCGGTTGGGTGGACAGCAGGGCTTTGAGTTCAACAAACACTGCTTCGGCTTCAAGAGTCCACTTGAACGTGTCGGACTTCTTCATCAGTCAGTACAAAGGCAATGCCTTCTCACCGAGACGAGAAATGAATTGACTCAATGCTGCCAAGCAACCTGTGAGTTTCTGAACATCGTGCACTCGCACGGGAGTCTTCATTCGGGTAATGGCGTTGATTTTCTCAGGGTTGACGTCGATCCCTCATTCAGAAATGAGAAAACCGAGTAACTTGCCGCCAGGGACGCCGAAAGTACACTTTGCCGGATTCAGCTTTATATCGTATCTCCTCAGGTTGGCGAATGTTTCGGCCAAGTCAGCCAGCAGGTTGGAACCTTTGCGGGACTTGACAACTCTATCATCCATGTACGCCTCGACATTCCGAGGGATCTGGTCGAGTAAACACTTCTGAATCATGTGCATGAAAGTAGCACCGGCATTTTTCAGACCGAATGGCATAGTGATGTAGCAAAAACGCTCGAACTGGGTGATGAAGGCTGTTTTTATTTCATCTGGGCAATACAGACGGATCTGATGGTACCCATAGTAAGCATCTAGAAACGATAAACGCTCGCATCCCGCAGTCGAGTCGACAAACTTGATCTATGCGGGGGAGCGGAAAATGATCTTTTGGGCAGAACCGATTGATATGTGTGAAGTCAATGAACATATGCAACGACTTATCCTTCTTGGGCACCATGACAACATTCGAGAGACACCCGGAGTGGTAAATCTCCCGAATGAACTTGGCCTGCAAGAGACGGGCCACTTCTTCACCGATTGCTTTACGCGTCTCCGCTGCCGATCGATGCAAATGCTCTTTGATGGGTTTAGCTTTCAGATCAACTCTCAGACGGTGCTCAACCAGGCCCCTAGGAACCCCCGGCATGTCAGCAGGCTTCCATGCGAAGATGTCCCAGTTCTCAGGGAGGAACTAGATGATCTCGACTTCCTATTTACTGTCGAGTGTTGATGATATATTGGTCGGGGCAGCAGTTGGATCCGTCGGGTGGATGTACACTTTCTTCACTTCCCCTGCTGACTAAAATGCCAACTCAGAAGTGAGCTTCTTTGAGCGGAGCAAATCAGCAGGGTCAGCGCTCTTCTTGTATTCTTCTAGCTCGACCATCGCCATCTGGTGATCAGCGATCTTGGAGCCTTGCCGGAGGCATTCTTCAGCCCGCTGTCGATTGCCAGTGACCGTGATCACACCCCTAGGGACCGACATCTTCATCTTGAGATACACGTAACATGGACGGGCCATGAAACGAGCATACGCGGGTCGACCCAAAATGGCATGATAAACACTCTGGAAACCCACGACTTCAAATGTCAACTTTTCCTTTCGAATTTTTTTATCGTTCCCGAATGTCATGTCCAATGCAATCTGGCCGAGTGACTTGGCCTTCTTCCCTAGGATGACTTCGTGAAATTGCATGTTGCTTTCACTCGGTCGGGACATCGAAATGCCCATCCCTTTTAGGGTATCTGCATGAGGATGTTCAGACCGCTGCCATCGTCGATGAGAACCTTTCGGAGTCAACTGCCCCCCACCACCGGATCAACCACCAGAGCCTACCGACCAGGAGTGGCTACATGAGTAGGATGATCTATTTGGTCGAATGTGATGGCATACTGGGACCACTTGAGGTAGGTGGGGGTGGCAGGTACGGCCATGTTGACTTCCCGGTTGATAACCTTCAATCGACTCTTGCTTTCTACATCAGCAAAAATAACAAGTGTAGGGGTGACATCTGGGAATGTTTCTTTATCTTCATCATCCTTCTCAGGAGTCTTATCACTCGGCGGAGTCTCTTTGAACTGCTGGATAAGCGTTCGACACTGCCGAGTGGTGTGCTTGGGCAAAATCACATTGCCTTCCTCATCTTTCCTTGTGTGGATTGCACACGGCTGATCCATCACATCAGTCCCTAACTGATTCTTTCCTTTCTTAGGGGCAAATTGTCCTTTAGCTTTCCCCTTATTCTTTGCCTGAGTCGCCAGGGTTGCTGCCTCTGCTTGGATCGGACCATCAACCTTCCGCTTCTGCTTCCGATTGGAATTACCGCCACCATCATTGATGACTACTTTTCCTTTACCGCTACGGAGGCGGTCTTCTTCCTCACCATTGGCATATCGAGTGGTGATTTCCATCATCTTGCTGAGTGATATGTCGCCCGTTCAACCGAACTTCAAGTAAAGATCTCTCTATTTCACACCAGCCTTGAAGGCACACACAACTTGATGTTGGGAAACATTCTCCACTGTACGATGCAGAGTGGACCAACGCTGAATGTAATCCCTGAAGGTCTCATTGGGCTTCTGGGCACAATACTGGAAGTCGACCAACCCGGTAGGATGCTTGCAAGTGCCCTTGAATGTTTGGAAACATTCTCCACTGTATGATGCAGAGTGGACCAACGCTGAATGTAATCCCTCAAGGTCTCATTGGGCTTCTGGACACAATGTTGTAAGTCGACCAGCCCGGTAAGACGCTTGCAAGTGCCCTCGAATGTTCGGACTAACACTCAGGCAAGATCTTCCCAATAATATATACTAGATGGAGCCAAGTGATTCAACCAAGGACGAGCTGAACCATCCAACATCAAGGACAGTTGTTTCATTGCAACGTTATCATTGCCACCACCAATCCGAACAGTCACTCGGTAATCATCCAACCAAGTCTCTAGCTTTGACTCACCAAAAAACTTCCCGATCCCAGCCGCTGACCTGAAGTTAGGGGGAATCTCTGCAAAATGGATGGCCCTGCTAAAACACTTAGGACCAGAAATCACAGCTGAGCTACCACTCAGAAAATCTTTGTCTTGTCCTTCTCTGTGGGCTCTGCCCCTGTCGATCCGCTTCTGAGTGAGGAGATCACAAGCATCAAACCCCACATTCCGCTCGTCACCGAACGAGCGCCTTTCGTCTGGGTGCCAGGGCATGCACGTACCACCCTGTGGAGGAGTGGGCACTCGACGATGGTCTTTCCGGTGAAACTGATCTCTGACCCGAACTTCACGAAAACCTCCACCACTTCAGTGTAAGGGCGATCCAGGGTTGTGTGCCGACTAAACGGTTTCCGCCCTGGGTGAGTTGCTGTGTATCCTATTACGCAACTACCGAATAGCAGAATTATGATGCTGCGCTGCATCTAGCAAAGCTCTGATCTGCATCAACCCTCTTCTAGCCTATGACCACGCGGCTGAATGGAGTCTGCTATCCTAGCAGCAGCTGCAACATTTAACACAGGAGTACGATATACCTCAACGTTGTTGTGAGATCCAGTCTGAAACAGCTGTCGATGACGTTGACCGGAAACTGGTGGGCACTAGCGAGAGCGCTCGTCGAGTTCTCTCTAGAGCTCTTCCAACCGAATATGCGTGGCCTCCAAGGCCTGGCCTCGGCGGTTGTACCGACGATGGGAGTATGAAGGACTTCACCATCGTGATGCGGCTGTTCACTTGACAGGCCGCCAGCATCGCGCTTGCCGTGGCCAAAGCCTGGTGGCGGGCTTTGATGAGAGCCCGCCATAAGGACCTCCACTGCAGGATCACAGCTCTCGCACTCGGAGGTAACATTGGACTGATCGGAGTCCGACTTGAACACGCAGTGGAGGGACTCGGCGGGCTCGAGCGCTGCAATCTGTGGAGAAGCAATTTGGCGAGCTACTACATGCTTGACCCATCGTTGGAGTCATGAGCACCCAGACCGCTTGCAACAACAAACAGCGAGGGGCTTCGATGCATAGGGAGTCGATGGCTGATGCAGCAACACGCCATAGGGACTCGCGCCAAAGTGCGCAGCCCCGCGAATTGGGAGTGCCTCGACGTCGAGAGGTGCTTCCTGTAGCCATGCCGAATCGTCGGTGATGAAGGTGAGCGCTCCGAAATCGATCTCGTGGCCTAGAGCAAAAACACCGCCGGAAGACATGTCAAAGGAGAAAAAACACAACCTCGCTAGAAGTCGCGTTGACGCCTGCCCCACGATGGGCGCCAACTGTCATGGGAACGTGCCTGGAAGTAGAATGTAGGGGTATGAAGGGAGAGGGCAGAGTCCTAGCTATGGCGAGGGTGTATACACGAATGTATGAGTTCAGGCCCCTGTCGTGGAGGCAACAGCCCTATGTCTCAGTGCTCTGGAGCTTTGTCATGTGGAATGTCATGATTACCCATAATTACCCCTCATAATTACCCATAATTACCCCTCATAATTACCCATAATTACCCATAATTAACAGTGGTTGCGAACCTTTGTGCCATAGGAGAGCGGCAACTTATATAGAGTTTGCTACCCCTCATAATTACCCGGCATCCAACGGTCCGATCGTGGGTTTAAAGACTAGTGTTACTAGTAACGTACATAATAAAAGCTACTAATGACAAAAGGCCTAACTCCTGCCTATTGGCCTCCTGGGGGTGGCTTCTGGTCTTCTGGCGTCGACTGGAAGTGAGGTCTTCCGAGTGACACACGACTACCGAGTGGAGGAAGAAGTCTCCGAGTGGATTGCTTAGTTTAGCATAGAACTACTAGAAGCAACATCATTGGGTTTAGCATTTTTATTGTTGCTACTAGATGAAGAACCTTTCTTGCCTTTGTTACTAGATTGCTTAGTTATAACTTGAGGCATGAAAGTAGACAAGAGTAGTCGTTTGGCTAGATAAGATGAAGTCTTCTTTCGGAGATTGTCATTGATAGCTTTGAGTAACTCATGCTCTTGCTCCAAGTTGAGCTTCACGAAGCATAGCTTCTCATGAGTTCTCACAAGCTCTCTATGATCTTCGAGAGTAGATTCATGAGCTAACTTAAGAGTGTTTAGTTCTTTAGTTAGTTGTTCTATTTTCATCTTATCATCATCAAGTGACTCATCTTGACTAGCATGAGACTTATCAAGTTCATTTTGATCCACATTACTAGTTTTATCACAAAGCAAGTCATTATCCCAAAGCAAATCATCTTCGTCACTATCAAAATCAAGATACTCGGGGTGTGATACCTTGGGGCCTTTAGCCATGAAACAACTTCCACTCCCTTCGTTTGGTGAATCAAATAGATCGTATGAGTTGGTAGTCACTAGAGAAATGCTTTATCGTAGGAGTATTTCAATTAGGATCCAAGTAAGAGTACTTGATCATAGGTCATACTCATCGGTTAAGCACAAGTGGGGTTACCACTTTTACATAAAGCATTTAATGTTGTCACATACTAAGAGATGCTTTGACTCAAGTCTTCGAGTAAAGCTCCCCCTTAATGTGACATCCCCCCATAAGAGGGATAAACTAACCTTGGGTTTTGTCGATGAAGACTTCATGTTGGTGAGGTAGTTGTGGATGCTCAATGTTGATGAAGATCACCAAGATTTGGGAGCATCCTTGTTGTTTCCTTACTCCTCTCACCTACATGGGTTAGTCCCAACACACAAGAGACAAATACAAGGATATATATGGACATGGAGTGCAAATCATATGTTATGATGTCCATTGATTAGTTGATTACCTTGACTCCTTGAACTATTACATTGAGTTGATGCTGAGTGCAAAAAGTCCTTGCCAATAATGAATGTGAGTGAATTTCATTGGCAAGGTCACCCCTCAAGAACTTACTAGTTCTTCTTCTTGGGGACCCACATCAAGTTGATGGGGATCCTTGGTGTTGGAGTAGCCTTTGTAGTAGTTGAGCTTGAAGTAGCCTTGGGAACCCAGTCCACCAAAGCTAGGGGTTCATTTTCATATGAGTCAATTTCCTCTTGAAGCTTGTTTTTGCCCTTGAGCTTGTGGTCTTGTGGTGGAAAGTCACCTGGAGTGTTTGTCCCCTTGGGAAGAGTATTTTCAAACTTCTACTTTTGAGGAACAAACTTGGGCTTGGTATATTGACCTTCTTCCCCCTCAACTCCATTAGCGTTGAAGTAGCCAACACCACGATTCTTCCGGTATCCTCCTTGCTTGCGTAAAATTTCCTCAAATTGCTTACATCCGGCAAGACTCTTGTAGATACCTTTTTCTATAATTCTTTTCAATAAAGCATTTTATTGCTCAAGTTTAACTTGGCTAAGAGAATCATCATTGGTGGAATCAATAGAACTACTAGAAGCAACATCATTGGGTTTAGCATTGTTATTGTTGCTACTAGATGAAGAGCCTTTCTTGCCTTTGTTACTAGATTGCTTAGTTTTAACTTGAGGCATGAAAGTAGACAAGAGTAGTAATTTAGCTAGATAACACGAAGTCTTCTTTCGGAGATCGTCATTGATAGCTTTGAGAAACTCATGCTCTTGCTCCAAGTTGAGCTTCTCGCAGCGTAGCTTCTCATGAGTTCTCACAAGCTCTCTATGATCTTCGAGAGTAGATTCATGAGCTAACTTAAGAGTGTTTAGTTCTTTAGTTAGTTGTTATATTTTCATCTTATCATCATCAAATGACTCATCTTGACTAGGATGAGAGTTATCAAGTTCATTTTGATTAACATTACTAGTTTTATCACAAAGCAAGTCATCATCACAAAGCAATTCATCTTCATCACTATCAAACTCGAGATACTCGGGGTGTGATACCTTGGGGCCTTTAGCCATGAAGCAACTTCCACTCCCTTTGTTTGGTGAATAAAAGAGATCGTAGGAGTTGGTAGTCACTAGAGCAATTCCGGCAACACCATCATCTTGACTATAGTCGGAGTCGGAGTGATAGCTTCTCTCAGAGTTGTTGTCGGAGTCGGAGCCGGAAACCCATTCACCAACATGACCTTGATGTTTTGTTCTTGCGTAGATCTTGGTGTACTTGTCCTTCTTCTTCGAATCTCTACTTCTCCTTGAGTGTCTTCGTTCATAACGATCAGCTCTACTCCTTCTCTCTCTTTGTGGTGACTCATTCCTTGAGCTTCGTCTTCGAGGTGACTCTTCTCTTATTTTGTAGGGAGTCGTGCACAAATTTGAGTAGTGTCCGGGCTTCCCACAATTGTAGCAATTTCGGTCACGACTTGACGAATGCTTCTCTTCATATCTTGAGTTAGAGTTTCTTTCTTTGCCTCTATTCTTGTAGAACTTGTTGAATTTCTTGACCATGAGGCTTATCTCTTCATTGGTGACAAGGTTGTTGCTTGAAGTTGTGGGAGCATCACTTGTGGATTTGTAAGCACCGCTTGTCGGGACCCCGATCCTAAGTCATGAGAATCCAGACTGTAACATATCACATCACTTTGTAGCCTCACGCACGGTAAGTTCCACGGCTGCAGCCTTACCTTAGCCGGGACCATTTGCGTCTTTTGGCTCACGTATGTGAACATGTCGCTGGCAATCAAACGACAGAGAACCCGGGCCGACATAACTATTCATAGTACCCAATCGGCACATCCTTATGGAAACAGGCATACATAACCCAGCAATGCAGGTGTCGACCTCAAGCGTGTGTAGACGAGTCATAGCAAGCTACAGGGACTCCATTACGTCATGAGACACGAATGCCATCACTGCACGTAGACGAGTCGTACCGGGCTACAGGGACTCCATTACACCACGAGACATTTCCCCGAAGGGACAAACACAGCAGCAAAGAAGGATACATGTCGGTCAATCAATGTGTCCGGAGCAGTAGCAAGCTACCATGGCTCGGTGGAGGCACAAAGAGGCAGTTTCCCGTAAGGAGTACTACTAAAGGCACACGACTAGGTGTCTGATACCATACATACCGTTGCACGTCACACGTACGCACGACATGCCCGATATGCATAGATACAACCATGACATCACAACATAACTATACAACAACATGACATTTATTTAAGAGGCTCAGATGAGCCTTGCATAATATGTTCTTACAGATAGGGGTCACATGACCCGACACTCAAGTCATACAAACATGTTCATACAAACCAAGCGGAAGCATAAGCTATCTGAGTACAGACAGATGAAAGGATAAAAAGGAACATGGCCTGACTATCTACAGCCCGCCACAGGGCATAGGTCATAGCTGGGACACCAGCTATTCGGCATCGTCAATGTCTAGAAAGAACCCACCTAATGGGTCCTGTGTCTCATCTGCAACATTTATTAAGAAAACGTGAGTACAAACATACTCAGCAAGTCTTTAAAACAGACCTAGTCTATTCATGATCATGTATCAACAAAGGGGGAGGTGGAGTTTATGCAGCAATGCCAGCTTTGACTCATGGCTAACCTACACTACTCAATTTTAACTCTTTGTTTACATTTTAGATATCGCACACGAGTCCACTAACTCCATAGCAATACACCACCATGGATTCACTTCCCTCTCCTAGGAGAGTGCCATCCACGGTACTCACACTTGTCTTGATATTTTTATGAGTATCCATTTTATTATGTATGAACAGCATAAGTTCACCAAGTAGTCCATATCCGAGGACGTGGCTATTCGAATAGTTTCATACCCTGCAGGGGTGTAATTCTTCACACACGCTCTTGCCACTTATCGTTGTGTGCTCATAAAACCACGCACCTCGGCAACCTTCACGCGGATGCCAGCGAGGGAGTCGGCCACGATCGTCAAACACATAAGACCTCTAGTCCAGGCTATCGCCTATTTGAGACTGAACCCGCACGGAAGTCCGACCGAAGATTCCTTTACGGCCCCAAACGATGTGCGCAGGCTTCCCAAGCCCACCATCTGGGTGACCCTTGGTACACCGTGCCACTGCCTACCGCGTCGTAACCCACCCCTAGGGTCAGCGCTACGCACGGCCTCCAGCATGCTATAAACACCAGAAACTACTTGCAACTCCTGGACTAAGGACTAAGCGAATGATAAGTTGAGATGGTCAATTAAGTATCCCAACTTGTGGTAGTAACTAGTCTTGGATCACAAACACGGAACTCAGTTCCGAAGAACGGTCCAAATGAGACAACCGGCTATGTACTCCTACATAGCCTCTCATCGCTACCTTTACCAAATCGAGTTCATCATAATATCACCACATCAGAACAACATCGTTTCACTCAGTTCGTCACCCAGATGAATCAGACCTGACAGAACTCTAAGCATAGCAAGCATAGCAGGCAAAGTAAGCTAAGCACATCATGGCACAAGCATCTACCAGGTATGCTAGGTTGCGAGGTTTGACTATTTACTGTGACAATGTCAGGTTATGTAGCAGAATAGGATCATCTACCGTGTATGACTGACATGTGATTGACTGTCCTAATGCAATAGACAAGATCAGGAGTGAGAGACAAGGATGTTATCGGAATGATCAAAGGGGTTGCTTGCCTTGCTGGGTAGCAGAAAGGTTCTCTCCTTCGTCGGGATACTCGGGGGTATCCTCAGAAGCAGGGCCTATTGCAATGCAGATAAGAAACAATTAACAGACGCAAGTGCAACAATATGGTGCATGATCATGGCATGATAACATGTATGGATGAGCTAATGCAATTAGTATTCAAGTTAATTTGAAATGAGTTTGAATATAGGTTCAAAATCGTTCTTTATTTCAAATTCCATATACTAACCTATTGGTAATTGTCAATGTTCACCTATTAAGATTTCTCTAACATGCATGCCAATAGCACGATTGGATTCATTGAATTTTTCTGATAAATTTTCATATATAAATTATTTTCATATGATTTACAGATAAATTTATATGAATTTTTGAAGTTTTGAATAATTTCTAGAATTATTTTTAAACTAGAAAATGGAATTATGGCGTCAGCCTGACGTCACCACGACGTCAGTGGGTCGGCTGACCTGCCAGGTCAAACTTGACAGTGTGGGGCCCTCATGTCAGCATCAGGGGGCTAATCCATGCGCTGACTGAGGTTTGACCCACATGCGGGGCCCACTGTCAGTGACTAGGGCTAATTAACTAGGGGGGTTTAGCCCCCTAATGACGGCCACATCGGCACCCATCTGAGCGGGGCCGGCAGCAACCATCCGCAAAGCGGCGACTCGTCGGAACGCGCCTCCGACGACCATTTGGCACGCGGAGGTCACAGGGAGGCGGCCCGTGCACTGGCGCATCTAGCAGAGCTGCTAAGGGGGCTCGGGGGCGACCGGAACGGCGGCCAACGACAACCCGAGCGGCGGAGAGCTTCGGCAATGGCGGGAACGGCAGCTACAGCGGGGTGTAGGCCGCGAGAAAGGGGGGAAACGGAGCAGGAGCTCACTACGGGGTCGTTGGGGACGACGGTAGGCTCGAGGACGCGCTGACGAGCTCGAATCGTCGGAGAGGAGCTTTGGCGGCCGGCGGGGAGAAAGCGGCGACAAGGCATCGTGGATGGCTCTTGGCATCTTCTAGCCCCACATAGAGGACTAGGGGGTCGCTACAGGGATGCTGGTGGGCTTAGATGGGCGCGGGTGAGGCTAGAACAGCGGCTACGCGATGGCGAGGAGCTTGGCCATGGCGGAGCAGAGAGGGAAGAGAGCGAGAGAGAGAGAGCGCGAGGGAGAGAAGGAGAGGAGAAGGAGGCCATGACGAGGGCCTCACGCTGGCGCCCTCCCAGCCCTCCAAGCCAGCAGCTAGGAAGGGAGGAGGTGGCCGGCGTGTGGCGACCACGCGCCCGGCGTCCTTCTGGCCGGAGGTGGAAGAAGACCAGTTCGCCCCTGGTGGGCTGGGCCGGCTTCTTCCCTGGCCCAGGTAGGCTTTTCTTTTTTTGTTTACTTTAATTCATTTCTTTTCTAGTTTTCTGACATTTGTTTTATTATTTTGCAGGTGCAAAATGACTTTGCAAAATATCCCAAGTATTTTATATCATCAAGTTGGAATATTTCAAACTTGTAGAAAAATAATTTCAGGATATTTTGAAGCTAAAATAATGATAATGATTTGTTTATCATTTTCAGGGGCTTTAACATTTATTTTTAAATTGCTTTAGGTATTCAAATAATTAAAATGATCCCTGTTATAATCATGTCCAAATTTAACAGACATAGGGAACAGTTTTATTGGGCATTTTGGATTTGTTGAATTTTCACCAAATTTGAATTGTTTGGATTCAAATTGAGCTTCGGCTTTCTTTTTATTCACCATTTCATGTTGATGCAATAGAATGAAACATGATGCAAGCACATGCTATCCTAGGACATCTAGCTAGGGATGTGACACCGCTAGACTTGTGATGAAGTTCTTCCTTATCCTTGAGTGTCATCTCATGAGGAACAATCCTTCCAATGACTTCCGTAGGCTTGAGATCTTTGTAGTTTGGCATCATTTGGATCAATGTGCACACGGTGTCGTATCTCTCATCCAAAGCTCTAAGTATCTTCTTGATGATGAATTTGTCGGTCATTTCTTTGCTTCCTAAGCCGGCAATCTCATTTGTGATGAGAGCTAGCCTAGAGTACATCTCTATGACTCCTTCGCCATCCTTCATCTTGAACTTGTCAAGCTGACCTTGAAGAACATCTAACTTGGATTCTCTCTCGGACTCAGTTCCTTCGTGCATATCAACCAAAGTATCCCAAATCTCTTTTGCATTCTCAAGACGGCTGATTTTTTTGAATTCTTTGAGGCATAAGCAGTTGAAGAGAATTTCGCATGCTTGAGAATTGAGTTGCAACATCTTGACCTCATTTGCGGTCGCTTCACGATCCGGTTCTCGTCCATCTGCAAAGAACTCACCTTGCAAGCCAACACGAACAATAGCCCAAACGGTGGGGTTATGACGAACAATATGCATTTTCATTTTGTCCTTTCAACTAGCAAAATAAGTGCCATCAAAGTATGGACCTCTACGGTGATAACTTCCCTCACTAGACGCCATACTCTCCTAGGTTGTGAGACCTAACCAATGGAGACCAAAGCTCTGATCCCACTTGTAGGATCGAAAGTATGTCTAGAGGGGGGGTGATTAGACTACTTGACCAAATAAAAGTTTTGCCTATATAAATTTTTAGGGTTGACTGTTTTTAGCATTTCATGGCAAGTCAAGTACACCCTACACATGCAAGTCTAAGAGTATATAGCAGCGGAAAGTAACAACGAGCATGTATAGAAGGGATAGGGTAGGAAGATCAAACGCAGTTGCAGACACGATGATTTTTCCCATGGTTCCGATAGGTGGCGCTATCGTACATCCACGTTTATGGAGTCTTGAACCAACGGAGGGTAACGGTCGCGAGAGTCCATGGAGGGATCCACCCAAAAGGGTCCACGAAGTAGCAACCTTGACTATGCCATAACGGCTTCCATCCATGAAGGACTAGCCTCACTATGGGTAGATCTTCACGAAGTAGGCGACCTCCTTTCCCTTACGAACTTCTTGGTTCACTCCACAACACGAAGTAGGAGGCCCCAAGCGACACCTAACCAATCTAGGAGGCACCACCCTCCAAAAGGTAATAGGCTTGGTAATGCCGATGAACTCCTTGCTCTTGTGGTTCAAGATGATAGACTCCTCAGCACCCAATCACTCTCTCACAGATTTGGCATGGTGGAAGATATGGGATTGGTGGAAAGCTAATTGGGGAGGCTAGAGATCAAGATCCATATGACTGGAGTGGAAGATCTTGACCTCAACACAAGGGTAGGTGGTTCTCTCTCAAAAAATCTGATAGGATAGGTATGGAATAGTTCTTAGTGCTTCTCTCTCCAGTGGGTGCTGGTGAAGGGGAATATATAGGCATCCCCAAAAATCCAACCGTTACACACAAAATGACCAACTCGGTGACATCGATGTGTTAAACTCGGTGGTATCGAAGTGACCAAAAGGTGGCAACTTTTGAATCTCGGTGAGACCAATATAGGAAACTCGGTTGCACCGATAAGGTGACCAATGGTCAGATTTCCAATCTCGGTGATGCCGATCCAACATTCTCGGTGGGACCGAAAATGTGAATTTGCGTAACAGAAAGTTGGCAACCTAAACTCGGTGGCACCGGTATGGAATTGGTTGCACCGAAGTGGCTAGGATTTGGCTTGAGTCTGTCTAGGTTCTGGAATCGGTGGCACCGGTATGGGAAAGTTGGTTGCACCGATTTTGAGTGTTAGGTATAGAACAGACTTTGGTGGGAGAGTTTGTGGATGTTTTTGGCAACTATCACTTGTGCACGTTTGAGCATATTGTTCACCAACAAAACCTTACCCCCTTTTAATAGTATTGGCTTTCCTATTGACTCAAGGTGATTTATCACAAATATAAAATGTAAGTACTCTTGCTTGAAGCTGGGCCAACCTATTTCCTTGCATCTTGGGGTATGTCCACAATCTCCTTTTGCCAATCCTATCATTGAACATTTCCTGAAATATACTTGGTGGAAACATTAGTTCAATGACTTATATGTTGTTATTAATTACCAAAACCACCAAGGGAGCAAATGTGCTTTCAGTATGTAGGTCAGGCCTAGGACCCTACCCTAGGTACATATCCTTGTCATCTACCCAACAACAAATGCCTCCATGTCATCAGAGCATGCACAACTTCCGCCAACTCAAGATCATGAGTGGGGTAGTTCTTCTCAGCGGGCTTCAACTGACGCGAGGTATAAGCAACAATCTTCTTATCTTGCATGAGAACGCCACCAAGGCCTTGGAGAGAAGCATCAAAGAAAACTTAGAAAGGCTTTGGTTGCTCCGGAGGGAGAAGAACTGGAGCTGAAGTCAGTTTCTGCTTGAGCGTATTGAACGCCACATCACACTCAGGAGACCAAGCATACTTGACATTCTTCTGGAGGAGGTTGGATAGAGGCTTAGCAATTTGAGAGAAGTTCTCCATGAATCTTCTGCAGTAACTTGCCAGCCCGAGGAAGCTATGAAGCTGCTTGACATTCTGAGGAGGCTCCCACTTCAATATTGCCTCAACTTTCTCAGGGTGCACTTTAATGCCCTCGACATAGATCACATGCAGAAGGTACATCGCTTCATTGAGACAAAACTCACACTTGGAAAACTTAGCATAGAATCGATGCTCTCTTAGCTTGTCAAGCACAAGCCGGAGGTGCTCTGCATGTTCTTCTTCAGTCTCCGAAAACACGAGGATATCATCCAGATACACCAAGACGAACTCATTCTTTAAAGGAGAGAACATGAAGTTCATCATTCTGGAGAAGGTTGGAGGAGCATTGGCGAGACCAAAAGACATGAAGGTGTACTCATAAGAGCCAAAACTCGTCCTAAAAGCAGTCTTTGGAATATCTTCTTCACGAATGTGAATCTAATGATAGCCCATGCAAAGATCAAGCTTCGAGAAAACCATGGCACCTTTCAGTTGTTCCAACAACTCATTGATGTTGAGAAGTGGGCACTTATTTTTGATTGTCTTTTTATTCAATGGACGGTAATTGACACAAAGTCAGTCCGTGCCATCCTTCTTCTTGTCAAACAAAACACCACAACCCCATGGAGAAGAACTTGGTCTGATCAGACACACACATTCTTGTTGATCCAGTTGCTTCTTCAACTCTTTTAGCTCGTCGGGGCCAAGTTTATAAGGACGCTTGCAAACCAGTTCAGTTCCGGGCTTGAGGTCAATCACAAACTCAACTGGCCGGTGTGGAGGCATTCCTAGCAATTCTTCAGGAAAAACATCTTCCTACTCACAAACCACCGAAATTTGAGAAATAGCCAAGATTTCACCCTTGTCATTAAGAGCAAAGAGATGGATCGTGTCATCCCGAGCTGCAAAAATGATCACATCTTATGAAGGATGAGTCAATTTGACTTCTTTGGCTTGAGAATCAACATGCGCCTTGTTCATAGCCAGAAAGTCCATGCCCAGAATGAGATCAATATCAAAATTACTGAGAACAATTGGATAAGCCAGAAAAGAATAATTGCCCATCTTGATAGAAACATCCGGAACCACCTTGTTAGCGCTCATGAGAGTGCCGGGTGAAACAACACGCAAGGCCTTGCTCAAATATTCAGAATCAAAGTCATGCTTGGTGAAGAATGCTTTAGACATTAGTGAATGCGACGCACCAGTATCAAATAACAATTCTGTAGGAATAGAATTAACGGAGAGATTACCCATGATCACTTGATAAGAATCCTCTGCCTTGGCTGCGTTCACCATGTTCACCCTTGCTGACTTGGGATTATGCTTCACCATAGAATTGCCTGGAGGTTTGACTGGAGGAGGAGGCGGAAGACACCGTTGGTTGCACTTGTTTGAGTAGTGACCCTTCTGACCACACTTGTGACAAGTAACCTCTGAGAGCGGATGGAAGTTGCCTTGAGGAGGAACATTAGCTGACTTGGGTGCCTGGGGCCTCTCCTGATATCCTGGGTTGGGTGGGTGGGAAGAACCACGACCACCGAACTGCTTCTGCTGCTGAGGAGAATGAAACGGAGGAGGAGGAGGAACCCAATATTTATGCTTCTTAGGGACCATCTGAGAGCTGGAAGAATTAGAGTAGGAATCCCTGGAACGCTTCCTTGAGTTCTCTAACTTTAGTTGAGTTGCCTCGACCATCAAAGCCATGTTATAGACCTAATCAAACTCACGAGTCTCTTGAAGGACCAGACCCGGCAGAAGCTCATCCTTGAGACCACCTCTGAACTGATAAATCATGGACTTGTCGTCATGACCATCTTGTTTAGCATAGCAGCCAGATTCTGTAACTCGACATTGTATTGATAGACAGGCTTGCTTCCCTGCTTTAGGTGCCTAAACTACTCACGCATCTCCTCGACAAAGCTCGTCGGAATGTAATGGGCCCTAAAGTCACAATAGAAATCATCCCAGCTGACAACACGATCGCCCCTGGAGTCCTTGTATTGCTGCCACAATTCTACTACCTAACCCTTGAGCTGAAATAACATGAACCTAACATAGTCCTCTGGTTTGACATTGCTGCACTCAAAATTCTTACTCATGTCATGGAGCCAATCATCTGCATCAAAAGGTTCTCACAACAGGATAAAGACTTGGGTTGGTTGGCAAGGAACTAGTTGAGTGTCGCGAACTGAGGCTGATTCTGAAAATTCTGTTGAAAACCTTGTTGACCCTAATCTCTTTATTGCAACATCCCGACCAACATATGAGTATTCGCATTGGTTGCGGCCTTCACGGCTTGCCAAGCTTATGGAGGAGGAGGCGGTGGTGGGGGTGGTTGGGTTCTACTATAGGTGCATCACATGCAAATTAAAATTTTCCTACATGCAGAACATCCAAGAACATGCTACGGAGATGGATCATAGATTGTTACCACTAGATGTGCAGTGCCATGCAATGGAAGTAGAGTTGGGGTAGCGTGTTCGTGTGGTTCGTCTCCTCCTCGTCCAATCTCCCTCGAACAACCATTCCAATCTCACTCGACAGCCAGTCTCCGGATCCCACGTACAGGTTCGCCGGAGCGGCGCAACTGCACCAGCCTCTATTGGTATCCACACGTGCACGACAAACACCCATGTGGCGCACTACTAGGTACGATCACACGGTCGGCGGGGGCGAGTGGAGGTGGCTAGTTTCAACACATGCAAAGCCCTAATGACGGTGCCAAAGCGATCAACCGGATGGGTGTGCCACACCTCCACTATATATAGGCATCCGGCGCGAGCTCAACTCTTGGGTCTCGCACGAATCGTAAGGCCCATGTGTTCATTCCCTTAAGCGCGTGACCCTTTAGGTTCTCGTAAACTTGGTCGCGAGTTAGATGACATCTGACTCGATCGGTCGGTAGCGGCCTCTAGCAAGACGTGCCGACTCCAAGTGTCCGATGAAGCTGGTTAGGGAAACCTGTACTTCACACTTCAATTCCCTTTGCCACATGATTTATGTTGTCGTGCACAAGGTGACATGGTCATCCTTGTTGCAGCACGACCTCTTTCTTGTTCTAGTGAAACCGACCAACACTTTAGATTATCTCATAATCCTCATCGCATGGCCATCCTCATCCAGGTCGGATCACCCGAGGGGGCCCAGAGTATATCTCTCCTGGTAGGAGGGGCAAATCCCATCTTGCTTGACCATGTCTCGTAGCATGGGTCTGGACAAGACCGAAACCTACCTTTGTAACTACACAGTCATGGAGTATCATTTGTTCAGCCCAAAGCAAGTATGTCACCATCCCGAGTACATGCGCCAGCTCAGGTCTTAGGACATAGAACGTATGTTGTACTAGAGACTCACAGATGACCTATTGTTGTGTCTCATAGTTGGGTCTATCCAACTCAGACCTTATCTCGACTCGGATTCGACTATGTTGAATCCGACCATACCTTCCTGAATCCATATTATCCGGCTAGCATCCAATGCTACATGGTCAGTGAGACCGAACCATCCACCGTGTCATATCCTAGTCTGATTAGTTACACGTCCACACAACCCTTTCGACTAGGGACCATTTAGGATAGTTATCATACAATGCATAGTCTCACAAACAAGTCACGTACTTATTAATACACATCATTGATAATTTCCAAGGACTATCTTTATTCATAAACACATAGGAAGTATCATCATACATGATTGCATCTAGGGCATATCTCCAAGAGTCTCCCACTTGCACTAGAGTCAATCAAGTAGACATCGAACGCCCATAGCTCTAACGTGCCCCTCATGCTTGGGTTGTGGAAGCGGCTTAGTCAACGGATCTGCAACATTTGGATCCGTATGAATCTTGCATAAATTGGTATCACCTTTCTCTACGAGCTTTCATATCAAGTGATATTTTTGGTCTATGTGCCTGGTCTTGTGGTCTTGTCTCGGCTCGTTGGCATGTGCGATGGCACTTGGATTATCGCAATAAAGGTCCAATGGTTTTGACCAGCTCGGGAACACACCAACATCTTCCAGGAACTTCTGAATCCAAACACCTTACTTTGCGGCTTCAAAAGCCACAATGTATTCGGCCTCTGTTATGGAGTCGGCCACCACATCTTGCTTGGAACTCATCCAGCTCACTGCTCCTCCATTCATGACATACATGAATCCAGTTTGCAATCGATAATCATCCCTATTGGTTTGGAAACTAGCATTGGCATAACCCTTTATGTAGAGCTCCTCCTCACCTCCATAAACTAGGAACGTCTCTTTAGTCCTTTTCAGGTACTTCAAGATAGTTTTCACCGCTGCCAGTGACTCTCACCTGGGTCGGCCTAGTATCTACTTGTTATGCTTATTACATAAGCAACATCAGGCAGTGTACATAGCATGGCATACATGATGGATCCAATTGTCGATACATATGGAATCCTACTGATCCAATTTCGCTCATCAGAAGTCCTAGGACTCTGAGTCTTGCTTAGCCTTATACCATGTGAGACGGGCAAGAACCCTTTCTTGGACTCACTAATGTTGAACCTCTTCAACACTTTGTCTATGTACGTGCTCTGGCTTAAGCCGAGCATCCTCCTCGATCTATCTCTATAGATCTTGATGCCTAAAATGTACACTACCTCTCCAAGGTCTTTCATCGAAAACTGGCCATTCAATGATTCCTTGACTGTGTTCAACATCGAAACATCCTTTCCGATCAGCAATATGTATCCACATACAAGATCAAAAATACTACCGAGCTCCCACTATACTTATTTTATAAACAATAGTCCTCTTCATTCTTGATGAAACCAAGGTCAACGATGACTTCATGCAAATGAATGTTCCAACTCCGAGATGCTTGCCTCAATCCATAAATGGATCTCTTGAGCTTGCATATTTTACTAGCGTTAGTTGGATCGACAAAACCTTGGGGTTGTATCATGTATACATCCTCTTTTAAATTTCCATGAAGGAAAGCCGTTTTGACATCCATCTGCCATATCTCATAATCGAAATATGCAGCTATAGCTAGTATGATCCTCACTGACTTTAGCATCGCTACCGGCGAGTAGGTCTCATCGTAGTCAATACCTTGAACTTGTCCATAACCTTTAGCGACAAGCCAAGCTTTGTGGATCCGAACATTTCCATCCACATCTGTTTTCTTCTTAAAGACCAATTTGCAACCAATGGAAACTATGCCAGGTGGCAGATCAACCAAGTCCCAGACTTGATTGTCATCCATGGACTTTAACTCGGATATCATGGCCTCTTGCCATGCCTCAGAATCTGGGCTCACCATCGCTTCCTCATACGTGGTCGGCTCCATGCTTTCTAGCAACAAAACGTCGCGCACTCTGCGCAATCTTTCCAACCTCCGTGGCTCCGGTGGCGACTTGACTATGGATTCTTTCACCGACTCCGGTGTGATCTCATCACTAACCGAGTTGTCCCCGAGTGGCTCTCAAATTTCTTTGAGTCGCACCATTCTCCCACTGGCCTCCCAACTGAGAAACTCTTTCTCTAGGAAAACCCCCATTCCGAGCAACAAACACTTTGTTCTATTCTCGGTTGTAGAAGTTATATTCCAAGGTTTCCCTTGGATATCCCACAAATATGCATTTATCCGACTTGGGTGTAAGATTGTCCGACATGAGTCGCTTGACAAATGCTTCACAACCCCAAGTCTTTAGAAAAGACAAACTAGTACTCTTCCCAGTCTACATCTCATGTGGTGTCTTGTCTAAGGATTTTGATGGTACCCTATTAAGTGTGAAAGTTGCAGTTTCTAGAGCGTATCCCCAGAATGACAAGGGTAAATCCAAGTTACTCATGATCGACCAGACCATGTCGAACAAGGTTTAGTTTCTCCATTTGGACACATCGTTTCTCTGCGGCGTACCCGAAGGTGTGAGCTGAGGTACTATACCTCGGCCTTTCAGATGGTTATCAAACTCCTGGGTCATGTACTCACCTCCACGATCTGATCATAGAAGTTTAATCGTCTTGCCGAGCTGATTTTCAACCCTAGAACTCTTTGAACTTTTCAAAAGTTTCTGACTTGTGCCTCATCAAATAGATATATCCATATCTACTCAATTCGTGAGTAAAAGTCACGAAGTACTAATAGCCACCTCTGGCCATTGTGCTCATGGGACCACACACATCACTGTGTATAAGCTCCAAAAGCTCGGACGCCCTCTCGCAACTCTTTGCAAAAGGAGACTTAGTCATCTTGCCTAGCAAGCATTTTTCGTATCTCTCGAATGACCCAAAGTCGGATGAAGTTAGGAGTCCATCATCATGGAGCTTCTTCAGGCGTTTCAGACTAATGTGTCCGAGCCGGCAAAGCCAAAAGTATGTCAGATTTATCTCATTAGGCTTATGCCTCTTGACATTCACATTATAGATTGGTTCCGTTTCTAGATTTAAAATAAATAGCCCATCTACTATGGGTGCATAGCCATGGAAAATTCCATTCAAATAAAATGAACAATCATTGTCCTTTATATTGAATTCATAACCTTGACTCATCAAGCATGAGGCAGAAATAATGTTCCGACTAAGTGTGGGAATGTAATAACAATTATTCAATTCCAAAATAAATCCAGAAGGAAGCTTGAGTTGCATCGTGCCGACCTCCAATGCAGCAACTCTTGCTCTGTTGCTGACCCTAATGTCAATCTCCCCTTGTGCCACATGCCTAGTTCTTACCAGCCCCTACATCGAGTTATAAATATGAACAACCGATCCGGTATCAAATATCCAAGAGCTACTAGGTATGTCAACAAGGTAAATGTCTATAACATATGTAACAAGTGTACCTTTGCCTGAAGAAGCATCTCGGCCTTCTTGCCGTGCTCAGCAAGCCACTTGCTACAATTCCAATTCTAGTGACCAGCTTCCTTGCAGTGAAAGTAAATGGTCTTTTAGTTCGGTCCGGACTTTGGCTCAGCGGGGAAGACAGTCTTCTCTGTGCCCTTTACCTTACCCTTTTTCTTGGACCAACTCTTCTTGAACTTAGCCGAGTTCTACAACATCAACACTTGATGCGTGCCTTTCTTAATATCTTGATCTACCACCTTGAGCATCCCATGTAATTCTGTGAGCTTCTTATCGATGTCGTGCATATGATAGTTCGAGATGAACGTCCCATAGCTAGGTGGAAGAGAACCCAAAATTCCATCCGTTTGCAGCTCGTCCCCAAGTGGGAAGCCTAACCGATCCAAAGCTTGCACATGCGGGCTTAGTGGATCACCCTCCTTCAGCTTACAATCCGCCAACGACTGCCAGACGTTGAACCTTTCGGTCCTAGCCTACACCTGAAACACGCTCTTCAAACTCTGGATCATATCAAAATCCTGAGTGTTTTCGAAATGTTGTTGCAAATCAGGCTCCATACAAGCCAGCATGAGGCAGCTGATCTCGTTTGATTCATCAACGAGTTTCTAGTGGGCATTATTGGTTGTGGCATTAGCATTCTCGGCAGGTTCCTTTGGAAGTGGATCCTCTAGAACATGTTCCTTTTTATCGTGCTTGAGAACAATTCTCATATTTCTATACCAAGTGGTAAAGTTTGTTCCATTTAGTTTATCCTTTTTCAGAATTGATTTCAATGCAAAGTTGGGTTGATCAGGTGGTGCCATTGATCTACGACAGAAAATAGGCAATCACAAAGCAATGTGTTTATGTAGAGTAATTCAAGCCTTAAACAGAACTACTCCCACTGAAGTCAGCATCCCTCCGCAAACTCTCAGTGTTTCAAGAACCGTCTAGCGTGAGTGACTAGTGAGCTTTAGCATCACTGCTAGCCAACTTGCCTATTCGTTAAGCAACTCCTTGCTAATCGTATCTCTATACGACTCCTGTCAGTTGGGTAGGTATCTGATACCTCGTCTCCCAACCTTCTCTGCCACAAGTCCACAACCGTTTTGATAGCCTTGTCAAGTTAACTCAATGCAGTACATGTCCGTGTCCGACACGAACCCTCCAGTTGAAGGACACCCAGTAGCACCACAATTTTATGAGCCCACCACTAGACGTACTTGACGTGCGAAGGTGCAACATCCAGAATGGCATTGTGCTTGATATTAATGAGGGATCTCTCAACCATACTAACATGCATAGAAACAAGAAGCAATATCAATCACATATAAACATAAATATGTGAAATAGTATGGCACCTTCATGGACATCCTTCCAGGTTGGCTCCAACTCTGATGACCAGGGTGGAACTCCATCTTGTCCATCACGCCAGGACGCCAAAGCCTCGAACTTGATCTTTTTCCTCCAACTACTACAACTAGTAATGAATTTACGGAGAATCACAAGTCGACACGGAGGTCGTTATAAAATATAATGACAACACTTTGGCGCCTACCGGTTGACAATCATGACACGCAGGTCATGTTAAGTTACACACATGCATCACATACATATGAGCCATATTATTCACATCAAACCTGCAAAACAAACTCATGTATAGAATCGCGTTCTACCGGGTTGTGTGATCATGTACGAAATACAAGGCGCTACGCACAGGGTGGTCCCGCTAGCCGGTTAGCGAGCAGGTTTCGAAGGGGTAGCGACCCTCGCGGGTGCGGGTAGCGCCCGACGTTTTCGGAAATCACAGATCGTATCTGTACTCCGATCACGCCTAATTTTCTGATCTGACCGATCTCGTCGATCATCACGAATATAATTCGTATTTACGTTTCACGGTTAACCCCAATGGTGGATACTGACCGGTAGGGGTAGGTTGTTTCACGACCTCATCGATTTTGATTGACAGAAAACTTAGCCTCAATCTATCCCGATGTGTAGTTGATCTCATCAACCGTGCACATAGCCGATGTCGTGAATGACGACGGATCTCATCCGGCGCCTCCACATATCCAATATGCATCCGATCTGAATCCAAATCCAATAACAGAGGCTCTGATACCACTGTTGGGTTCTACTGTAGGTGCATCGCATGCAAATTAAAATTTTCCTACGTGCAAAACATCCAAGAACATGCTACGGAGATGGATCACAGATTGTTACCACTAGATGCGCAGTGTCGTGCAGCGGAAGTAGAGTTGGGGCAGCACGTTCGTGTGTGTCGGGACCCCGATCCTAAGTCATATGAATCCAGACTGTAACATATCACATCACTTTGCAGCCTCACGCACGGTAAGCTCCACGGCTGCAGCCTTACCTTAGCCAGGACCGTTTGCCTCTTTTGGCTCACATATGTGAACATGTCGCTGGCAATCAAACGACAGAGAACCCGGGCCGACATGACTAGTCATATAACCTAAGTGGCACATCCGTACAGAAACAGGCATACGTAACTCAGCAATGCAGGTGTCGGCCTCAAGCGTGTGTAGACGAGTCATAGCAAGTTACAAGGACTCCATTATGCCGTGGGACATAAACGTCATCACTGCATGTAGACGAGTCGTAGCTGGCTACAGGGACTCAATTACACTGTGAGACATTTCCCCGAAGGGACAGACACAGCAGCAAAGAAGGATACATGTCGGTTAATCAATGTGTCCGGAGTAGTAGCAAGCTCCCAAGGCTCGGTGGAAACACAAAGAGGCAGTTTCTCGTAAAGAGTACTACTAAAGGCACATAACTAGGTGTCGGATCCCATACATACCGTTGCACGTCACACGTGCGCACGACATGCCCGATATGCATAGATACAACTATGGCATCACAACATAACCATTCATCAACTCAACTTTTATTTAAGATGCTCAGAAGAGCCTTGCATAATATGTTCTTACAGATAGGGGTCACATGACCCGACACTCAAGTCATACAAGAAAGTTCATACAAAACAAGCGGAAGCATAAAGCTATCTGAGCATAGACAGATGAAAAGGGGTAAAAAGGCACATGGCTTGACTATCTACTGCCCGCCATAGGGCATAAGGTCGTAGCTGGGACACCAGCTATTCGTCATCGTCGACATCTAGAAAGAACCCACTTGATGGGTCATCGATCTCATCTGCAACAGTTATTAAGCAAACGTGAGTACAAACGTACTCAACAAGTCTTTAAAGCAGACCTAGACTATTCATGCTCATGTATCAACAAGGGGAGTGGTGGAGTTTATGTGGCAATGCCAGCTTTGACTCATGGCTAACCTACACTATACAATTTTAACTCTTTGTTTAGATTTTAGATATCGCACACGAGTCCACTAACTCCACAACAATACACCACCATGGATTCACTTCCGTCTCCTATGAGAGTGCCTTCCACGGTACTCACACTTTTCTTGATATTTCTATGAGTATCCATTTAATTATGTATGAACAGCATAAGTTCTCCAAGTAGTTCATATCCGAGGACGCGACTATTTGAATAGTTTCATACCCTGCATGGGTATACTTCTTCACACACGCTCTCGCCACTTATCAATGTGTGCTCATAAAACCATGCACCTCGGCAACCTTCAAGTGGAAGCCCAGCGAGGGAGTCGGCCATGACAGTCAACCACATAAGACCTCTAGTCCAGGCTATTGCCTATTTGAGACTGAACCCGCACGGAAGTCCGGCCGAAGTTTCCATTACAGCCCCCAACGATGTGCGCAGGGTTCCCAAGCCCACCATTCGAGTGATCCTTGGTGCACCGTGCCACTGCCTACCGCGTCGTAACCGACCCCTAGGGTCAGCGCTACGCACAACCTCCAGCATGCTATAACACCAGAAACTACTGGCAACTCCTGGACCAAGGACTAAGCGATTGATAAGTCGAGAGGGGTCGAGTTACCGGAACCCAATGTCTGGTAGTTACTAGTCTTGGATCACAAACACGGAACTCAGTTCCTAAGAATGGTCCCAATGAGACAACCCGCTATGTACTCCTACATAGCCTCTCATCGCTACCTTTACCAAGTCGAGTTCATCATAACTTATCACATCAGAACAACATTGTTTCACTCTAGTTCATCACCCAGATGAATCTGACCTGACACAACTCTAAGCATAGCCAGCATAGCAGGCAAAGTAAGCAAAGCACAACATGGGACAAGCATCTACCAGGTCTGCTAGGTTGCAAGGTTTAACTATTTACTGTGACAATGACCGATCATGCAAAGGAATAGGTTCATCTACCGCGTATGACAGACAAGTGAACATTTGTCCTTATGCAATAAACAAGAGCAGGAGCGAGAGAGTGGGATGTTATCGAAATGATCAAAGGGGTTGCTTGCCTGGCTGGGTAGCGGAATGGTTTTCTCCTTCGTTGGAATACTCGGAGGTATCCTCAGAAGCAGGTCCTACCGCAATGCAGATAAATAGCAATCAATACACGCAAGTGCAACAATATGATGCATGATCATGACATGGCAGCATGTATGGATGAGCTATTGCAACTATTTTCCAAGTTAATATGAAGTGAGTTTGAATAAAGGTTCAAAGTCGTTTTCCATTTCATATTCCATATATTAACCTATTAGTAAATGTCAATGATCAACTACATAGGTTGCTCTAACATTCATGACAACAACACCATTGAATTCATTGGATTTTTCTGATAAATTTTCATATATAAATTATTTTCATCTCATTTACACATTAATTTATATGAATTTTAGAAGTTTTAAACATTTTCTGGAATTTCCTGATTTATTTTTATACAAGAATTTGAATTAATGTGTGAGCCTGATGTCACTGTGATGTCAGCAGTCAACAGACCAGGCCAGGTCAAACCTGACAAGGTGGGGCCCTCACATCAGGGTCAGGGGCTAATTCCCCGCGCTGACCAGAGGTTTGACGCTCTGTAGGGCCCGCTGTCAGCGGCTGATGGCCTAATCAGCCGGGCTGATTAGCACTAATGGGCTGGCCACGTCGGCGCCCACCGGAGCGGGGCCGGCGGCGACCAAACCCACAGCGGAGGGTTGCCAGAGTTGGTCGGAACCGCGCTAGAGGGCTCAGAATCGCACGTCAAAAGCTCTGGGAGGGAGCCCGTGCTCGACCGCGTCGAGTGGGGCTAGTCTGGGGGCTCGGGGTCGTTGTAGATGATGACCACGACGAGCTCGGCGGCGACAGCGGCAGGGACTTGGCAAGGTACGGCTATGACGCTAGAGGGCATGGGAGGACCAGGGGGAGAAGGGGGAGCAACGTGGGCTCACAGGGGGCTGCCAGGGAGGCTCAGCGGGCTCGGGGACGACCAGTAGCCTGTGAATCGACGATGGGGAGAGGCGGCCGGAGGCGGGGAAGAACGGCGATGGCACAACGTAGGGGGCTCCGGGCGTCTTCTAGCTTCACGGGGAGGACGAGGGGGTTGTGGCAAAGCTCGGAGGCTATTCTGCGAGGCAGGGGAGCGGCTAGAGCGGCGGTGCTACGGCGGCGATGGGCTCGGCCATGGCGGCAGAGGGGGGAGAAAGCGAGAGAGAGAGAGAGAGAGAGAGGCAGGGGAGAGAGGGAGAGGAGAAGAGAGCCATGGTGAGGGGGGCCTCACGCTGGCGCTTCCGGAGGCCTCTAGGGCAGCAGCCAGGCAGGAGGTGGCCGGGCACATGCCCGTGCGCGGCGAGCGCGTGCCCCTGTCCTCCTGGCGAGAGGACAGGGATGACTGGCATGGGCTAGTTGGGCCGGCTCCTCCTGGGCCTCTTTCCCTTTTTTATTTCTTTTACTTACTATTTTCTAATTCTGACATTTTGGTTTATTTGTTTTCCAGGTACAAACGCTAGCATTAAATATCCCAAATATTTATAGAATTAAGATTGAGTATTTCAAACTCCTATGAAAAGTTTCAGGACATTGTGAAATCTAAAATAATGATAATGCTTTATTTGGCATTTTCAGAAGCTTCATTATTTATTTTTAGAATGCTATAAATGTTCAAATATTTAAGATGGCCCCTAGTATATTCATCTCCATATTTATCAGACATAGGGCATATTTTAGATGGGCATTTTGAATTTGTTGGTTTTTCACAAAATTTGGATTAGTTTGATTGAAATAAGAGTTTAGGGTTTCTTTAAATCCCCATTTCAAGTAGATGCAAAAATGAAATATGATGCACGCACATGCTGTCCTAAGACAACTAGCTAGGAATGTGACAACTCACCCCCACTCAAAAGAATCTCGTCCCGAGATTTTGAAGTCGTCGGGAAGAGCGCGGGGTACTCTAGTCGAAGACGATCTTCTCTTTCCCATGTGGCCTCCTTTTCAGAATGGTGTGACCACTGAACCTTGAGAAACTTGATGTTCCAACGCCGAGTGGTACACTCAGCTCTATCAAGCTCTTCATGGTCTACTTCACAGACAGGGTCCAAGAAGCAACGCCTAAGTTGCGAGACGTGGAAGACATGATGTACCTTGGAAAGATGCGGTGGAAGTTCCAATTAGTAGGCAACCTCTCCTCGTTTAGCAAGAATGCGGAAAGGTCTAATGTAATGAGGAGCCAACTTGCCCTTGATACCGAATCGATGGGTACCCTTCAGAGGTGCAACCCGAAGATAAGCCTTCTCGTTAACCTCATATATCACAGCCTTATGATGACGATCATATTGGCTCTTTTGACGAGATTGGGCTGCTTTCAACTTTTCACGAATAATGCGAACTTGCTCCTGTGCATGCTGGAACATATACGGGCCAAAGAGTTGCCTCTCTCCGGTTTTTGACTAGTTAAGAGGTGTTCGACACCTTCGTCCGTAGAGAACTTCAAAAGGAGATTTGCCCAAGCTTGATTGATAACTATTGTTATAAGCAAATTCGGCAAATGGAAGACATTTCTTCCAATTCATACCGAAGGATATAACACAAGCTCGGAGCATGTCTGACCACTTGATTGCGGGTGGAAAGCAGTGCTAAAGGATAGATGAGTCCCCATGGCGGTTTGGAAACTTTCCCAAAATCGGTAAGTAAAGATACTTGCGCAGTCTGAGTTTATCTCCAATGGAACACCATGAAGAGAAACTATTCGAGAAACATATAACTCCGCTAGCTGGCTAGCAGTTATACTCTCTCGAACAGGAAGAAAATGAGCCACTTTGGAAAGGCGGACGATGACCACAAAGATAGCATTATTCCCTCTCTTAGTCTTGGGAAATATGGTAATGAAATCCATATCGACCTTATCCCATTTCCATTTAGGAATAGCTAAAGGTTGAAGGGTGCCAACAGGCCTTTGATGTTCTGCTTTCACGCAATGACAAACATCGCAGCTAGCAACGAACTGAGCAATTTCTCTCTTCATCCTACTCCACCAGAACCTCTCGCCTAGGTCCTGATACATCTTGGTACTACCCGGATGAATTGTAAGAGGGGAATCATGAGCCTCCTTAAGGATCAAATATCGCAAATGTTGCTTCTTCGGGATCACCAAGCGGTTCTCAAAGAAGACAACACCCCGATCATCTTCCGAGAAGCATCTAACATTACCCTTCTTAATGTTTTTCTTGATCCGAGATATCCCGGCATCATGCTTCTGGCCTTCTATGATTTGATCCGTAAGAGTAGGTTTTCCCACCAAGTTGGAAAGGAATCCTTGAGGAACAATGTGGAGGTTTAACTTCCGAAATTCCTCATAGAGAAGTGGTTGACCTTGTTGTAACATTAGGTAGTTACAATAAGACTTACGACTTAGTGCATCAGCCATAACGTTAGCTTTCCCCGGGGTGTAAGTTATCCCTAAGTCGTAATCTGTAATCAACTCAACCCAGCGTGTTTGCCTGAGATTCAAATCTAGCTGGGTGAAAATATATTTCAGACTTTGGTGATCGGTGTAAATTTTGCAACGATTACCCAAAAGGTAATATCGCCAGGTTTTCAGTGCATGGACCACAGCTGCAAACTCAAGATCATGTGTTGGATAATAATCCTCATGTGGATGCAACTGTCGAGATGCGTATGCAATCACATGACAATCTTCCATGAGAATGCAACCTAATCCTTGTCGCGAGGCGTCACAATAGATAACAAAGTCCCTAGACAAATCTGGTGGCACCGGAACGGGAGCAGAGTTAGGTGTCTTTTCAACTCCTGAAAATTGTGCTCGCATGGTGGAGTGCACTCAAACTTTTTATCTTTCTTGAGGAGTTCAGTTAGAGGTTTCGCAACCTTGGAGAAATTCTCGACAAAGCGGCAACAATAGCTCGATAAGCCAAGGAAACTCCAAAATTGCTTAACCGATTTAGGTTGAGTCCAATCAAGGACGGCCTGAACTCTCTCAGGATTGAGAGCAATACCTTTACCAGAGATCACGTGGCCTAGATAGGTCACTTCTGGCAACCAAAATTCACACTTGGAGAATTTGGCATACAAATGATGCTCTCGAAGTTTCATCAATACCAGCCTTAGATGCTCGGCATGTTCCTATTCATTCTTCGAGTAGATGAGTATATCATCGAGGTAAACTACGATGAATTTATCCAAATACTCCATGAAGATCGAATTCATCAAGCGAGAGAAGGTGGCTAGGGCATTGGTTAAACCAAAGGACATGATGGTGTAATCATATTGGCCATAACGAGTAACAAAAGCCGTTTTTGGAATGTCCCCGTTACTAATTCTGATATGATGGTATCCCAACCGCAGATCCATTTTCG
The DNA here is from genome assembly GCA_022496015.1 of Hordeum marinum. Lineage (NCBI taxonomy): Eukaryota > Viridiplantae > Streptophyta > Magnoliopsida > Poales > Poaceae > Hordeum > Hordeum marinum. The sequence continues at coordinate 284,654,992 of CM039674.1, forward strand.
AAAAGACAGAGGATCTAGCGAGTTGATCATACAAATTGTTGAGCATGGGGAGCGTATACTTGTTCTTTATGGTGACCAGATTCACTAGCCGATAATCCACAACCATCCGATCCGATCCATCCTTCTTCTTGATGAAGAGGATGGGGCAAGCCCAAGGAGAAGAACTAGGATGGATGAAACCTTTCTTCAAAGCCTCATCGAGTTGAATCTTAAGTTCGTCTAGTTCTAAGGGTGCCGTATTATAGGGTCTTCTGGATATTGGGATAGTACTTGGAATGAGCTCTATCACAAACTCAACATCTCTGACAGGTGGAATTCCTGGCAGTTCTTCTAGAAAGACATCCGGAAAGTCACGGACTACCGAAATATCTTCTAATTCTGGAAGAGGGCTAGCATTGAGGGAATAGATTTGGTGCTTGGCTTCTCGAGTGGAGACATTAATTATCTCACCCGATGGATGTGTAAGTTGAACATTCCTATTATGAGTATCAATCTTAGCATAGTGGGCTTTCATCCAGTCCATGCCTAAAATGATATTGATGTCCGAAGACTTGAGGGCTATCAAATATGCTAGGAATACTAACCTATCCACAAGAATCTCATTGTCATGGCTCACTCTAGAAGTTTGCCATTTTGAACCAGGAGTCTGAACTACTAAAGGAGTAGGCATATCACAAAAAGACATGTTATGCAACTGTGCATAACTTTTTGAGATGAAAGAATGAGATGCCCCAGTATCAAATATAACAGAAGATGGATGACTATTGACAAGGAGCGTACCTAGGATAACATCAGGATCCTCAAGGGCTTCCTCGGTAGTAACATAGTTCAGTCGACCACGAGCAGGAGCTGTCTTCACATAGAAGGCTTTTCTTGGCTTCCCATGTCTAGCTAGCTTAGCATTGTTCTGAGGACACTCACGGGAGTAGTGTCCAAGTTCCCCACATTTGTAGCAGACCATGGTGGCACGGGGAGCAACATTGGCAGGAGGACCTCCAAATGGCATGGCTCGAGGGTTGGGCTGAGCTGGGCGAGGCACCTGGAAGGATGGCCTCGCGGTGTATCTTGGCGGTAGAGCTGCGTTGGGCGCCCACACCCGGCGTTTGTTGGAGCCCAAGCCAGATGCGGGGCTGAAGTCACGGGTGTGCTTCCTAGTTGCCTCAGAGTCAGACTGTCCAGTCTCGGCATTGATAGCCTTGTTGATGAGAGCCTAAAAGGTTATGCACTCATGCAGGCGCAGATCTCGACAAAGCTCAAGACTAAGTCCCTTGCGGAACCTAGACTGTTTCTTGGCATCAGTTGAAACTTCCTCCGGAGCATAACAACTAAGATTGCCGAACTCACGGCTATAGGCATCCACTGTTAGTCTGCCCTGGGTGAAAACACAAAACTCCTCTCTCTTGCGATCCATTAGTCCTTCCGGGATGTGATGGGTACAGAATGCCGCGCTGAATTCCGCCCAAGTTGGTGCGGGGCCTGCGGGACGCATGGCTTCATAATTTTCCCACCACAGATTGGCGGGTCCTTCTAGAAAGTAAGTAGCAAAGGTCACCTTGTTGGCCTAGGATACATTGGCAGCCCGGATTTTGCGGGACATGGTGGTCAGCCAGTCATGCACTTCGAGCGGGTCGACCGAATGATGATACTTAGGTGGGCACAGCTTGACGAAATAACCAAGAGACATGCCATCATTGTGATCATTGCGGGGAGCACGCGCTGTGTTTTGCTCAATTCGTTCCAACAGCCTATTGGTCTCCCTTTTGTTCCATTCAGCTTCAAGCATCACTTCTGCCAAAGAGGGCGCATGTGGCAGGTTCTCTTTCCTTGGCTAGCTTCCCTAGCCCTGCTCAGGGGAAGGCACGGGGTTATTCCTAGTTGCCACCATCCTGGGAAAACAAACCCACAGCTTAGACATAGAGGACATCAACTCTAAGACATGAGATAACGAATGTACTGGACAACATGGCATGCAGGGTAAACACCCAAAGAACATGGTAATAACAACTGCCATATGGACACCATGATTCATACACACCATGACAAGGTTTAGTACAAGCCCAAGCTGAAATACAAACTGTGGAGAGATGGCACAACTCATCGGAAGCATTACAAGCTTCCTATACATTATCTATCTACACCTCCGGAACTCAACTCTCAACCTCAATCATATCCCACAAGAAACGCAGGACTGTGGTGATACGACTACTACCATACTAGTGCTAACATCCACGTACTCAAGCATCGCCGTAGAATGCTTCATATAGGTTACCCCCATGGGGCGAGAGCTGAACCTGAGGATCTGGAAACACTCTAGCCTGTGATCCCTGGAAACCGTAAGGACACGGATGTGGCCTCGGTCCCCTTGTTGGCGGCAATAGCGGTCCTCGAAGAGGGGTGATGCCTCCAACATCGGGCCAGTCTACGCGTGTTGGCAGATGAGTCCACGATGGGTTCAGCATCTCCAAATCTCCATAGCATTTCTGCACGGTAGGTGCTAGCTGCGTCAGGGATGTGCAAAGACGTGCACGGGTAGCATAAAGCTCCATGCTAAGGGCACGTGCATCACGATCCCTGTTCTCTAACATCTGAGTGGTCACCTGCAGCCTAGGGTCCTGATGATAATGATCATAGTAGGTTGCGCTAAGATAGCTATTCTCTCCTCCCAAAGAAGTAGGAACATAAGAGAACTCTGTGTTCTGAAGAAGACCATGGTGAAACCTCATGATAGTCAGCATGGTGTAGGCAGCCTCCTGAACTGCCATGTCTATGGTGACACCTAATCCATAAGTCTAGTAAAGCGGCTCTGCAGCTCCAGGATATGAAGGATATATCTTAACAGTACACAGATACTAGCTCTGGTTGAAATCTCGATACTGTTCCTCCAATGTGTACTCTGGGTACCAACGGTAACTAGCCTCCATCATAACTCTGACCAACATGGCCGTGTGACCCGATACATCGATGCACCTGGTCAGACGGACCACCCGACGTGAGGGACGAGGGGGCATCTGAAACAGAGAATGATGCAAAGACATTAGAGACGCTAGCAGAAATTGGATAGCATAACGGCTGTAATTGCTCAAAAAGGATTTTAGACAACTGCAAAAGATTGGAAAACATAACCACTCGACTATCTAGACTCAATTCTCTTCTCCAACAGTTTGTCACACCAACAATACTTGAGTACCGAATTCTCTTGCAACAAGCTAGGTAATAGTCCATGCTTAGGAACTCGTCATCCTAAGCAATAGATGAGAAGTTTAGTACTTATCCCCATAATAAAGATGAGAATGACCCAGAAAAGAATAACTTGGGAAGAGGAGTAAAAAGAGCCTTACGTTCCCTTCCACAATCAATTCCCCTACTTTTCTATAGTGTTTCTAGACTCAACTTTGACCGGTTTGGCTTGGTAGTCCTACAGTTAGTCAGCCTCTAACACCAACGCTGTCGGGACCCCGATCCTAAGTCATATGAATCCAGACTGTAACATATCACATCACTTTGCGGCCTCACACACGGTAAGCTCCACGACTGCAACCTTACCTTAGCCGGGACCGTTTGCGTCTTTTGGCTCACGTATGTGAACATGTCGCTGGCAATCAAACGACAGAGAACCCGGGCCGACATGACTAGTCATATAACCCAAGTGGCACATCCATATGAAAATAGGCATACGTAACCCAGCAATGCAGGTGTCGGCCTCAAGCATGTGTAGATGAGTCATAGCAAGCTACAAGGACTCCATTACGCCGTGGGACATAAATGTCATCACTGCACGTAGACGAGTCGTAGCAGGCTACAGGGACTCCATTACATTGTGAGATATTTCCCCGAAGGGACAGACACAACAGCAAACAAGGATACATGCTGGTCAAACAATGTGTCCGGAGTAGTAACAAGCTACCAAGGCTCGATGGAAACACAAAGAGGTAGTTTCCCGTAAAGAGTACTACTAAAGGCACATAACTAGGTGTCGGATCCCATACATACCGTTGCACGTCACACGTGGGCACGACATGCCCGATATGCATAGATACAACTATGGCATCACAAGATAACCATTCATCAACTCAACTTTTATTTAAGAGGCTCAGAAGAGCCTTGCATAATATGTTCTTACAGATAGGGGTCACATGACCCGACACTCAAGTCATACGAGAAAGTTCATACAAACCAAGCGGAAGCATAAAGCTGTCTTAGCACAGACAGATGAAAAGGGGTAAAAAGGCACATGACCTAACTATCTATAGCCCGCCATAGGGCATAAGGTCGTAGGTGGGACACCAGCTATTCGACATCGTCGACATCTAGAAAGAACCCACTTGATGGGTCATCGGTCTCATGTGCAACAGTTATTAAGCAAACGTGAGCACAAACGTACTCAGCATGTCTTTAAAGCAGACCTAGACTATTCATGCTCATGTATCAACAAGGGGAGTGGTGGAGTTTATGTGGCAATGCCAACTTTGACTCATGGCTAACCTACACTATACAATTTTAACTCTTTGTTTAGATTTTAGATATCGCACACGAGTCGACTAAATCCACAACAATACACCACCAAGGATTCACTTCCGTCTCCTACGAGAGTGCCCTCCATGGTACTCACACTTTTCTTGATATTTCTATGAGTATCCATTTAATTATGTATGAACAACATAAGTTCTCCAAGTAGTCCATATCCGAGGACGCGACTATTTTAATAGTTTCATACCCTGCATGGGTGTACTTCTTCACACACGCTCTCGCCACTTATCGATGTGTGCTCATAAAACCATGCACCTCGGCAACCTTCAAGCGGAAGCCCAGCGAGGGAGTCAGCCATGACAGTCAACCACATAAGACCTCTAGTCCAGGCTATCGCCTATTTGAGACTGAACCCGCACGGAAGTCCGGCCGAAGTTTCCGTTACAGCCCCCAACGATGTGCGCAGGGTTCCCAAGCTCACCATTCGAGTGACCCTTGGTACACCGTGCCACTGCCTACCGCGTCGTAACCCACCCCTAGGGTCAGCGCTACGCAAAGCCTCCAGGATGCTATAACACCAGAAACTACTTGCAACTCCTAGACCAAGGACTAAGCAATTTATAAGTCGAGAGGGGTCGAGTTACCGGAACCCAATGTCTGGTAGTAACTAGTCTTGGATCACAAACACGGAACTCAGTTCCTAAGAACGGTCCCAATGAGACAACCCGCTATGTACTCCTACATAGCCTCTCATTGCTATGTTTACCAAGTCGAGTTCATCATAACTTATCACATCAGAACAACATTGTTTCACTCCAGTTCATCACCTAGATGAATCATACCTGACACAACTCTAAGCATAGCCAGCATCGCAGGCAAAGTAAGCAAAGCACAACATGGCACAAGCATCTACCAGGTATGCTAGGTTGCAAGGTTTAACTATTTACTGTGACAATGATAGGTCATGCAAAGGAATAGGTTCATCTACCGCGTATGACAGACAAGTGAATGTTCGCCCTAATGCGATAAACAAGAGTAGGAGCGAGAGAGTGGGATGTTATCGGAATGATCAAAGGGGTTGCTTGCCTTGCTGGGTAGCGGAAAGGTTTTCTCCTTCGTTGGAATACTCGGAGGAATCCTCAGAAGCAGGGCCTACCGCAATGCAGATAAATAGCAATCAATACACGCAAGTGCAACAATATGATGCATGATCATGACATGCCAGCATGTATGGATGAGCTAATGCAACTATTGTCCAAGTTAATTTGAAGTGAGTTTGAATATAGGTTCAAAGTCGTTTTCCATTTCATATTCCATATATTAACCTATTAGTAAATGTCAATGATCAACTACATAGGTTTCTCTAACATGCATGACAATAGCACCATTGGATTCATTGGATTTTTCTGATAAATTTTCATATATAAATTATTTTTATCTGATTTATAGATTAATTTATATGAATTTTAGAAGTTTTAAACATTTTCTGTAATTTCCTGATTTATTTTTATATTAGAATTAGAATTAATGCATCAGCCTGACGTCACTATGATGTTAGCGGTCAACCGACCCGGCCAGGTCAAACCTGACAGGGTGGGGCCCTCACGTCAACGTCAGGGGCTAATTCCCCATACTGACCAGAGGTTTGACCCTCTACGGGGCCCGCTGTCAACGGCTGATGGCCTAATCAGCCGGGCTGATTAGCACTAATGGGCTGGCCACATCGGCGCCCATCGAAGCGGGGCCAGCGGCGACCAAACCCATGGCGGACGGTCACCGGAGTTGGTCAGAACCGCGCTAGAAGGCTCAGAATCGCACGCCGAAAGCGCTGGGAGAGAGCCCGTGCTCGACCGCGTCGAGTGGTGCTGGTCTGGGGGCTCAGGGTCGCCGGAGACGACGACCACGATGAGCTCGGCAGCGGCAGTGGATCGGGAAGATCCGGCTATGGTGCTAGAGGGCACGGGAGGACCAAGGGGAGAAGGGGGAGCAACGGGGGCTCACAGGGGGCTGCAGGGGAGGCTTAACGGGCTCGGGGACGACCGGCAGCTAGCGAATCGTCGATGGGGAGAGGTGGCTGGAGGTAGGGAAGAACAGAAATGGCGTAGCATAGGGGGATCCCGGCATCTTCTAGCTTCACGGGGAGGACGAGGCGGTCGAGGCGGAGCTCGGAGGCTGTTCTGCAAGGCAGGGGAGCGGCTAGAGCGGCGGTGCTACAGCGGCGATGGGCTTGGCCATGGTGGCAGAGGGGGGAGAAAGTGAGAGAGAGAGCGCGGCAGGGGAGAGAGAGAGGATAAGAGAGCCACGGTGAGGGGGGCCTCGCGCTGGCGCTTCCGAAGGCCTCCATGGCAGCAGCCAGGCAGCAGCCAGCGCATGCCCGTGTCCTCCTAGCGAGAGGACAGCGATGACTGGCATGGGCCAGTTGGGCCGGCTCCTCCTAGGCCTCTTTACCTTTTTTATTTCTTTTACTATTTGTTTTCGAATTATGACATTTGTTTTATTTGTTTTCCAGGTACAAATGGTAGCATTAAATATCCCAAATATTTATAGAATTAAGTTTCAATATTTCAAACTCCTATGAAAAGTTTCAGGACATTTTGAAATCTAAAATAATTATAATGCTTTATTTGACAATTTCAGAAGCTTTATTATCTATTTTTAAAATGCTATAAATGTTCAAATATTTAAGATGGCCCCTGATATATTCATGTCCATATTTATCAAACATAGGGGACATTTTAGATGGGCATTTTGAATTTGTTGGTTTTTCACAAACTTTGGATTAGTTTGATTCAAATGAGAGTTTGGGGTTTCTTTAAATCCCCATTGCAAGTAGATGCAAAAATAAAATATGATGCACACACATGCTGTCCTAAGAGAACTAGCTAGGGATGTGACAGTGTGGTCTGTCTCCTCCTTGTCCGATCTCCCTCAAACAGCCGTTCCGATCTCCCTCGAACAACCGGTCGTCGGATCCCACGTACAGGTTCACCGAAGCGGCGCAAGTGCATCGCCTCAAACGGTATCCGCACGTGCAAGAGGAATACCCGTGCGGCGGACTGCTAGGTCCGATCACATGGTCAGCGGCGGCGAGTGGAGCTGGCTAGTTGCAACACATGCAAAGCCCTAATGATGGTGTCGAAGCGATCAACCGGATGGGTGTGCCGCACCTCCACTATATATAGGCATCCAACGCGGGCTCATCTCTTGGGCCTCGCATGGATCCTAAAGCCCACGTATTCCTTCCCTTAAGCGCGCGACCCTTTATGTTCTCGTCCACTTGGTCGTGAGTCAGATGACATCCGACTCGACCGGTTGGTAGAGGCCTCTTGCAAGACGTGCTGACTGCAACTGTATGATGAAGCTGGTTAGAAGAACCTGTACTTCACACTTCTGTTCCCTTTGCCATACGATATATGTTGCCGTGCACAAGGCGACATGGTCATCCTTGTTGCAGCACGACCTCTTTCTCGTTCCGATGAATCCTACCAACACTTCGGATTATCTCATAATCCTCATCGCATGGCCATGCTCATCCAAGTCGGATCACCTGAGGGCGCCCGGAGTATATCTCTCCTGGTAGGAGGGGCAAATCCCATCTTGCTCGACCATGTCTCACAGCATGGGTTTGGACAAGCCCGAAACCTACCTTTGTAACTACCCAATCACGGAGTAGCATTGGGTCGTCCCAAAGCAAGTCTGTCGCCATCCCGAGTACATGCGCCAGCTCAGGACTTAGGACATAGAACGTATGTTGTACTACAGACTCACAGATGACCTATCGCTGCATCTCATAGTTGGGTCTATCCAACTCAGACCTTATCTCGACTCGGATCCGACTATGTCGAATCCGACTATGTCGAATCCGACCAGACCTTTCTGAGTCCATATTATCCGGCTAGCATCCAATGCTACATGGTCAGTGAGGCCGAACCATCCACCGTGTCAGATGCTAGTTTCTTTAGTTGCGCGTCCACACAGCCCTTTCGACTAGGGACCATTTAGGACAGTTATCATACAATGCATAGTCTCACAAACAAGTCACGTACTTATTAATACACATCACTGATAATGTCCAAGGACTATCTTTATTCATAAACACATAGGAAATATCACCACACATGATTGCCTCTAGGGCATATCTCCAACAGGGGTGGTGGAGGATCAGACTGCCCCTCACCCCGACCCAAATTCCCACGAGTTGGTGGAGCCATCCTGGAGATGGACAAGAACATCAGCACATCATTGACAAAGATGTTTCCAACAAACTGAATCAAATTACTTGAAAGAAATTGACCGGAATAACATTAGCAGCCTTCCTACTGAAAAATTAGTAAGAATGCTTTCTTCGGGTTTGCGATAACATCATTAGATATTAGAAGCCACTTGAAATAACACAAAAGTATTGAGGTAATGTTGCTCAGAACAAATGTATATGCCCTCATACATCTGTAGAAGATGATCCTAGATAACTACATGAATTCCCACCTAAGAACTTCCGAAATCTTTCTGGTTATGCAATCTGGTGTTGGGGATACAAGGAGAAAAATATCTCACAGAACTAACAAGTCCTACACCCCTACTGTATCCATCCTTCAACACATAACCAGAGGCTTTGGAACTCCATCTATCTCGGATCGTCGAAAGAACAACGATACCAAGCATGGCGGTACCACGGACACCTCCCTAGTACTAGGTGACTCCAACCTTATCTCGCCACGACAAGTATTGAAGCAATTCCAAACATCCTCCGTCCTGAGATACTAAGAAAACTAAATGATAACGGTGTGCCAAGTATCCCTTGGAGCTCAACTACCCAGAAGAAATCAAGTCAGGCAGGAGGCACCAAGACAGAACTCCATCACATTGGCATCATATAGTTTTGAAAATACCCGCGTGATCCTAAAAAAATTTGAGCGAGAAGAGGAGTAGAATCAAAACTTCCTAAGTCGAATACCTCACCAGAGTATAGAAGAGGAGTAAAAGAAACCTACTCTCCGGTATAACTAGACTCAAAATAGTTTTTACTAGACTCGACTCGGCCAAGTTCGATCAAGCAAAGGGCTCCTATGGTCGTATGGCACTGAATACCAAGTTGTAATGCCCAAGATGCGCGCCTATCCTTATTTAAGAACGGGGGCCGCGATAGGGATAGAGGCGCATCTAGTCATTTCGCAAGTATAGTAACATCGCATACATGTATGAAGAGATGAGTATATGAGTTGGCTTACACTCGCCACAAGCTAAATTACAAGTTCACACCAAATATTCAAACATCATACAAAACACAGGGTCCATCTAAGGACGGAGACAAACGAAGAAAAGACACAATGAAACTATCTTGCTAGCCCCAAAGATCACGACCAAGGCCTCTCTACTCGTCTGGATATGTGACGTACATTCTGCCACGTTCTTCGTCATACGCCCATTTGAGCTAGGTCACATCATCTGGCACGGTCTCATCTGCACCTGCACCTGTATTTGTTGTAGTACCTGTGAGCCACGGGGACTCAGCAATCTTGTAACCCAGGTACCGAAACTATGTAAGCTTATTGGGTTGGATGGGGGTAAGTGTTGAGTTTGCAGAAGCACTAAGCATTATTTGGTGGCTAACTTACGAGAACATGAATGTAAATATGGTGGACTACGTAAGATGATCGAGTACTACCATGATCACTAAGTGATCCTGAACATCTAGTTACGTCAAACATAACCCCATCGTGTTCTATCTCGGTTCATGTTCACGAGCAGAGACGATCATGGTTACGCACACAGTTGGTGTGTTTTATTGGAGCTAACTTCAAGTTAACTATAACCGGGTGTTAACCAAAATATCCAAGTTGCCACATAACCGCAGGCACGGCTTTCTACAGGGGTGCTCCAACAAATCCATCACAAATTAACCACACTCCCCGGGAATAACGTCGATCACAGATCTCATGATCATCCTAGGCAATTCCAAAGGAAACCGACACCTCGAGATAGCCCGAAGAAGATCGAAGTTCCTCACGCAAGACATTCGAGAAAGGTAAAACAAGTCCAGCAAGACCGCCCGACGTGTTGACGAATCTGATAAGAGCTGTGTATCTCGTTCTCAGGACACGACAGATAAGCAATGCATACAGTGGCCTGATAGAAATCCCCCAAGTTTCCCTAGGGTGGCCCCGCATAGTGCTCTAGTTTGGACCAACACTCACGAGGAGCACATGCCTGAGTTGTTGATTAAGATCCTCGGGTTAATTACTCCCTTAGCGTTCTTAGTTGCAGGTTTAGGTTGTTCCATGTGATAACATGGATTTGGCATATCACAATATTGTTTGTTATTTAATTTAATGCACATATATATCTTGGTACTGGTGGAAGGCTTGGCCGTTTGCTAGGTGTTTTGTTCCGCTGTTACCGCCATAGTTTCTTGTTACCGGTATTATGTTTTCCATATTTTGCACTCCTAACATGCTCGGGGTTGTTATGGGGACCCCTTTGTTTATTCGGCTAAGATTAAAACTTGTCTGGCAAGACCCAATATTGGTACTACATTTGCTTAATAACTTAATAAACTTGCATAGGGCTTTGCAACCCCGTGGATAATTAATCAACCCCCGGGCCAGTGCTCTGCATGAGTGTTGGTCCAACCCAGAGTAGCTTATTAATGCCGCACGGGGCAACTCGGTAATTGGCGTGGTAACCATCGCTCATCTGTCGTGTCCTGAGAACGAGATATGCGGCTCTTATCGGGTTCGTCGACACGTCGGGAGGTGTTGCTGGATTTGTTTTACCTTTATCGAATGTCTTGTGTGTGGAGTCTGACTTTCTTCCGGTTATCTCGAGGTGTTGGAATTCCTTTGGAGTTACCTATGATGATCACGAGATCCGTGGTCGAGGTTATTCCCGCGGAGTGTGGTTATTTGTGATGGACTATTTAGAGCACCCCTGGAGGGTTAAATCTTTTCGAGAAGCCATGCCCACGGTTATGTGGCAACTTGGATATTTGTTTAACACCCGATTATAGTAAACTTAAAGTCAACTCTAATTAAAATACACCAACTGTGTGAGTAACCGTGATTGTCTCTGCTCGTGAACATGATATGAGAGAGAACACGGTGGGGTTATGATTGACGTAAGTAAGTGTTCAGGGTCTCATAGAGATCATACTAGATTCGATCATTCATCGTAGACCACTCATATTTATTTTCATGTTACGTAAGTGTAGCCACCATATATGCTTAGTGCTGCTGCAAACTAAACGCATACCCCTTTCCAACCTTAAGCTTGAATAGTCTCTGTACCCGGGCGCATGATTGATGAGTCCTTGTGGCTCACAGATTACTACAACACTCTAGGGACAGGTACAGATGAGTTCGTGCAGGATGATTGTGGGGACCCTGACTCATAAGTCGAGATCACCGATTGCACGTGTACAGTGATCCCAGAGATCAATGCTCACTGAACACACAGAAGCTGAATAAAAGAGTCTTACATCCACATTAAGCGTCTTACACAAATGATGACCACGAAGGTCTCAGTCTTACAAGGATAGGGCCACTCGGGCCAAACACTAAGTCTAGAACAAGCAGCGGAAATCTTCGTCGAAAGCGTGAACCCATGCCATCTGCCTTAACCTACAGGCATTCTGACTGGGAAGCGTCCTAGTTCGCATGTTCGTCTCCAACGAACTCTTCAACAAACTCCTGCTCTTCCATGCCTGGCCAATTAAATAACCAGTGGCAAGCCAATGAGTACTTTGAATGTACTCGCAAGCAACCCAAGAGCGGAACGAGGCAATAATGATGCATGATATAGCACTATAGGTAACTTGCGGAAAGCTGGTTTTGTATGCAAGTGACATGATGAAGTAATAGTAAGTATGCATCAACAAATAACCAAGTATTCATGATAACACATTGCCGATACCATGATGGTATCAGTTGAACACATTCTGCTCACACCAAGTCATCGGACTTAGTTCATTTTTCATGCCCAGTCATCGGACTGGACTCACGTGACCTCTTGTCACTAACACACCCATACTCACTCCAATATTTTATGAAAACATTCGGACGTAGTCTAAGAAGGACCTCCAACTGTCCATGACCGCAAACGTGGCTATTCGAATAGTTTTACACTTTGCAGAGGTTGCACACTTTACCCACAAGACTCGGGGAACTTCTATGTCATCCACGACTCGCGGTATATACATACCTGAGGTAAGCACCCGAACAATGCCTTTCCCCCGGTGATACTAAACAAAGAGTCCACTCGATTGGTACCCAGCCCTCTTGACGTACATCACACGAGCCTTGCTCAAACCGTACCATCCATGAGGGGACCAACGGTGTGCCCGGTGCCTGTAAAGATAGTGCATGATCGTACATCTGGTACGACCCCGTATAGAGAGTGACCACGCCACTCCCTCCACTAGTAATGCGGGCTCCTTTCTAGTACCCACCAAGGTAATCAACAAAGCCCCGTCTCATAAGGGGTATCGTGGTCATGCATGTAAGGTTGGGACGGTCAGCAGACCTTAAATATAATCCATTTTCGAAAACACACACCCATTTGTTCCAGTACACCACTTCTTTCTCAAGTGGTCACCCAACTCATCATCATCTCCCTCGGGCATTAGTGACACCCGACGGGTTTTTTGAAAGAGTATTGAAAACACGCACCTCTCGGTACCACCATGCATAAGTCCCATCCCACTTGCATAGCATCTACTAGCAACCTATCTACTCCCACCCGCACAAACCTCAGTAGGTGGTAGGGTCATGCTCGATGCAAGTATCAACGGAAAGCACCCGAGGCATCCCACCGAAGGGGAAACCACCACATCATATGATTGATAATCCCGGAAGTAAAATGCTATATGACATGCATGTTAAAATAGCTTCTTGACATGGTCAAAGGGCTGCTTGCCTGGCTCGACAAATTCTCAGGGGTCTTCGAAGTCTTTGAGTCCAACTTCTCCGTCAACGGCGCAATCTATAGATGCGGAAATAGTGACAGTAAATAAACAAGCATGCAAACAGAGCACTCAATCTACCTATCAAAAATGTTCACCTATTCTGTTAAATCTCTAAAGTCATATTAAAAATATCTACAATAAATTTATCTGTGAAGACTATTCGGGTGGAGAGAGAGAGATCAAAAGTGAGAGAAGGCCTCTAGGGTGCCTTTTATAGGCGGGCCCGGTCCACCGAGGGCGCTGTGCGCCGGTGAGCACGGGGTGCTCACCACAGGCCACGGGAGGGAGCGGGAAGGCCCTGGGGGTCTTCCTGGGGTCACTCCACACCAGGGGAAGACAAGAGACAGGAGGGGAGGCGCGCGTGTGTGAGCTTTCGCATTGGCCGACTCGGGCGGTGGCGGATACATGCGGAGGAGGGGGAAGGAGAGAGAGGGAGGAGGGGACCGACCGCCTGCAGGGCTGCAGACGTCGAGGCCGAACCGACGGCGCCAGGGGGAGGCTCAAGACGGCTAGGGCCATGCAGTGGCCAGCGGCTACAGTGCTGGTCGGCACTGTAGCACGCTCTGGAGCGCGACTATTGCAGGCCATGGCATGCCCTTGTCACCTTCTGCGCGTCCAACCATGTCCAGGGGATCTAGGGGAAGAAAACTAACTGGGTTAGGCCCTTGGATGCTCTGGGAGGGATTAGAATAGAGGGAGAGAGGGAAAAGAGGTCCTGCCAGGTGGACCAGAGGGTAAAAATGGGGTTTTTCACCATCTCAATCATGGAGCTAGCCGTTGGGATTGCTACTAGAGGTGCTGGGGTTATGGGTGGAGCTGTGGTAAAAACGAGGAGGCAAGGGTAAAAGGATTTGAGGTGAAAAATGCCAGTTTTACATTTCTGGCAGAAGGTGTTTGATGATGTTTAGGGGGGTCAAATTAACTTGGATCATCTTGAGATTTTACAAGGTCAAGGGGTGATGGAAAACAAGAGTGATCACCAAGTTTGAGCTTAAGAGAAGGAAGTTCATAATGGAACCTAGGGAAAACCTAGAAATAGATAGAATTTGTTTTCTATAGATTCAAAGCGGTTAGGCTTTAACCCTTGATGCACCACTTAGTGGATCATCACTAATTGGTCATTAGAGCATGCCCACAAAGTTTGAGGTCAAGGGAAGAAACTTCACAATGTAAAGTTGTCAAAATTTGAATCTGGACAGAAATGGATTTGGGTTGGTTTGATGAAGCAAACCAACTTGTATTGAGATGCAACTTTGCAAGATCATCACCTATGATAGTGTTGACTTGCTAGAATTTTCTTGGAATTTATTGAGAATATTTCTTGCAGAAACATTTCAAAAGTTTGATCTGATCAGGAAGGGTTTTGAGGGGTTTTGCCCATGTTATGATCAAGCCCTTGTGTTGAAACTCATATGTATGGAAAATATATGTCCACTGAGTCTCTCTAAATTTTCTCAAATATTTCCCAAGCATTTAAATAATTTTCCCATAGGAAAAGCTATTTCTTCCCTTAAGAAAAAGCCTTTAAATAAAATATGAAAATAATCTTTAACAATAATATTTGGTGGTTTTGAGAAGTCATATAAATAGTAGGTTTCAAATAAAGCATTTGGGAAGAAAAGATCCACCTAAATTGAGGACTTGTAGTTCAAACCTCACTTCAGGGGTTTTTGTGATCCTAAATTGAATAAATCCTTTTTGGTGAAAATAAATTTTGATTAAAAAAAATTTGAGCTATATTCACATGGCATGATCATAGGGCTAGGAATTTGGATCAAGGAAGATGAAGGTGGAGTGGAGTAGAACCTAATAGTGCCAAACTTGAACACTCAAGCAATTCAAACAATCATGCACTCAAAAAGTTTTAGTTGGCTCCAAAAAAAATTATAAAACCAAACACAACAATGTGCCAAAATACAGGGTGTGACAGACCTTCCCCCCTTACAAGAATCTCGTCCCCGAGATTCCTAGGCTAAGCGCTAAAAAGATATGGAAACTCTGATCTGAGATAATCTTCACGCTCCCATGTTGCTTCTGCTTCCGTGTGGTTGCTCCACTGGACCTTGAAGTACTTGATGGTGCGGCTTCGGGTGCAGCGCTCAGCTTCATCCAAAATGCGGACAGGCCTCTCACGATAAGTGAGATCTGGTTGAAGGTCGATGGCCTGATGGTCGATGTCTTTGTAGAGGTCGGGGCAGTCGGGAACTTGTAGACACTTCCGGAGATGCGACACGTGGAAGACGTTGTGCAAATCCAACAGCTCGGAAGGTAGCTCTAGCTGATAAGCAACTTCTCCTCATCTTGTAGTGATCCTGAAGGGTCCGATATACCTTGGCGCGAGCTTTCCTTTGACGTGAAAACGCTTGGTTCCCTTGAGAGGCGTGACGCGGAGGTAGACATAATCTCCAACGTCGAGGTTCAGTCCTCAGCGGTGAGAGTCGGCGTGGCTCTTCTGTCTTGACTTAGCGGTCTTGAGGCACTCTTGGATAAGTTGAACTTGCTCTTCGGCTTCGCGGAGGATATCTGGCCCAAACACCAATCCTTCTACGGTCTCCGACCAGTTGAGGGGAGTACGGCACTTGCATCCATACAACACCTCAAATGGTGCCATCTGAAGGCTTGACTGATAGTTGTTGTTGTAGGAGAACTCGGCGAAAGGTAAGCAATCTTCCCACTTGGCCCCATATGCCAGAACACAAGCACGGAGCGTGTCTTTGAGTATCTGGTTTACTCGTTCCGTTTGCCCACCGGTCTGAGGGTGAAAAGCAGTGCTGAAGGAGAGCTTGGTTTCCATAGCTTCTTGAAACTTCTTCCAGAACCTTGAGGTGAACTGGGTCCCTTGGTCTGACACAATCTCCTTTGGTACTCCATGAAGACTCATGATCCGCTCTAGGTAGAGGCTGGCTAACTTGTTGCCATCATAGGTGGTCTTGACGGGAATAAAATGGGCGACCTTGGTCAGGTGGTCGACAATGACCCAAACGGAATCATGTCCCTTGCTTGACCTTGGTAAACCGGTGATGAAGTCCATCCTGATTTTATCCCACTTCCATTCACGCACTTTAAGGGGTTGCAGTAGTCCGGCGGGTCGCTGATGCTCAACCTTGACCCTCTAGCATACATCACATTTAGCCACGAACGTGCCTATCTCCCACTTCATGCCATGCCACCAGAATCTTGCCTTGAGGTCTTGATACATCTTGGTTCCTCCAGGATGGATGGAGTAGGGAGTGCTACAAGCTTCTTGTAAGATCAAGTTCTTGAGCTCCTCTTTGTTGGGTACACAAATGCGGTTCCCAAACCACATGACTCCTTGTTCATCCTCTGAGAATCCTGGGGCCTTGCCTGCCTTGATCTTCCTCTTAATGCCTTCAATGCTCTCATGTCCCTTCTGGGCTTCTTTGATATCGTCCATCAAGGTAGGCTTTGCTTCGAGGTTGGCGAGAAATCCTGGTGCGACCAGTTCCAAGCCGAAGCTCTCAGGCTCATCATACAAAGCGGGTAGCCTTTCCTTAATCATAGCATTCAAGGAGCAAGCCTTTCTGCTTAAGACGTCAGCTACCACATTGGCCTTTCCGTGGTGGTATTGAACACTGAGGTCGTAGTCCTTGATCAACTCCAACCATCTTCGCTGCCTCATGTTCAATTCCCTTTGAGTGAAGATATACTTCAAACTCTTGTGGTCAGTGAATATCTCACATCGCTTCCCCAGAATGTAATGCCGCCATGTCTTCAGGGCATGAACCATGGCTGCCAACTCGAGATCGTGAGTTGTGTAGTTCTCTTCATGAGGACGTAGCTATCTGGAAAGACATGCTACGACTCTGCCTTCTTGCATCAAAATACCTCCTAGCCCAGTTCTTGATGCATCACAATAAATCGCAAACTCCTTGTGAATATCGGGGGTGGCCAAAACAGGGGATGTGGTCAATCTCTTCTTGAGCTCCTGGAAGCTTTCCTCGCACTTAGCGGTCCACTCGAACTTCTTGTCCTTCTTTAGGAGCTGGGTCATTGGTCGGGTGATGCTTGAGAATCCTTCTACGAACTTGCGGTAATATCCCGCGAGTTCGAGAAAGCTCCTGACTTCCTTCACTATGGTTGGGGTCTGCCATTTAGTCACGACTTCAATCTTGGCAGGGTCTACTGATAATCCCTCAGCAGTCAACATATGACCCAAGAATCCAACTTCATGCAGCCAGAATTCACACTTGCTAAACTTGGCATAAAGCTGGTGCTCTCGAAGCTTCTCTAGGACCAACCTCAAGTGCTCTTCATGCTCCTCTTCAGACATGGAGAAGACAAGGATGTCATCAATGAAGACAACAGTGAACTTGTCCAAGTACTCCATGAAGACTTTATTCATGAGGTACATGAAGTAGGCCGGGGCATTCACCAATCCGAATGACATGACCGTGTATTCATATAGGCCATACCGGGTCACAAATGCTATCTTCGGAATATCTTGAGGTCTGATCTTCAGCTGATAGTACCCAGACCTGAGATCGATCTTGGAGAACACCTTGGCTCCATTCAACTGATCAAACAGGTCTTCAAACTTGGGGAGTGGATACTTGTTCTTTATTGTGACCTCATTGAGAGAATGGTAATCGACGCAGAGTCTGATAGTGCCGTCTCTCTTTTACACAAATAGAACAGGAGGTCCCCAAGGAGAGGAACTAGGGCGAATAAATCCTTTCCTGAGCTGCTCTGCTAGTTGCTTCATCAATTTAGCCAACTCCTCGGATCCCATCCTATAGGCCTTCTTATAGATGGGCCTTGATCCGGGCATAAGCTCAATGATGAAATCAATGTCGTGGTCAGGAGGCATCCCGGGCAGCTCATCAGGAAACACATCCGGGTATTCACATACTACTGGCACTTGATCCAACTCAACTCCCGATAGGCAGTTAACCTGAGGGGCTTGCGTGGAGACAGGATTGGGGACATACTTGACTTCCACACCTTGGTTGTTCGTCATGGTGACAGTCCTCTTGGCACAGTCTAGTAAGCCTTGGTGCTTAGTCAACCAGTTCATGCCAAGGATAATATCCAAGCCGGGTGAATCCAGGACTATAAGGTCTTCTAGGAAGTCTACCCCGTTGATGTCAATCTTCACCCCCTTACACCCTGATCCAGACTTCATAACTGAACCGGGGGTTTGTATCAGCATACGACTACCCAAGGGTGTAGGTTCCATGCCACTCTGTAGTGCAAACTTTTGGGTGACAAAATAATGCAAAGCTCGACAATCAAACAATACTGTTGTTGGGGTTGAGTTGATGAGGAACGTACCCAGTATGACGTCCGGGTCTTCCTGGGCTTCCTTTGCGGTGACGTGATTCACACGACCCTTGCCATTGTTAGGCTGGTTGTGGGGAGCTGGGTTCCTTGGCGGTGCTCCTCGGGCTTGTCCTTGAGCTGGCGCATTGGGGCGCGGTGCATCAGGCTTCCTATTGGGACAAAGCCTAGAGATGTGTCCAGGCTGACCACATCCAAAGCAGGTGACTTGCCCAGGGTTGTTGTTGAGGTTTCCGCCACCATTGTTTTTATTGGGGTTGTAGTTGTAGGCTGGCCTGGGATTGGCATACTGCTGAGGCTGGTAGCTCGGACAAGGCGCAGGAGGTCTAGCCTGCTGTGGCTGATAGGTTGGCTTGGCTAGAGCTGGCTGCCATGGCCGAGGCTTCTGGTTGCTTGAGCTTCCTTTGCTGATCATCTTGCGCTTGCGAGTGTCGTCGATGGCATGACGCTTGTCTTCCAACATGAGGGCTTTGTTTACCAGATCAAAGAAGGTGCGGCAGTCGCAGATGATGTGCAGATACTGCAGAATTTGCTGAAGTCCTTCCATGAAGCGTTTCTTCTTGGCAGCCTCCGTGCTGACGTCTTCAGGTGCATACCTTGATAGCAGGTTGAACTTCTGCAGGTACTCCTTGACAGAGCCACTTCCTTGCTTCAGCGCTCGGAACTCTCTCTTCTTGATAGCCATGATCCCAAATGGAATATGGGCAGTGTGGAATCCTTCCTTGAAGTCATTCCACGTGATCACATGCTCTCCCTGCATGACCTTGAATCCATCCCACCATGCTCGGGCGGTACCTCCGAGGCAGTGAGAGGCATAAAGCACCTTCTCACGATCCTCATTGCAGTTGACCAGAGCAAGGAGGTCCTCGAGGGTGCGGATCCAGTCATTAGCATCCAACGGCTCAGCAGTCTCAGTGAAGGTCTGGGGTGAGTTTCTCATGAACTCAGACAACATGGAGCGGCCATTGCCATTCCTACCCTGCTGCTGGTTGTTCACGAGAGCTTGGGCCATCTGCTGGAGAGCAGCATTGTTGGCCTGGCGCTCCTCCCGGAGAACTTGGAGAAACTGAGCTATGGTCATCTTCTCCGGCAGTGGTGGTGGCGGGGGAATGTCGCCTTGTGGCTGCTCCTGGTTTTCTCCAACATGAGCAGCCCCACCATCACCCTACTGCTGGCTCGAGTTGCCGGCTTCGGGGTTGGTGAAGGAGCTGTTGCGGGTAGCAGTCACCATCCTATTTGGAGCAGCCAAGTCAAACAACTGGGGGTCGACAAGAGGATAAGCAAAACGACAAAGCGCGCCTAAGGGGGTCGGTCAAGTGCAAGTGTGAAGAAACGAAGGTCAAAAGACCAACAACATATATTAAGATAGACGATGTAGTCGCTTACATGTTGCCCAAGGCAAAAGCGCGACTTGCATCGGAACACACAAACAACGAAGCAGCAACAAGCACACATGGTTTCATATGAACCATTTCATGGACTCAACTACGCATGAGGGATACATATCTGATCCTACCCTAGGGGTTCTCGGATTCAGGTGGTGGAGTGCTCGGTCTCGTAGTCACGCTCCTCTGGGTCTTCCTCTAGCTCATCCTCAGAACGAGCATCGTTCCCGGTCGACGGGGTCGGGGAACGAGGAGGCCCATCCCGACGACGCCTTACGCGCGGGTCAGTGAAGAGCTTACGGTACTCCTTCGCACTCATGCGACGTCTACGTGCAGGTGCATCACTGGCTGGGGGTACTCCTCCTCGATAAGCGACAGCTGGTCGTCCCTCGGGGGCTCCATCCTTCTTGATCTTGTCTGGCTTAGTCTTGGCTTGTCGAAGTAGCCCTCGGGTGTGGTGAAGTTCCTTGCGGATCTTCATGGATTCCTTCACCAAGTTGTGAACCAGACTATCGGCGGAGAGACTGAAGTAGGTCTGGAACCGGAGAGATGCGCCATCCTCCTTGGCCAGAATCAGCGTCCAACTCTCGCCCAAGTCATCCTTCCTAAAGGGAAGGTAGCGAGTAGCTGGCTCGTCAGCCATCTCCGGAATGATGTCTCGAAGGTGTAGGAGGGCCTTGCATGCAGCTGTCTCGACGGCAAGTATCATAGTCTCCATCCATGGTCCTTCAAAGAACCAACTAGTCGGGGAGTCATTTGCCTTCACGACCACATCCACGTGGTACTCCTTCGTGACGGCATCGACCCAGTGCTCGTGGTAGAGGAAAATGGGTGGTTGACGAAACTGGCACTTCTCCAGGCTGTCCCCAAGGAGTAAGGGAAATCCGGATGTCAGCAAGGCTTCGGGTACGACGGTCATCTACAAAGGTTTGAAAAGAGGAGAGTCAGCAAAGTGTTGTGTGAAGCATAGGAGAGATAAATAGTGCAGAATTCCTAAGTTCCAAAGCTAGGTGTAGTTTTGAAAACGGCTTTAGTCCTACTAACGTCCATGCTAACTAAGCGCTTCCTACAATCAGGATGGCTCTGATGCCAGTTCTGTGGGGACCCCGACTCATAAGTTGAGATCACCGATTGCACGTGTACAGTGATCCCAGAGATCAATGCTCACTGAACACACAGAAGCTGAATAAAAGAGTCTTACATCCACATTAAGCGTCTTACACAAATGATGACCACGAAGGTCTCAGTCTTACAAGGATAGAGTTAGTCGGGCCAAACACTAAGTCTAGAAAAAGCAGCGGAAATCTTCGTCGAAAGCGTGAACCCATGCCATCTGCCTTAACCTACAGGCATTCTGACTGGGAAGCGTCCTAGAAGGATACCGGCATGTTCGTCTCCAATGAACTCTTCAACAAAATCCTGCTCTTCCATGCCTGGCCAATTAAATAACCAGTGGCAAGCCAATGAGTACTTTGAATGTACTCGCAAGCAACCCAAGAGCGGAACGAGGCAATAATGATGCATGATATAGCACCATAGGTAACTTGCGGAAAGCTGATTTTGTATGCAAGTGACATGATCAGGTAATAGTAAGTATGCATCAACAAATAACCAAGTATTCATGATAACACATTGCCTATACCATGACGGTATCAGTTGAACACATTCTGCTCACACCAAGTCATCGGACTTAGTTCATTTTTCATGCCCAGTCATCGGACTGGACTCACGTGACCTCTTGTCACTAACACACCCATACTCACTCCAATATTTTACGAAAACATTCGGACGTAGTCTAAGAAGGACCTCCAACTGTCCATGACCGCAGACGTGGCTATTCGAATAGTTTTACACTCTGCAGAGGTTGCACACTTTACCCACAAGACTCGGGGAACTTTCGTGTCATCCACGACTCGCGGTATATACATACCCGAGGTAAGCACCCAAACAATGCCTTTCCCCCGGCGATACTAAACAAAGAGTCCACTCGATTGGTACCCAACCCTCTTGACGTACATCACACGAGCCTTGCTCAAACCGTACCATCCATGAGGGGACCAACGGTGTGCCCGGTGCTTGTAAAGACAGCACATGATCGTACATCCGGCACGACCCCGTATCGAGAGTTACCACGCCACTCCCGCCACTAGTAATGCGGGCTCCTTGCCAGTACCCACCAAGGTAATCAACAAAGCCCCGTCCCATAAGGGGTATTGTGGTCGTGCATGTAAGGTTGGGACGTTCAGCAGACCTTAAATCTAATCCGTTTTCGAAAACACACACCCATTTGTTCTGGTACACCACTTCTTTCTCAAGTGGTCACCAAACTCATCATCATCTCCCTCGGGCATTAGTGACACCCGACGGGGTTTTCGAAAGAGTATTGAAAACACACACCTCTCGGTACCACCGTGCATAAGTCCCATCCCACTTGCATAGCATCTACTAGCAACCTATCTACTCCCACCTGCACAACCCTCATAAGGTTGTAGGGTCATGCTCGATGCAAGTATCAACGGAAAGCACCGGAGGCATCCCACCGAAGGGGAAACCACCACATCATATGATCGATAATTTCGGAAGTAAAATGCTATATGACATGCATGTTAAAATAGTTCCTTGACATGGTAAAAGGGTTGCTTGCCTGGCTCGACAAATTCTCTGGGGTCTTCGAAGTCTTCGAGTCCAACTTGTCCGTCAACGGCGCAATCTATCGATACGGAAATAGCGACAGTAAATAAACAAGCATGCAAACAAAGCACTCAATCTACCTATCAAAAAGTTCACCTATTGTGTTAAATCTCTAAAGTCATATTAAAAATATGTACAATAAATTTATCTGTGAAGACTATATTAGAAACACAATAACAAAGGCTAAAAAGTTGCTTTTAATAGGTTTTAAAGAAAACTAGTGATAAAAACTCTTTCAGTAAATTGCACAGATGGCACTATTAAATTTTGTACAATATTCTAAGATTTATGGTGGAGAAAATAATTGCATTGGGCAATTATTTAGTCCTGTGGGATTTTTGCACAACCCACCAAAAAATAAAAAGGGAAAAAGGGCACCAGATCCTGAGCCATGGGCAGCCAGGGGCTGGGCCGGCCCATCTGGTCAGCCGGCCGGCCGCGCGCGCAGTCAGGTTCAAACCTGACGCGCGGGGCCCGGCTGCTAGCGGCTCAAGGGAGAGGAGAGAGGGCGCGAGCGAGGGGAGGAGAGGCTGACAGGTGGGGACCACCTCTCAGGTCCGTCTTCCTCCTCGCGTCTGAGAGGGGAGCGGCTCACCGACGGTGAGGGAGGCCACGACGAGGGGAGGAGAGGGTCGGAACGGGCTCGGGGAGGACCCGCCGGTCCTCTAGAGGTGGAGCGGAGGGCAGAGGAGGATGGGTTCACCGGCGACGAGGAGGCCGCGGCGGAGGAGCTTCGGGACCGTCCTCAAACGCCCATCCCAGCCTGCAACAACAACGGGAGAGAGGGGGAATCAGGTCAGGAGGGCATGGGAGGACCAGAGGGAGGAGAATGGGGACCGGAGTGGCGCCGTACCCGGAGATCGACGGCGGAGCTGCCGCGGCAAGCCACGGCTCGATCTCGAGCACAGAGAGATAGGGAAGGGCTCAGGCTTCATAGGCAGCCTATTGGGGTGGAGAGAGAGAGATCAAAAGGGAGAGAAGGCCTCCGAGGTGCCTTTTTGTAACATCCCCAAATTCTAAATTTTGGAATGTTATATTAAATAAATAAGTAGGATTGTTTGCTTGAATGTTGTGTGATTGATTGTGTGAAATTGAGTGGAATTTTGAAACTTTTGAAATTTTAATGAGAGGGAATAAAATGACTTTTCCAAAATTTTCTATTTCGAATCCCTATTCAATTTTGTGTTCAAATATTTTCAAAACCCTCTTATAAAATCAAATGAGAGGAGGTAAATGACACTCAAAAATCAGATACAATGTTTTGACTCAAATTTTAAAATAAAAACTATTTGCCATTTATTTGAAATTCTAGTTTCTTTTCGTTTTGGAGTTATTGCAAAAAAATACTATTTTCTAGTTTATTTTATTCGTCCTTAAAAAAATGTTCATGTTTTAGGAAATATTTTTCTGAAAATTTTGATATATAATATGCCTATATAAAATGTTTTTCTATTATTTTTATTTTTTTTTCTTTGCTGTTTTTTTAGAAAAAAAAACAAACAGGAAACACTGTTCATTGCGGACACTCTTCATCCGATAATTTAAAAAAAAACTGGGCTGCGCCCATGTGCAGGCCGGCTGAATCAGCCCATGTGGCCCTCTTCTTCTCTCTTTTCCTTGTCTATGATTTTAGTCCCACCTTGCTTAGTTTTAGACCTTTGCACCTTCCTTCCACCTATAAATATAGACCCATAGGTGAACCCAAAAGTCATCCACTTCGAGTTGAATCGAATCCTTTCGGCTTGACTAGCTTTATAAAAAAAATCTTCTCTCCGGCGGGATTTCTGGAAGTCGTCTCCTCTTTGGATTTATATCTTCTCTGCATTCTAAAGGTATTCTTTTCGTATTTTCTTTTATACTCCTGTAGTTTAATATCCCTAGACTAGTATTTCTATAGTAGTATACGATAAAATAATTAGATTATTAATTAGTCTCCATATTTACTGCCTAGAATTCTTTTAGACATAGCATTTTCTTCCGTAAAACAGCTTGGCCCAGATTTTTCAAATAGCCATAACTTTTTACTCGTTTATCAGAATTAGATGAAACCAACACCTAGAGTTTCGTCTTGACCTCACCTATCCAATCAACCTATCACGTCAACTTTTTTTCAAATTTTCAAATTTTCAAATTTCGAAATTTATTCAGATTTATATTCAAACTTCTTTTGATCATATCTTTTTATCCGTAGCTCCGTTTCCGATGAATCCAATTGCGTCGGATCCGTATCAAAGTAATCTTTCAGTTCACATCATTACTGTTATCGTTTCAACATATAATTTTGATCTTGGTCATACTTCTTTATTAGTCCCCAAAATGTGTTCACACACTGTACTAAGCTAATTCAATGCCGTATTGAATTGCATATAACTTTTGATCCGTCATTTTGAACCTAGTAATTCTTTTTTCTACACGTTCATATTGACTTCCCATATATAGTAACATCATTAGTTTTAATCTTTGAACCTTTCAAATTGGAGCGATTCAATTTGAATCCGAACCTTCATTTGTTCATATCTTGCAAGCTGTAACACATTTTCGATTGATTCCTTTTGCCCCTAAATACTCGTGTCATATATTTCTATTCATAACCATCGTACGTCGGTTCAACTTCTTTTGACCTTTGTGAATTCAGATTCAATTCATACTTGAATTTACAGTTCAACTTCTTTTGACCTTTTCAATTAAATTCTTTCTACAAATAAATTCTTATGCCTTATACTATTTGTCAAACAACGTTCATGTTGTTCTCCCATACTTTGGATCGTCTTTCGTAGTCTCTCCAACCTAAGCTTATATAGCAATAGTTCATCATCCATTAAATCTTTTGAGTTGATTCCTCCACTTTCACTTTACAACACAACTAGAACCTATCTTTTCTTATTTAACCTTAGTATGTTGTTATTTTCGCACCAAGACATGTTTTGTTCTTGCGTTTTTCAGTTCTTTGTTTTGGCATGAATGTTTATTGAATGTTATTTGCTTACCATAGATTTTCATCGGAGAGTGACGAATAGTCTATCAGTTACTTCTGAGAGCGATACTTATCTTCATCAACAGTACAGGCAAGTTCACTTTGACCATCTTTTCATACCTATGTTTTATTGCATGTAGTGACATCATTCAACAAATCCCTCCCGTAGTGTTATTGAAATTCTTGTAGTTGAGTAGAATGCATGAGGTGGGAACCCACCACTTGTTAGTAAAGCCCCGGGAACGCTAGTTAGTGCAATGCTATGCTAAAGTAGACGGGGTCTGGTACGAGTGTTCGTGACTGGTGTGAAGAAGGACTCCACATCAAAACGATGACTTCATGAAGGCTTCTTCAAGACCTGCATATTCAAGACCTCAAGACTTCGAGACTCGAGAAACAAGTTTTTCAATACACACTACTGGGTGAGGGATGGTTGAAACGGTACCCTGGAGAAACCCGTGGATTTTCCTAGGTGTTGCTGGAGATGGCCAGTATTCACACGGAAAGCCTCACCCAGACTCAAAGGGAAGGATGAATACTTCATGCCCGGAAGCTTACCTGTGTAGCCACAAGTTATTATGGGCTCTGGCTTGGTTGATCTTTGTTGTGACTCTGCTGGGCAGTGCTACGAGATGTAGTCGACATTAGGATTGGATGGGCACTGTCGGACAGTCAGGGAAACACTTTGAAAGACCATGTTTCGTTCATCCGGTTATCAAACACCAGGTAGTGCGAGGACTTACCAGGAGGGAACGAATCTTGTGGGTAAAGTACACAACACTCTACAGAGTTTAAACCTAATCGATTAGCCGTGCCCACGGTTACGGACAATTTGAGCTTCTAGACTTGGATCTATCTCTGAACTCCCAACACTGGACTGATAACTAATTGTGGGCAACTTATGATACTTATGGGCATTGAGACATTGGTTGGCGGAACCATGTCATGATAGGTAACTCCATAGTGAAATTCCTGGTATTCCATTGTTGTAGGAAAATAAAATCAGCTTTTACGCAAAAACTCAGACACAGAGCCACAAAGCCTTTGCATATAGAATAGTCTTTATTCTTCTGTTGTACTATGGTGATCTTGCCAGTACATTCCATGTACTGACCTACACGGCTGCAACGTCTTATGTTGCAGATACTCTTCTACGATGGGTAAGAGTACGATTCAGGGTTACGGTCTACACTCAACCTGCCGTTGGTGTTATTGGGACTCCACTCCCGTTGACTGTATCCGCTGCTATTTTAAGGTATATATCAGTTTTACGTTAATTACATGTGATTGCACTTTGATATATACATTGATGTACTGTGTGTGCCAGCATACTGATCCAGGGATGGCACAGAAAACGCAGAGGCTTGACTCGTTTTGAGTCGGGTCGCTACAGAAATGGTATCAGAGCACATGTTGACTGTAGGACGTGACCCTAGAAACTGGAAAGCCCGTAGGAAATGATTTCTCGAAAACTTTGTTTTCGAAAGACCCTTTACTTCTCATCTTATTTGAGCTTTATCAAATGATCTCTCCTACTTCAAAGAGTTAGAAAATACCCCTTCCCCTTGACCACACTAAGGATCAACTGAGACCACTTCGAGAAGGACAAGATATCGAAACAATTGATGGCCACTTCAAAGTAAAGAAGATTTCACCCTGCATTAGAAGAGTTGAAGCTACATGAGTTGAAGACTGTGAAGACCCGAAGAAATTGAAGACCGTGAAGAATTTCCAAGACATTATGCCCTAGAAGACCAAACCCTATTGTATACTTACGTTAGATATGATGATTTGTGAGCTGTTATTTGTGTGTAAGTTTTATTTTCGACAGCCACAACAAAAATCTTATTTTCAAAACCATTGTTTGTATTGTGTGTACCCCCTCCCTTTTCTCTCTCTCGTATCTCATCCCAAAACCTTGACCCCAATAGATGACGAATGAAGATGGACTTGTGTATTCTGGATCAATGACTCGGTTAGAGATAGAAGAATGGATTCAGAACATGGAGGATCACCTAAGGAGTAACCTTGTTACAAGGAACGAGATGGTCCAGTATGCTCTTCGGTACCTTGCAAAAGGAGCTGCAAATTGGTGGTAGATGCATGAAGCTATCCATGATAGGCAAGCATCCATCACTTGGGAAGAATTCAAGATGACTCTACAAAAGTCTCATGTTGTCACCAACACCCAGAAGCCCCATTGCGAAGAAGATTTGTGCATGCAAGATATGTGGAGAGATAGGACACACCCAGGAAGAACACAAGGATGGATGGCCTCATTGTTAAGAAAATCACCGAGCTGAGGAATGCCCAACTGGGCAGGTAACATGTGTCTTGTGTGAAGGAACTACGCATTACCCGGATCACTTCCAAATGTACCCCAAGGTACAAGAAGTCATCAAGCAGCAGAAGGAAGCCATGGAGGTAACCTTCATAGAAAACTTAGGAGAACTTATGACGAAGGAAGATGTTGAAGACCCTAATGGAGAAGGCCTAACCAGATTTTACTCCAATGTCTGCTATTCATGTGGGGAAGAAGGACATTTCTCACAGGACGGTACGAAGGAAAGAAAAGAGTATCTGGGAAACTTCCCGACAGATGAAGTGGAGTTTGATCCATAGGAAATTAAAGTTTTGATCGGAACAAAGCACCTCAGGAAGGGACAAGCCCCTGAACAGAAGGACCTAGGTCATATAAGATGCTTCAAGTGTAAGGACATGGGCCACTACGCCAATAAGTGCCCAAGAAAGGAACCAGAACTCCAAGGAGCAAACACCAACATCAAGAAGCCCCGAGACTTGTCAGAAATCATCTGTTTTCGTAGAAAGGAAGCAAGACATTATGCTAGTAAATGTCCAAAGGAGAAGAAAGCTAGAATGAGTTAGTAAATTTTTGAAGATGGAAATAAATGTATCATGAAGCACTCTTGGTTTCATGACATTATTTTGTAACGGAAGTCTCTGAGATTGTAACAACTTCATAAATCAATGAAATTTGTTGTGTCATGATTTTTCTATGAGTTGTTACCCCATGAACAAAGATCTCCGACTATTTTTGAGGGTGTCAATACTCTGCAACATGTTCGGAAGTATAAGTTTGGTTTGGATGATAAGGATGCTTACCCAAGAAGAAACACATGATAATTTTTGAGTACTTTTTCTGATACCTACAGATGACTACCCTCAATGAGTCTTTTCTCAAGGGCTGGAGACGATCATGACCCTGACTAGTGACCATGATTACCCAAAGATCCTGAAGGATATGATGAAGCACATCAATCTGGAAGGAGATGCATTCTATAAAGACTACCCATTCATGGAAACTGGAGTGGAACTTTGGTATGTGGAGGTACACCTCCACCAGGAGAAAGGAGTATGCCCAAAGACTATGGGACAATACTTTTTCATATCTCATGTACCACGAGCAACGTTCTTTGACGCTGTTCGTGAAGCTGCCATGGAAGCCATACGGCAGATTGGAGAAATACTTGAAGCAAGACTCCGTCATACTCAGGAATACCTGCATGAGGTGCATACGGAGATGATGGAGATGAATCTCAAGTCCACCCTGATCAAGGAGAAGATGGATGATTTCAAGGAGCACATCGCAAAGTTCCAGTGGTACTAAAATATCTCCAAGAGGGGATAAAGGAATAAAGTTGGGAGTGAAGTTGAACCATACCAAACTATGTGGATGGCAGCACTTGTAATAAAGTATTTTGGAATTTTAAGAAGAGATTGAAGTTATGTAACGTAAGTCTCAGTGTCTGTAATAAAAGTCATGAGATCAATGGAATTTATGATGTCATGTCTCTCCTGTGTTGAACTATATGAGTTGCCATTCTAAGAGCAATAGTCTCCGACCAATTTTTGAGGATACAAGAATTTTTTTTTGGTCTAAGCAGACCTGAGTGCATTTCATTTTAAGTGTGGTAGTGACCACAAGTACCTCCCGGTTAAGGAATTTGGATAAGTGAATACGGATGAAGAGAATGTGGAACCACCGCAAACTATCCGGATAATAACCTTTGAGACAAAGAGTTTCCGAAGCTGGAATGCTGAGAAACGGAATGATTGTGATGAAACCATACCCAAGGTTAAACAAACCAATGGAAAGGAAAATGAATTCCATGGAGTGGAATCCAGACAATAATAGGTCTGTAAATTGTTACCTCAAGGGTATAATGGAGTGAACTGAAGGTAATGCTGGAATATGGATCGATAGTCACCCCACGGGTGAGATGAAGCTATTCAAGTATTCAAGTGAACCCACAAGTCACTGACCTCAGGATTGATAAGGATCAAGCCCAGCTTTGTGAAGAAACCTGGAAGAAGCTACGACTGATCAGCAAACGTTTTCCTTAGGAGTATTATGAAAACCTGAGAGTTGTGAAGAAACGATAGATGTTTTTGTTCGGCTTGCAGAAATAAATGGATTTATCTGAACTTCGTTCATTGACAAGAGAAATTTTCTGCAATGCTTGTGAGGAAGCCCAAGTGTTAGAATACGAGATTCACTAAACCTTATACAAGGTAATGATTTCAGTGCGACATGGTTTGGCCACCATGACGACTTACTCTAATCATTCTCTTGCTATTCGGAATGGTAAATCTGAGTGACTTACCCATAGTAAAGAGACGACGTTCTTTGAAGCTTTTGTTTAAGCCTTAGAATGGTATGATGAAAACCCCTTGTACATGACAGTTGCTGTCACACGTAGGAATTTTACGGTGAGGAATGAAGCCAAGATCCATTTCACTACAGGATAACCACTAATGGTAGACCACCATGAGATCTTCGATAAGTTATTTAGAATGAATGTGAGACATGTCAGTTAAGAGACCCAGTATCGGAGGAAATACATGTTGTTATGAGGACACGAGATTTTGATTTTATAGCGGAAGAGCATCACCGAAGGAGCTATCGTGAAGAATGTGAACAGACAGCTACACCCAGAGGACTATCATGATTTTGAGGGACCAGTAACTCGCATTTTAAGTGTGGTAGCCCCACACTTTCTTGGTCAATTGATTTGCTAAGAAGATTCCCCAACCCTAACCTATTCTTTCTAGCCTTTTCGAATCTCGAGGACGAGATTCATTTTAAGTGTGGTAGTTTGTAACATCCCAAAATTCTAAATTTTGGAATGTTATATTAAATAAATAAGTAGGATTGTTTGCTTGAATGTTGTGTGATTGATTGTGTGAAATTGAGTGGAATTTTGAAACTTTTGAAATTTTAATGAGAGGGAATAAAATGACTTTTCCAAAATTTTCTATTTCGAATCCCTATTCAATTTTGAGTTCAAATATTTTCAAAACCCTCTTATAAAATCAAATGAGAGGAGGTAAATGACACTCAACAGTCAGATACAATGTTTTGACTCAAATTTTAAAATAAAAACTATTTGCCATTTATTTGAAATTCTAGTTTCTTTTCGTTTTGGAGTTATTGCAAAAAAATACTATTTTCTAGTTTATTTTATTCGTCCTTAAAAAAATGTTCATGTTTTAGGAACTATTTTTCTGAAAATTTTGATATATAATATGCCTATATAAAATGTTTTTCTATTTTTTTATTTTTTTTTCTTTGCTGTTTTTTTAGAAAAAAAAACAAACAGGAAACACTGTTCATTGCGGACACTCTTCATCCGATAATTTAAAAAAAAAACTGGGCTGCGCCCATGTGCAGGCCGGCTGAATCAGCCCATGTGGCCCTCTTCTTCTCTCTTTTCCTTGTCTATGATTTTAGTCCCACCTTGCTTAGTTTTAGACCTTTGCACCTTCCTTCCACCTATAAATATAGACCCATAGGTGAACCCAAAAGTCATCCACTTCGAGTTGAATCGAATCCTTTCGGCTTGACTAGCTTTATAAAAAAAATCTTCTCTCCGGCGGGATTTCTGGAAGTCGTCTCCTCTTTGGATTTATATCTTCTCTGCATTCTAAAGGTATTCTTTTCGTATTTTCTTTTATACTCCTGTAGTTTAATATCCCTAGACTAGTATTTCTATAGTAGTATACGATAGAATAATTAGATTATTAATTAGTCTCCGTATTTACTCATTAGTCCTAGAATTCTTTTAGACATAGCATTTTCTTCCGTAAAACAGCTTGGTCCAGATTTTTCAAATAGCCATAACTTTTTACTCGTTTATCAGAATTAGATGAAACCAACACCTAGAGTTCGTCTTGACCTCACCTATCCAATCAACCTATCACGTCAACTTTTTTTCAATTTTTCAAATTTCGAAATTTATTCATATTTATATTCAAACTTCTTTTGATCATATCTTTTTATCCGTAGCTCCGTTTCCGATGAATCCAATTGCGTCGGATCCGTATCAAAGTAATCTTTCCGTTCACATCTTTCCGTTCACATCATTACTGTTATCGTTTCAACATATAATTTTGATCTTGCTCATACTTCTTTATTAGTCCCCAAAATGTGTTCACACGCTGTACTAAGCTAATTCAATGCCATATTGAATTGCTTATAACTTTTGATCCGTCATTTTGAACCTAGTAATTCTTTTTTCTACACGTTCATATTGACTTCCCATATATAGTAACATCATTAATTTTAATCTTTGAACCTTTCAAATTGGAGCAATTCAATTTGAATCCGAACCTTCATTTGTTCATATCTTGCAAGCTGTAACACATTTTCGATTGATTCCTTTTGCCCCCAAATACTCGTGTCATATATTTCTATTCATAACCATCGTACATCGGTTGAACTTCTTTTGACCTTTGTCAATTCAGATTCAATTCATACTTGAATTTACAGTTCAACTTCTTTTGACCTTTTCAATTATATTCTTTCTACAAATAAATTCTTATGCCTTATACTATTTGTCAAACAACGTTCATGTTGTTCTCCCATACTTTGGATCGTCTTTCGTAGTCTCTCCAACCTAAGCTTATATAGCAATAGTTCATCATCCATTAACTCTTTTGAGTTGATTCCTCCACTTTCACTTTACAACACAACTAGAACCTATCTTTTCTTATTTAACCTTAGTATGTTGTTATTTTCGCACCAAGACATGTTTTGTTCTTGCGTTTTTCAGTTCTTTGTTTTGGCATGAATGTTTATTGAATGTTATTTGCTTACCATAGATTTTCATCGGAGAATGACGAATAGTCTATCAGTTACTTCTGAGAGCGATACTTATCTTCATCAACAGTACAGGCAAGTTCACTTTGACCATCTTTTCATACCTATGTTTTATTGCATGTAGTGACATCATTCAACAAATCCCTCCCGTAGTGTTATTAAAATTCTTGTAGTTGGGTAGAATGCATGAGGTAGGAACCCACCACTTGTTACTAAAGCCCCGGGAATGCTAGTTAGTGCAATGCTATGCTAAAGTAGACGGGTTCTGGTATGAGTGTTCGTGAGTGGTGTGAAGAAGGACTCCACATCAAAACGATGACTTCATGAAGGCTTCTTCAAGACCTGCATATTCAAGACCTCAAGACTTCGAGACTCGAGAAACAAGTTTTTCAATACTAACTACTGGGTGAGGGATGGTTGAAACGGTACCCTGGAGAAACCAGTGGATTTTCCTAGGTGTTGCTGGAGATGGCCAGTATTCACGCGGAAAGCCTCACCCAGACTCAAAGGGAAGGATGAATACTTCATGCCCGGAAGCTTACCTGTGTAGCCACAAGTCATTATGGGCTCTGGCTTGGTTGATCTTTGTTGTGACTCTGCTGGGCAGTGCTACGAGATGTAGTCGACGTTAGGATTGGATGGGCACTGTCGGACAGTCAGGGAAACACTTTGAAAGACCATGTTTCGTTCATCCGGTTCTCAAACACCAGGCAGTGCGAGGACTTACCAGGAGGGAACGAATCTTGTGGGTAAAGTACACAACACTCTGCAGAGTTTAAACCTAATCGATTAGCCGTGTCCACGGTTACGGACAATTTGAGCTTCTAGACTTGGATCTATCTCTGAACTCCCAACACTGGACTGATAACTAATTGTGGGCAACTTATGATACTTATGGGCATTGAGACATTGGTTGGCGGAACCATGTCATGATAGGTAACTCCATAGTGAAATTCCTGATATTCCTTTGTTGTAGGAAAATAAAATCAGCTTTTACGCAAAAACTCAGACACAGAGCCACAAAGCCTTTGCATATAGAATAGTCTTTATTCTTCTGTTGTACTATGGTGATCTTGCCAGTACATTCCATGTACTGACCTACACGGCTGCAACGTCTTATGTTGCAGATACTCTTCTACGACGAGTAAGAGTACGATTCAGGGTTACGGTCTACACTCAACCTGCCGTTGGTGTTATTTGGACTCCACTCCCGTTGACTGTATCCGCTGCTATTTTAAGGTATATATCCGTTTTACGTTAATTACATGTGATTGCACTTTGATATATACATTGATGTACTATGTGTGCCAGCATACTGATCCAGGGATGGCATAGAAAACGCAGAGGCTTGACTCGTTTTGAGTCGGGTCGCTACACTTTTATAGGCCGGCCCGGTCGACCGAGGGCTCCGTGCGCCAGTGAGCACGGGGTGCTCACCACAGGCCACGGGAGGGAGAGGGGAGGCCCTGGGGGTCTTCCTGGGGTCAGTCCACGCTAGGGGGAGAGAGGAGAGAGGAGGGGAGGCGCGCGCGTGTGAGCTTTCGCATTGGCTGGCTCGGGCGGTGGCGGGCACGCGCGGAGGAGGGGGAAGGAGAGAGAGGGAGGAGGGGGCTGACCGCCTGCGGGGCTGCAGACGTCGAGGCCGACCCGACGGCGCCAGGGGGAGGCTCAAGACGGCCAGGGCCATGCAGTGGCCAGCGGCTACAGTGCTGGTCGGCATTGTAGCGCGCTCTGGAGCGCGGCTATTGCAGGCCATGGCATGCCCTTGGCGCCTTCTGCGCGTCCACCCATGTCCAGGGGATCTAGGGGAAGAAAACTAACTGGGCTAGGCCCTTGGATGCTCTGGGGAGGGATTAGAATAGAGGGAGAGAGGGAAAAGAGGTCCTGCCAGGTGGACCAGAGGGTAAAAATGGGGGTTTTCACCATCTCAATCATGGAGCTAGCCGTTGGGATTGCTACTGCAGGTGCTGGGGGTATGGGTGGAGCTGTGGTAAAAAGGAGGAGGCAAGGGTAAAAGGATTTGAGGAGAAAAATGCTAGTTTTACATTTCTGGCAGAAGGTGTTTGATGATGTTTAGGGGGGTCAAATGAACTTGGATCATCTTGAGATTTGACAAGGTCAAGGGGTGATGGAAAACAAGAGTGATCACCAAGTTTGAGCTTAAGAGAAGGAAGTTCATAATGGAACCTAGGGAAAACCTAGAAATAGATAGAATCTGTTTTCTATAGATTCAAAGGGGTTAGGCTTTAACCCTTGATGCACCACTTAGTGGATCATCACGAATTGGTCATTAGAGCATTCCCACAAAACCTGAGGTCAAGGGAAGACACTTCACAATGTAAAGTTGTCAAAATTTGAATCTGGACATAAATGGATTTGGGTTGGTTTGATGAAGCAAACCAACTTGTATTGAGATGAAACTTTGCAAGATCATCACCTATGATAGTGTTGACTTGCTAGAATTTTCTTGGAATTTATTGAGAATATTTCTTGCAGAAACATTCCAAAAGTGTGATCTGATCAGGAAGGGTTTTGAGGGGTTTTGCCCATGTTATGATCAAGCCCTTGTGTTGAAACTCATATGTATGGAAAATATATGTACACTGAGTCTCTCTAAAAATTTTCAAATATTTCCCAAGCATTTAAATAATTTCCCTTAGGAAAAGCCATTTCTTCCCTTAAGAAAAAGCCTTTAAATAAAATATGAAAATAATCTTTAAAAATAATATTTGGTGGTTTTGAGAAGTCATATAAATAGTAGGTTTCAAATAAAGCATTTGGGAAGAAAAGATCCACCTAAATTGAGGACTTGTAGTTCAAACCTCAATTCAGGGGTTTTAGTGATACTAAATTGAATAAATCCTTTTGGTGAAACTAAATTTTGATAAAAAATATTTTTGAGCTATATTCACATGGCATGATCATAGGGCAAGGAATTTGGATCAAGGAAGATGAAGGTGGAGTGGAGTAGAACCTAATAGTGCCAAACTTGAACACTCAAACAATTCAAACAAGCATGCACTCAAAAAGTTTTAGTTGGCTCCAAAAAAATTATAAAACCAAACACATCAATGTGCCAAAATACAGGGTGTGACAATGATCTGTACCAGCTCCAGTGGGAATATGATGTGGAGAGAGGCTGGATGTACGTGACTTATCCAGACGAGTAGGGGCCCATGGTTGTCATCTTTGGGATAGCGAGATAGTATCATTTGCATCTGTTTTATAGTTTGATTTCATCTGTAGTCGGACCCTGTCTTCATCTTGATGATTTGAACTCTTCCTCGATTTGTAATTTAGTATGTGGCGAGTGTAAGCCAACTTGTATACTCATCTCTTCTGTAATGTATGCTGCAATGATTCTATACTTGTGAACGGCAAGATGCGCCTCTATCCCTTGCCAGGTCCTCGTGCCTTAAAATGGATAGGTGCGCATCTTCGGCATGACAACACACTTGTCCTCATGGCTGCCAGGAGGACGACGACGGTGCTGGGCCAGCTGGGCCAGCCCAGGTTCTGCCTCCTTTTTCTTTTTGTTTTATTTTCTTCTTTATTCTAAATTCTGACATTTGTTTTATTTATTATTAGTCACAATTGCTAAGTATAAATTATCCCAAATATTTTATAGCACTAAGTTTGAATATTTCAAACTGCTATAAAAAGTTTCAGAATATTTTGAAATCTGAATTATTGATAATGCTTTATTTGGCATTTTCAGAGACTTTATTATTTATTATTAAAATGCTATAAATGTTCAAATATTTAAGATGAACCCTGATATATTCATGTCCATATTTATCAGACATAGGGGACATTTTAGATGGGCATTTTGAATTTGTTGGTTTTTCACATTCATTAAGTTGGTTTGATTCAAATGAATTGTTTGGGGTTTCTTTTGATCCCCATTTCAAATTGATGCAAAATTTGAAATATGATGGACACACATGCTGTCCGAAGACAACTAGCTAGGGATGTGACAACTCACCCCCACTCAAAAGAATCTCGTCCCGAGATTTTGATGTCGTCGGGAAGAGCGCGGGGTACTCTAGTCGAAGACGATCTTCTCTTTCCCATGTGGCCTCCTTTTCAGAATGGTGTGACCACTGAACCTTGAGAAACTTGATGTTCTGACGCTGAGTGGTGCGCAACTTGATCAAGAATATGAACAGGGTATTCTCGATATGTAAGGTTATCTTGGAGATCAAGCGCTTCGTAGTCTACTTCACGGACAGGGTCCGAGAAGCAACGCCTGAGTTGCGAGACGTGGAAGACATCATGAACCTTGGAAAGATGCGGTAGAAGTTCCAATTGATAGGCAACCTCTCCTCGTTTGGCAAGAATGTGAAAAGGTCCAATGTAACAAGGAGCCAACTTGCCCTTGATACCAAATCGATGGGTACCCTTCAGAGGTGTAACCCGAAGATAAGCATTCTCGTCATCATAGCCTTATGATGACAATCATATTGGCTCTTTTGACGAGATTGGGCTGTTTTCAACTATTCACGAATAATGCAAACTTGCTCCTCTGCATCCTAGATCATATCTGGGCCAAAGAGTTGCCTCTCTCTGGTTTCTGACCAGTTAAAAGTTGTTCGACACCTTCGTCCATAGATAACTTCAAAAGGGGCTTTGCCCAAGCTTGATTGATAACTATTGTTATAAGCAATTTCGGCAAATGGAAGAAATTTCTCCCAATTCATACCAAAGGATATAACACAAGCTCAGAGCATGTCTTCGAGGATTTGATTGACTCGCTCAACTTGACCACTTTATTGGGGGTGGAAAGCAGTGCTAAAGGATAGATGAGTCCGCATAGCGGTTTGGAAACTTTCCCAAAATTGGGAAGTAAAGATACTTCCGTAGTCTGAGTTAATCTCCAATGGAACACCATGAAGAGAAACTATTCGAGAAACATATAACTCCACTAGCTGGCTAGCAGTAATACTCTCCCGAACAGGAAGAAAATGAGCCAGTTTGGAAAGGCGGCCGATGACCACAAAGATAGCATTATTCCCTCTCTTAGTCCTGGGAAATCCGGTAATGAAGTCCATACCGACCTTATCCCATTTCCATTTAGGAATAGCTAAAGGTTGAAGGGTGCCAGCAGGCCTTTGATGTTCTGCTTTCACGCGACGACAAACGTCGCAGTTAGCAACGAACTGAGCAATTTCTCTCTTCATCCTGGTCCACCAGAACCTCTGGCGTAGGTCCTGATACATCTTGGTACTACCCGGATGAATTGTGTGAGGGGAATCATGAGCCTCATTAAGGATCAACTATTGCAGATGTTGCTTCTTCGGGATCACCAAGCGGTTCTCAAAGAGGACAACACCCCGATCATATTTCGAGAAGCATCTAACATTACCCTTAATGTTTTGCTTGATCCGAGATATCCCGGCATCATGCTTCTGGCCTTCTATGATTTGATCCATAAGAGTAGGTTTCGCCACCAGGTTGGAAAGGAATCCTTGAGGAACAATATGGAGGTTCAACTTCCGAAATTCCTCATAGAGAAGTGGTTGACCTTGTTGTAACACCAGGTTGTTACAATAAGACTTACGACTTAGTGCATCAGCCATGACATTGGCTTTCCCCGGGGTGTAAGTTATCCCTAAGTCGTAATCTGTAATCAACTCAACCCACCGTCTTTGCCTGAGATTCAAATCCGGCTAGGTGAAAAAATATTTCAGACTTTGGTGATCAGTGTAAATTTTGCAACGATTACCCAGAAGGTAATGTCGCCAAGTTTTCAGTGCATGGACCATAGCTACAAGCTCAAGATCTTGTGTTGGATAATTATCCTCATGTGGACGCAACTGTCGAGATGCGTATGCAATCACAGACGATCTTGCATGAGAATGCAACCTAATCCTTGTTGCGAGGTGTCGCAATAGATAACAAAGTCCTTAGAGAAATCTGGTGGCACCAGAACAGGAGCAGAGGTCAGGCGTCTTTTCAACTCTTGAAAACTCTGCTCGCATTGTGGAGTCCACTCGAACTTTTTATCTTTCTTGAGGAGTTCAGTCAGAGGTTTCGCAACCTTGGAGAAATTCTCGACAAAGCGGCGACAATAGCTCACTAATCCAAGGAAACTCCGAACTTGCTTAACCGATTCAGGTTGAGTCCAATCAAAGACGGCCTGAACTCTCTCGGGATTGACAGCAATACCTTTACTAGAGATTATGTGGCCTAGGTAGGTCACTTCTGGCAACCAAAATTCACACTTGGAGAATATGGCGTACAGACGATGCTCTCAAAGTTTCATCAATAGCAGCCTTAGATGCTCGGCATGTTCCTGTTCATTCTTCGAGTAGATGAGTATGTCGTCGAGGTAAACAACGACGAATTTATCCAAATACTCCATGAAGATCGAATTCATCAGGCGAGAGAAGGTGGGTGGGGCATTGGTTAAATCGAAGGACATGACGGTGTACTCGTATTGGCCATAACGAGTAACAAAAGCCGTTTTTGGAATGTCCCCATTCCTAATTCTGATTTGATGGTATCCCAACCTCAAATCCATTTTGGAAAAGACAGAGGATCCAACGAGTTGATCATACAAATCGTTGATCCTGGGGAGCGGATACTTGTTCTTTATGGTGACCAGATTCACTCGCCGATAATCCACAACCATCTGATCCGATCCATCCTTCTTCTTAACGAAGAGGACGAGGCAAGCCCAAGGAGAAGAACTAGGATGGATGAAACCTTTCTTCAAAGCCTCATTGAGTTGAATCTTAAGTTCGGCTAGTTCTAAGGGTGCCATCTTATAGGGTCTTCCGGCTATTGGGATAGTCCCTGGAATGAGCTCTATCACAAACTCAACATCTCTGACAGGCGGAATTCCTGGCAGTTCTTCTGGAAAGACATCCGGAAAGT
Organism: Hordeum marinum; assembly: GCA_022496015.1. NCBI lineage: Eukaryota > Viridiplantae > Streptophyta > Magnoliopsida > Poales > Poaceae > Hordeum > Hordeum marinum. Next base: position 284,694,765 of record CM039674.1, read on the forward strand.
CACGGACTACCGGAAAACTTCTAGTTCTGGAAGAGGGCTAGCATTGAGGGAATAGAGTTGGCGCTTGGCTGCTCAAGTGGAGACATTAACTATCTCACCCGATGGATGTTTAAGTTGAACATTCCTAGTATGAGTATCGATCTTAGCATAGTGGGCTTTCATCCAGTCCATGCCTAAGATGATATTGATGTCTGAAGACTTGAGGGCTACCAAGGATGCTAGGAAGACTAACCTATCCACAAGAATCTCATTGTCATGGCTCACTCTAGAAGTTTGCCATTTCGAACCAGGAGTCTGAACTACTAAAGGAGTAGGCATATCACAAAAAGACATATTATGCAACTGTGCATAACTTTCTGAGATGAATGAATGAGATGTCCCAGTATCAAATAGAACAGAAGATGGATTTGCTATTGACAAGGAGCGTACCTAGGATAACATCAGGATCCTCAAGGGCTTCCTCAGCAGAAACATAGTTCACTCGTCCACGAGCAGGAGCTGGCTTCACATAGATGGCTTTTCCTGGCTTCCCACGTCTAGCTGGCTTAACATTGTTCTGAGGACACTCACAGGAGTAGTGTCCTGGTTCCCCACATTTGTAGCAGACAACGGTGGCACGGGGAGCAACATTGGCAGGAGGACCTCCAAATGGTTTGGCTAGAGGGTTGGGCTGTGCTGGGTGAGGCACCTGGAAGGATGGCCTCGCGGTATATCTTGGAGGCAGATCTGCGTTTGGCACCCACACCCGGCGTTTGTTGGAGCCCGAGCCAGATGCGGGGCTGAAGTCACGGTTGTGCTTCCTAGTGGCCTCATAGTCAGTCTGTCCAGTCTCGGCATTGATAGCCTTGTTGACGAGAGCCTGGAAGGTTGTGCACTCATGTAGGCGCAGATCTCGACGGAGCTCAAGACTAAGTCCCTTGCAGAACCTGGCCTGTTTTTTGGCATCAGTTGAAACTTCCTCCGGAGCATAACGAGCAAGATTGCCAAACTCATGGCTATAGGCATCCACTGATAGTTTACCCTGGGTGAAAGCACAGAACTTCTCTCTCTTGCGATCCATCAGCCCTTCCAGGATGTGATGGGTACGGAATGTTGTGCTGAATTCCGCCCAAGGTTGTGCGGGGCCTGCGGGACGCATGGCTTCATAATTTTCCCACCACAGATGGGCGGGTCCTTCCAGAAAATAAGTAGCAAAGGTCACCTTGTTGGCCTCGGACACATTTGCAGCCTGGATTTTGCGGGACATGCTGGTCAGCCAGTCATCCGCGTCGAGCGGGTCGACAGAATGATGATACTTAGGTGCGCATAGCTTGACGAAATCACCGAGACGCACGCCATCATTGTGATCATTGCGGGGAGCACGTGCTGTGTTCTGCTCAATTCGTTCCAACAGTCTGTTGGTCTCCCTTTTGTTCCGTTCAGCTTCAAGCATCACTTATGCCAAAGAGGGTACATATGGCAGGTTCTCTTGCCTTGGCTGACTTCCAGCGCCCTGCTCGGGGGCAGGCACGGGGTTATTCCTATTTGCTACCATCCTGCGAAAACAAACCCACAACTTAGACATAGAGGACATCAACTCTAAGACATGGGATAAGGAATGTAATGGACAACATGGCATGCAGGGTAAACACCCAATCAACATGGTAATAACAAGTGCCATATGAACACCATGATTCATACACACCATGACATAGTTCAGTACAAGCCCAAGCTGAAATACAAACTATAGAGAGATGACACAACTCATTGGAGTCATTACAAGCTTCCTATACATTATATATCTACACCTCCGGAAATCAACTCTCAACCTCACTCATATCCCACAAGACACGCAGGACTATGGCGATACGAATACTACCATACCAGTACCGACATCCATGTACTCAAGCATCACCGTAGAATGCCTCATATAGGTTACCCCCGTGGCCCGAGAACTGAACCTGAGGATCTGGAAACACTCTAGCCTGTGATCCCTAGAAACCATAAGGACACGGATGTGGCCTTGGTCCCCTTGTTGGTGGCAGCAGCGGTCCTTGAAGAGGAGTGATGCCTCCAACATCGGGCCAGTCTACGCGTGCTGGCAGATGAGTCTGCAATGGGTTCAGCATCTCCAAATCTCCATAGCTTGTCTACATGACAGGTGCTAGCTGCGTCAGGGCTGTCCAAAGGCATGCACGGGTAGCATAAAGCTCCATGCAAAGGGCACATGCATCATGATCCCTGTTCTCCAACATCTGAGCGGCCACCTGTAGCATAGGGTCCTCATGAGAATGATCATAGTAGGCTGCGCTAAGATAGCTATCCTCTCCTCCCAGAGAAGCAGGAACATAACAAAACTCTGTGTTCTAAAGCAGACCATGGTGAAACCTCATGAGAGTTAGCATGGTATAGGCGGCCTCCTAAACTGTAATGTCTATGGTGACACCTAATCCATAATTCTAGTGAAGCGGCTCTGCAGCTCCAGGATATGAAGGATATATCTTAACAGTAAACAAATACTGGCTCTAGTTGAAATCTCGATACTGTTCCTCCACTGTGTACTCTGGATACCAACGGTAACCAGCCTCCAACATAACTCTAACCAACATGGCTGTGTGACCCGGTACATCGATGCCCCTGGTCAGATGGACCACCTAACGGGAGGGACGAGGGGGCATCTGAAACAGAGAATGATGCAAAGACATTAGAGACTCTAGCAGAAATTGGACAGCATAACGGTTGTAATTGCTCAAAAAGGATTTTGAGACAACTTCAAAAGATTGGAAAAACATAACCACTTGACTTTCTAGACTCAAATCTCTTCTCCAACTGTTTCTCACACCAACAATACTCAAGTACCGACATTCACTTGCAAACAAGCTAGCTAATAGTCCATGGTTAGTAACTCGTCATCCTAAGCAATAGATGAGAAGCCTAGTTCTTATCCCCGTAGAAAAGATGAGAATGACTCAGAATAGAATAACTTGGGAAGAGGAGTAAAAAGAGCCTTACGTTCCCTTCCACAATCAATTCCCCTACTTTTCTATATTGTTGCTAGACTCAACTTCGACCGGTTTGGCTTGGTAGTCCTACAGTCAGTCAGGCCCTGATACCAACGCTGTTGGGACCCCGATCCTAAGTCATATGAATCTAGACTATGACATATCACATCACTTTGTGGTCTCACGCATGGTAATCTCCACGGCTACAGCATTACCTTAGTCGGGACCGTTTGCGTCTTTTGGCTAACGTATGTGAACAAGCCGCTGGCAATCAAACGATAGAGAACCCGGGCTGACATGACTAGTTATAGAACCCAAGTGGCACATCCATACGGAAACAGGCATACGTAACCCAGCAATGCAGGTGTCGGCCTCAAGCGTGTGTAGACGAGTCATAGCAAGCTACAAGGACTCCATTACACCGTGGGACATAAATGTCATCACTCCACGTAGACGAGTCGTAGCAGGCTACAGGGACTCCATTACACTGCAAGACATTTCCACGAAGGGATAGACACAGCAGCAAAGAAGGATACATGTTGGTCAATCAATGTGTTCGAAACAGTAGCAAGCTACCAAAGCTCGATGGAAGCATAAAGAGGCTATTTCCCATAAAGAGTACTACTAAAGGCACATGACTAGGTGTCGGATCCCATACATACTGTTGCACGTCACACATACGCACGACATGCCCGATATGCATAGATACAACTATGGCATCACAACATAACCATACAACAACACAAATTTTATTTAAGAGGCTCAGAAGAGCCTTGCATACTATGTTCTTACAGATAGGGGTCACATGACCCAACACTCAAGTCATACAAACAAGTTCATACAAACCAAGCAGAAGCATAAAGCTGTCTGAGTACAGACAGATGAAAGGGTAAAAAGGCACATGGTCTGACTATCTACAGCCCGCCACAGGGCATAAGGTCGTAGCTGGGACATCAGCTATTCGGCATCATCGACATCTAGATAGAACCCACCTGATGGGTCCTGAGTCTCATCTACAACATTTATTAAGCAAACGTGAGTACAAACATACTCACAAAATCTTTAAAACAGACCTAGACTATTCATGCTCATGTATCAACAAGGGAAGTGGTGGAGTTTATGCAACAATGCCAGCTTTGACTCCTGGCTAACCTACACTACACAATTTTAACTCTTTGTTTAAATTTTAGATATCGCACACGAGTCCACTAACTCCATAACTATACACCACCATGGATTCACTTCCCTCTCCTGGGAGAGTGCCATCCACGGTACTCACACTTGTCTTGATATTTTTTGAGTATCCATTTGATTATCTATGAACAACATAAGTTTTCCAAGTAGTCCATATCCGAGGACACAACTATTAGAATAGTTTCATACCTTGCAGGGGTGTACTTCTTCACACACGCTCTCGCCACTTATCGTTGTGTGCTCATAAAACCATGCACCTCGGCAACCTTCAAGCGGAAGCCCAGCGAGGGAGTCGGCCACGACCGTCAACCACATAAGACCTCTAGTCCAGTCTATCGCCTATTTGAGACTGAACCCGCACGAAAGTCCGGTCGAAGTTTCCGCTACGGCCCCAAACGATGTGCGCAGGCTTCCCAAGCCCACCATTCGGGTGACCCTATGTACACCCTGCCACTGCCTACCGTGTCGTAACCCACCCCTAGGGTCAGCGCTACACATGGCCTCCAGTGTGCTATAAACACCAGAAACTACTTGCAACTCCTGGACCAAGGACAAAGCGGTTGATAAGTCGAGAGGGGTCGAGTTACCGGAACCCAATGTGTGGTAGCAACTAATCTTGGATCACAAACACGGAACTCAGCTGCTAAGAATGCTCCCAATGAGACAACCCTCTATGTACTCCTACATAGCCTCTCATCGCTACCTTTACCAAAATGGGTTCATAAAGCTTATCACATCAGAACAACATTGTTTCACTCCAGTTCATCACCTAGATGAATCAGACCTGACACAACTCTAAGCATAGCAAGCATAGCAGGCAAAGTAAGCAAAGCACATCATGGCACAAGCATCTACCAGGTAAGCTAGGTTGCAAGGTTTAGCTATTTACTGTGACAATGATAGGTCATGCAAAAGAATAGGTTCATCTACCATGTTTGACAGACAAGTGAACGTTTGTCCTAATGCAATAAACAAGAGCAGTAGCAAGAGAGTGGGATGTTATCATAATGTTCAAAGAGGTTGCGTGCCTTGCTGGGTAGCGGAAGGGTTTTCTCCTTCGTTGGAATACTCGGAGGTATCCTTAGAAGCAGGACCTACCGCAATGCAGATAAATAGCAATCAACACACGCAAGTGCAACAATATGATGCATGATCATGACATGGCAGCGTGTATGGATGAGCTAATGCAACTATTGTCCAAGTTAATTTGAAGTGAGTTTGAATATAGGTTCAAAATCATTCTCCATTTCATATTGCATATATTAACCTATTAGTAAATGTCAATGTTCATCTACATAGGTTGCTCTAGCATGCATGATAATGGCACCATTGGATTAACTGGATTTTTTGATAAATTTTCATATTTAAATTATTTTCATCTGATTTACAGATTAATTTATATGAATTTTAGAAGTTTTAAACATTTTCTGGAATTATTAAAATCAGACATTCCTTTATTGCATCAGCATTGCGTCAGCAATGCGTCAGCAGTCGGCTGACCGAACCAGGTCAAACCTGACATGTGGGGACCACATGTTAGTGACTCACTCACTTAACCAAAGAATTAAAACTAATCCTAATTACTTAACAACAATGGGTCCACTGATCATTGGGCCGTTAACATAATTAGCTTAATTAATTAATTTTCTTAATCTAACTCTAATTAAAAAGGTCGGGCCCACTTGCCAGTTGACCTGGGGTCAAACCCCCGTGGTCAACACTAGTTGACTCGCCGGTGTTGAGCCGCCGGCGACGTCAGAGACGGCGGAGAGGTCAGAACCCCTCCTCCGGCGACCAAATGGACGGTGGAGGGTACTCGGAGGACATATGCTCGATCGCACGTCGATCTAGCCCCATGCAGAGGCTGGGGTGGTCGGGATCGACGCCGGCGACGAGCTCGGCAGCGCCGGAGCTCGAGCGAGCATGAGCTCGACGAACCAGGGCGCGACACGGCCGGAAGTTAGCACCTACAAGCACTACGCAACCCCACGAGCTCGATGGTGGCCTCTGATGGACCAACTGGTCACCAGAGCATCGGCGGTGACGAGCTCATGCAGCGGGATCATTCGGGAGCCGACGCAATCAGGGCCTACAAAGGGGGAAAAGGACGGGGAAGAGAGGGGAACGAGTCGGGAGCTCACTATGGGCTCGAAGCCGTCGAAAGCTTGCTCGGGGAGGGCTTGGAGACGATGAATCAACAGCGGCGAGGTTCGGGTCCGTGGAGGAAGACGAGCTTGGGGACGACGCTTCGGGGCTCCTGGCGATGCGTGGCTCGGTGCAGAGGATGGGGGCGATGTGGCGGAGCCTTTGGCAGTCTTAGGGGGGCACGGAGGCAGCTAGAACTATGGCAGCGAGCCAGCGGCGCCGTCGGCCATGGTGGAACAAAGGAGGGAAGAGGGCAGGGAGGGTGAATGCGAGAGAGAGAGAGAGGTATGGGGACGGCAGCGGCGTCCTCATCCTCTCGCCAGCGCGGCAGGGGACGCAGGCACGCAGAGAGCTGCGTGGCAGCTCCGGCATGCGCGCACAGCGAGCACACGCTCGTCCTCCTGGCCGCCAAGAGGACAACGACGGTGCTGGGCTAGCTGGGCCGGCCTAGGTTCTCCTCCTTTTCTTTGTGTTTTATTTTCTTCTTTATTCTAAATTCTGACATTTGTTTTATTTATTATCAGGCATGATTGCTAAGCATAAAATATCCCAAATATTTTATAGCACTAAGTTTGAATATTTCAAACTTCTATAAAAAGTTTTAGAATATTTTGAATTCTGAAATATTGATAATGCTTTATTTGGCATTTTGAGAGACTTTACTATTTATTATTAAAATGCTATAAATGTTCAAATATTTAGGATGGCCCCTGATATATTCATGTCCATATTTATCAGACATAGGGGACATTTTAGATGGGCATTTTGAATTTGTTGGTTTTTCACATTCATTAAGTTGGTTTGATTCAAATGAATTGTTTGGGGTTTCTTTTGATCCCCATTTCAAATTGATGCAAAATTCGAAATATGATGCACACACATGTTGTCCTAAGAAAACTAGCTAGGGATGTGACAACGAGTGCGGCCGAGCCCTCGTGACGAATACTGGTCGGGTGACCGCGCCGATCAAAGGTGATCGGATATGCTGACCATGGGTTGTACTTCGGGGCCACGGGCTCTACAACATAGACCTCTCGAAGGGCGCCTTTCCTCTCCTTCTTGGGTATATGGGTGGCATATATCATGTTTACTGTCTTGACATCCGGAGAAAACTTCTTTTGATTACCACCAATTGGACCCTAAGGCTCATCCTCATCCTCGTTGTGAGGGTTCTTCCTTTGATCCTTTGGTGGGAGCTTGCCGACCTGTTTAAACACCCAACAATTCCGGTGTGTCTAGTTGGCGTGCTTATGTTGGGTCCTGTGGATTTGGCAAGGCATGTCCATGATTTTTTCCAGCGGAGTGGGTCCGTCGCGATTGCCTTTGGGAGGCTTCTTCCGCTGCCCAGGACAGGAATTGCGGTAGCCAGCATTGAAGGCCGTATCATCGGCGTCACAGTTATTGTGTTGAGGCTTGTTCTTGTTGCGCTTGGGCTTCCCGTTGTTGTCCTGCACCTCGGAGGTTCCGGGCGCATCGAAGTTGTGGATGCGTCTTTCTAGCCAATTGTCTTCACCCGTGCAAAAGCGGGTCATCAGGGAATTAAGGGTGGACATGGTCTGAGGTTTATCCTGGCCGAGCTAGAGAGCCAGCCATTCGTCCCGTATATTGTGCCGAAAAGAGGCTATTGCTTCGGCATCTGGGCAATCGACAATCTGGTTCTTCTTGGTCAAGAACCAATTCTAGAATTGTCGTGTAGAATCTCCGTATTTTTGTACGACGTTACTTAGGTCGGAGGAGTCCGGCGGCCGAACATAGGTTCCATGGAAGTTAGAGCGGAATGCATCCTCCGGGTCTTCCCAGCACCGGATGGAGTTTTGGGGGAGGTTGTTCAGCCAGTGTCGAGCTAGCTCCTTGAGTTTAAGGGGGAGGTATTTGATGGCCTGGAGATCATCTCCTCAAGCCATGTGGATGTGGAGGAGGAAGTCCTCGATCCATACGGTTGGGTCAGTTGTCACATCGTATTGGTTCATATTCACGGGCTTAAACTCTTCCGAGAACTGATGCCGCATCACCTCATTTGTGAAATATAGCGGGTGAGCGGCTCCTCGAACCCGAGATATCTCGCGGTTCTAGCTTGGTTACGTTCTCGGTCTTTGTTATCTCTTCGGTTGAACCATGGTCTGTACCCATCCCGTCTATCGGGTGAGTATCCTCTGGATGCGTAAATGGATCTTGTATGGCCTGCTCTGTGATCTAAGTCATCACGTAGGTCAAACCTGCCATTGGGCTCTAGTGGCTCCTTTCCCCGTCTTCAGGGTATTGCCAGCCTATAATCAGTGTCGTCAGTCGTCCGATCACACCCGTGAGGAGGGCGGTCTGGCTTGTCATATGGAGTATGTTTTGGAGACGAAGTGTTAGTGAGCTTGTCGTCAAATTGTGGCAGCAGCCTTCTTCATGGATAGCTTTTGGGCTGGTCTGATAGACCGGCTCCATGTCCTTCCTCAGCTAAGAGGACTCTTGTCCATCAATCATTGAGGTCATCCTGTTCGGCTTTAAGCTGACGTTCCTTAGCTTTCATGTTGCGCGTCGTCGATATGAGCTGTTGTCTGAACAGTTCTAGATCTTCATGGTTATTAGGGATGTCCAGGTCATCAGCTACCGGTATATCCTCCTCCTCGATAGGGGGGGGGGGTAGTTATCGTCCTCGGAGTCATTGACGTTGTCGGGGTTGCACTGGTCTTCAGGCCTTTCCTGACTCTCTAATGGGTGTTCGGGGATATCAGGGTCGCTACGGTCCTCGATGGTAACTCTGTCCCCGGTGCCTATGATAGCTTTCCTTTCCTTTTTGCCTTTGGACCGCTTATGTAGTTTCCGGCGCCTTGACAGCGTGTCGCCCGACTTGTTGCCGTCATTATTAGGCGTTTTGTCGCCATTAGGAGTGTCCACCGTGTATACGTCGTATGTAGAAGTGGTGGCCCATCGACCGGTATTAACAGCGGTGGGGGCGCAATCCTCTTCATCCATGTATTCTGCCTCCTCGAATGCATAGTCCAACATGTCGGTTAAATCTTTGACTGTGGCTATCAAGTGATTGGTGGGTGGGTCGAAAAATTCTTCCTGACCCAACTGTAACCGATCTGAGCGTAGATCGGTGCTGAATTGTTGGAAATTTCCATCGACGACATCCGATCTAGGGTTTCATTGAACGCCGAGGGCTCGATTAGATAATACTGTTCAGAACCTTCGGAGTTGACCTCTGAGGCGTCCGAACGAGAAGGATGTTCGGCAAGAACGAGCGGCCGGCCTTCTGGCACTATGGCCAGATCTGGAATAGGAGTGTGTACACCACCGTGGGTGACCCCGCTGGTGTGGCTGGAGAAGGAACTCAAGGTTAAAGCGTCAGAGTCTACGGGCATGGCAAGCAAAGTCGCAAGCTCGATTAGTGAAAAGTCGCCCCGAGAGTCTACATAGAACTCTAGGTTCCCGAATCTGACCTGTCGATTAGGGGCGAAGCTCTCGACTCAGGCTATATGGTCGGTCGGGTCAGCATGCAGCACAATGCTGCCGAAGGCGGAGATCTATCCGGGGACGAAAGTGTGCATATTGCGGACCTCTTCATTAATGACAAGGCGATACATCGATCCCTTGAGTGCTCACAGAGGAACTCTCACTAAAACCACCAATGTCGGTGTCAAAACCGGCGGATCTCTGGTAGGGGGTCCCGAACTGTGAGACTAGAATCGATGGTAATGGGAGACGAAGGGGACACAGATTTACCCAGGTTTGGGTCCTCATATGGAGGTAATACCCTATGTTCTGCTTAGTTGTATTGATGGTATGAGGGGTTACAGTGTTGATCTACCTTGAGATTGAATAGCTAACTCTAGATGAGTTGTTCTATGCCAACACACCCTAAAACCCTCCGGCTTATATAGATGCCAAGGGTACCTAGGGTTTACAAATGGTCGGTTACACACCAAAGAGATAAACATGCCTCTTTGCTACATCAAACGTGAAGCACAAGCCGTACTTCCCAAAGTTTCCATCTTGGTGATAAGATATTCAACGAATCCCGTGTTCGGTAACTGGCTCATATAGTCCAGCCCATAGAGATAGGTCAGCCTCCCGAGGACCCCTTAATCTATGACTCCCTCACCCTCCTGAGCGGCGGAGATCTGTATGCAGAGCCCGGCCTTAGGAGTCAAAGGTGATGCAAGGAAGGACAGGCGCGCGCCAGCACGCCAGGTGGCGCAGTTTCCTCTTTAGTGCAAAGGGAGCAAGGATGTACGCAGGTTCCCAAAGCGCTGCCCAAAGGTTTCCTTTCCAGTTCAAGAAGACCACGACCATGATCTCCACAGGACGGATGTCATCACCAAGCCCACCACCGCATCACCAACAGTTACTTTTCAAGCCAAGACCACCTTCGGACAAGGCACGGATGTACTTCTACCCCCCTTCAAAATTGGTCATTGTGGGATCCCATCCCGCCATTGTGATAAGGGAAGAGGACCCAGTTCACCGCTATATATAGAAGCTAGGTCACACCGTAGGGGGACCGGATCCAACACTTAGCCACTCGACACACCACCACCAGATAGCGAGCCAAGAACACATCTTGGGCACCCTCGCGAGGCTCAAGCCCATTGTACTAGTTCATTCACCCAAACCACCACGAGAGGCAATCCACCAAAGCAGTAGTGGGGTATTACGCTTCACAGTGGCCCGAACTTGGGTAAACCGTCGTGTTCATCTTCTTCCTCGTCATCTAGCGAGTTTGGCATAGTAACCATCGAGTAGCGATATAGGTAGGGTGCGGCCGCAGGGAAACTTCGCACACGCCCATGTGTTCAAACCTTAAGGTTTTTGCGGAGCCCGAAATCCAACAGGTCCGTCGCGATGACTTTAGGAGGCTTCTTCCACTACTCGGGTCGGGAATTGCGAAAGCCGGCGTTAACGGCCATGTCATCAACATCGTTGTTGTTGTGACGACGGTTATTCTTGTAGCGCCTTGGTTTCCCGTTTCCATCCCAAACTACGGAGGTTCTGGGGTCTTTGAGGTTATGGCTTCGTCTTGCTAGCCAGTTATCCTCGCCCACGCAGAAGCGAGTCATGAGTAATGTAAGGGCGGACATTGTCCTTGGTTTATCCTAGCCAAGCTGGCGAGCCAACCATTCATCCCAAATATTGTGCTGGAAGCAGGATATTGCCTCGGCGTCCGCGCAGTCAACTATCTGGTTTTTCTTGGAAAAGAACCGATTCCAAAATTGTCGCGCAGACTCTCCTGTCTTCTGGACAACGTTGCTCAGGTCGGAGGAGTCCGGCGGCCGAACATAGGTGCCTTGGAAGTTAGATCGAAATGCATCCTCTAGATCTTCCCAGAACCCAATGGAGTTTTCGGGGAGGCTATTTACCCAGTGCCGAGCTAGCCACTTCAGTTTTAGGGATAGATATTTGATGGCATGGAGATCACCTCCTCGTGACATGTGGATGTGGAGGAGGAAATCCTCAATCCATACGGTTGGGTCAGTTGTCCCGTCGTACTATTTTATGTTCACGGGTTTAAACCCCTCCGGGAACTGATGCTGCATCACCTCGTCCGTGAAGCACAATGGGTGGGCAGCGCCTCTGACCCTAGCTATGTCGCATCGGTAATCGGCATCTGTTCTAGCCCGGGTTCTTTCCCGGCCTCTATTGTTGCGGTCGAGCCAAGGCCTGTACCCGTCCCGTCTATCGGGTGAGTACCCTCTAGATCTGTAGATGGATCTTGTACGACCTACTCCGTAGTCCAGGTCGTGTCGTGGGTCGAACCTGTCATCGGGCTCTAATGGCTCTTTTCCCCGTCTTCGGGGTATCATCGGCCTATAACCGGTGTCATCCGTCGTCATGTCTCATCCTCGAGGAGGGTGGTCTGGCTTGTCGTATGGGGTATGTTTGGGAGATGGCGTATCGGTGAGGTCGTCATCAAATTGCGGCAGCAGCCTTCTGTATGGATAGCTCTTAGGTTAGTCTGATAGACCGGTATCGTATCCTTCCTCAACTGAGAGGACTCTCGTTCATCAATCATTGAGGTTGTCCTATTCGGCTTTAAGCTGTTGTTCTTTTGCTTTCAGGCTGCGGGCCGTGGCTATAAATTGTTGCCTGAACAGTTCTTGATATTCAACATTACCGGGTATGACGAAGTCATCAGCTTCCGAGATGTCCTCCTGCTCGACAGGGGGAGGTAATTGTCGTCCTCGGAATCGTTTAGTTCATCGTGGTTGCACTAGTCTTCAGGCCTTTCCTGACCCTCTAACGGTTGTTTAGGGATATCGGTATCGCCGAGGTCTTTTGGGGTATCTCTGTCCCCGGTGTCGATGATAGCTTTCCTTCCCTTTTTACCTTTTGACCGTTTATGTGGCTTCCGGCGCCTTGACGACACTTCACTCGATTTTTCGCCATCATTTTTAGGTGTGTACTCGCCATTAGCGGCTAGAGTGTCCACCATGTAGACATCGTATGTGGAGGTGGCAGCCCATTGCCCAGTGTTAACGGGGGTGGGAGCGCAATCCCCCTCATCCATCTATGGTGCCTCCTTGGATGCATAGTCCAACATGTCGTTTAAATCCTCAACTGTGGCTACCAAGTGGGTGGTGGGTGGGATGAAAATTTGTCCTGACCTGCCCTGAGCCTGATCTGAGCACAAATCGGGGTTGGGTCGTCAGTAATCTTCATCGACGAGATCCGATCTAGGGCCTCGTTGAGTATCGAGAGCTCAATCGGGTTAACCTGCTCGGAGCTTTCGGAGTTGACCTCCGATGTGTCTGTGCTAGGGGGTGTTCGGTAAGAACAGGTATCTGGTCATCTGTCACTATGGCCAGTTCCAGACTAAAAATTAGGTCATCACCGGGTTAGAACCCGTGGGCGGGACAGAAGGAGGAATCCGAGGTTAAAGCCTTGGAGTCTTCGGGCGCGGCAGGCGAGAATGCGAGCCCGGTTAGCGAGAGGTCGCCCCGAGGGTCTACAGAGAACTCTAGGTTCCCGAATCTGACCTCTTGATCAGAGGAGAAGCTTCCGACTCGGCCTAGATGGCCGGTCGGGTCAGCATGCAGCACAATGCTATCGAAAGCGAAGATCTTTTCGGGGACAAAAGTGTCAATGTTGCGGACTTCTTCCTTCATGACGACACGAGCCATCGATTCCTTTGGCGATCACAGCGGAACTCTCAATGAAAGCACCAATGTCGGTGTCAAAACCGGCGGATCTCACGTAGGGGGTCCCGAGCTGTGAGACTAGAATCAATGGTAACAGGAGACGAAGGGGACGATGTTTACCCAGGTTTGGGCCCTCCTATGGAGGTAATACCCTACATCCTACTTGATTGTACTGATGATATGTAGGTTACATATTTGATGGACCTCGAGATCAAATAGCTAAACCCTAGATGAGTTGTCCTCTCCTACAACCTAAAACCCTCTGGCTTATATAGAAGCCGAGGGTACCTAGGGTTTACACATGGTCGGTTACACGTCGAAGGGATAAACATGCCTATTCACTACTCCAAACATGGAGGATATGCCACGATTCCTGAAGCTTCCTTCCTAGCGACAGAGTCCTCGATCAATCCAACGCTCAGTAAGTGGCCCACACAGTTCGGCCCATAAGAAACAGGTCGGCCTCCCGACGTCCCCTTAAACCAGGACTCCCTCACCTCTAACCCAAGCTATGTCACGCTGGTAGTCGGCGTATGTTGGGGATATAACCCCATGGTAAGACCTGCCCAGGTGAGGCCGGGTCATACCTAGTGGCTAATAATCCAGACCAAGGCAGATGGGCCAAGAGATGAAAGCCTGACCGTATGATGGCTTACCAAGATGGGCCAAGACAAGGCCCAAATGGAAGATGGCATGAAGACCCGGGTGGTTAAGCCGCCCAGAGGCGGCTTGCCCAAGATGGTAAGGCGACATAGAGATAGACTCAGATACGTTGTAATAGTCAGTATGAGGCTTGTGTAACCCATGGTCTTGGCCTCCTATATAAAGGCGAGACCCGGGGCGACTTAGACGGAAACCAACTAATTGAGAACTAGGTCAAGCGAATCCGCTCCCTTGTAATCGATACTCCAATCAATACAACACAAGTAGGACGTAGGCTTTTACCTCTTCTTGAGGGGCCGAACCTGGGTAAACTCGTGTCCTTTGTCCCAATCAACCCTTTTGAGTCCATCGCCTTAGCGATGGCCTCGAACCTAAGTCCTCGGACATCTGCTGTGACAAAACCATGATAGTTGGCGCCCACCGTGGGGATAGCGCTCGGTGGTGTTGATTTCTCAAAGGGCTCTCTCCTAGGGATCGAGGGGTACGTTGTTGGCAGGATGAATAAGAGTCACCGCGGCCGGATCTACATCAACGACGTCGGCTGGGGCCTCGAGGCCGACTCTGTCGAGTACGGCTTTCGGATTCCCTTCGGTGGAATCCACGACTTCATCGGCAAGGTCGGCAGATCTACACCCGGGCCAGATGTCTGCACCAACATCGTCGAGCCGGCTTGGTGCGCGCAACCCGCTCAACACGTGCAACCCGCCCAAGCTAACCCGAGCAGGAAGCATGTCTTCGTCGGCTTCACTCAGGTCATGGATCTTGAGGGTTCCATGTCGCAGGAAACTCTCGTCTGTTCAGAGGATGAATCTTCGAGCAAAGAGACGGAATCAATCTACCCACTTCACGATGGCAGGCTTGGGGGCTACGACGAGCTTTACCCCGAGTCAGAGTATCATGAGCCGGAGGACCATGGGCCACCGATGCATGCGGCCGTCTTCATGACGGGGTCAGCACCGGGCCCGAGAAGTAGAGCTGCTGGGATAGCTGGGTCGGGGGCCAACCCGCCGCCGGCTTAAGTTCTTCTGGATCTGATGAATGAGCTTACAACCCTGATGGCAACTGAGGTCACAACAGAGAATCAAGCCGCCTGGAACGCAGAGATCGCAAGGCTAAAGGACCAGATGACGGAAGTCCAACAAGGGATCAGCGTGCTGAAGGCTCGGATGGATGCGGAGGCAGAGCGCCTTAGGGTGAACGCTTTCCGCCTTGAGCTGGAGCGGCAATCTGCAGCGGAGGCTCAGCGGATGAGGCATCAGTCCCGCTTGCCAGAATAGTACAAGGCCAGAAATCTTTTTAACATGCCGGGAACGAGACGGACCGCGGAAGCACCTGGGAGTCGGCCGGCGGCTCGACAGCAACATCTTTACCCGCCCCAACGGAACCAGGCCTCATCAATGGCTTTCCCAACACCGATGGGTCATTATTCAAACCCGGCAGAGAACATGGTGGTGACAGCAACCCGGCTTGGTACAATTACGATCCCGGATGAGGCGCCCTTCGCAAAAGAGGTGTTGAACACTATTGGATACCTGCAGACGGCGATGGCCCAACAGGAGAAGTACACCTATAACCAGAGTCACGTACATTCAACCCCCATCCCCAGCCGCAGCTTCAACCGTTATGAGTCACCGGCGGTGTCTAGCAGTGATCGGCACCGGGGCCCACCGCGAGATGATTAGGCGGCTCTGGATGCTCAGGCGCTGGTGGATCGGGCGAGAGTACGGCGAGAGGCGGCGGCGGCTCATCAAGAACATGCACCTTCCATCTCGGTAGGAGCAGGAGTAACCACCAGGGACATGGGAGTACCATGTTTAGTGTCGGCTTTACAGAACGAGCGTCTGCTAAAAGATTTCAAGGGTCCTCGCAAGGTCCCAAATTACACTTCTATCCTGCCCCGTGAGGCGTGGATTGAAAGCGATGATCTACCGATGGAGATGTTACACGTCAACGACGCAATATGTGCCAAATATTTTATCATGATGCTGGAAGGGCTGGCTCGTACATGGTTGATGGGCTTGCCGCCCAACACCATTGATTCCTGGGCCGGGTTAAAGGCGAAGTTCATCAAAAATTTCCAAGGAACGTGCAAGCAGCCTATGCTGATTGTGGATTTAGATCATTGTGTGCAACAGGAGGATGAGTCGGTTCATCATTGGGTCCGACGGGTCTCAACCATCATCCACTTGTCTGAACAGATTATGCCGGCTCAAGCAGTTTTGATTCTGGAGAAGAATTGTCACTTTACGCCTCTGAAGTAGAAGCTTGGCCGGCTCAAGCGCTCGTGTCAGGACATGAGGGAGCTCATGGCGGCTCTCACAAAGTACGCCGACTCTGACAATACGAAGGATCCGGGCTCTGATGAGGAAAAGCCCAGTCAGGGAAAGAAGAATAACAATGGCAAAGGTGTGGCAGGCAGTGGCAACCAAGGCAAGAGGAAGAATCCAGATGGCGGGTCAGAATTGGTGGCCAACGCCAGCGCTGGGAACAATCGTGCTAAGGGCAATGGGAACTCCAGACAACCCTTTAATAAGGGTAAACTCCTTTTAATCTGGAGGAAATGCTCAATAAGCCTTGTCTAGAGCACAGTCGGCCCGACAGGGTGGTGGGTCACACGTGGAGGAACTGCCACATTATGCAAAAGTTGTGAGACTACAGCTTGCGGTAGTATAACAACAATGATGGTGGCCCTCCAGGCGGCTCACGGCCAGGCAGGTCAGGAGTTGGCTCGGGTTCTGGCGGTTCAGGATCCGGCTATCAGGGCCAGGGCAATCAAGGAGGGCATCAACTGCAATCTGGTGGCAATAATCAGCAGCAAGGTAACCAGTCTAGGTATCGGAGTAATCCGAAACAGCTCAGCTCGGGTCAGTATCATGTTTTTACAACCAACCTTAACATGCGAGATCAGAAGTTGCGCAAGCGGGTGGTTAATGTGACCACACCGGCTCTCCCACAATACTTGAAGTGGTCCGAGTATGACATAACTTGGAGCAGAGAGGATCACCCGTTGCGTGTTGACGACTTGGGCCGGCTAGCTTTGGTAGTTTCCCCCCAAGTGGGAGGATATGTGTTACTAAGGTGCTTATGGATGGTGGCAGCAGCATTAATATTCTATACTATGACACTTTCCGCCGGATGAAGTTGCTTGATATGGATCTTACGCCTTCCTCGATGGTCTTTCATGGTGTAGTGCCTGGCAAGTCAGCTAATCTAGTGGGTAAGATCTCTTTGGAAGTCGCCTTTCATGATGAATACAATTATAGGGTGGAGACCTTGTGTTTTTAGGTGGTCAAGATCAAAAGTCCATATCATGCCCTATTTGGACATCTGGCTTGCGCCAAGTTCATGGCTAGGCCTTGCTATGTCTACTTATAGCTCAAGATGTCCGGTTTAAACGGGATGATTATAGTGCATGGTGATCGGGAGACAGCTATTGAGTGTGAGGAAGGAGACGCAGCTTATGCAGAGTCAAGTTGCGAGGAAGCAGAGCTCAAGTTTTATAAGGAAAATGTTGACCCGGAGGACATGACTCCGCTCAAAAAGCCCACCACAGAATCTGAGCCGCTGCTCAAGTTTTCGGCGGATGACACCAAGCTAGTGGATTTTACTCCGGGCGACTCATCTCAGCAGTTTACTATTGGGGCCAATATGGATCCCAAATAGGAAAGCGCGCTCATCGAATTCATCTGTGAGAATCGGGACATCTTTGCATGGAAACAGTGTGACATTCCGGGTATACCGAGAGAGTTCGCTGAGCACCACCTTAATGTGGATCCTTAATTTAAGCCGGTCAAATAGTTCCTACGGTGGTTCAATGAAGAGAGCCGCAAGGCCATTGGGGAAGAGGTGGCCTGGCTCCTGGCGGCGGGTTTCATCATTGAAGTGTTTCACCCAGGGTGGCTTGCTAACCCGATGCTAGTGCTTAAGACGAACGGCACATGGCGTATGTGTGTGGATTACATGGATCTTAACAAGGCATGTCCGGCTAACCCGTTTGCTCTCCCCCGTATCGACCAGATCATCGATGCAATGACGGGTTGTGAGAGTTGATGCTTCTTGGATGCTTATTCTGGTTATCATCAGATCAAGATGGCAGTGAAGGATCAAGAGAAGACGGCTTTCATCATGCCTTTTGGTGCTTTCTGCTATGTGTCCATGCCTTTCAAGCTCAAGAGTGCCTAGGCTACTTACCAGCGTTGTGTACAAAACTGTCTTCACAGTCAAATTGGGCGCAACGTTCATGCATATGTGGATTATATTGTGATTAAATCAAGGAAGAAGGAGACTCTGCTTGACGACCTGAAGGAGACCTTTGACAACTTACGGGTCTACAAGATGATGCTTAACCCGGCTAAGTGTGTTTTTGGTGTTCCTGTGGGCAAGCTCTTGGGATTTCTAGTATCTGAGCATGGCATTGAGGCTAATCCAGACAAAATCAAGGCTATCACTTCCCTGTCTGAGCTGGTGTGTATCAATGATGTTCAGCGCCTGGCAGGGCGGATCGCTGTGTTAAGCCGTTTTATAAGCCGCCTTGGTGAGAAGACCATTCCTTTGTACCAGATGATGAAGAAGATAGACAACTTTGTCTGGAGTACGGCGGTGGGTGAGGCGTTTGAGGCACTCAAGAGACAGCTCACTGAGCCACCAGTCTTAGCGGCTCCGGCTGAGAAGGAACCTTTGCTCTTATACGTGGTGGTTAATGACAGGGTAGTCAGTGTCGCGATCGTCGTTGAGCGTAAGGAGGCAGGGAAGGAATATCCGGTTCATAGTCCAGTTTATTATATCAGTGAAGTACTGACAGAGTCCAAGCAGAGGTGTCCACATTGGTAGAAGCTGGTATATGGGGTGTTCATGGCAAATCGTAAGTTAAAGCATTACTACCTGGGGCACCAGATCACAGTGGTTAGCTCTGTCCCATTAGGAGACATAATTTAAAACAGAGAAGCCACCAGCAGGATTGCTAAGTGGGCATTGGAGCTTGGACCTCTTAATCTGAAATACGTGCCTCGCACGGCGGTCAAATCGCAAGCCTTAGTGGATTTCATAAACGACTGGACGGATTGTCAGGCGCCCGAGGAAAAGCCAGATAACACATATTGGACAATCCACTTTGATGGATCCAGGCAACTGGAAGGATCAGGGGCAGGGGTTGTCTTAACTTCCCCCAAAGGTGACAAGTTCTGTTACGTCCTAAGGTTGATGTTTCCTTGTACTAACAATGCAGCTGAGTACGAAGCTCTGCTTCATGGCCTCTGGGTGGCTAAGGAGATGAACATGAGCTCATTTAGGTGTCTCGGCGACTCAGACCTTGTGGTCCAGCAAGTTTCAGGCACTTGGGATTCCAAGGACCCGCGGATCGCGGCTTATCGTCAAGCAGTGGATGTCATTGCTGGTCATTTCAAGGGTTATCAAGTGGATCATGTTGATCGTCGCAAGAACGAGGCGGCCGACGCACACTCAAGACTTGGCTCTCAGCGTAAGCCGGTACCGTCTAATGTTTTCTTAGACGTAATACATCACCCGTCAGTTAAGTTACCTTCAGAGGAAGACTTGGCTATACCTGACCCGGAGGGGCAGCTGGTGGCGGCTCTACATGCTATTCCTGACTGGACTGTGCATTATCTGGCGTATTTGACTCGTGGTGAGTTACCCAAGGTTGAAAACCTGGCGAAGTAGATCATCAGGTGGTCTAAGTCTATGACAATCATCAATGGTGAGTTACATAAGTGCAGCGTCACTCGCGTCTTTCAACGTTGTGTCTCACCTGAAGAAGGCAAGGAAATTTTGAGTGAAATTCATGCTGGCGATTGTGGTCATCACGCCGTCTCAAAATCTCTGGTGGCCAAGGCTTTTCGACATGGCTTCTTCTGGCTGACGGCTCATAAGGATGCGGAAGACTTGGTTCGCAAGTGCGATGGATGTCAGAAGTTCGGCCGGTGTGCTCATGTCCCAGCTCAAGAGTTGCGCATGATTCCAATTACCTGGCCGTTTGTAGTCTGGGGGCTTGATATGGTCGGGCCTTTCAAGAGATCCAAGGACAAGAAGACCCACCTCTTGGTGGCCATGGACAAATTTACCAAGTGGGTAGAAGCTGAGTCGGTCAGCAAGTGTGACATGGCTATGGCGGTTCAGTTTGTTAAAAAGATGATCTACCGCTTTGGTTACACTCACAGTATCATCATAGATAATGGTAAGAACTTATCCAAGGGGGCTATGCAAGCGTTCTATGAAAGTGAGCACATCCGACTTGACGTTTCTGTGGTTGCTCATCCACAATCAAGTGGTCAGGCAGAGCGTGCTAACCAGGAAATCTTGAGAGGTATCAAACACCGGCTTATGGTTCCTTTACAACGAACGTCGGGTTGTTGGGTAGAGTTGTTGCCGTCTGTCTTATGGAGCATCAGAACTACTCCCAACAGATCAACAGGCTATACGCCTTTCTTCATGGTTTATGGCGTGGAAGCCGTGTTACCAAGCGATATACATCATGACTCTCCACGGGTGGCGGCTTACGTTGAGGCGGATAATGAAACAACACGTCAAGATGCGTTGGATGCCTTGGAGGAAAAGCGTGATCTAGCGGCGGCTCGATCGGCGATTTATCATCAAGACCTGTGTCGCTATCATAGCCACAGAGTTAAGACCCAGACGTTTCAAGAAGGTGACTTAGTGTTGCGGTTGATTCAAGATCATATAGATGCACACAAGTTATCCCCTCCATGGGAAGGACCTTTCGTAGTAAGCAGAAATCTCAACAACGGGTCGTATTACCTCATTGACATACGAGACGAATCAAGCACTTCTGTGCAGGAGACCTTACTATACCTGAGTCGTCGAGACTTGACATTGTACACCATCATTGTACATATCATATATATATGAATATAGTTGGCATCCTTGCAAGCCGGGGCCTCTGCCGTTTCGCATATCTCATTTTGTGCAAAAAGGTCAATTAGGGGGCTTCCAACCCGTCGGGTTTAGCTTATCAGACCCTATTGATCGACTCTTAAGACAAAAAGTTGACTCCATCAACAGGTCATCTAGGGGGCTTCCAACGCGCCGGGTTTAGCTTATCGGACCCTATGGGCTCTTAAGCCAAAAAGTTGACTCCGTCAACAAGTCATCTAGGGGGCTTCCAACCCGCCGGGTTTAGCTTATCAGACACTATTGATCGGCTCTTAAGCCAAACCATTAACTCTGTTAACAAGGTCATTTGGGATTTTCCAACCCACCGGGTTTAGCTTACATACCCTCTTGATCGGCTCTTAAGCCATCGCAAGCTCAGGTTAAACCTGCCTATAAGCTGATGTTGCTCCACTATGTGACCCGCCGAACTCTTACCAGTTAATCTCACTTAGTGACTCTGAGACGGTTCAAAGAAATTGACGGCCAATCTCGATAGACCCTGTACTGGTTAAGGTTAAACCTGCGGTTCTTGTCACGTGAGGGTCGGCTTACGGAAAGCAAGGATAAACTCTCTCATCTACTGCTGACTCTTCGCTATGTGGCCCGTTCGTACTCTTAGACAGTTAATCTTTTAAATACCATGCACTATTTAAGGTTAAAACGACGGATTTATGTCATGTGAGAGGCAGTTTATGGGCTACCAGGGTACTCATGCCCTGCTGTGTCTCTTTCTGGGGCGTTAGACTTCCTGTCAGTTAATCTCGCTTAGAGACCCTGAGCCGGTCTAAGAAATTGACGGCCAATCTCGACAGAGACCTGTACTAATAAGGAGTTTTAATTAGCGAGTCCACCGAGAAGAACCAGCACATGAGTTATTGAAAAAGCAAGTCAGGAAAGATGTAATATCTCCAGGTTGTGCTATTCTAAGCCGCCCTCCCAACAATGCGGAAAGTATTCTGCTCTCATAGGTTGTTCCTTAAGAAGAGCTGCCACGACATCTGGTGTAAATTGAATCACAAGGCGGACATAATATGTTAAAGCCATGCGATTTCCTATGTGCATGATGGCAGAGCTAAGGCAAGACAAGGTTTTTCCTACAGGCCTATTACAAACGCTCTCCACAAAGCTCAAAAAGCAGGACTTAAAGTTTTTTTACACCGCCCCAAATTTTGGCGGGTCACGAAGCCGGGTTATACCATGGCATTACCAAGTTGATCAGCTGGACGGCGGGTCATCCTGCAGTGGGTCTTCGACCTCCTCGATCTAGAGATTGTCCATGTCCCAGTTGCAGTTGGTTAAAGCTTCAAAGTTTGCCTCTTCAAAGAGGGCAGACGGGTCAATGTCAGGAGCAAAGAGATGCTTACGGCGTGCAGGAGTTAAATTCCTGGCCTCGAAGGTTGGGTAGCGCACTCGCTTGTTCTCAGCGTTGTAAGCTGCCTGGTATGTTGATAGATTCACTTCTTCTGCTAACACTGATGCAAGGACCCTGGAGGCCTTCATGCAACGAGCATAGTCGGCTTCTGTGAATTCTGAGCCGTCGTCCTTCTTTGATGGAAAGACACCATCATCTCTTCAGAAGTTAGCTCCAGGGCAAAGGCCAAAGCCCGGCTTGTTGCTGCAATGGCTCCCTTCCTGGCGGATGATTTTTTGAGTTCTTCTATTTGCTTTGGCAGAGTTGACAACATCTCTATGACTCCTTTCATAAACTTGGGGATGCTTTCTTTGTTCAGCATAGCTCTAATAGTGTAGAGAGTACCGCAATACAATTGCTCTGACAAAGTATAGACGGCTTTCAGCTGCAATAGGCTGTCAGCATGTCACGCCCAAGATGTGCACCTATCCATTTAAGGCACGAGGGCCTCGCAAGGGATAGATGCGCATCTTGCCGTTAGCAAGAATAGTATCATCACAACATACAATACTGAATGAGAAGAGTATACAAGTTGGTTTACACTGGCCACATGCTAACTTACAATGTCACTCAAATCATAACATCAAGTTGAACACATGGTCCGACTACGGATGAAATCAAACGATAAAAAGAAGTTGCGAATGATACTATCAAGCTATCCCAAATATCATGACCAGGTCCTCTACTCATTCAGATATGTCATGAACATCCTGCCTCTTTCCTCGTCATACTCCCACTGGAGCTGGGTAAGATCATCCTACACGTACTCATCTGAACATGTACCTGGAGTGTTGTAGTAAACTGTGAGCCACAGAGGACTCAGCTATCATGTGCTCGGGTACCAAGACTATTTAAGCTTTAGGATGGAAGGGGTGATGTTTAGTTTGCAGCAGCACTAAGCATATATGATGGCTATCTTACGCAACATGAATAAATATGAGTGGCCTACGAAGAACGATCGAATCTAGTATAATTTCTATGAGATCCTGAACACTTACTTACGTCAATCATAACCCCACCGTGTTCTCTCTCGGATCATGTTCTCGAGCAGAGACGATCCGGTTACCCACACAGTTGGTGTATTTTAATTAGAGTTTACTTCAAGTTTATTATAACCGGGTGTTAAACAAATATCCAAGTTGCCACATAACCGCGGGCACAACTTTCCAAAAGATTTAACCCTGCAAGGGTGCTCCAACTAATCCATTACCAAATTAACCACACTCCGTGGGAATGCCTCGATCGCGGATCTCGAGATCATCATAGGTAATTCCAAAAGGAATTCCAACACCTCGAGTAAACCTGAAGAAAGTCAAACTTCACACGCAAGACACTCGATAAAGGTAAAACAAGACCAGCAAGACCTCCCGGTGAGCCAGATCCGCTTCTAGAGTCGTGCTCTCTCTATCAACGGGCATCATCCATCTATGCGAAGTGGACGGTTACCTAAAAATGCCTCGAGTTGCCCCGAGGTGGCACCGCCGACTGCTAGGTGGGTGGACCAACGCTCATGCGGAG
The DNA here is from genome assembly GCA_022496015.1 of Hordeum marinum. NCBI lineage: Eukaryota > Viridiplantae > Streptophyta > Magnoliopsida > Poales > Poaceae > Hordeum > Hordeum marinum. The sequence goes on from CM039674.1 coordinate 284,718,713, forward strand.
CACTGACCCGGGGGTTGATTAATTATCCACGAGGTTGCAAAGCCCTATGCAAGTTTTATTAGTTATAGCAAATGTAGTACCAATGTTGGGTCTTGCCAGACAAGTTTTAATCTCAACCGAATAAACAAGGGGGTCCCCATAACAACCCCAAGCATGTTAGGAGCGCAAAGTATGGAAAACATAACATCGGTAACAAGGAACTAATGGCGGTAATAGCGGAACAAATCACTTAGCAAAAGGCCAAGACTTCCACCAATACCAAGATATATATGTGCATTAAATTAAATAAAAAAATATTGTGATATCCAAATCCATGTTATCACATGGAACAACCTGCACCTGCAACTAAGAATGCTATAAGAGGGGCTGAGCTGCGGTAGCTTAGCCAATCAAAGGTTTGCTAGGATGTGGAGGTTAGAGGCTGTCATGGCAACATGGGGGCTGATATCAAGTGGTAGGTAGTGCAATTGTAACGATAAGAGCGAGAAACTACCGCAGCCAATCAAAGGTTTGCTAGGATGTGGAGGTTAGAGGCTGTCATGGCAACATGGGGGCTGATATCAAGTGGTAGGTAGTGCAATTGTAACGATAAGAGCGAGAAACTAGCAAGCGAAGCAAGTAGCGGGATCCTCGTAGTGGTACTCTCCTGGTGCCTCGTACTCAGTATCAACACTCGCGTCTACCCAAGAGAAACAGCAAATAAACATCCAACCAAGGTGCAATGCCCAATCAAAATGATGCATGATCATTTATGAAGAATTCTAACATGGCAATCCAAAACTAGTCATGTTTCACGTGCAAAGTTGTTTATTAATGGATCTGGACATAACCTCATGTTAAGTTATTTAGGCATGCATGAACATGGCAAATATGTATGCAGCATGAAAAATTGATAGAAATGCATATAAAGATCGCAATAAACGGAGTTACGGTTCTCACGATACGCTCACGACAAGGTATAGAGGCAATATCACAAGATCCCCAAGCCATGGGCTGATTCTTGGCATTCCAAGGAAGCCACTGGATAGGTGATGAAAAATCAATCACAATAGACTCAAGAATCAATCAATTACATGGAGTATAGCTCCCACAAGCCACAAAACAATAAAACACCAAATCTGCCACAAAACAATAAAACACCAAATCTGCCACAAAACAGCAATATAGCAACTTCTACAGATCACAACTAGAGCTACAGGAACCCTACGGCCACAAACAACATATAGATAGAATCTACTCAACATACACATCAACTTATCCAACTATTCAATCAGCAAAAGAGCCACACATCCACAATCAAGAAGCAATCAAGTTGGCATGATGAATCAGTTTTTCAGGGACTGAAAATTCCAGTTTTCTAGAATCTGGGTTAATAAAGTAGCAAGTTTACAGCAATGGTTGGTTATTCTAGAGAGCTCCATTTGTCACGAAAATTAACAGGATGGTACGTGACACTATCTACTACAAATAACTAACACTGAGCATGAGCCAATTCCAATCACATCACTAGATGTAACCCACTCTTCATGGCAAAACAGTAACAGCAGAACTCCCAGACTTAGTAATTTTAAGCAAGCTGAACAAAAACATAAAGTTGCTTACTAAACAACATGGTTCACACTTATCTGGTGACTTACCATAAATAACAAAAATACTGGGACATTCCCAGAAACTTTAACTAGCAATCACATGTTGGCAAGAACTTAAAACCATGCATAGAATAAATCATATTAAATGGACAAAAGGGCATCACAGCATAAAATGAAGTTTTGGTGAAGTTTTCCCAAAGACAAATCTGACTTCACAGATGCATTCATGGGTTGATTCTACCCCAAAATCATTAATCATACCCATATGCTTGCATGGAACAAGAGGGAGTAAGCTAGGTCGAAATTTGACCCTATAAGTCATAAGTGACTTATGACACATAAGCAACTTAATGAAAATGGCCCCAAAAGTCAGGTATCCTATTGCTGCTCGTTGGAAATGTATTATATCATATTAGGGACATGATATCATGGAATAGCATCATTTGCAAGGATGAAACTACCTAGAAGAGACACTAAGCTTGTAATGCACATAAAAGAGAACACCTACACATGGAGCTACTCATGCACATGTGTGTGTGTATGTATAACATACACACACCTCCCACTCAAGCATGTGTGTATATAGGCACACATGCCCTTTCATACATGTATGCCCACATACACATACACACCCCTACACACTCACTCACACACATGCACTAGCACAAATGCATGTGTATGTACCACCTAAGTGGCACACACACACACAAACATACATACACACTCACCTACACACAAGGCACACCCACCTACACATGTATGTATGCATAGCATACACACACCCTAGCATATGTGCATGATCACATGCACATACACTGCACAACACTCACCACCTACACACTAACACACAAGCACCACAAGAACACCCACACAAACACATGGAGACACACACCTCTCACCATGCCACTTACACACATGTGTGTATGCCCAAGCACACACACACACACAAACATGTGCATATGCACTACACATACACACACAGATCATGGCAAAAGAAAAAAAGAAAACACACACATACATGTTGTAAAAACACACACATACACACAAGGGCATACATAGCAGGTTTTACAACAAAAAAGAAAAAGAAAAAGAAATAAAAAGAAAACAGCAAAAAAATGGGCTTGCTGGGCTCGAACCCGCAGCCTCCTGGGTCTGCTAACGCTGGGCTACCACTCTGCTACGGCTCGGGTTGTTAACAAAGGGAGGTCCTCTGCTCTCTAATACACACACACATACACACATACATGCTATCTGACAAAACTGAATTTAGAACAGGGCGCCAGCGGCACACGACAGCAACGACGAATCCCGGCGACACACGAGCTCTACGGCGACGCGGACTGGCAGAGGAGGAAGCGAGAGGATCTGGGACCCTGTTCCCGCGCTAGGAGCCACGCACACAGAGAACATCGAGCCGCATGAGCTCGAGCAGGAGCGTGGCGACGATTCACACAACGGCGACATATGCGCTACGCTACGGCAACAGCGAGGGGGAAGTATGGGTTGAGCGCTTACAGAGGGGGGTCGATGAGCAGCCGGTCACTCCGAGGTCAAGGAGGGGGAAGAAGGCTCGAAGAAGGCCAGCGACGGAGTCCTCTACTTGCAGTCGATGGCGACGACGGGGCGGCACAGCAGGGGTTCTCACCACGCCCTAGCGCCGAGAATGGGCGCAGGAGCATCCCTGGACCGGCTCACCATCGGCTCGACGAGGAAGGAGCAGCGACATGACGGGAACGACAACAAAAAAGGACCGGCGTCCACGACGGCGCTCTCTCTGAATTCTCTGCTTCAGAGACTTACCTGAAGGGGAAAAGAAGAGAGAGGAGGGAGAGGAATGAAGAAGCGGCGGCGAGGAGGAACCCTAGCGAGGGCACGTATGCCTAGGGGCTAAATAGGAGGGGAGGGGAGGCTCGGCGTGGCCACGGTGGCCATGTGCGCCCTCCACGAAGAAGGAAGCGGACGCACGAAGGAAGAAAAGGTCAGGGGGAAGACACTGACAAGAGGGCCCGGACTCGGCCAAGCTGGAAAGGAACACGCGCTCACGCGCATGCTCTCTGCGAAGGAATGGGCCAAGCCCACCCTCACAAGCCCACTCTGAGCAAAAAACAACTGAAAAGGAGGGTTTTTGATTTATAATTAAAAGGAAACAACACAATTAACCCCAGGGTGAAAGAAAAGAAATAATGACAAAACAAAAATACCATGATACCAGAGAAAACATGAACTATTTAATAAAATTATTAAGTTAATTTATAGAGCAAGTAATTTATTTAATATTTAAAATGGCAGCTCCTGTTTAATTAAAATAAGAAATACCCATAACTCCAAACATCAAGACTATCATACTCACTATTCATAAAACAAATGGGGTCACCTCTTGAACATTTTTAAACAATTTAAAGAGGCAAATAACTCTGCTCATAAAATAAATATGAAGAGAGGGGGGAAGATGAGAGGTGATGTGAAGGAGAAAAGAGAGGGGAAGAAGAAGAGGAGGAGCACACATGAAACCAACCACACACAAACATCTCCCACATCACAAATCAAACCAACACCACCATCTGACACCATACCAAGGCACTTGCAAAGTCACATTGCAAGAAAAGAATGAAATGAGAATGATGCATGATGATGCATGAATGCAACACACATGAATGACAAGGAGCAAACATACATCTCATAGGTCATGACACAAGGTCATACATGGGGTACATGCCAAATAAGGTAGGGACAGCACTTGGGCTATCACACAGCACCAAGTTGATGGCTTCTTTAACCTACACAAGACAGATTTTATGTTATAAGCCGCCTATGTAATTTTTCAAGCAAGAAGATTGATTGAGTCTTTAGTACTTACCAAAGACAGCAGATGTCATCTTGGAGATAGGGCGCTTCAGGGATTGCAACTCATCTGATACGACCATGAGTCGCTCATCAGCATCGTCTACACGTTTGGCCAGAGCAGTTTGCTCCACCTCAACAGCTTTTTTGAAAGCAGCAAGTTCAGATTTAGCTTTTGTAAGCTCTTTGGCAGCAAGCCGGCACTTCTCCTCTGCTTCACTTCTGGCGGCTTGCTCGGAGGCCAGGTTGCTCTTTAAGCTGGTCAGTTCAGACTCGGCATTGCTTAAAGCTTCCTGTGACATACAAAAAGTAAAAGAGGGGTAAGTTGCCAGGATAACATATTGCCAGATGGTTAAGTTATCAAATATAATGCAAGTCTCAAGTAGACTGCAAGCAATATACTTGACACTTGGGGGCTAATGTCTATTTGTTCTCCAAGACTACAAGTAAGTTCTGACTCATCTTCATCAAGTTAAGCCGACACTTGGGGGATACAACCTTGTTTTCTAAATCTACAATGAAGTTCTGGCTCATGTTTGTCAAAGATAAGCCGGCACTTGGGGGCTACATATGGCTCTTTGTTCAATCTACAGGAAAGTTTCGGCCCATTATTTCTATACTGACCCGAACTTGGGGGCTACACCATATTAAGACGATACTTGGGGGCTACAGGGTAAGTGGTTCTACTTAAGGCATTGATTGGAAGACCCATTTTACCATTAACAAATATTAAACCAGCTCTTGGGGGTTACATAAGGGTATAAGGAAAGGAAGGAGTACCTCATATTTTTTCTTCATCAGATTAACAAGTTTGAGCTCCATGTTCCGTCTTGTGGAGAGGTGGTTTAGATAACCGGCGTGTAGCTCATCAGCAGTTAACTTCTATAGCACGAGGAGCTCAAAGTCCAGCTTGTTAGAGGTTTCAGTTTTCTCAATGTGCTTTGTCAACACACGAGGTTGAGGAGTTTGATGATGTCCGGAATATCTGAATCATCAATGGCCGTTGAAGGGCTTGGTGCCTTAGAGTTGGTCCTCGGAGGACTCTCAGTTGTCGTCTCATGGGCCGCCGGCTCGACAAAACGATGAGCATCTTCGGGCACATCCTTTGAGACAGCAGAAGGATCAGCAGGGGCCGAGGTAGACCCGACGGTCTTCCTTCGTTTTGCTTGAGCCCTGGAAAGCATAGAAGGTTATTGCATAAAGTTCAAGGATAAGAAAGATAGGATGGAAGCATGAAAGCACATACTCTGGGTTGATCTTCAGAGGCGGCAGCTTGGTTGCCGTAGAGTCGCCTGATGAAGGGGGCGATACCTGAAAGCACTTAAAGCATTATAAAGATAGAGTAAAGTTGTAAGGCAAGGTTGACAAAATTAAACCAAGTAAAACAAATACCTCAAGTGGCCGTTTCCATTGAACCGGAGAGTGAGACAACCCGGCCATAAGATCTTCAGAGACGGCGCTCCGGGTCTGGCGTCGGGAGAGTTGTTGTTGCTTTTTCAAAAGAAAGTTGGGGTCTAAGTAAGCAAGAGTGTGAGAAAATGGGACTTTTCGAACGACCTGCCGTATCTTCTATGGTGCAAGATGTTCTGAGTCAGATGAGACATAGGTTACCTCAGGAGCGTTGGCGTGGCTTGTCTCCATCTTGTCTTGTGAAGTTATTACTATCAGTAAGGTGCATAGTAAGACGGTCAAGAGAGTCAAGTTCTACCTCTGAATCGTCAACCTCAGGTTGCTCTTGAGGTCCAGTGTTCTTCTTTTGGCCGCCGATCTTCTCCTTACACTTTTTGGAGGAGGAACGTATTTCTTCTTCCAGAAGCTGGATTTAGCCTGAAAGTAAAAGCCGCTGGAAGAGGTTAAAATTGCAAACATACATGAATAGGTAACATGGAAGTAAGGAGATTGAGAGTCGCCCTTACATCTGGGGCCAGGTTTGCAGTTCAGAAGGGTGGTAATCCAATGGTGCGGCAAGATCCTTGAGACTCATGGACAAGGCTTTTGATGGCGGCAATGATGTTATCTTCTGACAACGTGGTAGGATTAAAGCAGAGGGGGTCATTGGGATCACCCGTATATTCACACATGAGACGACTTCTCCAGCTCAGAGGCATGACTCTCCAAGAGATCTAGCAGCGGGTCAGATCCATTCATGTCAAACCATTGGCCATGAGGGCTCTAATTTTGGCGTAAGCCGGAACATACTTCGCCCGTTTGGAGGCCGACATCCGGTCAGGGAGTTCAGTATTGGTGCGGAGTCGGGTCGGACGATAACCCGACAATGGGCGTTCTCCCTCTAGAGAGGTGTCTTTGCAATAAAACCAGGTTTTGTTCCAGTCCTTGGAGTGACTTGGCATTCAAACAGCCAGAAAGGTCATATCCCGTCTTCTTTGAATGGAGATTCCGCCGAGCTCCAAGCTTGGGCCAGCTGCTACTTCTGTCTGGCAGTTTGCATAGAAGAACTCCTGGAAGAGGTCAACCGACGGCTCTTCTTGTAAGTAAACTTCACAGAGAATTTGGAAGTTGCACGTGTTTGAGACGGACTTGGGTGCAATATCTTGAGGATGCATCTTGAAGAAATGAAGGATGTCTCGGAAAAATTTAGAGTCGGGTGGGCTGAAAACGCGTACAAGGCGGTCTATGAATATGACTACTTCACCCTCTTGGGGGATGGGTTTCTTCTCATCGCCTGGAACCCGCCAATGAATGACATCTTTGGCTGGCAAGGTCCCTGCGTCTACGAAATCCTTCAAAAAAAATCCTCAGAGACTGCGGAGCCGGCCCTATTACAAGAAGAGGACGCACGAGGCATAATGGCGTCTTACAACTATGGAAAGTAACAATGCGCGGCGAGTTAGAAGGTGACAGACAACTAAGGGCGGCTGATGAAATCTAAGCTCTACGAAGCTAAGGTGCCGGTGCAGTTCATGGCGAGAGCCGAAAGTTTAATGGCGGGTTAAGATTGCAGGGCAATGGATCAAAATACAGCTAAGTGTGGAAAACGGGATTGTCGGGACCCCAATCCTAAGTCATATGATTCCGTACAGTAACAAGCCACATCACTTTGCGGCCTCACGCACGGTACTCCACGACTGCCACCTTACCTTGGCCGGGACCGTTTGTGTCTTTTGGATCACGTATGTGAACATGTCGCTAGCAATCACACAACAAAGAACCCAGGCCGACATGACTAGTCATAGAACCCAAGTGGCACATCCGTACGGAAACAGGCATACATAACCTAGCAATGCAGGTGTCGGTCTCAAGCATGTGTAGACGAGTCATAGAAAGCTACAAGGACTCCATTACGTCGCGAGACACGGATGTCATCACTGCACGTAGACGAGTCGTAGCAGGCTACGGGGACTCCATTACACTGCGAGACATTACCCCGAAGGGACAGACACAGCAGCAAAGAATGATACATGCCGGTCAATCAATGTGTCCGGAGCAGTAGCAAGCTACCATGGCTCGGTGGAAGCACAAAGAGGCAGTTTCCCGTAAAGAGTACTACTAAAAGCACACGACTAGGTGTCGGATCCCATACATACCGTTGCACGTCACACGTACGCACGACATGCCCGGTATGCATAGATACAACTATGGCATCACAACATAACCATATAACAACATGACTTTTATTTATGAGGCTCAGACGAGCCATGCATAATATGTTCTTACAGATAGGGGTCACATGACCCGGCACTCAAGTCATACAAACATAGTCATACAAGCCAGCTGAAACTTAAGTTGTTTGAGTACAGACGGCAAAATATCAAAGAGGCACATGGCCTGACTATCTACAGCCCACCACACGGGCAAGATCGTAACTGGGACACCAGCTATTCGGCATCGTCAACGTCTAGATAGAACCCACCTGATGGGTCCTGGTTTTCTTCTGCAACATTATTTAAGCAAGGATGAGTACAATCGTACTCAGCAAGTCTTTAAAACAGACCTAGTCTATTTATGCTCATGTATCAACAAAGGGGTGGTGGAGTTTATGCAGAAAGCCAGCTTTGACTCATGGCTAACCTACACTACTCAGTTTTAAACTCTTTGTTACAATTTTATTTATCGCACACGAGTCCACTAACTCCATCACAATACACCACGATGGAATCACCTTCCCCTTCCGGAAGAGTTCCATCCACGGTACTCACACTTATCTTGAGATTTTTAGAGGTATCCATTTGGTTATCTATGAGCAAACATAAGTACTCCAAGTAGTCCATATCCGAGGACGCGGCTATTCGAATAGTTTCATAACCCTGCAGGGGTGTACTTCTTCACACACGCTCTCGCCACTTATCATTGTGTGCTTATAAAACCTTGCACCTCGGCAACCTTCAAGCGGATGCCCAGCGAGGGAGTTCGCCACGACCGTCAATCACATAAGACCTCTAGTCTAGGCTACCGCCTATTTGAGACTGACCCGCACGGAAGTCCGGCCGAAGTTTCTGCTACGCTCCCAAACGATGTGCGCAGGGTTCCCAAGCCCACCATTCGGGTGACCCTTGTTAGACCGTGCCACTGCCTACCGCGTCGTAACCCACCCCGAGGGTCAGCGCTACGCACGGCCTCCAGCATGCTATAAACACCAGGAACTACTTGCAATACCTGGACCAAAGACTAAGCGACTGATAAGTCGAGAGGGTCAGTTAAGCATCCCAACGTGTGGTAGTATCTAGTCTTGGATCGCAAACACGGAACCCAGTTCCTAAGAACGGTCCCAATGAGACAACCCACTATGTACTCCTACATAGCCTCTCATCGCTACCTTTACCAAATCGTATTCATTACAAGCTCATCACATCGGACAACACTGTTTCACTAAGTTCATCACCCAGATGAATCCGACTTGACACAACTCGAAGCATAGCAAGCATAGCAGGCAAAGTAAGCTAAGCACATCATGCCACAAGCATCTACCAGGTAAGCTAGGTTGCAAGGTTTAGCTATCTACTGTGACAAGATCAGGTCATGCATAAGAATAGGATCAACTACCGTGTATAACTGACATGTGATCGTTTGTCCTAATATAATAACTGAGAGCAAGAGAGAGAGTGGGATGTTATCGGAATGATCAATGAGGTTGCTTGCCTTGCTGGGTTGCGGAGGAGTTCTCTCCTTCGTCGGGGTACGGAGGGGTATCTTCCGGATTAGGGGCTACCGCAACGCAAATAAAAGCATTCAATACAAGCAGATGCAACAATGTGATGAATGATCATGGCATAGTAGTATGCATAAGTGAGCTAATGTAACTAGTGATCATATCAATTTGAAATGTATTTGAATATAGGTTCAAAGTTGTTCTCATTTCAAATTCTATATATTGACCTAATGCTAAAATGTCCATGTTCACCTATTTAGGTTGCTCTATCATGCATGAGAGTAGCACCATTGGATTCATTGGATTTTTCTGATAAATTTTCATATATAAATTATTTCCATCTGACTTACAGATTATTTTATATGATTTTACAAAGTTTTAAACATTTTCTGGAATTATTTTTATTAAGAAAATGATTAAATGCGTCAGCCTGATGTCATGCTTGCGTTAGCAGTCAACAGAGCCAGGTCCAGGTCAAACCTGACCAGTGGGACCCGCCTGTCAACCTCTCAGGACTGGCTAGTGTCACTGGCAGGTGGGCCCCTGTAGTCAGTGACTCAGGGGTTAATCCCGAGTTGACCCGAGGTTTGACTCGGGCCAGGGCCCACTGTCAGCGTCTAGGGGGTTAGTTAGCACGGTCATTAGTCACTAATGATGTCACCACGCTGGCACTTGCCGGAGGGAGGCCGCCGGCGGCGAGCCGAGATGGTGGGGGTCGCCGGAAATCTTCCTCCGGCGACCATTTGAGCGGTGGAGGGCACCTACGGACGGCTAAGGCTCGCGCGCATCCACCTAGGGCAACGGGAGGACGCGGGGTCACCGGAGTCGATGGCCACGACGGCTTTGGCGGCGACTGGAGCTCGGCAACGGCGAGGTTAGCGGCTAGGAGGCGAGGAGGACCACTGGAAGAGGGGGAGAAGGACAGGAAGCTCACAGGGAGTCGGACGGACTGGCCGGCGGGCTCGGAGACGACCGGACGGCTCCAAACGACGGCGAGGACCGACGGCGACCGGCGGAGGGGATTCGGCGATGATGGCGAAGCAGAGGGCTCCCGGCTCGATTCCTCCGTCGAGGGGCTTCAGGGGCTCAGGGCGGAGCTGCTGGTTGGGTCAGGGGGGCTAAGGGGTGGCTAGAATGGTGGCACGACGGCGAGGAGCTGCGCGGCCATGGCGGGTCCGAGAGGAGAAGAGGGAAGAGTGGGGAAGAGGAGGGAGAGAGCGGCGGGGAAGCGTCTCGGAGCTTATCCCCGTCGTCGCGCTGGCGAGGGAGGGGCCAGGCAGGCAGCTGCGTGGCGCCACCGATGTGAGCGCACGGCGGCCACACGCCACGCCTACTGGACGCCAGGAGGAAGAAGACCCTCCTGGGCCAGATGGGCCAGCAGGTAAGCTCCCTCTCTCTTTTCTCTTTTTTTTTTCCTTTCTTCTATTTTCTATTTTTCTGACCTATGTTTATTTTATTTCCAGATTCAAATGACTTTCAAATTATCCCCAAACAATTTCTAAAATAGAGTTTGAATATTTCAAACCTATTCCAAAAGTTTCAGGGATTTTGAAATCAGAATTAATGATAATGATTTTATTTGTCATTTTCAGAGACTTAATTCATTAATTTAAAATATTTCCAATGTTCAAATAATTGAAATGGTCCCTGGTATATCCATGCCTTTAATTATTAGACATAGGGAACATTTTTTATGGGCATTTTGGATTTGTTGAAATTTCATTTGTTTGGAATTCCTTTAATTCATAAAATGCTCAGGGTTTATTTCTTTCTCCCCATTTTATATTGATGCAATAATGATGATGATGATGCAAACACAATGCTAGCCTAGACACTTGCTAGGGTTGTGACAACTCACCCCCGCTCAAAAGAATCTCGTCCCGAGATTTTGAAGTCGTCGGGAAGAGCGCGGGGTACTCTAGTCGAAGACGATCTTCTCTTTCCCATGTCGCCTCTTTTTCAGAATGATGTGACCACTGAACCTTAAGAAACTTGATGTTCCGACATTGAGTGGTACGCTCAGCCTGGTCGAGAATACGAACAGGATATTCTCGATATGAAAGGTTATCTTGGAGATCAAGCGTTTCGTGGTCCACTTCTCGGACAGGGTTCGAAAAGCAACGCCTGAGTTGTGAAACGTGGAAGACATCATGAACTTTGGAAAGATGCGGTGGAAGTTCCAATTGGTAGGCAACCTCTCCTCGTTTAGCAAGAATGCGAAAAGGTCCAATGTAACGAGGAGCCAACTTGCCTTTGATACCGAATCGATGGGTACCCTTCAGAGGTGTAACCCGAAGGTAAGCCTTCTCGTCGACTTCATAAGTCACCGACTTATGATGACGGTCATATTGACTTTTTTGACGGGATTGGGCTGTTTTCAACTTTTCACGAATAATGCGAACTTGCTCCTCTGCATCCTGGATCATATCCGGACCAAAGAGTTGCCTCTCTCCGATTTCTGACCAGTTAAGAGGTGTTCGGCATTTTCGTCCATAGAGAACTTCAAAAGGGGCTTTGACCAAGCTTGATTGATAACTATTGTTATATGTGAACTCATCAAATGGAAGGCAGTTCTCCCAATTCATACCGAAAGATATAACACAAGCTCGGAGCATGTCTTCGAGAATTTGATTGACTCGCTCAACTTGACCACTTGATTGAGGGTGGAAAGCAGTGCTAAAGGATAGATGAGTCCCCATGGCGGTTTGAAAATTTCCCAAAATCGAGAAGTAAAGATACTTCCTCGGTCTGAGTTAATCTCCAAAGGAACACCATGAAGAGAAACTATTCGAGAAACATATAACTCCGCTAGCTGACTAGCAGTAATGCTTTCACGAACAGGAAGAAAATGAGCCACTTTGGAGAGGCGATCAATGGCTACGAATATAGCATTGTTCCCTCTCTTGGTCCTGGGAAAACCGGTGATGAAATCCATACCGACCTTATCCCGTTTCCATTCAGGAATAGCTAAAGGTTGAAGGGTGCCAGCAGGTCTTTGATATTCTGCTTTCACACGACGACAAACGTCGCAATTAGCAACATACTGAGCAATTTCTCTCTTCATCCTAGTCCACCAGAACCTCTGGCGTAGGTCCTGAAACATTTTGGTACTACCCGAATGAATTGTGAGAGGAGAATCATGAGCCTCCTTAAGAATCAGCTGTCTTAGACGGGTGCTCTTGGGAACCACCAACCGATTCTGAAAGAACACCACACCTCCATCATCCTTAGAGAAATCCTTAGCGTTTCCGCTAACGATATTTTCCTTAATCCGGGATATCCCTTTGTCATATCTCTGGATAGCTACTATTTGATCCTTAAGAGTAGGTTTCGCCACCAAGTTGGATAGGAATCCTTGAGGAACAATGTGAAGATTTAACTTCCTGAATTCCTCATGGAGAAGCGGTTGACCTTGTTGTAACATCAAATTGTTACAATAAGACTTACGACTTAGTGCATCAGCCATGACATTGGCTTTTCCCGGGGTGTAAGTTATCCCTAGGTCGTAATTTGTAATCAACTCTACCCACCGTCTTTGCCTGAGATTCAAATCCGACTGGGTGAAAATATATTTCAGACTTTGGTGATCAGTGTATATCTCGCAACGATTACCCAGAAGGTAATGTCGCCATGTCTTTAGTGCATGGACTACAGCTGCAAGCTCAAGATCATGTGTTGGATAATTATCCTCATGTGGACGCAACTGTCGAGATGTGTAAGCAATCACATGACGATCTTGCATGAGAATGCAACCTAATCCTTGTCGCGAGGCATCGCAATAGATAATAAAGTCCTTAGAAAAATCTGGTGGCACCAGAACGGGAGCAGAGGTCAGTCATCTTTTCAACTCCTGAAAACTATGCTCGCATTGTGGTGTCCACTCGAACTTCTTATCTTTCTTGAGGAGTTCATTCAGAGGTTTCGCAACCTTGGAGAAGTTCTCAACAAAGCGGCGACAATAGCTCGCTAAGCCAAGGAAACTCTGAACTTGCTTAACCGATTCAGGTTGAGTCCAATCAAGGACAGCCTGAACTCTCTCGGGGTTGACAGCAATACCTTTTCCAGAGATCACGTGGCCCAGATAGGTCAATTCCGGCAACCAGAATTCACACTTGGAGAATTTGGCATATAGGCGATGCTCTCGAAGTTTCATCAGTACCAGCCTTAGATGCTCGACATGTTCTTGTTTGTTCTTCGAGTAGATGAGTATATCGTCGAGGTAAACCACGATGAATTTATCCAAATAATCCATGAAGATCCAATTCATCAGACGAGAGAAAGTGGCTGGAGCATTGGTTACACCGAAGGACATGACGGTGTACTCGTATTGGCCATAACGAGTGACAAAAGCCGTTTTTGGAATGTCCCCGTTTCTAATTCTGATTTGATGGTATCCCAACCTCAAATCCATTTTGGAGAAGACAGAGGATCCAGCGAGTTGATCATACAAATCGTTGATCCTGGGGAGCGGATACTTGTTCTTGATAGTGACCAAATTCACTGGTCGGTAATCCACAACCATCCGATCCGATCCATCCTTCTTCTTAACGAAGAGGACAGGGCAAGCTCAAGGAGAAGAGCTAGGACGAATGAAACCTATCTTCAAAGCTTCATCGAGTTGGGTTTTTAGCTCGGCTAGTTCTAAGGGTGCCATCTTATAAGGTCTTCTGGCTATTGGGACTGTCCCTGGGATAAGTTCTATCACGAACTCAACATCTCTGACAGGTGGAACACCTGGCAGTTCTTCTGGAAAGTCATCCGGAAAATCACGGACTACCGAAATATCTTCTAGCTCGGGGAGAGGGCTAGCATTTAAGGAATAGAGTTGGTGCTTGGTTGTTCCAGTAGAGACATTAACTATCTCACCCGAGGGATGTGTAAGTTGAACATTCCTAGAATGAGTATCAATCTTGGCATAGTGGGATTTCATCCAATCCATACCTAGAATGATATTGATGTCCGAAGACTTAAGAGCTATCAAGGATGCTAGGAATACTAGTCTATCCACTAGAATTTCATTGTCATGGCTCACTCTAGAAGTTTGCCATTTTGATCGAGGAGTCTGAACTACTAAAGGAGTGGGCATGTCACAGAAAGACATGTTATGCAACTGTACATAACTTTCTGAGATGAATGAATGAGATGCCCCAGTATCAAATAGAACAGATGTTGGATGGCTATTACCAAGAATCATACCTAGAATGACATCAGGGTCTTCAAGAGCTTCTTCAGCAAACACATAATTAACTCGCCCACGGGCAGGAGTTGGCTTCACATAGAAGGCTTTCCCTGGTTTTCCGCGTCCAGCGGGCTTGGCATTGTTCTGGGGACATTCATGAGAATAATGTCCCGGTTCTCCACACTTGTAGCATACCACCGTAGCACGTGGGGCAACATTTGCTTGCGGTCCTCCAAATGGTCTGGATGGAGGGTTGGACCGAACTAGACGAGGTGCCTGGAAGGATGGCCTCGCAGTGTACCTTGCCGGCATAGCTGCATTGGGTACCCATATTCGGCGCTTGTTGGGTCTTGAACCCGATGCAGGGTTGAAGTCATGGTTATGCCTCCTTGTGGCCTCGTAGTCAATCTGTCCACACTCAGCATTGATAGCTTTATTAACGAGAGCTTGAAAGGTGGTGCACTCGTGCAGACGAAGATCTCGACGAAGCTCAGCATTTAGTCCCTTGCGGAACCTAGCCTGCTTCTTTGCATCGGTTGAGACTTCCTCTGGAGCATAGCGAGCAAGGTTTCCAAACTCGCGACTGTATGCATCCACTGACAATCTACCCTGTGTGAAGGCACAGAATTCCTCTCTCTTGCGATCCATCAGCCCTTCCGGGATGTGATGGAGACGAAATGCGGCGCTGAACTCTGCCCATGTGGGTGCAGGTCCCTGGGGACACATAGCTTCATAGCTTTCCCACCACAGGTTGGCAGGTCCCTCCAGAAAGTATGTCGCAAAGGTCACCTTGTTGGCCTCTGAAACATTTGCAACTCGAATCTTGCGTGACATACTGGTCAGCCAATCATCCGCATCGAGGGGATCGATCGAGTGATGGTACTTAGGCGGACACAGCTTGATAAAGTCACCAAGTGACACTCCATCATGGTGATCATTGCGGGGAGCACGAGCTGTGTTTTGCTCAATTCTTTCCAACAGCCTATTGGTCTCCCTCTTATTCCTTTCAGCTTCTAGCATCACCTTCGCCAGAGATGGTGCATGTGGTAGCTCCTCTTGCCTTGGCTGGCTACTCTCGCCCTGCTCGGGAGCAGACGCGTGGTTGTTCCTAGTTGCCACCATCCTGGGGAAAACAATCCACAGCTTAGAGATAGAGAACAACAACTCTAAGACATGAGTTAAGGAATGCACTGATCAACATGGCATGTACGATAACACCAATCAACATGGTAAAACAACTACCATATGAACATTAGGTTTCATACACACCATGACTTAGTTTAGTACAAACCCAAGCTGAAAACAACTACGGAGATATGACACAACTCATCGGAGGCATTACAAGCATCCTATACATTATCTATCTACACCTCCGGAACTCAACTCTCGACCTTGATCATATCCCACGAGACACACAGGACTGTGGCGATACGTTTACTACCATACTAGATCTAACATCCACGCACTCAAACGTCACTGTAGAATGCCTCGTACAGGTTACCCCCGTGACCTGGGAGCTGAACCTGAGGATCTGGAAACACTCTAGCCTGGGATCCCTGGAAACCATAAGGACACGGGTGTGGCCTTGGTCCCCTTGTCGGTGGCAACAGCGGTCCTCGAAGAGGGGTGATGCCTCCAACATCAGGCCAGTCTATGTGTGCTGGCAAATGAGTCCGCGATGGAGTCAGCATCTCCATATCTCCATAACCTGTCTGCCCGACAGGTGCCAACTGCGTCAAGGCTGTCCAAAGACGGGCACGGGTAGCATAGAGCTCCATGCGAAGGGCACGTGCATCACGATCCCTGTTCTCCAACATCTAAGCAGTCACCTGGAGTCTAGGGTCTTCATGAGAATGATCAGAGTAGGCTGCACTAAGATATCCATCCTCTCCTCCCATGGAAGCAGGAACATAGCAGAACTCCGTGTTCTGTAGCAAACCATGGTGAAACCTCATAATAGTCAGCATAGTGTAGGCGGCTTCCTAAACTGCCATATCTATGGTAACTCCCAATCCATGAGTCCAGTGAAGCGGCTCTGCAGCTCCAGGATAGGAAGGATATATCCTAACAGTACACAAATACTGACTCTGGTTGAAATCTCGATACTGCTCCTCCACTGTGTACTCTGGGAACCAGCGATATCTAGCCTCCATCATCACTCTAACCAACATGGCCGTGTGACCCGGCACATTGATGCACCTGGTCAGACGGACCACGTGACGGAAAGGACGAGAGGGCATCTGAAACAGAGAATGATGCAAAGACATTAGAGATCCTAGCAGAAATTGGACAGCATAACGGCTGTAATTGCTCAAGAAATTTTTTGAGACAATTGAAAAGAGATTGGAAAGGCATAACCACTCGACTATCTAGACTCAAATCTCTTCTCCATCTGTTTGTCACATCAACAATCACTAAAATAACTGCACTTATTCACAAGCAAGCTAGCTATTGGTCCATGGCTAGTAACTCGTCATCCTAAGAAATATATGAGAATCCTAGTTCCTATCCCCGTAGAAAAGATGAGAATGACCCAGCATAGAATAACTTGGGAAGAGGAGTAAAAAGAGCCTTACGTTCCCTTCCACAATCAATTCGCCTACTTATCTATAGTGTTTCTAGACTCAACTTCGGCCGGTTTGGCTTGGTAGTCCTACAGTCAGTCAGGCTCAGATACCAACGCTGTCGGAACCCCAATCCTAAGTCATATGATTCCGTACAGTAACAAGCCACATCACTTTGCGGCCTCACGCACGGTACTCCACGGCTGCCATCTTACCTTGGCCGGGACCGTTTGTGTCTTTTGGCTCACGTATGTGAACATGTCGCTGGCAATCACACAACAAAGAAACCGGGCCAACATGACTAGTCATAGAACTCAAGTGGCACATCCGTACGGAAACAGGCATACATAACCCAGCAATGCAGGTGTCGATCTCAAGCATGTGTAGACGAGTCATAGCAAGCTACAAGGACTCCATTACGTCGCGAGACACGGATGTCATCACTGCACGTAGACGAGTCGTAGAAGGCTACGGGGACTCCATTACACTGCGAGACATTTCCCCGAAGGGACAGACACAGAAGCAAAGAAGGATACACGCCGGCCAATCAATGTGTCCGGAGCAGTAGCAAGCTACCATGGCTCGGTGGAAGCACAAAGAGGCAGTTTCCCGTAAAGAGTACTACTAAAAGCACACGACTAGGTGTCGGATCCCATACATACCGTTGCACGTCACACGTACGCACGACATGCCCGGTATGCATAGATACAACTATGGCATCACAACATAACCATATAACAACGTGACTTTTATTTATGAGGCTCAGACGAGCCTTGCATAATATGTTCTTACAGATAGGGGTCACATGACCCGGCACTCAAGTCATACAAACATAGTCATACAAGCCAGCAGAAACTTAAGCTGTCTGAGGACAAATAGCAAAATATAAAAGAGGCACATGGCCTGACTATCTACAGCCCACCACACGGGCAAGATCGTAGCTGGGACACCAGTTATTCGGCATCGTCAACGTCTAGATAGAACCCACCTGATGGGTCCTGGTTTTCTTCTGCAACATTATTTAAGCAAGTATGAGTACAATCGTACTCAGCAAGTCTTTAAAACAGACCTAGTCTATTTATGCTCATGTATCAACAAAGGGGTGGTGGAGTTTATGCAGAAAGCAAGCTTTGACTCATGGCTAACCTACACTACTCAGTTTTAAACTCTTTGTTACAATTTTATTTATTGCACACGAGTCCACTAACTCCATCACAATACACCACCATGGACTCACCTTCCCCTTCCGGAAGAGTGCCATCCACGGTACTCACACTGTCTTGAGATTTTTAGACGTATCCATTTGGTTATCTATGAACAGCATAAGTTCTCCAAGGAGTCCATATCCGAGGATGCAGCTATTCGAATAGTTTCATAACCCTGCAGGGGTGTACTTCTTCACACACGCTCTCGCCACTTATCGCTGTGTGCTTATAAAACCATGCACCTCGGCAACCTTCAAGCGGATGCCCAGCGAGGGAGTCGGCCACGACCGTCAATCACATAAGACCTCTAGTCCAGGCTACCGCCTATTTGAGACTGACCCGCACAGAAGTCCGGCCGAAGTTTCCGCTACGGTGCCAAACGATGTGCGCAGGGTTCCCAAGCCCACCATTCGGGTGACCCTTGGTACACCATGCCACTGCCTACCGCGTCGTAACCCACCCCGAGGTTCAGCGCTACGCACGGCCTCCATCATGCTATAAACACCAGGAACTACTTGCAATACCTGGACCAAAGACTAAGCGACTGATAAGTCGAGAGGGTCAGTTAAGTATCCCAACGTGTGGTAGTATCTAGTCTTGGATCACAAACACGGAACCCAGTTCCTAAGAACGGTCCCAATGAGACAACCCACTATGTACTCCTACATAGCCTCTCATCGCTACCTTTACCAAATCATATTCATTACAAGCTCATCACATCGGACAACACTGTTTCACTCAGTTCATCACCCAGATGAATCTGACTTGACACAACTCTAAGCATAGCAAGCATAGCAGGCAAAGTAAGCTAAGCACATCATGGCACAAGCATCTACCAGGTAAGCTAGGTTGCAAGGTTTAGCTATCTACTGTGACAAGATCAGGTCATGCATAAGAATAGGATCATCTACCGTGTATAACTGACATGTGATCGTTTGTCCTAATGCAATAAATGAGAGCAAGAGCGAGAGAGTGGGATGTTATCGGAATGATCAATGAGGTTGCTTGCCTTGCTGGGTTGCGGAGGAGTTCTCTCCTTCGTCGGGGTACGGAGGGGTATCTTCCGGATTAGGGGCTACCACAACGCAAATAAAAGCATTCAATACAAGCAGATGCAACAATATGATGCATGATCATGGCATAGTAGTATGCATAAGTGAGCTAATGTAACTAGTGATCATATCAATTTGAAATGTATTTGAATATAGGTTCAAAGTTGTTCTCATTTCAAATTCTATATATTGACCTAATGCTAAAATGTCCATGTTCACCTATTTAGGTTGCTCTATCATGCATGAGAGTAGCACCATTGGATTCATTGGATTTTTCTGATAAATTTTCATATATAAATTATTTCCATCTGACTTACAGATTATTTTATATGATTTTACAAAGTTTTAAACATTTTCTGGAATTATTTTTATTAAGAAAATGATTAAATGCGTCAGCCTGATGTCATGCTTGCGTTAGCAGTCAACAGAGCCAGGTCCAGGTCGAACCTGACCAGTGGGACCCGCCTGTCAACCTCTCAGGGCCCACTGTCAGCGTCTAGGGGGTTAGTTAGCACGGTCATTAGTCACTAATGATGTCGCCACGCTGGCACTTGCCGGAGGGAGGCCGCCGGCGGCGAGCCGAGACGGTGGGGGGCGCCGGAGATCTTCCTCCGGCGACCATTTGAGCGGCGGAGGGCACCTACGGATGGCTAAGGCTCGCGCGCATCCACCTAGGGCAATGGGAGGACGTGGGGTCGCCGGAGTCAATGGCCACGATGGCTTTGGCGGCGACCGGAGCTCGGCAACGGCGAGGTTAGCGGCTAGGAGGCGAGGAGGACCACTGGGAGAGGGGGAGAAGGACGAGAAGCTCACAGGGAGTCGGACGGACTGGCCGGCGGGCTCGGAGACGACCGGACGGCTCCAAATGACGGTGAGGACCGACGGCGACCGGCGGAGGGGATTCGGCGATGACGGCGAAGCAGAGGGCTCCCGGCTCGATTCCTCCGTCGAGGGGCTTCAGGGGCTCAGGGCGGAGCTGCTGGTTGGGTCAGGGGGCTCAGGGGTGGCTAGAACGGCGGCACGACGGCGAGGAGCTGCGCGGCCATGGCGGGTCCGAGAGGAGAAGAGGGAAGAGCGGGGAAGAGGAGGGAGAGAGCAGCGGGGAAGCGTCTCGGAGCTTATCCCCGTCGTCGCGCTGGCGAGGGAGGGGCCAGGCAGGCAGCTGCATGGCGCCACCGGCGTGAGCGCACGGCGGCCACACGCCACGCCTACTGGATGCCAGGAGGAAGAAGACCCTCCTGGGCCAGATGGGCCAGCAGGTAAGCTCCCTCTCTCTTTTCTCTTTTTTTCCTTTCTTCTGTTTTCTATTTTTCTGACCTATGTTTATTTTATTTCCAGATTCAAATGACTTTCAAATTATCCCCAAACAATTTCTAAAATAGAGTTTGAATATTTCAAACCTATTCCAAAAGTTTCAGGGATTTTGAAATCAGAATTAATGATAATGATTTTATTTGTCATTTTCAGAGACTTAAATCATTAATTTAAAATATTTCCAATGTTCAAATAATTGAAATGGTCCCTGGTATATCCATGCCTTTAATTATCAGACATAGGGAACATTTTTTTTGGGCATTTTAGATTTGTTGAAATTTCATTTGTTTGGAATTCCTTTAATTCATAAAATGCTCGGGGTTTCTTTCTTTCTCCCCATTTCATATTGATGCAATAA
This sequence comes from Hordeum marinum, assembly GCA_022496015.1. Lineage (NCBI taxonomy): Eukaryota > Viridiplantae > Streptophyta > Magnoliopsida > Poales > Poaceae > Hordeum > Hordeum marinum. Next base: position 284,739,922 of record CM039674.1, read on the forward strand.
TGATGATGATGATGCAAACACAATGCTAGCCTAGACACTTGCTAGGGTTGTGACAGGGATTCACATATTTTCTTTGCAGTGACAGATCTACGGACAGAGGAAAAGCAGATTTATTTTAGATCTAGTGACGAACTGAGAGAAGAACTGACAAAGTTTGAGGGCAGTAAAAGGAAGCAACTACAGACCTATACTAGGTTATTGCTAATTTCCTATGGTTTACCGCAACGGGAAGAGGATCATTACAGGACCTACTGGGCTATATGTCGCTTGGCATTACGAAGAACTTGCTCTCTAGCGGACCGAAGAACTCCATGGATTTGTCACCCTAAGCTACACATGTAGGGGATGGAGAAAGACGTACCGGAGATGATGCGGCGGTCGTGGGCAGTACTCTGGTCCATTCAGGTTGATGTAGTGGCCTAGGGCGACGACGGCGATGAAGTTTCACCGGAGCAAGGGAGCTCAAGGGTGGCGGCATCAAGAGAAACAAGAAGATGCATAGGAAGCGGAGCAAATGAGAAGGACCCTTCCCGGTCTTATTTAAGAGGCTGGAAAGTGGAAACGGGCGCGGGAATCAGGGCGACCGAAACTGACCGACCAAGACGGAAGGCCTCGATTTTCGGGCCATCAGTTTAATGATGAAAGATCCGTTGTGGTCGTCAGGGAATCTTTTTGGCATATCCGGTATGACGTCATGGCGGGTTACATATCTTACTTTCAGGTGATGAAGAGTGAGACTCGCCACCAAGTAAAATGGAAGATTGACATGAGCAAGCTCAAATCAACCTGGGGCCTAATGTTGGGGATATAACCCCGTGGTAAGACCCGCCTAGGTGAGGCCGGGTCATACCTGGTGGCTCATAATCCATACCAAGGCAGATGGGCCAAGAGACGTAAGCCTAGCCCTATGACGGCTTACCAAGATGGGCCAAGACAAGGCCCGGACGGAAGATGGCATGAAGACCCGGGTGGTTAAGCCGCCCGGAGGTGGCTTTCCCAAGATGGTAAGGCGACATAGAGATAGACTCAGATACGTTCTAAGAGTCAGTATGAGACTTGTGTTGGAAATATGCACTAGAGGCAATAATAAAATGGTTATTATTGTATTTCCTTGTTCATGATAATTGTCTATTGTTCATGCTATAATTGTGTTAACCGGAAACCATAATGCATGTGTGAATACATAGACCACAACATGTCCCTAGTGAGCCTCTAGTTGGCTAGCTCGTTGATTAATAGATGGTCACGGTTTCATGACCATGGACATTGGATGTCATTGATAACGGGATCACATGATTAGGAGAATGATGTGATGGACAAGACCCAATCCGAAGCATAGCACAAGATCATGTAGTTCATCTGCTAAAGCTTTTCCAATGTCAAGTATCGTTTCCTTAGACCATGAGATTGTGCAACTCTCAGATACGGTAGGAATGCTTTGGGTGTGCCAAACGTCACAACGTAACTGGGTGGCTATAAAGGTGCACTACAGGTATCTCTGAAAGTGTCTGTTAAGTTGGCACGAATCAAGACTGGGATTTGTCACTCTGTGTGATGGAGAGGTATCTTTGGGCCCACTCGATAAGACATCATCATAATGAGCTCAAAGTGACTAAGGAGTTAGCCACGGGATGATGTATTATGGAACGAGTAAAGAGACTTGCCGGTAACGAGATTGAACAAGGTATAGGGATACCGACGATCGAATCTCGGGCAAGTATCATACTGATAGACAAAGGGAATTGTATACGGGATTGGTTAAATCCCCGACATCGTGGTTCATCCGATGAGATCATCGTGGAGCATGTGGGAGCCAACATGGGTATCCAGATCCCGCTGTTGGTTATTGGCCGGAGAGGTGTCTCGGTCATGTCTACGTGTCTCCTGAACCCGTAGGGTCTACACACTTAAGGTTCGATGACGCTAGGGTTATAGGGAAATAGTGGATGTGGTTACCGAAGGTTGTTCGGAGTCCCAGATGAGATCCCGGACGTCACGAGGAGTTCCGAAATGGTCCGGAGACAAAGATTGATATATAGGAAGTGAGGATTTGGCCATCGGAAGTGTTTCGAGAATTACCGGTAACGTACCGGGACCACCGGAAGGGTTCCAAGGGTCCACCAGCCCTAGAGGGCTGCATGCGCCGAGAGTGGAAGGGACCAGCCCTAGAGTGATCTGGTGTGCCCTCCACTCTGGCCCAAGGTGCAGGAAGGTGGGAGGTAGGGGAAACCCTAGACCCAGATGGGCCTAAGGCCCACTAGGGCTGCGCCCTCTCCCTCTCCCTTTCTCTCGCCGTCGGCCAGATGGCATCTAGGGCAGGCCACAACTCCTAGGGTGGGACCCTAGGGCTGCACCCTCCCTCCTCCTCCTCCTATATATAGTGGTGCCCTTGGGGCTGTTTGAGACACGCATCTCTCTCTCCCACGGTGCAGCCCTACTCCTCCCTCTCCTCGTTCTCCGTAGTGCTTAGCGAAGCCCTACCGGAGACCATGCAGCTCCACCGTCACCATGCCGTCGTGCTGCCGAAGATCTCCCTCAACCTCTCCTTCCTCCTTGCTAGATCAAGGCATAGGAGACGTCACCGGGCTGCACGTGTGTTGAATGCGGAGGCGCCGTTGTTCGGCACTAAGATCGAGTCCACCGCGATCAGAATCGCCACGAGTACGACTCCACCAACCGCGTTATTGTAACGCTTCTGCTTAGCAATCTTCAAAGGTACAAAGATCCACTCTCCCCTTACTCGTTGCTGGTTTCTCCATGGATAGATCTTGGTGATCGTAGGAAATTTTTTGATTTACTACTACGTCTCCCAACAGTGGCATCATGAGCTAGGTCTATGCATAGAATCTATGCACGAGTAGAACACAAAGCAGTTGTGGGCATCGATCTTGTTAATTTTCTTACGACTACTTGTCTTATCTTGATTCGGCGATATTGTGGGATGAAGCGGCCCGGACCAACTTTACATGTACGCTTACGTGAGACCGGTTCTACCGCCTGACATGCACTTGTTGCATAAGGTGGCTAGCGGGTGTCTGTCTCTCCCACCTTAGTCGGATTGGATTCGATGAAAAGGGTCCTTATGAAGGGTAAATAGCAATTGGCATATCACGTTGTGGTTTTGGCGTAGGTAAGAAACGTTCTTGCTAGAAATCTATAACAGCCACGTAAAAACTTGCAACTACAAATTAGAGGACGTCTAACTTGTTTTTGCAGCATATGCCTTGTGATGTGATATGGCCAAAGGATGTGATGTGATGCATTGTGATGTATGAGATTTATCATGTTCTTGTAATAAGATTCACGACTTGCATGTCAATGAGTATGACAACCGGCAGGAGCCATAGGAGTTGTCTTATTTTATTGTATGACCTGTGTGTCTATCATAAACGCCATGTAATTACTTTACTTTATTGCTAAACGTTAGCCATAGTAGTAGAAGTAATAGTTGGCAAGACAACTTCATGAAGACACGATGATGGAGATCATGGTGTCGTGCCGGTGACAATGATGATCATGGTGCCCTGAAGATGGAGATTGAAGGAGCTAGATGATATTGGCCATATCATGTTACTATATTGATTGCATGTGATGTTTATCATGTTTACATCTTATTTTCTTAGAAAGACGGTAGTGAATAAGATGATCTCTCAATAAAATTTCAAGAAAGGTGTTCACCCTAACTGTGCACCATTGCTAAGGATCGTTGTTTCGAAGCAACACGTGATGATCGGGTGTGATAGGTTCTAACGTTCGCATACAACGGGTGTAAGCCAGATTTACACACACGAAACACTTACGTTGACTTGACGAGCCTAGCATGTACAGACATGGCCTCGAAACACAGAAGACCAAAAGCTCAAACATGAGTCGTATAGAATATACAATCAAAATGGAGATGTTCACCATGGATGACTAGTCTGTCTCACGTGATGATCGGACATGGGCTAGTTGACATGGATCATGTGTCACTTGGATGACTAGAGAGATTTCTATCTAAGTGGGAGTTCATTAAATAATTTGATTATGTGAACTTAATTATCATGAACTTAGTCTAAAATTGTCTTTACAATCTATATTGTAGATCCAATGGCCAACGCTAATGTCACCCTCAACTTCAATGCGTTCCTAGAGAAAACCAAGCTGAAAGATGATGGAAGCAACTATGCAGACTGACGGGGATATACCCCATGGTATGACCCGGCCTGGCGACTCACAGGAGACCCGGCCAAAGATATGACATACTTATTAAAGACCCGGCAAGCGGGTCACAGGATGACCAAGCCCAAGACCCGGCGGGTGAGCCGGCACCAGGCGGCTCACAAGAGAAGGCCCACAGGAGAAGGCCCACAAGAGAGAAGGATTCCCTTAAAGGAAATAAGACCCGGAGTAGGATTCGGAGAGAGACTAGTCCTAATCCTACTCCTAGTAGGACTCTATTTGTAAACCTACCCTCTCCACTTATATAAGGAGGGGTAGAGCACCCCTAGGGAGAGAAGTTCTCAAGAGACACAAGTCTACAAGTTTAGACAACACAAGAGATTAGAGATATACAGATTAGAGGCTCTCGTAATTAGAGGTAGCAATTAGCACCCTTGTAACCGAGAGATCTTCATCATCATCAATACCAGACAAGCAGGACGTAGGCTTTTACCTCCATCGGAGGGGATGAACCTGGGTAAAACTCTGTGTCTTCTCGATTCCGATCAACCCCTTCAAGTCGCCACGTAGTTGCGTCTCACCCCGAACCTAAGTCCGTTGACCCGGACATCTGCCATGACAAATCCACGACAGTTGGCGCCCACCATGGGGCCAGCACGGTGGTATTGTGTTCTTGAAGGGATCTCTCCTATGGATCGAGAAGCTTATGATTCACCGGATCCGCAAGAGCCGGCACGAAAGAATCTTCATCAAACTCCAAGTTAATCAGTTAAAACCGAGAGGTACGCGATCAACAAGATGACGAAGAGCTAAGGATTCAGATTTCGCACTGACATAGGGTTCATCATCAACACATTCCTGCATGTATAACAAAGCCAAGTTGTATTCAAGATCAGCAAAGAATTAGGTTTGCATAGGGTGCCGCTGCAAGTCGCCGAGTGAAAGCTATCAGAAGTTCCGTTCTAGTATCAATATGTGCAACGGCCGTGTCCGAATCAAAGTAACTCGAAGACATCGACCACAAGATCAGCGTCGAGGAGGATACAGTCACGGATAGGACAAACCAGCCACGACCCGAAAATGGATGTTGACCAATGACCACCTGTCTCTCGTCGTACCGCTCGGCCTCTGCTCGTTCCCTTCGCTCTGAGCTGCGTGCCAGCTCTGCTCCAGAGTCCGAGCTTGACTTGCCTCACCCCGCACCCGCGCAGTCATCGCCGTGCCATGCAAGCCGCCGACTACTTCGCCCATCATGAATCGTCGGCCGCCTCACGTCGACCCGCCGCGCACACCTCCATGGTGGCCTGCGCTGTTGCGCTCCACCGAGACGGATGCCGAGGTGCAGGTGACAATCCGTGACTGTGGCCTCTCCCGCCGAGAGCCGCTGCTCGGGAGCCACCGCTGCGGCCTCTCCCCTTCGAGAGCCGCCGTCGGGAGCCTTTGCTGCGGCCTCTCCCTGCCGCGAGCCACTTCTTGGGAGCCACCTCCGCAGCCTCTCCGGCGTTGCAAGCTGCCGCTCGGGACCCATCGCCACTACGGTGCTGGATGAGCCGTCGCGCCTTAACCTAGCCTTCCACCATGGCTTTGCTGCCATGGCTCGTCAAGCCAGCCTTGCCTCAACCGGCCATCTCCTGACATCGTTGCAGCCGTCGGCTACAGTCGTTTCCACCACCGGACTCAGCCTTCACCCCGCTCGTCAAGCCAGCCACCACAAGAGCTGGCCGCTGGCCCCTGCCATCGCCTCCGCCTATGGCCAGCCGCTGCCCCGGGACGCCCCTGCCATCGCCTCCGTTTCAAGCAGTTCCAACGCGCCGCCATGAGCCGCCACCCCCGTCGCTGTGGATCCACCCCGTCGTTATGGTCTCGCCGCCGCCACTGCGGCCCCGTTCCTCCGACTCCCACTCGGTCGCGTCTCCCACTGTGGATCCGCCGAGTCAGCTCCGACTCCTTGCAAGGCCGCCCGACACCGAGACGGAGTCGGCCTCGCGCCGCTGCGCCGTCCCCACCGTACCGTGGTCGCGTTGCCTCGCCCTGCTGTCACGCGAGCCGCCCGGCCGCCGTGAGCCGTCGTGGGCTCCGCCTCACACGCCCCCACACCGGCCTGCCGCAGACGCCGCCAGGGCCGAGAGTCATCGCAACGCCTTTCTTCGACTCCACCCCACTGCTCTATTTCCCCTCCGACGCGAAACCGCCCCAGCCCACTCGTTGTGAGGTAGGTTATGTAGAAGATAAAAAAATCACCCGGAAGGGTCCGTTTCGAGCCACTCTGCTTTGACCCTGGTGCGATCGCGTTTCAAGTCGCCCCGCTGGACTTCTTTTGACGAAAACGCCGTCACTACCGAACCGCCCCGGTCCAGCGCCGTCTCCGAGCCACCGTGGCCGAGTTGCCACCTCCGCTGAGGTTTCGAGAGTGGTTCAATCGCTGTTGAAATTACGAGATGACTCAGCTCATCGTCGAGATGAAACAGGTGTTATCCACCCAATTTATTTTATCTATACTTTTTTGATTCTGTCGAAGAACAATTACTTTGTCTTTGTAATATTTTTTTGACACAGGACAATTAGTCATTGCCAAAGGGGCACTATACCACGGTGATGGAGGCGTGCCAAAGGTGGTGGTGCGTGTCACGTTATTCAAGGGACTCCCTCGCCATTGCACCGGCTTACAATGCCGCTACCGTCTCTTGCCACTACGCCGGCTTACTATGCCGCGACCGTCTCTCGCGACCGCACCGGCTTACAACGCCGAGGCCAACTTTCGACACCCACGCCGGCTTACAAATGCCATGGACATCTCTCATCATCTGCGTCGGCTTATAACGCCGTGGCATATTTCACAAACAGGGCCGGCTTACAATGTCGCGATTGGTTTCTACGTCTACATCAACATATCGGTGCAGTGCTCGCCTGTACGAGCCTCCCAACGGACACATGCAAGACGCCACCCACACTGTGATCTACATCAAAATATCGGTACGGTGCTCGTCGATACGAGCCGCCCGACGGACAGGCGCACAAGTCGCCACCACTATAGTTTGGTTCACTTCAATAACCAGCCGGAACGAACCCTCGACCGGATTATTGAAACAAATCATGTGGGGTCATCTATAACCCGCCACGGCCAACCTCAACTTTCAATGGAGATTCTCAAGCCGCCTCTTCGAGTCAGCTTAAGACTCGGGGGCTACAGACATGGCGAGACACATTTGGTCGTTTTCAACAAAAATCCCGGGTCTTTGCAAGAGAAAAAACCAATCCTGGGGCTACTACATTATTGGCGGATGATTAAAAGATTGCCCAAGAGGACAGACTGCCGTGATGCACCATTCAAACATGGGTGCCCGGATCATTGGGTCATCATTAAGACATTTGGAGCTTCTGTCGTTTCTTCATACAAGATGGCGGCTTACAAGATTGATGTTGCTCCGCTATGTGACATGCCTGCCTTACCGGTTAATCTTGCTTAGAGACCCTGAACCGGCTAAGATTGAGGTGACCTGCTGAACTCTTACCAGTCAATCTCGCCTAGAGACCCTGAGCCGGTTCAAGAAATTGACGGCCAATCTCGCTTAGAGACCTTGAGCCGGTTCAAGAAATTGACGGCCAATCTCGCTTAGAGACCCTGAGCCGGTTCAAGAAATTGACGGCCAATCTCGCTTAGAGACCCTGAGCCAGTTCAAGAAATTGACGGCCAATCTCGCCTAGAGACCCTAAACTGGTATGAATTCAAGCATCGAATCATAGTTTGGTTACATTAAGCGATGTTGTTGATGGAGGCTTCTTACCTAAGGTATAGCTTATAGTACCCTAAGACAACAACATGTACACCAAATTCCAGTTGCTTATCAACTGCGACCATCGAAGGGGGCTTCTTACCGACGAGTATCGCTTATCTCACCCTAATGGACGGCTTTATGCCACTTCCGGTTACTTATTAACCGCGGTTGTCGAAGGGGGCTTCTTACCGACGGGTTCACTTATCTCACCCTAACAACCAGTGTTTACGCCAAAATTCAGTTGCTTATCAACTGTAGCTGTTGAAAGAGGCTTCTTGCCTTCGGGTATAGCTTACTTCTCCTTTCAAATAGCCGGCTTTATGCCGCCTCAGGCCAATTATTAGCCGCGGTTATCAATGGAGGCTTCTTGCCTTAAGGTATAGCTTACATCGCCCATCGACAACCGGTGTTCACATACAAAGGTACAAAATTTGCTGTTAAAAGGAGGCTTCTTACCTTCGGGTATAGCTTACATTACCCTTCATACAGCCGGCTTTATGCCATTCCGGTTGACATGTCAGCCGTGGATTATTCAAGGGAGCTTCCCACCTCCAGATAACACGCCGGCTTATCAAGCCAGATCAGAGCAAGATTATGAGAAAGGAGCAATGTTATGAAAGGTATGAACATCTCTGGGTTGAGCTTCTTTAAGCCGCCCTCACAACAATACAGAATATATTCTGTCCTTTTTGCAGGTATGATTTCTTAAGATGAGCCGCCATTAAGTGTTTGGCAAGAGCAAATGGATCTTTTAATAGCCAACATGGCTGGATCTTCATGGTTATCATAACTAGTAATAAATGATTGGGATTTTTTCAAGCCAGCTCGGAAAAATTATTATTTGTCAAATATAATGTCGTGTCATCTAATTGGCCGGTTCTTGGATTTCTTTAATTGCGCTTTGTAGTAATCTACAACACTCATGGATTTCTCAAAACTTATATTTGCCAGGTTGCACCACAACCACGAGCAGGAATTTAATGTCAAAAACAAAGAAATTATTCCAGGATATTTATTCCGGGTTATATTATGACCATGGTCAAAGATTCATTCAACAAATTATGGTGAGACGTATTATTTTCACATAGTCCCGAGTCGCCGCAGGCTGACGACCCGGCACTTGGGGGCTACATTATCCAAGTCCAAGTTTATATCAATTATGCAAAGTCCCATGTCGCTACAAGCATGCACCATGGCACTTGGGGGCTAATGCAAGCCGGCGCTCAAATTATTACATTTTTAAGACCATATTATCTCAAGGAGATGAGCCGGCCCTTCTATATTTTTCTAAAGTCCCAGCCCAGTAATTCTTACTAACCCGTCACTTGGGGGCTATAATATTCAGCTGTTCCAATAGATTAAGAAGATTCAAATTTGAAGACCCGGCGCATCACATTCTGATGAGCCGGCCCTTGGAGGCTACACCTGCTGAAGCTTTCTGATGAGCTGGCCCTTGGGGGCTACACCCGCCGAAGCTTTCTGATGAGCCGGCCCTTGGGGGCTACAGCCGCTGAAGCTTTCTGATGAGCCGGCCCTTGGGGGCTACACCTGCCGAAGCATTATAAGATATAAGGCAATTATAAGTCCCAGGTTGCTACAGGCAGGACAACCCGGCACTTGGGGGTTACACAGTCCAAAATGTTATTTGCAAAGCACCAAGTTATCATGGATAATCTCGGAGCTTGGGGGCTACAGGTAATATGGACATATCAAAAACTTTGAGGAGAATTTTCAAGATATTAAATATGGAGTTCAGTTGTTAGACCCGGTGTCACCAGCACTTATGACCCGGTGTTATCAAAAGATCATAACCCGCCAGAATTTATATAAGCCGCCCTGCTTCACAACAATGGAAGTCCGGCTTTCCATCAGATGGGTTTTCATCCCAATATTTATCAAGTCCGTTGAATTCTAGTTATTTAACTCGGAGTCACCAACGATAAATGACCCGGCATCACCAATGATTATGACCCCGCGGAGATGACCCGCCAAGAGTATTGGAAGCCGACTCAATGGCATATGAGTGTTCTATTCTCAATATTTTTCAAAAGACATTGACAAGCAAAATGATTATCAAGATGACTCATTCATATGGAGAAAAGACCCGGATTTCTGAGAAGCCATTTTATAAGCCGGCCAAAGGAGCAAGCCGGCCACTTAACATATTTGTTATTCTTATTTCAGGAGCTTACCATGAATAAATTCAAGCTAACCTGGGGGCTAATGACGGAGATATACCCCATGGTATGACCCGGCCTAGCGACTCACAGGAGACCCGGCCGAAGATATGACATTCTTATTACCCATGGTATGACCCGGCCTGGCGACTCACAGGAGACCCGGCCGAAGATATGACATTCTTATTAAAGACCCGACAAGCGGGTCACAGGATGACCAAGCCCAAGACCCGGTGGGTGAGCCGGCGCTAGGCGCCTCACAAGAGAAGGCCCACAGGAGAAGGCCCACAAGAGAGAAGGATTCCCTTAAAGGAAATAAGACCCGGAGTAGGATTCAGAGAGAGACTAGTCCTAATCCTACTCCTAGTAGGACTCTATTTGTAAACCTACCCTCTCCACTTATATAAGGAGGGGTAGAGCACCCCCAGGGAGAGAAGTTCTCAAGAGACACAAGTCTACAAGTTTAGACAACACAAGAGATTAGAGATATACAGATTAGAGGCTCTCATAATTAGAGGTAGCAATTAGCACCCTTGTAACCGAGAGATCTTCATCATCATCAATACCAGACAAGCAGGACGTAGGCTTTTACCTCCATCGGAGGGACCGAACCTGGGTAAAACTCTGTGTCTTCTCGATTCCGATCAACCCCTTCAAGCCGCCACGTAGTTGCGTCTCGCCCCGAACCTAAGTCCGTTGACCCGAACATCTGCCGTGACAAATCCACGACACGGACTGGGTCCGTAGCTTGAGGATCATCCTCATAGCTTCCAAAAGATTGTATGTCCTTGATGCACCGCTAGGTGACCCACCCATTTTCCCAGCGGACCAAGACGTTACGAACGCTTGGCAGTCATGCTATGATGTTTACTCCCTTGTTTAGTGCGGCATGCTTTACAATTTAGAACCAAGGCTCCAAAAGTGCTTTGAGCAACACGAAGCATATGAGATGTTCCAAGAGATGAAACTGGTTTTCCAAGCTCATGCCCGGGTCGAGAGATATGACGTCTCCGACAAGTTCTTCAGCTATAAGATGGAGGAGTATAGTTCTGTCATTGAGCACATACTCAAAATGTCTGGGTTGCACAATCGCTTGACTCAGCTGGGAGTTAATCTCCCGGATGACTCGATTATTGATAGAATCCTCCAGTCGCTCCCACCTAGCTACAAGAGGTTTGTGATGAACTACAACATGCAGGGTATGGAGAAGTCCATTCCTGAGTTGTACTCGATGCTGAAATCAGCGGAGGTCGAGATCAAAAAGGAGCATCAAGTGTTGATGGTGAATAAGACCACTAGTTTCAAGAAATTCAAGGGTAAGAAGGACTTCAAGAAGGACAGCAAAGCTATTGCCATGCCCAGCAAGCAAGTTGCCGGGAAGAAGAACAAGAATGGACCCAAGCCTGAGACTGAGTGCTTTTATTGCAAAGGTACCGGTCACTGGAAGCGGAACTGCCCCAAGTACTTAGCGGATAAGAAGGCCGGCAATGTTAAAGGTATATGTGATATACTTGTTATTGATGTGTACCTAACCAGCGCTCGTAGTAGCTCCTGGGTATTTGATACTGGTGCAGTTGCTCACATTTGCAACTCCAAGCAAGAGCTGCGGAATAAGCGGAGGCTGGCAAAGGACGAGGTGACGATGTGCGTCAGGAATGGTTCCAAGGTCGATGTGATCGATGTCGGCACGCTACCTCTACATCTACCTTCGGCATTGGTTTTAAACCTTAATAATTGTTATTTAGTACCAGCTTTGAGCATGAACATTGTATCTGGATCTCGCTTGATGTGAGATGGCTACTCATTTAAATCTGAGAATAATGGTTGTTCTATTTATATGAGAGAAATGTTTTATGGTCATGCTCCGCTGGTCAATGGTTTATTTTTGATGAATCTTGAACGTGATGTTACACATGTTCATAGTGTGACTACCACAATGTGTAAGGTTGATAACGATAGTCCTACTTACATGTGGCACTGCCGCCTTGGTCATATTGGTGTCAAACGCATGAAGAAGCTCCATGCTGATGAACTTTTGGAGTCTCTTGATTTTGAATCATTTGACACGTGTGAACCATGCCTCATGGGCAAGATGACCAACACTCCATTCTCCGGAACAATGGAGCGAGCAACTGACTAGTTGGAAATAATACATACCGATGTATGCGGTCCAATGAGTGTCGAGGCTCGTGGTGGCTACCGTTATGTTCTCACCCTCACTGATCACTTGAGCAGATATGGGTATGTCTACTTAATGAAACACAAGTCTAAAACCTTTGAAAGGTCCAAGGAATTTCAGAGTGAGGTAGAGAATCAATGTGACAGGAAAATAAAGTCCCTACGATCTGATCGTGTCGGAGAATATTTAAGTCACGAGTTTGGCACACACCTAAGGAAATGTGGAATCATTTCACAACTCACGCTGCCTGGCACACCTCAGTGAAATGGTGTGTCTGAACGTCGCAATCAAACTCTATTGGATATGGTGCGATCTATGATGTCTCTTACTGACTTACCGCTATCATTTTGAGGATATGCATTAGAGACTACCGCATTCACTTTAAATAGGGCATCGTCAAAGTCCGTTGAGATGACACCGTATGAATTATGGTTTGGAAAGAAACCTAAGTTGTCGTTTCTAAAATTTTGGGGATGCTATGCTTATGTGAAGAAACTTCAACCAGAGAAGCTCGAACCCAAAGCGGAAAAGTTTGTCTTCATAGGATATCCCAAAGAGACTATTGGGTATACCTTCTACCTCAGATCCGAAGGCAAAGTCTTTGTTGCCAAGAATCGATCCTTTCTCGATAAAGAGTTTCTCCCGAAATAAGTAAGTGGGACGAAAATAGAACTTGATGAGGTAATTGTACCTCCACTCGAATCGGAGAGTAGTGCAGCACAGGAAGTTGTTTCTGTGGAGCCTACACCGGCTGGAGAGGAAGTTAATGATGATGATCATGAAACTTCAGATCAAGTTACTATTGAACGTCGAAGGTCCACTAGGACACGTTCCGCACCAGAGTGGTACGACAACCCTGTCCTGGAGATCATGTTGTTGGACAATGGTGAACCTTCGAACCATGAAGAAGCGATGGCGGGCCCGGATTCCAACAAATGGCTTGAAGCCATGAAATCCGAGATAGGATCCATGTATGAGAACAAAGTTGGACTTTGGTGGACTTGCCTGATGATAAGCGAGCCATTGAAAATAAATGGATCTTTAAGAAGAAGACTGACGCAGATGGTAATGTGACCGTCTATAAGGATCGGCTTGTCGCTAAGGGTTATCGACAAGTTCAAGGAGTTGACTATGATGAGACTTTCTCACCCGTAGCGATGCTAAAGTCTGTGTGAATCATGTTAGCAATTGCCGCATTTTATGATTATGAGATCTGGCAAATGGATGTCAAAACGGCATTCCTTAATGGCTTCCTTAAGGAAGAACTGTATATGATGCAGCCGGAAGGTTTTGTCGATCCTAAAGAAGCTAACAAAGTATGCAAGCTCCAGCGCTCCATCTATGGGCTGGTGCAAGCATCTCGGAGTTGGAACATTCGCTTTAAGGAGGTGATTAAAGCGTTTGGGTTTGTACAGGTTTATGGAGAACCCTGTATTTACAAGAAAGTGAGTGGGAGCTCTGTAGCATTTCTCATATTATATGTGGATGACATACTGATAATGGGAAATGATATAGAACTTTTGGAAAGTTTAAAGGCCTACTTGAATAAATGTTTTTCAATGAAGGACCTTGGAGAAGCTGCTTACATACTAGGCATCAAGATCTATAGAGATAGATTGAGACACCTCATAGGTCTTTCACAAAGCACATACCTTGAAAAGATATTAAAGAAGTTCAATATGGATCAGTCCAATAAGGGGTTCTTGCCTGTGTTACAGGGTGTGAGATTGAGTATGACTCAATGCCCGAACACGGCAAAGGATAGAGAAGAGATGAGTGTCATCCCCTATGCTTCAGCCATTGGCTCTATTATGTATGCCATGTTGTGTACTAGACTTGATGTGAACCTTGCCATAAGTTTGGTAGGGAGGTACCAAAGTGATCCCGGAGCAGAACACTGGACAGCGGTCAAGAATATCCTGAAGTACCTGAAAAGGAAAAATGACATGTTTCTCGTATATGGAGGTGCCAAAGAGCTCGTCGTAAAGGGTTACGTCGATGCTAGCTTTGACACAGATCCGGATGACTCCAAGTCGCAAACCGGATACGTGTATATTTTGAACGGAGGGGTAGTCAGCTGGTGCAGTAGCAAGCAAGGCGTCGTGGCGGCATCTACATGTGAAGCAGAGTACATAGCCGCTTAAGAAGCAGCAAAGGAAGGAGTCTGTATGAAGGAGTTCATCACCGAGCTAGGAGTAATTCCAAGTGCGTCAGGCCCAATGACTCTATTCTGTGACAACACTGGAGCTATTGCCCTTGCGAAGGAGCCCAGGTTTCACAAGAAGACAAGACACATCAAGCGCTGCTTCAACTCCATCCATGATTACATTCAGGAGGGACATATAGATACTTGTAAAGTACATATGGATCTGAATGTCGTAGATCCGTCGACTAAACCTCTCTCACGAGCGAAACATGATCAACACCAGAATGCTATGGGTGTTCAATTCATCACAATGTAACTAAATTATTGACTCTAGTGCAAGTGGGAGACTATTGGAAATATGCCCTAGAGGCAATAATAAAATGGTTATTATTGTATTTCCTTGTTCTTGATAATTCTCTATTGTTCATGCTATAATTGTGTTAACCGGAAACCATAATGCATGTGTGAATACATAGATCACAACATGTCCCTAGTGAGCCTCTAGTTGGCTAGCTTGTTAATCAATAGATGGTCATGGTTTCATGACCATGGACATTGGATGTCATTGATAACGGGATCACATCATTAGGAGAATGATGTGATGGACAAGACCCAATCCTAAGCATAGCACAAGATCATGTAGTTCGTCTGCTAAAGCTTTTCCAATGTCAAGTATCGTTTCCTTAGACCATGAGATTGTGCAACTCCCGGATACCGTAGGAATGCTTTGGGTGTGCCAAACGTCACAATGTAACTGGGTGGCTATAAAGGTGCACTACAGGTATCTCCGAAAGTGTCTGTTGGGTTGGCATGAATCGAGACTGGGATTTGTCACTCTGTGTCACGGAGAGGTATCTCTAGGCCCACTTGGTAAGACATCATCATAATGAGCTCAAAGTGACTAAGGATTTAGCCACGGGATGATGGATTACGGAACGAGTAAAGAGACTTGCCGGTAACGAGATTGAACAAGGTATAGGGATACCGATGATCGAATCTCGGGCAAGTATCATACCGATAGACAAAGGGAATTGTATACGTGATTGATTGAATCCCCAACATCATGGTTCATCCTATGACATCATCATGGATCATGTGGGGGCCAACTATCCAGATCCCGCTGTTGGTTATTGGCCGGAGAGATGTCTCGGTCATGTCTACGTGTCTCCCGAACCCGTAGGGTCTACACACTTAAGGTTTGATGATGTTAGGGTTATAGGGAAATAGTGGAGGTGGTTACTGAAGGTTGTTCGGAGTCCCGGATGAGATCTAGGACGTCACGAGGAGTTCCGGAATGGTCCGGAGACAAAGATTGATATATAGGAAGTGAGGATTTGGCCACCGGAAGTGTTTCAGGAATTACCGATAACGTACTGGGACCACCGGAAGGGTTCCGGGGGTCCACCAAGTGGGGCCACCAGCCCCAGAGGGCTGCATGGGCCGAGAGAGGAAGGGACCAGCCCCAGAGTGGGCTGGTGCGCCCTCCACTCTGGCCCAACGCATAGGAAGGTGGGAGGGAGGGGAAACCCTAGACCCAGATGGGCCTAAGGCCCACTAGGGCTACGCCCTCTCCCTTTCCCTCTCTCTGGCCGCCAGCCAGATGGCATCTAGGGCCGGCCACAGCTTCGAGGGTGGGAACCCTAGGGCTGCACCCTCCCTCCTCCTCCTCCTCCTATATATAGTGGTGCCCTTGGGGCTGTTTGAGACATGCATCTCTCTCTCCCATGGTGCAGCCCTACTCCTCGTTCTCTGTAGTGCTTGGCGAAGCCCTGCCGGAGACCACGCAGATCTACCGTCACCATGCCATCGTGCTTCGGGAGCTCTCCCTCAACCTCTCCTTCCTCCGTGCTGGATCAAGGCGTAGGAGACGTCACCAGGCTGCATGTGTGAACGCGGAGGCGCCGTTGTTCGGCACTAAGATCGGAGTCCACCGCGATCAGAATCGCTATGAGTACGACTCCACCAACCGCGTTCTTGTAATGCTTCCGCTTAGCGATCTTCAAAGGTACGAAGATCCACTCTCCCCTTACTCGTTGCTGGTTTCTCCATGGATAGATCTTGGTGAACACGTAGGAAATTTTTTGATTTACTACTACGTCTCCCAACAACTTGTGTAGCCCGTGGTCTTGGCCTCCTGTATAAAGGCGAGACCCGAGGCGACTTAGACGGAAACCAACTAATCGAGAACTAGGTCAAGCGAATCCGCTCCCTTGTAATCGATACTCCAATCAATACAACACAAGCAGGACATAGGCTTTTACCTCTTCTTAAGGGGCCGAACCTGGGTGAACTCGTGTCCTTCGTCACAACCCCTTTGAGTCCATCACCTTAGCGATGGCCTGGAACCTAAGTCCTTGGACATATGCCTCTCCTGGTCCTCTAGCAGATTTTTGGGGATATAGGGATCGCCAAGGTCTTCTACGGTATCTCAATCCCTGACGCCCGCAATAGCTTTTCTTCCCTTTTTCGCCTTTGATCGTTTGTGCGGCTTCCAATGCCTTGATGGTGCTTCCTCTGATTTGTCACCATTGTTTTAGGGTATGTGCTCGCTATTATTGGCTAGAGTGTCCACCATGTAGACATCATAGGTGGAGGTGTCAACCCATCACCTGGTGTTAACGAGTGTGGGAGCGCAATCTTCCTCATCCATGTCTTTGACCTCATCGGAGGCGTAGTCCAACATGTCAGTTAAATCTTCGATGGTGGCTACCAAGTGGGTGCTGGATGGGATGAAAAATTCTTCTTGACCCACCTTAAGACCGATCTGAGCATGAATCGAGGTTGGGTCGTTGCTAATTTTCATCGACAAGATCCGATCTAGGGCCTCGTTAAGTGTCGAGAGCTCGATCAGGTCAACCTGCTCAGAACTTTCGGAATTAACAATCGATGCGTCCGTGCAAGGGGAGTGTTCGGCAGGAACTAGTCTCCGGGCGTTTGGCGCTATGGACGCATTCGGACTAAGAGCCAGGTATCGCCGAGGTGGATCCCGCGGACGGTACCGAAAGCGGAATCCGAGGTTAAGGCCTCGGAGTCTTCAGACACGGCACGGGAGATTGCGAGCCCGGTTAGCGAAAGATCGCCCCGAGAATCTACAGAGAACTCTAGGTTCCCGAACCTGACCTCTTAATAAGGGGCGAAACTCCCGACCCGACCAAGACGGTCGGTCAGGTCAGTGTGTAGCACAATGCTACCAAAAGCGGAGATCTATCCGGGGACAAAGGTGTCCATGTTGCGGACTTCTTCGTTGATGATAAGCCGAGCCATCGACTCCTTTGGCAATCACACTGGAACACAAGAACCAATGTCGGTGTCAAAACTGGTGGATCTCGGGTAGGGGGCCCCGAGCTGTGAGACTAGGATCGATGGTAATAGGGGACGAAGGAGACGATCTTTACCCAGGTTCGGGCCGTCCTATGGAGGTAAAACCCTACGTCCTGCTTGATTATATTGATGGTATGAAGGTTATAGTGTTGATCTACCTCAAGATCAAATAGCTAAACCCTAGATGAGTTTCTCTGCCCTACAATCTAAAACCCTCCCGGTTTATATAGACACCGAGGGGTACCTAGGGTTTACACATGGCAGGTCTCTTGCCGAGGATGGAGATGTCGATTTCCTCATCTTGACTTGGAGTGCACGACGCGCCTTCGAGACTTCCTTCTAGAATGAGGGCTCTCAATTATCTGGCCTCTCTTGCGATGATCGAAATGCGGCCCATCAAGCCGGCCTATAAGGAGATATGTCGATGCCCCGAGGACCCCTTAATCTAGGACTCCCTCAAGTGCCACACCAGCTTCACTACACCATATGCACATTATGCTTGGATTATCTTTCAATTGACCCATGTGTTTATACATCTCATTTTATTTTGTGTTGTGAATGATTCAAATGGGTCCTAGAACTTGTACAAAATATGAGAAACTAGTCCAAAACTTGCAAAACGCGACACCATCGTCCCTAAACTTGCATCCTATGTGATGATTTGGTCCTGGACCAATCAGACATAGCCAAATGGATGACAGGTGGATGGACCAGTTGTCACACACAATTTTGCAGAAACTTCATGTTGTCTTATCTAATCATCCCACACTACACCACTCCAACATTAAACTTGTCTCCCCTCCCCAATCAGTTTGTTGCTTCCCATGTTATGTCCTGTCGGGGGCGACAGGAGTTGAGAGGCGATTGGCTTCACATGACGTCAGCTACCCCACCGGTGTGGCCGGATTTCTTCACTGGCAGCATAGAGGCACCTTCCTCTGCTCATCTCGTCCACACGTTTTGTGTCTTCCCACCTGATTAATGTGAGCCACTCTACTCTCCTAGCCTCTATTCCATATGTTGCCTACCTCGTTGTTCGTACATCGCCAAGCTCCCTTTCATACAATTCGAGCTAGAGTGAAGCCCGTCTAGCGGTCTTGCTTGCATAGGGTTCTTGCATGGCACTATATCTTGCCTATAAGTCGTCGATTTTGACCTGCAGTTTTGGCCTAAGAGCTAAGGTTTGGGGCTTATGTTCCAGCCAATAAAGGAGGTGTTTACTCCTATTGTTCTGCTGTCTATCTAGTCGTCAATGGGTATGTCTGTTTAAAGGCTTCTCTCTTTTGTTTTTGGAGATGTATTGTTAGCGGCAAATAGGGGCTAAATTTCTGAAGTTTTCCACAGCAAATGGGTATGTCCTATTGTGTGCATTTTGTGCTAAATGGTTGTGTGTGTTAAATGTTATGTTTGCAACGAAGATGCCTAGAGCACATGTGTTGATTGGTCTGTAATTTAACCAGTTGACTAAATTTACTGTAGTTAACTGAAGTTTTTATGTTAACTGAATTTTCCATTGGTTAACTAAATTTTCAATGAACTTAGTTTTGCTCACCTTTGTAGAAATGTTGTGTTGTTGCTCTGTTTAATACTTCCCATGAACATTTGTTGCTCAGTTCACAGGTGCTTAATGGTCTTTAGTTAATTGATTTTTTAGTTACTATAGTTAACTGAACTTTCTCAATTAACTGAATTTTTTTGGTCTTAATTGAATTTCCAGTTAAATGAATTTTTTGCACCTTTTTGCAGGCAGTGTGTGATTCACCAAATGGAAAAAAGAGTGGATTCTCCTTTCTTTACACTGAAACTTGAGCATGGTGGGATTTTCTATGGATAAATCAGTAACTTGGGGTACATTAATTCTTATGTTGAGGTTCTTGACTATGTTGACTCTAGCACATTCTCATATGCATTCCTTCAAGAGAACCTGATTTGGTTGGGATATTGAGTCGGTGAGCACATCTTGTACTTGTGGATACCTGACAAAACAATCCCGGATGGTTTGGCCAAAATTAGATGTGATGATGACTTGCAGCACATGATTAGAGCCAGTGCTTCTCATAAAATGCTTGTACTCATGGTGGACCATTCAGATTTTGTCAGTAATTTCAGGTCTGTTTTGGTACTAACATTGCCTTCAGTTCAGTTCAGCCTAGCCACCTAAAGTGTTGCAGTAATAAGTGCAGCATCTTCCCACAACACCATTCCAATCATTGAGGAAGATCCCATTTAGAGATAGAAGCTGATGGAACAGTAGATGAGAATATATTGATTGAAAGTGGAGAGCACAATTTGCTTACTAAAGGTGGTCAAACAGTTATTGAAGATGTAGTGGTTTCAGATTCAGATTTCTGTGACAATGATAATGAAATAGATGGGAGGGGGTGATGATATTTATGATGACAACATTGACTTAGATGTTGATGAAGAAGCTGAGCAAGATGAGGAAGATGTGGAGCCTGACTATTTACTTCAAGATGAATATCTCAACTTATCCATTGAGGAAACATACCAACTTAAGTACAAGTTTAACTCTTTCAATTCCAAAGTGGATATGGTTTCCCCTACCTTTAGAGTAGGGATGGTATTTGATGACGTGGTGGAGTTAAGACATGCTATTACTGCATATTCAGTTAAGAATAAAGTGCAAATTAGGAATATCAAGAATGAAAAGATAAGAATAGAGGACGTTTCTGAAAGAGGTTATCCATGGATACTTAAAGCTGTAAATGACAACATGACATGAGGATTGGTCATCAAGAGCTATTATGCAGAGCATAGGTGCCACTATGCCAGAAGAAATGGAAGTTAAGGTCACTAATAGCTGAATACTTGTACAAATATTTCATAGATGAGTTTAGAGATGACCAGAAGATGTCACTCGACACATTTGCAAGGAAGAACACCAAGGAATTCAATGGTACACCTAACAGATGGAAGATAGCTAGTGCTAGAAAACAAGCACTAAATGAGATCAGTGGTGATGAGGAAGAGCTGTTCGGTAAGTTGTGGGATTACAGTCATGAAATAAGGAGTAAGAACCATGGGTCTTGATTTCCTTTGTCAACTGAGCTGGTGAAAGACAAAAAAATCCCACTTGGCAAGAAATGTATGAAAACACTTTATTGATCCTATGATGCATGTGAAATAGGATCGCTAAAGGGTTGCAAGCCTATTATTTTCATTGATGGTTGTCATATGAAAACAAGGTTCAAAGGAGTGTTGCTTAGTGTTGTAGGTATTGATCCTAATGACTGCATTTTCCCCATTGCAATGAGTTGGGTAGAAGTAGAATGCATTGGTTCTTGGGAGTTGTTTTTAATCATTTTGAGAGATGATCTTAACATCACAAACACTGCTCCTTTCACAATTATGAGTGACAAGCAAAAAGGATTGATATATGTTGTGCATTCAGTCTAGCCAGATATTAAGCATGGGTTTTGTGTGAGACATATATACCAAAATATCAATGAGAAACACAAAGGAGAGTTTCTCAAGAAAGATATGTGGGCCATTGCAAGATCACCAAATAAGGTGAAATGGAGGCAGAACAGTGAGAAAATTGATGGACACAGCTCTGCTGCCTTCAACTAGACTAAAATAGTGGATCCAAAGACTTGGTGTAAAGCATTTTTTAGTGAATTTTGCAAATGTGACATTTTGCTGAAGAATAATTCTGAAGTATTTAACAGGGAAATCTCTTATAACATGTTAGTGCTTCTTCTAAGGACATAAATGTTCAGTTAAGTAACTGCTATGTTAAGTGATAGAAATGTTCGTCTAAATCTCTTATAACATGTTAATACTACTTTTGTATTTTTCGTATCTTTGTGCATCTATATTCTATAAGGAAGAGAGATGTCACTACTTTCAATGCTTGAATACATATTTTACAAGATCATGCAAATGCTAGTGAGTAAACAAAGACAAGCAATAGAAAAGTGGGCAGGGCAGAGAATATTCCCAAAGATCAAGAAGAAATTAGACAAGAACAGTGAGTTTGCTACAAATTGTTATGTATCGGAAGCTGGCCAACAAACCTTCAAAGTTCAGTCCGGTAACTCTAGCTACACAGTTGACATGTGCTTGCACACTTGTGATTGCAGGAGATGGCAGTTTTCTAGAGTACCATGTGGGCATTGTGTAGCATGTTGTAGGGAAGAGAGAACTAACCCAGAGACAATGGTACATGATTGCTACACTACGGAGAATTACCTAAAAGCATATGGATACACACTGGTGCCTCTTAGAGACCAAAAATATTGTGAACCCTAGAATGGATACATGGTATTTCCACCAGTGTTCACTAAACAACTGGGAAGGCCAACGAAAAATAGTAAGAAGACACTGGAAGTGAAGATAAAGAAAGGTGTTAGATATTTGAACAAAAAAGATGTGACAACGCACTGCTCAATTTGTGGCAGACTTGGCCACAACATAAAGGGTCACTACCATTGGCGGGAAGCAGTAGTTGAAGAAGGGGTTGAGATGGTTGATGAAAATTATGATGACCCTGCATTTCTGCAGGTATGTATCACTACCATCTAAATCCAAATTTAATTAACTATACAAAGCAACTGAAGTTAACTGAAGAAAATTGTGCTTAACTAAAGAAACTGAAGAAATTGTGCTTAACTAATTTAACTGAAGAAACATGTGCTTAAGTGAAGATAAGTCCATTTCCGCCGCGAGCCCGTACTGTTCGAGGTCGTGGACCTCGCAAGCCCCTACCATGCGCTATTGGGCCGGCCGGCTCTTGTCAGCTTCATGGCGGTTCCCCCATTATGCCTACCTCAAGCTCAAGATGTCGGGCCGCAAGGGAATCATCACCATCAAGGGA
This sequence comes from Hordeum marinum, assembly GCA_022496015.1. Lineage (NCBI taxonomy): Eukaryota > Viridiplantae > Streptophyta > Magnoliopsida > Poales > Poaceae > Hordeum > Hordeum marinum. The sequence continues at coordinate 284,762,519 of CM039674.1, forward strand.
GACTACAAGATGTCACTCGAGTGCGCTCGAGACGGCAGCCGGCTGGCCGAGGCCCTGGAGATCACCAAGGAGAGGCAGCAGCTCGACCGGCTCGTGGCCCTTGCTGCCAGCCAGTCGGTCGTGCCAACTCTGCCCTCGCAATCCGTCGATGAGGCCTCCTTCCAGTCGTCTAAAGACACCAAGCAAATCCCGCTCGACCCGGCCAACCCGGCTCAGTGTGTCATGATCGGCTCCCGCCTTGACAGCAAATAGGAAGGCGAGCTCGTCGACTTCCTCCATGAGAATCGGGACATCTTCGCATGGTCTCCCAAGGACATGACGGGTGTTCCAAGGAACTTCGTTGAGCACAAACTCCACATCTGGCTGGACGTCAAGTCGGTCAAGCAACCCATGCGCCGCTTCTCCGAGGAGAAGCGGCGTACTATAGGCGAAGAGATTGCTCGGCTACTCACAGCCGGGTTCATCATGGAAGTGTTCCACCCGGACTGGCTGGCAAACCCAGTCCTAGTGCTGAAGAAGAACAAGACCTGGCGCATGTGCATCGACTACACTAGCCTGAACAAGGCGTGTCCCAAGGACCCATTCGCCCTGCCGCAGATCGATCAAGTCATCGACTCTACGGCCGGCTGCGACTTGCTATCCTTCCTGGACGCCTACTCAGGCTACCACCAGATCAAGCTGGATCCGGAAGACCGGCTCAAGACCTCCTTCATCACGCCCTTTGGGGCCTACTGCTACATCACCATGTCCTTCGGCCTGAAGAATGCGAGCGCCACCTTCCAACGGTGCATGCAGAAGTGCCTCCTGCCTCAGATAGGAAGGAACATCCACGTCTACGTCGACGATATCGTCGTCAAAACCAAGAAGCACTTCAGCCTCCTTGATGACCTCCGAGAGACCTTCGCGAACTTACGCGAGTACAAGATCAAGCTCAACCCGAAGAAGTGTGTCTTCGGCGTCCCTGCCGGTCAACTCTTGTGTTTCTTCATGTCCGCCTGCGGCATTGAAGCTAACCCCGAGAAGATCAGCGCAATCGAACGCATGCCAAAGCCAACCCAGCCCGCAACATCCAGAAGTTCACCGGCTACCTCGCCTCGCTCAGCCGGTTCATCAGTCGGCTGGGAGAAAAGGCCCTGCCCCTCTATGGGCTCCTTCGCAAGACGGCTCTAATCGAGCCGGGTCAAACCAAGAAGCCACGCGTCTTCGACTGGTCTGACGAGGTAGACGAGGCCTTCCGCGGCCTCAAGAAGGCTCTCACCCATGCGCCCATCCTGGCCGCACTGGCTGAGAAGGAACCGCTGCTCACCTACATCACGGCGACCACCCGCGTCATCAGCATCGTCCTGGTGGTCGAGCAGCTGGAGGAGGGCAAGTCCCTGTCAGTCCAACGGCCCGTCTACTACCTCAGCGAGGTCCTCTCCACATCCGAGCAAAACTACCCCCACTACCAAAAGATGTGCTACGGCATATAATTCGCCGCCAAGAAGGTCAAGCAATACTTCCAAGAGCATACCATTACCGTGGTGATCATGGCCCCGCTCAGCGAGATCATGAGCGGCCGGGACTCCACTGGCCAGATCGCCAAATGGGGCATCGCCCTCGCCGATCATGAGATCCGGTATGAGCCAAGAACCGCCATCAAGTCACAGGCATTGGCGGATTTCCTCGTCGACTGGGTGGAGACGGAGTTCATTCTGCCTCCCCCAGACTCCACGCATTGGCGCATGCACTTCGACGGCTCGAAAATGAGGACCGGCCTGGGTGCCGGCATAGTCCTCTCCTCCCCGAAAGGTGATCAGCTCAAATACGCCCTCCAGATCCACTTCGCCGCCTCCAACAACGTGGCTGAGTACGAGGCCATCGTCCATGGCCTCCGGCTCGCCAAGGAGATCGGCATCAGGCGCATCCTCTGCTTCGGCGACTCCGACCTCGTGGTGTAGCAAGTCTCTGGTGAATGGGACGCCAGGGACGCCAACATGGCCAGCTATCACTTCCTCGTACAACAGCTCACCGGCTCCTTTGAGGGCTGTGAGTTTCATCACGTCCCATAGGCGGACAACGAGGCGGCGGATGCGCTAGCAAAGATCGGCTCCACCCGACAGGCCATCCCAGCCGGTGTCTCCCTCGAACGACTTCTCAAACCGTTGATCAAGCCTTCAACGGAATCAGAGTCAATCTTCGTGTCGGCAGGCACCGTCGGCCCATCGACGGCCCCGGCCGCCTCTCCGGCAACTTCACCATCGTCTCCCGAACCATCGGCCGCCCGGCCGGCTCCGATCGAGCCGGCGGCATCCGGGGTGGCTAGCCCCGACGGCGCAGCCATCAGGATGATCATCGATCAGTCGGCCCTAGGGGCCAGTAAGCCAGACCCGGGGGCGGACCAACCAGCCCCGAAGGCTCCCGAGATGGTCCCGGGGGCTGGCGAGCCGGCCCCGGGGACTGATCAACCAGTCCTGGGGACTCCCGAGCCGACCGTCGTCTCAGCTCCCTCATGGGCCCAACCCATCCTAGCGTTTCTTCTACAGGGCGAGCTGCCTCCGGACGAGGCTCTGGCAAGCCAAATCCAGCGCCGGGCCACGGCCTACAGCATCATCAACAACGAGCTCATCCACCGCAGCACCATCGGCGTCTTCCAGCGATGCGTCGAGCCCGAAAAGGGTCTGGAGATCCTCCTCGACATTCATCAGGGCGAGTGCGGGCATCATGCCGCCTCGGATCCTAGTAGCCAAGGCCTTCCGCCACGGCTTCTTCTGGCCAACGGCTCTCGAGGCAGCCAAGAAGTTGGTCGACGAGTGCGAGGCCTGCCAACGCTTCAGCACGCAAAGCCACCTGCCGGCAACAGCCCTCCAAACCATCCCCCTCTCGTGGCCGTTTGCCGTTTTGGGGGCTAGACATGGTGGGCCCGTTTAAGACCGCTCGAGGCAGCATGACGCACTTGCTAGTGGCCATTAACAAATTCACCAAGTGGATCGAGGCACGACCAATCAAGAAGCTAGACGGCCCCACGGCCATCCGGTTAATCGACGACATCACGGTATGCTATGGCGTTCCCCATAGCATCATCACCGACAACGGCACCAACTTCGCCAAGGGCACGCTCGCGCGTTTCTGCTCCAAGCAAAGAATCCGTCTCGACCTGGCCTCCGTCGCTCATCCGTAGTCAAACGGCTTGGTTGAGAGGGCGAACGGCCTCATCCTATCCGGCATCAAGCCCTGGCTCGTGATGCCGCTGGTAAGATCGGCCAGCTGCTAGATCGATGATCTGCCGGCCATCCTTTGGAGTCTCGGGACCACCCCGAACCGGTCAACCAGCTACACTCCCTTCTTCCTCGTGTATGGGTCTGAGGCGATCATCCCCACCGACATCGAGTTCGATTCGCCTCGGGTCACCCTATACACGGAGAAGGACGCAAAGGAGGCAAGAGAAGATGGCGTTGACCTACTCGAGGAAGCTCGCGAACTGGCCTTGAGCCGGATGACGATCTACCAGCGGAAGCTCTGGCACTACCACACTGACCACTCTTGTTCCGCGAGGGGGACCTGGTCCTCAGACGGATCCAGCGAACCACCGGACAACACAAGCTGTCCTCCCCATGCGAGGGCCCGTTCATCATCCGCAAGGTGCTACATAACAACACGTACTACCTGATAGATGCCCAGAAGCCGCAGAAGCATAAAAGAGATGCTTCCCGTGAAGAGACGGAGCGCCCATGGAACGCAACACTCCTGCGCCCGTTGTACTGCTGAGGAAAGTCAATGTATGTATGTATCCCAATCCTTTTGGGCTCATGAATGCAATGGGTGCCCCAAGCCGGCTCTTGGGGCATGCCCCTTTTTGTTTCTTTCAAAAGTGTTCCTCACTCATCGGCTCCCCGATCCGGCTCCCGGGCCCGGGGGCTAGCCGACTGGGCCTAGAAACGCCTCTTCGAAAAATGGCTAAGTAATGTGAGCCGACCAAACTTCCCTACCCTTACCAGCTACAGAACCGGCTCCCCGGCTGTTCGGCTGACGAGGCCTCGGGGCGGCAAGGTTTGGCTCACGCGAACGTTCAAAACAAAGGGATACCCCTTCTAGGCCCAGCCGGACCCTCGCCGCGTCTCTACCACTCTACTTATCTCGAAAAAGCCTCGCGATTCCTAAGTTTTGAACCGGATCCCTTGAGGCGGACGCCCCAACCTAGCTACAGACCGGTTCCCGGCTGTCAGGCTGGTAGGGCCAAAACCAAAGGGGAAAAGGAATAGAAACAGAAAGAGTCAAGGCGGGCAAAAAAGGATAAGGACGAGACGGCATGAGTCGCAAGGCAATTACGACAGAATATTCATGGCATAAATATTAAGGCAAAAGTGGCCCGCGGCCAGCATTCAGTTCATTACACAACCACCCCCAGTGGGTGGATTCAAGTCTTCCATGCAAGGAGGAAAAAGAGAAAGATAAAAAAGACGCCCGGGGGCTCAGGCCACCAATGCGTCGCCAGCCGGTTTGCCCCCAGCGGGGCGGCTCGGTCCTCGCCCCGGAGGTGGTCGTGGCCTTCGGGTCGGCCTCCTTGTCACGAGGCGGCTTGGTCCTCGCCCCAGAGGTGGTCGCAGCCTTCGGGTCGGCCTCCTTGTCCTTTGAGGCAGGCCCCTCGGTCTCGGCCGTCTCACCGCTCGAGTTGGTGCTCTCGTCGGTGACATCATCATCATCCGGGCCTTGAGGGATGCCGAAGGAGTCCTCAGGCAGCGGCTCGCCATCCTCGCCAAGGGGCGGCAGGAATTCGTCTGCGTCGACGTACGACGCGAGCTCGTTGGCCCGTTGGACAAGGGTTGGCTCACGGGCCTCTCGCTCTACGCCCGGCACGTCCCGCATGGTCGCCAGCCGGCCCAGGTCCACGCCACAGTACCAAGACGTGACGAACCAGAGCGCCATATGCACCCCGGCTCGGGCGGACGATGCCTTCTAGACCTCGAGGCGAGGGACGGCGTGCTCCAGCCACTGAGCCATGCAGTGTGTCGGAGCTCCCCAGCGGCCCGTCCACAACACGGCGATGACCTCCTTGCCGGCGGTCTTGATCCGCTCCACGCTCCACTCGAGATGGGTCATCCGCATCTCGACGGCAATCCCAATCTCGTCCATGTCCCACGCGGCATGCTCCTCAATAGAGCGACCGCACTCCCGAAGGTATTCCCGGTGCTCCTCAACGGTGCGCGCAGCGCGACGGTGAGTTTTCGAGAAACGCCCTGGAAGGAAGAAGAAGAGAAGGAAAGAAAAAGCAAGATGAAACACGAGAAACGGCAAGGGGAAGAGCAACCAGCTGAGGAAGGAGAGAGATTGGCACCTACCTTCGATCGCGTCGTCCACCCCAATGGCAAAGTGGAACGCCGCCTCGCGCTCCGACTTTCGGGCCGCCTCCGAGGTGGCGAGGGAACCCTTGACCTCCTCGAGTGTCCTCTCAAGACGGGACACCTCGCCTTGAAGGGCGGCGGTCCTCAGGGCAGCGTTAGCCACCTCCTTGATGGCCGCCTCCCGGTCCGCCACCTCCTTTGCCGCCTCGGCCTTGAGCCGGTCTCGTGCCATCGACTAGCAGCACGGCCAGCCGGTCCATCTCCTGCACGGCTGCCTGGACGTCCCGCGTCAGCCGGTCCCGTTCGGCAACAACCCCAGTCTTCTCCCTCGAAGGATGGCCAGCTCGCCTGCAAGACGCAACCAACGTCAGCCGACTCACGGGGGCTATATGCCTCTCCTATGAAGTGCAACCTACCTTGCACGCGCGCCAGCACCTCCTCCAGGCAGTAGAAGCCAAATTTGTCGCGGTCGTGGATGGTGACCGCTTCCTGGAAGAGCTTCTGCCGAAGGGAGGTTCCCTCCTATCACAAAAAAAGGGCAAAGGTCAAGACATGCTCAAAGGAGATCCGGCCCGGCTACCCGTCAGCCGGCCAGCCGGCCCGCATCTCGGGGGCTACACCCAGTGGGTGCGCTCGCGCGCCCCCACTAAAAAATCTAAGGCAAAGTACCGGCTTACCTCCGCACGCTGAAGGGCAGCGTCCGCCACCTCCGCAAACTGGGCCAGCTCCTGTCGGCACCGGTCCAGGACACTTCCCAGATCCACGAGGAAAGGGACCGGGCCGCCTGCCTGGGGGCCGGTAGGGCCGGCATGCTCGCCAGCGCATCCTAGTCCCAGACGACCTCCTGCATCGACCACAGGGTCCTCCGGGCCCGGCCGTCGCTGCCGCTCGGGCTCGCCGCGGCTCCGGCTGCCGGGGTAGGGGCCGGGAGTCGCCTCCCGCCAGACCCCCACCCGACGCCATCGCCGCCTCCTCTCCCGACCGCTCCGGCGTGTCGGCCACGCCAGAAGGCACCTCCACCTCCATGGCTACCGCCTCGAGCAGCGCCTTCAACGCTGCCTCCGGGGCCGCCGGAACCTCTAGCACCTCGACCCAGGCCGGCTCGACCGTAGGCGGGTCCACCTCCGGCACCTTAGGCCGGGAAGCCTTGGGAGCCGGCTCCGTCGACGCCTCCCTCGCCTGGACCGTCTCTTGCGCAGGCGGAGGCGCTAGCGGGTCCATAGCCTCCCCTCGCAGCTCGCTCGACGGAGGCCTCGACATGCGGGTGGACTTCACTGCCGAGTCCGAAGCCCGTGGAGGCTCGGCCGACCCCCTCCGCCACTGGCCGCTCGAGGTCCCGGAGTGCGCGGCCCCTCCTCGTGGAGCTCGATGGGGTCGCTGCAACGCCCAAGGACCGATCATTAACCGGCTCGCGAGGCAAAAGAAAAAAACTTGCACAGAAACAAAGAACTTATGCAATGACGAGGGGCAAGGCCTGCTTGGCACGTGGCAGCGGCTTCCGCGCGGCTATCTTGACCCGCTTCAGACCGGGTGACGGGGCCGCCGGCCCCTCCTGAGCTGGCCTCTTCCCTGGCCGGCTGCTTCGGCTGTCAGGCCTCAAGCCGGTCGCTCCTTGCTCCTCCGGTCCTGGCGCGCTGTGGGAGGAGACCCGTCTAAGATCATCAAATCGTCATCATCGTCGTCGTCGTCTGTCCAGTCTCGGATGGAGGGGGCAAGCGGGAACTCACCCGCTCCGCTGGGTTCCTCGGCTGCTCCGACCCTCTAGCTCCACCAGGAGCGCCGCCTCGCGGATCCACAGGCTTGTCGGCTCCTCCTGAGGAGTCCACTCCTTACTCCGGGGGACCTCCCGTCTGGAAGTCTTCAGAGTCAGAGTCCTCGCGCTCCGCCTCGAAGATCTGCGGGTGCGGGCCATCCGGCGTGTTCTGTCGCACCAGCAGCTGCGGTCAGCACTTCATTGTAAGTTCTCCAACCGGGTGTCGGCTGGGGAATGCCAAACAAGAAAGAACCGCCTCGACAAGAAAACTCACCAGGGGAGGTCGGTTGATGCGATCCTACGGCTCCATGACGAGGGACCACAAGGCGGGCTTCAGCTTGAACGTCGTGAGGGCACTCACCCGTTTCGTCACCTGAGTCGGTGTCAGCTCGACGGTGGACTGCCAGCAGGGGTCGTGCCGGCCGGACATGTCGCAGATCCGGTGTGGTCTCATCTGGAGGGGCGACACCCAGCGCGAGATGAAGGCCGCCACCAGGTCGGTGGCGACCAGCCCCTCGGAGCTCTTTAGTTGCGTGAGCCGGGCAAGCTCGTCCAAGGCCACGCCGCGTGGGGCAGACCCCAGCCAGTCCTGCTGGGAGGACTGCCTGTCCTTAAACAGCGATAGCCGGATGTAATCCGTCCTCGGGTCGACATTCTTCACGTAGAAGAACGTTCGGTGCCACCCCTTAACGGAGTCGATCTGAGAGAGAGGGGGGGAAAGCGAGCGACGCCGCGGCAGCACACCACCGTGCCCCTGCATGCATCGCTCTTCAAAGGCTTGAGGTAGAAAAGGGCATTGAAGAACTCGATGAAGGGGAGGATGCCAAGATACCCCTTGCATAACGCCACGAAGGTGGAGAGATACAAAATCAACTTTGGACCGAGGTTGTGCGGCTAGAGGTCAAAAGTATCAAGGAGAGGTCGGAAGAAGATGCTCATCGGAAGCCCGAAGCCCTGAGAGAAGTGCCAGAGGAACACGACGTGTTCCCCTGACTATGTTGCCAACGCTATATCGTCGCCCGGCATGCGTGCGGCCACCCGTTCCTCCAGCGATAGCATGCACGCCCGGCGCAGCTCGACAATGTCTACCTCGACAACGAAGGAGCCAGCCCAGCTGCCACTGCGTCCATCGGCCATCGCGGCGGCAGTGCGGCATGCGAGCGTGGGTGCGAGCTCGGGTGCGACGGCATGCGAGGAAGGAAGAGAAACAACGAAGAAGGGCAGCGAGGAGGCAAGTGGGGCGCGGGTACCTCTGCCTCCTTCCCTTCCTCCACTTTTATAGGGGAGACCACGACCGGGGGACGTGGGATCGATTGTGCCCACTCCCCCTAGAAACTCCACACGCGTGGGTGGCCTCGGGCCCTAACGGCCGCTTCGGGGCGCAGAGGATCCGGCCCTACGCCACGAGGCCTACTAGGCTACGCCTGGGTCCTAGCGGGCTAGGCCCAGGGGACGTCCCATCTCCTCGCGTGCACGGGACCCACCGCATCATTACATGCCGCGTGGCGTGCCGCGTGCCGGCACGGGTCCCGGGGCGACGCGCCGAAACCCCAGGTGTCGGGTCCAACGGCCGACCCGGCTGCCCCTTCGCATTCGAGCCGGAGGCGGGTGGTGCTAAGGGGAAGCCGCCGACTCCCCACCATCCACCAGACGCGGGCCCCTGCTGGCTTCGGGGACTACTGACGGGGTTTATACCCTAGGTAGGCCAAAGCAACGGGGTCTTCCCCCTTTCGCTTCGAACAAAAACTATGCGGCCGACTAGCCGTGGCCGGCTGGAGGACGTCCAGCGCAAGCCAGTGCCGTCTGGCGCCCCGGCCGGCTAGTCAAGGAGCCAGTTGGGCCCTCGTCTAGCTGGGGGCGACCGGCTGCCCACGGGCCGGCTCTTCCGTTGACATCGGGACGGACATGCCCCGTCCCGTCCCTCTGCGCGCGGGTACGACGATGCGACGTGACCGGCACGACAAGTGGCCCTAGGGCTACACTGGCCGCTTAGGCACTATGGCGCGTGGCTAAAATCCAACCATCTCGGCTGTTGACCTTGGTGAGCACGACTGGGCGGGGGAACAGTGCGGGCACGCCCTCGCCACTCGATTACCTGCCCCGGCGTGGCTACAGTACCGCCGGCCGTACCGGAGACTTCGGCCGGCTGGCGCTAGACGACGCCCCTCGGGCGGTCCATGCCGCAGCAGGTGGGTAAGGGCCAATCGCAGAGCCGGCTAGCGGGCCCCAACGGGAGATGGGACCGCTCGGTCAGCGGGCCCCGCCAGCGACGAGACTCCACGAGCGGCGGGACCCTCTGGCCAGCCGGAGAGATTGCCAGCCGGGTCCCCCCACCTTTGTACTTATGACATATTGTAAGAGCCGGGGGGTTGGCCTATAAAACCCCCCGAGCCCCCCATGCAACGGGGACGGACGAATGATCGAGAACAGACACATCCACGCACGAATGATCATCTCCACTCATACCCTTCTAGTAGTAGAGGAAGAGGAGCCGGCTGCCCCTTGTTCCTCCTCTAGACACAGCTCCAGGAGCAACATTGTACTCATACCTATCCATCCAACAAAACCAAGCAGGACTAGGGGTGTTACCTCCCTCGGAGGGCCATGAACCGGGGTACATCGTGTGTCATCACCGCTTGTGCCCAATCTCGCACACGGAGCCCGTCGGCGTCCTCTGGCCCCAACCACCTACGATAAGCCACCCCATGGCATCTGTCGTGAAAAATGACGACAGTTATAATTCATTGACTGTCCTTTTTTGCATGGCAAACACTTTTCAACAATGCCCATTTTTGGCTGGCAAATATTGTTTAACATTGCCTTTTTTGGATGGCAACAGTGGCATGCATTGCCCTTTTTTGAAGGCAAATAGTGGCATCAATTTCCCTTTTGTAACTAAATATTATTATTACATTGAAAGTTAATTTTTCAGTACGGAAATTTTAGTTTTCAATATTGTTAGTTTTCAGCATCTGAAATTCAGTTAATCTTCCATGGTGTAAATTCAGTTAAGTATAACTGAAAGTTCAGTGTTGATGTTAACTACATTATCTTCTATATGGTAAATTCAGTTAAGTACAACTGAAAGTTCGGTGTTGAAGTTAAAAAATAAAAAATATCAAAACTAAAAAAAGGTTTGGCCTGGTACTCGAAAGCAGGACCTGTAGTTACAAGATGTGTGTCCATTGCTAGTGGGATAGAAGTAGTGATTTATTGAAGTTCTATGACAATATATATTTATTAGATATTTTTATTTGCATTGGCTACGTGTCGTGCATTACGTTACTTTGTTCGTTTGGGTTTACACGACAATAAAACATGCCCACCCACTACTTCCTGCTACTTGTAAACTACGCTGGGATTTTCGCCGAAGACGATAGGAGATGCAGCATAGTAGACATAAATATTTACCTTAGTAATAACCAAGGTTATCGAACCAATACGAGAACCACACAAACTCATGTTGTCGGCACCTACACACAAAAGAACAAACACTTGCAACCAACACGGGCAAGAGGATTGTTGAGCCCCTTGAAATTGTTACTTGCAAGGATTAAATAGCCATAAATAGATCATATAAATATAAAATAAAATAATAGTAAATAAATGTTTTTCAACAATATTTTTGGAGTTTTTGTAATATATTTTGTGAAGACCCGAGGGCCATAGTTTTCCCTAGAGTCTTATCTCTCTAAGAAAGCATACGGCGGGTAGACAAATTACTGTTAGGCAATTGATAGAAAAGCGCATAGTTGTGAAATATTTATTCACGGCAATGATCATGCATATAGGCATCACGTCCATAAAAAATTAGACCAACTCCTGCCTGCATCTACTACTATTACTCCACCCATCGACCACTATCCAGCAATCATCTAGAGTATTAAGTAAAAACAGAGTAATGCTTGGAGTAACATGACATGACGTAGACAAAGTAAATCCAATCAATATGAATAAACCCCATCGTTTTCCCCTTAATGGCAGTAATACAATATGTGTCTTGACCTTTTTTGTCACGAGGATAGAGCACCGCAATATTAAACCCATCACAATGCACTGCTCCCACTGAAGATAAATTGATTTAGTTGGCCAAACCAAATGATAGATCAGCGAGAAATACGAAGCTATACCAATCATGCATGTAAGAATTCAGTAAAGACTCAATATATTTTTATGAATTATTTGAAAATAAACCCACAATTCATAGGATCCCAACAAATACACTGCAAAGAAGATTACATCAAGTAGATCATCACGAAGATGTGGTGAACTTTGTATTGAAGATCACAAAGAGAGAGAGAGAGAGAGAGAGGGAGGGAGAGACAGAGTCATCTAGGTACTAGCTATGGACCCGTAGGACTACGGTTAACTACTCACACATCATCATGGGAGCACTAAGCTTGATGTAGAGGCCCTCCGTGATCGATCCACCCTCTGGCAGGGCACCGGAACAGGACTCCAGATGGGCACATGGCGGAACAGAGACTTGCGGTGGATAAAAATGTATTTTTTTCTAGTTCTCGGGTGTTTTACAAATTTATCAGAATTTATAGTGGCAAAGTTATGTCAAGAGGTGTCATGAGGTGGTCCCAAACCATCAGGGCGTGACCACCCCCCAGGGAGCGCCCTGTTCACTTGGCGCCACCTCGTGTGGCCTTTGGTCTCCCTCCGAAGCTTCCAGGTCTTATATTTGTCCAGAACAAATAATCAAAACATTTCGTGGCATTTGGACTTTGTTTGGTACAATATTCCTGAAAGGCCAAAAACAAGCAGAAAATAACAACTGGCACTGGGCACTAGGTTAATAGGTTAGTTCTCAAAAATGGTATAAAACATCATATAAATGCACATAAAGTATCCAAGAATGATAATATAGTATCATGGAACAATCAAAAATTATAGAAACGTTGGAGATGCATTAGCATCCCCAAGCTTAATTAATGATCGTCCTCGAGTAGGTAAATGATAAAAATAGAATTTTTGATGTCATATGCTACCCAACATGTAGTATCTTTTAGGTATGATCTTTGAGAAGTGATCAGCTAATAAACATCAGCATAGTAATATCCATAAAGCAACATAACCATTAACTTTCAAAATATATGTTCCTTAAAGAATGTTACTCCCCACTCATTTTATCATATTATCATGGCATGAATCCATCTTCACCACATAAGTACAAATCATGAGCACCACGATGTCAAGTTAGGGAATTGGATCATACTTTTAACGCGCTTCAGCATTTTCAACCTCACTCAATACATGAGCATGAACCATGGATATAGCATATGGTGGAATATAATATGGTGGTAGATATCAAAAGGAGTCAAAGTGGAAAGAAAGTCTAGCATCAACTAGACATGTCAACGGGCAATGGAGATGCCCATCAATAGATATCAAATTGAGGAGTAGGGTCATCATTGGAATATACAAGCCGAGTTCTATAATAAAAAAATCCACTAGCATATGAAAATGACAACTCACGAGACTCTCTATATGAAGAACATGGTGCCACTTTGAGGCACAAGTGCGGTAAAGGATAGTAGCAAAGTCCCTTCTCTCTTTTTCTCTAAATTTTTTTTATTTTTCCTTTTTCCTTTTTCCTTTTTCCCCTATTTCTTTTTCTCTCTCTCTCTTTTTATTGGTGGGCTCATTTAGCCTCCCCCATTTTTTATTTTTCGTCTGGATCTCTTCCCGACTTGTGGGGGAATCATTACTCCATCATCCTTTCCTCACTAGGACAATGCTCTAATAATGATGATCATCACACTTTATTTACTTACAAATTACAACTCAATATATATAACAACTCAATGATAAAAAATAAATGACTCTATATGAATGCCTCTACCATTGTATGAGGATGTGCAATGATCTAGTGTAACATGTAAACAATGATGAACGGTGGCTTTGACACAAATACTATGCTAGATACATGATCATGCAAAGCAATATAATGATGAACACACAATTCATGTGATGTAACGTTGGAAGTTGCATGGCAATATATCTCGGAATGGCTATGGAAATGCCATAATAGGTAGGTATCGTGGCCATTTTGAGGAAGATATAAGGAGGCTTATGTGTGATAGATCATATCATATCACAGGGTTTGGATGCACCAGCGAAAGCTAGACCAATCCTCGAGGTGAGAATGGGCAATGCACGGTACTAAAGAGGCTAGCATTATATGGAAAAGGTGAGTGTGCGTACATACATGGATTCACATTAGTCATAAAGAACTCATATACTTATTACAATGAACTATTAGCTCTCTCAAAGCAAAGTACTACCGCATGCCCCTAGGGAGGAGGTTCGTAGGAGTTAACCATCGCGCGCCTCCGACCCGAACAACACTAGGATTTGAACGAGGAATAAGAATGCTCATACATCATCATCATGCCATAACAAATATATAGATGAGCAACAAGTAATAAGGTTTAAATATTGATGTTTATAATAACCAACAATCATGTATTCATGTCCTTTCATATTACTACATCAATATCATTAACCCACAATTTCTCTTATAAGGTGAGCTACATGAAGGTTTTGATTATACACTCCATGAACACCTATTATTTTTGGACTAGTATTATAGACCATGAAAATTACCGTTACTATTTATTAGACTCTCAAACAAGTTTAAGTTAAGCAAAAGATTTCAATTATTTCTATAAAATCTACATGCCATCGTGCTCTAAAAGATTTAAGTGAAGCACTAGAGCAACTCCTTAGCTCAAAAGATATAAGTGAAGCACTTAGAGTATTGTAACAAATCATGATGACCATGTGTCTCAATAAAATTGGTGTGTATAGAAAACAATGATTGCGGCAAACTAAAAATAAAAAGCAAACTATAATACACGACGCTCCAGGCAAAACAGATATCATGTGATGAATAAAAATATAGCTCCAAGTGACATACCGATGGAATGGAGACGAAAGAGGGGGTGCCTTCCGGGGCATCCTCAAGCTTTGACGCTTGAGTCCTCCTATAATTTTACCATGGGGTACCTTGGGAATCCCCAATCTTAGGCTCTTGTTGCTCCTTATTCCTTCGTCCATCGTGATCGCGCCCCAAACTTGAAAACTTCAGCACACAAAACGCAACAGAAAACTCGTGAGATCCATTAGTATAATATGTAAATCAAAAACTTTAGGTAATATTATAAATTGATAAATATTTTATTATTGAATAAGGTACTTCATTCTAACTTCTCCATGGATTATAACCCCCCCCCCTTGATATAATACATAGCATCATCAAGGAAAGCAAAACATGCAAGCAAAAACAGAATTTGTGTAAAACGGAACAATTTGTAATGATCTACACAAACACCATACTTTTTTAACTCCCAAAATTCTCAAAAATTACGAATACCTAGGAAATTTGTATACCAAAAATGTTTCAAAAATTCAGATCAAAAAGACGTTCCAGTAAAATCAAAGAAATCCCGCATCGAACGCAAAAGTTTCTGTGTTTGCACCATATCAATTATACTATCTTCCAAATCGATCCCAAAGGCTTTTCTTGTCACAAACACTAATTAAAACATAAAAACACAATATTTACACTATCAATAACATGTAAACACAACAAGACAGAAAGTATTGGGTTGTCTCCCAACAAGCTCTTTCTTTATAACCATTAAGATATGCTTGAGATAATGATGATGCTCACATAAAAGCCAAGAATTTAAGAACAAAGACAGCATCATAAAAAATGTGATACAAAAATCTAACATACTTTCTATGCATAGGCATTTTATAAAAAATATCAAGAAAAGGCGTGTCAAGCTTATGCAAATAGGAAGAATGAAGCATTAATAATTTGAACATCAAGAGAGGTAATTGAACATGAAAATTTCTATAACCACATTTCCCTTTCTCATAATAGTTACATTTAGGATCATGATGAAAATCAACAGTATAGCTATCATATAAAATATTATCTTCATGATCCACATGCATAAAAGTTTTATAATCTTCCAAGGTAGTGGGATTAACATCAACTAAAGTCCTGGCCTCTACAAACCCACTTTTATCAAGCAATTCATAACATTGGTCATTCTCCAAAGTAGTGGTACCATTATTACCTAAATTTGACGCTCTTCCAAACCCACTTTTAGTAGCATTGCAAATATCATTATCAATAGTAGATTCATCATGAAGCTCGGAATTCTCAAGATCACAAGAATTATCATGATTATCACCCTAATCATGATCATTAGCACAACTCATATTAATAGAATTTATACTAGAAAAATTTCAATCATGATTTTTAGACAAGGAACAATCATGAATCACTTTATAAATTTCTTTAAACACTTCATCACAATTTTCAGATTCATGATTTTCAAGCAAGACCTCATAAAGATAATCTAGTGCACTCAACTCACTAGCAATTGGTTCAACATAATTCGGTATTTTGAAAATATTAGAAAGTGGATGAGGATCCATTTATCTTAAACTTTTGTTTTAATTTATGTTTTTGTGTGACAAAGACAAAGTTAGCATTTCTAGGCAACTACAGAGTAGAACAAATGAATGATGATGTGTAGGTAGGTAGCTGATAAGAAATTGATGGTACTCCCTAGCACGGCGCTAGGAATTCTTTGTGGTACTTGTAAACTGCGTTGGGATTTTCCTCGAGGGAGAATATCATACGGAAACCAACATTTGATGGAAACCAATGGAAACCACGAGAAAGATATGGTTTGAAGTTTTCAAAAAATATATAAAACAATAATGTAAAGAGGATGATGTTTTATTGACATGCAAAATTTCATGTTGAAACACATTACGAGGTGCGAGCTATGAAAAAAGACAAAATCAGCAATGAATAGCATTGAACACCAACGCCACTATTTAGGGCTAAATTTGTCTTTTTCATAGCTCACATCTCGTAATGTCTTTCAACTTGAAATTTTGCATGACAATAAAACATCACCCACTTAACATCCCTTATTTTTTTCATTTTTAACGTTAAAATATGATTTTCATGAAGTTTTCATTGAAGATTGGCTTCCGTATGATATTCTCCCTTTCCTTGATGAAGAGAGGACAAGCAACATAGTAGAGATAAGTATTTCCCCAGTGAGAACGAAAGGTTATCGAACCAATAGGATAACGACGCAAACTACCATTATTAGCACCTAGACACAAAAGAGCAAACACTTGCACCCAATGCGGGCAAGAGGGTTGCCAAGCCCTGTGAACTTGTTACTTGCAAGGATTAAATGGTGATAGATAGACAACATAAATATAAAATAACAATAACAATAAATAAATTGACGCAATATGAGTTTTTGTAATCTATTTTGTGAAGATCCGAGGGGCATAGTTTTCGCTAGAGTCTTCTCTCTCGAAATACTTATCTAACGTGAGTATACAATAGCTCACAAATGATAGCTCACAATTCATCGTATCCAACGTGAGTATACAACAGGGGTTTGGTCTTCTAGGAGGCATAAAATCTTGGAAATTCTTTAGGTTCTTCAATTTCTTCAGGTCTTTATAGTCTTCAATCTTTTTGTAGCTCTTTCCATAGTGGTCAAAGGGACAAGGGTATTATCTAACTATTTGATAAAACTCAGAAGGGACAAGAAGTAATTCTTTTAGAATAATTTTGAGAGATATCTTGTCCTATGGGCTTTCTAGTTTCTAGGGTCACGTCCTACAGTCAACTTGTGCTCTGATACCATTTATGTAGCGTCCCGACTCAAAGCGAGTCAAGCCTCTGTGTGTTAGTGCCATCCCTGGATCAGTATGCTGGCACACACAGTACATCAATGTATATATCAAAGTGCAATCACATGTAAATAACATAAAACTAGTATATAAATCTTAAATCTCAACATAAACGCTCAACTGGAGTGGGGTCCCAATAAACACCAATGGCAGGTTGAGTGTAGACCATAAACCTAGGTCGTACACTTACTCGTCGTAGAAATATTCCTACAACATGAGACGTTGCAGCTGTGTAGGTCAGTACATTGAATGTACCGGCAAGATCACCACAGAATAAAATAATGAAGACCATTCTATATGCAAAAGACTTTATGGATCTGTGTCTGAGTTTTTGCACAAAAGCTGATTTTATTTTCCCTACAACAAAGGATTCAAAAGGAATATCACTACAAAAGTTGGTTGTTAATGAGATGGTTCCACCAACCAATTTTCATTTCCCTAAATTATTAATAGACCCACTCATCATAAAATTTATTAATTGTGTTGAGACTGGCTGATAGTATCATCTTCGGTGCTCATGTTGTCTGTAACTAGGTACATGGCTAATCGATTAGTTTGACACTCTGCAGAGGTTTGTACACTTTACCCGGAAGATTCGATCCCTCTCGTTGTGTCCTTGCAATGTCTGATGTTTGAGAAATAGATGATCAAAACATGGTCTTCCAAAGCAATCCTCTGATAGAAACTCAGTGCCCATCCAATCTTGTCGTTCTTCTACATCTCGTAGCAATCTGACCTACCAGAGTCACCACTAAGGTCAACCAAGCCAAAGCCCATATTTACTTGCGGTTACACATGTAAGCTTTCCATCCTTGAAGTATCCATCCATCTCTTTGAGCCTGGGTGGCATTCCGTTGGGATGACCATAGGTAGATACCAGGATTCCTGGCATAACCGTGATAGATATCAGGCTACCAAAATGCATGTCCAATCCACCTAGAGGTATATTGAGTCCTTGAAGTCTTGAATTCTTGATCATCATGCATCTCTTGAAATAATTAATTAACCTCACATCACTCCTGAATCTCACAACCAAACCTCGTCTACTAAAGTATAGCAATTGTGAAGTAATGTCCCTTCCCGGGCAATGGTAACAGGGTGTTGGGTTTCTCCTACCTCCTGATACTACCACAAGTTCAATATCAATATCCTACTGGACATTGATGGAGAAATTTGTTCTAATGCAAATAAAACAAAGGTAGTGTAAGATGATCAAAGTGAACTTGCTTGTACTATTGATGAAGATAAATATCGCTCTCAGAAATAACTTGATCGAACTATTCATCACTCTCCAATGATAATCTATATAATCAAACATTGCACTCATATAAGCAATCATACTAGCAATCAATATTGACAATCAATAAGACAAACCAAAAATCATTATACTCTTGTGTTGTGATGAAGGAAATACTTAAGACAGAAGTTAAAACAACAAAACTTCATCAAAACAACCATCGGTAGTTTTCCCTACAAATAACCTATTAACAAAAGCAACAAAACACAAAGTAAAAAACTAACAAAGGTAAATTAGTAAATATTTTTACTAGCAAAAATAATTACTTTCGAAGAACAACTAAGAACTATGAAAACAACACACTAACAAATGTTTGTCTAATAAACCTAACAACAAGAAAAAGAATAAAATACTAAAATATCAGAAAACAAAAATATAAAACAAGGGAATAACATAAATTATTTTCTCATAAAACTTTATTTGACCAAAAGAACTAATTGTCAAACTTTTTTAAACACTTCTTATGATATAAACAAAATTAACCTAGAGTTAAACCACAAACAATTTGAGTTTTTAATACAAATTGTTTCTGGTCTAAACTAAAGTTAATAGAAAAAATAAAACAATAAAACAGTTTATGGAAATAATTTTCAAATAGGAAATCAAACTAGCAATGAAATCAATATGCAACTTATTATGAAACTAGAATTGATATCATGCTATCAAATAATAATAATTAACATAAAAATAATCTTGGTTGAAATACTACTGCTAACTAACAGAAAACAAGGTAAAACTTGCCAACTAATATAAAAGAAAACAAATTAAAAACAATTAAAACAAAAGAAATCGAAATAAACCTAAAAGAACTAAAACAGAAATTGTTTTGCTTGAAACCCTAATTACAATTATTCTAAAAATTCTCAAATTGAGTATGGTGATAAAAATAATTAACACACAATAGTAGCAAAAAGTTTCATTAAAAATATATTTTTAAACAAAAGATATTCATAATCTAGTGATTTGAGAAAATTCAAAAGAATTAAAATCTAAAAACTTTAAATATGGTCAAACCTAATATCTAGAGATACTATAACAAATTTGGGACACAATGAAAAAATAATCAAATAAAAACTCTAAATATCCTAAAAGTAAGAGCAAAAACAAAAACAGGAATATTCTGTTTAAAAACTGAAGACAGAAAAAGAAAAATTCTAACGTAACAAACAGTGAGGCCACCTAGCGCACTCTGATTGGACTAGAGGTATGTGTTGCTAGCGCTAACAAACGAACGGCCACACCGTAAAAGAAAACAATTCGGCTAATAAAACAAAACAAAAAACTGACCGGTTCACTTAAATTAATCTGAAATGGTATGTTGATTCTAATCTACACCATTGAGCCTAGATCTAAAGGAGGAGGGCGATGCCGGTGGCTTACTGTGGTGGTGGAGGTCTCTGACGAGGCTCCGATCATGTCTGGAGCGACAAGGTGATGCGGGTGACTGTTTCGGGGGGTCTCTGACGATGGCAAGCTACTCAAGCGATGCAGGCGAAGAAGGCGACTCCGATGGTGGCATTTACGTGGCTCGGGGATGATGGCGGCATCGATGGCAAGCTTCGAGACAGAGGTGGTGTTCGGTGGTCGACGGGCGAGCGTTCCAGGGGCTCCAGATGTAAGCACATTTGCTCCCTTAGTGGTTTTGGTAATTAATAACAACATATATGTCATTGAACTAATGTTTCCACTAAGCATGTTTCAGGAAAAGTTCAATGATGGGTTGGCAAAAGGATTGTGGAATACCCCAAGATGCAAGGAAATAGGTTGGCAAAGCTTCAAGCAAGAGGACTCTACATTTTACCCTTTGTGAGAAATCACTTTGAGTCCATAGGAAAGCCAATACTATTAAAAGGGGGTAAGGTTTTGTTCGTGAACAAAATGCTCATACGTGCACAAGTGATAGTCACCACATACACCCACAAGCTCTTCCACAAAAGTCTGTCCAAAGCTAAATATTCAAAATCAGTGCAACCAACACTTTTCACTCGGCGCCGCCGATGCTCAGCCTCACAGACTCAGCCAAACCCTAGCATTTAGGTGCAATGATTCCATTTCAGTCCCACCGAGTTTTGTGAATCGGCGTCACCAAGTTTGGCAATCTGACCATTGGTCACCTTATCGGTGCCACCGAGTTGTATGTATCTTCAAAAGTTGCTATCTTTGAGGCAACTCGGTGCCACCGAGATTTACACATCGGTGTCACCGAGTATGACTTATTAGGTGTAACGATTGGATTTTTGGAGATGCCTATATATACCCCTCCACCACCACTCACTCGCAGTAGAAGCACTCAGAACAGTTCCCCACTCATACCTACTGATTTTCTGAGAGAGAGTCACCTACTCATGTGTTGAGATCATGCCATTCCATTCCTACCATATGAATCTTGATCTCTAGCCTCCCCAAGTTAATTTCCACCCAATCAATCTCTTCCACCATGGCCAAATCTATGAGAGAGTGATTGTGTGTTGAGGAGTTTGTCATCTTGAAGCACAAGAGCAAGGAGTTCATCGACATTATCGAGCCTATTACCTTTTGGAGGGTGGTGCCTCCTAGATTGGTTAGGTGTCGCTTGGGAGCCTCCTACTTCATGTTGTGGAGTGAACCAATAAGTTTGTAAGGGCAAGGAGATCGCCTACTTCGTGAAGATCTACCCTGAGTTAGGCTAGTCCTCCATGGACGTAGGCCATCATGGTATAGTCAAGGTTGCTTCTTCGTGGAACCCTCTGTGGGTAGAGCCCTCCGTGGACTCTCTCGACCGTTACCCTTCGTGGGTTGAAGATTCCATAAATGTGGGTGTATGATAGCACCACCTATCGAAACCACGGGAAAAATCATCGTGTCACCAATTGCGTTTGATCTTCCTACCCTTCCTTTACTTACATGCTTGTTTTTACTTTCTGCTGCAAAACTCGTAGACATGCATGTATAGGGTGTACTTGACATACTATGAATGCTAAAATTTTCCAAGACTTGAAATTGGGAAAAAGTTGATTTTCAATTGGTCAAGTAGTCTAATCACGCCCCCCCCTCTAGCACTACTTTCGATCCTACACCGAAGGGGTTGGAGTGGTCCCGGTGATGCAGGGCTTTTCGGCGGGGCGATAGGTGGCGTTGGCGAGGGGTGGGGAGGTCCGGGGCGAGCTGAGGCTCATCAATGGTGACCGATGGGGTTCGGTAGCTCCGGTGAGAGATTAGGCAAGGCAGGGGCACTGGCGATGGGGGGTTTTGGGAGAAAAAGGAGCACGGAAAGGCATCGGAGAGGGAGATCGGGCGGGGATTTCCTTTTTGGTGGTTTCCACTGCTAAGAAGGAAGGGGATCAGCGGTAGGAGGAAGGTGAGCGCGAGGAGGGAGGGAGCGGTCGGTGGAGTCCACGCGACAGAAATAGCAGGGAAGAAAGGAAAGGGATCGGGCGCCGATTCGTAGCTATTCATGAGGGAGCGGGCTGACACGTTTGCTATGGGCCTCGCTGTGGCTAGCTGGGCTGGGCACGTAAGTGGCTTCGCCCGTTTTTTTATATATTTTTAAAAACAAAGTTGTTTTTTTTCTGTTTTTTCGGAACAGAAGCAAGAAAGAGAAAATATAGTAAATGAACAAGTTTTTTAAGGCATATAAGATACTAAATTTTTCAGAAAATAGAACTCTACAACATGAGAATATTTTCAAGAATTTTTGAAATACTTTTAAAAACAAATATTTTCCAAAATACAAAAATGACTTTGATCCAAAAATCAAATATTTTTCAAGTGTTTTTCTGAGTTTATAAATTCAAATGAAATTTAAATTTGCCTCTATTTTGGAGGGTCATGTTGCTCCACTCATTATTTTGAATTTGGGCAAGTGGATTTGAATTCATCCAAACTCTGAAATAGAAATAGAAATAGAACCCATTACGGAATAAATTCCAAATATATATTTTCAATAGTTTTCAAATCCAAAATTTCAAATCCTTTATTTGAAGATGTCATGTCATCTTCTCTCACTGATTTGAATTGGATTAATTTGAATTCAAAAAGGGAAGTCATGTTATTCCCTCTCATTCAAAAGGTTCAAAAAGTTTCAAATTTCACTCAATTTCAATAACTCAATCAAACAATCAATCATTCTAGTGATTAATATAACATTCCAAAATTTGGGATGTTACAGTACGTGATAAGAAATTGATGGTACTCCCCGGCAACGGCACTAGGAATTCTTCGTGCTACTTGTAAACCGCGTAGGGATTTTCCTCGAGGGAGAATATCATATGGAAACCAACATTCGATGGAAACCGATGAAAACCACGAGAAAAAGATGTTTTGAAGTTTTGAAATATAAAAAATAATAATGTTAAGAGGATGATGTTTTATTGACACGCAAAATTTCATGTTGAAACACATTACGAGGTGTGTGCTATGAAAAAGACAAAATCGCATTGAATAGCGTTGAACGCCAACATCACTATTCAGGGCTGAATTTGTCTTTTTCATAGCTCACATCTCGTAATGTCTTTCAACTCGAAATTTTGCATGACAATAAAACATCTCCCACTTAACATATCATATTTTTTTCCATTTTTAACTTTAAAATATGATTTTCATGAAGTTTTCATTGAAGATTGGTTTCCGTATGATATTCTCCCTTTCCTTGATGAAGAGAGGAAATGCAACATAGTAGAGATAAGTATTTCCCCCCAGTGAGAACCAAAGGTTATCGAACCAATAGGATAACGACGCAAACTCACGTCGTTAGCACCTACACACAAAAGAACAAACACTTGCACCCAATGCGGGCAAGAGGGTTGCCAAGCCCTTTGAACTTGTTACTTTCAAGGATTAAATAGTGATAGATAGATAACATAAATATAAAATAAAATAAAAATAAATAAATTTAATCAATATGAGATTTTTTAATATATTTTGTGAATACCCGAGGGGCATAGTTTTCGCTAGAGGCTTCTCTCTCAAAGAAAGCATACGGTGGATACACAAATTACTGTTGAGAAAATGATAGAAAAGTGCATAGTTATGAAATATTTATTCATGGCAATGATCATGTATATAGGCATCACATCCATAAACAAGTAGACTGACTCTTGCCTGCATCTACTACTATTACTCCACCCATCAGCCGCTATCCAACATGCATCTAGAGTATTAAGTAAAAATAGAGTAATGCTTGGAGCAAGATAACATGATGTAGACAAAGTAAATCCAATCAATATGAATAACCCCATATTTTTTTCCATAATTTTCCCATAATTACAGTAATACAATACGTATCTTGACCCCTTCTGTCACGAGGATAGAGCACCATAAGATTAAACCTATTACAATGCACCACTCCCGCTGAAGATAAATCAATCTAGTTGGCCAAACCAAACCAATAGATCAGAGAGATTTATGAAGCTATAACAATCATGCATATAATAATTCAATAAAGACTCAATATATTTTCATGAATAATATGAACATAGACCCACAATTCATCGGATCCCAACAAACACACCACAAAAAAGATTACATCGAGTAGATCATCGCGAAGATGCAATGAACTTTGTATTGAAGATCATATATATATAGTGAGAGAGAGGGAGATCTAGGTTCTAGATATGGACCTGTAGGTCTGTGGTTAACTACCCACATGTCATCATGGGAGCAGCAAGGTTGATGTAGAGGACCTCCATGATCGATCCCACCTCTGGCAGGGCACCGGAATGGGGCTACAGATGGGCACATAGTAGAAAAGAGACTTACGGCGGCGAAAAAAATGTTTTTGCTGGCTCTCGGGTGTTTTCCCGATTTATGAGAATTTATAGTGGCAGAGTTAGGTCAAGAGGCGTCGTGAGGTGGTCCCAAGCCATCAGGGCGTGGGCGCCCCCTATAGGCGCGCCCTCTTGGCTTGGTGCCACCTCATGTGGCCTCTAGTCTCCCTTAGAAGCTTCCAGGTCTTATATTTGTCCCGAAAAAATC
The DNA here is from genome assembly GCA_022496015.1 of Hordeum marinum. NCBI lineage: Eukaryota > Viridiplantae > Streptophyta > Magnoliopsida > Poales > Poaceae > Hordeum > Hordeum marinum. The sequence continues at coordinate 284,786,595 of CM039674.1, forward strand.
ATCAAAAAGTTTCGTGGCATTTGTACTTCGTTTGGTACAGTATTCTTGAAAAGGCCAAAAACAAGGATAAAATAGCAACTCATAGTGGACACTAGGTTAATAGGTTAGTTATCAAAAATTGTATAAAATAAATGCATATAAAGTATCCAAGAATGATAATATAGTAGCATGAAACAATAAAAATTATAGATACATTGGAGGCGTATCACTTCCCTCCCCCACTCTCCACTCCCCTCCCCACTCCCATCACGTCGCCTCGACCCTCCCGCTCCCCACTCCCCTCACTCCATAGTAAAAAAACTCGCCGCCAAACTCCATGCTACTGTCGAAGCCATGGACAGGAGCTTCGAGTGGCAGCAGGCCATCGAAGATTTGGCCAGTGATGACCAGGAGATCCGTGCATGGCTACGAGAGATCGCATGTTGGTTCCACAACATGCACATGATGCTCAATCATTCAAGGGGGTCATGAAGGTCATGACCGACTATGAGAAGCGTAGTGCCTTCCCCAACATCTACGACATGCCTCTAGTTGTCGTCCTCCTAAGAGCGATGCGGGAGGTGTAGTGCTCCAACGACCCCAAGCAGCGAGCCAGATGGTGGATGTACCACACCGCCACCATGCCGTCGTGGGAGCCAGATCCAACGCACATTTCTTCAAGGATGTAGCACGTTGACGACGTGGTCCTTTCCCTCCCTTCTCCTATCAACAGCAGGTACCGGTGTCGCGTCAATCCTGTTGTCCTCCTGCCCCACTACAACTCTGACGACGAGTCTTCCGACTCGGAGCACACGGCGGAGTCCTCGGAGGATGACTCTGTCTACAAGCCAGACCAGTCATCATCTGTCTCCGAGGACAAGGAGGTCCTTTTCATCTCCGACGACGACCGGGATGAGGTCCAGAGGGTGGCGCCCATCGTCGACGCCAAGGAGGGTGTCCATAATCGCCCAATTGACATGGACCTGTTGCCAGTGGTGGCTGACATCGTCAATGAGGTTCAGGGAGAGGAGGAGATGGCGCAGGCAGGAGGAGCAGGTGGCGTTTTCTAGAGGAAGAGGAAGAAGGCCCTCAAGAAGCCCATTGTAGGGGATGTGTGCTAATTCGAGCATCTGAAGCTTCTAAAGAAGTGAAGATGCACCTGCAATTGAAGAAAAGAAGATGCAATAGAAGGAATAAGAAGCTTAGTTAGGTATGCTTCTATAATTGAGCATATAAGTTAGCAAATATTTTGTTTAGATGTGCTCCTATAATTGAGCACATAAGTTATATGTAAGTTTGTATGCTATGGTACTACCTTTTGTTTGATGTTAAGTAAAAAACTTATGATGTGAACAATATGATGCTTTGATGATATGATGCTTTTCTATGTTATGAACTGTTGCATTGCTTGTTGTAACAATAGGTGTGTTGCTGCAATAGGTGTATTGCTACCTATGTTGTGTGCAATAGGTGTGTTGCTGCAATAGGTGTATTGCTCCCTATGTTGTGTGCAATAGGTGTGTTACTGTAAAAATGAGTAGACACTACAACAAATTAGATAAGAAACCCAATCGAAGTGCAACAAACATTAAACTTTAGGAACTGACCAAAATTCAGTTAACTGGTTTGCACTGTATAAAGTCTAGTCAACTTCATGAACTCACCCAAATTCAGTTAACTACTAGCAGTGTAAAAAATTCAGTAAATTATAGGTCAGCATACCAAATTCAGTTAACTACCTGCACAGTAAAAAAATCAGTAAACTATTAACTGAGCCAAATTAGGATAACTATCTGCACTATCAAAAATTCAGAAAACTATAGGCACTGAAACACAATCAGTTAACTGTCTGCACTAACTAAAATTCAGTTAATTTCTTTGCACTATGAAAGTTTCAGTCAACTTTAGGAACTAAACCAAATTTAGAAAATTGTAGAAACTGGAGCAAATTCAGTTAACTGCTTTGCATTGTAAAAAAATTAGTAAATTGTAGTAACTAAACCAAATTCACTAAACGGTAGGAACTCGAGCAAATTCAGTTAACTGTTTTGCACTATAGAAAGTTCAGAAAATTGTAGTAACTGAACCAAATTTAGTAAACTGCAGGAACTGGACCAAATTGAGTTAAATGCTTGTACTGTAAAAAAAATAGTAAACTAGCAGCACTGAACCAAATCCAGATAACTAACAACGGTGAACCAACTTCAGTTAAGTTCAATTAACTTCAGTTGGCACTAAAACACATTTAGTTATCTGTTTGCACTATTAAAAATTCAAAAAACTAGCATTACTTCAAGTTCCTCAAGATAAATAGCTACTACAAATACTTCGGTACACATAATTCAGTACATAATTTACTTCAGTACACAAACTGTTGCCAGTACACATATTACAGTACATAAATTACTTCAATTCCTCAAATTAAGAGCTATTACAAATTATGGAAGCATTACAACCAAATTTAATCACTCAAATTCATCCAAGATTTCATGGATCTTCCTTATCTTGCCCATGGTATCCTCCTTATGCTTGAAGAAATCACTAATCATGCACTCCAACTTCTTTTTCTCCGGCTTTAACTCATCCCTCTATACAACCAAATTGTCTCTCTCTTCCATGAATTTGTCCCTGTCTTCCATGACTTTGCCCCTCTCTTCCATGTTTTTGTCCCTCTCCTGCTTCATCAGGTCCATCTCTTCTCTTGCTTCATCAGGTCTCTCTTTCTCTGCCTTAGCCCTCACCACCTAATGGATGTTTGTGGCATATTTGTCTTAAATGCTCTTCTTCTCAACCTCTTGCTTTAGGTCATTCAGAGCAAGCTGTGTGTTGCCTAGTTGGGTCAATGCATCCTCCTTGTCAGCCATCATCTTAGCAAAATCAACTTTAAAAAATCTTTGATCTTTCTCCTTTTGTTCTTTCTCTCCCAGGATCTTAAAGTTTTCTTCTACATTGACTACATTTTGCATGAGCCTCGGGCTGACCTCATCTTGATACATGTCACAGATCCTACCTATACTAATCTTCAATTGAACAGGCCACTGAGGGTCAACCCGCTTCGCATAACTACATTTAGGTCCTTTCTACAAATTTAGGAAACAACAATACAAATTACAGTTAAGTAAAAACACTAAATTCATTTAACAACAAATGCAGTTAAGTAACAACAATAAATTGAGTTAACTACACAAATGTCCTTACTTGTACAAATGCACAAATGCCCTTAACTATACAAATGCAGTTAGCTAAAATTCAGTTAGCAATTAACCAAATTCAGTTAGCATGAGCGTGACCATGACCATGACTGAAAGAACTGAAAGTAAAAACACTAATGTCTCTCTCACCAGTTCTTCTTCTAGATCACAAATTAGCACTGTCACAATTAGCCACACTTAAAACACATTATACAGAACACTACAAAGTGATGCAAAATCAGCTTCTATAGTTAGCTACCTACTAACCTTCTTTGCACAGCCTAAGAACCTTCTGCCACTATCCATTGATTGAAAAACCACCAGCTTCTCAAACACTGCTTTCTGCTCACATGTAGCCACCAGATCTGTAGCGAGGCCCCTCTATTGTGAGCAGAAAATGGTGGCAGGTGGATACAAGAAAATGGTGTCAGTCCAGCTCAAAACAAAATTCTGCATCTGAACCCTAACCCTAGCTGGCTGGGGTGGAGGACTCACTGGACTGGTGACGGAATTGCCGTCGGACGAGGAGCTTGAGAGATCATCCTAGGAGACCATGGTTGGCTTGATGGTGGTGGTGATCTTGACGGCGACGGCGACCTGGGAGCTAGCATGAGGAGCAGGGGACAGAGAAGGGGAACAAACTAAACTTCTTCGGTCGGGAGGGAGATAAGTTTAATGCAAGTTCCTTAGTGCTCTACTGCGGGTTGATTAGAGAGAACGACGGGGGTGTTTGTGAAAAAGTGCGGGCGACGACCGGTCCAGCCACCTGGCTTCCATTTTGCTCTCTCTGATTGGTCCAGGACTAGATTATCACAGTGCCTGCAAGTTTAGGGACAACGGGTTGGAGTTTTGCAAGTTTTGGACCAGTTTGTCACATTTTGGGCAATTTCTGGGACCGATTGTGCTATTACACCTATGCCTACCATAGACCATTTGTTGAGCACTTTGTGGATGCTTGCTATTACCTTGAGGTAGATGCTTGTTCTCTAGTCACACATATTTGCATCCCTACATCACATTTGCATGTTTGTTCCCATGATGCCTTTACTTGTGCTCAACTTATATGCGTACATGCCATGCCATAATCCTTTGTCACATCCTATGATATGCATGATGACAACACATGTTCGGTGAATCACCGCTTGAATGCTTGGTTTTGCACTAACGCTAACCACATTTGTTTTTCCAAGTGTTTATCATGTTTGCTCCTTTTGAAGGAATTACAAGATTGAGCGACATTGGAGAGTATCCATTTCAAGCGTGGCGGTGATAAATGCTTGGTGATTGTCCACTCCTACACGGTGACGCCATCTCTTTCCCATGGTGATTTGAATTTTGATCCGACGGCGGATCTTTCCCAAGGGAGGGGGGTGATGCGGAGCATCCTACGAACATCACAATGTCGAGATTCCGTTTGGCAAGTGACACGTGTGGCATCTACTTCACATATATAAAGGTGAATCATCTCCTTTACACGTCCTCACTTGACCCCTTTGAGGATGGTATACTACTTGACACTCCTCTCGTGTGCATACATAGGTATTGTCAGAGCTTCACGGACAAGGTTGTCAGAATCGTGATTCTGTTATACGATTCTACGACTTTACGATCCAAACTAACCCCTCTGATTCTATGATTTTAGTTCATAGAATCTACGTTTCTAAGATTCTGATAGTGAAGATTCTACGATTTGCGATCCTACCATCGGAGTTCCGATCCGATTCAAAATCATGATTCTGACAACCTTGTTCACGGATGACGAGGAGGAGTGCAAGCGCCAAGGGACAACTACACCATCCACAAGGGAAGTGTGGAAGCGACGACGGAAGAAGATGAAGCTATTGAAGCTACAGCGGCTGGACATCCGGCGCTCGTGCAGAAGAAGAGGAGCAGCGCCCCCGAGCGTCCGAAGCATCAGCGGTTGGAAATCCGACGCCCCATCAACCCAGACATCAGGTGACAGCCTAGAAATCCGGCAACCACTATCCAAAGAGGGAGTGGCTCGGCCTGTTTCTAGGCCTGACATCCGGTTAGAGCCCCGAACATCCGGCGCCTTGTGAACGCCCGAACATCTCGCCCCCTAACCCGGGCATCTGGCGCCTGCTTGCGCGTAGAGTCGGGCCAGAGGCCCATGTATCTCCCCTCTCACACTTTGTGGCTAGGACTATACATAGACCACCACCACCTCATTTCTAGGGTTAGCAATTGGATAGCTCATTAGTTGAGCTTTGCTCCTTCCTCTACCTCTCTCATGGAGCCTGAGGCCTTCACCGGAGAAGATCCCTAGAGGATGTCAAGGCCCTTTCTGAGGGGAGATCCATCTTGGATTTAAGGCCCATCTCTCCTAGAGATTTGGATGAACTACCTATGCATTTCTTGTGATTTGAGGAGTACTTGGTGTGGATCTTGTCCAATAGAGTGTTTTTCCCCTTTGACTTCTCCACGTTTTACCCTCGTATTCTTCGTGTTCCTCCTCAAATCCTTGTCCAGTTCGTGAACATCGGGCCACCTAGGGTCTTGCCCTACATCAAGATCCTTCCGTAGCTTTATGGCATATTGCAGTGAGATGCACCACGCAAATAGGCGATCCTATGATGATGGCGTTAAATTTGGTTGCCGCCAAGCCGTCATAGTCTCAAACCAAATCAATCTAGCAAAGGGGTAAGCTACCAAGAGGTGTCGATGCTCTCATGTGCTTCAACACACATCAGATAGGTGGCCTGGTTTAGCAGTCCTCGCATCAGACGTCCAACATCTGTGTTGTAGTGCTAGCTAGTAGAATATCTTACATCGAAGTGAAAACCCGTGATTTTCATGTAAATGATGCCCCCTCACTTTTTTACTTTATTTTTGAAGTTTTCTCATATTTTTAGAGAATTTTATGACTTAGTGTGGGATGGATGCATTTTTGGTCTGAACACCAAATGAAGCATGGAATGGAAATGCAAGAAAAGAAAAAATGGACTCTTTTTCATCTTAGATCAATAAAGTAACTATGTGTACTGAACTAATCTAGACTCCTTTTTAGTAATCCATTCTTGTTCTATACATTTTAAATAAATTTCCCTAAAAGGTAGACGGCGATCCATGAATTTCCCTAAAAGGTAGACGACGATCCAACAAAAAAATCCTAGATGAAAACATAACAGAAAGGTTAAAAAAACTAAGTCATGTACCCGGCCCACGAACATGCCAGCGTTCGCCGACCGGACAAAGTACTGGCCTTGAGGCCTTCCAAGCCCATCTCACCACACCATGCACCCCTTCTTGTAATTTCACCACATTGGTCAGCTCCCAAGCTCATCTCACCACATCATGCACCCCTTCTTGTAATTCCACCACATTAGTCAGCTTCCAGAGTGGCATGCCATGTATTCAAACAACTCCTCGGCAAGAAGATAGAGCCTCAAATCCAATGCCTAACCTCCATTGATGACGTCGAACCAGTGGTCTCCAAGCGTATTCATCGGCATTTGAATGTAGTGGCTCACATGTTAGCCAAGTCATGTAAAAATTATGTTATTATGTGTGCTTTTCATTCTGCTCTGGACTGTATTCGAACCATTTCATAATGTAGTCAAATAATAAATAAGATGTCGACATTATCCTTAAAAAGGGTCTATGGGCCAGTCTGGGAGTTACGTCAAGCCAATACAATCAGGCACAATTGGCTGAGAATGATTTATACACAAGACAATAGGAGAGCGCCTCTACAACACTTAAGGCGCTACTTCGCGACATCGCTCACACGTTGCTTGCATGGACCCACACAGTAATAACTGATCGCTTGCTTCGCCACTCACTTGCTCAGGTAGTTTTTGTCGCTCGTATTTTCATATGGTGTTGGCATGTTGTCCAGGTAAAAAAATGTTTATTATTTTGAAAAAGTTCATGAATTTAAAATTGACCGTGGAATTCAAAAAGTTTATGAAAAAAGAAAAGGTTCACGAATTAAAATGCAACAGATCTGAAAAGTTAACAAATTCGAAAAAAGTTTTTCCTGAATTCAATAAAAATTAAAAAATTAAAAAAACTTCATGAATTTGAGAAAAAGCTCATGAAATCCAAAAATGTTCATGAATCCAAACAAATTTAAAAAGGTCACAAAAATGTTCGTGAGTCCAAAAAAGGACCACGAATACAGAAAAGTTCATGGATTTGAAAAAAAAATGATTTCAAAAATTGCTGTGATTTAAACAAACTTCATGAATTTAAAAAATATGGAATTTTAAAACCAAACAAACCTGGCAATAACAAAGATTAAAAAACGGCAAGCGGTGCATATAGCCGGCCGATTAGTATTGATCATAAACACACGTTCAATTAAACAATTTTGGAAGCAACATAAAGATACAAGCCACTAGGACAGTTATATACCTAGCTACAACTTAATTAGATACAAATGACTGAGACTGTCGTAAGTGCCACATATTTAGATATTTTAATCAGCTCGCCCTATTGGGTTTCACACAGTAGTGCCACATGGGAAGTACAACTGGCAACCGAAGCAGGCACTGGAATCGTCTGGAACCATCGCTATTCACCAGAACTGAATGAATGACTGTTCTTTCGAGAGGGAGACTAAAACCTACTCCTGTGCATTTAGGTTTTCCTTTCAACTGTGTCACTTGGTGCAAACCTGCAGCACTATCTGAAGTAGGACCACTGACATGACAAGAATAGTACTGGCCTACTATGTACCTGAAAGTGCATCCTTCAGAGATTCAGCATACAGACGTCACGTTTTCAGTTAGACGGTCAGGTTCCGCGAGACATGCATCCATGTGCTACGATATCAAACCGGTCAGAGCTTGGATTAATGACTGTGGATCAAATATGACACCCCCCTTTGTGTCGTGTACAGATTTCACAGTTACCTGCAACATACGTTGGCACATCAAAACGACTGATTTTAGTAAAAGCATAGTGACTACAGAAGCTTGTAACCAATGCCATACAGGTCAAGGATCCAAGACAAAAGCAGCAAGCAAAGAATCAGGCATCAACATCAGTCATGGCATAATTGTAATGTTGTGATTCTAAAGTAAGCTTGTTTAACCAAGTTTATCTAAAAAGGCTGCAAAACAGGAAACAGTGTAAAAATCTGCATCAAGTACCATTATTTAAGCAACAATGAACTTATAATCTGATGTAGATTCCGTTTTACATAATGGGGATGAAAATCTATAGATGCCACTGGATTGTGCGAAGAAAAGCCCGAACAACATGGAAACAAATTAAAAACTAGTGTAGCAACAGGCCAGCAGTCAAAGAGACAAACTTTAAGGAATATAACTAGTTGGTACCTTCATTCAAAAGGCAGTTAATTTAGAACACAAATAGGGGAGGAATCCCATAGAAATCATACTAAACACGGTAATTCTGTAAAAAAAACTCTCAATAAGCACCTTTGCAGCCAATAGAATAGAACTACATACCATATGAAAAATTCCTTTAGATGCCAAATTTTCAACATCTACAGGAATTTGGCCTCCTTCAGGAACCAATATGGCATTAACATAGTCTTTGGGCTGCACATAACAATAAAAAAAATTATGCAGGGAAATATTGTCCCACTATAGCATTAAGAAATAATATCTGCATTTGCAGCACAATGCTTGATAACTATCAAATAGCATTACGCCCGAGTACAATAGTCATACGCTAAATTATATTTAAAAGCATTGTCACCAAACTTACATGATACTTTAGACTTTTGTCAGGATCACCATATGTCCGATTTAGAGAATCCGTAATTGCAGTCACAAAACCAGAAGCACACAGCCCAATAGTTTCTCTATCATGTAATCCATTTAAAAGAAGTACCTTCAATTTAAAAATATATATATAGTGAGAGCACTGATAAGAGCTAGAAACACTATGGACTGCAAGAAATTAAAAAGACATAGAAGGAGCACAAATCCATCAGTCATCACTTCTCCATTCACACATCAAAATGTTAATTAAACCTATGAGATATGAAGTTTGTGGATGTTGAACCGGTATGGGCCTGGCCCATCACCATTTAGGCCCATAAGGCCCAGCCTAGGTCTGTGACCTATAAGTGGAGGCGCTCGTGGCTGTCTGGGAGGGAGCACCACCACAATGATTCACCCCGAGCTGCCACAAACAGAGCCACGGGTACGTATTCACTTGGCCCCGCCGGCGACAGCCAACGCAAGAAAACACCGATATTTCCAGCAACAAGCATATATGTATCGGATACCATACCCGATACTGATTCTTTCCCAATACATTTCAGGCTCTAGTAGTGCCAGTGGTGGGCTCCTTTCCCCGGTGGTCATACTCCCCTTGCCCCCACTAGTAGGGGTTGGCATAGTAAAATGCCCTTCAACCATCTCCCTATCCTTGGTTTTACATGTGCCAGCGTTTCCTGTCTGTTTGGTCTCTTTAAGTGCTCTAGTTGATCAAAAGACTGCCGTGTGACTCTTGACATGTTCAGTTGCTTGATGCAGGAGCAACAGACGAGCCAAACAGTTGGGACTGACACCAGGCGTAGGGGGCTCTGGTATGTGGACCAGGGGTGCAGCCGGACTTGGTGTGTGTTGCGACCATGGAGGACAAGGAGAAGCGTGTGACAAACAGTTATTGTAGGATGGGACATGTATCTTTTGATAGGATGACTAGAGTATTTCCGGATGTTATGTGTGGAATAGTCAAGGGCAAGTTGACCTGTGACGCTTACTAATATGCTAAACACACAAGAGCCTCATATGTGAGTAAGGGGCTTAGGAGCATATCTCCTTTTATGCTTATGCATTCAGATGTCTTGACTAGCAATGGAATGAAATATTTTGTTACCTTTTATCAGCTTCTATTCTCGTATGACTTGGATTTATCTGATGCCTCACAAGGATGAGGTGTTTAGCTGTTTTTAGAACTTCCATGCCTGTGTGAATAATCAGCTTCAGGTGCAGGTGTTCAGGACTGACAATGGCACGGAGTATGTGAACAACACCTTTGCAGACTTTTCTGACCAAGTTATTCTTCATCAAACATCTTGCCCAGATACCCGTCCCCAAAACGGTGTGGCTAAGAAGAAGAATCTTCATGTTTTGGAAGTAGCTCGCTCGCTGATGTACACAATGAATGTGCCAAGGTTCTTGTGGAGTGAAGCAGCCATGCCAGCCACATATTTGATCAACCGGACACCTTCCAGGATACTAGGTATGAAATCCCAGTGAGTTGTTGTTTTGGAGAAAATAAGTTTGTCGCCCCTCCTAAGTTATTTGGTAGTACATGTTTTGTTCGGGATCATAGATCATCTATTGGGAAATTGGACCCAAGGGCAGTGAAATGTGTTTTTATGGGTTATTCCTCTAGTTAGCAGGGGTATGAGTGTTGGAGTCCCTCTGCGAAACGCATGTTTGTAAGTATGGATGTCACCTTCAGGCTTTGTTTGGTTAAATCATAAACCACGTGGATCATGGCCCAATCCACGTGGGTCGTTCTGGCCAGGAAATATTACGCGTGGATTACACTTTGGTTGTTTGGTTTGGCCCAGAGCGTGGAAGATACCGGCCCAATCCACTGCATTCCACAGGGGCCAAAAGAATCGGCTCGCACTCGTGGAGCGAATTCACTGAAGGCGAAGCGAAGACGGCGCAAAAAACCCCACCTTGACGAGGTGAAGGTTGCAGCGCAAGGAGCAACACCGCCGGCGACAACGACGAGCAGAGACGTGGTGCCGCCGCCGACGACGACTTCCTCCTCCCGGGTACGATTTTCGTCTCCTCTCCTTTCACTGGTGAGGAGCTCCGTCCCCTTCCTCCGCCCGGACACTGCAGACGTCCATGGAGTAGCGACGGAGGATGGAGGTGGCAGCCAACTTCATCATCTGGCAGTAGGCGATGTCCTTGACGATGCACCACTCCGTCATGTACTTCCTGCAGTCCTCCCCCAGATTAGATACATCCTCCCAATGGAAATTAAGATTTATGGCAGCACAAGAAAGCTTCTTATTTCTTGGGCCATCATATCTATTTAATTCCATGACAAACTTGTCACCCAGAGTCGTAAGCTAATGGAGAAAGGAAATGAACATATTGGCGTCTCGGATGACATAAGAGGATGGTTTTGTATCCAACAGAGGATTGAGATTAGAGGAACCAAATGAGAATTCAGAGAGGGGATCTGGGGTGGATGGGGATCAAGGGATCTGGTGACAGGAGGGAATCAACCCCTTTCCCCTAGTGGTTTAGTTCCACTAGGGGAATGGTTCCCCTGGAACCAAACAAGGCCTCAGGGAGTCTGAGCCATTCTATGGTGAGCTGACTGATCTCTGTTTGTTGTTTAAAGAGCTTGACCACCTAGACTCTGTGAAAGATGGTCAAGAGGGGGAGAAGGATGTGTCTACTACTCAGAGTGATTCTGTGTGCACTAACACTGATGATAATATGTGCAGGTTCAGGACCAGCCAATAGTGGGTACAACTCTAGCCAATTGTGGGTACAATTGAGACTGGTACCTCGAGGTTCCTGTTCAGGGTCGGTGGCAGAAGAATACCCTAATGTACTCACGACGACAGCCACAAGTGCAGGGGGAGCAGCAAGGCAGTGATACTGTAACTTGGCATGCGACAAGATGGGGTTGAAGATATCTACCGCCCATCTTGAGGGGGAATGTTGAACCAGTATGGGTCTGGCCCATCACCACTTAGGCTCATAAGGCCCAGCACAGGTCTGTGACCTAGAAAGGCACTGGTGGCTGTGAGAGAGGGAGCGCCCCACACAACAATTCACCCCAGGCTGCCACACACAGAGCCACAGGTACGTCTGTCCCTCGACCCAACAGTGGATGAATCAACCAGTTAATTGTCACCCTAAGGTCAATATCAAACACGTTCCTTATCACTCGGGGGCACCTATCTTACCAAGTGGCAAGCATTAATCAGGTTTTGGTACCAGAGATAAGAAGATAGGACAATAAGACAAAAGGGACCAACATAATACTGCAATTAAGCACGTAAAATAAGGTAATCTGACCAAGTAACTTAGAATAGTTACCTTGGGAATGGACCTTGAGGCTATAGTCTCACCAATGCCACGCAGTACCTGCAAAATAAAATTCATATCGGAACACGAGTTGATGCCAAAAATATAAGGAATAGTAAAAGGCTCAAAGCCAAGCCTGGTTGATTAATTGTGCGCCTTAACGGGCAGCACATGGTCGAACACAGGTCCAACCACTACTAAGAGGTAGAAGTCATCAGAAGCATAGAACGAAGAATTCTGCTGATATGTTGAAAATTTCTAAATAAATATTGCACTTGTAAATTGTACAGTAGAGGAGCAGGTATGGGTGGCGGTCTGTGCTTCCAGCTTTGTTGGCCTTTTTGCCGACCTAAGCAGTCTTAGGCTTCTAATCCAAAACTATTTTATTTTTTATCAATGCACTGAGACACAAAGTTTTTGTGTTTTCAAGAGAGAAAATTAATCGTAACTGTAAAGTAACACCAAAAGCAAACTGGTTACCAGTGATGGACAAACTGATGTAAATAGCGACCCCATGGCATATACAATGCAATCCACCTTACTTAGCTGCTCCAAAACTGTATGGTTAGCTTCAGGAAAAACCTACGAAGTAAGGTCGGTATCACCAGCTAGCAGTTAAAAAAATGTAGACAATGAATATAAATTTCAGAGATCATAGTAGCATACCAACTTTACATGATAATGAGCAATTATACACCATTTAAGTCCATGATGCTTATTAAATACTGACACATATTAATACACAAAGGCTCTTTTTTCTTAAAAAAAACATGAGGAAAAAAATGTCCAGCTCATCGGTTTGCAATTTTGCATCAATATTATGTCTTTACTTTTAGATGACCTTACTGAGCAGACAGAGTGCAGTTATTTGTCAAGGATATATTAGTGCAGCACTGGAAAAGCACTACTCAATGGTGTGATGCTCGCATTGCTGTACTTTCAACCTCACATAGCACAGCATGATTAACTGGGTCATAAGCAATAGAAATATATGTCGCGGTATATCATCATCACTTATAAATATAAAGTAAAATTTCATTAGATTAAGTTAACCTGTTGAATAATTTATTCTAAGGGGTTGTGATATTAGTTAAATAAAGTGACTAGAGTTTACGACCACTCACTTGCATTGAGAATAGACTGCAAGGCAGAGGCAAATCTAATAGTCAGGACAAATTTGATGTACAAAGTACTAACCTCATGCAATAGGTTGCAACCTTCACTTGACATGTAAAAGACACGCTTGATGCTTGAAGGAAGTGCAGTGCATGAATTGCAGTCCTTTCCAAAAGAGGAAAACAAAAGGTTAAGATATTAGCAAGCATATGAGAAACCAACAATTATGTATTAATGCCTGAAAATACCATACTATTTAGAGTACCTTGTCAACAACTTCTCTACGGCCATTGCTTGGATGTGATATTTCATTTTGGCCTCGGATAATAGTTTGATCCTGAAAATACAAAAAAAATCAGAAGGAATGCTCCATATTGATAAAAGAAGTAAGATAACACTTTTGTTTAGTATCACTGGATGTTATATTCACAGGAGCGATGTTGAAAATGAAGATAATCCGCCAGTTTCCGCATGCAAGAATGATTTTATTTTAATTGAAGGGGTGCAGATAAAATAACACCAGCATGAGGGCAAGTACCAACTTGTGTGAAAAAAACTTTGGTAATTGAGATTACCCATAGTTCACATCCCAGAGTAAGCCTGTCATTTGTGGATATTACTGGAAGCACAAGACTTTCTGCAGGGATTTGTGACACACGTGAAAACAAAAAGATCGCAGCATCCAAAGACTGGAAGAATATGCGTGCGCCAGCAAAAAAGAAATTCCCAATACTGCAAGAATATATGAAACAGCAGTCAGCGAAATAATTAGGCATGCTGGGAGAAACAGCAGTCAAATGATGCTCCCAATCCACTAGTAAACTGTAAGGTCAGGAGCAACATTGGGTTACGTTTATGTGCATCATACCATTAAATATATACATCAGTTGTAAGGGGGCAACAACAGTTTCATGTGGAAGCACACAATGCCAAGAATAATGATATACTGCAAAATTTCACCTTAGAAGAATCACCTGCCATTGGTGAAACAAAATGTTTCAACTGGTCGCCGAATGATCTGCAGAGAAGAAATTATGTCACAAATACAACAGGAAATAAATTGCAGTCACCAGCCTTATGAAAAAAATGTGTTTTCACAAAAACGATATGCTTCATAAATATACTATAGAGGAGCACACCTCATTATGAAAGTAGACCAAAAATGCACGGATTGTTTCCCTGTAGGGACGAGAGACGCCATCCCATAAAGAGTGTTCTCCTTCCACAATATGGTACCTATCGAATCAACAATTTAGCATAACTTGGTCACACAGAGCAGAACAATAACTAGCTAATTATCCAGTAAGGAAGTAATTATGAAGAAAGGTATATTTTGATCAGCACTAGAGGGAGTGTGGACCAGTTGCTACCACTCCAGCTTTGCTTCTGAAGGATCAAGAGGCAAACGGTGCCCAAGCAATCTCCGAACAGAGAGTGCTTCCAAAGTGCTTTCATCGGATAGTCTCAAGCATCTTGATCTTATGTCTCCCACAGCAGGTCCACCTAAGACATGAAGGCTAACGTTTAACATCAGAAAAGATTGGACTGTGATTGTTATTATTTCAGGTTATAGAAGCAAACGAATGATGATGTAGGAAATTTGGACTTACCAAGCACACGGACAATCTCAGCTGTGCTTCCACCATCATCAGAAACTGGTAGGACATGTGCAACCCGGGTAGTCACTTTCTTCAACTCTTCTACGACACCATTAAATGCTGTTCCACCTGGAACAAACCCAAAAGGTTATAACAATAAATACGCATACATTTAGGTCCTCATCCTGTAAGATGAGATGAGAGCCAGCCAGAAAAGAACCGGAACAAGCAGCTTAGAACATATGGAGACTACCATTGCTAAGTGCTGTTTTAGAAAGTGAAATATAAGTATGTTACTGAAATTCCTCTGATTGTTAAAGACATCCAATAGAACTATTTGAACATGTTTTCTCGAACAGAAGTATTAACACGAAACACTTTTGTGTCTATATGTATCCATGCCATGTCAAATATTGTTAGCCCAGCAACTAAACATGAACCAACAGAGGGGGGGGGGGGGGTACACGGAAGCAGTTTGGATCATGCATCAGCTCTACGAGATCATACAAGACCACAAGTTACCACATCTCCATCGAACACTGTATGTTCAGAGACAACTTTGCTAGTCTCCCAACTCTCCCCGCAAACAGTAGTGACGTATCCATGTCCAAAGTAGTGTATGTATAACAAGATAGAAAGTTCGTAATATCAGACATGACAATGTTCCCCCAAATCTCCAACTTCAAGTACACTCGTACAGTCACGAGGGCTCAGCCAATTGCAAACCCGTTCGGTCGCGGATTTGCACCTATTCATCATACGCACACGGCACGCCGATGGCACGGCGGCCTGGAAATGGCGATTGTCCTAGCCCGTCGAATCCCAACCAATTCACGCGCGTCGCCGAGTGCCACACGCCAGCGCGCGCTGAAAATGACCCAGTTCCGCGTACTCCCACCCACTACGCCGCGCGCAGGCGGTGCCACTGGCAACATCGCTCGTCAGAAGCGGAGAGTCACCTGAGAAGACGAGCAGGGACGGGGGAGCGGAGGCGGCGGCATCAGCTCCGGTGGCGGCCATGGCGCGAGGGAGCAGGGAGGAGGAGGCGGCGGATCTCCCTGGTGTGCGGAGGCGGACCCGGAGGTAGCAGGTTCCGGAAGAGGTGGCAGTGGCGGGGCCCGTGGTGGCCGCTGACGTGCGCGGCGTTATATAGGGTGGGGTGGCGAGGAGCGGCATCGGGTGGACGCCTGGACGGAGGAAGCTGCAGCCGCGCCCGCAGTGCATCAAACAGCGAGCAACCGGAATCCGCGCGCTCTCTCCCCCTCTCGCCTCGCCTGTGCCTCCTCGTGCTCGCCTCGCGCCACTCACCCTTCCCTTTGCGGCCGTTCCGGGGATTGGGCGCGGTGACGTGGCAGCTGCACACTGGCCGTGAGCAGGGTTTTATTTTTTTTGAGCAACAGTGGGCGTGTGAGAAGTGGATCGATCAACGGCCAGGCTATGGGCTCTGGGCTTTCATGGGTTTGGGACTCGATGATACATGCCAATTTGAACGAAATCACATTAAGGGCCTGTTCGGATCTCCTCTGACTTCTCAAAACTTCACATAACCAGCTTCTCCTCCTCGCTTCTAACTTCACCTGGCGATTGTAGGAACGTTCGGCTGCATCTGCAGCTTCTCGTAGAGCTGCAGCCCAGCTAGGATAGCTATGGCCTGTTAGGCGTACATTGGGCCTCCTGGATGCAGCCCAATTCAGAGGGGAACCAACCGATCGAGGACGAGCGTAGCTATTCGAGCGATTCTTTTTCTTTTCGTGACGGGATGCAACGAAGCGGTATTTTTGGCGGTGGCGGGTTTGCTGTAAATTGAGTGAACTCCATCTTCTTGTTTTGGTGGAGCTGGGCCGGTCGGGCTCTACGTTTTTGCACTGCGTTCGAAGCTAGCTTCTCGAATTTAGCTTCTAGGAGCCCATCCGTTCGGATCAAATTCTGTTGTGGAGTTGTTGGAGTTAAAAGTTGGAGAGGTTAAAAACAGGCCCTAAGGATTACTTCTTTGAAGATCACTCTCACATTCTCACGTTGCCACAACTGACGCATTGCATGTGTGTCATTTGTCATTAGAGTTTTCTTTTTTTTCATATATCCGTATTTTTAAAGCAATTTACATCTTAAATCATGCGTCCAAATGTTGAATTATTTTCGTCGTTGGATCCCTCATGTCGAGATCTTTAAAACTAGATTAGATCTTATGTTCATAGGTTTTGATGAATTTTTTTCACGAAAGCAAAACCGTGCCTCTCGCAAAAAAAACTTGTTTTTTCATTTTCGAGAGGCACGACCATGCCTCTAGCGAAATCAAAACCGTGCCTCTTACGGAAGCAAAAATGTGCCTCTCGTGAAAGAAAAAATAAAAAATGCGTTGTTTTTTCCCGTTTCGAGAGGTCCGGCCATGCCTCTCGCGAAAGCAAATTCGTGTCTCTCGCGGAAGCAAATCCATGCCACGTGTTTTTTCGTTTTTGAGAGGCACAGGTGTGCCTCTCGCGGAAGCAAATCCATGCCTCTCGTGCAAGAAAAATTGTGCTTTTAAAAAAAAACACGTTTTTTTCGCAAAAAAATGTTTTTTTCCGTCCAAGAGCCAAGGAAGACCGGTAAAAAACTGGAACGCCGAAAAAACCAGAAAAATATCACGTAAAAAGCCAAAAACGGGTGCGGAAAAATCCAAAGGGATCTCTTAAAGCCCGATACGCTGGTGACGGTTGAGAATGTGTCAAATGACGGCGCGTTGAAGTAATCGTTGGAATGCTCTCAAAAGAGCGCTTGCCAACTAGTTCCTCCCCAATTTGGACTTTGAGCGGGCTATGGGCCAGAATTAGCACCAAACTCCAAACTGTGGATTTAGCACCTGCTCCTTTTAGCCTGCAGGGACTATATCTCGCCTTACCGAGACGATAGGATGTCTCACCTAAGCATCTACAGTTTCATGTAATTTTCTAGGACGCGATGGACTTAAGGACACTAGAGCAGGCTCTTCACGGGTTTTTCCTTGGTTTTTCTATTTTTCAACCGTTTTCTTTGTTTCTTTCTCCATTTTCACTGTTTTTTATTTCCTTTCTTTTACTTTGGTTTTATTTATTCCTTTTCACGGTTTTCATTAGTTTTTTTATCTTTTTATCTTTGTTTTGCTCCTGGTTTTCTTTGTTTTCTCGGTTTTCAATGCCTTTTTCTTTGCTTTTATTTTCCTTCATTTTTCTTTGGTTTTGTTTTGTTTCTTTCCTGTTTTCATCTGTTTTTATTGTCTCCCCTCAGTTTTCATTGTTTATATATACATATTTTTTGGTATATATCTAATACTCTACATTTTTATAATACACATTCAACATTTTTTAATCACAAGTTTAACATATTTGAATACATGGTCAACATTTTTTTATATATACATTTTTTAATATTTTTCCAACCTTCGATTAAAAAAATTCAGTTATAAGATTAAAACAATTAATACATGGTCAAAAAAATTTTCTATACATTTTAAATTTTATTAAATGCTTGACTAATATATTCCAAATAAAAGATCAACATTTTCTTACTACATTGTCAACATTTTTGCTATGCACATTAAAAAAATCAAATGCTTGATTAACATTTTTAAATACGTATTCTTTTTTTTAATAATTGGTTAACATATATATACATGATAAAAATTCATAATTTTTTTAATGCAAGGTAAACATTTTTTTCTATACATATTTAACATTTTTCAAATGATTTATTAACATTTTTCAAATACTCCTTCCGTTCACTTTTATAAGTCATTTCAGACAACTCAAATTAAGTTGTTTTGCACTGTGTCTGAAATATCTACAAGACCTTATAAAAATGAACAGAAGGAGTACTTGTTTATTTATTTTTAATGTTTGATTACTATTTTAATATACATGATCAACTTTTTCATAATTTTATAAATACATGATAAGCATTTTTTCTAGATATTTAACATTTTTCAAATGCTTGATTAAAAAAATTCAAATACATGTTCAACATTTTTTCAGATGCTTGATTAAGAATTTTTTTAACACAAGATCAATCTTTTTATACATTTTCATATACGTGATAAACATTTTCTCTATACACATATAACTTTTTTTAAATGCTTGGTCAACATTTTTCAAATGTATTTATAGAGTTTTATTGTGATACATATTTAGAATGTTTTAAAGTATAAAGGAAATTAAAAAATGAAGAAAAAATAAAAGAAAGACGCGCCGCTGGGCTGGCCCATCTGGAGTTTCCCCAGACGCAAGGCTTGCCCTTTGTCTCACTTATAGCGAGAAATAGGGGTGCCCTTTTTAGGCGAATGCCCTTATGCATGTGTGCTCTAGTCTCGGGGCTGGAATGATGAATGTTTCATTATCCTCAATTCATCGTTATCCATAACATAGTATGCACTACTAACCTACAAAAGTGTCATGATTTCCTCTTCCCTTTCATGGTGATCGGGTGGTTGTTTGGTTTACAACAGAGAAACGTCACGCCAAATAATTGGCGTTGACCATGTGTGTTTGACAGCCTTTAGTTGGATGTCAATTTTTTGGATCTGCGCCAACTTTTTGGCTCCCTAAGCAGTTTTCTTCGCCAACTTTGTGTGAGACAACAGGAGCAAATTTATCCGCCAAATATTTGGCTATCCCCACATTGGTAAGGCTGAGGTTGGCGCAACCAAACAACCTCCAAACCCACGTGTGCTAGACAAGGTTACCAAAGGTTTAAGCGTTGGGCACACTCTCTCTCACGGGTTAATGGTTACTACTTGATAGATGCAAAGGTGCCTCGATATTTGATGAGTGGTTGCTAACATTTTCGGCGAAAGTCGACTTTGATGATCCGGCTACGACTATGCCAAGATGTCCTGCCTTAGCAATCTCTAAACCAACTCCGAGAGATTATTGATCATGTCGAAGCATGATCAACCTGACCATGCGGATCTATTTTCTACACGCAAACAAAGAACAACCAAGAAACAAAAATTGCAATCTGAATATTGCGAATATAAGAGGAAAGTTTTGCTAATCAAGTCGGGTTCTATGACGTCTTGGCATGGTCTTTGAACACAAACGAATGACGCGAGTTGCAGCTATGTCATACTTTGATCTAAACAAACACAGTCTAAAACAACGCCTTAAGGGTTTTATTTATAGGGGAAAAGAGAAGGGATATCGCATAGCCTTGGCAAGGTGGGACTAAAACACCTCCTGAGTCGTTTCCCCTGTAGTGTAGGATCTAAAACAACTTATGAAGTAGTATTTCAAAATTACATGGGTCTGGCCCAAAAATATGTTCGCACATCACCTATAATAAGCTATGGATGAAATTTATGAAAAGACATCTTGTATATTTCGTCCATGTCCTTGTATGTCATCATGGGGGCTTCAAAATTGCTATAAACTACACTAGAAACATCGTTCTTTTCCCCTTTGTGCGCACCTTCATCTTCATGCATTATCCTGCTTGATTGTTCATCCCTCTTGTCCATGCTAGGACCTTCATCAGTAATCATCACAAAGGTATCTAATTTAGGCATCATCATATTCTCATGAACGTTAGAATCATTACTAGGAAATGAAATTACCTGATAATTTAATTGGCGTGCGCGAGCTCTGATAATTGGTCCAGTATGTATAGTACCAGGGACTATGAGTGTAACTATGGTATTTATGCCCTCATCCTCCTCCCCTTCTTGAAATGAAGGCATCCTTGACATAAGCTCATCTTACTCACCTAAATGAGGCTTCAAATTTGCGATGTTTAAAGAGTGACTAACCCCAAAATCTATAGGCAACTCAAGTTTGTATGCCTTATCATTTATTTTCTCTAACACCTTGGCATTAGCTTTGACTTGTGTAATCAGAAAACCTATCCTTATGTAAATGTAACCAAACAAGATCTCTAGATGCAAAAACAACATCTTTTCTACCCTTATATCCAACAAGTTTTAACTTAGTATTCATACGCTCAATGTTTTCCTTTGTTAACTCATGTGTTTTTAAGATCAATTCAGCATGTTGTTTAGCATTAAAATTAACCTTCTCTAAAGATGAAAGAGGCAACAAATCAATAGGTGCATGAGGTAGGAAACCATACAAAATTTTAAAAGGGAGCATCTTAGTAGTAGAATGCAACAAACGATTATAAGCAAATTCAATATGAGGCAGATATTCTTCCCATATTTTTAGGCTATTCTTCAAAACAACCCTAAGCATAGTAGACAATGTTCTATTTACTACTTCAGTTTGTTCATCAGTTTGGGGTGGCATGTAGTACTCAAATGCAATTACGTCCCGAACTTAGCCCATAAACATCTCCAAAAGTGGCTAAAAAATTTAGTATCATGATCTAAAACAATATTATTTGGCACACCATGCAAGCTAATATTTTTTCACGGTATAAAGTGTGTCATTTTTGAAACGTTAGCAACAACATTGCTTTTATGACATGGTATAAAGTGTGTCATTTTTGAAAATATATTCGCAACAACAAATATGTTATCCCTCCCCTTCTTTGTTTGAGACTTTGAGGTAAACTTAAAACAAAGTCCATAGATGTATCCTCCCATCAAACACTAGATGCAGGCAACGGCATATATAAACCATGAGGATTGAGTCGTGACTTAGCTTTTTGACATGTAGTGTAGCGAGCAACAAAGCGCTCCACATCATGTCTCTGATACGTCTCCAACGTATCTATAATTTTTGCTTGTTTCATGATGTTATATTATCAATCTTGGATGTTTTACAATCATTTTATAGCAACTTTATACCATTTTTTGGGACTAATCTATTGACATAGTGCCCAAGTGCCAGTTGTTGTCTTTGCTTGTTTTTTACTTCGCAAAAAATCAGTACCAAACGGATCCCAGACACTGCAGGGATTTTTTCAGAATTTTTATGGACCAGAAGGAAGCAGATGGGCCAAAGATCACCAGAAGAGGGGGCCAGGGTGGCCACCCTCCACCAGGGCGTGCCAGAGGCCCCTGGCGCGGACTGGTAGAGGGTGGGCACCTCAGGCACCCCCTCAACCGACTATCGAGCCTATAAATTCCCAAATATTCAGAAAACCCTCGAGGAGTCGACGAAACATAATTATAGCTGTCGTAAGTTCCAAAACCTCGAGATCCAATCTAACACCATCATAGAGGGGTTCATGTTCTTCATAGGTGCCTCTTCGATGATGCGCGAGTAGTCCACCATAGACCTACGGGTCCATAGGAAGTAGCTAGATGGCTTCCTCTCTCTCTATGTTTCTCAATACAATGGTCTCTTGGAGATCTATTTGATGTAATGACTTTTGCGTGTGTTTGTTGGCATCCGATGAATTTTGAGTTCATGGTCAATTTCTATCCAGGAATATGATTTGAGTCTTCTTTGATCTCTTATTTGCCTGATTACTTATAGCCTCGCATTTCTTCTTTGAATCTTTGGTTTAGTTAGGCCAACTAGATCGATTTTTCTTTCCATGGGAAGAGGTGCTTTGTGATGGGTTCGATCTTGCGGTGTTCTTTCCCAGTGACACAGAGGGCAGCAAGACACACATGTATCGCTGCCATTAAGGATAAAAGGATGGGGTATATTCCTACATGAATAGATCTTGTCTACATCATGTCACCGTTCTTATTGCATTACTCCATTTTCCCATGAACTTAATACACTAGATGCATGCTGGATAGTGGTCGATGTGTGGAGTACTAGAAGTAGATGCAGAATCATTTCGGTCTACTTATCTTGGACATGATGCCTATATAATGATCATTGAATGGATATCGTCATGATTATTTGATCTTCTATCAATTGCCCAACAGTAATTTGTTCACCCACCGTGCGCTATACTCATGAGAGAAGCCACTAGTGAAACATATGGCCCATGGGTCTACTTTTCCAACATATTGCTTTCCGATCTACTATTTGCATATTTTGCTTTTAGATATATTAAACCAAAAATACCTTGCTGCACTTTTTGTTTACTTATTTTATTTTGTGTTCTTACGAGATCTATTTGTCAAAACTATCATTATCTAATCTATCTTATTACCGTAGAGAGCATGACAACCTCTCTTTCGCGTAGGGTTGCAAGCATTTGTTGTTTGTGTGTAGGTGTTTTTTACGTGGATGTGTGATCTTCCTCTACGGATTGATAACTTGGTTTCATAACTGAGGGGAATACTTACTATCGTTGTGCTGCATCATCCATTCCTCTTTGGGAAACTACTAACGCAGTCTCAAGCCACGTCAAAGGAATTTCTAGAGTTGTTGCCGGGGAGGAAGCAATCTCATCTACCAGGTTCCCAATCGCAAATCTCATATCCTTGCATTACATTATTTGCCATTTGCCTCTCATTTTTCTCTCCCCCACTTCACAAATTTCTCTTGTTTGCTTGCAATCTTGTTTGCGTAGTCACGATGACTCAAGAGAAAACCAAGTTGTGTGATTTTTCCAATACCAATAATAATGATTTTATTAGCACTCCTATTGCTCCTCCCGCCACTAGTGCGGAGTCTTGTTATATTAGTGTCGCTTTGTTGAATATTGTCATGAAGGTCAATTTTCTGGTACTCCTAATGAGGATGTCGCGTCCCATATAAACACCTTCGTGGAATTATGCAATATGAAAAAGGAAAAATATGTGCACAATGATATTGTGAAGTTGAAATTGTTACCTTTCTCCTTGCCGGACCATGCAAAATTTTGGTTTTCTTCTTTTCCTCGCAATCGTATCGCTTCTTGGGATAAGTGCAAGGACGCTTTTATTACTAAGTATTTTCCACCCGCGAAAATTATTTCCCTAAGAAATTGTCCTACTCATGGTTTAAATCTTTGGATGATCTTCCAAATTTTTTATGCGGGATTGAATTTTGTCTCTAGAAATATTTCAGATTCCGTCGCGGGTGGTACTTTTAAGGAAATTACTTTGGGTGAAGCTACCAAATTGCTATATAATATTATGGCAAATTATTCACAATGGCATGCTGAAAGAGCACCTACTAGTAAAAAGGTTAATTCGGTAGAAGAAATTAGTACTTTGAGTGAAAAATTTGATGCTCTTATGAAGTTGGTTGCTAGTAAAAATGCTCCCATTGATCTTAATGATGTGCCTTTGTCCACTTTGATTGAGAAAAATAGTGATTCCATAGATGTGAATTTCATCTCGCGAAACAACTTTAATAACAATGTTTATAGAGGTAATTTTAATCCTAGGCCTTTCCCTGGAAATTCCTCTAATAATTATGGTAATTCCTATGGAAATTCTTATAATAATAATAGGAACACCTTTGATATTGATAATATTTTAAAAGAATTTATCAATGCTCAAAAGTCTTTCAATACTATGATAGAAGAAAAGTTGAATAAGATTGATGATATATCTAGAAGAATTGATAGAATTTCCAATGATGTAGAAAATCTCAAATTGCATTCTTTTCCACCTAAGATCAATGAATCAATTAAGGCTTTATATGTTTCTATGGATGAATGTCATCGTTTTCTCATGACAGATGCCATGGGTAGGCTTATCGAAGGTGGTTGGGGTCGGAGGACGCCGACGGGCTCCGGGAGCGGGATTAGGTACAAGCGGCGAATGACACGTGATGTACCCATGTTTTGGGGCCCTCCGTAGGAGGTAATACCCCTAGTCCTGCCTGATCTAGTTGATCGATGGAAGAGGTTACAATCATGCTCCTTGAGCTGTTGTCTAGAGGTGGAAGAAGGAGCAGCCGGTTCCTCTTCCCTTGCTACGTGGGTGGATATGGGACGAAGTGTTCCTTCGCTGGTGTGCTTTCTTGCTTACCCCCTTTTGCATGGGGGGCTCCGGGGGGGGGTTTATAGTACAATCCCCTGGATTACAATATGAATAGAAGGCGACGGGAGGGCCCCAGCTGGCAGACTCTCTAGCCGATGCTACTTCTTGAGCATGCGTTGGTTTCCGTGAAGAGGAACGGGTGATGCAGCAAAGTAGATAAGTATTTCCCCGAGTTGTTGAGAACCAAGGTATCAATCCAGTAGGAGATACAAGCAAGTCCCCAATAGATGTACCTACACAAAGAATCAAACACTTGCACCCAACGCTATAAAGGGGTTGTCAATCCCTTCACGGTTACTTGCAAGGATGAGATATGATAGAGATAGATAGAATAGATTACTTGAACGGAAAGTAAAACAAACGGTAAAAAAATGCAGCAAAGGTATTTTTGGTCTTTTTGGTTTTAGATCTGAAAGTATAAGATGGAAAATAGACCCGGGGGCCATAGGTTTCACTAGAGGCTTCTCTCATGATGGCAAGTATTATGGTGGGTGGACAAATTACTGTTGAGCAATTGATAGAAAAGAGAATAACTATGAAGATATCCAAGGCAATGATTATGCATATAGTCATCACTTCCATGTCAAGTAGACCGAAACGATTCCGCATCTACTACTATTACTCCACACATCGACCGACTCCTGCCTGCATCTAGAGTATTAAGTTCATGAAGAACAGAGTAACGCATTAGGTAAGATGACATGATGTAGAGGGATAAACTCAAGAAATATGATGAAACCCCCATCTTTTTATCCTAGATGGCAACAATACAATACGTGCCTCGCTACCCCTACTTGTCACTCGGTGAGGACACCGCAAGATTGAACCCAAAACTAAGCACTTCTCCTATTGCAAGAATTACCAATCTAGTTGGCCAAACCAAACCAATAACTCGAAGAGACTTGCAAAGATATGAAATCATGCATAAAAGAATTCAGAAAAGACTCAAATAATATTCATAGATAATCTGAACATAAACCCACAATTCATCGAATCTCGACAAACACACCGCGAAAGAGTATTACATCGGATAGATCTCCATGAAGATCATGAAGAACATGATATTGAAGAGCAAAGAGAGAGAAGAATCCATATAGCTACTAGCTATGGACCCGAAGGTCTGTGGTGAACTACTCATGCATCATCGGAGGGGCAATGGAGTTGATGTAGATGCCCTCCCTGATTGAATCCCCCTCCAGCAGATTACCGGAAAAGGCTCCAAGATTGGATCTCACGGGAACCGAGGCTCCTGGCGGCGGAAAAGTGTTTTCGTGGCTCTCTCTGGTATACAGGAAATATTTGTGAATTTATAGACCAAGAAATAGGGTTAGGGGAGCTACCGTGGACCCACAAGCCAGGGGCACCCCCCTAGGGCACGCCCATGTGGCTTGTGGCCACATGGCTGCTCTCGTGACTTCATCTCCAAGTCTTCTGGGTTGCTTCTGGTCCAAGAAAAATTATTCCGAAGATTTTATTCTGTTTGGACTCCGTTTAATATTCCTTATATGCAATACTCAAAACAAGGAAAAAACAGAAACTGGCACTAGGCTCTAGATTAATAGGTTAGTCCCAAAAATAATATAAAATAGCATATTAATGCATATAAAACATCCAAAACAGGTAATATAATGGCATGGAACAATTAAAAATTATAGATATGTTGGAGACGTATCAAGCATCCCCAAACTTAATTCCTACTCGTCCTCGAGTAGGTAAATGATAAAAACAGAATTTTTGATGTGGAATGCTACCTAACATATTTATCCTTGTAATATTCTTTATTGTGTCATGAATATTCAGATTCGTAAGATTCAAAACAATAGTCTAATATTGACATAAAAATAGTAATACTTCGAGCACACAACCAAGGCAATCGTGTCCTTTTGAAATAACATGGCCTTAGAAAGTTATCCCTACAAAATCATATGGTCGGGCTGTGCTCCATCTTCCCCACACAAAGTATCTAAATCATGCACAACCCCGATGAACAAGTCAAGCAATTATTTCACACTTTTGGTGTTCTCAAACCTTTTCAACTCTCACGCAATACATGAGCGTGAGCCATCGATATAGCACTATAGGTGGAATAGAATATGGAGGAGGTGCAAGGAAAAAGGGAGAAGATAGTCTCACATAAACTAGGCATATCAACGGGCTATGGAGATGCCCATCGATAGATATCAATGTGAGTGAGTAGGGATTGCCATGCAACAAATGCACTTAGAGCTATAAGTGTATGAAAGCTCAAAAAGAAAAGTAAGTGGTCGTGCAAGATGAATATCCACTAGTTATATGGAAGTGACAAAATAGGAGACTCTCTATCATGAAGATCATGGTGCTACTTTGAAGCACAAGTGTGGAAAAAGATAGTAGCAATTGTACCTTCTCTATTTATCTCATTTTTTATTTTGGTGGGCATCTTGTTGGGGAACGTTGCATGGGAAACAAAAAATTTCCTACGCACACGTAATATCTATCCATGGTGATGAGCATCTACGAGAGGGAGAGTGGATCTACATACCCTTGTAGATTGCTAACGGGAAGCGTTAAGAAACACGGTTGATGTAGTCGAACGTCTTCGTGATCCAAATCACCGAGCGTTCCGCGATCCCATCATGATCCATCTCGCGATCCAATCACGATCCGTCCCGCGATCTCATCATGATCCGTCCCGTGATCCAATCACGAATCGTCTTGCGATCTTGATCGAAATTGGAGGGGAGGAGGAAGCCTCAAACCCTCAAGGTTTGGTCGAAATTGGAGGTGGAGGAGTCCTACTCCAGTCCTATTAGGAGTAGGATTCCTCCTTTCCACTTGAAAACTCTTTCCACCTCTCCACCTTTGGATTTTTTTCCTTCTCAAACCACTCCAGCCTCATGGGCCCTTAGAGGAGGCTTCGGCCAGCCCACCAGGGGCTGTTTTACCTCCTCGCACCGCCCATGTAGCCTCTTGGGTCGAGACACCCCTCCCGATGGTCCCCCCGTACCCTCCTGGCACTCTAGGTATAATACCGATGAGCCCGAAACTTTTCCGGTGACCAAAACAGGACTTCCTATATATCAATCTTTACCTCCGGACCATTTTGGAGCTCATCGTGACGTCCGGGATCTCATCCGGGACTCTGAACAACCTTCGGTCACCACCATACATAACTCTATACTACCGAAACATCACCGAACCTAAAGTGTGCAGACCCTGCGGGTTCGAGAACTATGTAGACATGACCGAGACACCTCTATGGTCAATAACCAATAGCGGGAACAAGATTCCCATACTGATTCCTACATATTCTACGAAGATCTTTATCGGTCGAACCTCTGTGTCAAGGATTCAGTTAATCTCGTATGATGTTCCCTTTGTTCTTCGGTATGTTACTTGCCCGAGATTCGATCATCGGTATCTCCATACCTAGTTCAACCTCGTTACCGGCAAGGGTCTTTACTTGTTACATAATACAAGATCCCGTGGATAACACTTAGTCACATTGCTTGCAAGGCTTATTGTGATGTTGTATTATAGAGTGGGCCCTGAGATACCTCTCCATCACACGGAGTAACAAATCCCATTCTTGATCCATGCCAACCTGACAGACACCCTCAGAGATACCTGTAAAGCACCTTTATAGTCACCCAGTTACATTGCGATGTTTGATATACACAAGGTACTCCTCCGGTGTCAGTGAGTTGCATGATCTCATGGTCATAGGAACAAATACTTGACATGCAGAAAACAGTAGCAATAAACTGACACAATCATATGCTATGTTTTGTAGTTTGGGTCTTGTCCATCACATCATTCTCCTAATGATGTGATCCCGTTATCAAATGACATCTCATGTCCATGGCTAGGAAACCTTGACCATCTTTGATCAACGAGCTAGTCTATTAGAGGCATACTAGGGACATGGTGTTGTCTATGTATCCACACATGTATCTGAGTTTCCGATTAGTACAATTATAGCATGGATAATAAAAGATTATCATGAACAAGGAAATATGATAATAACCAATTTATTATTGCCTCTAGGGCATATTTCCAACAGCCTCCCACTTGCACTAGAGTCAATAATCTAGTTCACATCACCATGTGATTCGCATTGTTATGAATCTAACACCCAATGAGTTCTGGGGCTTGATCATGCTTTGCATGCGAGAGAGGTCTTTTAGTCAACGGGTCTGCGACATTCAGATCCGTGTGTACTTTGCAAATCTCTGTGTCATACTGTAGACACTGCTACCACACTCCACTTGGAGCTATTGCAAATGGCTGCTCCACTATACGTATCGAGATTGCTACTCAGAGTCATCCGGATTGGTGTTAAATTTCGCATCGACGTAACCCTTTACGACGAACTCTTTATCACCTCCATAATCGAGAAATATTTCCTTAGTCCTCTAGTTACTAAGGATAATGATGATTGCTGTCCAGTGATCCACTCCTGAATCACTTTTGTACCCCTTGACGGACTCATGTTAAGGCACACACAGGTGCGGTACACATCATGGCATACTATACAGAGCCTATGTCTAAGGCATTGGGGATGACGTCGATAACTTTCTCTTTCTTCTGCCATGGTCAAGCTTTGAGTCTCACTCAACTTCACACCTTACAAATCAGGCAAGAACTCTTTCTCCGACTGATCCATTTTGAACTCTTTCAAAATCTTGTCAAGGTATGTACTCATTGAAAGTCTCATCAAGCATCTTGATCTATCTCTATAGATCTTTATGCTCAACAATTAGGTAGCTTTATTCAGGTCTTCCTTTGAAAAACTCTTTTCAAACAACTGTTTGTGCTTTCTAGAAATTCTACATCATTTTCGATCAATAATATGTCAACCACATATGCTTATCAAAAATTCTATAGTGCTCCCACTCACTTTATTGTAAATACAAGTTTCTCATAAACTTTGTATAGACTCAAAAACTTTGATCACCTCATCAAAGCATACATTCCAACTCCGAGATGCTTGCTCCAGTCCATAGAAGGATCACTGGAGCTTGAACACCTTTTAGCATCCTTAGGACTGACAAAACCTTCTGGTTGTATCTCATACAAGCTTTCCTCAAGGAAGGAAATGATGTTTTTGACATCCATCTGCCAGATTTCATAATTGAAAAATGCAGCAACTGCTAACATAATTCCAACAGACTTTAGCATCGCTACGAGTGAGAAAGTCTCATTGTAGTCAACTCCTTGAACTTGGCGGAAACTTCTTTGCGACAAGTCGAGCTTTATAAATGGTGACGTTCACCATCAACGTGTGTCTTCATCTTAAAGGTCCATTTGTACTCAACAACCTACCGTCCAACAAGCAAGTCTACCAAAGTCTCTACTTGGTTTTCATACATGGATCCTTTCTCGGATTTCATGGCCTCTAACCATTTGTCTGAATCCGGGCCCATCATCGCTTCTCCATAGCTCGCAGGTTCATCGTTGTCCAACAACATGACCTCCAAGATAGGGTTGTCGTACCACTCAGGAGCAATACGTGTCCTTGTCGACCTACGAGGTTCGATAGTAACCAGATCCGAAGCTTCATGATCATCATCATTAACTTCCTCTTCAACTGATGTAGGCTCCACAGAAACATCTTTCTGCTCCGCGCTACTCTCTGGTTGAACAAAGGTTCAACAACCTCATCAAGTTCTATCTACCTCCCACTCAATTCTTTTGAGAGAAACTCTTTCTCGAGAAAGGACCCAGTTTTAGCAACAAACACTTTGTACTCGGATCTGAGATAGAAGCTATACCCAATTGTTCTTAGGGTATTCCATGAAGATGCATTTGTCCGCTTTGGGTTCGAGCTCATTAGGTGAAAACCTTTTTCACATAAGCGTCGTAGCCCCAAACATTAAGAAATGACAGCTTAGGTTTCTATCAAACCATAATTCATATGGTGTCATCTCAACGGATTTAGATGGTGCCCTATTTAAAGTGAGTGTAGTTGTCTCTAATGCATAACCCCAAAATGATAGTGGCAAAACGATAAGAGACATCATAGTATGCACCATATCCAATATAGCACGACTATGACATTCGGACACACCATCACACTATGGTGTTCCAGGTGGCGTGAGTTGTGAAACAACTTTCACATTGTCTAAAGTTGTATGCCAAACTTATAACTCAGATATTCACCTCCATGATCATATCGTAGATATTTTTATATTCGTGTCACGATGATCTTAAACTTCACTCTGAATTTGTTTGAACTTTTCAAACGTTTCAGACATGTGTTTTGTTAAGCAAATATACTCATATATACTCAAATCATTAGTGAAGGTAAGGAAAATAATGATATCTACTACACACTACAACACTCATTGGATCGCATACATCAACATGTATTATTTCCAATAAGTTACTAGCCCGCTCCATCATACTGAAAATGGGGTCTGTAGCCATCTTGCCCAAGAGGTATGGTCCACATGTCTCGATCCATTCGAAACCAAATGAGTCCAAAGATCCATCAACATGGAGTTTCTTCATGTGATTTATACCAATATGACATTTAGCGGCAGTGCCACAAGTATGTGGTACTATCATTATTAACTTTGTATCTTTTGGCATCAATGTTATGAACATGTGTATTACTACGATCAAGATTCAACAAACCATTCTCACTGGGTGCATGACCATTAAAGGTATTATTCATGTAAACAGAATAACCATTATTCTCTAACTTAAATGAATAAACTTGTTGCAATAAACACGATCTAATCACATTCATGCTCAACACAAAACACCAAATAACATTTATTTAGGTTCGTCACTAACCCCGAAGGTAGAGAGAGCGTGCGATGTTGATCACATCAACCTTGGAAACATTTCCAACACACATCGTCACCTCACCCTTAGCTAGTTCTCCGTTTATTTTGTAGCTTTTATTTCGAGTTACTAACATTTAGCAACCGAACTGGTATCCAATACCTAGGTTCTACTTGGAGTACTAGCAAGGTACACATCAATAACACGTATATCAAATGTACTTCTGTCGACGTTGCCAGCCTTCTTATCTACCAAGTATATTGGGTTGTTCCGCTTCAGTGACCGCTCTCCTCATAATCGAAGCACTTAGTCTCGGGTTTGGGTTCAACTTTGGGTTGCTTCACTAGAGCAGCAACTGACTTGCCATCCATGAAGTTTCCCTCCTTGCCCTTGCCCTTCTCGAAACTTGTGGTTTTACTAACCATCAACATTTGACGCTCCTTCTTGATTTCTACCTTCGCGGTGTCAAATATCACGAACAGCTCAGGGATCATTATTTCTATCCCTGGCATTTTATAGTTCATCACCAAGTTCTAGTAGCTTAGTGACAGTGACTTGGAGAACTATATCAATCACGATCTTATCTGGAAGATCAACTCCCACTCGATTCAAGCGACTGTAGCATTCAAACAATCTGAGCACATGCTCAATGATTGAGCTATTCTCTTTCATCTTGCAGGCAAAGAACCTTGTTGGAGATCTCATATCTCGCAACACGGGCACGAGCCTGAGATCCTAATTTTAGCTGTTAGAACATCTCATATGTTCCGTGATGTTCAAAACGTTTCGGAGCCTCATTTCTAAGCCATAATGCATGACGCACTAAACTATCAAGTAGTCATCAGAACGTGCTTGTCAGATGTTCACAACATCTACAGATGACGCTAGAGGGCGCACCGAGCGGCACATTAAGGACATAAGCCTTCTGTGTAGCAATGAGGACAATCCTCAGATCACGGACCCAGTCCAAAATATTGCTACAATCATGTTTCAACTCTATTTCTCTAGGAGCATATAAAAATTCAAGGGAGCTACAACGTGAGCTACAACATAATTTGCAAAGACACTACTGACAATGTTCATGATAATGAGTTCAATTAATCATATTACTTAAGAACTCTCACTCAAATTGACATCCCTCTGGTCATTCGAGTGATACATGATCCAAATTCACCAACTCAAGTCCGATCATCACGTGAGTTGAGGTGGTTTCAATGGTGAACACCATCATGTTGATCATATCTACTATATGACTCATGTTCGACCTTTCGGTCTCTTGTGTTCCAAGGCCATGTCTGTACATGCTAGGCTCGTCAAGTATAACCCCGGTGTTCTGCATGTGCAACACTGGCTTGCACCCGTTGTATGTGAACATAGAGTCTATCACACCCGATCATCACGTGGTGTCTCGACACGACGAACTTTCGCAGCGGTGCACACTCGGGGAGAACACAATTGATCTTGACATTTTAGTGAGGGATCACCTTATAATGCTACCGTCGTCCTAAGCAAAACAAGGTGCATAAAAGGATTAACATCACATGCAAATCATAAGTGACATGATATGGCCATGAACTTGTGCTTTTGATCTCCATCTTGAAAGCACCGGCATGATCTCCATTGTCACTGGCATGACACCATGATCTCCATCATCTTGATCTCCATCACGTGTCGCCATCTGGGTTGTCGCGCCCACCATGCTTCTACTACTATTGCTACCGTTTAGCGATAAAGTAAAACATTACATAACGCTTAATGATTGACACGCAGGTCATACAATAATGAAATACAACCCTATGGCTCCTGCCAGTTGCCGTACTCATCGACATGCAAGTCGTGATATTCTATACAACACATGATCATCTCATACATCACATATATCTCATCATGTAATTGTCCATATCACATCACAACATACCCTGCAAAAACAAGTTAGACGTCCTCTAATTGTTGTTGCATGTTTTACGTGGCTGCTACGGGTATATAGCAAGAATAATTCTCACCTATGCAAAGACACAACGGTGATACATAAGTTGCTTTTCAACCTTCTCGAGGACCGTCGAATCCGATCCAACTAAAGTAGGAGAAACAAACACCCGCCAGCCATCTTTGTGCAATGAAGTTACACGTCAGTCGATAGAACCGGTCTCTCGTAAGCGTATGAGTAAGGTTGGTCCGGGCCGCTTCATCCCACAATACCGCTGAACCAAAACACGACCAAGGGAGGAAGCAATCTAAGCATCAACGCCCACAAACTCTTTGTGTTCTACTCAAGATCTCATCTACACATAGACCTAGCTCATGATGCCACTGTTGGGGAACGTTGCATGGGAAACAAAAATATTCCTACGCACACGCAAGATCTATCCATGGTGATGAGCATCTACGAGAGGGAGAGTGGATCTACATACCCTTGTAGATCGCTAAGCAGGAAGCGTTAAGAAACGCGGTGGATGTAGTCGAACGTCTTCGCGATCCAAATCGCCGAGCATCCCGTGATCCCATCACGATCCATCTCGCGATCCAATTACGATCCTTCCCACGATCTCATCACGATCCGTCCCACGACCCAATCATGAATCGTCTCGCGATCTTGATCACGGTCCTTCCGATCTAGCGTCGAATGGATGGCACCTCCGCGTTCAGCACACGTACAACTCGATGACAGTCTCCGCCTTCTTGATCCAGCAAGAGGGAATGGAGAGGTAGATGAGTTCTCCAGCAGTGCGACGTCGTTGCGGCAATGATGGTGGAGCTATTCCAGCAGGGCTTCGCCTAAGCACTGCTAAAAACCGATCTAGAGGAGAAACTGCGATCTAGAGGAGAGGTAGCACATGGCTCTTAGGTTTAACTTTTCCCTCTAAATCCTCTAGTATATATAGGAGGGAGGGAGGGGAGGAGGCAGCCTCAAACCCTCAAGATTTGGTCGAAATTGGAGGTGGAGGAGTCCTACTCCAATCCTATTAGGAGTAGGATTCCTCCTTTTCACTTGGAAACTTTTTCCACCTCTCCACCTTTGGATTTTTTCCTTCTCAAACCACTCCAGACGCATGGGCCCTTAGAGGAGGCTTAGGCCAGCCCACCAGGGGCTGGTTTACCTCCTCCCACAGCCCATGAAGCCTCTTGGGTCGAAATACCCCTCCCGATGGTCCCCAGGTACCCTCCCGGCACTCCCGGTACACTACCGATGAGCCCGGAACTTTTCCGGCGACCAAAACAGGACTTCCTATATATCAATCTTTACCTCCGGACCATTCTGGAGCTCCTCGTGACATCCGGGTTCTCATCCGGGACTCCAAGCAACCTTCGGTCACCACCATGCATAACTCTATACTACCGAAACGTCACCAAACCTTAAGTGTGCAGACCCTACGGGTTCGAGAACTATGTAGACATGACCGAGACACCTCTATGGTCAATAACCAATAGCGGGCCCTAGATGACCATATTGGTTCCTACATATTCTACGAAGATCTTTATCAGTCGAACCTCTATGTCAAGGATTCAGTCAATCCCGTATAACGGTCCCTTTGTTCTTCGGTACGTTACTTGCCCGAGATTCGATCGTCGGTATCTCCATACCTAGTTCAACCTCGTTACCGGCAAGTCTCTTTACTCGTTCCGTAATACAAGATCCCATGGCTAACACTTAGTCACATTGCTTGCAAGGCTTGTTGTGATGTTGTATTACCGAGTGGGCCCTGAGATACCTCTCCGTCACACGGAGTAACAAATCCCAGTCTTGATCCATGCCAACTCAATAGACACCCTCGGAGATACCTGTAGAGCACCTTTATAGTCACCTAGTTACGTTGCGACGTTCGATACACACAAGGCACTCCTCCGATGTCCGTGAGTTGCACGATCTCAAGGTCATAGGAACATATACTTGACATGCAGAAAACAGTAGCAATAAACTGACACGATCATATGCTACGTTTTTAGTTTGGGTCTTGTCCATCACATCATTCTCCTAATTATGTGATCCCGTTATCAAATGACATCTCATGTCCATGACTAGGAAACCATAGCCATCTTTGATCAACGAGCTAGTCTATTAGAGGCATACTAGGGACATGGTGTTGTCTATGTACCCACACATGTACCTGAGTTTCCGATTAATACAATTATAGCATGGATAATAAACGATTATCATGAACAAGGAAATACGATAATAACCAATTTATTATTGCCTCTAGGGCATATTTCCAACACATCTTTTGCCTCCTTTTTTATTTGGGCTTTGTTGGCCTCTTTTATTTTTTGTAAAGTCCGGATACTCATCCCAACTTGTGAGGGAGTCATGGATTCCATCCTCCTTTTCTCACACGGGACAATTCTCTATTAACGAAAATCATCACACTTTTATTTACTTACAACACGATACCTAAAACAAAATATAACTCTATATGCAAGATGAAGTGATGGTGCATGTCATGAAAAACTGAATAGTGGAAGTTGCATGGCAATATATCTCGGAATGGCTATGGAAATGACATAATAGGTAGATATGGTGGCTGTTTTGAGTAAAGTGTATGGTGGATGTTTTGAGGAAGGAGGGTTTGATGTACCGGCAAGAGTTGCGTGGTACTAGAGAGGCTAGCAAAGGTGGAATGGTGAGCGTGCGTATAATCCATGGACTCAACATTAGTCATAAAGAACTCACATACTCATTGCAAAAGTCTATTAGTTATCAAACAAAGCATTAGACACGTGCTCCTAGGGGATAGGTTGGTAGGAGTTAACCATCGCGCGCTCCCGACCCTCACACAAAGGTTGACAATCATTAAACAAATCATGCTCCGATTTTGTTACTTAATGGTTCACCATACGTGCATGCTACGGGAATCACAAACTTTAACACAAGTATCTCTTCCACTACTCACTAGCATGACTCTCGTATTACCTTCTCTATTATCTCAAAACTATATGCAAGGAATCAAACTTCTCATAGTATTCAATGCACTTAATATGAAATTTTTTATTATATCCCTCTTGGATGCCCATTATATTAGGACTAAATTCATAACCTAAACAAATTACCATGCTGTTTTAAGAAACTCTCAAAATAATATAAGTGAGGTATGAGAGTTCAACAATTTCTATAAAATATAACACCACCATGCTCTAAAAAGATATAAGTGAAGCACTAGAGCAATATTGCCTAGCTCAAAAGATATAAGTGAAGCACATAGAGTATTCTAATAAATTGATGATTTAGCATGTCCCTTTTCAAAAATATGTGTGCAGTAAGGATGATTTTGGCAAACTAAAAAGCAAAGACTCATATCATACAAGACACTCCAAGCAAAACACATATCATGTGGTGAATAAAAATATAGCCTCAAGTAAATTTACCGATGGATTGAAGACGAAAGAGAGGATGCCTTCCGGGGCATCCCCAAGCTTAGGCTTTTTGGTATCCTTGAATATGGATTGGGGTGACTTGGTCATCCCCAATCTTAGGCTCTTGCCACTCCTTATTCCATAGTCCATCAAATCTTCATCCAAAACTTGAAAACTTCACAACACAAATCTCAACAGAAAACTCATAAGATCCGAAAAATAAATCACCACTTTAGGTACTTTTGTGAACTCATTCTTTATTTATATTTGTGTAATACCTACTGTATTCTAAATTCTCCATGGTTCATACCCCCTGATACAACCCATAGATACATCAAATAAGCAAACAACACAAAGAAAACAGAATCTGTCAAAAACAGAATAGTCTGTAGCAATCTATAGACTTTGAATACTTCGATAACTCTAAAAATTCGGAAAAAATAGGAACATCAGGGAAATTTATATATCAATATTTTGTAAAACGTTCAGATCAAAATAACGTTCCAGTGAATTTATAAAAATTCTGGACTGAGCACAAAAGTTTCTGTTTTTCAGCAAAATCAAATTGCAAACACCGTAGACCATCCCAAAGGTCTTACTTGGATCAAACACTAATTTAAACAATAAAATCACAATTATTAAAGAATTAATAATGTTCAAAACACACCAAATATGAAACAAAAAAACGTAAAGGAAAATAAAATTGGGTTGCCTCCCAACAAGTGCTATTGTTTAACGCCCCTAGCTAGGCAAAACGCAATAGATCTAAGTATTATCATCTTTGGTATGCTATCCATAAGTAGCTCTCATAATAGATTCATAAGGTAATTTTCTTTTCTTTTTAGGAAAGTGTTCCATAACTTTCCTTAATGGGAATTGGAATCTAATATTCCCTTCCTTCATATCAATAATTGCACCAATTGTTCTAAGGAAAGGTCTACCAAGAATAATAGGACATGTAGGATTGCAATCTATATCAAGAAAAATGAAATATATGGGCGCATAATTCCTATTTGCAACAATAATAACATGATTAATCCTTCCCATAGGTTTCTTTATAGTGGATTCCGCAAGATGCAAATTTAAGGAACAATCATCGAATTCACGGAAACCTAGCACATCACATAAAGTTTTTGGAATCGTGGAAACACTAGCACCAAATCACACAAAGCATGGCACTAATAATATTTAATCTGAATCTTAATAGTAGGTTCCCACTCATCATATAGCTTTCTAGGTATAGAAACTTCCAACTCAAGTTTTTCTTCAAAAGATTTCATCATAGCATCAACAATATGTTGTAAAAGCTTTGTTTTAATTTTAAGCACGAGGAGAATTCAACATGGATTGAAACAAGGAAATACAATCAATTAAAGATCATATATCATAATTAAAGTCCTTGAAATCGAAAAGAGTGGGTTCATTGCCATTTAAAGTTTTGACCTCTTCAATCCCACTTTTATCAATCTTTGCATTAAGATCTATAAACTCTGAATCAGTGGGACGCCTTTTAACTAAAGTTAACTCATCTCTAGTCCCATCTTTATGAAGATTAACATTGGAAAACAAAGATTCAATAGGAGTCACATCAATCACTTTAAGATCTTCATCAATATTATCACGAGAACACACTTTTTCAAGCTATTCACGCTTAACACGTATTCTAGCGGTTCTTTCCTTACACTCATCAATAGAAATTACATAGATTTTAAAGACTCATTAATGTCATGCTTGGGTGAAATGGATCTAATTTTTAAAGAATCAATCTCAAGAGAAATTCTATCAACGTTCCTAGCCAAATCATCAATCTTGAGCAAATTTTCTTCAATCATAGCATTGAAACCTTTTTGTGTAATAATGAATTCTTTAATATTATTCTCAAGATCAGAGGGCATCTTATTATAATTTCCATAAGAATTGCTGTAGGAATTACCATAATTATTAGAGGAATTACTAGGAAATGGCCTAGCATTGAAATTACCTCTATAAGCGTCATTACCAAAATTGTTCCTACCAACAAAATTCACATCCATAGATTAATTATTATTTCCAACCAAAGAAGACAAAAGGCATATCATTAGGATCAATAGGAGCAATCTTACTAGCAAACAATTTCATCAATTCATTCATCTTTTCACTCAAAGTATTAATCTCTTCAATAGCATGGACCTTTTTACTAGTAGGAGATGCTTCGGTGTGCCACTGAGAGTAATTTGCCATAATATTATCTAGGATTTTAGTAGCTTCTCCTAATGTGATTTCCATAAAAGTACCACCCGCTACGGAATCTAAGAGATTCCTAGAAGCAAACTTCAATCTAGCATAGAAAATTGTATAATCATCCATAAACTCAAACCATGCGCGGGGCAATTCCTAATCATAAGTTTCATCCTCACCCAAGATTGTGCAACATGCTCATGATCAAGTTGCGTAAAATTCATTATATCGTTCCTAAGGGAGATGATCTTAGCAGGCGGAAATTACTTGGAAATAAAAAGCATCTTTACACTTATTCCATGAATCAATACTATTTTTAGGCAAAGATGAAAACCAAGTTTTAGCACGATCTCGTAGTGAGAACGGGAATAGCTTCAATTTAATAATATCATTATCCACATCTTTCTTCTTTTGCATATCACACAACTCAACGAAAGTATTTAGATGGGATGCATCATCTTCATTAGCAAGGTCAGAAAATTGTTCTTTCATAACAAGATTGAGCAAAGCAACATTAATTTCATAAGATTCCGCACTAGTGGTGGGAGCAATCGAAGTACTAATAAACTCATTATTATTAGTGTTGTAAAAGTCACACAACTTGGTGTTCTCTTGAGTCATCGTGACAAAGCAAGCAATCTAGCACACAAGCAAGCAAAAACCAAACGAAAAGATGAACGAAAAAGGGCGAATAAAAAGGCAAATCTTTTTGGAAAATCGTTTTAGAAGTGGGGGAGAGGAAAACGTGAGGCAAATGGCAAATAATGTAAATGCAAGAGACGAGTTTGTGATGGGTACTTGGTAGGCTTGATGTAGATCTTCCCGGCAACGACACCAGAAATTGGCAAGTTGACGGGAGAGTTCTTATCCTGACTTGCTATGTATCTCCCCGACAACGATGCCAGAAATCCTTCTTGCTACATCTCGAGCATGCGTTGGTTTCTGTGAAGAGGAACGGGTGCTGCAGCAAAGTAGATAAGTATTTCCCTTATTTGTTGAGAACCAAGGTATCAATCCATTAGGAGATAGAAGCAAGTCCCCAATAGATGTACCTACACAAAGACTCAAACACTTGCACCCAACGCTATAAAGGGCTTGTCAATCCCTTCACGGTTACTTGCAAGGATGATATTTGATAGAGATAGATAGAGTAGATTGCTTGAACGGAAAGTAAAACAAAAGGTAAACAAATGCAGCAAGGTATTTTAAGTATTTTTGGTTTTAGATCTGAAAGTATAAGATGGAAAATAGACCCCGGGGCCATAGGTTTCACTAGAGGCTTCTCTCATGATGGCAAGTATTACGGTGGGTGAACAAATTATTGTCGAGCAATTGGTAGAAAAGCGAATTATTATGAAGATATCCAATGCAATGATTATGCATATAGGCATCACGTCCATGTCAAGTAGATTGAAACAATTTTGCATCTACTACTATTACTCCACACATCGACCGACTCCTGCCTGCATCTAGAGTATTAAGTTCATGAAGAACAGAGTAACGCATTAGGTAAGATGACATGATGTAGAGGGATAAACACAAGCAATATGATGAAAACCCCATCTTTTTATCCTCGATGGCAAAAATACAATACGTGCCTCGCTACCCCTACTTTGTCACTGGGTGAGGACACCGCAAGATTGAACCCAAAACTAAGCACTTCTCCTATTGCTAGAATTACCAATCTAGTTGGGCAAACCAAACCTATAACTTGAAGAGACTTGAAAATATATGAAATCATGCATAAAATAATTCAGAAAATACTCAAATAATATTCATAGATAATCTGAACATAAATCCACAATTCATCGGATCTCGACAAACACACCGCAAAAGAGTATTACATCAAATAGATCTCCATGAAGATCATGAAGAACATGGTATTGAAGAGCAAAGAGAGAGAAGAAGCCATCTAGCTACTATCTATGGAACCGAAGGTCTATGGTGAACTACTCACGCATCATCGGAGGGGCAATGGAGTTGATCCAGATGCCCTCCGTGATCGAATCCCCCTCCGACAGATTAACGGAAAAGGCTCCAAGATTGGATCTCACAAGAATCGAGGCTCCTAGCAGCGGAAAAGTGTTTTTGTGGCTCTCTCTGGTATATAGGGAATATTTTTGAATTTATAGGCCGAGAAATAGGGTTAGGGGAGCTGCCGTGGGCCCACAAGCCAGGGGGCGCGACCCCCTAGGGCGCGCCCCTATGGCTTGTGGCCACATAGCTGCTCTCCTGACTTCATCTCCAAGTCTTCTGGGTTGCTTCTGGTTAATATTCCTTATCTGCAATACTCAAAAACAAGGAAAAAGACAAAAAACTGGCACTAGGCTCTAGATTAATAGGTTAGTCCCAAAAATAATATAAAGTAACATATTAATGCATATAAAACATCCAAAACAAATAATATAATAACATGGAGCAATCAAAAATTATAGATACATTGGAGATGTATCAGTCGGCCGTGGCCCCCCGACTGTAGGGTCCCGTCATTGGTAGGGCCCGCCGGCTGCGCGGTCCCGTGGAGGGCCGGAGATGGCCGCTCGGTAGGTCCCAACGCCGGTTGCTTTGCATTACAGGTCGTACTCCGAGGCGTCGTCTTGCGGTAGCCGGTCGGGGTTAGCGGTACAACCGGCTACATTGTAGCCACGCCGGGGTAGGTAATGGAGTGGTTGGAGGCATGCCGACACTGTTGGAGGCCTGGTCGCGGTCAACCGGAGTTAGAGTCACTCTTGCCTTCACTGTGGCCATACAGGCGCTGACCCCCCATGGGATGGGGGCCACTATTGGCACACACACCCTGACCGTGGCATCCAATGCGCGGTCGGCTAGGGCGTCGGGGTCCCCTCTCCTAGCCGGCAAGCCTACTGTAGCTGGTCAAGCGTAGCCGGCAGGGCCCAGCTGACATGGCGTGCCGGTGGGGTGCAGCCGGACTACAGGAGGAGGCGGTTTGCCCTCCAATTGTTTCAGAAAGTTGGAGTTGCGGGTCGCTTTAGGCTACCTCGGGGTTATCCCCCCCGACAGTAGTCCCCGAAGCACGGGAGGCCCGCCGCCGAGCTGCATTGGTCCTCGCCGGCTTGAAGATCGCTTCAGTACCACATCATGCCTCAGGAGCCAGATGCCAAGAGTAGACGGATGCCGGCTGTGTAGCCGGCCGACGCTTCGTGTGCCGCCCTGGGCACCTCGTTGGGCGGGGCGGATGTGCCATGTGGGAGTCGAAACGGGCTGCAGTCTGACAGGCCGCACGGTGGACAAGACCGGGCCGCGGGGCGGGGCCCGCTAAGGCCGGGGCCTCGGTCTGCATGCGTGGATCTTCTGCAGTTTGGGCCGTCGGTTGGTATTCCCGAACGTAATAACTTCCACCCCGCACACGGCGGGTATCGTGGGGGTCGTGCGCAATGAATCTACCCCCACAACCATTCGCGTGGGGTTTAAATGGAGGGGGAGGGGAGCAGAATGGCACATTTGCTCCTCTCGCCCCATTGCCCTCCTCCTCCCACTTCATGAGAAAGAGAGAAAGAGAGCAATGCTCGCGCTCCTTGTCATGCCACCGTCGATGCCACCCAGAACTCCCGTCGCCGTCAAGCTCCTGCACCCACCACTACACCTGCAAGCCCCTCGGGAAGCCATGGCAAGCAAAGGAGCATGGGACGACAGCGATGGTGACGAACAATTAATCGAGCACCTCCGCCACCGCCGCAAGCTCCCATTGGTGGAGCATGTCGAGGCGCGCATCGCTGGGCCGGAGAACTCACCGGCCCCGTACAATGGAGAGGTGGTCATCTTTGCCAAGTACTTCCTTCGCG
The DNA here is from genome assembly GCA_022496015.1 of Hordeum marinum. NCBI lineage: Eukaryota > Viridiplantae > Streptophyta > Magnoliopsida > Poales > Poaceae > Hordeum > Hordeum marinum. The sequence goes on from CM039674.1 coordinate 284,829,414, forward strand.
GGCTCGGGCTGCTGACGAGTACATTTTCCGGTGATTCCTGACGTGATTTGGCTTGCAGCCGCACCATCTCGCCGCCAACTCCGTCTTGCAGTTGGCGGCCTTCGTCACCCTCTGCAAGGGTTTTTTGGGAGTGGAGCCGAGGCTCGACCTCTGGTTCCGGCTCTTCTTCCTCAAACGGCAAATGGTGAAGGACCCGGTGACAAAGCAGAAGGTCATGGCAACCTACAGGGGCGCCATGATCCACATCCACCAGGGGGCCGGCTTCCTAAAACTCCCGCTGCAGGAGTCGGTGAAGAACTAGCAGAATGGGTTCTTCTACGTAAAGAACGTGAAGCTAGAGGAGGATAACATCAACCTTCTCGACTTTGTCAACCAGCCATCGGCGACGATGCTGAATTGGCAGACGACTCTGCCCCAGGTCCCCGAGACGGCGGACCGGCTCTGCCCCAAGTGATGTCCTTGCCATTTTGGCCATGTAACCTATGTAACCTTGTGTCATGTGTTGAATGAATTGAGTTTGCTTCTTTGCCATTTGATCATTGTCTCATGCATCATGCATCATGTCATCTCATCATCATGTCATGCATAATATAATTCTAGCATGCTTCCATGTGGCATTGTTGTGAGGTGTTAGTAGGATCAGAGAATCTATCTCATTTCCTTCCGGTTAAAGAATCTATCTCGGTAGCTCAGCTAGCAGAGTTGTATACGTCAAGGATAGTTTCTTTGCACGGTATTCCTCAGCTCATCTCATCTAACCGTGGAAGCCTCTTTACTTCCAAGTTTTGGGAGTGCTTCCAGACTCCTATGGGTACCAAGATCCGTTTCAACACTTCATTCCATCCACACACAAGTGGTCAAGTTGAGAGAGTCAATCAGATCCTTGAAGATATGCTCAGAGCCTCTGTGATTTCTGTTGGAAATATGCCCTAGAGGAAATAATAAATTAGTTATTATCATATTTCCTTGTTCATGATAATCGTTTATTATCCATGCTATAATTGTATTGATCGGAGACTTAGATGCATGTGTGGATACATAGACAAAACCATGTACCTAGTATGCCTCTAATGGACTAGCTCGTTGATCAAAGATGGTTAAGGTTTCCTAGCCATGGACATGAGATGTCATTTGATAACGGGATCACATCATTAGGAGAATGATGTGATGGACAAGACCCAAACTACAAACGTAACATATGATCGTGTCAGTTTATTGCTACTGTTTTCTACATGTCAAGTATATGTTCCTATGACCATGAGATCGTGCAACTCACGGACATCGGAAGAGTGCCTTGTGTTTATCAAACGTCGCAACGTAACTGGGTGACTATAAAGGTGCTCTACAGGTATCTCCGAGGGTGTCTGTTGAGTTGGCATGGATCAAGACTCGGGTTTGTTACTCCGTGTGACGGAGAGGTATCTCAGGGCCCACTCGGTAATACAACATCACGACAAGCCTTGCAAGCAATGTGACTAAGTGTTATCCACAGGATCTTGTATTACAGAACGAGTAAATAGACTTTCCGGTAACTAGGTTGAACTAGGTATGGAGATACCGACGATCTAATCTCGGGCAAGTAACATACCGAAGAACAAAGGGAACGTTATACGGGATTGTCTGAATCCTTGACATAGAGGTTCGACTGATAAAGATCTTCGAAGAATATGTAGGAACCAATATGGTCATCCAGGGCCTGCTATTGGTTATTGACCATAGAGGTGTCTCGGTCATGTCTACATAGTTCTCGAACCCATAGGGTCTGCACACTTAAGGTTTGGTGACGTTTCGGTAGTATAGAGTTATGCATGGTGGTGACCGAAGGTTTTTAGGAGTCTCGGATGAGATCCCGAACGTCACGAGGAGCTCCGAAATGGTCCGGAGGTAAAGATTCATATATAGGAACTCCTATTTTGGTCGCCGGAAAAGTTTCGGGCTCATCGGTATTGTACCGGAGTGCCGGTAGTGTACCGGGAGACCTCCGGGAGGGGTATTTCGACCCAAGAGGCTTCATGGGCTGTGGGAGAGTGAATATCAGCCCTTAGTGGGCTGGTGGAAACTCCCACACAAGGCCCATGTGGCTGGAGAAGAAAACCCAATAGGAAAAGGTGGAAAAAGGAAAAAAAAGAGGGGACGAATCCTAGTCCTACTCGTTCTTGCTAGAAACCCGTAGCAGCCACGTAAAACACGCGACAACAATTAGAGGACGTCTAACTTGTTTTTGCAGGGTATGTTGTGATGTGATATGGCCAATTACATGATGTGATATATGTGATGTATGAGATGCTCATGTCATGTATAGAATTTCACGACTTGCATGTCGATGAGTACGACAACCGGCAGGAGCCATAGGGTTGTCTTTAATTATTGTATGACCTACGTGTCAATCATTAAGCACTATGTAATGCTTTACTTTATCGCTAAACAGTAGCAATAGTAGTAGAAGCATGGTGGGCGCGACAACCCCGATGGCGACACATTGATGGAGATCAAGATGATGGAGATCATGGTGTCATGCCGGTGACGATGGAGATCATGCCGGTGCTTTCATGATGGAGATCAAAAGCACAAGTTCATGGCCATATCAAGTCACTTATGATTTGCATGTGATGTTAATCCTTTTATGCACCTTGTTTTGCTTTGGACGATGGTAGCATTATAAGGTGATCCCTCACTTAATTTCAAGATAAATTGTGTTCTCCCCGAGTGTGTACCATTGCGAAAGTTTGTCGTGTTGAGACACCACATGATGATCGGGTGTGATAGACTCTACGTTCACATACAATGGGTGCAAGCCAGTGTTGCACATGCAGAACACTCGGGTTAAACTTGACGAGCCTAGCATATACAGACATGGCCTCGGAACACAAGAGACCGAAAGGTCGAACATGAGTCATATAGTAGATATGATCAACATGATGATGTTCACCATTGTAACCACCTCAACTCATGTGATGATCGGACTTGAGTTGGTGAATTTGGATCATGTATCACTCGAATGACCAGAGGGATGTCAATTTGAGTGGGAGTTCTTAAGTAATATGATTAATTGAACTCATTATCATGAACATAGTTAGTAGTGTCTTTGCAAATTATGTTGTAGATTACTTGCTCGTGCTGTAGCTCCCTTGAATTTTTATATGTTCCTAGAGAAATAGAGTTGAAAGATGATGGTAGCAATATTGCGGATTGGCTCCGTGATCTGAGGATTGTCCTCGTTGCTGCACAAAAGGCTTATGTATTTAATGCACCGCTCGGTGCTCCAACCCCTCTAGGGTCGTCTGTAGATGTTGTGAACATCTGACAGGTACGTGCTGATGACTACTTGATAGTTTAGTGCATCATGCATTACGGCTCAGAATTGAGGCTTCGAAACGTTTTGAACGTCACGAAACATATGAGATGTTCTAAGAGCTGAAATTAGGATCTCAGGCTCGTGCCCGTGTTGCGAGATATGAGATCTCCAAAAAGATTCTTTACCTGCAAGATGAACGAGAATAGCTCAATCCTTGAGCATGTGCTCAGATTGTCTGGGTGCTACAATCGCTTGAATCGAGTGGGAGTTCATCTTCCAGATAAGATAGTGATTGATATAGTTCTCCAAGACACTTTCACTAAGCTACTAGAACTTGGTGATGAACTATAAAATGCCAGGGATAGAATTAATGATCCCTGAGCTGTTCGCGATGTTTGACACTGCGAAGGTAGAAATCAAGAAGGAGCATCAAGTGTTGATGGTTAGTATAACCACTAGTTTCGAGAAGGGCAAGGGCAAGGAGGGAAACTTCATGGATAGCAAGTTAGTTGCAGCTCCAGTGAAGCAACCCAAAATCTAACCCAAACCCGAGACTAAGTGCTTCGATTATGAGGAGAACGGTCGCTGAAGCGGAACAACCCTAGATACTTGGTAGATAAGAAGGTTGGCAAATTCGACAGAAGTATATTTGATATACGTGTTATTGATGTGTACCTTGCTAGTACTCCTAGTAGCACCTGGGTATTGGATACTGGTTCGGTTGCTAAATGTTAGTAACTCGAAGTAAAAGCTACGGAATAAACAGATACTAGCTAAGTGTGAGGTGACGATGTGTGTTGGAAATGTTTCCAAGGTTGATGTGATCAACATCGCACACTCTCTCTACCTTCGAGATTAGTGACAAACCTAAATAAATGTTATTTGGTGTTTTTGCGTTGAGCATGAACGTGATTTGATCATGTTCATTGCAACACGGTTATTCATTTAAGTTAGAGAATAATGGTTATTCTATTTACATGAATAATACCTTCAATGGTCATGCACCCAGTAAGAATGGTTTGTTGAAACTTGATCGTAGTAATACACATGTTCATAACATTGATGCCGAAAAGATACAAAGTTAATAATGATAGTACCACATACTTGTGGCATTGCCGCTAAATGTCATATTGGTATAAAGCGCATGAAGAAACTCCATGCTGATGGATCTTTGGACTCATTCGATTTCGAATCGGTTGAGACATGCGAACCATGGCTCTTGGTCAAGATGACTAAGGACCCCGTTTTCTGTTTTGATGAAGCGGGCAAGTGATTTATTGGAAATGATACATGTCGATATGTATGCAATCCAATGAGTCTTGTAGTGTGCGGTGGATATCGTTATTTTCTTACCTTCACTCATGATTTGAGTAGATATAGTGTATATTTACTTAATGAAACACAAGTCTGAATCGTTTGAAAGGTTCAAGCAAATTTAGAGTGAAGTTTAAGATCATCGTGACAAGAAGATAAAGATGTTTGCGATATGATCGTGGAGGTGAATATCTGAGTTACGAGTTTGGCATACAACTTTAGACAATGTGAAAATTGTTTCACAACTCACGCCACCTGGAACACCATACTGTGATGGTGTGTCCGAACGTCATAGTCGTGCTCTATTGGATATGGTGCATGCTATGATGTCTCTTATGGTTTTGTTACTATATTTTTGGGGTTATGCATTAGAGACAACTACATTCACTTTAAATAGGGCACCATCTAAATCCGTTGAGATGACACCATGTGAATTATGGTTTGATAAAAACCTAAGCTGTCATTTCTTAACGTTTGGGGCGGCGACGCTTGGGTGGAAAATGTTTTCGCCTAATGAGCTCGAACCCAAAGCGGACAAATGCATCTTCATAGAATACCCTAAGAACAGTTGGATGAACCTTCTATCTCAGATCCAAGCATAAAATGTTTGTTGCTAAAACTGGGTCCTTTCTCGAGAAAAAGTTTCTTTTGAAAGAATTGAGTGGGAGGAAGATAGAACTTGATGAGGTTATTGAACCTCTGTTTCAACCAGAGAGTAGCGCAGCGCAGGAAGTTGTTTCTGTGAAGCCTACGTTAGTTGAAGAGGAAGTTAATGATGATGAAGCTTCGGATCAAGTTACTATCGAACCTCGTAGGTTGACAAAGATGTGTACTGCTCCTGAGCGGTACGACAACCCTGTCTTGGAGGTCATGTTGTTGGACAACAATGAAACCTACGAGCTCTGGAGAAGAAATGATGGGCCTGGATTCCGATAAATGGTTAGAGGCCATGAAATCCGATAAAGGATCCATGTATGAAAACCAAGTATAGACTTTGGTAGACTTGCTCGTTGGACGGCAGGTCATTCAGTACAAATGGATGTTTAAAATGAAGACGGACGCTCATGGTGAATGTCACCATTAGTAAAGCTCGACTTGTTGCAAAGAAGTTTGTGACAAGTTCAAAGAGTTGACTACGATGAGACTTTCTCACTCGTAGCGATGCTAAAGTCTGTTGGAATTATGTTACGAGTTGCTGCACTTTCAATTATGAAATCTGGCAGATGGATGTCAAAACATCGTTTCCTTAACGGTTTACTTGAGGAAAGGTTGTATGTGATACAACCAGAAGGTTTTGTCAGTCCTAAGGATGCTAAAAGGTGTGCAAGCTTCAGTGATTCTTCTATGAACTGAAGCAAGTATCTCGGAGTTGGAATATGCACTTTGATGAGGTGATCAAAGTTTTTGAGTCTATACAAAGTTTAAAAGAAACTTGTATTTACAATAAAGTGAGTGGGAGCACTATAGAATTTCTGATAAGTATATGTGGTTGACATATTGTTGATCGGAAATGATGTAGAATTTCTGTAAAGCATAAACGGTTGTTTGAAAAGAGTTTTTCAAAGGAAGACCTGAATAAAGCTACCTAATTGTTGAGCATCAAGATCTATAGAGATAGATCAAGATGCTTGATGAGACTTTCAATGAGTGCATACCTTCGCAAGATTTTGAAAGAGTTCAAAATGGATTAAGTCAGAGAGAAGTGTTCTCGCCTGCTTTGTAAGGTGTGAAGTTGAGTGAGACTCAAAGCTCGACCACGGCAGAAGAAAGAGAAAGGACAAGTGTCGTCCCCTATGCCTTAGCCATAGGCTCTATATAATATGCCATGCTGTGTACCGCACCTGTGTGTGCCTTGCCATGAGTCCGTCAAGGGGTACAAGAGTGATCCAGGAGTGGATCACTGGACAGCGGTCAAGATTATCCTTAGTGACTAAAATACTAAGGAGATGTTTCTCGATTATGGAGGTGATAAAGAGTTCGTCGTGAAGAGTTACATCGATGCAAGCTTTAAGACCAATCCGGATGACCCGTAGTAGCAATCTGGATACATATAGTGGAGCGGCCATTTGGAATAGAACCAAGTGGAGTGTGGTAGCAGTGTTTACGTTTTGACATAGAAATTTGCAAAGTACACATGGATCTGAATGTCGTAGACTCGTTGACTATAAGACCTCTCTCACATGCAAAGGATGATTGAGCCCCAGAACTCATTGGGTGTTAGATTCATAACAATGCGAAGCACATGGTGATGTGAACTAGATTATTGACTCTAGTGCAAGTGGGAGACTGTTGGAAAAATGCCCTAGAGGCAATAATAAATTAGTTATTACCATATTTCCTTGTTTATGATAATCGTTTATTATCCATGCTATAATTGTATTAATCGGAGACTTAGATGCATGTGTGGATACATAGACAAAACCATGTCCCTAGTATGCCTCTGATGGACTAGCTCGTTGATCAAAGATGGTTAAGGTTTCCTAGCCATGGACATGAGATGTCATTTGATAACGGGATCACATCATTAGGAGAATGATGTGATGGACAAGACCCAAACTACAAACGTAGCATATGATCGTGTCAGTTTATTGCTACTGTTTTCTGCATGTCAAGTATATGTTCCTATGACCATGAGATCGTGTAACTCACGGACATCGGAGGAGTGCCTTGTGTGTATCAAATGTCGCAACGTAACTGGGTGACTATAAAGGTGCTCTATAGGTATCTCCGAGGGTGTCTGTTGAGTTGGCATGGATCAAGACTGGGATTTGTTACTCCGTGTGACGGAGAGGTATCTGAGGGCCCACTCGGTAATACAACATCACAAAAAGCCTTGCAAGCAATGTGACTAAGTGTTATCCATGGGATCTTGTATTACGGAACGAGTAAAGAGACTTTCCGGTAACGAGGTTGAACTAGGTATGGAGATACCGACGATCGAATCTCGGGCAAGTAACATACCGAAGAACAAAGGGAACGTTATACGGGATTGACTGAGTCCTTGATATAGAGGTTCGACTGATAAAGATCTTCGTAGAATATGTAGGAACCAATATAGTCATCTAGGGCCCACTATTGGTTATTGACCTTAGAGGTGTCTCGGTCATGTCTACATAGTTCTCGAACCCATAGGGTCTGCACACTTAAGGTTTGGTGACGTTTCGGTAGTATAGAGTTATGCATGGTGGTGACCGAAGGTTGTTCGGAGTCCTGGATGAGATCCCGGACGTCATGAGGAGCTCCGGAATGGTCCGAAGGTAAAGATTCATATATAGGAAGTCCTATTTTGGTCGCCGGAAAAGTTTTGGGCTCATCGGTAGTGTACCGGGAGTGCTAGTAGTGTACCGGGAGACCTCCGGGAGGGGTATTTCGACCCAAGAGGCTTGATGGTCTTTGGGAGAGTGAATATCAGCCCTTAGTGGGCTGGTGGAAACTCCCACACAAGGCCCATGTGGCTGGAGAAGAAAATCCAATAGGAAAAGGTGGAAAAAGGAAAAAAAGAGGGGACGAATCCTAGTCCTACTAGGATTGGAGGAGAGTCCTCCAATCCTAATAGGTTTGGCCGACCCTATGGGGCCTTGGCCCTTGCGCCAGCCCTCCACCTCCCTCCCTCCTATATATACTGGTGGTATTGGGTGTTTTGCACTTGATTTTACGGCCATGTGCTACCCGTTCCACCGGTGCTCCTCTAGATCGGATTTCCGCAGTGCTTAGGCAAAGCCCTGCCGGAATTGCTCCACCACCATCGCCGGAGCACCGTCACACTGCCGGTGAACTCTTCTTCCTCTCCACTTCCTCTTGCTGGATCAAGACGGTGGAGATCGTCATCAAGCTGCACATGTGCTGAACGCGGAGGTGCCGTACGTTCGGCGCTAGATCGAAAGGACCGTGATCAAGATCGCGAGACGGTTCACGACGAGTTCACGGGACGGATTGTGATGAGTTCGCGGGACGGATCGTGATGAGTTCGCGGGATGGATCGTGATCAAGATCACGAAACGGATCGTGATGAGTTCACGGGACGGATCGTGATGAGATCGCGGGACGCTCGGCGATTTGGACCGCGAAGACGTTCGATTACACCAACCGCGTTTCTTAACGCTTTCCGCTTAGCGATCTACAAGGGTATGTAGATCCACTCTCCCTCTCGTAGATGCTCATCACCATGTATAGATCTGCGTGTGCGTAGGAATTTTTTTGTTTCCCATGCGACGTTCCCCAACAGTGGTATCAGAGCTAGGTCTATGTGTAGATGAGATCTCGAGTAGAACACAAAAGGTTTTTGGGCGTTGATGCTTAGATTGCTTCCTCCCTTGGTCGTATTTTGGTTCAGCGGTATTGTGAGATGAAGTGTCCCGGACCAACATTACTCGTACGCTTACGAGAGACCGGTTCCCTCGACGCAACTTGTTGCCTAGATGGCTTGCGGGTGGCAGTTTCTCTCACTTTAGTTGGATCGGATTCGACAAAGGCGGTCCTTGAGAAGGTTGAAAAGCAAATTATGTATCACCGTTGTGGTTTATGCGTAGGTGAGAATCGTTCTTGCTAGAAACCCGTAGCAGCCACGTAAAACATGCAACAACAATTAGAGGACGTCTAACTTGTTTTTGCAGGGTATGTTGTGCTGTGATATGGCCAATTACATGATGTGATATATGTGATGTATGAGATGATCATGTGATGTATAGAATTTCACGACTTGCATGTCGATGAGTACGACAACCGGCAGGAGCCATAGGGTTGTCTTTAATTATTGTATGACCTGCGTGTCAATCATTAAGCGCTAAGTAATGCTTTACTTTATCGCTAAACGGTAGCAATAGTAGTAGAAGCATGGTGGGCGCGACAACCCCGATGGCGACACATTAATGGAGATCAAGATGATGGAGATCATGGTGTCATGCCGGTCATGATGGAGATCATGCCGGTGCTTTCATGATGGAGATCAAAAGCACAAGTTCATGGCCATATCATGTCACTTATGATTTGCATGTGATGTTAATCCTTTTATGCACCTTGTTTTGCTTAGGACGATGGTATCATTATAAGGTGATCCCTCACTTAATTTCAAGATAAATTGTGTTCTCCCCGAATGTGCACCGTTGCGAAAGTTTGTCATGTTGAGACACCACGTGATGATCGGGTGTGATAGACTCTACGTTCACATACAACGGGTGCAAGCCAGTGTTGCACATGCAGAACACTCAGGTTAAACTTGACAAGCCTAGCATGTACAGACATGGCCTCGGAACACAAGAGACCGAAAGGTCGAACATGAGTCATATAGTAGATATGATCAACATGATGATGTTCACCATTGTAACAACCTCAACTGATGTGACTATCGGACTTGAGTTGGTGAATTTGGATCATGTATCACTCGAATGACCGGAGGGATGTCGATTTGAGTGGGAGTTCTTAAGATATATGATTAACCAAACTCATTATCATGAACATAGTTAGTAGTGTCTTTGCAAATTATGTTGTAGATTAGTTGCTCGCGCTGTAGCTCCCTTGAATTTTTATATGTTTCTAGAGAAATAGAGTTGAAAGATGATGGTAGCAATATTTCGGATTGGCTCCGTGATCTGAGGATTGTCATCGTTGCTGCACAAAAGGCTTATGTCCTTAATGCACCGCTTGGTGCGCCAACCCCTCTAGCATCGTCTGTAGATGTTGTGAATATGTGACAGGTACGTGCTGATGACTACTTGATAGTTTAGTGCGTCATGCATTACGGCTTAGAATTGAGGCTTCGAAACATTTTGAACGTCACGAAACATATGAGATGTTCTAAGAGCTGAAGTTAGGATCTCAGGCTCGTGCCCGTGTTGCGAGATATGAGATCTCCAAAAAGATTCTTTGCCTGCAAGATGAACGAGAATAGCTCAATCGTTGAGCATGTGCTCAGATTTTCTGGGTGCTACAATCGCTTGAATCGAGTGGGAGTTCATCTTCCAGATAAGATAGTGATTGATATAGTTCTCCAAGACACTTTCACTAAGCTACTAGAACTTGGTGATGAACTATAAAATGCCAGGGATAGAATTAATGATCCCTGAGCTGTTTGCGATGTTTGACACCGCGAAGGTAGAAATCAAGAAGGAGCATCAAGTGTTGATGGTTAGTATAACCACTAGTTTCGAGAAGGGCAAGGGCAAGGAGGGAAACTTGATGGATAGCAAGTTAGTTGCAGCTCCAGTGAAGCAACCCAAAATCTAACGCAAACCCGAGGCTAAGTGCTTCGATTATGAGGAGAACGGTCGCTGAAGTGGAACAACCCTAGATACTTGGTAGATAATAAGGTTGGCAAAGTCGACAGAAGTATATTTGATATACGTGTTATTGATGTGTACCTTGCTAGTACTCCTAGTAGCACCTGGGTATTGGATACCGGTTTGGTTGCTAAATGTTAGTAACTCGAAGTAAAAGCTACGGAATAAACGGATACTAGCTAAGTGTGAGGTGACGATGTGTGTTGGAAATGTTTCCAAGGTTGATGTGATCAACATCGTACACTCTCTCTACCTTCGAGATTAGTGACCAACCTAAATAAATGTTATTTGGTGTTTTTGCGTTGAGCATGAACGTGATTTGATCATGTTCATTGCAACACGGTTATTCATTTAAGTTAGAGAATAATGGTTATTCTATTTACATGAATAATACCTTCAATGGTCATGCACCCAGTAAGAATGGTTTGTTGAAACTTGATCGTAGTAATACACATGTTCATAACATTGATGCCAAAAAGATACAAAGTTAATAATGATAGTACCACATACTTGTGGCACTGCCGCTAAATGTCATATTGGTATAAAGCGCATGAAGAAACTCCATGCTGATGGATCTTTGGACTCATTCGATTTCAAATCGGTTGAGACATGCGAACCATGCCTCTTGGTTAAGATGACTAAGGACCCCGTTTTCTGTTTTGATGAAGCGGGCAAGTGATTTATTGGAAATGATACATGTTGATGTATGCAATCCAATGAGTCTTGTAGTGTGCGGTGGATATCGTTATTTTCTGACCTTCACTGATGATTTGAGTAGATATAGTGTATATTTACTTAATGAAACACAAGTCTGAATCGTTTGAAAGGTTCAAGCTAATTTAGAGGGAAGTTTAAGATCATCATGACAAGAAGATAAAGATGTTTGCGATATGATCGTGGAGGTGAATATCTGAGTTACGAGTTTGGCATACAACTTTAGACAATGTGACAATTGTTTCACAAGTCACGCCACCTGGAACACCATACTGTGATGGTGTGTCCGAACGTCATAGTCGTTCTCTATTGGATATGGTGCATGCTATGATGTCTCTTATCATTTTGTTACTATATTTTTGGGGTTATGCATTAGAGACAACTACATTCACTTTAAATAGGGCACCATCTAAATCCGTTGAGATGACACCATGTGAATTATGGTTTGATAGAAACCTAAGCTGTCATTTGTTAATGTTTGGGGCTGCGACGCTTGGGTGGAAAATGTTTTTGCCTAATGAGCTCGAACCCAAAGCGGACAAATGCATCTTCATAGAATACCCTAAGAACAGTTGGGTGAACCTTCTATCTTAGATCCAAGCATAAAATGTTTGTTGCTAAAACAGGGTCCTTTCTCGAGAAAAAGTTTCTCTTGAAAGAATTGAGTGGGAGGAAGATAGAACTTGATGAGGTTATTTAACCTCTGTTTCAACCAAAGAGTAGCGCAACGCAGGAAGTTGTTTCTGTGAAGCCTACGTTAGTTGAAGAGGAAGTTAATGATGATGAAGCTTCGGATCAAGTTACTATCGAACCTCGTAGGTTGACAAGGATGTGTACTGCTCCTGAGCGGTACGACAACCCTGTCTTGGAGGTCATGTTGTTAGACAACAATGAAACCTACGAGCTGTGGAGAAGCAATGTTGGGCCCGGATTCCGACAAATGGTTAGAGGCCATGAAATCCGAGAAAGGATCCATGTATGAAAACCAAGTATAGACTTTGGTAGTCTTGCTCGTTGGACGGCAGGTCATTGAGTACAAATGGATGTTTAAAATGAAGACAGACGCTCATGGTGAATGTCACCATTAGTAAAGCTCGACTTGTTGCAAAGAAGTTTGCGACAAGTTCAAAGAGTTGACTATGATGAGACTTTCTCACTCGTAGCGATGCTAAAGTCTATTGGAATTATGTTAGCAGTTGCTGCACTTTCAATTATGAAATCTGGCAGATGGATGTCAAAACATCGTTTCCTTAACGGTTTACTTGAGGAAAGGTTGTATGTGATACAACCAAAAGGTTTTGTCAGTCCTAAGGATGCTAAAAGGTGTGCAAGCTTCAGTGATTCTTCTATGAACTGAAGCAAGTATCTCGGAGTTGGAATATGCACTTTGATGAGGTGATCAAAGTTTTTGAGTCTATACAAAGTTTAAAAGAAACTTGTATTTACAATAAAGTTAGTGGGAGCACTATAGAATTTCTGATAAGTATAGGTGGTTGACATATTGTTGATCGAAAATGATGTAGAATTTCTGGAAAGCATAAACGGTTGTTTGAAAAGAGTTCTTCAAAGGAAGACCTGAATAAAGCTACCTAATTGTTGAGCATCAAGATCTATAGAGATAGATCAAGATGCTTGATGAGACATTCAATGAGTGCATACCTTGACAAGATTTTGAAAGAGTTCAAAATGGATTAAGTCAGAGAGAAGTGTTCTCGCCTGCTTTGTAAGGTGTGAGGTTGAGTGGACTCAAAGCTCGACCACGGCAGAAGAAAGAGAAAGGGCGAGTGTCGTCCCCTATGCCTTAGCCATAGGCTCTATATAATATGCCATGTTGTGTACCGCACTTGTGTGTCCTTGCCATGAGTCCGTCAAGGGGTACAAGAGTGATCCAGGAGTGGATCACTGGACAGCGGTCAAGATTATCCTTAGTGACTAAAATACTAAGGAGATGTTTCTCGATTATGGAGGTGATAAAGAGTTCGTCGTGAAGAGTTACATCGATGCAAGCTTTAAGACCAATCCGGATGACCCGTAGTAGCAATCTGGATACATATAGTGGAGCAGCCATTTGGAATAGAACCAAGTGGAGTGTGGTAGCAGTGTTTACGGTCTGACATAGAAATTTGCAAAGTACACACGGATCTGAATGTCGTAGACTCATTGACTATAAGACCTCTCTCACATGCAAAGCATGATTGAGCCCCAGAACTCATTGGGTGTTAGATTCATAACAATGCGAAGAACATGGTGATGTGAACTAGATTATTGACTCTAGTGCAAGTGGGAGACTGTTGGAAATATGCCCTAGAGGAAATAATAAATTAGTTATTACCATATTTCGTTGTTCATGATAATCGTTTATTATCCATGCTATAATTGTATTGATCGGAGACTTAGATGCATGTGTGGATACATAGACAAAACCACGTCCCTAGTATGCCTCTAATGGACTAGCTCGTTGATCAAGGATGGTTAAGGTTTCCTAGCCATGGACATGAGATGTCATTTGATAACGGGATCACATCATTAGGAGAATGATGGGATGGACAAGAACCAAACTACAAACGTAGCATATGATCGTGTCAGTTTATTGCTACTGTTTTCTGCATGTCAAGTATATGTTCCTATGACCATGAGATCCTGCAACTCATGAACATCAGAGGAGTGCCTTGTGTGTATCAAATGTCGCAACGTAACTGGGTGACTATAAAGGTGCTATACAGGTATCTCCGAGGGTGTCTGTTGAGTTGGCATGGATCAAGACTGGGATTTGTTACTCCGTGTGACGGAGAGGTATCTCAGGGCCCACTCGGTAATACAACATCACAACAAGCCTTCCAAGAAATGTGACTAAGTGTTAGCCACGGGATCTTGTATTACGGAACGAGTAAAGAGACTTTCCGGTAATGAGGTTGAACTAGGTATGGAGATACCGATGATCGAATCTTGGGCAAGTAACATACCGAAGAACAAAGGGAACGTTATACGGGATTGATTGAATCCTCGACAAAGAGGTTCGAATGATAAAGATCTTCGTAGAATATGTAGGAACCAATATGGTCATCCAGGGCCCGCTATTGGTTATTGACCGTAGAGGTGTCTCGGTCATGTCTACATAGTTCTCGAACCCGCAGGGTCTGCACACTTAAGGTTTGGTGACGTTTCGGTAGTATAGAGTTATGCATGGTGGTGACTGAAGGTTGTTCGGAGTCCCGGATGAGATCCCGGACATCACGAGGAGCTCCGGAATGGTCGGAGGTAAATATTCATATATAGGAAGTCCTAGTTTGGTCACCGGAAAAGTTTCGGGCTCATCGGTAGTGTACCGGGAGTGCCGGTAGTGTACCGGGAGACCTCCTGGAGGGGTATTTCGACCCAAGAGGCTTCATGGGCTGTGGGAGAGTGAATATCAGCCCTTAGTGGTCTGGTGGAAACTCCCACACAAGGCCCATGTGGCTGGAGAAGAAAACCCAATAGGAAAAGGTGGAAAAAGGGTAAAAAGAGGGGACGAATCCTAGTCCTACTAGGATTGGAGGAGAGTCCTCCAATCCTAATAGGTTTGGCCGACCCTATGGGGCCTTGGCCCTTGCACCAGCCCTCCACCTCCCTCCCTCTTATATATACTAGTGGTATTGGGTGTTTTGCACTTGATTTTACGGCCACGTGCTACCCGTTCCATTGGTGCTCCTCTAGATCGGATTTCCGTAGTGCTTAGGCGAAGCCCTGCCGGAATTGCTCCACCACCATTGCCGGAGCGCCGTCACGCTGCCGGTGAACTCTTCTTCCTCTCCACTTCCTCTTGCTGGATCAAGATGGTGGAGATCGTCATCAAGCTGCACGTGTGCTGAACGCGGAGGTGCCGTCCGTTCGGCGCTAGATCGGAAGGACCGTGATCAAGATCGCGAGACGGTTCATGACGAGTTCACGGGACGGATCGTGATGAGTTCGCGGGATGGATCGTGATGAGTTCGCGGGACGGATCGTGATCAAGATCATGAAACGGATCGTGATGAGTTCACGGGACAGATCGTGATGAGATCGCGGGACGCTCGGCGATTTGGATCGCGAAGACGTTCGTATGCACCAACCACGTTTCTCAACGCTTCCCGCTTAGCGATCTACAAGGGTATGTAGATCCACTCTCCCTCTCGTAGATGATCATCACCATGGATAGATCTGCGTGTGCGTAGGAATTTTTTTGTTTCCCATGCGACGTTCCCCAACAGTGGTATCAGAGCTAGGTCTATGTGTAGATGAGATCTCGAGTAGAACACAAAAGGTTTGTGGGCGTTGATGCTTAGATTGCTTCCTCCCTTGGTCGTATTTTGGTTCAGCGGTATTGTGAGCTGAAGTGGCCCGGACCAACATTACTCGTACGCTTACGAGAGACCGGTTCCCTCGACGCAACTTGTTGCCTAGATGGCTTGCGGGTGGCAGTTTGTCTCACCTTAGTTGGATCGGATTCGACAAAGGCGGTCCTTGAGAAGGTTGAAAAGCAAATTATGTATCACCGTTGTGGTTTATGCGTAGGTGAGAATCGTTCTTGCTAGAAACCCGTAGCAGCCGCGTAAAACATGCAAGAACAATTAGAGGACGTCTAACTTGTTTTTGCACGGTATGTTGTGATGTGATATGGCCAATTACATGCTGTGATATATGTGATGTATGAGATGATCATGTGATGTATAGAATTTCATGACTTGCATGTCAATGAGTACGGCAAATGGCAGGAGCCATAGGGTTGTCTTTAATTATTGTATGACCTGCGTGTCAATCATTAAGCGCTATGTAATGCTTTACTTTATCGCTAAACGGTAGCAATAGTAGTAGAAGCATGGTGGGCGCAACAACCCCGATGGTGACACGTTGATGGAGATCAAGATGATGGAGATCATGGTGTCATGCCGGTGACGATGGCGATCATGCCGGTGCTTTCATGATGGAGATCAAAAGCACAGTTTCATGGCCATATCATGTCACTTATGATTTGCATGTGATGTTAATCCTTTTATGCACCTTGTTTTGCTTAGGACGATGGTAGCATTATAAGGTGATCCCTCACTTAATTTCAAGATAAATTGTGTTCTCCCCGAGTGTGCACCGTTGCGAAAGTTCGTCGTGTTGAGACACCACGTGATGATCGGGTGTGATAGACTCTACGTTCACATACAACGGGTGCAAGCCAGTGTTGCACATGCAGAACACTCGGGTTAAACTTGACGAGCCTAGCATGTACAGACATGGCCTCGGAACATAAGAGACCGAAAGGTCGAACATGAGTCATATAGTAGATATGATCAACATGATGATGTTCACCATTGTAACCACCTCAACTCACGTGATGATCGGACTTGAGTTGGTGAATTTGGATCATGTATCACTCGAATGACTGGAGGGATGTCAATTTTAGTGGGAATTCTTAAGTAATATGATTAATTGAACTCATTATCATGAACATAGTCAGTAGTGTCTTTGCAAATTATGTTGTAGATTACTTGCTCGCGCTGTAGCTCCCTTGAATTTTTATATGTTCCTAGAGAAACAATGTTGAAAGATGATGGTAGCAATATTGTGGATTGGCTCCGTGATCTGAGGATTGTCCTCGTTGCTGCACAAAAGGCTTATGTCGTTAATGCACCGCTCGGTGCGCCAACCCCTCTAGCATCGTTTGTAGATGTTGTGAACATCTGACAGGTACGTGCTGATGATTACTTGATTGTTTAGTGCGTCATGCCTTACGACTTAGAATTGAGGCTTCGAAACGTTTTGAACGTCACGGAACATATGAGATGTTCTAAGAGATGAAATTAGGATCTCAGGCTCATGCCCGTGTTGCGAGATATGAGATCTCCAAAAAGATTCTTTGCCTGCAAGATGAACAAGAATAGCTCACTCGTTGAGCATGTGCTCAGATTGTCTAGGTGCTACAATCGCTTGAATCGAGTGGGAGTTCATCTTCCAGATAAGATAGTGATTGATATAGTTCTCGAAGACACTTTCACTAAGCTACTAGAACTTGGTGATGAACTATAACATGCCAGGGATAGAATTAATGATCCCTGAGCTGTTCGCGATGTTTGACACCGTGAAGGTAGAAATCAAGAAGGAGCATCAAGTGTTGATGGTTAGTATAACCACTAGTTTCGAGAAGGGCAAGGGCAAGGAGGGAAACTTCATGGATAGCAAGTCAGTTGCAGCTCCAGTGAAGCAACCCAAAATCTAACCCAAACCCAAGACTAAGTGCTTTGATTATGAGGAGTACGGTCGCTAAAGGGGAACAACCCTAGATACTTGGTAGATAAGAAGGTTGGCAAAGTCGACAGAAGTATATTTGATATACGTGTTATTGATGTGTACCTTGCTAGTACTCCTAGTAGCACCTGGGTATTGGATACCGGTTCGGTTGCTAAATGTTAGTAACTCGAAGTAAAAGCTACGAAATACACGGATACTAGCTAAGTGTGAGGTGACGATGTGTGTTGGAAATGTTTCCAAGGTTGATGTGATCAACATCGCACTCTCTCTACCTTCGAGATTAGTGACGAACCTAAATAAATGTTATTTGGTGTTTTTGCGTTGGGCATGAACGTGATTTGATCATGTTCATTGCAACACGGTTATTCATTTAAGTTAGAGAATAATGGTTATTCTATTTACATGAATAATACCTTCAATGGTCATGCACCTAGTAAGAATGGTTTGTTGAAACTTGATCGTAGTAATACACATGTTCATAACATTGATGCCAAAAAGATACAAAGTTAATAATGATAGTACCACATACTTGTGACACTGCCGCTAAATGTCATATTGGTATAAAGCGCATGAAGAAACTCCATGCTGATGGATCTTTGGACTCATTCGATTTCGAATTGGTTGAGACATGCGAACCATGCCTCTTGGTCAAGATGACTAAGGACCTCGTTTTCTGTTTTGATGAAGCGGGGAAGTGATTTATTGGAAATGATACATGTTGATGTATGCAATCCAATGAGTCTTGTAGCGTGCGATGGATATCATTATTTTCTTACCTTCACTGATGATTTGAGTAGATATAGTGTATATTTACTTAATGAAACACAAGTCTGAATCGTTTGAAAGGTTCAAGCAAATTCAGAGTGAAGTTTAAGATCATCGTGACAAGAAGATAAAGATGTTTGTGATATGATCATGGAGGTGAATATCTGAGTTATGAGTTTGGCATACAACTTTAGATAATGTGAAAATTGTTTCACAACTCACGCCACCTGGAACACCATAGTTTGATGGTGTGTCCGAACGTCATAGTCGTGCTCTATTGGATATGGTGCATGCTATGATGTCTCTTATCGTTTTGTTACTATATTTTTGGGGTTATGCATTAGAGACAACTATATTTTTGGGGTTCTGAATGTCCAGAGTTCTTTCGTTCCTAGATCTTGGGTTGAGATCCTCTTGTAGTGTGGGAGAGTTGTGACATCCCATGTGCTGTCCTTGCCTTTTTGGCCATGTAACCTATGTGAACCTTGTGTCGTGTGTTGAATGAATTGAGTTTGCTTCCTTGCCATTTGATCATTGTATCATGCATCATGCATCATGTCATCTCATCATCATGTCATGCATAATATAATTGTGGTGTGCTTCCATGTGGCATTGTTGTGAGGTGTTAGTAGGACTTGGTGTTTGTGGATATGTGCATGTGTGGGCATCAACTCCCTTCCTCTCCCTTATTTTCAAAACTAAACCTAAGCCTTTTTTCCTTTTGATTTACTTTAACAGAATTAACTTGCTAAATAAATCTGTTACAAATGTTTATGGTGTAGATAATATTATTTTGAGATTATATATGTTGCTATCTTTGGTGTTTGAGCTTTGGGCTCTTGGGGTTTGCAATAAAACATGGGCTGTTATTTTAAAAAGTATTTAATTCAATTGCTCTAAAAATCAACTTGCTAATTTTATTAAATAGGACATATTTCCTTTTATGTAAAAGTATTTTTGTTTTGTCAAAATTCCTTTTCTTTTCCTCTGGGCTTTTCTTTTCTTTTCTTTTATTTATAAATAGAAATTCTGTTTGTTTTTCTGAAAGAGAGAGAGAGTGGATCTGGGACTTGGACTTTTCCCTTCGCCCCGGCCCAGCCCGTAGGGTAAGCGGAGACCTATACCCCGTCGTCCATGCTTTTTCGTCAATCTCTACGATGCAGAGAGAGCGAGCAACTCTGCCGTGATCTTTCGCCGTCGAGCGCCGTCTGCTCCGAGGCTTTTAAACCCCCCTCGATGTGCGTGCGCCTTGCCTAGGGTTCCTCTTTCCTCCTCCAACCGCCGCCGCTCCCATCTCCCTCTCTGTCGTGTATTTGTCACGGCAGATGTCCGGGTGAACGGACTTAGGTTCGGGGTGAAGCGCAACTATGTGGCGGCTTGAAGGGGTTGGGAATGGGTGCGCGCGCACAGGCAAGGCGCGACAGCTGACGACCACGGTGAATCGGAGGCGTGGCCGTGCCGTACGGGATGCAGTGCGGTGAGCATAGTCCTGGCTGATTAAATCATCAGTGGTCTTGGGCAGTGAGCCTTGAGATCAGATATGGAGTCCTTCTCGGAATAGCACTACGTGATGCAGTACAACAACCTAGATTACACTGGTTGAAACTGACACGGATGCGAATTGATCTGACACGCGTGCGTTCCGACTGCTCGATGTAGATCCTTTCGCACCGGTTCTTCTTCCCTTGCCGCATCGCGAACTTCTCGACCCCTAGAGAGTTCCCTTCAAGAACACAATGTCACCATGCGGGACCCACGATGGGCGCCAACTGTCGTGGATTTGTCACGACAGATGATCGGGTGAACAGACTTTGGTTCGGGGAGAAGCGCAACTATGTGGCGGCTTGAAGGGGTTGGTCGGAATTGAGAGACGCGGAGTTTACCCAGGTTCGGCCCCTCCGATGGAGGTAAAAGCCTACGTCCTGCTTGTCTGGTATTGATGATGAAGGAGATCTCTCGGTTACAAGGGTGCTATTTGCTACCTCTAATCACGAGAGCCTCTAATCTGTCTATCTATAATCTCTTGTATTGTCTAAACTTGTGGACTTGTGAATCTGTCCCTCTAGGGGTGCTCTACCCCTCCTTATATAAGTGGAGAGGGTAGGTTTACAAATAGAGTCCTACTAGAAGTAGGATTAGGACTAGTCTCTCTAGAATCCTATTCTCTTTGGGACTTCTCTTGTGAGCTGCCTGGTGCCGGCTCACACGCCGGGTCTTGGGCCTGGTCGTCCTGCGACCCGCCTGCCGGGTCATTAATAAAATGTCATGTCTTGACTGGGTCTCTTGTGTGTCGCCAGGCCGGGTCATACTTCCGGCCGGGTCATACCGCGGGTATATCCCCGACACTCTCCTTCCTCCTCTCCCTGCTCCTTTTCTCCCTTGTAAGGTACGAAATTCAGAGAGGAGAGGTTCAGTCGAGTGCAGCGCCGGTGCTTCGTGTCGTCGCCGTCGCCTCCGGTGGGCCCCTCGTTGCCATCGGGGATGACGTGAAGCTCGCGGTTGCCGTCCGCGCTAGGGGGTGAGGAGCACTCCCGCAGCGCCGCCCCGTCGTCACCGCCGTCCGCAAGTAGAGCCCGTCGTGGGACGTTTTCTTCTTCGTCTTCCTCACCGTTGCCGCGTTCCCGCGTCTCCTAGCAGCCCTCAGTAAGCTCCCTCTCTCCGCATCCCTCTCATTTTGCCGTAGCCCCACCTCGCTTCGTCGCCGTAGTGCTTGCCGTCGCCGCCGCATAGTGTAAGGCGTGGCCTTGAGGGCCGCTGCCTCCGCCCCCCTCATCGCGAGACGAGCGGGGGAATGGATACCCGGTAGGTCCCCGCTTCTCCTCTGCCAGTCCGCACCGGAGGAGAGGCCCCGTAGTCACAGGAATCGTTGCCGCCGTGCCGCTGTCGCCGGTGGTCATTTAAATTCAGTTTCATCAGGTTCATTTTGACGTATTAGTAGTAGAAGAGCTAGATCCCTCCTTCTGTTGAGATCCATTGAGTGGCGCAGTGGCAACCGGCTCGGGAGAACGGCCGCGAGGTCGCGGGATTGAATCCCAGCCCCCTCCTTTTGTTCTTTTTATGATTGGCCAGATCGGGTGTGGTGTGTTCGGATCTGGTACGGTTGTGCCCGGATCTGGTGTGGCCGTGCGCGTATGAGTGTGTGTGCCTGCGTGTGTCCCTGTGTGTGTGGATCTGCTGTGATGGTAGGATCCAGTGTGTGTGTGTGTGTGTTGTGTGTGTATTGCTGTGTATGTGTAGCATGTGTGTATGTGGGGTTGTGTGTGTGTGACAAGTGGGCCCTGGCCCCACTTGTCATCCACTAGGGGGCCCTGGTGTCTATGCCAGGTGCCCCCCCTGCTTATTGTTTGTTTTCTTTTATTATTTTAGTGTCTTATGTGTTATAAATATGATATTTCTATTTTCGGTAATTTTGCTAAATCTGGACATGAACATATATGACATGAGCATTTCTAGTCAGTTTTCACTTATAGGAATTGATGGCATTTTTCTATCTAGTGTTTTGCCATGATGCTCCATACAAACATATGAGTGTGATATATGATTTTGGGGTAGAATCACCCAAGGAATTCATTGGTGCAACTTGTTTTGTCATTTGAGCAAGTTTGACAAAATGTCATTTTGTATCAAAGTGCCATTTTGTCATTTTAGATATATTTAATCCATGCATGCTATGAAATTTGTGTCCACATGAAAGAGGTAGTCTTTGATGAGTAGAATGCCATGGTATTTACTTTTGTCATGTTAAACTTGTATATAAGTGGGAACCATGCTCTAAAGTGGCTACTAAAATGTTGCTATTTTCAAACATGCCAAATATTTCTAAGTCTGAGAATCTCTTAATATTTTTATGCCCTCTTGAGTGGATGCTACCAAGTGATATGTTGTGAATTAGCTCAAGCTCAGTGCTAGTGTTTTGAAGTAGATGTTGCCCTCTATCATCCTGTTAATTTTCATGCCATGAGGTGGTTTCTATCACCATTAGATTTTGCTGTCAACTTGCTATCAGCTTAACTCAGATTCCAGAAAACTGTTATTTTCTCCAAGTCCCTAAAATCTGTTTCATCATGCCAACTTGTGAGATTCATGCTTATTGATATGTGCTTCCTTTACAGTTTGTTTAGTTGGATGATTTGATAAGCATGATATGTAGTTTTTGTAAATGCCTTGTTTGTGGTTGGAGACTTCCTGTAGCTTTAGTTATTTGCTGTGAAAGT
This sequence comes from Hordeum marinum, assembly GCA_022496015.1. NCBI lineage: Eukaryota > Viridiplantae > Streptophyta > Magnoliopsida > Poales > Poaceae > Hordeum > Hordeum marinum. Next base: position 284,852,246 of record CM039674.1, read on the forward strand.
TGCTATGTTGCTGTTTTATGGCAGATTGTTTGTTTTAGTGTTTTGTGGCTTGTGGGAGCTATGCTCCATGGAATTGCTTGATATTTGGATCTAATGTGGTTGGTTTTTGATTGCCTAACCAGTGGCTACCTTGGAATTCCAAGAAATAGCCCATTGCCGTTTTGTATTTTTCCTTCGTAACTTGCCGTGAGCGTAGCGTGAGAACCGTAACTCCGTTTCTTGCGTTCTACATATGCATTTGTATAGATTTTGCATGAAGAATCCATATTTGCCATGATCATGCATGTTTAAACAGCGTAACATGAGGTTCTACCAGAATTGTAATTGCATGAAGAATCCATATTTGCCATGATCATGCATGTTTAAACAGCGTAACATGAGGTTCTACCAGAATTGTAAATAACTTAACTATTGCATGAGAAACATGACTAGTTTAGGATTGCCATGCTAAATACTTCAAATGAATCATGCATCATCTTGTTTGTGCATTGCACATTGGTTGGTTGTTTATTGTTGCTGTTTCTCTTGGGTAGACGCGAGTGTTGAACCTGAGTACGAGGATCCAAGAGAGTACCACTACGAGGACCCCACTCTTTGTCCCTGTGAAGAACCAACAAGCAAGATGATCGTACCCGGATCCCGACACTATTTTTGCTTTGCTAGATAGCTTGCTCTTATCATTACATATGCGTTACCTACCACTTGAATGTCGAGCCTCCTACATTGCCATGATAGCCTCTAACCCCTCCACATCCTAGCAAACCTTGTTTGGCTAAGTTACCGCTGCTCAGCCCCTCTTATAGCGTTCTTAGTTGCAGGTGCAGGTTGTTTCCATGTGATAACATGGATTTCTAGCATATCACAATATTATCTGCTATTTAATTTAATGCACATATATATCTTGGTATGGTGGAAGGCTTGGCCTTTTGCTTGGTGTTTTGTTCCACTTTTACCGCCATAGTTTCTTGTTACTGGTGTTATGTTTCCATATTTTGCGCTCCTAACATGCTCGGGGTTGTTATGGGGACACCCTTGATTAGTCGGTTGAGATTAAAACTTGTCTGGTAAGACCCAACATTTATACTATTTGCTTAAACAACTTAATAAATTTGCATAGGGCTTCACAAGCCCGTGGATAATTAATCAACCCCCGGGCCAGTGCTCCTCATGAGTGTTGGTCCAAACTAGAGCACCATGCGGGGCCAACCCGGGGCAACTCGGGAGATTTCTATCAGGCCACCGTACGCTTCGATTATCTGTCGTGTCTTGAGAACGAGATACGCGGCTCTTATTGGGTTCGTCGACACGTCGGGTGGTTTTGCTGAACTTGTTTTACCTTTCTCGAGTGGCTTGCGTGTGGAACTCTGGTTTTCTTCAGGCTATCTTGAGGTGTCAGAATTCCTTTGGAGTTTCCTAGGATGATCACGAGATCCGTGGTCGAGGCTATTCGTGCGGAGTGTGGTTAATTTATGATGGACTAGTTGGAGCACCCTTGCAGGGTTAAAACTTTCGGAAAGCCATGCTCGCAGTTATGCGGCAACTTGGATATTTGTTTAACACCCAGTTATAGTTAAATTGAAGTAAACTCTAATAAAATGCACCAACCGTGTGAGTAACCGTGACCGTCTCTGCTCGTGAACATGAACCGAGAGAGAACACGATGGGGTTATGTTTGACGTAAGTAGGTGTTCAGGATCTCTTAGAGGTCATTCTAGTTCTCGATCGTTTACCATAGACCACATATTTACTTACATGTTTCATAAGACTAGCCACCATAAATGCTTAGTGCTGCTGCAAACTAAACACATACCCCTTCCAACCTATAAGCTTGAATAGTCTTGGTACCTGGGCGCGAGATTGCTTAGTCCCCGTGGCTCATAGATTACTACAACAATTCAGGTGTAGGTACAGATGAGATCGTGCCAGATGATGTGACGTAGCTCTAGTGGGAGTATGACAAGGAGCGGGCAGGATGTACGTCACTTATCCAGACGAGTAGAGTGGTCGTGGTTGTGATCTTCGGGGCTAGCAAGCCAGTGTCATTGCATCATTTTATCGTTTGTTTTCATCCGTAGCCAGACCCTACCTTTGGATTGATGTTTGAATAAATTGTGTGGAATTCTAATTTAGCATGTGGCGAGTGTAAGCCAACTCATATACTCTTCTCTTCATAAACGTATGTAATGATACTATACTTGCGAACGACAAGATGCGCCTCTATCCCTGTCGGGACCTCTGTGCCTTAACATGGATATGCGCACATCTTGGGCGTGACAAGCCACTGTAGAGCCGACCGCACCTTATCTGCTAGATGGGGGGGGCGACACGATCCCTGCCAGCTCTCCACAAAGGAGTTAAAGCCGGTCCAGGTGGCGAGAAGGGTGAACGCCATCTCGACGACGAAGCTAAATGAAGGAGGATGGCAGTGGGGGAAGACCCCATATGGCCGGAGCCACCCGCCGCCGCTGGTAAGTGACTAGCCGGCTCGCCCTCCCTTTTTCTCCGGAGGCGTCGCTTCATTTTGACGGTGAGAGAGAATTCTTCTGCCTGTAGGTTTTCCCGAAGCTGCAGAACTACGAGGAGACAACCACCGATGTGGTGAACTCAGACCCTGAGGAGGTTGAGGATGCATGCGACATGGGTTCGACAGACTCGGAGCGAGCCAGCGCATCCAAAGCCGACGAGGCTGAGACGAAGACGTAGGCAACCGAGTCAACGGGTGAGTTCCCTCCCCGGACGTATTTGCAGGATTGGACTGACGACAACGCCGAGTCGGAGGAGTGGCGTGATGCAGAGGCTCCAGAGGACACTAAGGCCATGGAGGACGACGTCACGGCACAAAGGAGGAGCCTTCGCCGCACTAGCCTCGAGCCAGGACAGGACGACGCGATAGTAGGCGACAAGGGGAAACAGGTGGTCGGTGATAGGCCGGCTCTCAAGCGGGCGGCCGCCGAGCAGCCGAGCAGCAGCCGTAGAGGCAGTGGGAAGAAGAGGCAGGTGGCCTCGACAGGCCATGCAAGGAGGGCGATCCCCGTTGTCGTCGGGTAAGCTTCGTTCCCAGCCATCTTGCTCCTTTGGTTTTTTCTCCACCTTTCCCCTTCATATTCCACTCGATCAGGGAGGCGCGCGCCCTGGGAAGGACCCCGGCAAGCGAAACTATGGGCATGGCGCTGCTGAGCATCGCCGAGGAGAGGGAGCATGAGGCGTGGCACGACCTAGAGGCGGCCCAGCAGGAGCTGCGCATCGAGGGGCACCGCCTGTGGGAGGAGGCGGCGAAGAAGCAGACGCCGTCGGAAGGAGCCGACGGGGAAGCGACCGACCAGTCGTGGGAGCCGTTCCACAACGGGCGGTAGAGGTGGTCCAAGGACCACCCCAACCCCGCGCGGTGGGCGGAAGCGGACGTGAAGGCCATGGAGGATGCGTGCGCAGCGGCCGGCATGCCCCGTGCCGGTGGTGAAGAGGAGACAGACCGTGATGCGGATCTGTCAAGGGCAGATGATGTGTCGCTGGGGGAAGGGGGACCCCCGGAAGTCGAAGCCTCGGCCCAGAGGCACCAGCTCCGGAGGCACTAGCTCCAGAGGGGCCGCCCCCGAAGTCTCCGGCTCCAGAAACACCGACTCTGAATGACCTGGCTCTGGGAGCACCAGCGCCAGGGTCGAGCCAGGAAGGAGCTGCCGGAGGCGGAGCACCGAGGAGGGAGCTCGTAGTGCCCGAAGGGTCGGGCGGCACGGGCTCCTTGTCTGTGGCCCCTGGCACAATGGTGCCCGGGGGAGCCGGTCCCATGGCGGCCTCCGACAAAGGGGGCCCGCAGACGGGGGCCGGCCGTAGCAGAACTAGGATGCAGCCGGTCGCCCGGCCGCTGGGGCGGCGGTGTCCACTGCTATGGAGGCATTTGCTGCCTGCCGTGCCCAGACGACATAGGATGCCCGGGCAGCCAATGACCGGCTAGTGCAGCTGGAGCGGACCATTGCGGTAGGCTTCTACCTTTTCTTTCTTTCCTTGTTTGTGGCGTTTTGGTTGGAAATATGCCCTAGAGGCAATAACAAAATGGTTATTATTGTATTTCCTTGTTCATGATAATTGTCTAATGTTCATGCTATAATTGTGTTAACCAGAAACCGTAATGCATGTATGAATACATAGACCACAACATGTCCCTAGTGAGCCTCTAGTTGGCTAGCTCGTTGATCAATAGATGGTCATGGTTTCATGACCATGGACATTGGATGTCGTTGATAACGAGATCACATAATTGGGAGAATGATGTGATGGACAAGACCCAATCCTAAGCATAGCACAAGATCGTGTAGTTCATTTTGCTAAAGCTTTTCAATGTCAAGTATCGTTTCCTTAGACCATGAGATTGTGCAAATTCCGGATACCATAGGAATTCTTTGGGTGTGCCAAACATCACAACGTAATTGGGTGGCTATAAAGGTGCACTACGGGTTTCTCCGAAAGTGTCTGTTGGGTTGGCATGAATCGAGACTGGGATTTGTCACTCCGTGTGACAGAGAGGTATCTCTAGGCCCACTCGGTAAGACATCATCATAATGAGCTCAATGTGACTAAGAAGTTAGACACGGGATGATGTGTTACGGAACGAGTAAAGAGACTTGCCGGTAACGAGATTGAACAAGGTATAGAGATACCGACGATCGAATCTCGGGCAAGTATCATACCGATAGACAAAGGGAATTGTATACGGGATTGATTGAATCCCCGACATCATGGTTCATCCGATGAGATCATCGTGGAGCATGTGGGAGACAACATGGGTATCCAAATCCCGCTGTTGGTTATTGACCGGAGAGGTGTCTCGGTCATGTCTACGTGTCTCCCGAACCGGTAGGGTCTACACACTTAAGGTTCGATGACGCTAGGTTTATAGCGAAATGGTATACGTGATTACCGAAGGTTATTTGGAGTCCCAGATGAGATCCCGGACGTCACGAGGAGCTCAGGAATGGTCTAGAGGTAAAGATTGATATATAGGAAGTCCAGTTTTGGTCACCGGAAAGTTTTTGGGCTCATCGGTAGTGTACCGGGAGTGCCGGGAGGGTGCCGGAGGACCCCCGGGAGGGGTGTGACGACCATAGAACTTTGTGGGCCCTTAGAGGAGGTGTGCCAGTCCTTATTGGGATGGCCAAGACCTTCTAGAAAGTCCCATGCGGCTGGGATCAAGAGATAAAGGGAAAAAGGGTTTCAAAGGAGGAGATCCACCTCCCTTGTGGGAGGTGGACTCTTCCCCACCTTCAGCCGAAGCTCTCATCCTTGGAGGAGGGGACAAGGCAGCCCTACCTCTCCCTCCTCCTATATATATGCAAGGGTTTTGGCTGATTTGAGACACGACTTCTCTCTCTCTCTTGGTGCAGCCCTACCCTTCCTCTTCCTCGTTCTCCGTAGCACTTGGCGAAGCCCTGTCGGAGTTCACGTAGCTCCACCGTCACCATGCTGTCGTGCTGCTGGAGCTCTCCCTCAACCTCTCCTTCCTCCTTGCTGGATCAAGGCGTAGGAGACGTCATCGGGCTGCACATGTGTTGAATGGGGAGGCACCGTTGTTCGGCGCTGAGATCAGAATCCACCGCGATCTGGATCACTGCGAGTACGACTCCACCAACCGCGTTCTTGTAACGCTTCCGCTTAGCGATCTTCAAAGGTATGAAGATGAAATCTCTCCCCACTCATTGCTGGTTTCTCCATGGACAGATCTTGGTGATCGTAGGAATTTTTTTGATTTACTACTACGTCTCCCAACAGTGGCATCATGAGCTAGGTCTATGGGTAGAATCTATGCACGAGTAGAACACAAGTTGTTGTGGGCGTCGATTTTGTTAATATGCTTACCACTACTATTCTTATCCTGATTCGGCGGTATTGTGGGATGGAGCAGCCCGGACCAACTTTACACGTACGCTTACGTGAGGCTGGTTCCACCGCCTGACATGCACTTGTTGCATAAGGTGGCTAGCGGGTGTCTGTCTCTCCCACCTTAGTCGGATTGGATTCGATGAAAAGGGTCCTTATGAAGGGTAAATATCAATTGGCATAACACGTTGTGGTTTTGGTGTAGGTAAGAAACGTTCTTGCTAGAAACCTATAGCAGCCACGTAAAAACTTGCAACTACAAATTAGAGGACGTCTAACTTGTTTTTGCAGCATATGCCTTGTGATGTGATATGGCCAAAGAATGCGATGTGATGCATTGTGATGTATGAGATTGATCATGTTCTTGTAATAGGATTCACGACTTGCATGTCGATGAGTATGACAACTGGCAGGAGCCATAGGAGTTGTCTTATTTTATTGTATGACCTGCGTGTCAATCATAAACGCCATGTAATTACTTTACTTTATTGCTAAATGTTAACCATAGTAGTAGAAGTAATAGTTGGCGAGACAACTTCATGAAGACACAATGATGGAGATCATGGTGTCGTGCCGGTGATAGTGATGATCACGGTGCCCCGAAGATGGAGATCAAAGGAGCAAGATGATATTGGCCTTATCATGTCACTATATTGATTGCATGTGATGTTTATCATGTTTACATCTTATTTTCTTAGAACTACGGTAGTAAATAAGATGATCTCTCAATAAAATTTCAAGAGAAGTGTTCACCCTAACTGTGCACCATTGCTAAGGACCGTCGTTCCGAAGCACCACGTGATGATCGGGTGTGATAGGTTCTAACGTTCGCATACAACGGGTGTACGCCAGATTTACACATGCAATACACTTAGGTTGACTTGACGAGCCTAGCATGTACAGGCATGGCCTCAGAACACGGAAGACCGAAAGGTCGAACATGAGTCGTATCGAAGATACGATCAACATGGAGATGTTCACCATGGATGACTAGTCCGTCTCACGTGATGATCGGACACGGGCTATTTGACATGGATCATGTGTCAGTTGGATGACTAGAGAGATGTCTATCTAAGTGGGAGTTCATTAAATAATTTGATTATGTGAACTTAATTATCATGAACTTAGTCTAAAATTATCTTTACAATCTATATTGTAGATCCAATGGTCAACGCGAATGTCACCCTCAATTTCAACACGTTCCTAGAGAAAACCAAGCTGAAAGATGATGGAAGCAACTATGCGGACTGGGTCCGCGGCTTGAGGATCATCCTCATAGCTTCCAAGAAATTGTATGTCCTTGATGCACCACTAGGTGACCCACCCCTTCTCCTACCAGAGCAAGACGTTGCGAACGCTTGGCATTCTCGCTGCGATGATTACTCCCTTGTTCAGTGCGGCATGCTTTACAGTTTAGAACCGGGGCTCCAAAAGCGTTTTGAGCAACACGGAGCATATGAGATGTTCCAAGAGCTGAAACTGGTTTTTCAAGCTCATGCCCGGGTCAAGAGATATGATGTCTCTGACAAGTTCTTCAGCTGTAAGATGGAGGAGAACAATTCTGTTAGTGAGCACATCCTCAAGATGTCTGGGCTACACAACCGCTTGACTCAGCTAGGAGTTAATCTCCCGGATGACTCGGTCATTGACAGAATCCTCCAGTCGCTTCCACCTAGCTACAAGAGCTTTGTGATGAACTACAACATGCAAGGGATGGAGAAGTCCATTCCTGAGTTGTACTTAATGCTAAAATCAGCGGAGGTCGAGGTCAAAAAGGAGCATCAAGTGTTGATGGTGAATAAGACCACTAGTTTCAAGAAAGGAAAGGGTAAGAAGAACTTCAAGAAGGACGGCAAAGCTGTTGCTGCGCCGGTTAAGCAAGTTGTCGGGAAGAAGAAGAACAAGAATGGACCCAAGCCTGAGACTGAGTGTTTTTATTGCAAGGGTACCGGTCACTGGAAGCGGAACTGCCCCAAGTACTTAGCGGATAAGAAGGACGGCAACATTAAAGGTATATGTGATATAGTTGTTATTTATGTGTACCTAACCAGCGCTCGTAGTAGCTCCTGGGTATTTGATACAGCTGCAGTTGCTCACATTTGTAACTCCAAGCAGGAGCTGAGGAATAAGCGGAGGCTGGCAAAGGACAAGGTGACGATGCGCGTCGGGAATGGTTCCAAGGTCGATGTGATCGCCGTCGGCACACTACCTCTACATCTACCTTCAGGATTAGTGTTAAACCTTAATAATTGTTATTTAGTACCAGCTTTGAGCATGAACATTGTATCTGGATCTCGCTTGATGCGAGATGGCTACTCATTTAAATCTGAGAATAATGGTTGTTCTATTATATGAGAGAAATGTTTTATGGTCATGCCCCGCTGGTCAATGGTTTATTTTTGATGAATCTCGAATGTCATGTTACACATGTCCATAGTGTGAGTACCAAAAAGTGTAAGGTTGATAACGATAGTCCCACTTACATGTGGAACTGCCGCCTTGGTCATATTGGTGTCAAACGCATGAAGAGGCTCCATACTGATGGTCTTTTGGAGTCTCTTGATTTCGAATCATTTGACACGTGCGAACCATGCCTCATGGGCAAGATGACCAAGACTCCATTCTCCGGGACAATGGAGCGAGCAACTGACTTGTTGGAAATAATACATACCGATGTATGCGGTCCAATGAGTGTCGAGGCTCGTGGTGGCTACCGTTATGTTCTCACCCTCACTGATGACTTGAGTATATATGGGTATGTCTACTTAATGAAACATAAGTCTGAAACTTTTGAAAGGTTCAAGGAATTTCAGAGTGAGGTAGAGAATCAACATGACAGGAAAATAAAGTGCCTACGATCTGATCATGGCGGAGAATATTTAAGTCACGAGTTTGGCACGCACCTAAGAAAATGTGGAATTGTTTCACAACTCACGCCGCCTAGCACACCTCATCGAAATGGTGTGTCTGAACATCGTAATCACACTCTATTAGATATGGTACGATCTATGATGTCTCTTACCGACTTACCACTATCATTTTGGGGATATGCATTAGAGACTGCCGCATTCACTTTAAATAGGGCACGGTCAAAATCCGTTGAGACGACACCGTATGAATTATGGTTTGGAAAGAAACCTAAGCTATCGTTTCTAAAAGTTTGGGGATGCGATGCTTATGTGAAGAAACTTCAACCTGAGAAGATCGAACCCAAAGCGGAAAAGTGCGTCTTCATAGGATATCCCAAAGAGACTATTGGGTATACCTTCTACCTCAGATCCGAAGGCAAAGTATTTGTTACCAAGAATAGATCCTTTGTCGAGAAACAGTTTCTCTCGAAAGAAGTGAGCGGGAGGAAAATAGAACTTGATGAGGTAATTGTACCTCCACTCAAACCGGAGAGTAGCACATCACAGGAAGTTCTTTCTGTGGAGCCTACACCGGATGGAGAGGAAGTTAATGATGATGATCATGAAACTTCAGATCAAGTTACTATTGAACGTCGAAGGTCCACTACGACACGTTCCGCACCAGAGTGGTACGGCAACCCTGTCCTGGAGATCATGTTGTTGGACAATGGTGAACCTTCGAACTATGAAGAAGCGATGGCAGGCCCGGATTCCAACAAATGGCTTGAAGCCATGAAATCCGAGATAGGATCCATGTATGAGAACAAACTGTGGACTTTGGTGGACTTTCCTGATGATAAGCGAGCCATTGAAAATAAATGGATCTTTAAGAAGAAGACTCACGTGGATGGTAATGTGACCGTCTATAAGGCTCGGCTTGTCGCCAAGGGTTATCGACAAGTTCAAGGAGTTGACTGCGATGAGACTTTCTCACCCGTAGCGATGCTGAAGTCTGTCCGAATCATGTTAGCAATTGCCGCATTTTATGATTATGAGATCTGGCAAATGGACGTCAAAATGGCATTCCTTAATGGCTTCCTCAAGGAAGAACTGTATATGATGCAGCCGGAAGGTTTTGTCGATCCTAAAGATGCTAACAAGGTATGCAAGCTCCAGCGCTCCATCTATGGGCTGGTGCAAGCATCTCGGAGTTGGAACATTCGCTTTAATGAGGTGATTAAAGCGTTTGGGTTTGTATAGGTTTATGGAGAACCCTGTATTTACAAGAAAGTGAGTGGGAGCTCTATATCATTACTTATATTATATGTGGATGACATACTGATAATGGGAAATGATATAGAACTCTTGGAAAGTATAAAGGCCTACTTGAATAAGTGTTTTTCAATGAAGGACCTTGGAGAAGCTGCTTACATATTAGGTATTAAGATCTATAGAGATAGATCGAGACGCCTCATAGGTCTTTCACAAAGCACATACCTTGAAAATATATTGAAGAAGTTCAATATGGATCAGTCCAAGAAGGGGTTCTTGCCTGTGTTACAAGGTGTGAGATTGAGTACGACTCAATGCCCGACCACGGTAAAGGATAGAGAAGAGATGAGTGTCATCCCCTATGCTTTAGCCATAGGCTCTATTATGTATGCCATGCTGTGTACTAGACCTGATGTGAACCTTGCCATAAGTTTGGTAGGGAGGTACCAAAGTGATCCCGGAGCGGAGCACTGGACAACGCTCAAGAATATCCTGAAGTACCTGAAAAGGACAAAGGACATGTTTCTCGTATATGGAGGTGCCGAGGAGCTCATCGTAAAGGGTTACGTCGATGCTAGCTTCGACACAGATCCGGACGACTCCAAGTCGCAAACCGGATACGTGTATGTTTTGAACGGAGGGGCAGTCAGCTGGTGCAGCAGCAAGCAAAGCATCGTGGCGGCATCTACATGTGAAGCGAAGTACATAGCTGCTTCGGAAGCAGCAAAGGAAGGAGTCTGGATGAAGGAGTTCATCACCGACCTAGGAGTAATTCCAAGTGCGTCGGGCCCGATGACTCTATTCTGTGACAACACTGGAGCTATTGCCCTTGCGAAGGAGCCCAGGTTTCACAAGAAGACAAGACACATCAAGCGCCGCTTCAACTCCATCCGTGATTACATTCAGGAGGGAGATATAGATATTTGTGAAGTGCATACGGATCTGAATGTCACAGATCCGTTGACTAAACCTATCTCACGAGCAAAACATGATCAACACCAGAATGCTATGGGTGTTCGATTCATCACAATGTAACTAGATTATTGACTCTAGTGCAAGTGGGAGACTATTGGAAATATGCCCCAGAGGCAATAATAAAATGGTTATTATTGTATTTCCTTGTTCATGATAATTGTCTATTGTTCATGCTATAATTGTGTTAAACAGAAACCGTAATGCACGTATAAATACATAGACCACAACATGTCCCTAGTGAGCCTCTAGTTGGCTAGCTCGTTGATCAATAGATGGTCATGGTTTCATGACCATGGACACTGGATGTCGTTGATAACGGGATCACATCATTGGGAGAATGATGTGATGGACAAGACCCAATCCTAAGCATAGCACAAGATCGTGTAGTTTGTTTGCTAAAGCTTTTCAATGTCAAGTATCGTTTCCTTAGACCATGAGATTGTGCAACTCCCGGATACCATAGGAATGCTTTGGGTGTGCCAAACATCACAACGTAACTGGGTGGCTATAAAGGTGCACTACGGGTATCTCCAAAAGTGTCTGTTGGGTTGGCACGAATCGAGACTGGGATTTGTCACTCCGTGTGACGGAGAGGTATCTCTGGGCCCACTCGGTAAGACATCATCATAATGAGCTCAATGTGAATAAGGAGTTATCCACAGGATGATGGGTTACGGAACGAGTAAAGAGACTTGCCGGTAACGAGATTGAACAAGGTATAGAGATACCTACGATCGAATCTCGGGCAAGTATCATACCGATAGACAAAGGCAATTGTATACGGGATTGATTGAATCCCTGACATCGTGGTTCATCTGATAAGATCATCGTGGAGCATGTGGGATCCAACATGGGTATCCAGATCCTGTTGTTGGTTATTGACCGGAGAGGTGTCTCGGTCATGTCTACGTGTCTCCCGAACCCGTAGGGTCTACACACTTAAGGTTTGATGACGTTAGGGTTATAGGGAAATGGTATACGTGATTACCGAAGTTTGTTTGGAGTCTCGGATGAGATCCCGGACATCACGAGGAGCTCCGGAATGGTCCGGAGGTAAAGATTGATATATAGGAAGTCCAGTTTTGGTCACCGGAAAGTTTTCGGGCTCATCGGTAGTGTACCGGGAGTGCCGGGAGGGTGCCAGAGGACCCCCGGGAGGGGTGTGACGACCATAGGACTTTGTGGGACCTTAGAGGAGGTGTGCCAGACCTTATTGGGCTGGCCAAGACCTTCGAGAAAGGACCATGCGGCTGGGATCAAGAGATAAAGGGAAAAAGGGTTTAAAAGGAGGAGATCCACCTCCCTTGTGGGAGGTGGACTCTTCCCCACCTTTGGCCGAAGCTCTCCTCCTTGGAGGAGGGGCCAAGGCAGCCCTCCCTGTCCCGCCTCCTATATATACAAGGGTTTGGGCTGATTTGAGACACGACTTCTCTCTCTCTCTCTCAGCGCAGCCCTACCCTTCCTCTTCCTCGTTCTCCGTAGCGCTTGGCGAAGCCCTGTCGGAGTTCACGTAGCTCCACCGTCGCCATGCCGTCGTGCTACCGGAGCTCTCCCTCAACCTCTCCTTCCTCCTTGCTGGATCAAGGTGTAGGAGACGTCATCGGGCTGCACGTGTGTTGAACGCGGAGGCGCCGTTGTTCGGCGCTGCTATCGGAATCCACCGCGATCTGAATCGCTACGAGTACGACTCCACCAACCGCGTTCTTGTAACGCTTCCGCTTAGCGGTCTTCAAAGGTATGAAGATGCAATCTCTCCCCACTCGTTTCTTGTTTCTCCATGGATAGATCTTGGTGATCGTAGGATTTTTTTGATTTACTACTACGTCTCCCAACAGTTTTTTCTAGTGGAGGCATGCTAGAGCACCCACTGGGCGTAGCCCCTGAGACTCGAGCTGGCTATGGTGCAGGCGGGTCGAGTCTAATGTTGTGTTGTATCTTTATTGCTTGGAGGCAGCACATGACTGTCGGGTGACCGCGTACAACTCCTTGCTGAGCATGTACCGGGCGGCTGAGGGCCGACTGGCCCCTTGTCCAAGGACCTGCAGGGTAAGACCCTTCGAACTTTTTAGGGCGGGGGTGTAGCCCCCGGGATTTGAGCCGGCTATCGCGGAGGCGAGCCGAATTCCCTTTCTTTTCTTGTCTTCTAATAGAGGCCTCTTTGCTCTGGCAAAGACCAACGTCGAGGCGGTCGACCTTAGTCGCTAGGTCGTGGAGCTTGGCGACCAGCGGAATCTCCTGATCATGGAGTGTGAGCGACTCCACCAGGAGGCGAGCCAGGCACAGGGGGAGGTGTCCGAGTGCGAGAAAGTGCACCATCAGGAGCTGGTGGACCGCGACACGGCCCTTCGTTAGCAGGTAGAGGAGCAGGAGAAGGTCCTTCGCCAGGAGCTGGAGGCCAAGGATGCCGCACTGACGAAGGCAGTCGACGAGGCGCAGGCGGCCCAGGGTGAGCACGAGCACTGGCTCCAGGAGTGGTCGACCAGGGAGTCGAAGCTGCAGGAGCAGGGGCACGGGGTGGACCGAATGTTGCGCAATAAGTCCTTGCCGTCTCGTCCTTTATGTGTGTTCATTCTTGGTTCTTGGCTTGCTTCGTTGTTCATCCCTCGTCTTCTTCTTTTCTTAGGGCTCTTCCCTGGCTCACAGGAGGCCACGGAGGCGGCCATGGCGGCTCACCATGAGGACCAGCAGGTTCAGGGGGTCGCCGCTAGACCTTGGATGAGGTGGGGATCGCCGGTAGGGTGAGACTACAGGAGGTGGTGTGGGCCCTGAAGCGGCTCCAGGCGGCCGGCGAGGCTTTGGTCCGCACCCTCTGGACAACCGTGGTGGAGAAGGCCTCCATGAGCCGGCTATTGAGGTGGCTGGAGTTCGGGACTGCGTGGGTGAACGCTTGGAGGACCTCCGCGGCAAGCGCCAGTGCGGGCATGGCCCTTCGCATTGCGAGGTCGTGGTACCCCGAGCTAGACCTGAGCCTCCTCACAGCCTAGCGTGCCGGTACCGACGCGGATCTCGAGGCGGTGGCCGACGTGCTTGCCATGCGGGCAAGCGACCTTGTGTCCTTTGCAGCATGGGACGAATGCGTCTCTGAGTATAGGGCGGACGACACGATGGTTCTAGAGGACCAGTACGCGCTTGTACGACCCGGAGGGTAGCGACGCCGAGACGGATGGTGAAGACGCCGGCTCCAGCACCGATGACTACACCAACTCCGAGCCGGCTTGGGACCTAGAGATGGGAGCCGCCGCGGGGGGCGACGAGGGAGAAGATGGCGCGACCGCCGCCTAGAGCCTTTTTTATCCTTCTGCATTTTGTTAGAACTCAATTCCACCCACTGGGGGTGTAGATGTAATGAACTCATGGCCGTGGGCCTTTTTAAGTTTTATGAAGCTTTTGGTTGTTGCAATGTTGTTTTGTGCGTGCCGACTTGTCCTTACCCCTTTTTGCCCTTTTGGTTTTGTCTGCTCAAACCCTTGTCCCCCTTGGTTTTGGCCCCGCCAGCCCAACACTCGGGATCCGGTCTGTAGCTGGGACGGGGCGTCCGCCTCGAGGGAGTCGGTTTTGAGTTTGGAAACCATGAGAGTTTTTTTGGGTAAGGGCAAGTGACAGAGGCGAGAAAGTGCTCCGGCTAGGCCTAGCCGGTAATCCCTTTGCGATCGATTTTTTGTGTCTGCTAAGTTTCGCCATCCCGAGGACCCATCGGCCAGACAGCCGGGAGCCGGTCTATAGCTGGGAGGGGTGGGAGGGCTTATTTAGTTCACATTACTTGATCGGCTTCGGGGGAGGATGGCATGACTAACCGTCGAGCCCCCGGGACCGGGAGCCGGGTCCGGGAGCTGGTGATTGAGTCAAGTAAAGTTTGTAAAGAAACAAAAGGGGCGTGTCCCAAGAGCTGGCTTGGGACACCCGTTGCATTCATGAGCCCAAAAAGGGAAGGATACATACATACACTGGTTTTTCAGCAGTAAAACAGGCGGAGGAGCGCCACGTTCCACGAGCGCTCCGTCTCCTTGCCGGAGGCATCTCTCTTGCGCTTCTGCGGCTTCTGGGCATCTATCAAGTAGGACACGTTGTTATGCAGCGCTCTGCTAATGATGAACGGGCCCTCCCATGGGGAGGACAGCTTGTGCTGGCCGGTGGTTCGTTGGATCCGCCTCAACACCAAATCTCCTTTGCGGAAAGAGACTGGCCGGATCCGCTTGCTGTGGTAGTGCCAGAGCTTCTGTTGGTAGATGGCCGTCCGGCTCAAAGCAAGCTCACGTGCTTCTTCGAGTAGGTCGACACCGTCTTCTCTTGCCTCCTTCGCATCCTTCTCCGTATACAAGGTAACCCGAGGCGAGTCGAATTCGATGTCGGCGGGGATGATCGCCTCGGACCCGTATACGAGAAAGAAAGGGGTGTAGCCGGTTGATCGGTTAGGCGTGGTCTTGAGGCTCCATAGGACAGCGGGCAGCTCTTTGATCCAGCAGCTGGCTGACCTGACCAGTGGCACCACGAGTCGGGGCTTGATGCCGGCCAGGATCAGGCCATTCGCCCACTCAACCTGGCCGATCGACTATGGATGAGCGACGGACGCCAGGTCGAGCTGGACGCCCCGCTTGACGCAGAAGCGCGCTAGCGCGCCCTTGGTGAAGTTTGTGCCATTGTTGGTGATGATGCTGTGGGTGACGCCATAGCGAACCATAATGTCTTCGACGAACCGGACGACCGTGGGGCCGTCCAGCTTCTTGATTGGCTTGGCTTCGATCCACTTGGTGAACTTGTCGACGGCTACCAGCAAATGCGTAATGCCGCCTTGTGCGGTCTTGAAGGGCCCCACCATGTCCAGCCCCCAGACGGCAAAGGGCCATGAGAGGGGGATGGTATGGAGGATCGTAGACGGTAGGTGGCTCTGTGTGTTGAAGCGCTGGCAGCCTTCGCACTTGTCAACCAGCCGCTTGGCCTCCTCCAAGGCAGTCGGCCAGTAGAAACCATGGCGGAATGCCTTGGCCACTAGGGTCCTAGAGGCGGCATGGTGCCCGCACTTGCCTTGGTGGATGTCGAGGAGGATCTCCTGTCCCTTCTTCAGCTCGACGCATCGTTGGAAAACGTTGTTGGTGCTGTGATGAACCAGCTCGCGGTTGATGATGCTGTAGGCTGGAGCTCGGCGTTGAATTTGCCTCGCTCTGACCTCGCCAGGAGGGAGCTCGCCACGTAGGAGGAACACTAGGATGGGTTGGGCCCATGAGGGAGCCGAGACGGGGGCTGACTCGGGAGCCCCCGGTCCTGGGTGATCAGCCCCCGGGACCGGCTCGCCAGCCCCCGGGTCCAGCTCGCGAGTCCCCGGGGTTAAGGCGGCAGGAGGGGTGTCGATCGCCATCATGACCGCTGCGGCATTGGAGCCGGCCGCTTCAGATGCGGCCAGCTCGACGGTTGGAGCTGGTGATGCCGGTTGAGCAGCCGGCGTCGTAGGTGCCGGCGTGGCAGCCGGAGTTGGTGGGGCCAGTGGTGCAGCCAGTGGTGATGGTGCCGACAGAGCAGCCGGAGCCATCGATGGCCTGACAGCATGGGCCGACACAAAGATGGACTCCAATTCAGGGGAGGGCTTGATCGATGGCTTGAGCAGCCGTTCGAGGGAGACGCTGGCTGGGATGGCCTAACGGGTGGAGCCGATTTTTGCCAGCGTATCGGCCGCCTCGTTGTCCACCCGGGGGACGTGGTGGAACTCACAACCTTCAAAGGAGCCTATGAGCTACCGGACGAGGAAGCGATAGCTGGCCATGTTGGCGTCTTTGGCGTCCCACTCGCGAGAGACCTGCTGCACCACGAGGTCGGAGTTGCCGAAGCATAGGATGCGCCTGATGCCAACTCCTTGGCGAGCCGGAGGCCATGGACAAGCGCCTCATACTCAGCCACGTTGTTGGAGGCGGCGAAGTGGATCTGAAGAGCGTACTTGAGTTGGTCTCCCTTTGGGGAGGAGAGGACTATGCTGGCTCCCAGGCCGGTCCTCATCTTTGAGCCGTCGAAGTGCATGCGCCAATGAGTAGAGTCTAGGGGAGGCGGCGCAAACTCGGTATCCGCCCAGTCAATGAGGAAGTCGGCCATTGCCTGTGACTTGATGGCGGTGCGTGGTTCGTACCGGATCTCGTGGTCGGCGAGGGCGATGACCCATTTGGCGATCCGGCCGGTGGAGCCCCGGCCACTCATGATCACGCCGAGCGGGGCCATGCTCACCATGGTGATGGTGTGCTCTTGGAAGTACTGCTTGACCTTCTTGGTGGTGAAGTATATGCCACAACACATCTTCTAGTAGTGGGGGTAGTTTTGCTTGGAGGCGGAGAGGACCTCGCTGAGGTAGTAGACATGGCATTGGATCGGCAGCGTCTTGCCCTCCTCTGGCCACTCGACCACCAGGACGACGCTGATGACGCGTGTGGTCGTCGCGATGTAGGCGAGCAAGGGCTCCTTCTCAGCCGGCCCGGCCAGGATGGGCGCGCTGGTGAGGGCTCGTTTGAGGCCACGAAAGGCCTTGTCCGCCTCGTCGGGCCAATCGAACATGTCCGGCTTCTTCGAGGGGGGGGGGGGGGTGCGGCCCGGCTCGACTAGAGCCGTCTTTCGCAGGAGCCCGTAGAGGGGTAGAGCCTTCTCTCCCAGCCGGCTTATGAACCGGCCGAGCGAGGTGAGGCAGCTGGTGAACTTCTAGACATCGCGGAGCCGGGTCGGCTTGGGCATACGCTCGATCGCCCTGATATTCTTGGAGTTACCTTTGATGCCACGAGCGGACATGAAGAAACCCAGGAGCTGGCCGGCTGGGACGCCGAAGACGCACTTCTCCGGGTTGAGCTTGATATTTTACTCGCGTAGGTTCTCGAACGTCTCCCGGAGATCGTCGAGGAGGATGAAGTGCTTCTTGGTCTTGACGACGATGTCGTAAACGTAGACGTGGACGTTCCTGCCTATCTAGGGTTGGAGACACTTCTGCATGCAATGCTGGAAGGTAGCGCCTGCATTCTTCAGGCCGAAGGACATTGTGATGTAGCAGTAGGCCCCAAGGGGGTGATGAAGGAGGTCTTGAGCCGGTCGTCCGGGTCCAGCTTGATCTGGTGGTAGCTAGAGTAGGCGTCCAATAAAGACAACAGGTCACAACCGGCCATGGAGTCGATGACTTGATCGACCCATGGCAGGGCAAACGGGTCCTTGGGGCATGCCTTGTTCAGGCTGGTGTAGTTGATGCACATGTGCCAAGTCTTGTTCTTCTTTAGTACCAGGACTGGGTTGGCCAGCTAGTCCGGGTGGAAGACTTCCATGATGAAGCCGGCTGTGAGTAGCCGGGCGATCTCTTCTCCTATAGTACTCCGCTTCTCCTTAGAGAAATGGTGTAGGGGTTGCTTGACCAGTTTCGCGTCCGGTCATACGTGAAGCTTGTGCTCGGCGAACTTCCTCGGAACACCCGGCATGTCCTTGGGGGACCACGCAAACATGTCCCGATTCTCATGGAGGAAGTCGATGAGCTTGCTTTCCTATTTGCTGTTGAGGCGGGAGCCGATGGTGACGCACTGCTCGGGGTTGGCCAGGTCGAGCGGGACCTGCCTGGTGCCCTTAGATGGCTGGAACGAAGCCTCGCCGACCGACTGCGAGGGAGGAGCCGACACGGCCGGATGGCTAGCGGCAAGGGTCACGAGCCGGTCGTACTGCCGCTTCTCCTCTGCCATCTCCAGGGCCTCAGCCAACCGGCTGCTGTCTCGCGCGCACGCGATGGACATCTTGTAGTCACCGGCGATAGTGATGATCCCCTTGGGACTCAGCATCTTGAGCTTGAGGTAGGCGTAGTGGGGGACTGCCATGAAATTCACGAGAGCCGGTCGGCCCAGCAGTGCATGGTAGGGACTGTCGAGGTCCACCACCTCGAACCATATCCGCTCGCGGCGGAAGTGGCTGGGGACGCCGAAGAGGGCGTCGAGCTTGATCTTGCCAATGGGGGTGCGGGACTTTCCTAGCACGATGCCGTGGAAAACGGTCTGGCTCGTCTGCAGATCTTCTGCCTTGAGCCCCAACTTTTGCATCATGTCAAGGTAGAGGATGTTGATGCTGCTACCGCCATCGATTAACACCTGCGAGAAGCGGCTGGTGTGCCCCTCAAAGGCGATGGTAGGGTCGAGGACCAGGGCGTAGCTGCTGGGATTTGGCATCACGGTCAGGTGGTCTGCCCGGCTCTAGGTAACCGGCTTCTCGGACAAGTGCATGAACTGGGGAGTCATGGGCATGGTGGCGTTCACCTCACGGTGGAGCCGACCCTGAGTGTGCTTGTCCGTCTCCTCACTGGTGAAGACGACATAGGAACCGTCTCGGTTGGGGAACTAGTTGAGCAAGCGAACGTAGTTCTGGGCCGGAGCCGGAGCCGGTGCTGGAGCGGGAGCCAGAACTGGCACTAAGGCTCAAGAAGGAGGCGCGGGGGGAGCTGGAAGGCTGTCCCCCTGGGCCAATCACTGTGAGAAGCTGTACTGCCGGAGCGTGTGCATGGAGGGCTTGGCTCCATAATGATTCATGCAGGGGAGGTCGAGAATTTGCTCGAAAGTGAGCTTGGGCTACCAGGCAGTCTTGCCGGTGCGCTGACACTTGCCGGAAAGCTAGGCAGCCGGCTCCTCTTCCTCGACGGTGGCGACCTGCCGGCTCCCGTAGCGGGAGTCGGGCTGGTCGGCCTTGCGCTTGTTGTTCTGCGGCTGCCGGTTGTCGGCAGCCAGTCGTGACGCAACCGACATTGGTGCTGCCTTGGTGGGCGTGCTCGTCTTGACCCGGATTGCAGAGTCGGCCATGGCATACTTGTCCGCCTTGGCCATGAGTTCCGCCAGCGTAGCCGGCTCGGAGCACAAGAGCTTGTGCTTGAGGTCGGTACTGTCGTGGCAACCTTCGATGAAGTACTGAATGGCCTGCACCTCGTGCACCCCTTCGCAACAGTTGTGGAGCTCGGTCCATTGGGTGAGGTAGACGCAGATGGCCTCGTCCGGCCGCTGAATGCACTTGGCTAGGTCGCGGGGACAGCCTGGCTGCTTGTAGGTTCCGGTGAAGTTGCGGACGAACGCTTCTTCGAAGTCGGTCCAGGTGTTGATGCTACCGGCCGCCAGGCTATTGAGCCACGTGCGAGCCGAGCCGATCAAATTAAGGGGAGCGTAGCGGACGGCTACGCGCTTGTTCCCCCTGGCGATGCCGACTGCGGTGGTGTAGTCGATCAGCCAGTCCTTGGGCTTGGCGGCCCCGTTGTACTTCGGGGTATCCCGGGGAAGAGTGAAGCCAGTCGCGAACGGCTCGTTACGGATCCGAGGGCCGAAGCAAGCCAGACCGTTCGAGCCCTCCTCCTCAAGGAGGGCCGACTGTGGCAGTCAATCGAGACAGAGGCGTGCATCGTTATCGCTGTGGGGGACCCGTGGTCCGAGCCAGGGCGCGATCTCTGGGTGGACGGCCGGCGGGACTGACCGCCCCGGCTCGTACCATGGAGGCGGCGTGTGCCCATGGCTGCGCCGGCTACCGCTAGCTGGTGCCTCGTTGCGGCGATTGCTACATGCTGGATTGTTACTGTGCCGGCTGTTCATAGCCGGCTTCTCCTTCCTAGGCAGCTGGGATCGCTGGGGGTTGCTTGCCTTGGCCCATCGACCGGAGACGTGAGGGGAGTAGGAGTGCTGAGCCGGCTAACAGTCAGCAGCCCCAATGCCCTCGCCCTCGGGATGGGGACCTTCGGAGCCGGCTCCATCGGGGGTGAGCAGGAGCTGCTGCTCATTGGTGGTGTCTATGAGATCTTTGATGTGTCGCTCGTGCGAGGAGCACTCTTCGCCTACCAAGGTAGCCAAGTCCTCGCAAGCTATCTTGATAGCCCGCAGGTTGGACACGGGGGTGTCGTAGACGGGCAAGTTGTCGCCCAGGATTTCCGCGACCATGCGGCCGCGGTCGCGCACAACCCACACTGGCTAGGCTCGGTGCCAGCAGGGGTGAGACCATAAGCGAAGGCGTACTCCCGCTGAGTGGCCTCTAACAGCAGGCGGCAAGCCGACTCCAGCTCGGCTGTGATGGCGTCTGGGTTGGCTGTTGGGGCAATGGGAGTGCTTAGCCCCCTAAGGGTAGCGCCACATGGATCTGAGGTGTCGGTGCGGGCAATGGCTGCGTGGGCCTCGGCCCGCGCATGGCCATAGGAGTTGGATGAAACAATGACCATCACTCCCACACGGACGTGGGAGCCATTGGACTTGGCCGGGAGGAGAGCCCCAACGGATGAGGGTGGATCGGTGCAGCAGAGCACCTAGTGAGGGTACTAGTCGGCTGCTGGCTCGTCGGGGAGACTCAGCTTGGCAAAGTGCTCGGTGAGCATGGCGATCTCAAGCGCGAGGTTGCCGCCGAGGCGTTTGTCGAGGAAGCCAATGTTGTTGTCCGCAAGGCCTGCCGGAGAAAGCCCCAGGCATCTACGGTTCCATTCAGACGCGAAGCAGCTGTAGGATGTGGTGAAGGGTCCCGCCCGGAGCGTCACTCCGGCCGGCACCGCGTATGGCCCCATGGTGGGTGCCAACTATCGTCGTTTTCTCATGATAGATGCCATGGGCAGGCTTATCGAAGGTGGTTGGGGCCGGAGGACGCCGACGGGCTCCGAGAGCGGGATTTGGTACAAGCGGTGACTGAAACACGATGTACCCAGGTTCGGGGCCCTCCATAGGAGGTAATACCCCTAGTCCTGCCTAATCTAGTTGATCGGTGGAAGAGGTTACAATGGTGCTCCTTGAGCTGTTGTCTAGAGGTGGAAGAAGGAGCAGCCGGCTCCTCTTCCCTTGCTACGTGGGTGGATATGGGACAAAGTTTTCCTTTGCTGGTGTGCTTTCTTACTTACCCCCTTTTGGATGGGGGGCTAGCTCCGGGTTTTTTTATAGTCGAACCCCCCGAATTACAATATGAATAGAAGGTGGTGGGAGGGCCCCAGCCGGCGGAATCTCTAGCCGGCCATGGGGCCCCTGACTGTAGGGTCCCGTCATTAGTAGGGCCCGCCGGCTGCGCAGTCCCGTCGAGGGTCGGAGGGGCCCGCTCGGCAGGTCCCAACGCCGGTCACTTCATAGCACGGGTTGTACTCCGAGGCATCGTCTTGCGGTAGCCGGCCGGGGTCAGCAATACGACCGGCTACACTGTAGCCACACCGGGGCAGGAAATGGAGTGGTTGGAGGCGTGCCAACACTGTTGGAGGCCTGGTCACGGTCAGTCGGAGTGAGAGGCTTTGTTGCCTTCACTGTGGCCATACGACCGCTGATCCCCGATGGGATGGGGGCCACTATTTCCACCCACGCCTTGAACATGGAATTTGATGTGCGGCCGACTAGGGCGTCGGGGGGTCCCCGCCCAAGCCGGCAAGCCTGCCGTAGCCGGTCGAGCGTAGCCGGCAGGGCCCGACCGGCATGGTGTGCCGGTGGGCTGCAGCTTGACTACAGGAGGAGGCGGCTCGCCCTCTAATTGTTTCAGAAAGTTGGAGTTGTGGGTCGCTTTAGGCTACCCCGGGGTTATCCCCCCCACAAGGAAAGTAAGAAAAGAACCTCTATGCTTAGAGCTAAAGGAGAATTTTTAGAAAAAGTGTTTTCTAGCAATTACTTTTGTAACAATGATGAAGATCTTAAAATGATTGGTAACTGCTCTATTGATTCCATGTCTAGTAATGTTAGAATTGATGGTAAAGGGACTGAAGAAGAGTCAACTTTATATAGAGGGTGTCCCAATGATTTGGAGGGTGAAAATCTTGATTTTTTTGATAAAAGTGGGTTTGGAGAGGTCAAAACTTTAACTCGTGATGTTCCCACTATCTTTGATTACAAAAACTTTAATTATGAGAGTTTCTCCTTGGTTGATAGTATTTCTTTTCTGCAATCTATGATAAATTCACCCCATGCCTACGGACAAAATAAAGCTTTTACTAAACATATCGTTGATGCCATGATGAAATCCTTAGAGGAGAAGTTGGAATTTAGATATTTCAATTCCTAGAAAATTGCATAATGAGTGGGAACCCACCATTAAAGTAAATATTAAAAATTATGAATGCTTTTCTTTGTGTGATTTGGGTGCTAGTGTTTCCACAATTCCGAAATCTTTATGTGATGTGCTTGGTCTTACCAATATTGAGGAATGCTCTCTCAATTCGCACTTGGCGGATTATACTATTAAAAAGACTTTGGGAAGAATTAATGATGTTCATATTCTTGCAACTAGGAGTTATGTTCCCATTGATTTTATTTTTCTTGGTATCGATTTCAATCCGTCTTGTCCTATCATACTTGGTAGACCATTTTTATGCACTATAGGTGCCGTCATTGATATGAAAGAAGGCAATATTAAGTTTAAGTTTCCCCTTAGAAATGGTATGGAAAACTTCCATAGAATAATAATTAATACACCATATGAATCAATCATGACAGCCTTTTATGGAATAAAAACTAAAGATGACAATACTTGAATCTATGCGTTATGCCTAGCTAGGGGCGTAAAACGATAGCGCTTGTTGGGAGGCAACCCAATGAATAAATTATTTTTATCTTTTTATTTATGTTTTTGAGTGTTTTGCAAAATTATTATTCTGTTATTATGTGTTTATGTTTTATTTATTTTTTCCAAGTAATGCCTTTAGGATGATCCATAAGATGAGTAGAAACAATGCTGAATCTAAAACAGAAACTTTGTTCCTAGTGCATGATTTTTCATTTGTTTACTAGAACATGATATTAATTTGATTTTTTTTAAAAATAATTATATACAAATTATTTACATTGGAATAATTTTTCAGAATTTTTAGAGTTCCGTAAGTATGGGTAGAGTATAGATTACTACAGACTATTCTGTGTGAAACAGATTCTGTTTTCATTACATTGTGTGCTTGTTTGGATGAATCCATGGCTTGTATTGGGGGGTATAAGTCATGGTAAAGTTATAATACAGTATATATAATGCAATAATAAAATATTAATAGGTTTACAACAGTACCTGAAGTGGTAATTTGCTTTATTATATTAATGGATCTCACGAGAATTTTGTCAAGTTTTGTGTGATTGAAGTTTTCAAGTTTTGGGGGAGATCACGATGGATGAAGGATTAAGGAGTTAGAAAAGCAAAATCTTGGGGATGCTAAAACACCCCAAGGTAATATCCAAATAGTAAAAATCAACGAAGCTTGGGAATGCCCCGAGTGGCATCCCCTCTTTCTTCTAACAACCATCGGTATACTACTTGGAACTATATTTTTATTCGTCACATATCATGAGTTTTGCTTGGAGCGTCTTGTATATTTGCTTGTTTTGCCTTTTGAATTTTAATTAGTATCCTTGATGGACACACCTATTTGAGAGAGAAAAAATATGCTATGATTTGCTAGAATTTCTCTTTATGCTTTGCTTAAATCTGTTGAGCAAAAGAATTGCTCTAGTGCTTCACTTATATCTTTTTGAGCACGACGTGCTTTACATGTTTGAAGAAATAATCTCATGCTTCACTTATATTAATTTGAGAGTTAGGAATTTTTAATAAATCCTCTCATGCTTCACTTATATTATTTTGAGAGATGAAACTTGTATGCTGATGTTCTTCACATATATCCATGTGAGCTTGTCAAAAGCAACTACAAAATATGAAACTAGTACTAAATTGATAGATATTCAAGAGGCATATAATAAAAACTTTCATGAAGATCATTGGACGAATTAAACTTGATTCTTTGTAATAGTTCTGAGACATGACAATAGTGATATGTGAGTTATGTTGATGAGTAATTATGCTTAGTAAGAATATTGGTGTTAAGGTTTGTGATTTCCTATGCAAGCACGAAAGTCAATAGTTGTGCTACAAAATTACAACCTACTTATGGCGCATTATTCAGTGTTAGTTATGCTTAATGCTCGCTTATGTGATTTTTCGTTTCTTGGTTGGATGCTTCTCAATCTCTTGCTAGCCTTCACTTGTACTAAGTAGAAATACTGCTTGTGCATCCAAAATCCTTAAACCAAGTTTTGCCATATGAGTCCACCATATCCACCTATTTATGATATTTCCATGCCGTTCCAACCAAATTTGTATGTGCCATCTCTAAACTTTCAAAATAAATTTTCCTTTTTGTGTGCTCATACCGCTCATGAAACGGTAGGGGGTGACCGATATTTTTCAATGCTAGATGTATTATTCTCAAGATGAGTGTTTATTAACTTGTCATTGCACGAGAGTATCGCAGTAATAGGGATGCCCATTCCCGAAATGAAATGAAAAGGAAAAATATATTTACTTTATCTTGTCAAATAATAAATTCCTTGGAAAGTGTTGGTATGGAAGGCAGCCGTGGATTCGGCTAGCCATGGAAAGTGAAAGTATGGTGGAAAAAGGAATAAAGTTTATTTTCTGTTTGGGAACTGCCTATGATGCATCTAGTGTGGAAAGATATTGAAATCTCTCAGTCGTTTTTGTTGAGAGGAAAGGCATGCTGCTCAAAATATTTTTCTCT
Source organism: Hordeum marinum (assembly GCA_022496015.1). Classification (NCBI taxonomy): domain Eukaryota; kingdom Viridiplantae; phylum Streptophyta; class Magnoliopsida; order Poales; family Poaceae; genus Hordeum; species Hordeum marinum. Next base: position 284,877,683 of record CM039674.1, read on the forward strand.
ATCAATTTTACACTTGAGCTCTGGCACCTCTACAAATCCCTACTCCCCTCTGCGAAGAGCCTATCTATTTACTTTATGCAATTTTTAGTTTTCATTTTGAGTCTCCATCTTCTCTTATAAAGCACCAACCAGGGGGCACTATGATCGTACTTGAGCATAGGTGTAGCTAATATTTGAGTGTGTATTGTGAATGGATCAATGATTGAGCATGATGGGCTAGGGATAAATTGCTTTAGCGTTGATATTTTGAAAGACATGGTTGCTTGTTGATATGCTTGAGTATTAAAGTTTTCATGTCAATGCTAGACTATTGCTTTGAACCATATGAAAAGTCCATATGTCCATGCTATAAAGAAAAGAATATATGATGAACATGATAGGTAGCATTCCACATCAAAAAAACTGTTTTTTATCATTTACCTACTCAAGGACGAGTAGGAATTAAGCTTGGGGATGCTGATACGTCTCCAACATATCTATAATTTTTGTTTGTTCCATGATGTTATATTATCAATCTTGGATGTTTTACAATCATTTTATAGCAACTTTATATCATTTTTTGGGACTAACCTATTGACATAGTGCCCAAGTGCCAATTTTTGTTTGTTGCTTGTTTTTTTACTTCGTAGAAAATCAGTACCAAACGGAGCCCAAATGCTGCAGGGATTTTGGTGGATTTTTTACGGACGAGACGGAAGTAGATGGGCCAAAGATCACCAGAAGAGGGGCCAGGGTAGCCACCCTCCACCAGGGTGCGCCAAAGCCCCCTAGCGCGGCTTGGTAGATGGTGGGCACCTCGGGCACCCCCTCAATCGACTATAGAGCCTATAAATTCCCAAATATTGAGAAAACCCTAGGGGAGTCGACGAAACACAATTACAGCCGCCGCAAGTTCCAGAACCTCGAGATCCAATCTAACGCCTTCACTGAGGGGTTCATCTTCTTCATAGGTGCCCCTCCGATGATGCGTGAGTAGTCCACCATAGACCTATGGGTCCGTAGGCAGTATCTAGATGGCTTCCTCTTTCTCTATGTTTCTCAATACAATGGTGTCTTGGAGATCTATTTGATACAATGACTTTTGCGGTGTGTTTGTTGGGATCCGATGAATTTTGAGTTCATGATCAGTTTCTATCCATGAATATGATTTGAGTCTTCTTTGATATCTTATTTGCATGATTACTTATAGCCTCGTTTTTGTTTTTTGAATCTTTGGTTTAATTAGGCCAACTAGATCGATTTTTCTTGCCATGGGAAGAGGTGCTTTCTGATGGGTTTGAACTTGCGGTGTTCTTTCCCAGTGACAGAAACGACAGCAAGACACGCATGTATCGTTGCCATTAAGGATAGCAAGATGGGTTCTATTCCTACATGAATAGATCTTGTCTACATCATGTCACCTTTCTTATTGTATTATTTCATTTTCCCATGAATTTAATACAGTTGATGCATGCTGGATAGCGGTCGATGTGTGGAGTAATAGAAGTAGATGAAGAATCATTTCAGTCTACTTATCTTGGACCTGATGCATATATAATGATCATTGCTTGGATGTCGTCATGATTATTTGATCTTCTATCAATTGCCCAACACTAATTTGTTCAACCACCATGCGCTATACTCATGAGAGAAGCCACTAGTGAAACCTACGACCCCCGGGTCTACTTTTCCAACATATTGCTTGCCGATATACTATTTGCATATTTTGTTTTCAGATCTATTAAACCAAAAATACCTTGCTGTAGTTTTTGTTTACTTATTTTCTTTTGTGTTCTTGCGAGATCTATTTACCAAAACTATCATTACCTAATCTATCTTATTACCATAGAGAGCGTGACAACCTCTCTTTCGCGTTGGGTTGCAAGTATTTGTTGTCTGTGTGCAGGTTTTGTTTATGTGGGTGCGTGATCTCCCTCTACAGATTGATACCTTTGTTTCATAACTGAGGGAAATACTTACCATTGTTGTGCTGCATCATCCCTTCCTCTTTGGGGAGCTACCGACACAGTCTCAAGCCACGTCAGTCTCATCTTTGTCCAAAAGAAATGTGTAGCAAGTGTGTCATGCGTATTCTTCATGCCAAAGTGTCCCAATAATCTTCCTCCATGCGCCTTCTGCAATAACAAAATACAAACAGAGCTAGCTAGAATGCATAGGTTGTTAGCACGAAATCAGGGTCGTTCCTGAGATTTCATCAAATGTCTAACTAGTAATCATCATATGTAGATATAATTTTATCAAAGAAAAGAATTAAGTATATCTAAAATCAGTGTGCATATCACATAACATACTACATATTATCTCCAACAAATTCTCCTAATATTCTGGGATGCAAAATCGCTAATGATGGTATCAATATCAATTTCATCAAGCATTTTTTTCTCAATGCATAAATTAGCCAAGCCATTTAACCTCTCTTGCGACATTGTAGATCTTAGGTAGTTCTTCAATAATTTCACCTTTGAAAAACTTCTTTCTACTGATGCCACAGTCACAGGCATGGTAAAGAAAATTTGATATCCAATAGAAATATTGGGGTAACAATCTGCTTCTTTGACAAACTCGAAAATCTCCATAGCTGAATTGCTCTATCGGGCACAGTTGACTGCATAACAATTAACTCAGAAATCAGATCATTTAAATCAACATCAGATGAACCAATTGAGAAGAATGAACTTGCAAATTTAGTGCAACTGTCTTTAAGTTTAGAATGGTCCAATGACTTCAAGGTTGTTGAACTCTTTAAAAATCCAAATATATTTTTGAATGATTCAAGTTCTTCAAATCTGATTGTCAGTGAAGTGGCCGCCTTATCAACCATGACGAAAAAATAATTGACTTTAAGTCCTTCTCAGCTTTGAACATTGCTTCATCATTGTCATCTTCATCAAATTGTTTCGTCCTAGAAACACGACGTTTTACTGGAAATGATAGCTCAACACCCATTTTAGCTGCAATTTCTTTGGCAGTTATCACACTGGAAACAAACCCTTCCTTTCTATAAGTGTCGAAAAATGACCTCCTACCATCCATTTGCCTTAAGGCAACCGCAATCACATGGATGGTGATTGCAACTTCCTGCTTATTATATCTACAACGAATGAATGTCATGCGAAATGACCATGCCAAGTATGAAATCATAGATGCCAAGCACATCAAACACTTTTTTCATCACTTATATCCTTGGGTTCGGTACCACTATCTTCACTTAACTCAAGTAGAACAGATCTTATGTTAGGTGCTTGAAATCTAATTGCTTTAACACTTTTGATCCGACTCTCCCAACGAGTATTGCTCAAAGGTTTACAGTTAAATCTTTCACATGGCTAAAAAAAACTTTCCATCTTTTGGTATAACCACTAAATATTACATATATTTGTTGCACAATTACCATAAAAGAAACAACTTTACCACAAGATTTAGCCATATCAAAAAGAGTGAGATTGAGACTATGGCAAGCACATGGCATATACAAAGCTCTTGGATTTACCCCAAGCAACCGAGTTTGCACCCCCTTGTATTTTCCTTTCATGTTGGATCTATTGTCATAACCTTGGCCCCTAATGTCATCAATATTAAGATCGAATGACTTCATATAATCAACCAATACGTCAAAAATTCCCAAACCAGATGTGTCCTCCACTACCAAAAAACCTAGAAAGTACTCCACAATTTGTATTTTCCATCAGACATATGAACACATCGAACCAACAAACTCATTTGTTCTTGGGGACTAACATCCGGAGTACAGTCTAGGATAACAGTGAAATATTTGGCCACTTTGACAATCTTGATGACAGAATTTCTAATGTGAGCAACCATAAGAGAAATGAACTCATTCTGAATTTTATGGCTAAGATAATTGTAATGGATATCTTTGTTTTGAATATGCCTAAGATGATCTTGCGTTACCAAATCAAATTCTACAACCATATCCACACGAGCTAAGAAATTGCCATTGGAATCCTCATAAATTTCCTCGCTGGATCCTCTACAAGCCAAATTATGCTTACCAAGAAATTTCATAATGGCAACTATTCTTAATAAAACTTGCCTTATGTGTTCCTTCTCCTTTGTGATTTGGTGTTGTAACTCTTTGTCAATTGTTTCATGCTTGCTCAGTATGATTCTCAGTTCATTCCAAGAGTTCATGCTGGTAACATGGTCAACACTAGCTTCATGTTCTTTTAGTCTTTCACTAATATGCCACCAATCACAAAAACCATCATGCCCCAATGCACTCTTGCATTTATCGGAATTGAAAATCTTACAACAAAAACAAAACACTTTATTTGTTTGTTTTGATAAAACTAACCATCTCCTATCACACACCTCTCCATTGCTCATTTTTCTTGAGTAATGGTTGTATGAAAAATGTCGTGAGTTTCATCCAAAGGATATTTAGTATTTTCTTCTTCCCTTTTAGGCCCCATTTCCACTAATATATCCCTCGCTTTGTCATCAAGACTACCCCAACCGATTGGATCATAAATATCCACAATAATAACTGGTTCCTCATCAACACTAGCTGATTCTGCCGCAGATGAATTAAATATGGCTCATGATCACTCACATTGGTATCATCCATGTTGATGTCAATATCGTCTTCTGTAGAAGTATGGCCTTCATTTTCCCAATTGGCATTAGTTTGGTCATCTGCAAGAACTATGGCCAACTCCTACGGATTTCTTGAAGTGCTCATGTTGCTCTTATAATATCTAAAAATGGATCCACTCAATGCCTCTTTCTCCTCATCTACCCATTGATTTTTTTCTTTTATGACTTCCAGATGGATACTTTCTACCTGAAGCTGACATGAGCTTGCTGAAATTGAAAAGAACAATTAGATTTTACATTTAACACAAAGCTACTTAAAATATTAGATTAATTACAGAAGATCTTTATATAATATCATGACAAAATCTATTAGGCTATAGTATAGTACCTTCTCTCTAATATAGCTATGTTTGCTCAATGATTTGACCACCCGGCCAACTATTTCCTATTGACCTATTAATTTGGGGAGCCGGGTTAGAAAACAATAGAAAGAAGAAAACTAGAATAGGTGAGCACTTGAGACGGTAGTGCTGCAAAGGCCACGATGAGAGGATAGACGTACCTGTACTTGCTTGGCGTCTTGTTCGTAAGGACTTAGGAGGCACTCATGCAGAGGCCTTAGCCCGCAGAGTGCAGTGATGCACATGACAGACACACAGAGTCAAAGACGGTGAATTGGTGATTAGACAAACAACGATAGAAACAATGAGCCGAAGAAAAAGTAAACCGAGAATCCAACGGTTTCTTTCATGTGCACGTATCTTCTCCTATGTATGTACGTGATGCAAATAGGCAAGGACCGCATCTCTCTTTTTATTTCCTAGGCTGAGATGTCGCTGCATCCGGTCACACTTTTTCTTCTCATCGGATGAAATCATGAAACCTGTACTATAGGTACGTACTATCCTAGTAGTAGCCTACGTGGACATATCTAGAAGGGCCCCTCTGACTTTTGGGGTCTCGGGGCGCCCGCCCTGTTTGCCTCCAAGGATCATTCCTGCATGAAATACAAATCCATCATTAATGATTAACTTGTTCCTTGTTCTCCCTTCTTTATAACTCTGCATCACATATTTAAATTTAACATCATGGACATATTGGTCTTTGATGGTCTCTAAACAAAATATTTCAAAGTCAAGTTGTGAAAGTATAGTATAGCGACAAGACAATGCATCACCAATAAAATTTTCTTTACCATTCTTGTGTTTAATAACATAAGGGAAAGTCTCAGTGAATTCAACCCATTTAGCATGTTTACAGTTTAGTTTTGCTTGAATTTTAATGTGTTTCAAAGGTTCATGATCAAAATTGATAACAAATTCTATGGGCCACAAATAATGTTGCCATGTTTCCAAAGTATGAATAAGAACATATAATTCCTTACCATAAGTAGAATGATTAAGACTAGGAACATTCAATTTTTCAAAAAAGTATGCAATTGATTTACCATCTTGTTATAACACACCTCCTAGTCCAATTCCACTCGTATCACATTCAAGTTCAAAAAGTCTTAAAGTTGAAGTAAAGGTGCATGTGTTAACTTATCTTTCAATACCGTGAAGGCTTCTTCCTATACAGTGCCCCCCAAAAAATACACATCTTTCTTCGTAAGCTCATTGAGAGGTGCAACAATGGTGTTGAAATCTCTCACAAAATGCCTATAGAAACCAGCAAGTCCAAGAAAACTCCTCACTTGTGTGACTTTTTTGGGTTGCATCCATCTCTCAATAGCTTCAATCATTGCTTTATCCAGGGGCGGAGCCAGAATTTTCACATGGGGGGGAAGAAGACATTGAAAGTCTCAAATATTATAGTAAAATTAAACACATACTAGAATAAGTTTTACAATAAAAAACTATATGTCTACTAGTTAGAATTATCTATGCCTCCGTTAGGCCGATCGAACCAATAAATAATCTCACAAAAGTTAAACTTCACAGCTATCTTGTTCCCTATGTATTTATTTATGGCAGTAAAACTGCACCTAATCCTAGCCCTCTCAGACATCAGCAACCAAAGCTGTTCATTTTCATGATTGAGCCATTTCTGACCATGTGATCACCATTAGCATACCGTCTCCCTCGTTTTTCTACAAGTGGGACGACTATCCTATGTGGACGCTACTCCCATAGCCAATCTGAAGCGCGCAGGTTGATTGGGTCGTCCTGCTGATTTGGCCCCACCAAGAAGCCCATCTCAACGGACAAATGCACGACCTCCTCTCTCTCCCCCTCTCTCTTGGCAACCCTAGTCACGTGACTCTATCACCGTAGCCGCCACCTCCCATGCCACAGTCACCTCCCGTCCATCTTCCCCAGTCCCATTCGTGTGGTAGGATCCTCTCATATGCCCTCGGTGTGTCCATGCGCTACCGCCGTGCGTCGACTGATACGTCCATTTTGCATCATGCTTTTATATTGATATTTATTGCATTATGGGCTGTTATTACACGTTATGGTACAATACTTATGCCTTTTCTCTCTTATTTTACAAGGTTTAAATGAATAGGGAGAATGCCGACAACTAGAATATTGGACTGGAAAAGGAGCAAATATGAGAGACCTATTCTGCACAACTCCAAAAGTCCTGAAAGTTTACTGATAACTATTTTGGAATATATAAAAAATATTGGGTGAAACAAATACTAGAGGGGACCCACCAGGAGGTCACAAGCCTGCTGGGCGTGGCCTACCCCCTAGCCACGCCCTTGTGGCTTGTGGGCCCCCTAGCAGGCCTCCGATGCCCATCTTCTACTATATGGAGGGTTTTGACCTAGAAATAAAATCAGAAGAGAGCTCTCGAAACAAAGCGCCGCTGTCTCGACGCGAAACTTGGGCAAAACCAATCTAGAGCTCCGACGGAGCTATTCTGCTAGGGGAACTTCGCTCCCGGAGGGGGAAATCGAAGCCATCGTCATCACCAACGATCCTCTCATCGAGAGGGGGTCAATCTTCATCGACATCTTCAGCAGCAGCATCTCCTCTCCAAACCCTAGTTCATATATTGTATCCAATCTTTGTCTCAAACCTTAGATTGGTACATGTGGGTTGCTAGTAGTGTTGATTACTCCTTGTAGTTGATGCTAGTTGGTTTACTTGGTGGAACATCATATGTTCAGATCCTTTATGATAATTAATACTCCTCTTATTATGAATATGAACATGCTTAGTGAGTAGTTATGTTTGTTCCCGAGGACATGGGATAAGTCTTGTTATAAGTAATCATGTGAATTTGGTATTCGTTCGATATTTTGATGAGATGTATGTTGTCTCTCCTCTAGTGGTGTTATGTGAACGTCGACTACATAACACTTCACCATTATTTAGGCCTACGCGAAGGCATTGTGAAGTAATAAGTATATGATGGGTTGCCAGAGTGACAGAAGCTTAAACCCTAGTTTATGCGTTGCTTCGTAAGAGGCTGATTTGGATCCATATGTTTCATGCTGTGATTAGATTTATCTTAATTCTTCTTTCATAGTTGCGGATGATTGAGAGAGGGGGTAATCATAAGTGGGACGTTCGTCCAAGTAAGGGCAGCACCAAAGCACCGGTCCACCCACATATCAAATTATCAAAGTAACGAACGCGAATCAAATGAGCATGATGGAAACTAGCTTGACAAAAATTCCCATGCGTCCTCGGGAGCGCTTTGATTTATATAAGAGTTTGTCTAGGCTTGTCCTTTGCAACAAAAAGGATTAGACCACCTTGTTGCACCTTTGTTTCATTTATTACTTGCTACCCATTATGAATTACCTTATCACAAAACTATCTGTTACCGATAATTTCAGTGCTTGCAGAGAATACCTTACTAAAAGCTGCTTGTCATTTCCTTCTACTCCTCGTTGGGCTCGACACTCTTACTAATCGAGGATTATGATAGATCCCCTATAGTTGTGGGTCATAAAGACTCTTTTCTGGCGCTGTTGCCGGGGCATGAAGCACCTTTGGTAAGTGGAATCCGGTAAGGAAAAAATTTATATAGTGTTTTGAAATTTACTGTCACTTGTTACTATGGAAAATAATCCTTTGAGGGGCTTGTTCGGGGTATCTTCACCCCGAACAGAAGCACAAAGAGCTGTCCTAAACCTACTAAACCTACTGAAAATATTTATTATGAAATTCCTTCGGGTATGATAGAGAAACTGCTAGCTAATCCTTATGCAGGAGATGGAACACTACATCCCGATTTGCATCTAATCTATGTAGATGAAGTTTGTGGATTATTTAAGCTTGCAGGTTTGCCTGAGGTTGATGTCAAGAAGACGGTCTTTCCTTTATCTTTGAAGGAGAAGCCATTGAGATGGTATAGGCTATGTGATGATATTGGATCATGGAAATACAACTGATTGAAATTGGAATTTCATGAGAAGTTTTATCCTATGCATTTTGTTTTAGACACCAATGCTTTTCATGAATTTTGCACTAAATATGGACTTTACTCTGAGATAGTAGCTTCTTTCTGTGAATATTTTTCTGCTCATGTTGATCTACCTAAGGAGATATGGTTTAAATATCATCCTCCCATTGAAGTGAAAGTAGTTAAACCTATTAAAGTTGAAGAAGAGACTATTACTTATAATGTTGACCCTGTTTCCTGTCGCTTATATTGAGAAACCACCTTTCCCTGTTAGAATAAAGGAACATGCTAAAGCTTCAACTGTGGTTCATAAGAGCTATGTTAGAACACCTACACCCCCTGAGAAAATCAAAGTTGAACCTAGTATTGATATGGTTAAAGATCGCTTGGTTGATAATATTGATGGGCATGTTATTCATTTCTGTGATGAAGCTGCTAGAATTTCTAGACCTCATGCTAAAGATAAACATAGACCTATTGTTGGCATGCTTGTTTGTTCTATTAAAATAGGAGATCATTTTTTATCATGGCCTTTGTGATGTGGGTGCTAGTGTGAGTGCAATTCCCTTTACCTTATATAAATAAATCATGAATGATATTGCACCAACTGAACTAGAAGAAATTGATGTTACCATTAAGATTGCTAATAGAGACATTATTGCACGAGTTGGGATTATTAGAGATGTTGAAGTCTTGTGTGGGAAAATAAAATATCCTATTGATTTTCTTGTTCTTGGTTCCCCACAAGATGAGTTTTGTCCCATTAGATTAGGTAGGCCTTTCTTAAATACTATTAATGCCAAGATAGACCGTGAGAAAGAAATTGTTACTATAAGTTTTGGGGATGTGTCTCATGAGTTTAATTTCTCTAAATTTCGCAGACAACCCCATGATAAAGAATTGCCTAGTAAGGATGAAATTATTGGTCTTGCTTCTATTGCTCTACCTCCTACTGATCCTTTAGAACAATATTTGCTAGACCATGAAAACGATATGCATATGAATGAAAGGAATTAAATAGATAGGATTTTCTTTGATCACCATCCTATTTTGAAACACAACTTACCGGTTGAAATACTTGGGGATCCTCCTCCACCCAATGGTGATCCCATGTTTGAGCTTAAACAATTATCGGATAATCTGAAATATGCTTATCTTGATGAAAAGAAGATATAACTTGTTATTATTAGTGCTAACCTTCCAGAGCATGAAGAAATGAGGTTATTGAAAACTCTCAGGAAGCACCGTGCTGCTACTGGATATACTCTTGATGATCTTAATGGCATTAGTCCCACTCGATGTCAGCATAAAATTAATATGGAACCTGATGCTAAACCAGTTGTTCATCACCAACAATGGTTAACTCCTAAAATGAAAGAAGTGGTAAGAAATAAAATATTAAAGCTTGTGGAGGTAGGTATAAATTATCCTATTGCTGATAGTAGATGGGTTAGTCCTGTTCATTGTGTCCCTAAGAAGGGAGGTATTACTATTGTTCCTATTGATAAAAATGAATTGATCCCGCAATGAATTGTTACAGGATATAGGGTGGTATTTGATTTTAGGAAATGAAATAAAGCTACTAGGAAAGATCATTACCCTCTCCCTTTTTTTGACCAAATGCTAGAAAGACTATCTAAACACACACACTTCTGCTTTCTAGATGGTTATTCTGGTTTCTCTCAAATACCTGTGTCAAAAGAGGATCAAGAAAAGACAACTTTTACTTGTCCTTTCATTTCCTTTGCTTATAGACATATGACTTTTGGTTTATGCAATGCACCTGCTACCTTTCAAATATGTATGACTGCTATGTTCTCTGACTTTTGTGAAAAGATTGTTGAGGTTTTCATGGATGACTTCTCCTTTTACGAAACTTATTTTGATGATTGCTTGAGCAAACTTGATCGAGTTTTGCAGAGATGTGAATAAACTAATCTTGTCTTGAATTGGGAGAAGTGCCACTTTATGGTTAATGAGGGCATTGTCTTGGGATGCAAAATCTCCTAAAGAGGTATTGAGGTGGATAGAGCTAAAGTAGATGCTATTGAAATTTTTTCATATCCCACGGATATCAGAGGTATAAGAAGTTTCCTTGGCCATGCTGGTTTCTATAGGAGATTTATTAAAGACTTCTCCAAAATTTCTCGGCCTCTCACTAATCTCTTGCAAAAAGATGTTCCTTTTGTATTTGATGATGATTGTGTAGAAGCATTTGAAATCCTTAAGAATGCCTTGATTTCTTCACCTGTTGTTCAACCACCTGATTGGAACCTACCCTTCGAAATTCTGTGTGATGCTAATGATTATGCCGTTGGTGCTGTTCTAGGACAAATAGTTGATAAGAAATTAAATGTTATCCATTATGCTAGTAAAACTCTAGATAGTGCTCAAAGAAACTATGCTACCACTAAAAAGGATTTTTTAGCAGTTGTGTTTGCTTGTGAGAAGTTTAGACCTTATATTGTTGATTACAAAGTAACTATTCACACTGATCATGCTATTATTAAATATATTATGGAAAAGAAAGATGCTAAGCCAAGCCTTATTAGATGTGCTCTTCTGCTACAAGAATTTGATTTGCATATTATTGATAGAAAGGGTGTTGAGAACCCCGTAGGAGATAGGTTGTCTAGGTTAGATAATGTTCTTGATGACCCACTACCTATTGATGATAGCTTTCCTGATGAACAATTAGCTGTCATAAATGCTTTGCATAATGCTCGGTATGCTGATTATGCTAATTACATTGTTGCTAAATTTATACCGCCTAGTTTCACATACCAACAAAAGAAAAAGTTCTTCTATGATTTAAGATATTACTTTTGGGATGGCCCACACCTTTATAAATAAGGGGTAGATGGTGTTATTAGACGTTGTGTACCTAAGCATGAACAGGAACATATCCTACGCAAGTGTCATTTCGAGGCCTACGGAGGACACCATGCTAGAGATAAAACTGCACACAAGGTATTACAATCAGGTTTTTATTGGCCTACTCTCTTCAAGGATGCTCATAAGTTTGTCTTGTCTTGTGGTGAATGTCAAATAATTAGTAATATTAGTAGACATTAGGAAATGCCTATGAATTACTCACTTGTTATTGAACCATTTGATGTTTGGGGTTTTGATTATATGGGACCTTTTCCAAAGTCCAATGGGTATACTCATATTCTAGTTGCTGTTGATTATGTTACTAAATGGGTGGAAGCTATTCCAACTAGTAGTGTTGATCATAATACTTCTATTAAAATGCTTAAGGAAGTTATTTTCCCTAGATTTGGAGTCCCTAGATATTTAATGACGGATGGTGGTTCATACTTTATTCATGGTGCTCTGTGTAAATTGCTTGCTAAGTATGATGTTAATCATAGAATTGCATCTCCATATCATCCTCAGTCTAGTGGTCAAGTAGAATTAAGCAATAGAGAAATTAAATTGATCTTGCAAAAGACTATTAATAGATCTAGAAAGAATTTGTCTAAGAAACTTGATGATGCATTATGGGCTTATAGAACTGCTTATAAAAACCCTAAGGGTATGTCTCTGTATAAAATGGTTTATGGTAAAGCTTGTCACTTACCTCTTGAACTAGAACATAAAGCTTATTGGGTAATTAAAGAGCTCAACTATGATTTGAAACTTGCTCGTGAGAAGAGTTTATTTGACATTAGCTCACTTGATGAATGGAGAACCCAGGCCTATGAGAATGCCAAGTTGTTTAAATAAAAGGTTAAGAGATGGCATGATAAAAGGATACAAAAGCATGAATTCAATGTAGGTGACCATGTCTTGCTATACAATTCTCATTTAATATTTTTTGCAGGAAAACTTCTCTCTAAATGGGAAGGGCCTTACATTGTCGAGGAAGTATATCGTTCCGGTGCCATCAAGATCAACAATGCCGAGGGCACTAACCCGAAGGTGGTAAACAAGCAAAGAATCAAACATTATATCTCAGGTACTCCCATAAATTTTGAAACCAATATTATGAATACCATAACTCCGGAGGAGTACATCTGGGAGACCTACCGGAATGTTTCAGACTCTGAAAAGGAATAGGTATGTGGTACGGTAAGCAAACCCACTCCAAAACGTTTACAATAGCATTTTTTCTCCGTTTTGGATTATTTAATAAATTATAAATATTTAAATCAGTCCGAATAGTGCACGAGGAGGCGACAAGCCTGCAGGGCACGACCTACCCCCTGGCCGCGCCCCTGTGGCTTGTGGTCACCCCGTGCACTCTCCGGACTCTGTTTTCTTGTTGTACACTCCTATTGGTCAGTAAAAATTCTTTATATAATCTCCCGAAGGTTTGAACCTTCGTATCATAACAATACCTCCCGTTTTCGTTTTGAGTTGTTTCCGTAGCGGATTTAGAGCAAGATGTCTTTGCAAGAGTCGGTTGGGGAGAGACGTGTCTCTCACCCGACACCGGGGTCCGGCGCATAGAACAAAGCCAACCACTTCAGGAAGGCCACGGGGGAAGAGATGGTGGCCGACTTGAAAAGGGTGGATGCCATGGAGGAAGACCAAGAATTTACCTCCTGTCTACAACCTGGACTCATGTTGGAGGAACTTCAAAGCTCAGCAATTCCGAATTCGGTCATCTCTCCCAATGCTAGATTTCTTACTTATGAAAATATAAAAAAGAGTGTTTCTTCTTCTCCCGCAGCAATGAAACAGACATGGGTGATGGGAGCCCTAACCATCACCGGAAAGCTTTGCAAGGAGATAATGGATCTTAGACGGCAAATTACCAAACTTTAGGAGGAGAATCGCATTCCGAGGGGCATCATCGCCAAGAATATAACATCACCACCTCCAAAGCAAGACATCTAAGCACATGGGTATGGGCACTCCCCTTGGCTTGTGCCAAGCTTGGGGTAGGTGCCCTGGTATCATATCACAATCACATCTTTTACTTTTCTCGTTTTTCCTAGTTTGATCCTTTTGGTTTTATCTTGATCTAGTAGAATAATGTTTTAGTATGATCTAGCTTTGCGTTTTTGCTTTATGTTCCCCTTATGTAAGCAAGTCTTATATAATTAAAAGTAGTTTTGATGTGAGGGCTTTGCTTGCTTGCTATGATCTTGAGAAAAATAAATAAGAGATAAAAGAAGAATAGAATAAAAGCAAATAGTATATATGATGATCTTATGGGGAGTGATGACTTCACATATAAGAAGTATGTCGTTTGAAATTTGTTGAGAGTTGACAAACATTGCTATTGGTCATTGGTGCAATTAAAAGGAAGTAATAAAGAAAGAGAGGTTCACGTATAAATATATTATCTTGGACATATTTTATGATTGTGAGCACTCATGAAAATATTATATGCTAAGAAGTTGATGTTGGACAAGGAAGACAACATAATGGGTTGTGTTTTCTTATCTCCGAATAGAAGTTATATGGTTATAGATCCTCCAACATGTAGTGCTTGCTTCCACCTCGTACTAGCCAAAACTTCCGCACCAAGTAGAGATGCTACTTGTGCATCCAAACACCCTCAACCCAGTTTTGCCATGAGAGTCCACCATACCTACCTATGGATTGAGTAAGTTCCTTCAGGTAAGTTGTCATTGATGCAAAAAGCAATAAGAATTGCTCCTAAATATGTATGATCTTTTATTGTAAAAGAAAATAAGCGTTGTACGAACTTGTGATGGTAAAGAAATAAAAGCGACGGACTACATAATAAAGGTTGCTATCACAAAGGGCAATACAACGCGACGTTCCTTTGCACTAAGGGTTTGCACATCAAAAAAACAAAAAGCGCATGACAACCTCTGCTTCCCTCTGCGAAGGGCCTATCTATTAATTTTACTTTCTAGTACTTACCTTTATGCAAGAGTCATGGTGATCTTCACCACTTCCTATATTTCGCCTTTTTCTCTTGGCAAGCGTCATGTGTTGGTGGAATGATCTAGACACATATATCCACTTGGATGTGGGTGATCATGAGTTATTTCTATTAACATTACCCTTGAGGTAAATAGTTGGGAGGCAAAACTCTAATCCCCTATCTTTCTTTGTGTCTAATTGAAGCTTTGACGTCATGAGTACCGCGTGAGTGTTAGCAATTATGAAAAACTAAAATATGATTGAGTATGTGAATTTCCTTTACAAGCTCTTATATTGACTCTTTCCGATGTTGTGATAAATTGCAATTGCTTCAATAATTGAGAGCATAGTTTGTTGGTTCTCAATAGAGTTCTTGGTTCATACTTTATCCTGTGAATGAATTGTTACTCTAGTATAAGAAATTATATATCAATAAGTATTACTATTCTAAAGATGATCATGATGCCCTCATGTCCGTGTTCTATTTTATCGACACCTCTGTCTCTAAACTTGTGGACATATTTATTGATCTCGGCTTTCGCTTGAGGACAAGCGAGGTCTAAGCTTTGGGGAGTTGATACGTCCATTTTGCATCATGCTTTTATATTGATATTTATTGCATTATGGGTTCATATTAAAAGTTATGGTACAATACTTATGCCTTTTATCTCTTATTTTACAAGGTTTACAAGAAGAGGGAGAATGCTGGCAGCTGGAATTCTAGACTGGAAAAGGAGCAAATATGAGAGACCTATTCTGCACAACTCCAAAAGTCCTGAAAAGTTACGGAGAACTATTTTGGAATATAAAAAAATATTGGGCAAAACAAATACCATAGGGTACCCACCAGGAGGTCACAAGCCTGCTGGGCATGGCCTACCCCTTGGCCGTGCCCTTGTGGCTTGTGGGCCCCCTGGTAGGCCTCCGGTGCCCATCTTCTACTATATGAAGGGTTTTTACCATGAAAAAAAACAAAAGAGAGCTTTCGGGATGAAGCGCCGCCGTCTCAAGGCGGGACTTGGGTAGAACCAATCTAGAGCTCTGGTGGAGCTGTTCTGCCGGGGAAACTTCCCTCCCGGAGGGGGAAATCGAAGCCATCGTCATCACCAATGATCCTCTCATCGAGAGCGGGTCAATCTTCATCAACATATTCACCAGCACCATCTCCTCTCCTGTTGGGACCACGATCCTAAGTCATAAGAATCTAGACTGTAACATGTCACATCACCTTGCGGCCTCACGCATGGTAAGTTCCACGGCTGTAGCCTTACCTTAGCCGGGACCGTTTGAGTCTTTTGGCTCACGTATGTGAACATGTCGCTGGCAATCAAACGATAGAGAACCCGGGCCGACATGACTAGTCATAGAACCTAAGCGGCACATCCGTACAGAAACAGGTACATAACCCAGCAATGCAGGTGTCGGCCTCAAGCGTGTGTAGACGAGTCATAGCAAGCTACAGGGACTCCATTACGTCATGAGACACGAATGCCATCACTGCACGTAGACGAGTCATAGCAGGCTACAGGGACTCCATTACACCGCGAGACATTTCCCCGAAGGGACAGACACAGCAGCAAAGAAGGATACATGCCGGTCAATCAATGTGTCTTGAGCAGTAGCAAGCTACCATGGCTCGGTGGAAGCAAAAAGAGGCAATTTCCCGTAAAGAGTACTACTAAAGGCACACGACTAGGTGTCGGATCCCATACATACCGTTGCACGTCACACGTACGCACGACATGCCCGATATGCATAGATACAACCATGGCAGCACAACATAACCATACAACAACATGACTTTTATTTAAGAGGCTCAGATGAGCCTTGCATAATGTGTTCTTACAGATAGGGGTCACATGACCCGACACTCAAGTCATACAAACATGTTCATACAAACCAAGCGGAAGCATATGCTATCTGAGTACAGACAGATGAAAGGATAAAAAAGGCACATGGCCTGACTATCTATAGCCCGCCACAGGGCAAAGGTCGTAGCTAGGACACTAGCTATTCGGCATCGTCAACGTCTAGAAAGAACCCACCTAATGGGTCCTGGGTCTCATCTGCAACATCTATTAAGCAAACGTGAGTACAAACATACTCAACAAGTCTTTAAAGTAGACCTAGTCTATTCATGCTCATGTATCAACAAAGGGGGAGGTGGAGTTTATGCAGCAATGCCAGCTTTGACTCATGACTAACCTACACTACTCAATTTTAACTCTTTGTTTACATTTTAGATATCGCACACGAGTCCACACTAACTCCACAACAATACACCACCATGGATTCACTTCCCCCTCGTGGGAGAGTGCCATCCACGGTACTCACACTTGTCTTGATATTTTTATGAGGATCCATTTGATTATCTATGAACAACATAAGTTCTCCAAGTTGTCCATATCCGAGGATGCGGCTATTCGAATAGTTTCATACCCTGCAAGGGTGTACTTCTTCACACACGCTCTTGCCACTTGTCGCTCAGTGCTCATAAAACCATGCAACTTGGCAACCTTCAAGCGGAAGCCCAACGAGGGAGGCGGCCACGACCGTCAATCACATAAGACCTCTAGTCCAGGTAATTGCCTATTTGAGACTGAACCTGCACGGAAGTCCGGCCAAAGTTTCCACTACGGCCCCAAACGATGTGCATAGGGTTCCCAAGCCCACCATCCGGGTGACCCTTGGTACATCGTGCCACTGCCTACTGCATCGTAACCCACCCCTAGGGTCAGCGCTATGCACGGCCTCCAGCATGCTATAAACACCAGAAACTACTAGCAACTCCTGGACTAAGGACTAAGCGAATGATAGGTCGAGAGGGTCAATTAAGTATCCCAACGTGTGGTAGTAACTAGTCTTGGATCACAAACACGGAACTCAGTTCCTAAGAACGGTCCCAATGAGACAACCCGCTATGTACTCCTACACAGCCTCTCATCGCTACCTTTAACAAATCGAGTTCATCATAACATCATCACATTAGGCAACATTGTTTCACTCAGTTCATCACCCAGATGAGTTCGACCTGACACAACTCTAAGCATAGAAGGCAAAGTAAGCTAAGCACATCATGGCACAAGCATCTACCAAGTATGCTAGGTTGCAAGGTTTAGCTATTTACTGTGACAATGTCAGGTTATGCAACAGAATAGGATCATCTACCGTGTATGACTGACATGTGATCGATTGTCCTAATGCAATAAACAAGAGCAGGAGCGAGAGAGTGGGATGTTATCGGAATGATCAAAGGGGTTGTTTGCCTTGCTGGGTAACGGAAAGGTTCTCTCCTTCATTGGGATACTCGGGGGTATCCTCAGGAGCAGGGCCTACCGCAATGCAGATAACAAACAATCAACACACGCAAGTGCAACAATATGATGCATGATCATGGCATTATAGCATGTATAGATGAGCTAATGCAACTAGTGTTCATGTTGATTTCAAATGAATTTGAATATAGGTTCAAAATCGTTCTTTACTTCAAATTCCATATACTAAACTATTAGTAATTGTCAATGTTCACCTATTTAGATTGCTCTAACATGCATCACAATAGCACCATTGGATTCATTGGATTTTTTTGATAAATTTTCATATATAAATTATTTTCATCTGATTTACAGATTAATTTATATGAATTTTTGAAGTTTTGAATAATTTTTGGAATTATTTTTAAACTAGAAAATGAAATAATGACATCAGCCTGACGTCACTGTGACGTCAGCTGGTCAGCTGACCGGGCCAGAGTCAAACCTGACATGTGGGGGCCACATGTCAATGACTCAGACACTTAACTAACTAATTAAAACTAAATCCTAATTAATTAACAGAAACTGGGCCCACTTTCAGTGACTAATTAGGTTAATTAAATTAATTAATTAAATTCTTAATTAACTTTGACTTGTCAGGGCCTGGCCTCACCTGCCAGTGACTCAGGGGGTCAAACCCCGTGGTCAACTGCGGCAAGACCCACCGGCGTTGAGCCGCCGGTGGCTCTAGAGATGGCGGAGGGCTTCGGAATCCCTCCTCCGGCGACCAAAAGGACGACGGAGGGCACCAAACGACTCAGGACACACGCGCGCGTCTATTCCGACCCCTCCCAGGAGCCGAGATGGTTGGAATCGACGCCGGCGGTGAGCTGGGCGGCGGCCGGAGCTCGGGCGAGCACGGGCTCGTCGAACCAGGGCGCAACATGAGCTCTACTTGGCACCTACGGACTCTACACAGCCTCACGAACACGACGAAGGCCTCAGACGGACTAGCTGGTGACCGGAACATGGCCGACACCAAGCTCAAGCGGCGGGGGCATTCGGACCTCGATGGAATCCAACGCTAGAGCACGCAAACGAAGGGGGAAAGAGGGGGGAAAAGACTTAGGGGCTCACGGCGGTCGCAGAGACGTCGAGAGCGGGCTCGGGGAGGGCCTGGAGCAGCAGCGAGCTCCACTTGATTTCTGGCGACCGGAGGTTGAAGACGACGCGAAGACGGCGATGGGGAGCTCCTGGGGATGCACGGCTCGGCGAGGAGGAATAGGAAAGCTAGGCGGATCGATTGAGGAGCTCAAGGGCGAGGGGGAGTGGCTAACGCGACGGCGGCGAGCTCGAGCAGGGCTCGGCCATGGCGAAGCAGAGAGGGGAGAGGAAGAGAGGCAGGCGAGAGAGAGAGAGAGGGAGCGATGGGGACGACTCTGGGAAGCTTATCCCCGTCGCGCTGGCGAGGAGGGCACAGGCAGGCAGCTGTCGGCATGGAGGCACGGCAGTGCGCGCGCTCCGGCCACGCGCTCGTCTTCCTGGCCGCTAGGAGGACGATGACCTCCCTGGGCCAGGTGGGCTGGCCTAGCCTGGGCCTTTCTCCCTTTTTTTCTTTTTATTTCTTCTCTGTTTTCTTTTACTGACATTTGTTTATTTTCCTTTCAGGTATAAATGACTTTATAAAATATCCCATATATTTTCTATAATGAATTTCGAATATTTCAAACTTGTCTAAAAAGTTTCAGGATATTTTGAAAACAAAAATAATGATAGTGCTTTATTTAATGATTTCAGGAGCCTTATCAATTATTTTTGAATTACTTTGATTGTTCAAATAATTAGAATGGTCCCTGTTATAATCATGCCCAAATTTACCAGACATAGGGAACATTTTTAGTGGGCATTTTGGATTTATTGAATTTTCACCAAATTTGAATTGTTTTGATTCAAAGTTAGCTTGGGGTTTCTTTTGTTCCCCATTTTATGTTAATTCAAAATGAAACATGATGCAAGCACAATACTATTCCTAGGACATCTAGCTAGGGTTGTGACATCTTCAAACCCTAGTTCATCTCTTGTATCCGATCTTTGTTTCAAACCTCAGATTGGTACCTGTGGGTTGCTAGTAGTGTTGATTACTCCTTGTAGTTGATGCTAGTTGGTTTACTTTGTGGAAGATCATATGTTCAGATCCTTTATGATAATTAATACTCCTTTGATAATGAATATGAACATGCTTTGTGAGTAGTTACGTTTGTTCCTGAGGACATGGGATAAGTCTTGTTATAAGTAATCATGTGAATTTGGTATTCATTTGATATTTTGATGAGATGTACGTAGTCTCTCCTCTAGTGGTATTATGTGAACGTCGACTACATAACACTTCACCATTATTTGGGCCTAGGGGAAGGAATTGGGAAGTAATAAGTAGATGATGGGTTGCTAAAGTGACAGAAGCTTAAACCCTAGTTTATGCGTTGCTTCATAAGGGGCTGATTTGGATCCACATGTTTCATGTTATGGTTAGATTTATCTTAATTCTTCTTTCATAGTTGTAAATGATGGCGAGAGGGGGTAATAATTAGTGGGAGGTTTGTCCAAGTAAGGGCAGAACCCAAGCACCGGTCCACCCACATATCAAATTATCAAAGTAATGAACGTGAATCAAATGAGCATGATGAAAACTATCTTGACAGAAATTCCCATGCATCCTCGAGAGCACTTTGCTTTATATAAGAGTTTGTCCAGGCTTTTCCTTTGGTACAAAAAGGATTGGGCCACGTTGCTGAACCTTTTTTACATTTATTACTTGCTACCCGTTACGAATTACCTTATCACAAAACTATCTGTTACCGATAATTTCAGTGCTTGCAGAGAATACCTTACCGAAAACCGCTTGTCATTTCCTTCTACTCCTCATTGGGTTCGATATTCTTACTTATCGAAAGGACTATGATAGATCCCCTATACTTGTCGGTCATCATCGACACCTTCACATTGCCGCACCCTTACCTTCCTTATGGATCGCAATCCCTCTGAGCGCCTTCACCCACCCCCTCGGCTCTCGCAAGGTGGTTGTTTTGCCTCGTGTAGGTGTCCCCATTCAGTGGTGCAAATTTGGGTTGATGCACATGTTCCTATTGCGGCGACTTGCTTGGGCTATGATTTTTCGGGGGCCAATCCAGCACGTCCTGATGATGCAGCGATGCGTATGTAGGTGTTAGTCCTAGCCTCCTAGCTTTTGATTGGTTTAGGTGAGGGAAATTTTCTAAGGAGACGTGGATAGGATTTGGGTACGAGGACTGTTGGGGACATTGGTTGTTGAATGTCATGTCGTAGTCCGCGGTATCTGATTTGCAGATGGTGAGGAAACATGGCTCTGGCCTTGTGCAAATATTGTTGATGGCTATGGAAAAGTAGAAAGGAAAACCGCTTTTTGCCAGGATTATGAATATATTTTTATTTTGAAACTGAGGTTTCATGTTTTAAGTAGCAATTTGTGTTTCACTTCTCGTTGGTTGATTGTGGGATTTCATGTGAGATTCATAGTATACAATGTGCTGATATAGATACAATGTGCGGCAATTTATGTTTGTACTACCCCATGATGTTGTTGATTTTGATTCGCAGAAACGTATGTGTTAGGAAATGTATGGGGAGAAAGGATGCCAGATTTGCATAGCAGATTCCGACAATCTCAAGGAAAGTGACAATGACTACTCCAATTAGACAACATGTCCAGCAGCGATGCTGCAAGAATCAACATCTCAGTGTGTGCTAACGTCCAAGACAACGTCACCCATTTACACAACGTCCACGTCGGACGTGACTTCCTACAGGTACAACTTTCCTCTCCCTAGCGCAATATGACTAGGCTCGAGATATGAGTCATGGCTTTAGAATAACAAGACACAACTTAGCTCTAACGTGATACAAGGTGCCAACACAGACTGTAGATACACTCTGAAAATATCAAAATGTTGAATTATGTGATATTAATACTATATATAATTCTATACATAGTATTTGTGTGGATGTAAAGGTTTTTGCAAAATGGAGCAGAAAGAAAATAAAAAGCGCTTTTTGTTTAGCTTAACAGAGAAAGACCGAAAGACAATTCGTTTCTTTCACAAGAATGGATGCCTAAGTGTCTTGTGCATTGGATTTGAAGGGGAAATCACATCTAGAAAAAGTTAAGAATCAATTGTCTACCCCGGTTAGCTAACCAACATTTTCTTTTTTATTCTATGTATTCATTACTCATTTTTAGTCACTCCCTTCATCTCTTGAAGTTATTATAGAAACAAATATTTTTTGATATGTTGCGCAGAAAACCTATTTGAAGTTGGCTTGCACAAGAAGGATGGTTATGTGCCTCTTTAAGTCATCCAAAATCACATTTTTGATTATTCTCTTGGCTCTAACTTGGGTAAGACTAGAATATCATCTTTGAAAATTATGCTAGTCAGAAACTCATTATTAATTTTGTACTTATAGAAAAATTCAAGTTTGTAATGTAGCATTATATTTGAATTACATAGTTCTTGATGTCTCCATGGGACAATGGGAGGTTTGTTCACCTTGCAATAGTAAAGGCATTGAAGAAATTTGCAAGGTGGGAAGAATCAATATTCCACAAATGCAAGTGTGCCATGCTCTCCCTCTTGTGATATGTAAACTAGTTGCTCATGTGGTTTGAATAGTATATATTCATCTTCAATCATGAAGGAATCCTTGGCATAAACGATGCCACTTATAAGGTGCAAGGTAGGAGGGCTTAAGTACTTAACTAACAAGGTTTATTTATAATCTTAAGGTGGATTCAACTTAGAAACCATAAAGAATGGTTCATGATGCTCGACTAATTAAAACTTCAAAACTTCCACTAATTGTGTCTTTTCCTAAAATTAGTTGATTATATCAAATGATATGGTCACATTATCCTAACAACTTTGTTTGTCATACACTTCCGTCACATTTAATAACACATTCGTACAAACTGAGCAATCAAGGTATACTTTTGTGGTTGTGTAAAGTCAAAAGCCAAGAAAAAACTATGCTAAATGTTTGCTCTGGTTTATAGGATGACATTACTTCTTGAAACTTTAACACCACCTTGTAATGTGTTGAACAAGTTTTTACCCGAGTACCGTAATTGGTCCATTGTGTCTTAGTGTAATTAGCTTTTATGGTGGACCAAATGCCTAGCAACATGATGTAATATAGGAAGGAAAGAGAAGTGAGTATAAGACATAATGTTAGCATGATTCGTATGGCGAAGTTCTGATTTTGTACTTAACCTAAAATATTTGTCTTAATAATTCCAAATACTCAAATTTAAATATATCAACATTAGTACTATGTTTACTTAGTTGGTAGCGTGTCTATTTGTAGCATCCTATCCTTCTTAGTTTAAATGGAACTTAATAATATCATATCTCATTATTTTTGCCCCTCATTATTTTATATCATATGAAAGTTGCTTTACACATCGATATCTTTTTGTAGAAATGACTACATACATTGGATACTTGACCGGAGGTCCATTGCTCTCATAGTTGATTTCCCTTCTGATGACTCATATGCATGATATGTGTTATCACTCTCAAACTTCCTATATCACATTTTTTGTGACTTGGCCGTTGCATGTAGGAATTTTTTGTGTAAACATATATATCATTGATATAGTTATACTTTAAGCCTCCCAGTAAAAACAAAAAAAACAATTACTTTAAACCATATGCAATCCCTTTCTACATGAAATGTTCTAGTTTGATCACTTCTTATTGTCCATCCATGAATACAACCATGCACATGTATTGAAATTGTATCATGGGTGAGCCCATGTTCATGACTAAGATTTTGTCCCACTAGCACGTCATGAGCCCACTCATTAGAAAATATTAAGCCTTTGTGAGAAATACTAAGAGCACATATTATTCCATGTTCAAGAATTCATCCAATTAACCAGTGAACTTGCCGATTAATCCCTACTCGTTGGGTCACCGAGTAGCCGATTAACTGATAAATCACCCAATTAACTGATTAAATGACAGACTAACTTGCCGATTAGCCTATTAATCCCCTACTTGCCGGCCAACCGAGTAGATACCAGTTAACGATTTCTTCAACAAATTATTACAAGTGAACTACTCGTAGCTCTTCACTTTGTAGATCAAGTAATTATCAAATGAATTAAATCTCTTTGCTGTGCCTCTCTTATGCCCACGAACTATTTTGTTCATGTGTAGGATTATAGGTAAGAGCAGGGGCACCATATTTCTTATTATTTTAGTATAGCTCATATCATCTAAGGCCATCTTCATTTTTGAAAGATCTAAGATAATTCGCATTAGCAAATATGCATGTCTTTTCAGATGAGATTGCTAGATGGTATATAATTTCACTATCTTAATGTAGAATGCATCCATCAAAAGAAACATCTTGGGTAGAAAAATTTCCAACTAACAATCACAACTCATGGATGAAACCAAAGATTCAAGCTAGGAGGGCATGTTGCGAAGGTACAAGCTCAAGTCATGGAAGTATTGCTATTGGTGATTACAAAATACATGTATCTGAATGTGATGTTGATGAAAGATGTTAAATTTTCTTGCTCTATATGTATGATCTTACGTTGACGAATTGACATATGTTGGCTAGATTAACACTTTCTTGTGTTGCCTTGTGTATGTAAAAAATGCAAATATTGTGGAAATGTTAAAACATGAGCTTCTAGTGTAATGTTCTTTCCTTTTTGTTGCACAAGCTTGATGTTATCATTTCTCATATAACTCTACTTTGTTTTCTTGTTCATGGCTCCGCACTGCAGGACACTTATGTGAATATTTGTTTATTTATGCATGGTGTTCATGTTGACATGTTCTACGTAATAGCTAATATGCCTCTTTTTCATCTTTGCATTATTAATGTCCAGTGCTGAATTGATATATAAATGAGATGAAAATGGTGGCAATGATATAGTTGACATTACCTTTGAATTTAGGGATCAATTAATATGTATATTTACAAAAAAATTAATCATGATTAAACTTCCAATCATTATATTGTCAAAATGGAGAGGCACGACAACACACGCCATCAACGATCTAGTACAATCATGTAACGCAGAACAAAACTCTCAACTATTCTATTTTAAAGATGCGTCCTAATAAGTTTAATTACCGAAAACACTATAGCTGGAGTTGAGGCCTGGAGAGAGATAACTAATCGCAATAATCCATCGACCATTAGATACACATAAGCTTTACCTGTTATGTCAAATAGTTGCTCTATGGCATGTATGTCCCTGGTTGGATTTGTATCTTTAGCCGTAGATTTAAAATTTGTAGCAATTGGCGTGTAAATTACTTTGATAGTGGTGTCTTCCTCTTCATGACCTATGCGATTCTAATATTAGTACAAAGTAAATATGTAATCTGTTAACTTATCTGGCAAGTGCCAAAATATACTACCTAGTAACAATTGATTGATTGGTTTGTGTAGTCAAAATGATGCTAAAATATAACCAATCTATGAACAATAATACCTCTATCTTTGGTTCACATGATCAAATTAGCGGAATTTGGTGTGGCGGTGCCGCCTGGCTGACAATAGCACCGTACACTCCTAGAATTTTACTAGACTGAGGCGGGCCAAGCATCAACTTCTGTAATCTGTAATCACCGAATGACAACGGCTCAACGCCCAGCGGCCAGCACAGATGTTCAAACGCTCCATAAAGCGCAAAGCCTATCCGCATAGCCCGTCGCGTGCGGCACGAAAGTCTAGAGTCATGGTAGTCGCCACAATCTCACAATTCATGAGTTGCGTGCGTGTGTCGATCGATTACGTGACTAGCCGATCAATGGTGTGATGCATACGTACGTGTAGAGCCTTGTCCCTTGCCTTGTTTGAAACTCGTTTTGGGCTTAAAATTTAGAGCTTATCCTATATCCACTAAAAAATAGAGCTTAGCCCATATCGTTGCTAATGGCTAGAGTTATTAAGCCTAACAGTCCCTGCTAGAACTCATTGGGGGTGGCCGATCTATGGTGAGGGGGGGGGGGGCGGGAATTTCCCCCCCGCTCTCCCCCACTACATCCGCATGTGGATTTATCAACTTCAATTTCCTATGGAGTAACAACATAGTCAAGAAAAGATACTCGGTCGATGCAAAAAGTGCACTTATCAAGGTTACTAAACAAATGCACATCACATAAAGCAATAAAAACAACACGTAAATTTCCAAATGTTCCTCCAAAGATCTGTTGTAAATTAGTATATCATCAAAATAGACTACCACAAATAGTCTAATGAAGGCACGTAGAACTTGGTTCATTAATATCATGAAAGTGCTAGGTGCATTAGTTAACCCAAAAGGCATGACTAACCACTCATATAATCCAAACTTGGTTTTAAATGTTGTTTTCCATTCATCCCCAACTTCATATGAATTGAATGGTATCCACTACGCAAATCAACTTTGGAGAAAAGGTTAGAGCCACTTAATTCATCAAGTATAACATCTAGACTAGGAAGGATGACAATGACGAATAGTAATATTATTAGTGGCTCTACAATCAACAAACATGCATGATATACCATCCTTTTTCGGCACTAGAATAACATGAACATCACAAGGACCAAGGGATTCACGTATATAACCTTTGTCGAGTAGCTCCTGTACTTGACGCATAATATCCTTCGTCTCCTATGGATTGGTACAGTATGGCGCATGGTTGGGTAGCTAGGCACCGGGAATTAAGTCAATCTGATGCTCAATCCCTCTAAAATATGGTAATCCTGGTGGCACATCTTGTGGAAAGACGTCACCGAAATCCTGCAAAATATTAGTGACAACAGGATGCAAAGAGGGAGGCACATCCTTGAAGGCACATCCAGATCAATAATATCTGATTTGGCGGCAAGTAAACATGCACTTTTCAATTTTATTTCAGAGGCAACACCAGATGATGGATTATTAGGCCTATTGTGTTGCTAAAATTCTTTGCCCACAATCCGGTTTTCACTCTTATTTTGCTCCTGTTTTGCTTTACTATCTCTAGTAATGTCATCTTTCTAAATTTGTCTAGGAGACATAGGAAGCAAAGTATATTCTTATCCTTATGAACAAGAGTATACTGATTTGTCCTATCATGATGCATAGAATTTTTATGAAATTACCATGGTTTACCAAGGAAAACAGAGCATGCTTGCATGGGTACCACATCACAATCAACATAATCGGCATGTAGCAATGCTAAGATGCACACGGACAATATGTGTTACCTTAACCTTTCCACTGTTGTTGAACTGTTGTATGTAATAAGGATGAGGATGTTAACTTGTGGTGAGAGACAATATCCACCATCTCCATGCTATCCAAGTTCTTGCAACTCCCTCCATCAATGATGACGCGAACACAATGTTCTGTCAGGACTCCCTTTGTATGGAATGAATTGTTCCTCTAATTTTGCTCAGCATGTGTTACCTACACACTCAAAACACGTTGAGCAACTAAAATTTCATACCTATCATCTTCTTCAACAACCATGTATTGCATCTCTTGTTCATGATCATTAACACCCATGTTCTTCACTTGTAAGAAGAGCCAAAGTCTCTTCATCATAATCACTAGCAGACTCATATTGACCATCCTCAATAACGATCATCACATGCTTGGATGGGCATTCTCTTGCATAGTGACATCCAACCTTGCAATTATAACATATAACATCGCGTGTTTGTCCTGTTGATGCCATGCATGAAGAACAGTTGTGTGCCGGACCCGAAGGTGTGCCCTTGGCGGAGGGTGGTGTTGGTGCATGCTTTTTTGTATCTCGGTTGGAGTTGGCAGTGTTGCAGCAAGACGTGTGGAAGTAGATGATGTACGTGGTGTCCATGATGAAGATCGACTTACATAAAAAATAGTTCATGCCAATGCATGTCAATCCTGCATGTCATGTTCAGCTTTGCTAGCAAGACGGAATAAACGAGTGATATTGTGATAATCCTTATACTCTATGGTCGGAATCTCTCTATTTAACCCACCCAAAAAATGTGCAATCATAGATTCATTATCCTCAACAATACCATATCTAATCATGCCAGTTTGTAATTCTTGATAATATTCCTCTACATAATGTTTTCCTTGTCTTAAATGATGCAAAATTCAAAGTAATTCACATTGATAATATGGTGGAACCCAATGAGTATGCATAGCAGTTTTCAAAGCAACCCAAGTAGTTGGGATATTATTAATGATACTCTACAATATCCAGACCACCAAACACAAGCAAAACTAGTGAATGCACAAGCAGCAACAACATGTACGTCTATCCTCGGATATTGTAAGCATGTAAAACATTGTTCACTTTCTAACTCCCAAGTAAAATATACCATCAGGAATGTATCTACCCTTAAATGGCGGAAATATTCAATTTTGTTTTAGGGACATGGTCATGATCTCGTACGTGAGGGGGTGGTGAAGCTCTACTGTTGCGATTGTATGCATGTGGACGACCTGGTGCTTGTGCTGGTGGTTGCACGTGGTTCTGATTTGGACCAACCTCTTCCTCATTATCGTAATCACCATCATAGTAATAGTTCTGCTCAATGATAGTAGTATTAGCCAGAGAAGCCGCATTAGTAGCAATGACACCAGAATGTTGGCCTTGCTCGATAGGCACACGTTATTCGTCCCACATGATCGGAAGGTGACATTGTTGTTGTTGTTGTTGTTGTTGCAAAGGGGCAACAGAGGAAGCCAGTGGTGGTGATTTGCGAGAACTTCATTGAACTTGGCCTCCATCTTGGTGTCAAACGTCTTCACCAAGCCATCTAGCTTCTCCATGGCCTCTCCAAATCTATTCATCACATCTTGCAACTGTTCACCCATCATTTGTTGAAATTTATCGAGGGGCTCCTTGTTCGTCATGCTCTCTCAGTCTAGGTCATTGTCTTATGATCCTTTCATGGTTAGAAGCAATAGGAACATACAAAAATATGATCCTACAGACTACTAGCAAGTGGTGGTGGTGCGGTGGAGAGTCACAAACCCGCCAAGCGTATCTCAAATTCTTACCAGTTCTTACCAAGTACTCCCTCCGTTCCTAAATATAAGTCTTTTAAGAGTTTTCACTAGGGAACTATATACGGATGTATGTAGACATACTTTAGAGTATAGATTCACTATTTTTTTCCGTATGTAGTCCCCTTGTGGAATCTCTTAAAAGACTTATATTTAGGAACGGAGGGAGTAGTAGGCAGTGATTGGCAATTGTTGTAGTAAAAACTCTCAAAGCTTACCAAGTAGCAAGCAGTGATTGGGAATTGTTGTAGTAAAAACTCTCAAAGCTTGGATAGAGCGATTGCCAGGTGGTGTCAAACGCACAAAGTAGTAGTTTTTGGAGCTACAATGGCTTACAATATGATAGCAAAAATGTAAGCAATAATCATTTTAGAGTTGTAAAGTTGAAGAAACGCTCAATGATGGTACCATGCTGGTCCTAGGCTTGACCGTACTAGAGACGCGATCCTAAAACACCAACAAAATCACGGCATGACACGTAATCAAGGAAAAAGCACACTCTACATATATATATTTTTGGCAATTTTTGCTCTCTTTTTTCCTTTTTGTGAAAAATCACTATAATGATGGGTGTCTCAAAATGCTACCCAAGGCCTAAAAATAGGATAGGCGCATATTTTTTGACTCTTTTTTGACCATTTTGGGGAAACAACGACCGAAAATGTCGAAAAAAATTCACTACGATGGCGAGTCTGAAAACGCTCCCCAAGGCCTAAAAATAGGAGATGCAAAAACTATTTTCACCCACCTCGAAAATGTGGGGAAACTGCAAAAAAACTCTCCAGGATTTTTTGTGGACTATAGGATAAATAACATATGTTGTCTAAACTACGAAAAACTAGAAAATCTCACCGAGCAACCTGGAGATCCGATACCACTTGATAGAGGCGAAGGTGTCCTAGTGTTTTGATGAGAGGTAGCTATCGTTTTTGATGGAAGTCGATTTGGACGATTCATCTACGAACGTGCAAAGACGCGACACCTTAGCAATCGTCAAACCAATTTCGGGAGGTTATTGACCACGTAGTAACACGATCAACTAGACCACGAGGGTTTATTTCATGCACAAAAACAAAGAACAAGCAAGAAACTAAAATTGCATTATGGATATCTAGTACGTCTCCAATGCATCTATAATTTTTGATTGTTCCATGCTGTTATATTATCAATCTTGGATGTTTTACAATCATTTTATTGCAACTTTATATCATTTTTTGGGACTAACCTATTGACATGGTGCCAAGTGCTAGTTGCTATTTTTTGTTGTTCTTTACTTCACAAAATATCAGTACCAAATGAGGCCCAAACGCCGTGAAACTTATTGGAGTATTTTTTGGGCTAGAAGACACCTAGAGGACCAAAGAAGCACCAGAGAGGAGGGCTGAGGAGGCCACAAGACACCAGGGCACGCCAAAGGTCCCTGGCACGGCCTGGTGGGTTGTGCCCTCCTCGAGACACCACTCCACCGCCTATCAGCTCTATAAATACCCAATATTCCAAAAACCCTAGGGGAGTCGATGAAACATAATTCTATCCACTTCAAGTTCCAGAATCATGAGATCCAATCTAACACCATCATGGAAGGGTGCATCATCTTCATGGGTGCTTGACCGTTTATGCGTGAGTAGTCCACCATAGACCTACGGGTCCGTAGGCAGTAGCTATATGGCTTACTCTCTCTCTCTCTCTTGATTCTCAATACAAAGGTCTCTTGGAGATCTATTTGATGTAATGATTTTTTGTGGTGTGTTTGTTGGGATCCGATGAATTTTGAGTCCGTGATCAGTTTCTATCCATAAATATTATTTGAGTCTTTTTGATTTCTTATATGCAAGATTACTTATAGCCTCATATTTCTTCTTCGAATCTTTGGTTTAGTTAGGCCAACTAGATCGATTTTTCTTGCCATGGGAAGAGGTGCTTTGTGATGGGTTCGATCTTGCGGTGTCCTCTCCTAGTGACAGAAGGGGCAGCAAGGCACACATGTATCATTGCTAGTAAGGATAACAAGATGGGGTCTATTCCTACATGAATAGACCTTGTCTACATCATGCCATCGTTCTTATTGGATTACTCTGTTTATCCATAAACTTAATACACTAGATGCATGCTGGATAGTGGTCGATGTGTGGAGTAATAGCAGTAGATGCAGAATCATTTCGGTCTATTTATCTCGGACGTGATGCCTATATAATGATCATTCCCTTAGATATCATCATGATTATTTGATCTTCTGTTAGTTGCCCAACAGTAATTTGTTTACCCACCGTGTGCTATACTCATGAGAGAAGCCACTAGTGAAATCAACAGCCCCAGGATATATCTTCCAACATATTGCTTTTCGATCTATCTTTTTGCTGCTTTTGTTTTAAGATCTACTATTCCAAAAAACCAAAAATACTTTGCTGCACTTTTTATTCGCTTCTTTTATTTTGTGTTCTTGTGCGATCTATCCATCCAATCTACTACAAACCATTCTATATTTTTACCATGGAGAGATTGACAACCTCTCTTACACGTCAGGTTGCAAGTATTTCTTCTTTGTGTGCAGGTACCGTTAACATAGTGTTGCGTGGTTCTCCTACTGGTTTGATAACCTTGCTTTCATAAATAGGGATATACTTACAGTCACTGTGCTGCATCATCCCTTCCTCTTTAGGGAAATACCGATGCAGTCTCAAGCCACGTCAAAGGAATTCCTGGAGTCGTTGCATCCCTGAGTCACAGTATACTTTCATACCGATGCAATTTGACTACCGATGCAGTTTCTATCCATAAATATTATTTGAGTCACAGTAGGGAAATATTATTTGAGTCACTGTGGTGTGTTTGTTGGAGGAGGTATGAAAGTAGTCTCCCGTCAACTTGCCAATTTCTGGTGCCGTTGCCAGGGAGACACCATCAACATCTATTAGGTTCCTAATCACATATCTCATCTACTTGCAATTTACATTATTTTCCATTTGCCTCTCGTTTTCCTTTTGCCCACTTCACAAAAAAATTTCGTTTTATTCGCCCTGTTTTTCATTTTGATTTCCCATTCGATCTTTTGCTTTCTTGTCATCATGAGTGGTTTTGGTATGGAAGAAACAAATGATGGCATGACTCCTAAAATTGGACATTTTGGTAATCAGGATTCTAAAACTTTTGTTTTGGGGCAAGGGAACGTTATAGGAAAAGCAATTATCCAAGAATTCTTCAATTGTGTTGGAAATTTAACTAGTGATGCTCCTCCTATACTTAAAAGAACCAAAACTGATGCAGAAGCTATTTCAGCACTAGTTCTAAAACTCAAAAATAGGTTTATCCGCACTCATTCTACCTTGCAAACATTGTTTTATGAGCTACCTGTTATAAAGGATCCTAAAGCTAAAAAGTTAGCTACCCTTGTTCTTATGAATGAATTTGATTACATAGTACGTGAAGCTAGGGAAATTTTTGATTATTTTGGTAAGAGCCATGAAAAACTAGTAATAGATGAGATCCTTTACGAAAGTGACTACATGTTGAGAAATTTTCTTGGAAACAATCAATTTTTTTGTTGAGAACCTTACAAAGGAAGTCCCCGTTTTTTATGTGATCCAACAAACTTTTAATGATTTTAATCAACAATATTCTTGGATTGTAGCCGAAAATCAAAGAGGATACATAGATGGACAACTTGATAATGCTAAAATTTCAATGGATAATATATTTCAAGGTATATTTGCGAAACCTTTCGATGAAAATACATCTATGAAAAGAAAAGATGACAATACTTGAATCTATGCATTATGCCTAGCTCGGGGTGTAAAACGACAGCGCTTGTTGGGAGGCAACCCAATAAATAAAATTTATTTTACCTTTTTATTAATGTTCTTGAGTGTTTACACAATTATGCTACTCTTATGATTGTGTTTTTTATGTTTTAATTTGTGTTTGTGCCAAGTAAAGCCTTTAGGATCATGTTGGGTGATAGTTGATTTGATCTTGTTGAAAAACAGAAACTTTTGCCTACAATAAAAGAATTCTTAAAACTAGCGATGATTTTTTTTGATTTTTTACACAATATTTATATACAAATTGTTTATGTTTTCCTAATTCTTAAGAATTGTTTGAGTTACAAAAGTATGGTTAGAGTACAGATTACTACAGACTATTCTGTTTTTGACAGATTCTCTTTTCGTTGCATCGTGTGCTTGTTTTGATGAATCTATGGCTTGTATTGAAGGGTATAAGCCATGGTAAAGTTAGAATATAGTATATATAATGAAATAATAAAATATGAATGGGTTTGCAACAATACTTAGAGTGGTGATTTTAGTTAGGGATTTTTACATCTATGCCCCCTATTCCTTAGTTGTACTCATTAATCCCCACACTCTTAATATTTGCTCACTTTTCCCCTCTCCTTAGTCTAAAACCCTCAGAAATGGTCACATGGGGGGACACCTTCAGGTCAGTAGTTTGACTGTTAACTACTGATGAGTGGGGCTGTGCTGGACTGTGTTGGTCATTGGACCCGCCCAATTTCTGGCCAGAAGGACGCCGAACGGACGCGCACGCGCTTTCTCCTCCTTCGCTTCGGGGACGCATGGCGGCCTTCAAACTACCACGATATCCCAAAGTAAATTCGCATGCACGGCGGGCCCTGGTCGTCAGGCACACATATTTGGGTGGCCGTCCTTCTTTAAGTGGACACCCATGGACCGGCTAGTCCACAATAGTTTCCACCTTTCCAAAGCGAAGCTTGCCACCTCCACCCCTGGCAGCATCTCCAAACCCTAGCCCACCACCGACATCCCTCTCACCATGTTTATCTTCTCAAGGGTTGGCTCGAGCTCCGTCAAAAAGAAGGGCAAGGCCCCCACCATCCCTTGGCACACGTTACCCACGTCGACCTCTTCCCATGAGCCTCGACAGCGGATTAGCGTCCCAGTGCACCAGGTGAGGTGGAACTGGGAGCACCGCATCCCTCTCCTCTACCCCGACGTGGTCCTGCCGCACGACTAACATTTGGATCCGGAGAGGATCCCAGTACCAGTGGTGCCACGTTCGGTGCGGGCTCATGCGCAGGAGGTGAGGCATCGGCGGCAGCAGCTCACGCCTGAGCAGTGGCTCAACCCTACTTACATTGAAGAATCTACTGATTGGGAGGCCTGGTTTGCATTTGAGCATGAGGAGCGATGTGCGGCTGGCATCTCGCTGCCCCTCGTCATGCGTGACGAGGACCAAAAGGCGGAGGCCGAGTACCAAGAGGTGCTGGCAAATGCCCTCCATGAAAGCGAGGAGGAAGAGCGGCACAAGGAGGATGAGGAGGAGGCGGCTTACGAGGCGTGGATAGCGGAGGCCATTGCGCTCTTCGCTGCTGGCGACTGCATCGTGCTACCGCTGGCCCCGCCATCCCCCGCCAGGCTTGAGCAGGCGCCGACCACCCTCACGCCCCATAAGTACGTCTGGGATGGGGTGGTGCATGAGTGGGTGAGCAAACCACCACTCTGGATGCTGGCGACGCTAGAGCAGAAGTGGATCTACCTGGAGTTGTGGCGACAACAACACCTACTGGCGGAGTGTCACGAGGGCAAGTGGCTCATGGAGTTGGAGAAGGATGCCGACCCAGAGGAGGAGGAGTGCCATGCCGAAGTGCAGGCTGTGGTGGTACAACCACCGGCAGGCAACATCGCCACCGCCTCAGAGACAACGTTCCCCTGGGCTGGCCCGGCGCCGACCCTAGTTGACCTCACCGGCCCCGATGACGACGACGACGCCTGGGGCGCGACATGATTCCTTGTTTTTTTAAATTTAATGTTTTTAGTTAATGCCTGCAGACTTGTGAACTCTCACCGGCCTTTGTGTCCGGCATTAATGTATAATTATAGTTTGACGCATGTTGATGTGATTTATATGATGTTTTGACTATGATGTGATGTTTGAATTTGAATTTGGACTGACCTTTGAATTATAAGCAACATTTGAAATCTATTGCTCTGTGATGTTGCAATGATTATGTTAGCCCAGGTTGCAATGATCTAACAACAAATAAAACAAAAATACAAACAAATGATCATGTTAGCCTATGTTGGTAAGCTCCGAAAGTTAGGGTAAACACACCATTTCAATATAAATCATTATAAAAACAGTTTAAATTTTCAATAATAAAAAAATAAGTTCAGATCCTTCTTATTCACACTAAAATGATTCTATGGTGATGTTTTTTTATTTTTTCATAAACCCAAACCCACTATCACTCTCTTCTTGGATCTATAGTCTCATACGTGATAGCTCATTTGTGTGAGGGAGTTTTCTTGGAAATGTCCATAAACCAATATTTCTTTTGTCATAACCATGTCACATACAATGACATAGTGCGCAGGTCTTCCATTTTTTTCAATTTTTTATGCTCATTTGAACTTGGAGATGGTAGCTTACCTCAAAAAAGGATTTTCCGTAAAAATGTCCCAAAACCAAGTTATATATTTTTTGGTAACTACGTCTTATGAAGCAACGAACCACGAAGGTTTTTGATTTTTTTTGATTTTTCTGAATTAGTTAAGGTCATTTGAAAGTCGGTCAAACCTAAGATAACCCCGCTGACCGGTCAAAACCCCACAGCGTCTCTCCAAACCCTAGCGTCGAACTGCAGCCGTCAGATCATACCCTAGTGCCAAGCGACAACCCTCAGATCTGGCCTTCTAGAAGGAATTCACAGGGCGGGTAGCATGCAGGCTACATGCTGTTGGATCACATGGATGGATCCATGCCGTTGGATCGTTGCATGATTCTCGAGAGGTTGGTTTTGCTCGCCCACTCGTCTGTCCCAAAATGCAAACAAGTCCCTGTTGGGCCATCTCAAGGCGTTGACCTGTCGAAGGCCCACAAGGATAAAAGAGGCATTTTCTTTATTTATTTATTGATTTGATTGTACCATTTGTTTCTTTTTTTATTTGATTACACCAAATTAATTTCAACATGCAAAAAATAGTTTCTTTTCCTTCTTCTTTTTCAACGTCAACATGATTCGTATTAGATTGAAAACATCATTACACAACCGGACATCTCATATTTAGAAAGGATAAAATTCATATAAAGCATGCAAGATGTAAAACCTAAGTACTACATAAACCTATCTAATCTTCATCGAAGATGCCAATGATCTCCATGCCCTTCGTTGGATAAATGGTCTCCTGTTGCGGCCCCGCCTCCTGCGGCGCCTGCGGCTACTCCGCTGCCTCTATCTCCGCCTCCAGCTCATCGAACAGGGCGCCGGTCTCCGCCTACCTCAGTTGGAGGAGCCGGCGGTTATCCTCCACCTCGGCCTCATTCCGGATGGAATCCAGGATGGCATGTTGCTCCGTCATCACCTCCGGCTAGTCAACGACGAACTACACCTCCACCTCCGGGTCCTCCTCCTCCATGGCCTCGGCTGGTGCTCCTCCTGCTCCTCCCCCATCTCCGGCAAATTCGGAGGGAGACCCATAGTGATGTGGGCGGCACGACGAGCCTGCATTTCTGCCTTGATTTGCAAGTGCCGCTCCGGGGTGAGCTGCGCCTACATGGTGATGAGGTGCCAGACCATACTCACAGCGACAAAAGTGTGACACGAGGCAGATGTGCTCGGGCGGAGACGGGGTGGAGAGAGGAGGAGGATGTGCAAGGGATGGGGGGCGCTAGCCGGCTTAAATAGCCGGCTAATGGCCACGGGCGGCGATTCGAAATGGCACGACACGACATTCTCACCACGCCGACAGTCGAGGCGCCGGTCGGACCATCGGGTTTCCCGACGAGTCCGTGTGGGGCCATGCTATCAGCCCGATGTGGCGGGCGCCTTTGAAGAGATGCCTGCAAAATGGGATGGAGGAAGTGGCGCGCTTTGGCCCAACAGTCCATCGAAACCAAGGCCCCACTCGTCAGTAGTTAATGGTCAAACCATTGACCCGACACCATCCCCCCGTATGACCATTTCTGAGGGTTTTGGACAAGAGAGTGGGGAAAAGTGAGCAACTATTAAGATCATGGGGATGAATGAGTACAACTAAGGAACGAGGGGCATCGGAATAGAAATGCCTTTTGTTTATTACACTAACGGATCTCACGAAGATTTTATTAAGTTTTGTGTGATTGAAGTGTTAAAGTTTTGGGTGATATCATGATGGATGAAGGAATACGGAGTGAAAAGAGCCTAAGCTTGGGGATGCTACATCACCCCAAGATAATATCCAAAGATGAACAAGCAACTAATCTTGGGGATGCCTCGATTGGCATCCCCTGTTTCTTCTAACGACCATCGGTATTTTACTTGGAGCTATATTTTTATTCGTCACATATCATGAGCTTTGCTTGGAGCGTCTTGTATTATATGAGTATTTTCTTGATTTGATTTTTTATTTTGTTACAAGTATCCTTGCTAGACACACCTATTTGAGAGAGCCAACATTATGCTAGGATTTGTAAGAATTGCTCTATATGCTCCACTTAAACCTTTCGAGCTATGGAATTTCTCTAGTGTTTCACTTATATCTTTTGGAGCACAACGTGCTTTACATATTTCAAGAAATTCTCTCATGCTTCACTTAGATTAATTTGAGAGTTAGTAAATTTTGAAGAAGTTCTCTCATGCTTCACTTATATTATTTTGAGAAATGAAATTTTTATGCTCATGTTCTTTACTTAAATCTATGTGAGCTTGTCAAAAGCAATGGCAATACGTGAAACTAGTCCCAAGGTGATAGATATTCAAGAGGGATATAATAAAAACTTTCATGAAGATCATTGGACAAATTAAACTTTATTCCTTGTAATAGTTTTGAGACATGATGATAGTAATATGTAAGTTATATTAATGAGTAATTATGCTTTAGTAAGAATATTGGTATTAAGGTTTGCAATTCCCTATGCAAGCACGAAATTCAATAGTTATGGAATGAAATTACATCCTACTTATGGTTGTAGCGACCCGACCTGAAAGGTCGAATCTCCGGTGTTTCCGTACCATCCCAAGATCATGCTGGTACACACACGATACATCAATGTATATATCAAAGGGAAATCACACAACATTTATTAATCGTAAATCTCATACCGAGTCCTTTATTACAATAAATATTGCAATAAAGTGGCTGAAGGCCAACTCATGAGAATATCTAAATCTTGCGGAAGCATCGAAGGTAGATGAGTCCATCTGACTCCAAGGGCATCTCACCGAGCGTATATCGTATCCTCACTCCTGGTCGGAAAAGTACTCTGCAACATGATACGTTGTAGCCATGTAGGTCAGCATATGGAATATGCCGGCAAAGTCACAAGAAAGGGGTGAAAAGATAATCATCTAATCTACATGCATATATGGCAGGTGGGGTGGTAAGTTTTTGCATAAAGCCAAATTTTTCCTACATCAAGAGAGGGCTAAGAAAAATTATTACTAAGTTGGTTGATTAATGAGATGGTTCCACCAACCAATTCTCATACCCAAGTCATTAATACCCACATCATCATATTAACTGTGTTGAGAATTCCGGAAGTTTCAGTTCCTTTGGCTCAAGTCGTCCATGACCGTGGACATGGCTAATCGATTAGGTTGAGTACTCTGTAGAGTTTTTCACACGTTCCCCACAAGATTTGGTCGCCTCCGTTTGATTTCTCGCACTTCAGGGTGTTTGAGAAACGGATGACCAAAACATGGTCTTCCAAAGGGTTTCCCTGCTACTCTGTCGGTGCCCTCCTTTCCTACCGTTCTTCTACATCTCGTAGCACCGCCTGTCCAGGGTCACCACAATATCCAACCAAGCCAAAGCCCATAATGACTTGTGGTTGTGCAGGTAAGGCTTGGGTCTTGAAGCATCCATCCATCTCTTTGTGCCTGGGTGGACCTTTCCGCATGAATACTGGCACATCTCCAGCATCATCTAGGCTAACCACTGGTTTCTCCAGGGCACCGTTCAACCATCATCCACCCAGAGGTAAGTTGAAAACTTGAAGTCTTGAAGACTTGATCATCTTGTAGGTCTTGAAATTATTAACTCTCAACTCTCATGAATCACACAACCAACCCCGCTACTAATAGCATAGCAAAAGTAAAACAACGTTTCCCGGGGCCAATGTGTCAAAGGGGTTGAGGGGGTACCTACCACATGATACTACAACAAGTAACCAAGTTTCCAATTACCTACTTTGCATGCAATTGGGGGGATGGTATAACTAATGCAATAAAAACATGGGTAAAGATGATCAAAGTGACTTGCCTGATTGATGATCTTCGTACGTGAGTGACTCTAGGTAACAAGCCTCGCACTCCGGATAATCTAACGAAGCAAACAAGAGCACTCAATAAGCATACAACAAAATTATTTGTAACTCACAAAATCATAAATGAACTAGTAAACAATCAAGACAAAACAATGCACAAATCACAAGCAAGAAGAAAAAACACGCAAAGTTTTGTTTTCAAAAAGGTGATGGGTAAACCACTATTAACATAATAAAACTACTTGTATGAACAAAACAATAGTTGACAGCAAGGAAACAAGAAAATATTTTATTAATAAACAGAATAAAATCCATTTAAAGTTTTGTTAAGAAAAAATCTTAGTATGATTTTGAAAGTTTTGATAAACACTACTATATGAGGTAACTATAGTTTTACTAACAAAGAGTAAAACAAAACTTATTATTAATTAATAAACATTATATTAACAGAAAAATAATTTACTAAAAACTCTTCTTAGAAAACAAAATTTAATTATATAAAACTTTGTTAGAAGAAAACTATTACTAACTAGTTTGTTTTATAACAATTATACCTAGTTGAAAATGAGTTGAGATTCCTATAACAATAAAGAAATAAACTAAGCAATTTTATATTTTTATTTACAGAAAGTAAAACACCTAATGTTTAAGCAACAGAACCTACTAAAACAAATTATAGCAAATCTGATTTAAACTTACTAAAAACTAAATTAACTAAACTATACTGACTACTAGGCAGAATCTGTTTATAGCTAGAACACTAAACAGATTCATCCTAAAAATCCTCAAACTAAGCATGATAATATTCCTAACTAATACCAAGCAGTAGCAAAAAGATTCATATCAAAATCTATTTTTAAACTCTAGTTATTCAGATTTGAATGATTTGAGCAAATTTGATTATATTCAAATTCTAAGGGTAAAATTTAAATTCTAAGACTATAGGGTGAAACTACATGAAATATGTGAACTAATGCAAAAAGAATGAATTAAAAACACTAAATATTTTAAAAGATATAAACAAAACAAAATCAGAAAACCTTTTGTTAACTAAAACAAAACAGAAATAGAAAAAAAAAATCTACCGAACGGTCAGTGCTACGTGGCAAGCGCTGGTTGGCTAAGAGGGTGAGCGCTGGGTGTCTGCGGGCGGGCGACCAAAGCTTAGCACATAACGGTTCGGGAAAGAAAATGATCTAATCCTATACGTTGGCTATGGATCCGACGGTCCAGAGAAGTCCGGTGACTTACAAAGGGGGGAGGAGGTCTCCGGTGAGGGCGACGGCGGCCGGAACCAGAAGGTGGTCGGGGAGGTTGCTCCGGCGGTCGGGGAGGTCGTCAGAGAGGTCCATCGACGGCGGCTGACGTCCAGAGTGTTCTGGTGGCGTCGGAGGAACGAGAGGAGGACGGAGTCGACGGGCAGGAGCTCGAGGAGGGTTCGGTGGTCGGGGAACTCCGGCGAGCTCGATGCAGCGCTCTGGCTAGGGGGAGAGAGGGGTTCAGGGGGGAAATGTAGTGCGGAGGTGGCCGCTCTTATATAGGGCCGGTGAGGGGGCGAGAGAAG
Organism: Hordeum marinum; assembly: GCA_022496015.1. Taxonomy (NCBI): domain Eukaryota; kingdom Viridiplantae; phylum Streptophyta; class Magnoliopsida; order Poales; family Poaceae; genus Hordeum; species Hordeum marinum. The sequence goes on from CM039674.1 coordinate 284,918,583, forward strand.
GAAGGAGGAGGGAGATCCGGTGGAGAGGTTTCCGGCGACGGCGGCGCGGGCGTGAGGGAGACGATGACCACGCTGATCCAGTGGTCGGTCGGGACAGGGCCCACTGTCAGAGAGAGGGGAGGGTTTGTGGGTCGTCGGTCGGCCGGCTCGTAATGAATCCGTGAGTAATGCCCGTGGGCCGGCCCGTTTAAATATAAATCTGTTTCCTTTTTTAAATCCAGGGCAGTAAAACCTCTTTAAAAGCATTCAAAACATTTCCAAATATAGGCAACATATATATAAAAATGATCTGCAGAATTAATGATATTCAATGAACATTTTTCCTCTGTCATTTGAATACTTTGAAAAAAATAATTATTTTCAGAAATTGCATATTTGTTTTTAAAACCTTTTACAAATATTTTTCAAAAGACCCCCTGGTTCTTATTGTTCAAATATATCACCCAGATGACCTTGGTGTGGAGTGTCATGTTACTCCCCTCTTATTTTGAATTTTTTCCAAGGTTTTCAAATAGGTGAAAGCAACACATTGAAAATAGAAAGGGACTTTCAGGAAGTCAGAAGAAGCATTTCAACTATTTCATAAATTCAAGCAATGATGATGATGGATGCATAGCTATATTTCATAGCATTCCAAAATGAAATTTTGGGATGTTACAATGGCGCATCATTCGATGTTAGTTATGCTTAACGCTCGCTTATGTGACTTTTTTTCTTGGTTGGTTGCTTCTCAATCTATTTGCAAGCCTCCACTTGTACTAAGTAGAAATACTACTTGTGCATCCAAAATCCTTAAAATTACTTTTGCCTTATGAGTCCACCATACCTACCTATATGCGGTATTTCCATGCCATTCCAAGCAAATTTGTATGTGCCATCTCTAATTTTCAAAATGAATTTCCTTTTTGTGTGCTCGTACTGCTCATGAAGCGAAAGGGGGCAACCGATATTTTTGCATGCGAGATATGTTATTCTCAAGATGAGTGTTTATTCACTTGTCATTGCACGAGAGTATGGCGGTAATAGGGATGCCCAGTCCCAAAATGAAAAAGAAATTTACTTTATGTTGTGAAATAATGGAAAGTGTTGGTATGGAAGGCAATCGTGGATTCAGCTAGCCATGGATTGTGAAAGAATGGTGGAAAAAGAAATAAAGTTTATTTTCTATTTGGGAACCGCTTACGATATATCTAGCATTGAAATGTATTGAAAGCTCTCGGTCATTTTCGTTGATAGGAAAGGCATGCCACCCAAAATATTTTTTCTATCAATTTAAACCTTGAGCTCTGGGTGTCGGACTTCGGGCTCCGCAAAACCCTTAAGGTTCGAACACATGGGCGTGTGCGAAGGTTTCCTGTGGCCTCACCCAACCTAACTCACTACTCGATGGATATGATGGCAAACTCGCACAATTACTAGGAAAAAGATGAACACGGTAGTTTACCCAGGTTCAGGCCACTTTGAAGCGTAATACCCTAATCCCGCTTTGATGGATTGCCTCTCGTGGATGTTTGGGTGGATGAACTAGTACAGTGTGCTTGAGCCTCGCAAGAGTGCTCCATATGTGTTCTTGGCTGGCTATCTTGTGGTGGTGTGTCGGATGGCTAAGTGTTTGTTCGGATCCCCTCTACGGTGTGGCCTAGCCTCTATATATAGCGGCGGCTCGAGTCCTCTTCCCTTATCAAAATGGCGGGAAGGGATTCCACAATGACCAATTTTGAAGGGGGACAGGAGTAGATCCACGCCCTATCCAAAGGTGGTCCTTGCCTGCAAAGTAGCTGTTGGTGATGCAGTGGTGGGCTCGGAGATGACATGTGTCCTGCGGGGCTCGTGGTCATGGTCTTGTTGCACTAGAAAGGAAACCTTTGGGCAGCGCTTTGGGAACCCGCGTACGTCCTTGCTCCCTTTGCACCAAAGAGGAAACTACGCCGCTTAGCACGTTGGTGCTCGCCTGTCCTTCCTTGCGTCACCTTTCAGTCCTGAGGCCAGGCTCTATATAGAGATCTCTGCTGCTCGGGAGGGGGCTTGGGGAGGCCCATCCTTGCTAGTATTGATGCGGTTCTTCCTCGTGTGTCTGGGGTACTTGCGAGGGCCTTGTCTTGATTAGTGCCGCGCCAGGCGATGCCTGGCTAACGAAGTGGGCCATGTTCGGGGCCGCATGCATGCAGGACTGGGTACCCCCGTTCCCAAAACACCAATAGTAGCCCCCGGGCCCAAGTCACGATCAAGCCGATCACAGGGGGGAGCCTTGGGGATGGCCCGGAGTGCCACGGCCCCTAGATTCTTGTAGTGCCAGGACAGGCGCACGTCGTGCATCTGACGTGGGGCATCCTAGTGGCCACTGCCCGAATCGACAAATGCCTGACTTCCAGTGCCAGGCCATTATTTCTTTCCTCTTCTATGAACTTGCTCTTGCTCCCAGATCCCGGCCTTAGCTCAGACCCTTCTAGATCCGACGTCGCTCTGTTTTCCCTCCGTATGGCTCCCGCCAGCAAGTCAAAGCCAGAGGCACAGGGTTTGGCCTTCGCTCCCATCTCGCCAGCGCTCTTTGTGTCCACCATCACCAAGGATGGCAACCTAGTCCCGGTGCTTCCGTTGACGGCAGATGGGACCAACAAGCATGGGCGGACCCTGATATGGGGCGGCTTCTGAGAGAGGCAGCCTCTATCAAGGTCAGCCTAGTCCTTCTTCCTCCAGAGTGTCTTCACCGGGTCGTCCCTGCTTTCTCCGTGTTCTTCATTGCCATCCTCAATCACTATGGGATTCGGGCCCTTCACCTTCAGCCCAACTACATCCTGCTCTTGCCCGTCTTCGCCTTTTACCATGAGGCCTTCGTGGGCGTGAAGCCTTCGGTGGCCCTCTTCCAGCATTTCTTCAGTTTGTGTGTGCACGACGGTGCTCAACGGTCGGCATGCGTCTCCGTCGTCGCGGTCCAGAGTGGCAACATGCTCTTAAAGGACAGGAATAAGGTGGAGAACTTCCATCATCGTTGGGTCTTGATGGATCCTGTGAGTCCCAACTCCTGCTTGGAGCTGCCGAAGGTGCTGCCAGAGAAAACTACTGCTTGGAGCTCCACGAAGCTTTCTGACCCCCGGGCCAAGCCCGTCCTGGAGCGGATCTCCCGCGACATCAGCTCCAAGAAGCTGAGTGGGGGATGATAGTGAAGGAGTTCTTGACGAAGTGCTTGGCGCCCCTCTAGTCTCACTGTAGGCCCTTGTGGGACTATCAGGGTAGCGGTGACAACCTCAGGCTTCAGCCCGCGCCCATAACCCCTGAGGAGCTGGGCACGGCTGTGCCGACCCTGCTCTACGACGACCCCGGTGATCTCCTTGAGGCATGTGCCCTGCTGTACAGTCGCGACGACGCGTCCGCTTTGGTTGCCAAGCAACCCGCCTTTGATGAACGGGGGCTCTCCCCAGTTGAGGGCCTTGGCTCCCTAGTGACGTTGTCCTCCGGCGACACCTCAGGCGGAGAGGATTCGGAGAAGATGTCTGAAAGTGCGTTATATTGACTAGAGGGGGTGAATAGGCAATTTTTGCAAATTCATCACTTGAGGAATTTTAAATGTGATGAATAATTAGCAGCGGATTAAGTACTCAAGTTTATGAGAAACATAGCGACAGCATAGTCACCATGATGAAATGAAACATGCATAGATTACATGTAGCGCGATACAAGATAAGCAGGTGAGGAACAAGGTAACTTGAAGAATTTGAGGTGAGGAAATTGTGAAAGTATTTAGTCAAATTCTTCAAACAGTAACGATCAATTTCATCAACAAGTATACGGAGAATAGAGGGGTTGAGGAAATAGACCCAGGTAGCTCGATGAAGACAATGGTTTGATTACCAACTTCCAACTGCTGTGACAGTCGTACGTCTGGTTTGGAGCGGCCTGGTATTTAAACCAGAGGACACACAGTCCCAGGACACACAGTCCTTACCGTATTCTCCTTGAGCTAAGGTCACAAAGTCCTCACCCAACATTCGTGGTAAGTCTTCAGGGTAGACTTCCGAAACCCTCACAAACTGGTCACCCGACGATCCACAATTTACTGTTGGATGCTCTAGACCAAGGTCACTCTATGATCCCCAATTGACTACAAGATGCACTAGAATATGACGCCTAACCGTTTAGAGGATAAACAGTCCTCAAAGGTAACAAGCGTCAGTTCCACATAGGAATTTCTTCAGTGATGCTCATTCACTTTGGGTTTGGTGGTTTGGGTTTTTCCTCACTGATGATTTGCTCTCAAAGTCCCCGAAGGATGGGTTGCTCTCAACTTGACAAGGGTTAGTTCTCTCTCGGAGCAGCCAACCAACTAGTGGTTGTGAGGGGTGGCTATTTATAGCTAGGGTGCAACCTGACATGATAAGACATAAATGCCCCCAATGATATGACCGTTATGTGGATGTGATGATTGGGGACAGCTGGCCCTAAGCACATCAATGGTCAGGATTTCGAATCATGAAAGTCCTCAAGCTTATCATGTTCCTCACTTTTAGGCAATTCGTATTGGTGAAATTCTAACTCCTCATTCAGATCAATTTCATCAGAGACCAGAAGAACATCGTCTCTATCACCGAAGAACTTCATTGAACTGCAAGAGATTTCCAAAGGCTTCACTCGAAGGGTTGGATATGTTGGGGCTTTTGGAGTTTAGCATGAGTAGGAAATTTTCCTTAGTATTACCTCAACCCCCTTTAACAGTATGGTGTTTCCTATGACTCAAAGAAAGGAAATGAAACTACAAAAACAAAATTCTTCACGCTTCATAGTCCTCGTTCATATCTTCAAGGTCACACCAACTTCTTCATTTTCAAGGTCTTTCGGGAATACCAAAGTCTTCACCAAAGTCTTCACCAAAGTCTTTAGTTGAAGACATACATTTTTAGGGATCGGTAATCTCCGAATATATCAAACTCCTCATCGACTTATAGAGCCTGTGTATACTCACAAACACATTAATTCCTTAACCTATAAGTCTTCAATACACCAAAATACTAAGTGGCACTAGATGCACTTACAATCTCCCCCTTTCTAGTTATTGATGACAAATAGGTCAAGTTTTCACGGGGATAATAGTATGAAGTGTAAATACTGAGTTTGAGGAATTTGATTGCAAGATATAGAAGAACTCCCCCTAAAGATGTGCATATTTGAGGAATTTTCTTTGGACTGCAAATGCACATGGCAGGTTAAAAACATGGAGAACTCCCCCTATATCTTGTAATTCATACACGCATTTAACATATGATATGAAGAATTTCAAATGCATGATGAAAATGGTGTCTGACGAAATTCAGCATGCATGCATTAAGGTGCTTGAGGAAATAAGCATGCGGAAAGCAGTTCAAAAGAGTCAGACCACCATCGGACTTAAGTTTACAACTGAAACAACAAAAGCTTCGGAAGAGCGAGAGTTGTAACTTAAACAAAAACACAACCCATATATAGAGACCCACTTGAAGACTAACTCAAATTTTCTCCCCTTTTGTCATCGAAGACCAAAAGGGACAAAAAAGTGAGGACTAACGCCCTTGAAAAATTTCATCTTGTTGGTGAGGAAGGAGCGCCAGCGGTGTCGGAGTCATTTGTCAATGCAGGGCCCACTGCAATGTCGCCAATGTTCTCAGCTTGACCCATCTCACATGATGAAGAATATGAACTTGTAACCATCAGAGGAACTTGAACCTTCTTGAATTTATTCTGAGGAGGATGAGACCAGTCAAAGTTTTGCTGTAAGTCCATGTCCTTGAGTTCCTCGGGAGTCTTGAGGTGTGCGAGAATGGCCCATGCGCGATCGAAGATTTCATGCAAATAGTAGTGATTTTTCCTCACAGAGTTCTGCGTCATAGTCATCTTCTGTACAATGGAAGCCAACTAATGCTTTACCCACTTGTGATTGCGATCGACCTTCTGATGAAGACTTATGAGAAGCTCACGATCAATCATCACACAAGGAGCAGACTCTTGAGGCTTTTGTGCTGAGGCCTTTGCTTCAAAATCCTGGGTTGCAGTGTCATCATTGGTGGAGAAAGATGCAGCTTTGCGAAACTGACCATCCAATGGACGAGTGCTTTCATCAATGACAGCCTTGCCTTTTCCTTCAAATGAGGCAATTGTGCTCTTGAGGACTTCAATCGGGGCAAGAAGCTGAAATGACTCTCGAAGTCTGCCTTGAAGGGAACTGAAGACCTTGATCTGATGAACTTCATGATCTAGGGAACATAAGGCTTCAGTTCAAATGGGGCTAGTGCTACATTTGCCAATGTCCTCATAAGAAATAATGGAAGTTGATCGGAATCCCATGAAAAAATGTTGAATAGAATGTTCTTCATGACTCCCTCCACTTCTTCTTCTTCAGAGTTGTGGCCCTTCTAAGGACATAGGGTGTTGGTGAGAATGCGGTAGACCGTCCTAGGCACATAGAGAAAATCCTTCATTAGGAAGGTTGTTCGTTGAGGTTTTCTAGGAGCTAGTGGCTTCATCAGCACTTGCACCAGTTGAGGTGGTAGAGCAGGTTCATCAAATAGGTAGCATGCTTCTTATGAAGGAATTGGGACAGGGACTGATCGAAGCAATTCAGATGCTGGAGCAGTGAAGTGAGTAGATCCGGTCATCCAATCCAAGATCCAGGAGTTGATGTCAGAGGCATCACCTGTGATGTGCAATGTGGCATAGAATTGAAGAACTAGCTCTTCATTCCAATCGCAGATGTCCACACAGGAGGGAAGAAGTCCTGCATCATGAAGAACTACAAGAACCGGCGTGAAGGATGGAATTGTTTCCATATCAGCATGAGGAATTTGATGGTGCTTGAAGACTTTCTTCTTGTCAAACAAAACTAATGCATAGCAATTCATCTGAGTTGAAGTCCAGAATCTTGTGCGACCGGCCCTTGCTAAGTCATATGGATTAGGGCCAGTGAAGAAGATATGCTCATCGAAGAAATTTGACTTGAGGAATTTGGGGCGCTTTGAGCCTTTGAATGGTATCCTTGGCTTTGGCTGAAGGTTTGGCTTGAAGCGGCCCTTGATCTTCTTAGGCATAGGAGGAATTTCTTCAGATTGATGAATTTGGGGAGCATTTTCCTCAGTGGTAGTTAGATTAGCAATGTCATCAGCTGGTGCAGCTAGAATTTCTTCAGTGGTTAGAGCGTCCATGTCATCAGCCTTCATGAATTTCTTCAGTCTGGGCTGGGGACTGAGGAATCTGTGAGAGTGGAGTGGTCATTAGGGAATTTGGGTGTGCAACTTCCCAATATTCATCATTTATGACAGGAGTTGTTGTAACGCCTCGGACACACCGGCCGATGGTCGTTACTCTTGGCGGGATCTAGATTGGCCTCACAGATCAATACTAGTCTTTTGTGCACACTTTGTCCTCAGTCATGCGCACTTGGGACCAACTTCCTGGTCGGTCACACATCCTAGAACTACTCCAAGCCAAGCATGCTTAACCTGGAAGTTATGTTCGAATGGGCTCCCGGAAAAGAAGGAATTCCTTATTGATATGAGTAGTCTATCATTCCTTACTAATAAAGAAGGAATTCCTTATTGATATGTTTGTTACAAGTTGGTATTTAGAGCCATACGACCATAGGAGCCCTTTGCTTTATCGAACTTGACGGAGTCGAGTCTAGTTAAACTATTTTGAGTCTACTTATATCGAAGAGTAGGTTTCTTTTTACTCCTCTTCTATGCTCTGGTGAGGTATTCGACTTAGGAATTTTGATTCTACTCCTCTTCTCGCTCAAATTATTTTTAGGATCACACGGGTATTTTGGAAACTATATGATACCGATGTGATGGAGTTTTGTCTTGGTGCCTCCTGTCCGACTTGATTTCTTGCGGGGAGTTGAGCTCCAAGGAATTCTTGGCACATCGTTATCATTCAGCTTCCTTAATATTTGAGGAAGGAGGGTGTTCGGAATTACTTCAATACTTGTCATGGCAAGATAAGGTCAGAGTCACCCAGTACTGGGGAGGCGTCCGGGGTACCACCATGGTTAGTATCGTTGTGCTTTCAAGGATTCAAGTTAGATGGATTTGCGAAAGCCTCTGGTTATGTGTTGAAAGATAGATACAGTCGGGATGTAGGTTTGCTAGTTGTGTGAGATATTTCCTCCTTGTATCCCCCACACCGGATTGCATAACCAGAAAGTTTTCTGAAGTTCTTAGGTGGGAACTCATGTAGTTATCTAGGATTATCTTCTTCAGATGTATGAGGGCATATACATTTGTTCCGAGCAACATTAGCTCAATACTGTTGTGTTATTGCAAGTGTCTTCTAATATCTGATGATGTTATCGTAAAACCGAAGAAGGCATTCTTACTAATTTTTTAGTAGGAAGGCTGTTTGTGTTATTCGTTCAATTTCTTTCAAGCATTTGATTCAGCTTTTAAATTCATCTTGTCAATGAGGTTCTGATGTTTTTGTCCATCTTAAGGATGGCTCCACCAACTCGCGGGAATCCGGGTCGTGGTGAGAAGCAGCCTGATGTTCCACCACCCCTGCCACCGCCTCCTCCTCCAGAAACTTGGCAAGCTGTGATGGCTGCAACCAATGCGAATACTCAGATGTTGCTCAGACTGTTGCAAGAAAGAGATTAGGTCAGCAAGGCTTTCAAGGGAATTTTCAGAATGAACCTCAGTTTGTGACGCTCGACTAGTTCCTTGCCAACCAGCCCAAGTCTTTCACCTATTGTGAGCAGACTTTTGATGCTGATGATAGGCTCCATGACATGAGTAAGCATTTTGAGTGCATCAATTTCAGACCAGAAGACTTTGTTAGTTTTGCATCGTTCCAGCTCAAGGGTCAGGCAGCAGATTGGTGGCAGCAGTACAAGGACTCCAGAGGCGATCATGTTGTTACTTGGGACGATTTCTGTCATGACTTCACGGCCCATTACATTCTGACAAGCTTTGTCAAGGAGATGCGTGAGAAGTTAAGGCACATGAAGTAGGGGAGCAAGTCTATCTATCAGTACAACATCGAGTTCCAGAATCTGGCCCGCTATGCTAAGCAAGATGTTCTAGATGACAAGGCCATGATTTATCAGTTCAGAGGTGGTCTCAAGGATGAGCTTCCGCCGGGTCTAGTCCTTCAAGAGCCTCGTGAGTTTGATCAGTTCTACAATATGGCTTTGAAGGTCAAGGAAATGCAGCTCAAGTTGGAGAACTCAAGGAAGCGTTCTAGGGATTCCTATTCTTTTTCTTCCAGCTCTCAGATGGTTCCTAAGTAGCAGACATATTGGGTTCGTAATCCTCCTCCGTTTCGTCCTCAGCAGCAGAAGCAGTTCGGTGGCCATGGTTCTTCCCACCCACCCAACCCAGGATATCGGCAGAGGCCCCAAGCACCCAAGTCAGCTAATGTTCCTCCTCCAGGCAACTTCCGTCCACTATATGAGGTTACTTGTCACAAGTGTGGTCAGAAGGGTCACTACTCAAACAAGTGCAACCGGCGGCGTCTTCCGCCTCCTCCAGTCAGGCCTCCAGGCAATGCAATGGTGAAGCATAATCCCAAGTCAGCAAGGGTGAACATGGCGAGTGCAGCAAAAGTAGAGGATTATTCTCAAGTGATCATGGGTAATCTCTCAGTTAATTACATTCTTGCAAAAGTGTTGTTTGATATTGGTGCATCACATTCATTCATGTCTAGACCTTTTTCTATCAAGAATGATTTCTATTCCAATATGTTGAGTAGACCTTTGGGTGTCGTTTCTCCGGGTGTGGCCATGAAAACCACCTCTATTATCTCGAATGTTTCTATCAAGATGGGAAAATATTCTTTCTTGCCTTCTCCTTATGTTTTGGGCAATTCCAACATTGATCTCATTCTAGGCATGTACTTCCTAGATATGAACAAGGCATATGTTGATTGTCAAGCAAAAGAAGTCAAGTTGACTCATCCTTCAAAAGATGTGATTATTTTCGCAGCTTGCGATGACACAATCCGTCTCTTTGCTCTTAATGAGAAGGGTGAGATCTCGGCTATTTCTCAAATTCTGGTGGTTTGTGAGTATGAAGATGTCTTTCCAGAAGAATTGCCACGAATGCCTCCGCACCGGCCAGTCGAGTTCGTGATTGACCTCGATCCCAAAACTGAACCGGTTTGCAAGCGCCCTTATAAACTTGGCCCCAAAGAGATGAAAGAGTTGAAGAAGTATCTAGATGAACAAGAACGTCTGGGTCTGATCAGAACAAGTTTTTCTCCATGGGGTTGTGGTGTTTTGTTTGTCAAGAAGAAGGATGGCACGGACCGACTTTGTGTCGATTACCGTCCATTAAACAAGAAGACAATCATAAACAAGTACCCACTTCCCAACATTAATGAGTTGTTTGAACAACTGAAAGGTGCCAAGGTTTTCTCAAAGCTTGATCTTCGCATGGGCTATCATTAGATTCGCATTCGCGAAGAAGATATTCCAAAGACCGCTTTCTGGATGAGTTTTGGCTCTTATTAGTACACGGTCATGTCATTTGGTCTTGCCAATGCTCCTCCAACCTTCTCAAGAATGATGAACTTCATATTCTCTCCTTTCAAGAATGAGTTCGTCTTGGTCTATCTGGATGATATCCTTGTGTTCTCGGAGACAGAAGAAGAGCTTGTAGAGCATCTCCGACTAGTGCTTGACAAGCTAAGAGAACATCGATTCTATGCCAAGTTTTCCAAGTGTGAGTTTTGGCTCAATGAAGTGGTGTACCTTGGGCATGTGATCTCTGCCGAGGGCATTAAAGTGCACCCTAAGAAAGTTGAGGCAGTCTTGAAGTGGGAGCCTCCTCAGAATGTGAAGCAACTCCATAGCTTCCTCGGGCTTGCTAGTTATTGCAGAAGATTCGTGGAGAACTTCTCTCAAATTGCTAAGCCACTATCTAATCTCCTCCAGAAGAATGTCAAGTATGTTTGGTCTCCTGAGTGTGATGTGGCGTTCAATACGCTCAAGCAGAGATAGACTTCAGCTCCAGTTCTTGTCCCTCCCAAGCAATCAAAGCCTTTCCAAGTTTTCTGGGATGCTTCTCTCCAAGGCCTTGGTGGTGTTCTCATGCAAGATAAGAAGATTGTTGCTTATACCTCGTGTCAGTTGAAGCCTACCGAGAAGAACTACCCCACTCATGATCTCGAGTTGGTGGCAGTTGTGCATGCTCTGATGACTTGGAGGCATTTGTTGTTGGGTACACCAGTTGAGGTGTACACCGATCACAAGAGCTTGAAGTACATTTTCACTCAACCCAGTCTCAATCTTTGGCAGTCTCGTTGGGTGCAAATGCTTGAGGACTTCAATCCAAGCATTGAGTACACTCCTGGAAAAGCAAATGTCATTGCAGATGCGCTCGGCCAAAAGGCATACTACAACAGTCTCATCCTGAAGCGTCTTCAACCCGAGCTTTGTGAAGCCTTCCGCAAGCTCAACCTTCAAATGATTCCGCAAGCATTTCTTGCCAATCTTCAAGTCTCTCCGACTCTGGAAGATGAGGTTCACCAAGCTCAACTTCTTGATGCGATGGTGAAGAAAGTGAAGAAAGGTGTAGCCAAGGGCATTCCAAAGTATAAGTGCATTCGCGTTGGTGGCAAAGATACCTTGTTCTTTGAGGATTGTCTGGTGGTTCCAAAAGGTGATCTCATGAAGGTTATCATGGACGAAGCAAACCATTCTCTTCTATCCATTCATCCAGGCAGTTCCAAGATGTGTCAGGATCTCAAGCAAACCCTCTGGTGGACTCGCATGAAACGTGAAATTGCTCAGTTTGTGAACGAGTGTGATATTTGTCACAGAGTGAAGGCGGAACATCAATGTCCAGTAGGTCTTCTTCAGCCTTTGCCTATTCCAGAGTGGAAATTCGATCATGTGGAGATGGATTTCGTCACTGGGTTTCCCAAGTCCAAGAGAGGAAACGATGCCATCTTTGTCATTATCGACAAGCTGACCGAAGTTGCTCATTTCCTTTTGGTCAAAGAATCTATCTTGGCAGCTCAACTAGCAGAGTTGTATACGTCAAGGATAGTTTCTTTGCATGGTATTCCTCAGCTCATCTCCTCTGACCGTGGAAGCCTCTTTACTTCCAAGTTTTGGGAGTCCTTCCAGACTGCTATGGGTACCATCCACAAACAAGTGGTCAAGTTGAGAGAGTCAATCAAATCCTTGAATACATGCTTAGAGCCTGTGTGATTTCGTTCGGCATGAAATGGGAAGACTGCCTTCCATACGCTGAATTTTCATACAACAACAACTTTCAGGCTAGCTCAGGCAAGGCCCCTTTCGAGATTCTCTACGGTAGGAAGTGTCGTACCTCGCTTAACTGGTCTGAAACCGGTGAGCTTCAGATATTGGGCAATGACATGATCACTGAAGCAGAACAGATGTGCCGTGTCATTCGTGAGAACCTCAAAGCAACTCAATCCCGACAGAAGAGTTATTATGAGAACAAACATCAGGATGTCTCCTTTCAAGTTGATGATCTAGTCTATCTCAAAGTCTCTCCCATGAAGAGCACTCAGCGGTTTGGAATTAAAGGGAAGTTAGGTCCTCTCTTTGTTGGTCCTTTTAGAGTTGTTGGCGAGAGAGGTGAACTTGCCTATCAACTAGAGCTTCCTCCAAACATCACAAATGTGCATGTTGTCTTCCATGTCTCTTAGCTCCGGAGGTGCTTCAAGACTCCCGAGTGTACCATTGACCTCCAAGACATTGATCTCCAAGAACACCTCTCTTATCGTGAGCATCTAGTGGCTATTCTCGAAGAAACTGAACGTAAGACTCACAATAAATCAATCAAGTTTCTCAAGGTGATGTGGTCTCACCATTCTGACAAAGAAGCTACTTGAGAACGTGAGGATCTTCTCCGTTTCGAATATCCAGAGTTCTTTCGTTCCTAGATCTCGGGTCGAGATCCTCTTGTAGTGTGGGAGAGTTGTAACAGCCCAAGTGCCGCCCTTGCCTTTTATGGTCATGTAACCAATGTGAACACATGTTGTCATGTGTTTAATGATATGATGTTTCTCATTGCCATTTCATCTCATGCATCATGCATGATGTCATCTCATCATCATGTCATGCATATATATTTTTTGGTGTGCTTCCATGTGACAATTGTTGTGAGGTGTTAGTAGATTTTGTGTGACGTGTGGATGTGTGAAAGTGTGGTTACCTCCCTCCCTCTCCCTTATTTTCAAAACTAAACCTAAAACTCTTTATTCCTTTTGAATTCTACAACAGAATTAACTTGCTAAATAATTCTGTTAAAAATGTTCATGGTGTAGATAATATTATTTTGGAGTTAAGTGTGTTGCTCTCTTTGGTGTTTGAGGTTTGGGATCTTGGGAGTTTGCATTAAACAGGGGTTGTTTATTATATAAGTATTTAATTTACTTGCCTTAAAAATCATCTTCCTAATTTTATTAAATAGGGCATATTTCCTGTTGTGTCAAAGTATTTTTGTTTTGTCAAAAATCATTTTTTTACTCTGGGGCTTTTGTCTTGGTTTCTTTTATTTAAATAGGAGAAAGTCACTCCGTTTTATTTTCATGTGTGTGTGTGAGGGCGAAGTGGGTCTTTTTCCCTCCCGCGCGGCCCTGCCCAGCCTCTAGTGGCAACCTGCCCTGTCGACCTCCTTTTCCATCATTCAGTGCGAGAGCGGAGAGAGATTGGCGTCACCGTGATCTTCCGCCGTCGAGCGCCATCTCCTCCGTCCTTTTTAAACCCCCTCAGCGTGCGTGCGCCTTCACCTAGGGTATCGTGTCCCCCTCCTGCCGCCGCTCCCATCGCCATCTCCTTCCTCCTTCCCCTTCTCCTTTCTTCTTTTGTCAGGTAAGAAATTCAGAGAGGGTGAGGTTCAGAGAAGCAGAGCGCCGGTGCATCGGGTCGTCGTCATCGCCTCCGGTGGCCGCTTGTCGCCATTGGAGATGACGTGAAGCTCGCGGGTGCCGTCCGCGTTCTGTTCTCGGTGCTAGGGGGTGAGGAGCAGCCCCGCAGTGCCACCCCGTCATCGCCGTCGTCTACAAGCAGAGCCCTATCGCCAGCCGTCTTCGTCGTCTTCCCCACCGTCACCCTGCTTCCCCTCGTCTCCGAGCAGCCTAGGTGAGCTCTGTTGCCGCGGACTTTCCCGTCGCGTAGACCCGCGTCTTTCGCCACCGTGTTCGTCTCCACCGTGCCCCGAGCCGAGCAGAAGCTTGAGCTTGAGCGCCTGCCCTTGCCGCCATGCCTGGCAGTTGTTTGGAGCGGGGATGGATTCCCCGTAGGGTCCACAGCTCCCGCAGCAGGTCCGCGGTGTCGTAGGGCCCTGTAGTCGCTAGAGATTGTCGGCGCCGTTCCTCTGTCGCCGGTGCCTTTGTTTCTTCAATTTCGCCAGTATTCGTTTTGACATGTTAGTACTAGAGGCGCAAGGTCCCTCCTTCTCTTGAGATCCGATGCGTAGCACAGTGGCAACCGGCTCAGGAGACGACCGCGAGGTCCTGGGATCGAATCCCAGCCTCCCCCCTTTTGTTTTCCTTTTTATGATTAGTTGGTGAGAGTGTGTGTTGTGCGGATCCGGTGTGACCACACCGGATCCTGTATGCTGGTGCGTGTATGCGTGTGTGTGCCTGCGTGTGTGAGTGTGGTGTTGGACCTGCTGTGGCAGCAGATCCAGGGCTGTGTGTGTGTGTGTTGTTGTGTGTGTGTGTGACAAGTGGGCCTGGATCCACTTTTCATCCACTAGGCGGCCCTGGTGACTATGCCAGGTGGCCCCCTGCTTATTGTTTTCTTTTATTGTTTTAGTGTTTTTGTGATCTAAATATGATATTTCTATTTCTGGTAATATTACTAAATCTGGATATGAACATATATGAACATGAGCATTTTTAGTAAGTTTCAACTTATAGCAATTGTTGGCATTTTTCTAGCTAGTGTTTTGCCATGTTGCTCCATGCAAGCATATGAGTGTGATATATGATTGGGGGGTAGAATCACCCAAGGAATTCATTGGTGTAACTTGTTTGGCCATTTGAGAAAGTTTGACAAAATGTCATTTTGTTTTTTTAGTTGTAATTTATCCAGGCATGCTATGATAATTGTGTCAACATGAAAAATGTGAAAGTGCGTTATATCGACTAGAGGAGGGGTGAATAGGAGATTTTTACAAATTCATCACTTGAGGAATTTGAAATGTGATGAATAACTAGTAGCAGAATAAGTACTCAAGTGCATGAGGAACATAGTAACATCATAGTCTTCATGTTGAAATGAAACATGCACAAATAGAGAGTAGCGTGATACAGGATAAGTAGTGATGAACAAGGTAACTTGAAGAATTTGAGGTGAGGAATTTGTGAAAGTCTTCACTCAAATTCTTCAAACAGTAACAATCAATTTCATCAATAGGTATATGAGGAATAGAGGGGTTGAGGAAATAGAACCAGATAGCTCGATGAAGACAATGGTTTGATGACCCAGTTCCAACTGCTGTGACAGTCATACGTCTGGTATGGAGCGGCCTAGTATTTAAACCAGAGGACACACAGTCCTTACCGTACTCTCCTTGAGCTAAGGTCACATAGTCCTCGCCCAACACTCGTGGTAAGTCTTGAGGGTAGACTTCCAAAACCCTCACAAACTGGTCACCCGACGATCCACAATTTACTGCTGGATGCTCTAGACCAAGGTCACTTCATGGTCCCCAATTGACAGCAGGAGCACTAGACCATGACGCCTAATCGTTTGGAGGATGCACAGTCCTCAAAGGTAACAAGCGTCAGTTCCACACAGGAATTTCTTCAGTGATGCTCAATCAGTTTGGGTTTTCTGGTTTGATTGTAGGTTTTTCCTCACTGATGATTTTCTCTCAAAAGTCCTTGGAGGATGGGTTGCTCTCAAATGACAAGTGTTAGTTCTCTCTCTTGGAGCAGCCAACCAACTAGTGGTTGTGGGGGGTGGCTATTTATAGCCAGGATGCAACCTGACATGATAAGACATAAATACCCGCAATGATATGACCGTTATGTGGATAAGAATGATTGGGGACAACTGGCGCTAAGCACAGCAATGGTCGGAATTTCGAACTATGAAAGTCCTTAGGTTATCATGTTCCTCACTTGTAGGCAATTCGCACTGGCGAAATCCTAACTCCTCAGTCAGATCAATTTTCTAAGAGACCAGAAGAACTTCATCTCTGTCATTGAAGAACTTGTCTGAACTGTAAGAGATTTCCAAAGGCTTCACTCCACGGATTGTATGGGTTGAGGATCTTGGAGTTGAGCATCAGTTGGAAATTTTCCTTAGTATTACCTCGGCCCCCTTTAACAGTACGGTGTTTCCTATGACTCAAATAAAGGAAACGAAAGTATGAAAACAAAATTCTTCACGCTTCATATTCCTCGTTCATATCTTCAAGGTCACACCAACTTCTTCATTTTCAAAGTCTTCACAAAGTCTTCACCAAAGTCTTCAGAAAGTCTTTAGCAAAGTCTTCACTTGAAGACATACATTTTTAGGGGTCGATAATCTCCGAATATATCAAACTCCTCATCAACTTATAGAGCCTGTGTACACTCACAAACGCATTAGTACCTTAACCTGTAAGTCTTCAATACACCAAAATCACTAAGGGGCACTAGATGCACTAACAATCTCCCCCTTTTTGGTGATTGATGACAAATAGGTTAAGTTTTCAATGGGGATAAACATATGAAGTGAAAGTATAGATTTGAAGAATTTGATTGCAAGATATAGAAGAACTCCCCCTAAAGATGTGCATATTTGAGGAATTTGCTTTGGACTGCAAATGCACATGGCAGGTTCAAACATGGAGAACTCCCCCTATATCTTGTAATTCATACACGCATTTGAATATATGATATGAAGAATTTGAAATGCGTGAGGAAAATGGTGTCTGACAAAATTCAACATGCATGCATTAAGGTATTTGAGGAAATAAACATGCGAGGAAATAGTTCAAAAGTGTCAGACCACCATCGGACTTAAGTTTACAACTCAATCATCAAAAGTTTCGGAAGAGCGAGAATTGTAACTTAAACAAAAATAGCCCATTTATAGAGACCCGCTTGAAGACTAACTCAAATTTTCTCCCCCTTTGTCATCGAAGACCAAAAGGGAAGAAAAAGTGATGACTAACGCCCCTTTGAAGAATTTCATCATGTTGGTGAGGAAGGAGCGCCAGCGTTGTCGGGGTCGTTTGTCGATGCAGGGCCTGCAGCAGTATCGTCAATGTCTTCATTGTCATCACGCTCGTGAGATGAAGAATATGAACTTGCTACCATTAGAGGAACTTGAACTTTCTTGAATTTCTTCCGAGGTCGCCGAGCCCAGTCGGGATGTTCCTCAATATCCAGCTCATCCAGTTCTTCAGAAGGCATGATGTGAGACACTACGGCCCAAGTGCGGTTGAGGGTTTCATGCGCATAGTAGTGATTTCTCTTCACTGTGTTCCACGTCACAGTCATGTTCTGCACAATGTAACCAAGTTGACGCTTCACCCACTTGTGATTGTGATCGACCCTCTGATGAAGACTTATCAGAAGCTCGCGATCAGTCATCTCACGAGGGGCAGACGCTTGAGGTTGTTGAGCTAAGGCTTTTGCACCGGAGTCTTGAGGGGCAGTGTCATCATTGGTGGAGAAGGAAGCGGCTTTGCGGAACTGTCCATCCAAAGGACGAGTGCCTTCATCAATGACAGATTTGCCTTTTCCTTCAACTGAGGCAATTGAGCTCTTGATGACTTCTATTGGAGGCAGAAAGCCAAAGTGATTCTAAAAATTAGCCTTGAAGGGAACTAAGGACTTTGCCCTGATGAATTTCATGATCCATGGCGCATAGGGCTTCTGTTCAAATGGAGCTAAGGCAGCACTGGCCAATGTCCTCATGAAGAAATCATGCAAGTCAATGGGAATCCCATGAATGATGTTGAAGAGCATATTCTTCATGAATCCTTCCACTTCTTCTTCTACAGAATTGTGGCCTTTCTGAGGACATAGTGTATTTGTGAGGATACGGTAAACAGTCCCGGGCACATATAGCAGATTCTTCACAAGAAAGGTGTTTGGTTGAGGCGTTCCAGGAGGCAAAGGCTTCATCAACAGTTGCATCAGCTGATTTGGAAGTGTGGGCTCATTAAACAGTTTGTGGGCTTCATCGGAGGGAATTGGAACAAGGACACACTGAAGCAATTTAGAGGCTTGAGCTATGAAGTGGGTCATGCCAGTGATCCAGTCCAATATCCATTAGTTGATATCTAAGGAATTTCCGCTAATATGCAGCGTGGCATAGAATTGAATGATGATTTCTTCATTCCAGTCGCAGATGTCGACACAGAATGGAAGAATGCTTGTATCATAGAGAACTTGGAGCACTAGAGTGAATGATGGAAGACTTTCCATATCAGCATGAGGAATCTGATGGTGCTCGAAGACTTTCTTCTTCTCATATAGGACTGACGCATAGTAGTTGAGTTGACACGCAGTCCAGAATCTGTTGCGACCAGCCCTTGCAGATTCATAGGGGTTTGGTCTAGAGAAGAATGAGTGTTCATCAAAGAAATTATTCTTGAGGAATTTGGGACGAACAGTGCCTTTGAAGGGCAGTCTTGGCTTCGGTTGAAGATTTGTTCCTGTGCGCCCCTTGATCTCCGTTGGCATTGGAGGAATAGCAGACTAAGTGATTTGAAGAACTGGTTCCTCAGCAATGGCCGGAGCATCATTTTCCTCAGCTGTTGCAGCTGGAATCTCTTCACTGTCTGGAAGGTACAGATGTGCAGAGTCTTCTAGGATTTGTTCAGTCTGTGCAGGTGACTGCGGAATCAACATCAGAGGAGTTGCCATTGGTGAATTGGGATGTGCAGATTCCCAATATTCATCATTAACGACTGGAGTAGTGTTATCAATGTCAACTTCTTCATCAATTTCTTCTACGCCAGCTTCCTCAGCATTTACTAGAAGTTGGGGCGATGATACCTTGGGGGGTTGATGCAGTGTTATCAATGACAATTTCCTCATCAAGAGGCTCTGTGGAAGCAGCCGAATGATTTTATTCTTCTTCAGGGATGACATACTCCTCCCCGAATGGCACAATAGCATAGGATGGTGCTAAGGAAATTGCAGTTGCATCAATTGGAGTTGCTTAGGAACTTGATGAAGTTTTCAACTTCTTCAAAACAGGGGCATCAGAAGTTGAAGCTTTTCTCTTGAGTGGATTTTCCTCAGCAGTACAGTTTCTTCAGGAACGACTGATGCAGCCGCCCTGGGTGGTTCAGTTTCTTCAGGCACATCAGATTCTTCAGCTGGCCTATCAGATTCTTCACGTACAACAGAAGTACCTGTTGGCATAACAGTTTCCTCAGGCACAACATTGGAGGTTGCCCTGGCATGTTCATTAGTGGTCTGAGTTTCCTCAACAGCACTAGCAGTTGCTTCTTGTGCAGAAGCATTTCCTTCAGCAGTTTCATCAGGCTGAGCATTTTCATCAGCTGCCTGAGGAGTTTCATCTTCAGTCTGAGCAATTTCTTCAGAATGAGGCTTTTGTGGTTGCGATCGAGCTGCAACCTTGGTGTTGTGATCCTTTACAGCTGCTTGAGCAGCCCTGACGAATCTGACCTTGGTGCCCTTCCATTCAGCATCATATATCTTTTGATCCACACAGAGTGTGCGAATTTCGGACTGAACCGTCACGAGTTGATTTGGGGTCAAATTCATCACATTGTCGCGCAGAAACTTTTCTTTTCGAGTCCTGTTCCTCTTAGCTCTTAGAGCTTGCTCTCTCTTCCATTTTTCTTCAAAGATGAAGTGGCTGAGGACATGATCCACTCCAGGAGGCAGATTTAGTGAACAAAGTGGGGTGCTTGGGTCTTCATGTCATATATCGATGAAGTTGAGGATCATCTTGGGATCCATCATGAGAGGAACAAAGCTACCCTTTGCTCTAGCAGCCCTGTGCTGACTTTGTCTAATGATTTCTTCCAATTCCTCATCATCAGCTTCATCATCATCACCATCATTATCCTCAGAACGTGAGGGTATGGTCATCATAGCCTTGCTTGTGTGATGACTTGGTCTTTGACCTCGTCCAGCAGTTTTCTTCAGCTTCAGCAAAGAGGGGCTGGTTGAAGACTTTGCTGTGTTGGAGGAGCTAGCAGTGATCTTTGGGACTCTGGTGAAACCCTCAGTCCTCTTGCATGTAGCCAGATGCAATGTTGTTGAGGACTTTGTAACTGCTGCAGAAGACTGAGCAGTGATAGTTCCAGGTGCTGAGGACTTTGTAGGTTGAGGCCTTTGACCTTGAGGAATCTGCTGTGAAGGTCTTGATGTTGAAGAACCTATCTTCAAAGCAGATTTCTTCATGATTTTCTTCGGAGCACTTGCAGAAGCTCCGGCAGAGGCAGCAGCAGAAGAATCTTCATTAAATTTCTTCACTGCTTCTTTGGCTTTCCTAGCCAGCTTGATTTGCTGCTTCTCCCATAGATGAGGAAAGTCCTCACCAATCTTTAGGCTTGTGGGATCAGCGATTTGGTTCTGAGCTAGAGGAGGCCTGCTGCAAGGTGGTTTCACTACAAATTTCATCATGTACTTTGGGGTTACATAACGATATTCTTTCCATTCCCTTGCCCATCTCCTCTCAATCTTTTGCAGACGGATCTTTCTCTGCTTGGTCGTCTCTTTTCCATGTGTTCTTCATCAGGTGTGCAATATTCATCATACACATCCTTTGGAATCTCAAAGGCAGTGTGCACATCTGGCTTCTTTCCTCCATTCTGAGGTTTCTTTCCGTCAGCCATTTTGTTCACTTGAGGAATATGAACTCTTGAAGATTCTGAAGAGGTACACAATTTTTCTTCAAGAAGCGCTGCAAATGAGTTAAGTTGATGAGAACCTAGTGATTCATCAACGAACATGTTGTACCTGTGAACAGAGTATAGGTGCGAGGAATTTGAAGATGTCATATGCGTTCTCAGAAATTTTGAAGAAAAATTAGGTGTGAGGAATTTTACCATGGATGTCTTGAGGAATTTCACTAAGTGTTCGTTGTCTCAGGTTCCCGAGTTGTACAAATTTTCAGGATTTGCACAATTGAGGAATCTTGAAGAAAATCATTACTTAGAGAAAATCATCAAGTATGAGGAGATGTAAGATGCTTTAAAATAAGGTTCATGAAGAACAAACACCTTTTGAGGAATATGAAGAGCATTTGAGGATCAAACAAGGGCAGTAAAAATAAATTTTATTTACCCTGGTGAAGAGCACGACGAACTCAGAGATGAGATTGGGAAGTTCGTGCGTTCAGATCTCCCACGCCCTAGCTTGGCAGAGGGAGAAAGCTATAGCGGGGGCGGGATGAGGATTTCCGCGGCCGGTGCGAGTACGGCGATGACGAGGTTGAGGCAGTGAAGCTCTTCTTCACCGGCGACGATGACTTTAGCCGCGGCGCTAGGTTGGAGCTTGGGAGAGGGATGAGATGCGGAGTAACCCAGCATAGTTGATGGGAAGGGGGTATTTATAGAGGAAGTGAAAACCGATCCGCCCGAAGATTTTGGACATGATTGCCCCTGACCGTTTGTGCGAGAACCGCTGAATATTTTGATAGTGTAAATTTCAAATCTTCCGTTCGCAAATTCTTCAGTTGTCAAGGACACAGTGAAGACTTTGAACGAGTTTCAAAGTAGAATGCATATGAAGAATTTGTAAACAGACTGGGTTGAGTTTAGCATAGAGGGGTAAAGGGTCCGATCACATTAACTTAGATGAAAATCAACTTGAAGAATTAGCAATAAATGAATGCTATTGAGGATATTAAAAACTCATATATATATATATAGTCAATGAAGAACATGAGTTTCAAAGTTTGAAGAATTTGAAAAGTTGAGGAATTTGAAAAATTTGAGGAATTTGATGATTTGAAGAATTTGCACAAATGATGAAAAACTCAACTTAGAAGAATTTCAACTATTGTTGGTGGCGTGACCCACCGTATAGAAATGAAGACTTCAGACACCGCGTACAATTGTCGTAGGGTTTTGAGAATCAAATTCTTCATTAATTTCTTCACACTTAGAGGGTTATTCTTTATTGATTGAAGAAAAACGTTTCTTCGTGTGTTGCACATCAAGGTCATCAATTTTTTCCATAAGTGTTAGGATGTGTGTCTTTCTTCAAAGGGCATTCGAAGATTCTAAGATATTTAGCTCACACCGCAACTTGCAAAATCTCTTTTCATCCAAGGGCTTAGTGAAGATATCGGCCAACTGTTCTTCAATGGGGATGTGGTCGATGGAGATGTTGCCCGTGAGTACATGATCTCAAAGAAAGTGATGACGAATTTGGATATGCTTGGTCTTGGAATGCTGAACTGGGTTATAAGCAATCTTGATGGCACTCTCGTTGTCGCAGTAAAGAGGCACATTCTTCAGCTTGATGCCGTAGTCCTTGAGGGTTTGCTTCATCTGTAGTAGCTGAGCGCAACATGAACTGGTAGCAATGTACTCAGCTTCAGTAATAGAGAGTGAAACACAATTCTGCTTCTTCGAGGACCAACAGACTAAGGATCGTCCGAGGAAATGACATGTGCCTGAGGTTGTCTTGCGACCCACACGATCTCCAGCATAGTCAGCATCAGTGTATCCGACAAGGTGAAGATTTGAGCCCTTGGGATACCACAATCCAAGTGTTGGTGTGTGAGCTAAGTATCTAAGAATATGTTTCACAGCCTTATGTTGTGATTCCTTCGGTGTTACTTGGAATCGGGAACACATGCAAACACTTAGCATAATATCAGCCCTAGATGCACATAGATATAATAATGAACCAATCATGGAGTGGTATACCTTCTGATCAAACTCTTTACCATTTTCATCAGTGCAGAGGTGGACTTTTGAAGGCATTGGAGTTTTGACGCCTTTGCAATCTTGCATGTAGAATTTCCTCAGAACATCTTTGAGGTATTTCTCTTGTGAGATGAAGATGCCATTGTCTTGCTGACGAATTTGAAGACCTAGGAAGAATTTCAAATCTCCCATCGTAGACATTTGATATTCTTCACTCATCATATAGGCAAATTCATCACTGTAACGTTTGTCAGTATAGCCAAAGATAAAATCATCTACATATATCTGGTATATGAACAGTTCATTGTCATAAGATTGTGTGAAAAGGGTTGGGTTGAGTGAACCGGGTTTGAAGCCTTTCTTCATGAGGAAATCCTTTAGAGTGTCGTACCATGCCCGAGGGGCCTGCTTGAGGCCATAGAGGGCCTTGT
This sequence comes from Hordeum marinum, assembly GCA_022496015.1. Classification (NCBI taxonomy): domain Eukaryota; kingdom Viridiplantae; phylum Streptophyta; class Magnoliopsida; order Poales; family Poaceae; genus Hordeum; species Hordeum marinum. The sequence goes on from CM039674.1 coordinate 284,941,816, forward strand.
TTAGTTTGAAGACTTTGTCAGGAAGCTTAGGGTCTTCAAAACCTGGGGGTTGAGCAACATATACTTCTTCCTCAAGCTTACCATTGAGGAATGCACTTTTCACATCCATTTGACATAAGATGATATTATGATGGTTAGCGTAAGCAAGTATTACGTGAATAGCCTCAAGTCTAGCAACAGGTGCAAACGTTTCATCAAAGTCAATTCCTTCAACCTGTGTGTAGCCTTGGGCTACAAGACGAGCCTTATTCCTCACCACGAGGCCATTTTCATCTTGCTTGTTGCGATAGATCCACTTGGTACCTATGATCTTATGTTTGCAAGGATCGGGTCGCTTGACAAGTTCCCACACATTGTTGAGCTTGAACTGATGCAATTCCTCTTGCATAGCTTGAATCCACTCGGGGCTCCTTGAATGCTTCGTCAACTTTGGTGGGTTCTATTATAGAGACAAAGGAAACGTGCCCACAAAAGTTAGTTAGATGTGAAGCTTTTGAGCGAGTGAGGGGACCTGGCCATTTTCATCTTGCTTGTTGCGATAGATCCACTTGGTACCTATGATGTTATGTTTGCGAGGATCTGGTCGCTGGACAAGTTCCCACACGTTGTTGATCTTGAACTGATGCAATTCCTCTTGCATAGCTTGCATCCACTCGGGCTCCTTGAATGCTTCATCAACTTTGGTGGGTTCTATTATAGAGACAAAGGCAAAGTGCCCACAAAAGTTAGTTAGATGTGAAGCTTTTGAGCGTGTGAGAGGACCTGGTGCGTTGATGTCATCGATGATTTTGTCAATCTGCACTTCATTTGCTACTCTTGGATGAGCAGGTTGACGTGGCTGAGGATTTTCATCAGCACCAGTTTCTTCAGATATATCAGTATGAGAGTCTTCATTTGTTGGAATGATTTCCTCAATAGGTATGACATCTTCAGTTGCCTTCAGCTTGATGGATTCTTCAGGAGACTGTTCATCTAACACAGAAGACAGGAGCTCTCTTTGCGAGCCATTAGTTTCATCGAACCGCACATCTATTGTTTCAACCACCTTGTGATGGTAGGTGTTGAATACATTGTAGGTGTGTGAGTCCTTTCTGTATCCAAGCATAAACCTTCATGTGCTTTTGGTGCAAACTTAGAACTGTTGTGAGAATCTTTGATCCAATATTTTGCATCGAAGACTTTGAGATAACTTACATTGGGTTTATTGCCTGTCATGAGCTCATATGAAGTCTTCTTGAAGAATTTGTGAAGATATACCCTGTTGATGTTGTGGCATGCAGTATCAATTGCTTCAGGCCAGAAGCGACGAGGAGTTTGTATTCGTCAAGCATGGTGCGAGCCATCTCAACAGGTGTGCTGTTTTTGCGCTCCACAATGCCATTCTTCTGAGGAGTATAAGGGGCAGATAGCTCATGAGTAATACCAAGTTCATCAAGATATTCATCAAGATTAGTGTTCTTGAACTCAGTCCCATTATCACTCCTGATATGCTTGATCTTGACGCTGAAGTTGGTGGAAGCCCTTGAAGCAAATCGTCTGAAGACGTCCTGCACTTCATTTTTGTACAGAATAATATGCACCCATGTGTAACGAGAGTAATCATCAACAATGACAAAGACATACAAACTTGATGCATTTGTTAGTACGGAGTAATGAGTGGGGCCAAATAGATCCATGTGAAGCAATTCAAAGGGCCAAGTCGTGGTCATGATTGTCTTCGAGGGATGCTTGGATCTGGTCATCTTCCCAGATTCACATGCACCGCAGAGGTGGTCCTTGAGGAATTTGACACCCTCGATGCCAATCACATACTTTTTCTTCATGAGTGTGTGCAGGTTCCTCATACCAGCATGTCGAAGTCGTCGATGCCACAGCCAGCCTTCTGAAGACTTTGCAAGTAAGCAAGAGGCAGGTTGACGACACCCACGATGAACATGACCATGAATAGACTAGGTCTGCTTTAAAGACTTGTATCTACCAGGTAGAAAGTTAGCTAGAGTCAGTAAATAGCTAAACATTGCAACCTAGCATACCTGGTAGGTGCTTGTGCCATGATGTGCTTAGCTTACTTTTACTGCTATGCTTAGAGTTGTGTTAGGTCTGATTCATCTGAGTGATGAACTGGAGTGAAACAATGTTGTTCTGATGTGATAAGCTTATGATGAACCTGAGTTGGTAAAGGTAGCGATGAGAGGCTATGTAGGACTACATAGCGGGTTGTCTCTATGGGACCATTCTTAGGAACTGAGTTCTGTGTTTCTGATCCAAGATTAGTTACTACCACACACTGGGTTCCGGTAACTCGACCCCTCTCGAGTTATCAGTCGCTTAGTCCTTGGTCCAAGAGTTGCATGTAGTTTCTGGTGTCTATAGTTTGCTGGAGGCCGTGCGTAGCGCTGACCCTAGGGGTGGGTTACGACGCGGTAGGCAGTGGCATAGTGTACCAAGGGTCACCTGGATGGTGGGCTTGGGAACCCTGCGCACATCGTTTGGGCTGTAGCGGAAACTTCGGCCGGACTTCCGTGCGGGTTCAGTCTCAAATAGGCGATAACCTGGACTAGAGGTCTTACGTGATTGACGGTCATGGCCGACTCCCTCGCTAGGCTTCCGCTTGAAGGTTGCCGAGGTGCATGGTATTATGAGCACACAGCGATAAGTGGCGAGAGCATGTGTGAAGAAGTACACCCCTGTAGGGTATGAAACTATTCGAATAGCCACGTCCTCAGATATGGACTACTTGGAAAGCTTCTGTTGTTCATAGATAATCAAATGGATACTGATAAAAATATCAAGATAAGCGTGAGTACTGTGGATGGCACTCTTCCGGGAGAGGGAAGTGAATCCACGGTGGTGTATTGTTATGGAGTTAGTGGACTCGTGTGCGATATCTAAAATTTAAAGAAAGAGTTAAAATTGTGTAGTGTAGGTTAGCCATGAGTCAAAGCTGGCATTGCTGCATAAACTCCATCACTCCCCTTGTTGATACATGACCATGAATAGACTAGGTCTGCTTTAAAGACTTGCTGAGTATGTTTGTACTCATGTTTGCTTAATAAATGTTGCAGATGAGACTCGGGACCCATCAGGTGGGTTCTATCTAGATGTCGACCATGCCGAATAGCTGGTGTCCTGGCTACGACATTATGCCCTGGGGCGGGCTGTAGATAGTCAGGCCATGTGCCTTTTTACCCTTTCATCTGTCTGTACTCAGACAGCTTTATGCTTCCGCTTGGTTTGTATGAACTTGTGTGTATGACTTGATTGTCGGGTCATGTTACCCTATCTGTAAGAACATATTGTGCAAGGCTCTTCTAAGCCTCTTAAATAAAAGTTGTGTTGTTGTATGGTTATGTTGTGATGCCATAGGTGTTTCTATGCATATCGTGCATGTTGTGCATACGTGTGATGTGCAATGGTATGTATGGTATCCGACACCTACTCGTGTGCCTTTAGTAGTACTCTTTACGGGAAACTGCCTCTTTGTGCTTCCACCGAGCCCTGGTAGATTGCTACTGCTCCAGACACATTGATTGACTGGCATGTATCCTTCTTTGCTGTTGTGTCTGTCCCTTCGGGGAAATGTCTCGCAGTGTAATGGAGTCCCTGTATCTTGTTACGACTCATCTACGTGCAATGATGGCATTCATGTCTCAAGGCGTAATGGATTCCTTGTAGCTTGCTATGACTCATCTACACACACTTGAGGCCAACACCTGCATTGCTGGGTTACGTATGCCTGTTTCCATATGGATGTGCCACTTGGCTTCTATAACTAGTCATGTCGGCCCGGGTTCTCTGTCGTTTGATTGCCAGCGACATGTTCACATACGTGAGCCAAAAGACGCAAACGGTCCGGGCTGAGGTAAGGCTGCAGCCGTGGATCTTATTGTGCATGAGGACGCAAAGTGAGGTGATGTGTTACAGACTGGATTCATGTGACTTAGGATTGGGGTCCCGACAGCGTTGGTAGAGCGTGACTGACTATAGGACTACCAAGCCAAACCGGTCGAAGTTGTGTTTGGAAACACTATAAAAAAGTAGGGGAATTGATTGTGGAAGGGAACATAAGGCTCTTTTTACTCCTCTTCCCAAGTTATTCTATTCTGAGTCATTCTCATCTTTTCTATGGGGATAAGAACTAGGATTCTCATCTATTGCTTAGGATGACGAGTTACTAACCATGGACTATTAGCTAGCCTGTTTGCAAGTGAATGTCGGTACTCAAGTATTGTTGGTGTGACAAACAGATGGATAAGAGATTTGAGTCTACAAAGTCGAGTGGTTATGCTTTTCCAATCTTTTGCAGTTGTCTCAAAATCCTTTTTGAGCAATTGCAGCCGTTATGTTGTCCAATTTCTGCTAGAGTCTCTAATGTCTTTGCATCATTCTCTGTTTCAGATGCCCCCTCATCCTTCCCGTCAGGTGGTCCATCTGAACAGGTGCATCAAAGTTCCGGGTCACATGGCCATGTTGGTTAGAGTTATGATGGAGGCTGGTTACCATTGGTACCCAGAGTACACAATGGAGGAACAGTATCGAGATTTCAACCAGAGCCAGTATTTGTGTACTGTTAAGATATATCCTTCATATCCTGGAGCTGTAGAACCGCTTCATTGGACTAATGTATTAGGTGTCACCATAGACATGGCAGTTCAGGAGGCCGCCTACACCATGTTTACTATTATGAGGTTTCTCCATGGTTTGCTTCAGAACATAGAGTTCTGTTATGTTCCTACTTCTTTGGGAGGAGAGGATAGCTATCTTAGCGCACCCTACTATGATCATTCTCATGAGGACCCTAGGCTACAGGTGACCGCTCAGATGTTGGAGAATAGGGATCGTGATGCACGTGCCCTTCGCATGGAGCTTTATGCTACCCGTGCACGTCTTTGGACATCCCTAACGCAGTTGGCACCTGTCGTGCAGACAGGCCATATGGAGATTTGGAGATGTTGAACCCATCGCGGACTCATCTGCCAGCACGCGTAGACTGGCCCGATGTTGGAGGCATCACCCCTCTTCGAGGACCGCTGTTGCCGCCAACAAGGGGACCAAGGCCACATCCGTGTCCTTCCGGTTTCCAGGGATCATAGGCTAGAGTGTTTCCAGATCCTCAGGTTCAGCTCCTGGGCCACGGGGGTAACCTATATGAGGCATTCTACGGCAATGCTTGAGTATGTGGATGTTAGTACTAGTATGGTAGTAGTCGTATTGCCATAGTCCCGCGTGTCTTGTGGGATATGATTGAGGTTGAGAGTTAAGTTTCGGAGGTGTAGATAGATAATGTATAGGAAGCTTGTAATATCTCCGATGAGTTGTGTCATCTCTCTGTAGTTTGTATTTAAGCTTGGGCTTGTACTGAACTATGTCATGATGTGTATGAATCATGGTGTTTATAGGGCAGTTGTTATTACCATGTTGATCGGGTGTTTACCCTGCATGCCATGTTGTCCAGTACATTCCTTATCTCATGTCTTAGAGTTGATGTCCTCTATGTGTAAGCTGTGGGTTTGTTTTCCTAGGATGGTGGCAACTAGGAATAACCCCATGCCTGCCCCCGAGCAGAGCGAGGGAAGCCAGCCAAGGCAAGAGAACCTACCACAAGAGCCCTCTTTGGCAGAAGTGATGCTTGAAGCTGAACGGAACAAAAGGGAGACCAACAGACTATTGGAACGAATTGAGCAGAACACAACGCGTGCTCCCCGCAATGATCACCATGATGGCATGTCTCTCGGTGAATTCGTGAAGCTGTGCCCACCTAAGTATCATCATTCGGTCGACCCACTCGATGCGGATGACTGGCTAAGCAGCATGTCTCGCAAGATCTGAGCTGCAAATGTATCCGAGGCCAACAAGGTGACCTTTGCTAGTTACTTTCTAGAAGGACCCGCCAATCTATGGTGGGAATATTATGAAGCCATGCGTCCCGCAGGCCCCGCACCAACTTGGGCGGAATTCAGCGCGGCATTCCGTACCCATCACATCCCGGAAGGGCTATTGGATCGCAAGAGAGAGGAGTTCTATGCTTTCACCCAGGGTAGACTGATAGTGGATGCTTATAGCCGTGAGTTCGGCAATCTTGCTCGCTATGCTCCGGAGGAAGTTTCAACCGATGCCAAGAAACAGGCTAGGTTTCGCAAGGGACTTAGTCCTGAGCTCCGTCGAGATCTGCGCCTACATGAGTGCACAACCTTCCAGGCTCTCCTCAACAAGGCTATCAATGCCGAGACTGGACAGACTGACTATGAGGCCACTAGGAAGCACAACCGTGACTTCAGCCCCACATCTGGCTCGGGCTCCAACAAACGCCGGGTGTGGGTGCCCAACGCAGCTCAACCACCAAGGTAAATCGCGAGGCCATCCTTCCAAGTGCCTCGCCCAACTCAGCGAAACTCTCCAGCCAAGCCATTTGGAGGTCCTCCTGCCAATGTTGCTCCCCGTGCCACCGTGGTCTACTACAAATGTGGGGAACCAGGACACTACATCCGTGAGTGTCCTCAAAAGTATGCTAAGCCGTCTGGACGTGGGAATCCAGGAAAAGCTTTCTATGTGAAGCCATCTCCTGCTCGTGGATGAGTGAATTATGTTTCTGCCAAGGAAGCTCTTGAGGACCCTGATGTTATCCTAGGTATGCTCCTTGTCAATAGTCATCCAGCATCTGTTCTATTTGACACTAGGGCATCTCATTCTTTCATCTCAGAAAGTTATGCACGGTTGCATAACATGTCTTTTTGTGATATGCCTACTCCTTTAGTAGTTTAGACTCCTGGTTCAAAATGGCAAACTTCTAGAGTGAGCCATGACAATGAGATCCTTGTGGATAGGCTAGTCTTTCTAGCATCTTTGATAGCCCTCAAGTCTTCGGACATCAATATCATCTTAGGCATGGATTGGATGAAAGCCCACTATGCTAAGATTGATACTCATACTAGGAATGTTCAACTTACACATCCGTCGGGTGAGATAGTTAATGTCTCCACCCGAGCAGCCAAGCGCCAACTCTATTCCAGAACTAGAAGATATTCCGGTAGTCCATGACTTTCTGCATGTCTTTCTAGAAGAACTACCAGGAATTCCACCTGTCAGAGATGTTGAGTTTGTGATAGAGCTCATCCCAGGGACTGTCCCAATAGCCAGATGACCCTATAAGATGCCACCCTTAGAGCTAGACGAACTTAAAATTCAACTCGATGAGGCTTTGAAGAAAGGTTTCATCCATCCTATTCTTCTCCTTGGGCTTGTCCCGTCCTCTTCGTCAAGAAGAAGGATGGATCGGATCGGATGGTTCTGGATTATCGGCCAGTAAATTTGGTCACCATAAAGAACAAGTATCTGCTCCCCAGGATCAACGATTTGTATGATCAACTCGCTGGATCCTCTGTCTTTTACAAAATGGATTTGAGGTTGGGATACCATCAAATCACAATTAGAAACGGGGACATTCCAAAAACGGCTTTTGTTACTCAATATGGCCAATACGAGTACACCGTCATGTCCTTCGGTTTAACCAACGCCCTAGCCACCTTCTCTCGCTTGGTGAATTCGAACTTCATGGAGTATTTGGATAAATTCACTATGGTTTACCTTGACGACATACTCATCTATTCGAAGAACGAACAGGAACATGTCGAGCATCTAAGACTGGTGTTGATGAAACTTCGAGAGCATCGTCTGCATGCCAAATTCTCCAAGTGTGAATTTTGGTTGCCAGAAGTGACCTATCTGGGCCACGTGATATCTAGTAAAGGTATTGCTGTCAATCCCGAGAGAGTTCAGGCCGTCCTTGATTGGACTCAACCTGAATCAGTTAAGCAAGTTCCGAGTTTCCTTGGCTTAGCGAGCTATTGTCGCTGCTTTGTCGAAAATTTCTCCAAGGTTGCAAAACCTCTGACTAAACTCCTCAAGAAAGATAAAAAGTTCGAGTGGACACCACAATGCGAGCACAGTTTTCAGGAGTTGAAAAGACGACTAAGCTCTGCTCCCGTTCTGGTGCCACCAGATTTCTCTAAGGACTTTCTTATCTATTGCGACGCCCCGCGACAAGGATTAGGTTGCATTCTCATGCAAGATCGTCATGTGATTGCATACGCATCTCGACAGTTGCGTCCACATGAGGATAATTATCCAACACATGATCTTGAGCTTGCAGCTATGGTCCATGCACTGAAAACCTGGCGACATTACCTTCTCTGTAATCGTTGCGAAATTTACACTGATCACCAAAGTGTGAAATATATTTTCACCCAGCCGGATTTGAATATCAGGCAAAGATGGTGGGTTGAGTTGATTATAGATTATGACTTAGGGATAACTTACTCCCTAGGGAAAGCCAATGTCATGGATGATGCACTAAGTCGTAAGTCTTATCGTAACTATCTGATGTTGCAACAAGGTTAACCACTTCTCTATGAGGAATTTCGGAAGTTAAACCTTCACATTGTTCCTCAAGGATTCCTTTCCAACCTGGTGGCGAAACCTACTCTTATGGATTAAATCATAGAAGCCCAGAAGCATGATGTCGGGATATCTCGGATCAAGAAAAACATTAAGAAGGGTAATGTTAGTTGCTTCTCGGAAGATGATCGGGGTGTTGTCTTCTTTGAGAACCGCTTGGTGATCCCGAAGAAGCAACATCTGCGATAGTTGATCCTTAAGGAGGCTCATGATTCTCCTCTCACAATTCATCTGGGTGGTACCAAGATATATCAGGACCTACACCAGAGGTTCTGGTGGACTAGGATGAAGAGAGAAATTGCTCAGTTTGTTGCTAACTGCGATGTTCGTCGTGGTGTGAAAGCAGAACATCAAAGGCCTGCTAGCACCCTTCAACCTTTAGCTATTCCTTAATGGAAATGGGATAAGATCGGTTTGGATTTCATTACCGGATTTCCAAGGACTAAGAGAGGGAATAATGCTATCTTTGTGGTCATCGACCGCCTTTCCAAAGTGGATCATTTTCTTCCTGTTCGGGAGAGTATAACTGCTAGTCAGCTAGCAGAGTTATATGTTTTTCGAATAGTGTCTCTTCATGGTGTTCCTTTGGAGGTTAACTCAGACCGCGGAAATATCTTTACTTCCCGATTTTGGGAAAGTTTTCAAACCGCTATGGGGACTCATCTATCCTTTAGCACTGCTTTCCACCCGCAATCAAGTGGTCAAGTTGAGCGAGTCAATCAAAACCTCGAAGACATGCTCCGATCTTGTGTTATATCCTTCGGTATGAATTGGGAGAAATGTCTTCCATTTGCCGAATTTTCTTATAACAGTAGTTATCAGTCAAGCTTGGGCAAAGCCCCTTTTGAAGTTCTCTATGGACGAAGGTGTCGAACACCTCTTAACTGGTCGGAAACCAGAGAGAGGCAACTCTTTGGCCCGGATATGATCTAGGATGCAGAGTAGCAAGTTCACATTATTCGTGAAAAGTTGTAAACAGCCCAATCTCATCAAAAGAGCCAATATGATCGCCATCATAAGGCTATGACCTATGAAGTTGACGAGAAGGCTTATCTTCGGGTTACACCTCTGAAGGGTACCCATCGATTCGGTATCAAGGGCAAGTTGGCTCGCCGTTACATTGTACCTTTTCGCATTCTTGCTAAACGAGGAGAGGTTGCCTACCAATTGGAACTTCTGCCGCATCTTTCCAAGGTTCATGATGTCTTCCACGCCTCGCAACTCAGGCGTTGCTTCTCGGACCTTGTCTGTGAAGTAGAACACGAAGCGCTTGATCTCCAAGATAACCTTACATATCGAGAATACCCTGTTCGTATTCTTGATCAAGCTGAGCGTACCACTCGGCGTCAAAACATCAAGTTTCTCAAGGTTTAGTGGTCACACCATCCTAAAAAGGAGGCCACATGGGAAAGAGAAGATCGTCTTCGACTAGAGTACCCCGCGCTCTTCCCGACAACTTCCAAATCTCGGGACGAGATTATTTTGAGTGGGGGTGAGTTGTCACATCCCTAGCTAGATGTCATAGGACAGCATGTGTGTGCATCATATTTCATTTTTTGCATCAACATGAAATGGGGATTAAAAGAAACCCCAAACCCTCATTTGGATCAAAGTAAATTAAAGTTTGTGAAATATCAACAAATCCAAAATGCCCATCTAAAATATCCCCTATGTCTGATAATTATGGACATGAATATATCAGGGGTCATTTAAATTATTTGAACAGTTATACCATTTCAAAAATAAATAATAAAGCCTGTGAAAATGCCAAATAAAGCAATATTAATGTTTCAGATTTCAAAATATCCTGAAACTTTTTACTAGAGTTTGAAATATTCAAACATAATATTATAAAATATTTGGGATATTTAATCCTAGCATTTGTACATGAAAACATATAAAACGAATGTCAGGAATGGAAAAAGAAAAAGAAAAAAAAGAAAAAAAAGGAAGAAGCCCAGGGGGAGCCGGCCCAACTGGCCCGTGCCAGTCATCCTTGTCCTCTCTCCTGGAGGATAGGGGCACGTGCTTGCCACACTTGGGCACGCGCCCGGCCACCTCCTCACTGCCTAGCTGCTGCTTGGAGGGCTCCGAGAGTGCCAGCGCGAGGTCTCTTGCCGTGGCCCTCTTCTCCTCCCCTCTCTCCCCTACGCTCTCTCTCTCTCTCGCGCTCTCTCCTCCCCCTCCTCTCCTCTTTTTCCCCCTCTCCATGGCCGAGCCCTGCTCGAGCTCGCCGTCGCTGCCTGTCTAGCTGGCATCCCCCCTGTCGCATCCCAGAAAGCCTCCGCGATCCCCTCGTCCTCCCTGCGGAGCCAGAGGACACCAGGAGCCTTCAGCGCCGTGCCATCGCCGTCCTCCCCACCGGCCACCGGAGCCCCGCCTCGGCGATTCGCCCCGTCCGGAACTCCCCCGACCTCGTTGTTGCCTCTGCTGGAACCGCGGTGAGCCGCTGGTGCTCTTCCCCCTCTCCCCCTTCTCTCCCAGGCCCTCTAGCGTCGTAGCAAGAGTTGCCCGAAACCCGCCGCCGCTCGGCTCGTCGCCGGCCGTAGCTCCAATGGACCCCATGTTGGAAATATGCCCTAGAGGCAATAAATAAAGTGTTTATTATTATATTTCCTTGTTCATGATAATCGTTTATTATCCATGCTATAATTGTATTAATTGGAAACAAATTACATGTGTGGGTAAATAGACAACACTTTGTCCCTAGTATGCCTCTAGTGAACTAGCTCGTTGATCAATGATGGTCAAGGTTTCCTAGCCATTGAATTGTGATGTCATTTGATAATAGGATCACATCATTAGGAGAATGATGTGCTGGACAAGACTAAAACTATAAATGTATCATATGATCATGCCAGTTTATTGCTACTATTTTCTGCATGTCAAGTATGTGTTCCTATGACCATGAGATCATGCAACTCACGAACATCGGAGGACTGCCTTGTGTGTATCAAACGTTGCAACGTAATTGGGTGACTATAAAGGTGCTTTATAGGTATCTTCGAGGGTGTCTGTTGAGTTGACATGGATCAAGACTGGGATTTGTTACTCCATGTGACAGAGAGGTATCTCAGGGCCCACTCGGTAATACAACATCGCAATGAGCCTTGCAAGCAATGTGTCTAAGTGTTAGTCATGGTATCTTTTATTATGGAGCCAGTAAAGATAATTGCCAATAATGAGGTTGAACTAGGTATGGAGATACCGGCGATCGAATCTCAGGCAAGTAACATACCGAAGAACAAAGGGAACATCATACGGGATTAACTAAATCCTTGACATAGAGGTTCGACCGATAAAGATCTTCGTAGAATATGTAGGAACCAATATGGGCATCCAGGTCCCGCTATTGGTTATTGACCGTAGAGGTGTCTCGGTCATGTCTACATAGTTCTCGAACCCGCAGGGTCTGCACACTTAAGGTTTGGTGACGTTTCGGTAGTATAAAGTTATGTATGGTGGTGACCAAAGGTTGTTCGGAGTCCCGGATGAGATCCCGGACATAAGGAGGAGCTCCAGAATGGTCCAGAGGTAAAGATTCATATATAGGAAGTCCTGTTTTTGTCGCCGGAAAAGTTTCGGGCTCATCGGTAGTGTACCGGGAGTGCCGATAGTGTACCAGGAGACCACCGGGAGGGGTATTTTTACACAAGAGGCTTCATGGGCTGTAGGAGAGTGAATACCAGAATGTTGTGGGCAGGTGGAAGTGCCACACAAGGCCCATGCGGCTGGGAAGAAAAACCCAAAAGGAAAAAGGTGGAAAAAGGCAAAAAAGGTAAATTAAGGAAGGAGTCCTAATCCTACTAGGAGTGGAGAGGTGGACTCCTCCCTCCTAGATCGGCCGAACCAGATTGGCTTGGAAGCCAAGGATGCCTCCTCTCCTCCTCTCCTCCTATATATACTAGAGGGTTTTAGGGGTTTTGCACAAGATTTTCAGCCACGTGCAACCCTACCCTCTAGTCCATAGTTTCTCCTCTAGATCGGATTTCTATAGTGCTTAGGCGAAGCCCTGCCGAAATAGCTCCACCACCATCGCCGGAGCGCCGTCATGCTGCCGGAGAACTCTTCTTCCTCACCGCTCCTTCTTGCTGGATCAAGACGACGGAGATCGTCATCAAGCTGTACGTGTGCTGAACGGGAGGTGCCGTCCGTTCGGCGCTAGATCGGAAGGATCGTGATCAAGCTCGTGGGACGGATTGTGATCAAGTACGTGGGATGTATCGTGATGGGATTGCGGGACGGATCGTGATCGGATCACGGGACGCACGGCGATTTGGATCACGAAGACGTTCGACTACACCAACCGCGTTTCTTAACGCTTCCCGCTTAGCGATCTACAAGGGTACATAGATCCACTCTCCCTCTCATAGATACTCATCCCCATGGATAGATCTGCGTGTGCGTAGGAATTTTTTTTGTCCCATGCAACATCCCCCAACAGTGTCATCATGAGCTCGGTCTATGTGTATATGAGATCTCGAGTAGAACACAAAAGGTTTGTGGGCGTTGATGCCTAGATTGCTTGTTCCCTTGGTCGGATTTTGGTTTCAACGGTATTGTGAGATGAAGCGCCCCGGACCAGCATTACTCGTACGCTTACGAGAGACCGGTTCCCTCGATCGCAACTTGTTGCAAAGATAGCTTGTGGGTGCCAGTTTCTCTCACTTTAGTTGGATCAGATTCGACAAAGGCGGTCCTTAGGAAGGTTGAAAACCAACTAGTGTATCACCATTGTGGTTTTTGCATAGATGAGAATTGTTCTTGCTAGATACCCATAGCACCTACGTAAAACATGCAACAACAATTAGAGGATGTCTAACTTGTTTTCACAGGGTATGTTGTGATGTGATATGGACAATTACATGATGTGATATATGTGATGTATGAGATGATCATGTGATGTATAGATTATCACGACTTGCATGTCGATGAGTACGGCAACCGGCAGGAGCCATAGGGTTGTCTTTAATTATTGTATGACCTGCATGTCAATCATTAAGCGCTATGTAATGCTTTACTTTATCACTAAACGGTAGCAATAGTAGTAGAAGCATGTTGGGCGCGACAACCCCGATGGCGACACGTTGATGGAGATCAAGATGATGGAGATCATGGTGTCTTGCCTGTGATGATGGAGATCATGATGGTGCTTTCAAGATGGAGATCAAACACACAAGTTCATGGCCATATCATGTCACTTACGATTTGCATGTGATGTTAATCCTTTTATGCACCTTGTTTTGCTTAGGACGACGGTAGCATTATAAGGTGATCCCTCACTTAATTTCAAGATAAATTGTGTTCTCCCCGAGTGTGCACCGTTGTGAAAGTTTGTCGTGAAATTAAGTTTAATCTCACGAGACACCACGTGATGATCGGGTGTGATAGACTCTACATTCACATACAATGGGTGCAAGCCAGTGTTGCACGTGCAGAACACTCGGGTTAAACTTGACGAGCCTAGCATGTACAGACATGGCCTAGGAAGACAAGAGATGGAAAGGTCGAACATGAGTCATATAGTAGATATGATCAACATAATGATGTTCACCATTGAAGCCACCTCAACTCATGTGATGATCGGACTTGAGTTGGGGGTTTGGGTTATGTGACACTCAGATAACCTAAGGGATGTCGATTTGGGTGGGAGCTTTAGTAATTTGATTAACTAAACTCATTATCTTGAACAATAGTCTAAGTAAACTTTGCATATTTATGTTGTAGATCAATGGCTCACAAAGTAGCATCCCTGAATTTTAATGCGTTCCTAGAGAAAGCTAAGTTAAAAGATGATGGAAGTAACTTTGTTGACTGGGCCCGTAATCTGAGGATTATCCTCACGGCTTCCCAGAAATCATATGTCCTTGATGCACCGCTTGGTGACCAACCAGAACACATGACCTCCGAAGACGTTAAGAACGCTTGGGAGGCACGTACTGGAGATTACTCAATAGTTCAGTGTGCAATATTGTATGGCTTAGAACCGGGACTTCGAAGACGTTTTGAACGTCATGGAGAATATGAGATGTTCCAGGAGTTGAAGTTTATCTTTCAGAAGAATTCCCGGATCGAGAGGTATGAAACCTCCGATAAGTTCTATGCTTGCAAGTTGGAGGAGAACGGGTCTATCAGCGAACATATACTCAGAATGTCTGGGTATTCAACTCGTCTAGCGGAGTTGGGAATTACCCTTCCGCCAGAGGTGATCACTGACAGAGTTCTTCAATCACTACCACCTAGTTACAAGAGCTTTGTGATGAACTATAACATGCACGGGATGAACAAGTCAATCGCTGAGCTGTTTGCGATGCTAAAAGTCATTGAGTCTGAAATCCAGAAAGAACATAAAGTGTTGATGGTCAATAAAACCACTAGTTTCAAGAAAAATGGCAAGGTCAAGGGTAAGGGGAAGAAGGGTAAAACCAAGAAGGATGGCAAGCAGTTGCTACTACTGTAAAGAAGCCCAAGCGTGGACCCAAGCCATAAACTGAGTGCTTTCTTTGCAAGGGAACTAGTCACTGGAAGCAGAACTACCCCAAGTACCTGGCTGACAAGAAGGCGGCCAACGACAAACAAGATATATATGATATACATGTTATTGATGTGTACCTTACTAGCTCTCGTAGTAGTGCCTGGGTATTTGATACCGGTTCGGTTGCTCACATTTGCAACTCAGAGCAGGAACTACGGAATAAATGAATGCTGGCAAAGGACGAAGTGACAATGTGCGTGGGAAATGGTTCCAAGGTTGATGTGATCGCCATCAGCACGTTCTCTCCTCGATTACCATTAGGATTAGTGATGAACCTGAATAATTGTTATTTAGTGCCTGCGTTAAGCATGAACATTATATCTGTATCTTGTTTATTGCAAGACGGTTACTCATTTAAATCAGAAAATAAAGGTTGTTCTATTTATATGAGTAATATCTTTTATGGTCATGCACCCAATGTTAGGGCTTTATTCGTATTGAATCTTGATAGTGATGACACACATGTTCATAACATTGGTGCCAAAAGATGTAGAGTTGATAATGATAGTACCACTTTCTTGTGGCACTGCCGTTTAGGTCATATTGGTGTAAAACGCATGAGGAAGCTCCATGCTGATGGACTTTTCGAGTCACTTGATTTTCTATCACTTGACACATGTGAACCATGCCTCATGGGCAAGATGACTAAAACACCGTTCTCTGGAACAATGGAACGGGCGAGTGACTTATTGGAAATCATACATACTGATGTGTGCGATCCAATGAATGTTACAGCGCGTGGTGGATATCGTTATTTTCTCACCTTCACTAATGACTTATGTAGATATGGGTATATTTACTTGATGAAACACAAGTCTGAAACATTTGAAAAGTTCAAGCAATTTTAGAGTGAAGTTGAGAATCATTGTAACAAGAAGATTAAACTCCTGTGATCTGATCGAGGAGGTAAATATCTGAGTTATGAGTTTGGTAGTCACTTAAGACAGTGTGGAATTGTTTCACAGTTGACACCGCCCGGAACACCATAGCGTAATGGTGTGTCCGAACGCATAATCGAACCTTATTAGATATGGTGCGTTCTATGATGTCTCTTGCTGAATTGCCACTATCGTTTTGGGGTTATGCATTAGAAAAAGCTGCATTCACTTTAAATAGGGCACCATCAATCCGTTGAGATGATGCCATATGAACTGTGGTTTGGCAAGAGGCCAAAATTGTCGTTTCTTAAAGTTTGGGGATGTGATGCTTATGTCAAAAAGCTTCAGCTTGAAAAGCTGGAACCCAAAGCGAAAAAATGCGTCTTCATAGGGTACCCGAAAGAGACAGTCGGGTATACCTTCTATCTCAGATCCAAAGGCAAAGTGTTTGTCGCTAAGAACAGAACATTTCTTGAGAAAGATTTTCTCTCGAAAGAATTGAGTCAGAGGAAAATAGAGCTTGATGAGGTTATTGAACCTTTACTTCAACCAGAAAGTAGTGCAGCGCAGAAAGTTGTTTCTGTGGAACCTACGACGGTAGAAGAGGAAGTTAATGATGATGGTCATGAAGCTTCGGATCAAGCTTCTATTGAACCGCATAGGTCGACAAGGCAGCGTACTACTCCTGAGTGGTACAACAACCTTGTCTTGGAGGTCATGTTGTTGGACAACGATGAACCTACGAGCTATGGAGGAGCAGTGATGGGCCCAAATTCCGAGAAATGGTTAGAGGCCATGAAATCCGATATGGGATCCATGTATGAAAACAAAGTATGGACTTTGGAAGTATTACCTGAAGGGTGAAAGGCCATTCAGAACAAATGGATCTTTAAGAAGAAGACAGACGCGGACGGTAATGTCACCGTCTATAAAGCTCGACTTGTGGCAAAGGGTTTTTCACAAGTTCAAGGAGTTGACTACGATGAGACCTTCTCACCCGTAGCGATGCTTAAGTCTAACAGAATCATGTTGGCAATAGCTGCTTATTTCGACTATGAAATTTAGCAGATGGATGTCAAAACAGCGTTCCTCAACGGTTTCCTTGAGGAAGAGTTGTATATGATGCAACCAGAAGGTTTTGTCGATCCAGAGAATGCTAACAAAGTTTGCAAACTCCAGCGATCCATTTATGGCTGGTGCAAGCATCTCGGAGTTGGAATAAGCGTTTTGATGAGGTGATCAAAGCGTTTGAGTTTATACAAGTTTATGGAGAAGCTTGTATTTACAAGAAAGTGAGTGGAAGCTCTATAGCGTTTCTAATATTATATGTGGATGACATATTGCTGATTGGAAACAATATAGAAATGCTGGAAAGCGTGAAGGAATATTTGAACAAGAGTTTTTCAATGAAGGACCTAGGAGAAGCTGCTTTCATATTAGACATTAAGATCTATAGAGATGGATCAAGACGCTTAATAGCACTTTCATAGAGCACATACCTTGATAAAGTTTTGAAGAAGTTGAAAATGGATCAGTCCAAGAAGGGGTTCTTGCCTGTGTTACAAGGTGTGAAGTTGAGTAAGACTCAATGCCCAGTGAATGCAGAAGATAGAGAAAAGATGAGTGTCATCCCCTATGCTTCAGCCATAGGCTCTGTCATGTATGCAGTGCTATGCACAAGACCGGATGTCAGCCTTGCCATAAGTATGGCCAGAATGTTTCAAAGTGATCTTGGAATGGAACACTGGGCAGAGGTCAAGAATATCCTTAAGTACTTGAAAAGGACTAAGGAAATGTTTCTCGTTTATGGAGGTGATGAAGAGCTTGTCGTAAAGGTTACGTCGATGCACACTTTGACACTGATCTGGATGACTCTAAGTCACATACCGGATACATATTTATTCTTAACGGGGGAACGGTAAGCTGGTGCAGTTCCAAGCAAAGCGTGGTAGCCGATTCTACATGTGAAGCAGAGTACATCGCAGCCTCGGAGGCGGCGAAGGAAGGTGTCTGGAGGAAGCAGTTCATGATAGATCTTGGAGTAGTGCCCACTGCACTGAATCCAATTAACCAGTTCTGTGACAACACTCGTGCCATTGCTCTGGCCAAGGAACCAAGGTTTCACAAGAGGACCAGACACATAAAGCGACGCTTCAACTCCATCCACGATTACGTCAAGGAGAAGGACATAAATATTTGCAAAGTGCAAACGTACCTGAATGTTGCAGACCCGTTGACTAAACCTCTTCCAAGGGCTAAACATGATCAACACTAGAACTGCATGGGTGTTCGATTCATTACAATGTAAATCACATAGTAATGTGAGCTAGATTATTGACTCTAGTGCAAGTGGGAGACTGTTGGAAATATGCCCTAGAGGCAATAAATAAAGTGTTTATTATTATATTTCCTTGTTCATGATAATCCTTTATTATCCATGCTATAATTGTATAAATTGGAAATACATTACATGTGTGGGTAAATAGGCAACACTTTGTCCCTAGTATGCCTCTAGTGAACTAGCTCATTGATCAAAGATGGTTAAAGGTTTCCTAGCCATTGACATGTGATGTCATTTGATAACGGGATCACATCATTAGGAGAATGATGTGATGGACAAGACCCAAACTACAAATGTAGCATTTGTTCGTGTCAGTTTATTGCTACTGTTTTCTGTATGTCAAGTATGTGTTCCTATGACCATGAGATCATGCAACTCATGAACATCGGAGGAGTGCCTTGTGTGTATCAAACGTTGCAACGTAACTGGGTGACTATAATGGTGCTCTACAGGTATCTCCGAGGGTGTCTGTTGAGTTGGCATGGATCAAGACTGGGATTTGTTACTCCGTGTGACTGAGAGGTATCTCAGGGCCCACTCGGTAATACAACATCACAATGAGCCATGCAAGCAATGTGTCTAAGTGTTAGTCACGGGATCTTGTATTACGGAATGAGTAAAGAGACTTGCCAATAATGAGGTTGAACTAGGTATGGAGATACCGAATCTCGGGCAAGTAACATGCCGAAGAACAGAGGGAACATCCTATGGGATTAACTAAATCCTTGACATAGAGGTTCGACCGATAAAGATCTTCGTAGAATATGTAGTAACCAATATGGGCATCTAGATCCCGCTATTGGTTATTGACCGTAGAGGTGTCTCGGTCATTTCTACATAGTTCTCAAACCCGCAGGGTCTGCACACTGAAGGTTTGGTAACGTTTCGGTAGTATAGAGTTATGTATGGTGGTGACCAAAGGTTGCTCGGAGTCCCAGATTAGATCCCGGACATCATGAGGAGCTCCGGAATGGTCCGAAGGTAAATATTCATATATAGGAAGTCCTGTTTTGGTTGCCGGAAAAGTTTCGGGCTCATCGGTAGTGTACCGGGAGTGCC
Source organism: Hordeum marinum (assembly GCA_022496015.1). Taxonomy (NCBI): domain Eukaryota; kingdom Viridiplantae; phylum Streptophyta; class Magnoliopsida; order Poales; family Poaceae; genus Hordeum; species Hordeum marinum. The sequence continues at coordinate 284,961,083 of CM039674.1, forward strand.
GGTAGTGTATCGGGAGACCACCGGGAGGGGTATTTCGACCCAAGAGGCTTCATGGGCTGTGGAAGAGTGAATACCAGCCCTTTGTGGGCTTGTGGAAGTCCCACACAAGGCCCATGCAGCTGGGAAGAAAAACCCAAAAGGAAAAAGGTGGAAAAGGCAAAAAAGGCAGATTAAGGAAGGAGTCCTAATCCTACTAGGAGTGGAGGAGGTGGACTCCTCCCTCCTAGTTCGGCCGAACCAGACTGGCTTGGAAGCCAAGGCTGCCTCCTCTCCTCCTCTCCTCCTATATATACTAGAGGGTTTTAGGGTTTTTGCACAAGATTTTCTGCCACGTGCAACCCTACCCTCTAGTCCATAGTTTCTCCTCCAGATCGGATTTCTGCAGTGCTTAGACGAAGCCCTGCCGGAATAGCTCCACCACCATCGCCGGAGCACCGTCACGCTGCTGGAGAACTCTTCTTCCTCTCTGCTCCTTCTTGTTGGATCAAGACGGCGGAGATCATCATCAAGCTGTACGTGTGCTGAACGCGGACGTGTCGTCCGTTCGGCGCTAGATCGGAAGGATCATGATCAAGCTCGTGGGAGGGATCGTGATCAAGTTTGTCTGACGGATTGTGATTGGATCGCGGGACGGATCGTGATCGGATTGCGGGACGCATGGCGAATTGGATCGCGCAGACGTTTGACTACACCAACCACGTTTCTTAACACTTCCCGCTTAGCGATCTACAAGGGTACATAGATCCACTCTCCCTCTCGTAGATGCTCATCACCATGGATAGATCTGCGTGTGCATAGGAATTTTTTTGTTTCCCATGCAATGTTCCCCAACACCTCGAGCCCCCTCTGCCGCCCCTTTGGATGCGTGCATGCGCGGGCTTCCCTGCGGTGCCTCCGTGCACTAAATGGCCGCCGGAAGAGCAAGTCCGACGAGTCGCCGCCGGCTGGCCTCCGGCAGGATGATGTGGCACGGCCATCAGGGGCTAATCACCCTGCTAACCAGCCCCCAGCCGCTGACACTGGGCCCTAGCTGCGGGTCAAACCCCGGTTAGCGCGGGGATTAGCCCCGTGTCACTGACGTGCGGGTCCCGCACGTCAGGTTTGACCTGGCCTGGTCAGCCAACCTGCTGACGTCCCAGTGATATTAGGCTGCCGCTGTAATTCAATTTCTAGTTTTAAAATAATTCCAAGAAATGTTTAAAACTTCAAAAATTCATATAAATTAATCTGTAAATCAGATGAAAATGATTTATATATGAACATTTCTCAGAAAAATCCAATGAATCTAATGGTGCTATTATCATGCATGTTAGAGCAACCTATATTCAAACTCACTTCAAATTAACTTGGACAATAGTTGCATTAGCTCATCCATACATGCTGCCATGTCATGATCATGCATCATATTGTTGCACTTGCGTGTATTGATTGCTATTTATCTACATTGTGGTAAGCCCTGCTTCTGAGGATACCTCCGAGTATTCCAATGAAGGATAAAACCTTCCCGCTACCCAACAAGGCAAGCAACCCTTTTGATGATTCGGATAACATCCCACTCTCTCACTCCTGCTCTTGTTTATTGCATTAGGACAAACGTTCACTTGTCTGTCATACAAGGTAGATGAACCTATTCTTTTGCATGACCTGTCATTGTCACGGTAAATAGCTAAACCTTGCAACATAGGATACCTGGTAGGTTCTTGTGCCATGGTGTGATTAGCTTACTTTGCCTGCTATGCTTGCTATGCTTAGAGTTGTGCCAGGTCTGATTCATCTGGGTGATGAACTTGAGTGAAACAATGTTGTTCTGATGTGATAAGCTTATGATGAACCCGAGTTGGTAAAGGTAGCGATGAGAGGCTATGTAGGAGTACATAGCGGGTTGTCTCATTGAGACCATTCTTAGGAACTGAGTTCCGTGTTTGTGATCCAAGATTAGTTACTACCCCACATTGGGTTCCAGTAACTCGACCCCTCTCGACTTATCAGTCGCTTAGTCCTTGGTCCAGGAGTTACAAGTAGTTTCTAGTGTTTATAGTTTGCTGGAGGCTGTGTATAGCGCTGACCCTAGGGGTGGGTTACGCTGCGGTAGGCAGTGGCACGGTGTACCAAGGGTCACTCGGATGGTGGGCTTGGGAACCCTGCGCACATCATTTGGGGCCGTAGCGGAAACTTCGGCCGTACTTCCGTGCGGGTTCAGTCTCAAATAGGTGATAGCCTGGACTAGAGGTCTTATGTGATTGACGGTCATGGTTGACTCTCTTGATGGGCTTCCGCTTGAAGGTTGCCGAGGTGCATGGTTTTATGAGCACACATCGATAAGTGGCAAGAGCGTGTGTGAAGAAGTACACCCCTGCAGGGTATGAAACTATTCGAATAGCCATGTCCTCGGATATGGACTACTTGGAAAGCTTATGCTATTCATAGATAATCAAATGGATACTCATAAAAATATCAAGACAAATGTGAGTACCGTGGATGGCACTCTTCCGGGAGAGGGAAGTGAATCCATGGTGGTGTATTGTTATGGAGTTAGTGGACTCATGTGCGATATCTAAAATTTAAAGAAAGAGTTAAAATTGTGTAGTGTAGGTTAGCCATGAGTCAAATCTAGCAGTGCTGCATAAACTCCACCACTCCCCTTGTTGATACATGAGCATGAATAGACTAGGTCTGCTTTAAAGACTTCCTGAGTACGTTTGTACTCATATTTGCTTAATAAATGTTGTAGATGAGACTCAGGACCCATCAGGTGGGTTCTATCTAGATGTCGACGATGCCGAATAGCTGGTGTCCCAGCTACGACCTTATGCCCTGTGGAAAGCTGTAGATAGTTAGGCCATGTGCCTTTTTACCCTTTCGTCTGTCTGTACTCAAACAGCTTTATGCTTCCGCTTGGTTTGTATGAACTTGTGTGTATTACTTGAGTGTCGAGTCATGTGACCCTATCTGTAAGAACATATTATGCAAGGCTCTTCTAAGCCTCTTAAATAAAAGGTGTGTTGTTGTATGGTTATGTTGTGATGCCATAGTTGTATATATGCATATCGGGCATGTCGTGCATATGTGTGACATGAAACAGTATGTATGGGATCCGAAACCTAGTCATGTGCCTTTAGTAGTACTCTTTACGAGAAACTGCCTCTTTGTGCTTCAACCGAGCCCTGGTAGCTTGCTACTACTCCGGACACATTGATTGACTGGCATGTATCCTTGTTTGCTGCTGTGTCTGTCCCTTCGGGGAAATGTCTCGCAGTGTAATGGAGTCCCTATAGCCTGCTACGACTCGTTTACGTGCAGTGATGGCATTCATGTCTCACGGCGTAATGGAGTCCTTGTATCTTGCTATGACTCGTCTACATACGCTTGAGGCCGACACATGCATTGCTGGGTTACGTATGCCTGTTTCCGTATGGATGTGCCACTTGGGTTCTATGACCAGTCATGTCGGCCCGGGTTCTCAGTCGTTTGATTGCCAGCGACATGTTCACATACGTGAGCCAAAAGATGCAAATGGTCCCGGCTGAGCTAAGGCTGCAGCCATGGAGCTTACCGTGCGTGAGGCCACAAAGTAATGTGAGGTGTTATAGTCTGGATTCATCTGACTTAGGATCGGGGTCCCGACAGAGATCTCGGCAATGTCAAAGACAATATTCTCCTTTCTGAAGTTGACATCGCTGCCGAACGTCACCGACAGGGTGACCTTGCCTTTCGGCTGAGTCCTTCTCGAATTGACCCCTTGGAAGGCGCCTGTCGGTTCGAGATCTTCATCTGGAATCTGTAGCCTCCGAATGACATCGGGAGAGATCAGGTTCAGGCTGGCCCCACTGTCGACTAACATCTTCGTCACCTTGAGGTTGCAGATTGTTGGTGAGACCAACAACGGCAAGCACCCGACCATAGTTATGCGATCAGGGTGATCCTCGACGTCGAAGATGATAGGAGTGTTGGGCCATTTCGGAGGTTTCTATGCTCCGATGGAGGGCTCTGCCGCACTAACCTCGCATGCCCACTGTTTAAGTTGGCGGTACGAGGAATACGATGAGGCTCCTCCTTCTATGCACATCATATTCGTGGCCTTCTAAAACTCATGATCACTAGACTCGTCGTCCTCCTTAACTTCATCATCATCTCCTTCTTGTTTTTCGCAGCCACGAGCGGGCCGGTCCTTTTGTTGCTTGGGCTTGCCGCAGCGCCCTCCTTGGCCAACACACTTCTTGCCGGACCCCTCAGCACCATACTGACCTTTCTCCTTGTCGGACCTCTCATACTCGGCCCTTTGCTTCTTGGTAAGCTGCTCAACTTGTCGGCAGTCTTGGAGGTCGTGGCCTTTGGTGCGATGGATCTTGCAATACTCCTTGACGGAGTTTTTTGGCTTGTCGTGAGCCACCAGGGCATGGTAGGAGGCGCACCCGGCAACATCATTGCCGGGGTCATCGACCTTGCCTTTCTTGGTGGCACCAGGGTTGCCCGATCCTTGACGGCTAACACGGTTTTGCCCTTGTGCTTCTTGTTCCGTCGCTAGCCCTTCTTTGTCAGGACGACAATATCCTCATCTTCAGAGTTGACCTGCGCATCGACATCTTCGCCGGGGTCTTCTCCCTTCTTTAGCCCTAGCACACTTGTCTTCCAGAGCATAAATCTCGGCGACGTCCCTGACTCTATTCATTGCCAGCTCTTCCCGCATCCTGTGGTTGCGCATGTTCTGATGTAACATGCTGATAACAGCGGCATGGTGAACGTTTGGGATGTTGTGGTGCACACGGCTGAACCTTTGGATGTGCTTGCGTAGAGTTTTGCCTTCTTTCTGGGGGATGATGTGTAGACCGCTCTCCTGGCTAGGAGCGTTGTGGCCTCCGGTGAAGGCACCAACGAACTCGTGATAGAGGTCCGCCCAGGAGGTGATGGATCTATCCGTCAAGTGCATCAACCATGACCTGGCATTGGGCTTGAGCACCAACGGGAAGTAGTTGGCCAGTATCTTGTCGTCGTGGCCCCCGACAGCCTGCACCGCCATGGTGTAGACGCTCAGGAACTCTGACGGATGGGTTTTGCCATCGTACTTCTCCGGGGCTTCTGGTTGGAACGTACGGGTGTTGGGCCACTGGACTTGCCGCAGCTCAGGGTAAAATGCTAGACAGCCCACCTCGTAAGGTAGGCTAACAGGGTACCCTGGTGCGGACTTGTCTACAGTGGGCCCCACGCGCCTGTCTGACTGAAAGCGCGCTTCCCGTCGCCGCTCGATCGAGGTTCAGGCGTCTTCCTTGCCGCGTTCCTTAAGAATGTGATGCTGATCGAGCCCGTCCGTGGGTCAAACGATGCCGTCGAGTAACCGTCATAGGCTTCGGTCCGCTGGGTCGGTGACAGGTGATGCGGACGCGGAGGAGAGTGTGCCAAGTTCGCGCCAACTCCAGGCGCTTTGCCACTGGCCTGAGGCGGCCCCATGGGCTGAAGCTTATCTGCAAGGCTGAGGAGGCTTTGAATGGTGGCTCTCCATTCGTCGATCTTCTCCATTGCAGGAGGGAAGTTCAGGAGTAGCTGCGCTCGCGCCATCGCTTCCTTCGCTGTGGGCATCGAGCGGCGCGAGGAACGTGAGGTGCTCTGACTCCTAACCGTGTTAGAAGGAGCACCTTCGCAATCCCGCATCGGAATGCCACTCTCGCTTGAATGCTGGTCCCACGCATCTTGGGAATGATACACAGGAGCTTTTCCGTGGGGACGTTGAGAACCGCGGGTGCCGTAGCATGGCTCTCCATGCGCGTCCTGAGAAGGTTGCAGCGTAGGCACTAGCGTGGGTGCCCTGGGGGATACTCTTCCGCCCTCGGAGTTCACCGTACCTCCTGCAGGAGGTATCGCTCTATCCTGAGACCCAAGGGTGTAGGGGTTCCCACCGTCGCCGTGGGCGTCTCCACGGTGAGCGTCGCCATTTGCTTGGCCTTGGTCACCGGAACGTCATGGAAGTTTTGAACCTCCACCTCCTTGTCCTCCACCCATGTCTACACCGTCTCCTGTCTGCACAGACACAGGAATGGCGGACGAGGATGGGCCAACTGCTTTCAGGCCCTTCTTCTTTGGGGCCATGACGATGATGAAGTTGGGGCGCCGACCACCCGAATGGGTATGCACCACTCACGCGTCCCCTACCTAGCGTGCCAAAGATGTCGTGGGAACGAACACCTGTGGGACCGCGGGGGCCCCTTTTTGTTCAGCAGGGGGGGGGGCGAGATGGCAGGAAGAGCCGGTCTCGTGAGCTATGCGTGGGGATTTTTATCCAGGTTCGGGCCGCACGGATGCATAAAACCCTACTCCTTGGTTGAATTGATCATGTTCTAGGGTTTGAGATATAGGAGCGCCATGAACGGCTGCTACGTGAGCTTGGGAACCTCCGGTTGTCTAACTGTCGGGTTGTCCGGTTGTCTAACTGCCCAACTGTCCAAAAGCCCAAAAGAAAAAAGGTCCAAAAGTCCTCTTCTGTAATGCCCTGAGTCTCCTTTTATACTTAAGGGAATCCCAATAGTGGCCTACAGTGTGCACACGGGATGCACAGTGCTACAGTGCTATCATACCTAACTCTGACGGAGTAGGACAAGAGCATTAAATGCACCGTGAAGGGCCTCAGTCCGTCAGTGGGACGGGACGGGGGCCTATGCCATCGGCGCCTCTTAGCTCCCTCCAACGTTGACGCCGTGACATGCGTCCAGGTGAATCGACACCTGGCCTGTGCGCTGGCGGTCCTTGCTGGGTCCTTGCCTTGCCGAGACTTTGCCTTTCTGGGGGGCCTGGAGGCTTCGAAGCCCTCTCGACAAGGTCTTGCCGGTAGTCTTGAGTCTTCTGTGCTGGTGCTTGATAAATCTTCATTGCGCCTTTCCGCCGGGGCGGCTACTACTACCCGTGCATGAGTAAAGGGGCACGAGATGGCCCAAAAACTCTAGTGCACCGACAATGATAATTTCAACCACTTTTCGTAGCATCGTAACAACACCTCTTTATCATAAAACTCATCATGATGAAGTAGCAACCAATTCACATGTTATGGTCCGAACAATGAATTTTCTTGAAACTTAACAACCTATGTTCTTAGGGCCTATTCTGAAGTCCTCCGACTCCGCGCTCCACGAACTCCTTGAGCGGAGTGGAGCCGAACGTCCCAGCTCCTGGAAGCTAAGCTTCCAGAAGCCGTAATAGATCATAGTGTTATTTTGAGGAGTTAGAGAATCTGAGAAATCCCAGCTTCAGAAATCATCGAAAACGTGGAATTGGCTGAATTTACAAGGTTTGCCACCCCGAAGTGAAAGAAAACGCTTCGGTTAGTCTCTCTCCTCCCGTCTTCCTTCGTGAAATCAAGCTTTTAGCGTATTCCCATCTTCATATTGGGCTGCCAGCCCATGGGACGATCTCTAGCTGGTCCAATATAGAACTACATAGGCAAACAACCGCTGTAAGCCCAAGGTAGCAATTAGAAGCTGTTTTCTTGCTGCCGAATGAACGAAAATAGCTGTGTGGAGTGAGAATCTAGGTTGAGAAGCTGAATTTTTGGAGTTGGGGAAGTTGGGAGGACTTCAAAATAGGCCTTTCGTCACCAAATAATTGCAATTCAGCTTATTCTCAACAAAGTCTAAGTAAGAGCTCCACATACTCAATCATCATATAGTCTTCTATGATTGCTGGTACTCAAAATATATTTTTAGAACAAATGGCATCCATCGAATACAGAGAAAGATAGGGGCTTAATGTTTTGCCTCCCAACTCATTTATCATAGAGATAATTTTCAACAATAATAAGTCATGATCAAATATATTTGACTGGTCATATGTGCCTAGATCTTTCCCCACCACATGGTGCTTGGCAACTAATAGATTGAGGTTGGAATAAGAAGTTGACTCAACATGAAATTAAGTAATATGAAAGTAAATAGATTGTCCCCCTCCACCATATATGCCTGAGCTCATTCTTTAAAACTAAGATGAATAAGTAATTTTGAGTGGTGTGCCTTTCCTATGAACGTCACAACAGAGTTTTCAATATCTTCCATGCTAATCACATTATTGGCAGTTCCGAAATAGAATTAAAATTTTACCCCCCTCCACCATTCAAACACATTCCATTGCTCGCCAAATCCATGGTTTGCCCTCCACGCAATCAACTTTCTAGGGGGAGTTTTATTTATTTATTTTTGTGTTATGCAAGACTAGGAATCCTTTTTACCAGCCTCTCTCATGCAATGATAAGTGAATAAACACTCATCTTGAGAATAACTCGCTTAGTATGGAAGATAATGACAGCCCCATCGCTCCATGAGCGGTACGATCACACAAAATAGATGTTTATTTGAATGTTTAGAGGTGGCACATGAAAATTTACTTGGAATGGCAAACCAGATATAGGTAGGTATGATGGACTCTCATGTAAGAAACTTGGCTCAACGATTTGGATGCACAAGTAGTATTTCTACTTCGTACGAGTTTTGGCTAGGAAAAGGTGCTAAACAAGCACCACATGTTGGATGATCCATAGTAATATAACTTCTATGTAAATATACACAACCATAACTCATTGCATTGTCTTCCTTGTCCAACTTCAACAAATTTGCTCAAGTTTGAAAATAATTAATGGGTATTCACAATCATAGAAGATGTACAATATAATATATTTTTATGTGAAAGTTCTCTTCCTTATACTAATCATTCACGAATTGCTTGTATAACCAATATTGTGAGTCTCAAGATTTAAAAGATTTCATTTTATAAACTAGATGTGAAGCTACTACGGAGCATAAAGCATGTTGATAGTTACGTATGTATGACATTTCATCCATTCACAATGTACTCTTAGGATATAAGTGAAGCACAAGAGTAAACATCAAACTACTCTCAAGAGATATAAGTGAAGATCAATGAGTAGTCAAACAATTAAGTAGCTACGTGAGGACTCTCTCTCTCTCTCTCAATAAAGATTTCAGATCTGATAATTTTATTCAAGCAGCGAACTAAACAAAAATACACTCCAGGAATAGCACATGTCATGTGGAAAAAAATGGGCACAACATAGGCTAACCGATAATTGTTGATGAAGAGAGGTGGGATGCATAGCATCCCCTAGCTTAGATGCTTGAGACTTCTTGAAATATTTACTTGGGGTGCCTTGGTCATCCCCAAGCTTGAGCTGTTGTATCTCGTTCAATTCTCTCATACCACGGTTTCACCTATTCTAAAAAACTTCATCCACAAAAACTTGAAAAGAACTCATGAGATAGGTTAGTACACATAAGAATAAAACAACACTTCTTGTACTGCCAAGAAAATTTGCATAATAATTTTCAAACATTAGTTAATGTATACAATCATTTACAAATTTTATATATACTAATGTGAGCTATGGAAACTATAGGATAAGTAGATAACAAAACTATGACAACAATCTGTCCAAACAGAACAGTCTGTAGAACTCTATTAAACCAGTGTACTTATGTAACTCAAAAAAATCTCAAAATGTAGGGAATGATAAAGAATTTATATGAAAACACTGTGTAAAAGTTTTAGAAACTTTCCACGATCCAGTAAAATATGAAAGTTCAAACACTACACCAAAAGTTTCCGTTTTACACATCAAATATCAAACATGTAACTCAAGCATCCTAAGAGGCAATTATTGGAACATTTTATCAAAAAAATAGATTATAAATATCATCTAACAAAGTACAAAAAATTATAATGACGCTCCAAGAAAAACACATATCATGTGACAAGTAAAAATATAGCTCCAAGTAAGTTGTACCGATAATGTTGGAGATGGAAGAGGGGATGCCCACGAGGGCATCCCCAAGCTTAGATGCTTAAGTCTTTCTTGGATATTACCTTGAGGTTTACTTAGGAATCACCAATATTAGTTCCTTGCTGCTCCTTTTTCACCTCATATCAGTATCTCACCCAAAACATGAAAACTTCAATCACACAAAACTTAACGGAACTTCATGAGATGTGTTAGTATGGTAAAGATAGATCATCCACTCAGGTACTGTCAAGACAATATTAAAAATTGTTCTCACATAATACCTTCTGTATTATATCATTTTTATAATCTATATTACTCAATATAAGCTATGGGAACACTAAAACAAGCAAACTATGCATGCAAAATAGAATCTGTCAAAAACAGAACAGTCTGTGAAGATCTGAATGAACACCATACTTACTTGACTTTAACAATTCTGAAATAATACGTAATTTGCACAGAAATATTTTTTTAAAATTTCTTATTTTTTTGACTCTCCAGTAAAATCAGATAATTCGTATACTGGACGCAAAACTTTCTGATTTTGCACATAATCAAACAAGCAAGTATCTACGCTATCCCAAAGGCTTTACGTGGCACTTTATTAAAATAAAAGACACAAAACATGATTACAACAGTAGCTTAATCATGTGAACATACAAAAACAGAAAGTAAATGTGTTTGGTTGTCTCCCAACAAGAGCTTTTCTTTAATGCCTTTTAGCTAGGCATGACGATTTCAATGATGCTCACATAAAAGTAAAGAATTGAAACACAATGGGAGCATCATGAAACATATTACAAGAACATTTAAGTCATGGAAACAAGAATCAACTTGCACAGGAAGGCAAAACAAGCACAACTTCAAAACTTTGAACACATAGGGAGGAAACTTGATATTATTGCAATTCCTACAAGTAGATGTTCCTCCCTCATAAGATTTTTTAGTTGAATCATGAATAAATTCAACATTATAACTATCACATACAACATTCTTTTCACGATTCACAAGCATAGAATTTTTATTACTACCCATACAAGCAAAATTCTTCTCATTCAAAGTAGTGGGAGCAAACTCAACAAAATAACTATCATGTGACACTTGATTGACATAAGCACATTACATATTAAAATCATGGTAATAAGTTTCATGGTTGTCATTACTCTCTATAGCATACATGTCATCACAATAATCATCATACATAGGACGCATGATATCATCATAATAGTTTTCCTCATCAAAACTTGGGCGACTAAAACTATCATATTCATCAAACATAGCATCCCCAAGCTTGTGGCTTTGCATATCATTAGCATCATGAATATTCAGAGAACTCATACTAACAATATTTCTATCATGCTCAACACTCAAGGAATTCTCATCAAGTATTTTCATAATTTCTTCCTCTACCTATTGAGCACAATTTTCTGAATCCTTGTTTTCACGATTGACATCATAAAGATGAAACAAATAAAGCAACCTAAACTCTATTTTTTGTAGTTTTATTTTATAAAACCGAACTAGTGAAAACAGAAACCAAAATATCTAATTCCAAGATCTAAAGATATATCTCCAAGCACTCACCTCCTTGGCAATGGTGTGAGAAAAGAGCTTGATGTCTACTATGCAACTTTATTCTTGTACACTATGTTGGGCCTCCAAGCGCAGAGTTTTGTAGGACAGTAGGAATTTCCCCTCAAGTGGATGACCTAAGGATTATCAATCCCTGGGAGGCGTAGGATGAATATGGTCTCTGTTAAAAAAACCTACAACCAAATAATAAAAAGTCTATTGTGTACCCAACATACCAAATACAATGGTAAATTGTATAGGTGCACTAGTTCGGTGAAGAGATGGTGATACAAGTGTAGTAATGATAGTAGATATTGATTTTTGTAATAGTAACAATAAAAAACAGCAAGGTAGCAAGTACCAATAGTGAGCACAAATGGTATTGCCATGCATGAAAACGAGGCCTAGGGTCTATACTTTCGCTAGTGCAATCTCTCAACAATGCTAATATAATTAGATCACATAACCATCCATCAATGTGCAACGAAGAATCACTCCAAAGTTTTTATCTAGCAAAGAACATAAGAAGAAATTGTTTGTAGGGCATGAAATCACTTTAAAGTTATCCTTTCCGATCGATCTATCCAAGAGTTCGTACTAAAATAACACTAAGTTATCCTTTTCGACCGATCTATCTAAGAGTTCATACTAAAATAACACAATATGATATGTATCAACCAACTCCATTGTCACCTAGATACTCCAATGTCACCGCAAGTATAGATGAGTTAATTATACGATATGCATGAGACAATTTCAGATTCATAGTACTCAATCCAACACAAAGAACCTCGAAGAGTGCCCCAAGATTTCTACCAGAGAACAAGGTATGAAAACGTCCAATCAATACCTATGCATAGATCCCCAAGGTCATCGGAATCCTCAAGTTGACACCATGCCATATTGTAAGGGCATTCTCTTCCCTTAGTGTTTTGGTGATATGACACCTCACTATATTATCTAACCGTGTGTCAAGTTATTCAGGTATTATGTGTGAGACACAAGACGGTTAGGCATTCCCTTCGGACGGAAACGATCGCAAACTGTGTTCTCTACGTGTTTATTTTATTTGGTCATAGGAATCCCGTACTATTAACAGGGAATCCTCATTGGATGGTCTTGAGGTGAATCAATACACTCACACATCCTTAGCACCCGCCTCATTCCCTTCGATCTAAGAGAGAGATGCCCTACTTTCCTTCCATGCAGGCCTATTGTACTGCCGGCCCGAGTGGTTGTACTGCTCGCTTGTGTCATCTGGTTTAACCATGACTCCGGGGGTGATACCCTAGTGGTGCTACCACTAAATGGTCCCCAGTAGTTGTACTGCTACCTCCGGGCGGTTGTACCACCAATAGCTGGGTGACCCAGGGTGGCAGCCCTGGGCGGTTGTGCCAGCCCAGCACCGGGCTTCAACCGGGCGCGGTTCTTTTGAGATGTGGTTGTTGGCCGGACGTGTGACGGTTTTAATGCTATGTTACTAAAGCTCAGTACTACCGGTGTCCCAAGTGGTTGTACCGCTCGGGAGTTTGTTGTGTCCAGCACTCGAGTCGAGCGGTTGCACTGAGGAGGAAGCACCACCTTAGGTTTTATTTTGATGCGGTGGTTGTCCGGTTGTTGGGCGATTGTACCATTCCTACCGGTTCTACCGCCCGCATAACCGGTTCTACCGCTGCGATGTAAAATGGCTGTAACGCTTGGAAAGTGGGGGCCCTATATAAAGGGGTAGTCCTTGCACCTCCATTTTATCTCTTACCTCTCTCTCTCCACCATTAATGCACACCAAGATTTCTTGCTAGATCTCTCTCTCTAGCCACTCAAACTTGTTGATTTTCTAGGGTTTGAATGAGGAGACCTAGATCTACACTTCCACCAAAGGAAAAGTAATTCCCCCATACTTTCTTCTATGGATTTTGTTACTCTTGGGTATTTGAGAACCGTATAAGGAAGAGGTCACCTCAAAGACATATCCCATTGTGGTGAAGCTTTGTGGTTACATTGGGAGCCTCCAATTAAGTTGTGGAGAGGGCCCCAACCTAGTTTGTAATGGTTCAGTTGCCGCCTTAAAGTGCACCACTAGTAGAATCACGACATCTCGCATTGTGTGAGGGCATGAGGAGAATAAGGTGGACCTAGTGGCATCTTCGGGAGCATTATGCCTCCACACCGCTCCAACGTAGACATACTTCCCCTCAAAGGGAAGGACCTTGGATAACACATCCTTGTCTCCAACGGTTCCACTTGTGGTTATTTCTTACCTTTACTTTGTGCAAGCTTATGTCTTGTTGTTGTTCTTGCTAGCACAATATAGGTTGTTCACTGATACGTCTCCAACGTATCTATAGTTTTTGCTTGTTGCATGTTGTTATATTATCAATCTTGGATGTTTTACAATCATTTTATAGCAACTTTATATCATTGTTTGGGACTAACCTATTGACATAGTGCTAAAGTGCCAGTTGCTGTTTTTTCTTGTTTTTTACTTCGTAGAAAATCAGTACCAAACGGAGGCCCAAGGCTAAGGGAATTTGTGGAGAATTTTTATGGACCAAAAGAGCCAGGATGGGCCAAAGAGCACCAGGAGAGGGGTGCCAGGGTGGCGACCCTCCACCAGGGCACGCTAGAGGCCCCTGGCGCGACCTGGTGGAGGGTGCTCAGCTCGGGACCCCCCTCAACCGACTATCAAGCCTATAAATTCCCAAATATTCGGAAAACTCTAGAGGATTCGACGAAACGCAATTCCAGCCGATGTAAGTACAGAACCTCGAGATCCAATCTAACACCATCATGGAGGGGTTCATTTTCATCATAGGTGCCTCTCTAATGATGCATGAGTAGTCCACCATAGACCTACGGGTCCGTAGGTAGTAGCTAGATGGCTTCCTCTCTCTTTATGATTCTCAATACAATGGTCTCTTGGAGATCTATTTGATGTAATGACTTTTGTGGTGTGTTTGTTGGGATCCGATGAATTTTGAGTTCATGATTAGTGTCTATCCATGAATATGATTTGAGTCTTCTTTGATATCTTATTTGCATGATTACTTATAGCCTCCAATTTCTTTGTTGAATCTTTGGTTTAGTTAGGCCAACTAGATCGATTTTTCTTGCCATGGGAAGAGGTGCTTTGTGATGGGTTCGATCTTGCGGTGTTCTTTCCTAGTGATAGAAGGGGCAGCAAGACACACATGTATTTTTTCCATTAAGGATAACAAGATGGGGTCAATTCCTACATGAATAGATCATGTCTGCATCATGTCACCGTTCTTATTGCATTACTTTGTTTTCCCATGAACTTAATACACTAGATGCATGCTGGATAGCGGTCGATGTGCGGAGTAATAGAAGTAGATGCAGAATCGTTTCGGTCTACTTATCTTGGGCGTGATGCCTATATAATGATCATTGCCTGGATATCGTCATTATTATTTGATCTTCTATCAATTTCCCAATAGTAATTTGTTTACCCACTGTATGCTATACTCATGAGAGAAGTCACTAGTGAAACCTATGGCCCCGGGTCTACTTTTCCAACACATTGCTTTCCGATGTACTATTTTGCCCTTTTATTTCTAGATATATTAATCCAAAAAACTCAAAATACGTTTCTGCATTTTTTGTTTACTTATTTTATTTTGTGTTCTTGCGAGTTCTATTTGCCAAAACTATCATTACCTAATCTATCTTATTACCGTAGAGAGCTTGACAACTTGTCTTTCCCGTTGGGTTGCAAGTATTTGTTATTTGTGTGGAGGGGCTGTTTACATGGGTGCTTGATCTTCCTCTATGGATTGATACCTTGGTTTCATAGATGAGGGAAATAATTACCGTTGCTGTGCTGCATCATCACTTCCTATTTGGGGAAATACCGATGCAATCTCAAGCCACGTCAAAGGAATTTCTCGCGTCAGTTCCAGGGAGGAAGCAATCTCATCTACCAGGTTCCTAATCACAAATCTTATCTACTTGCAATTTACATTATTTTCCATTTGCTTCTCGTTTTCCTCTCCCTCACTTCACAATATTTTCCATTTTTTGCCCTCTTTTTCGTTTGCCTTTTTGCTTATTTGCTATCTTTGTTTGTGTGGCCGTGTGCCTTTTATTTGTTTGCATCTTCGCTTGCTAAAAATCTATTGATATGGATCCTCATCCACTTGCTAATCTTTTCAACCGGCCAAATTATGATGAACCAATTGCTAGTAGTGCACTTGATTATCTCTATGAAGTTTTGTTTGAAAATCATCAATCTGAAATTTTTGATGAAGTGTTGAAAGAAGAAAATTATAAGGTGATTCATGATAGATCCTTGATTGAAAAGCATGATTGCAATGATGTTACTATAAATTGTGTTAATGTCAATTAAGTTAATGATATAGAAAACTACAAGCTTGGGAATGAAAATTTTGTCATGTCCGCTTCTTATTGCAATGATCATGATTGGGGCGATAATGTTTCTTATGATCTTGAAAATTTATTTAAGCCTCGTGTTGAATATGTTATTGATAATAATGTTTGCAATAGTATCAAAAGTGGGTTTGGGAGAGCATCAACTTTATGTCAAAATAATCCCACTTATTTGGAGAGTGTTCAATCGTATGGATTTTATGAGAAAAGTGGGTTTGGATAGGTCATAACTTTAGTTGATGATAATCCCACTATTTTGGAAGATGATAAAAACTATATGCATCTTGATCATAAAGAGAGTCTTGTTTATGACAGATATGTTATGAAATTCCTTGATGATGATACTGAAAATTATTAAGAGGGAGGAACATATGCTTGTAGGAATTGCAATAATATCAAGTTTCCTCTCTATGTGTTCAAAGTTTTTAAGTTATGCTTGTTTTGCCTTCCTATGCTAGTTGATTCTTGCTCACATAAATTGTTTGCTCGCAATATCCCTATGCATGGGAAGTGGGTTATACTTAAGTGTGCTTGTCATGAGATGCATGATGCTCTCTTGCATGTTTCAATTACTACTTTTTATGTGAGCAAGATTGAAATCATCATGCATATCTTAATGGCTATAAAGAAAGAGCTTGTTGGGAGGCAACCCAATGAATAAAATCTATTTTATCTTTTCCTTTATGTTTTGAGTGTTTGCACAATTATGCCTTTGTTATGGTTGTGTCTTTATGTTTTATTTAGTGTTTGTGCCAAGTAGAACCTTTAGGATGATCCATAAGATGAGTAGAAACAATGCTTAATCTGAAACAGAAACATTGTTCCAAGTGCACGGATTTTCATTTTTGACTAGAACGTGATATTGAGCTGAAATCTTAACATAGTATTGCTATAAAAATTCATTACATTGTACTAATTTTTGAGAAGTTTTAGAGTTCCATAAGTATGGATAGAGTACAGATTACTACAAACTGTTATGTTTGAGACACATTCTGTTTTTGTTGCATTGTGTGCTTGTTTTGATGAATCTATGGCTTGTATTGGGGGCGGGCATAAGTCATGACAAAGTTAAAATACAATAGGTATAATGAAATAATAAAATATGAATGGGTTTACAACAATACCTAAACTGGTAATTTGCTTTATTATACTGACGGACCTCACAATATTTTTGTCAAGTTTTGTGTGATTGAAGTTTTCAAGTTTGAGGTGAGATCACGATGGATGAAGGAATAAGGAGTAAGAATAGCAAAAGATTGGGTATGCTAAATAACCCCAAGGTAATATCCAAAGATTAACAAGAAACTAAGCTTGGGGATGCCCTTAGTGGCATCCCATCTTTCTTCTAACAACCAACGGTATTTTACTTGGAACTATACTTTTATTCGTCACATATCATGAGTTTTGCTTCGAGCATCTTGTATATTTTATTTATTTTCTTTTATACTTGCCTCACACACCTATTTGGGAGATCCAAAATTATGCAATGATTTTCTAGAATTGCTCTTTATGCTTCACTTAAATCTATTGAGAAAAGGTATTGCTCTTATGCTTCACTTATATCTTTTTGAGCACGATGTGCTTTTACATGTTTGAAGAAATGCTATCATGCTTCAATTATATTAATTTGAGATTTAGTAATTTTAAATAAATCCTATCATGATTCACTTACATTATTTTTGACAGATGAAACTTGTATGCTCATGTTCTTCACTTATATCCACGTGAGCTTGTTAAAAGCAACTGTAATATATGAAAGTAGTCCCAAAGTGAGATATATTCAAGAGGGACATAATAAAAACTTTCATGAAGATCATTGGACAAATAAAACTTTGTTCTTTGTAATAGTTTTGAGACATGACAATAGTAATACGTGAGTTATGTTAGTAAGTATGCTTAGTAAGAATATTGGTGTTAAGGTTTGTGATTCCCTATGCAAGCTCGAAAGTCAATAGTTGTGCTACAAAATTACATCCTACTTATGGTGCATTATTCGATGTTAGTTATGATTAATGCTTGCTTATGTGATTTTTCTTTGCTTCGTAGGATGCTTCTCAATCTCTTGCTAGCCTTCACTTGTACTAAGTAGAAATACTACTTGTGCATCCAAAATCCTTAAACTAGTTTTGCCATATGAGTCCACCATACCTACCTATATACAGTATTTCCATGCCGTTCCAAGCAAATTTGTATGTGCGGTCTCTAAATTTGAAAATAAATTTTCCTTTTCATGTGCTCGTGTCGCTCATGAAACAGTAGGGGATGACTTTTCGTGTCCTCTTGCTTGAAGCTTGGACAACCTATTTCCTTGCATCTTGGGGTATTTCCACAATCTCCTTTTGCCAAACATCTTTATAGACTGTATCTGAAATACACTAGGTAAAAATATGAGTCCAAGAGACAATGTATGTTTTCATGAATTATCAAAACCACCAAGGGAGCATGTTGTGCTTTCACATTCAATGGTCCAACTTTGAAGTGGTACTTGATGAGTGCGATGAGTTTGTGATGCTCGATGATGAAGAACCTCGTGAGCTCTATCGGAGAGTGACAACTCTTGCTGTTGCTCTTAAAGATGATGAAGTTGCTCGATGATGAAGCAATGATGTGGATGAAAATTGGACCTAACAGAAGTTGCTCAAGGCCATCATGCCATTCCACAAGTCCATGTCATTCGTCATCCTTCAAAGGCGGGATTTTAACTCCTTGTCCTCGGGTGATGTGTCGGATGAATTCATTTCTATGAACATCTTGAACAGGGTCGCCAACAACGCTCTAGCTCGTGTTCAACAGTCATAGAAGGCTTCACCCTACCTTGACTTGAAGGCCAAGTCCATTCAATAATAAGAAGAGGAGGACCTCACAATATTTTTGTCAAGTTTTGTGTGATTGAAGTTTTCAAGTTTGAGGTGAGATCACGATGGATGAAGGAATAAGGAGTAAGAATAGCCAAAGATTGGGTATGCTAAATAACCCCAAGGTAATATCCAAAGAGTAACAAGCAACTAAGCTTGGGGATGCCCTGAGTGGCATCCCATCTTTATTCTAACGCAATTTTTGGGGCAACAAGAGGAACTCGAAGCCCAACTTCTCCAATAACAGCTCAAGTTGATCAAAAGGAAAGTAACGTGTGAGTACGTGCTGCAATTGTGTTAATGTGAGTCACTTCATTGTTGATTGCCCTTATGAGTAGATGGAAGACAATGTTGGCAAACTCATTTGCAAAGATAAGGCCAAGTCCATGCCCAACAAGAACAATTTCACCAAGAAGGTACCTCACAAGGTGTTGGTGGCCCAAGAAGACTATGCCTCCGATGATGATGTTGATGATGAATAAACTAGTGGCGAAGGTATGCCAATGGATTCGGTGGCTATTGCATCCTCTACGCCAACTAATACGTCTCTCTTAGGTGCCCCTAAGGAGGACCACATTTCTAGGTGCCTTATGGCCAAAGGTATCACCAAGGTAACCTCCAAAGTCAAAACCTCTAACATTAAAACATCTATTTCTATCTGTCGGGACCCTGATCCTAAGCCATAAGAATCCAGCCTGTAACACATCACATCACTTTGCGGTCTCACGCACGGTTATCTCCACGGCTGCCACCTTACCTGGGCCGGGACCATTTGCGTATTTTGACTCACGTATGTGAATGTATCGCTAGCATTCAAATGTCAAAGAACCCGGGCTGACATGACTAGTCGTAGAACCCAAGTGGCACATCCGTACAAGGACATGCATACATAACCCAACAATGCACGTGTCGATCTCTAGCGTGTGTAGACGAATCATAGGAAGCTACAAGGATTCCATTACACTGCGAGACATTTCCCTGAAGGGACAGACATAGTAGCAAAGAAGGATCCATGCCGGTCAATCAATGTGTCCGGAGCAGTAGCAAGCTACCAAGGCTCGGTGGAAGCATAAAGCGGCATTTCCCCGTAAAGAGTACTACTAAAGGCACACAACTAGGTGTCGGATCCCATACATATCGTTGCACGTCACATGTACGCACGACATGTCCGATATGCATAGATACAACTATGGCATCACAACATAACCATACAACATTACAACATTTACTTAGAAGGCTCGGAAGAGCCAATACAATAAGATGTTACAAACAGGGGTCACAAGACCCAACATTCAGAGAATTCAATCAAACAAGCGAAAGTTTAAACATGTCTGGGTACAGACATCTACAAAAGTGGGTAGAGGAGCCTGAGCAGCTACAACGACCGTACCAAAGGAACCAGACCTCTGCCTGGGATTCCCAAGCTAATCCGGTCAACATCGAACTTCACGTTGTAACGATCACTAATAAGACTGACGTCTCCTCTGCAAAACATAAATTAAGCAAACGTGGTTACAAAGGTACTCAACAAGACTTACATCAGAACTATCTACATATGCATCAGTATCAATGAAGGGGATTGTGGAGTTTATTGCAGCAAGCCAGCTTTGACTCTTGGCTAACCTATACTACAACTACAAGTAGTATCTTTGAGGTGAGATAGCGCACACGAGTCCACATATTCTCCAATCAATACACCACTATGGACCCACTTCCGACTCCCTACGAGAAGTCCATCCATAGCACTCACGCTTATCTTGTGTATTTTAGAGTATCCACTTCAACTTATCTATGAAACACATAAGTTCTCCAAGTTGTCCATATCCGAGGACGCGGCTATTCGAATAGATTCATAACCCTGCAGGGGTGTACTTCTTCACACATGGTCCCGCCACTTATCACTATGTGCACATAAAAGGCACCTCGGCAACCTTCAAGCGGAAGCCCAGCGAGGAAGTTGGCCACGACCGTCAATCACACAAGACCCTAGTTCAGGTTTATCGCCTATTTGAGACTGAACCCGCACGGAAGTCTGGCCAATGTTTCCGCTAGGACCTCAAACGATGTGCGCAGGGTTCCCAAGCCCACCGTTCGGGAGCCACTTGGTACACGGTGCCACTGTGCCTATACCGCATCATAGTCCACCCCGTCGAGCAACGCTATGCACGGCCGCCAACACTTTTCATACAAACACCAGAAACTAGTTGCAACTCCTGGACGGAGGTCTAGGCGATTAATAAGTCGAGCAGGGTCATATTTTAGGGCCCAATGTGTGGTAGTAATTGTCTTGGATCACAAACACAGAACTCAGTTCTTAAGGATGGTCCCAATGAGACAACCCACCATGTACTCTGACATGGCCTCTCATCGCTACCTTTACCAAATCGTATTCACACACTTAGCTCTCACACAATAGGACATGAACACTATGTTGGAAATATGCCCTAGAGGCAATAATAAATTAGTTATTATCATATTTCCTTGTTCATGATAATCGTTTATTATCCATGCTATAATTGTATTGATTGGAGACTTAAATGCATGTGTGGATACATAGACAAAACCATGTCCCTAGTATGCCTCTAATGGACTAGCTCGTTGATCAAAGGATGGTTAAAGTTTCCTAGCCATGGACATGAGATGTCATTTGATAACGGGATCACATCATTAGGAGAATGATGTGATGGATAAGACCCAAACTACAAACATAGCATATGATCGTGTCAGTTTATTGCTACTGTTTTCTGCATGTCAAGTATATGTTCCTATGACCATGAGATCATGCAACTCACGGATATCGGAGGAGTGCCTTGTGTGTATCAAACGTCGCAACGTAACTGGGTGACTATAAAGGTGCTCTACAGGTATCTCCGATGGTGTTTGTTGAGTTGGCATGGATCGAGACTGGGATTTGTTACTCCGTGTGACGGAGAGGTATCTCAGGGCCCACTCGGTAATACAACATCACAACAAGCCTTTCAAGCAATGTGGCTAAGTGTTAGTCATGGGATCTTGTATTACGGAACGAGTAAAGAGACTTGCCAGTAACGAGGTTGAATTAGGTATGGAGATACTCACGATCGAATCTCGGGCAAGTAACATACCGAAGAACAAAGGGAACGTTATACGGGATTAACTGAATCCTTGACATAGAGGTTCGACCGATAAAGATCTTCGTAGAATATGTAGGAACCAATGTGGACGTCCAGGTCCCGCCATTGGTTATTGACCGTAGAGGTGTCTCGGTCATGTCTACATAGTTCTCGAACCCGCAGGGTCTGCACACTTAAGGTTCGGTGACGTTTTGGTAGTGTAGAGTTATGTATGGTGGTGACCGAAGGTTGTTCGGAGTCCCGGATGAGATCCCGGACGTCACGAGGAGCCCATGGCGCAGGAGAGAAAGTCCTAAAGCAAAAAGTGGAAAATCAGCCAATAGGAGGCAATCCTACTCCAACTAGGATTGGAGGTGAAGTAGGATTGCTCCCACCTCCTACTTCGGCCGACCCAAAGGCCTTGGCTGCCTCTCCTCTCCTCTCCTCCTATATATACTAGTGGATTGGGTGGTTTTTGGACAGAATTTCCGGCCACATGCTACCCGTTCCACCGGTGCATAGTTTCTCCTCTAGATCGTAGTTCCGCAGCGCTTAGGCGAAGCCCTGCCGGAATTGCTCCACCACCATCACCGGAGCGCCGTCACGCTGCCGGTGAACTCTCTCTCGTCTCCACCTCCTCTCGCTGGATTGAGACCGTGGAGATCGTCATCAAGCTGCACGTGTGCTGAACGCGGAGGTGCCGTCCGTTCGGCGCTAGATCGGAAGGACCGTGATCGAGACCGCGAGACGGTTCGTGATGAGATCACGGAACGGATCGTGATGAGTTCGCGGGATAGATCGTGATCAAGATCGTGAGACGGATCGTGATGAGATCGCGGGAACGATCGTGACGAGTTCACGGGACGGATCGTGATTGGATCACGGGACGGATCGTGATGAGATCGCGGGACGCTCGGCGATTTGGATCGCGAAGATGTTCGACTACACCAACCGCGTTTCTTAACGCTTCCCGCTTAGCGATCTACAAGGGTACGTAGATCCACTCTCCCTCTCGTAGATGCTCATCACCATGGATAGGTTTGCGTGTGTGTAGGAAAAAATTTATTTCCCATGCGACGTTCCCCAACAGTGGCATCATGAGCTAGGTTGATGGTTCGATGAGATCTCGAGTAGAACACAAAAGGTTTGTGGGCGTTGATGCTTAGATTGCTTCCTCCCTTGGTCGTATTTTGGTTCAGCGGGATTGTGAGATGAAGCGGCCCGGACCAACATTACTCGTACGCTTACGAGAGACCGGTTCCCTCGACGCAACTTGTTGCCTGGATGGCTTGCAGGTGACAGTTTCTCTCACTTTTGTTGGATCGGATCCGACAAAGGCGGTCCTTGAGAAGGTTGAAAAGCAACCTATGTATCACCATTGTGGTTTATGCGTAGGTGAGAATTGTTCTTGCTAGATACCTGTAGCAGCCACGTAAAACATGAACAACAATTAGAGGACGTCTAACTTGTTTTTGCAGGGTAGGTTGTGATGTGATATGGCCAATTACATGATGAGATATATGTGATGTATGAGATGATCATGTGATGTATAGAATTTCACGACTTGCATGTCGTTGAATACGATGCTTTCTAGATGGAGATCAAAAGCACAAGTTCATGGCCATATCATGTCACTTATGATTTGCATGTGATGTTAATCCTTTTTATGCACCTTGTTTTGCTTAGTACGGCGGTAGCATTATAAGGTGATCCCTCACTTGAATTTCAAGATGAACTTTGTTCTCCCCGAGTGTGCACCGTTGCGAAAGTTCGTCGTGTTGAGACACCACATGATGATCGGGTGTGATAGACTCTACGTTCACATACAACGGGTGCAAGCCAGATTTGCACGCGCAGAACACTCGGGTTAAACTTGACGAGCCTAGCATGTACAGACATGGCCTCGGAACACAAGAGACCGAAAGGTCGAACATGAGTCATATAGTAGATATGATCAACATGATGATGTTCACCATTGCAGCCACCTCAACTCACGTGATGATCGGACTTGAGTTGGTGAATTTGGATCATGTATCACTCGAATGATCGGAGGGATGTCAATTTGAGTGGGAGTTCTTATGTAATATGATTAATTGAACTCATTATCATGAACATAGTCAAAGTGTCTTTGCAAATTATGTTGTAGATTACTAGCTCGCGTTGTGGCTCCCTTGTATTTTTATATGTTCCTAGAGAAATAGAATTGAAAGATGTTGGTAGCAAAATTGCAGACTGGGTCCGTGATCTGAGGATTGTCCTCATTGCTGCACAGAAGGCTTATGTCCTTAATGCACCGCTCGGTGCGCCACCCCATCTAGCGTCGACTTTAGATGTTGTGAACATCTGACAGGCACGTTTCGATGACTACTTGATAGTTTAGTGCGTCATGCATTACGGCTTAGAATTGAGGCTCCAAAACGTTTTGAACGTCACGGAACATATGACATGTTCTAGGAGCTGAGATTGTGATCTCAGGCTCGTGCCCGTGTTGCGAGATATGAGATCTCCAACAAGATTCTTTGCTTGTAAGATGAAGGAGAATAGCTCAACCATTGAGCATGTACTCAGATTGTCTGGGTACTACAATCGCTTGAATCAAGTGGGAGTTGATCTTCTAGATAAGATAGTGATTGATATAGTTCTCCAAGTCACTGTCACTAAGCTACTAGAACTTGGTGATGAACTATAAATTGCCAGGGATAGAAATAATGATTCTGAGCTGTTCGCGATGTTTGACACCGCGAAGGTAGAAATAAAGAAGGAGCGTCAAGTGTTGATGGTTAATCAAACCACTAGTTTCGAGAAGGGCAAGAGCATGGAGGGAAACTTCATGGATAGCAAGTCAGTTGCTGCTACAGTGAAGCAACCCGAAGTTGAACTCAAACCCGAGACTAAGTGCTTCTGTTATGAGGTGAGCTGTCACTGAAGCGGAACAACCCTAGATACTTGGTAGATAAGAAGGCTGGCAAAATCGATAGAAGTATATTTGATATACGAGTTATTAATGTGTACCTTGCTAGTACTCTTAGTAGCACCTGGGTATTGGATACCGGTTCGGTTGCTAAATGTTAGTAACTCGAAATAAAAGCTACGGAATAAACGGAGAACTAGCTAAGGGTGAGGTGACGATATGTGTTGGAAGTGTTTCCAAGGTTGATGTGATCAACATCGCACGCTCTCTCTACCTTCAGGATTAGTGACGAACCTAAATAAATGTTATTTGGTGTTTTTCATTGAGCATGAACATGATTAGATCATGTTTGTTGCAATACGGTTATTCATTTAAGTCAGAGAATAATAGTTATTCTGGTTACATGAATAATACCTTCAATGGTCATGCACCCAGTGAGAATGGTTTGTTGAAATCTTGATCGTAGTAATACACATGTTCATAACATTGATGTCAAAAGATACAAAGTTAAATAATGATAGTACCACATACTTGTGGCACTGCCGCAAAATGTCATATTGGTACAAAGCGCATGAAGAAACTCCATGGTGATGGATATTTGGACTCATTCGATTTCGAATCGGTTGAGACATGCGAACCATGCCTCTTGGGCAAGATGACTAAAGGACCCCGTTGGATGGAGCGGGCAAGTGATTCATTGGAAATGATACATGTTGATGTATGCAATCTAGTGAGTCTTGTAGCGTGCAGTGGATATCATTATTTTCTTACCTTCACTGATGATTTGAGTAGATATAGTGTATATTTACTTAATGAAACACAAGTCTGAATCGTTTGAAAGGTTCAAGCAAATTCAGAGTGAAGTTTAAATATCATCGTGACAAGAAGATAAAAATGACTGCGATATGATCGTGGAGGTGAATATCTGAGTCACGAGTTTGGCATACAACTTAAGACAATGTGAAATTTGTTTCACAACTAACGCTACCTGGAACACCATGGTGTGATGGTGTGTCCGAACATCATAGTTATGCTCTATTGGATATGGTGCATGCTATGATGTCTCTTATCGTTTTACTACTATAATTTTGGGGTTATGCATTAGAGACAACTACATTCACTTTAAATAGGGCACCATCTAAATCCGTTGAGATGACACCGTGTGAATTATGGTTTGATAGAAACCTAAGCTGTCATTTCTTAATACTTGGGGCTGCGACACTTGTGTGGAAAATGTTTTCACCTAATGAGGTCGAACCCAAGGCGGACAAATGCATCTTCATAGAATACCCTAAGATCAGTTGGGTGAACCTTCTATCTCAGATCCAAGTGCAAAGTGTTTGTTACTAAAACGGATCCTTTCTCAAGGAAAAGTTTCTCTCGAAAGAATTGAGCGGGAGGAAGATAGAACTTGATGAGGTTGTTAAACCTTTGTTCAACCAGAGAGTAGCGCAGCGCAGAAAGATGTTTCTGTGAAGCCTACGTTAGTTGAAGAGGAAGTTAATGATGATGATCATGAAGCTTCAGGATCAAGTTACTATCGAACTTCGTAGGTCGACAAGGATGTGTACTGCTCCTAAGTGGTATGACAACTCTGTCTTGGAGATCAAGTTGTTGGACAACGATGAACCTACGAGCTATGGAGAAGCGATGATGGGCCCGGATTCCAACAAATGATTGGAGGCCATGAAATCCGAGATAGGATCCATGTATGAAAACCAAGTGTAGACTTTGGTAGACTTGCTCGTTAGACGGCAGGTCGTTGAGTACAAATGGACCTTTAAAATGAAGACAGACACTGATGGTGAATGTCACTATTTGTAAAGCTCGACTTGTTGCAAAGATGTTTGTGACAAGTTCAAGGAGTAGACTACGATGAGACTTTCTCATTCGTAGTGGTGCTAAAGTCTGTTGGAATTGTGTTAGCAGTTGTTGTGTTTTCAATTATGAAATCTGGCAGATGGATGTCAAAACATCGTTTCCTTAACGGTTTACTTGAGGAAAGGTTGTATGTGATACAACCAGAAGGTTTTGTCAGTCCTAAGGATGCTAAAAGGTGTGCAAGCTTTGGTGATCCTTCCATGGACTGAAGCAAGCATCTCGGAGTTGGAATATACGCTTTGATGAGTTGATCAAAGTTTTTGATGTTTATACAAAGTTTACGAGAAACTTGTATTTGCAATAAAGTGAGTGGGAGCACTATAGAATTTCTGATAAGTATATGTGGATGACATATTGTTGATTGGAAATAATGTAGGATAAATGGTTGTTTGGAAAGTGATTTTCAAAGGAAGACCTGGATAAAGCTACCAAATTGTTGAGCATCAAGATCTATAGAGATAGATCAAGATGACTTGATGAGACTTTCAATGAGTACATACCTTGACAAAGATTTTGAAAGAGTTCAAAATGTATCAGTCAGAGAAAGAGTTCTCGCCTGATTTGTAAGGTGTGAAGTTGAGTGAGACTCAAAGCTCGACCACGGCGGAAGGAAGAGAAAGGACGAACGTCGTCCCCTATGCCTTATCCATAGGCTCTGTATAGTATGCCATGCTGTGTACCGCACCTGTGTGTGCCTTGCCATGAGTCTGTCAAGGGGTACAAGTGTGGTCCAGGAGTGGATCACTGGACAGCGGTCGGAATTATCCTTAGTAACCAGAGGATTAAGGAAATGTTTCTTGATTATGGAGGTGATAAAGAGTTCGTCGTAAAGAGTTACATCGATGCAAGCTTTAACACCTATCCGGATGACTAGTAGTAGCAATCTAGATACGTATAGTGGAGCAGCCATTTGGAAATAGTACCAAGTGGAGTGTGGTAGCAGTGTTTACGGTTTGACATAGAGATTTGCAAAGTACACACGGATCTGAATATCGCAGACCCGTTGACTATAAGACCTCTCTCACATGATCGAGCCCCAAAACTCATTGGGTGTTAGATTCATAACAATGCGAATCACATGGTGATGTGAACTAGATTATTGACTCTAGTGCAAGTGGGAGACTGTTGGAAATATGCCCTAGAGGCAATAATAAATTAGTTATTATCATATTTCCTTGTTCATGATAATCGTTTATTATCCATGCTATAATTGTATTGATTGGAGACTTAAATGCATGTGTGGATACATAGACAAAACCATGTCCCTAGTATGCCTCTAATGGACTAGCTCGTTGATCAAAGGATGGTTAAGGTTTCCTAGACATGGACATGATATGTCATTTGATAACGGGATCACATCATTAGGAGAATGATGTGATGGATAAGACCCAAACTACAAACATAGCATATGATCGTGTCAGTTTATTGCTACTGTTTTCTGCATGTCAAGTATATGTTCCTATGACCATGAGATCATGCAACTCACGGATATCGGAGGAGTGCCTTGTGTGTATCAAACGTCGCAACGTAACTGGGTGACTATAAAGGTGCTCTACAGGTATCTCCGATGGTGTTTGTTGAGTTGGCATGGATCGAGACTGGGATTTGTTACTCCGTGTGACGGAGAGGTATCTCAGGGCCCACTCGGTAATACAACATCACAACAAGCCTTGCAAGCAATGTGGCTAAGTGTTAGTCATGGGATCTTGTATTACGGAACGAGTAAAGAGACTTGCCAGTAACGAGGTTGAATTAGGTATGGAGATACCGACGATCGAATCTCGGGCAAGTAACATACCGAAGAACAAAGGGAACGTTATACGGGATTAACTGAATCCTTGACATAGAGGTTCGACCGATAAAGATCTTAGTAGAATATGTAGGAACCAATGTGGACGTCCAGGTCCCGCCATTGGTTATTGACCGTAGGGGTGTCTCGGTCATGTCTACATAGTTCTCGAACCCGCAGGGTCTGCACACTTAAGGTTCGGTGACGTTTCGGTAGTGTAGAGTTATGTATGGTGGTGACCGAAGGTTGTTCGGAGTCCCGGATGAGATCCCAGACGTCACGAGGAGCTCCGGAATGGTCCAGAGGTAAAGATTCATATATAGGATGTCCCAGTTTGGTCACCGGAAAAGTTTCGGGCTCATCGGTAGTGTACCGGGAGTATCGGTAGTGTACCGGGAGTGCCGGTAGTGTACCGGGGGACCTCCGGGAGGGGTACTTCGACCCCAAGAGGTCCATGGGCTGTGGGATAATAATAACCAGCCCTTAGTGGGCTGGGAAAACAGCCACAAAGGCCCATGGCACAGGAGAAAGTCCTAAGGCAAAAAGTGGAAAATCAGCCAATAGGAGGCAATCCTACTCCAACTAGGATTGGAGGTGAAGTAGGATTGCTCCCACCTCCTATTTCGGCCGACCCAAAGGCCTTGGCTGCCTCTCCTCTCCTCTCCTCCTATATATACTAGTGGATTGGGTGGTTTTGGACAGAATTTCCGGCCACGTGCTACCCCTTCCACCGGTGCATAGTTTCTCCTCTAGATCGTAGTTCCGCAGCGCTTAGGCGAAGCCCTGCCGGAATTGCTCCACCACCATCACCGGAGCGCTGTCACGCTGTCGGTGAACTCTCTCTCCTCTCCACCTCCTCTCTATGGATTGAGACCGTGGAGATCGTCATCAAGCTGCACATGTGCTGAACGCGGAGGTGCCGTCCGTTCGGCGCTAGATCGCGAGACGGTTCGTGATGAGATCGCGGAACGGATCGTGATGAGTTCGCGGGACAGATCGTGAGACGGATCATGATGAGATCGCGGGAAGGATCGTGATGAGTTCACGGGACGGATCGTGATTGGATCGCGGGACGGATCGTGATGAGATCGCGGGACGCTCGGCGATTTGGATCGCGAAGATGTTCGACTACACCAACCGCGTTTCTTAACGCTTCCCGCTTAGCGATCTACAAGGGTACATAGATCCACTCACCCTCTCGTAGATGCTCATCACCATGGATAGGTTTGCGTGTGCGTTGGAAATTTTTTATTTCCCATGCGACGTTCCCCAACACACTACCATTCTGATTCATCACCCGGATGGATCAGACCTGACATGACACGACTCTAAGCTTAGAAGGCACAGTAAGTAAGCATGGATGAGTAAGCACAACAAGGCTCAAGCAGTTGCTAGTCATGCTAAGTGGTTTCAACTATTTACTTTGGCAAAGACAGGTCATGCAAAGGAACGGGTTCAACTACCGATGACATGTAACAGTTGAATTGTTGTTGTTCTAAGGAAGTAAAAGAGAGCAGGAGCAAGAGAGTGGGTTCATATCAATATGCTCAAGGGGGTTTGCTTGCCTGACACTTCTGAACATGGTAAAGGTCTTCATCGGGACATTGATTTCATCGTCGAAACAACGTCTAGTGAGAGGGAACAACACCGGCAAACAGAGAAATGAACACATTCAATGTGATGCAACAAACATGATGCATGAAATGGCATGTTAAGTTACTAAATTGACCTAGTGCTATAGGGAGTCATATTAAGTGAAGTGGAATCCAAATATATACAAAATTCCAACTCCAACACTATTTATTAAATTATCCTAATCATGAAATGTCCTACTTGGTGATGTTAACTTGCTCAAACATGCATGATCATTTCATAAACAGATTCATTGGATTTTTCTGATCATTTTTCGTATATAAATTATTTTCATCTCACTTACAAATTATTTTATATGATTTTTAGAAGTTTTAAACATTTTCTGGAATTTCCTGATTTATTTTATTACCAGAAAATCAATTAATGCATCAACAAGACGTCAGGGTGATGTCACAGGTCATCAGGGCCGGCCAGGGTGAAACCTGACGTGTGGGGTCCACACGTCAGTGTCACGGGATTAATCCCCGCGTTGACCCGTGTTTTGACTCATTGCAGGTCCCACTGTCATACACCCAGGGTTAGCTAATTAGGCCATTAAGTGCCTAATGGCGATGCCACGTCGACAGTTGCCGGAGCTGCACCGACAGCGAAAAAAAACTACGGCAGCAGAGCGCCGGAATTGGCTACGGTGCTTGGTTTGGCATGTGGTTTGCTGCTATGGGTAGCTGGTGATGTGCCGCATCGAGTGGGGGCAACAGGTGGGCTTAGGGCCACCGGAGTTGAGGTCGGCGATGAGCTGGGCGATGGCCGGAGTTCGGGCATCGGGCGGTGTAGGGTTGTGGTGCACGGCGAGGCTAGCTGAATGGCTTGGCGGGCTCATGGGAGCGCCAGAAGAATGATGGTTCCAGTGGAGCAAGCGAAGGGGGCTCGGGGCAAGGACCTCATCGGCCATGGTGTACGGCGACCATCAGTCATGGTGAGAAACGGTGCTACAACAAACAATATACCCAAGGGCTAAGGGGGCGAAGACCAGAGGCTCACGGCGATTCTCGACGAGGAAACGACGAGGTCAGAGAAGCCCTATGCGCCGCGTATCATCGAGGGGGATCACCGACACCCGAGGTGGAAGACGACGATGATGGCTATGATTCCAGCTCTCCAAGCTCGCGTCCTTCGGTGGTTCGAGGTGTGGTGTCCAGGCGGTCCTCCGAATCACGGTGGATGGTAGGGAAAGGGGCGTTGACTGCGAGATCTAGGGCGGCATGGCCATGGCAGTTTCGGTCAGGAGGGGGGAGGCAGAGAAGAGTGAGGGGAGAGCGATGGAGAGGGGGATGGATCCGGACGGCTCTAGGGGGTCGCGTGGCACTCTTAGGTGACCTTCGAGCAAGCAGACAGGGTGGAGGTGGTTGGGCACACAGCGACCACGCGCCTCGCGTCCTCCTGGCGTGAGGTGGGAGACGACTAGCAGCGCTAGGTGGGCTGGGCTGGCTATAGAGCTGGGCCAATAGGTACTTCCTCTCTGTTTTCTTATTTATTTCCTGTTTTTCTATTTGTGTTTGCTTTCTGTTTAATTGTTGGGCAAAATACATATAGCCAAAAAAACCCTAAAATAATGTATGGGATACATTTGGAATATTTCCAAATTACTCAAAAAGTTTAAAAAAATGAAGAAACTAAAAGGTTTACAATGCTTTATTAGTGATTTTGAGAAATTTGCTAATTTATTTAATTTTCCAATATATTTGTTAAAATATAATTCACCCCTCATATGTTGTTGCCAACATTTATCCAAGAGGGGGAACATTTTTTAAGATCATTTTGAATTCACTCAATTATCTTAATAATTTAACCTATTTGAAATTTATCTGTGCTAGGGTTTGATCAACCCCATTTCAAATTAATTTGAAGTTAAACATGATGTAATGCATGCTCAATGATGCAAGTAATACAAGCAATTTCTAGGGCTGTGACAACTCACCCCCACTAAACAAGAATCTCGCCCTGAGATTGAAGCGTAAGGAATCAGGAAGAGGGGACACAAACTAACACAATCTTCACGATCCAGTTGCCCTTCTTGAAGATGTTGATTCTTTGCAGCATGTTGATCTTCACATATTTGCCTTCGGGATCTTCATCCAACAGAGGGACAACAGGGAATATGAAAGCTATACAAGAATCAATCTTTACGAAGATCGAGCGACTCATGACTAACTCATAGAATGAGACATAATAACATCTCTCGAGCTGGGACACAAAACACACATCGAGAATAATGAATGAGGCAGATGATGGAGGTTCAACTGGTAGGCAGCAATTCCCCGCTAAAACAGATGGTGATGAGATTTCAAGGTAGCGGGGAGTTAGCTGCCCTTCATACCATAACGGGCAACTTAGGGAAGGTGACTCGTAAGATTATTCCTTAAGTGGCAAAAAGAATTACTTTTGATACAGAGACCATTGAAACTCTTCATACCATCCTAAGGCAATTCGCAAACGATCATTGGAAGGAATTCAAAGAATGGCATACTCAGATCGGAGGGAAACTAGAGTTATAAAACAACTCGACAACGGAAGGCACATCCCAATTAATACCGAGAGTATAACCCAGTGACTGAGCATGCTCTCAAGAACTTGAGCAATTCCATACTCATAAAGGCTTTTACCAACATCCGTGCCAAGGATTCTGGCAACACCTCATACTACCATGATGAATAATGATGGAGGATGCAGATGCAAAGGAAGACAACACTTTCTCAGATTTAACCTTAGCTAGGCCAAGGACGCGAAATCTGGATGATCAACCGAGAGACATTTAGCACCCCGCTTCTAATGTTCTCCTTTATGAATTAGCATAACCCAATTATAGGTAACATTTGGTATCTAGAACATCAAGTAAAAAGGTCAGACTTTGGGATCTCAAATGGTCCATAAGGATAAACTTCTAGAATAAGTCATACAAGGTCCTCATGGGGAGGTGGCCAAGTTGCTGAAACAAGATAATATAATAGTAGGTCTTCCGGATAGGTATGTTAGCCACAACATCCCTTTGCCAGGTTACAGAGAGACCATTGTTATAATTCTTGGGGAAACGTCCCAACCATCATATCTGCCTGAGATTCAGATATGGCTGGTGTCAGGATATTCCAGACTCAGCTTGTCTGAAAGTGAAAGGTTGCAACACAAATCAGGACATGAACTACGGCGTCAACTCGAAAACATGAGCTGGATTGCAAGACACATGTGAACACATTGTCTAGGACATGCATAACTACATGGACTTACAACAAAACACTACCGTGTTCACGGTGGAACCATCATTGGAGGTAGCGAAGTATTGTGCACGTCCGTCAGGGCCCTTTAGGAGTAACACTTTACTTGTTTTCCTCAAACAAATCAATCGGTGGCTTGGTGTGCTAGGGATTGCATGTGGAATGGAGATGATCAGTCTACCAAACCATAGAATACTTCGCACATGCATGACTGACTTGGGATGATTCCAATGAAAACAAAACGACCTTTCTCAAGTTCATGGTGGCAACTTGCACCATATGCACATGAACTAAGAGTAAGTCACTTCTTACACCATGCATATGCTTCATGTACAAGACACGAAGATATTACCTACAAAGTTTCGAACACTAGCTTAATTTTCATCATGAATCATGGAACAGATGAAAATGTTGTCGATGGGCCCAACAACAATTCATCGAGGTATCCATATAAATGGAATTCCTCAACTATGAGAACAAGGTGATAGAATTGGCAGTCCAAATGATATAATGGTGTATGCTCGGGGATACATCTATGAGTAAAAACAACATTAGGAGGATCTTTGGTTTTGAGTTTGATTTGATGATAGCCCACATTCAAATCAAATATTGGATAAGATGATAGATGCAACAATTGACCACAAGGATCACTCGGTGAATGTATCACCTTTTTTCGACACACATCCACAACGAAAACATCCCCCAGAATGAACTAAGTCAGGCGAAGCTTTTATCTTCCAACTCTCCAAGTTGTTGTTTAGCTTAACCAACTAGTTCAGGGGTGCCCAACACAGATTCTTGGAGAAAGGTGGTTTATAGAAAAACCATCTCGATCACGAACTTAACATAACGGTCAAGGAACACCTTGATAATACTTCTGAGAAGATATTCAGAAAATCATGATCCATCGGTATGTTATCAAGCTCGAGAGCAATCTTGCTTTTCAAGGCAAACCGATATGATCAACAGAGCGAAGGATTGACACAATCCTAACTCATTTCTGAAAAGTGGACCATGGAAAATGGACTAGGTAGCACGATCATTCTTAGTATGACAATTCAATGACCTGTTGGAAATATGCCCTAGAGGCAATAAATAAAGTTTTTATTATTATATTTCCTTGTTCATGATAATCGTTTATTATCCATGCTATAATTGTATTGATTGGAAACATATTACATGTGTGGCTAAATAGACAACACTTTGTCCCTAGTATGCCTCTAATAGACTAGTTCGTTGATCAAAGATGGCTATGGTTTCCTAGTAATGGACATGAGATGTCATTTGGTAATGGGATCACATCATTAGGATAATGATGTGATGGATAAGACCCAAACTACAAACGTAGCATATGATCGTGTTAGTTTATTGCTACTGTTTTCTGCATGTCAAGTATCTGTTCCTATGACCATGAAATCATGCAACTCACTGACACCGGAGGAGTACCTCGTGTGTATCAAACATTGCAACGTAACTGGGTGTCTATAAAGGTAATCTATAGGTATCTCCGAGGGTGTCTATTGGGTTGGCATGGATCAAGACTGGGATTTGTTAATCCGTGTGACGGAGAGGTATCTCAGGGCCCACTCGGTAATACAACATCACAACAAGCCATGCAAGCAATGTGACTAAGTGTTAGTCACGGGATCTTGTATTACGAAACGAGTAAAGAGACTTGCCGGTAACGAGGTTGAACTAGGTATGGAGATACCAACGATTGAATCTCGGGAAAGTAACATACCGAAGAACAAAGGGAACATCATACGAGATTAACTGAATCCTTGACATAGAGGTTCGACCGATAAAAATCTTCATAGAATATGTAGGAACCAATATGGACATCCAGGTCCCGCTATTGGTTATTGACCGTAGAGGTGTCTCGATCATGTCTACATAGTTCTCGAACCCGCAGGGTCTCCACACTTAAGGTTTGGTGACGTTTCGGTAGTATAGAGTTATGTATGGTGGTTACTGAAGGTTGTTAGGAGTCCCGAATGAGATCCTGGATGTCACGAGCAGGTCCAGAATGGTCCGGAGGTAAAGATTGATATATAGTAAGTCCTATTTTGGTCACCGGAAAAGTTTCGGGCTCATCGGTAGTGTATCGGGAGTGTCGGTAGTGTACCGGGAGACCATCGGGAGGGGTATTTCGACCCAAGAGGCTACATGGGCTGTGGGATGATGAATAACAGCCCTTTGTGGGCTGGAGGAAGTCCCACAAAGGTCCCCTGCGTCTGGGAAGAAAAATCCCAAAAGGAAAAAGGTGGAAAAAGGAAAAAGTGCTAAATTAGGAAGGAGTCCTAATCCTACTAGGAGTGGAGGAGGAGGACTCCTCCCTCATGGTTTGGCCGACCCAAGGGCTGGATCCTTGGGAGCCAAGCCTCCTCCTCCTCTCTTCCTATATATACTATAGGATTTTAGGGTTTTGGCACAAGATTTTCAGCCTCTAGTGCATAATTTCTCCTCTAGATCGGTTTTCTGAAGTGCTTAGGCGAAGCCCTGTCGGAATAACTCCACCACCATTGCCGGTGCACCATCATGCTGTCGGTGAACTCTTCTACCTCTCTTCTCCCTCTTGCTAGATCAAGAAGGCGGGGATCGTCATCGAGCTGTACGTGTGCTAAACACGGAGGTGCCATCCGTTCGACGCTAGATCGGAAGGACTGTGATCAAGATCGCGAGACGGATCGTGGTGAGATCGCGTGATGGATCGTGATGAGTTCGCAGGATGGATCATGATTGGATCGCGGGACGGATCGTGATGAGATCGCGGGATGCTCGGCGATTTGGATCGCGAAGACGTTCGACTACACCAACCGCGTTTCTTAATGCTTCCCGCTTAGTGATCTACAAGGGTATGTAGACCCACTCTCCTTCTCGTAGATGCTCATCACCTTGGATAGATCTTGCGTGTGCGTAGGATTTTTTTTCCCATGCAACGTTCCCCAACAGTGGCATCATGGGCTAGGTGTATGCGTAGATGAGATCTCGAGTAGAACACAAAGAGTTTGTGGGCATTGATTCTTAGATTGCTTCCTCCCTTGGTCGTGGTTTGGTTCAGCGGTATTGTGGGATGAAGCGGCCCGGACCAACCTTACTCGTATGCTTACGAGAGACCGGTTCCATCGACTGATGTGTAACTTCGTTGCACAAAGATGGCTGGGGGGTGTCAGTTTCTCCTACTTTATTTGGATCGGATTCGAAAAAGGCGGTCCTTAAGAAGGTTGAAAAGAAACTTATGTATCACCGTTGTGGTTTTTGCGTAGGTGAGAATTGTTCTTGCTAGATACCCATAGCAGCCACGTAAAACATGCAACGACAATTAGAGGACGTCTAACTTGTTTTTGCAGGGTATGTCGTGATGTGATATGGCCAATTACATGATGAGATATATGTGATGTATGAGATGATCATGTGTTGTATAGAATATCACGACTTGCATGTCGATGAGTATGGCAACCGGCAGGAGCCATAGGGTTGTCTTTAATTATTGTATGACCTGAGTGTCAATCATTAAGCGCTATTTAAAGCTTTACTTTATCGCTAAAAGGTAGCAATAGTAGTAGAAGCATGGTGGGCCCGACAACCCCGATGGCGACACGTTGATGGAGATCATGGTGTCATGCCGGTGATGATGGAGATCACGCCGGTGCCTTCAAGATGGAGATCAAAAGCACAAGTTCATGGCCATATCATGTCACTTATGATTTGTATTTGATGTTAATCCTTTTATGCACCTTGTTTTGCTTAGGACGAAGGTAGCATTATAAGGTGATCCCTCACTAAAATTTCAAGATAAATTGTGTTCTCCCGAAGTGTGCACCGTTGCAAAACTTCATCGTGTCAAGACACCACGTGATGATCGGGTGTGATAGACTCTACGTTCACATACAACAAGTGCAAGCCAGTGTTGCACATGTGGAACACTCGGGTTAAACTTGACGAGCCTAGCATGTACAGACATGGCCTCGGAACACAAGAGGCCGAAAGGTCGAACATGAGTCATATAGTAGATATGATCAACATGATGATGTTAACCATTGAAACCATCTCAACTCACGTGATGATCGGACTTGAGTTGGTGAATTTGGATCATGTATCAATCGAATGACCGGAGGGATGTCAATTTCAATGGGAGTTCTTAAGTAATATGATTAATTGAACTCATTATCATGAACATAGTCAAAGTGTCTTTCCAAATTTTGTTGTAGATTACTAGCTCACGCGGTAGCTCCCTTGATTTTTTATATGTTCCTAGAGAAATAGAGTTGAAATATGATGGTAGAAATATTGCAGACTGGGTCCATGATCTGAGGATTGTCCTCATTGCTGCACAGAAGGCTTATGTCCTTGATGCACCGCTCGGTGCGCCAACCCCTCTAGCATCGTCTGTCGATGTTATGAACATCTAACAGACACGCTTTGATGACTACTTGATAGTTTAGTGCGTCATGCATTATGGCTTAGAATTGAGGCTCCGAAACATTTTGAACGTCACGGAACATATTAGATGTTCTAAGAGCTGAAATTGGGATCTCAGGCTCGTGCCCGTGTTGTGAGATATGAGATATCCAAGAAGATTCTTTGCCTGCAAGATGTAAGAGAATAGCTCAATCGTTGAGCATATGCTCAGATTGTTTGGGTGCTACAATCGCTTGAATCGAGTGGGAGTTGATCTTCCAGATAAGATA
This sequence comes from Hordeum marinum, assembly GCA_022496015.1. Lineage (NCBI taxonomy): Eukaryota > Viridiplantae > Streptophyta > Magnoliopsida > Poales > Poaceae > Hordeum > Hordeum marinum. The sequence goes on from CM039674.1 coordinate 284,998,912, forward strand.
GTGATTGATGTAGTTCTCCAAGTCACTGTCACTAAGCTACTAGAACTTGGTGATGAACTATAAAATGCGAGGGATAGAAATAATGATGCCTGAGATTTTCATGATGTTTGACACTGCAAAGGTAGAAATCAAGAAGGAGCGTCAAGTATTGATGGTTAGTAAAAACCACTAGTTTCGAGAAGGGCATGGGTAAGGAGGGAAACTTCATGGATGGCAAGTCAGTTGCTTCTCCAATGAAGAAACCCAACGTTGAACCCAAACCCAAGACTAAGTGCTTCTATTATAAGGAGAACGGTCGCTGAAGCGGAACAACCCTAGATACTTGGTAGATAAGAAGGTTGGCAATGTTGACAGAAGTATATTAGATGTATGTGTTATTAATGTGTACCTTGCTAATACTCCTAGTAGCACCTGGGTGTTGGATACCGGTTCGGTTGCTAAATGTTAGTAACTCGAAATAAAAGCTACGGAATAAACGGAGAACTAGCTAAGGGTGAGGTGACGATGTGTGTTGGAAATGTTTCGAAGGTTGATGTGATCAACATCGCACGCTCTCTCTACCTTCCGGATTAGTGACAAACCTAAATAAATGTTATTTGGTGTTTGCATTAAGCATGAACATGATTAGATCGTGTTTATTGCAACACGGTTATTCATTTAAGTTAGAGAATAATGGTTATTTTGTTTACATGAATATTACCTTTAATGGTCATGCACCTAGTGAGAATGGTTTTTTGAATCTTGATCGTAGTAATACACATGTTCATAACATTGATGCCAAAAGATACAAAGTTAATAATGATAGTACCACATACTTGTGACACTGCCACTAAATGTCATATTGGTATAAATCGCATGAAGAAAGTCCATGCTGATGGATCTTTGGACTCATTCGATTTCGAATCGGTTAAGACATGCAAACCATTCCTCTTGGGCAAGATGACTAAGGACCCCATTTTCCAGTTTGATGGAGAGGGCAAGTGATTTATTGGAAATGATACATGTTGATATATGCTATCCAATGAGTCTTGGAGCATGTGGTGGATATCGTTATTTTCTTACCTTCACTGATGATTTGAGTAGATATAGTGTATATTTACTTAATGAAACACAAGTCTGAATTGTTTGAAAAGTTCAAGCAAATTCAGAGTGAAGTTTAAGATCATCGTGACAAGAAGATAAAAATGTCTGTGATATGATCGTGGAGGTGAATATCTGAGTTGCGAGTTTGGCATACAACTTTAGACAATGTGAAACTTGTTTCACAACTTACGCCACCTGGAACACCATAGTGTGATGGTGTGTTCTAATGTCATAGTCGTGCTCTATTGGATATGGTGCGAACTATGATGTCTCTTATCGTTTTGCCACTATCGTTTTTGCGGTTATGCATTAGAGACAACCACATTCACTTTAAAAGGGGCACCATCTAAATCCGTGTAGATGACACCATATGATTTGGCAGAAACCTAAAGTTGTCATTTCTTAGAGTTTGGGAATGCGACACTTATGTCTGATAAGCTCGAACCCAAAGCGCAAAAATGTGTCTTCATAGAATACCCTAAGAATAGTTGGGTATAGCTTCTATGTCAGATCCAAGCACAAAGTGTTTGTTGCTAAAACGGGTCCTTTCTCGTGAAAGAGTTTCGCTTGATAGAATTGAGTGGGAGGAAAATATAACTTGATGAGGTTGTTGAACCTTTTGTTTCAACCAGAGAGTAGCGCAACATAGAAAGATGTTTCTGTGGAGCCTATGTTAGTTGAAAATAAGTTAATGATGATGATCATGAAACTTCGGATCAAGTTACTATTGAACCTCGTAGGTTGACAAGGACGCATACTACTTCTGAGTGGTATAACAACCCTGTCTTAGAGGTCATGTTGTTGGACAACGATGAACCTACGAACTATGGAGAAGCGATGATGGGCCCAGATTCCGACAAATGGTTAGAGGCCATGAAATCCGAGAAAGGATCCATGTATGAAAACCAAGTATAGACTTTAGTAGACTTGCTCGTTGGATGGAAGGTCGTTGAGTACAACTGGATCTTTAAAATGAAGACAGACGCTGATGGTAAATGTCACCATTTGTAAAGCTCAACTTGTTGCAAAGAAGTTTATGACAAGTTCAAGGAGTTGACTACGATGAGACTTTCTCACTTGTAGCGATGCTAAAGTCTGTTGGAATTATGTTAGCAGTGGCTGCATTTTTCAATTATGAAATCTGGCAGATGGATGTCAAAACATCGTTTCCTTAACGATTTACTTGAGGAAAGGTTGTATGTGATACAACCAGAAGGTTTTGTCAGTCCTAAGGATGCTAAAAGGTGTGCACGCTTCAGTGATGCTTCTATGGACTGAAGCAAGCATCTCGGTGTCGGAATATACAGTTTGATGAGGTGATCAAAGTTTTTACAATAAAGTGAGTGGGAGCACTATAAAGTTTCTGATAAGCATATGTGGTTGACATATTGTTGATCGGAAATGATATAGAATTTCTAGAAAGCATAAAGGGTTGTTTGAAAAGAGTTTTTGAAAGGAAGACCTGGATAAAGCTACATGATTGTTGAGCATCAATGTCTATAGAGATGGATCAAGATGCTTGATGAGACTTTCAATGAGTACATACCTTGACAAGATTTTGAAAGAGTTCAAAATGGATCAGTCAAAGAAAGAGTTCTTGCCTGATTAGTAAGGTGTGAAGTTGAGTGAGACTCAAAGCTCGACCACAACAAAAGAAAGAGAAAGGACGAATGTTGTCCCCTATGCCTTAGCCATAGGCTCTATATTAAGACATGCTGTGTACCGCACCTGGTGTGTGCCTTGCCATGAGTCCGTCAAGGGGTACAAGAGTGATCCAGGAGTGGATCACTTGACAACGGTCAAAATTATCCTTAGTAAACAGAGTACTAAGGAGATGTTTCTCGATTATGGAGGAGATAAAGTGTTCGTCATAAAGAGATACGTTGACGCAAGCTTTAACACCAATCCGGATGACTCTTAGTAGCAATCCAGGTACATATAGTGGAGTAGCCATTTGGAATAGCTCCAAGTGGAGTGTGGTAGAAGTGTCTATAGTAGGACATAGAGATTTGCAAAGTACAAACAGATCTGAATGTCACAGACCTGTTGACTGAAAGACCTCTCTCACATGCAAAGCATGATCGAGCCCCAGAACTCATTGGGTGTTAGATTCAAAACATTGCGGATCACATGATGATGTGAACTAGATTATTGACTCTAGTGCAAGTGGGAGACTGTTGGAAATATGCCCTAGAGGCAATAAATAAAGTGTTTATTATTATATTTCCTTGTTCATGATAATCGTTTATTATCCATGCTATAATTGTATTGATTGGAAACACATTACATGTGTGGGTAAATAGACAACACTTGTCCCTAATATGCCTCTAATAGACTAGTTCGTTGATCAAAGATGGATATGATTTCCTAGTCATGGACATGAGATGTCATTTGGTAACGGGATCACATCATTAGGGGAATGATTTGATGGACAAGACCCAAACTACGAACGTAGCATATGATCGTGTCAGTTTATTGCTACTGTTTTCTGCATGTCAAGTATCTGTTCCTATGACCATGAGATCGTGCAACTCACTGACACCGGAGGAGTACCTTGTGTGTATAAAATGACACAACTTAACTGGGTGACTATAAAGGTACTCTACAGGTATCTCCGAGGGTGTCTGTTGGGTTGGCATGGATCAAAATTGGGATTTGTTACTCCGTGTGACGGAGAGGTATCTCAGGGCCCACTCGGTAACACAACATCACAACAAGCCTTGCAAGCAATGTGAATAAGTGTTAGTCATGGGATCTTGTATTACAGAACGAGTAAAGAGACTTGCCGGTAACGAGGTTGAACTAGGTATGGAGATACCGACAATCGAATCTCGGGCAAGTAACATACCGAAGAACAAAGGGAACATCATACGGGATTAACTGAATCCTTGACACAGAGGTTCGACCGATAAAGATCTTCGTAGAATATGTAGGAACCAATATGGACATCCAGGTCCTGCTATTGGTTATTGACTGTAGAGGTGTCTTGGTCATGTCTACATAGTTCTCGAACCCGCACGGTCTGCACACTTAAGGTTTGGTGATATTTCGTTAGTATAGAGTTTTGTATGGTGGTGACCGGAGGTTGTTCAGAGTCCCGAATGAGATCTCGGACGTCACGAGGAGCTCCGGAATGGTCCGTAGGTAAAGACTGATATATAGGAAGTCCTATTTTGGTCGCCAGAAAAGTTTTAGGCTCATCGGTAGTGTACCGGGAGTGCCGGTAGTGTACCGGGAGACCATCGGGAGGGGTATTTCGACCCAAGAGGCTACATGCGCTCTGGGAGGATGAATACCAGACCTTTGTGGGCTGGAGGAAGTCCCACAAAGGGCCCATGTGGATGGGAAGAAAAAGCTCAAAACAAAAAAGGTGGAAAAAGGCAAAAGGGCTAAATTAGGAAGGAGTCCTAATCGTACTAGGAGTGGAGTAGCAGGACTCCTCCCTCCTGGTTCGGCCGACCCAAGGGCTGGCTCCCTGGGAGCCAAGCCTCCTCCTCCTCTCCTCCTATATATACTAGACGGTTTTAGGGTTTTGGCAGAGTTTCTCCTCTAGTGCATATTTTCTCCTCTAGATCGGTTTTCTACAGTGCTTAGGTGAAGCCCTACCGGAATAACTCCACCACCATTGCCGGAGCGCCATCACGCTGTCGGTGAAATCTTATACCTCTCCGCTCCCTCTTGCTAGATCAAGAAGGCGGAGATCGTCATCGAGCTGTACGTGTGCTGAACGCGGAGGTGCCATCCGTTCGACGCTAGATCGGAAGGACTATGATCAAGATCGCGAGACGGATCGTGATGAGATCACGGGACGGATCGTGATGAGTTTGCGGGATGGATCATGATTGGATCGCGGGATGGATCGTGATGAGATCGCGGGATGCTCAGCAATTTGGATCGCGAAGACGTTAGACTGCACCAACCGCGTTTCTTAACGCTTCTCGCTTAGCGATCTACAAGGGTATGTAGATCCACTGTCCCTCTCGTAGATGCTCATCACCATGGATAGATCTTGTGTGTGTGTAGGAATTTTTTTTGTTTCCCATGCAATGTTCCCCAACATGACCATCACACCAAGAGTGAGATTATTGTCCATTAACTACCAAGCAACAGAGTTGCTAGGAGTATCGATTTCACACATCAAGATTCACTTGTCGGTATTCTGGTTTCAACAACACAGAGACCGGGGAATGAATGATGATGGCGAGAAGTATCACTACATCAAGATTTCATAAGAGGGAGTGCAGTTCTCATGATATTCCTAACATGAAGAGGGTAATACCTCAAGGTAGAACAGAGGAAAAGCTGGATTGGCATTTTAATCTACGAAATACAACTGCTTTGACCCAGTCCTAGAAATGGATGAGGTACGGGAGTTTGCTTTTGCTAGTCATTCTGAAATAGAATGGCTTGGAAGACCACAAGAATAGTCGACATAGATAAGACAATGCATGACATACCCTTGACTATCCATTGATACATAAAGGTCAAAATGCAATTGAAGGACAATTCAAGAGCATCTGATTTTTCCCAAGTCATAGATGCATGGATTGAATATGTCAAACAAAGTTCAACATGTTTCTTCCAGATAATCCATGCGGAAATGAAAGAATTGGCAGGATCACAACTATGAAATGGAGGACTCATCACGAGCACTCTTGTTGTGATATTTTGTTCATGAAGAACTCCTGTCATAACTGACTCATGGTATTGGAAGAATGATATACCACAAACCTTGAAGACTATAATAAGGTTGCTAATATCCAAAAGGAACGAGCAAATACTATCAACGAAGGTGAGCAGCATGATTCTTGGGTTCAAGGACCCATATATAGAATACCTATTAACTAAGTAGCATCACAATATGCTTTTGATAATGATGGCCATAATTATCACACTGGAAACAAAAGACTCAGCTAGACTATTGGGTGGTTCACTGAAAGAACATGGTTTCCTAAACACCTTCATCAAACACGTTGAGGTAATAGAGTACCTCAACTGAACAATTAGTGTGCTTTGTTTGGCCTGAAAGACATTGACTCAAGAGAAAAGAATTTTTTAATTGCATCAGATAATTTAGAAACCTTGGATAACTCGGACAACATAACAGCTGTACGAGCATGAAATATGAGATAACCTGCACAAGAAAACTGACAACATGACAATGAATTCTTACAGAGGCATCGATCCAGAAAGACAACATCTTTCCTATAGGTCTCCAGCATAGTAACTCGTCATCCTAATAGATAGATGAGAATGCCTAGTTCTTAATCCCCGTAGAAAATAAGAGGGTGACTCAGAATAAGAATGACACAAGGAAAGGAGTAAAAAGAGCCTTACCTTCCCATCCACAATCAATGCCCTTAAACAACTAAAGCAGTTCTAGGCACAACATTGACCAGTTTGGCTTAGTAATCCTACAGGCAGTCAACCTCTGATACCAAAGTTGTCGGGACCCCGATCCTGAGCCATAAGAATCCAGCCTATAACACATCACATCACTTTGCGGTCTCACGCACGGTTATCTCGACGGCTGCCACCTTACCTGGGCCGGGACCATTTGCGTATTTTGACTCACGTATGTGAATGTATCACTAGCATTCAAATGTCAAAGAACCCGGGCCGACATGACTATTCATAGAACCCAAGTGGCACATTCGTACAGGGACAGGCATACATAACACAGCAATGCAGGTGTCGATCTCTAGCGTGTGTAGATGAATCATAGCAAGCTACAAGGACTCCATTACAGTACAAGACATTTCCCAGAAGGGACAGACACAGTAGCAAAGAAGGATACATGTAGGTCAATCAATGTGTCCGCAGCAGTAGCAAGCTACCAAGGCTCGGTGGAAGCACAAAGCAGCATTTCCCCGTAAAGAGTACTACTAAAGGCACACAGCTAGGTGTCGGATCCCATACATACCGTTGCACATCACACATATGCACGACATGCTCGATATGCATAGATACAACTATGGCATCACAACATAACCATACAACATTACAACATTTACTTAGAAGGCTCGGAAGAGTCAATACAATAAGATGTTACAAACAGGGGTCACAAGACCCAACATTCAGAGCATTCAATCAAACAAGCGGAAGTTTAAATATGTGTGGGTATAGACATCTACAAAAGTGGGTAGAGGAGCCTGAGCAGCTACAGTGACCCTACCAAAGGAACCAGACCTCTGTTTGGGATTCCCAAGCTAATCCGGTCAACATCGAACTTCATGTTGTAACGATCACTAATAAGACCGACGTCTCCTCTGGAAAACATAAATTAAGCAAACGTGAGTACAAAGGTACTCAGCAAGACTTACGTGAGAACTATCTACATATGCATCAGTATCAATGAAGGGGATTGTGGAGTTTATTGCAGCAAGCCAGCTTTGACTCTTGGCTAACCTATACTACGACTACAAGTAGTATCTTTGAGGTGAGATAGTGCACATGAGTCCACATATTCTCCAATCAATACACCACTATGGAATCACTTCCGTCTCCCTACGAGAAGGCCATCCATAGCACTCATGCTTATCTTGTGTATTTTAGAGTATCCACTTCAACTTATCTATGAAACACATAAGTTCTCCAAGTAGTCCATATCCGAGTATGCGACTATTCGAATAGATTCATAACCCTGTAGGGGTGTACCTCTTCACAGATGCTCCCGCCACTTATCGCTATGTGAACATAAAAGGCACCTCGACAACCTTCAAGAGGAAGCCTGTGAGGAAGTCGGCCACGACCGTCAATCACACAAGACCCTAGTCCAGGTTTATCGCCTATTTGAGACTGAACCCACACGGAAGTCTGTCCGAAGTTTCCGCTACGGCCTCAAATGATGTGCGCAGGTTCCCAAGCCAACCATTTGGGTGCCACTTGGTACACAGTGCCACTGTGCCTATACCGCATCATAGTCAATCCGTCGGGCAGCGCTATGCACGACCGCCAAAACTCTTCCTACAAACACCAGAAACTAGTTGCAACTCCTGGACAGAGGACTAGGCGATTAATAACTTGAGCAGGGTCATATTTCAGGGCCCAATGTGTGGTAGTAACTGTCTTGGATCACAAACACAAAACTCGGTTCTTAAGGATGGTCCCAATGAGACAACCCGCCATGTACTGTTACATGGCCTCGCATCGCTACCTTTACCAAATCGTGTTCACACACTTAGCTCTCAAACAGTAGGACATGAACACTGCCATTCCGATTCATCACCCAGATGGATCAGACCCGACACGACACAACTCTAAGCTTAGCAGGCATAGTAAGTAAGCATGGATGAGTAAGCACAAGAAGGCCCAAGCAGTTGCTACTCATGCTAAGTGGTTTCAACTATTTACTGTGGCAAAGACGGGTCATGCAAAGGAATGGGTTCAACTACCGATCACATGTAACAGTTGAATTGTTGTCGTCCTAATGCAATAAAAGTGAGCAGGAGCAAGAGAGTGGGTTCATATCAGTATGCTCAAGGGGGTTTGCTTGCCTGACACTTCTGAAGATGGTAAAGGTCTTCATCGATGACATTGATTTCATCGTCGGAACAACATCTACCAAGAGGGAACAACACCGGCAAACAGAGAAATGAACACATTCAATGTGATGCAACAAACATGATGAATGAAATGGCATGTTAAGGTACTGAATTGACCTAGTGCTATAGGTAGTCATATTAAGTGAAGTGGAATTCAAATATATACTAAATTCCAACTCCAACACTATTTATTAAATTATCCTAATCATGAAATGTCCTACTTGGTGATGTTAACTTGCTCAAACATTCATGATCATGGCATAAACACATTCATTGGATTTTTCTGATAATTTTTCATATATAAATTATTTTCAACTGACTTACATATTATTTTCTATGATTTTTAGAAGTTTTAAACATTTTCTAGAATTTCTTGATTTATTTTATTACCAGAAAATCAATTAATGCATCAACATGACGTTAGGGTGGTGTCACGGGTCAACAGGGCTGGCCAGGGTCAAACCTGACATGTCGGGTCCACACATCAGTGTCACGGGATTAATCCCCGCGTTGACCCGTGCTTTGACTCATTGCGGGTCCCACGGTCATACACCCAGGGTTAGCTAATTAGGCCATTAAGTGCCTAATGGCGATGCCACGTCGACAGTCACCGGAGCTGCGCCGACGGCGACCAAAACTACGGTGGCAGAGCGTTGGAATTGGCTATGGTGCTTGGTTTGGTGTGCGGTTTGCTACTATGGGTAGCTGGTGATGTGCCGCATCGAGTGGGGGAAACAGATGGGCTCAGGGCCACCAGAGTTGAGGCCGGCGACGAGCTGAGCGGAGGCCAGAGTTTAGGCATCGAGCGGCCCAGGGTTGTGGTGCACGGGGAGGCTAGATGAATGGCTTGGCAGGCTCCTGGGAGCGCTAGAAGAACGATGGTTCCACTGGAGCAAGCAGAGGGGGCTCGGGGCAAGGACCTCGTCGGCCATGGCGGATGGTGACCATCGGTCACGGCAAGAAATGGTGCTACGACAAACAATAGACCCAAGGTCTAAGGAGGAGAATACTAGAGGCTCACGGCGGTTCTCGAGGAGGAAACGACGAGGTTAGAGAAGCCCTGTGTGCCGCGAATCATCGAAGGGGATCACTGGCACCCAAGGTGGAAGACGACGATGATGGCGATGATTCCAGCTCTCCGAGCTCACATCCTTCGGTGGTTCGAGGTGCGGCGTCGAGGTGGTCCTCCGAATCATGGTGGATGGTTGGGAAAGGGGCGTTGGCTGCGAGCTCCAGGGCGGCATGGCCATGGCGCTTTCTGTCAGGAGGGGGGAAGGCAAAGAAGAGCGAGGGGAGAGAGATGGAGAGGGGGGATGGATCCGGACGGCTCTGGGGGATCGCATGGCGCTCTTAGGCGACATCCAGGCAAGCACACAGGCTGGAGGTGGCCAGGCACACGGCGACCACGTGCCTCACGTCCTCCTAGCGCGAGGTGGGAGAGGACTGACAGCGCTAGGTGGGCTGGGCTGGCTACTCTGGGCCAACAGGTACTCCCTCTCTCTTTTCTTATTTATTTCCTGCTTTTCTATTTTTGTTTGCTTTCTATTTAATTGTTGGACAGAATACATATAACCAAAAACCCTAAAATAATTTATGGGATACATTTGGAACATTTCCAAATTACTCAAAAAGTTTCAAAAAAATTGAAGCAACTAAAATATTTATAATGCTTGATTAGTGATTTTCAGAAATTTGCTAATTTATTTAATTTGCCAATATATTTGTTAAAATATAATTCACCCCTGATATGTTTTTTCCAACATTTATCCAAGAGGGGGAACATTTTTGAAGAGCATTTTGAATTCACTCGATTATCTTAATAATTTAACCTATTTGAAATTTATCTGTGCTAGGGCTTGATCACCCCCATTTCAAATTAATTTGAAGTTAAACATGATGTAATGAACGCTCAATGATGCAACTAATACAAGCAATTGCTAGGGCTGTGACGACTCACCCCCACTAAACAAGAATCTCACCCTGAGATTCAAGCGTATGGAATGAGGAAGAGGGGACACTAACTAACACAATCTTCACGATCCAGTTGCCCCTCTTGAAGATGTTGATTCTTTGCATCATGTTGATCTTGACATCTTTGCCTTCGGGATCTTCATCCAATAGAAAGACAATAGGGAATAAGAAATCTCTACAAGAATCGATCTTTACGAAGATCGAGCGACTCATGACAAACTCATGGAATGAGACGTAATAACATCTCTCGAGCTGGGACACGAAACACACATCGAGAATAATGAATGAGGCAGATGATGGAGGTTCAATTGGTAGGCTACAATTCCATGCTAAAACAGATGGTGATGATATTTCAAGGTAGCGGGGAGTTAGCTGCCCTTCATACCATAACGGGCACCTTAGGGAAGGTGACTCATAAGATTATTCCGTAAGTGGCAAAAAGAATTACTTTTGATACAAAGATCATTGAAACTCTTCATACCATCCTAAGGCAATTCGCAAACGATCGTTGGGAGGAATTCAAAGAATGGCATACTCAGATCGGAGGGAAACTAGAGTTTTAAAACAACTCACCAACAGAAGGCACATCGCAATTAATACCGAGAGTATAACCCAGTGTCTAAGCATGCTCTCAAGAACTTGAGCAATTCCATATTCATCAAGGTTTTTACCAACATCTGTGCCAAGGATTCTGGCAACACCTCATACTACCATGATGAATAATTATGTAGGATGCAGATGCAAAGGAAGACAACACTTTCTCAGATTTAACCTTAGCTAGGCCAAGGACGCAAAATCTGGATGATCGACCGAGAGACATTTAGCACCCCGCTTCTAATGTTCTCCTTGATGAATTATCATAACCCAATTATAGGTAACATTTGGTATCTATAACATCAAGTAAAAAGGTTGGACTTCGGGGTCTCAAATGGTCCAGAAGGATAAACTTCTAGAATAAGTCATACAAGGTCCTCAAGGGGAGGTGGCCAAGTTGCTAAAAAAAGATAATATAATAGTAGGTCTTCCGGATAGGTATGTTAGCCAGAACATCCCTTTGCCGGGTTATAGAGAGATCATTGTTATAATTGTTGGGGAAACCTCCCAACCATCATATCTGCGTGAGATTCAGATATGGCTGGTGTCAGGATATTCCAGACTCAGCATGTATGAAAGTGAAAGGTTGCAACACAAATCAAAGAGATGACATTGCGAGATTGTCAGGACATACACTACGACATCAACTCCAAAACATGAGCTGGATTGCAATACACATGTGAACACACTGTCCAGGACATGCATTTTTGTGTTGAGGTGGCAAAGGAGGATGAGAATGAGTTTGACAAATTTTTGTGTAAACTCAAAGGTGAACCCAAGAAGCACTTTGTTGCTCTATTGGAACACCTTAGCGATGCCAATGACATCATTGAGTCTCAAGAGGAGTCTCTCAAGGAGTTGAGGGCGCATAGCCATGACTATGATGATGAAATAACAGATCTTCCCATTGCTCTTGTGGAAGATCTCAGTCTTCATTTGAATCTTGAGGAGTCACAAAACGTTGACCTTGCTAAATTATGTAAAGATCATAATCATTCTATTGTTCTTAATCGTGTGCTTAAATCTTAGATGGATGCACTTGGGGTTGACCATGGTAGACTCAAGGAAGAGTTTGACACTCTAGACAATGCTCACAAGGCAATGAAGAGTGCTCTTTCCTCTCTCAAAGTGTCTCATGATCAACTCCAAGTAAAACTTACTAAGTATATAGCTACATGTTCTCCCATTGTGTTAATTGATAGTGCCAATGCTACTAACTCTTCTTGTGAGCATGCACATCTTCTGGAGGAGAATGCTAAGTTGAAAGAACAACTTGATAAAGGCCTTGTGACATGTATCCAAGGTGATAAGAATCTCAATGACCTTTTGAGCAATCAAAATGAAGTTGTTGCAAAGGAAAGTGTTGGGTTTGCGAACAAAACCAAGAAGAAGAAAGTGAAGACCAAGCAAGTTCTCCCGCTAAAGGAAACCTTCGTCAAAGAGGGGGATGGTCCTCATGAGAAGAAGAAGGACAAGGTTGTGGATGGTAATGCCAAGAAGGGCAAGACCACCCACTCCAACAAAGTCGACAACTTTAACCCCTCTTATGTGTTATGCCATGCTAGTGATGGGCATGTTTATGCCAAACATGTTGGTTCTTCTTATGAGTACATTAAATGGTCTATTTGGGTTCCTAAGACCCTTGTCACTAACATGAAATAACCCATTAAAGAATGGGTACCTAAATCCAAGCATTGATCTATTGTAGGAGTTTGCTTCTGGAGGAGGGTCATGGTTGTTGGGACTTTTGCATATAATTTACTTTCTGTTCGCCAACTTGCACTCATGGGTTTTTGTACCTTCTTTGGTGTTGACACCGTGGCCCGTTTGTGGACCAAGACTCTTAAAGTAGCCTTTGTTGGGCATGTCAAAAATGGTCGCTATGTGGTTAACTTCTCGGAGCGACCCACTAAGACCGTGACTTGCCTAATGGCTAAAGTTAATGTGGGTTGGCTTTGGCATCGCCGGCTAGACCATGTCAATATGAGATCTTTTCAAAGTCTCCTCGAAGGGTATCATGTGCTTGGACTAACAAATGTGAGTTTTGCCAAAGATCGTGCTTGCAACGCATGTATAGAAGGAAAGCTACATGAGAAGGCTCATCAACCCAAGACTATCATCTACTCAAAAAGGCCCTTGGATCTCCTTCACGTGGATCTCTTTGGGCCCCCATATTCTGATAGCCTTGGAGGAAGGAAGTATTGCTTGGTGATTATGGATGACTAATCAAGATACACTTGGGTATACTTCTTCAAGAGGAAGAGTGAGACTCAACAAACTGTCATTGACTTTGCCAACGAATCTCAACGTCAACTTGAGGCAAAGATTTTAATGATAAGAAGTGACAACGACACCGACTTCAAGAAATTCACCTTGAATGAGTTCCTTAGTGATGAGGGGATCAAGCATCAATACCCCGCACCATATACCCCTAAAAATAGTGTTTCAGAAAGGAAGGACCGTATGTTTATGGATGCGGCAAGGACCATGATGGCGGAATTCAAATCTCCGTACAACATTTGGGCCGAAGCTATCAACACCACATTCCATGCATCCAATCGGCTCTATCTCCACAAAGGCTTGATCAAGACTCCTTATGAAATTCTTACTGGTAACAAGCACAACCACAAGTACTTCTAGTTGTTCGGGTGTAAGTGTTTCATTCTCCAAAAGGGTGTTCGTTTATCTAAATTTGAATCTAGATATCAAGAGGGAAGATTTGTTGGTTATGCTACAAACTCTTGTGCTTACCGAGTCCTCAATAAGTCCACCAGATTCATTTAGGAGACGTGTAATGTGGGGTTTGATGAAAATAATGGATCCCAAGTGGCGCAAAGTGGTCTTTGTCATGTAGGTGATGAAATTCCTCCCCAAGCCATAAGAAGAATGCGTGTGGGACACTTCCAACCCGTTGAGGAACCCCTTGTGGGCGAAGGAGAAGGAGAATGTTCCACTCCAGTGGAACCATCACCAACCCAAGACCCACACGCTTCCTGTGACAGCCCAAGTGCTGTGCCTACCTTTTATGGCATGTAACCCTTTGTATGAACCTTGTGTCATGAGCTATGATATGAATTGCACCTTGTCATCCATGTGTTGTTTTGCATTCATGCATCATATCATCCATCATAGCATTCATCTTGCCATACCATCCTTGAGTTGTTTTCATGTGTCTTTGAATGATGTGGTTGTTATGTGTGTGACATGAGTTGTGATGTGGTTTGTTTGTGGTTGGGTCATGTGTGCAACCCCCCTTCCCTTCCCTCTCTTATTTTCATTCAAAACCCCCATCATAATGCCTTTTATTCCCATGTTATTTTCATAGCAGATTTTACTTGCAGATAAAAATGTTTAAAAATGTTCAAGAGGTAGCCCTATTCTTATTAATAATTTAGAGTGTGGTTATTTTGATGTTTGGGGTTTGTATGTTTTTGTGCCTAAATAAAACAGGGGCTGTTATTTTCAAAAGTATTAAAATTACTTGCCCAATAAATCAACTTAATATTTTTATTAAATGGTGCACTTTATTTCCTTCACCACAGTATTTTTGTTTTGCTATAAAACCTTTTAAACATGCTCTGGGGATTTGTTTTAGTGTTGCTGGTTTTTAAAATAAGTTAAAACCCCTTTTCTGTTTTTTTGTTTGAATGAGAGAGAGAGAGAGCAGTGTGGGCCTTCCCCGCGGCCCAGCCCATGCGAGGGAACGGTCACCTGCTCCCGTCCCCTCCTCCGTCAGGTTCAGTGAGGAAGCCGCGTCCGCCATCGCCTTTCCGTCGCCGTCGCCATCAGCTCGTGCCTATTTAGCCTCCCCTCGGCGGGCGTGCCCCCTCGCCTAGGGTTCCTCTGTCTCCCTCCGCCGCCGTAGCTCCCACCTCCTCCTCTGTCTCTCTCCCTTCTTGCTTCTTTTCCCCTGTGATGTAAGCATCCGAGCGAGAGTAGACAGGTTCAGTTAGTCGCCGGCGACCAGTTCATCGTCTTCATCAAGCCCAGCATCAGCCATGGCGTCCACGAGCTCGGGGGTGATCCCTGCGTTCGATCCCCACCGCTAGGAGCCCCGGAGGAGCTCTGCAGTGTCGAACTCGTCTTCGTCTTCGTCGACGACATCCATGCCGCCGTCGCCCTCTGCTTCCTCTTCGTCGTTGTCGCGTCCCTGACCCCTTCGTCGTCTCCTTCTCATTCGGCTCGTTGTTGCCTTCCCCTTGGTGAGCAGTCGGTCCCCGCAGCCTCTTCCTTCCTGTGTAGGCCGTCGTTTAGTTGCTACTGTCGTCGGTCGCCGCCGTCCGCAAGGCCGTGCCTTGGGGCGTCCCTCCTTCCTCCTCACCGCAAGGTGAGAAGGGGAATGGAACCCCTGTTTGTTCCCTCATGCGTAGGAGCAGTTGGCATCGCCAGATTCGCCGTGGTTTCGCCGGAATCACTTCCGGAGTTGCCCTGTCGCCGTTGTCATGTAGTTCAGTTTCGTCAAAGTTAGAATTGCGCGTGCGTGTGTGTACTAGAGCGCTAGAGCCCCTCCTCTGTTGTCGATCGCAGCCATAGAGAGTGGTTGGTTCGGGGAGGATGACCAACAGGTCATGGGTTCGAGCCCGAGCTTCGCCCATTTTTTTGCTGTTTTTCTGTTGCTTTGTTTTGTTTTGTTTTGTCTCTTTTGTATTCATGTGTGTATGTATGTATGTGTAGGTTTGTTCTCTTTTTTTCTTTTGCTTGTAGTGTGTATGTATGTGTCACATGGTGTGATGCATACACATGGGTGCATGTGCATGCGTGTATGCACATGTGCAAGTGCATTAGTGTGTATGTGTATATACATAAGTGTATATATGCATGTGAGTGGAGTGTGTGTGTGTGTGTGTTTGGCCACATGCATATGCTTGTGCATATCTGCCTTGTGCACATATGGAGGCATATATATATATGGATGAGAGTGTATGTGTGTGCTTAGGCATACATACATGTGTGTGTGGCATGTTATAGGTATATGTGTGTGTAGGTAGGGGTGTAGAGCATATGTGGGTGAGCACATATGCATGTGTTTTATGGTTTCTGGTATGTAAGTGGTAGTGATGTCTGTGTATCTATATGCTCTTGTATTTTGATACATGCGAGTGTGTGTGTGTGGGTGAACACCTCCTTCTTGGGGGGTATGTTCATGGTGGCTAGTGCTCATATGCCTTGGGCATATTTAGAGCATGTGTGTGTAGGGGACTAGTGGGTTTCCCCACTTGACCTACCCCTTTGTTATCATGCTTTTTAGTAGGTTTATTTGTGTTTGCCATGGTAAACTAAGATCCTAATCTGGTTGTGATCATGTTTCTTTTGTCCATCTAGTTCCATATGTCACAAATGTGAATAGGTATTAGTTTTGCTATATATGCTTGTGCCTTATTGTCTCACATTAACATATGAGTGTGACACATGATTTTGGGGTATAAAGATCCAATGAATCCATTGGAACTATCAGATTTCAGTTTTGAGAAAGTTCATAAAACTGTCATTTCTACTGAGGTGCCACTTTGTCATTTTTGCATGATTTAATCTTTGCTTGCTTTGGGGCAGGTGCCAACTAGGAAGTGCTAGTGTTTTACATCTATTATGCCATGGTATTTTTGTTTAACCTAAGAATCACCCATATGAGTGGGAACCATACTGTTAAGTAGCCAACTTAATGTTTCTGTCTCAGCATGCTAAAAACTACGAAGTCTGAGAATCTGCTGTTATTTTTATGCCATGTAGAGTGGATGGTATCTTGTGATGAGTTGTGAATTTGAGCATGCTCAGTCTTAGTTATTTGTAGTATATGTTTTCTACTACCATCCTGTTATTTTTCATGCAAATGCGTGGCGTATAACATATTTAACTACTGCTGTCAACTTGCTACTTTATTAACCCAGAGTCCAGAAAACTGTTATTTTCACTAAGTCCCAGAAAACTGTTTCATCTTCTCAACTTGATAGCTTCATGCTTATTGATCTGTGCCTCCTTTGCTCGTTGTGTAGTTGAAGAAGTTGATGCGTTTGTTATGTAGATTCTGTCAGTATCTTGTTTGTGGCTGTAGGATTCCTGTAGCTCAAGTGGTGGGGCTGTGTAAGTTGCTATGTTGCTGTTTTGTGGCAGATTGTTTGTTTATTGTTTTGTGACGTGTGGGAGCTATACTCCACGAAATGGATTGATTTTTGAGTCTATTGTGGTTGGTTTTTCATTGCCTAACCACTGGCTAGCTTGGAATGCAAGGAATTACCATGGCTTGGTTTTCTTGTGTTTTTGCCCTCGTACCTTGTCGTGAGCTTATCGTGAGAACCCTAACTCCGTTTCTTGCGTTCTTTATATGCATTTCTATCGATTTTGCATGAAGCATCCATATTTTCCATGTTCATGCATGTTTAAATAACTTAACATCAGGTTCTTTCCAGGTTCATTAATAAACAAACTTTGCATGTGAAACTTGACTAGTTTTGGATGCCATGTTAAATTCTTAGAAATGAATCATACATCATCTTGGTTGTGCATTGCACCTTGGTTGGATGTTTATTGTTGCTGTTTCTCTTGGGTAGACGCGAGTGTCAATACTGACAACGAGGACCTAGGAGAGAACTACTACGACGGTCCCGCTACTTGTTCCACTTAAGAACCAACAGGCAAGATGACCGTACCCGGATCCCGATACTATTTTCGCTTGCTAGTTTCTCGCTCTTATCGTTACAATTGCGCTACCTACCACTTGAATACCAGCCTCCTAAATGCCATGAAAGCCTCTAACCCTCCACATCCTAGCAAACCTTTGATTGGCTAAGTTAGTGCTGCTCAGCCCTCTTATAACAATCTTAGTTGCAGGTGCAGGTTGTTCCATGTGATAACATGGATTTGGATATCACAATATTTAGCTGTTATTTAATTTAATTCACATATATCTTGGTATTGGTGGAAGGCTTGGACTTTTGCTAAGTGTTTTGTTCCGTTGTTACCACCATAGATTCTTGTTACCGGTGTTATGTTTTCCATTTTTTGCGCTCCTAACACGCTCGAGGTTGTTATGGGGGAACCCTCATTTATTCGGTTGAGATTAAACTCGTCTGGCAAGACCCAACATTGGTTCTACATTTGCTTAACAACTTAATAAAATTTGCATAGGGTCTTGCAAACACGTGGATAATTAATCAACCCCCGGGCCAATGCTCCTCATGAGTGTTGGTCCAAACTAGAGCACTGTGCGGGGCCAACCTAGGGCAACTTGGGAGATTTCTATCCGGCCTCCGTACGCGTCGCTTATCCGTCATGTCCTGAGAACGAGATACGCAGCTCTTATCGGGTTCGTCGACACGTCGGGTGGTCTTGCTGGATTGGTTTTACCTTTATCGAGTGTCTTGCGTGTGGAGTCTGACTTTCTTCGGGTTTTCTTGAGGTGTTGGAGTTCCATTGGAATTACCTATGATGACCACGAGGTCCTTGGTCGAGGCTATTCCTGCAGAGTGTGGTTATTTGTGATGGACTAGTTGGAGCACCCCTGTAGGGTTAAATCTTTCGGAAAGCCGTGCCCGCGGTTATGCGGCAACTTGGATATTTGTTTAACACCCGGTTCTAGTAAACTTGAAGTAAACTCTAAATAAAATACACCAACTGTGTGAGTAACCGTGATCATCTCTGCTCGTGAACATGATCAGAGAGAGAACATGATGGGGTTATGATTGACGTAAGTAAGTGTTCAGGATCTCATAGAGATCATACTAGATTCGATCGTTCATCATAGGCCACTCATATTTATTTTCATGTTGCATAAGTTAGCCACCATCAATGCTTAGTGCTGCTGCAAACTAAACACTTACCCCAACCCAACCTTTAAGCTTGAATAGTCTCGGCACATGGGCGCTTGATTGCTAAGTCCTTGTGGCTCACAGATTACTACAACCCTCTAGGTACAGGTACAAATGAGTACATGCAGGATGATCTTACCCAGCTCAAGTGGGAATATGATGAGGAGAGAGGCAGGATGTATGTGACTTATCCAGATGAGTAGAGGACCATGGTCGTGATCTTTGGGATAGCGAGATAGTTTCATTTGCATATGTTTTATCGTTTCATTTCGTCCGTAGTTGGACCCTGTCTTCATCTTGATGATTTGAACTCTGTGTAGAATTGTAATTTAGCATGTGGCGAGTGTAAGCCAACTTGTATACTCATCTCTTCTGTAATGTATGATGCAATGATTCTATACTTGCGAATGGCATGATGCGCCTCTATTCCTTGCGAGGCCCTCGTGTCTTAAAATATATAGGCGCGCATCTTGGGCGTGACACTTCCGAAGAACAAAGTGAAGGCCCTGAATAAAGTGAACAAGATCAAGGGAAAAATCAACCTCATGATAGTGATAATGCACCAAGTGATGCTCAAGGTCAAGTTCACACCCCCGAGATAGCTCAAGATCAAGACCATGTTCAAGGTCAAGAGCAAGCTCATGACGACGATCAAGGTCATCAAGATGATGCTCCTCCACCATCCCAAAACGGTGCTACACAAACTTCCGTGGAGGAGATGTTAGAAAGACATGCCGCGAAGATAGCTGCCAAGCTTGAACATAAACAACATGTTTTGGAGAATGTTTACGGCGGCTTGAAGAGAGGGGCAACCAATAATAAACAATTAACAAACTTTTGTGCACAACATGCATTTATTTCTTGTATTGAGCCCCCTTAAGGTACAAGAAGCGCTCGAGGACTCGGAATGGATCGAAGCCATGCACAATGAACTCAACAATTTTGAGCGCAACAAAGTGTCACGGTTGGTGCCAAGACCAAAGATAACCACAATGTCATTGGAACCAAATGGATCTTCAAGAACAAGCAAGATGCAAACTGTATTGTCATTTGCAACAAGGCAAGGTTGGTGGCACAAGGCTACTCCCAAGTCGAGGGTATCGACATACGCTGAAACCTTTGCTCCTGTTGCACGTCTTGAATCTGTCCGCATGTTGCTTGCATATGCCTCTCATCATGATTTTAAATTATAACAAATGGATGTGAAGAGTGCATTTCTTAATGGTCAACTCAAGGAATTGGTTTATGTCAAGCAACCCCCAAGGTTTGAGGAT
The DNA here is from genome assembly GCA_022496015.1 of Hordeum marinum. Taxonomy (NCBI): domain Eukaryota; kingdom Viridiplantae; phylum Streptophyta; class Magnoliopsida; order Poales; family Poaceae; genus Hordeum; species Hordeum marinum. Next base: position 285,019,180 of record CM039674.1, read on the forward strand.
CCCAAGTTCCCAAATCATGTATACATTCTTGATAAGGCTCTCTATGGCCTTAAACAAGCCCCACGTGCGTGGTATGAGCACCTTACCTAGATGTTGCAAGACCATCGGTTTGAAATTGGGAAAATCGATCCCACTCTTTTCACAAAGAAGTTAAAGGGAACTTGTTCATATGCCAACTATATGTTGATGATATTACATCTGGTTCTCCTAACAAACCTTTCAATGAAGAGTTTGTTGCACTAATGACCAAAGAGTTTGAGATGTCCATGATGGGAGAATTGAAGTACTTCCTTGGATTCGAAGTCAAGCAATGAAGTCAAGGAACCTTCATCAACCAAGCTAAATATACTCAAGACATACTCAAAAGATTCAACATGAATGAGCTCAATCCGCCCAAGGCCAACACTCCTATGCCTCTCAAATGCTATCTTGACAATGATCCCAATGGTAAAGCCATGGATCAAAATGTATACCGCTCCATGATTGGATCCTTGTTTTACCTCTATGCATCTAGGCCGGATATTATGTTAAGTGTGGGAATTTGTGCATGTTTTCAATCTGCACCTAAGGAAAGCCGCTTTGTGGTGGTCAAGTGAATCTTTTGATATTTGGCTCATACCCCAAACTTTGGCTTATGGTACCTGATACGTCTCCAATGTATCAATAATTTATGAAGTATTCTTGCCATATTCACCTATGTATACAATACTTATATATGATTTTGATGCACTTTATATGATTTATTTAGAACTAACCCGGCGTGACGTTGTTTTTAGCAAAACTACCGTGGTGTTGTTATTTGTGCAGAAAATGGAAGTTCTCGGAATCACCCGAATTTTTTTGATGATTTTCTGGAACAAACAAAACATACTACGCTTCGTGGGAGGGCCAGAAGAGTCATGAGGTGGCCACCCTCCACCAGGGCCCACCAAGCACCAAACCCGTGCCATGGTGTTCAATGCCCACCTTGTGGGCCATCTCCGTGTGAAACCAACACTAAAAATTCCTATAAATATATAAACCATAAAAAATAGCCTTAGACCCCTCGTTCTGCCATTGCAAGGCCTTTGGATCGACGAAAACCAACCAGGAGAGAATACAGTACCTTGCCGGAGAGGATAGATCATCTCCGGTGGCCATCTTCATCATCCCAGCGGAGTCCACGATGAGGAGGGAGTAGTCCACCCTCGGGGCTAATACTTTGTGCCAGTATCTATGTGCTCAATCTCTCTCCTGCTCTTGTGTTCTTGAGATGGCATGATCTTGATGTATCACGGGCTTTGTTAATATAGTTGGATCATATGGTGTTTTTCCCTCTCCATCTTGTTGTGATGAATTGAGCTTTCCCTTTGAGATTTTGTTGTCCTCAGATTGAATACTTTTGTGGATTTGAGATCACTTGATGTATGTCTTGCGTGCGGATACCCGTAGTGACATTGGGGTATTCAAGTGATTCACTTGATATATGTTATGGCGTCAACTTGCGGATTCCGGTGACCTTGGGAATTTATGCATAGGGTTTGATTGCACGTTCTTGTCCTAGCTTCTCCGGTAGAAATCTTGGGGCACTCTTTGAGGTTCTTTATGTTGTATTAAGTGTTATGAATCTGAATTTTTTTATGCGTACTGTATAATTAACTCATGAATAATTGCGGTGACATTGGAGTATCTAGGTGACATTAGAGTTGGTTGTTGTGTATCATATGGTGTTATTCTAATACGAACTCTTAAATAGATCGATCGGAAAGGATAAATTGGTTATTTTAGTACAAAATCTTGGATAGATCATCCGGAAAGGATAACTTTAAGGTGGTTCTCTACCCTACAAACAATTTCTTCTTATGATATCCGCTAGATAAGAACTTTGGAGTGATTATTCATTGCACTTTGAGGGATGGTTATGTGATCCAGTAATATTAGCATTGTTGAGAGATTGCACTAGCGAAAGTACGGACCGAGTGCTTTTCGCTCACTTTTTGAGGGATCACTATAAGAGTGTCTAGAGGGGGGTGAATGGACTACTAGCAGGGAATTAAAACCTAACCTTTTCCCAAGTTAATAGGTTGGCAGATTTTAACAATTTTAGCAAGACTAGCAAGTCTATATACTCGACACATGCATGTCAACAAATATGGCAGCGGAAAGTAAAGACATTGCACAAGAAGTAAAGAGTTGAGATATGGAGATCAAATGCAACTGGAGACGCAAGGATTTTTCCCGTGGTTCCGATAGGTGGTGCTATCATATGTGCACATTTATGGAGTATTCAACCCACGCAGGGTAATGGTCGCGAGAGTCCACGAAGTAGCAACCTTGACTATTCCGTAATGGCTTCCGTCCATGAAGGACTAGCCTCACTATGGGTAGATCTTCACGAAGTAGGCGATCTCCTTGCCCGTACAAACTTCTTGGTTCACTCCACAACACGAAGTAGGTGGCTCCCAAGGGACACCTAACCGATCTAGGATGCACCACCCTCCAAAAGGTAATAGGCTCGTTAATGTCGATGAACTCCTTGCTCTTGTGCTTCAAGATGTTAGAATCCTCAACACACAATCACTCTCTCACATATATGGCTTGGTAGAAGAGATGGGATTGGTGGAAAGAAACTTGGGGAGGCTAAAAATCAAGATCCATATGGTTGGAGTGGAAGATCTTGACCTCAACACAAGGGTAGGTGGTTCTCTCTTAGAAAACTGGATGGGGCAAGTATGGTATAGTTCTGAGTGCTTCACTTTCGAGTGAGTGGTGGTGGAGGGGTATATATATGCATCTCCAAAAATCCAACCGTTACACACAGTAAGTCGGACTCAGTGGAACCGATGTGTGAATCTCGGTTGTATCGAAGTGACTTAAAGTTAGCAAATTTTGAATCTCAGTGAGACCGATATAGGAATCTAGGTTGCACCGATAAGGTGACCAACGGTCAAAATGTCCAATCTCAGTGATGCCGATTCGATAATCTCACAAGGACCGAAACTGTGAACTTGCATAACAGAAAGTTGGCAGCCCAACTCGATGGCACCGAATGCAGTATCGGTTGCACCGAAAATCTAGGGTTTGGCTGAGTCTGTCTAGGGTTTGGAATCGGTGGCACCAAGTTTAGAATGTTGGTTGCACCGATTTTGAGTATTTGGTTTGGACAGACTTTGGTGGGAGAGTTTGTGGGTGTTTTTGGTGACTATCACTTGTGCACGTATGAGCATTTTGTTCACCAACAAAACCTTACCCACTTTTAATAGTATTGGCTTTGCTATGGACTCAAAGCTATTTCTTACAAATGTAAAATGTAGAGTCGTCTTGCTTGAAGCTTGGCCAACCTATTTCTTTGCATCTTGGGGTATCTCCACAAACCTTTTGCCAACCAAACTCTACATGGACTATTATCTGAAATACACTAGATAAAAGTATTAGTCCAAGAGACAATGTATGTTGTCATGAATTATAAAAATCACCAAGGGAGCATGTTGTGCTTTCACTTTTGTCACTTGCTAACTTGTTGTTGTATATTTTAATATTACAAAAATCAATATCTACTATCAGTACTACACTTGTATCACCATCTCTTCGCCGAACTGGTGGACCTATACAATTTGCCATTGTATTGGGTGTGTTGGGGACACAAGAGATTCCTTGTATTTGATTGCAGGGTTGTTTGAGAGAGACCATCTTCATCCTACACCTCCCACGGATTTATAAACCTTAGGTCATCCACTTGAGGAAAAATTGCTACTGTCCTACAAAACGCTATGCTTGGAGGCCCAACACGAGTCTACAAGAATAAAGTTGCGTAGTAGACATCAAGATCCTTTCTAGCGCCGTCACATTGGAGATGAGTGCTTGAAGGCATATCTTTATATCTTTCAATCAAATCTTTTAGTTTCTTGTTTTTCGCTAGTTTTGTTTTATAAAGGAAAACTACAAAAAATGGATTTTAGGTTCCATCAATTATTTCATCTTTTTAATATCCTTCGTGAAAATGATGGAAAGAAAAATTGTTCTCAATTGGTAGAGGAAGAATTTATGAAAATACTTGATGAGAATTCCTTGAATGATGAGCATGATATAAATATTCTTAGTATTAATTCTATGAATATGCAAGATACTAATGATGATTGCACTATTTATGATAAAATTGTTTCTTATAAGCATGTCAATTTTTGTGGAGTGCATAAAGTTTGTGTAGACGTGCCTTATATGGAGGATATATTTTGTAAGAATCATAATCATGATAGAACCATTTTTTTGCTAAAATTGATAGATGAACTTGCTACAAAATTATGCTCTCTTTGTCCTATTACTTGTGAACTTTGCAATAATGTTGGTCATCTTAATTTCCAATCCAAACTTTTTCATGATCAAATCATGGCCTAATATTGTAATGACTTGATCACCCTTCAAATTTATAATGAGCTTTCTCTATTTTTGGGGAGTGAATAATTGACAGATAAAATAGTTGGTTTGAAGTATTCATTCTCATGGACGACATTGAAACTAAACTAAAGAATATCTATATGTTTTGCATGGTAAATTGCAATTAGAATGCTTATATTGCCAACTATAGAAAGATGGGAAAAGTAATAGAATATAAAATGAATACTAATGAAAGGTAAAAGATTTCCACTTTCTCTCATATTGTCTCTCATGATGTAATAGTTGAAGAAGAGGAGCTCCCTATTCAACCAATCTCATCAATAAGAAGCTCAAAAATAATAATTAAACCCACACATGATATGGTGAAGAAGAACAAAAGAAGAAAGAGTAAAGGTAAAAAGGTTATATCTCCCAAATGATGTTGCTCCTACTATTGTTGTGCCTCACGAGGATGAATCAAAAATAATTGTGGAAGAGGATACACTTGATGATGATTTTGTTATGCCTACTGCTTGTTTTGGTGGCTATGATTGGGAAGATAATGATACTTGTTATAATCTTGAAAATCTTTTTGGCACCAACTTGGTAAATTATGATGATAATAGTTGTTATACTACTGGTGTTATTCATACTATTCATGATGAGAGTAATTATGCTTATGATATGTCAAGCCACAAGCTTGGGAATGCTATGGTTGATGAGAATGACATGTTTGAGAATTTATTTGATGCAATTAATGTTTGTCCCAAGCTTGGGGATGCTATGCTTAATGAATATGATCTTTTTAGTTCCCCTACTTTGAATGATCAAATTTGTTATGATGATTGCATGCCTCCGATTTATGATGATTGCGATATCTATGAAAGTGGGTTCGGAAGAGTGTCAACTTTAGATAATTACTATCCCACTATTTTGGAGGGTGTTGAATTTTATTCTAATGATAAAAGTGGATTTGGAGAGGTCATGACTTTATTTAGTAATGATTCCACTATTTCGGAAGAGGTTTCACTCGACTATGATGAGAACAAAGTTTTAACTTATGATGTTTATTGTGATGATACTTATGTTATAGAAAGTAGTGATGATTATTGTCACAATTTTTAATATCCTTTTAATGTACATTACTCTTTTAATGTTGAAACAATTTATAGTATTCGAGTCTCATTTGATGCTTTCACTATTATGAATGAGATGAAATTTTCTTATGTGGGCAGTCTATGCTTGTGAATCATGAAAAGAATGTTGTATGCGATAGTTATATTGCTGAATTCCTTCATGACGCTACTGAAAACTATTATGAGGGAGGAACTTATGCTTGTAGGAATTGCAATAATACTAAGTTCCCTCTCTATGTGTTCAAATTTTTGAAGATATGGTTGTTTTGCCTTCCTATGCTAGTTGATTCTTGATCCCATGAATTGTTTGCACGCAAAATCCCTATGCATAGGAAGTGGGTTAGACTTGAACGTGCTTTGACATGATATTCATGATGCTCTCTTGCATGTTTCAATTACTACTTTTTATGTGAGCATCATTGAAATCATGCCAAGCTAAAAGTCTTTAAAGAAAAGCGCTTGTTGGGAGACAACCCAAAACTTTTTATTTCTGTTATTGAGTGTTCACATGATTAAGCTACTGTAGTAATCATGTTTCTTGTCTTTTATTTCAATAAAGTGCCAAGTAAAGCCTTTGGGATGACTCACAAGATGAGTAGAATTGCTGCCGAACCAAAACAAAAACTTTTGACTCCAGTACAGGAATTTAAATTTTTTTACTGGAGCGTGATAATGATCTGAAATTTTTACAAAATCTTGATATGCAAATTATTCAGGTTTTCCTAATTTTTCAGAATTTTAAGAGACGGGGAAGTATGGTGGTCATTCATATATTCACAGACTATTATGGTTTTGACAGATTCTGTTTTGCATGCATAGTTTGCTTGTTTCAAGTGTTTCCATAGCTTATATGTGGTAATATAAATTGTGGGAATGCTAGAATATAGAGGTATTATGTGAGAACAATTATGAACCTTGTCTTGATAGTACCTAAGTGAATGATCTATATTTACTACACTAACCCATCTCACGAAGTTCTGTTAAGTTTTGGGTGATTGAAGTTTTCAAGTTTTGGGTGAGATACTGTTGGGGATATAACCCCATGGTTAGACCCGCCCTGAGGGCTCCGGGTCATACCTAGCGGCTCATACACCAGCCCAAGAGTGATCCGTGGAGACTTAATGCCCAAGATGCTTGGCGGCTTGACAGGATGGGCCGGCAGGTGGCCCGGATGAAGAAGACCCGAGCGTGTAAGCCGCCCGGGGACAACTTGGTCAGGAAAGGAAAGAGAAGATAGAGGTAGACTCGGACGTGTAATGAGAGTCGGTTACAACTTGTATGATCCGTGGTTTTGACCTCCTATATAAAGGCAAGACCCAGGGCAACTTAGAGATCAGGTTATCGAGAACTAGGTCAAGCAATAGCTCCCTGGTAACCGATACATCAAGAAATACAAGCACAAAGCAGGACGTAGGCTATTACCTCGACTTGAGGGGCCGAACCTGGGTAAACCCATGTCCTTCATCCCAATCAACCCCTTTGAGTCCATCACATTAGCAATGGCCTCAAACCCAAGTCCGTTCACTCGGACATCTGCCGTGATAAAACCATGATAGTTGGCGCCCACCATGGGGCTCGCGCTCGGTGGTGTTGAGTTGTCAAAGGGCTCTCTCCCAGGGCTCGAGGGATACGTGGTCGGAAGGATGATCAAGAGTCGTTGTGGCCGGCTCTACATCGACACCACCGACTGGGGGCTTGATGCCGACTCTGTGGAGTATGGATTCCGCGTTCCTTTCAGAGGGATTCACGTTTTCATCGGAAGGACCGACGGATCTACACCCGGGCCGGACATCTGCACCAACATCATCGAGTCGGCTCGACGTGCGCAACCCGCCCATGATGTGCGGCCCGCCCGTGTTAATTTGGGCCGGAGGCACGTCTTCATCGGTATGGATCTCGACGCTTCCGGGTCGCAGGAAACTCTTGTCTATTCAGAAGACGAGTCTTCGAGCGGAGAGACAAATTCAATTTACCAGCTTCGCAACGGCGGGCTCAGGGGCTATGATGAGTTGTTCCTTTAGTCAGATCATTCTGAGTTGGACGCTCTTGGCCCGCTGGCTCATGCTGCCGTGTTCATGGCGGGGTCAACCCCACGCACGAGCAGTACAGCCGCGGGAGCGGCAACCTCAGGCGCTGACCCGCCGCCGGCGGCTCAAGTTTTTCTGGATTTGATGAACGAGCTCGCGGCCCTGATGGCCACTGTAGTTACACCAGATAATCAGACTTCCCAGAACTTTGAGATTGTGAAGTTCAAGGACCGGATGGCGGAGGAGCAGCAGAGGATAGCTGAGCTGAAAGTCCAGATGGAGGAAGAGGCAAAACGTATTAAAATGGGTGCCTTCCGCCTTGGGCTGGAACAGCAATCGGCGGTTGCGGTACATCGGAGGAGGCATCAATCCCGCTTGACAGAACGATATGAGGCTAGGAACCTCTTCAACACACCAGGAACAGGACGAGCCGCGGACGCACCTGGAAGCCGCCCGGTGGCTCGACTGACGTCTCACCTGGCCCAATGAAGCCAGGCCTCACCGGAGGTTTTTCCAACACCGGCGGGTCATTATTCTAACCCGGCAGAGAACATGGTAGCGGCAGCCACCCAACTTGAAACGATTCCTGTTCCGGATGAAGCGCCTTTTGGATACCTACGGACGGCGATGGCCTAGTAGGATAAGTACACTCACCGCCGGAGCCGTGTTCATTCAACCCCTCTCCCCAGCCAGAGCTTTAGCCGGCGCTATGAGTCGCCAGCGGTTTCCAGCAGCGACCGGTAGAGAGGACCTCTAGGGGACGATTCGGCGGCTCTAGATGCCCAAGCGCTCATGAACCGGGCAAGAAACCAGCAACAGGCGGCCGCCTTAGCCAAGGCGGCTCACCAAGAGCCCACGCCCTCTGTATCAGTAGGGGCTGGAATAACTGCCAAGGCCATGGGAGTGCCATGTTTATCGCCGGCTCTACGAAGTGAACGGTTGCCGAATGGTTTCAAAGGACCTCGCAAGGTTCCGAATTACACTGCTGATTTGCCTCCGAAGGCCTGGGTCGAAAGTTATGAACTGGCTGTGGAGATGCTAGATGTTAGTGAGGCGGTGTGTGCTATGTACTTTATCATGATGCTTGAAGGTCCGGCTCACACATGGTTAAAGGGGTTACCTCCCAATACCATCAATTCATGGGCTGAGTTAAGGGCAAGGTTCATCAAAAAATTTCAAGGGACTTGCAAACAGCCTATGACCATCGTGGATCTTGATCATTGCGTCTAGCAGGAGGGTGAGTCGGCTCATCATTGGGTCCGACGGGTGTCAACCATCGTCCATTCGTTTGAGCAGATCACAGCAACCCAGGCCGTGCTCATCTTAGAGAAGAACTGTCATTTCGCTCCGTTGAAGCAGAAACTTGGCCGGCTCAAGCGTACTTGTCAGGATATGGGAGAGCTCCTGACGGATCTCACAAAGTACGCCGACTCTGATAACACGAAGGACCCAGGCTCTAATGAGGAGAAGGTTAGTCAAGGTAAGAAGAACAATCAAGGAAAAGGTGTGGTTAACAATGGTAACCAGAACAAGCGGAAGAACCCCGATGGCAGATCGGAACTAGTAGCCAATGCAAGTACCGGCCAGAATCCTCCTAAGGGCAATGGGAAGTTCAGACCACCTTTTAATAAGAACAGGACTCCCTTCAATTTGAAGGAGGCACTTAAGAAGCCCTGTCCAGAACACAGCCAGCCCGACAAAGCTTCGTCGCACGCATGGGGTGATTGCCACATTATGCAGAAGTTAAAGAACTACTACACGCAACCCAACAACCAGGGCGGTGGTCTGCCCGGCGGCTCAGACCAGGCGGATCAGCAACCGGATTTGTATCTGGCGGCTCAGGGTCTGGTCATCATGGTCAAGGTAATCAAGGAGGGCATCCGCAACACTCTAGTAACAACAACCAACAGCATGATAATCAATCCGGGTATCAAAGTAATCCGAAGCAGCTCAGCTCAGGCCAGCATCACGTTTTCATGACGAGCCTTAACAAGCGGGATCAGAAATTACGCAAGCGAGCGGTCCATGCGGCTACACCGGCTCTACCGCAGTACTTAAAGTGGTCTGAATATAACATAACATGGATCCGGGAAGATCACCCGCCGCGTGTTCATGACCCGGGGCGGCTAGCTTTGGTGGTTGCCCCCCAAGTGGGAGGTTATATGTTGAACAAGGTGCTTATGGACGAAGGCAGTAGTATCAACATCCTCTATTATGACACCTTCCGGCGGATGAAGTTGCTTGACAAGGATCTTAAGCCCTCATCCACCGTTTTTCATGGTGTGGTGCCAGGCAAGTCGGCCTATCCGGTGGGCATGATTTCTTTGGAGGTTGCCTTTGGTGATGAATATAACTATAGGGTGGAGTCCATGTGGTTTGAAGTGGTCAAGATCAAGAGCCCTAACCATGCGTTGTTTTGGCGGCTGGTTTATGCTAAGTTCATGGCTAGGCCCTACTATGTATACTTACAGCTCAAGATGCCCGGGTTAAAGGGAACAATTACTGTTCATGGTGATCGGAATACGATTATTGAGTGCGAGGAAGGAGACGCGGCTTATGCAGAGTCCAGTTGCGCTCAGGAGGAGCTTAAATTTTATAAGGAGAATGTTGATCCGGAGGTTAGGACGCCGCTGAAAAATCCCACAACGGAGGTTGAACCACCCCTTAAGTTTTCGGCAGATGATACCAAGGCAATAGACTTCACTCCCGGCGACTCATCCAAACAGTTCATCATTGGGGCTCATATGGATCCCAAATAGGAAAGCACGCTCATCGAATTCATCCATGAGAATCGGGACATCTTTGCATGGAAACCTCGTGACATGCCGGGTGTTCTGAGAGAGTTCGCTGAGCACAATCTTAATGTAGATCCTAAGTTTAAACCCATGAAGCAGTTTCTATGGCGGTTCAATGAGGAGAGGTGCAAGACCATTGGGGAAGAGGTCGCCCGGCTCTTAGCAGCAGGTTTCATCATCGAGGTCTTTCACCCGGAGTGGCTTGCTAACCCAGTGCTGGTGCTCAAAAAGAACGGCACGTGGCGGATGTGTGTGGATTACACGGACCTTAACAAGGCTTGTCTAGCTGATCCCTTTGCTCTCCCGCGTATTGATCAGATAATTGATGCTACGGCAGGTTGCGAAAGCCTGTGCTTCCTGGATGCCTATTCAGGATATCATCAGATCAAAATGGCAGTTAAGGACCAAGAGAAAACGGCTTTTATTACGCCTTTTGGATCCTTCTATTATGTATCCATGCCTTTCGGGCTCAAGAGTGCCCAAGCAACTTATCAGCGCTGTGTACAGAATTGTCTTCACGGTCAGATCGGGCGCAACGTTTATGCTTACGTAGATGATATTGTGATCAAATCAAGGAAGAAGGAGACCCTTTTGGAAGACTTAAGGGAAACTTTTGACAACCTCTGGGTCTATAAGATGATGCTTAACCTGGCCAAATGCGTCTTTGGTGTTCTGGCTCATAAGCTCTTGGGATTTCTTGTTTCTGAGCGTGGCATAGAGGCTAAACCGGATAAAATCAAGGCTATCACCTCTCTGGCAGAGCCGGTCTGTGTTAATGATGTCCAATGCCTGGCGGGGTGAATCGCTACGTTAAGACGGTTCATAATCCACCTCGGTGAGAAAGCAATTCCTCTATATCAGATGATGAAAAAGACAGACAATTTTGTCTGGAGTACGGCGGCGGGTGAAACATCGGAGGCACTCAAGAAACAGCTCACTGAGCTGCTGGTGTTGGAGGCTCCGGATGAGAACGAACCTTTGCTCCTATACGTGGCGGCTAACAACTGGGCAGTCAGCGCCGCAATTGTGGTCGAGCGCAAGGAAGATGGAAAGGAGTATCCGGTTCAAAGGCAGGTTTATTATATCAGTGAGGTCCTGACTGAATCCAAACAGAGATATCCACATTGGCAGAAGCTGGTGTATGGGGTGTTCATGGCCAATCACAAGTTAAAGCACTATTTCTTAGGGCACCCGATCACTATGGTCAGCTCTGCTCCGTTGGGGGACATAATTCAGAACAGAGAAGCCACTAGCAGGATTGCTAAGTGGGCGTTGGAGCTGGGACCTCTTACTCTAACATATGTGCCTCGTACGGCCATCAAATCCCAGACCCTTGTGGATTTTATAAACGATTGGACAGAGTGTCAAGCTCCTGAGGAAAAGCCGGATAACACATACTGGACTATACATTTTGATGGATCCAAGCAGCTGGAAGGATCAGGAGCAGGAGTTGTTTTGACATCTCCCAAAGTTGATAAATTTTGTTATGTGCTCCGGCTGATGTTCCCTTGCACGAACAATGCAGCTGAGTATGAGGCTCTGCTTCATGGTCTCAGAGTAGCCAAGGAGATGAATTTAAGCCGGGTAAGGTGTTTGGGCGACTCAGATCTTGTGGCTCAACAAGTTTCAGGCACGTGGGATTCCAGGGACCCATGGATGGTGGCTTATCGACAGGCGGTGGATGTCATTGCTGGTCACTTCAAAGGTTATCAGGTAGATCACATTGATCGTCGCAGGAATGAGGCAGTTGGTGCCTTATCACGGTAAGGCTCTTAGCGAAAGCCGGTGCCGCCCAATATCTTTTTACACGTTTTATATCACCCAACTATCAAGTTGCCTTCAGAGGAAGATTTGGCTGTCCCTGACCTGGAGGGGCAATTGGTGGCAGCTCTCCATGCTATTCCGGATTGGACTGTGCCTTACCTGGCCTATTTGACTCGGGGCGAATTACCTGATGATGAAAATCTAGCCAGACAGATCACCCGGCGGTCTAAGTCGATGACAATAGTTAATGGTGAGTTACACAAGTCCAGCGTTATCGGGGGTTTTCAGCATTGTGTCTCACTAGAGGAAGGTCAGGAAATTTTGAATGAAATTCATGCTGGAGATTGTAGACATCATGCCAGCTCAAAATCTTTGGTAGCTATGGCGTTCCGACACAGTTTCTTCTGGTTCACAACTCACAAAGACGTAGTGGATCTGGTCCGCAAGTGTGACGGCTGTCAAAAATTCGGCTAGCGTGCTCATGTTCTAGCTCAAGAGTTGCGCATGATACCAATTACTTGGCCATTTGCAGTCTGGGGGCTTGATATGCTAGGACCTTTCAAGAGATCCAACGATAAGAAAACACACCTCCTGGTGGCAGTGGATAAATTCACCAAATGGGTAGAGGCTAAGCCGATCAGCAAGTGTGATGCGGCTATGGCAGTTTAGTTTGTTAGAAAGCTAATCTACCGTTTTGGTTACCCCCACAGCATCATCACTCACAATGGCACAAGTTTGTCCAAGGGAGCTATGAATTTTTTTTGCGACGAAGAGCACATCCGGCTTGATGTTTCAGCAGTTGCTCATCCGCAGTCCAATGGTCAGGCGGAGCGTGCCAATCAAGAAATCTTGAGGGGTATCAAGCCACGACTCATGGTTCCTTTACAACGAACAGCCGATTGTTGGGTAGAAGAGCTGCCCTCCGTCTTATGGAGTATCAAAACCACCCCCAACAGATCCACTGGGTATACACCTTGCTTCATGGTTTACGGTGCCGAGGCCGTGTTGCCAAGTGACATCTTCCATGACTCGCCACGAGTGGCGGCATACGTTGAGACGGACAATGAGACGGCACGTCAGGACGTGTTCGATGCTTTGGAGGAGGAACGAGAGCTGGTGGCTGCCCGTTCGGCGATTTATCAACAAGACCTGCGCCACTATCATAGCCGCAGGGTTAAGACCCGGACGTTTTAAGAGGGCGACTTAGTTCTACGGCTAATTCATGACCAGAAAGATATGCATAAATTATCTCCTCCGTGGGAAGGGCCTTTTGTGGTCAACCGAAATCTGAACAACGGGTCGTATTACCTCATTGACATCCAGGACAACTCAAATACTTCGGGTCAGGAGACCCGCCCGCCGTGGAACATAGCGCATCCGTGGCCTTATTACACTTAAGGATGTTGAGAATCCTCATTGTACATTATCATTGTACATATCATATTTATATATAAATAAAATAACATCCCTGCAAGTCGGGGCCTCTGCCACATCGCACATCTTCATCGATGCAAATACATTGGCTGTCGAAGGGGCTTCTTATCTTCGGGTATCGCTTATCTCACCCTAACAACGGCTTTATGCCATTCCAGTTGACATGTCAGCTGCGGCTGTCGAAGGGGGCTTCTTACCTTCGGGTACCACTTATCTCACCCTAAAAGTTGGCTTTATGCCATTTCCGGTTAACATGTTAACTGCGGTTGTAGAAGGGGGCATCTTACCTTCGGGTATCGCTTATCTCACCCTAACAACCAGCTTTATGCCATTCCAATTGACATGTCAGCTGCGGCTGTCGAAGGGGGCTTCTCACCGACAGGTGCGCTTATCTCACCCTAATAGCCGTCTTTATGCCATTTCCGGTTAACATGTTAATCGTGGTTGTCGAAGGGGGCTTCTTACCGACAGGTTCGCTTATCTCACCCTAACAACCGGCTTTATGCCATTCCAGTTGACATGTCAGCTGCGATTGTCGAAGGGGGCTTCTTACCCTTGGGTATCACTTATCTCACCCTAACAGCCGGCTTTATGCCATTTCTAGTTAATATGTTATCTGCGGTTGTCAAAGGGGGCTTCTTGCCTTCGGGTATCGCTTATCTCACCCTAACAACCGTCGTTCATGCCAAAAATGTTGACAAGTCAACATTGGCTGTCAAGGGGGCTTCTTACCTTCGGGTATCGCTTATCTCACCCTAACAGCTGGCTTTATGCAACTCTGGTTAACATGTTCGCCGCGGTTGTCGAAGGGGGCTTCCCACCTTCGGGTGTAGCTTATCTATCCCTAACAACCGGCATTTGTGCCAAAAATGTTGACAAGTAAACATAACCATACAGGGGGCTTCTTGCCCTACGGGTGAAGCTTATCAAACCTTCTCGGCCGGCTCATGAGCCAAGCAGCGGTCTCTGTCAGCATGTTAGGAAGGCACAACATCTTCGGGTTGCGCTTTTAAGACGCCCTGCTAACTATGTAAAGGTACATCTATGAATGCTAGAGATTAATCCGGTAAGGCATGCATGGCGAATGACAAGGAAAATGTCACATATCTATTTTAAAGCCGGACTTTCATATCTACGAGATGGCACTAACTCAAGAACGACGAAAGTTGTTACTAGTCTATTACAAATGCTCTCTGTGGAGCCCAAAAGTGTCATCAAGTTTTTTACATCACCCACGGCGGGTCATGGAGAGCCAGCTATTACAAGTTTTCTACAAAGCAATCAGCTGGCTGGCGGGTCATATTGCTCCTGCTCTTCGGTTGTCTTGATCTGGAGATTATCCAAGTAGCGATTGTAGTCAGTTAAAGCGGCAAAATTTCCTTCTTCAAAGAAGGGGGACGGATCAAGGTCAGAAGCGAAGAGAGTATTACTATGAGCGGGTGTCAGATCCTGGCACTCAAAGAGCGTACCACGGATCCTCTTTTGATCAGCACTGTAAGCCGCCTAGTAAGTCGCCAAGTTGACCTCTTCTGCTAAGATGGAGGCTAGGACTTTGGAATATTTTATGCACTGAGCATAGTCAGCGTTAGTGAACTCAGAGACGTCGTCCTTCTTGGAGGGAAACCCATCCATCATCTCAGCCGGAGTAAGTTCTAGGGTGAAAGCCAATGCTCGGCTTATGGCCGCAATCACGCCCTGGCGGGCGGCTGATTTCTTTAGCTCCACAATCTGTTTGGGCATCGTTGACAGGAGCTCCAAGACACTTTTGAGAGCCACAGGAATGTTTTCTTTATACTGCACAACTTTGATTGTGCATACTGCGCCACAGTAGAGTTGCTCTATCAAGGTATATATGGCCTTCAAAGGCAGCAGACTGTCGGAGGCAAGTTGACAGCTCCTAGGGCCTGCATGAGACGGAGGCCTCGTTATGAGTCGCCAACACAAGTCTAAAAATCCAGATCAAGCCAAGCTATTAAAAACATACCAAAGAGGGCGGCTGCCATCCTCGTGATGTGGCGCTTTAAAGACTGCAGCTCATCAGATACGATCATGAGTTGATGATCAGGATCATCCACCCGTTTAGTCAATGTAGCTTTTTCATCGTTGGCAGATTCCTTGAATGTGGTGAAGTCAGCTTTGATCTTAGCTAACTCTTCGGTAAGGAGCTGGCATGTCTCGTCAGCTTTAATCCGGGCGGCTTCCTGAGTAGCTAAGTTGGCTTTTAAGCCGGCCAATTCTGACCCGGCCTCGGTTAAAGATTCCTATGGCATATCAAAATATGGAGTACATAAGCAAGTCTCAAACAAATTGCAAGCAATATGCCTGACACTTGGGGGCTAATGTCTATTTTCAAGATAGTTCCGACTCAACTTCGACAAGATTGACCCGGAACTTGGGGGCTACAAATTGGTTTTCTAAGGAGGTTCAACATGAAAGTCCCGGCTCAACTTTGGAAAAGATTAAGCCGACCCTTGGGGGCTGCAGTTGGTTCTGTTAACTATCTTCTAGGAAGTCCTAACTCAACTTTGGAAAATATTAAGCCGGCCCTTGGGGGTTACGATTGGCTCTGTTAAACTATCTTCTACAAAGTCCCGACTCAACTTTGGAAAAGATTGAGCCGGCCCTTGGGGGCTAACATTGGCTCTGCTGTTTATTTTTTAGGAAGTTCCGGGTCAAAATTTTCAGTTATTGAGCCGCCCCTTGGGGGCTAGGGTAATGATTTGAGATCAAGGCTAAGTAAATTGAGGCCTACATATTACATATGTCTACTTCTGCTAAGATGGAAGAGCCGGATTATTATCAGTCAATATTAACCCGGCCCTTGGGGGCTACGTAGGGGTATAAGGAGGAAAAAAGAATACCTCATATTTTGGACAGTTGGTTCATGTAGCCAGCATGAAGTTCGTCAACTGCGATCTTCTCCAAAGCAGGGAGTTCAAACTCAAGCTTCCTGGAAGCTTCAGCTGTCTCACTATGCTTGGTTAGCACATGAGGAGAAGGAGAGTACAAGCTGGCACCAGTAATCTCGATGTCCAGAGCAGTGGTGTCATCAGCAGGCTTGGCAAGGCTCGGCGGCTTGGAAAGGTCCCTTTGCGGGCTGTCAAGAATAATATCATCAGCTGCCGGCTCTGCAGAAGTCGCTGGGGGTCCGGCTTAGCAAGCTCATGTTCTTGAGCAGCAGGGCCAGGGGAGGACTTGTTGGTTTTCCTCCACTTAGCTTGAGCCCTAGAAAAGACATGAAGGCCAAAATTTAAGGGTTACAACCGCCGAAGAGCCGGATGTAAAGGCTACAAAATGCTTACAGCGGATTAATCTTTGGAGGTGGAAGAGCGGTGGCCGTAGAGTCGCCGGATGAAGGTGATCCCTGAGACATAGTTCAGATGATATAAGGCAGTGTTGAGATTATAAAGGGATAATACCTCTGCGGGGCGTTTCTTCTGAGCCGGGGAGTTAGGCAACCGTACATGAGATCAGTAGAGCCGGCGCTCCGGGTCTGACGGTAGTCGACCCTCCGTTGCTTTTTCAAAAGAAATTGAGGATCCAAATGAGCAAGAGGATGAGAAAGGGGAACTTTTCGAACAACTCGCCATATCTTCTGGGGTACAAAACATTCTGAGTTGGATGAAATATAAGTTACCTCAGGAGCATTGGCGTGGCTCGTCTCTACCTCGTCCTGCGAATAAGTTGTTATCAGTAAGGTGAATAATGAGGTTACAGAAAATAGTCAAACTATACCTCTGAGCCGGATGATTCCGGCGGGTCAAACCATTCCTCCTGTGGGGTGGTCTTCTTAGTTCTCTTGGACGGGGCCTTCTTCTTGCTTTTCTTTAGAGGAGGAACATACTTTTTTTTCCAGAAGTTAGAGTCAGCCTAAAAAGGTAAGCCTGTTAATAGCAATGAATTGACAAGTCATAACTACGCAAAAAGAAGAGACGATGAAGAGTCCCTTACGTCTGGGGCCGGATTAACGGCACTGAATGGCGCCAGCCCAATAGCGCTGCAAGCTCCTGACGTCTCATGAACAAGACTCCGGATGACAGTGGTAATATTCTCTTCGGTTAAAGTTGTCTGGCTGAAGCATAGTGAACCATCATACTTGCCAGGGTACTCGCACATGAGGCGGCTTCTCAGGCTCAAAGGCATAATTCTCCAGGAGATCCAGTAGCGGATCAACTCCAAACCCGTTAATCCATTGGCCATGAGGGCTCTAATCTTGGCGTGAGCTAGCTCGTGCCTTGCACATTCAGAAGTTGATAGCCAGCTAGGAAGCTCAGAAGTTGTCTTGAGCCGGGCAGGGCGATAACCCGACAGCGGATGTTCACCCTCCGGGGAAGTATCCTTGCAGTAGAACCAAGTCTTATTCCAATCCTTTGGATGACTCGGCATTGGTACAGCCGGAAAGGTAATATGCCGGCGCCTCTGAATGGAAATTGCACCAAGTTCTAAGCTCGGGCCGTCCTTTACTTTAGTTTACCGGTTCGCAAAAAAGAATTCTCGATAGAGACCTACAGACGACTGAGTCTATAGATATACCTCGCTGAGCACTTGGAAGTTGCAGATGTTTGAGACGGAGTTGCGGCAAGGTCTTGAGGATGCAGCTTATAGAAATGAAGGATGTCCCGGAAGAATTTTTAGCCAGGGGGTACGAATCCACGTTCAATATGATCCGAAAAACAACTACCTCGCCCTCCTGAGGAATGGGCCTCAGTTCATTACCCGGAACCCGCCAATGGATGACCTCTTTGGTAGGATGGGTGCCCGCAAGTACAAAGTCCATCAGAAACTCTTCGGTAATACATGAACCGACCCAGTTGCCGGACTTAGATGCGCGAGACATGGCGGCAGTTTTTAACTGTACAAGGTAACCATATATGGCGAGTCAATAAAATTTCGAATAAATATGGGCGGCTTAAAAAGCTTAAGACCTTAAGGATGAGACGCCAAGATCCGACTGGTGAGAGATGGAACGGCATGGCGGATCAATATAACGAAAGGATAGAGTGAAATTTGGCTAAGTTCTGGAAACAGGTTTCGCAAAGTGGTGCTATGGGTACGGATCTATCAAACAAAATAAATGTCTTTATTTCCAGACCTAGCAATGAACTGGTGAAAACAGAGAAAGTATGAAAATGACGGGCGGAGCCGTGGTGAATCTAAACAGCATCAGTGTCGACCTCCTACCTAGCGGCGCCATGGGGACAGGTTACGGTTCAGGACTTATGAACTAAACATGGCTAGCATTGACGGAACCCGAGTTCTAAAATAGCGGAGGCAGAGCTCCATGAAAACCCTACCGGAACGGTTGCGGATCTAAGGGGAGAAGGACTCACTGGTGATGGCGCGATGAAGGCAGAGGATACTCTAGATCGCATCAGGTTGATGCAGCGGCCCTGTCGATGGCGAGGAGGAGACGACGCCGGAGCAGGAGGTGCTAGAAACGGAGGCGTCTGGAGGAAGGAGATGATAGAGAGAGCGGGAGAAGGAAAATGCCTCCCCGAGCGATCCTATTTAATAGGGAAACGGCGGAATGGGCGCGAAAAACCACTTGACGGATGTCGTTTAACCGAGGCGGATGCCTCGATCTTCGGGCTATTCATTTAATAAGAAGATTCGTTGCGTACAGTAGAGGAACTTTTTTGCCGATTTGGCATGACGTCATGGCGGGTCATTTCCGAGCGACTCGCCGAAGAGTAAGAAGAAAGGCTGAAGTGAGCAAGCTGAAATCAACCTGGGGCCTAATGTTGGGGATATAACCCCACGGTGAGACCCGCCCTGAGGGCTCCGGGTCGTACCTGGCGGCTCGCACACCAGCCCAAGAGTGAGCCGTGGAGACTTAAGGCCCAATATGCTTGGCGGCTTGATAGGATGGGCTGGCAGGTGGCCCGGATGAAGAAGACCCGGGCGTGTAGGCCGCCCGGGGACAACTTGGTCAGGAAAGGCAAGAGAAGATAGAGGTAGACTCGGACCTGTAATGACAGTCGGTTACAACTTGTATGATCCGTGGTCTTGACCTCCTATATAAAGGCAAGACCCGGGGCAACTTAGAGATCAGGTTATCGAGAACTAGGTCAAGCAATAGCTCCCTGGTAACCGATACATCAAGCAATACAAGCACAAAGCAGGACGTAGACTATTACCTCGACTTAAGGGGCCGAACCTGGGTAAACCCGTGTCCTTCGTCCCAATCAACCCCTTTGAGTCCATCACGTTAGCAATGGCCTCGAACCCAAGTCCGTTCACCCAGACATCTGCCATGATAACACCATGACAGATACCTATATCAGATGAACAAGGAGAAGCAAGTACATAAGCTTGGGTATGACCAAGGCACCCCCAAGGTAATATCAAAGGAAGACTCAAGCGTCTAAGCTTGGGTATGCCCAGGATGGCATCCCCTCTTTCGTCTCCAACATTATCGGTACATCTTACTTGGAGCTATATTTTTATTCGTAACATGATATGTGTTTTGCTTGGAGTGTCATTATAATTTATTGTTCTCTGTTAGATGTTATTTATAATCTTGTTTTTCAATAAAAAGTTCCAAGGATTACCTCTTAGGACGCTTGCATTGCATGTTTTGATATGTGCTGTGTCAAAACAGAAACTTTTGCTGTAGTGTTTGAATTTTAATATTTTACTGCAATGTGGAAAGTTTCTGAAATTTTTACATAGTATTGTAATATAAATGATTTAGCATTTTCCAATGTTTAAGAATTTTTTTAGTTACAAAGTACACTGGTTTAATAGATTGCTATAGACTGTTTTTGTTTGGATAGATTGCTGTCATAGTTTTGTTATCTACTTTTCCTATAGTTTCCATAGCATATATTGGTAGATATAAATTGCGGAAATGATAGTAAATAGTAGATGATGTTTGAAATTATTTTTCAACTTGTCTTATAAGTACATGAAGTTTTGATTTATTCTTGTGTGTACTAACCTATCTCACGAGTTCTCTTCAAGTTTTGTGTGGATGAAATTTTTGAGAATAAGTGAAATCGGGATATGAGAGGATTGAAAAAGACACAAATGCTCAAGCTTGGGGATTCCCAAGGAACCCGAAGTAAATTCAAGAAGTCTCAAACATCTAATCTTGGGGATGCCATGCATCCCACCTCTCTTCGACAACTAGCAGTTAGCATATGTTGAGCCTAAATATTTCTTTGTCAACATGATATGTGCTATTCTTGGAGTGCTATTTTTATTGTGCCTTCTTTTTAAATAAAATACTCATATATGAAAATATTTATTGAGACAAAGAGCCCTCACACAGCTACTTGATTGTTTACCTACTCATTGATCTTCACTTATATCTTTTGAAGAGTAATTTTGATGTTTACTCTTCTGCTTCGCTAATATCGTACGAGTAAATTGTGAATGAATTGAATATAATAAATTTGAAATTACCAATATGTTTTATGCTGAGTAGTAGCTTCACATCTGGTTTAGAATGTAAAATCAATTGAAGTTTGACAATCACAATATTGGTCATACAAGCAATTCGTGAATGATTAGTATATTATCTTGGACATCTTCTATGATTGTGAGTACCCATTAATTGTTTTAAAACTTGAGAAAATTAGTTGAAGTTGGACAAGGAATACAACGTAATGAGTTATGGTTGTGTATATTTGCATATGAGTTATATTGTTATCGATCCTCCAACATGTGGTGCTTGTTTAAAACCTTTGGCTAGCCAAAAATTCATACTAAGTAGAGATACTACTTGTGCATCCAAATACTTGAGCCAAGTTTATTCCATGAGGGTCCACTATAACTACCTATATATGGTATTTCACTGCCATTCCAAGTAAATTTTCATGTACCACCTCTAAAATTTCATCGAGTGATAGGGGGCAATCAGTATCTTCCATGTTAAGCGGACTATTATCATCATGAGTGTTTATTCACTCGTCCTTGCACGAGATGGCCGGTAATAGGGATTCCGAGTCCCAAAATAAAAAATGCTAATAATGAAACAAAACTCCCCCAGGAATGTTGTTGGTCTAGACGGTACCCGTGGATTCGGCTAGCCGTGGAGTGTGTTTGTTGGTGCAGGGGGAGTAAACCTTTACTTTAACCGCTTGGGAACTGCCGCTAATGTGTTTAACATGGAAGCTATTGATAACTCTTGGTCGTAACATTGACATGAAGGGTGCACCTCCCAAAATTATATTTATATCTATTTTAAACAATGAGCTCTGGCACATATGAAAATCCCTGCTTCCCTCTCCGAAGGGACAATCTATTTACTTTCATGTTATTTACTTTTCATGTTGAGTCAACTTCTTATTCCAACCTACTTCTATCAGTTCGCAAGCATCATGTGGTGGGGAAAGACCTAGGCGCATATGGCCAGTCAAATATATTTGATCATGACTTATTATTCTTAACAATTATCTTTATGATAAGTATGTTGGGAGGTGAAACATTAAGCCCCTATCTTTCTATGTGTTCGACGGATGCCATTTTTTCTAAAAACATGTATTGAGTACTATCAATCATAGAATACTATATGATGATTGAGTATGTGGAGCTCTTACTTAGACTTTGTTGAGAATAAGTTGAATTGCAATTGTTGGGTGACTATGAACATAGGTTGTTAAGTTTGAAGAGAATTCATTGTTTGAACGGTAACATGAGAATTGCCTGCTACTTTATCGTGATGAGTTTTACGAGAAAGAGTTGTAGTTATGATTCTAGGAAAAGTGATTAAAATTATCATTGATCAAACTTATGCACTACGCTAGCATTCACACTTCATAAATTATTTCTTTTATCATTTACCTACTCGAGGACAAGTAGGAGTTAACCTTGGGGAAGCTGATACGTCTCCAATGTATCAATAATTTATGAAGTATTCATGCCATATTCAC
Organism: Hordeum marinum; assembly: GCA_022496015.1. Lineage (NCBI taxonomy): Eukaryota > Viridiplantae > Streptophyta > Magnoliopsida > Poales > Poaceae > Hordeum > Hordeum marinum. The sequence goes on from CM039674.1 coordinate 285,041,565, forward strand.
CTATGTTTACAATACTTTTATATGGTTTTGATTCACTTTATATGATTTATTTAGAACTAACCTGGACTGACGCTGTTTTCAGCAGAACTACCGTGGTGTTGTTTTTTGTGCAGAAAATGAAAGTTCTCAGAATCGGCCAAAACATTTTGATGATTTTTTGGAACAAAAGATGCATCCGACGCTTCATAGGAGAGCCAGAAGAGTCACGAGGTGGCCACCCTCCACCAGGGCCTGCCAGGCCCCCAAACCGTGCCCTGGTGTTCAAGTCCCACCTCGTGGCCCATCTCCGCACGAAACCAATGCCGAAAATTCCTACAAATATAGAAACCATAAGAAATAACCCTCGACTCCTCGTTCTGCCGCCACAAGGACTCTATACCAACGAAAAACCAATCGGGAGAGAAAATGGTACCCTGTCGGTGAGGGTAGATCATCTCTCGTGCCATCTTCATCATCTCGGTGGAGTCCATGATGAAGAGGGAGTTGTCCACCCTAGGGGCTAACAGTTTGTACCAGTAGCTACGTGTTCAATTCTCTCTCTCGTGTTCTTGAGATGGCACGATATTGATGTATCACGGGCTTTGTTAATATAGTTGGATCATATCGTGTTTTTCCCTTGGGGCATTGGGGCATTCAAGTGATTCACTTGATATAATGGCGTCAACTTGCCGATTCCAGTGACCTTGGGAATCTATGCATAGGGGTTGGTTGCACATTCTTGTCCTAGCTTCTCTGGTAAAAATCTTGGGGCGCTCTTTGAGGTTCTTTATTTTGGATTGAGTGTTATGAATCTGAACTTGTTTGATGCGTATCGTATAATTAACTCATTAATACTTGTGGTGATATTGGAGTATATTGGTGACATTAGAGTTGGTTGATCCGTATCATGTGGTGTTAATCTAGTACCAACTCTTAAATAGATTGATCGGAAAGGATAACTTGGTTATTTTAGTATGAACTCTTGGATAGATCGATCGGAAAGGATAACTTTAAGGTGGTTGCGTACCCTACAAACAATTTCTTCTTATGCTCTCCGGTAGATAATAACTTGTGAGTGTTTATTCGTTGCACGTTGAGGGATGGTTATGTGATCCAATTATATTAGCATTGTTGAAAGGTTGCACTAGCGAAAGTATGGACCGTAGGCCTTGTTTTCAAGCATTGCAATACTATTTGTGCTCACTTTTGTCACTTGCTACCTTGCTGTTTTTATATTTTCAGATTACAAAATATATATCTACTATCATTACTACACTTGTTTCGCCATCTCTTCACCGAACTAGTGCACCTATACAATTTGCCATTGTACTGGGTGTGTTGGGGACAAGAGATTCCTTGTATTTGATTGCAGGGTCATTGGAGAGAGACCATCTTCATCCTACACCTTAGGTCATCCACTTGAGGGTAAATTGCTACTATCGTACAAAACTATGTGCTGGGAGGCTCAACACGAGTCTACAAGAATAAAGTTGCATAGTAGACATGAGTACCCCAAAGGTGCTTCATTTGAGCTCACAGGTTATTCGGACAGGGATTGGGCAGGAGATCATGTGGCAAGGAAGTCAACTTAAGGAGGTTGCCAATTCCTTGGTCTCTCTTTGGTAAGTTGGTCTTCAAATAAACAAAACGGTGTTTCACTCTCGTCCACCGAGGCTGAGTATGTAGCTACCGCAAGTTGCTATGCACATATTCTCTGGATGAGGCAAACTTTAAGGGATTATGGTGTCACTTGTGACAAAGTTCCTCTTTACCGTGAGAATGATTATGGTGGCCTTAAGCTAATCACCTAACGATGGGGCCCCACCTGTAGGTGGCTCGGACGACGGCTCGTCGCCGGTGACCTCAGATCGTGGCGTCGGCCGCTCTGCCGGCCACGGTAGCGGCGGATGGGGGCACTGGGTGAAGCCCCTGCTCGCCCGCACCTAGGGGAGCTAGCTAGGGACACGAGGACACCGAAGCTCACGGCTGCCATGCCGGAGGCAGCAGCCGGAGCTCGGCCGAGGATGGCCGTAGTGCTATGGTCTGCGGGAGGAGAAGCTGGAGGTCAGGGCGACACCTACGGGTCTGCGCGAGCACGCCAGAGTGCTCAGCTGGGCATGGTGGGTGCTCTAGCCGCAGTGACCATGACGCCGGTTGCGGGAAGCTCGGGCACGACGGGGAAAGCGGTGTCTACAGCGGCTAAGCAGTAGGGAGAAGAAGGGGGATTGACGGGGAGGCTCATGGCGCATCGGAGGACGGAGCTCGCAGGCTCAGGGAGGCACCAGGGCGGTGAATCGATGGCAGCGACAGCTTCGGTCCGGTGTGGGAGAGAGAGAGCAGGGAGGGGAAAAGAGCAAGAGAAAGAGAGCGGTGGCGAGAGAGGGAGGGGAAGGGTGACACGACGAGGAGGGGGAGCGCTGGCGGCCTCGGAGGCCTCCGGCAGGTAGCTAGGCAGGAGCTGGCCATGGCGCGTGCCGGCGCGCTCCTGCCACACGCCCAATCCTCCTGGCGGGAGGTTGGGGGTGACTAGCAGCTGGGCCGCCTGGGCCAACTGGGTCAGCTCCTCCTGGGCTTCCTCTTTTTTTAATTAATTACTTTCTGTTTTCACTTTTAGTTTGTTTTGATTTGATTTGATTTCAAAACCAAACCATTTTGTAATATTCTGAAAATTTAATATGTGGCCTCTTATATTATAACCAAAGGCACTCACAGACTTTCCAGAATTATTGGAACTTTAAAAATATTTTTAGTATTTTAAAACTCCAATCAGAATAGTTATTTTTTTATTTCGATACCCAAAATGACATTTTAAAATATGCACCATCCTTGGTTTATGTTGTCACATTATTCCAGAGAAGATGAACATTTTTCCAAGGTCACTTTGGATCATTGAAAAAAATATTTTGGTTGGGCCTATTGAATTCAAATGGTGCTAGGGTTTTCATCATCCCCATTTCAAGTTAAAAAAATTTAAAGATGATGCAATCACAAGCATGGATCCTAATGCATGCTAAAACTAAGGATGTGACAACTCACCGCCACTTAAAAGAATCACGTCCCGAGATTCTGGAGTCGACGGGAAAAGAGCCGGATACTCAAATCGGAGACGATCTTCATGCTCCCAGGTAGCTGCATTCTCATAATGACGCGACCACTAAACCTTCAGGAACATGATAATCCGACGCTGGGTTACATGCTCAGCTTGATCAAGAATACGAACAGGATGTTCTCGATATGAAAGATCATCTTGAAGATCAAGCGTTTCGTGGTCTACTTTGCGGATAGGATCCTTGAAGCAATGCCTGAGTTGAGAAACGTGGAAGACATCATGAACTCGGGAAAGATGCGGGGGCAGTTCCAATTGGTAGGCAACCTCTCCTCATTTAGCAAGAATGCGAAAAGGACCAATGTAACGAGGAGCCAATTTGCCTTTGATACCGAAGCGATGGGTACCCTTCAGAGGAGTAACCCAAAGGTAAGTCTTTTCGTCCACCTCATAAGTTACTTCCTTATGATGGCGATCATACTGACTCTTCTGACGAGACTGAGTTGTCTTGGGGTTCTCGCGAATAACGCGAACTTGCTCTTCTGCTTCCTGGATCATATCTGGTCCAAAGAATTGTCTTTCACCGGTCTCTGACTAGTTCAAAGGTGTTCGACATCTTCGTCCATAAAGAACTTCAAAAGGATCTTTGCCCAGGCTGGATTGGTAGATGTTGTTATATGCAAACTCTGCAAATGGAAGACACTTCTCCCAATTCATTCCGAATGAGATGACACAAGCTCTGAGCATGTCTTCGAGAATCTGATTGACTCTTTCAACCTAACCACTTGACTGAGGGTGAAAACAAGTGCTAAAGGAAAGATGGGTTCCCATAGCATTTTGGAAACTTTCCCAAAATCGAGAGGTGAAAAGACTTGTACGATCTGAATTGATTCCCAATGGAACACCATGCAGGGACACTATTCGAGAGATATACAAATCCGCCAACTGACTAGCAGTGATACTCTCTCGGACAGGAAGGAAATGAGCCACTTTGGAAAGGCGATCAATAACCACGAAGATTGCATTATTTCCTTTCTTGGTCTTGGGAAATCCGGTGATGAAATCCATTTCAACTTTATCCCATTTCCATTCAGGAATAGCTAAGGCCTAAAGGGTGCCAATAGGTCTCTTATGCTCCTCCTTCACGCGACGACAAACATCGCAATTAGCAATGAATTGAGCGATTTCCCTCTTCATTCTGGTCCACCAAAACCTTTGGCTTAGGTCCTGATACATCTTGGTGCTGCCAGGGTGAATGGTGAGAGGAGAGTCATGAGCCTCCTTAAGGATCAACTCTCGAAGTTGTTGGTTTTTAGGAACTACCAACCGATTCCCAAAATATACTGCACCTCTTTCATCAATGGAGAAACTATCAACAATGCCTTTTCAACATTATCCTTGATCCGGGTAATACCCGCATCATACTGTTGGCTTGTTATAATCTTATCCTCGAAAGTAGGTTTTGCAACCAATGTTGAAAGGGATCCACGAGGAACAATGTGGAGGTTAAGCTTGCAAAATTCTTCATGAAGAAGGGGTTGATCTTGTTGTAGCATAATATTGTTGCAATAGGATTTATGCCTTAATGCATCCGCCATAACATTTGCCTTGCCTGGGGTGTAAGTAATTCCTAAGTCATAATCGGTAATCAGTTCCAACCATCGTCTTTGTCTAAGATTCAGATCTGGTTGAGTGAATATATACTTTAGGCTTTGGTGATCTGTGTAAACCTCACAATGATTACCAAGAAGGTAATGTCGCCATACCTTAAATGCATGGACTACTACTGCAAGCTCCAAATCATGTGTTGGATAATTTTCCTCATGTGGATGCAACTTTCGGGATGCATAGTCGATCACCTGTCGGTCTTGCATAAGAACACATCCAAGTCCTTGTCTGGAAGCGTCACAATAGATGACAAAGTCCTTGGAGAAGTCAGGTGGCACAAGCACGGGAGAAGAGGTCAAACGTCTCTTTAGTTCCTAGAAATTGTGCTCACATTGTGGGGTCCACTCAAACTTCTTATCTTTCTTAAGGAGTTCCGTCAAAGGCTTGGCAACTTTGGAGAAATTCTCCACGAAGCGGTGACAATAGCTCGCTAAACCAAGGAAACTTCTAAATTGCTTAACTGTTTCATGTGGAGTCCAGTCGAGAATGGCCTAAACTCTTTCAGGATTGACTGTGCTGCCCTTTCCAGAGATCACATGACCTAGATAGGTCACTTCAGGTAACCAAAATTCACACTTGGAGAACTTGGCATAAAGACGGTGCTCTATGAGTTTTTCTAGCACAAGTCTGAGGTGCTCGACATGTTCTGCTTCATTCTTCGAGTAAATCAAAATATCATCGAGGTAAACCACAACGAACTTATCTAAGTACTCCATGAAGATTGAGTTCATTAAATGGGAGAATGTTGCTGCAACATTGGTTAGTCCAAAAGACATGACTGTGTACTCATACTGACCATAACGAGTGACAAACGCTGTCTTGGGGATGTCTCCATTCTTAATCTTGATTTGATGGTATCCTAACCTCAAATCCATCTCGGAGAAACCTGAAGATCCAGCAAGTTGATCATACAAATCATTGATCCTGGGGAGCGGATACTTATTCTTTATTGTGACCAAATTGACAGGTCGGTAATCCACAACCATACGATCTGTTCCATCCTTTTTCTTCACAAAGAGGACGGGACAAGACCAAGGAGAGGAGCTAGGTCAAATGAAACCTTTTTGCAAGGACTCATCAAGTTGCTTCTTGAGCTCAGCTAATTCCAAGTGTGCCATCTTATAAGGTCTTCTAGAAATTGGTACAGTTCGTGGGACGAGGTTTATCACAAACTCCACATCCCTGTCAGGCAGGATGCCTCGCAATTCTTCTGGAAATATATCCGGAAAATCTCTTAATACCGATATATCTTCAAGCTCGGAAAGATTGTTGGCATTGAGTGAATAGAGTTGACGCTTTGCAACTCATGTTGAAACATGGTCTATCTTGCCAGATGGATGCGTAAGCTGAACAAACCTAGTGGAGCAATCGATCTTGGCATGGTGAGCTATCATCCAATCCATACCCAAGGTTATATTAATATCTGAAGACTTGAGACCTATCAGTGAAGCAAGGAATACAAGTCTATCAACACGGATTTCATTTCCATGGCTTATTCTTGTGGTCTGCCATCTAGACCCTAGAGTCTAAATTTCAAGAGCAGTTGGCATATCGCAAAATGACATGTCGTGCAACCGTGCATAGCCTTCCGAGATGAAGGAATGCGATGCTCCTGTATCAAATAGAACTGATGCTGGATGGCAATTGACAAGGAGCGTTCCAAGGAGGACTTCTGGATAATCATTAGCTTCTTTGGATGAGACGTGATTCACACATCCATGTTCAATGATGGTTGGCTTGGCAGGGATCACCTTGACTGGTGACTTATTACGGTCAGCAGACTTTCCAAACTGAGGTGGTACACCACTGGACTGAGTGCAATTGCGAGCGATGTGGCCTGGTTCTCCGCACTTGTAGCAAATCACAGAAGTATGACGTGGAATCGCATTGACAGGCGGTCCACCAGCAGGTCTGGGTGGAGCATTTGGCTGAGTTGGACGAGGCACCACACAAGGTGGCCTCGGTGCATATCCAGGAGGAAGCGATGAGTTCAAAACCCAAATCCGACGCTTCTGAGATCCAGAACCGGAGATACAAGCCAAATCACGGCTGTGCTTGCAAGAATCTTCATAGGTGAGCTGAGTTATCTCTGCATTGATGGCCTTGTTCACAAGATCTTGGAAGGTGTCACAATGATGCAGGTGAAGATCACAATGCAACTTTGGGTTGAGACCCTTCCTAAATCTAGCTTGCTTCTTGGCATCCGTGGACACTTCTTTTGTGGCATAACATGCAAGGTTCTCAAACTCTCGACTATAAACATCTACAACCATCTTACCTTGGGTAAGGTTACAAAACTCTTCTCTCTTTCTGTCCATGAGACCCTGAGGAATATGATGCTCACGGAAAACCTCTGTGAATTCTTTCCAGGTAGGAATCTGACCAGCTGGAACTATAGCCTCATAGTTCTCCCACCATATACTAGCAGGACCCTCCAAGAAATATGTAGCATAGGTGACCTTATCAGCCTCGGCCACGTTCGCGGAACACGGCTTGTTTGTGATGCTACATAGCCAATCATCTGCATCAAGTGGCTCAATGGAGTGATGGAAGGCGGGTGGGTGTAGCTTGATGAAATCAAGGATGGTCACTGTTCCAGCACATTGGTGTGCGGTGTTTTCCTAAATACGTGCCAGCAAGCGATTTGACTCGTGCTTGTCCTTCTCAATGTCTAACATGAACCATGCCAATGAAGGTGAATCCGACAGAACTTCAGCATCTCTGGTTCCACTTCTTTGGCCCTTCTTGCGACCAATGGCAGCTTGGGTACTGTGGGACATCCTGATGATAAGAAACTAGGATTAGGCATGGCGGCAACCAACAGATAAGAGGGAATGCAAAAGCATTGATCTTCAAAGAAATCCTAGGGAAAATCGAACAACATAACGGCTGCGAATGCTCAGAAATGAGACATCCTACAAAAGATTTAGGTGCCACGACACCTTATCATGACCAACTCAAGATTCTGATTGAGCTAAGAAGCTACACAGATAACACTCGGGGACTGGAAGCAACTCAGATCAACCATTCCTCTAAGTCTACGGAATAGTAACACGAGATCCTAGTAGATAGGTAAGAAGCCTAGTTCTAACACCCCGTAGAAAAGGAGAGGGTGACTCAGAATCAGAATAACATGGGGAAAGGAGTAAAAAGAGCCTTACGTTCCCTTTCATAATCAATTCCCTTATATAACTAAAGAGTTACTAGACTCAACATCGACTAGTTTGGCTTGGTAATCCTACAGTCAGTCAGCTCAGATACCAACGCTGTCGGGACCCCGATCATAAGCCATAAGAATCTAGCATGTAACACATCACATCACTTTGCGGCCTAACACACGGTTAACTCCACGGCTACCACCTTACCTGGGCCGGGACTGTTTGCGTCTTTTGGCTCACGTACGTAATATGTCACTAGCATTCCAAACGACAAGAACCTGGGTCGACATGGCTAGTCATAGAACCCAAGTGGCACATCCTTACAGGAACAGGCATGCGTAAACCAACAATGCAGGTGTCGGCCTCTAGCGTGTGTAGACGAGTCATAGCAAGCTACAAGGATTGCATTATGCGTGGGACATAAATGTCATCACTGCGCGTAGACGAGTCATAGCAGGCTACAAGGACTCCATTACACTGCAAGACATTTCCCCGAAGGGACAGACACACCAGAAAACAAGGATACATGCCGGTCAATTGATGTGTCTGGAGCAGTAGAAAGCTACCAAGGCTCGGTGGAAGCACAAAGAGGCAGTTCCTTGTGAAGAGTACTACTAAAGGCACACAACTAGGTGTCGAATCCCATACATATCGTTGCACGTCACACATATGCACGACACGCTTGATATACATAGATACAACTATGGCATCACAACATAACCATAAGACAACACAACATTTATTTAGGAGACTCATAAGAGCCAACATAGTGTGATATTACAAGCAGGGGTCACATGACCCAACACACAAATCATACAATCAACAAGCGGAAGCTTAACATGTCTGGGTACAGACATTTAGAAAAGAAAAAGGCTAAAGAAGCATGTCTATCTACAAGGCCCTCCACAGGAGCCAGATCTCTGGCTAGGATTCCCAAGCTAACATACCAACATCGATTTTATCGTAGAAACCACTAGCAAGACTGGAGTCTCCTCTACAAAAACATAATTAAGCAACAGTGAGTACTGAGTACTCAGCAAGACTTACATCAGAACTAACTACTTATGCATCGGTATCAACAAGGAAGTTGCGGGGTTCAATGCAGGTGGCCAGCTTTGACTCGATGGCTATCCTGTACTACGACTTTCATAACTTTGAAAAGTTTTGTGAAGCATACACGAGTCCACTAACACCACAACAATACACCACCATGGATCCGCTCTCGTCTTCCTACGAGAGTGCCATCCACAGTACTCACACTTGTCTTGAAGTTTTTATGAGTAACCTTTTAAATTGTCTATGAACCATATAAGTAGCCAACTAGTCCATACTTGCGGACGCGGCTATCCAAATAGATTGATTACCCTGCAGGGGTGTACTTCGTCACACATGCTCTCGCCACTTAACGCCATGTGCTCGTAAAAGGCACCTCGGCAACCTTCAAGCGGAAGCCCAGCGAGGGAGTCGGCCATGACCTGACTAACCACACAAGACTCTAGTCCAGGTTTATCGCCTATTTGGGACTGAACCCGAAGGAAGTCCGGCCGAAGTTTCCTCAATGGACCCAAACGATGTGTATAGGGTTCCCATGCCCACCTCGACGGATGGTACTACGCTTGGTACACCGGGCCAATATGCCTAGTCTGTCCCAAGCCCACCTGTACGGCGTGCCACTCAGTAGACTACTAGCATAACCTACAAACACCAGAAACTAGTTGCAACTCCTGGATAGAGATCAAGTCGGCTAATAAGTCGAGAGAGTCAATTAAGGATCCCAATGTGCGGTAGTAGCTAGTCTTGGACAACATACACATGACTCAGTTCTTAAGGACGGTCCCAATGAGACAACCCGCCATGTACTCCTACACGGCCTCTCCTCGCTACCTTTACCAAATCGTGTTCACAACTTAACTCTCATCATCAGAACAAGTTCAGTTCACTCTGGTTCATCACCCAGATGAATCAGACCTAACACAACTCTAAGCATAGCAGGCATAGCAGGTTAAAGGCACAACATAGCTCAAGCATCTACCAGGTATGCTAGGTCGCATGGTTCAGCTATTTACTATGACAATGACAGGTTATGCAGAGGAATGGGTTTAACTACCGGAACATGCAAAAGTTGAAACGTTTTTTCCTAATGCAATAAGTGGGAGCAAGAGCGAGAGTGTGGGATTGTACCGATTATGTTCAGAGGGGTTGCTTGTCTGATAAGACAATCACACGATACTACCCTCAGATGGATACTCGACCGTATCCTCCAGAATAGTGCCTAGCACGAAGAACAACCATCTAAGGGGAAACAAATCAATACACACCAAATGCCACAATATGATGCATGAATATGTCATGGAAATCTGAGGTGTTTGAGCTAATGCATCTAGCAACAAGTTTAAATGAAGTGGGTTTGAACTCGAGGTTCAAATTTAGCTTCATATATGGATTCCATAATGTGTTTGAACTAAAATGTCCAAGTTCACCTATTTAGGTTGCTCTACATGCATGAAAATGGTTCGTATGGATTCATTTAATTTTTTTGCTCAATTTTCATATATAAATTATTTTCATATGATTTACAGATTATTTTCTATGAATTTTAGAAGTTTTTATTAATTTATGGAATTTATTTAAATCCAAAATTATATTATTATGTCAGCCTGACGTCATGATGATGTCAGCAAGTCAAAGGCACCAGCCCTGGTCAAACCTAGTGGCTAGGCCCCACCTGTCAATGACACAACCATCTAACCGTTTTTTAACTTAATCTAACTGCTAACTAACAGGGCTGGGCCCACACGTCAGCTACTCAGGGTTAATTCACCCGGTGATTAGCCTTAAGCTAATCACCTAATGATGGGGCCCCACTTGCAAGTGGCTCGGACGACGGCTCATCGCCGGCGAACTTAGATTGTGGCGTTGTCCGTGCTGCCGGCCACAAGAGCGGCAACCGGGGGCACTAGGGCGAAGCCCCTGCTCGCCCGCACCCAGGGGAGCTAGCTAGGGACGCGGGGGACGCCGGAGCTCGCAGTTGCGACGTCGGAGGCGGCGACCGGAGCTTGGCCGAGGACGGCCGCGGCGCTATGGGCTACGGGAGGAGAAGCCGGAGGTCGGGGCGGCACCTACGGGTCTGTGCGAGCATGCCGGAGTGCTCAGCTAGGGACATTGGGTGCTCTGGCCGCGGTGGCCATGACGCCGGCGGCAGGAAGCTCGGGCACGACGGGGAAAGCAGCGGCTATGGCGGCTAAGCAACAGGGAGAAGAAGGGGGGTCGACGGGGAGGCTCACGATACATCGGAGGACGGAGCTCGTGGGATCGGGGAGGCACCGGGGCGGCGAGTCGACGGAGGTGACAACTTCGGTCCGGCATGGGAGAGAGAGCAGGGAGGGGGAAAGAGTGAGAGAGAGCGGTGGTAAGAGATAGAGGGGAAGGGCGACACGGTGAGGAGGGGGAGAGCGCTGGCGGCCCCGAAGGCCTCCAGGCAGGCAGTTAGGCAGGAGCTGGCCATGGCGCATGCCAGCGCGCTCCTGCCACACGCCATATCCTCCTGGCGGGAGGTTCGGGGTGACTGGCAGCTGGGCCGGCTGGGCCAGCTGGGTCAGCTCCTCCTGGGCTTCCTCTTCTTTTTTTAATTAATTACTTTCTGCTTTCTAGTTTTAGTTTGTTTTGATTTGATTTGATTTCAAAACCAAACCATTTTGTAATATTCTGAAAATTTAATATGTGGCCTGTTATATTATAACCAAAGGCACTCACAGACTTTCTAGAATTATTGGAACTTTAAAAATATTTTTAGTATTTTAAAACTCCAATCAGAATAGTTATTGTTTTATTTCAATACCCAAAATGACATTTTAAAATATGCACCATCCCTGGTTTATGTTGCCACATTATTCGAGAGAAGATGAACATTTTTCCAAGGTCACTTTGGATCATTGAAAAAAAATATTTTGGTTGGACCTATTGAATTCAAATGGTGCTAGGGTTTTGATCATCCGCATTTCAAGTTAAAAAAATTAAACATGATGCAATCATAAGCATGGATCCTAATGCATGCTAAAGCTAGGGATATGACAGGTTTGGCTGAGTCTGTCTGAGGCTGAGAATCGGTGGCACCGAGTGGAAAGTGTTTGTTGCACCGATTTTGGATATTTGGCTTTAGACGGACTTTTGTAGAAGAGCTTGTGGCTAAATGTGGTGACTATCACTCGTGCACGTATTAACATTTTTTTCCAATAGTACCTTACCCCCTTTTGATAGTATTGGCTTTCCTATGGACTCCAAGTGATTTGACACAAACTAAAATGTAGGGTCCTCTTGCTTGAAGCTTTTCCAAACTATTTCCTTGCATCTTGGGGTATTCCACAATCCTTTTGCCAACCCATCATTGAACTGCTCCTGAAACATGTTTAGTGGAAACATTAGTTCAATGACATATATGTTGTTATTAATTACCAAAACCACCAAGGGAGCAAATGTGGTTTCACAAGCCCACTCGCCGTGAGAAGTCTTTGGCCACCAAGCAAAAACTACCAAGCCTGTGCACTCCTGGAATCAAGTTTATTGGGAGCGGGTTCGCTTTCAAAATTATTATGAGATCCCTATTGCTCCCAGGTAGTCCACCTCTTAGTTTAGGAATGAATTACAAATGCGGATTGTGCACGAGCTCTATGACCATCAGAAGAAAAAGTTTGCCAAGCAATGGAAAATTGAGATTGAGTACTAGAAGAAAAACATGGATTACTTTGGAGAGTCTTTGGCACTATGTGAGGAGTTTGACTTGTTAAAGCTCATGACTATCAACTGTCCATTTGATGTGCAGCTCATTCACCAGTCCTATGCTACTGTCCACTTTGGCACTGATGAGGATCATCACCTTTCCTTCATGTGCTATGATGAATTCTTCCAGGTTCCCCAGCTTGCCTTCTACAATGCACTTGGGTATGATGATATTGGGCTCAATGGGAAGGGCAACATCCATCCTCATGACCGGGCTACTCCCATGCATAAGAATGAGTTAGCTCCCTTGTACATTCCCAGGCATGGCATTCTTGGAGCCTCTAAGGAGCTGCAGCAGGTCTATGATATCTTACACCGTGTTTTTCAGAATGTTCTTCCGCCCAAGGTTGGAAATCAAGATGAGTTTCATGGATACTTTGTTGATCTACTTGTTGCCAAGATGACTGAAGTTGGCTCTAGTGCTAAATTTGATGCTTCCAAGTGGTTGTGGGAGGAGATGTACAACACAGTTTTCTACAGGAAGGTCCCCATGTATGCTCCCTTCACCATGTGCTTCCTCAAGTCTGTGTGGGAAGTTTGTAGGCCTAGAGAGCCTCTCACTTCTCCGGACAACCTCGTCGAGCATGAGACCAAGCTACTACGGAAGAAGAAGCATGCCGAGCGTCGCTTTCCCGTTGACCTGCCCCCCTGAGGATGTCTATGCTACTTCTAGTGACATTGACTTTGAGGTTCCAGCAGGAGCCAGGCCATCTTGGGTCACTAAGATCGCCGCCAAGATTAAGAAGACCTTGTGCCTCCAAACTCATGTTCAGAAGAAGTTCTATGAAGCCCATGTCAATGAGAAGATGGCCAGACGCAGACATCTTCAGATTATGCGAGCTCTCCACCTTTAGGTAGACAGTGGTTCTGAGAAGATCATCACTCCCGAGGACAAGTGGATCTCCGAGCATAGCACTTGGACTAATGATAAGATCTTTGGTCAGCCTGTTGCGTCCTCTGCTACCGCTACTGCCGATGACATTCCACAGGATGATGATGAGGATGATGGGGATAGGTTTGAGGTTGATGATTCTGAGGAGACTAATGGTTATGATGAGGTCTATTGAGTTCTGGGGCGTTAGCATCGCTCTTTCCCTTTTTGGTGTCTTGGTGCCAAAGGGGGAGAGAGTTATATTATGACGGGATTTGCATGGGTGTTATGGTTGTCTTTCTTTTTTCGTGTTCCGTCTTCCCAGCTGAACTCTTATCTTCTCTTAGTCAGTTATGAACCTATATTATGTGAATACTCCTTGCGTTTAAGTAGAGCTTGATATTATTGATGCCCTTGTTATTAAGCTCTACTTATTATCTCGTACAAATGCTCTTTAATGTTATTCCTTCTTTTGTACCCATTGGTCTTATTACCTTGTATAAATGCTCTTTAATGTTATTCCTTCTTTTGTACCCATTGTTTTGTCTATAATATCGAGGGGGAGATCCAATGTTCGCACATATCTCATCTGGTGCACACATTGAGGGGGAGCTCCGCTATTATTTTTTAGATCATTAATGCAAATCGTGTTGTCATCATCCACCAAAAAGGGGGAGATTGTAAGGGCATTCTCTTACCTTAGTTATTTGGTGATCATGACACCTCACTATGTTATCTAATCGTGTGTGAGGTCATTCAGGTATTATGTGCGAGACACAAGACGGTTAGGCATTCCTTTCGAGCGAAAAAGATCGAAGACAGTGTTCTCTACATGTTCATTTTGTTTGGTCGTAGGGATGCCGTACTATTAAGAGGGAATCCTCATTGGATGGTCTTGGGGTGAAATACACTCACACATCCTTAGCACCCACCTCATTCCCTTCCATCAAAGAGAGAGAGGCCCTAATTTGTTTCCATGCAGGCCGGTTGTACCGCTGGCTTGAGCAGTTGTACCGCTCGCTCGTGTCATCCGGTTTAACCACCACTCTAGGGGTGATACCCTGGGGTGCTTCCCTAAGTGGTTCCCAGTAGTTGTACCGCTGCCTCCGGGAGGTTGTATCGCCCACAGCTAGGTGACCCATGGTGGCAGCCCTTGGTGGTTGTACCGGCCCAGCACGGGGCTTCAACTCGATGCGGTTCTATTGAGCTGCGGTTGTTGGGCGGACGTGGGACAGTTGTACTGCTATATTACTGTAGCCCGGTACTACCGGTGTCCCAAGCGGTTGTACCGCTTGGGTTTTTCCGTGTCCAGCTCTCGGGTCGAGCAATTGCACCAAGGAGGAACCACCGCCTCAGGTTCTGTTTTGATGCAGTGGTTGGCCGATTGTTGGGCGGTTGTACCAGTCCTACCGGTTCTACCGCCCGCATCACCGGTCATACCGCTGCCATGTAAAGTGGTTGTAATGGTTGGAAAGTGGGGGCCCTATATAAAGGGGTGGTTCTTCCACCTCCATCTTATCTCTTACCTCTCTAGCCACCATTAATGCACACCAAGCTTTCTTGTCTGATCTCTCTCTCTCTAGCCACTCAAACTTTATGATTTTCTAGGTATTGACGGAGGAGACCTAGATCTACACTTCCACCAAAAGGAAAATTGATTCCCCCATACTTTCTTGAGTGGATTTTGTTACTCTTGGGTGTTTGAGCACCCTAGACGGAAGAGGTCCCCTTGAAGCCATATTCCATTGTGGTGAAGCTTCATGGTTTTGTTGGGAGCCTCCAATTAAGTTTTGGAGAGGGCCCCAACCTTGTTTGTAAAGGTCCGGTTGCCGCCTTCAAGTGCACCACTAGTGGAATCACGACATCTCGCATCGTGTGAGGGCGTGAGGAGAATACGACGGCCCTAGTGGCATATTGGGGAGCATCGTGCCTCCACACCGCTCCAACGGAGACATACTTTCCCTCAAAGGGAAGGAACTTTGGTAACGCATCCTTGTCTCCAATGGTTCCACACTTGTGGTTATTTCTTACCTTTACTTTGTGCAATCTTATATCTTGTTGTTGTTGTTGCTAGCATCATATATGTTGTTCGCCTAGTTGCATATCTAGTCATCCTATTTTTTGCTAAACCTAATTTTCTAAGTGACGAGGTCACCTACCCTATGTAGGGTAACATATCTCTATTCTAGGACAACCCTGGGGTCCTACTAGTTCATGTAAGTCCTTGGTTCACCTTGACACTCAGACGAATATGCAAGTTGCACTCGGCTCCTTGAAAGTCACTCAAATGTTACTAACCACTCGGCACCTTCCCTAGCACTCGAATAGAAAGGAGCGGGACCGTTGTGGGAGCGGCAACATTCGAGGGACTTAATACACCTTAAGTATTGTAAAGACCACGTTACCTGTAACAGCCGTAGTTAACTTGGAAGTTTCTAGTAACCCCTACAGTTACTAGCATTAATGACCCTAGTGATGGCACTCGGCTGGTGGAGGCGCACTCTATATAAGCCGTCCTCCGACACTAGAACAAGGGTTACAAACTCCCTATACTCAGATACCCATATAAAGCAAACACACAACCCCAGGGCTCGAGACGTAGGACTGTTACAACTTCCGAGTGGGGTCCGAACTCATAAATTCTGACTGTGACACTTATTCCGTAGCTAGGCTTCCCCCTACTCATTCATACCGCCGTACTATTGTCAGTATTACTCCCATGACAATTAGCGCCCACTGTGGGGTGGAGGGTCTAGCAAATTCCGGCGTAAGTGGATTCAAACCTTTTTTATTCACCATGTTTGCACTCGGTGGTGAGATTCTCTTCGACACCTCGCATTTCGTCGCCGATGGTTCTTCTTGGTTGGACGAGGCACCACTCGATCCCGACTCGTTCGTCGCATGGGGAGCAATGCACTCCAGTGCTGTGGTGCACAACGTCCTCCTTCGATAGCCGTCGGAGCCTTACAGCTGCTCATCCATTCCCAGCTCTCGAGGTCACCGCAAGCACTCCAGACGCTCTAGGTGGCAGTGGTGGGACGAGCACGCCATGGCTCGCCAATCGTCGGTCGCCCAAGTGGCTGTGCTTGATTCTGACAAGCCCACCATCGATTTGTTCCCCTCCTCGGGGCATGAATTGTCCGATGAGTCAGTGTTCGGGAGCAGCGGAGACGCTGCAAAAGTCTTGATGGCTAACACCACCAGCAACAGGCCTCCCGGGTACTCAGGGTCTGGTCCTCATGGTGGCGACGGTTATCGCCATGGTGGCGACACAAGCGGCTACGTTCCCTAGCCTCTCACTCGGGAGTAGCGGGAAGATAGGAGGAGCAGGGACGACGAAATCCTCCTCACTCCAATCTCGGGGACCACTCTAGAGGAGTTGGCCCTGGAGGCCACATACTTGGCCACTTTGGCCGAGCGCGAACGACTCAAGCGCCCCCAGCAGTCGCTCAACGAGCACGCGACACACGACACGCCGAGTTCCAGCAACCTGAGGCGTCGGTGTTCCAGAGCAGCCGATCACCCAAAGTCCCAGGGATGTGCACACCGATAGAGAACCTGGCTGTAGCCACTCGGATTGCTGAATCTATTCACTCGTCTGGGTCGACGGTTGGGGAGGGCATTCGATAGATCCAAACTCTGCTGAAGACCACACTAAAGCAGAATTCGGAAGTTTCGCAGTCATCACTATGGATCCATCAACGGTCTGTGCAGGCAGACATGGTACAGTCTGCTCATAGACGGCATGCTTATGGGAAACGCATACACTCTCCTCCTCCTCCGAGAGGTCCGTATGAAGGGTGTTGGCGAGATGACCGCAGCGTCAGTCTAACTCCTTCTCCGAGAGCTGGTTCGTATGGCAAGCAGCCGTTTGATGACGTCCACCAATACAGAGAAGATCGCAATCTGACTCCCCCTCGGCCCCAAGGTTATGAGGAAGATGGCCGGCGACACCCGCTTCTCAACGCCAGGTCTACCATCACACAAAAAAAAGGTAGATAGAAACCGAGTGATCAAAGACCGAGTGAGCGGTTGGGGAACATCGGGTCTCGAGTGCTTCTGTAGGCATATCTGAGAAGCCGAGATACCCCCAACTACTGTTTAGTGATTAGAATCGGAAAGTTCAATGACGAATCCAAGTCAGAGCCATGTCTCAAAGATTACCAAGTGACAGTTCATATTGGGGGTGGCAATGACTGCGTGGCCATGAAGCAACTCCCCCTCATGCTAAAGGGTCCTCTCTGGCGTGGTTGAACTAGTTACCTTCCAATAGCATCTATTGCTGGGAGAATCTGGCCTGACTGTTCATCAAGAAGTTTGAAGGCAAATACAAGTGTCTGGGTGGTCTGACTAAGTTGAAGTATTGTGTCTAGAAGAACAATGAGACTCTCCAAGGGTATATTTAGTGATGGACGACGCTGCACAACACGGTAGAGAATATCACTGAGCATCAGGTTGTCCGTGCCTTTAAGGTTGGTACATCATACCATGAGCTCGTCTTGATGTTTGGCCAGTTGGGAGATCTATCTCTCAGCCGAGCCATGGAAATTGCCAACAAGTACACTAGCGGCAAAGAAGAAGACCGCCTACGAAGAAGCTAAGGACGAGCAGGCGACACCCGTCAGTCGGCTGGGAACACTGACAAACAGCAGAAGTGGAAAGTTGATCCTTCGGGAAAGGCTGAAGTGGCTGTCGTTCCTGGCCAAGGGAAGCCGAAGCCCATGAAAAATAACAAAAAGTATTGGTCTAACAAGAAGAAGCCTGAGTATAACTCCGAGGTGATGGATCATCCCTACGAGATCCACACGGAGAAAGACGAAGAGGGCAATGTCATTTACCAAAAGCACACCACTCGGGAGTGCCGATTGCTCAAACATGAGATGGGAAAAGACACATCTGCAGAGAAAGACATCAATGAATAAGATGTGGTAAATATTGAATACCCTCACGCCAACAAGGTCTTAAAGATGATCTTTGGATACATCGAGAGTAAGAGCCGTTTGAAGGTCATCAATAGGGAGGTGAACATGCTAGCCCTGACTGTTGTGAAGCACCTCAATTGGACAAAGACTCCTTTAAATTTTGATCAGTCTGATTACCTAGCCAACATAGCCACCCCTGGGAGATAGGCACTGGTTGTCGATCCAACTATGAATGGGGTCTGACTACACAAGGTCTTGATGGATCTAAGATGCTCCAAGGGTCCGGAGCTGGAGTAGTTCTTGTTTCCCCCAAAGGAGACCGACTGAGCTACATCCTACAAATTCATTTCGACTCATCCAATAATGAGGCCGAGTATGAAGCACTCCTCTATGGACTCCGACTGGCAACCACACTTGACATTCGATGCTTGATGATATTCGGCAACTCGGACCTCGTTGTCAATCAGGTGATGAAAGAATAGGACATAAGGAGTCCTGCCATGACTGGATATTGTAATGTAGTGCGAAAACTGGAGAAGAACATTGAACATTTAGAGTCGCATCGTATCCCCCGAGCGAAGAATCAGGCAGCTGATGACCTGGCTAAAATCGTCTCCACTCAGAAAGTCGTGTTGAAGTATGTATTCCTTGAACACCTTCGTTCCCCTTCGGTCAAATAAGACCCTTTCACCGAAGAGCCTACACAAGCAGTCAATCCGTCAAATCCGACTGAAGTAGACATCCCAGCCATAATGGATCTCGTCCAAGAGATGTTGGTGATCACTCCCGAATGGACCCAACCGTATTTAGCGTACTAGTTCCGGCAAGAGGTCCCTGAAGATGAAGAGGAAGCCCTAAGGATTGACCGTCCAAATACTTTCAAGTGATTGGAGATCAGCTGTACATAAAAAAGCACTACTGGTTTGGCTCAGAGAAGCATATACCCAAAAGAAGGATTACAGATCCTACATGACATTCATTCGGGAACCCGTGGTCATCATGCGTCCTGTCGAACATTGGTCACAAAGGCATTCCATGCAGGTTTCTATTGGCCCCGAGCCAATGCAGCAGCAGAGGACATGGTAGATCTTTGTGTTGGATACTAGTTCTACAAGAATCAGACACACAAGCGACATCCGGTCTGAAGACTATTCCGCAAACCTGGACATTTGTCGTCTGGGGTCTTGACATGGTTGGACCTTTACGCACAACTAGTCGCTATGAATAAGTTCACCAAGTGGGTCAAGGCAAAGCCCATCAAAAGCTTGGATTCAGCTATTGTTGTCAGTTTCATTCGGCAAATCATATTCAGATTCGGAGTCCTCATGACATCATCAAAGATAAAGGGAAGAATTTCGATTCAGACAAATTCCGTGAGTTTTGTTACTCTCATGGCACTTGGGTCAATTAAGCTTCCTTAGCTCACCCGCAGTCGAATGGACAAGAAGAACGAGCGAACGTGGTGATTCTTCAAGGATTGAAACCCCGACCGATGAGAGACCTGGAGCTGCCCGTGCGTGGGTCGAAGAATTACCTTCTATCTTGTGGGGCATTCGGACGACCCTGAATTGTTCCACCAGGCGCACTTCTTTCTTCATGGTATATGGATCCGAAGTTGTTTTACCGAGTGACATTCGCCACGACGCTCCCCGAGTGGAACTCTATAACGAAGCCAAAGACGAAGTGGCACATCAAGAGGGCCTTGACCTTTTGGAAGAAGAAAGAGAGCAAGCCCTGATGAGGTCGACGCTTTACCAGAAAGACTTGATGCATCTTTATGACAGACAAGTCAGAAGGCATGCTTTCCAGGAAGGCGACCTCGTTCTCCGATTGGATCAGCAGAAGACGCACAAGCTAGCATCTCCGTGGCAGGGGTCCTTTGTGATCTCCAAAGTTCTTAACAATGGAGCTTGTCTACGTTCTGGGACAGGGGGTACCCAGACCTGCCTGCCGGCGGCCTAGTGCGTGGCCCACCTCGACAGAGCAATACGTCTCAGCAACAAGCCCCTCAAGTCACGGTCCTCACGAGAGTTCCTGTCTCGCGAGGAGAACAATGCCAAGACCTCTAGAGGAGTGGCATCCCCCAGGCTGCCTCCCAAGGAGTGGAGATTCCTGTGTAGGTACCCGGCCTCGTGAGGTCGGGATGACGTCAGCTCTGACGACTAAGCCAGGCGGGCGCTAGCGGGTGCAGAGGAGGACAGTTTCCTCTTTCGTCCTAAGGAGGCAAGTACGTACACGGGTTCCCAAGGAATCCCCCAAAGGTTTACCTTCTAGTGCAACAAGACCAAGACCATGAGCTTGGCATGATGGATGTCATCACTGAGCCCACCACAACTTCACACTATTGGAATCAGACAATTTGTCGTCTGCTCCCACAACAAGCTCGTGAGGTACAGAGATGAGGGGAAGGCGAGGAAAGGGGAGGACTTAAACCCAAGCAAGAGTCCTTTTGATCCAGAGCTCGTGATGATATCTGGCGGTGGGAGGCCCCATGGCTCGATAGCCATTGGGGATGGACTAATACGTTGTCCTAGAACTCTCCCAGAGATCAAGAAGCGCCAGACGAGCTCTGATCTTGAGATAAGGCCTCGTCCACGGCCAATGGAGCTTCCATTGAGGCTAGGGTCCAGGAGCTTCTGGCGGAGGCAAACAGGCAGGTGGCGCAAAGGGAGAGGGACATGGAGGAGAGGACGGCTAGGCTGTTGGAGGAGGAGAGGAACCGGAACGACGCATCTCACCGGTCCCTATACGAGCTCCTCGTGGTAAGTTTCTCCTGCATATTAGCCAAATCATGCATGTAATGTTCGTTTCATCACTAACTAATATGAATGACTCGCGAAAAAAATGTGCAGATCGTGTGCCAGAACAATGATCAGACGCCTCCGTCGATGCCCCATATTGCTATAGCACCCACGGTGAGTTTCATTTAAATGGTCATTATTTACTAGTATTCACATTTGAGTTGCATCATGCTAAGGAGACATTGCAAATGATCTTTGGTGCAGCGTGCCTCTCGACAAGCATCGACCAATCCTTCTGCGTCTGCCACAACCCTGACCGGTCCTTCTACGTCTCACCCTGGCTCAAACCCTACCGGTCCTTCACCTCCATGTTGATTGTAAGTTTTTCCAAGTGTTTTCATTAACAAATGCATACTTAGCTTAATAAATGACCTACTTAGCTCCAAAATGACCTATACTTAGCTTATTTTCCTCAAAAATGACTTGATATGCTTAGTTAGCTAGGAAAGGGTATATTCTACCTAGGATAGTTGTAAAATGACCTATACTTAGCATTTTTTCCTCCAAAATGACTTGATATGCTTAGTTAGCTAGAAAATGGCATTAGTACCTAGTAAAGCTCAATAATGATCTATAGCTAGCTTAGCTAGTGCATTTATGACATAATTAGCTCACTTAGGTACAAAATGGCACAACTACCTAGGATAGCTCAATAATGATCTATAATTAGCTTAGCTAGTTCATTAATGACATAATATGCTCACTTAGGTAAAAAATGGCAAAATAACCTTGGTTTTGCTCCAAAATGACCTATGCTTACCGTATTTTCCTCAAAAATACATAATAACCTTACTTAGCTCCAAAATGATGTATTCTACCTAGGATAGCTATAAAATGACGTATACTTCGCATTTTTTCCTCCAAAATGACTTGATATGCTTAGTTAGCTAGAAAATGACATTACTACCTTGGAGAAGAGGAGAGGAGAGGAGAAAAAGAAAGAGAAGATAAATTCTTCTTCTTTTTCTTCTTCTTTTTCTTCTTTTTCTTCTACCTAGTCTTCTTCTTCTTTTAACTCTCATCTTTCCTACTTTGCAGATTTGCTATAGATGAGGAAGCTTGCATTGATGGAGTGTACTCTTCTACTTCTGCTTCCTTTGTGTTTATTGGATATGTTGGAAACTTGTTTTGGATATGTATGTTGGACACTTGTTTTCGATATGTATGTTGGATATGTTGTTCGAAACTTGTATATGTTGTTTCAACTTATCTGGTATGCTTGTTGGAACTTGTTGAATGATATGTATGTTCTGGATATGTATGTTGGATATGTATATGTTGGCTATATATGAATATTCTGTCAAATTGAATGTTTTAAGAAAAAAACAGGGGCTATATAGCCACTTTGCCGTCTGCTGGCAGACGGCAAAGCTCTTTACCGTCTGCCAGCAGATGGCAAAGTGGCCACGTGGCAGCTACCTGTGCAAACTGGGGCTGGCCTAGGTGGGTTCTTTGCCGTCTGCTGGCAGACGGCAAAGACCTAAGGTCTTCGTCGTCTGCCGGCGGACGCCAAAGCACACCGCTAAGACCCTAACGAAGCTAAGTTTCCATGTGTGCCGTCCAGGCCCTTTGCCGTCCGCTGGCAGACGACAAAGATTCAAAGGTCTTTGCCGTCCGCCAGCGGACGGCAAAGAGGCCTTTACCGTTGCTCATTCAGCCGGACGGTTTGCCTTCCGCTGGCGGACGACAAAGCCTTTGCCTTCCGGGATTGATGCCTTTGCCGTCCGGGATGGCGGATGGCAAAGTATCTGTTTCCTGTAGTGTCACGACCGGAAGCTTTGCACGCAAAGACCACCTTTAGTCAAGATAGGATGTACCTCCTGTCCCCCTTTGAATTTGGCTGTTGTGGGATCCCTTCTCACATGTGCGATAAGGGAAGAGGACCAATGACATTATAAATAGGGACCAACTTCCACCATAGATGGGGGGTTCACACCAGTTCATCACCACTGAGATACCTCGCGAGGCTGCTCAACCACTATACTAGTTCATCCACAACCTCCTCGAGGGGCCAATCCACCAAAAGCAGGAGAAGGGTAAGGCACCACAAGGTGGCCCGAACCTAGGTAAATCTCTGTGTCCACCTCTTCCGGTTCGCATGCACTCGTTAAGGCTTGGACGTAGGGTGACGGGCTTGAGACCTTTAGCCGGTTGAGATATACGCACACACTTAGTGTTCAAACCTTGTTGGGTCTGCGAAGCCCCGATTCCGACATTTGGCGCGCCAGGTAGGGGGGTGTCATAATCTTCCTCCGGTTCCACTTCGTCTATGCTTCGTCGCTCCCATGGCCAACGCTCGTCAAGTCCATGCCAAGCGTTGGGCCGCCTGGATTTCCCAGATGGTGCCCGTGGGCCATGGCGTCCCGCTCCACTCCACCTCTCCTGTAGCCAAGCCTGCTACCGACCCAGCCGCTCATGGGCAGCAGGACTTGTTGCTACCACTCTCTGTGTGGTGTGACGGCTGCATCGCTACTCCGTCCCCCTCTCTCGCTATGGCGTCGTCCTCCCACACACACTGCGGACTGGTGAATGCACCGGTTGTGCTGCTCATGGAGCACGGGCTGCTGCATTACCAACCCGACGACGACCGCTCCGAAGACTAGCTTAGTCGCATCACCGAGTCCGCTGATGCTGCTAGCGTAGCCCCGACGCCCTCTCGCTCGCTCCGTCTCCATCTCTTCTAGGAAGGTGACATGGCTCATGAGGCGCCCCCTCCTCCTTCTCTGCGAGGGGCCAACCACAAGCCCAGATGCGATGCGCGCCCCCACGAACTGCCACGTGGGGCACCAGCATGCGCACGGGACAAGACAAGATTCTAGATGATGTCGCGGCTGCAAGACGACGCATGTGTTGTCCACCCGAAGTTCAACCTAGCGAACACGTTCGCAAAGGATGAGGCAGGCCGCCTCTCCATTCGCGAGCTCCCGGAGGTAGACCCTAAAGACAAGAAGGCCAAGGCTAAGGAGGAGAATTGCAAGGGCCCCTCTATGCTTGCAGCCGCACCCGAAGCGAAGCGCGGTCATGGCCAGGAAGAGCCCCCAGGGGCAACCGCATGTTCTGCATTTTGCACTACACCAATACCCATAACACTAGTGACTATTTGGAGCTTAGGGAGCTCCATGACGAGCGCTTTGGCCGCCGCCCTGAGCGCGGCAGCCGTGGCTATGTTCATGGAGAGGACCGCAGCGGGAACCGTCGGGACAACCGCGACCCATGTCAGGATTGGCGAGACCAGCCTCACGAGTACCGCCGGCGTGGCGAACCTCGCGATTAACACTAGCATGACCAACCTTGTCGGATTTCGGGCTCCGGAAAACCCAAAGAAATTTGAACACAAGGGCGTGTGCGAAGATCCCCTGTATCCTCACCCTACCTAGCTTGCTACTCAATGATTTCTACAACGAACTCGCATGATGACGAGGAAGAAGATGCACATGGTGATTTACCCATGTCCGGGCCACTGCGAAGCGTAAAACCCTACTCCTGCTTTGGTGGATTGCTTCACAAGGAGGTTCGTGAATGAAATAGTACAGTGGTGAATTGCCTCGTGAGGGCGCTCTGGTGGTGTTGCCTCTCTTCTGTTTTGTTGTCCCTCTTTACGGTGCAGCCTATCCTCTATTTATAGTGCCCCGGCTCCTCTTCCCTTATCTCTATCGTGGGAAGGGATCCCACAATGACCAAATTTGAAGTGGGGCAGGAGTACATCTTTATCCTGGTGAAAGGTGGTCTTCACCTGCAAAGTAGTTGTTGATGACACAGAGGTAGGATCGGCGATGACATCCTTCCTACTGGGCTCGTGGTCATGGTCTTGTTGTACAAGAATAGAAACCTTTGGGGGGCACTTTGGGAACCCACGTATGTCCTTGCCCCCCTTTCCACCAAAGGGGAAACTGCACCGCCTGGCGCGCTAACGCCCGCCTATCCCACAATGTCATCCTTGGCCTCCCGAAGTCAAGCGCCGCATAGAGATCTCTACTGCTCCTGTATCGCCAAAGTTAAAAACTACTCCGAGTGCGGACATCATCCACACTCGGGGTCTTAGCTGCGTTCCTGTATCCCAAAGTTCAAAACTACTCCGAGTGAGAATTTCACCCACACTTGAGGGCTTAGCTGCGATCCTATATCGCCTAAGTAAGAAATTACTCCGAGTGAGGACTTCATCCACACTCGGGGGCTTAACTACGATCCAGTATCGCCTACTTTAAAAACTACTCCGAGTGAAGATTTCATCCACACTCGGGGGCTTAGCTGCGGTCCTGTATCGCCTAAGTTAAAAACTACCCCGAGTGAGGATTTCATCCACACTCGAGGGCTTAGCTGCGATCCTGTATCGCCTAAGTTAAAAACTACTCTAAGTGAGGACTTCATCCATACTCGGGGGCTTAGTTGCGATCCTGTATCGCCTAAGTTAAAAACTACTCTGAGTAAGGACTTCATCCACACTCGGGGGCTCAACTGTGATCCTGTATCACCTAAGTTAAAAAGTACTACGAGTGAGGACTTCATCCACACTCGGGGGCTTAGCTGCGATCCTGTATCGCCTAAGTTAAAAACTACTCCAAGTGAGGATTTCATCCACACTTGGGGGCTTAGCTGCGATCCTATGTCGCCTAAGTTAACAATTACTCTAAGCGAGTACTTCATCCACACTCGGGGGCTTAGATACGATCTTGTATCGCCTAAGTTAAAAATACTCCGAGTGAGGACTTCATCCACACTCGGGGACTTAGCAGTGAATCTGTATCGCCTAAGTTAAAAACTACTCCGAGTGAGGACTTCATCCACACTCGGGGACTTAGCCACGATTCTTTATCGCCTAAGTTACAAACTTCTCCAAGTGAGGACTTCATCCGCACTCGAGGGATTAGCTGCAATCCTGTATCGCATAAGTGAAAAACTACTCCGAGTAGGATTTCATCCACACTCGGGGGTGTAGCTGTGATCCTGTATCGCCTAAGTTAAAAACTACTCCGAGTGATGACTTCATCCACACTCGGGGACTTAGCCCGATTCTGTATCGCTTAAGTTAACAACTATTCGAGAATGATGAATTTTTAGGTTTAACCGTCCCAAACTGCATCACGGTGTCACTGAGTCAGAAAAATTGGTTCTACCGATTTTGGTTTTAGGGCAACTAAGAGTAGTCTTGGTGAAACCGAGTGGCCAGTTTCGGTGAAACTGAAGTGGCTGCCAAGTTTCTGCTAAAGAGGATGTACGTCTCGGTGGCTCCGAAATTTTTGACTTAGTGGTACCAAAATCCTTTTTGCTGAAGATTAAACTTAAGATTCTGAGTTCAAACTTTGAGAGAACTTTCTTATTTTTGTGATGCTCAACCCCTCTGCTCTTCTATACTCTATTCATAGGGTCGGCAAGTTAGGGTCTGATGACAGCCAGAATGACTTCAGGGATAGAGATGTGGACATGAGCTCAGGCACAAGCCCAAATGTCAGTTCTTCTTCTTCAGAAGATCCAGGCACTCCTAGTCCCCATGGGCTTCCCAAGGCTGCCACCAGGGCAAGAAGGAAGCTGAACTCAGATGAGGAGGACTTAGACTTTGTGACAGAGGAGGTGCTAGGGAAGAAGCAGCAAGAGAAGAAAGAGAGAGCTGCCAAGAAATCTGCAGTGGAGGCCTCTTCTACGAAGAAGCCTGTGAGGAAGGAATATGCTAGCTCTGAAGCAATGAGATGTGACAGCCCAGGACCAACGCTCCAAAAGATTCCAGAAGATTCCCCTTTTATTTCCATTCTCGGCTGTGTTTCGGTTGGTTGTTGCATTCATCATCGCGTCATTCGCATCATCTGCATAGCATCGTCTCCTGTTTTCGATAGCTTGCATCCGTTTGTAGTTTCCGGTTCCCTCCATTCTCATCGCCGACCATTTTGAGACCAACCACACACGCACGCGCCCGCGACACCATTTAAATAAAACTGTTTTTAAGCGCGCGCAAAAATATTTTCTGATTGAGTTGAAACTTGGCGTGCGGTCTTGCTAGAGCGTAGGTAGACCGCTTGTCAAATTTCGTCGTGATCCGAGTTCGTTAGATACCCCGTCGGACAGTCGTAGCAGTGAGGTTATCGGTTATCGTCGGACGTTTTTGGTATTTTAAACTTCGTGTCACGGGCCGCAAACTTCCCTCTCTTCCCCTCTTAGCCCTTCTGCACAGCCACCGTAGCCCCTCTTCGCTTCCGGTCCGTCGAGTCGACACCCGACGGTTCGAAAACGGACAGCGACCGTAAACCTAGCCTGAAACCTATATATATAGGACCCCTAGCCCTAATCCTTCTCGTCTCCCATGCCAAACCCCTCTCAGCCACCCACCTCTCTCTTCTTAGCCGTAGTGAGCCTGCCAAGCCCATCTAGAGGCCCGGAAAGCCCATCCGGGCCCAACTGGAGCTCTCCCGGAGCTTGCCCCGAGCTCATCCATGGAGGAACCCCCGATCCCGAGTCCCTAGAGGCCTTCGCCGTCGCTGGCCGCCGCCCCTTGCCGCCGCCGGTCGCCGGAGCGCCACCGCCGGAGTGCTCCAGGGCCTTGCTGCCGCCCTCTCTCTTCCTCTCCCTTTCCTCCTTCTCCCTCTCCTTCTCTAACCCCCATGGCTCTCCCTGTCCTGCAGCTCCCTTCGCCATGGATGGAGCCGAGGAGCTCGTCGCCGGCCGCCTCCGCACCAGATCCGGCAAGCCCAGCCCCGGATCCGCTGAGGCCCTGCCCCTTGCACCCTCGCCGTGATCAGCCCCACCGTGGTGCGCCACCGCCCTGGCCTCGTCCCTGCGCTTGGGAGGAGACGAGCGCTCGAGGCTCCCAGTGCCAGAAGTTGACCCCCGCCAGCCTCCATGAGTGGGCCAAGCCCAGCAGCCTGATTCGGCCAAGCTCCCCTGCCGAGCCGGGCAAGAGGGCCCAAAGTGAGCAGTCCCCCCCCCCTTGTTTTTTATTTATTCTGCGTCTTTAAAACGTTATAGGAATTAAACCATGCGTCGGATTTAAATAATTTAAACATGTTAATTGCTTAGAAATATATGTAGGTTAATAAAATGTCATTTTCACCCATGCCTAAAATACTTAACATGTCATTTCCTACCATTTTGCATATATGCCATATTTTTGAATTTTTGCGTAATTATTTAACCGTGCATCGAAATTAACAAAATCACATATTAAAAATGTCCATCTCGTTTGCAGCGAATCTTCATGCATGGTAAAATTTTCGGCATGATGTTTGCATTTATTTTGCATAAATGAATTGCTATAAGGTGATTAGGCCTAATACTCGCATAATTAATTGTGATTAATTTTCCACATGAACCTGTGCATATTATATATGTTTTCGGGGTAGAAAAATCCATGTGACTTATCTGTGCATTTAGTTTTGCCATCTGAGCATTTTGTGTGCATGTCATTTATACCGCGATGCCTTTTTGTAATTTTCGTGTGATTTAATCCATGCATGATATGAATTAATTTTCGACATGAGAAATGCCCTTGGATATGTGTCCTAGCCCTTGGACATTTTGCTTGCCATAGAAATGCAGGTTTAGGGCTTGTTTCCTTGTTGTCGACTTGCTATTAAATTCTGCTATTTTGAGGGTCCAAAATATTTCTAAGTCTGCTATCTGTAATATTTTGTTGCTAGTGATCTAGAACCCTTTTGCTAGTGATCTAGAACCCTTTTGTGGTAGGTGTAATGGAGTTATTTGTTGTTGATTTTGTCCTTTAGTATGCTGTTAAGTTTCATGCCATAATATGACCTGTATCATATAGATTCACTACTGTCAATATGCCTTCGTGATAAAAACTGCACTGTCAAAAACTGCTATTTTCACTAAGTCTGAAACTGTTTTCAAGTATCCTTCTTGTGAGCTTCCTACCAATTGATCCATGCATGTTTTGAAAATGATTTGTGAAGATGAAATGAAGTGTGTGTTATATACTACTACACCATGCTTAGTCTGTGCAATTTAGAATAGTGTAACTTGTTGTTTTCATGAGTGCAAAATGCCATGTTGCTGTTCTTGGCAGATTTCAACTAAAACTTGTTTTCTTGATTATGGTTGAACCGTAGCTCCGTTTTGGACATTCCATATATATAACTTGCTTAGAATATCATGTAATTTCATAATAACTTGCTGAATTCAGGATTTGAAATGTTTGTGATTGTATTGTCCATGCATGTGCATTCATGACATGTTCATCTTGTGTTGCTCATATCTTTTGGACCATAGCTCCATTTGCGATGTTCTATATATGTAAATCGACTATAATGACGTGTAGAATGTCATGGTGACCTTTATTATTCTGTTTAACAAATATAAAATATAATTTGTTCAGATCTGGACCAATTTCGAAATTAACATATGAGGTCGTTTCGGAAATGCTATAAGTTGTTTCCGGCCTCATTTAAGATGCCTAGATAGTTAGTTTACTTATGCTTCACCTCTTGCCATGTTTAGCAACATTTAATATTGTCGTGTACCTAACGGGAGTGAACTAAATAATTCGAACGTGGAGTTTCGTCAATATGCAACTCGTTGCATATTGAGCTTCACTTAATGTGTAGTATTTGATTGTTGTGAATTGTCATGAATTGCATATTAAACCGGACATGCATCATATTTGTTTGTGCATCGTGTTTGCATATGTTGTGGTGTATCTTGTGTTGATTGTTGTATTCGGATTGTTCCTTCTCGATAGAGTTCTGAAAGCGTTCGGAGTGTGAGGATTCGTTCAACTTCGTTGGTTCGTCTTCTTCATGGACTCGTTCTTCTTCTGAGTGGGATCTCAGGCAAGATGACTCATTTCCCTGGATACCATTACTATCATTGCCATGCTAGTTGTCTCGTCTTTTATCGTTATGTCTCGCTACCTACCACCTATTTGACAAGCCCCCCAACATTGCCATGAAAAGCCTCTAACCCCTCCACATCCCAGTGTTTTGTTCAGTGTTTTGTTCCACTCTTGCCGCCCCTAATTACTTGTGTACCGGTGTTATGTTCCATAATTGAGCGCTCCCAACATGCTCAGGGTGTTATGGGGACCCCCTTGATTTCAGGTGAGAATAAAGCTTGTCTGGCAAGGCCCAACATTGGTACTACATTTGCCTAATAATTAATGAACTTGCATAGGGGATTTTTCGGACCCCGTGGATAACTAATCAACAACCCGGGCCAGTGCTCCTCATGAGTGTTGGTCCAAACTGGGCTGCCTACGGGGCCGCCTCGAGGCAACTTGAGGATTGGCTTTCCCTGTAGCTAGTCCCATCTATCGTGTCCTGAGAACGAGATACACGGCTCCTATCGGGTTCGTCGACACGCCGGGCGGCCTTGCTAGATTTGTTTTTCCTTTCTCGAACGTCTTGAGTGAGAAATTCCGATTATTCTTCGGGCTATCTCGAGGTGTTGGATTTCCTTTGGAATTGCCTAGGAAGATCACGAGATCTGTGGTTGAGGTTATTCCCGCTGTGTGTGGTTAATTTATGATGGATGAGTTGGAGCACCCCTGCAGGGTTAAATCTTTTTGAGAAGCCATGCCCGCGGTTACGTGGCAAACTTGGATACTTTATTTAACATCCTGTCATAGCAAACTTGAAGTAAACTCTAAAAAAATACATTAACTGTGTGCGTAACCGTGACTGTCTCTTCTCGTGAGTCCTTATATGAAAGAGAACACGATGGGGTTATGTTTGACGTAAGTAGGTGTTCAGGATCAGTTAGTGATCATTACTAGTTCACGTCCGTTATACGTAGACCACCATACTTTATTTTCTGTATTCATAAGTTAGCCACTCAAATAAATGCTTAGTCGCTTGCTGCAGCCTCACCACTTAACCATACCTTACCCATTAAGCTTTAATAGTCTTGACACCCTTGGAAATGAGATTGCTGAGTCCCTGTGGCTCACAGATTACTACAACAATAGTTGCAGGTACAGGTAATGCGATGATTTGATGTGAGTGGGTTGCTTGATTTTATTGGGAGTTATTCTTCTTCTTCCTCTTCAATTTGGATGGGTTCCAGGCGGCAGCCTGGGATAGCAAGGGTGGATGTAATTTTATCGTTTGATTTCGTTTGTAGTCGGACCCTGCTCTTATGTATGATGTCTGAGATGTTATTGTATTGATGTGACTCTGATGTAGCTTGTGGCGAGCATAAGCCAATTCCATATACTCATCTCTTCTGTACATGTACTTGTAATGATGTCCATTCTTGTGAACGCATCGAGATGCGCTTCTATCCCTGTTGAGGCCCTCGTGCCAAAATAAGGATAGAACCGCATCTTGGGCATGACATGAGAGCACCTGAGAGTGCCAAGGTTAACACTTCACTGTTTGGTGAGCCTCCAAAGAGCTCTATACCTAACAAGGCAGGTGACAAGAAGAGAGCCAGGAAGATAATAGTGTGTGTTATTGGAAGGCCGACTTCTATGTATGAGGACCCATCTAAGGGTGAGCAAGAGGAAGTGGAGGAAGAGCCAGCTGCCCAAGGCCCTCCTTCCAAGAAGAAAATGCTACTTGTAGATGCTATATGCCCAAGCAAGCTCCTTCAAAGAGCAAGCAGTCTGCACCCAAGAAGCTAGCGGCTCCCAAACCCAAGAGGACCACTATAGACATCCCTCTTGCAGTAAAGAACAAGGGTTCTACATCCAGAGATGATGAGGAAAAGAACATGCCAGTTTTGAGGAAACTGAAGCCACGTATGCCACAACATAATGATGCTCACCTCATTGCTAAGGATATGAAGAAGAAGAGATATTCACGACCGAGGAAGTGGAGAGCATATGACCCTTATGCCTCCAGGATAAGGACTGTTGTGGATGATAGATTCTACACCAAGGAACAACAGGACTTCTATGAGACTGACCTTTTGGACAAGAGCCCAGCAGTCAGTCACATCACGTATGTTGACTGGGCCTATATCAAGGAAAATGAGGACTACTTTCCGAGTGTGCAAGAAAATTTTAGATGCATTGATATAGAGAACTTTTTGGGAGAGAGTTCACATCAGGGAACGATGAGATGATCATGCAGTTCTGCTCCACTACCCATTTATATCCAGATGGCCGCATCGTTTGGATGACTGAGGGAGTCATATAGCAGTCTGCATTTGAGGAGTGGGCTACCATCTTAGGAGCCCCATAGGTTGAGGATGGTGACTTGGATGTTTATGTTGAAGCCAAGATGAGCCACAACTCAATGGCAAACATGTACAAAGACATCCCTACTGCCCATGTGCATTCACACAAGTTAGTCTATGTCTATCGTCTGCAAGCTGGACTACCCACTACCAACTCAATCTTAAGGTATACTTTGATGCCTAAGTCTAGAGATTACAAGATGATTAGGGGGTACTCCATCAACATGTTGCACCACATAGACACCCACACCAGATTCAGGGTGATGGACTTGATAGTTGAAACTGTCAAGAGTACAGCTACTGATCAGAAGAGATCTTGTCGATATGCACCTTATATTCAGATGCTCGTCATCTCTAAGGTATAGAAGAATGTATATTCACTTGATAGTCCACATATGCAACTCCAACTAGACTTTGAGGAAAATGTTGTGGTGATGGATCCTAGTCATCCCACTTCATCTACTGCACAGGAAGAGGCTGAGGCAGCCAGAGCCTCTAGTGCTCGAGTGCCAAGGACCAAGAGTGAGAGGATGGATCTTATCTTTAGCACATCCAGGGTATTCAGAAGGATATCAAGAACATCTTGCTTAACCAGGAAAGCCTTTGAGGTTTCTGGAGGATAGGTTCACTATTGTAACATCCCAAAATTTCATTTTGGAATGTTATAAAATGTAGCTATGCATCTATCATCATCATTTCTTGAATACATGTAATAGTTGAAATGCCTTCTCTGAATTTCTGAAACCCCTTTCTACTTTCAATGTGTTGCTTTCACCTATTTGAAATCTTGGTAAAAAGTTCAAATAAGAGAGGAGGAACATGACACTCCACACCAGAACCCATTTGGTGATCTATTTGAACAAAAATAACCAGGGGTTATTTTGAAAATATTTGCAAAAAGGATTTAAAAACAATTAGGCAATTTCTGAAAATATTTTTTTCAAAGTGTTCAAATGACAGAATAAAAATGTTCAATAAATGGAATTTATTCTTATGTTAATTTTGATATATAATACTCCTATTTTTAAAAAGGTTTGAGTGCTTTTAAAGACGTTTTACTACTCTGGTTAATAAAAAATAGTAACGGATTTAGAATTAAACGGGCCGGCCCACAGGCTTTTATTCGCGAATTCAATTCAAGCCGGCCGACCGATGCGGAAACCTCGCTCTCTCTCTCGCTGCCACCGGATCCCACCCGACCGACCGTTAGCCCCGCGCGGTCATCCCCCTCCTCCCCGCACGCGCCGGAGCTCCTCGCCGGCAGTTTCTTCCCTCCTGGATCTCTCTCCTCTCTCCTCCCCCGCACCACCCGAGCACCCTATAAGTAGCCCCTGTCACTCCTCTCTCCATTCCCCCCCGAGCCCTCGCTCTCCCTCGCCGAGATGCTGCCAAATTCCTCGCCGGAGTTGCACCATCGCCGGAGCTCCCATCGCCCGTAGCCATCGCCTTTGTCATCCTCGCCCCTCTCCGACACCACCAATCGGCACCGGAGGACCTCCTCCGCCGTCTGAGCCCGTCCGCGCTCCGTTTCAACCACCGGAGCCACCTCCGGCGGCGTCCTCGACCACCGGCCGCCGTCACCATCGCCGGAGTCCACCTCCCCCTCCGGTAAAATCTTCGAGCTCACCCCCTCCCTCCGATCCAGACGCAACGGCCCAGATTAGATCAACTTAATTCCCGAATCATTTTCCTCTTCGGTCCAGTCGACCGCCCGCAACCATCCAACACACGCGCTAGCCATCCAATAGGATAGTGCCACGTCACCCCTGGCCGTCTGGTAGAAATTTTCTTCTTTTTGTTTAGTTTTAGTTAAACAGAATGTTTTAGAAAATTGTTTTAGCTATAACTTTTAATCTATTTAATGTTTTGAGTTGATTATTTTTGCAATAGATCACATTTTTTATGTAGTTTCACCCTGTACTTTTAAATTTCAAATTTGAACTATAAAATTTGAATTGAATCAAATTTGCTCAAAACATTCAAATCTGAATAACTAGAGTTTGAAAATAGATTTTGATATGAATCTTTTTGCTACTGTTTGGTATTAGTTAGGACTACCTTCATGCTTAGTTTCAGAATTTTTAGGATGATTTTTCTTAGTGTTTTATCTATAAACAGATTCTGCCAATTAGTTAGTATAGTTTAAATTAACTTAGTTTCAGTTGGTTTAAATTAGATCTAGTTTTATTTGTTTAGTAGGTTCTGTTAGTTAAACTTTAGGTGTTTTACTTATGTTAATAAAAATATAAATTTGCTTTGTTTGTTTCTTTATTAACATAGGAATCTCAACACATTTTCAAATAGGTTTAATTTGAACTAAAACAATTAGTTAGTAATAGTTTTCTTTCAACAAAGTTTTATATAATTTAATTCTGTTTTCTAAGACAAGTTTATTTGTAAATTATTTTCTGTTAAGATCATGTTTTGCTAATAAATAATAAGTTTTGTTTTGCTCTTTTGTTAGTAAAATTATAGTTGTTTCATATAGTGTTTATCAAAACTTTTAAAAAACTTTACTAAAGTTTTTCCCAACAAACTTTAATGAATTCAATTCTGTTATTAATAAAATATTTTATTGTTTTATTGCTGTCAACTATCGTTTTGGTTAATACCAATAGTTTCATTATGTTAGTAGTGTTTTATCAATCATCTTCTAGAAAACAAAACTTTGTGCGTTTTCTTGCTTGTGATTTGTGCACTGTTTTGTCTTGATTAGTTACTAGTTCACGGTTGATGGTTGTGAGTTACAATATTTTGTTGTATGCTTATTGAGTGCTTGTTTGCTTCGTTAGATTATCCAGAGTGCGAAGCTTGTTATTTAGAGTCCCACGAGTACGAAGATCATCAATCAGGCAAGTCATTTTGATCATGTTTACCCATGTTTTATATGCATTAGTTCTACCATCTTCCCCAATTGCATGCAAGATAGGTTAGTTGGAAACTTGGTTACATTGTAGTAGTATCATGTGGTAGGAACCCCCTCACAACCCTTGACACTTTGGCCCCAGGAAACGTTATTTTTACTTTTTGCTATGCTATTAGTAGACGGGGTTGGTTGTGTGATTCATGAGAGTTGAGAGAGTTAATAATTTCAAGACCTACTTAATGATCAAGATTTCAAGACTCCGAGTTTTCAACTTACCTCTGGGTGGATGATGGTTGAACGGCACCCTGGAGAAACAAGTGGATTTGCCTAGGTGTTGCTGGAGATGGCCAGTATTCACGCGAAAAGATCCACCCAGGCACAAAGAGATGGATGGATGCTTTAAGACCCAAGGCTTACCTGCACAGCCACAAGTCATTATGGGCTCTGGCTTGGTTGGATATCATGGTGTCCCTGGACAGGCGGTGCTACGAGATGTAGAAGAATGATAGGAAAGGATGGGCACCGACAGAGTCGCAGGGAAACCCTTTGGAAAACCATGTTTTGGTCATCCGTTTCTCAAACACCCTGAAGTGCGAGAAATCAAATGGAGGCGACCAAATCTTGTGGGGAACATGTGCAAAGATCTGCAGAGTACTCAAACCTAATCGATTAGCCATGTCCACGGTCATGGACGACTTGAGCCAAAGGAACTGAAACATTCAGAATTCTCAACACAAGTAATATGATGATGTGGGTATTAACAATTTGGGTATGAGATTTTGGTTGGTGGAACCATCTCATTAATCAACCAACCTAGTAATATTTTTGCTTAGCCTCTCTTGAAGTAGGAAAAATTGGCTTTACGCAAGAACTTACCACCCCACCTACCATATAAGCATGTAGATTAGATGATTATCTTTTCACCCCTCTCTTGTGACTTTGCCAGCATATTCCATATGCTGACCTACACGGCTGCAACGTATCATGTTGCAGAGTATTTTTCCGACCAGGAGTGAGGACACGTTCTACGCTCGGTGAGATGCCCCTGGAGTCAGATGGACTCATCTACCTTCGATGCTTCCGCAAGATTTAGACATTCTCATGAGTTGGCCTTCAGCTACTTTATTGTAATCTTTATTGTAATAAAGGACTCAATATGAGATTTCGATTAATATAATCATGTGTGATTTCCCTTTGATATATACATTGATGTACCGTGTGTGTACCAGCATGATCTTGGGATGGTACGGAAACACCGGAGATTCGACCTTTCAGGTCGGGTCACCACAACTATCATGAACAACAAGGTGGATGGGCTGACGAAGACTGTGGACGAGCTCAAGAAGCATGTGGATGTAGTTCCCATTCCCCATTCCTCAGATGATGATGGTGACGATGATAGTTAACATCTCAGGACCAACACTCAGTTCAAGACTCGGTCCATGACTCCTATTGTGCCAGCTCCAGAGACGAGGCCTACTTCATCAGCACCTGCCACAGCTCCATCAGTTCCTCCTGCACCTCCAGTGTCTACTCCAGCACCTCAGAGAACTTCAGCTGAGATTTTGCGGATGCTCTTATCTCGACTCCTATGACAGCCATAGGAGCAGCTTCATTGTCTCATGGAGGAGACCATGCCCAGAGCGAGGATTTGCTTTATAGCTTTGAACTTTTTGGTGACTTGTTGCCAAAGGGGGGAGAGGTTATAGATTATAGGGCTTCGAGAGAGTGTGTGTTACATTTTGATTGCTCTCTTCATTTAAAAACATTTGGTTTATTGTTTGGTTGAAAACTTTGCTGGTGTTTGTCGGTGTTTGATCATATACATTTGTGCGATGCTACTACTTCATTATCCTTGAGATGCCTATATGATGATCATTCACTTATTGTTTGGTGTGATGTGCTTATCTAATTCACTCGTATTAATTTTTACACACCACCAAGTTGTATGTGACATGGAAGAGTGACCCATGATCCTGATCAATTGTGAATTTGTATTCAAACGAAAATTTAAAATAATGCGCAAATTTAGGGGGAGCTCTTGCTTATCACTTATGACCCACAAGTGTAGGGGTCAATCTTAGTCCTTTCGATAAGTAAGAGTGTCTAACCCAACGAGTAAAGAAGGAAATGACAAGCGGTTCTCAGCAAGGTAATTTCTGCAAGCACTTAAACTATAGGTAACAGGTAGTTTGATAACAAGATAATTGGTAATGAGCAAGTAATGGTAACGGTAAATAAAGTGCAGCAAGGTAGCCCAATCCTTTTGTGGAAAGGATAGACCGATACGGTCCCTTATATTAAGCAAAGTGTTCTTGAGGGTACACGGGAATTTCATGTAGTCACTTGCATCATGTTGGTTTGATTCGTGTTTGCTACTTTGATAATTTGATATGTGGGTGGACCGGTGCTTGGGTGTTGTTCTTACTTGAACAACCTCCCACTTATAATTAACCCCCTCGCAAGCAGCTACAACTATGAGAAAAGCATTTAGATAAAATCTAACCATAGCATTAAACATGTGGATCAAAACCAGCCCCTTACGAAGTAGTGCATAAACTAGGTTTTAAGCTTATGTCACTCTAGCAACCCATCATCTAATAACTACTCCACAATGCATTCCCTTAGGCCCAATGATGGTGAAGTGTCATGTATTCGACGTTCACATGACACCACTAAGGGAATCACAACATACATACCATCAAAATATCGAACACATATCAAATTCACATGAGTAGTTGCCACATGACTTCTCCCGTGACCTCAAAAACAAAGGTAGCTACTCACAAGTGATATTCATGCTAAATATCAGAGGGGTATTAAATAGCATAATGTATCTGAACATATAATCTTCAACCAAATAAACCATATAGTACTCAACTATGTAATGGAATCAAAACTATAGTCACCCACATGTACCAATCTGAGGTTTCGGTACAAATATTGAACACTAGAGATGAACTAGGGTTTGAGAGGAGATGATTTTGTTGACGATGTTGATGAAGATTGGCCTCCCAAAGATTAGAGGGTTGTTGGTGATGACGATGGCTTCGATTTCCCCCTCTGGGGGGGGCGGAGTTCCTCCGGCGGAATCGGTCCACCGAAGGGCAAAAGTGCTCCTGCACAAGTTCCGCCTCGAGATGGGGGCATTCCATCCCTAAAGTCCCCTCCTGAATTTTTCCAGGTCAATACACCTTAAATACCAGAAGATGGGCACCGGAGGTGGGCTGGGCTGAGCACAACCCACCAGGGCACACTTGGGATGGATGGCGCGCCCTAGTGTCTTGTGCTCACCAAGTGCCCCCCTACGGTAGTTATTTGCTCCAGTATTTGTTATATATTCCAAAATAATTCTCCATGAAGTTTTAGCTCATTTGAAGATGTGCAGAATAGGTATCTCTGTTATGCGTTTTCAGGTCCAGAATTCCAGTTACCGGCATTGTCCCTCTTTGTGCAAACCTTGCATATTATGAGAGAAAAGGCATTAGAATTACTCCATAAAGCATTATTATGCATGAAAACATTATAAATAGAAGTAGGAAATCATGATGCAAAATGGAAGTATCAATCACATACCTCTCAAAGCGACGATGATATTCATTGATTATATCTTTTATCAAAGCTTTGATCTATATGTTGTCATCAGTTACTGAAAGTGCGTTATATCGACTAGAGGGGGGTGAATAGGTGATTTTTACAAATTCATCACTTGCGGAATTTCAACTTTGAGGAATTTTAAATGTGATGAATAACTAGTAGCGGAATAAGTACTCAAGTGCATGAGGAACATAGTAACATCATAGTCTTCATGATGAAATGAAACATGCACATATAGAGAGTAGCGTGATACAGGATAAGCAGTGATGAACCAACTAACTTGAAGAATTTGAGGTGAGGAATTTGTGAAAGTCTTCACTCAAATTCTTCAAACAGTAACAATCAATTTCATCAACAGGTATATGAGGAATAGAGGGGTTGAGGAAATAGAACCAGATAGCTCAATGAAGACAATGGTTTGATGACCCAGTTCCAACTGCTGTGACAGTCGTACGTCTGGTTTGGAGGGGCCTGGTATTTAAACCAGAGGACACACAGTCCCAGGACACACAGTCCTTACCATATTCTCCTTGAGCTAAGGTCACACAGTCCTCGCCCAACACTCGTGGTAAGTTTTTAGGGTAGACTTCCAAAACCCTCACAAACTGGTCACCGGGCGATTCACAATTTACTGCTAGATGCTCTAGACCAAGGTCACTTTGTGGTCCCCAATTGACTGCAGCAGAACTAGACCATGACGCCTAACCATTTGGTGGATGCACAGTCCTCAAAGGTAACAAGCATCGGTTCCACATAGGAATTTCTTCAGTGATGCTCAATCACTTTGGGTTTGGTGGTTTGATTGTAGGTTTTTTCTCACTGATAATTTTCTCTCAAAAGTCCTTAGGGGATGGGTTGCTCTTAAATGACAAGTGTCGGTTCTCTCTCTCGGAGCAGCCAACCAGCTAGTGGTTGTGGGGGGTGGCTATTTATAGCCAGGATGCAACCTGACATGATAAGACATAAATGCCCCCAATGATATGAACGTTATGTGGATAAGAATGATTGGGAACAACTGGCGCTAAGCACAACAACGGTTGGAATTTTGAACTATGAAAGTCCTCAGCTTATCATGTTCCTCACGTGTAGGCAATTCACACTGGCCAAATCCTAACTCCTCAGTCAGATCAATTTCCACAGAGACCAGAAGAACTTCGTCTCTGCCACTGATGAACTTGTCTGAACCGTAAGAGATTTCCAAAGGCTTCACTCAAAGGATTGTATGGGTTGAGGATTTTGGAGTTGAGCATCAGTTCGAAATTTTCCTTAGTATTACCTCGGCCCCCTTTAACTATACGGTGTTTCCTATGACTAAAATAAAGGAAACGAAACTATGAAAACAAAAGTCTTCATGGTTCATATTCCTCGTTGATATCTTCAAGGTCACACCAACTTCTTCATATTCAAAGTCTTCACAAAGTCTTCACCAAAGTCTTCAGAAAGTCTTCAGCAAAGTCTTCACTTGAAGACATACATTTTTAGGGGTCGATAATCTCCGAATATATCAAACTCCTCATCGACTTATAGAGCCTGTGTACAGTCACAAACGAATTAGTACCTTAACCTATAAGTCTTCAATACACCAAAATCACTATGGGGCACTAGATGCACTAATAATCTCCCCCTTTTGGTGATTGATGACAAATAGGTTAAGTTTTCAACGGGGATAAACATATGAAGTGAAAGTACAGATTTTGAGGAATTTGATTGCAAGATATAGAAGAACTCCCCCTGAAGATGTGCAAATTTGAGGAATTTTCTTTGGACCGCAAATGCACATGGCAGGTTAAAACATGGAGAACTCTCCCTATATCTTGTAATTCATACACACATTTGAATATATGATATGAAGGACTTGAAATGCGTGAGGAAAATGGTGTCTGACGAAATTCAGTATGCATGCATTAAGGTTTTTGAGAAAATAAACATGTGAGGAAATAGTTCAGAAGTGTCAGACCACCATCGGACTTAAGTTTACAACTCAATCAACAAAAGTTTTAGAAGAGAGAGAGTTGTAACTTAAACAAAAATAGCCCATTTATAGAGACCCGCTTGAAGACTAACTCAAATTTTCTCCCCCTTTGTCATCGAAGACCAAAAGGGAAGAAAAAGTGATGACTAACGCCCCTTTGAAGAATTTCATCGTGTTGGTGAGGAAGGAGCGCCAGCGTTGTCGGGGTCGTTTGTCGATGCAGGGCCTGCACCAGTGTCGTCAATGTCTTCATCGTCATCGCGCTCGTGATATGAAGAATATGAACTTTCTACCATCAGAGGAACTTGAACTTTCTTGAATTTCTTCTGAGGTCACCGAGCCCAGTCGGGATGTTTATCAATATCCAGCTCATCCAGTTCTTCAGAAGGCATGATGTGAGACAGTACGGCCCAAGTGTGGTTGAGGGTTTCATGCGCATAGTAGTGATTTCTCTTCACTGTGTTCTGCATCACAGTCATGTTCTGCACAATGTAACCAAGTTGATGCTTCACCCACTTGTGATTGTGCTCGACCTTCTGATGAAGACTTATTAGAAGCTCGCGATCAGTCATCACACGAGGGGCAGACGCTTGAGGTTGTTGAGCTAAGGCTTTTGCACCGGAGTCTTGAGTACAAGTGTCATCATTTGTGGAGAAGGAAGCGGCTTTGTGGAACTGTCCATCCAAAGGACGAGTGCCTTCATCAATGACAGATTTGCCTTTTCCTTCAACTGAGGCAATTAAGCTCTTGATGACTTCTATTGGAGGCAGAAAGCCAAAGTGATTCTGAAAATCAGCCTTGAAGGGAATTGAGGACTTTGCCCTGATGAATTTCATGATCCATGGCGCATAGGGCTTCTATTCAAATGGAGCTAAGGCAGCACTGGCCAATGTCCTCATGAAGAAATCATGCAAGTTGATTGGAATCCCATGAATGATGTTGAAGAGCATATTCTTCATGACTCCTTCCACTTCTTCTTCAGAATCGTGGCCTTTCTGAGGACATAGTGTATTTGTGAGGATACAGTAAATAGTCCTAGGCACATATAGCAGATTCTTCACAAGAAAGGTGTTTGGTTGAGGCGTTCCAGGAGGCAAAGGCTTCATCAACACTTGCATCAGCTGATTTGGAAGTGCAGGCTCATTAAACAGTTTGTGGGCTTCATCTGAGGGAATTGGAACAAGGACACACTGAAGCAATTCAGAGGCTTGAGCAGTGAAGTGGGTCGTGCCAGTCAGACAGTCCAATATCCATGAGTTGATATCTGAGGAATTTCCGCTAATATGCAGCGTGGCATAGAATTGAATGATGATTTCTTCATTCCAGACGCAGATGTCGACACAGAATGGAAGAAGGCCTGCATCATAGAGAACTTGGAGCACTGGAGTGAATGATGGAAGACTTTCCATATCAGCATGAGGAATCTGATGGTGCTCGAAGACTTTCTTCTTCTCATATAGGACTGACGCATAGTAGTTGAGTTGAGAGGCAGTCCAGAATCTGTTGCGACCAGCCCTTCCAGAGTCATAGGGGTTTGGTCCAGAGAAGAATGAGTGTTCATCAAAGAAATTATTCTTGAGGAATTTGGGACGGACAGTGCCTTTGAAGGGCAATCTTGGCTTTGGTTGAAGATTTGTTCATGTGCGCCCCTTGATCTCCATTGGCATTGAAGGAACAGCAGACTGAGTGATTTGAAGAACTGGTTCCTCGGCAGTGGCCGGAGCATCATTTTCCTCAGCTGTTGTAGCTGGAATTTCTTCATTGTCTGGAAGGTACAGATGTTCAGAGTCTTCTGGGATTTCTTCAGTCTGTGCAGGTGACTGAGGAATCAACATCAGAGGAGTTGCCATTGGTGAATTTTGATGTGCAGATTCCCAATATTCATCATTGACAACTAGAGTATTGTCACCAATGTCAACTTCTTCATCAATTTCTTCTACGCCAGCTTCCTCAACAGTTACCAGAAGGTGGGGCGATGATACCTTGGGGGTTGATGCAGTGTCATCAATGACAATTTCCTCATCAAGAGGCTCTGTGGAAGCAGCCGGAAGATTTTCTTCTTCTTCAGGAATGACATACTCCTCCCCGAATGGCACAATAGCATAGGCTGGTACTGAGGAAATTGGAATTGCATCAATTGGAGTTGCTGAGGAACTTGATGAAGTTTTCAACTTCTTCAACATAGGGGCATCAGAAGTTGACTCTTTTCTCTTGAGTGGATTTTCCTCAGTAGTAGCACTTTCTTTAGGACCGACTGATGCAGCCGCCCTGAGTGGTTCAGTTTCTTCAGGCACAGCAGATTCTTCACCTAGCCTATCAGATTCTTTAGGTACAACAGAAGTACCTGTTGGCATAGAAGTTTCCTCACGCACAACATTGGAAGTTGCCCTGGCATGTTCATCAGTGGTCTGAGTTTCTCAGCAGCACTAGCAGTTGCTCATGGTGCAGAAGCATTTCCTTCTGTAGTTTCATCAGGCTAAGCATTTTCATCAGCTGCCTGAGGAGTTTCATCTGCAGTCTGAGCAATTTCTTCATACTGAGGCTTTTGTGGTTGTGATCGAGCTGCAACGCTGGTGTTGTGATCCTTTACAGCTGCTTGAGCAGTCCTGACGAATCTGACCTTGGTGCCCTTCCATTCAGCATCATATCTCTTTTGATCCATAGAGAGTGTGCGAATTTTGGACTGAACTATGACGAGTT
Organism: Hordeum marinum; assembly: GCA_022496015.1. NCBI lineage: Eukaryota > Viridiplantae > Streptophyta > Magnoliopsida > Poales > Poaceae > Hordeum > Hordeum marinum. The sequence continues at coordinate 285,085,042 of CM039674.1, forward strand.
GATTTGGGGTCAAATTCATCACATTTTCGCGCAGAAACTTTTCTTTTCGAGCCATGTTCCTCTTTGCTCTCAGAGCTTGCTCTCTCTTCCATTGTTCTTGAGAGATGAAGTGGGTGAGGACATGATCCACTTCAGGAGGCAAATTTAGTGAAGAAAGTGGGGTGTTTGGGTCTTCATGCCATATATCGATGAAGTTGAGCATCATCTTGGTATCCAGCATGAGAGGAACAGAGCTACCCTTTGCTCTAGAAGCCCTATGCTGACTTTGTCTGATGATTTGTTCCAATTCCTCATCATCAGCTTCATCATCATCACCATCATTATCCTCAGAACATGAGGGTATGGTCATCACAACCTTGCTTGTGTGAGGACTTGGTCTTTGACCTCATCCAATAGTTTTCTTCAGCTTCAACGCAGAGGGGCTGGTTGAAGACTTTGCTGTGTTGGAGGAGCTAGCAGTGATCTTTGGGACTCTGGTTAAACCCTCAGTCCTCTTGCATGTAGCCATATGCACTGGTGTTGAGGACTTTGTAACTGCTGCAGAAGACTGAGCAGCGACAGTTCCAGGTGCTGAGGACTTTGTAGGCTGAGGACTTTGACCTTGAGGAATCTGCTGTGAAGGTCTTGATGTTGAAGAACCTATCTTCAAAGCAGATTTCTTCATGATTTTCTTCGGAGCACTTGCAGAAGCTCCGGCAGAGGCAGCAGCAGCAGAATCTTCATTGAATTTCTTCACTGCTTCTTTGGCTTTCCTAGCCAGCTTGGTTTGCTACTTCTCCCATAGATGAGGAAAGTCATCACCAGTCTTTAGGCTTGTGGGATCAGCGATTTGGTTCTGAGCTAGAGGAGGCCTGCTGCAAGGTGGTTTCACTTCAAATTTCATCATGTACTTTGGGGTTACATAACGATATTCTTTCCATTCCTTTGCCCATCTCCTCTCAATCTTTTGTAGACGGATCTTTCTTTGCTTGGTCGTCTCTTTTCCATGTGTTTCTTCATCAGGTGTGCAATATTCATCATACACATCCTCTGGAATCTCAAAGGCAGTGTGCACATCTGGCTTCTTTCCTCCTTTCTGAGGTTTCCTTCCGTCAGCCGTTTTCTTCACTTGAGGAATATGAACTCTTGAAGATTCTAAAGAGGTACACTATTTTTCTTCAAGAAGCGTTGCAAATGAGTTAAGTTGATGAGAACCTAGTGATTCATCAGTGGACATGTTGTACCTGTGAATAGAGTATAGGTGCGAGGAATTTGAAGAGGTCATATGCGTTCTCAGAAATTTTGAAGAAAAATTAGGTGTGAGGAATTTGATGATTTGAAGAATTTGCACAAATGATGAAAAAACTCAACTTAGAAGAATTTCAACTATTGTTGGTGGAATGACCCACCGTATAAGAATGATGACTTCAGACACTGCGTACAATTGTCATAGGGTTCTGAGAATCAAACTCTTCATTAATTTCTTCACACTTAGAGGGTTATTCTTCATCGATTGAAGAAAAATGTTTCTTCGTGTGTTGCACATCAAGGTCATCAATTTTGCATAAGTGTTAGGATGTGTGTCTTTCTTCAAAGGACATTCGAAGATTCTAAGATATTTAGCTCACACCGCAACTTTAAAAATCTCTTTTCATCCAAGGGCTTAGTGAAGATATCGGCCAGCTGTTCTTCAGTGGGGATGTGGTCGATGGAGATGTCACCCTTGAGTACATGATCTCGAAGAAAGTGATGACGAATTTGGATGTGCTTGGTCTTGGAATGCTGAACTGGGTTATAAGCAATCTTGAGGGCACTCTCGTTGTCGCAGTAAAGAGGCACATTCTTCATCTTGGTGCAGTAGTCCTTGAGGGTTTGCTTCATCCATAGTAGCTGAGCGCAACATGAACCGGTAGCAATGTACTCAGCTTCAGTAGTACAGAGTGAAACGCAGTTCTGCTTCTTTGAGGACCAACAGACTAAGGATCGTCCGAGGAAATGACATGTGCCTGAGGTTGACTTGCGATCCACACGATCTCCAGCATAGTCAGCATCAGTGTATCCGATGAGGTGAAGATTTGAGCCCTTGGAATACCACAATCCAAGTGTTGGTGTGCGAGCTAAGTATCGAAGAATATGTTTCACAGCCTTATGGTGTGATTCCTTCGGTGTTGCTTGGAATCGGGCAAACATGCAAACACTTAGCATAATATTAGGCCTAGAAGCACATAGATACAATAATGAACCAATCATGGAGTGGTATACATTCTGATTGAAATCTTTACCATTTTCATCAGTGCAGAGGTGGCCTTTTGAAGTCATTGGAGTTTTGACGCCTTTGCAATCTTGCATGTCAAATTTCCTCAGAACATCTTTGAGGTATTTCTCTTGCGAGATGAAGATGCCTTTGTCTTGCTGACGAATTTGAAGACCTAGGAAGAATTTCAACTCTCCCGTCATAGACATTTGATATTCTTCACTCACCATATCGGCAAATTCATCACTGTAATGTTTGTCAGTACAACCAAAGATAATATCGTCTACATATATCTGGCATATGAACAGTTCATTGTCATAGGATTTTGTGAAAAAGGTTGGGTCGAGTGAACCGAGTTTGAAGCCTTTCTTCATAAGGAATTCCTTCAGAGTGTCGTACCACGCCCGAGGGGCCTGCTTGAGGCCATAGAGGGCCTTGTTTAGTCTTAAGACTTTGTCAGGATGCTTAGGGTGTCGTGGAATTGTCACGACAGATGTCCGGGTGAACGGACTTAGGTTCGGGGCGAGACGCAACTATGTGGCGGCTTGAAGGGGTTGATCGGAATCGAGAAGACACGGATTTTTACCCAGGTTCGGCCCCTCCGATCGACGTAAAAGCTTACGTCCTGCTTGTCTGGTACTGATGATGATAAAGATCTCTCAGTTACAAGGGTGCTAATTGCTACCTCTAATCTCTTGTGCCTCTAATCTCTTTTGTTTTCTAAACTTGTAGACTTGTGTCCCTTGAGAACTTGTCCCTCTAGGGGTGCTCTACCCCCTCCTTATATAAGTGGAGAGGGTAGGTTTACAAATAGAGTCCTACTAGAAGTAGGATTAGGACTAGTTTCTCACAAATCCTACTCCGGGTCTTATTTCCTCTAATGGAATCCTTCTCTCTTGTGGGCCTTCTCTTCTGAGCCGCCTGGCGCCGGCTCACCCGCCGGGTCTTGGGCTTGGTCATCCTGTGACTCGTCTGCCGGGTCTTAAATACGAATGTCATATCTTCGGCTGGGTCTCCTGTGAGTCGCCAGGCCGGGTCATACCATGGGGTATATCCCCGTCATTAGCCCCCAGGTTAGCTTGAATTTATTCATGGTAAGCTTCTAAAACAAGAGTAACAAATATGTTAAGTGGTCGGCTTGCTCCTTTGGCCGGCTTATAAAATGGTTTCTTAGAAATCCGGGTCTTTTCTCCATATGAATGAGTCGTCTTGATAATCATCTTGCTTGTCAATGTCTTTTGAAAAACATTGAGAATAGAACACCCATATGCCATTGAGTCAGCTTCCAATACTCTTGGTGGGTCATCTCCGTCGGGTCATAATCATTGATGATGCAGGGTCATTATCGTTGGTGACTCCGGGATAAATAAATAGAATCTTGCTGACTTGATAAATATTGGGATGAAAATCTATCTAATGTAGAACCGGACTTCCATTGTTGTGAAGCAGGGCGGCTTATATAAACTCTGGCGGGCTATGATCTTTTGATAACACCGGATCATAAGTGTTGGTGACGCCGGGTCTAACAACTGAACTCCATATTTAATATCTTCAAAATTCTCCTCAAAGTTTTTGATATGTCCATATTACCTGTAGCCCCCAAGCTTCGAGATTATCCATGATAACTTGGTGCTTTGCAAATAACATTTTGGATTGTGTAGCCCCCAAGTGTCGGGTTGTCCTGCCTGCAGCAACCTGGGACTTATAATTGTTTTATATCTTATAACGCTTCGGCGGGTGTAGCCCCCACGGGCCGGCTCATCAGAAAGCTTCGGCGGCTGTATCCCCCAAGGGCCGGCTCATCAGAATGTGATGTGCCGGGTCTTCAATTTGAACTTCATAATCTGTTTAAACGGCTAAATAGTGTAGCCCCCAAGTGCCGGGTCGCACGCCTGCGGCGACTTGGGATTTTTTAGAAAATTTGACCTGAGTGATGTAGTCCCCAAGTGTCGGGTCAGTAAGAATTTACTGGGCTGGGACTTATAAAAATATAGAAAGGCCGGCTCATATTCTTTGAGAAAATATAAAAGGGTCGGGTCATCTCCTTTGAGATAATAGGGTCTTGCTGACGATGTAATAACTTGAAAGCTGGCTTGCATTAGCCCCCAAGTGCCGTGGTGCATGCTTGCAGCGACATGGGACTTGCATAATTGATATAAACTTGGACTTGGATAATGTAGCCCCCAAGGGCCGGGTCGTCCGCCTGCAGCGACTCGGGACTATGTGAGAATAATACGTCTCACCATAATTTGAATGAATCTTTGACCGTGGTCGTAATATAACCCGGAATGAATATCCTGGAATAATTCCTTTGTCTTTGACATGAAAACCCTGCTCGTGGTTGCGGTGCAACCCGGAAAATATAATTTGAGAAATCCATGAGTGTTGTAGATTACTATAGAGCACAATTAAAGAAATTCGAGAACCGGCCAATTAGATGACACGGCATTATATCTGATAGGGCGGCTCTTGAAAGATAATAATTTCTCCAAGCTTTCATAACATTGCTCCTTTTCTCATAACCTTGCTTTGACCCGGCTTGATAAGCCGGTCATGTTACCTGGAGGTGGGAAGCCCTCTTGAATAATCCACGGCTGACATGTCAACCGGAATGGCATAAAGCCGACTGTTTGCAGGACAATGTAAGTTGTACCTAAAGGTAAGAAGCCTCCTGTTAACGTTTGAATATTGTATGCGTGGACGCCGGCTGTCGATGGGTGATGTAAGCTATACCCTAAGGCAAGAAGACTCCATCGACAACCGCGGCTAATGATTAGCCTGAAACGGCATAAAGCCGGCTGTTTGAAGGGAGATGTAAGCTATACCCGAAAGCAAGAAGCCTCCTTCAACAGCTACAGTTGATAAGCAACTGAGTTTTGGCGTAAGACGCCGGTTGTTAGGGTGAGATAACCGAACCCGTCGGTAAGAAGCCCCCTTCGACAGCCGCGGTTAATAAGTAATCGGAAGTGGCATAAAGCCGGCCATTAGGGTGAGATAAGCGATACCCGTCGGTAAGAAGCCCCCTTCGATGGCCGCAATTGATAAGCAACTGGAATTTGGTGCACACGCTGTTGTCTTAGGGTCATGTAAGCTATACCAAAGGTAAGAAGCCTCCATCAACAACAGCGCTTAATGTAACCAAACTAGGATTCGATGCTTGAATTCACACCAGTTCAGGGTCTCTAGGCGAGATTGGCCGTCAATTTCTTGAACCGGCTCAGGGTCTCTAGGCGAGATTGGCTGTCAATTTCTTGAACCAGCTCAGGGTCTCTAAGTGAAATTGGCCGTCAATTTCTTGAACCGGCTCAGGGTCTCTAAGCGAGATTGGCCGTCAATTTCTTGAACCGGCTCAGGGTCTCTAGGCGAGATTGACTGGTAAGAGTTCAGTAGGTCACCTCAATCTTAGCCGGTTCAGGGTCTCTAAGCGAGATTGGTCGTCAATTTCTTTGAACCGGCTCAGGGTCTCTAGGCGAGATTAACCGGTAAGGCCGGCGGGTCACATAGCGGAGCAGCATCAATCTTGTAAGCCGGCATCTTGTATGAAGAAACGACAGAAGCTCCAAATGTCTTTATGATGACCCATTGATCCGGGCACCCATGTTTGAATGGTGCATCACGGCGGTTCGTCCTCTTGCAAAGATCCGGGGTTTTTGTTGAAAACGACCAAATGTGTCTCGCCATGTCTGTAGCCCCCGAGTCTTAAGTTGACTCAAAGAGGCGGCTTGAGAATCTCCATTGAAAGTTGAGGTTGGCCGTGGCGGGTTATAGATGACCCCGCATGATTTGTTTCAATAATCCGGTCGAGGGTTCGTTCTGGCTGGTTATTGAAGTGAACCAAACTGTAGTGGTGGCGACTTGTGCGCCTGTCCGTCGGGCGGCTCGTATCGACGAGCACCGCACCGATATGTTGATGTAGATCACAGTGTGGGTGGCATCTTGCACGTGTCCGTTGGGCGGCTCGTATAGGCGAGCACTGCACCGATATGTTGATGTAGACGTAGAAACCAATCGTGGCATTGTAAGCCGGCCCTGTTTGTGAAATATGCCACAGCATTATAAGCCGGCGCGGATGATGAGAGACGGCCATGGCATTTGTAAGCCGGTGTGGGTGACGAGAGTCGGCCTCGGCGTTGTAAGCCGGTGCGGTCGCGAGAGACGGTCGCGGCATTGTAAGCCAGCGTAGTGGCAAGAGATGGTCGCGGCATTGTAAGCCGGTGCAATGGCGAGGGAGTCCCTTGAATAATGTGACACGCACCACCACCTTTGGCATGCCTCCATCACCGCGGTATAGTGCCCCTTTGGCAATGACTAATTGTCCTATGTCAAAAAATATTACAAAGACGAAGTAATTGTTCTTCTACAAAATCAAAAAAAGTATAGATAAAATAAATTGGGTGGATAACACCGGTTTCATCTCGACAATGAGCTGAGTCATCTCCTAATTTCAACAACGATTGAACCACTCTCAAAACCGCAACGGAGGTGGCAACTCGGCCCCGGCGGCTCGGAGACGGCGCTGGACCGGGGCGGTTCGGTAGTGATGGCGTTTTCGTCAAAAGAAGTCCAGCGGGGCGACTTGAAACGCGATCGCACTAGGGTCAGAGCAGAGTGGCTCGAAACGGACCCTTCCGGGTGATTTTGTTCATTTTTTTACCTACCACTTATCCTCTCACCGGATCGAACTCACACCACGTTCTTATCTGAAACGACGGCAGGTCACAGGGTGGTTCCGATGAACGCCGGCAGGTGACGAGACGAGGCAGAGCTCGTGCCGAGGCGAGGTTGTAACCGGCGGGTGGCAAGGGGAAGAAGCGCGCCGTGGAAGCAGCCAGCCAGCAACTTGGTGAAAACCGCGCCGGCGCAACAAGGCCGACGTGAGATGGCAGAGTAGTGCCAGAGACCCGATGTGAGGCGTACATGACGACCGCGCGGGCGAGACTTGGCCAGCACAAAGGAAAGGGACGGTGGTTGTGGCGGCATGGTGGGACCGAGGCATGGCGAAGCCGGCACCGGCATGAGATTGCGTGAGGGCATAGCTAGCTACAGAGCGAGGCGGCTCATACCGGCGGGCAGTCGAGGTGGAGTAGCGGCTCATTGCAAGACGAAGTGGATGGCGCAACGACAAGACCGGCTCAAACACGAGCCTATGGCAGTAGAGGCAAGGTTGTGCTAGTGCCGGCGGCGGGCCAAGGCCGAGGTGACCAGCGTGCAGGAGGAGAAACGCGGCAAGGCGTCGATGACGCAGCGGTGGAGCCCAAAGCTGAGGCGCAGGGTGATGCTCGATGGCGGAGGAGACTGGAACGATGGCGACTCAAATGCTCGGAGGCAGAACCGGCAACGACTCGGACGCGCGGTAGCAGAACCGGTGGCGACTTGGAGAGGCCGCAGTAGCAGGCGAGGCCAGGTGGAGGCCAGCTCGAACATGCCACGACCAAGTCCTCCTTGTTATCTTTGGATGTTTCGTGTGGACGCGGTCGAAGGTCACGCTTCAATAGCTGACCTCGCGATGTCTTGAATTATTTGATGTGTCACGCAATTTTGTCAGACGTTGCTTGATCCCAATGGACGAGCGAATTTCGTGGACTTGTCCTTTGACCGATAGACCTGAGGCTTTGCTATTGGATAGCGTAAAGCAATAACATAACCTCAAGGATCTGTTTGATTCCCTGGGATTTCCAGTAGCACTGGACGCGAACGTGGCCATCAGTGGACGATGCAGCATCCGTATTTTTTATAGGTTGATTGATGAAGTTTGGTTGGATTGTTTCGCTGAGTTGTCCAACAAAATTCCACGACGAGTTTGTCTGGAGTTGTTGATGAAGAGCGTCTGCATCGGCTTTGTTTTCATCTAGATGACCGCGAGCATCTCGATCCCTAGAATATATCCTTCCAAAAAACACAACATCACCATGCGCTGGCCCCATGGTGGGCGCCAACTGTCGTGGAATCGTCATGGCAGATGTCCGGGCGAACGGACTTAGGTTCGGGGTGAGACGCAACTACGTGGTGGCTTGAACGGGTTGATCGGAATCGAGAAGACATGGAGTTTTACCCAGGTTCGGCCCCACCAATCGAGGTAAAAGCCTACGTCCTGCTTGTCTGGTATTGATGATGATAAAGATCTCTTGGTTACAAGGGTGCTAATTGCTACCTCTAATCTCTTGTGCCTCTAATCTCTTGTGTTGTCTAAACTTGTAGACTCGTGTCCCTTGAGAACTTGTCCCTCTAGGGGTGCTCTACCCCTCCTTATATAAGTGGAGAGGGTAGGTTTACAAATAGAGTCCTACTAGGAGTAGGATTAGGACTAGTTTCTCACAAATTCTACTCGGGGTCTTATTTCCTTTAATGGAATCCTTCTCTCTTGTGGGCCTTCTCCTGTGGGCCTTCTCTTGTGAGCCACCTGGCGCCAGCTCACCCACCGGGTCTTGGGCTTGGTCATCCTGTGACTCGCCTGCCGGGTCTTAAATAAGAAAGTCATATCTTCGGCCGGGTCTCCTATGAGTCGCCAGGCCGGGTCATACCATGGGGTATATCCCCGTCATAGGGTCTTCAAAACCTGGGGGTTGGGCAACATATACTTCTTCCTCAAGCTTACCATTGAGGAATGCACTTTTCACATCCATTTGATATAAGATGATATTATGATGGTTAGCGTAAGCAAGTAATATGCGAATAGCCTCAAGTCTAGCAACAGGTGCAAACGTTTCATCAAAGTCAATTCCTTCAACCTGTGTGTAGCCTTGGGCTACAAGACGAGCCTTATTCCTCACCACGAGGCCATTTTCATCTTGCTTCTTGTGATAGATCCACTTGGTACCTATAATGTTATGTTTGCGAGGATCTGGTCGCTTGACAAGTTCCCACACGTTGTTGAGCTTGAACTGATGCAATTCCTCTTGCATATCTTGAATCCACTCAGGCTCCTTGAATGCTTCATCAACTTTGGTGGGTTCTATTATAGAGACGAAGGCAAAGTGCCCACAAAAGTTAGTTAGATATGAAGCTTTTGAGCGTGTGAGAGGACCTGGTGCGTTGATGTCATCGATGATTTTGCCAATCTGCACTTCATTTGCTACTCTTGGATGAGCGGGTTGACGTGGCTAAGGATTTTCATCAGCACCAGTTTCTTCAGGTGTATAAGTATGAGAGTCTTCATTTGTTGGAATGATTTCCTTAGTGGGTATGACATCTTCAGTTGCCTTCAGCTTGATGGATTCTTCAGGAGACTGTTCATCTAACACAGAAGGTAGGAGCTCTCTTTGCGAGCCATTAGTTTCATCGAACCGCGCATCTATAGTTTCAACCACCTTGTGATGGTAGGTGTTGAAGACTTTGTAGGTGTGCGAGTCCTTTCCATAACCAAGCATAAAACCTTCATGTGCTTTAGGTGCAAACTTAGGACTGTGGTGAGGATCTCTCATCCAGCATTTTGCACCGAAGACTTTGAGATAACTTACATTGGGTTTCTTGCCTGTCATGAGCTCATATGAAGTCTTCTTGAAGAATTTGTGAAGATATACCCTGTTGATGATGTGGCATGCAGTATCAATTGCTTCAGGCCAGAGGCGACGAGGAGTTTTGTATTCGCCAAGCATGGTGCGAGCCATCTCAACAAGTGTCCTGTTTTTGCACTCCACGATGCCATTCTACTGAGGAGTATAAGGGGAAGATAGCTCATGAGTAATACCAAGTTCATCAAGATATTCATCAAGATTAGTGTTCTTGAACTCAGTCCCATTATCACTCCTGATATGCTTGATCTTGACACCGAAGTTGATGGAGGCCCTTGAAGCAAATCGTCTAAAGACGTCCTGCACTTCATTTTTGTACACAATAATATGCACCCATGTGTAACAAGAGTAATCATCAACAATGACAAAGCCATACAAACCTGATGCATTTGTTAGTACGTAGTAATGAGTGGGACCAAATAGATCCATGTGAAGCAATTCAAAGGGTCGAGTCGTGGTCATGATTGTCTTCGAGGGATGCTTGGATCTGGTCATCTTCCCAGATTCACATGCACCGCAGAGGTGGTCCTTGAGGAATTTGACACCCTCGATGCCAATGACGTGCTTTTTCATCATGAGTGTGTGCAGGTTCCTCATACCAGCATGTCCAAGTCATCGATGCCATAGCCAGCCTTCTGAAGACTTTGCAAGTAAGCAAGTGGCAGGTTGAGGACCTGTAGAGAAATCAACAATATACAAGTCTCCTCTCCTAAAGCCTTCGAAAACTTTGGAATTGTCAGATTCCATGATGACAACACAACGAAATTTTCCAAACACGACAACCATATCAAGATCACAAAGCATTGAGACAGACATAAGGTTGAACCCGAGGGATTCAACACGCATCACCTTATCCATGGTTCCGTCCTTTGAGATAGCAACCTTACCAAGTCCCAATACCTTGCTTTTTTCCTTTGTTTGCATAGGTGATATGCTTCAAAGGAGATGGAGTGAGTGGCAAATTCATCAGTAGATTCTTGTCACCCATCATGTGGTTTGTGCATCCACTATTGAGAACCCACTCGGTAGCTTTTGGAGTATCATCCTGCAGATGAATTAGTACAACTTACGAACTCATATGTTTCAGAGTGAAGAATATGATATCAATTTCATCAGAAAGAATTTCATCACATAAGATAGTAAGCAAGTAGAATGAGGGCGTGAGAGATGAAGAATTCATTTCATCATGGTTAGCTTGCATCCTTTCAAGCATTTCCTCAGGTCTCCAGCAAATTCATCAGATGTTCAAATTCATCTGGAGACCTGACCCTGCATAAGATGTCAGTTTGATTTCTTCACCACCCACATCTAGAGGGGTGGCAAAGAATTCATCATTCTGCGAGTACCATATGAGAAGGGAGGCATAGAAGCAAGTGTGTTTCATTTCACACGGCGAGGGTTAGAGTATTCAAATGAATAATTAGAGACATTCTTCGAGGACTTATGAACATAATGGCTTGAAGAATAATGCACATATTCATAACTCTTTGGTTTTCCCTGCAAAACAAAGGCATTAGCACGAGAATGATGATTTTGACCATTTGAGGAATTTGGTCCAAGTGAGGACTTTGGTCCATATGAGGAATTTGATCTCGGGTTCCTATTCTTCATGAGTGGTGTCGTGAGGACATTCACTTGAAGATTTTGTAGGTAGCTCTTGGGAACCCAGATTTTCTTCATAAGAGAACCGTTCCTGCAGTTAGTTCCAACATATCTAGCAAATATTTCACTTTTCTGATTTTTGAGGAATCTGTAATTGGAATCAAGTGACTCATCAGAGGAATATGAAGTTTCACAAGTAAAGCCAGATAAAGTGGATGGATCTACAGGAGGTCCATTCACAACAACCCATGAGGTTTTGGGGTACTGCTCAGGTGTCCAGTAGGATCCATCAGTGTTGAGTTTCCTCACAAAGGCTATACCCTCTTTCCTAGGGTTCCTATTCAGAATCTGCTTTTTGAGAACATCGCAAAGGGTTTGATGCCCTTTGAGACTTTTGTACATGCCTATCACATACAATTCCTTCAACCCTGCATGGTCATCAGTGATACTAGTGGTATCCTTAGATGAGGAATTTAAGACCACGGGAATAGTTGAAGAATTTGCAGCAATAGAAGCATTTGAGCACTCAGGTGAAGAATTAGCAGTTTCACGTTCGATGCATTTCAAACAAGGTGGAATGAAATCTTCCTGAGCGGTACTGATTTGTTGAGCTAGTAAGGAATCGTTTTCCCTTTGGAGATCGTCATGTGACACCCTCAGTTTCTCAAGATCTTGCTTTCTTTGAAGAAATTTATAAGAAAGCTACTCATGATCAGCTAAGAGGTCGTTATGATGACTCTGTAGGTTATCATACTTTGTCTGAAGACTTTTGAGATCGACAGACAGAGTTTGAGTCCGATCCACTTCATGGTTCAACAGATCATCGCTTTTGTCTAGCATTTTCTGAAGCTTTTCAAGTGCACTTTGTTGCTGAGTGGCAATTTTAACAAGTTTAGCATAGCTAGGTTTCACATATTCATCAGATTCACCTTCACTTGATTCAGATGAGGAATCATGTTTGTGTACCTTTGAGCCTTTTGCCATGAAGCAATAAGTGGGAGCATAATCGTCATTGCTAGCGTCAGAGTCGTTGAAGTAGTCATATTCTTCACCGTTGAAGATGGACTTGCTGACGAAAGCAGTGGAGAGATCAAGGCTAGCGACACCAGATTTTGATTCCTCCTCAGATTCTTCGTCTTCTTCATATTCTTCAGATTCTTCCTCAGAATCCATTTCCTTGCCGATGAATGCTCGAGCCTTTCTGGAACCATTCTTCTTGTGCTTTGAGGACTTTGAAGATGAGGACTTTGCAGGTGAGGATTTTGAAGATTTCTTCTTTTTCTTCGAGTCATCAGAACTATCATCCTTGTATTTCTTCTTCTTCTTCGAGTCTTTTTCCCAGAGAGGATAGTCAGAGATAAAGTGACCAGGCTTCTTGCAACGATGACAGGTTCTTTTCTTGTAATCTTCTGAGGAATCTGATTTCCTCAAGCCACTTTTTGATGACTTTCCAAATCCACCTCTTCTTGAGAACTTCTGGAATTTCCTCAAAAGCATGGCTAGCTCCTGGCTCAGTTCTTCAGGATCACCAAGGCTGTTGTCAGAAACTTCTTCTTCAGATGAGGAAATTGCTTTTTCCTTCAGAGCACGAGATCTTCCATAGCTTGGCCCATAGAGGTCTCTCTTTTCAGCTTGTTGGAATTCATGAGTATTGAGTCTCTCAAGAATATCAGCAGGATCAAGAGCTTTAGAATCTCCATGTTCTTGGATCATCAAAGCTAGAGTATCAAATGAGGAATCGAGAGATCGTAGTTGTTTCTTCACCACTTCATGGTCAGTGATATCAGTGGCACCCAGTGCTTGAAGTCCATTGGATATATCAGTGAGGCGATCAAATGTTTGCTGAACATTTTCATTGTCAAGTCTCTTGAAGCGGTTGAAGAGATTGCGAAGAACATCAACACGAGAGTCACATTGAGTGGAAACACCTTCGTTGACTTTGGACAGCCTATCCTAGATAAGCTTAGCAGACTCCAAACCACTCACTCTGCCATATTGACCTTTGCTCAGATGACCACAGATGATATTCTTCGCTTGAGAATCGAGTTGCTTGAATCTCTTCACATCAGCAGTAGTAACAATGGGAGTGACAGAGGGCACACCATTTTCCACAATGTACCAGAGATCGTTGTCAATAGCTTCAAGGTGCATACGCATCTTGTTCTTCCAGTAGGGGTAGTCTGTCCCATCGAAGGTAGGACATCCCGCGGAAACCTTGATCATACCTGCAGTCGACATAACTAGAACTCCAGGTGGTTAAACCAAAATCACACAAAGCGAGGGAGTACCTGCTCTGATACCAATTGAAAGTGTGTTATATCGACTAAAGGGGCGTGAATAGGAGATTTTTACAAATTCATCACTTGAGGAATTTCAACTTTGAGGAATTTGAAATGTGATGAATAACTAGAAGTTGAATAAGTACTCAAGTGCATGAGGAACATAGTAACAACATAGTCTTCATGATGAAATGAAACATGCACAAATAGAGAGTAGCGTGATACAGGATAAGCAGTGATGAACAATGTAACTTGAAGAATTTGCGGTGAGGAATTTGTGAAATTCTTCACTCAAATTATTCAAATAGTAACAATCAATTTCATCAACAGGCATATGAGGAATAGAGGGGTTGAGGAAATGGAACCAGATAACTCGATGAAGACAATGGTTTGATGACCCAGTTCCAACTGCTGTGACAGTCGTACGTCTAGTTTGGAGCGGCCTGGTATTTAAACCAGAGGACACACAGTCCCAGGACACACAGTCCTTACCGTATTCTCCTTGAGCTAAGGTCACACAGTCCTCGCCCAACACTCGTGGTAAGTCTTCAGGGTAGACTTCCAAAACCCTCACAAACTGGTCACCCGGCGATCCACAATTTACTGCTGGATGCTCTAGACCAAGGTCACTTCGTGGTCCCCAATTGATTGTAGGAGCACTAGACCATGATTCCTAACCATCTGGAGGATGCACAGTCCTCAAAGGTAACAAGCATCGGTTCCACACAGGAATTTCTTCAGTGATGCTCAATCTATTTGGGTTTTGTGGTTTGATTGTAGGCTTTTTCTCACTGATGATTTTCTCTCAAAAGTCCTCGGAGGATGGGTTGCTCTCAAATAACAAGTGTCAGTTCTCTGTCTCAGAGCAGCCAACCAGCTAGTGGTTGTGGCGGGTGGCTATTTATTGCCAGGATGCAACCTGACATGGTAAGACATAAATGCCCCCAATGATATGAACGTTATGTGGATAAGAATGATTGGGGACAACTGGCGCTAAGCACAGCAATGGTCGGAATTTCGAACTATGAAAGTCCTCAGCTTATCACGTTCCTCACTTGTAGGCAATTCGCACTAGCGAAATCCTAACTCCACAGTCAGATCAATTTCCTTAGAGACCAGAAGAACTTTGTCTCTGCCACTGAAGAACTTGTCTGAACCATAAGAGATTTCCAAAGGCTTCACTCGAAGGATTGTATGGGTTGAGGATTTTGGAGTTGAGCATCAGTTGGAAATTTTCCCTAGTATTACCTCGGCCCCCTTTAACAGTACGGTGTTTCCTATGACTCAAATAAAGGAAACGAAACTATGAAAACAAAAGTCTTCATGCTTCATATTCCTCGTTCATATGTTCAAGGTCACACCAACTTCTTCATCTTCTAAGTCTTCACAAAGTCTTCACCAAAGTCTTCAGAAAGACTTCAGCAAAGTCTTCACTTGAAGACATACATTTTTAGGGGTCAATAATCTCCGAATATATCAGACTACTCATCGACTTATAGAGCCTGTGTACACTCACAAACGCATTAGTACCTTAACCTGTAAGTCTTCAATACACCAAAATCACTAAGGGGCACTAGATGCACTAACAATTACCAAAAAGGAGGAGATTCAAAGCACAACTTCTCCCTAGGTGGTTTTGGTAATTAATACAACATATATTTCATCAGATTAATGTTTCCACCAAGTGTATCTCAGGAAAAAGTTCAATGATAGGTTGGCTAAAGGTCTATGTGGAGAACCTCCCAAAGGAAAGGAAGTAATGGGATTGGCTATTCTACAAGATTAAGGACTCTACATTTTAAATTTTGTGAGAAATCCGTTTTCAGTGCATACAATAGCCAATACTATTAAAAGGGGATGAGGTATTTATGATGATCTAGTTGCTCAAGTGCTTAGAGATTAGCCACCAAAAATACTCACCTACTTTCCCACAAAAACCTTCTCTCCAAAGCCAAAAGTCAAAATTCGGTAACACCAACATTTCCCATTCGGATCCACAGAGTTTTACCCTAGAAAAAAACCCAGCCAAACCCTAGCATCTCGGTACTACCAAGTTTCCAATCGGTGCAACCGAGAATCAGTGACCAACTTTCTTGTTAACCAATTTCTTAAAGTCAGTTCCACTAAGTTTGAGGAATCGGTGACACCGAGATTTGGAAACTACCTGGTGCACTCACATCGATACCACCGATATGTATATATCGGTCTCACCAACAAGGCCAAAGTTGCCACATTTTGCCCTAGTCGGTGCAACCGAGTTTTTACTCCGGTTTCACCGAGTTGGGAAATAATGTTGTAACGGTTGATTTTTGGAGATGCCTATATATACCCCTCGACCACATCCCACTCACAAGAGAAGCACTCAGAACACACACAGACTTGCCATATCCAATTTTCTGAGAGAGAACCACCTACCATGGTGTTGAGATCGAGGTCATCCGCACCAACTATAGGGATCAAGATATCTAGACTCCCCAAGTTGCATTCCACCCAATCAATCTCTTCTATCTGTGCCAAATCTGTGAGAGAGTGATTGAGTATGGAGGATACTATCTTTTGAAGAACATGAACAAGGAGTTCATCATACTACCACATCTATTACCTTTCGGAGGGTGGTGCCTCCTAGATTGGTGAGGTGTCGCTTGGGATCCTCCTTCGTGATTGTGGAGTTGAACCAAGAAGTTTGTAAGGGCAAGGAGATCGCCTACTTCGTGAAGATCTACCCCCATGTAAGGCTAGTCCTCCATGGACGTAGGCCATCATGGAATAGACAAGGTTGCTACTTCATGGACCCTTCATGGGTGGAGCCCTCCGTGGACTCTCACAACCGTTACCCTCCTTGGGTTGAAGTCTCCATAAATGTGGATGCATGATAGCACCACCTATCGGAACCACGGGAAAAATCTTCATGTCTCCAATTGTGTTTGATCTTCTTATCCTTATCCTCTGTAGATATGCTTGTCTTTACTTTCTGCTGCAATACTCGTAGGCATGCATGTGTAGGGTGAACTTGATTTGCTAGAATTGCTAAATATCTACCAACCAATTAACTTGTCAAAAGGTTAGGTTTTTATTTGGTCAAGTAGTCTAATCACCCCTCCTCTAGACCTACTATCGATCCTACAGGTGGCCGAGCCATGGCTTGCACGTGTGCATGCCGTCCACGCGGGCGATTCCCTCATGTCGAGCATCCGACGGCTCTGCGTCGTGTACAAGGCGTCCCCTCCTTTCTCCCTCCCCGAGCTAAGCTGGTCATTGCTCTAACCATGGCTCCTCGTTGCCACTAAACTGCCCACGCCACCCCATCATTCCAGGGAGGAGTGCTTGCGTCGTATTCGTCGCCTACACACCCGGACCAGAGATGGGAGGCCACCTCAATGATTGTCGCCTCTTCTTCCTCCTCCTTGGCCACGATGACGCCACCGCCGGATATCACCACCCCTACGGCTCCTAAGCCGTCGACGAGCCCCCGTCTGCCCCCACGGTAAGCTCCGGGTTCTCCCCCTCTTCATGGCCTTGCTCGCGTCCCCTAGCTGTTTTGCCTCCGGTGTCGGAGCTCCGTCATCGCTACCTAGCTTCGTGCCACCATGTTAGTGCCCCCTGGTCTTAGACGAGCACACCGTCGTGCTCATGGTCTCGCATAGGAGGCGCCTGGAGCACTAGATGGTCGAATTCGAGCCTCTATGCTCGCTTCCTTCGAGCCCGTGTATCAGCCGCCACCATAGCTCACCGTTGGCGCTGATTCCGACCGTCCCAGCACGCGCCCATGTTACAGATCGACACGGCACACAACAGTTATTCGAACATGGTCCCTCGCGCTCGATTTGGAGCCTCGTGGCCATATCCCGACCACCTTTTGTGTGCGGTGCCATGTTTTGTGGTTATGGGCATTGCTCCGGTCGCTGGAGCCCACCTGGCCGACCACGTAGCCCCTGTGGACCACTGGTAAGGGGGTCCTGCGGGCCTAGTTGACCGGTTGACCTAGGAAACTGTACTGATTGGATAGACCCAGTCACAGACTGGTGGGTCCCAGTCATCAGTTATTTAGTTGACTTATTAGATTAGTTAATATGTTTAGTTTAAGTTAATCATTCAATGAGATGTGGGGCCCTAGTTAGTTAGATTAGTTAAATTAGTTAATTTAAACCCTGTTAGCCCCACGGTCTATGACAGGTGGGTCCCACTGGTTAGTTTGACCAGTCAAATGGGGTTGTCGACTACTTATGTCAGGATGATGTTATGTTGACACATTAATTGTGTTTTTTGAATTAAAACAAATATTTTAATTTCAGAATATTAATAAACTTTGAAAAAACATACAAAATAATTTAGAACTTGGATGAAAATAATTTATATATGAAAGTTTCTCAGAAAAATGCAACGAAGCCGAATATGTTATCCGTTCATCTCTCACATGCCCATAGCATGATGAACATGGAACTTTCCGCTCTGATTCATGTGTGCGGTAAAAGCGTGAGACCCGGGAAATATCGTCAGATATTTTCCCGCTCCGTTCGTAACATGTATTACTGCGTTTGGTCAACCCTAGCACTACATGTTCGCATGTCTTGTATCGTGATGCATCTGCTTGCTTTATATTTATTGTCTCTTCCCCCTCTTCTCTCTGGTAGACACCAAGACCGACACTGCTACCGGGTACGACTATGCCGCTAATGTCCAGCCACTTGCCATAGAGTATCCAGGCAAGCAACCGCCCACTTTATCATTTCGATACCGCCCATTCTTTCTCTCTCATGCTTGCACTAGATTTTGCTATTGTTGTAGATAGCTCCTATTCTGATGCATAGCCTATTTTTGTTAAATTGTTGTTGTACCTTACTGCTTACTAAATTCTTATTATATGTTGGTTAGTGATCCCCAGTGACCCCACTTTGTCCCTGTTGCCCCTACTTCATCATCGATGACTCGAAGACTCTATCAGCCTGATCGACAAGCCTGAGCCCAACACATCACATCGCCCCTATTAGTTGTACGACTCTGCAGAGCTACCATCGAGTACCGAGTGTGACACCTCGTAACGTACTCCTGATGCTAACTCCGTAGCGTAGCTAGTCGGTTGTGGATATCGAGGGTGATCCCTCCTCCACCACTTCCGATAACGACACTGTCGTGCAACACCTCAAGCATGAACCATTGAGGGTGATTCCTCTCTGGTCACCTTGACAGTTACATCGAGAGGGATCCGTCGAGGGTGATTCCTTGGGTTCCCCCTTGATGTTACGGATGCATGGTTAGATTAACTTTACTACAGAACCATGTTGAGGTCAGGATGACTTGAAGGGTGTTGGTGTAATAACAACAAGGCACGGCCAGGCATTCTTGGCCCTTGCCGTAAGTCCTCGAGATGGGGCGATAGGTCCACATATCGTGGATCATTGATCATCACCTCAGCTAATAAAGCATTAATGGGTTTGGATATGTGATCTGAAAAGGCCTCTGGCCTGTTTCGCACTAACCACCATGCGGGAATTAGTATGTGCACTTTGTGCCATGCATTCTCCCGAAAGCTCTTCAGATGTCACAGTTGAGCAACACACGCCCGGGTGGCCCGCGTAATCACCGTATTTGTATTAAGAGGTGCCAAGACTGACATTGGTCATCCACGTAATGTGCTGGATTGCAAAGGGTGATTGGCCCATGACCCCTTCACGAGTAGGATGTAGACCAGCATGTGGCCGCTTTGTTAAGCATGGGTAGGACTACGGCGTGTCGATCAGCCGGGGCCAGGAATTACCCGAGCAAGTGTGTCCGACCAGAGTTAATCGAGTGTGTTAGGCAAGTTGGTGCAACCCAACAGGGAAGTATATCTATTCGAATAGTCGTGTCCACGGTAACGGATGCTTGGAGTTGTATCCCGATCTAATACAACTAGAATGATGACTTAGAATGAAATTATTGGCTCCGAGATTGCTTTCTCATCGGGTGTCAAGGAAGAATCTTTGGGTGGTACTTAAATAACTTGCTAACTATAAAAATGCTAACCTACACTCTTTTAATGTTGCAAGACACTAAAGATGCTAGGCTTCCCCCCTCTATTTTGGCATTTCTGTAGTCAGTCCAAAGCTATAGCGCCATTCCTTTGATAATGTTGCATACTTAGCATAGATCTGATGTAAGTCTTGCGAGTACTTTGGAAGAGGAATATGTGGATCTTTTATTCCTCTTCTATACTTTGGGTTCTGATCTCTCTTCTATTTAGGGTTAAACATCTTGCTAACTCTAACATTAGGTTCTCGTGATCACATCCACCTCGAGGACTGTTGGGGATATGCCCCACGGGTATAACTCGCCCAAATGAGTGACCCGGCGAGCGTCGGGCGGGCCATGTGAGAAGTTCCTGCCAGAAACTCAAGCCCCAAAGGGCGGCTTATACCGAAGGCTGGCTCGAGGATGCTAGGTAGAAGGCGCTTACGCAAGAAGACAAGACTATCCCTTTACTTGAGAGGCAAGATAACTAGGTAGAATTAGACTAGGTCATGGGTTGTACTTCAACCCGGAGTCCATTGTACCCTCGGGGCCACAACCTATATGTAAGGGAGATCCCCAAGGAAGAAAGATCAAGTAAGAAATAAACCCTGGAGAGCTAGGTTAGCGATTATGCACCCTTGTAATCGAGATCATCATCAATACACTGAAAGCAGGGCATAGGCTTTTACCTCCATCGGAGGGGCCGAACCTGGGTAAACATGTCTCTCGTTCCCAATCAACCCCTTCATTTCACCACCTAGTTGTGATGGCCTAGTGTACCAAGGTATCTCGCTGAGCACCACCTTAATGTGGATCGAAAAATCAAGCCAGTACGGCAATACCTCTATCATTTTAAAGAGGAGAGAAGCAAGGTTGTTGGAGAAGAGGTGGCCTGGCTCCTAGCTACCGGGTTAATCGTTGAAGTTTTTCACCCTTTGTGGTTTGAAAATCCAGTGCTTGTTCTCAAGAAGAATGGCACTTGGCGTATGTGTGCTGATTACATAGATCTCAACAAAGCTTTCCCTAAGGATCCGTTTGCTCTTCCACGCATTGATCAGATCATTGATTCAACTACTAGTTGTGAATGTCTGTGTTTCTTGGATGCATATTCTGGCTATCAAGGGATTAAGAGGGCTCTTGAGGATTAGGAGAAGACAATCTTTATTACTCCTTTTGGGGATTTATGATATGTTTCAATGCCTATTGGGCTCAAGAGCGCAGGGGCTACTTATCAACGCCGCGTTTAGAATTGTTTACACCAACAAATTGGGCGCAACATTCATGCTTATGTTGATGATTTGTGGTCAAGTACCACAAGAAGGAAACTCTCCTAGATGATCTTAAGGAGACATTTGATAATCTTCGCGTATATAAGATGAAGCTCAACATGACCAAGTGTGTTTTTGGTCTTCCCTCGGGCATGTTACTAGGATTCTTGGTGTCTGAACATGGAATTGATGCTAACCCGGACAAGATCAAAGCGGTAACCTCACTTGCCAAGCCGGCCAACATCATTGAAGCCCAGCACATGGTAGGTCGCATATCAGCTTTGAGTCGGTTTATAAGCCGCCTTGGAGAGAAATCCATTCCTAAGGAAAATGGACAAATTCGTCTGGACTGACATAGCAAACAAAGCCTTCAAAGCCCTTAAGAAACAACTAGTCAAGCCGTATGTTTTAGCTGCCCTAACCGACAAAGAGCCAATGCTCCTCTACATCGTTGCGAATAAGAAAGCAGTCAGTGTAGCAATTGTTGTTGAGCGCAACGAGGCAGGGAAAGAGTATCCTGTACAATGGCCCATTTATTATGTCAGCAAAGTTCTGACCTTATAAAACAACGATACCCACATTGGTAGAAGCTCCTCTTGGGTATATCATACAAAATCCGGAGGCTACTCTGTCCTACATCTACTTCGTGATCATTTCCTAGAGATTCTTCATCTTCTCGCTCGCCCTCGCCACTATTGTCTTACTGCACTTCCTTATTTCTTGACCGGCCCCCATGAACGACTTCATAATCATCTTCATCACCTTGCCACCGATAGCCATCCATGAAACCACTTTAGGTACTTTTGTGAACTCATTCTTTATTTATATTGGTGTAATATATACTGTATTCCAACTTCTCCATGGTTTATACTCCCCAATACGACCCATAGATACATCAAAATATGTAAAACACACAAAGAAAACAGAATCTGTCAAAAACAGAACAGTCTGTAGCAATCTAGAACCTTCGTATACTTATCTAACTACAAAAATTCTGAAAAATTGGGAAAACTTGTTAAATTTGTATATAAATCTTTTGTAAATATTTCAGACTCATTCGTATCTCTGATATATTTAGAAAATTCAAGGACTGGGCGCAAAAGTTTCTGCTTTTCAGCAAGATCAAATCAACAATCTCCATAGACTATCCCAAACATCTTACTTGGCTCAAACACAAATTAAAACATGAAAACACAATTACTACAGAGGTAATAATGTGTGAAACACTCAAAAACATAAGCTAAAAGCATAACATAATAATAAAATTGGGTTGCCACCCAACAAGCGCTATTGTTTAACGCCCCTAGCTAGGCAAAACACAATAGATCTAGGTATTATAATCTTTGGTATGCAATCCAAAAGTAGCTATCATAATAGATTCATAAGTCAATCTTATTTTATTTATAGTAAAGTGTTCCATGCCTTTGCTTAATGTAAATTGTAATCTAATCTTACCTTCTTTCATATCAATAATTGCACCGATCGTTCTAAGGAAAGGTCTACCAAGAATAATAGGACATGTATGATTGCAATCTATATCAAGAACAATGAAATCTCACCCTAGGCATTTGGGTACCCTAACCCATTACCCGATCCCGAACCGAACTGAATTACCTAAATTGTCGAGTAATTCAGGTATCGGGTTAGGGTTCACTTCTTATTTCCAGACTATTCGGTTTTCGGGTTAGGGTTCGGGTTTGAGTCTAAAAAACCCGAAATACCCATACTACCCGAATTGTTTATATTACCCAAATTATTCATCATACTAATACACAGTTATGTTACCCATACAAACTAAAATATCCATGCTACTCGAAATACCCATCCTACCCAAATTATTCATACCAAAAGTTGATGTGTGCTCGGAATATTTTGGGTTTTTTGGGTACCCGAATTACCCGAACCAAAATTTTGGGTAATTTGGGTTCTGGTATTTTTTTGACAAAAACAGTTTTGGTTCCATTTTTTAAATACCCGAATTACCCATAAACCGAACTACCCGAAATAACCGAAATACCCGAATGCCCAGGGTGAATAAAATCTACACGCACATAATTCCTATTAGGAACAATAAGAACATCATTAATCCTTCCCATAGGTTTCTTAATAGTGGAATCCGCAAGATGCAAATTCAAAGAGCAATCATCAAGTTCATGGAAACCTAGCACATCACATAAAGTTTTCGGAATCGTGGAAATAGTAGCACCCAAATCACACAAAGCATGACACTCATAATCTTTAATTTTAATCTTAATAGTATTTTCCCACTCATCATGAAGCTTTCTAGGTATAGAAACTTCCAACTCAAGTTTTTCTTCAAAAGATTTCATCATAGCATCAACAATATGTTTAGTAAAAGCCTTATTTTGATTATAAGCATCTGGAGAATTAAACATGGATCGAAACAAGGAAATACAATCAATCAAAGAACAACTATGATAATTAAAGTCCTTGAAATCCAAAAGAGTGGGTTCATTGCTACTTAAAGTTTTGACCTCTTCAATCCCACTTTTATCAATTCTAGCATTAAGATCTATAGACCCCGAATCATTGGGATAACTATTAACTAAAGTTGACTTCTCTCAAGTCCCATCTTTATCAAGATTTGAATTAGAAAACAAAGATTCAATAGGAGTGACATCAATTGCGTTAAGATCTTCATCGTTATTTAAAGATTCTGGCTTCGTGGCCATTTTATTGACTCAGGTAGCTTGTTTATCAGAAATTTGGCCTAGTAAATTTTCAAGATGAGCAAACTGATATTTCAAACCATAAAACTCCTTGGACATATCATCAAGTTCTTTATTCATGTATTCCAGTATAGCCATTTGTTCTTTAAGCTCGTTTCTAAAGAAACTATGGTGGTCAAATTGGAGTGACATGAAACTTTTAGCATTATTCTCAATATCTTGCAACTTCCTAAGATAAGGATCAAAGATTTTCGGTTGAGCCATAAAGACGAGCAAATGACCTAACACGCAAGCAAACAAAAAGCAAACAAAAAGGCGAACGGAAGATGGGCAAATAAAAAGGCAAATCTTATTTTTTCTGAAAATTGTTTTAGAAGTGGGGGAGAGGAAAATTAGAGGCAAATGGAAAATAATGTAAATGCAAGAGATGAGTTTGTGATGGGTAATTGGTAGTCTTGATGTGTATCCTCCCCGGCAACGGCGCCAGAAATCTTTCTTGCTACTTCTTGAGCTTGCGTTGGTTTTCCCTTGAAGAGGAAAGGGTGATGCAACAAAGTAGATAAGTATTTCCCTCAGTTGTAGAGAACCAAGGTATCAATCCAGTAGGAGGAACAAGCAAGTCACCAATTTATGCACCTACACAAACAATAAAACACTTGCACCCAACGCTATAAAGGGGTTGTCAATCCCTTCATGATTACTTGCAAGGATTTGATCTGATAGAGATAGATATAAAAGATTGCGAGAAGTAAAAAGTAAATAAAATTGCAGCAAGGTATTTTTGGTATATATATCTGAAAATATAATATGGAAAATAGACCAGGGGCCATAGGTTTCACTAGAGGCTTCTCTCTTGAAGGAAAATAATACGATGGGTGAACAAATTACTGTCGAGCAATTGATAGAAAAGCGCATAGTTATGATGATATCCAAGGCAATGATTATGCATATAGGCATCACGTCCGTGTCAAGTAGACCGAAACAATTCTGCATCTACTACTATTACTCCACACATCTACCGACTCCTGCCTACATCTAGCGTATTAAGTTAATGAAGAACAGAGTAATGCATTAAGTGAGATGACATGATGTAGAGGGATGAACTCAACCAATATGATGAAAAACCCATCTTTTTATCCTTGATGGAAACACTACAATACGTGCCTCACTACCCCTACTATGTCACTGGGTGAGGACACCGCAAGATTGAACCCAAAATAAGCACTTCTCCCATTGCAAGAATTACCAATCTAGTTAGCCAAACCAAACCAATAACTCGAAAAGACTTGAAAAGATATGAAATCATGCATATAAGAATTCAGAGAAGAACCAAATAATATTCATAGATAAGCTGATCATAAACCCACAATTCATCGGATCTCGACAAACACACCGCAAAAGAGTATTACATCAGATAGATCCCCATGAACATCATGGAGAACATGGTATTTAAGAACAAAGAGAGAGAACAAGCTATATAGCTACTAGCTATGGACCCATAGGTCTGTGGTGGACTACTCACGCATCATCGGAGGGGCAATTGAGTTGATGTAGATGCCCTCCGTGATTGAATCCCCCTTCGGCATATTACCGGAAAAGGCTCCAAGATTGGATATCTTGGGAACGGAGGCTTCCGGCGGCGAAAAATTATTATCGTGGATATATTCGGTATTGGTATAATATTTGGGAATTTATAGACCGGAGATTTGGGTTGGAGGAGCTACGGGGGGCCCACAAGCCAGGCCCCCTTGGAAGCGCAAGGGAGGCTTGTGGCCCACCCATGGCTCTCCTGGCCTCTTCTCCAAGTCTGGTACGTTCCTTCTGGTCCAAGAAAAATATCCGTAAATTTTTATTCTGTTTGGACTCCGTTTGATATTCCTTATCCGCAACACTCAAAAACAAGGAAAAACAGAAACTGGCAGTGGGCTCTAGGTTAATAGGTTAGTCCCAAAAATAATATAAAATAGCATATTAATGCATATAAAACATCCAAAATAGATAATATAATAGCATGTAATAATCAAAAATTATAGATACGTTGGAGACATATCAAAATTCAACAAGTTCTACAAGAGTAGAGGCAAAGAAAGAAACTCCAACTCACGATATGAAGAGAAGCTTTCATCTAGTCATGATTGGAATTGTTACAATTATGGAAGGCCCGGACACTACTCAAATGAGTGCAGGTCCCCCCACAAAAGAAGGGAAGAGTCACCTAGAAGAAAGAGCTCTAGAGATGACTCACCTTGAAGAGAGGGAAGGATTAGAGATGATTGTTATGAACAAAGACCCTCCAGGAGAAGTGAAGACTCAGAGAAGAAGGACAAGTATACCAAGACCTACACAAGAAGAAGACATCAAGCTGATGTTGGTGAATGGGTTTTTGGCTCCGAATTCGACAACCACTCCAAGAGAAGCTATCACTCTGACTCCTACTATAGTCAAGATGAAGGTGTTGCCGAACTTGCACTCATTTCCTCCAACTCCTATGACATATTTTATTCACCAAATGAAGGGACTGGAAGTTACTTCATGGCTAAAGGCCCCAATGTATCACACCCCAAATGCATTGACTTCATTAGTGATGAGGATGACTTACATGGAGATGATGACTTTCTATCTGACAAATCTAGTGATATTAGTCAGAATTAACTTGATAGTAATCACATTAGTCAAGATAAGTCTTGTGATTATGATAAGAAGGAAATAGAGCGACTAACAATAGCATTGAACACTCTTAAGTTAGCCCATGAATCTATTCTAGAAGATCGTAGAGAGCTTGTAAGAACTCATGAGAACCTCCGCTTCGAGAAGCTCAATTTGGAGCAAGATGATGAATTTATTAAAGCTATCAATGATGATATTAGAAAGAAGACTTCCTCTTATCTAGCCAAACGATTACTCTTGTCTACATTCATTCCGCAAGTTAAGGCTAAACAATCTAGTAACATGTAACATCCCAAAATTCTGAATTTTGGAATGTTATATTAAATAAATAAGTAGGATTGTTTTCTTGAATTTTGTGTGAATGATTGTGTGAAATTGAGTGGAATTTTGAAACTTTTGAAATTTTAATGAGTGGGAATAAAATGACTTTCCCACAATTTTCTATTTCGAATCCCTATTCAATTTTGAGTTCGAATATTTTCAAAACCCTCTTATAAAATTTCTAGAATGAGAGGAGGTAAATGACACTCAAAAATTAGATACAATGTTTTGACTCAATTTTTAAAATAAAAACTATTTGCCATTTATTTGAAATTCTAGTTTCTTTTCATTTTGGAGTTATTGTAAAAAACAATACTATTTTTTAAAGTATTTTATTCGGCCTTCAACAAATGTTCATGTTTTAGGAAATATTTTTCTGGAAATTTTGATATATAATATGCCTATATAAAATGTTCTTCTATTTTTGTTTATTTGTTTTTCTTTGCTGGTTTTTTTTAAAAAAAACAGGAAACACTGTTCATTGTGGACACTGTTCATCCAGGACAAAAAAAAAATCTGCAGCCACCGGAGCCCATGTGGCCCTCTTCTTCTCTCTTTTCCTCTTTGTTTATGATTTTAGTCCCACCTCGCTTAGCTTTAGACGTTTGCACCTCCCTTCCACCTATAAATATAGACCCATAGGTGAACCCAAAAGTCATCCACTTCGGGTTGAATCGAATCGTTTCGGTTTGACTAGCTTTATAAAAAAAAATCTTCTCTCCGGCAGGATTTCTGGAAGTCGTCTCCTCTTTGTATTTATATCTTCTCTGCATTCTAAAGGTATTCTCTTCGTATTTTCTTTTATACTCCTGTAGTTTAATATCCCTAGACTAGTATTTCTATAGTAGTATACGATAGAGTAATTAGATTATTAATTAGTCTCCGTATTTACTCATTAGTCCTACAATTCTTTTAGACATAACATTTTTCCTCTGTAAAACAGCTTGGCCCAAAATTTTCAAATAGCCATAACTTTTTACTCGTTTATTAGAATTCGATGAAACCAACGCCTAGAGTTTCGTCTTGACTTCACCTATCCAATCAACCTATCATGTCAAAAAAATTTCAAATTTTCAAATTTCGAAATTTATTCAGATTTATATTGAAACTTCTTTCAATCATATCGTTTTATCCGTAGCTCCATTTCCGATGAATCCAATTGCGTCGGATCCGTATCGAAGTAATATTTCCGTTCACATCATTAGTGTTATCATATCAACATATAATTTTGATCTTGCTCAAACTTCTCTATTAGTCCCCAAAATGTGTTCACACAGTGTACTAAGCTAATTCAATGCCATATTGAATTGCTTATAACTTTTGATCTGTCATTTTGAACCTAGTAATTCTTTTTTCTACACGTTCCTATTGACTTCCCATATATAGTAACATCATTAGTTTCAATCTTTGAACCTTTCAAATTGGAGCGATTCAATTTGAATCCGAACCTACATTTGATCATATCTTGCAAACTGTAACACCTCTTCAATTGATTCCTTTTGTCCCTAAATACTCGTGTCATATATTTCTATTCATAACCATCGTACTTTGGTTCAAATTCTTTTGACCTTTGTGAAATTCAGATTCAATTCATACTTGAATTTACAGTTCAACTTCTTTTGACCTTTTTAATTAAATTCTTTCTACAAATAAATTCTTATGTCTTATACTATTTGTCAAACAACGTTCATGTTGTTCTCCCATACTTTGGATCGTCTTTCATAGTCTCTCCGACCTAAGCTTATATAGCAATAGTTCATCATCCACTAACTCTTTTGAGTTGATTCCTCCACTTTCACTTTATAACATAGTTAGAACCTATATTTTTCTTATTTTAACCTTAGTATGTTGTTATATTCGCTCCAAGACATGTTTTGTTCTTGCGTTCTTTTGGTTCTTTGTTTTGGCATGAATGTTTATTGAATGTTATTTGCTTACGATAGATTTCATCGGAGAGTGACGTATAGTTCTATCAAGTATTTTCTGAGAGCGATACTTATCTTCATCAACAGTACAGGCAAGTCACTTTGATCATCTTTACCCAGGTTTTTATTGCATTAGTTCTACCATTTCCCCCCAGTTGCATGCAAAGTAGGTAATTGGAAACTTGGTTACTATTGTAGTATCATGTGGTAGGTACCCCCTCAACACTTTGACACATTGGCCCCGGGAAACGTTGTTTTACATTTTGCTATGCTACTAGTAGACGGGGTTGGATGTGTGATTCATGAGAGTTGTGAGGTAATAAATTCAAGACCTACATAATGATCAAGACTTCAAGACTCCGAGTTTTCAACTTACCTCTGGGTGGATGATGGTTGAACGGCACCCTGGAGAAACCAGTGGATTTGCCTAGGTGTTGCTGGAGATGGCCAATATTCATGCGGAAAGGTCCACCCAGGCACAAAGAGATGGATGGATGCTTCAAGACCCAAGGCTTACCTACACAGCCACAAGTCATTATGGGCTCTGGCTTGGTTGGATATCGTGGTGACCCTGGACAGGCGGTGCTACGAGAGGTAGAAGAACGGTAGGAAAGGATGGGCACCGACAGAGTCGCAGGGAAACCCTTTGGAAGACCATGTTTTGGTCATCCGTTTCTCAAACACCCTGAAGTGCGAGAAATCAAACGGAGGTGACCAAATCTTGTGGGGAACGTGTGCAAAACTCTGCAGAGTACTCAAACCTAATCGATTAGCCATGTCCACGGTCATGGACAACTTGAGCCAAAGGAACTGAAACTATCTGGAATTCTCAACACAAAGAATTATAATGATGTGGGTATTAATTGTTAACTTGGGTATGAGAATTGGTTGGTGGAACCATCTCATTAATCAACCAACTTTGTAGTAATAATTTCTGCATTACCCCTCTCTTGTTGTAGGAAAAATTTGCTTTACGCAAAATTTGAACTTATAGCCCCACTTGCCAATTATGCATATAGTATAGATGATTATTTTTGCCCCCCTCTTTTGTGACGTGCCGGCATATTCAAAATGCTGACCTACACGGCTGCAACGTCTTATGTTGTAGATACTCTTCTACGACGGGTAAGAGTACGATTCAGGGTTAGAGTCCGCACTCAACTTGCCGTTGGTGTTATTGGGACTCCACTCCCGTTGACTGTATCCGCTGCTATTTTAAGGTATATATTAGTTTTGCGTTAATTACATGTGATTGCACTTTCATATATACATTGATGTACTATGTGTGCGAGCATACTGATCCAGGGATGGCACAGAAAACACAGAGGCTTGACTCGTTTTGAGTCGGGTCGCTACAGAAATGGTATCAGAGCACATGTTAACTGTAGGACGTGACCCTAGAAACTGGAAAGCCCTTAGGAAATGATTTCTCAAAAAAAACTTTGTTTTCAAAAGACCCTTTACTTCTCATATTATTTGAGTCTTATCAAATGATCTCTCTTACCTCAAAAAGTTAGAAAATACCCTTTTCCCCTTGACCACACTAAGGATCAACTGAGGCCACTTCGAGAAGGACAAGATATCGAAACAACTGATGGTCACTTCAAAGTAAAGAAGATTTCACCATGCATTAGAAGAGTTGAAGCTACACGAGATGAAGACTGTGAAGACCCGAAGAAATTGAAGACCATGAATAATTTCCAAGATATTATGCCCTAGAAGACCAAACCCCTGTTGTATACTTACGTTAGATACGATGATTTGTGAGCTATCATTTGTGTGTAAATTTTCGACAGCCACAACAAAAAACCATTTTCAAAACTATTGCTTGTATTGTGTGCATATCCCTCTATCTCTCCCTTGTATCTCATCCCAAACCCTTGGACCCAATAGATGACGAATGAAGCTGGACTTATGTATTCTGGATCGATGACTTGGTTAGAGACAGAAGAATGGATTCAGAACATGGAGGATCATCTAAGGAGTAACTATGTTGCAAGGAACGAGATGGTCCAGTATGCTCTTCGGTACCTTGCAAAAGGAGCTGCAAATTGGTGGTAGATGCATGAAGCTATCCATGATAGGCAAGCATCCATCACTTGGGAAGAATTCAAGATGACTCTACAAAAGTCTCATGTTGTCACCAACACCCAGAAGCCCCGTTGCAAAGTTGTGAAGAAGATTTGTGCATGCAAGATATGTGGAGAGATAGGACACACCCAGGAAGAACACAAGGATGGATGCCCTCATTGTGAAGAAAATCACCCTGCTAAGGACTGCCCAACTAGGCAAGTAACATGTTTCTTGTGTGAAGGAACTACGCATTTCCCGGCTCAATGCCAAATGTACCCCAAGGTAGAAAAAGTCATCAAGAAGCAGAAGGAAGCCATGAAGGAAGCCTTCAGAGAAAAATTAGGAGAACTTATGACGAAGGAAGATGTTGAAGACCCTAATGGAGAAGGCCTAACCAGATTTCACTCCAATGTCTGCTATTCATGTGGGGAAGAAGGACATTTCTCACAGGACTGTATGAAGTAAAGAAAAGAGTATCTGGGAAACTTCCCGTCAGAAGAAGTGGAGTTTGATCCATAGGAAATTGAAAGTTTGATTGGAACAAAGAACCCCAGGAAGAGACAAGCCCCTAAACAGAAGGACTTGAGTTATATTAGATGTTTCAAGTGTAAGGATATGGGCCACTATGCCTATAAGTGTCCAAGAAAGGAACCAGAACTCCCAGGAGCAAAAACAAACATCAAGAAGCCCCGAGATATGTCAGAAATCATCTGTTTCCAATGCAAGAAGACAGGACACTATGCCGATAAATGCCCAGAGAAGAAGGCTAAACATGAGTAGTCTGAGTTTTGGATTTTGGATGTAATAAATGTAATAGGTAGCACTCTTACCATTTTGAAGATATGTAACGGAAGTCTCAGAGTTTGTAATAAATTCATGAGTCAATGGAACTTTATGGTGTCATGATTTATCTTATGTTGAATTATATGAGTTGTACCCCATGAACAAAGATCTCCGACTATTTTTGAGGATATGAGAAAGTATGGTCAATACAAACATGGGTGCATTTCATTTTAAGTGTGGTAGAAACCACAGGGACAAAAGAATGAAGAAAATACCATTCATATTAAGGAGTTTGGATAACTGAAATACAGGTGAAGAGAATATGGAACCACCTCAAACTATCCGGATAATAACCTTTGAGACAAAGAGTTTTCGAAGCTGGAATGCTGAGAAACGGAATGATTGTGATGAAACCATACCCAAGGTTAAACAAACCAATGGAAAGGAAAATGAATTCCATGGAGTGGAATCCAAACAATAATAGGTCTGTAAATTGTTACCTCAAGGGTATAATGGAGTGAACTGAAGGTAATGCTGGAATATGGATCGATAGTCACCCCACAGGTGAGATGAAGTTGTTCAAGTATTCATGTGAATCCACAAGTCACTGACCTCAGGATTGATAAGGATCAAGCCCCACCTTGGTGAAGGAAGAAACTTGGAAGAAGCTACGACTGATCAGCAAACGTTTTCCTTAGGAGTATTACGAAAACCTGAGAGTTGTGAAGAAACGATAGATGTTTTTGTTCGGCTTGCAGATTTATCCGAACTTCGTTCATTGACAAGAGAAATTTTCTGCAATGCTTGTGAGGAAGCCCAAGTGTTAGAATACGAGATTCTCTAAACCTTATACAAGGTATTGATTTCAGTGCGACATGGCTTGGCCACCATGACGACTTACTCTTATCATTCTCTTGCTATTCGGAATGGTAAATCTGAGTGACTTACCCATAGCAAAGAGACGACGCTCTTTGAAGCTTTTTTTTAAGCCTTAGAATGGTATGATGTAAACCCCTTGTATACGGCAGTTGCTGTCACCCGTAGGAATTTTACGATGAGGAATGAAGCCACGACCCATTTTTCACTGCAGGATAACCACTAATGGTAGACCACCATGAGATCATCGATAAGTTACTTAGAATGAACGCGAGACCTGCCAGCTAAGAAGACCCAGTATCGGTGGTAATACATTTTGTTATGAGAACACGAGATTTTGATTTAATACGGAAGAGCGTCATCGAAGGAGCTATCGTGAAGTATGTGAAGAGACAGATGCACCCAGAGGACTATCATGATTTTGAGGGACTAGTAACTCTCATTTTAAGTGTGGTAGACCCCACGCCTTCTTGGTAAATGGTTTTTCTAGAAGACCCCAACCCTAACCTATTCTTTCTAGCCTTTTCGAATCTCGAGGACGAGATTCATTTTAAGTGTGGTAGTTTGTAACATCCCAAAATTCTAAATTGTGGAATGTTATATTAAATAAATAAGTAGGATTGTTTGCTTGAATTTTGTGTGAATGATTGTGTGAAATTGAGTGGAATTTTGAAACTTTTCAAATTTTAATGAGAGGGAATAAAATGACTTTCCCAAAATTTTCTATTTCGAATCCCTATTCAATTTTGAGTTCGAATATTTTCAAAACCCTCTTATAAAATTTCTCAAATGAGAGGAGGTAAATGAAACTCAAAAATTATATACAATGTTTTGACTCAAATTTTAAAATAAAAACTATTTGCCATTTATTTGAAATTCTAGTTTCTTTTCATTTTGGAGTTATTGCAAAAAAAATACTATTTTCTAAAGTATTTTATTCGGCCTTAAAAAATGTTCATGTTTTAGGAAATATTTTTCTGAAAATTTTGATATATAATATGCCTATATAAAATTTTGATATATAATATGCCTATATAAAATGTTCTTATATTTTTGTTTATTTGTTTTTCTTTGCTGGTTTTTTTAAAAAAAAAACAGGAAACACTGTTCATTGCGGACCCTGTTCATGCGGGACAAAAAAATTCCTGCAGCCACCGGAGCCCATGTGGCCCTCTTCTTCTCTCTTTTCCTATTTGTCTATGATTTTAGTCCCACCTTGCTTGGCTTTAGACCATTGCACCTCCCTTCCACCTATAAATATAGACCCATAGGTGAACCCAAAAGTCATCCACTTCGGGTAGAATCGAATCGTTTCGGTTTGACTAGCTTTATAAAGAAAAATTCTTCTCTCCGGCGGGATATCTAGAAGTCGTCTCCTCTTTGTATTTATATCTTCTCTGCATTCTAAAGGTATTCTCTTCGTATTTTCTTTTATACTCATGTAGTTTAATATCCTTAGACTAGTATTTCTATAGTAGTATATGATAGAGTAATTAGATTATTAATTAGTCTCCGTATTTACTCATTAGTCCTACAATTCTTTTATACATAGCATTTTTTCTCCATAAAACAGCTTGGCCCAAAATTTTCAAATAGCCATAACTTTTTACTCGTTTATCAGAATTAGATGAAACCAATGCCTAGAGTTTCGTCTTGACTTCACCTATCCAATCAACCTATCACACCAAAAAAAATTCAAATTTTCAAATTTCCAAATTTATTCAGATTTATATTGAAACTTCTTTTAATCATATCTTTTTATCCGTAGCTCCGTTTCCGATGAATCCAATTGCGTCGGATCCGTAGCGAAGTAATCTTTCCGTTCACAACATTAGTGTTATCATATCAACATATAATTTTGATCTTGATCATACTTCTTTATTAGTCCCCAAAATGTGTTCACACACTGTACTAAGCTAATTCAATGCCATAATTGCTTATAACTTTTGATCCGTCATTTTGAACCTAGTAATTCTTTTTTCTACACGTTCCTATTGACTTCCCATATATAGTAACATCATTAGTTTCAATCTTTGAACCTTTCAAATTGGAGCGATTCAATTTGAATCCGAACCTTCATTTGATCATATCTTGCAAACTGTAACACCTCTTCAATTGATTCCTTTTGCCCCTAAATACTCGTGTCATATATTTCTATTCATAACCATCGTACTTTGGTTCAAATTATTTTGACCTTTGTGAAATTCAGATTCAATTCATACTTGAATTTACATTTCAACTTCTTTTGACCTTTTCAATTAAATTCTTTCTACAAATAAATTCTTATGTCTTATACTATTTGTCAAACAACGTTCATGTTGTTCTCCCATACTTTGGATCGTCTTTCGTAGTCTCTCCAACCTAAGCTTATATAGCAATAGTTCATCATCCATTAACTCTTTTGAGTTGAGTGCTCCACTTTCACTTTATAACATAGTTAGAACCTATATTTTTCTTATTTTAACCTTAGTATGTTGTTATATTCGCTCCAAGACATGTTTTGTTCTTGCTTTCTTTTGGTTCTTTGTTTTGGCATGAATGTTTATTGAATGTTATTTGCTTACGATAGATTTCATTGGAGAGTGACGTATAGTTCTATCAAGTATTTTCTGAGAGCGATACTTATCTTCATCAACAGTACAGGCAAGTCACTTTGATCATCTTTACCCATGTTTTTATTGCATTAGTTCTACCATTTCCCCCAGTTGCATGCAAAGTAGGTAATTGGAAACTTGGTTACTGTTGTAGTATCATGTGGTAGGTACCCCCTCAACACTTTGACACATTGGCCCCAGGAAACGTTGTTTTACATTTTGCTATGCTACTAGTAGACGGGGTTGGATGTGTGATTCATGAGAGTTGTGAGGTAATAACTTCAAGACCTACATAATGATCAAGACTTCAAGACTCCGAGTTTTCAACTTACCTTTGGGTGGATGATGGTTGAACGGCACCCTGGAGAAACCAGTGGATTTGTCTAGGTGTTGCTGGAGATGGCCAGTATTCACGCGGAAAGGTCCACCCAGGCACAAAGAGATGGATGGATGCTTCAAGACCCAAGGCTTACCTGCATAGCCACAAGTCATTATGGGCTCTTGCTTGGTTGGATATCGTGGTGCCCTAGACAGGCGGTGCTACGAGAGGTAGAAGAACGGTAGGAAAGGATGGGCACCGACAGAGTCGCAGGGAAACCATTTGGAAGACCATGTTTTGGTCATCCGTTTCTCAAACACCCTGAAGTGCGAGAAATCAAACGGAGGCGACCAAATCTTGTGGGGAACGTGTGCAAACCTCTGCAGAGTACTCAAACCTAATCGATTAGCCGTGTCCACGGTCATGGACAACTTGAGCCAAAGGAGTTGAAACTATCTGGAATTCTCAACACAAAGAATTACAATGATGTGGGTATTAATTGTTAACTTGGGTATGAGAATTGGTTGAACCATCTCATTAATCAACCAACTTTGTAGTAATAATTTCTTTATTACCCCTCTCTTGTTGTAGGAAAAATTTGCTTTACACAAAACTTGAACTTATAGCCCCACTTGCCAATTATGCATATAGTATAGATGATTATTTTTGCCCCCCTCTTCTGTGACGTGCCGGCATATTCAAAATGCTGACCTACACGGCTGCAACGTCTTATGTTGCAGATACTCTTCTACGATGGGTAAGAGTACGATCCAGGGTTACAGTCCGCACTCAACTTGCCGTTGGTGTTATTGGGACTCCACTCCTGTTGACTGTATCCGCTGCTATTTTAAGGTATATATCAGTTTTACGTTAATTACATGTGATTACACTTTGATATATACATTGATGTACTGTGTGTGCCAGCATACTGATCCAGGGATGGCACAGAAAACACAGAGGCTTGACTTGTTTCTAGTCGGGTCGCTACATAACAAAGGAAAGAAAGGTTCTTCAATTATTAGCAATAGAAACGATAAATCCAATGATATTGCTTCTAGTAGTTCTATTGATTCCACTAATGGTTCTCTTAGCCAGTTTACACTTGAGCAAGAAAATGATCTATTGAAAGGGATTATATAAAAAGGTGTCTATAAAAGTCTTGCCAGATGTAAGCAATTCGAGGAAATTATACGCAAGCATGGTGGATATCGAAAGAACCATGGCATTGGCTACTTCAACGCCAATGGTGTTGAACGGGAAGAAGGTCAATACCCCAAGCCAAAGTTTTTTGCCCAAAAGGAGAAGTATGAACATACTCTTCCCAAGGGAACAAAATCTCATGATGACCTTCTACTACAAGACCAGTATCTCAAGGGAAAGGACAAGCTTCAAGAGGAGATTGACTCATATGAAGATGAATCCCAAGCCATGGTCAAGTGGGTTCCCAAGTCTACCGCAAAATCAACTTATACAAGTGTTACTTCAACTCCAAGGATCCCCATCAAGTTGATCTGGGTCCCAAAGAAGAATAATTAGAGAAGTTCTTGAGGGATGACTCTGCCAACAAAATTCACTCACATTCATTTTTGGCCAATAATATTTGCAATTAGCATCAACCTTATGCAATAGTTCAAGGAGTCACACATTCCCTCAAAGGTAAGCAAGAGGCAAGGTAATTAATGAATCCATGGACATCATCATGTATGATTTGCACTCCATGTCCATAGACATCGTTGTATTTGTCTCTTGTGTGGGACTAACCCATGTAGGTGAGAAGAGTAAGAAACAATGAGGATTGCTCCCAACTCAAGATGATCTTCATCAACTATGAGCATCCACCACTACATCACGTACATGAAGTCTTCTACGACAAAACCCAAGGTTAGTTTATCCCTCTTAGGGGGGATGTCACAGCAAGGGGGAGCTTTACTGTAAGACTTGAGTTAAAGCATCTCTTAAAGATGTGAACACATTAAATGCTTTACGTAAAAGTGGTAACCCCACTTGTGCTTAAACGATGAGTATGACATGTAATCAAGTATTCTTACTTGGATCCTAAGTTAATGTACTCATATATAGATGACTCGGTCATCGCCAAAGTGCTGCTAGATACTACAGTGGTTTTGCATGTTTGCGATATTTCATTTGACATCTTATTGTGTGAGCATGTTGGTATGCATATTTTTTCTCATTCGAGGATATCCAATTGTTGTTATTTGGCTTTCATTTTTCTTTGGCCAATTGGATATGCAAGAATGACTAAGTACCTCCCTCTAGCTATCTATGCTTCCTCATCCCAAATTATATTCATGCTTCATCACAAAAAATTTAGAAGGCACTTCTCGAACACTCTGTGTGAGGAGCACTCAGAGTTCCATTTCGTTAAGAGCTAACTTCCAAAACCTCCCAGTGCATCTTGGTGTAACCAACCTCAAAATCTCGGTTCCACCGAAGCCTAGCGTGGATTTGGTTTTATCATCTTGGTAACACCGATTCCATAATCCTCACTTCACTAAGTTTCCCTATCAACTGACAATAGAGGAACTCGGTGGCATCAATATTTTAGAACCGGTGTCACTTACAGCTACAGGTATATATTCTGGCGGAACCGGTTTTTGAAATCACTTCTTCTGACACCACGCTCCCCGCAAACCCTAGTTGTTGCTCGACGTCTCCGGACTTTGCCCTTGATCCCATGCGTCAGCACCACCCAGATTCTTCACCGTCGACCACATTCATCCCTGTTGTCGCCACCGTAGGAGGTCACCGCCAAGTTAGGTAACGCCTCGGATTCTTGCACTCCTCATCCAACTCATGTGCACTTGATCAATTCCCATCTTCTTCCCACCATGTGCACTTGTTCCATATGGCAAAAGCTTCATTAGATTCGAGAATGATGAATTTTTAGGTTTAACCATCCACAATCTGAATCGTGGTGACACCGAGTCACAAAAATTAGTTCTACTGATTTTGGTTGTAGGGCAAGTGAGAACAGTCCCGGTGAGATCGAGTGGCCACTTTTGGTGAAACTGAAGTGGTTGCCAAGTTTCTATTAAAGAGGTTGTGTGTCTCGATGGCTCCAAAAATTTGACTCGGTGGTATCGAAATCTGTTTTGCTGAAGATTAAACTTAAGATTTTGAGTTCAAATTTTGAGAAAACATTCTATATTTTTGTGATGCTCAACCCCTCTACTCTTCTATACTCTATTCACAGGGTTAGCATGTCAGGGTTTGAGGACAACCAGAAAGATTTTATAGATAGAGATGTGGAAAAGAGCTCAGGCACTAGCCCATATGCTAGTTCATCTTCTTCTGAAGACCTAGACACCCCTAGCTCCCATGGGTTTCCCACGGCTGCCACCACGGCAAGGAAGAAGCTGAACTCAAATGTGGAGAGACTCAGGGCTAGGGAAGTGGAGAGCAGATGATCCCTATGCCTCCAGGAGAAGGACTGTTGTGGATGATAGATTTTACACCAAGGAACAGCAGGACTTCTATGAGACTGTCCTATTGGACAAGAGCCCAACAGTTAGTGACATGATATACATTGACTGGGCCTATATCAAGGCAAATGAGGACTATTTCACCACTGTGCAGATGCATTTATATAGAGAATTTTGTTGGGAGAGAGTTCACAACATGGAATTATGAGATGGTTATGCAGTTCTACTCCACTATCCATTTCTATCTAGATGGCCGCATCGTATGGATGACTGAGGGAGTAAGATGTCAGTCTAATGTGGAGGGGTGGGCTACCATCTTAGGATCCCCACAGGTTGAGGATGGTGACTTTGATGTTTGTGCTGAAGCCAATATGAGTCACAACTCTATGGCAAATATGTACAAAGCCATCCCTGCCACCCATGTGTATTCACACAAGTTTGGCTCTGTCTATCATCTGCAAGTTGGACTACCCACCATCAACACAATCTTGAGGTATACTTTGATGCCTAAGTGTGGATATGACAAGATGATTAGGGGGTATTCCATCAACATGATGCACCACATAGACACCCACACTAGATTTAGGGTGATGGATTTGATAGTTGAGACTGCGAAGAGGACAGCTATTGATCAGAAGAGATCTTGTGGATATGCACCTTACATTCAGATGCTCATCAACTCTAAGCTAGAGAAGAATGTATATGCACTTGATCGTCCACATATCCCACTCCAGCCAGACTTCGAGGACAATGTTGTGGTGATGGATCACAGTCATCCCACTTCATCTACTGCACAGGCAGAAGCTGAGGCAGCCAGAGCCACTAGCGCTCAAGTGCCAAGGACCAATAGTGAGCTGATGCATCTTCTCTTTAGCACTATCCAGGGCATGAAGAAGGACATCAAGAACATCCTGCATAATCAGAAAATCCTTGTGAGGATTGTGGAGGATAGGTTCACTAGATGAACAACAAGGTCGATGGGCTGACTAAAACTGTGGATGAGCTCAAGAAGGAAGTGGATGTAGTTCCCATTCCTCATTCCTTAAAGGATGATGATGATGACAATCCACCTCTCAGGACTGGCACCCAGTTCAAGACCCAGGCCAGAACTCCTACTGTGCCAGCTCCAGAGACAAGGCATTCTTCATCAACACCTGTCGTAGTTGCATCAGTTCCCTCTTCACCTCTAGTGTCTACTCCACCAGCTCAGAGGACTTCAGCAGAAGCTTTCGCAGATGCTCTTCTCTCGACTCCTTCAACATCCATAGGAGCAGCTTCGTCATCTTATGGAGGAGACCATGCCCAGAGAAACGAGTAGCTCTATACCTATGAACTTTTTGGTAACTTGTTGCTGAAGGGGGAGAGGTTAGAGATCATAGGGATTCAAGAGAGAGAGACAGAGAGAGAGAGAGAGTTGCATTCTGGTCCATCTCTGTGTTTACAAACGTTTGGTTGAAAGCTTTGTCGGTGTTTGGTCATATACATTTGTGTGATGCTACTACTTTGTTATCCTTGTGATGTCTATATGATGATCATTCACTTAATGTTTGGTGTGATGTGCTTATGTAATTCACTCATATTAATTTTTGCGCACCACCAAGTTGTATGTGACATGGAAGAGTGACCCATGATCCTAATTGATTGTGCATTTGCATTCAAAAACAAATTTAAAATAATGCACATATTTAGGGGAGCTCTTTCTTATCACATACTTCTCAAAGCAACGATGTTATTCATTGATTATATCTTTTATCTAAGCTTTGATTTATATGTTGTCATCAATTACCAAAAGGGTGGAGACTGAAAGCACAACTTCTCCCTAGGTAGTTTTGGTAATTAATAACAACATATATTTCATTGGACTAATGTTTCCACCAAGTGTATCTCAGGAAAAAGTTCAATGATGGGTTGGCTAAAGGTCTATGTGGAGAACCTCCCCAAGGAAACGAAGGAATGGGATTGGCCATGCTTGAAGATTGATGACTCTACATTTTACATTTTGTGAGAAATCACTTTTGAGTCCATAGGAAAGCCAATACTATTAACAGGGGATGAGGTATTTATGATGATGTGGTTGCTCAAATGCTTAGAGATTAGCCACCAGAAATACTCACCCACTAATTTCCAACAAAAATCTTCTGTCCAAATCCAAAAGTCAAAATTTGGTGACACCAACAATTCCCATTTGGATCCACCGAGTTTTACCCTAGACAGAAACCCTGCCAAACCCTAGCATCTCAGTGCTACCAAGTTTCCATTCGGTGCAACCGAGAACCAGTGACCAACTTTTTGTTACCAATTTCTTAAAGTCGGTCCCACTGAGTTTGAGGAATCGGTGACACTAAGATTTGGAAACTGCCTAGGTCACCCATATAGGTACCACCAAGATTTATATATCGATCTCACCGAAAAGGCCGAAGTTACCACATTTTGCACAAGTCGGTGCAACCGGATTTTTACTCCAGTTTCACTGAGTTGGGAAATAATGTTTTAACTGTTGGATTTTTGGAGATGCCTATATACACCCCCTCCACCACATCCCACTCGCAAGACAAGCACTCATAACACACACACACACACTTGCCATATCCAATTTTCGAACAGAGAACCACCTACCCTTGTGTTGAGGTCAAGATCATCCACTCCAACCATATAGATCTTGAGTTCTAGCCTCCTCAAGTTGCTTTCTACCCAATCAATCTCTTCTACCCATGCCAAACATGTGAGAGAGTGATTGAGTGTTGAGGAGACTATCTTTTGAAGCACAAGAGCAAGGAGTTCATCATACTACCACATCTATTACCTTTGGAGGCAGGTGCCTCCTAGATTGGTTAGGTGTTTCTTGGGAGCCTCCTTCTTTGTGATTGTGGAGTTGAACCAAGAAGTTTGAAAGGGCAAGGAGATCGCCTACTTCGTGAATATCTACCCCGAGTAAGGCTAGTCCTCCATGGACGTAGGCCATCATGGAATAGACAAGATTGCTACTTTGTGAACCCTTCGTGGGTGGAGGCCTTTGTGGACTCTTGCAACCATTACCCTCCGTGGGTTGAAGTCTCCATAAGCATGGATGTACGATAGCGCCACCTATCGAAACAACGGGAAAAATATTCGTGTCTCCAAATTGTGTTTGATCTTCTTATCCCTATCCTCTTACGTATTCTTGTCATTACTTTCCACCGCAATACTCGTAGACATGCATGTGCAGGGTGAACTTGATTTGCTAGAATTGCTAAATCTACCAACCAATTAATTTTGGAAACAGATAGGTTTTTTATTTGGTCAAGTAGTCTAATCATCCCCCCCTTCTTGACCTACTTTTGATCCTACAAAGAGTGAAGTCTTGAACATGGAGACACCTCATTCACACATATTTGATGCATATAGACAAGATAAACATGACCCATCATGTCCCTTCTACTAAGTATGTGTCCATGCATTCCAAAGCAACTATCCTTTAGAAGGATTGCACACATTTAGGGGGAGTTTGCATTAGTCATGTATCCTTCAAAGCAATCACATATTTCTACATATCTTAAATTTGAAGCTTTGATTGTATGTTTTCATCAATTACCAAAAAGGGGGAGATAGAAAGCACATATGCTCCCTTGGTGGTTTTGATAATTCATGAAAACATGCATTGTCTCTTGGACTAATAGCTCTAACTAGTTTATTTCAGGTTTAGTCCACAGAGAGGATTGGCTAAGGATTGTGAGGAGAATTACTAAGAAGAAGAAGAAGGGAAGGAATAGGATTGGCCATGTTTCAAGCTTGAAGACTTTACAATTTATATTTTGTGAGAAATCACACTTGAGTCCATAGGAAAGCAAATACTATTAAAAGGGGATGATGAATTATGATGATTTGGTTCCTCAAGTCCTTAGAGATTAGCCACCAAAAATAATCACCTATTCTCCCACAAAAAGTCTTTGTCCAAGGCCTAAAGTCCAAAATCGGTGAAACAAACTTCTCCCATTCAGTCCCACCGGCTTTTGCCCTAGACAAATCCTATGCCAAACCCTGGCATCTCGGTGACACCAAGTTTCCATTCGGTGAAACAGAAACCATTGACCAACCTTATTGTGTCTAGTTTCTTAAAATCGGAATTGCCGAGATTTTTGAATCGGTGACACCGGGTCTTGGTAACTTCCTAGGATAGCCATATCTGTACCACTCAGATTTATATATCGGTCTCATCGAAAAGGCCAAAGTTGCCACATTT
The DNA here is from genome assembly GCA_022496015.1 of Hordeum marinum. NCBI lineage: Eukaryota > Viridiplantae > Streptophyta > Magnoliopsida > Poales > Poaceae > Hordeum > Hordeum marinum. The sequence continues at coordinate 285,127,833 of CM039674.1, forward strand.
TGCACTATTTGGTGCAACCAAGTTTTCACTTCGATTTCATGGAGTTGGACAATAATATTGCAATGGTTGGATTTTTAGAGATGCCTATATATACCCCTTCGACCACCTCTCGCTCGTAGAGAAAGCACTTAGAACATACAAACACTTGCCCTACCCATTTTTTGAGAGAGAGCCACCTACTCATGTGCTGAGACCAAGATCATCCACTCCAACCATACGGATCTTGATTTCTAGCCTCCCCAATTTTATTTACATCCAATCAATATCTTCTACCAATGCCAAATATGTGAGAGAGTGATTGAGTGTTGAGGAGACTATCTTTTGAAGCACGAGAGCATGGTTCATCATACTTACCACATCTATTACCTTTTGGAGGGTGGTGCCTCCTAGATTGGTTAGGTGTCGCTTGGGAGCCTCCTACTTTGTGTTGTGGAGTTGAACCAAGAAGTTTGTAAGGGCAAGGAGATCATCTACTTCATGAAGATCTACCCCTAGCAAGGGTAGTCCTCCGTGGATGAAGGCTATGATGGCATATACAAGGTTGCTTCTCTTTGGACCCTTTGTGGGTGGATCCCTTCATGGACTTGTTGGAAATATGCCCTAGAGACAATAATAAAGTGATTATTATTATATTTCCTTGTTCATGATAATTTTCTATTGTTCATGCTATAATTGTATTAATCGGAAACCGTAATACATGTGTGAATACATAGACCACAACATGTCCCTAGTGAGCCTCTAGTTGGCTAGCTCGTTGATCAATAGATGGTCATGGTTTCATGACCATGGACATTGGATGGCATTGATCATGGGATCATATCATTAGGAGAATGATGTGATGGACAAGACCCAATCCTAAGCATAGCACAAGATCGTGTAGTTCGTCTACTGAAGCTTTTCTAATGTCAAGTATCGTTTCCTTAGACCATGAGATTGTGCAACTCCCGGATACCGTAGGAATATTTTGGGTGTGCCAAACGTCACAACATAACTGGTTGGCTATAAAGTTACACTACGGGTATCCCCAAAAGTATCCGTTGGGTTGGCATGAATCGAGACTGGGATTTGTCACTCCGTGTGACGGAGAGGTGTCTCTGGGCCCACTCGGTAAGACATCATCATAATGAGCTCAATGTGACTAAGGAGTTAGCCACGGGATGATGTGTGGCGGAATGAGTAAAGAGACTTGCATGTAACGATATTGAACAAGGTATGAGGATACCGACGATCGAATCTCGGGCAAGTAACATACCGATGGACAAAGGGAATTGTATACGGGATTGATTGAATCCCCGACATCGTGATTCATCCGATGAGATCATCATGGAGCATGTGGGAGTCAACATGGTTATCTAGATCCCGTTGTTGGTTATTGACCAGAGAGGTGTCTCGGTCATGTCTACATGCCTCCTGAACCCGTAGGGTCTACACACTTAAGGTTCGATGACGCTAGGGTTATAGGGGAATTGTATACATGGTTACCGAAGGTTCTTTGGAGTTCCGGATGAGATCCCGGACGTCACAAGGAGTTCTGGAATGGTCTGGAAGTAAATATTTATATATAGAAAGTGAGGATTTGGTCACCAAAAATGTTTCGGGCATCACCAGTAATGTATCGGGACCAGCGGAAGGGTTCCGGGGGTCCACCGGGAGGGGCCACCAGCCCCTAAAGGCTTCATGGGCCAAGAGTGGGAGGGAACCAGCCCCTAGGTGGGATGGTGTGCCTCTCACCCCAGCCCAAGGCGCAACAAAGGGTGGAGGGGGCAAACCCTAGGCGTGGAGGGGCCCAAGGCCCACCCTAGGGCGTCGCTCGTCCTCCCCACCTTGGCCGCCATCCCTCCTCTCCCATCTAGGGCTGCCGCACCCCCTAGGGTGGGAACCCTAGGGGTGTGCACCCTCCTCCCTCTTCTCCTATAAATAGTGGAGGGTTTTGGGGCTACCGACACAATAGATCTCTCTCTCCCTCGGCGCAGCCCTACCCCTCCTCCTCGTCGTCCTCCGTAGCGCTTGGCGAAGCCCTACCAGAGTACCACGCAGCTCCACCGTCACCATGCCGTCATGCTGTCAGAGCTCTCCCCCAGCCTCTCCTTCCTCCTTGCTGGATCAAGGCGTAGGAGACGTCACTGGGATGCACGTGTGTTGAACGCGGAGGAACCATTCTTCAGCGCTTAGATCGGAATCGACCACGATCTGAATCGCTGCGACTACGACTCCACCAACCGTGTTCTTGCAATGCTTCCGCTTTGCGATCTTCAAAAGTATGAAGATGCACTCCCCCCTTTTCTCATTGCTGGTTCCTCCATAGATTGATCTTGGTGACACATAGGAATTTTTTTGATTTACTACTACGTTCCCCAATAGGACTTTCACGGCCGCTACCCTTCATGGATTGAAGTCTCCATCAACATGGACGTACGATAGCACCACCTATCGGAGCCATGCCAAAAATATCTGTGTGAACTTTGCGTTTGATATTCCCATCTCAACTCTCTTACATATGCTTGTATTTACTTTCTTCTGCCATACTTGTTGACTAGCGTGTGTAGGGTGCACTAGACTTGTTAGAATTGTTAAAATCTGCCAACCAATTAATTTGAGAAAAGGTTATGTTTTAATTTTGTCAAGTAGTCTATTCACCCCACCCCTCTCGACGCCTCTTCTAGTGATCCCACAATTGGTATCAGAGCTTTGGACTCCATAGCTTGGTTTAATCACCCTTGGAGTAAGATGGATGTGGCTAGTTTGGGGAGTCTTAGTTGTAGAGTGTCCGTTCTTGCTGGGGAGTCTATAGTCAATGGAAATATGAGATGCTTGAGTTATTCGATGAATTCCATTTGATAAAGTATGTTAAGAGACCCTATGTACATCACATTGATCCCTTACATCCCACACATGAATAAGAAATTGATATGCTTTGCAATCTTAGAACTATTAATCTTATCATTAGAGGATTGCCAAGAATTGTGTTTGATCAAATGAATATTTTTGAATGTGCTTATACTTTGTGGAATGATTTGGAGAAACGATATCCAAATTGTTCATTGAGTAAGAAACTCTTCATAAAGCTATTGCCTTTCATAAGATGAAGCCTAGTGATCCCAACTTTGATATATGCTTGTTTGAGCTTCATGACCTCATGCGTGCTAAAGGAGATGTCATTACCATTAGTAACATCATTGTTGAAGCCATTCGCATTCATAAACTTGAACATTGTCATGATCACAGCCCTAACCAATCTCTTGTATGTTATGATGAGGATAGCCCACTTTATGATGACATCTCTATCGCTCCCTACTACCGCTGTACTACCGCTCAAACAGGTTGGGCGCCAGAAGCATAAAATAAGTGGAAGTGGTTGCGGTAGAAGGAAGCAGAGTACCTCTTAGGTGGTACTACCGCTCGGGGGGAGCATTACTACCACTTAGAGCAGTACCACTGCTCTACTACTTCTATACTCCCTCTTAAAGCAGTACTACAGCCCAAGAAAAACAGATGAAAGTTTCAAAACCGAAACCACCATAACTTTTACATACGGGCTCCGAATGGAGGAAACTCAAGTTATTGGATAGAGGATGAAAAGAGCTATCCAACAACGATTGGTTATTGCATAAACAAGCAATGAAGAATAAATGCCACTAGGATAAGGAAGATGACCTTCTCAAGTATTATCCAGGAAAATCTCCAACACCGAAAACACAAATATGATGCATACGAAATCCGTTTTCGGTGAGCTTGAGATTATCATGATGAAGACCATAAGCTCTAAACTCCCAAAGCAAAAAAAGGCAAATAGGAACCAAGAAAGATGATGATGCCTAGAATGCAATGGTTTGAGCTCTCTACGAACGATATGATCAAGCTACTCACTTGAGAGCTCCCCCCCTTGATAGTATGACTATCGATCCTATAACCTGGCCTCCCAATTACCACCATGAGATTGGTAAAATAGAAAACTTTATAAAGGTCAAACCTTTGCCTTGCATATATTCCACTTAAGCTAGATGATGACGATCTTGTCCTCCTCAAGATGGACCGCCTTTTTTGATTTGCACCGACTCGATGTAGACTAGTAGATTGCTCCCCCATACTCTACTATTGGTGAGACTCTCTTCGACACATCTTCACATGTCCATGATACGTCTCCATCCGTGGTCCTTCAAAGAACCAACTAGTCGGGGAGTCATTTGCCTTCACGACCACATCCACGTGGTACTCCTTCGTGATGGCATCGACCCAATGCTCGTGGTGGAAGAAAATGGGTGGTTGGCAAAACTGGCACTTCCCCAAGCTATCCCCAAGGAGTAAGGGAAAGACGGATGTTAGGAAGGCTTCGGGTACGACGGACATCTACAAAGGTTTGAAAGGAGAAGAGTCAGCAAAGTGTTGTGTGAAGCATAGGAGAGGTAAATAGTGTAGAATTCCTAAGTTCCAATGCTAGGTGTAGGTTTATAACGACTTTTAGCCTGTCTAACGTCCATGCTAACTAAGGGCTTCCTACAATCAGGATGGCTCTGATACAAGCTCTGTGGGGACCCCGACTCATAAGTCGAGATCACCGAATGCACGTGTAGAGTGATCCCAGAGATCAATGCTCACTAAACAAACAGAAGCTGAATAACAAGAGTCTTACATCCATACTTAACGTCTTACACAAATGATGACCACAAAGGTCTTAGTCTTACATAGATAGGGCCACACGGGCCAAACACTTAAACTAGAACAAGCAGCGGAAATCTTGGTCGAAAGCGTGAACCCATGCCATCTGCCTTAACCTATAGGCATTCTGACTGGGAAGCGTCCTAGTTCGCATGTTCGTCTCCAACGAACTCTTCGACATACTCCTGTTCTTCCATGCCTGGCCAATTAAATAACCAGTGGCAAGCCAATGAGTACTTTGAATGTACTCGCAAGCAACCCAAATTGTGGAACAAGGTAACAATGATGCATGATATAGCACTAAGTAGGTGGTTTTGTGCAAAGCTAATTTGAATGCAAAAGTCATGATCAAGTAACTAGTGAGCATGCATCAACAATTAACAGATGTCCATGTGAACAAGTTACAGACATCACCATAAGTAGGGGTAGAACATCTCTTGTTCATTCATCATACTAAGTCATTGGACTTTGTTTAATTGCCTCGCTAAGTCATCGGACTCAGCTCATGTGACTCTTGTCACCATCAGATCCATCCCCACACCAAGTTTCACAAAAACATCCAGACGTAGTCTAAGAAGGACCTCCAACTATCCATGACCGTGGACACGGCTATTCGAATAGTTTTACATTCTGCAGAGGTTGCACACTTTAGCCACAAGACTCGGGGAACTTCCGTGTCATCCACGACTCGCGGTATATAACATACCCGAGGTAAGCACCCGAACAATGCCTTTCCCATGGTGATACTAAACAAAGAGTCCACTCGTTGGTGCCATCCCTCATGATATACATCACTCGTATCATCCATGAGGGCACGCAACGGTGTGCCCGGTGCCTATAAAGACAGTGCATGACCTTCCACTCTAGGATGACCCCGTCTCAAGAGTGACCACTTCACTCTTGACACTAGTAATGCAGGCTCCTTGCTAGTACCAACCATAGTAATCAGCAAAGCCCCGTCCCATAAGGGGTATCGTGGTTGCGCATGTAAGGTTGGGATGGTCAGCAGACCTTAGAACTCTCCGTTTTCGAAAACACACACTCACTTGCTCCGGCATACCACCTCTTTCTCAAGTGGTTACCCAACTCATCATCATCTCCCTCGGGCATTAGTGGCACCCGACAGGGTTTTTGAAAGAGTCTTCGAAATCATTTCTCTCCTTTCCATCTCTATGCATAAGTCCCATCCCATTTGTGTAGAATCTATTAGCATCCTAACTATACCCACCCGCATAAACCTCATAAGGTGGTAGGGTCATGCACGATGCAAGTGTCAAAGGAAAAGTATCGGAAGCATCCCTCCGAAAGGGGAACACCACAACACATGATCAAATACAGTGAAAGAAAAATGCTATATGACATGCAATAAAATGGTTTCTTATCATGGTCAAAGGGCTGCTTGCTTGGCTCAACTAAGCCTCCGGGGTCTTCGAAGTCTTCGGGTCCAACTTCTTCGTCAACCGCGCAATCTATCATCGCGAAATAAAACGATAAAAATAAGCAATCACACAAAACAGAGCACTCAATCTACTACCAAAAATGTCCACCTACTCTAATAAATCCTAAAAGTCATATTAAAAATATATTCTTACGGTTTTGTTGTGAAAAAGAATTTGGAAATAAAATAACAGAGGCAAAAAGGTGCCTTTATATAGATTTTAAAATAAATCGGTACTAAAAACATTTTCAAACATTTTTACAAATGGCACTATTAAATTCTAGGGATTATTTTATGAATTTAGGTGGAAGAAAAATTGGCATTGGATAAATATTTCATTTTGTGGGATTTTTGCAAATGACAGAATAAAAGATAAGGAAAAAAAGGCTACTGTGCCCTTTCGGGCCAGAATGCCTAGCCGAAGCCGGCCCAAGAGGGGAGCCAGCCCAGGCGAGGAGCCGCGTGCGGCAGGTTTATTTTTAAACCTGTCCACGGGCCCGGCCTGCCAACGAGAGAGGAGGGGCGAGGGGATGACAGGTGGGCCCCACCTGTCATCCCTCTCCTCACGATAGTAGAGGAGGGGCTCACCGGAGGGCTTCAGGCCAGGGCGGAGGGTACGGAGGGCACATGCGGGTTCCTGGCAGTGTCGCGCGTTAGAGGGGGTTTCGCGGGGTCGCTAGGGAGAGGAGGGAACACCGGCAAGGAGGGGACCCGACGGCGGCGGCGAGGGTTTGGGTCGGAAGGAGGCTCCCGACCATGGGGGAGAGAGCTCTGGGCGCGGGGAGAACATGGAGAGAGAGGGAGAGCAAGGAGAGAGGGCCAGGGGGAAGCGGGGTGACCTATTTATAGGCGGCCGCCTGTCCACCGAGGGCGTTGTTCGCCGGTGAGCACGGGGTGCTCACCTCAGGCCACGGGGGCAGTCGAGGCTGTGTCTAGGGGTTACCTGGACGCGGTTCGCGCATGGGAGGAGGGAAAATAGCCAGGAGGAGGGGCCCGGAGGTACGCGCGTGCGAGCACGGCCACTGGCCGGATCGGGCGGCGTCGTGCGCACGCGAGAGAGAGGGGAAAGAGAGGGGCGACCGGGCGGCATGCTGTGGACGCCAAGGGGGGCAGAGGGGAAATGCTGGGGCGGCCCGACGTGGTCGGGGCTGCCCATTGGATGGCGGCTATAGTGCGGGTGCACACTGTAGCGCGCTCCAGAACACGAGCTCTACATGCGAGGGCAATATTTTAGCCCCCCCCCCCCCCGCGTGTCCTCTTGTGCCTTCGGGCATTGGAGATGCCCAACTGCTAGGATAGGCTAGGGGTAAGCTCTAAAGGAGTCTTAGGGAAGAAGGAAATGGGGAGAGGGGATAGAAATGGTGCTGTCAGGGGTAGAAACAAGGGTTTTACCCCACCTCCTGGTGACCTGGGGTCTTGGGGTTCTTACTGGAGGTAAAATGCACCTATGAGAGACTGTGGTAGAAAGTTGGGGGCAAGGGTAAAAAGATAAGAGGTGAAAATCCTAGTTTGACAGAACCACCAGAAGGTGTTTGATGAGGTTTTGGGCAAGAAGATGCTTCCACCTTACATCGATATTTACCAAGGTCAAATGCTAGGTAAAAATTAGATGCTTCACCAAATTTGAGCTCAAGGGGAAAAAGTTGCCAATGGAAATTTGGTGAACCCTAGAAATTGGCAGAAACTGATTTGAGTAGATCCAATGATGCTAGGGTTTTACTCTTGATGCACCACTTAGTGTATCATCACTATTTGTCCATTAGAGCATGCCCACAAAGTTTGAGGTCAAGGGGAGACACCTCACAATGTAAAGTTGCTCAAATTTGGTTCTGGACAAGAATGGTTTTGGGATGATTTGATGAACCAAACCAACTTGGATTGGGATGAAACTTTGCAAGATCACCAACCATGATAGTGTTGACTTGCTAGAATTTCCTGAAATTTATTGAAAATATTTCCTATAGAAATATTCCAAAAGTTTGATCTGAACAGAAAGGGTTTTGAGGGGTTTTGCCTATGATCTGATCATGTCCTTGTGTTGAAACTCATATATATGGAAAATATATGTCCACTGAGTTTCTCTGGATTTTCTCAAATATTTTTAAAGCATTTAGATAATTTTTCCTAGGAAAAACCATTTTTGGACTTAAGAAAAAGCCTTTAAATAAAATATGAAAATAATCATTAAAAATAATTTTTGGTGGTTTTGAGAAGTCATCTATATAGTAGGTTTGAAATAAAGCCTTTGGGAAAGAAGGGTCCTCCTGATTTGAGGACTTGCAATGCAAACCACATTTCAGGGGGGTTTGGGAACTCAAATTAAATAAATCATTTTTGGTTAAAACAAAATTTGATAAAAAAAATTAGGCACTATTCACATGGCATGATCATTGGGCAAGGGATTTGGATCAAGGAAGATGATTATGAAGTGGAATAGAACCTAGTAGTGCCATAAAATTCAATTAGCAAGCAAGCAACCAACATAGCAAGCAAGAACAACCACATAGAAAAAGTTTTAGTTGGCTCCAAATTTTATAAACCCAATCATAACAATGTGCTACAATCATAGGGTGTGCCACTAACCTATTGAGCCTGTGCCCAGTGCCAGTTGTTGTTTTCTCCGTGTTTTTGACTTTTTAGGTTTACAGTACCAAACAAAGTCCAATTGCCACGAAACTTTATGATGATTTTTCTGGACCAAAAGAAGACCTGGAAGCTTCGGGAGGAGGCCGAGAGATCCACGAGGGGCCCACGAGCCAATAGAGTGCACCACCAGGGGCGCACGCCCTGATGGCTTATCCCTCCCTCGTGCAACTCATGACGCCCCTCTCTGGCCTATAAATTCACATATTTTCCAAAAACCTTAGAAGCACTCCCGAAACACTTTTTCCGTCATGGCAGGTCTCTATTCCGACGGGAGGCCATCTACACCTCCGTTCTGGCACCCTAACGTAGGGGTGATCGATCACGGAGGGCCTCTTCATCAACCTTGTTGCCCTCACCATGATGTGTGAGTAGTTCAACATATACCTATGGGTCCATAGGTAGTACCTAGATGTAAATCTCTCTCACTCTCGATCTTCAATATAATGTTCATCGCATCTTTGCCCTGATCTATGTGATGTAATCCCTTTGTATGGTGTGTTTGTTGGGATCTCATGAATAGTGAGTTTACGTTCAGATTATTCATGAAAATTATTTGAGTCAAACATGAATACTCAGATCCTTATTTGCATGATCATCATAGCTTCGTAATGCTCCCCGATCTATTGAGATAGTTTGGCCAACTAGATTGATATTTCTTCGGTGGGAGTGGTGCGTTGTAGTAGGTTCAACCTGACGAGTTTCTATATCCCAGTGACAGAAGGGGACAAGTTGCGTCTTTGTGTTGCTTATACTATGGATAAAATAATGGGGTTTATTCATATTGATTGAGTTTACTTTGTCTACATCATGTCATCGTTCTTCAAGCATTACTCTGTTTTACTTAATACTCTACATGCATGCTGGATAGTGGCCGATGACTGGAGTAATAGTAGTAGGTGCAGCCAGGAGTCGGCCTATTTACTTATGGACATGATATATATATATCATCATTCATTATCATTGTCGTGAAAATCTCATAACTATTCGCTTTTTTCTCAATTGCCCAACAGTAATTTGTTTACCCACCGTATGCTATTTCTATGAGAGATGCCACTAGAGAACTCTATGGCCCCCAGGTTTGTTCACTTATATATTCAAAAATTCTATAACTACATTGCTGTTATTTATTTTATTTTATTTTATTTTGCAATTTACAATTATCTACACAACTCACTTGGTTGCAAATAACGAGATCAAGGGGATTAACAACCCTCTTGTCGGCGTTGGGTGCAAGTTGTTTGTTCTTTTGTGTGCAGCCATTGATGATGGTTGAGGATTGGTATTCCTATTGGTTCGGTAAACCTTGTATTCATAACTGAGGGAAATACTTACCCACATTGTGATGTCATAACCCGTTCCTCTTCATGGAAAACCCAACGCACATCACAAGTATTAGGAAGGATTTCTAGCGTCGTTGTCGGGGAAGACCATCACCAACTATCAAGTAACTTTGCACAAATTTTCATTCACTTTTTCTTCTTTTTATTTGGTGTTTTATTTATATTATCTCATAAAAATCAAAAATTAAAAAATAATTATCTTTGCTAGCTACTAGTTTACTTCCTTGTTTGCTTTACTTGCTAGTTTACTTGTCTTGCTTGTTTGCTTGCTTGGAAGTTGCTATCATGTCTGATTTTGAAATTAGTGGTGTCTCCACCACTAGTGCGGAAGTCCTTGAGCTTCCAGCTTCACCTTGTGCTAAGAATACTAAAGGAATTTTTCATGAAGTTGCTAAGGAAAAACTTGATAACCTTGTGGATGATGATCCTTCTGAAAATGAACCCCTTATGCGAACTAAGAAACTCCGCATAGGTAGTGGAAATATTATTGGTAAAAGTGTGTTTAGAGATTTTTTTCACTTGTGCGGGATATTTACCATTGATAGGATGTTCCATTGTTGCTAGAACTACAAGTTATGCGGATGATATATCTTTTCTTATAACAAAACTTGAGAGACAATTTGTCCATATGCATCCTTTCATACAATGCTTATTTCTAGAATATTCTAATATCCAGGAAGTTCCTACTAAATGTCTAGCAACTATTTTACTTGTTCAAGAATTTAACAATATCATACAAGAAGCTAGAGATATATTTTCTCATTATAGGATTAATTGTGAGTGCCCACCAATAGAAGGAATCCTTTATGAGTTAGAAGGTATAAGGAAATTGAGATCAACGGATTATGTTGCTTATGATGAAATCCTTAGAAACAAGGTTCACCCTAATGTCCTAGTTGGTAAAATTTCTGAACATAATGATCAATTTGCTATACCAAAACTTTGGATGCGTTATGATCTTGAGAGAAAATTGAGGAAATATCTTTATCGAAACTTATACAATGAAGAGATGGTCATCACTTATGACAAAACCTAAGGAGGAGCCTCCTATTCCTCTTGAAGTAGATCTCTCGAACCCTTGTGTTGTGAAGTTTAGTCCCTTAAATTATTTTTGCCTTACTATCAAAAAACTTGTTATTGAAAGAAGGGAATATGATTATAGCATCGCAGATCGTTTCCACGATTACTACAACACTTGAAACTATGCATTATGCCTAGCTAGGGGCATAAAACAATAGTGCTTGTTGGGAGGCAACCCAATATGTATCTTAATTTTTGTTTTTACTTTCTATTATTTTGTTATAACATGATCATTTCCTATGTAATTATTATGTTTTTATGATTTAATTAGTGTTTGTGCCAAGTAAATCCTTTGCGATGACTCGCAAGATGAGTAGAAACGATGCTGAAACATAACAGAATCTTTGACTCTGGTACATGAAGTTTCATTTTCTACTGGAGCGCAATAATGAACTTTAATTTTTACACAGTATTTATATACAAATTCTTTATGTTGTACAAAAGTTTCAGAAATTTTAGAGTTACAGAAGTATGGGCTCTTGACAGATTACTATTGACTGCTCTGTTTTAAACAGATTCTCTTTTGCTTGCATAGTTTGCTTGTTTGGATTAAGCTATGGATTGTATCGGGGGGTATAAGCCATGGAGAAGTTAGAATACAGTACTTATTATGCAAAAAACGAATTAAAAACCAATTTATAATGGTACCTAAATTATGCAATATGTTGCTTATACTAACGGATCTCACGAAGTTTTGTTGAGTTTTGTGTATTGAAGTTTTCAAGTTTTGGGCGTGATTACGATGGACCAGAGAATAAGGAGTAGCAAGAGCCTAAGATTTAGGATGCTCAAGGTACCTCAAGTAAAATTCTAAGGAAGACTCAAGCGTATAATCTTGGGGTGCCCCGGAAGGCATCCCCTCTTTCGTCTCAATCCATCGGTATGTCACTTGGAGCTATATTTTTATTCATCACATGATCTGTGTTTTGCTTGGAGCATCGTTTGCTTTTCGTTGCTTTTACTTTCAGTTTGTCAAAATCATCATTTTTTACACACACACCTATTTGAGAGAGAAATACCTTCATCATAATTTGTTAGAATACTCTATGTGCTTCACTTATATCTTTTGAGCTTGGTAGTTGCTCTAGTACTTCACTTATATCTTTTTGAGCACGACGGCATGTAGATTTTACAGATATAATATTCTCTGTTTCTTCACTTATATTTGTTTGAGATATTAATAAATAGAATAGGTATTCACTAAATGATAACCAAAACCATCATGTAGCACATATAGAGAAATTTTGTGTTAATGACATTGATGTGGTAATATGAAAAAGGTGTGAGTCCACAATTGTTGATTCATAGAAGTGTCGAGATTACGAGGTGTTAACTTGTTATTCGTCTAAAAATTAAATATGCATGGTGATGATGTGTGAGCCTTTTTATTCCTTGTTGAAATCCTAGTGTTGTCTCAAGTAGGGGGCACGAGATGGTTAACTCCTACCAACCTCCTCCCTCGGGGCATGCGAGGAGTACTTTGATTTGTGATAAAACTAATAAAACTTTGTAGTAAGTATATGAATTCTTTATGACTAATGTGACACCATGGGCATATGCATCTTCACCTTCTCATATTTTCTAGCCTCTCTGGTACCGTGCATAGCCCCTTCTCACCTCGAGGATCGGTGCAACTTTCGCCGGTGCATCCAAACCCTGTAACATGATACGCTATGTTACACATAAGCTTCACTATATCTTCCTCAAAACAGCCACCATGCATACCTATTATGGCATTTCCATATCCATTCCAAGATATATTGCCATGCAAATTCCATCATCACTTCACATGACTGGTTCATTCATCATCATATTGCTTTGCATGATCATATAGAGTCGACATAGTATTTGTGGTAAAGCCACCGTTCATCATGTTTTTGATACAAGTCACGCTAGATCATTGCACATCCTAGTACACTGCCAGAGGCATTCATATAGAGTCATATGTTCCTATCAGTTCTTCATATTTAGTTGTAAGTAAATAAAAGTGTGATGATCATCCCTATTAGAGCATCGTCCCAGTGAGGAAAGAATGATGGAGACTATGATTCCCCCACAAGTCGGGATGAGACTCTGGACGAAAAATAAAATAAAAACGGGGGAGGCAAATGATCCCACCATAAAAAATATGAATGGAGGGGCAGAAAAAAGACCACCATGAAAAAAAGAGAAAAAAGAGAGAAGGGACTTTGCTACTATCCTTTACCCCACTTGTGCCTCAAAGTGGCACCATGTTCTTCATATAGATAGTCTCCTATGTTGTAACTTTCATATGCTAGTGGGAATTACCTTTTAATATTAAACTTGGTTTGTATATTCCGATGATGGGCTTCCTCAAATGCCCAAGGTCTTCATGAGCAAGCAAGTTGGATGCACACCCACTTAGCTTTAGTTGAGCTTTCATACACTTATAGCTCTAGTGCATCATTTGCATGGCAATCCCTACTCCTTGCATTGACATCTATCGATGAGCATCTCCATAGCTCGTTGATACGCCTAGTTGATGTGAGACTATCTTCTACACTTTTTACCCCTTTGATATCTACCATCATATTGTATTCTACATATATGCTATGTCCAATTGTTCACGCTCATGCATTGCGTGAAGAACAAAAAGTTGATGCATATTGAAAAAGTATGATCCAATTGCCTAACTTGGACACAATGGTGCTTAAAATTTGTATTAATGTGGTGAAGATACAGTCATGCCATGCTAATATAATAAGATGAGTAGGGGTAAACATTCTTTTAGGATCGTATACTTTGAAAAATCAATGATTTTGTTTCTTATACTTTTAAATATTACTATGATGTTGTTTGTTAATTCATCATTTATCAATGAGCTTACATACAAATGATTACATAATGGGTAGCATGTCAAATCAAAAATTCTGTTTTTATCACTTACCTACTCGAGGACAAGCAGGAATTAAGCTTGGGGATGTTGATACGTCTCCAACATATCTATAATTTTTTATTGTTCCATGTTAATATATTATCATTCTAGGATACTTTTTTGGCATTTCTTTACTAATTTATAATATTTTTGAGCACTAACCTATTGATCCGGTGCGTAGTGTCGGTTGTTGTTTTTTGAGTGTTTTTGACTTTTCATGTTTACAGTACCAAACGAAGTCTAGATGCCACGAAACTTTTTGATGATTTTTTATGGACCAAAAGAAGACCTGGAAGCTTCTGGAGGAGGCCGGGAGAGCCACAAGGGGCCCACAAGCCACCAGGGGAGGCGCGCCCTGATGGCTTGAGCCTCCCTCGTGCGCCTCCTGACACCCCTCTCTGGCCTATAAATTCACATATATTCAAAAAAAACTAGAAGCGCTCCAGAAATACTTTTTCCGCCGCCGCAAGTCTGTATTCTGACAGGAGGCCATCTACACATCTGTTCTAGCACCCTGCCGGAGGGGAGATCGATCACGGAGGGCCTCTTCATCCACCTTGCTACCCTCACCATGATGTGTGAGTAGTTCACCGCAGACCTATGGGTCGGTAAGTAGTACCTATATGGAGATCTCTCTCTCTCTCTCGATCTTCAATACAATGTTCATCACATCTTTGCCTTGATCTATCCGATGTAATCCCTTTGTATGGTGTGTTTGTTAGCATCCAATGAATTGTGAGTTTTTGTTCAGATTATTCATGAAAAGTATTTGAGTCAAACCTGAATACTAAGATTGTTACTTGCATGATCATCATAGCTTCGTAATGCTCTCCGGTCTATTGAGATAGTTTGGCCAAGTAGATTGATATTTCTTCGGTGGGAGTGGTGTGTTGTAGTAGGTTCAACCTGATGAGTTTCTATATCCCAGTGATAGAAGGGGACAAGTTGTGTCTTCGTGTTGCTTATACTAAGGATAAAATGATGGGGTTTATTCATATTGATTGAGTTTACTTTGTCTACATCATGTCATCATTATTCAATCATTACTCCGTTTTACTTAATACTCTAGATGCATGATGGATAGCGGTCGATGAGTGGAGTAATAGTAGTACGTGCAGGTAGGAGCCGGCCTATTTACTTATGGATGTGATGCCTATATACACATGATCATTGCCGTGAAAATCGCATAACTATTCGCTTTTCTATCAATTGCCCAACAGTAATTTGTTTACCCATCGTATGCTATTTTTGTGAGAGATTCCACTACAGAACTCTATGGCCCCCCAGGCCTATTCACTTATATATTCACAAATGCTATGATAAATTTCCATTATTTATTTTCTTTTACTTTATTTTGCAATTTACAATTATCTACAATTATCTTCACAACTCGCTTGCTTGCAAATAACGAGATCAAGGGGATTGACAACCCTGTTGCCGGCGTTGGGTGCAAGTTGTTTGTTCTTTTGTGTGCAGCCGCTAAAGAGGGTTGTGGATTGGTATTCCTATTGGTTCGATAAACCTTGGTTTCATAACTGAGGGAAATACTTACCCACATTGTGTTGTGATGACCCATTCCTCTTCATGGAAAACCCAACGCAGATCACAAGTATCAGTCCATTATCACCATAATGGAGGGCAAGATTCAAGCATGTCATCTGCTTGTGATGATCCACTTGAACTTGCACAACTCAACCATGATGACGATCACCACTTGATGTCATTCTCATGGGTAGTAGGAGATCTTCCTTATGATATATGCCAATGGAAAAATACCTAACCCCACAAAGAACACTCACAAAGATCATGGGTTAGTACACGAAGCGTAATGGACAATATTTACCATACCATGAGATCACATGATCCCACTTGATACATCTTCTATGCTTTGTGTGTTGATCAACTTGAATCACTCATTTCCTTAGTCTTGATCAACCTTGCATTTTATCTTCTCTCTTCATAAAAATGATGTCTTGAAGGTAACCATGAATGGTCCCACAATCTTCTTCTTCAAGACATGCTTGTAATAAGCTCAACTCTCACATGACCAATCTTTGGACAAATCCTTGCATACCACCTTGGTCATCACATAAACTCCTTGAAAACCAACAAATGGATTTCAGGAAATGCCTATGGACAAATCCTTGAAGTAAACTCAAAGCAATCATTAGTCCATAGGGATGTCATCAATTACGGAACCCACACATAGAGAAATATGCTATAACAACGTCCCACCAAACGCACATCACCAAAAGACCTGAAATAAATCCAACAAAATCGACCATCAATGAAAGTTTAGGACTTGAGCACAAAGAAACTAACCATGTGAGCTATGCTCAATTCACATTAAAATTATATATATTATTGGCACTATAAGGGTTCAACGATGATGATAGCTACTCTAGGGCATTGTCACGCCCCCATTTTATCGTATGCTAATCATACACGCAAATGCGCACGACCAAGATTAGGGACTCATTGGAAGATATCACAACACAACTCTAGACGCAAATTAAAGTCATACGAGCTTCATATTACAAGCCAGGGGCCTCGAGTGCTTGAATACATAAGCTCAAATACAAACGAGTTAGCGGAAGCAAATAATATCTGAGTACAGACATAACTTAAACAAGTTTGCCTTAAGAAGGCTAGCACAACATAACAATGGATCGAAAGAGGCGAGACCTCCTGCTTGGGAACCTCCTATCCTACTGCTAGTTGTCAGCGGCCTCCACGTAGTAGTAGGCCCCGTTGGGGTAGTAGTAGTCGCCAGCAGGCTATACAGTCTCCTGGGCTCCGTCATCTTGTCGTGGAAATCATATCAAGAGGAAAAGGGGAGCAAAGCAACGACGAGTACTCATCCAAAGTACTCGCAACAATGACATCAGAACTATGCTAAGTATGCAACATTATCAAAGGAATGGGGTTATATCTTTGGACTGGGAAAAGCAAGAATAGGGGGAAGGCCTAGTCCTATCGAAGACTAGAATCTTCAACATCTTGCGGCATTAGAAGTGTGTAGAATGGTAACTCATATGTAACAATGTTATTGTAGCAATTTTATTAAGTAACCATGCCTAGAGATTCTTCCTCGACACCTTGTGAGTAAGCTACCTCGGAGCCAACATTTTATTTCAAGTCATCACTTTTAGTTATATTAGATCGGGATACAACTCCAAGTCATCCTGTTACCGGGGACATGGCTATTTGAATAGATAATTTCATCCCTGCAGAGGTGCACCACATTTTCCATCACACTTGATCACCATTGACCAGACACACTTTCCTGGGTCATGCCCGGCCTCGAAGGTCAACACATCGTCACCCTACCTAGGCTCAATAGAGATGCCAGCCCGTCGGTCTAAATCCTAAGCGCGCATGGGTCATGGGCCCACTCACCCGTTGCACTCATGCACGATGAGAGGGCGACCGAGATCAGTTCTAGCATCACTAATACAAGATGAATGCCATCACGGACCACTCGGGTGCGTGTTGCTCCATTGCTGACATCTGAAGAGCTTTGGATGATACATCGAGTACCCATAACTTATCCCATGTGAAGGTTAGTGTGAAAAGTTCAAACGACCAACTCAGGTCAAATACTCAAACCATTAGCATTTTGTTAATTGCAGTGATGAGCACGATACATGATATTTGGTCCTGTCAGCCCGTCTCGAGGTCTTGTGGCAAGGGCCCAGAATGCCCGGCCACGCCTTGTCATATTACACCAACACCCTATGGTCATCCTGACCTCATCATGTATCAACAGTAAAGTAAATGTAATCATGTGTATATAACACCAAGGTGGAAAGCCGAGGAATTAACCTCGAAGGAACCCACCTGATGTAACCATCAAGGTGACCAGAGAGGATTTACCCTTGATGGTCTACGCTTGAGGGATTGCATGACAAACTCGTCATCGAGAGTGGTGAAGGAGGAATTACCCTCGATAACCATGACCGACTAGCAACACTATAGAGTTAGCATCATGAGTACTTCACAAAGTGTCACCCTCGGTACTCGATATTATCTCTATAGAGTTGTACAACTAAGGGGTCTGCGGTGAATGTGACAGGCATGGCTAGTCGGTCGGTTGAACGAGTCTTCGAATCGTCGATGAATAAGCAGGGGCAACTGGGACTAAGGGGGTCACAGGGTATCACTAATCAACAGGCTATCATAGCATGCTATGATATCACTAAGCAGGTGATATGATAGCATGTACAATAGTAGTTTAACAAAAACAGGCTATGCATCAGAATAGGAGCTATCTACAACAGTAGCAAAAACTAATGCAAGCATGAGAGGGAAAGAGATGGGCGATATCAGAATGGTCAAGGGGTGGGTTGCTTGCCTTGTTGCTTTGTTGCCAAGGCCTGATCGTTAGTGGCATAGTCGTACCCGACAGCAGCCTCAGTCTTGGAGTCTATCGGTAAGAAGAGGGGGAGAAACAATAAATCTAAAGCAGATAGATGCAACACGATGCATGACAAGGCAATATGCAGAGCTAGGCAAGCACTAACGCAGTACTATATGTCATAGGCAGAGCGGGAGAATATCTGATGATATTTTTCGGGTCTCTTGCTACTACCGTACAGATGAATCCGATGGAAAAGTTCCATGTTCATCATGTTAGGAGCATGTAACAAACGAACGAACATCGTATTCGGATTCATGGGATTTTTTTGAGCTACTTTCATATATAAAGTATTTTGATCTAAGTTATAAACGAATTTCTGTTTTTTTCAAAATTTTAGTAATATTCTGAAATTAACAGATTTAAATTAATTTGAAAAAGCATTTATGACATCATCATGACATCGGGATGATGTCAGCAGTCAACAGTGGGGCTGACTAGTCAAACCTGACTAGTGGGCCCCATCTGTCATAGACTAAGGGCCTAAAATAGAGTTTAATTAATCTAATTAGTTAACTAACAAGGTAGGCCCCACATGTGAGTGTCTACTGAGCTTAATTTAATTAACATGTTTACTTAAACAAAGTTAATTAGTTTTAATGGAGCTGGGCCCACATATTATTGACCTAAAAGGTTAATTAAAAGATTTAACAAATTTTAGTTAATTAGAAAAGCGGTGGGGGCCACTTGCCAGTGACTGGAACCAGTCCAGTCAGCAAGTTGACCTAGTCAACTAGTCAACTGAGTCCGTGAGACTCAGCTGCCAGTGACCCAAAAGGACCCGATGGTTGCGCCACATCGGCCGCACCGCCGTAGATAGCTCTGGCGAGCCTCCCGCGGTGGCTACTTCATCGGAGGGCATCAGGAATTGGCAATGGCGTATCAAAACAAGCGCGGAGGGGCTCTTTCAAACGGCCTCACCAAGTCGCATCCGACGGAGGTAGTGGCCGGTCCCGGGGTTGTGGCCATGGCCAAAATGAGCACGGGGGGAGGTGCGTGCGTGTGCTAGCGGGGCTCCTAGGAGCTCGGGTGCGGGCTCAAAAGCGAGTCGATCTCACGGTGGCGCCGTAGCGGCGAATTAGTGCAGCAGTGGCGAGCTCAGCCATGGCGGCAGCGGTCGCTCGCGTAGCACGGTGAGGATAGAGCGGGGAGAGGAAGAGAGAGGAGGCCTCACAAGTGTCGTAGGGGGGCTAGGGCGGCGAGGCTCCTAGAGGTCCATCGAGGGGGGACGGGGACAAACGATGGTGACGGTGGTGCGGCCCGGCATCACGCAGTGGCTTGGCCGTGGTGACGGGGATGGCGACAGGGGCATGGGGGCGCGAGGCGAGGGGGCAAAGGGGGGATAGGGTTGTGGGCGGTTGGCGCCGGGGGTTAAGTAGGGGGAGGGGGCGCAGGCGATGGCCGGGGTGTGGCCATCCATGCCACGGGCGGCTCGGGGTTGCCGACACCCCCCCCCCCCCCCGATAAACAAGGGGTAGGGGTGATGGGGAGTGGGCCGGCCAGCTGGCCTAGCTGGGCTACGGCCAAGCAACAAAAAGGGGGGTCTTTTCCTTTTTTTCAGTTTTAGCCTTTTTATTTGTATACAAACCCACAAAATTCTTGGTAGCTATTTAATAATGTTTGAAAAATACAAAGGCCAAAAGGGGCATTTAATATTTTATTTGGCCACTCATAAAATAGTCTTGAGGCACCAAAACATTTGCAAAAATGTGGTTTTCTATTTTAGAAATAACAAAAGAATATTTAAAACTATTCATGATTTTTATTCACACATTTGCAAAACTTTTAAAATGCACCTTGAAATGAATTTTGAGTTGCAAGGAATTTGAATCGGGGATAGATTCCAAAAGTGATCACATTGGGATTAAAAAATGGATTAGACTAATCCTCATGTTATTGTAGCTTGATTACAAGGATTACTGTAGCACTGTATCCAGGGTGTTATAGGCACTGGTCTTTAGAGTCAAGTAAAAAAATCTTCCCGATTGTGAGTGTCTAGTGACAACAACGCGTCGGTGACTCGTTTGGGCGGTAGGTGGTGACGAGGAAATCAATACAATTATTACACCCACAGCCCCTACTGCTATACATACTTGACCAATTACTAGAGCTCAGGCATGCCAATTGAATTACCAGGTACTTTTGTTTCTTGGAAATCCTTTTAATGTTCATGAACATATGATGTTGCCTAAATTAGATAGTTTTGTTCAACTTATGAATGAAGGACCTACCATGGACAAGAAGGATGGCCATTGGAGCGAGATCAAGCAAGGAGAAGAAGGAGTGCATGTTGCATGCGGGAAAAAACAATGGAGTTTCTAGCGATGATTTTCCCACTTTGAAGCCACCATAAGGATAGCATGAAGGCATGGACGAAATATACAAGATGCCACTTCATAAATCTCGTCCATATGCTATTATAGGTGTTGCGTCACCTTACTTTTGGGCCAGGCCCATGTAATTTAGAAATACTACAATTATAGTCTGTTTTTAGAGCCTGCATGTGTGGGGAAACGGAGTTAGGGTTATTTTTGGACCCCTCCTCCAAGGGGTCACGAAAATCCCACTCTATTCCCCCATATATACAGCCCTTCGGGTGCCATTTACACTTGGGTTTTGTTTAGATTACAAGTTTGTCATAGTTGTAACTTTGCGTCCTTTGTTTGTGTTCTACGACCAAATCAAGATGTCACAGAACCCTACTTCATAAATAAAGTTTTCCTCTTATATTCGCAATATCGAGATTGCAATTTTAATTTCTTGCTTGTTCTTCGTTTGTGTGCAGGAACAGACCTTCGTGGTCAGGTTGATCGTGCTCCGGCATGGTCAATAACCTCTTGGAGTTGGTTTAGCAATTGCTAAGGAACGACATCCTCACACGTTCCTTATCGTCAAAGTCTACTCCACCAAAAATGATAGCCACCATCTCATCGAAAGATAGTGTCAACTTCGCCTCTATCATGTGGTATCAGATTTCCAGGTTGCTCGGTGATAATTTACTAGTTTTTCATAGTTTAGATCCAATTTGTTCTTCATACCCATAGTCCACGAAAAAGCCACAAATTTTTTGGGTTATATCCTCATAACCGGACCAATATGAGCCTTTGTAATTTTTTGTTCGTTGTTATCTTTGTTGAACTTGCGGTTGCATCGCCGTGTCAAGTTGTTGGTATTAGCGTCTCATCCTTTAGAGTTTCGAGTCCGGGTCATAAGTTGTCACGCCGCCATACCCACCATTATCATCACCGTTGCCATACCCACCATCATCAGCAGCACTGCGGCCATACCCACCATCATCATCACCGCTATCATACCCACCATCATCGTCATCACTACTGCCATACCCACCATCAGTAGCAGCACCGCTGCCATACCCACAATCATCAACACCGCTTCCATACCCATCATCCTCATCACCACCGCCATACCCACCATCATCATCACCACTGCCATATATCACCACCTCATATTCGCCACCAATTCGAGTACATCCCATATTTGGATTTCTTTTGAGATCCTTCTGTTTCCATATTCGTTTTCCTTGCCTAAGTAGGATTCAGAAAAACAAAAAGAGTCTTGAGACCCCCGACGGGTTTTAGGCCAAAATTTCAGTGGGTGAATTTTTTGTTTCCCTATCTTGTCTTTAGGCTTTGCACAACGTTTTGAGACATTCGCAACCATAGTGATTTTTTGTCGCCATTTTTGGTCGTCGCAGCCCCAAATCATACCAAAAAAATTAGTCAAACATTTTTTGGCCTATCTTGTTTATATGCCTTGGGAAGAGTTTTGATACACTCGCCACTACAGTGATTTTCTGAAGAAAAAAAGAGCGCAGAAAAAAGTGCCAAAAAAGAATTTTTTTTCAGGGTGTGCTCTTGCCTTGATTACATGTAGCGTCGTGCTTTTGTTGGTGTTCTAGGCTTGTGTCTCTAGTACGGTCTAGCCTAGGACCGACACGGTATCGTTGTTGAGCGTGTTCTCAACTTTGCATCTCTGAACTGATTATTGCTGACCCATTTTGCTACCATGTTATGTGTTGGAAATATGCCCTAGAGGCAATAATAAAATGTTTATTATTATATTTCCTTGTTCATGATAATCGTTTATTATCCATGCTACAATTGTATTGATTGGAAACACATTGCATGTGTGGATATATAGACAACATTGTGTCCCTAGTATGCCTCTAGTAGACTAGCTCGTTGTTCAAACATGGTCAAGGTTTCCTCGCATTGACATGAGATGTCATTTGATAACGGTATCACATCATTGGGAGAATGATGTGATGGACAAGACCCAAACTATGAACATAGCATATGATCGTGTCAGTTTATTGCTATAGTTTTCTGCATGTCTAGTATCTGTTCATATGACCATGAGATCATACAACTCACTGACACCGGAGGAGTACCTTGTGTGTATCAAATGTTGCAACATAACTCAGTTACTATAAAGGAGCTCTACAGGTATCTCTGAGGGTGTCTATTGTGTGGGAATGGATCTAGACTGGGATTTTTTTACTCCGTGTGATGGAGATGTATCTCAAGGCCCACTCGGTAATACAACATCACAACAAGCCTTGCAAGCAATGTGAGTAAAGTGTTAGCCACGAGACTTTGTATTACGGAACGAGTAAAGAGACTTGCCAGAAACAATAGTGAACTAGGTATAGAGATACCGATGATCGAATCTCAAGCAAGTAACATACCAATGAACAAAGGGAACAACATACGGGATTAACTAAATCCTTGACATAGAGGTTCAACCGATGAAGATCTTCATAGAATATGTAGGAACCAATATGGGTATCCGGGTTGCGCTATTGTTTATTGACTGTAGAGGTGTCCTCGTCATGTCTACATAGTTCTCGAACTCGCAGGGTCTGCACACTTAAGGTTTGGTGACGTTTCGGTAGTATACAGTTATGTATGGTGGTGACCGAAAGTTGTTCGGAGTCCCTGATGAGATCACGAGCGTCACGAGGAGCTCTGGAATGGACCGAATGTAAATATTGATATATAGGAAGTCCTTCTTTGGTCAACGGAAAAGTTTTGGGCCCATCGGTAATGTACCGGGAGTGCCGGGAGGGTACCGGGGACCATCGGGAGCGATGTCTCGACCCAAAGGGCCTCATGGGCTGTGGGTGGAGCCAGACCAGCCCTTGGTGGGCTGGCCAAAGCCCCCCCTAAGGGATCATGCGGTTGAGGAGGAGGGAAAAGGCTAAAGCCCAAAAGGGGGAAGAGTTTCCAAGTGGGGGAGGAGTCCTACTAGGAGTAGGATTGGAGTCCAACTCCCTCTCCTCCCCAATTCGGCCGCAAGGGGCTGCCCTAGGGTGCCAGCCTCCCTCCCCTCCCTCCTATATATACTAGAGGTTTAGAGGTGAGGTCTAACCCTAATTGCCACTTTCTCCCTCTACTTCATCTAGATCATTTTTCTCCTGTGATCTAGTTCGGCGGTGCTTAGGCGAAGCCCTGCCGAAATAGTTCCACCACCATCGCTGCCACGCCGTCGCGCTGCCGGAGAACTCATCTACCTCTCTACTCCCTCTTGCTAGATCAAGAAGGTAGAGATCATCATCGAGATGCATGTGTGATGAACGCGGAGGTGTCGTCCGTTCAGCGCTAGATCGGGACGGATCATGATTGGATCGCGAGACGCTCGACGATTTGGATCGCGAAGAAATTCGACTACATCAACTGCGTTTCTTAACGCTTCCCGCTTAGCGATCTACAAGGGTATGTAGATCCACTATCCCTCTCGTAGATGCTCATTAGCATGGATAGATCTTGCGTGTACGTAGGAATTTTTTCGTTTCCCATGCAACGTTCCCCAACAGTGGAATCATGAGCTAGGTATATGCGTATATGAGATCACGAGTAGAACACAAAGGAGTTTTTGGGCGTTGATGCTCAGATTGCTTCCTCCCTTGGTCATGTTTTGATTCAGCGGTATTGTGGGATGAAGCAGCCCGTACCAGCCTTACTCGTATGCTTACGAGAGACTGGTTCCATCGACTGACATGTAACTTTGTTGCACATAGATGGTTTGTGGGTGCATGTCTCTCCTACTCTAGTTGGATGGGATTCGACAAAGGCGGTCCTTGAGAAGGTTGAATAGAAATTTTTGTATCACCATTGTGGTTTTTCGTAGGTGAGAATTGTTCTTGCTAGATACCCATAGCAGCCACGTAAAACTTGCAACAACAATTAGAGGACGTCTAACTTCTCTTTGCAGGGTATGTTGTGATGTGATATAGCCAATTACATGATGAGATATATGTCATGTATGATATGATCATGTTTTGAATATCACGACTTGCATGTCGATGAGTACGACAACCGGCAGGAGCCATAGGGTTGTCTTCAATCATTTTTGTGGTTTTTGATTTACTTTATCGCTATGAGTTAGCAATAGTCATGGAAGAAACAGTCGGTGCGACAACCTCGATGGCAACACATTGATGGAGATCATGGTGTCATGGTGGTGACGATGGAGGTCATGTAGGTGCTTTGGAGATGTAGATCAAAAGCACAAGTTCATGGCCATATCATGTCACTTATGATTTGCATGTGATGTTAATCCTTTTATGCATCTTATTTTTCTTAGGATGACGGTAGCATTATAAGGTGATCCCTCACTTAAATTTCAAGATAATTTGTGTTCTCCCCGAGTGTGCACCATTGCCAAAGTTCGTCGTGTCGAGACACCACATGATGATCAGGTGTGATAGACTCTATGTTCACATAAAACGGGTGCAAGCTAGTGTTGCACATGCAGAACACTCGGGTTAAACTTGACGAGCCTAGCATGTACAGACATGGCCTCGAAACACAAGAGACCGAAAGGTCGAACATGACTCATACAGTAGATATGATCAACATGATGATGTTCACCATTGAAACCACCTCAACTCACGTGATGATCGGACTTGAGTTGGTGACTTTGGATCATGTATCAATCAGATGGCCAGAGGGATGTCAATTTGAATGGGAGCTTTAGGAATTTGATTAACTAAACTCATTATCTTGAACAATAGTCTTAGTAAACTTTGAATATTTTATGTTGTAGATCAATGGCTCGCGCAGTAGTTCCCCTGAATTTTAATGCGTTCCTAGAGAAAGCCAAGTTGAAAGATGATGGAAGTAACTTTGTGGACTGGACCCATAATCTGAGGATTATCCTCACCACTTCCCAGAAGGCTTATGTCCTTGATGCACCGCTTGCTGACCCACCCGCTCCCGTGTTGTCCGAAGACGTTAAGAACGCTTGGGAGACACGTTTTGGAGATCAATCAATAGTTCAATGTGCAATGTTGTATGGCTTAGAACCGGGACTTCAAAGATGTTTTGAACGTCATGGAGCATATGAGATGTTCCACGAGTTGAAGTTTATCTATCACACACTATGTTTTGCCATGACTAAGTTAACATGGCCCAAAAATTAGGGCCAATTAAAAAATTTTGTGTGCATTTGAATGCTTGACTTGTGTGTTATTTGCTTGCTTGTCTGATAGCTTGCTAGTTCTCTTTAATTCATGAAACATCCTCCTACCCTCACGAACTATTTTCCTTGATCCCAACTCTTGTACAATGATCATGCCATGTGAATAGGACTAAAAAATAGTTTTTACATAATATAATTTTGGCCAAAAAGCATTTTTTAAATTAGGTTTTCAAAACCCCCTGATTTGAGATTTGCACTACAAGTCCCCAAATTGGGTGGATCCTCTTTCCTCAAATGCTTTATTTGAAACACGCTATATATAATACTTCCCAAAACCACCAAATATTTATTTTAAATATTATTTTCCTATTTTACTTAAAGGTTTTTTCTTAAGGCCAGAAATGGTCTTTTATAGGGAAAATTTATGTTAATGCTTTAAGAATATTTAAGAAAATTTAGTAAAACTCAGTGGATATATATTGTCCATATATAAGAGTTTGAACAAATGGTCATGTTCAAAGTATTGGACAAAACCCTTCAAAACCATTTCTGCCTATTTCAAGAATTTGAAATATTTCTATAAGAAATATTCTCAAATAAATCCAGGAAAATTCTAGAATGTCACATATGATATATGTGGTCATCCTGACAAGTTTCATCTCAATCCCAATTGTTTTGGTTCACCAAAATATCCCAAAATCCTCTATGTCCACATCCAAATTTGAGCAACTCTACATTCCCAATTGTCTCCCCTTAACCTCAAACTTTGTGGACATGATCTAATCCTCCAACGATGCATCCCCACCAAGTGGTGCATCAAGGGGAACAGGTTCACTTGTCCAAATCCAACCAAACCTGTTCATGCTGATTTCAAAAATTGGGAATGTTTGCATTGTAAAGTTTCCCCATTTGGTCCCAAACTTTTTGGGCATGCTCTAGTCACCAAATTATGCCACCACAGCAAGTGGAGCATCAAGAAGAATGCCTTAGCATGATCAAATCTATAGAATCTGATTTCTGTCCATTTCTAGGGTTTACTAAGTTTACATTGGCAACCTTCTTCAAATGAGTTACAATTTGGTGATCAAGCTCAATTATACCTTTTACCAAATCCTGCTAAGTCTCATGGAAAGGAGAATCTCTTTGCTAGCTCAAACTTGCATCAAACACCTTCTGTTGAATCACCAAAGTTACTGTTATAGCCACTTCTATGTTTCTTCTTGATCCCAAAATTTTACCATAGTCCCTACTTGACCTCTTATACGTCCAGTACAGATCTAAAGCCATGGGTCAATAATTCAGGGGTAAAAGTCCAAGATTCCTACCTGAACAAGCCATGGCAGCACCATTTCCACTTCTCCCCCTCTCCATATTTCCTCCTCTTCTTCTATATTAGCGCCTAAGGATTCTAGGACCCCAGATGCCTTCCAGACGCTAGGGGACACGTCATAGCACGCGGTAGTAGGCCGTGTAGGCCATATGGGTGCTCTAGAGCGCGCTACAGTGCGCTCTCATACTGTAGCCGCCCCATCCCGAAGCTCCCGCCGGCCTCGTGGTCCCCCCTCTCGCCTGCAGCCTTGCCTCGATGTCTAGCACATGCAACAACCTGGTCCCCCTCCTCTTTCTCCCTCTGGACGCCTCCTCACATGCGCACCATGGCCGCCCGAGCGTGCCAGTGAGCATGCTCACCCACGCGATGACTTGGTCTTCGTCCGCTCTCCCTCTTTCTCTACCTAAGCGTGGAACTCATCCACGAATCCCGTAGACACGCCCCGAAGCATCCCCGTTTGCCCCTAGCATGGTTTGGACCATGGCCATGGACATAGCCTACGGTACCCGATGCTTCGGCTATACTAGGCCTCCCCATGCCAGTCTCTCATCTCCATTCACTCTCTATCTCTCCCAAAGATCCTCTGGGCCAAGTCCCTCATCCTCCCGTGCCATCCTCCTTCCCCCATTTCCGACGTTGCTGCCACGGCCTCCTCTCAAATTTGAGCGACCTAGGCTTCCCCTTGTCCCCTGGACTCTCCCGCTTGATCTCCTCGTCACCACAAAGCCCCCCCAACACCTCCATTTCTTCAGGAAGCACCACGCGCCCAAAGCCGGTGAAGGCCGTCGGCCTCTCCATGGCCATATATGCCAGCACTGCTGCGGCCCTCCCATGCTGGACCTTAGCGTGGGGATGGATGCAGTGTGGCTCCCCGAGTATGCCAGTGTGCTGGGCATCGCCGGAGGTGGCCGGTGCCGTCGGGGAGAGCGTCGGCGTGCTCGGCCTTTACCTCCCCTGTTCTCCAGCCGGCAGGTGATGCGAGGAGGGAGACGACCCTGCTAGTGGGGCCGGCAACCCCACTGACCAGCCTCTGAGGTGCCGACCAGGCCCGCTGTCATATTAAGTGGAGACGGACTCCACGAGAATCCGTTTCCCCGAAAGGGAAGCGTATTTCCTGAAACACGCCTTCGGCGTGACTTCCTCGTGGATGGGTGAGAGCAGCTGGGCGGCCCAGTCATTGTCCCACGCTGGTGGGTTGTGCGTGGCCCGTTTGGTAAATTCTTTTTCCCATTTTATTTTTCAGAGAGAAAGAGATATTTATATAAAATTCAATCGACCTCCAAATTTGGTTATTTAAATTCCTACAGATTCCAAAAATCTTGATCTACCCAAAAATGTGGCTTACACAATTTTCCTACAACGTTCTTTGTAGAGTTTAAATTCAAACATGAATTTGAACTACGATAGAGTCGCATTGTAAAATCCCAAGAGCATCCAAATCAACTTCAAATGGAGTGGTTCAAGTTCCTAGGGGTATCTAAATTCATACGCTAAGTGGTGAACATTTGTGCTCACCCTTATTCTGCTATGACAAATATTGGGCCATTTCTTCATATATATCCACTTTGCAAATCTCTAGGATATTCATCCCAACTCCAAATCCAGTGAAACCACTTTGTAAATTCTTCTAAAAACATGCCCTATGTGGCGAGTACCTCCACTCATTTTTATGAAAATGTTTTCTCTGGACATCTTATAGGATCACCATTTCCTTCATTTCCACCATACCAAACTCTCCCTTGACCCACATCCACCAAAACTTCCTTGGCTATTTTTCTTGTGACCAGAGGTGTGCAAGAAAAATAAAACTCCTATTTATAGAGCACTTTTGTTTTCTGCGTGTTGTGTTGCTTATTACAATTGTTTCCGAAGATACTTGACGAAGTAGATGGAGTGCTCATAGATGGACGAGAAGCGTGTGAAGACCTCAAAGACTTGGATAAGCCAGGCAAGCAGCCCTTTGACCATGTTAAGAAACCATTTTCATGCATGTCATATAACACCTTATTCCTTGTTGTTGACCATGTGATGTGGTGACTACTTCGGTGAGACGCCTCCATTACTTTTACCATTGATACTTGCATCGTGCATGAACCTACCATCCTTATGAGGGTTGTGCCGGTGGGAATAGATAGGATGCTAGTAGATGCTACGCGAGTGGGATCGGGATTATGCATGGTGATGGAAGCAAAGAAATGATTTCAAAGTCTTTTCGAAAACCCCGCTGGGTGCCACTAATGTCTGAGGGAGATGATGATGAGTTGGGTAACCACTTGAGGAAGAAGTGGTGTAATGGAGCAAGTGAGTGTGTGTGTTTTTCAAAACGGATTAGGTTTAAGGTCTGCTAACCATCCTAACCTTACATGTGCGACCACTCTACCCCTATATGGGAAGGGGCTTTGTTGACTACTTTGGTGGGTACTAGCATGGAGCCCGCACTACTAGTGGCGAGAGTGGGGTGGCCACTCTCGATACGGGCTCATGCCGGTATGGACGATCATGCGTTGTCTTCACAGGCACCGGGCACACCGTTAGTCCCTGCATGGATGCTATGTGTGATGTACATCAAGTGGGTTGTGTACCAATCGAGTGGACTCTTTGTTTAGTATCGCCAAGGGAAAGACATTGTTCGAATGCTTACCTCGGGTATGTAATATACCGCGAGTCATGGATGACACGGAAGTTCCCCAAGTCTTGTGGGTAAAGTGTGCAGCCTCTGCAGAGTGGAAAACTATTCGAATAGTCGTGTCCACGGTCATGGACAGTTGGAGGTCCTTCTTAAAAACTATCTCCAGATGTTTTCGCAAACTTGGTGTGTGTGTGTGTGTGGTTGACACAGAGATGACACTTGAGATAAATTAGATGACTTGATGACATGACTGAACATGAGATGTTCAACCCCTACTTATGATGATATCTATAACTTGATCATATGGATATCTACCAACTGTTGATGCATGCTTACATATGTTAGTTGATCATGTCACTACACTCAAAATTAGCTTTCTGCAAAATTATGTACTTAGTGCTATATCATGCTTTGTTGAACCTTGCTTCGAACAAGGGTTGCTTGCTAGTACATTCAAAGTACTCATTGGCTTGCCACTGGTTATTTTATTGGCCAGGCATGAAGGAACGGGATACGATGAAGAATACCTTGGTCACAAACATGTGAGCTAGGATGCTTCCTAGTCAGAATGTGTGTAGGGTGAAGGCAAACGGCATGGATTCACGCTGTCATTGAAGATTCCGCTGCAAGTTAATGAAGACTAGGCCTTAAGGGCCAGGTTCGAGTAAAACGGTATGTAATGGATGTAAGACTCTTGTTATTCAGTTTATGTGTGTTCAGTGAGCATTGATCTCTGGGACCACTATGCACGTACATTCGGTGATCACGACTTATGAGTCGGGGTCTCCATAGAGCTGGTATCAGAGCCATCCTAACTGTAGGAAGCCCTTAGTTAGCATGGACGTTAGTTAGGATAAAACCATTTTCCAGACCCTTAAAAATCACTAACAAAACCTCTATATTTCTCACCTCTCCTAAAATTTCAAAGAAGCAAAGGATTTTGCCTGAGCACTTCCACCACTTTTCTCTTAGCTCTCCTCGTCTGCTTTTCAAAAAAAAACTTTGCAAACAGTCGTTACTACCCTTGTGCCACTAACCACAAGATTCCTTGTAATCCTTATGGGTAACCTGGAAGGAATCCACCTTGCGAAACATTTCCCCACATATCTTGGACACAAGTTGGCGACATTAGACAAGGAGCTACCAACAGAGGATACCTTCTCAAAGAATGAGGACATTAAGACTCAGAAGATGGTGACACCCTCGACACTGCCCCATGATGATGAAACCTTGGCCTACGATGATCAGGGCATAAGATATGCAAAGTCGTAATATGCATCGCTAATAGAGCAACCTTGTCCTTACCGTTGTTGTGTCGGCAACCACTGGCATATGAGAACCTCGCCATTTGGTCCACCACACTATAGTGAGCATGGAAAACGGTCCTCGTCATCCCCCGCTCTTGGTGTCAATGATATCGTCAACGAGACCGACAGGATACAAATCTACCATGCCTTGTCAATGTCATTGCATAAAGGATTTCCTCCCTGGAACCCTCGACGTCTCGGAAGACAAGGAGGCATTGTCATGATTAGGAAGACATCAGAAGACCATGTCTACAACAGCTATGAAAAATCACCTTCATCGTCAAGTCACCAGATCTGAAGTCATCAAGGAATCTTCAGGCGCAACCAGGATCGTTTCGATGAACAACAACTAGAGACATAGCGACACATGAAGAATACACAGAAGACTAAGCGGACTCCTCTCCAAGACAAGAAGCAAGCATGACTATTGAGTCCGAGAACCCCTAGGGTAGGATAGGCCGTGTGTCCCCTATGCGAAGTCGAGTCCATATGATGGTTCAAATGGAACCATGATGTATGTTGCTTGTTTTTCTTGTTTTTGCTTTAGTGTAAGTCACACTTTTCCCCTAGGAAACAAGTTCAAGACCTTATCACCTACCTTACCTTGATGTATGTGTTTGGCCTTTTCGGCACTTGCTTGATTGCACTTGCACTATACCACCCCCTTAGGCACCCCTCTCAATGCTACTTTCTCTCCCCAATCTCGTCAACTGAAGACCGGCAAGACAAGATGCACCAAGGATCCACCTCGATGGATAGCTAGCGTTGAAGATTATGACTACAACATACTCAACTAGACGCAACCCCATAGAGTTATGATTTTTTCCTCAATATTGGAAACCCCTACCTAGCCCAACCTAGACCTCCTAAGCTACCCCATCTCAAACCTCTGATCATGTGTTTATTACACGGATTTGCCAGATCACCTGTTGGGCTTCAATAGCCCCTGCTTAGCACTGGGTTCATTACGGGACTAGTGATCATAGTGAACAAACACCTTTCATCCTTAATCTAGCACTTGATCTAATGAAGTCATGGGATAGATCATCTTGAGGAAGCGGTTGAGACCCTCTGGTGGATTACGAGACTCTATGTTGGTAGGCGACATTGGTGGATCAAGATTGGAGTGGCATAACTTACTTCCCCCTTGGGCAAATTGGATTAGTAGGACAAATACGATCATAGGCTAAAATTCTTGGTGGATCAATGACTTGACTTTGGCAAGTAATGTGGATAGTGGAGTAATGGTGAATGGACTAACTAGTAAGCAATTCTTACTAGATGTAAACCTTGGGTCTAAATAGGTGATTCTAATAGGTGCTCGAGATCAATTAAACCACATGGTTCGGAGTAATTAGATTTAGTCCGATGATCTTGATAATAATACCATGTTTCTTGTTGGATGATAGTAGAAGGAATTGGATGATGTTAGGGATAATTTAGGGATCCATATAAGCTTGAACTTGGAGTGTAGTTGGCCATGAGATTGGAAGTTCATGACAATAGTCCTTGTAATGATATGTGGATTATCTGAACTTGAGGAGATTGTGTTGGATGCCATCGATGCTGGATTTGTAGCAGTAATGGATCATGTAATAGTGGATGATATTCGTGAGTCGCTTAACTGGATTCGTAGGAAGGAAATGATATCTCGGATTGGTATACTACATGTTTCCTTAGCATAGAGATGAAACATCTCAGACCTTGGATATATTAGCTGGACACTTGGATTATAGTGTCATGTTCAAGCTTAGCGGCTTGAACGCTTTCCCTAGGATTTTTACATAGGGAAATACATGAGTTATCTATGGGATACATATGATATTTTGGTTTAGTCCTTCTCTCAAACCTTGGATATATGAGTAGCATGCGTAATATTGGAGTTGACTTATATGAGATGATTCCATTGAGGATATAGGGTGATTTTTTTTGGAGTAATAGGCAGTACTATTGGCATCTAATAGTTGTGCTCAGGATAAGATGTTAGATGTTCACTCACATCCTAAGCTCCTTGAAACCCCGAAGCTTTACCGGACCATGACGCGGTCGGATTATGACCATAGGACTTGGACTATAAGTCCTTAGAATATGGTCGGTACTCCACCTCGACCACCACCAATCCTGTTCAAAAGGAAGGTGGTCACAAAGACCTCTATCAGGTTGGACCACAAACCCTTGATACCAGTGACCATCCGGGACGAATGCCCGCTCCTCTCACATATTCCATGAGCAATGTGTTTATGTGATACTTCGGTAAATAGGTTGTTGTCCTCCAAGATGACATACTTATCTACCCAATGAGAGGAGGAATATCTTTGTCCTGTTCGAACAAGCCCCAGGAACACCCATTACCATGCCTCTCAAAGATAAGGTCTCACCTTGAAGGAGTTGGACTCCGGGAAGCACCCTCCCTACAGAAGAAGACTTTCTTGCCCAAGCAAGATGAAGAACCACTACGATTGGGAAGCCACGACAACGACGAAGATGAAGCAAAAGAAGTCAACCACCACTCCTCTTCCGGCTACATCAACTAGACTATATCCAGAAGCACCAACATTCAAGCCCGATGAAGCCCTTGGACATCAAGAGGATTAAAGAGCCCCTTGCTTTAAGTAGTAACCTATTAGTTCCTGACTAGGATGGAATTGATAAGTTGATAGCACCCTCACTCCACCACCTTGATGGTGTGCGATGAGCATGCCCTCCCTACTCCCTTCAGATGCTTGGAATGGAGTGGACGACTGTCATGAATTTGTTACCAGCCCCTTTTTGGTCCAATCTAGGGCGTAAACCTTGACTCGACCATGGTAAACCACCTGTCAAAGATGGTTCACCCCACTTGCCAAGCGTCAACCCTTGGGGATTAGATGGCTGATCTATACTCTAAATAGTCAGCTTATCTAGAACCCCACTAAAGCCTTCCCAGATGGTAGAACCCGTTTTTACACCAAGTCTCTAATCTCGGTCTTAGGGACAAGACTCAGCGTAGACCTTGCCACGGAGAGACGAGTAGACCATACACTCAAAGACCCTCGAGAAACATGCGTCCATGACGATGAAGACAAACGACCAAAGAAGAATAAAGAATCTACCTTGGCAACTTACTCAATAGAATATCTCAAAGAGAAGCCCACAATGACGTGCTTCAACACTCTCAAGGATGAAGACCACAAGCATCGGAAGATCCATAGTTCGAACAGAGTTAGCAATTCCCCGTCAACGGAAGCTACAACCTTGACCCCTTCTATTCTAACGTGAGACATCTAGATGTCACTAACAACCCCAGGACCAGCACACAGACACCCTGCTTTGCTAGGTCTTCTAACTTTTGGTTACACACGCAAGCCAGGCCTTGCCAGAACCTCATTCACCAAACCCTTGACCATTAGGCGAGCCTAGCATTTTACGAGAACCCCGTTCACCTTAGACCAAGTCAACGGTGCACTCGAACACATATCATCAGGCACTTCAAGATCCATAAGGACAACCACTCCGGTGTAGAAACAATGTGGAACGTGAAGACTACCTCACCTCTGAATGTCCGCATCAACACCTAGTCTGGGAATCTCGGGGACGAGATTCTTGTAAGCGGGTAGGTCTATCACACCCTGTGTTTTGCCTCATGGCTAAGTTAACATGACTCAAAAATTAGGGCCAATTAAAACTTTTTGTGTGCATTTGAATGCTTGACTTGTGTGTTATTTGCTTGCTTGTATGATTGCTTGTTAGTGCTCTTTAATTCATGAAACATCCTCCTACCCTCATGAACTCTTTTCCTTGATCCCAACTATTGTCCAATGATCATGCCATGTGAATAGGACTTAAAAATAGTTTTCACATAATATTAGTTTGGCCAAAAATCATTTATTTAAATTAGGTTTTCAAAACCCCTTGATTCGAGATTTTCACTACAAGTCCCCAAATTGGGTGGATCCTCTTTCCCCAAATGCTTTATTTGAAACCCACTATATATAATACTTCCCAAAACCACCAAAAATGTATTTTAAATATTATTTTCCTATTTTATTTAAAGGCTTTTTCTTAAGGCCAAAAATGGTCTTTTATAGGGGAAAATTATTTAAATGCTTTAAAAATATTTGACAAAAAATTAAAAAACTCAGTGGACATATATTGTCCATATATAAGAATTTAAACACATGGACAAAACCCTTCAAACCCATTTTTGCCTATTTCAAGAATTTGAAATATTTCTATAAGAAATATTCTCAAATAAATCCAGAAAAATTCTAGCATGTCACATTGATATATGTGGTCATCTTGACAAGTTTCATCTCAATCCCAATTGTTTTGGTTCACCAAAATATCCCAAAATGATCTCTGTCCAGATCCAAATTTGAGCAACTCTACATTACCAACTGTCTCACTCTAAGCTCAAACTTTGTGGACATGATTTAATCCTCCAATGATCCATCCACACAAAGTAGTGGATCAAGGGAAACAGGTTCACTTGTCCAAATCCCCTGAAACCCCTTCCTGTTGATTTCAAAAATTGGGAATGTTTGCATTGTCAAGTTTCCCCATTTGGTCCCATACTTTCTGGGCATGCTCAAGTCACCAAATTATGCCACCACAACAAATGGAGCATCAAGGAGAATGCCTTAGCATGATCAGGTCTATAGAAACTCATTTCTGTCCATTTGTAGGGTTTACCAAGTTTACATTGGCAACCTTCTTCAAATGAGTTACAATTTGGTGGTCAAGCTCAATTATACCTATTAACAAATCCTGTTAAGTCTCATGGAAGGGAGAATCTCTTTGCTAGCTCAAACTTGCATCAAACACCTTCTATTGAATCACCAAAGTTACTGTTATAGCCACTTCCATGTTTCTCCTTGATCCCAAAATTTTACCATAGTCCCTACTTGACCTCTTATACCTCCTATAAAGATCTAAAGCCATGGATTAATAATTCAGGGGTAAAAGTCCAAGATTTCTACCTGAACAAGCCATGGCAGCACCATTTCCACTTCTCCCCCTCTCCATATTTCCTCCTCTGCTTCTCTCTTAGCACCTAAGGACTCCAGGACCCCCCCAAATGCCTTCCAGACGCCAGGGGACACGCCAGAGCACACGGGAGCAGGCCATGTCAGCCATATGGGTGCTCTAGAGCGCACTAAAGTGCACTCTCATACTTTAGCCGCCCCCATTTCGAAGCTCCCGACGGCCTCGTGCTCCCCCTCTCGCCTGGAACCTTGCCTCGATGTCTGGGACACGCAACACCCCGGTCCCCCTCCTCTCTACCTCTCTAGAGGCCTCCTCACAAGCGCGCCATGGCCGCCCGAGCGTGCAAGTGAGCATGCTCACACGAGATACGACCTGGTCTTCTTCCGCTCTCCCTCTTTCTCTCCCTAGGCGTCGAACTCATCCACGAATCCCACAAACACGCCACGAAGCGTCCCCATTTTCCCTTGGCGTGCTTTGGACCATGGCCATATACATAGACTATGCTGCTCGATGTTGTGGCTATACCAGGCCTCCCCGTGCCTCTCTCTCATCTCCATTCAATCTCTATCTCTTCCGTAGGTACTCTGGGACAAGTCCCTCATCCTCCCGTGCCCTCCTCCTCCCCCATTACCGACGTTGCCACCTCGGCCTCCTCTCAAATTCGAGTGACCTAGGCTTCCCCTTGTCCCCCTAGACTCGCCAACTTTCTCTCCTCGTCACCACAAAACCCCCCAACACATCCATTTCTGCACGAAGCACCATGCACCCGAAGCCGGTGAAGGCCGACGGCCTCTCCGCGGCCATATACGCCGGCACTCCTACGGCCCTCTGCTACCTCTTGAGCTTGCGTTGGTTTTCCCTTGAAGAGGAAAGGGTGATGCAGCAAAGTAGATAAGTATTTCCCTCAGTTGTTGAGAACCAAGGTATCAATCCAGTAGGAGGAACAAGCAAGTTACCATTGGATGCACCTACACAAACAATCAAACTCTTGCACCCAACGCTATAAAGGGGTTGTCAATCCCTTCACGGTTATTTGCGAGGATTAGATCTGATAGAGATAGATGTAAACAAGAACGGAAAGTAAAAGGTAAATGAATTGCAGCAAAGTATTTTTGGTTTATAGATCTGAAAATATATTATGGAAAGTAGACCCGAGGGCCATAGGTTTCACTAGAGGCTTCTCTCATGATGGCAAGTATTACAGTGGGTGAAAAAATTACTGTCGAGCAACTGATAGAAAAGCGAATAAATATGGAGATATCCAAGGAAATGATTATGCATATAGGCATCACGTCCGTGTCAAGTAAACCGAAACGATTCTGCATCTACTACTATTACTCCACACCTCGACCGACTCCTGCCTGCATCTAGAGTATTAAGTTCATGAAGAACAGAGTAACGCATTAGGTAAGATGACATGATTTAGAGGGATAAACTCAAGAAATATGATGAAAACCCCATATTTTCATCCTTGATGGCAACAATACAATACGTGCCTGGCTACCCCTACTATGTCTCTGGGTGAGGACACCGCAAGATTGAACCCAAAACTAAGCACTTCTCCCATTGCAAGAATTACCAATCTAGTTGGCC
This sequence comes from Hordeum marinum, assembly GCA_022496015.1. Classification (NCBI taxonomy): domain Eukaryota; kingdom Viridiplantae; phylum Streptophyta; class Magnoliopsida; order Poales; family Poaceae; genus Hordeum; species Hordeum marinum. The sequence goes on from CM039674.1 coordinate 285,165,573, forward strand.
AAACCAAACCAATAACTCGAAGAGACTTGCAAATATATGAAATCATGCATATAAGAATTCAGAAAAGACTGAAATAATATTCATAGATAATTGGAACATAAACCCACAATTCATCGGATCTCGACAAACACATCGCAAAAGAGTATTACATCGGATGGATCTCCATGAAGATCATGAAGAACATGGTATTGATGAGCAAAGAGAGAGAAGAATCCATCTAGCTACTAGCTATGGACCCAAAGGTCTGTGATGAACTACTACGGAATCATTGGAGGGGAAATGGAGTTGATGTAGATGACCTCTATGATCGAATCCCCCTCCGGCAGATTACCGGAAAAGGCTCCAAGATTGGATCTCAAGGGAACCGAGGCTCTTGGCGGCGGAAAAGTGTTTTCGTGGCTCCCTCCGGTATACAGGGAATTTTACTAAATTTATAGGCTAAGAAATAGGGTTAAGGGAGCTGTCATGGGCACACAAGCCAAGGGCGTGCCCTACCCCCCTGGGCACGCCCCTGTGGCTTGTGGCCACACGGCGGCTCTCCTGACTTCATCTCCAAGTCTTCTGGGTTGCTTCTGGTCCAAGAAAAAATATTCCTAAGATTTTATTCCATTTGTACTCCTTTTAATATTCCTTATCTGCAATACTCAAAAACAAGGAAAAAACAGAAACTGGCACTAGGCTATAGATTAATAGATTAGTCCCAAAAATAATATAAAATAGCATATTAATGCATATAAAACATCCAAAACAGATAATATAATAGCATGGAACAATCAAAAATTATAGATACATTGGAGATGTATCAAGTCTCCCCAAGATTAATTCCTGCTAGTCCTCGAGTAGGTAAATGATAAAAACAAATTTTTTGATGTGGAATGCTACCTAACATATTTATCCATGTAATATTCTTTATTGTGGCATGAATATTCAGATCCATAAGATTCAAAACAATAGTCTAATATTGACATAAAACAGTAATACTTCGAGCACACCAACAAGGCAATAGTGTCCTTTCGCAATAACATGGCCTTAGAAAGTTATCCCTACAAATTCATATGGTGTGGCTATGTTCCATCTTCTCCACACAAAGTATCTAAATCATGCACAACCCCGATGAACAAGTCAAGCAATTATTTCACGCTTTTGGTGTTCTCAAACCTTTTCAACTCTCCCGCAATACATGAGCGTGAGCCATGCATATAACACTATAGGTGGAATAGAATATGGTGGAGGTTGCAAGAAAAAAGGGAGAAGATAGTCTCACATCAACTAGTCATGTCAATGGGCTATGGACATGCCCATCGATAGATATTAATGTGAGTGAGTAGGGATTGCCATGCAACAAATGCACTTAGAGCTATAAGTGTATGAAAGCTCAAAAAGAAAACTAAGTGGTCATGCATTCCACTAGTTATATGAAAGTGACAAAATAGGAGACTCTCTATCATGAAGATCATGGTGCTACTTTGAAGCACAAGTGTGGAAAAGGATAGTAGCAACTGTCCCTTCTCTCTTTCTCTCATTTCTTTTTTTTCTTTTTCGGTGGGCATCTGTGGCCTCTTTTTTTATTTATTTGGGCTTCGTTGGCCTCTTTTATTTTTTGTAAAGTCCGGATACTCATCCCAACTTGTGAGGGAGTCATGGATTCGATCATCCTTTTCTCACACGGGAAAATCCTCTAATAATGAAAATCATCAAACTTTTATTTACTTACAACTCAAAAAGAAAATTACAAATCGATACCAAGAACAAAATATGACTCTATATGCAGGATGAAAGTGATGGCGCATGTCATGAAAAACGGAACGGTGGAAGTTGCATCGCAATATATCTCGGAATGGCTATGGAAATGCCATAATAGGTAGGTATGGTGGCCGTTTTGAGTAAAATATATGGTGGCTGTTTTGAGGAAGGTGGGTTTGATGTACCAGCAAAAGTTGCACGGTACTAGAGAGGCTAGGAAAGGTGGAAGGGTGAGCGTGCGTATAATCGATGGACTCAACATTAGTCATAAAGAACTCATATAGTTATTGCAAGAGTCTATTAGTTATCAAACAAAGCATTGGATGCATGCTCCTAGGGGAGAGGCTGTAGGAGTTAACCATCGTGTGCTCCCGACCCTCACACAAAGGTTCACAATCATTAAACAAATCATGCTCCGACTTCATTACATAACGGTTCACCATACGTGCATTCTAGGGGAATCGCAAATTTCAACACAAGTATCTCTTCCAATTCACAACTACTCACTAGCATGACTCTCATAATACCATCTCTATTATCTCAAAACTATATGCAAGGAATCAAACTTCTCATAGTATTCCATGCACTTAATATGAAAGTTTTTATTATATCTGTTGGGGATATAACCCCACGGTGAGACCCGCCTTGGGGGTTCCGGGTCACACCAGGTGGCTCGTATGCCAACTCAAGAGTGAGCCGTGAAGACTTAAGGCCCAAGACGCTTGGTGGCTTGACAGGATGGGCCGGAACATGGCCCGGACAGAGCAGACCCGGGCGTGTAAGCTGCCCGGAGACAACTTGGTCAGGGAAGGCAAGAGAAGGTAGAGGTAGACTCGGACGTGTAATGAGAGTCGGTTACAACTTGTATGACCCGTAATCTTGACCTTCGATATAAAGACAAGACCCGGGGTGACTTAGAGATGAGGGCTATCGAGAACTAGGTCAAGCAATAGCTCCCTTGTAATCGATACATCAAGCAATACAAGCACAAGCAGGACGTAGGCTGTTACCTCATGTTGAGGGGCCGAACCTGGGTAAACTCGTGTCCTTCGTCCCAATCAACCCCTTTGAGTCCATCACGTTAGCAATGGCCTCGAATCCAAGTCCATTCACCCAGACATCTACCATGATAAAACCACGACAGTTGGCGCCCACCACGGGGCTTGTGCTCGGTGGTGTTGGGTTCTCAAAGGGCTCTCTCCCAGGGCTTGACGGATACGTGGTCGGAAGGATGAACAAGAGTCATCGCGGCCGGCTCTACATCGACAACGTCGGCTAGGGGCTCGATGCCGGCTCTGTGGATTATGGATTCTGGGTTCCTTTCTACGGGATCCACGTCTTCATTAGCAGGATCGACGGATCTACGCCCGGGCCGGACGTCTGCACCGACATCGTCGAGCCGGCTCAGCACGCGCAATCCGCCCGTGATGTGCAGCCCGCCCATGTTAACCCGGGCCGGAAGCACGTCTTCATGGGGTTTACTCAAGGTATGAATCTTGAAGCTTCAGCATCCCAGGAGACTCTTGTCTATTTAGAGGACGAGTCTTCGAGCAAGGAAACGGAGTCGATCTACCAGCTTCACAACGGTGGCCTCGGGGGTTACGACGAGCTTTACCCTGAGTCGGAGCACCGTGAGCTGGATGTTTTCGGGCCGCCGGTTCATTCGGCCGTATTCATGGTGGGTTCGGCCCAAGGTACGAGCAGCACCGCCGCTGGAGCGGCAACCTCAGGGGCTGAGCCGCCGCCAGCTCAAGTTCTTCTGGATCTGATTAATGAACTCGCGGCCCTGATGGCCACCGAGGTCACGCCAGACAATCAAGTCGCTCGGAACTTAGAGGTTGTAAGACTCAAGGACCGGATGGCAGAGGAGCAATAGAGGATAGCTAAGCTAAAAATTCAGATGGAGGAAGAGGCAGAACGTATTAAGACGGACACCTTCCGCCTTGGGCTGGAACAGCAATCGGTGGTTGTGGTGCACTGGATGAGACACCAATCCCGCTTACCAGAACGTTATGAGGCTAGGAATCTCTTCAACACGCCAGGAACGGGATGGACAGTAGATGCACCTGGAAGCCGGCCGACGGCTCGACCGATGCCACCCCCGGCCCGACGAAACCAAGCCTCACTAGTGGTCTTTCCAACACCAGTGGGTCATTATTCCAACCCGGCGGAGAACATGGTGGCGGTGGCCACCCGGCTTGAAACAATCCCTATCCCGGATGAAGTGTCTTTTGCAGAGGACGTGCGAAACGCCATTGGATACCTTCAGACGGTGATGGCCCAGCAGGAAAAGTATGATTACAACCGGAGCCCGTTCATTCAATGCCTCTTCCTAGCCGCAGCTTTAGCCGGCGCTATGAGTCGCCGGTGGTCTCCAGCAGCAATTGTCACAAAGGGCCTCGGGGGGACGACCACGCGGCTCTAGATGGGCAAGCACTCATGAACTAGGCAAGAAATCAGCCAGAGGCGGCAACGGTGGCCCCGGCAGCTCACCAAGAGCCCGCACCCTCTATATTAGTAGGAGTGGGAGTGACCACCAAGGCCGTGGGGGTACCATGCTTATCGCCGGCTCTGCAGAGTTAGCGGTTGCCAAAGGATTTCAAAGGGCCACACAAGGTCCCGAATTACACTGCTGATCTACCTCCGGAGGCCTGGATTGAAAATTATGAGCTTGCCATGGAGATGTTGGACGTCAGTGAGGCAGTGTGTGCAAAGTACTTCATCATGATGCTTGAAGGTCCGGCTCGCACGTGGTTGAAGGCCTTGCCATCCAATATCATCAATTCATGGGCTGAGTTGAGGGCAAAGTTCATCAAAAACTTTCAAGGGACTTGCAAACAGCCTATGACCATTGTGGATCTCGATCATTGTGTTCAGAACGAGAACGAGTCGGATCACCATTGGGTCTGGCGGGTGTCGACCATCATCCACTCCTTTGAGCATATCACGGCGGCTCAAGCGGTGCTGATCTTAGAAAAGAACTGTCTTTTCATCCCGCTAGGGCAGAAGCTTGGTCGGCTCAAGCGTACGTGTCAGGACATGGGAGAGTTCATGAAGGCTCTCACAAAATACGCCGACTCTGATAACACGAAGGATCCAGGCTCTAATGAGGAGAAGGTTGGCCAAGGTAAGAGGAACAATCAGGGCAAGGGTGTGGCAAACAATGGTAACCAGAGTAAGCGGAAGAGCCCCGAAGGCAGGTCAGAGCTGGTAGCCAATGCAAGCACCGGCCAGAATCATCCTAAGGGCAATGGGAAGTTCGGGCAGCCTTTTAACAAAAATAGGGCTCCCTTCAATTTGGAGGATGCGCTTAAGAAGCCCTGTCCGGAGCACAGCTGGCTCGATAAACCTTCAGCGCACACATGGGGTGATTGCCATATCATGCAGAAGTTCAGGAACTACAACATGCAACAGCACAACAACCATGGTGGTGGCCCGCACGGCGGCTTAGGACCAGACGGGTCAGGAACTGGATTGGGATCCGGTGGCTCAGGGTCCGGTCACCACGGTCAGGGCAATCAAGGAGGACATCCTCAACACGCGGGTAATAACAATCAGCAGCAACATAACCAGTCTGGATATCAGAGTAATCCAAAGCAGCTCAGTTCAGGCCAGTATCATGTTTTCACAACCAGCCTTAACAAGCGGGATCAGAAGTGACGCAAGCGGGCAGTTAATGCAGTTGCGCCGGCTGTGCTACATTACTTGAAGTGGTCTGAATATGACATAACGTGGATCCGGGAGGATCACCCGCCGCGTGTTGATGACCCGGGGCCCCAAGTGGGAGGATATATGGTGAATAAGGTACTTATGGATGGAGGCAGCAGTATCAACATCCTCTATTATGATACCTTCCGACGGATGAAGCTGCTTGACAAAGATCTTAAGCCCTCATCGACCATTTTTCATGGTGTGGTGCCAGGCAAGTTGGCTTATCCGGTGGGCATGATTTCTTTGGAAGTCGCTTTTGGTGACGAATATAACTACAGGGTGGAGTCCTTGTGGTTTGAAGTGGTCAAGATCAAGAGCCCTTACTATGCTTTGTTTGGGCGGCCCTCTTAAGCTAAGTTTATGGCTAGGCCTTGTTATGTTTACTTGCAGTTCAAGATGCCCGGATTGAATGGCACGGTCACTGTTCATGGCAATCGGAAAACGGCTATTGAGTGCGAGGAAGGAGATGCGGCTTATGCGGAATCCAGTTGTGCTGAGGCAGAGCTCAAGTTCTATAAGGAGAACTTTGACTCGGAGGATATGACCCCGCTGAAAAAAACCACGATGGAGGTTGAACCGCCCCTCAAATTCTCGGCAGATGATACCAAGGCAATAGATTTCACTCCGGGCGACTCATCCAAACAGTTCATCATCGGGGCAAACATGGATCCCAAATAGGAAAGCGCGCTCATCGAATTCATCCATGAGAATCAGGACATCTTTTCATGGAAACCTTCTAACATGCCGGGTGTACCGAGAGAATTCGCTGACAACAACCTTAATGTGGATCCTAAGTTTAAATGTGTCAAGCAGTTTTTACGACGGTTCAATGAGGAGAGACGCAAGGCCATTGGAGAAGAAGTTGCTTGGCTCTTAGCAGCGGGTTTCATTGTCGAGGTCTTTCACCCGGAGTGGCTTTCTAACCCAGTGCTGGTGCTCAAGAAGAATGGCACGTGGAGTATGTGCATGGACTATACGGATCTTAACAAAGCTTGTCCAGCTGATCCCTTTGCTCTCCCTCGTATTGATTAGATCATTGATGGTACAGCGGATTGTGAAAGCCTATGCTTCCTGGATGCTTATTTAGGATATCATCAGATCAAGATGGCAGTTAAGGACCAAGAGAAGACGACTTTCATTACGCCTTTTGGAGCCTTCTGTCATGTATCTATGCCTTTTGGGCTCAAGAGTGCCGAGGTGACTTATCAGCGCTATGTGCAGAATTGCCTTCATAGTCAGATCAGGCGTAATGTTCACGCTTATGTGGATGATATTGTGATCAAGTCAAGGAAGAAGGAGACCCTTTTAGATGACTTAAGGGAAACCTTTGATAATCTTCGGATCTATAAGATGATGCTTAACCCGGCCAAGTGTGTCTTTGGTGTTCCGGCTGGCAAGCTCTTGGGATTTCTGGTTTCTGAGCGTGGCATTGAGGCTAACCCGGATAAAATCAAAGCTATCACCTCCCTGGCAGAGCCGACGTGTATTAACGATGTCCAACGCCTGGCAGGATGGATCGCCGTGTTAAGCCGGTTCATAAGCCGCCTTGGTGAGAAAGCTATCCCCCTATATCAGATGATGAAAAAGACAGACAATTTTGTGTGGAGTATGGCGGTGGGTGAAGCATTTGAGGCGCTCAAGAAGCAGCTCACTGAGCCGCCGGTATTGGCTGCTCCGGCTGAGAAAGAACCTCTGCTACTATATGTGGCGGCTAACAACCGGGCGGTCAGTGCTGCAATTGTGGTCAAGCGCAAGGAAGCTGGGAAGAAGTATCCGGTTCAGAGGCCGGTTTATTATATCAGTGAGGTCCTGACAGAATCCAAGTAGAGATATCCACATTGGCAGAAGCTAGTGTATGGGGTATTCATGGCCAATCACAAGTTAAAGAACTATTTCTTAGGGAACCAGATCACCATGGTCAGCTCTGCTCCATTGGGGGACATAATTCAGAATAGAGAAGCCACTGGTAGGACTGCTAAGTGGGCATTGGAGCTGGGACCTCTCAATTTTAAATGCGTACCACGTATGGCTGTCAAGTCTCAAGCCCTTGTGCATTTCATAAATGATTGGACAGAGTGTCAAGCACCTGAGGAAACGTTGGATAACACGTACTGGACTATACGCTTTGATGGATCCAAGAAGCTAGAAGGATCGGGAGCGGGAGTTGTTTTAACATCTCCCAAAGGTGATAAGTTCTGTTATGTGCTCCGGCTGATGTTCCCTTGCACCAATAATGCGGCTGAATATGAAGCCCTGCTTCACAGCCTCAGGGTAGCTAAGGAGATGAATTTAAGCCGGTAAGGTGTTTGGGCGACTCCGATCTTGTGGCTTAGCAAGTTTCAGGCACTTGGGACTCCAAGTACCCGCGGATGGCAGCTTATAGTCAGGCGGTGGATGTCATTGTTGGTCACTTCAAAGGCTATTATGTAGATCACATTAATCGTCGCACGAATGAGGCAGCTGATGCCTTGTCAAGGTTAGGCTCTTAGCGAAAGCCGGTGCCGCCTAATATCTTTCTAGATGTCTTACATCACCCGACTATCAAGTTACCTTCAGAGGAAGATTTGGTTGTTCCTGACTCGGAGGGGTAACTGGTGGCGGCTCTACATTCTATTCCGGATTGGACTATGCCTTACCTAGGTTATTTGACCCGGGGCGAGTTACCTGATGATGAAAATCTGGCCAGACGGATCACCCGGCGATCTAAGTCCATGACAATAGTTAATGGTGAGTTGCAGAAGTGCAGTGTTACCGGGGTATTTCAACGTTGCGTCTCACAAGAGGAGGGTCAGGAAATCTTGAATGAAATTCACGCTGGAGATTGTGGACATCATGCCGGCTCAAAATCTCTAGTGGCTAAGGCCTTCCGGCACGGTTTCTTCTGGTTGACGGCTCACAAAGATACAAAGAATCTGGTCCACAAGTGCGACGGTTGTCAGAAATTCGGCAGGCGTGCTCATGTTCCGGCTCAAGAATTGCGCATGATACCAATTACTTGGCCGTTTGCAGTCTGGGGGCTTGATATGGTCGGGCCTTTCAAGAGATCTAAGGATAAGAAAACGCACCTCTTGGTGGCGGTTGACAAGTTCACCAAGTGGGTAGAGGCTAAGCTGGTCAGCAAGTGTGACGCGGCTACGGCGGTTCAGTTTATTAAAAAGCTGATCTACCGTTTTGGTTATCACAGACAATGGCACAAACTTGTCCAAGGGGGCTATGAAAAAATTCTGCGACCTAGAGCACATCTGCCTTGATGTTTCGGCGGTTGCTCATCTACAGTCCAACGGTCAGGCAGAGCGGGCTAATCAAGAAATCTTGAGAGGTATCAAGCCGCGGCTTATGGTTCCTTTACAGCGGATGCCAAGTTGTTGGGTGGAAGAGTTGTCGTCCGTCTTATGGAGCATCATAACTACCCCCAACAGATCCACACGGTATACACCCTTCTTCATGGTTTACAGTGCAGAGGTCGTGTTACCAAGTGACATCTGGCATGACTCGCCACGAGTGGTGGCTTACGTTGCGACGGACAATGAGACGGCGCGTCAAGACGTTTTGGATGCTTGGGAGGAGGAAGGAGAGCTAGCGGCTGCCTGTTCGGCGATCTATCAGCAAGACCTGCACCGCTATCATAGCCACAGGGTCAAGACCCGGACATTTCAATAGGGTGACTTAGTGCTACGGCTGATTCAAGACAAGACAAATATGCACAAGTTATCTCCTCCATGGGAAGGGCCTTTCGTGGTCAGCAGAAATCTCAACAACGGGTCATATTATCTCATTGACATCCGGGACGACTCAGATACTTCAGGTTAGGAGACCCACCGGCCGTGGAACATAGCGCTTCTGCGGCCTTTTTACACTTGAGTTGTTGAGAATCGCCACTGTACACTATCATTGTACATATCATATTTATATATGAATAAAGTAGCATCCCTACAAGCCGGGGCCTCTGCCGTTTCGCATATCTTCATTGATGCAAGGAAAAAACCAAAACATTGGATGTAGAAGGGGGCTTCCTACCTTCGGGTATAGCTTATCTAACACTAACAGCCGGCTCTTATGCCAAAAAGGTTGACAATTCAACTTCGGTTGTCGAAGGGGGCTTCCCACCTTTGGGTGTAGCTTAACTATCCCTAACAACTGGCTTTTATGCCAAAAATGTTGACAAGTCAACATTGGCTATCGAAGGGGGCTTCCTACCTTCGGGTATAGCTTATCTAACCCTAACAGTTGGCTCTTATGCCAAAAATGTTGACAAGTCAACTTTGGTTGTCAAAGGGGGCTTCCCACCTCCGGGTGTAGCTTATCTATCCCTAACAACCGGCTTTCATGCCAAAAATGTTGACAAGTCAACATTGGTTGTTGAAGGGGGCTTCCTACCTTCGGGTATACCTTATCTAACCCTAATAGTCGGCTCTTATGCCAAAAAAGTTGACAAGTCAACTTTGGTTGTCGAAGGGGGCTTCCCACCTCCGGGTGTAGCTTATCTATCCCTAACAACCGGCTTTTATGCCAAAAATGTTGACAGGTCAACATTGGCTATCGAAGGAGGCTTCCTACCTTCGGGTATATCTTATCTAACCCTAACAGCCGGCTCTTATGCCAAAAAAGTTGACAAGTCAACTTTGGTTTTCTAAGGGGGGCTTCCCACCTCCGAGTGTAGCTTATCTATCCCTAACAACCGGCTTTCGTGCCAAAAATGTTGACAAGTCAACATTGACTGTCGAAGGGGGCTTCCTACCTTTGGGTATAGCTTATCTAACCCTAACAGCCGGCTCTTATACCAAAAAAGTTGACAAGTCAACTTTGGTTGTCGAAGGGGGCTTCCCACCTCCGGGTGTAGCTTATCTATCCCTAAAAATCGTCTTCCATGCCAAAAATGTTGACAAGTCAACATAGCCGTGCGGGGGGCTTCTTCCCTACGGGTGTAGTTTATCATACACTGTCGGCCGGCTCTTAAGCCAAGCAATTGACTCCGTCAATACATCAGGAAGACACAGCATCTTCGGTTATGCTTTTAAGCCGCCCTCCTAACGATGTAGATATACATCCATTTCATACAAGGAATTAAGCTGCAAAGAGCCGGTAAGGCATGCAATGAGAAGAACAAGGAAGAGGGCATATGGCACAATTCAAGAAAGGCAAAGGTTGCTACTAGTCTATTACACATGCTCTCTGTGGAGCCCAAAAATATCATCAAGTTTTTTACACCGCTCATGGCGGGTCATAAAGAGCCGGCTATCAATAGGTATCTACAGCGCGATCACCTGGCTGGGAGGTCACCCTGCTCCGGGTCTTCGGCTGCCTCGATCTGGATATTTTCCAAGTCCTAGTTGTAGTTGGTTAAAGCCGCAAAGGTTCCTTCTTCAAAGAAGGGGGACGGGTCAAGTTCAAAGGCGAAAAGATTCTTATTGTGGGCGGGTGTCAGATCTTTGCTTTCAAAGAGAGGGCCACGGATCCTTTTCTGATCCACGCTATAAGCCGCCTGGTAAGTCGCCAGATTAACTTCTTCTGCTAAGACGGAGGCCGGGACTTTGGAATTCTTCACGCACCGGGCATATTCAGCCTCTGAAAATTCGGAGCCATCATCCTTCTTGGAGGGAAACCCGTCCATCATTTCAGCTCGACTTAACTCGGGGGCAAAAGACAGAGCCCGGCTTATAGCTGCGATCGCCCCCTAATGGGCGGCTGATTTTTTCAACTCTACGATTTGATTCGGCATCATGGACAGAAGCTCTAAGATCCCTTTGAGAGTTGAAGGGATGGAATCCTTGTACTGTACGGCTTTGATGGTACACATAGAGCCGTAGTAGAGTTGCTCTGTCAAGGTATATATGGCCTTCAGGGGCAGCAAGCTGTCAGAGGCAAGTTGGCGGCTCCTAGGATCTGAATAAGACGGAGATCTCGTTGTAAGTTGCCAACACAAGTACAATACAACAATTGAGTTAAAGTCATCAAAAAACTTACCAAAAATGGCGGATGTCATCTTCGTGATGTGGCGTTTCAAGGATTGCAGTTCGTCAGATACAATCATGAGCCGTTGATCATCATCATCCGCACGTTTAGTCAAGGCGGCTTCTTCAGCTTTAGTAGACTCCTTGAAGGTGGTGAAGTCGTCCTTGATTTTGTTCAGTTCTTCAGAAAGGATTCGGCATTTCTTGTCAGCTTCACTTCGGGCGGCTTGCTGAGCGGCTAGATTGCTTTTTAAGCCGACCACTTCTGACCCGGCTTCGATTAAAGCTTCCTGCAACATATCAAAACATGAAATAAACTGACAGGGGGAGAAAATTTCAAAGATATAGCAAGTCTCAAACAGAATGGAAGCAATATGCATGACACTTGGGGGCTAATGTCTATTTTCAAGACAGTTCTGACTCAACTTTGACAAGATTGACCCGGAACTTGGGGGCTACATACTAGGTTTTTTAGGAGGTTCAGCATGAAATTCCCGACTCAACTTTGACAAAGATTGAGCTAGCCCTTGGGGGATAGATTTGGCTCTGTTACTCATTCTCAATAAAGTCCCGACTCAACTTTATAAAAGATTGAGCCGACCCTTGTGGGCTATGAATGGATCTGTTACCTATCTTCTAGGAAGCTCCGGTTCAAAATTATCAATTATTGAGCCGTCCCTTGGGAGCTAACGACAATATTTGAGATCACATCTAAGTAAGTTGAGGCCTACATGTTGGATGTTTCTACTTCTATTAAGATGGAAGAGCCGGATTATTATCAGTCAATATTAACCCGGCCCTTGGGGGCTATGTAAGGGTATAAGGAGGAAAAAGGAGTACCTCATATTTTCTCTTCATTAAGTTAACCAGTTTGAGCTCCAGATCCCGGCATGTAGACAGCCAGTTCATGTAGCCGGCATGAAGTTCGTTAGCCGTCATTTTCTCTAAGGTGGGGAGCTCAAACTCCAACTTCCTGCAAGCTTCAGCCGTTTCACTATGCTTGGTCAGCACGTGAGGTGAAGGAGAGTGCAAGCCGACGCTGGTAATCATGATGTCCGGGGCAGCGGTATCATTAGTAGACTTGGCCGGGCTCGGCAGCTTGGAAAGGTCCCCTTGCGGGCTCTCTGGAATAATGTCGTCAGTAGTCGGCTCTACAGAAGTTACTGGAGGGTCCGTAGCCGGTATAGGCGCGTCCAGCCTGGCAAGCTCCGGTTCTTGAGTAGTAGAGCCAGGGGAGGGCTTGTTGGTTTTCCTTCGCTTGGCTTGAGCCCTAGAAAAGCATGAAAGTCAGAGTCCAAGGGTTACAACCGCCAAAGAGCCGGACGTAAGGCTAGAAAAACACGTACAACGGATTAATCTTTGGAGGCGGTAGAGCAGTGTCCATAGAGTCGCCGGACGAAGGTGATCCCTGAGAGACAGTTCAGATAATATAAGGCAGTGTTGAAAGGCCAAAGGAAAAGCTAGTAAAATCAAACAGAGAAGAAATACATACCTCTGTGGGGTGCTTCTTCTGATCTAGGGAGTTAGGTAACCCGGACATGAGATCAGTAGAGCCGGCGCTCCGGGTCTGGCGTCGGTCAGCTTGTTATTGCTTTTTCAAAAGAAATTGGGGATCCAAATAAGCAAGAGGATGAGAAAGGGGAACTTTTCGAACGACCTGCTGTATCTTCTGGGGTACAAAACATTCTGAGTCGGATGAAACATAAGTTACCTCAGGGGCATTGGCACGGCTCGTCTCTACCTCGTCCTGTGAATAAGTTGTTATCAGTCAGGTGAATAACGAGGTAACTAAAAGTAGTCAAATTATACCTCTGAGTCGGACGATTCTGGCGGTTCAAACCATTCCTCTTGAGGGGTGGTCTTGTTCGTCATCTTGGCCGGGGCCTTCTTCTTGTTTTTCTTCAGAGGAGGAACATACTTCTTCTTCTAGAAGTCGGAGTCAGCCAGAAAAGGTAAGCCGGGTAATAGCAATGAATTGCCAAGACATAACTAAAACAAAGAGAAGAGACTATGAAGAGCCGCCTTACGTCTAGGGCCGGATTAATGACACAGAAAGGCGCCAGCCCAATGGCATTGCAAGCTCCTGACGTCTCATGGACAAGACTTTGGATAACAGTGGTAATATCATCTTCGGTTAATGTCGTTCGGCTGAAGCATAGGGAATCATCATACCGGCCCGCGTATTCGCACATGAGGCGGCTTCTCTAGCTCAAAGGCATAATCCTCCAAGAGATCTAGCAGCAGATCAAGTCCAATCCCATCAATCCATTGGCCATGAGGGCTCTAATCTTAGCGTGAGCCGGCTCGTGCCTTGCATGTTCAGAAGTTGATAGTCAGCCGGGAAGCTCGGAGGTTGTCTTGAGCCGGGAGGGGCGGTAACCCGGCAGTGGATGCTCACCCTTCGAGGAGGTATCTTTACAATAAAACCATGTCTTATTCCAATCTTTTGGATGACTCGGCATCTGCACAGCCGGAAAGATTATATCCCAGCGCCTCTGAATGGAAATCCCACCGAGTTCTAAGCTTAGGCTGGCCTTCACTTCAGTCTGCCGATTCGCGTAAAAGAACTCTCGGAAGAGACCCACGGATAGCTTAGTTTGCAGATAAACCTCGATGAGCACTTGGAAGTTGCATATGTTTGAGACGGAATTGGGGGCAAGGTCTTGAGGATGCAGCTTGTAAAAAGGAAGGACGTCCCAAAAGAATTTTGAGCCGGGGGGTACGAACCCACGTTCAATGTGATCCGGAAAAAAAACTACCTCGCCTTCCTGAGGAACGGGCTTTAGTTCATTACCCGGAACCCGCCAATGGATGACCTCTTTGGCGGGGAGGGTGCTCACGTGTACAAAGTCCATTAGGAACTCTTCGGTGATCCAAGAGCCGACCAATTGCAAAAGTTTGATGCGCGAGACATGGCGGCGGTTTAAAACTATGCAAAGTAACCATATACGGCGAGTCAAGAAATGGCAGATATCTACGAGCGTCTTAAAAGCTTAAGACCTTAAGGATGAGACGCCAAGATCCGGTTGGTGAGAGACGGAACTACACGGCAGGTCAAGGTTACGAGAAGACAGAGTGAAATTTGGCTAAGTGCTGAAAACATGTTTTGCTAAGTATCGCTAAGATTGCGGATCTACAAAAACAAAGTAAATGCTTCTATTTTCAGACCTAGAGATGAACTAGCGAAAACGAAGAAAGTTTAAAACGACGGGCGGAGCCGTGGTGAATCTGAGTAGTATTACTATTAGTCTCCTACATAGCGGCGCAGTGGGGACAAGATATCGTCAAAGGTTCAGGGGCTAAATATGGCCGGCATTGATGGAAGCCCGGGTTCTGAGCGGCGGCGGCGGAGCTCCATGAAACCTTACCGGGACGGTTATGGATCTAGGGGAAGAAGGACTCACCGGAGACGGTGCGATGAACACGGAGGGAGCTCTGGAACGAGTCAGGTTGATGCAGCGGCCTTGTCGATGACGATGAGGAGACGGTGCCGGAGCAGAATGCGCTGGAGCGGAGGCGTCGGAAGGAAAGAGATGAAGAGCGAGCGGGAGAAGGCAAATGCTGCCCCTTGCGGTCCTATTTAATAGAAAAAAGGGCAGAAACAGGCGTGAAAATCCAGGCGTCGGATGTCATTTGACCGAGGTGGACGCCTCGATTCTTGGATTATCCATTTAATAAGGGAAGATTCGTTGCGTGCATCAGAGGATCTTTCTTGACAGATTTGAAGTGACGTCATGGCGGGTCATTATTTTTTTAGCGACTTGCCGAGGAGTAAGAAGAAGGCTGAAGTGAGAAACCTTAAATCAACCTAGGGCCTAATGTTGGGTATATAACCCCATGGTGAGACCAGCCCTAAGGGCTCCGGGTCACACCAGGCGGCTCGTACGCCAGCTCAAGAGTGAGCCGTGAAGACTTAAGGCCCAAGACGCTTGGCAGCTTGACAGGATGGGCCGAAACATGGCTCGGACGGAGCAGACCCGGGCGTGTAAGCCGCCCGGAGACAACTTGGTCAGGGAAGGCAAGAGAAGGTAGAGGTAGACTCGGACGTGTAATGAGAGTCGGTTACAACTTGTATGACCCGTGGTCTTCACCTCTGATATAAAGACAAGACCCGAGGTGACTTGGAGATGAGGGCTATCGAGAACTAGGTCAAGCAATAGCTCCCTTGTAATCGATACATCAAGCAATACAAGCACAAGCAGGACGTAGGCTGTTACCTCATCTTGAGGGGCCGAGCCTGGGTAAACTCGTGTCCTTCGTCCCAACCAACCCCTTTGAGTCCATCACGTTAGCAATGGCCTCGAATCCAAGTCCGTTCACCCGGACATCTGCCGTGATAAAACCACGACAATATCCCTCTTGGATGCCCATTATATTAGGACTAAAATCATACTCTAAACAAATTACCATGCTGTTTTTAAGAAACTCTCAAAATAATATAAGTGAGGTACGAGAGTTAAACAATTTCTATAAAATCTAACACCACCATGCTCTAAAAAGATATAAGTGAAGCACTAGAGCAACATTGCCTAGCTCAAAAGATATAAGTGAAGCACATAGAGTATTCTAATAAAATCACGATTCAGCGTGTCCCTGTCACAAAGATGTTTGCAGCAAGGATGATTGTGGCAAACTAAAAATAAAATACTCATATCATACAAGACGCTCCAAGCAAAACACATATCATGTGGTGAATAAAAATGTAGGCTCAAGTAAATTTACCGATGGATTGAAGACGAAAGAGGGGATGCCTTCCGGGGCATCCCCAAGCTTAGGCTTTTTGGTATCCTTGAATAAGGCTTGGAGTGACTTGGGCATCCCCAATCATAGGCTCTTGCCACTCTTTATTCCATAGTCCATCAAATCTTCACGCAAAACTTGAAACTTCATAACACAAAACTCAACAGAAAACTCACGAGATCCGTTAGTATAAGAAAAATAAATCACCACTTAGGTACTGTTTTGAACTCATTCTTTATCTATATTTTTGTAATACCTACTGTATTGTAACTTATCCATGGTTCATACCACCCGATACAACCCATAGATACATCAAAATAAGCAAACAACACAAAGAAAACAGAATTTGTCAAAAACAGAACAGTCTATACCAATCTGTAGACTTCGAATACTTCTGAAACTCTAAAAATTCTGAAAATTAGGAGAATCAGGGAAATTTGTATATCAATCTTGTGTAAACATTTTAGATCAACAGCAAGTTCCAGTGAATTTACAAAATTCCTGGACTGAGAGCAAAAGTTTCTGTTTTTCAGCAAAATCAAATTGCAAACACCGTAGACCATCCCAAAGGTCTTACTTGTCCCTAACACTAATTTATAAAAGAAAAAACAATTATTACAGAAGTAATAATGTGCAGAACACACCAAAACATAAACAAAAAAACAAAAAGCAAAATAAAATTGGGTTGCCTCCCAACAAGCGCTATTCTTTAACGCCCCTTGCTAGGCAAAACGCTTTTAATGATGCTCACATAAAAAGTAGTATTTGAAACAAGAGAGCATCATAAATCTCATGACAAGCACATTTAAGTCTAACCCACTTCCTATGCATAGGTATTTTGTGAGAAAACAATTTATGGGAGCAAGAATCAACTAGCATAGGAAGGCAAAACAAGCATAACTTCAAAACTTTGAACACATAGAGAGGAAACTTGATATTATTGCAATTCCTACAAGCATATGTTCCTCCCTCATAATAATTTTCAGTAGCATCATGAAGGAATAATACAATATAACTATCACATACAGGATTCTTTTCATGATCAATTATAGCCTACGTGTCATCACCAAAACTTGGGGAACAAAAAATAGCATCTTCATCAAGCATAGCATCCCCAAGCTTGTGGTTTTGCATATCATTAGCATCGTGGATATTCAGAGAATTCATACTAACAAAATGGCACTCATGCTTTTTATTCAAGGATATCTCATGAATCACCTTATAATTTTCTTCTTTCAACACTACATCAAAATTTTCACGATTTTCAAGCAAAACTTCATAGAGATAATCAGGTGCACTCAACTCACTAGCAATTGGTTCATCATAATTTGGCCTTTTGAAAAGATTAGCAAGTGGATGAGGATCCATATCAATAGATTTTTAGCAAGCGAAGATGCAAGAAAATAGAAGGCACATGGCAACACAAGCAAACAAAAGGCAAACGAAAAGACGAACGGAAGAAGGGCGAATAAAAAGGAAAATCTTTTTGGTAATTTTTGAAAAACGTTTTAGAAGTGGGGGAGAGGAAAGCAAGAGGAAAGTGGCAAATAATGTAAATGAAAGAGATGAGTTTGTGATGGGTACTTGGTAGGCTTGATGTAGATCTTGTCTTGACTTGCTATGTTTCCTCCTCGGCAACGGCGCCGGAAATCCTTCTTGCTACCTCTTGAGCTTCCATTGGTTTCCCCTTGAAGGCGAAGTAGATAAGTAATTCCCTTAGTTTTTGAGAACCAAGGTATCAATCCAGTAGGAGGAACAAGCATGTTACCAATGGATGCACGTACACAAACAATCAAACCCTTGCACCCAACGCTATAAAGTGGTTGTCAATCCCTTCATGGTTATTTGCAAGGATTAGATATGATAGAGATAGATGTAAACGAGAATGGAAAGTAAAAGGTAAATAAATTGCAGCAAAGTATTTTTGGTATTTTTGGTTTCTAGATCTGAAAATATATTATGGAAAGTAGACCCGGGGGCCATAGGTTTCACTAGAGGCTTCTGTCATGATGGCAAGTATTACGGTGGGTGAACAAATTACTGTCGAGCAATGGATAGAAAAGCGAATAATAATGGAGATATCCAAGGCAATGATTATGCATATAGGCATCACGTCCATGTCAAGTAGACCGAAATGATTATGCGTCTACTACTATTACTCCACACATCGACCGACTCCTGCCTGCATCTAGAGTATTAAGTTCATGAAGAACAGAGTAATGCATTAGGTAAGATGATATGAAGTAGAGGGATAAACTCAAGAAATATGATGAAAACCCCATCTTTTTATCCTTGATGGCCACAATACAATACGTGCCTTGCTACCCCTACTATGTCACTGGGTGAGGACACCGCAAGATTGAACCCAAAACTAAGCACTTCTCCCATTGCAAGAATTACCAATCTAGTTGGCCAAACCAAACCAATAACTCGAATAGACTTGCAAAGATATGAAAGAATGCATATAAGAATTCAGAAAAGACTCAAATAATATTCATAGATAATCTGAACATAAACCCACAATTCATCGGATCTTGACAAACACACCGCAAAAGAGTATTACATCGGATAGATCTCCATGAAGATCATGAAGAAGATGGTATAGAAGAGCAAAGAGAGAGAAGAAGCCATCTAGCTACTAGGTATGGACCCAAAGGTCTGTGGTGAACTACTCATGCATCATCGGAGGGGTAATGGAGTTGATGTAGATGCCCTCCGTGATCGAATCCCCCTCCGGTAGATTACCGGAAAAGGCTCAAGATTGGATCTCATGGGAACCGAGGCTCCAGGCGGCGGAAATGTGTTTTCGTGGCTCCCTCTGGTATACAGGGAATATTTGTGCATTTATAGGCCGAGAAATAGGGTAAGGGGAGCTGACGTGGGCCCACAAGCCAGGGGCGCACCCTACCCCTGGGCGCGCCCCCGTGGCTTAGGGCCACACGGCGGCTCTCCCAACTTCGTCTCCAAGTCTTCTGGGTTGCTTCTGGTCCAAGAAAAATTATTCTGAAGATTTTATACCATTTGGACTCAGTTTAATATTCCTTATCTGCAATACTCAAAAACAAGGAAAAAACAAAAACTGACACTAGGCTCTAGATTAATAGGTTAGTCCCAAAAATAATATAAAATAACATTTGAATGCATATAAAACATCCAAAAAGGATAATACAATAGCATGGAACAATCAAAAATATAGATACATTGGAGACGTATCACCTCCCTTGCTGGACCTTAGCGTGGGGATGGATACAACGCGGCTCCCCGAGTCTGCCGGTGTGTCGGGCATCGCCGGAGGTGGCCGGTGCCGCTGGGGAGAGCGCCGGCGCGCTCGGCCTTTGCCTCCTCTGTTCTCCAGTCGGCAGGTGATGCAACGAGGGAGACGACCCTACAAGTGGGGCCGGCGACCCCACTGGTCAGCCTCTGAGGTGCCGGCCGGGCCCGCTGTCATATTAAGTGGAGACGGCCTCCACGGGAGTCCGTTTTTTCCGAAAGGGGAGTTTATTTCCTGAAACACGCCTTCGGCGTGGCTTCCTCGCGGGCGGGCGCGAGCAACTGGGCCGGCCCAGTCAGTGTCCCACGCTGGTGGGTTGTGTGTGGCCCATTTGGTAAATTCTTTTTCCCATTTTATTTTCAGAGAGAAAGAAATATTCATATAAAATTCAATTGACCTCCAAATTTGGTGATTTAAATTCCTACAAATTCCAAAAATCTTGATCTACCCAAAAATGTGTCTTACACATTTTTCCTGCAATGTTCTGTGTAGAGTTTAAATTCAAACTTGAATTTTAACTATGATAGAGCCCCATTGTAAAATCCCTAGAGCATCCAAATCAACTTCAAATGGAGTGGTTCAAGTTCCTAGGGGTATCTAAATTCATACATTAAGTGGTGAACATTTGTGCTCACACTTATATTGTTATGAAAAATATTGGGACATTTCTTCATATATATCCACTTTGCAAATCTCTAGGAAATTCATCCCAACTCCAAATGCAGTGAAACCACTTTCTAAATTCTTCTAAAAACATGCCCTATTTGGTGAGTGCCTCCACTCATTTTTATAAAAATGTTTTCTATGGACATCTTATAGGATCATCATTTCCTTCATTTCCACCATTCCAAACTCTCCCTTGACCCACATCCACCAAAACTTCCTTGGCTATTTTTCTTGTGACTAGAGGTGTACAAGAAAAACAAAACTCCTATTTATAGAGCACTTTTATTTTCTGCGTATTGTGTTGCTTATTATGATTGTTTCCGGTGATAGTTGATGAAGTAGATGGAGTGCTCGGAGGTGGACGAGAAGCATGTGAAGACCTCGGAGACTTGGATAAGCCACACAAGCAACCCTTTGACCATGTTAAGAAACCATTTTCATGCATGTCATATAGCACCTTATTCCTTGTTGTTGACCATGTGATGTGGTGACCACTTTGGTGGGATGCCTCTGTTACTTTTACCATTGATACTTGCATCATGCAAGACCCTACCATCCTTATGAGGGTTGTGTGGGTAGGAGTAGATAGGATGCTAGTAGATGCTACGCGAGTGGGATCGGGATTATGCATGGGGATGGAAGCAAAGAAATGATTTCAAAGTCTTTTCGAAAACCCCGTCGGGTGCCACTAATGCCCGAGGGAGAAGATGATGAGTTGGGTAACCACTTGAGGAATAAGTGGTGTACCGGAGCAAGTGAGTGTGTGTTTTCAAAAATGGATTAGATTTAAGGTCTGCTGACCATCCCAACCTTACATGTGCGACCACTCTACCCCTATATGGGAAGGGGCTTTGTTGACTACTTTGGTGGGCACTTGCATGGAGCCCGCATTACTAGTGGCGAGAGTTGCGTGGTCACTCTCGATATGGGGTCATGCCGGTATGGACGATCATTCGCTGTCTTCATAGGCACCAAGTGCACCGTTGGTCCCTGCATGGATGCTATGTATGATGTACATCATGTGGGATGTGTACCAATCGAGTGGACTCTTTGTTTAGTATCGCCAGGGGAAAGACATTGTTCGGGTGCTTACCTCGGGTATGTGATATACCGTGAGTCGTGGATGACACGAAAGTTCCCCAAGTATTGTGGGTAAAGCGTGCAACCTCTGCAGAGTGCAAAACTATTTGAATAGTCATGTCCATGGTCATGGACAGTTGGAGGTCCTTCTGAAAAACTATGTACAGATGTTTTTGCAAACTTGGTGTGTGTGTGTGTGGTTGACATAGAGATGACTTGATGACATGACTGAACATGAGATGTTCAACCCCTGCTTATGATGATATCTATAACTTGATCATATGGATATCTGCCAACTATTGATGCATGCTTACATATGTTAGTTGATCATGTCACTGCACTCATAATTAGCTTTCTGCAAAATTACCTACTTAGTGCTATATCATGCTCTGTTGAACCTTGTTCTGAACATGGGTTGCTTGTGATTACATTCAAAGTACTCATTGGCTTGCCACTGGTTATTTTATTGGCCAGGCATGAAAGAACATGATACGATGAAGAATACCTTGGTGACGAACATGTGTGCTTGGATGCTTCCCAGTCAAAATGCTTGTAGGGTGAAGGCAGATGGCATGGGTTCACGCTATCGTTGAACATTCCACTGCAAGTTAATGAAGACTAGGCCTTAAGGGCCAGATTCGAGTAAAACGGTATGTAAAGGATGGAAGACTCAGAATCTCTGGGATCACTGTGCACGTACATTCGGTGATCATGACTTATGAGTCGAGGTCCCCACATTATCTTTGAGAAGAATTCCCGAATCAAGAGGTATGAGACCTCCGATAAGTTCTATGCTATGGAGGAAAACGGGTCTGTCAGTGAACATATACTCAGAATGTCTGGTATTCAAACCATCTGGCTGATTTAGGGATGCCCCTACCATGTGAGGCGATCACTGACAGAGTTCTTCAATCATTGCCATCTAGCTACAAGAGCTTCGTGATGAACTATAACATGCACAAGATGAACAAGTCAGTCGCCGAGCTACTTGCGATGCTGAAAATCGCTGAGTCTAAAATCCAGAAAGAGCATCAAGTGTTGATGGTCAATAAAACCACTAGTTTCAAGAAGAATGGCAAGGGCAAGAAGGGTAACTCCAAGAAGAGTGGCAAAGCAGTTGGCCCTCCTATGAAGAAACCCAAGGCTGGACCCAAGCTACAAACTGAGTGCTTTCATTGCAAGGGAACTAGTCACTGGAAGCGGAACTGCCCCAAGTATTTGGCCGACAAGAAGGCAGCCAACACCAAACAAGGTATATATGATATACATGTTATTGATGTGTACCTTACGAACTCTCGTTGAAGTGCTTGGGTATTTGATACCAGTTTGGTTGCTCACATTTGCAACTCAAAACAGGAGCTATGGAATAGACAAAGGTTGGAAAAGGACGAAGTGATGATGCGCGTGGGAAACGGTTCCAAGGTTGATGTGATCGCCGTTGGCACGCTCGCTCTTCGATTACCATCGGGATTAGTGATGAACCTAAATAATTATTATTTAGTGCATGTGTTAATCATGAACATTATATCTAGATCGTGTTTATTGCGAGACGGTTACTCATTTAAATCAGAGAATAATAGTTGTTCTGTTATATGAGTAATATCTTTTATGGTCATGCACCCAATGTGAGGGGTTTATTCATATTAAATCTCGATAGTGATGTTACACATGTTCATAACATTGATGCCAAAAGATGTAGAGTTGATAATGATAGTACCACTTTCTTGTGGCACTGCATTTAGGTCATATTGGTGTAAAACGCATGAAGAAGCTCCATGTTGATGGACTTTTGGAGTCACTTGATTTTGAATCACCTGACACATGTGAACCATGCCTCTTGGGCAAGATGACTAAAACCCCGTTCTCTGGAACAATGGAACAGGCGAGTGACTTGTTGGAAATCATACATACTAATGTGTGCGGTCTGATGAGCATTGAGGTGCGCGGTGGATATTGTTATTTTCCCACCTTCACTGATGACTTAAGTAGATATGGGTATATTTACTTAATGAAGCACAAGTCTGAAACGTTTGAAAAGTTCAAGCAATTTCAGAGTGAAGTTGAGAATCATTGTAACAAGAAGATTAAATTCCTATGATCTGATTGAGGAGGTGAATATGTGAGTTATGAGTTTGGCAATCACTTAAGATAGTGTGGAATTGTTTCACAATTGACACCGCCTGGAACACCACAGCATAATGGTGTGTTTGAACGTCATAATCGAACCTTATTGGATATGGTGCGTTCTATGATGCCTCTTGCCGATTTGCCACTATCATTTTGGGGTTATGCATTAGAGACAGTTGCATTCACTTTAAATAGGGCACCATCAAAATCTGTTGAGACAACGCCATATGAACTATGGTTTGGCAAGAAGCCAAAGTTGTCATTTCTTAAAGTTTGGGGATGTGATGCTTATGTCAAAAAGCTTCAGCCTGACAAGTTGGAACCCAACACGGAGAAATGCATCTTCATAGGATACCCAAAAGAGATAGTTGGGTATACCTTCTACCTTAGATCCGAAGGCAAAGTGTTTGTCGCTAAGAACGGAACATTTCTTGAGAAAGATTTTCTCTCAAAAGAATTGAGTGGGAGGGAAATAGAACTTGATGAGGTTACTGAACCTTCACTTCAACCAAAGAATAGAGTAGCGCAAAAAGATGTTTCTGTAGATCCTGCATCGGTTGAAGAGGAAGTTAATGATGATGATCATGAAGCTTTAGATCGAGTTACTATTGAAACTCCTTAGTCGACAAAGGCATGTAGTGCTCCTGAGTTGTACGGTAACCCTGTCCTAGAGGTCATGTTGTTCGACAACGATGAACCTACGAGCTATGGAGAAGTGATGATGGATCCGGATTCTGAGAAATGGTTAGAGGCCATGAAATCCGAGATGGGATCCATGTATGAAAAGAAAGTATGGACTTTGGAAGTATTACTTGATGGGCGAAAGGCCATTCAGAACCAATGGATCTTTAAGAGGAAGACGGACGCAGACAGTAATGTCACCGTCAATAAAGCTCGACTTGTGGCAAAGGGTTTTTCACAAGTTCAAGGAGTTGACTATGATGAGACCTTCTCACCCGTAGCGATGCTTAAGTCTGTCAGAATCATGTTAGCAATAGCTGCATATTTCGACTATGAAATTTGGCAGATGGATGTCAAAACAGCGTTCCTTAATGGTTTCCTTAAGGAAGGGTTGTATATGATACAACTAGAAGGTTTTGTCAATCCAGAGAATGCTAACAAAGTTTGCAAACTCCAGCAGTCCATTTATGGGCTGGTGCAAGCATCTCGTAATTGGAATTTGTGCGTTCCATTTATGGACTGGTGCAAGCATCTCGGATGAGGTGATCAAAGCATTCGGGTTTATACAAGTTTACGGAGAATCTTGTATTTACAAGAAAGTGAGTGGGAGCTCTATAGCGTTTCTATTATTATATGTGGATGGCATATTACTTATTGGAAACAATATAAAAATGTTGGAAAGCATGAATGAATATTTGAACAAGAGTTTTCCAATGAAGGACCTTGGAGAAGCTACTTTCATATTAGGCATTAACATCTATAGAGATATATCGAGACGCTTAATTGTACTTTCATAGAGCACATACCTTGACAAAGTTTTGAAGAAGTTCAAAATGGATCAGTCCAAGAAGGGGTTCTTGCCTGTGTTGCAAGGTGTGAAGTTGAGTAAGACTCAATGCCCAGTGACTGCAGAAGATAGAGAAAAGATGAGTGTCATCCCCTATGCTTCAGCCATATGCTCTATCATGTATGAAATGTTGTGCACAAGACCTGATGTCATTCTTGTCGTAAGTATGGCCGGAAGGTTTCAAAGTGATCCAAGAATGGAGCACTGGAAGAGCGGTCAAGAATATCCTTAAGTGCCTGAAAAGGACAAAGGAAATGTTTCTCGTTTATGGAGGTAATCAAGAGCTCGTCGTAAAGGGTTACGTCGATGCAAGATTTGACACTGATCCGAACGAATCTAAGTCGCAAACCGGATACGTATTTATTCTCAATGGGGAGCGGTAAGCTGGTGCAGTTCAAGCAGAGCATGGTAGCCGATTCTACATGTGAAGCAGAGTACATCGCAGCCTCATAGGCAGCGAAAGAAGGTGTCTAGATGAAGGAGTTCATGACAGACGTTGGAGTAGTGCCTAGTGCACTGAATCCAATGGATCTGTTCTGTGACAACACTGGTGCCATTGCTCTAGCCAAGGAACCAAGGTTTCACAGGAGGACCAGACATATAAAGCGATGCTTCAATTCCATCCGCGAGTACATCAAGGAGGAGGACATAAATATTTGCAAAGTGCACACGGATATGAATGTTGCAGACCCGTTGACTAAACCTCTTCCAAGGGTTAAACATGATCAACACCAGAATTGTATGGGTGTTCGATTCATTACAATGTAAATCACATAGTGATGTGAGCTATATTATTGACTCTAGTGCAAGCGGGAGACTATTGGAAATATGCCCTAGAGGCAATAATAAAATGGTTATTATTATATTTCCATGTTCATGATAATCGTTTATTATCCATGCTATAATTGTATTGATTGGAAACACATTGCATGTGTGGATATATAGACAACATTGTGTCCCTAGTGTGCCTCAAGTAGACTAGCTCGTTCATAAAAGATGGTCAAGGTTTCCTAGCCATTGACATGATATGTCATTTGATAACGGGATCACATCATTGGGAGAATGATGTCATGGACAAGACCCAAACTATGAACATATCATATGGTCGTGTCAGATTACTGCTATAGTTTTTTGCATGTCAATTATCTATTCCTATGACCATCAGATCATACAACTCACTAACACCGAAGGAGTACCATGTCACGCCCAAGATGCGGTCCTATCCTTATTTCTGCACGAGGACCTCGACAGGGATAGAAGCGCATCTCGTCGTGTTGCAAGAATGGGTATCATTACAAGTACATGTACAAAAGAGATGAGTATATGGAAATGGCTTACACTCGCCACAAGCTACAACAAGATCACATCAATACACCAACATACTCAAACATCATACAGAAGAGCAGGGTCCGACTACGGACGAAAACAAACAACAAAATGACATCCATCCTTGCTATCCCAGGCTGCCGCCTGGAACCCATCCAAGATTGATGAAGAAGAAGAAGAAGAACTCCAAATCAAACACACATCACGCTCACGTCAAAACATCGCATTACATGTCCCTGCAACTATTGTTGTAGTAATCTGTGAGCCACAGGGACTCAGCAATCTCATTTCCAAGGGTATCAAGACTATTAAAGCTTAATAGGTGAGATATGGTTAAGTGGTGAGGCTACAGCAAGCGACTAAGCATTTATTTGAGTGGCTAACTTATGAGTACAGAAAGTAAAGTATGGTGGTCTACGCATAACGGACATGAACAAGTAATGATCACTATCTGATCCTGAACACCTACTTACATCAAACATAACCCCACCGTGTTCTCTCTCGGATAAGGACTCACGAGAAGAGACAGTCACGGTTACACACACAGTTGGTGTATTTTGTTTGAGTTTACTTAAAGTTTGCTATGACCGGGTGTTAAACAAAGTATCCAAGTCTGCCACATAACCGCGGGCATGGCTTCTCGAAAAGATTTAACCCTGCAGGGGTGCTCCAACTCATCCATCACAAATTAACCACACGCAGCGGGAATAACCTCGAGCAAGGATCTCGTAATCATCCTAGGCAATTCCAAAGGAGATCCGACACCTCAAGATAGCCTGAAGTAAAATCGAAATTCCTCACTCAAGACGTTCGAGAAAGGTAAAACAAATCCAACAAGGCCGCCCGACGTGCCGACAATCCCGATAGGAGCCGCGTATCTCGTTCTCAGGGCACAACCGGATGAGCGATGGTTACCATGCCAAACACCAAGTTGCCCCGGGTAGCGTTAATAAGCTACTCTGGGTTGGACCAACACTCATGAGGAGCATTGGCCCAGGGGTTGATTAATTATCCGCGGGTGCCGGCGGGTCCCTATGCAATTTATTAGTTATTAGGCAAATGTAGTACCAATGCTGGGCCTTGTCAGACAAGTTTTATCCAAAAACAAAAATCAAGTGGGTCCCCATAACAACCCCGAGCATGTTAGGAGCGCTCGATTATGGAACATAACACCGGTTCACAAGTAACTAGGGGCGGCAAGAGTGGAACAAAACACCGAGAAAAAGGCCAAGCCTTCCACCCTTTACCAAGTGTATATGTGCATTAAATTAAATAGCAATTATATTGTGATAACAAAAGAATGTCCATGTTAACACATGGAAGCAATTGCACTTGCAGCTAGAAACGTGATAAGAAGGGCTGAGCAAGCGGTAACATAGCCAAACAATGGTTTGCTGGGATCTGAAGGGGTTAGAGGCTTATCATGGCAATGTTGGGAGGCTTGACAAACAAGTGGTAGGTAGCGTGACATAACGATAAAAGCGGGACAACTAGCATAGCAATGATAGTAGTGGTATCCAGGAAATGTGTCATCTTGCCTGAGATCCCGCTCGAAAGAAGATCGAGTCCATGAAGAAGACGATCCAACGTAGTCGAACGAATCCTCACACTCCGAACGCTTTCGGAACTCTATCGAGAAGAAGCAAATCGATACAACAATCAACACACGGGGAACACCACAACATATGCAAGACATGATGTGCAAACAAATATGATGCATGTCCGGTTTAATTATGCAAGGCATGTCAAATCACATCAAACAGCCACTACACATTAAGTGAAGCTCAATATGCAACGAGTTGCATATTGACGAAACTCCACGTTCGAGTTATTTAGTTCACTCTCGTTAGGTACTCATCAATATTAAATGTTTTTATACATGGCAAGAGGTGAAGCATGAACAACTATATCAACTATAAATGGGGCCGGAAGTAATTTATAGCATTTCCGAAACATCCCTGTAAGCATAATATGAATTTGGTCCAGATCTGTACTAACCATACTTTACAGTTGTTAAACAGCAAAATAAATGTCACCATGTGATTCTACACGTTATTCTAGTTGATTTACATATATGGAACATCTCAAACGGAGCTATGGCCTAAAAGATATGAGTAACACAAGATGCATATGTCAAGAATGCAAATGCATGGAAAAATACACTCACAAACATTTCAAATCATGAAAGCATCAAGATATTATGATACTGCATGAAATTCTAATCAAGTTTCATATATGGCATGCCAAAAATGGAGCTACGGTTCAACCACGACAACCAACACAAGTTTTATACTAAATCTGTCCAAAACAGCAACATAGCATTTTGCACATGAAAACAACAAGTTAAACTATTCTAAAATGCACAATCTAAGCATGGGGAAGTAGCATACAACACACACTTAATTTCATCTTCACATATTATATTCAAAACATGCATGGATCACATGGTAGGAAGCTCACAAGGTGGCTACTTGAAAACAGTTTCAGACTTAGTGAAATAGCAGTTTTCGATAGTGCAGTTTTTATCATGAAGGCATATTGACAGCAGTGAAACTATAGGGTACAGGGCATATTATGGCATAAAACTTAAAAGCATACTAAAGGACATTATCAACTACAAATAACTCCATTACACCTACCACAAAAGGGTTCTAGATCACTAGCAAAACACATGGCAAGACAGCAACAAAATATTACAGATTCCAGACTTAGAAATATTTTGGACCCTCAAAACAGCACAATTTTATAGCATGTTGTCAACAAGAAAATAACACCTATGCATGCATTTCTATGGAAAGCAAAATGTCCAGGGGCTAGGACACATATCAAAGGGCATATCTCATGTTCAAAATTATATCATATCATGCATGTATTAAATCACACGAAAATAACAAAAGGGCATCACAACAAAATGACATGCACCAAAAATGCTCAAATGACAAAACTACATGCACAGATAAATTCCATGGATTTTTCTACCCCGAAAACATATATAAAATGCATAGGTTCAAGTAG
Source organism: Hordeum marinum (assembly GCA_022496015.1). NCBI lineage: Eukaryota > Viridiplantae > Streptophyta > Magnoliopsida > Poales > Poaceae > Hordeum > Hordeum marinum. The sequence goes on from CM039674.1 coordinate 285,194,731, forward strand.
GAAAATATTTCACAATTAATTATGCAAGTTTGTGGAATAACCCCGTTAGCAATTATAAATGCAAGTTAAATGCAATCATTACAATGAACAGGTTTGTCATGCATGAAAATGCAAAGCCGATAACATGAACCTTTTTTTAATATATGATTGGATTAATTCCTGATGCACGTTAAATAAATATGTCAATGCAATATAATGTTATTTATGCAAAATGATGCAACACTGCAAGCTTCAATATATATCATGGATGAAAATGACATATACACAATCGATGCATTTATTTTTGCAATCTTCATATTTAAAAAAATTATAACGACAAGCGGTTAATTAAATATTAACGTTTTAAAATCGTGCAATGGGGCCTACACACGACAAATAATAAAAACGCACGGGGAGGACGGCTGGGCTCACCAGGCCTCATGGGCCGATTGGTGGGGCTGCTGAGCTGGGCCGGAGGGGAGGCGGACTGGGCCGGCTCACCTGGCGTTGGCGACGGTCAATGGGGCGAGCGGAGGCTCGTCCTCCTCCCTCGCTCGATCCAGAGCAGAGGCAGGCCGGCGGTGCTGGCCTGCTCCGGCGACGGACGGCGGCCTAGAGGCGAAGACGGGGCGGGGCGAGGTCGGATCCTCACCGGGGAGCTCCGAATCCGTCCATTCTCGGCGGCAGCGAGGGCCGAGGCGGTCGGCGGCGAGGTCCTGCACGGGGGAGAGAGGAACTCGGGGTGAGCTCGGGCAGGGGAGAGGGAGGAGAGAAACGGAGAAAGGGGAGGAAGGAGAGGAGGTCCGGCGGCGGTGGCGGCCCTAGCTCCTGCGGGAGAAGCTGGGGCGCGGAGGCGCGGCTGTGGGTGGAGCTCGAGCACGAGCGCTCGGGCGTCCGCGGGCGGCGGCGTGACCTGGGCCGGGGCGGGCCCAGATGGGCTTCGACGGGCCTGGTGGCTGGGAGGAGGCTGGTGGGTGGTTTGGCATGGGATTCAAGGAGGGATTAGGGTTAGCTGCCAAATTAGGAAGGGAAGGGGATTATATAGGGAAGGAGGGCTAGGTTAGAGGGTTTCACACCGTTTTTGGACCCTCCGATCATGATCGGGCGGTCCGTAAGCGGAGGGGCTAGCAAGCGGGCACGTGGGTTGTATAGATCGGCTATGGGGAGATGAGAGGGAAGGATTGCGGCCCGTGACACGAGGGTTTTTAAAACACCGAAACGTCCGATGAATAACCGATGACCGCACTGCTATGGTTGACTGACGGGTATCGAACGAACTCGGAATGCGACGAAATTTGGCAGGCGGTCTACCTACACTATAGTAAGACCGCATGCCAACTTTCAACCCAATCCGGGAATAATGTAAAGGCACTTTTAAAAACAATATTCTTACAATGCCGCAGGCGCGTGCGTGTGTGGTTGGTCTCGAAGTGGGCAACGTCAAGAACGAAGAGAACTGGCAACTACGAACGGATGCAAGTTTGAAAACTCATGTTGACAAAATGTCGATGCTATGCAGATGATGTGAATGATGCAATGATGAATGCGACAACCAAATGAAACACATGACGAGAATGGAAAGAAAGGGGAATCTTCTAGAGCATCGGTCCCAGGCTATTACATACCATGTGTGTATCAAACGTCGCAACGTAACTGGGTGACTATAAATGTGCTCTACAGGTATCTCTGAGGGTGTGTGTTGAGTGGGTATGGATCAAGACTGGGATTTGTTACTCCGTGTGATGGATATGTATCTCAGGGCCCACTCGGTAATACAACATCACAAAAAACCTTGCAAGCTTTGTGACTTAAGTGTTAGCCACGGGATTTTGTATTACGGAAGGAGTAAAGATACTTTCCACTAACGAGATTGAACTAGGTATAGAGATACCGACGATCGAATCTCGGGCAAGTAACATACTGATGAACAAAGGGAACAACATACGGGATTAATCGAATCCTTGACATAGAGGTTAAACCAATAAAGATATTCGTAGAATATATAGGAACCAATGTGGGCATCCAGGTCCCGCTATTGGTTATTGACCGTAGAGGTGTCTCGGTCATGTCTACATAGTTCCCGAACCCGCAGGGTCTGCACACTTAAGGTTCGGTGACGTTTTGGTAGTATAGAGCTATGTATGGTGGTGACCGAAGGTTTTTTGGATTCCCGGATGAGATCTCAGACGTCATGAGGAGCTCCGGAATGGTCCGGAGGTAAAGATTGATATATAGGAAGTCCTTCTTTGGTCACCGGAAAAGTTTCAGGCTCATCGGTAATGTATCGGGAGTGCTCGGAGGGTACCGGGGGACCATCGGGAGCGGTGTCTTGACCCAAAGGGCTTCATGGATTGTGGGAGGAGCCAGACCAGCCCCTGGTGGGCTAGCTGAAGCCCCCTTAAGGGCCCATGCAGCTGAGGAGGAGGGAAAAGGCTATAGCCCAAAAGGGGGAAGAGTTTCCAAGTGGGGGAGGAGTCCTACTAGGAGTAGGATTGGAGTCCAACTCCCTCTCCTCCCCACTTCGGACGCAAGGGGCTGCCCTGGGGTGCAAGCCTCCCTCCCCTCCCTCCTATACATACTAGAGGTTTAGAGGTGAGGGCTAACCCTAATTGCCATGTGCTCCCTCTACTTCATCTAGATCGTTTTTCTCCTATAGTCTAGTTCGGCGGTGTTTAGGCGAAGCCATGTCGAAATAGTTCCACCACCATCGCCGTCATGCCGTCGCGCTGCCGGAGAACTCATATACCTCTCCGCTCCCTCTTGCTGGATCAACAAGGTGGAGATCATCATCGATCTGTATGTGTGTGGAACGCGGAGGTGTCGTCCGTTCGGCGCTAGATCGGGGCGGATCGTGATTGGATCGTGGGACGCTCGGCGATTTGGATCGCGAAGATGTATGACTACATCAACTGCGTTTCTTAACGCTTCCCACTTAGCGATCTACAAGGGTATGTAGATCCACTCTCCCTCTCGTAGATGCTCATCACCATGGATAGATCTTGCGTGTGCGTAGGAAATTTTTTGTTTCCCATGCAATGTTCTCCAACATTATAAGCCTTCCTAGCTCCACATACATCTATGTCGTGTGTTCAACACTACCTGGCAATCGCTTTGTCCAAGCTTTCAGAGTTTTGACTACAATGGTTGCTGATTACCTCCTGCTGCTGGGTAAGAACTGGTAAGAATTCGAGGTTTGCTTGAAGGATTTGTGACACACCACCATCACCGCCGCCGCCACTTCCTAGTAGTATGTAGGTTCATATTATTGTGTATTCCTATTGCTGTTAACCATGCTGGGATCACAAGCTGATGAGATCGATTGGGAGGGTATGACCAACAAGGAGCTCCATGATAAATTTTAGCAAATGATGGCTGACCAGGTACAAGACTTCGTGACCAGCCTTGGAGAGGCCATGGACTAGCTAGATGGTTTGGAGAAGTCATTCGAACAAAGATGGATGCCAAGTTCAATGAGGTCTTGCCCGTCTACCACCACCAGCTGCAGCTACCGTCCCTCTCCAACAACAAAAACAACACCCAAAATTCGTGGGATGAGCGCAACATGTGCTTATCGACCGAGGCCATAATTCTGGTGTCATTGCTACTGTTGTGGTTTTTGTGGCTACTGCTCCTACTTTCATTGAGCAGAATGCGGATTATGATGGTGATTACGATGCTAAGGGGGAGGTTTCTCCAAATCAGCACTGGGGGCAACCACCACCACAAGCATCGGGGCATCCACATGGATACATCGCAATGGTAGGCCTACACCCCCCCCTCGGGTACAGGATCATGACCATCTCCCTAAACTTAAATTTAATATTCCTACTTTTGATGGTAGATATGTTCCTGATATATATCTTACTTGGGATTTAGAAATAGAGCAACATTTTACATGCTTACAATTTCCTAAGAATGGACGTGTTGCTGGTGTTGTTTGTGCATTCACTAGTTTTTTTTGTGTTTGGTGGTCTGAACATTGTAGAATACATCATGCTAATATTCCAACTACTTGAGCTACTTTGAACACTGTTATGCATACTCGTTGGGTTCCACCATATTATCAACGTGAATTACTTAAAAATTGCAACATTTAAGGCAAGGAAAAAATTCTATAGAAGAATATTATCAGGAATTACAAAATGGCATGATTAGATGTGGTATTGTTGAGGAAAACGAAGTTAAAATGCTTGCACGTTTATGAGTGGATTAAATAGAGATATTCTGACTATTTTAGGAAAATAATTCAGAACTAGTACAAAATTTGTAAGAAATTTGAAAAATGTGTTGGGAGTTCAAAAAATTTCAAAAATGGTACCCTGTCGGCCAGTAGCAGGCCAAACAGGGACCTGTCGGCCACCACCAGGCCGACCAGTGGCCAGTCGGCCACCTGTAGGCTGAATAGCCCCTGTCGGCCAATCAGAGGCTAGGGGAGAGGCCTATCGGCCAAGGGTAGGCCGAAAGGCACCTGGATAAGGCTCGGCCCTCTTTTCTTCCTCCTCTGACAACTCATTTCACCCCCCCCCCCCGTCTACTAGCCTTCCCCTCTTCCCCTCTCACTCCAGTTGCTCTCCGGTGGTTCCACCGCCTCGCCGATCTCCTCGCTGGACCAAGCATTTTGTTATCCTACCCGCGTAAACAATAGATCAGGGCGTTCTCCACCGGCCTACGGTATATTTTTTTGCTTCCAACTAAATCGAATGAGAACTGTTAAGTCAGTAGTGGATTTAGTTCATATTTGTCACTGTCCGCTTGCAGGTAATGGCTTGCCCATTTTGCCGAGCTCCAGGTGGCCCTTGTGCTGCCATTGATTCCGGTGCGTCTGTATTTACTGCGGTGTTGGATCGTCGATGTGCAAGACGTGTTGTAAGATTCTATGTCTTGATTATCTAATTTTGGCATATTCGGATGCCTTTGTTTATAAGTTTATGATCATTGCTTCCATTCTTGTTTGTAGTATGTTTTGTGCAGTGTTAGATCACATCTTGCTCGGTACATTGACGAGTGCAGAGCTTTAGCTATTCGGAGAGGTGACACAGATTTTGATGTTGCTCTGCACAACACTGAGGGTAACGTATACCATGTTATATTTACACATGGTAGGATGAGCAGTAAATTCCATGGTCCTTCGTGGGAGGAACTCGTGAATGATTATGGTCTCCGCCACAGTGACATGATAAATTTTATGCTTGAGCACTATGGAACTTATATTAGTGTCGAATTTCATCGGGATGGTGTTATGTTGTTTCTTTTACCCCATGTTGGTAAGATATTTGTTTGACTGATTTTCAGATTTGTTTGAGCTTACACTTTTTTGCAGTTCATCTCAGTTAGTGAAATCATTTTTTCGTAGCTCTTGAGGATCTAAGTGAAACTCAGAGGGAACTTGTTGACAACTGTTTTTATAGTCGTGGTGTCACTCTAAATTATCATCAAATGTATGTAATGTCGCGGCAGCTCTTTGATGACAACTACATATTGTGTACTCCTTTTGTTCATAGGATGGATCGCATGAACGTTATTTCCCAACATATGGTAAGCTTTGGTTTCCGGTTTTTATTATTTGTTTGTTCTTTGCTGGTTCATAAGATGGATCATATAACTTGCTTGTTTTTGTCAGGTTATTCCTACCATGGTTGTGAGGAGTTTGATGGAATTTGTGGCTATTCCTAGGACTGGTTCTTTACTTCTAGAAATTACTTTGGATTCAGAAGATGATGATATATTTGTGAGCATTCCTTGTTCGTATTGTTAATAATTAAAATACCTCTCTTCGTGCCCAAACAGATCCCATAGTAGGCAAGTCACCGATAGAAGGCACGTAATGTCCAGCCATGTCCTCATTACCAAAAGGTTTGTCAACGCTCACGTAGGGTCGACCAATAGGGAATCTCTCATAAGACCAAAGCTGCAACAGAAGTGGACATCCGAGAAGACCAGATTTCATAGACCTCAACTGGCAAGCTTTGCAGAGGCCTCTATACGTAGCTGCTAACACGGCAGAACCAAAACTCCTTGGCACAATGTTCTCAGGGGAACGTGCCTCGGCTATCTCTCGTGCAATGCCGATCAGTCGTGCATCTACAATGGTCACGTGGTTCTCTGTGAACATAGTCTTGCCAAACAACCACATAATATATGCCTCTAGGGACCGGTCAATCTGTGCCTCTGACAACTGATAAGTGGGATATCCTAAGGCAACAATCTGAAACTGGCTCAACCACCTGAAAAGAGGCCCATGCCAATCGTTGTCTAGCTCCGTGGTAGTTGGCACCGCAGCCACAAAACGGGCATGCATAGATGCTAGCCAACTAGTTTCTACCTCTAAAGGTCCTATGGCAGCACCGGCCAGAGGTAATCCCAACAAGTAAGACACGTCTTGTAAAGTAGGAGCCATCTCTCCCCAGGGAAAGTGGAACGTATGTGTCTCTAGTCTCCATCTATCTACTAAGTAGCTAAGGAGTGACCTGTCGTAAGAGAAGCGTGATACTGGCCTCTTGTGCAGCTCCATTGGTTCGCCCGTGTCATCCAAGTCTGGGTGATCAACCCACTCCTCCAATGTACCCTCAACCAGTCATGCAAAGGGTAGAAGTCCAGCCCAATGCAGCCTACAAAATGAACAGAATGTAACTTACAATTAGCTTCTATCAAAACGATGTCGAACGTACTGAGTGATTATACCGACACATACCTATCCACCCATGCAGGGTGTATCATCTAGTTAGACTTTGGGGTGCGAGTGATCAACACGTCTAAGTTCGTGCCTGATTCCGTAGGTGCGCCTCGGTGCCCTCTATCAATATTACCATTAAGCATCGGATACGAAGCCATATCTGCAATGAGAACATAGTACAAACATATTACAAAATAAAACATAGATGTTTGCATACTAAAAATAAAAACTTAGTATCCGAAAGGCATTAAAACATAGTCTCACATATTACAAATAAAAACAAAGTGCACACATATTACAAATAAAACCATCGTCCGACATATTACAAATTAAAAACATAGTCCCATAAATTACAAATAAAAACATAGTCCCACAGATTATGTAGCTTCTGAGTTATTCATTCCTCGTTCGCCCCTTCGGCCTTGATCCCAGTCTTGATCCATGCCAACCCAACAGACACCCTCGAAGATACCTGTAGAGCACCTTTGTAGTCACCCAGTTACATTGCGACATTTGATACACAAAAGCTACTCCTCCGGTGTTAGTGAGTTGCATGATCTCATGGTCATAGGAGCAAATACTTGACATGTAGAAAACAATAGCAATAAACTGACACGATCATATGCTACGTTTGTAGTTTGGGTCTTGTCCATCACATCATTCTCCTAATGACGTGATCCCGTTATCAAATGACATCTCCTGTCCATGACTAGGAAACCATAGCCATCTTTGATCAACATGCTAGTCTATTAGAGGCATACTAGGGACATGGTGTTGTCTATGTATCCACACATGTATCTGAGTTTCCGGTCAATACAATTATAGCATGGATAATAAACGATTATCATGAAAAAAGGAAATACGATAATAACCAATTTATTATTGCCTCTAGGGCATATTTCCAATATAGTCTCCCACTTGCACTAGAGTCAATAATCTAGTTCACATCACCATGTGATTTGCATTGTTATGAATCTAACACCCAATGAGTTCTGGGGCTCGATCATGCTTTGCATGTGAGAGGGTTCTTTTAGTCAACGGGTCTGTGACATTCAGATCTATGTGTACTTTGCAAATCTCTATGTCATATTGTAAATAATGCTACCACACTCCACTTGGAACTATTCCAAATGGCTTCCCCACTATACGTATCCGGATTGCTACTAAGAGCCATACGGATCAATGTTAAAGCTTGCATCGATGTAACTCTTTACGACGAACTCTTCATCACCTCCATAATCGAGAAACATTTCCTTAGTCCTTTAGTTACTAATGATAATCTTGACTGTTGTCCAGTGATCCACTCCTGGATCACTCTTGTACCCCTTGACAGACTCATGGCAAGGCACACATAGGTGTGATACATAGCATGGCATATTATATAGAGCCTATGGCTAAGACATAGGGGAAGACGTTCATCCTTTCTCTTTCTTCTGCCATGGTCGAGCTTTGAGTCTCACTCAACTTCACACCTTACAAATCAGGCAAGAACTCTTTCTTTAACTAATCTGTTTTGAACTCTTTCAATATCTTGTCAAGGTATGTACTCATTGAAAGTCTTATCAGACGTCTTGATCTATCTCTATAGATCTCGATGCCCAACAATTAAGTAGCTTTATCCAGGTCTTCCTTTGAAAAACTATTTTCAATCAACCTGAAATTCTACATCATTTCCGATCAACAATATGTCATCCACATATGCTTATCAGAAACTCTATAGTGCTCCCACTCACTTTATTGTAAATACAAGTTTCTCATTAACTTTGTATAGACTCAAAAAACATTGATCACCTCATCAAAGCATATATTCCAACTCCGAGAAGCTTGCTTCAGTCCATAGAAGGATCACTGAAGATTGCACACCTTTTAGCATCCTTAGGACTGACAAAACCTTCTGGTTGTATCTCATACAACCTTTCCTCAAGGAAGAAAACGATGTTTTGACATCCATCTGCCATATTTCATAATTGAAAAACGCAGCAACTGCTAACATAATTCCAACAGACTTTAGCATCGCTACGAGTGAGAAAGTCTCATTGTAGTCAACTCCTTGAACTTGGCGGAAACTTCTTTGCGACAAGTCGAGCTTTATAAATGGTGACATTCACCATCAGCGTCTGACTTCATATTAAAGGTCCATTTGTACTTAATGACCTGCCGTCCAATGAGCAAGTCTACCAACAGCCTATACTTGGTTTTCATACATGGATCCTTTCTCATATTTCATGGCCTCTAACCATTTGTCGGAATTCGGGCCCATCATCGCTTCTCCATAGCTTGCGGGTTCATCGTTTTCCAACAACATGACCTCCAAGACAGGGTTGTCGTACCACTCAGGAGCAGTACGCGTCCTTGTCGACCTACGAGGTTTAATAGCAACTTGATCCGAAGCTTCATGATCATCATCATTAACTTCCTATTCAACTGACGTAGGCTCCACAGAAACATCTTTTTGCTCTGCGCTACTCTCTGGTTGAACAAAGGTTCAACAACCTCATCAAGTTATATATTCCTCTCACTCAATTCTTTAGAGAGAAACTCTTTCTCGGGAAAGGACCCAGTTTTAGCAACAAACACTTTGTACTCGGATCTGAGATAGAAGGTATACCCAACTATTCTTAGGGTATTCTATGAAGATGCATTTTTTCGCTTTGGGTTCGAGCTTATCAGGCATAAGTGTCGCATTCCCAAACTCTAAGAAATGACAGCTTAGGTTTCTGCCGAACCATATGGTGTCATCTCAACGGATTTAGATGGTGCCTATTTAAAGTGAATGTAGTTGTCTCTAATGCATAACCCCAAAACGATAGTGGCAAAACGATAAGAGACATCATAGTATGCACCATATCCAATAGAGCACGACTATGACGTTCGAACACACCATCACACTATGGTGTTCTAGGTGGCGTGAGTTGTGAAACAACTTTCACATTGTCTAAATTTGTATGCCAAACTCGTAACTCGGATATTCACCTCCACGATCATATCACAGACATTTTTATCTTCTTGTCATGATGATCTTAAACTTCACTCTGAAATTGCTTGAACTTTTCAAACGATTCAGACTTGTGTTTCATTAAGTAAATATACATTATATCCACTCAAATCATCAGTGAAGGTAAGAAACTAACGATATCCACCGCACGCTACAAGACTCATTGGATTGCATACATTAACATATATCATTTCCAATAAATCACTTGCCCGCTCCATCAAACCGGAAAACGGGGTCCTTAGTCATCTTGCCCAAGAGGCATGGTTCACATCTCTCAACCGATTCGAAATTGAATGAGCCCAACGATCCATCAGCATGGAGTTTCTTAATGCGATTTATACCAATATGACATTTAGCGCCAGTGCCACAAGTATGTGGTACTATCATTATTAACTTTGTATCTTTTGTCATCAATGTTATGAACATGTGTATTACTACAATCAAGATTCAACAAACCATTCTCACTGGGTGCATGACCATTGAAGGTATTATTCAGGTAAATAGAATAACTATTATTCTCTAACATAAATGAATAACCGTGTTGCAATAAACACGATCTAATCATGTTCATGCTTAACGCAAACACCAAATAACATTTATTTCGGTTTGTCACTAATCCTGAAGGTAGAGAGAGCATGCGATGTTGATCACATCAACCTTGGAAACATTTCCAACACACATAGTCACCTCACGCATAGCTAGTCTCTGTTTATTCCGTAGCTTTTACTTCAAGTTACTAACATTTAGCAACCGAACCGGTATCCAATACCCAGGTGCTACTAGGACTAGTATCAAGGTACACGTCAATAACACGTATATCAAATATACTTCTGTCGACGTTGCCAGCCTTCTTATCTTACCAACTATCTAGGGTTATTCCGCTTCAGTGACCGCTCTCCTCATAATAGAAGCACTTAGTCTCGGGTTTGGGTTCAACCTTGGGTTGCTTCACTGGAGCAGCAACTGACTTGCCATCCATGAAGTTTCCCTCCTTGCCCTTGCCCTTCTTGAAACTAGTGGTTCTACTAACCATCAACACTTGATGCTCCTTCTTGATTTTTACCTTCGTGGTGTCAAACATCGCGAACAGCTCGGGGATCATCATTTCTATCCCTGGCATAATTATAGTTCATCATGAAGTTCTAGTAGCTTAGTGACAGTGACTTGGAGAACTATATCAATCATTGTCTTATCTAGAAGATCAACTCCCACTCGATTCAAGCGATTGTAGCACCTAGACAATCTGAGCACATGCTCGATGATTGAGCTATTCTCCTTCATCTTGCAGGAAAAGAATCTTGTTGGAGATCTCAAGTCTCACAACACGGGCACGAGCCTGAGATCCAAATTTTAGCTCTTAGAACATCTCATCTGTTCCGTGACATTCAAAACGTTCTGGAGCATCAATTCTAAGCCGTAATGCATGACTCACTAAACTATCAAGTAGTCATCAGAACGTGCGTGTCATACGTTCACAACATCTACATACGACGCTAGAGGGGGTGGCGCACCGAGCGGAGCATTAAGGACATAAGCCTTCCGTGCAGCAATGAGGACAATCCTCAGATCCCGGACCCAGTACTCAATATTGCTACCATCATCTTTCAACTCTACTTCTTTAGGAACATATAAAAATTCAAGGGAGCTACAGTGTGAGCTAGTAATATACAACATAATTTGCAAATACACTACTAACTATGTTCATGATAATGAGTTCAATTAATCATATTACTTAAGAAATCCCACTCAAATTGACATCCCTCCAGTCATTCGAGTGATACATGATCCAAATTCACCAACTCAAGTCCGATCATCACGTGAGTTGAGGTGGTTTCAATGGTGAACATCATCATGTTGATCATATCTACTATATGACTCATGTTCGACCTTTCGGTCTCTTGTGTTCCGAGGCCATGTCTGTACATGCTAGGCTCATCAAGTTTAACCCGGGTGTTCTGCGTGTGCAACACTGGCTTACATCCGTTGTATGCGAACGTAGAGTCTATCACACCCGATCATCACGTGGTGTCTCGACACAACGAACTTTCGCAATGGTGCACACTCTGGGAGAACACGGCTCATCCCGAAATTTAAGTGAGGGATCACCTTATAATGCTATCGTCGTCCTAAGCAAAACAAGGTGCATAAAAGGATTAACATCACATGCAATTCATAAGTGACATGATATGGCCATGAGCTTGTGCTTTTGACCTCCATCTTGAAAGCACCGGCATGATCTCCATCGTCACTGGCATAACACCATGATCTCCATCATTGTCTCGCCATCGGGGTTGTCACGCCCACCATGCTCAGACTACTATTGCTACCGTTTAGTGATAAAGTAAAGCATTACATAGCGCTTAATGATTGACACGCAAGTCATACAATAATTAAAGACAACCCTATGGCTCCTGCCGGTTGCCGTACTCATTGATATGCAAGTCGTGATATTCTATACAAACATGATCATCTCATACATCACATGTATCACATCATGAAATTGGCCATATCACATCACAACATACCCTACAAAAACAAGTTAGACGTCCTCTAATTGTTGTTGCATGTTTTACGTGGCTGCTATGGGTATCTAGCAAGAACGGTTCTCACCTACGCAAAAACCACAACGGTGATATGAAGATTGCTTTTCAACCTTCTACAAGGACCGCCTCAATCAAATCAAATCCACCTAAAGTGAGAGAGACAGACACCCGCCAGCCATCTTTATGCGATGAAGTCACATGTCAGTTGATGGAACACGGTCTCTCGTAAGCATACGAGTAAAGTCGGTCCGAGCCGCTTCATCCCACAATAATGCTGAACCAAGAGAAGACTAAGGAAGGAAGCAATCTGAATATCAACGCCCACAAATGTAACAGCCCGGGACCGACGCTCCAGAAGATTGCCCTTTATTTCCGTTCTCGTATGTGTTTCGTTTGGTTGTTGCATTCATCATCGCATCATTTGCATCATCTACATAGCATCGTCTCTCATTTTCGAAAACTTGCATCCGTTCGTAGTCGCTGGTCCTCTTCGTTGCCCGTTTCGAGACCGACCACACACGCACGCGCCCGTGACATCATTTTAAAATGTTTTAGAAGGTGCGCTAAAAATATTCTTGGATTGGGTCAAAACTTGGCGTACGGTCTTGTTATATTGTAGGTAGACCGCCCGTCGAATTTCGTCGTGTTTCGAGTTCGTTTGATATCCCGTCGGTCATCCGTAGCAGTGCGGTCATCGGTTTATTCGTCGAACGTTTTTTGGTGTTTTAAAACCCTCGTGTCACGGGCCACCAAACTTCCCTCTCATCTCTCCCTAGCCTCTCTACACAGACACAGTAGCCCCCCTCTGCTTCCAAACCGTCCGATCGAGATCGTACGGTCCGAAAACGGACAGAGACCGTCATCCCTAGCCCCTAAGCTATAAATAGACCCCTCCCCTTCCTAATTGGGTAGCTAACCCTAATTCCCTCGAATCCCATGCCAAACCCCTCCTTCTCCCTCCTCCAGCCGCCAGGCACGCCGAGCCCATCTGGGCCCGCCCGAGCCCATCTGGGCCCGTCCCCGAGCTCTTGCCTGTGCCTCCCATGGCGCCGAGACCTCCCACAGCCTGACCATGCCAGCCCCATGCCAGGGCCGCTGCCGGCCCCTCGCTGGAGGAGCTCGCCGGAGCCCCGAGGCCGCCGGAGCCCCGAGGCCGCCGTCGCCTCACCGAAACCTGCAGCGCCGCCGGACCCTTTCCCTCTCCTCCTTTCCTCTCCTTTCTCTTCTCTCCTTCCTCTAAGCTCTCTCTCTCCCTCCCTCTCGCAGGTACGCCGGCCGCAGCTCACCGTCGCCGGGAACGGGGCTGCCCTCGCCGGATTCAGCCTTCCCCTCGCCGGATCCCGTCCTCCCCCATCACCGGAGTGCCCAGCCCCGCCGCCATGGATGCCCTCATGCGGGAGGACGAGGGCGCCGATCCGGCGCCCGCTCGCCCGCGTTGACCAAGCCGGCCCACAGCGCAAGGCCTGGCCCAGTGCCCTCCAGCCAGGCCCAACTGCCTTCCCTGCCCTGCCGAATGGGCTTGGCCCATGGTGAGCCCAGCCAGACCCCTCCCGTGCGTTTTTATTATTATTTTTCGAGTAGGCCCAAGGCACGATTTTAAAACGTCTATAAATATTTAACCGTACGTCGTATAAAAATATTTTATACATGAAAAGTGCTTAGAAAAATGTGTAAATTAATAATATCCCATTTTCTTCCATGCTTAAAATATTTAACATGCCATGTTCTGTTATTTTGCATAATTGCCACATTTCGCATTTGCACATATATGTTTAACCGTGCCCCGAATTAATCGAACCCTTTATGTAAAATGTGTAGAATTGTGTGGAGTTTCATAATATCGCATTTTCATGCATGATAAAATGTTGGCATGGAAATTGCATTTATTTTGCATAAAATGACTTGCTAATAAATTATGCCATAACTTGCATAATTAATTGTGATTATTTTTTTCACATGAACCTATGCATATTATATATGTTCTCGGGGTAGAATAACCCATAGAATTTATCTATGCATTTAGTTCTGTCATGTGAGCATTTTTATTGCATGTCATTTTGCTATGATACCCTTTTGTTATTTTCGTGTGATTTAATACATGCAAGATTTGAAATAATTTTGAACATGAGATATGCCCTTTGATATGTGTCCTAGCCCCTGGACATTTTGCTTGCCATAGAAATGAATATATAGGTGTTGTTTTCTAGTTGTCAACATGCTATAAAAATTCTGCTGTTTTGAGATGCTAAAATATTTCTAAGTCTGTAATCTGTAATATTTTGTTGCTATCTTCCCATGTGTTTTGCTAGTGATCTAGAACTCCTTTGGGGTTGGTGTAATGGAGTTATTTGTAGTTGATAATGTCCTTTAGTATGCTGTTAAGTTTCATGTCATAATATGCCATGTAGCATATAGTTTCACTGCTGTCAATATGCCTTCGTCATAAAAGCTGCACTATCAAAAACTGCTATTTTCACTAAGTCTGAAACTGTTTTCTAGTAGCTACCTTGTGAGCTTCCTACCATGTGATCCATGCATGTTTTGAATATGATATATGAAGATCAAAGGAAGTGTGTGTTATATGCTACTTCCCCATGCTGAGTTTGTGCATTTTAGAATAGTGTAACTTGCTGTTTTCATGTGTGCAAAATGCCATGTTGTTTTGGCAGATTTCTTATAAAACTTGTTTTGGTGTTTGTGGTTGAACCGTAGCTCCGTTTTGGACATGCCATGCATGAAACTTGCTTAGAATCTCATATAGTTTCATAATAACTTGCTGCATTCATGATTTGAAATGTTTGTGATTGTATTCTCCATGCATTTGCATTCATGACATGTGCATCTTGTGTTGTTCATATCTTTTAGACCGTAGCTCCGTTTGAGATGTTCTATATATGTAAATCGACTAGAATGACATGTAGAATTGCATGGTATACTTTATTCTGTTTTTAAAAAAATATAAAATATGATTAGTTCAGATCTGGACCAATTTCGAAATTAACATATGAGGTCGTTCCGGAAATACTATAAGTTGTTTCCGGCCTCATTTAAGATGCCTAGATAGATAGTTTATGTATGCTTCAGCTCTTGCCATGCCTAACTACATTTAACATTGATGAGTACCTAACGATAATAAATTAAAAAATTCGAACGTGGAGTTTCGTCAATATGCAACTCGTTGGATATTGAGCTTCACTTCAATGTGTAGTAGTTGTTTGATGTGAATTGTCATGCCTTGCATATTTAAACAGGCATGCATCATATTTGTTTGCGCATCATGTCATGCATATGTTGTGGTGTATCTTGTGTTGATTGTTTGTTTCGGATTGCTTCTTCTCGATAGAGTTCCGAAAGCGTTCGGAGTGTGAGGATTCGTTCGACTACGTTGGTCGTCTTCTTCATGGACTCGTTCTTCTTCCGAGTGGGATCTCAGGCAAGATGACACATTTCCATGGATACCATTACTATCATTGCCATGCTAGATGTCTCGTTTTCTATCGCTATGTCACGCTACCTACCACTTGTTTGTCAAGTCTCCCAACATTTCCATGAAAAGCCTCTAACCCCTCCACATCCCAGCAAACCTTTGTTTGGCTATGTTACCGCTTGCTTAGCCCTTCTTATAGCGTTTCTAGTTGCAGGTGCAATTGCTTCCATGTGTCAACATGGACATTCTTTTGTTATCACAATATTATTGCTATTTAATTTAATGCACATATACACTTGGTAAAGGGTGTACGGCTTGGCCTTTTGCTCGGTGTTTTGTTCCACTCTTGCCGCCCTAGTTACTTGTGAACCGGTGTTATGTTCCATAATTGAGCGCTCCTAACATGCTTGGGGTTGTTATGGGGACCCCCTTGATTTTCGTTTTGGGATAAAACATGTCTCGCAAGGCCCAACATTGGTACTACATTTGCCTAATAACTAATAAAATTGCATAGGGACCCGCGGGCACCCGCGGATAATTAATCAACCCCCGGGCCAGTGCTCCTCATGAGTGTTGGTCCAAACTAGAGCACTGTGCGGGCCCAACCCGGGGCAACTCGGGAGATTTCTATCAGGCCACCGTACACTAGCTTATCCGCCGTGTCCTGAGAACGAGTTACGCGGCTCCTATCAGGATCGTCGACACGTCAGGAGGCCTTACTGGATTTTTTTTACCTTTCTCGAACGTCTTGAGTGAGGAACTCTGATCTTCTTCGGGCTATCTCGAGGTGTCGTATTTCCTTTGGAATTGCCTAGGATGATCATGAGATCCGTGGTTGAGGTTATTCCCGCTGCGTGTGGTTAATTTGTGATGGATGAGTTGGAGCATCCCTGCAGGGTTAAATCTTTTCGAGAAGTCGTGCCCGCGGTTATGTGGCAAACTTGGATACTTTGTCTAACACCCGGTCATAGCAAATTTGAAGTAAACTCTGATAAAATACACCAACTGTGTGCGTAATTGTGACTGTCTCTTCTCGTGAGTCCTTATCCGAAAGAGAACATGGTGGGGTTATGATTGACGTAAGTAGGTGATCAGGATTAAATAGTGATCATTACTAGTTCACGTACGTTATGCATAGACCACCATACTTTACTTTCACTACTCGTAAGTTAGCCACTCAAACAAATTCTTAGTCGCTTGCTGCAGCCTCACCACTTAACCATACCTCACCTATTAAGCTTTAATAGTCTTGATACCCCTTGGAAATGAGATTGCTGAGTCCCTGTGGCTCACAGATTGCTACAACAACAGTTACAGGTACAGGTAATGCGATGAATTGACGTGAGCACGTTTCTTGATTTGATTTAGGAGTTCTTCTTCTTCTTCAGTCTAGGATGGATTCCAGGCGGCAGCCTGGGATGGCAAGGATGGATGTCATTTTATCGTTCGATTTCGTCCGTAGTTGGACCCTGCTCTTCTGTATGATGGTTGAGTATGTTATTATATTGATGTGACTCTGATGTAGCTTGTGGCGAGTGTAAGCCAATTCCATATACTCATCTCTTCAGTACATGTACTTGTAATGATATCCATTCTTGCAACACGACGAGATGCGCTTCTATCCCTATCGAGGCCCTCGTGCCGAAATAAGGATAGAACCGCATCTTGGGCGTGACAATAAACTCTTTGTGTTCTACTCAAGATCTCATCTACGCATAGACCGAGCTCACGATGCCACTATTGGGGAACATTGCATGGGAACAAAAAAATTCCTACGCTTCACCAATTTCAATATAGGAGATGAACATCTACGAGAGGGGAGAGTGAATCAACATACCCTTGTAGATCGCTAAGCGGGAAGCATTAAGAAACGTGGTTGATGTAGTCGAATGTTGTGACTGCCCAAGTGTTGCCCCTGCCTTTTATGGCCATGTAACCTATGTGGACCCATGTATCATGTGTTGTATGATATGAGTTTGCTCCTTTTCCATGTCATTGTCTCATGCATCATGCATCATGTCATTTCATCATCATGTCATGCATAATACAAATGTGGTGTGCTTCCATGTGACCTTGTTGTGATGTTGTGAGTGGTCTTGTGGATGAGTGTGCATGTGTGGGCATCAACTTCCTTCCTCTACCTTATTTTCAAATCTAAACCTAAGCTTTTATTTCCTTTTGTTTTTCCTTAACAGAATTAACTTGCTCTATAAATCTGTTAAAAATGTTCAAGTTGAACGAAATATTATTTTGAGTTTATGTTTCTTGCTCTCTGTGATGTTTGGGCTTTGGGCTCATGGGGTTTGATAACAAGAGAGGTTGTTATATTTAAAAATATTTAATTTCTTTGTACGAAAAAGCATCTCTTCATTTTGATTAAATAGGGCATATTTCCTATTGGGCAAAGGTATATTTGTTTTGCCAAAACCATTTTTATTTAATTATGTGGGATTTCTAAGTTAACTGTTATTTAAAAAGAAAACTTGTGTTTATTTATTTTCCTGTGAGAGACTAGCAGGGCTGGGCCTATTTGTTCCCCGTGGCCCAGCCAGACGCGTGCACGCCAGCCCATCCCAGCCAAGCGACGGCAACCTGCTCCGTTGCCTCCTTCCATCAGGTTCAGAGAGTAGAGAGAGTGTGCGTGCGCTGCCGTGATCTTCAGACGTCGAGGCACCGTCAATCCCTGGCCTTTTAGTCCCCTCGGCGTCTGTGCCACCCCCTAGGGTTCCCTTTCAATCGTCACGCCGCCGCCCTCCTCCTCTCCTCCTCCTTCGTCTCAGGTAGGGGTAGGTTCAGAGTACTTTTTGGAGAGGTTCAGAGTGGAGCTCGTCGCCGCGGGAGCTTCTCCGGCAAGCCCCCCGAGTGGGCGAGCGTAGGGGTCATCCCGCGCTGTTCGTCTGCTTCCCCGTCATCCTCTGCATCCGCTTGGGACGCCAAGGCCGCGCCCTCCTCCGTATCCTTCCCCTCCGGCCAAGCTCTCCCACCGCAACTTTGCCGCCGTGGTTCTTCCCCGAGCCTGATCATCGATGTTGAGCCCACTGTGAGGACCTGCAGCTCCTCCTCCCCCTCCTCTCTGCTTCCCTCTCCTCGTAGCACAGCATAGTGCTCGTCGCCGTGGTGCCTCGTTGTTACCGCCGTTCTGCCCAAGGTGTGGCCTTGAGGGCCGTCGCCTCCGTCCTCCTCGTCGCGAGACGAGAAGGGCAATGGATTCCCCGTACAACCCCGCTCCTCCTCTGCCTGTCCACGTTGCCAGTGAGGCCAGTAGTCGCCGAGGATCACCGCCGCCGTGCCGTTGTCGCTAGGGTGTTCAAATATTCAGTTTCGTCAGTTATTGAGTGGCTTTGTTAGTATTGGGGGTGCAGGAACCCTCCTTCAGTAAGATCCGTGAGCGTAGCGTAGTGCCATTCGACTTGGGTAACGACCGCGAGATCACGGGATCGAATCCCGGCTCCCCCCCCTTTGCTTTTTTTCTTGATTGGCCGTAGTGGTGTTGTGTGTGCGGATCCTAAGTGTGTGTGCCGGATCCCATGTGGAGGTGTGGCCTGTGTGCGGATCCCGTGCGGCCGTGTCTAGATCTGCTATGGTCGTGGTGGATGTGTGTGTGTGTGTGCTTGTGTGTGGTGTGTATGTGAGCGTAGGGGTCGCCCGCGCTATTCGTCTGCTTCCCCATCATCCTCTGCATCCGCGTGGGATGCCAAGGCCGCACCCCTGCTTCGTCTCCTTCCCCTCCGGCCAAGCTCTCCCGCTGCAACTTCACCGACGTGGTTCTTCCCCAAGCCCAATCGTCGACGTTGAGCTCGTTGTGAGGACCTACAGCTCCTCCTCCCCCTCCTCTCTACTTCCCTGTAACAGCCCGGGACCGACCCCTATCCTTCCTCTCTCTTCCTTCCTCTCTTCCCCTGTGCCTCACCCCGCTCTCTCTCCCTCCCGCAAGATCCTCCATGGCCGCCGCCCGATCTGCTCCGCCCCGCCTCCGGTTCTCGTTGCCGCCGCCGGGAATGGCTCCGGCCTCGCCGGATCTAGCCTTCCCCGGCCTCCCCCACACCGGAGCCCATCTCCCCGTGCCGCCCAAGCCGTAGTTGACCTTGTTGCACTGCCGCCCTGCCTCCCTGCATCGGGTAGGAGGTCAGGGATGAGCTGCTCGCCCGCTACCGTGCCCTCGCGTGGGCTCAGCCCAGCCAGCCGCTGCTCCAAGCCGGCCCACCGGGCCCAAGGTGAGCCCCCCCATGCTATCCTTCGCCCAATGCGTGCATAGTTATCCTGCGCTCAGTGATTCGGCCCCTGTGTTTTTTTCTGCGTTATAAATTTAGCAATTTAGTTGGTTTTTACAGATTTGCAGAAAAGACCCTAATGATCATGCATTTAATAACTTCACATCCGTGCATCGGATTAAAACAAATTATATATGAAACTTGACTAGAATTTTGTGTAGATTCGCAATTACCAAGTCTCACATATGTTTAAAGTGTTTAAATTTCTGTTTTCATGTAATTTGTGCAGATGCCTTGCTAAAATGATTTATTTCATAACTACTAAACCGTAGCTCCGATAAAAATGTTCGACATATGTAACTTGACTAGAAAAATGTGTAGAATCACATGATGACATTTTTTTGCTGTTTAAAAACTCTAAAATATGGTTAGTACAGATCAGGACCAAATTCATAATATGCATATGGGATTGTTTCAGAAATGATATATATTGCTTCCGGCCTCATTTAAAATGCCTAGACGATATAGTTGTTCATGCTTCACCTCTTGCCATGATAATCAACATTAACCACTTTCTCATAATATGGAGAGTTATTATTTTGCTATATGTATGTTTTCCCTCTCCATTTAAAATTGCTTAATTCCATCTTCGCCTTATGCCATGACCACCCATGCTAAAAACATTTAATATTGATGAGTACCTAACGAGAGTGAACTAAATAATTCGAACATGGATTTTCGTCAATATGCAAATCGTTGCATATTGAACTTCACTTAATATGTAGTGGTTGTTTGTTGTGCTTGCCATGCCATGCCCTGCGTTGCATATTAAACCATACATGCATCATATTTGTTTATGCATCGTGTCATGCATATGTTGTGGTGTATCTTGTGTTGATTGTTGTTTCCGGATTGCTTCTTCTCGATAGAGTTCCGAAAGCCTCCGAAGTGTGAGGATTCATTCGACTACATTGGCCCGTCTTCTTCATGGACTCGATCTTCTTCCGAGTGGGATCTCAGGCAAGATGACACATTTCCTTGGATACCACTACTATCATTGCCATGCTAGTTGTCCCGTTTTCATCGTTATGTCTTGCTGCCTACCACTTATTTGGCAAGCCTCCCAACATTTCCATGAGAGCCTCTAACCCTCCACATCCCAGCAAAGCTTTGTTTGGCTATGTTACCGCTCGCTCGACCCTTCTTATAGCGTTTCTAGCTGCAGGTGCAATTGCTTCCATGTGCCAACATGGACATTCTTTTGTTATCACAATCTTATTGCTCTTTAATTTAATGCACATATATACTTGGTAAAGGGTGGAAGGCAGGGCCTTTTGCTTGGTGTTTTGTTCCACTCTTGTCGCCCTAGTTACTTGTGAACCAGTGTTATGTTCCATAATTGAGTGCTCCTAACATGCTCAGGGTTGTTATGGGGACCCCCTTGATTTTCATTTTAGGAAAAAACTTGTCTAGCAAGGCCCAACATTGGTACTACATTTGCCCATGATAATAATATTGATCACCTTATTAAAGCATAGAGGGTCGCCCCCTCGTGGATTAATTAAACATAGTACAGGGGGGCAGTGCTGCCGGTGCTGGTCCAAAATAGAGCCACTTGTGGGGCCACCCGAGGCAACTCAGGGGATTTCTATCTGACCACCGCACGTACTGCTCATCCGGTTGTGCCCTGAGAACGAGATGCGCGGCTCCTATCGGGATTGTCGGCATGTCGGGCGGCCTTGCTGCACTTGTTTTACCTTTCTCGAACATCTTGCATGAGGAACTCTGATCTTCTTCGGGCTATCTCGAGGTGTCAGATTTCCTTTTGGAATTACCTAGGATGATCACGAGATCCGTGGTCGAGGTTATTCCTGCGGCATGTGGTTAATTTGTGATGGATGAGTTGGAGCACCCCTGCATGGTTAAATCTTTCGGAAAGTCATGCCCGTGGTTATGTGGCAAACTTGGATACTTTGATTAACACCCAGTCATAGCAAACTTGAAGTAAACTCTAATAAAATACACCAACCATGTGTGTAACCGTGACTGTCTCTTCTCGTGAGTCCTTATCCAAGAGAGAACACGATGGGGTTATGTTTGACGTAAGTAGGTGTTCAGGATCAGTTAGTGATCATTACTAGTTCACGTCCGTTATACATAGACCACCATACTTTATTTTCTGTATTCGTAAGTTATCCACTCAAATAAATGCTTAGTCGCTTGCTGCAGCCTCACCACTTAACCATACCTTACCCATTAAGCTTTAATAGTCTTGATACCCTTGGAAATGAGATTGCTGAGTCCATGTGGCTCACAGATTACTACAACAACAGTTGCAGCTTGAGGTAATGCGATGAATTGGCGTGAGCGCGATGCTTGATTTGATTTGGAGTTCTTCTTCTTCATTGATCTAGGATGGGTTCCAGGCGGCAGCCTCAGATAGCAAGGATGAATGTCATTTTGTCATTTGTTTTCGTCCGTAGTCAGACCCTGCTCTTATGTATGATGTTTGAGTATGTTGTTGTATTGATGTGATATTGGTGTAGCTTGTGGCGAGTGTAAGCCAATTCTATATACTCACCTCTTCTGTACATGTACTTGTAATGATATCCATTCTGGCAACACGATGAGATGCGCTCCTATCCCTGTCGAGGCCCTTGTGCCAAAATAAGGATAGGGTCGCATCTTGGGCGTGACTAGTTGGTATCAGAGCATGTACCGACCTAGGATCCCCCTTGATTGATCGAACTTGGCCGAGTCGAGTCTAGTGAAAAACTATTTTGAGTCTGGTTATATCGGAGAGTAGGATTCTTTTTACTCCTCTTCTATGCTCTGGTGAGGAATTACGACTTAGGAATTTTGATTCTACCCTCTTCTCGCTCAAATTTTTTTTAGGATCATGCGGGTATTTTGGAATCTCTATGATGCGGATGTGAAGGAGTTCTGTCTTGGTGCCTCCTATCTGACTTGATTTCTTCCGAGGAGTTGAGCTCCAGGGAATTCTTGGCACATCGTTATCATTCAGCTTCCCTAGTATCTCAGGACGGAGGATGTTCGGAATTGCTTCAATACTTGTCGTGGTGAGATAAGATCGCAGTCACCCAGTATTGGGGAGGCGTCCGGGGTATCGTTGTGCTTTCGAGGATCCGAGTTAGATGGATTTCCATAAGCCTCTAGTTATGTGTTGAAGGATGGATACAGTTGGGTGTAGGTTTGATAGTTGTGTGAGATATTTCCTCCTTGTATCCCCAACACGGAATTGCATAATTAGAAAGTTTTCGGAAGTTCTTAGGTGGGAATTCAAGTAGTTACCTAGGCTATCTTCCAACAGATCATGATGTGACGTTGGGGTTCAACATCTAGTGGATTCGCTTGTTCACGGTCTTTCTTACAGAGGACAGTCTCGATTTATGCTTCGTCAAGCCTTGTAGTTTGCTACGCCTAGGGAGCATATTACAGCGTCATTTCAATATGACAATCCAATGTACGATCGAGCTCGTGCGAACCTTACCACGAAAATATCGAACAAAATCTCTGTTATGCATTCGTTTTTGGCTTGTTTCGTAAGCCTCATCCTTTGTTTTGTTTTGAATATGGTAATTCAAGTTGCTTCGATGTCAAGTCGTGATTTCATATCTTTCCTAAGTGTTCTCATATGTTTGTAGGATTGATAATGCTTTTGCTCAATCAAGTTGTCATATCAATTCTTTTTATCCTGTGTGCTTCTCTTCAAGATAATTCTATCATCTTCAATATTGCAAGATCAATCCTCATATTTCTTTCCGGAGTTCTTTTCATCCATCCCAAGTTTTCTTATTTTTCCCCACCCTCTCGCCCTTTTTCATCAGTGATTAATTCTCATCCAAGTGCCTTTTCTATTCATGTGATGCTTCTGCTATCTTTTCTATCGTATTGTTGCCCATGATCCCTTGTGGAGATTCTCAGGAGTTTCAATTTCAAGATCTATCCTCATATCCTAGTTCTTGTTGATATTCTTCTCTGGTGGATTCAATTCTAGTTCTTGGTGTTCATCATATCATTTTCATTCTCTAAATTGCTCTCCCATGTTGGAATTCTTATCTAAGCCTCTCTTGCTTATTCATATCTCTATTCTTACGGAATGCTGAAGATATCTTAGAAGATTCATGTTTTCTTTCAATCCTTCCAAATTATTTCGAGGTTCTCACCTCATCAAGTTTTCATTTGTACCGGTGCAATCTCTCTTTCTAATCAATTGTTTCAACGGTGGTTTCTTTTAAGTGGGCCCATAACACACATGTGTTTTCCCCAAGATCTTACCTGACTCTTCTAATCTTTCTGAAGATGTTCTCAAGTTCTCTTCAAATATGATGTAAGAATGACTTTCATCAGTCATATGCCTTCTTGAAGTTCGCTTCTAAATCATTTTCATAGTTGGCTCAACCTCTATTTATTCATTGTTCCGGAGTGCCTCAGTAATTCATGGTGTTGCTTCTCGTCATTATTCTCAGTATGGAAGACAGAAGGAGAGTCTCCCTTAATCTTGGTCCATTATCTTGAAGATTTATCATCTCATCTTGATGCTCTCCTCTCAAATTGTTCAATCATGAGTAATTTCTCCCATATCTATCCAGTGCAATCAGAGTAGTTTTCATTTCTCGATCCTCCGAAGGCCATCATTTCAGAAGATTTCTCGTTCTCAGCTTTCAGCTTTCGCTCTCAATTCTTCTCAAGTGTTGTTCCTTCATTCGTATCTCAGTTATTCTGGTGCTTCATTCAAGTTTTCTCTTAGGTGGATAATGATCTCTTCGTTCCCATGTATCTTCGTTCAATCGTAGTTTTCCTCATTCGTTTGTGAATTCTTACTGGTGTTCTTGTTCAAGACTTCTTCAACTTTGTGATATCCCTCTCTCTTTCTCTTCAATTCTTTTCAAGAAGAATAAGTTGTGTGCTAAATCCATTGCTTGTCATCAATTTAACTGGATGAAGGATAAGCATAACATAGTTCTTATTCTAGTTTCATCAAAGTGATTTCAATCCCTCTTCCGGAGTAGTGCTTGATATCAATTCTGGGCTTCAAGTGTTCTCATCTTTCCTTTTCCCGAGTTCCTAGTTTTCTCAAGTATCTTGTTGCTAAGCTTTATCTAATTCATAGCAAGGCCTCAATCTTGTTCTTTTTCTACCTTCAATTCTTTTCTATCATCTTTTCATTCCGGAGTTCATCTCGATGCTTCTTCATGGTGGTTTGTTAAGGATGTAATTCTTATCGAAGTGTTCTTCAAGATTCTTGTTGGAGGTGCTCAAGTGTTCTTTATATTGGATTTCTAAGTTCAATTCCTTCTCCATTGTCTTTTAAGATGGTGTTATTAAATTCTTGATTACGAGGAGTCTCAAAGGAAAATTGTCAAGAACAAGATAAGTAAACCCATCATGTCTTTCTCGGAGTTATCTTGGGTTGGATTTCACCTAAAGCATTTCCTAAGGATTGTTGCTATCATGGTGTCATAAATGATCCAAGCTTTCTCCTCCTCTTCTTGGTGAAACAAGTTTTGCATATCTTGTTGCTCTCAAGAAATCAATTGTTCATGTTGTGGCAGGTTGTCACCTCATAATTTTGAGATATTTTCCATAAGCCCATAACAAGTTATTCTTTTCATTATTGATTCTTCATCAACTCCATTCAACCTATGCTTTTTAAATCCATTTGTGCTGAAAGTTGTCATTTTCTTCTCCATTCTTTTCCTTCCATCAATCTATTTTCTATTCTCTTGTTACGGAGGCCTTGTGATGTGGCTCTCTTCACTCTATCAGCTTCCTTTGTCAAGATCATGCTCTTCCCTTGCTTGTCCATTAACCGGAGTGCTGTGAAATCTTTTCATGATCCTTCCATATTACGAAGTTTTGATTCTAATCCAACCGAAGTTTGGTGCCTCTCTTTCAATTTGTTTCCATCATATCAAATTTTGCTCCTCTGTCCTACCGAAGTGCTGCCGAAATTTCTTGTGAATTCTTGCTTGTTCCTCATATCATTATTCTTCTCATGCAATCCTCCAAGTTCATGTGGTTTCACTTGTTTTTCAAAGAAGCAACTAAGTTTTACCTCTTGCTCTTTCTCTTCCCCTTATCATTCTAGATCTCGGGACAAGATCCTCGTGTAGTGGAGGAGAGTTGTAACAGCCCGGGACCGACGCTCCAGAAGATTCCCCTTTTATTCCATTGTCGTCATGTGATTCGTCTGGTTGTCGTATTCATCAGTGCATCATTCGCATCATCTCTCGTTTTCGAAAACTTGCATCTGTTCGTAGTTGTCGGTTCTTCCGTTCGTGTCGTCGACCGTTTCGAGACCAAGCACACACGCACGCACCCGCGGCATCGTTAAAAAATGTTTTAATAGGCGCACCAAAAATATTCTCAGCGTCGAAAGTTGGCATGTGGTCTTGTTATATTCTAGGTAGGCCACCTGCCAAATTTTGTCGCAATTAGAGTTTGTTTGATACCTAAACGGTCAGTCATAGCAGTGTGGTCATCGGTTTATTCGTCAGACGTTTTCGATGTTTAAAAACTTGTGTCACGGGCCGCAATTCTCCCCTCTCTTCTTGGCCCAACCCCGTCTACACAGCCACCTAGCCCACCTAACCAAACCCCGTGACCGGAGTCGTCCGATCTCGATTGTACGGCTCGAAACAGTGCAAAAATCCCCCTAACCTAGCCCCAGTTTCCTATTTAATCCCCCTCCCCTGCCAAATTGGGCAACCCTACCCCCCACCTCGAAATACGCGTCGTCGCCAGCCTTCCACCACCCCACAGCCGCCAATAGCCTCCTCCTTGCGCGGCCCCCGAAGCCCATCCAGGCCCGCCACCGGGCCCGAACCGCCGTCGCCAGCGCCCGAGCGCCTCCTGCTCGCCCCGAAGCCAGGAGTGCTGCTGCTAGCGCTCCCCCAGCACCCGAGCCTTCCCGACCCCGCCGCCTCGCCGGAGGGCCGCCGGAGCCTCGTTACCGGCGAGCGTCTGGTCGACCCTTGCCGCCCCTCTCCTTCCTCTCTCTTCCTTCCTCTCTTCCCTTGTGCCTCACCCCGCTCTCTCTCCCTCCCGCAGGATCCTCCATGGCCGCCGCCCGATCTGGTCTGCCCCGCATCCGGTTCTCGTCGTCGTTGTCGGGAATGGCTCCGGCCTTCCCTGGCCTCCCACTCGCCAGAGCACGTCTCCCCGTGCTGCCCTCGCCGTCGTTGACCTTCTGCGCCTCCGCCCTGCCTCCCTTCGTCGGGTCGGAGGTCAGGGACGAGCCGCTCGCCCGCTCGCCCGCTCCAGCGCCCTTGCGTGGGCTCGGCCCAGCCAGTCGCTGCTTTGAGCCAACCCACCGGGCCCAAGGTGACCCCCCCCCCCCCCGTGCGCTATCCTTCGCCCAGTGTGTGCATAGTTATCCTACGCCCAGTGATTCTGCCCGTGTGTTTTTTTCCTGCGTTGGGAATTTAGCAATTTAGCTGGTTTTTACAAATTTGCAGAAAAGACCCTAATGATCATGCATTTAATAACTTCACATCCGTGCATCGGATTAAAACAAATTATATATGAAACTTGACTAGAATTTCGTGTAGATTCACAATTTCCAGCTCTCACATATGTTTAAAGTGTTTAGCTTGCTGTTTTCATGTAATGTGTGTAGATGCCTTGCTAAAATGATTTATTTCATAACTACTAAACTGTAGCTCCGATAATAATGTTCCACATATGTAACTTGACTAGAAAAATGTGTAGAATCACATGGTGACATTTATTTTTCTGTTTAACAACTCTAAAATATGGTTAGTAAAGATCTGGACCAAATTCATAATATGTATATGGGGTTGTTTCGGAAGTGATATATATTGCTTCCGGCCTCATTTAAAATGCCTAGACGATATAGTTGTTCATGCTTCACCTCTTGCCATGATAAACAACATTAACCACTTTCTCATAATATGGAGAGTTATTATTTTGTTATATGTATGTTATCCCTCTCCATTTAAAATTGCTTAATTCCATCTTCTCCTTATGCCATGACCACCCATGTTAAAAACATTTAATATTGATGAGTACCTAACGAGAGTGAACTAAATAATTTGAACGTGGAGTTTCGTCAATATGCAACTCATTGCATATTGAACTTCACTTAATATGTAGTGGTTGTTTGTTGTGCTTGCCATGCCATGCCCTGTGTTGCATATTAGACCGGACATGCATCATATTTGTTTATGCATCGTGTCATGCATATGTTGTGGTGTATCTTGTGTTGATTATTGTTTCCGGATTGCTTCTTCTCGATAGAGTTACGAAAGCGTGCGGTGTGTGAGGATTCATTCAACTACGTTGGCCCGTCTTCTTCATGGACTCAATCTTCTTCCGAGCGGGATCTCAGGCAAGATGGCACATTTCCCTAGATACCACTACTATCATTGCTATGCTAGTTGTCCCACTTTTATCGTTATGTCTTGCTGCCTACGACTTGTTTGTCAAGCCTCCCAACATTGCCATGAGAGCCTCTAACCCTCCACATCCCAGCAAACCTTTGTTTGGCTATGTTACCGCTTGCTCAGCCCTTCCTATAGCTTTTCTAGCTACAGGTGCAATTGCTTCCATGTGCCAACATGGACATTCTTTTGTTATCACAATCTTATTGTTATTTAATTTAATGCACATATATACTTGGTAAAGGGTGGAAGGCTTGGCCATTTGCTCGGTGTTTTATTCCACTCTTGCTGCCCTAGTTACTTGTGAACCGGTGTTATGTTCCTTAATTGAGCGCTCCTAACATGCTCGGGGTTGTTATGGGGACCCCCTTGATTTTTGTTTTAGGATAAAACTTGTCTGGCAAGGCCCAACTTTGGTACTACATTTGCCCATCATAATAATACTGATCACCTTAATAAAGCATAGAGGGTCGCCCCCTCGTGGATTAATTTAACATAATACATGGGGGCAGTGCTGCTGGTGCTAGTCCAAAATAAAGCCACTTGCGGGGCCACCCGGGGCAACTCGGGGGATTTCTATCCGGCCACCGCATGTACTGCTCATCCGGTTGAGCCCTGAGAACGAGATACGCAGCTCCTATTGGGATTGTCGGCACGTCGAGTGGCCTTGCTGGACTTGTTTTACCTTTCTCGAACATCTTGCATGAGGAACTCTGATCTTCTTGAGGCTATCTCGAGGTGTCAGATTTCCTTTTGGAATTGCCTAGGATGATCACGAGATCCATGGTTGAGGTTATTCCCGCGGCGTGTGGTAAATTTGTGATGGATGAGTTGGAGCACCCCTGTAGGGTTAAATCTTTCGGAACTGCGTGCCCGCGGTTATGTGGCAAACTTGGATACTTTGATTAATACCCGATCATAGAAAACTTGAAGTAAACTCTAATAAAATACACCAACCGTGTGCGTAACCGTGACTGTCTCTTCTCGTGAGTCCTTATCCGAGAGAGAACACAGTGGGGTTATGTTTGACGTAAGTAGGTGTTCAGGATCAGTTAGTGATCATTTCTAGTCCATGTCTGTTATGCGTAGACCACCATACTTTACTTTCTGTATTCATAAGTTAGCCACTCAAATAAATGCTTAGTCGCTTGCTGCAGCCTCACCACTTAACCATACCTCACCCATTAAGCCTTAATAGTCTTGATACCCTTGGAAATGAGATTACTGAGTCCCAGTGGCTCATTGATTACTACAACAATAGTTGCAGGTTCAGGTAATGCGATGATTTGTCGTGAGCGTGATGCTTGATTTGATTTGGAGTTCTTCTTCTTCATCATCGATCAAGGATGGGTTCCAGGTGGCAGCCTCGGATAGAAAGGATGGATGTCATTCTATCGTTTGTTTTCGTCTGTAGTCGGACCCTGCTCTTATGTATGATGTTTGATGTATTGATGTGATATTGGTGTAGCTTGTGGCGAGTGTAAGCCAATTCCATATACTCACCTCTTCTATACATGTACTTGTAATGATATCCATTCTCGCAACACGACGAGATGCGCTCCTATCCCTGTCGAGGCCCTCGTGCCAAAATAAGGATAGGGTCGCATCTTGGGTGTGACATTCCCTCTCCTCGTAGCGTAGCGTAGTGCTCGTCACCGTGGTGCCTCGCCGTTGCCGTCGTTCTGCCCAAGGCATGGCCTTGATGGCCGTCGCCTCCGCCTGTCACCAGGGATCGCCGTCGCTGTGCCGGTGTCGCCGGGGTGTTCAAATATTCAGTTTTGTCAGTTATCGGGTGGCTTTGTTAGTACTAGGGGCGTAGGAACCCTCCTTCAGTAAGATCCGTGAGCGTAGCGTAGTGGCGTTCGACTTGGGGAACGACCGCGAATGTCATTGCAGACGCACTCATCTTGAAGCCTCTTCAACCCGAGCTTTGTGAAGACTTCCGCAAGCTTAACCTTCAAATGATTCTGCAAGGATTTCTTGCCAATCTTCAAGTCTCTCTAACTCTGGAAGATCAGGTTCACCAAGCTCAACTTCTTGACGCAATGGTGAATAAAGTGAAGAAAGGTGTGACCAAGGGCATTCTAAAGTATAAGTGCTTTCGCGTTGATGACAAAGGTACCTTGTTCTTTGAGGACTATCTGGTGGTTTGAAAAGGTGATCTCAGGAAGGTTATCATGGATGAACCACACAATTATATTCTATCCATTCATCCACGCAGTTCCAAGATGTATCGGGATCTCAAGCAAACCTTCTGGTGGACTCGCATGAAGTGTGAAATTGCTCAGTTCGTGAACGAGTGTGATGTTTGTCACAGAGTGAAGGCAGAACATCAACGTCCAGGAGTCCCAGAGTGGAAATTCGATCGTGTGGAGATGGATTTCGTCACTGGGTTTCCCAAGTCCAAGAGAGGCAACGAT
Source organism: Hordeum marinum (assembly GCA_022496015.1). Taxonomy (NCBI): domain Eukaryota; kingdom Viridiplantae; phylum Streptophyta; class Magnoliopsida; order Poales; family Poaceae; genus Hordeum; species Hordeum marinum. The sequence goes on from CM039674.1 coordinate 285,225,405, forward strand.
GCCATCTTTGTGGTTATCGACAAGCTGACCAAAGTTGCTCATTTCCTTCCAGTCAAAGAATCTATCTCGGTAGCTCAGCTAGCAGAGTTGTATACGTCAAGGATAGTTTCTTTGCATGGTATTCCTCAACTCATCTCATCTGACCGTGGAAGCCTCTTTACTTCCATGTTTTGGGAGACCTTCCAGACTGCTATGGGTACCAAGATCCGTTTCAGCACTGCATTCCATCCGTAGACAAGTGGTCAAGTTGAGAGAGTCAATCAGATCCTTGAAGATATGCTCAGAGCTTGCGTGATTTCGTTCGGCATGAAACGGGAAGACAGCCTTCCATATGCTGAATTCTCATACAACAATAGCTTTCAGGCTAGCTCAGGCAAGGCCCCTTTTGAGATTCTCCATGGCAGGAAGTGTCGTAACCCGCTTAACTGGTCTGAAACCGGTGAGCATCAAATCTTGGGCAATGACATGATCACCGAAGCATAAGAGATGTGTCGTGTCATTCGTGAGAACCTCAAAGCAGCTCAATCCCGACAGAAGAGTTATTATGATAACAAACATCGGGATGTTTCTTTTCAAGTTGATGATCTAGTCTATCTCAGAGTCTCTCCCATGAAGGGCACTCAGCTGTTTGGAATTGAAGGGAAGCTAGATCCTCGCTTTGTTGGTCCTTTCAGAGTTGTTGGCAAGAGAGGTGAACTTTCCTATCAACTACAGCTTCCTCCAAACTTCGCAAATGTGCATGATGTCTTCCATGTCTCTCAGCTCCGGAGGTGCTTCAAGACTCTCGAGCGTACCATTGACATCCAAGACATTGATCTCCAAGTAGACCTCTCTTATCGTGAGCATCCAGTGGCTATTCTCGAAGAAACTGAGTGTAAGACTCGCAACAAATCTATCAAGTTTCTCAAGGTGAAGTGGTCTCATCATGCTGACAAAGAAGCTACTTGGGAACGTGAGGATCTTCTTCATTCCGAATATCCAGAGTTCTTTCGTTCCTATATCTCGGGTCGAGATCCTCTTGTAGTGTGGGAGAGTTGAGACAGCCCAAGTGTTGCCCTTGCCTTTTATGGCCTTGTAACCTATGTGGACCCATGTGTCATGTGTTGTATGATATGAGTTTGCTCCTTTGCCATGTCATTGTCTCATGCATCATGCATCATGTCATTTCATCATCATGTCATGCATAATATAAATGTGGTGTGCTTCCATGTGACCTTGTTGTGATGTTGTGAGTGGTCTTGTGGATGAGTGTGCATGTGTGGGCATCAACTTCCTTCCTCTCCCTTATTTTCAAATCTAAATCTAAGCTTTTATTTCCTTTTGTTTTTCCTTAACAGAATTAACTTGCTCTATAAATCTGTTAAAAATGTTCAAGTTGAAGGAAATATTATTTTGAGTTTATGTGTGTTGCTCTCTATGATGTTTGGGCTTTGGACTCATGGGGTTTGATAATAAAAGGGGTTGTTATATTTAAAAATATTTAATTTCTTTGTACCAAAAATCATCTCTTCATTTTGATTAAATAGGGCATATTTCCTCTTGGGCAAAGGTATATTTGTTTTGCCACAACCCTTTTTATTTAATTCTGTGTGAAATCTGAGTTAACTGTTATTTAAAAAGAAAACATTTGTTTATTTATTTTCTTGTGAGAGACTGGCAGGGTTGGGCCTATTTGTTCCCCGTGGCCCAGCCAGACGCGTGCGCGCCAGCCCATCCCAGCCAAGCAACGACAACCTACTCCGTTGCCTCCTTCCATTAGGTTTAGAGAGCAGAGAGAGCGTGCGTGCGCTGCCGTGATCTTCAGACGTCGAGGCGCCATCAATCCCGAGCCTATTTAGTCCCCTCGGCGTCCGTGCCTCCCCCCTAGGGTTTCCTCTCCCTCCTTGCGCCGCTGCCCTCCTCCTCTCCTCCTCCTTCGTCTCGGGTAGGGGTAGGTTCAGAGTAGTTTTCGGAGAGGTTCAGAGTGGAGCTCGTCGTCGCGGGAGCTTCCCGGCGAGCCCCCAAAGCGGGCAAGCATAGGGGTCATCCCGCGCTGTTCGTCTCCTTCCCCATCGTCCTCTGCATCTGCGTGGGATGCCAAGGCTGCGCCCCTGCTCCTTCCTCCGTCTCCTTCCCCTCCCGCCGCAACTTCGCCGCCGTGGTTCTTCCTCGAGCCCGATCGTCGATGTTGGGCCCGCTGTGAGGACCTGCAGCTCCTCCTCCCCCTCCTCTCTGCTTCCCTCTCCTCATAGCGCAGCGTAGTGCCCGTCGCTGTGCTGCCTCGCCATTGCCGCCGTTCTGCCCAAGGCGTGGCCTTGAGGGCCGTCGCCTCCATCCTCCTCGTTGCGAGACTAGAAGGGGAATGGATTCCCCATAGAACCACAGTCCTCCTCAGCCTGTCCGCGTCGCCGGTGAGGCCACTAGTAGCCAGGGATCGTCGCCGCCGTGCCGCTGTCGCCGGGGTGTTCAAATATTCAGTTTCGTTAGATATCGAGTGGCTTTGTTAGTACTGGGGGCGTAGGAACCCTCCTTCATTAAGATACGTGAGCTTAGCGTAGTGACGTTCGACTTGGGGAACGACCGCGAGGTCGCGGGATCGAATCCTGGCTCCCCCCCCTTTTGCTCTTTTTCTTTATTGGCCACAGTGGTGTTGTGTGTGCGGATCCGGAGTGTGTGTGCCGGATCCCATGTGGTGGTGTGGCATGTGTGTGGATCCCATGCGGCCATGTCCGAATATGCTGTGGCCGTGGTGGATGTGTGTGTGTGTGTGTGCTTGTGTGTGGTGTGTATGTGAGGGGATCTGGTGTGGCTGCCAGATCCAGAGGAGTGTGTGTGTGCAATGATGTGTGTATATGGCAGTGTTGTGTGTGGGGGTGTTGTGTGTGTGACAAGTGGGCCGAGGCCCCACTTGTCATACACTAGGGACCCTAGTGAGTATGCCAGGTGGGTCCCCCCTTTAATTAGTTGTTTTTTATTTATTTTGTTTTGGTGTTTTAAGCGATTTCAATAGGATATTTCTATTTCTGGTAATATTGCTAATTCTGTACATGAACATATATGACATGATCATTTATACTAAATTTTCACTTATAGGAATGAGTGGTGTTTTGCTATCTAGTGTTTTGCCATGATGCTCCATACAAACATAGGAGTGTGATATATGATTTTGGTGTAGAATCACCCAAGGAATTCATTGGTGTAACTTGTTTGGTCATTTGAGCAAGTTTGACAAAATGTCATTCTGTCTCAAAGTGCCATTTTGTCATTTTTGTTATATTTAATCCATGCATGCTATGATAATTGTGCCAACATGTAAATGGTAGCCTTTGATGAGTAGAATGTCATGGTATTTATTTTTCTCATGTTAAACTTGCATATAAGTGGGAACCATGCTCTAAAGTAGCTATTAAAATGTTGTTGTTTTCTAACATGCTAAATATTTCCAAGTCTAAGAATCTGTTAATATTTTTATGCCCTCTTGAGTGGATGCTACCAAGTGATATGTTGAGAATTAGCTCAAGCTCATTGCTAGTGTTTTGAAGTAGATGTTGTCCTCTACCATCCTGTTAATTTTCATGTCATGAGGTGGTCTCTATAACCATTAGTTTCTGCTGTCAACTTGCTATCCGCTTAACTCGGATTCCAGAAAACTGTTATTTTCTCTAAGTCCCAAAATTTTGTTTCATCATGCCAACTTGTGAGCTTCATGCTTATTGATGTGTGCCTCCATTCCAGATTGTGTAGTTGGATAATTTGATAAGCATGCTATGTAGTTTCTGTCAATGCCTTGTTTGTGGTTGGAGACTTCCTGTAGCTCTAGTTATTGGTTGTGGAAGTTGCTATGTTGCTGTTTTGTGGCAGATTGTTTGTTTTAGTGTTTTGTGACTTGTGGGAGCTATACACCATGGAATTGCTTGATCTTTGGCTCTATTGTGGTTGGTTTTTCATTGCCTATCCATTGGCTACCTTGGAATGCCAAGGAATAGCCATGGCCTTCTTTGTCTTGTGTTTTGCCTTCGTAACTTGTCGTGAGCGTAGCGTGAGAACTGTAACTCCGTTTCCTATGTTCTACATATGCATTTGTATCGATTTGGCATGAAGCATCCATATTTGACATGATCATGCATGTTTAAATAACTTAACATGAGGTTATGTCCATAATTGTAAACAACTAAACTAATGCATGGGAAACATGACTAGTTTAGGATTGCCATGCTAAATACTTCAAATGAAGCATGCATCATCTTGTTTGTGCATTGCACCTTGGTTGGATGTTTATTGTTTTAGTTTCTCTTGGGTAGACGTGTGTGTTGAAACTAACTACGAGGATCCAGGAGAGTACCACTAAGAGGACCCCGATCTTTGTCCCTCTAAAGAACCAACGGGCAAGATGATCGTACCCAGATCCCGACACTATTTTTGCTTTGCTAGATGTCTCGTTCTTATCGTTACATATGTGTTACCTACCACTTGAATGTCAAGCCTCCTACATTGCCATGATAGCCTCTAAATCTCCACATCCTAGCAAACCTTGTTTGGCTAAGTTACCACTGCTCAGCACCTCTTATAGCATTCTTAGTTGCAGGTGTGTGATAGCCCGGGACCGACACTCCAGAAGATTAGAGAAGATTCCCCTTTTATTTCCATTCTCGGCTGTGTTTCGTTTGGTTGTTGCATTCATCATCGCATCATTCGCATCATCTGCATAGCATCGTCTCCTGTTTTTCGAAAGCTTGCATCCGTTCATAGTTGTCGGTTCCCTCCGTTCTCGTCGCTGACCATTTTGAGACCAACCACACACGCACGCGCCCATGGCACCATTTAAAATAAAACCGTTTTTAAGTGCGCGCAAAAATATTCTCGGATTGAGTTGAAACTTGGCGTGCAGTCTTGTTAGAGCGTAGGTAGACCGCCTGTCGAATTTCATCGTGATCCGAGTTCGTTAGATACCCCGTCGGACAGTCGTAGCAGTGAGGTTATCGGTTATCGTCGGACGTTTTCGGTATTTTAAACTTCATGTCACGGGCCGAAAACTTCCCTCTCTTCCCCTCTTAGCCCTTCTACACAGCCGCCGTAGCCCCTCTTCGCTTCCGGTCCGTCGAGTCGACACCCGACGGTCCGAAAACGGACAGCAACCGTAAACCTAGCCTGAAACCTATATATATAAGACCCCTAGCCCTAATCCTTCTCGTCTCCCGTGCCAAACGCCTCTCAGCCACCCACCTCTCTCCTCTCAGCCACAGTGAGCCTGCCAAGCCCATCTGGAGGCCCAGGAAAGCCCATCCGGGCCCAACCGGAGCTCTCCCAGAGCTTGCCTCGAGCTCATCCATGGAGGAGCCCCCGATCCCGAGTCCCTCGAGGCCTTCGCCGTTGCTGGCCGCCGCCCCTCGCCGCCGCCGGTCGCCGGAGCGCCGCCGCCGGAGTGCGCCAGGGCCTCGCCGCCACCCTCTCCCTTTCCTCCTTCTCCCTCTCCTCCTCTAACCCCCATGGCTCTCCCTGTCCCGCAGCTCCCTTCGCCATGGATGGAGCCGAGGAGCTCGCCGCTGGCCGCCTCCACACCAGATCCGGCAAGCCCAGCCCTAGATCCACCGAGGCCCTGCCCCTTGTGCCCTCGCCGTGGTCAGCCCCACCGTGTTGCGCCGTCGCCATGGCCTCGTCCCTGCGCTCGGGAGGAGACGAGCGCTCGAGGCTCCCAGCGCCCGAGCGTTTACCCCCGCCAGCCTCCGCGAGTGGGCCAAGACCAGCAGCCCCATTCGGCCCAGATCCCCTACCGAGCCGGCCAAGAGGGCCCAAAGTGAGCAGTCCCCCCCCCCTTTTGTTTTTTTATTTATTCTGCGTCTTTAAAACGTTATAGGAATTAAACCGTGCGTCGAATTTAAATAATTTAAACATGTTAATTGCTTAGAAAAATATATAGATTAATAAAATGTCATTTTCACCCATGCCTAAAATACTTGACATGTCATTTCCTGCCATTTTGCGTATATGCCATATTTTTGCATTTTTGCATAATTATTTAACCGTGCATCGAAATTAACAAAATCACATATTAAAAATGTCCATCTCGTTTGCACCGCATTTTCATGCATGAGATAAATGTTGGCACGATGTTTGCATTTGTTTTGCATTAATGAATTGCTATAACGTGATTAGGCCTAATACTCGCATATTTAATTGTGATTAATTTTCCACATGAACCTGTGCATATTATATATGTTTTTGGGATAGAAAAATCCATGTGATTTATCTGTGCACTTAGTTTTGTCATTTGAGAATTTTTGTGTGCATGTCATTTATGTCGTGATGCCCTTTTGTTAATTTTGTGGGATTTAATCCATGCATGTTTTGTAATAAGTTTCAACATGAGAAATGCCCTTTGATATGTGTCCTAGCCCTTGGACATTTTGCTTGTCATAGAAATGCATGTTTAGGTGTTGTTTTCTTGTTGTCAACTTGATATTAAATTCTGCTATTTTGAGGGTCCAAAATATTCCAAAGTCTGGTATCTGTAATATTTTGTTGATGTCTTCCCATGTGATTTGCTAGTGATCTAGAACCCTTTTGTGGTAGGTGTAATGGAGTTATTTGTAGTTGATATTGTCCTTAAGTATGTTGTTAAGTATCATTCCATAATATGCTCTGTAGCATATAGTTTCTCTGCTGTCAATATGCCTTCGTGATAAAAAAAAACTGCATTGTCAAAAACTGCTATTTTCACTAAGTCTGAAACTATTTCCAAGTATCCTTCTTGTGAGCTTCCTACCAAGTGATCCATGCATGTTTTGCAAATGACTTGTGAAGATGAAATGAAGTGTGTGTTATATACTACTGCCCCATGCTTAGTTTGTGCATTTTAGAATAGTGTAACTTGTTGTTTTCATGAGTGCAAAATGCCATGTTGCTGTTTTTGGCAGATTTTAACTAAAACTTGTTTCGTTGATTGTGGTTGAACCGTAGCTCCGTTTTGGACATTCCATATATTAAACTTGCTTAGAATCTCATGTAGTTTCATAATAACTCGCTGCATTCATGATTTGAAATGTTTGTGATTGTATTTTCAATGCATTTGCATTCATGACATGTTCATCTTGTGTTGCTCATATCTTTTAGACCGTAGCTCCGTTTGCGATGTTCTATATATGTAAATTGACTAAAATGACGTGTAGAATGTCATGGTGATCTTTATTATTATGTTTAACAAATATAAAATATGATTAGTTCAGATCTGGACCAATTTCGAAATTAACATATGAGGTCGTTTCAGAAAAGCTATAAGTTTGTTTCCGGCCTCATTTAAGATGCCTAGATAGTTAGTTTACTTATGCTTCACCTCTTGCCATGTTTAAAAACATTTAATATTGTCGTGTACCTAACGGGAGTGAACTAAATAATCCGAACGTGGAGTTTCGTCAATATGCAACTCGTTGCATATTGAGATTCGCTTAATGTGTAGTATTTGATTGTTGTGAATTGTCATGCATTGCATATTAAACCGGACATGCATCATATTTGTTTGTGCATCGTGTTTGCATATGTTGTGGTGTATCTTGTGTTGAGTGTTGTTTTCGGATTGTTCCTTCTCGATAGAGTTCCGAAAGCGTTCGGAGTGTGAGGATTCGTTCGACTTCGTTGGTTCGTATTCTTCATGGACTCGTTCTTCTTCCGAGCGGGATCTCAGGCAAGATGACTCATTTCCCTGGATACCATTACTATCATTGCCATGCTAGTCGTCTCGTCTTTTATCATTATGTCCCGCTACCTACCACCTGTTTGACAAGCCTCCCAACATTGCCATGAAAAGCCTCTAACCCCTCCATTTCCCAGCAAACCTTTGTTTAGCTATGTGACCGCTTTCTCAGCCCTTCTTATAGTGTTTCTAGTTGCAGGTGCAATTGCTTCCATGTGCCAACATAGACATTCGTTTGTTATATCACAATATTGCTGCAATTTAATTTAATGCACATATATACTTGGTAAAGGTGGAAGGTTTGGCCTTTTGCTCGGTGTTTTGTTCCACTCTTGCCGCCCCTAGTTACTTGTGAACCGGTGTTATGTTCCATAATTGAGCGCTCCCAACATGCTCGGGGTGTTATGGGGACCCCCTTGATTTTCGGGTGAGAATAAAACTTGTCTGGCAAGGACCAACATTGGTACTACATTTGCCTAATAATTAATGAACTTGCATAGGGGATTTTCTGGACCCCGTGGATAATTAATCAACAACCCGGGCTAGTGCTCCTCATGAGTGTTGGTCCAAACTGGGCTGCCTGCGGGGCTGCCTCGAGGCAACTTGAGGATTGGTTTTCCCTGTCGCTAGTCCCATCTGTCGTGTCCTAAGAACGAGATACGCGGCTCCTATCGGGTTCGTCGACATGCCGGGCGGCCTTGCTGGATTTGTTTTACCTTTCTCGAACGTCTTGAGTGAGGAATTCCGATTATTCTTCGGGCTATCTCGAGGTGTTGGATTTCCTTTGGAATTGCCTAGGAAGATCACGAGATCCGTGGTTGAGGTTATTCCCGCTGTGTGTGGTTAATTTATGATGGATGAGTTGGAGCACCCCTGCAGGGTTAAATCTTTTCGAGAAGCCGTGCCCGTGGTTATGTGGCAAACTTGGATACTTTGTTTAACACCCGGTCATAGCAAACTTGAAGTAAACTCTAATAAAATACATCAACTGTGTGCGTAACCGTGACTATCTCTTCTCGTGAGTCCTTATCCGAAAGAGAACACGGTGGGGTTATGTTTGACGTAAGTAGGTGTTCAGGATCAGTTAGTGATCATTACTAGTTCACGTCCGTTATGCGTAGACCACCATACTTTATTTTCTGTATTCGTAAGTTAGCCACTCAAATAAATGCTTAGTCGCTTGCTGCAGCCTCACCACTTAACCATACCTTACCCATTAAGCTTTAATGGTCTTGATACCCTTGGAAACGAGATTGCTGAGTCCCTATGGCTCACAGATTACTACAACAACAGTTGCAGGTTCCGGTAATGCGATGATTTGACGTGAGCACGTTGCTTGATGTGATTTGGAGTTATTCTTCTTCTTCCTCTTCAATCTTGGATGGGTTCCAGGCGGCAGCCTGGGATAGCATGGGTGGATGTCATTTTATCGTTTGATTTCGTCCGGAGTCAGACTTGCTCTTATGTATGATGTTTGAGATGTTATTGTATTGATGTGACTCTGATGTAGCTGTGGCAAGTGTAAGCCAAGTCCATATACTCATCTCTTCTGTACATGTACTTGTAATGATGTCCATTCTTGCGAACCCATCGAGATGCGCTTCTATCCCTGTCGAGGCCCTCGTGCCAAAATAAGGATAGAGCCGCATCTTGGGCGTAACAAGTTGGTATGAGAGCCTGTACCGACCTAGGAGCCCCCTTGATTGATCGAACTTGGCCGAGTCGAGTCTAGAGAAAAACTGTTTTGAGTCTAGTTATATCGGAGATTAGGATTCTTTTTACTCCTCTTCTATGCTCTGGTGAGGTATTCGACTTAGGAATTTTGTTTCTACTCCCCTTCTCGCTCAAAAAAAAATTTAGGATCACGCGGGTATTTTCGAGACTATATGATGCCGATGTGACGGAGTTCTATCTTGGTGCCTCCTGTCTGACTTGGTTTCTTCCGGGGAGTTGAGCTCCGAGGGATTCTTGACACATCGTTATCATTCAGTTTTCTTAGTATCTCAGGATGGAGGATTTTCGGAATTGCTTCAATACTTATCGTGGTGAGATAAGGTCGGAGTCACCCTGTACTGGGGAGGCGTCCGGGGTACCACCATGGTTTGGTATCGTTGTGAGTTCGAGGATTCAAGATTAGACGAGTTTGCGAAATTTCTTGAATTATGGTGTGGAAGGTTGCGGATGTAGTTGCAGCTGATTACCTAGGGTAGGTTCCTGATTCCGCAACCCGAATCGCATAAACAAGAAAGTTTTTGGAAGTTCTTAGGTGGGAATTCATGTAGTTACCTAGGATTATCTTTCCAACAAGTGCATAGTGGGTATGTATTTGTTTCTGGCTTGTTTCGTAAGCCTTATGCTTCGTTTTGTTTTGAATATGGTAATTCGAGTTGCTTCGATGTCAAGTGGTGAATTCATATCTTGCTAAGTAGTGTTCCCATATTTCTGTGGGAATGTTAATTCTTTTGCCCAATCAAGTTATCATATCAATTCTTTTCAATCGGTGTGCTTCTCTTCAAGATATTCTATCATCTCCAATATTGCAAGTTCAATCCTCTTATTCTTCCCGGAGTTCATTCCATCTGTTCCAAGTTTTCTTTGTTTTTCCCGCCCTCCCACCCTTTTTCTTCAGTGATTGTATTCTAATCCAAGTGCCTTTTCTATTCATGTGATGCTTTCGCTATCTTTTCTTCTATCTTGTTTCCAGTGATTCTTTGTGAAGATTCTCAAGAGTTTCACTTCAAGATCTATCATCATATTCCTTGTTCTCATTGTTATTCTCCTCCGGTGATTCTTTATGAAGATGCTCAGTGCTCAAGTTATCATTTGTTAGTATTCATTTTTGTTTCTTTCCGGTGGATTCAATTCAAGTTCTTGGTGTTCATCATATCATTTTCATTCTCTATTTGCTCTCCCATGTTGGAATTCTTATCAAGCCTCTCTTCTTTATTCATCCCTCTCTTTTCTAGCTGGAGTGTTGAAGATATCTCAGAAGACATTCATTTTCTTTCGTGTCCTCTTAAATTATTTCAAGGGTCTCATATCATGAAGTTCTTATTTCTACCGGTGCAATCTCTCTTTCTAATCAATTGTCTCAACGGTGGTTTCTTTTGAGTGGGACCATAACCCACAGGTTTTTCCTAGGATCCTACCTGACTCTTCTAATTTTTCTGGAGTTGTCCCCAAGTTCTTTTCAAATATGATGTAAGAATGATTTTCATCAGTCATATTCCGCTTCCAAGATCGCTTCTAAATCATTTTCATTGTTGGCTCAACCCATCCTTATTCATTGTTCCGGAGTGTCTCAGTAATTCGTGGTGATGTTTCTCGTTGTCATTCTTTGCGTTGAAGACCGAAGGAGTGGTTCTCTTAAATCTTTGCTCATTCTCTTAAAGATTCATGGTCTCAGCTTTGTGCTGTCATCTCAAATTGTTTTGATCATGAGTAATTTCTCTCATATCTATCCGGTGCATTCAAATTGTTTGCATTTCTTGTTCCTCCGAAGGCCATCATTTCAGAAGATTTCTTCGTTCTCAGCTTTCAGCTTTCGTTCTCAAATTCTTCTCAATTGTTGTTCCTTCGTTCGTATCTCAATTATTCTGGTGCCTTGTTCAGTTTCTTTTAGGCAAATCTTGATCTATTCATTCTCATGTGTCCTCTTTAGTTTCTAATTCTTTCCGGTGCTTCGTTCAAGTTTTCTATTAGGTGGATCATTCTCTCTTCGTTCTGATGTTATAGCATTCATTTGTATTATTCTCTTTTATTCCGAATTCTTCCGGTGTTCTCGTTCAAGACCTCTTCAAGTTTGTGCTCTATCTATCTTTCCTATCTTTTCCAAAAGAATAAGTGGTGTGCGAAATCCGTTGTTTGTCATCAATTTAACTTGATGAAGGATAGTCATATCATAATTCTTATTCTTGTTCATTCAAGTATCTCAGTCTTTCTTCCAGAGTTGTTCATGATATCAAATTCCTTATCCCAAGTGGTCATCTTTTCTTTTCCGGAGTTCCAGTTTTCTCAAGTATCTCTTCGTGAAGCTTGTTCTTAAACATTGGAAGGCCTCAATCTTGTTCTTTGTGAATCCTTCAATTCTTTCTATCATTCTTTCATTTCAGAGGTCTTTCGGAGGTTCTACATGGTGGTTCATCAAGATTTCTTTCATTTTCAAGTGTTCTTCAAGATTCTTGTTGGAGGTGCTCAAGTGTTCTTTATCTTGGTCTTGTAAGTTAAATTCCTTCTTCCTTGTCTTTTGAGATGGTGTTATTAAATTCTTGATTATGAGGAGTCTCGAAGATAAATTGTCAAGAATAAGATAAGTAAACCCATCTTGTCTTCTCGGAGTTATCTTGGGTTGGTTTTCACCTAAAGCATTCCCTAAGGATTGTTGCTCGCATGGTGTTTTAAATAATCCAAGTTTTCTGCTCCTCCTCTTGGCGAAAGAAGTTTTTGCTTATCTTGTTGCTCTCAATCAATCAATTGTTTTGTTGTGGCAGGTTGTCACCTCATAATTTTGAGATGTTTTCCGTAGCAAGATATTCTTTTCATTATTGATTCTTCATCAACTCCATTCAATCTATGCTTTCAAATTCATTTGTGTTGGAAGCTGTCATTTTCTTCTCAGTTCTCTTCTCTTCAAGGATCTAGCTTCTATTCTTTTGTTCTAGAGGCCTTGTGATGTTGCTCTCTTCAATCCATCGTCTTGTTGTTTCAAGATCATGTTTCTTCTCGCTTATCCTTTTAACCGGAGTGTTGTGCATTCTTTTCATGTTCCTTCCATCTTATGAAAGTTTGATTCTATTCCAACCAAAGTTTGGTGCCTTCCTTTCAATTTGTCCCATTGTATCAAATTTTGTCTCTCTTTCCTACCGAAGTGCTGCCAAATTTTTTGGTAAATTCTTGCTTGCTCCCATGTCATTCGTCATCTCTTTGCATCCTTCAAGATTCATTGCTTTCACTTGTTTGTCAAGAAGCAGCTAAGTTTTACCTTTTGCTCTTTCTCTTCCCCTTTTCATTCTAGATCTCAGGACGAGATCCTCGTGTAGTGGAGGAGAGTTGTGATAGCCCGGGACCGATGCTCCAGAAGATTCCAGAAGATTCCCCTTTTATTTCCATTCTCGGTTGTGTTTCGTTTGGTTGTTGCATTCATCATCACATCATTAGCATCATCTGCATAGCATCCTCTCCTGTTTTCGAAAGCTTGCATCCGTTCGTAGTTGCCGGTTCCCTCCGTTCTCGTCGCTGACCATTTTGAGACCAACCACACACGGACGCGCCCGCGGCACCATTTAAAATAAAACCGTTTTTAAGTGCACGCAAAAATATTCTCGGATTGAGTTGAAACTTGGCGTGCGATCTTGTTAGAGCGTAGGTAGACTGCTTGTCGAATTTCGTCGCGATCTGAGTTCGTTAGATACCCCGTCGGACAGTCGTAGCAGTGAGGTTATCGGTTATCGTTGGACGTTTTTGGTATTTTAAACTTCGTGTCACGGGCCGCAAACTTCCCTCTCTTCCCCTCTTAGCCCTTCTGCACAGCTGTCGTAGCCCCTCTTCGCTTCCGGACCGTCGAGTCGACAACCGACGGTCCAAAAACGGACAGCGACCGTAAACCTAGCCTGAAACCTATATATAGGACCCCTAGCCCTAATCCTTCTCGTCTCCTGTGCCAAACCCCTCTCAGCCATCCACCTCTCTCCTCTCAGCCGCGGTGAGCCCGCCAAGCCCATCTGGAGGCCCGGGAAAGCCCATCCGGGCCCAATCGGAGCTCTCCCGGAGCTTCCCCCGAGCTCATCCATGGAGGAGCCCCTGATCCCGAGTCCCTCGAGGCCTTCGCCGTCGCTGGCCGCAGCTCCTCGCCGCTGCCGGTCGCCTGAGCGCCACCACCGGAGTGCGCCAAGGCCTCGCCGCCGCCCTCTCTCTTCCTCTCCCTTTCCTCCTTCTCCCTCTCCTCCTCTAACCCCCATGGCTCTCCCTATCCCGCAGCTCCCTTCGCCATGGATGGAGCCGAGGAGCTCGCCGCTGGCCGCCTCCATGCCGGATCCGGCAAGCCCAACCCTGGATCCGCCAAGGCCCTGCCCCTTGCGCCCTCGCTGTGGTCAGCCCCGCCGTGGTGCACCGCCGCCATGGCCTCATCCCTGCGCTCGGGAGGAGACGAGCGCTCGAGGCTCCCAGCGCCCGAGCGTTGACCCCCGCCAACCTCCGCAAGTGGGCCAAGCCCAGCAGCCCCATTCGGCCCAGCTCCCCTGCCGAGCCGGACAAGAGGGCCCAAAGTGAGCAGTCCCCCCCCCCTTTTGTTTTTTTGTTTATTCTGCGTCTTTAAAATGTTATAGGAATTAAACCGTGCGTCGGATTTAAATAATTTAAACATGTTAATTGCTTAAAAAATATGTAGATTAATAAAATGTCATTTTCACCCATGCCTAAAATACTTAACATGTCATTTCCTGCCATTTTGCATATATGCCATATTTTTGCATTTTTGCATAATTATTTAACCGTGCATCGAAATTAACAAAATCACATATTAAAAATGTTCATCTCATTTGCACCGCATTTTCATGCATGAGATAAATGTTGGCACGATGTTTGCATTTGTTTTGCATTAATGAATTGCTATAACGTGATTAGGCCTAATACTCGCATATTTAATTGTGATTAATTTTCCACATGAACCTATGCATATTATATATGTTTTCGGGGTAGAAAATTCCATGTGATTTATCTGTGCACTTAGTTTTGTCATTTGAGCATTTTTGTGTGCATGTCATTTATGTCGTGATGCCCTTTTGTTAATTTTGTGGGATTTAATCCATGCATGTTTTGTAATAAGTTTCAACATGAGAAATGCCCTTTGATATGTGTCCTAGCCCTTGGACATTTTTCTTGTCATAGAAATGCATGTTTAGGTGTTGTTTTCTTGTTGTCAACTTGCTATTAAATTCTGCTATTTTGAGGGCCCAAAATATTTCTAAGTCTGGTATCTGTAATATTTTATTGCTGTCTTCCCATGTGATTTGCTAGTGATCTAGAACCCTTTTGTGGTAGGTGTAATGGAGTTATTTGTAGTTGATATTGTCCTTAAGTATGCTATTAAGTTTCATGCCATAATATGCTCTGTAGCGTATAGTTTCTCTGCTGTCAATATGCCTTTGTGATAAAAAAAACTAAAGTGTCAAAAACTGCTATTTTCACTAAGTCTGAAACTGTTTTCCAGTATCCTTCTTGTGAGCTTACTACCAAGTGATCCATGCATGTTTTGAAAATGATTTGTGAAGATGAAATGAAGTGTGTGTTATATACTACTTCCCCATGCTTAGTTTGTGCATTTTAGAATAGTGTAACTTGTTTTCTTCATGAGTGCAAAATGCCATGTTGCTGTTTTTGGCAGATTTCAACTAAAACTTGTTTCGTTGATTGTGGTTGAACCGTAGCTCCGTTTTGGACATTACATATATGAAACTTGCTTAGAATCTCATGTAGTTTCATAATAACTCCCTGAATTCATGATTTGAAATGTTTGTGATTGTATTTTCCATGCATTTGCATTCATGGCATGTTCATCTTGTGTTGCTCATATCTTTTAGACCGTAGCTCCGTTTGCGATGTTCTATATATGTAAATCGACTAGAATGACGTGTAGAATGTCATGGTGATCTTTATTATTATGTTTAACAAATATAAAATATGATTAGTTCAGATCTGGACCAATTTCGAAATTAACATATGAGGTCGTTTCGGAAATGCTATAAGTTTGTTTCCGGCCTCATTTAAGATGCCTAGATAGTTAGTTTACTCATGCTTCACCTATTGCCATGTTTAAAACATTTAATATTGTAGTGTACCTAACGGGAGTGAACTAAATAATCCGAACGTGGAGTTTCGTCAATATGCAACTCGTTGCATATTGAGATTCACTTAATGTGTAGTATTTGATTGTTGTGAATTGTCATGCATTGCATATTAAACCGGGCATGCATCATATTTGTTTGTGCATCGTGTTTGCATATGTTGTGGTGTATCTTGTGTTGATTGTTGTTTTCAGATTGTTCCTTCTCGATAGAGTTCCGAAAGCGTTCGGAGTGTGAGGATTCGTTCGACTTCGTTGGTTCGTATTCTTCATGGACTCGTTCTTCTTCCGAGAGGGATCTCAGGCAAAATGACTCATTTCCCTGCAGGGTTAATTTATGATGGATGAGTTGGAGCACCCCTGCAGGGTTAAATCTTTTCGAGAAGCCGTGCCCGTGGTTATGTGGCAAACTTGGATACTTTGTTTAACACCCGGTCATAGCAAACTTGAAGTAAACTCTAATAAAATACATCAACTGTGTGCGTAACCGTGACTATCTCTTCTCGTGAGTCCTTATCCGAAAGAGAACACGGTGGGGTTATGTTTGACGTAAGTAGGTGTTCAGGATCAGTTAGTGATCATTACTAGTTCACGTCCGTTATGCGTAGACCACCATACTTTATTTTTTGTATTCGTAAGTTAGCCACTCAAATAAATGCTTAGTCGCTTGCTGCAGCCTCACCACTTAACGATACCTTACCCATTAAGCTTTAATGGTCTTGATACCCTTGGAAATGAGATTGCTGAGTCCCTATGGCTCACAGATTACTACAACAACAGTTGTAGGTACCGGTAATGCGATGATTTGACGTGAGCGCGTTGCTTGATTTGATTTGGAGTTATTCTTCTTCCTCCTCTTCGATCTTGGATGGGTTCTAGGCGGCAGCCTGGGATAGCAAGGGTGGATGTCATTTTATCGTTTGATTTCGTCCGTAGTCGGACTCTGCTCTTCTGTATGATGTCTGAGATGTTATTGTATTGATGTGACTCTGATGTAGTTGTGGCGAGTTTAAGCCAATTCCATATACTCATCTCTTTTGTACATGTACTTGTAATGATGTCCATTCTTGCGAACGCATCGAGATGCGCTTCTATCCCAGTCGAGGCCCTTGTGCCAAAATAAGGCTAGAACCGCATCTTGGGCGTAACAAGGTGCAGATTGTGTCCATGTGATAACATGGATTTGGCTTATTACAATATTATCTGCTATTAAATTTAATGCACATATATATCTTGGTATGGTGGAAGGCTTGGCCTTTTGCTCGGTGTTTTGTTCCACTTTTACCGCCATTGTTTCTTGTTACCGGTGTTATGTTTTCCATACTTTGCGCTCCTAGCATGCTCGGGGTTGTTATGGGGACCCCCTTGATTATTCGGTTGAGATTAAAACTTGTCTGGCAAGGCCCAACTTTGGTACTACATTTGCTTAACAACTTAATAAAACTACATAGGGACTAGCTACCCCGTGGATTAATCAACAACCCAGGCTAGTGCTCCACATGAGTGTTGGTCCAAAATGGCAGTAGTCGGGGCCACCAACGGGAGTGTCAACCAGAAACTTAGCCCACCTTTCGTGTACTGAGAACGAGATACGCGGCTCTTATCGGGTTCGTCGACACGCCGGGAGGTATTGCTGGACTTGTTTTACATTTATTGAGTGGCTTCTGTGTGGAACTCTAATTTTCTTCGGGCTATCTCGAGGTGTTGGAATTCCTTTGGAGTTGCCTAGGATGATCACGAGATCCGTGATTGAGGCTATTCCCGCGGAGTGTGGTTAATTTATGATGGACTAGTTGGAGCACCCCTGCAAGGTTAAAACTTTCAGAAAGTCGTGCCCGCTGTTATGTGGCAACTTGGATATTTGTTTAACACCCAGTTATAGTTAACTTGAAGTAAACTCTAATAAAATGCACCAACTATGTGAGTAACCGTAATCGTCTCTGCTCGTGAACATGAACCGGGAGAGAATACGGTGGGGTTATGATTGATGTAAGTAGGTGTTTAGGATCTCTTAGAGGTCATTCTAGTTCTCAATCGTTTATCATAGAACACATATTTACTTTCATGTTTCGTAAGATTAGCCACCATAAATGCTTAGTGCTGCTTTAAACTAAACACATACCCCATTCCAACCTATAAGCTTGAATAGTCTCGGTACCCGGGCGCGAGATTGCTGAGTCCCCGTGGTTCACAGATTACTACAACAATCCAGGTACAGGTACAGATGAGATCATGCCATATGATGTGACGGATCTCTAGTGGGAGTATGACGAGGAGCGTGGCAGGATGTACGTCACTTATCCAGACGAGTACACTGGCCGTGGTCGAGATCTTTGGGCTAGCAAGCCAGTGTCATTGCATCATTTTATCGTTTGATTTCATCCATGGCCGGACCCTGCCTTTGTATTGATGATTGGAATAATTGAGTGGAATTGTAATTTAGCATGTGGCAAGTGTAAGCCAACTCATATACTCTTCTCTTCCTAAATGTATGTAATGATACTATACTTGCGAACGGCAACATGCGTCTCTATCCTTGTCGAGGCCCCCGTGCCTTAATATGGATAGGCGCACATCTTGGGCATGACAAACGTCTTCGCAATCCAAATCGCCGGGCGTCCCGTGATCCAATCACGATCCGTCCCGATCTAGCACCGAACGGACGGCACCTCCGCGTTTAGCACACGTACGGCTTGATGACGATCTCCGACTTCTTGATCCAGAAAGAGAGAGTGGAGAGGTAGACAAGTTCTCCGGAAGCGCGACGGTGTTGCGGCGATGGTGGTGGAGTAATTCTAGCAGGGCTTCGCCTAAGCACTGCTGAAACCGATCTAGAGGAGAAACTACAGACTAGAGGAGAGGGTAGCACGTGGCTGAAAATCTATATGCAAAAACCCTAAAACCTATAGTATATATAGGAGGAGGAGAGGAGGAGGCTTGGCCGAAAGGGCAAGCCCTTTTAGCTTTGGCCGAAGTGGAGGGAGGAGTCCTACTCCTCCACTCCTAGTCGGTTTAGGACTCCTTCCTTTTATTAGCCTTTTTTCCACCTTTTCCACTTTGGACTTCCTTCCCAGCCGCATGGGACCTATGTGGGACTTCGGCCAGCCCACTAAGGGCTGGTGTTCCTTATCCCACAGCCAATGTAGCCTCTTGGGTCGAAATACCCCTCCCGATGGTCCACCGATACCCTCCCGGCACTCCCAGTACACTACCGATGAGCCCGGAACTTTTCCGATGACCAAAACAGGACTTCCTATATATCAATCTTTACCTCCGGACCATTTTGGAGCTCCTTCTAACGTCCGGGATCTCATCCGGGACTCCTAACAACCTTCGGTCACCACCATGCATAACTCTATAATATTGAAACGTCACCAAACCTTAAGTGTGCATACCGTGCGGTTCGAAAACTATGTAGACATGACCGAGACACCTCTACGATCAATAACCAATAGCGGGACCTAGATGCCCATATTGATTCCTACATATTCTATGAAGATCTTTATCAGTCGTACCTCTATGTCAAGGATTCAGTTAATCCCGTATGATGTTCCATTTGTTCTTCGGTATGTCACTTGCCCGAGATTCGATCGTCGGTATCTCCATAACTAGTTCAACCTAGTTACTAGCAAGTCTCTTTAATCTTTTCTGTAATACAAGATCATGTGGCTAACACTTAGTCACATTTATTGCAAGGCTTATTGTGATGTTGTATTACCGAGTGGGCCCTGAGATACCTCTCCGTCACACGGAGTCACAAATCCCAGTCTTGATCCATGCCAACCCAACAGACACCCTCAGAGATACCTGTAGAGCACCTTTAGTCACTTAGTTATGTTGCGACGTTTGATACACACAAGGTAGTCATCCGGTGTCAGTGAGTTGCATGATCTCATGGTCATAGGAGCAGATACTTGACATGCAGAAAACAGTAGCAATAAACTGACACGATCATATGCTACGTTTGTAGTTTGGTTCTTGTCCATCACATCATCCTCCTAATGACGTGATCCCGTTATCAAATGACATCTCCTGTCCATGACTAGGAAACCATAGCCTGATCAACATGCTAGTCTATTAGAGGCATACTAGGGACATGGTGTTGTCTATGTATCCACACATGTATCTGAGTTTCCGGTCAATACAATTATAGCATGGATAATAAACGATTATCATGAAAAAAGGAAATACGATAATAACCAATTTATTATGCCTCTAGGGCATATTTCCAATAGTCTCCCACTTACACTAGAGTCAATAATCTAGTTCACATCACCATGTGATTCACATTGTTATGAATCTAACACCCAATGAGTTCTGGGGCTCGATCATGCTTTGCATGTGAGAGGGTTCTTTTAGTCAACGGGTCTGTGACATTCAGATATGTGTGTACTTTGCAAATCTCTATGTCATATTGTAAATAATGCTACCACACTCCACTTGGAACTATTCCAAATGGCTGCTCCACTATACGTATCCAGATTGCTACTAAGAGCCATCCGAATCAGTGTTAAAGCTTGCATCGACGTAACTCTTTATGAAGAACTCTTCATCACCTCCATAATCGAAAAACATTTCCTTAGTCCTTTAGTTACTAAGTGTTGGGGATATAACCCCATGGTGAGACCCGCCCAGGTGGGGCCGGGTTACACTTGGTGGCTCATAAGCCAGACCAAGGCCGATGGGCCTCGAGACATAAGCTTAAACATATGGCGGTTTACCAAGATGGGCCTGGGAGAGGCCCAGGCAAAGAAGGCATGAAGACCTGGGCGGTTAAGCCGCCCGGAGACGGCTTGCCCAGGAGGGCAAGGTGACATAGAGATAGAGTCGGATACATTATAAGAGTCGGTATGAGACTTGTAACCTGTGGTCTTGGCCTCCAATATAAAGGCAGAGACTCGGGGCGACTTAGACAAAAAAACAATCAATCGAGAACTAGGTCAAGTGAATCCGCTCACTTGTAATCGATACTCCAAGCAATACAACACAAGCAGGACGTAGGCTTTTACCTCATCTCAAGGGGCCGAACCTGGGTAAACTCGTGTCCTTCGTCCCAACCAACCCCTTTGAATCCATCACCTTAGCGGTCACCTCGGACATAAGTCCTCGGACATCTGCCGCGATAAAACCACAATAGTTGGCGCCCACCATGGGGCTAGCGCTCGGTGGTGTTGAGTTCTCAAAGGGCTCTCTTCTAGGGATCAAGGGATACGTTGTCGGCAGGATGACGAAGAGTCGCCGCGGCCGGCTCTACATCGACGACGCCGGCTGTGGCCCTGAGGCTGACTCTGTCGAGTACGGCTTTCGAGTCCCCTTCAATGGGATCCACGTTTTCATCGGCAAGGCCGGCGAATCTACACCCGGGCCGGACGTTTGCACCAACATCGTCGAGCCGGCTTGGTGCATGCAACTCGCCCGTGTTAACCCGGGCAGGAAGCATGTCTTTGTCGGTTTCACTCAAGGCCCGGATCTAGAGGGATCTATGTCACAGGAAACTCTCGTCTGTTCGGAGGATGAATCTTCAAGCGGAGAGACGAAATCAATCTACCCGCTTCACAATGGCAGGCTCGGGGCTACGACGAGCTTTACCCCGGGTCGGAGTGCCATGAGTCGAAGGACTATGGGCCACCGATGCATGCGGCCGTCTTCATGGCGGGTTCAGCACCGGGCATGAGCAGTGCAGCCGCTTGGGCAGCAGGTTCGGGGGCTGACCCGCCGCTGGCTCAAGTTCTCCTAAATCTAATGAACAAGCTCACAGCCTTGATGGCAATTGAGGTCACACCAGAGAATCAAGCCGCCCGTAACACAGAAATCGCCAGGATAAAGGACCAGATGACTGAAGTCCAGCAAGGGATCAGCATGCTGAAGGCCTAGATGGATGCAAAGGCAGAACGCCTTAAGGCGAACGCTTTCCGCCTTGATCTGGAGCAGCAATCCGCAGTGGCGGTTCAGCGGATGAGACACCGGTCCCGCTTGCGGGAACAGTTCAAGGACAAGAATCTTTTTAACATGCTAGGGGTAGGACGGAGCGTGGAAGCACCAAAGAGTCGGCTGGCGGCTCGACAGCAGCGTCCTAACCCGCCCCGACGAAACCAGTCCTCGCCAATGGCTTTCCCAACGCTGACGGGTCACTATTCAAACCCTGCGGAGAACATGGTGGCGGCGGCGAACCAGCTCAGTACAATTCCTATCCCGGACGAGGCACCCTTAGCAGAAGAGGTGAGGAACGCTATTGGGTACCTGCAGACGGCGATGGCCCAGCAAGAGAAATACACCTACAGCCGGAGTCGCGTGCACTCCACCCCCGTCCCCAGTCGCAGCTTCAGTCGGCGTTATGAGTCACCGACGGTTTCTAGCAGTGATCGACACTGGAACCCGCCACAGGATGATCAAGCGGTTCTGGATGCTCAAGCTCTGGTGGACCAGGCAAGGGCACGACGCGAGGAAGCGGCTCTGACGGCGTCTTATCAAGAACCGGCACCTTCTATCTCGGTGGGAGCAGGAGTAGCCACCAGGCCTGTGGGGGTGCCGTGCTTGGCGTCGGCTTTACGGAAGGAACATCTGCCAAAGGATTTCAAGGGCCCTCGCAAAGTCCCAAACTATACTGCTGATCTGCCTCCGAAGGCGTGGATTGAGAGCTATGAGTTGGCGATGGAGATGTTAGACGTCAGCAACGCAGTGTGTGCCAAGTATTTTATCATGATGCTGGAAGGGCCGGCTCGCACGTAGTTTAAGGGCTTGCCACCCAACACCATTAATTCCTAGGCCAAGTTAAAGGCGAAGTTCATCAAAAAATTCCAGGGAACTGAAAGCACATTTGCTCCCTTGCTGGTTTTGGTAATTAATAACAACATATAATTCATTGAACTAATGTTTCCACCAAGTATATTTCCGAAAATGTTCAATGATAGGATTGGCAAAAGGAGATTGCGGAGAAACCCCAAGATGCAAGGAAATAGGTTGGCCAAGCTTCAAGCAAGAGGACTCTACATTTTATATTTGTGAGAAATCACTTTGAGTCCATAGGAAAGCCAATACTATTAAAAGGGGGTAAGGTTTTGTTGGTGAACAATATGCTCAAACATGCACAAGTGATAGTCGCCAAAAACATCCACAAACTCTCCCACCAAAGTCTGCTCTATACCTAACACTCAAAATCGGTGCAACCAACTTTCCCATACCGGTGCCACCGATTCCAAAACCTAGATAGACTCAAGCCAAACCCTAGCCACTTTGGTGCAACCGATTCCATATCGGTGCCACCGAGTTTAGGTTGCCAACTTTCTGTTACGCAAATTCACATTTTCGGTCCCACTAAGAATGTTGGATCGGCGTCACCGAGATTGGAAATCTGATCGTTGGTCACCTTATCGGTGCAACCGAGTTTCCTATATCGGTCTCACCGAGATTCAAAAGTTGCCACCTTTTGGTCACTTCGGTACCACCGAGTTTAACACGTCGGTGTCACCGAGTTGGTCATTTTGTGTGTAACGGTTGGATTTTTGGGGATGCCTATATATACCCCTTCACCACCACCTACTCAAAAGAGAAGCACTCAGAACTATTCCATACATATCCTATCAAATTTTTTGAGAGAGAACCACCTACCCTTGTGTAGAGGTCAAGATCTTCCACTCCAATCATATGGATCTTGATCTCTAGCCTCCCCAAGTAGCTTTCCAACAATCCCATCTCTTCCACCATGCCAAATATGTGAGAGAGTGATTGGGTGTTGAGGAGTCTATCATCTTGAAGCACAAGAGCAAGGAGTTCATCGTCATTACCGAGCCTATTACCTTTTGGAGGGTCGTGCCTCCTAGATTGGTTAGGTGTCACTTGGGGGCCTCCTACTTCGTGTTGTGTAGTGAACCAAGAAGTTTGTAAGGGCAAGGAGATCGCCTACATCGTGAAGAACTACCCATAGTGAGGCTAGTCCTTCGTGGACGGAAGTCGTTATGGAATAGTCAAGGTTGCTACTTCCTGGACCCTTTTGGGTGGAGCCCTCCGTGGACTCTCGCGACCGTTACCCTTCGTGGGTTGAAGACTCCATAAACGTGGATGTATGATAGCGCCACCTATTGGAACCACGGGAAAAATCATCGTGTCTACAACTGCGTTTGATCTTCCTACCCTATCCTTTCTATACATGCTTGTTGTTACTTTCCGCTGCTATATACTCTTAGACTTGCATGTTTAGGGTCTACTTGACTTGCCATGAAATGCTAAAACTGTCAACCCTAAAAATTGATATAGGCAAAACTTTTATTTGGTCAAGTAGTCTAATCACCCCCTCTAGACATACTTTCGGTCCTACAGGAATGTGTAAGCAGCCCATGACGATTGTGGATTTGGATCGTTCCGTGCAGTAGGAGAATGAGTCGGCTCATCATTGGGTCCGACGGGTCTCGACCATCATCCACTCGTCTGAACAGATTACGGCGGCTCAAGCAGTTTTGATTCTGGACAAGAATTGTCACTTCACGTCTCTGAAACAGAAGCTGGGCCGGCTCAAGCGCTCGTCTCAGGACATGGGGGAGCTCATGGTGGCTCTCACAAAGTACGCTGACTCTGACAATACGAAGGATCCAGATTCTGACGAGGAGAAGCCCGGTCAGGGCAAGAAGAGTAACAATGGTAAGGGTCCAACAAGCAATGGCAACCAGGGCAAGAGGAAGAATCCGAACGGCGGGTCAGAATTGGTGTCCAACGCCAGCACCGGGTACAATCATGCTAAGGGCAACGGGAACTTCAGACAACCCTTTAATAAGGGTAAAGCTCCCTTTAACTTGGAGGAGATGCTCAATAAACCCTTCCCAGAGCATAGCCGGCCCGATAAGGTGGCAAATCACTCATGGAGGAATTGCCATATTATGCACAAGTTTTGGGATTACAGTATGCGGCAGCATAACAACAATGGCAGAGGTCCGTCAAGCGGCTCAGGGCCAGGCGGCTCGGGTGCCGGCCTGGGGTCTGGTGGTTCAGGATCTGGCTACCATGGCTAGGGCAGCCAATGAAGGCATTATCAGCAAACCATTGGCAATAATCAGCAGCAAAATAACCAGTCTGGGTATCAGAGTAATCCGAAGCAACTCAGCTTAGGTTAGTATCATGTTTTTACAACCAGCCTTAACAGGCGGGACCAGAAGTTGCGCAACCGGGCGGTCAATGCTGTCACACCGGCTCTCCCGCGGTACTTGAAGTGGTCAGAGTACGATATAACCTGGAGCAGAGAGGATCACCCTCCGCGTGTTGATGACCCGGGACGGTTGGCGTTGGTAGTTGCCCCCAAGTTGGAGGATATGTGTTTACCAAAGTGCTTATGGATGGTGGCAGCAGCATCAATATTCTATACTACGACACTTTTCACCGAATGAAGTTGCTTGACAAGGATCTTAAGCCTTCCTCAACAGTTTTTCACGGTGTGGTGCCTAGCAAGTCAGCTTATCCAGTGGGAGGATTTCTTTGGAAGTCGCCTTCGGTGACGAATACAACTACAGAGTAGAGACCTTGTGTTTTGAGGTGGTCATGATCAACAGTCTGTATCATGCTTTGTTTGGACGTCCGGCTTACGCCAAGTTCATGGCTAGGCCTTGTTATGTGTATTTGCAGCTCAAGATGTCGGGCCTAAAAGGAACGATTACGGTGCATGGTGATCGAGAGACGACTATTGAGTGTGAGGAAGGAGATGCAGCCTATGTAGAGTCAAGTTGCGTAGAAGCGGAGCTCAAGTTCTATAAGGAAAATGTTGACCCAGAGGATATGACTCTGCTCAAAAATCCCACCATGGAATCCGATCCGCCCCTCAAGTTCTCGGCGGATGACACCAAGCTAGTGGATTTTACCCCAGGCGACTCATCACAGCAGTTCACTATTGGGGCCAATATGGATCCCAAATAGGAAAGCCCGCTCATCGAATTCATCCGTGAGAATCGGGACATCTTTGCATGGAAGCCTTCTGACATGCCGGATTTACCGAGAGAGTTTGCTGAGCACCACCTTAATGTGGATCCTAAGTTTAAGCCCGTCAAACAGTTTCTACGATGGTTCAATGAAGAGAGGCGCAAGGCCATTGGGGAAGAGGTGGGCTTCATCGTTGAAGTGTTTCACCCAGAGTGGCTTGCTAACCCGATGCTAGTGCTTAAGAAGAACGGCACTTGGCGTATGTGTGTGCATTACACGGATCTTAACAAAGCCTATCCGGCAGACCCATTTGCTCTCCCCTGTATTGACCAGATCATCGACGCAACGGCGGGTTGTGAGAGCTTATGTTTCCTGGATGCTTATTCTGGTTATCATCAGATCAAGATGGAAATCAAGGACCAAGAGAAGAAGGCTTTCATCACGCCTTTTGGTGCCTTCTGCTATGTGTCTATGCCTTTTAGGATCAAGAGTGCCTAGGCGACTTACCAGCGTTGTGTGCAGAACTATTTTCACAGCCAAATTGGGCGCAACGTTCATGCATACGTGGATGACATTGTGATCAAGTCTAGGAAGAAGGAGACTTTGCTTGATGACCTGAAGGAGACCTTTGACAACTTACGAGTCTACAAGATGATGCTTAACCCGGCTAAGTGTGTTTTCGGTGTTCCTGGCGGCAAGCTCTTGGGATTCCTAGTCTGTGAGTGTGGCATTGAGGCTAATCCAGATAAGATCAAGGCTATCACTTCCCTGTCTGAGCCAGCATGCATCAATGATGTTCAGCGCCTGGCGGGATAGATCGCTGCATTAAGCCGGTTCATAAGCCGCCTTGGTGAGAAGGCCATCCCTTTGTACTAGATGATGAAGAAGACAAACAACTTTGTCTAGAGTATGGCGGCGGGTGAAGCATTTGAGGCCCTCAAGAGGCAGCTCACAGAGCCGCCAGTCTTAGCAGCTCCGACTAAGAAGGAACCTTTGCTCTTATACGTGGCGGCTAATAATAGGGCAGTCAGCGCCGCGATCATTGTTGAGCCTAAGGAGGCCGGAAAGGAATATCCGGTTCAAAGGCCGGTTTATTACATCAGTGAAGTCCTGACAGAGTCCAAGCAGAGGTATCCACATTGGTAGAAGCTAGTATATGGAGTGTTCATGGCTAATCGTAAGTTGAAGCATTATTTCCTAGGGCACCAGATCACAGTTGTTAGCTCTGCCCCGTTAGGAGATATAATTCAAAATAGAGAGGCCACCGGCAGAATTGCTAAGTGGGCATTGGAGCTTGGACCTCTTATTTGAAATACGTGCCTCGCACGGCGGTCAACTCTCAAGCCCTGGTGGATTTCATAAATGACTGGATGGAGTATTAGGCGCCCAAGGAAAAGTCGGATAACATGTATTGGACAATCCACTTTGATGGATCCAAGCAGCTGGAAGGATCAGGAGCAAGGGTTGTCTTAACTTCCCCCAAAGGTGACAAGTTTTGTTACGTGTTAAGGTTGATGTGTCCTTGTATTAATAATGCAGCTGAGTATGAAGCCTTACTTCATGGCCTCCGAGTGTCTAAGGAGATGAATCTGAGCCAGGTTAGGTGTCTCAGCGACTCAGACCTGGTGGCCCAGCAAGTTTCAGGCACTTGGGATTCTAAGGACCCGCGGATGGCAGCTTATCGTTAGGCGGTGGATGTCATCCCTGGTCATTTCAAGGGTTATCAGGTAGATCGTATTGATCGTCGCAGGAATGAGGCAACTGACGCTCTGTCAAGGCTGGGGTCTCAGCATAAGCCGGTACCAACATTTACTTAGATGTATTGCATCACCCGTCGGTTAAATTACCTTCGGAGGAAGACTTGGCCGTACCTGACCCGGAGGGACAGCTGGTGGCGGCTCTACATGCTATTCCCGACTGGACCGTGACTTACTTGGCGTACTTGATGTTGGGGAACGTTGCATGGGAAACAAAAAATTTCCTACGCACACGCAATATCTATCCATGGTGATGAGCATCTACGAGAGGGAGAGTGGATCTACATACCCTTGTAGATCGCTAAGCGGGAAGCATTAAGAAACACGGTTGATGTAGTCGAACGTCTTCGTGATCCAAATCATCGAGCGTCCTGCGATCCCATCACGATCCATCCCACGATCCAATCATGATCCGTCCTGCGATCTCATCATGATCCATCCCGCAATCCAATCACGAATCATCTCGCGATCTTGATCACGGTCCTTCCAATCTAGAGCCAAACAGACGGCACCTCCGTGTTCAGCACACGTATAGCTCGATGATGATATCCGCCTTCTTGATCTAGCAAGAGGGAGCAGAGAGGTAGATGACTTCTCCCGCAGCGCGATAGTGTTGCGGCGATGGTGGTGGAGCAATTCTAGTAGGGCTTTGCCTAAGCACCGCTAAAACCGATCTAGAGGGGAAATTACAAACTACAGGAAAGGCAGCACGTGGCTTAGGGTTTCTTGATGTGTTCTAAGTGCTAGCCCCGCCCCTTTTTTATATGTTGAGCCTTGGGGTCAAAACTTGGAGAAAAATCCTCCTCAAGGTCGGTTTGCCCACAAGGCAAGAGTCCTTCTCGGACTCCAGGACCAGACGCCAAGGTCCTCGGCGTTTGGCCCCAGACGCCAGGGTCCCTGGCATCTGGCGTCTGGCCCCTGGCCTCCGCAAAACATATTTTGCACCTTCATAAAGCCTCATGGGCTTTACCCCTTGGCCCAAATAAAGTGTCCTTGTACCCCTAACATTTCAGGAAACATCCGAAACTATTTCCGGTGAATTCCGGAACCCTTCCGGAGACCAAACACTATTATCGCATATATCAATCTTTACCTCCAGACCATTCCGAAGCTCCTCATGACGTCCGGGATCTCATCCGGGACTCCTAAAAACCTTCGGTCACCACCATACATAACTCTATACTACCGAAACGTCACTGAACCTTAAGTCTCCCATATTGGTTATGTAGACATGACCGAGAGTCTGTAGACATGACCGAGACACCTCTACGGTCAATAACCAATAGCGATAGTATAGAGTTATGTAGACATGACCGAGACATCTCTACGGTCAATAACCAATAGCGGGACCTGGATGCCCATATTGGTTCCTACATATTCTATGAAGATCTTTATCAGTCGACCCTCTATGTCAAGGATTCAGTTAATCCCGTATGTTGTTCCCTTTGTTCTTCGGTATGTTACTTACCCGAGATTTGATCATTGGTATGTGTATACCTAGTTCAACCTCGTTACCGGCAAGTCTCTTTACTCGTTCCGTAATACAAGATCATGTGGCTAACACTTTAGTCACATTGCTTGCAAGGCTTGTTGTGATGTTGTATTACCGAGTGGGCCCTGAGATACCTCTCCGTCACACGGAGTAACAAATCCTAGTCTTGATCCATGCCAACCCAACAGACACCCTCAGAGATACCTGTAGAGAACCTTTATAGTCACCCAGTTATGCTGCGACGTTTGATAAACACAAGGTACTCCTCCGGTGTTAGTGAGTTGCATGATCTCATGGTCATAGGAACAGATACTTGACATGCAGAAACTGTAGCAATAAACTAACACGATCATATGGTACGTTCATAGTTTGGGTCTTGTCCATCACATCATTCTCCTAATGATGTGATCCCGTTATCAAATGACATCTCATGTCAATGGCTAGGAAACCTTGACCATCTTTGATCAACAAGCTAGTTTACTAGAGGCATACTAGGGACACGGCGTTGTCTATATACCCACACATGTATTTAGTTTCCAATCAATACAATTATAGCATGGATAATAAACGATTATCATGAACAAGGAAATATGATAATAACTAATTTATTATTGCCTCTAGGGCATATTTCCAACAGTCTCCCACTTGCACTAGAGTCAATAATCTCGTTCACATCACCATGCGATTCGCATTGTTATGAATCTAACACCCAATAAGTTCTGGGGCTCGATCATGCTTTGCATGTGAGAGAGGTCTTTTATTCAACGGGCCTGTGTCATTCAGATCCGTGTGTACTTTGCAAATATCTATGTCATACTATAGACACTGCTACCACACTCCACTTGGAGCTATTCCAAATGGCTGCTCCATTATACGTATCCGGATTGCTACTAGGAGTCATCCGGATTGGTGTTAAACCTTGCATCGACGTAACTCTTTACGATGAACTCTTCATCACCTCCATAATCGAGAAACATTTCCTTAGTCCTCAGGTTACTAAGGATAATTTTGACCGTTGTCCAGTGATCCACTCCTGGATCACTCTTGTACCCCTTGACAGACTCATGGCAAGGCACACACAGGTGCGGTACACAGCATGGCATACTATATAGAGCCTATGGCTAAGCATAGGGGGCGACCTTCGTTCTTTCTCTTTCTTCTGTCATGGTCGAGCTCTGAGTCTCACTCAACTTCACACCTTACAAATCAAGCAAGAACTCTTTTTCTGACTGATCCATTTTGAACTCTTTCAAAAACTTGTCAAGGTATGTACTCATTGAAAGTCTCATCAAGCATTTTGATCTATATCTATAGATCTTGATGCTCAAAAATTAGGTAGCTTTATCCAGGTCTTCCTTTGAAAAACTCTTTTCAAACAACACTTTATGCTTTCCAGAAATTCTACATCATTCCCGATCAACCACATTTTATCCACATATGCTTATCAGAAACTCTATAGTGCTCCCACTCACTTTATTGTAAATACAAGTTTCTCATAAACTTTGTATAGACTCAAAAACTTTGATCGCCTCATCAAAGCGTATATTCCAACTCCGAGATGCTTGGTCCGGTCCATAGAAGGATCACTGGAGCTTGCACACCTTTTAGCATCCTTAGGACAGACAAAACCTTCTGGTTGTATCACATACAACCTTTCCTCAAGTAAACCGTTAAGGAAACAATGTTTTGACATCCATCTGCAAGATTTCATAATTGAAAAATGCAGCAACTGCTAACATAATTCCAACAGATTTTAGCATCACTATGAGTGAGAAAGTCTCATCGCAGTCAACTCCTTGAACTTGTCAAAAACTTCTTTACGACAAGTCGAGCTTTATAAATGGTGACTTTCACCATCAGCGTCTGTCTTCATTTTAAAGATCCATTTGTACTCAACGACCTGCCGTCCAACGAGCAAATCTACCTAAGTCTATACTTGGTTTTCATACATGGATCCTTTCTCGGATTTCATGGCCTCTAACCATTTGTCAGAATCCGGGCCCATCATCGCTTCTCCATATCTCGTAGGTTCATCGTTGTCCAACAACATGACCTCCAAGACAGGGTTGTCGTACCACTCAGGAGTAGTGCGTATCCTTGTCGACCTACGAGGTTTGATAGTAACTTGATCCGAAGCTTCATGATCATCATCATTAACTTCCTCTTCAACTGACGTAGGCTCCATGGAAACATCTTTCTGCGCTGTGCTACTCTCTGGTTGAACAAAGGTTCAACAACCTCATCAAGTTCTATCTTCCTCCCACTCAATTCTTTCAAGAGAAACTTTTTCTCGAGAAAGGACCCAGTTTTAGCAACAAACACTTTATGCTTGGATCTGAGATAGAAGGTTTACCAACTGTTCTTAGGGTATTCTATGAATATGCATTTGTCCGCTTTGGGTTCGAGCTAATTAGGTGAAAATATTTTTTCACACAAGTGCCGAAGCCACAAACGTTAAGAAATGATAGCTTAGGTTTCCATCAAACCATAATTCACACGGTGTCATCTCAACGGATTTAGATGGTACCCCATTTAAAATGAATGTAGTTGTCTCTAATGCATAACCCCAAAACTATAGTAGCAAAATGATAAGAGACATCATACTACGCACCATATCCAATAGAGCATGACTATGACGTTCGGACACACCATCACACTATGGTATTCCAGGTGGCATGAGTTGTGAAACAACTTTCACATTGTCTAAAGTTGTATGCCAAACTCGTAACTCAGATATTCACCTCCACGATCATATCGCAGACATTTTTATCTTCTTGTCACGATGATCTTAAACCTCACTCTAAATTTTCTTGAACTTTTCAAATGATTCGGACTTGTGTTTCATTAAGTAAATATACACCATATCTACTCAAATCATCGGCGAAGGTAAGAAAATAACGATATCCACCGCACGCTACAAGACTCATTGGATTGCATACATCAACATGTATTATTTCCAATAAATCACTTGCCCGCTCCATCAAACCGGAAAACGGGGTCATTAGTCATCTTTCCCAAGAGGCATGGTTCGCCGATTCGAAATCGAATGAGTCCAAAGATCCATCAACATGGAGTTTCCTCATGCGATTTATACCAATATGGCATTTAGCGGCAGTGCCACAAGTATGTGGTACTATCATTAGTAACTTGGTATCTTTTTGCATCAATGTTATGAACATGTGTATTACTACGATGAAGATTCAACAAACCATTCTCGCTGGGTGCATGACCATTGAAGGTATTATTCATGTAAACAGAATAACCATTATTCTCTAACTTAAATGAATAATCGTGTTGCAATAAACACGATCTAATCACGTTCATGCTCAACGCAAATCACCAAATAACATTTATTTAGGTTCGCACTAATCCCGAAGGTAGAGAGAGCGTGCGATGTTGATCACATCAACCTTTGGAAACATTTCCAACACACATCGTCACCTCACCCTTAGCTAGTTCTCTGTTTATTCCGTAGCTTTTATTTCGAGTTACTAACATTTAGTAACCGAAACGGTATCCAATACACAGGTGCTACTAGGAGTACTAGCAAGGTACACATCAATATCACGTATATCAAATATACTTCTGTCGATGTTGCCAGCCTTCTTATCTACCAAGTATCTAGGGTTGTTCCGCTTTAGCGACTGCTCTCCTCATAATAGAAGCACTTAGTCTTGGGTTTGGGTTCAAATTTAGGTTGCTTCACTAGAGCAGCAACTGACTTGCCATCCATGAAGTTTCCCTCCTTGCCTTTGCCCTTCTCGAAACTAGTGGTTTTACTAACCATCAACACTTGATGCTCCTTCTTGATTTCTACCTTCATGGTGTCAAACATCGCGAACAGCTTAGGGATCATCATTTCCATCCCTGGCATAATTATAGTTCACCACAAACTTCTAGTGGTTTTTAGTGATAGTGACTCGGAGAACTATATCAATCACTATCTTATCTGGAAGATCAACTCCCACTCGATTCAAGCGATTGTAGCACCCAGAAAATCTGAGCACATGCTCAACGATTAAGCTATTCTCCTTCATCTTGCAGGCAAAGAATCTTGTTGGAGATCTCCTCTCTCACAACACAGGCACGAGCCTGAGATCCTATTTCGGCTCTTAGAACATCCCATATGTTCCATGATGTTCAAAATGTTTTTGGAGCCTCAATTCTAAGCCGTAATGCATGACGCACTAAACTATCAAGTAGTCATCGGAATGTGCCTGTCAGATGTTCACAACATCTACAAACGACGCTAGAGGGGGTGGCGCACCGAGCGGTGCATTAAGGACATAAGCCTTCTGTGCAGCAATGAGGACAATCCTGAGATCACGGACCCAATCCGCAATATTGCTACCATCATCTTTCAACTCTATTTCTCTAGGAACGTATAAAAATTCAAGGGAGCTACAGTGTGAGCTAGTAATCTACAACATAATTTGCAAAGACACTACTGACTATGTTCATGATAATGAGTTCAATTAATCATATTACTTAAGAACTCCCACTCAAATTGACATCCCTCTGGTCATTCGAGTGATACATGATCCAAATTCACCATCTCAAGTCCTATCATCATGTGAGTTGAGGTGGTTTCAATGGTGAAGATCATGATGTTGATCATATCTACTATATGACTCATGTTCGACCTTTCGGTCTCTTGTGTTTCGAGGCCATGTCTGTACATGCTAGGCTCGTCAAGTTTAACCCGAGTGTTCTGCATGTGCAACACTGGCTTGCACCCGTTGTATGTGAACATAGAGTCTATCACACCCGATCATCACGTGGTGTCTCGACACGACGAACTTTCGCAACGGTGCACACCCGGGGAGAACACAATTTATCTTGAAATTTAAGTGAGGGATCACCTTATAATGCTACCGTCGTCCTAAGCAAAACAAGGTGCATAAAGGGATTAACATCACATGCAAATCATAAGTGACAT
Source organism: Hordeum marinum (assembly GCA_022496015.1). Lineage (NCBI taxonomy): Eukaryota > Viridiplantae > Streptophyta > Magnoliopsida > Poales > Poaceae > Hordeum > Hordeum marinum. Next base: position 285,258,999 of record CM039674.1, read on the forward strand.
GATATGGCCATGAACTTGTGCTTTTGATCTCCATCTTGAAAGCACCGGCATGATCTCCATCGTCACCGACATGACACCATGATCTCCATCATCTCGATCTCCATAAACGTGTCACCATCGGGGTTGTCGCGCCCACCATGCTTCTACTACTATTGCTACCGTTTAGCGATAAAGTAAAGCATTACATAGCGCTTAAATATTGACACGCAGGCCATACAATATTTAAAGAAAACCCTATGGCTCTTGCCGGTTGCCGTACTCATTGACATGCAAGTCGTGATATTCTATACAACACATGATCATCTCATACATCACATATATCTCATCATGTAATTGGCCATATCACATCACAACATACCCTGCAAAAACAAGTTAGACGTCCTCTAATTGTTGTTGCATGTTTTACGTGGCTGCTATGCGTATCTAGCAAGAACAATTCTCACCTATGCATAAACCACAACGGTGATACATAAGTTGCTTTTCAGCCTTCTCAAGGACCGCCTTTGTCGAATCCGATCCAACTAAAGTAGGACAAAGAGAGACCCGCTAGCCATCTTTGTGCAACGAAGTTACACGTCAGTCGATGGAACCGGTCTCTCGTAAGCGTACGAGTAAGGTTGGTCCGGGCCACTTCATCCCATACCGCTGAACCAAAACACGACCAAGGGAGGAAGCAATCTAAGCATCAACGCCCACAAACTCTTTGTGTTCTACTCGTGATCTCATCTACACATAGACCTAGATCAGATGCCACTGTTGGGGAACGTTTCATGGGAAACAAAAAAATTCCTACGCACACGCAAGATCTATCCATGGTGATGAGCATCTACGTGAGGGAGAGTGGATCTACATACCCTTGTAGATCAATAAGCGGGAAGCGTTAAGAAACGCGGTTGATGTAGTCAAACGTCTTCGCGATCCAAATCACCGAGCATCCCGCGATCCCATCACGATCCGTCCCGCGATCCAATCACGATCCGTCCCGCGATCTCATCACGATCTGTCCCGCGATCCAATCACGAATTGTCTCGCGATCTTGATCATGGTCCTTCCGATCTAGCGCCAAACGGACGGCACCTCCGCGTTCAGCACACATATAGCTCGATAATGATCCCCTCCTTCTTGAACCAGCAAGAGGGAGCGGAGAGGTAGATGAGTTGTCCGACAGCGCGGCGGTGTTGCGGCGATGGTGGTGGAGCAATTCCAGTAGGGCTTCGCCTAAGCACCGCTGAAACCGATCTAGAGGAGAAACTATGAACTAGAGGAGAGGCAGCACGTGGCTTAGGGTTTCTTGATGTGTTCCAAGTGCTAGCCCCACACCTTTATTTATATGCTAAGCCTTGGGGTCGAAACTTGGAGAAAAATCGTCCCCAAGGTCGGTTTGCCCGCAAGGCAAGAGTCCTTGTTGGACTCCACGACCAGACGCCAAGGTCCTCGGCGTCTGGCCCCAAACGCCAGGGTCCCTGGTGTCTGGCCCCTGGCCTCCGCAAAACATCTTTTGCACCTTCCTAAAGACTCATGGGCTTTACCCCTTGGCCCAAATAAAGTGTCCTTGTACCCCGAACATTTCGGGAAACATCCGAAACTATTTCCGGTGAATTCCGGAACCCTTCCGGAGACCAAACACTATTATCCCATATATCAATCTTTACCTCTGGACCATTCTGGAGCTCCTCGTGATGTCCGAGATCTCATCCGGCACTCTGAACAACCTTCAGTCACCACCATACATAACTCTATACTACCGAAACGTCACTGAACCTTAAGTGTGCAGACCCTGCGGGTTCGAGAACTATGTAGACATGACCGAGACACCTCTACGGTCAACAACCAATAGTGGGACCTGGATGCCCATATTGGTTCCTACATATTCTACGAAGATCTTTATCGGTCAAACCTCTATGTCAAGGATTTAGTTAATCCCGTATGTTGTTCCCTTCGTTCTTCGGTATGTTACTTGCCCGAGATTCGATCGTCGGTATCTGTATACCTAGTTCAACCTCGTTACCGGCAAGTCTCTTTACTCATTCCGTAATACAAGATCCTGTGGCTAACAATTTAGTCACATTGCTTGCAAGGCTTGTTGTGATGTTGTATTACCGAGTGGGCCCTGAGATACCTCTCCGTCACACGGAGTAACAAATCCCAGTCTCGATCCATGCCAACCCAACAGACACCCTCAGAGATACCTATAGAGCACCTTTATAGTCACCCAGTTACGTTGCAGCGTTTGATACACACAAGCTACTCCTCCGGTGTTAGTGAGTTGCTTGATCTCATGGTCATAGGAACAGATACTTGACATGCAGAAAAGTGTAGCAATAAACTGACACGATCATATGCTATGTTTATAGTTTGGGTCTTGTCCATCACATCATTCTCCTAATGATGTGATCCCATTATCAAATGACATCTCATGTCAATGGCTAGGAAACCTTGACCATCTTTGATCAATGAGCTAGTTTACTAGAGGCATACTAGGGACACAGTGTTGTCTATATACCCACACATGTATTTAGTCTCCAATCAATACAATTATAGCATGGATAATAAACGATTATCATGAACAAGGAAATATGATAATAAATAATTTATTAATGCCTCTAGGGCATATTTCCAACACTTGACTCGCGGCGAGTTACCTGATGATGAAAATATGGCTAGACAGATCACCAGGCGTTCTAAGTCTATGACCATAATCAATGGTGAGTTACATAAGACCAGCGTCACTGGCTTCTTCCAGCATTGTGTTTCACCTGAAGAGGGCAAGAAAATCTTGAATGAAATTCATGCTCGCGGTTGTGGTCATCATGCCGGCTCAAAATCTCTGGTGGCCAAGGCTTTTTGACATGGTTTCTTCTGGCTGACGGCTCATAGAGATGCAAAGGATTTGGTTCGCAAGTGCGATGGATGTCAGAAGTTTGGCCGACGTACTCATGTCCCAGCTCAAGAATTGCACATGATTCCAATTACTTGGCCGTTTGCAGTATGGGGGCTTGATATGGTCAGACTTTTCAAGAGATCCAAGGACAAGAAGACCCACCTCTTGGTGGCAGTGGACAAATTTACCAAGTGGGTAGAAGCTGAGCCGGTCAGCAAGTGTGACGCGGTTACGGCCGTTCAATTTATTAAGAAGTTGATATATTGCTTCGGTTATCCTCACAGTATCATCACAGATAATGGCACAAACTTATCCAAGGGGGCTATGCAAGTGTTCTGTGAAAATGAGCACATCCGACTTGATGTTTCTGCGGTGGCTCATCCGCAATCAAATGGTTAGGCAGAACGTGCTAACCAGGAAATCTTGAGAGGTATCAAACCCCGGCTTATGGTTCTTTTGCAGTGTACGCCGGGTTGTCGGGTGGAGGAGTTACCATCCGTTTTATGGAGCATCAGAACCACTCCCAACAAATCAACAGGTTATACACCTTTCTTCATGGTTTATGGCGCAGAAGTCGTATTACCAAGCGATATCCGTCATGACTCGCCACGAGTGGCGGCTTACATTGAGGAGGATAACGAGACGACACATCAAGACGCGTTGGATGCCCTGGAGGAAGAACATGATCTACCGGTGGCTCGATTGGTGATCTATCAGCAAGACCTACATCGCTACCATAGCCGTAGGGTTAAGACCCGGACGTTTCAAGAAGGTGACCTAGTATTGCGGTTGATTCAAGATCAGGCGGATTCACACAAGTTATCCCCTCCATGGGAAGGGCCTTTCGTGGTCAGCAAGAATCTCAATAACAGGTCATATTATCTCATTGACGTCCGGGACGACTCAAATACTTCTGCGTAGGAGACCCGCCGGTCATGGAACATAGCTCATCTACGGCCTTATTACACTTAAGTCGTTGAGACTCGACATTGTACACCATCATTGTACATACCATATATATGAATAAAGTTGGCATCCCTGCAAGTCGGGGCCTCTGCCGTTTCACATATCTCAGTTGTGCAAAAAAGGTTGTCTAGGGGGCTTCCAACCCGCTGGGTTTAGCTTACCTCACCCTATCGATCGGCTCTCAAGCCAAATAGTTGATTTCGTCAACAAAGGTCATCTAGGGGGCTTCCAACCCGTTGGGTTTAGCTTATCTCACCCTATCGATTGGCTCTCAAGCCAAACAGTTGATTTCGTCAACAAAGGTCGTCTAGGGGGCTTCCAACCCGTTGGGTTTAGCTTATCTCATCCTATCGATCGACTCTCAAGCCAAACTGTTGATTTCGTCAACAAAGGTCATTTGGGGGCTTCCAACCCACTGAGTTTAGCTTACATACCCTCTTGATCGGCTCTTAAGCCACCAGAGTTAAACTTGCCCGTTTGCAACTTGCCACTCCACCAGGTGACCCGCTGAACTCTTACCAGTTAATCTCGCTTAGAGACCCTGAGCTGGTTCAAAGAAATTGACAGCCAATCTCGTTAGAGACCCTGTACTGGTTAAAGTTAAACCGGTGATTCTTGTCACGTGAGGGCTGGCTTACGAAAATCAAGGATAAACTCTCTCATCTACCGCCGACTCTCCGCTATGTGGCCCGTTCGTACTCTTAGACACTCAATCTTTTTAAAGACCCTGAACTGTTTAAGGTTTAAACGATGGATTTATGTCACGTGAGAGGCAGTTTTTGAGCTACCATGGTACTCATGCCCTGCCGTGTCTCTCTCTGGGACGCTACACTTCCTATCAGTTAATCTCGCTTAGAGACCCTGAGCCGTTCTAAGTAATTGACGGCCAATCTCGACAGAGACCCTGCACTGGTTAGGAGTTTTAATTAGCGGGTCCACCCAGAAGAACCGGCACATGAGTTAAAAAAAATTCAAAAAACAAATCTGGAAAGATATAACATCTCTGGGTTGTGCAGTTTTAAGCCGCCCTACTAAACAGTGTGGAACATATTCTGTTTCCATAGGTTGGTCATCTCAAGAAGAGCCGCCACAACATCTGGTATGAATTAGAGCACTACAATATGTTAAAGCAGTGCACAATGGCACAGTTCAGGCAAGGCAAAGTTTTTACTACAAGCCTATTACAATGCTCTTCACAGAGCTCAAAAGCAATGACTTAAAGTTTTTTACACACCCCAAAGTTCGGCGGGTCACGAGAGCCGGATTATCCATGGCATTATCAAAGGACTTAGTTGGATGGCGGGTCACCCTGCGCCGGGTCTTCGACCTCCTCGATCTGGAGATTGTCCATGTCCCAGTTGTAGTTATTTAAAGGTTCAAAGGTTGCCTCTTCAAAGAGGGGAGACGGGTCAAGATCGGGAGCAAAGAAGTGCTTACGGCGTGCAGGAATTAAGTCTGTGGCCTCAAAAGGTTGGGCCGCACACTCGCTTTTTCTCGGCATTGTAAGCAGCCTGATATGTTGACAAGTTCACTTCTTCCGCTAATACCGATGCAAGGACTCTGGAAGCCTTCATGCAACGGGCATAGTCGGCTTTTGTGAACTCTGAGCCATCATCCTTCTTTGATGGAAACCCGTCCATCATCTCCTCGGGAGTTAGCTCTGGGGCAAAGGCTAAAGCCTGGCCTATGGCCGCAATGGCTCCCTTTCTGGCGGATGATTTCTTGAGCTCCTGGAGTTGCTTAGGCAAGGTAGATAACACTTCTATAACCCCCTTCATGGACTTGGGGATACTCTCCTTGTTAATCATCGCCTTGATGGTGCAGAGTATTCCGCAATACAGCTGTTCTGAGATAGTATAGACAGCTTTCAGAGACAACAGGTTGTCAGTGGCGATTTGACGGCTCCTTGGACCTATATAAGACGGATTTTTATAAGCCGCCTGTATAAGTATTTACGCAAGGATGTTGATTAAAGTACTTACCAAAGATAGCAGTAGACATCTTTACAATATGGTGCTTCAGGGAGTGCAGTTCATCGGATACTTCCATGAGCCGTTGATCAACATTATCTGCATGGTGAGTCAGGGCAGTTTTTTCCGTCTCAGCAGCCTTCTTGAAGGCGGCGAACTCAGCTTTAGCTTTTACAAGCTCTTCGGTCTCAAGCCGACACTTTTCTTCTACTACACTCCTAGCGGCTTGTTAGGAGGCCAGATTGCCCTTCAAGTCGGTCAGTTCAGACTCGGCTCTATTTAAACCTTCCCGTCACAAACAAAGGTACAAGACAAGTAAGTCGTCAAGATAGCATATCGTCAGATAGAGTGCAAGTTTCAAGCAGATTGCAAGCAATATACTTGACACTTGGGGGCTAATGTATATTTGATCTCCATGACTACAAGTACGTTCCGGCTCATCTTTATCAAGTTAAGCCGGCACGTGAGGGCTAATGTATATTTGCTCTCCAAGACTACAAACAACAAACCACATTGTAAGTCCCGGGTCATCTTTATCAAGTTAAGCCAGCACTTGGGGGCTATAATTGGCTCTTTGTTCAAGTCTACATTGAAGTCCCGGCTCATCTTTATCAAGTTAAGCAGGCCCTTGGGGGCTACATTTGGCTCTTTCCATGAGGAGATTCGGCCCATTATTTCTATACAGACCCGAACCTGGGGGCTACAGTAGATCAACTACTTAAAATTGAGTACTAGCTCAATATTTGCATATTAAGCCGATACTTGGGGGCTATAGGTTAAGTGTTCCTACTCAAAGCATGGATTGGAAGACCCGGCTTACCATTGACAAATACTAAAATGGCTCTTGGGGGCTACATAGGGATATATGGAAAGGAAAAGAGTACCTCATATTTTTTCTTCATCAGGTTGACAGGCTTGAGTTCCATGTTCTGGCTCATGTTGAGGCGGTTCAGATAACCGGCATGCAGCTCGTCAGCATTTAACTTCTCCAACACCGGGAGTTCAAGGTCTAGCTTGTCAGAGGCTTCAGTTTTCTAAGTATGTTTTGTCAACACACGAGGTTCAGGAGTTTGAAAGCCGGTCCTGATGATAATGACATTTGGCGTAGTTGAATCGTCAGCAGCCGTCGAAGGGCTTGGCAGCTTGGAATTGATCCTCAGAGGGCTCTCAGTGGCCGTCTCATGGGCCACTGGCTCGACAGAAGGACGAGTGTCTTCAGGTCTGTCCTTGGAGGCAATAGAAGGATCAACATGTGCAGCCGGAGAGTCCAGCTTGGCAGCCTCCGGTTCTTGAGCAGTGGGGGCCGAGGTAGACCCAACGGCTTTCCTTCGCTTTGCTTGAGCCCTAGAAGTCATAGAAAGTTGTTATATAAAATTCAAAGGATAAAAAAGGATAGGATGCAAGTATGAAAGCACATACTCTGGGTTGATCTTCAGAGGAGGCAGCTTGGTTGCCGTAGAGTCGCCTGAAGAAGGAGGTGATTCTTGAAAGCTGTTAAAGCATTGTCAAGACAGAGTAAAGTTGTAAGGCAAGATTTGTTGTTGTTTTTTAAAAGAAAGTTGGGGTCTAAGTAAGCAAGAGGATGAGAAAAGGGGACTTTTCGGACGACCCGCCATATTCTATGGAGCAAGAGATTCTGAGTCAGATGAGACGTAAGTTACCTCGGGGGCGTTGGCGTGGCTTGTCTCCGTTTCGTCTTGAGAAGTTATTGTTGTCGGTAAGATATATGAAGAGACGGCCAAGAGAGTCAAGTTTTACCTCTGAGTCATCAGCCTCAGGTTGTTCTTGGGGTGTAGGTTCCTTCTTCTTGCCGACGGCCTTTTCCCTCAACTTCTTTGGAGGAGGAACATACTTCTTTTTCCAGAAGTCGGAGTTAGCCTGGAAGTAAAAGCAGCCAAAAGAGGTTAAAGATTATAAAACATACATGGATGGCTAAACGTGGAAATCGGGAGGTTGAGAGTCGCCCTTACATTCGGGGTCGGGTTTGCGGCACAGAAGGGTGGTAACCCGATGGCGCGGCAAGAATATTGAGATTCATGGATAAGACTTTTGGTGGCAGCGATGATGTTGTCCTCTGACAAAGTGGTAGAGTTGAAACAGAGGGGATCGTTGGCATCACCCGTATATTCGCACATGAGGCGGCTTCTCCGGCTTAGAGGCATGACTCGCCAGGATACCCAGCAACGGGTCAGATCAATCCCTGTCAGGCTGTTGGCCATGAGGGCTTTAATCTTGGTGTAAGTCGGAGCATATTTCGCTCGATCAGTGGCTGACAGCCGGTCAGGGAGTTCAATTGTTCTCTTGATTTGGGATGGGCGGTAACCCGATAGTGGATGTTCTCCCTCTGGAGAAGTATCTTTGCAATAAAACTAGGTCTTGTTCCAGTCTTTGGGATGGCTTGGCATCCGAACAGCCGGAAAGCTCATGTCCCGTCTTCTTTGGATGGAGATCCCACCAAGCTCCAAGCTTGGGCCAGCTGCCACTTCTTTCTGGCGGTTGGCGTAAAAGAACTCACAGAAGAGGTCAACATACGGCTCTTCTTGTAAATAGACTTCATAGAGATTTTGAAAGTTGCACATGTTTGAGACAGAATTAGGTGCAATATCTTGAGGATGTAGCTTGAAGAAGTGAAGGACATCTCGGAAGAATTTTGAGCCGGGCGGGCTAAAACCGCATATAAGGTGGTCTGCGAATACAACCACTTCGCCCTCTTGGGGGATGGGTTTCTTTTCTTTGCCTGGAACCCGCTAGTGAATGACATCATTTGCTGGCAAAGTCCCTGCTTCTACGAAATCCTCCAAAAACTCTTCAGTAACTGCAGAGCCGACCCAGTTGCAGGAATTGGACGCACGAGGCATAATGGCGGCTTAAGAGCTATGGAAAGTAATAGCGCACGGCGAGTTAGAAGGTGATAGACAACTAAGGGTAGCTGATGAAATCTAAGTTCTACGAGGCTGAGCCGCCCGTGTAGTTCAGGGCAAAAGCCGGAAGTTTAATGGCGGGTTACATTGCAAGGCAATGGACCAAAATACTGCTAAGTGTGGAAAACAGGTTTCACATACTATCTATATAAATACGGATCTACAAACAGAGGAAAAAGCAAGTCTATTCTAAACATAACGACGAGCGGAGGAACTGACAGACGTTTGAAGACGGTACAAGGAGGCAACTACGGATCTATACCGCACTATTTTTGGTTTCCCATGATTTACCGCAATGGAGAGAGGATCCTTGTAAGGTTCACTAATCTACATATCGACTGGCATTACGAAGAACTCGTGTTCTAGCGGGCAAAAGAGCTTCATGGATTCACTACCCTAAACTACATATCTAAGGGACGAAGAAGGACGTACCAGAGGAAATGCGACGGGCGTAGATGATGCTCTGGTCCATTCAGGTCGATGCAACATCCTTGGGCGATGACAGCGCAGGTGAATCACCGAAGCGAGAGAGCTCGAGGGAGGCGGCGGCGAGAGGAAGCAGAAGAGGTGCAGGTTGCGGAGGAAATGAGAAGGATTGTCCGCGGTCCTATTTAAGAGGCTGGAAGGAAGGAAACGGGCGCCAGAATCCAGGCGACCGAAACTAACCGACCGAGATGGACGCCTCGATTTTCGGGCCATCGGTTTAATGATGAAAGATCCATTGTGGTTGTCAGGGAATCTTTTTGGCATATCCAATATGACGTCACGGTGGGTTACATTTTCTTACTTTCAGGTGTTGAAGGAAGAGACTCGCCGCCAAGTAAAATGGATGATTGACATGAGCAAGCTCAAATCAACCTGGGGCCTAATGTTGGGGATATAACCCCATGGTGAGACCCGCCCAGGTGGGACCGGGTTACACTTGGCGGCTCATAAGCCAGACCAAGGCCGATGGTCCTGGAGACATAAGCTTAAACATATGGCGGTTTACCAAGATGGGCCTGGGAGAGGCCCAGGCAAAGAAGGCATGAAGACCCGGGTGGTTAAGCCGCTCGGAGACGGCTTCCCAGGAAGGCAAGGTGACATAGAGATAGAGTCGAATACATTGTAAGAGTCGGTATGAGACTTGTAACCCGTGGTCTTGGCCTCCTATATAAAGGCAGAGACTTGGGGCGACTTAGACAAAAAAAACAATCAATCGAGAACTAGGTCAAGCGAATCTACTATCTTGTAATCGATACTCCAAGCAATACAACACAAGCAGGACATAGGCTTTTACCTCATCTCGAGGGGCCGAACCTGGGTAAACTCATGTTCTTCATCCCAACCAACCCCTTTGAGTCCATCACCTTAGCGATGGCCTCGAACATAAGTCCTCGGACATCTGCCGTGATAAAACCACGACACTAAGGATAATCTTGACCGCTGTCTAGTGATCCACTCCAGGATCACTCTTGTACCCCTTGACAGACTCATGGCAAGGCACACATAGGTGCGGTACACAACATGGCATATTATATAGAGCCTATGGCTAAGACATAGGGGACGACGTTCGCCCTTTCTCTTTCATATGCCGTGGTCGAGCTTTGAGTCTCACTCAACTTCACACCTTACAAATCAGGCAAGAACTCTTTCTTTAACTGGTCCATTTTGAACTCTTTAAATATCTTGTCAAGGTATGTACTCATTGAAATTCTTATCAGATGTCTTGATCTATCTCTATAGATCTTGATGCCCAACAATTAAGTAGCTTTATCCAGGTCTTCCTTTGAAAAACTCTTTTCAAACAACCCTTTATGCTTTCCAGAAATTCTACATCATTCTCGATCAACAATATGTCATCCACATATGCTTATCAGAAACTCTATAGTGCTCCCACTCACTTTATTGTAAACACAAGTTTCTCATAAACTTTGTATAGACTCAAAAAACTTTGATCACCTCATCAAAGAGTATATTCGAACTCCGAGATGCTTGCTTCAGTCCACAGAAGGATCACTGAAGCTTGCACACCTTGTAGCATCCTTAGGACTGACAAAACCTTCTGGTTGTATCTCATACAACCTTTCCTCAAGGAAGGAGACGATGTTTCGACATCCATCTGCCAGATTTCATAATTGCAAAACGTAGCAACTGCTAACATAATTCCAACAGACTTTAGCATCGCTACGAGTGAGAAAGTCTCATTGTAGTCAACTCCTTGAACTTGGCGGAAACTTCTTTGCGACAAGTCGAGCTTTATAAATGGTGACATTCACCATCAGCGTTTGTCTTCATCTTAAAGGTCCATTTGTACTTAATGACCTGCCATCCAACGAGCAAGTCTTCCAAAGTCTATACTTGGTTTTCATACATGGATCCTTTCTCGGATTTCATGGCCTCTAACCATTTGTCGGAATCCGGGCCCATCATCGCTTCTCCATAGCTCGCAGGTTCATCGTTGTCCAACAACATGACCTCCAAGACAGGGTTGTTGTACCACTCAGGAGCAGTACGCGTCCTTGTCGACCTACGAGGTTTGATAGCAACTTGATCCGAAGCTTCATGATCATCATCATTAACTTCCTCTTCAACTGACGTAGGCTCCACAGAAACATCTTTCTGCTCTGCGCTACTCTCTGGTTGAACAAAGGTTCAACAACCACATAGAGTTCTATCTTCCTCCCACTCAATTCTTTTGAGAGAAACTCTTTCTCGAGAAAGGACTCAGTTTTAGCAACAAACACTTTGTACTCGGATCTGAGATAGAAGGTATACCCAACTGTTCTTAGGGTATTCTATGAAGATGCATTTGGGTTCGAGCTTATCAGGCATAAGTGTCGCATTCCCAAACTCTAAGAAATGACAACTTAGGTTTCTGCCAAACCATGTGGTGTCATCTCAACGGATTTAGATGGTGCCCTCTTTAAAGTGAATGTCGTTTTCTCTAATGCATAACCCCAAAACGATAATGGCAAAACGATAAGAGACATCATAGTATGCACCATATCCAATAGAGCACGACTATGACGTTCGAACACACCATCACACTATGGTGATCCAGGTGGTGTGAGTTGTGAAACAACTTTCACATTGTCTAAAGTTGTATGCCAAACTCGTAACTCAGATATTCACCTCCATGATCATATCACAGACTTTTTTATCTTCTTGTCACGATGATCTTAAACTTCACTCTGAATTTGCTTGAACTTTTCAAATGATTCAGACTTGTGTTTCATTAAGTAAATATACACTATATCTACTCAAATCATCAGTGAAGGTAAGAAAATAACAATATCCACCGCACGCTACAAGACTCATTGGATTATATACATCAACATGTATCATTTCCAATAAATCACTTGCCCGCTCCATCAAGCCGGAAAACGGGGTCCTTAGTCATGTTGCCCAAGAGGCATGGTTCGCATGTCTCAAACGATTCGAAATCGAATGAGTCCAAAGATCCATCAGCATGGGTTTCTTCATGCGATTTATACCAATATGACATTTAGCGCCAGTGCCACAAGTATGTGGTACTATCATTATTAACTTTGTATCTTTTGGCATCAATGTTATGAACATGTGTATTACTACGATCAAGATTCAACAAACCATTCTCACTGGGTGCATGACCATTGAAGGTATTATTCATGTAAATAGAATAACCATTATTCTCTAACTCAAATGAATAACCGTGTTGCAATAAACACGAACTAATCACGTTCGTGCTTAATGCAAACACAAAATAACATTTATTTAGGTTTGTCACTAATCTTGAAGGTAGAGAGAGCGTGTGATGTTGATCACATCAACCTTGGAAACATTTCCAACACACATCATCACCTCACACTTAGCTAGTCCCCGTTTATTCCATAGCTTTTACTTCGAGTTACTAACATTTAGCAACCGAACCGGTATCCAATACCCAGGTGCTACTAGGAGTACTAGCAAGGTACACATCAATAACACGTATATCAAATATACTTTTGTCGATGTTGCCAGCCTTCTTATCTTACCAAGTATCTAGGGTTGTTCCACTTCAGCGACCGCTCTCCTCATAATAGAAGCACTTAGTCTCAGGTTTGGGTTCAACCTTGGGTTGCTTCACTCGAGCAGCAACTGACTTGCCATCCATGAAGTTTCCCTCCTTGCCCTTGCCCTTCTTGAAACTAGTGGTTCTACTAACCATCAACACTTGATGCTCCTTCTTGATTTTTACCTTCGCGGTGTCAAACATTGCGAACAGCTCGGGGATCATCATTTCTATCCCTGGCATAATTATAGTTCATCATGAAGTTCTAGTAGCTTAGTGACAGTGACTTGGAGAACTATATCAATCACTGTCTTCTCTAGAAGATCAACTCCCACTCGATTCAAGCGATTGTAGCACCCAGACAATCTGAGCACATGCTCAACGATTGAGCTATTCTCCTTCATCTTGCAGGCAAAGAATCTTGTTAGAGATCTCAAATCTCATAGCACGGGCACGAGCCTGAGATCCCAATTTCAGCTCTTAGAACATTTCATATGTTCTGTGACGTTCAAAACATTTTGAAGCCTCAATTCTAAGCCGTAATGCATGACGCACTAAACTATCAAGTAGTCATCAGAACGTACCTGTCAGATGTTCACAACATCTACAAATGACGCTAGAGGGGGTGGCGCACTGAGTGGTGCATTAAGGACATAAGCCTTCTGTGCAGCAATGAGGACAATCCTCAGATCACGGACCCAGTCCACAATATTGCTACCATAATCTTTCAACTCTATTTCTCTAGGAACATATAAAAATTCAAGAGAGCTATAGTGTGAGCTAGTAATCTACAACATAATTTGCAACACTACTGACTATGTTCATGATAATTAGTTCAATTAATCATATTACTTAAGAAATCCCACTCAAATTGACATCCCTCCGGTCATTCGAGTGATACATGATCCAAATTCACCAACTCAAGTCCGATCATCACGTGAGTTGAGGTGGTTTCAATGGTGAACATCATCATGTTGATCATATCTACTATATGACTCATGTTCGACCTTTCGGTCTCTTGTGTTCCGAGGCCATGTCTGTACATGCTAGGCTCGTCAAGTTTAACCCGAGTGTTCTGCATGTGCAACACTGGCTTACACCTGTTGTATGCGAACGTAGAGTCTATCACACCCGATCATCACGTGGTGTCTCGACACGATGAACTTTCGCAATGGTGCACACTTGGGGAGAACATAGTTCATCTTGAAATTTAAGTGAGGGATCACCTTATAATGCTACCGTCGTCCTAAGCAAAACAAGGTGCATAAAAGGATTAACATCACATGCAATTCATAAGTGACATGATATGGCCATGAGCTTGTGCTTTTGATCTACATCTTGAAAGCACCGGCATGATCTCCATCGTCACCGGCATAACACCATGATCTCCATCATCATGATCTCCATCATTGTGTCGCCATCGGGGTTGTCACGCACACCATGCTCATACTACTATTGCTACCGTTTAGCGATAAATTAAAGCATTACATAGCGCTTAATGATTGACACGCAGGTCATACAATAATTAAAGAAAACCCTATGGCTCCTGCTGGTTGCCGTACTCATCGACATGCAAGTCGTGATATTCTATACAAAAAAATGATCATCTTATACATCACATATATCACATCATGAAATTGTCCATATCACATCACAACATACCCTACAAAAACAAGTTAGACGTCCTCTAATTGTTGTTGCATGTTATACGTGGCTGCTATGGGTATCTAGCAAGAACGATTCTTACCTACGCAAAAACCACAACGGTGATATGAAGATTGCTTTTCAACCTTCTACAAGGACCGCCTTAATCAAATCCGATCCAACTAAAGTGGGAGAGACACACACCCGCCAGCCAACTTTATGCAACGAAGTCACATGTCAGTCGATGGAACACAGTCTCTCGTAAGCGTACGAGTAAAGTCGGTCCGAGCCGCTTCATCCCACAATACCGCTGAACCAAGAAAACACTAAGGAAGAAAGCAATTTGAATATAAATGCCCACAAACTCTTTGAGTTCTACTCAAGATCTCATCTACGCATAGACCTAGCTCATGATGCCATTGTTGGGGAACGTTGCATGGGAAACAAAAAAAATTCCTACGCTTCACCAAGATCAATCTAGGAGATGAGCATCTACGAGAGGGGAGAGAGGATCTACATACCCATGTAGATCGCTAAGTGGGAAGCATTAAGAAACGCGGTTGATGTAGTCAAACGGCTTAGCGATCCAAATCGCCGAGCGTCCCGCGATCCAATCACGATCCGTCCCAATCTAGCACCGAACGGATGTCACCTCCGCGTTCAGCACACGTACGGCTTGATGACGATCTCCGCCTTGTTGATCCAGCAAGAGGGAGCAGAGAGGTAGACAAGTTCTTCGGGAGCGCGACGGCGTTGCGGCGATGGTGGTGGAGTAATTCCAGCAAGGCTTCGCCTAAGCACTGCTGAAACCGATCTAGAAGAGAAACTATGGACTAGAGGAGAGGGTAGCATGTGGCTGAAAATCTATATGCAAACCCCCTAAAACCTCTAGTATATATAGGAGGAGGAGAGCAGGAGGCTTGGCCGCAAGGGCAAGCCCTTTTGGCTTCGGCCGAAGTGGAGGGAGGAGTCCTACTCCTCCACTCCTAGTCGGTTTAGGACTCCTTTCTTTTATTAGCCTTTTTTTCCACCTTTTCCACTTTGGACTTCCTTCCCAGCCGCATGGGCCCTATGTGGGACTTCGACAAGAACACTAAGGGCTGCTATTCCTTCTCCCACAGCCCATGTAGCCTCTTGGGTCTAAATACCCCTCCCGATGGTCCCCCGGTACCCTCCCGACACTCCCAGTACACTACCGATGAGCCTAGAACTTTTCCGGTGACCAAAACAGGACTTCCTATATATCAATCTTTACCTCCGGACCATTCTAGATCTCCTTATGATGTCCGGGATCTCATCCGGGACACCGAAAAACCTTTGATCACCACCAAGCATAACTCTATACTACCGAAACGACACCAAACCTTAAGTGTGCGGACCCTACGGGTTCAAGAACTATGTAGACATGACGGAGACACCTCTACGGTCAATAACCAATAGCAAGATCTAGATTCCCATATTGATTCCTACATATTCTACGAAGATCTTTATCGGTCGAACCTCTATGTCAAGGATTCAGTTAATCCCGTATGATGTTCCCTTTGTTCTTCGGTATGTCACTTGCCCGAGATTCGATCGTCGGTATCTCCATACCTAGTTCAACCTCGTTACCGGCAAGTTTCTTTACTCGTTTCCGTAATACAAGATCCCGTGGCTAACACTTAGTCACATTGCTTGCAAGGCTTATTGTGATGTTTTATTACCGAGTGGGCCTTGAGATACCTCTCCGTCACACGGAGTAACAAAGCCCAGTCTTGATCCATGCCAACCCGAAATACACCCTCGAAGATACCTGTAGAGCACCTTTATAGTCACCCAGTTACGTTGCAACGTTTGATACACACAAGGTACTCTTCCGGTGTTAGTGAATTGCATGATCTCATGGTCATAGGAGTAGATACTTGACATGCAGAAAACAGTAGCAATAAACTGACATGATCATATGCTACGTTTGTAGTTTGGGTCTTGTCCATCACATCATTCTCCTAATGATGTGATCCCGTTATCAGATGACATCTCATGTCCATGACTAGGAAACCATAGCCATGTTTGATCAACAAGCTAGTCTATTAGAGGCATACTAGGGACATGGTGTTGTCTATGTATCCACACATGTATCTGACTTTCCGATCAATACAATTATAGCATGGATAACAAACGATTATCATGAAAAAAAGGAAATATGGTAATAACCAATTTATCATTGCCTCTAGGGCATATTTCCAACATTTTTTCTTGGCCTCGCTGGTTTCTATAGGCATTTTGTGAGAGATTTCAGCACCATTGCTATACCTCTCAATGAGCTTACAAAGAAGGATGTGCCTTTTGCTTGGGGTACCGCACAGGAAGAAGCATTCACGACATTGAAAGATAAGTTAAGACATGCTCCTTTACTCTAGCTTTCTGATTTTAATAAGACTTTCGAGTTCGAATGTGATGCTAGTGGAATTGGATTACGAGGTGTGTTATTACAAGATGGTAAACCAACGTACTTTTCTGAAAAATTGAGTGGGCCTAGTCTGAATTATTCTACTTATGATAAGAAATTATATGCTCATGTTCGGACTTTGGAAACATGGCAACATTATTTATGGCTCAAAGAATTTCTTATACATTCTGATCATGAATCTCCGAAACATATTAAAAGTCAAGCAATACTGAACCGTAGACATGCTAAATGGGTTGAATTCATTAAAACTTTCCCTTATGTCATTAAACATAAGAAGGGAAAAGAAAATTTTATTGTCGATGCATTGTCTCGTCGCTATACTATGCTTTCACAACTTGACTTTAAAATATTTGGTTTGGAGAACATCAAAGATCAATATGTGCATGATGTTGAATTTACAGATGTGTTGCGGAATTGTAAAGAAGGGAGACACATGGAACAAGTTCGTCATTAATGATGGATTTGTGTTCCGTGCTAACAAGCTATGCATTCCAGCTAGCTCCATTCGTCTTTTGCTGTTGCAGGAGGCGCATGGAGGAGGATTAATGAGACACTTTGGTGTAAAATAGACGGAGGACGTACTTGCTACACATTTCTTTTGGCCAAAGATGAGATGGGATGTTGAGCGTTTTGTTGCTCGCTGCACTACATGTCAAAAAGCTAAGTCAAGACTCAATCCTCATGGTTTATATATATATATATATATGCATTTACCTGTGTTAGAGTTATATATATTGTCATGTGACCTCTTTGTATTTGCCCTATTGTATAGGGGGTTTTCTGCTTATATTCTGCACCTGTACATGTATATATACTGGCCCTTGGCCTCCTGGAAATACAAGTTGCATATTTCCTAACATGGTATTAGAGCCCTAGGGTTTTATTCTCGCACATGCAACTCGTGCTCCCGATCCAATCCTCCTCCCCACGCCGCCGCTTTTCTTCTCCCGATCCCGCCGCAGCTCCTGCCCGTGTCCCGTCTTTCGCTCCTGTTGCTGCTTCTCATCAATCCCGCCACACGCCGTCGGCACGCGCTCGTAGGAAACCAGCAGGAGGGGCCCGTCGCATCTCGCAGTCGCACGCGCCCGGCCTGCAGGGAGCCATCCCGCCACACGCCGTCGCACGCGGCCGCAGGGAACCAGCAGGAGGGGCCACACGCCGCCGATTCTCCCAGTCGCCGTGATTCCCCCGTGGTCAGCCTCCCGATCCATGCAGGATCCACGCCGCCAGCAGGAGGGCGCTGGTTCCTTCTCCCATCGGCTGATCCCAGGCAGGATCCACGCCGCCTGCTCCTGGCCCTGCTGCGTGTTCGTGTTGGATTGCTCTGACTTGGATTGCTGTTGACTACAAAAAAAAATGTCTTCGTTGACGGGCTATGTTGCTGTCCCTCGCTGTCCAGTGATCTTTGATGGTTCTAACTACACCGAGTTCACTGGCTTCATGCGTATTCACATGCGTGGCATCCGTCTCTCGGGTGTTCTTTCTGGCGAGGTCTATTGTCCGCCCCGTCCGGTTCCTCCTGTGGCTCCCACTCCGCCGATCCCTCCGACTCTTCCTGCGGATGCTAATCAGGCTGCGAAGGATGCAGCCAAGATTGCTGATGAGGCCGCCATCCGTACTTATGAGGAGCAGGTTGTGACTTATGAGGAGGCTCTTCAGGTGTATCATGGTGCTCTGTCTATTTACACCCAGTGGCTTGATGATGATGCTCGCGCTGCAGCTGTTCTTACTGCCAGTGTTCTACCTCAGTTTGCTTCTGAGTTTCTGGGTCTTCCTACTGTCTTTGAGATGTGGACCCGTCTTCGTCAGCGCTATGAGCCCTATGGTGATGCCTTATACCTCTCTGTGGTCCGTCAGGAGCATGCTCTTCAGCAGGGTGACTCTACAGTTGATGACTTTTATGCACAGAGTTCTGCTATCTGGCGCCAGCTTGATTCTCTCCGCGGTGCTGGTTGTCGTACTTGCTCCTGTTGTGAGGCTGTCCAGGCTAATTTGGAGTTTCATCGTATCTACGAGTTCCTGTCTCGGCTTCGTAAGGAGTTTGAGCCCCGGCGTGCTCAGTTGTTTGCTCGTGGCCGTATTTCTCTCATGGAGGCGCTTTCTGAGATCCGTGCTGAGGAGACTCGCTTACGTGGTGCTGGTTTACTAGAGGTTCCTTCTGTGCTTGCTACTCGGACTTCTTCTGCGCCACTTGCTGCACTGACCCCTTCCCGCTCGAGTGCTCCGCCGCTTTTGCCCACTCCCTCTGGAGGCTCAGGTCGCCCCCGCCCACATTGCGGCTACTGTAACCATGATGGTCATGTTGAGTCTCAGTGCTACACCAAGAGGAAACATCTGCGCAAGGCCCGATCATCATCTTCAGAGACTTCGTCATCTCCCTCGACAGCTTCAGCCATCGCTTTGACTGAGCAGGATATTCTGAGACTTAAGCGTCTGCTCGCGGCTTCAGGTTCTTCCTCGACGGGTACTGCTGGTTCTGTGACTGATGCTTCCCGCACTGTGCAACCACCCTCTACACAGTCAGGTACATCCCCATGGGTTCTGGATTCTGGAGCTTCTTTTCATATGTCTTCTCATTCTTCCTCTCTGTCCTCTCTTCGATCGCTTGATTCTCCTGTTCAGGTCCTTACTGCTGATGGTACTCCTCTTTCTGTCATTAGTAGAGGCAATCTTATCACTCCTTCTTATTCTGTTCCAGATGTAGCTCATGTTCCTCGACTTACCATGAATCTCTTTTCTGCTGGTCAGCTTACTGATTCTGGTTGTCGTGTCATCCTTGACATTGACTCTTGTTCTGTCCAGGACCGGCGCACGCACACTTTGGTTGGAGCTGGCCCTCGCCACCGTGATTCTTAGGGTCTTTGGGAGTTGGATTGGCTTCATGTTCCTTCCGCTGCCACCGCTATCGCCAGTTCCTCTGTTTCAGTTGCCTCCGCTACCAGCTCCTTCTAGCAGTGGCATCACCGCCTTGGTCATCTGTGTGGTTCTCGTCTGTCGTCATTAGTTCTTCGAGGTCTTCTGGGGACTGTCTCGGGAGATGTTGCTCTAGAGTGTCAGGGTTGTCGTCTTGGCAAGCAGATTCAGTTACCATATTCACATAGTGAGTCAGTGTCTACACGTCCTTTCGATTTAGTCCATTCTGATGTATGGGCCCCGGCTCCCTTCGATTCGAAAGGTGGTCATAAATACTATATTATTTTTATAGATGATTTCTCTCGTTACACATGGCTTTATTTCATGACTTCTCGTAGTGAGGCGTTGTCTATTTATAAGCGTTTTGCTGCCATGGTTCATACTCAGTTCTCTTCTCCCATTCGTGTGTTTCGTGCTGACTCTGCTGGCGAGTATATCTCTAAGATGTTGCGGGTGTTCTTGCTGAGCAAGGGACTCTCTCTCAATTCTCTTGTCCTGGTGCTCATGCCCAGAATGGTGTAGCTGAGCGAAAGCATCGTCATCTTCTTGAGACGGCTCGTGCTTTGATGATTGCTGCCTCTCTCCCGCCTCATTTTTGGGCTGAGGCCGTCTCCACCTCCACCTATCTCATCAATCTCCAGCCGTCCACTGCTCTACAGGGTGGTGTTCCTTTTGAGTGTCTTTTTGATCGTTCTCCTGATTATTCGATGCTACGCTTGTTTGGTTGTGTTTGCTACGTTCTTCTTGCCCCTCGCGAACGCACCAAACTGACCGCTCAGTCGGTTGAGTGTGTCTTCTTAGGTTATAGTGATGAGCATAAAGGTTATCGCTGTTGGGATCTTATTGGCCGTAGGATGCGTATCTCTCGAGATGTGACTTTTGATGAGTCTCGTTCCTTCTACCCATGCTCCTCTTCCTCCACCTTTTCAGTGGAGGATATATCTTTCCTCACTTTTCCTGACTCATCTCTCACCCCCGTCGAACCTTTGCCTACTCGTTCCGCTCCCTCTGCTTCTCCACCTCTTGTCGATTTGCCACCGCCATCTTCCCCAGTCTTCTCGTCTAGCATGTCACCGGATTCTACACCTTCATCTCTGGTGACTTCCTCGTCGCCATCCTCTGATTCTCCCTTGGTGGTTCCTCCTGCCCTTGTTCCACCTTTTTCTCCGTGTTACACTCGTCGTTCACGTCCTGTGGATGCCTCTGGGGATGTGTCGTCCTCCTCGTCTCAGCCTACTTATGGCTTGCGTTCTCGTCCTCGTCCGCCTATTGATCGATTTGGATTTCCCACTGCTGGTGCTGCTGTTCTTGAGCCGACTTCTTATCGTCAGGCTATTGTTCATCCTGAATGGCAGTTTGCGATGGCAGAGGAGATTGCTGCTCTTGAACGCACTGGTACATGGGATCTTGTTTCCCTTCCTCCCGGAGTCCGTCCCATCACTTGTAAGTGGGTATACAAGGTTAAGACTCGCTCCGATGGTTCTCTTGAGCGTCACAAAGCTCGTCTTGTGGCTCGTGGTTTTCAGCAGGAACATGGTCGTGATTATGACGAGACTTTTGCTCCTGTTGCTCATATGACCACGGTTCGTACCCTTCTTGCTGTGGCCTCTGCCCGCCACTGGTCTATATCTCAACTGGATGTTAAGAATGCCTTTCTTAATGGTGGGCTGCGTGAGGAGGTGTACATGCAGCCACCACCTGGGTATTCCGTTCCAGATGGCATGGTATGTCGTCTTCGTCGCTCTCTCTATGGCCTTAAGCAAGCCCCCCGCGCCTGGTTTGAGCGATTTGCCTCTGTGGTGACTGTCGCTAGTTTTTCCGCAAGTGCTCATGATCCAGCATTGTTTATTCACCTCTCTCCTCGTGGTCGGACTCTTCTTCTTCTCTATGTTGATGACATGATCATCACCGGAGATGACCCCGAGTATATTGCCTTTGTCAAGGCTCGTCTTAGTGATCAGTTTCTTATGTCTGATCTTGGACCTCTTCGTTACTTTCTTGGGATTGAAGTCTCTTCTACCACCGATGGCTTTTTTATATCCCAGGAAAAGTATATCCAGGATCTTCTTGCTCGTGCTGCTCTTACTGACCAGCGCATTGTTGAGACTCCTATGGAGCTCAATGTTCACCTCCGTGCTACTGATGGTGATCCCCTGCCTGACCCGACGCGTTATCGTCATCTTGTTGGCAGTCTTGTCTATCTAGCTGTCACTCGTTCGGATATCTCTTATCCAGTTCATATTTTGAGTCAGTTTGTCTCCGCTCCCACATCGGTTCACTATAGTCATCTCCTTCGTGTTCTCCGTTATCTTCGGGGCACAATCTCGCACCGTCTATTATTTCCTCGCTCCAGTTCTTTACAGCTTCAGGCCTATTCGGATGCTACGTGGGCTAGTGATCCTTCCGATCGCCGTTCACTTTCTGCTTACTGTGTTTTTCTTGGTGGTTCTCTCGTTGCCTGGAAGACGAAGAAACAGATTGCGGTTTCCCGTTCGAGTGCAGAGGCTGAGTTACGAGCGATGGCTCTTTTGACGGCAGAGGTGACTTGGTTACGGTGGTTACTTCAGGATTTCGGTGTTTCCGTTACTACACCGACTCTGCTGTTATCTGACAGTACAGGTGCTATTAGCATTGCGCGCGATCCTGTAAAGCATGAGCTCACCAAGCATATTGGTGTTGATGCTTTCTATGTGCGCGCTGGTGTGCAGGATCAGGTTATTGCTCTTCAGTATGTGCCTTCCGAGTTACAGTTGGCGGATTTTCTGACGAAGGCCCAGACTAGAGCCCAACATGGCTTCTATCTCTCCAAACTCAGTGTGGTTCATCCACCATGAATTTGAGGGGGGGGGGTGTTAGAGTTATATATAGTGTCATGTGACCTCTTTGTATTTGCCCTGTTGTATAGGGGGTTTTCTGCTTATATTCTGCACCTGTACATGTATATATACTGGCCCTTGGCCTCCTGGAAATACAAGTTGCATATTTCCTAACAACCTGTACCCAGTGTTCCTTGGGAGGATATATCTATGGACTTTGTTTTTGGTTTACCTCGAACAAAGAAGGGAAGGGATAACATATTTGTTGCCATGGATAGATTTTCAAAAATGGCACACTTTATACCATGTCATAAAAGTGATGTTGCTGCTAATGTTGCTGATTTGTTCTTTCATGAAATTATTCACTTGGATGGTGTGCCAAATACAATCGTTTCATATCGTGATGCTAAATTTCTTAGCCACTTTTGGAGATGTTTATGGGCTAAGTTGGGGATTAAACTGCTTTTAGTACTACATGCCACCCCAAACTGATGCACAAACTGAAGTAGTCAATAGATCATTGTCTACTATGCTTAGGGCTTTTTTGAAAAATAACTTGAAAATGCGGGAATAATGCTTGCCTCATATTGAATTTGCTTATAATCGTTCATTGCATTCTACCACTAAGATGCGCCCTGTTGAAATTGTGTATGGTTTCCTACCTCGTGCACTAATTGATCTGTTGCTTCTTCCATCTTCGGAGAAGGTTAATTTTGATGCTAAACAACGTGCTAAAATGATCTTAAAAATGCATGAGGTAAGTAAGAAAAACATTGAGCGTATGCATGCTAAACACAAACTTGTTGGAGATAAGGGTAAGAAACATGTTGTTTTTGCACCTGGAGATCTTGTTTGGTTACATTTGCGTAAGTATAGATTTCTTGATTTGCGCAAGTCAAAGGTAATGCCACGTTCTAATGATCCTTTCAAGGTGTTAGAGAAAATAAATGATAATGCATATAAACTTGAGCTGCCTACAAAGTTTGGGGTTAGTCATACTTTTAACATTGTAGATTTGAAGCCTTATTTGGATGAGAAAGATGACTTCCGTCGAGGATGACTTCATTTCAAGAAGGGGATGATGATGATGACATCAATACCATCGTTACACCCACAACCCCTGCTCCTATACATACTGGACCAATTACTAAAGCTCACGCACACCAATTGAATTACCAGCTACATTCATTTTTGGGAATCCTTCTAATGTTCATGAACATATGTTGCTGTCTAAATTAGATACTTTTGTTTTTTTATGAATGACCTAGCATGGACAAGAAGAATGGCCATTGGAGCGGGATCAAGCATGGAGAAGAAGGTGTGCATGCAGGAAAGAATAATGGAGTTTCCAGCAGTAGTTTTCACACTTTGAAGCCACCATAAGAAGAGCATGAAGGCTTGAACGAAATATACAAGTTGCCACTTCATAAATTCCGTTCATAGGCTATTATATGTGTTGTGCCACCTTATTTTTGGGCCAGACCGTGTAATTTCGAAATACTACATTATAGTCTGTTTTTAGAGTCCGTATGTCTGGGGAAACCGAGTTAGGGTTGTTTTCGAAACCCTCCCCCAAGAGGTCACAAAAATCCCACTCTATTTCCCCGTATATACAACCTTGAGTGCACCGTTTAGACTTGGGTTTTGTTTATATTATAAATTCTTCATAGCTGCAACTTCGCGTTCTTCGTTTTTGTTCTACGACCAGACCAAGACGTCACAAAACGCCACTTCATCAATAAAGGTCTCCTTATATTCGCAATATCCAGATTGCAATTTCAGTTTCTTACTTGTTCTTCGTTTGCGTGCATGAAATAGACCTTCGTGATCAGGTTGATCGTGCTCCGACGTAGTCAATAACCACTTAGAGTTGGTTTAGCGATTGCTAAGATGCGACGTCCTTACACGTTCATAGTCGGACCGTCAAAGTCTACTCCATCAAAAATGATAGCCATCATCTTATTGAAAGATAGGAACAACTTCGTCTCTATTAGGTAGTGGTCGTTTGGTGGTCTTAGAATTTTATTGTTTTTTTTAATCATTTTCAGGTGAGCTTTTGTAGATATGCCTTTTAGGGAAAAATAAAAAAAACGTCAGCTTAAGAACGTCAGCCCTTTTTCTTTTTCATCACACAAGCACATATAGAGATCCCCTGACAATTCCTGCGGCCGCTAGGTCGATAAAAGCCCCCGATTTGATCCCACCCAACAAGTCGCGTCGAACCCTTCCTAGTTCCTACCCACCCATCCCCGCGCCGCAACGCCGCCAAGGCCCTAGCTAGGGTTTTGCCCCCGCCCCCGCCCCCGCTCATGGATCCCTTCTCGAAGAAGCGCAAGCCGGACGAGAACGGCGCTGTCGCCGCCTCCCCCGCCGCCGGTGCTGCCGCGCTCGGGCTCACGCGCGATGACGTCCTGCGTCTCCTTGACCCGCTGTCCCGTGACCAGCTCGCAGATATTGCCGCCGCCGCGGCGCTCGCCTCCGGGGTCGCGCTCGATGCCGTGCGCGCTGCCGCCGACCGCGACCCGGCCCTGCGCAAGCTCTTCGTCCGGGGCCTCGGCTGGGAGACCAACTCCGACTCGCTCCGCGCCATCTTCTCCGCCTACGGCGACATCGAGGAGGCCGTGGTCATCAGCGACAAGACCACCGGCCGCTCCAAGGGCTACGGATTTGTCACCTTCCGCCACGCTGACTCCGCCCTCCTCGCGCTTAAGGAACCATCCAAGAAGATCGACGCCCGCGTGACCGTCACTCAACTCGCGGCTGCTGGCGCGGCCGGTGGGCCGTCCGGTGGAACTACGGGCGCAGGTGGTGTCCCTTCAGCAGACGTCTCACTACGCAAGATCTTTGTTGGGAACGTTCCCGCTGACATGCCATCAGAGCGCCTCCTCGCGCACTTTGCTTCCTATGGAGAGATTGAAGAGGGGCCGCTTGGATTTGACAAGCTGACGGGCAAGTTCAGGGGCTTTGCGCTCTTTGTGTACAAGACACCTGAGGGGGCGCAGGCCTCACTAGTGGACTCAACTAAGGTAATCGATGGGCAACAGCTCTTGTGCAAGCTAGCCATCGAGGGAAAGAAGGGGAAGCAGCAACCACAGCAATCTGGGCCTGCCGGGCAACAGCAACCACAGATGCTCCAGGGTGGCCCGCCGGACATGACCGGTTCTGGGCTTGGGCTAGGTGGACTGCAGATGGGTGGGCAGTATGGTGGCCCTGGGAATGGAATGCCATCGTTCGGCGCATTTGGTGGTCCCAGCCCATATGGGAACATGCCATCGTCCATGGGTGGCGGTGGTGGAGCTGGTTTGGGCTCAATGGGAAATCAGATGCCTTCCGGGATGGGTTCTGCTGGGGCTGGTGCATTTGGCGGCGGCGGACTGGGTGGTGGTTCATTTGGGGGCTCATCTCAATTTGGTGCTGCTGGTATTGGACCTTATGGTGGTCTAGGCATGGGGGGACCGTCCTCACTATACCGTATGCAACAAGGCTCAGGTGGGCTGCCCTCAGGCTATGGCGAGGGTGGAAACTACCCTCTTCCAGGGTCTGGGTTCCGGGGTCAGGACCCTCAAGGGATGTCACCAGGACCAGGTGGCAGGGGTCCTCCAATGTACCCCAATGTGCCACCTTATTTCTAAGGTAATTTCACACCCTTCTGCTAGCCGAGTGTGCTTGTTTTGAACTGGCATATGGTAGCAAAATATGTCGTGCATCATAGATGTCTTTTGCTATTTTCTTAATCATGAAATACTATGTGTTAGTGTGTGATGCCTGAAATACTATGTCGTGTTATGCCTGTTTGCAAATTGCGAGTGTTGCATTGTTGTGCGTTTGTGTTTTATGTGAATATATGTGATGTAATTGGAATGTATGATTGCTGCCTGGTTTGAACTAGCAAAATCTGTAAGATGATTTGAGCGATGTGGTGCTGCAAAAGTTGTTTGGTCTGTATGGGATTGCTAGGTTAAGTGTATCGTGTAACATGTTCCATACTCTTTCCTGATTAGCGTGCTATTTGCCTTTTATTCTGTGTTTTTTTGTGGACTGATACTTCAGTTTTTGTGGCACTGCGATGTTTATTTTGGCGCGATAATCTGATGCATCGCTCGCTCTAAATGGTATTGTGTTTGTGTGTTGCAATAGTTGATTTTTCTTTCTGTCTTCCTACATGACATGCCATTGTGTGAAGTTGGTACATGATTTGTCACCAAGCTATTGTTTTTGGACGATCAAGCTTTGCCGTTCTTGAGTTTGGTTATGCTAACCGATCATATGTGTCTGTCTGGTGTCTTGATCTAACTAATGCTGGTTCGTAGTTGATTAGTGTTTCTGTGGTGGAGTGACAGCAGTTGGCAAACAATCTGAGCAATTTCTGTCATTTACAGAGTATTGTAGTTGGCCCATGCGGGTATGCTTGACCATTTAGTTTTTGAGACTTCATTCTCTTCTTAGTTTTGAGTCTCGGTCCGGTACATGTTGATGAGGAGATGTTTGTTAATGTCTGAAATATGTTGATTGATGTGATGAGGTTTTACATATATTGCTTCGTTAATTCCGTTTCTTCCTCAGATCCGATACCCTTGCTGTTTCTTATTTAGTTCATAATGCCAGAGCATTAGAACATTTTGTAGAACCTGAAACTAGACATTTCCACTTTCCACATCGCAAAAACATACAATCTGTAGTTTCCTATTCCAGATTTTGATTGATGAATTGCGGTTATATGATGCTTCCTTATGTTTGATTAGTTAGATTTCTCAATGTTAAAATTTTGGTTATGCCATGTTTGTCTAATGTTGTTGTCCTATGTAGTATTTGTATACATCTGGACTACATAATACACCCATGGGAAATCTCTACTTCTAATGTTTCTATCATTAGTTTGCAGTTGCACATCATGTGCTTATGCATAGAACACATTTCATCTTGTATTTGAATAGCTTTATTTTCATTTTATTGGTCACTCTTTCAGTTCAGTGGTGAATTCACAAACATAAGCATTCACATCCCGTGAATTGAACCGGTTCTGTATCATTGAAGTCCTAATATGATAGGAAGTGTCATCTTGCAGTTAGCAGAAATGCTACTCTTCAATGTTACTGTGTAATCTTAGTTATACCATATTTTAGTTTTTTCTGTCGCGTCAACACTAGGTTTGCTGTTCATCAATATATTTTTATGCTCTTTTTTATTTTGTTTTTGCATCTTTTTGCTCTGTTTTGATTATTTTTGCAATCTTAATCTTCAAAAGCTTTCGTAACTGATTACTTTTTTTATTCCCGCATTGTATCATCTATATAAGTATTTAGGATTAGGTGTGGTAGTTGGAACTTGGTGAGCTAAGCATTGTGTTTTTAACCCTTTTATTTATTGTCATATTACCTGTATTTTGTCTGTATATTTTGCTCAGCTGAACTATTGATTGAATTCTAGTAAATGTGTGACTCAGGTTGTTGACAACTCTTGGGAGCATATGCTTTGAATGGTTGTGCTGAATTCAGAAGTGTTGTCTGCATACATGGATGTCTTGCATATTCTGGCTACCTCTGATCTGGAAATCAGTTTTGCTCTGAGTTTTCGCTGTTAAGAGATAAATCAAGCTAGATTAGTGTTTTATGGGAACTCTTTCACTAGACATGTACTTCTTATGACTGCTTTGCAGTCTGTCTATTTAAATATCTGAACTACCATTTTTATATTCTTGTGTATTGTCTTGTCATACCAAGTTACTTGTGGTCATGTATGGTGAAAGTTTGCTTGGTAATTTGTGGACTGTTTATATGTACGAGTGATATCTATATGTCTGCTTGGTAGGGTTGGTGTGATATTTTTGCAGGTTCTAAATAATGGTTTTACTTACAATGATGTTTTCGGTAAGTTTGGAGATTTTGTTGATTTTTTTCTGCCGGTATTATCTCTTTGTGTAGTTTCTGCGTATTGTGTCTGTTGAGTGTGTACTGTTGTTCGTCGCCCCAGGATTTGTGGTGTGTATGCCGTTACAACGCACAAGGATTTGTGTTGCGTATGTATGCCATTACAACAGTCTTGTGATTTTGTTTGACATATTGTTTGTGGCAAGTATTCTTTGAGGGTGTGGTTTCTAAAGAATGCCTCCCTTGTGATTTGGCTTTATGTGATTCTAATACATGACGGATATCTCAATCAAGGAAATCAAAAGTTTGTTCTATGTATCAGGTAGCCCTGGTAGGCAGTTATTTAGTGTGGTGAACATTGAATGATGGGCATCTAATCTGAGCTCGGATAAGGACAGGTGTTGATGATATATATCATACCTTTTTGGGTTTAGTTAGTCGGTAATGCATACTGCTAAAGTTTTTGTTACTTGTAGAAGTGTACCTTTTGTGTACAGGTGATGCGAAGAAGAGCTGGGTGTGGTCTGGTCTGATCTAGGTTGTGATCAATGCTCTGCTCTGTTGAATGCTTCCTCTCCTTCCATCTCCACAAGCATTCCGTTTCTCTCAGTTGCACTCCAAAAGAATTCCACTGAGCAATTGTAAAGAAGATATTTTCCCCATTATATTGTAAAGAATAATCTGGTTTAAGTTCACAGACATTTTGGGGTACTTCTTAACATGCCTTGGGCGTTGATACTGTAATTGAAGTGAAACAATGTGTGTTCAAATAATAAATCACATGTGAAACTGTTAGATGGAGTCATTACGTAACTAGAGTTGCAACCCCGTGGTCAGTTTATAAATCACAAAAATAGACAACATGTAAATAAAGATGGAGAGAGTAATACAGTAGCTTCTACCTTTTTATGCCTTTTAATGTGTTCACAAATTGAAATTTTTATAAGTTTTGGTTGAGTAGATTTGCACTTTTATGAAAATAAATTCAAATCTTAATTGTTTGTCCACTGAATAAGATGAATAACATTCCTAATGTATTGTTATGCTCGTTTCCTACATGGAACTTTCCTATGGTATCCTCGTTCCTTCGGTAACCTCCAAACTGAATTGGACCTTTGAATTTTTGGGATGGAATTATGCCTTTGTGGAGTCGGCTGGAGTAATGGATAGCCTAAAAAAACTGGTGTACTAGACTAACAGTTTCTGATGAATGATAAGGGTAGGTTTATCACCGGGGAAATGGTAAGATTGATTGGTGTGTGGATGTGTTGATGGCGGAAGCTTTGGCTTTGAAGTTCGGATTACCGCTAGCGCAAAGGACGGGATGCAACCATATAATTATTAACTTGAACAATATGGAGGTGAACGACGCCATAAAGGAAGGAGGACGATCGTCATGGACAACAACAACAACAATTTTTGATGATTGTTTTCACTTAGTTTGTGATTTTTCCATTTCTAGATTTGAGCACTGTAACAGAGAGGCAAAAAAAGTGGCTCATGTCAAATTGGCTGGATTTTCTTTTATTTCCGAATGGTTTGAGGAGCCGCACAATGAAATTGTACCAATCATCATAAACGATGTAACGGTTATTTCCAATGAATAAAGTGTCGTATTTCTTAAAAGAAACAGTTTCTGATGATTGAACAAAGGCATACCATGGTGCGGAAGAGCTGACGTCTTGGATGCGCGCCCGCGATCGGTCAGGCATCGTTGTGTAGATAGTGCATGCTAGCGACTCCCACGTATTCCGGTTCAGCGAGTCGCGGATAAACACGAGCCGATGTCCTGACACTGGTTCAGAGCCTTGGAGCCGTCAAACCTCGCGACGGCGGCGCACCCCCTCGGCTGCCACCACCATTGCTCATAGCCGGAGTTCGGGCGGCCGTTCCTTCGCCAAAGGACTGCTCATCTTCCTCCTCCGCCCTGCCAACGAAGCGAGCGTCGGGCGATGGCGACTTGTGGTCATGGTCGTGGTAAGCATCAACACTAGGGAGAGAAGGCGACGGTGTGGGCGCCTGTTGCTGCACCCTCGAGAAGTGCTCCCACGGTGGCAGTGTCGGGAGCCAAGGAGGTGGCCTGTCGAGAAGAGGCAGGGACAATAGGGAGCACAATGCCCATCTTTTTACCGTAATTGCGAAAGTCTCGAGGTCCTATGAAAAGTCAATTAACCTCGTGGGTCAGATCCACAGACCAAGACCAAGCGAGGATGGCCTGGAGATGTGGCGCGAGGTAGTAAGGTTTTTGGTTGGGTCTCTGCTTCTTGGTTGTGGTGGTGGGGTTAGTCTGCCGTCCCCCGTGCGTGATATCCCAAACTAGGTCGGGATCACAAATCACTCTCTTTGGTAAATTTAAGGTACATTGGATTCAAGGGTTTGAATATTTGGGGATTGAGAGATGAGAGAAAGTGGCTTGGGGAAGGGTAAGAGCAAGCGGATATAGAGGAACATAAAGTCTGATCTATTCGAAAGCTAGACTAGCCGAACATGCCACTCTACTAGTACTTTCTCTAGTCGCCCTGCCCCGGACTGGGCCGCAACCCCTTTTGCGTCTGACCCACTAGCTCTTTTCAAACTCCCACGTTTGACACCATATCGCTTCTCGCCTCCTCACTCTGATCTTGTGTTTCCAGAGGCACACCACTGACAATGCCTCCCCCTTAAGACCCAACATGCCCCATGGCGCTGCTGGATACATGCGACGCAACACCTCGAAACCTTCCCATGTAGCGCTTCTGGAGGCAAGCCCAACCATTGTATCAACACTTGAACATGTGCTCCACTGTTATTCTTGACCATTTTGCATCCAAGTATATGGTCTCGACATACATTCATTGCCGATAGATCCATATAAGTTGGGAGTTGAGAAAACATTGGTGTATGATATGGTACATGTGCTTTGAGCTGAGAAATATGGAAGGATGGATGAATGAGAGCTTGAGTTGGCTGCAATTTATACGCTGTTGGACCATGCACTCCACAGTTTCAAAAGGTCCATAGTACTTGTATGCTAACTTGGCACATGGGCGATTGACCATAGAATTTTGAGCATATGGTTGTAGTTTTAGATACACAAGTTCCCTAGTCATGAGTGAGCGAGCAGATATGTTGGTCAGCACACTTCTAGATCTTAGCTTGAGCTTTAAGAATATTTGATGTGGGGACCCCGACTTATAAGTCGTGATCACCGAATGGACGTGTACAGTGATCCCAGAGATCAATGCTCACTGAACACACATAAGCTGAATAATAAGAGTCTTACATCCTTACATACCATCTTACACAAATAAAGACCATGAAGGTCAAGTCTTACATAGATAGGACCACAAGGGCCAAACACTTAAACGTAACAAACAACAGAAATCTTGGTCGAAAGCGTGAACCGAGGCCATCTGCCTTAAACCTACAGGTATTCTGACTGGGAAGCGTCCTAGTTCGCATGTTCGTCACCAACGAACTCTTCAACATACTCCCATTCTTCCATGCCTGGCCAATTCAATAACCAGTGTCAAACCAATGAGTACTTTGAATGTACTCACAAGCAACCCATGTTTGGAACAAGGCAATAGCAATGCATGATGTAGCACTAATAGAATTTTTTTCATAAAGCTAATTTTGAGTGCAATGACATGATCAAATAACTTATGTAATCATGCATCAATAGTTGGCAGATATCCATATGAATAAGTTATAGATATCATCATAAACAGGGGGTTGAACATCTCATGTTCAGTCATGTCATCATGTCATCTGACTTAACTCAAGTGTCATCTCTATGTCATCCACACACACACACATACACACACACACACACCCACACACACCAAGTTTTTAGGAAACATCTGGACGTGGCTTAAGCAGCACCACCCAACTGTCCTTGATCGTGGACACAATTATTCGAATAGTTTTACACTTTGCAGAGGTTGCACACTTTACTCACAAGACTCGAGAAACTTCCGTGTCATCCAGGACTCGCGGTATATTACATACCCGAGGTAAGCACCCGAACAATGCCTTTTCCATGGTGATACTAAACAAAGAGTCTACTCGTTTGGTACACAGCCCACATGCAGGGCCAAGGGTGTGCCCGGTGCCTATCAAGACAACGCATGATCGTCCATACCGGCACGACCCCGTATCGAGAGTGACCACGCCACTCCCGCCACTAGTAATGCGGGCTCCTTGCTAGTACCTACCAAAGTAATCAACAAAGCCCCATCCCATAAGGGGTATCGTGGTTGTGCATGTAAGGTTGGGACGGTCGACAAATCTTAAACCCTTCGTTTCGAAAACGCACACACACTCACTTATTCCGGTACATCACCTCTTTCCCAAGTGGTTACCCAACTCATCATAATCTCCCTCGGACATTAGTGGCACCGGACGCAGTTTTCAAAAAGTCTTTGAAATCATTTCTTTGTTTCCATCATCATGCATAATCCCGATCCCACTTGTGTAGCATCTACTAGCATCCTATCTACTCCCACCCGCACAACGCTCATAAGGATGGTAGGGTCATGCACGATGCAAGTATAAACGGTAAAAGTAACGGAGGCATCCCACCGAAGTGGTCGCCACATCACATGATCAACAACAAGGAATAAGGTGCTATATGACATGCATGAAAATGGTTTTTTAACATGGTCAAAGGGCTGCTTGCCTGGCTCAACAAAGTCTTCGGGGTCTTCGAAACCTTCGAGTCCAACTTCCTCATCAACAGCACAATCTACCGTCACGATAAATAATGGGAATAATAAGCATCACACAAAAACAGAGCACACAAATCCACTACTAAAATGCTACCTACTCTGATAAATACTAAAAACTATACTAAGAGTAGTTGTCTAGGGTTTTGAAGTTAAAAAGGTTTTCAAAACCATTTAAAACAAAGGCTAATAATGCCAAATAGGGGTTTTAAATTGAAATAGTACAAAAAGGTTTTCAAATATTTTTACAAGTGGCACTATAAAATTCTACAGAATATTACAAGATTTGTGGTGGAAAAATATTTGGAATTGGACAAATATTAAGCTCTGTGGGATTTTAGGAAAACTGGAGTAAAAAGAAAAAGAAAAAGAGGCCTCAGAGCCAACCGGGCCAGAACAGACCTAGTTGGGCCGACCTGTGGCCGAGCCAGGCCTGGGCGAGCCGGGGCGCGCGCGCCGTTTGGGTTCAAACCCGACAAGCGGGCCTCAGGCGCCAGCCTCACAGAGAGGGAGGGAGAGAAAAGAGGATGACAGGTGAGGTCCACCTGTCATCTCCTTCCTCTCGATGGGAAGGGGGCGGTGCTCACCGACGGTGAAGGAGGGCACGGCAAGGGGGGCTGAGGGCAGGGATGGACCCAGCGTCGAAAGGAGAGGGTAGAGTCCTAACTACTGCTGTGGGGACCCCGACTCATAAGTCGTGATCACCAAATGTACGTGCACAGTGATCCTAGTGATCAGTGCTCACTGAACACACGGAAACTAAATAACAAGAGTCTTACATCCATTACATACCAGTTTACTCAAATATGGCCTTGATGTCCAAGTCTTCATATGATTGGAGCGGAAATCTTCAACGATACCGTGAACCCATGGCATCTGCCTTAACCCTACATGCATTCTGACTGGGAAGCGTCCTAGCTCGCATGTCCGTCACCAAGGTAATCTTCATCATAACCTGATCTTTCATGCCTGGCCAATAAAATAACCAGTGGCAAGCCAATGAGTACTTTGAATGTACTCGCAAGCAACCCATGTTTGGAACAAGGCAATAACAATGCATGAAATAGCACTAAGTAGGTATTTTGTGGAAAGCCAGTTTTGAATGAAATGTCATGATCAAGCAACTATGTGTAAGCATGCATCAACAGTTGACACATATCCATATGAACTAGTTACAAATATCATCATAAGCAGGGGTTGAACATCTCATGTTCATTCATCACATCAAGTCTTCAGACTTGTCTCAAGTATCATCCTTCTGTCTTCCGCACACACACACCAAGTTTGCGAAAACATTTGGACATAGTTTAAGAAGGACCTCCAACTGTCCATGACCGTGGACATGGCTATGCGAATAGTTTTACACTCTGCAGAGGTTGCATGCTTTACCCACAAGACTCGGGGAACTTCCGTGTCATCCACGACTCGCGATATATTACATACCCGAGGTAAGCACCCAAACAATGTCTTTCCCCTGGCGATACTAAACAAAGAGTCCACTCGATTGGTACACAACCCACATGATGTACATCACACGTAGCATCCATGCAGGGACCAATGGTGTGCC
The DNA here is from genome assembly GCA_022496015.1 of Hordeum marinum. NCBI lineage: Eukaryota > Viridiplantae > Streptophyta > Magnoliopsida > Poales > Poaceae > Hordeum > Hordeum marinum. Next base: position 285,293,711 of record CM039674.1, read on the forward strand.
CGGTGCCTGTGAAGACAACGCATGATCGTCCATACCGACACGACCCCGTATCAAGTGTGATCATGCCACTCCCACCACTAGTAATGCGGGCTCCATGCTAGTACCCACCAAAGTAATCAACAAAGCCCCTTCCCATATAGGGGTAGAGTGGCCGCACATGTAAGGTTGGGACGGTCAACATACCTTAAAACTCTCCGTTTTCGAAAACACACCCTCAACTTGTTTCGGTACACCACTTCTTTTTCAAGTGGTCACCCAACTCACCGTCATCTCCCTCGGGCATTAGTGGCACCCAGCGGTTTTTTTGAAAAGTCTTTGAAATCATCTCTTTATTTCCATCACCATGCATATTCCTATCCCATTTGCGTAGCAACTACTAGCATCCTAACTACTCCACCCCTCATAACCCTCATAAGGAGGTAGGGTCATGCATGATGCAAGTATCAACAATAATGTATCGGAGGCATCCCACTAAAGGGGAATACCACATCATCATGATCAATACAACGAAATAAAGTGCTATATGCCATGCAATAAAAGTTTTCATAGTCATGGTCAAAGGGCTGCTTGCCTAGCTTAGCAACGTCTTCGAGGTCTTCACACGCTTCTCGTCCACTCTGAGCACTCCGTTTATCTCGTCAACTACCGTCGGTAAACAACCATAATAAGCAACACAACAAGCATAAAATAAAAGTGCTCCATAAATAGGAGATTTATTTTTCTTGGACACCTCTAGTCATGATAGAAATAACCAATGAGGTTTTGGTAGATGTGGGTCAAGGGGGATTTTTGAATGGTGCAAATGAAGGGAATGATGATCCTATAAGATGTCCACAGAAAACATTTTTATAAAAATGAGTGGATGCACTCACCACATATGGCATGTTTTTATAAGAATTTAGAAAGCGGTTTCACTGGATTTGGAGTTGTGATGAATTTCCTAGAGATTTGCAAAGTGGATATATATGAAGAAATGGCCCAATATTTGTCATAGCAGAATAAGTGTGAGCAAAAACATTGACCACTTAGTGTATGAATTTACATATCCCTAGGAACTTGAACCACTCCATTTGGAGTTGATATGAATGCTCTAGGAATTTGCAAAGTGTGGTTCTACATGATTCAAATTTAAATTTGAATTTGAACCTAACAAAAAGATTTTGGAAAAATGTGCAATGCACATATTTGGTTAGGCCATGATTATAGAGACATATAGGATTTTGAATCATCAAATTTGGGATCAGGATGAGTTTTCTAGGGATTTTACAAGTTTCTGAAAATAGAAAAGGGAAAAGGGCTTTACCTAACGGGCTAAAACGCGCGCAGGGCGCAAGATAACTAACCGGGCCGGCCCAGTGGCTCATCCGGGCTAAAGGAGGCGACGTCGGTGACGCATTCGGAAGAATACTCTTTCAGCCGACGAAGACGTGTTTCCTCGAAGCCGTCTCCACTTAACGGATGGGACCGGACCTTTGGTCACTTATTGCCCCCCCGCTCGTCGGGTTCATCCCCCACTTCCCGCCTGAGTTGGGAGAGAAAGAGGGGGGGGCAGGACCGAGCGGCACCGGTGCCATCCCGACGGCCCAGGCTGCCTCCGACGGGGCCCCAGCCGCCGGAGTGCTTGGGAGTGAGCCCCACACCCGGCCGGGGGTCCCATTTTCGCCGGGGAACCCCAAGGCGAGTGGGGCCTCGACCACGGCGGAGTCCGACTACGGCGGCCATGGGGAGTGGTGCTCCGGCCACCGAGAAGAGGGGAGGAGCGCAGGAAGAGACCTTGCGGAGATGCCGGGGGGCTCTGGTGATGCTTGAAGGTGAGGAGGGGCTCGGGGAAGTGCTCGGATTGGAGCGAGGCCGAGGTAGGCATTGTTGGCCGCAGGAGAAGGAGGAGGGCATGGGAGGAGGAATGGATGGACCAGGGTGGTCTACGGGAGAGAGGGGAAGCGAGAGAGCTTGAGAGGGGCACGGGAAGGCCTTATATGGCCGAGCCGAGGTCTACTATGGACCGAGCTCTCGGATGGGTCTCGAGCGAGCTCTGTCGGTCCTAGAGGAGGGCAAGGGAGGAGGGGGCTGACCGTCCGGTGTGCCAAGGACATCGAGAAGACCTCGGGGGACACGACCCTGGTGCCCAAGGCTATCGGGTGCCTCTGATTGGGCAAGCTACAGTGCGTGGATGCACTGTAGCGTGCTCCAGAGCGCGAGCTCTGCATACCATGGTGTTGTCCGCAGCCCTTTGGCATTTCTTCTAGCGTCTAGGGTATCTAGGGGGAAATACAAGGTCTATGTGGCCTTGTATGCTCGGGGGGTTCAATATATTAGAGAGGAAATGGTGAGAGAGGTGAAACCTTGCTGTCCAAAGGTGGTAAATGGTTTTTTTACCATGCCAATAATTGGGCTATGGCCATACCAAGCTTACTGGAGGTAAAATACATCACCTGGGAGTTGTGGTAAAATTTTAGGCCCAAGGAGGGCAAGGCAAGGGGTTAAAACATCAGCCGTGGTTTTCTACCAGAAGGTGTTTGATGGAGTTTTGGGCCAGCTAAGTTTTTGTGATCGACATGAGAGTTAACAATTTGATAAATAGGTATAAATTAGCTTGATCACAAGTTTTGACCACATTTAGAGAAAGTGGCCAACGTAAAAGTTTCAAACCCTAGAAATGGGCAGAAATGGAGTTGCTTAGATCTAGCTACGAAAAACTATCCTCCCGGATGTACCACTTGATGTGGTGGCATATTTTAGGGACTATAACATGCACAAAAAGTTTGGGGACCAATGGGGAAACTTGGAAATGTAATATTACCAAATTCTTGGATTCAACAGGAATGGGTTTGAGGGGATTTGGACAAGTGTATCTGCTCCCCTTGATGCACCACATAGTGTAACATCATTATTTGGGAATTAGAACATGTCCACAAGTTTTGAGATCAAAAGGATAAACTTCACAATGTAAATTTGCTCAAGTTTGGTTTTGGACATAAGGGGATTTGGAATAATTTTGTGAAGCAAAACTATTGGGATTGAGATGAAACTTGGCTAGATCATTACACATGACATATGTGACCTTCTGGAATTTCCTAAGATTTAATTGAGAATATTTCTTATAGAAATATTTCAAATGCTGGAAATAGGCAAAAATGGTTTTGAAGGGTTTTGTCCAATATTTTGAACATGTCCATGTGTTGAAACTCTTATATATGGACAATATATGTCCACTTTGTTTTCCTAAATTTTCTCAAATATTTTTAAAGCATTTAAATAATTTTCCCCTATAAAAGACCATTTCTGGCCTTAATAAAAAGCCTTTAAATAAAATAGTAAAATAACATTTGGTGTTTTTGGGAAGTCATATATATATAGTGGGTTTCAAATAAAGCATTTGGGTAAAGAGGATCCACCCAATTTGGAGACTTGCAGTGCAAATCTCGAATTAGGGTTTTTGAAAACCTAATTTAAATAAATGCTTTTTGGTCAAAATAATATTTTGTAAAACTAGTTTTAAGTCCTATTCACATGGCATGATCATTGGACAAGATTTGGGATCAAGGAAAAGAGTTCTTGAGGGTAGGAGGATGTTTTATGAATTATAGAGCACCAACAGGCAATCAAACAAGCAAGCAAATAACACACAAGTCAAGCATTCAAATGCACTCAAAAAGTTTTAACTGGCCCTAATTTGAGTCATGTTAACTTAGTCATGAGGCAAATCACAGGGTGTGACAGACCTACCCCCCTTACAAGAATCTCGTCCCCGAGATTCCTAGGCTAGGCATAGAAGAGATGCAGAAATCCATGGGTGAGGTGGTCTCCACATTCTATGTTGCTTCTGCACCGGCGTGGTTGTCCTTCTAGATCTTGAAGTGCCTGAAGATATGTCTTCAAGTGCATAGTTGACTTCGTCTAAGGGTGAACGTGGTTTTGGCAAGGGCCTGGCTTGCGTGTGTATTCCAAGGTCAGAATACATGGCCAAGTAGTGTGTCTGTGTGCTCGTCCTGAGGTTGCTCATGTTGGTTAGTGACATCAAGATGTCTCATGTTAGAATAGAAGGGTCGAGCCTTGGTGTAGCTTCTCGTTGACGAGGAAGTTCTTATCTTCCTTAAAGCAAGAGATCTTCAGTTGCAGGTGGCCTTCATCCTTGATAGTGTTGAGGCGCGTCATCGTGGGCTTCTCGTCGAGACCTTCTGCTTGAGTAGGTTGCCCAGGTAGATTCTTCACTCTTCTTTGGTAGTTTGTCTTCGTCATCATGGACGCACTTTTCTAGAAGGTCTTTGAGTGTCTGGTCTACTCGTCTCTCTGTAGCCATTATGTGAAGGTCTGTGCTGAGTCTCGTCCCTAAGACTAAGCTTAGAGACTTGCTGCTGAAACGGGTCCTACCATCTGGGAAGGTTCCAGCGGGGTTCTAGATAAGCTGACTATTCAGAGTATAGATCAGCCATCTAATCCCCAAGGTCTGACACTTGGCAAGTGGGGTGAACCATCTTCGACAGGTGGTTTACCATGACCGAGTCAGGGTTTACGCCCTAGATTGGACCCAAAAAAGGGGGGCTGGTAACGAAGTCATGACAGTCGTCCACTCCATTCTAGGCGTCTGAAGGGAGTAGAGAAGTCATGCTCATCGTACACCATCAAGGTGGTGGAGTGAGGGTGCCATCAACTTCTCAGTTCCATCCTAGTCAGGAACTGATAGGTGACTACTTAGAGCAAGGGGCTCTTTAATCATCTTGATGTCCAAGGGCTTCATCGGGCTTGAAAGTCGGTGCTTCTAGATATAGTCTAGTTTATGTATCCGACAGAGGAGTGGTGGTTGACTTCTTTTGCTTCCTTTTTGTCATTGTCGTGGCTTTGCAATCGCAGTGGTTCTTCATCTTGCTTGGGCAAGAAGGTCTTCTTTTGTAGGGAGGGTGCTTTGCGGAGTCCAACTCTTTCAAGGTGAAACCTTATACTCGAGAGTCATGGTAATTGGTGTTCCTGGGGCTGGTCCAAACAGGACTAAGGTGTTCCTCCCTCTCATTGGGTAAATAAGTATGCCATCTGTGGGGATAACAACATATTCCTCCAAATACCACATAAACACATTGCTCATGGGATGTGTGAGAGAGGTGGTCGTTTGTTCTGGGTGGCCACTTGTCCATGGGTTTGTGGTCCAGTCTAATACAGGTCCTTGTGGCCATCTTCCATATGAACACGTCTATGGGAGGTCGGGGTGGAGTATCGGCCATAGTCAAATGACTTAGAACCAATACCTATGGTCATAACCTGATCATATTGTGACTCGGTAAAGCTTAGAGGTTTCAAGGAGTTTAGGATGTGAGTGAACGTCTACCATCTTATCCTTGAGCACAGTTCTTAGATGCCAATTCACATGGCATGATCATTGGACAAGATTTGGGATCAAGGAAAAGAGTTCTTGAGGGAAGGAGGATGTTTTATGAATTATAGAGCACCAGCAGGCAATCAAACAAGCAAGCAAATAACACACAAGTCAAGCATTCAAATGCACTCAAAAAGTTTTAACTGGCCCTAATTTGAGTCATGTTAACTTAGTCATGAGGCAAATCACAGGGTGTGACAACGGCGAGGGTGTACACACATATGTATGAGTTCAGGCCCCTCTCGTGGAGGTAACAACCCTACGTCTTAATGCTCGGGAGCTCTTGTCGTGTGGATAGTATGAGTTATAGGAGGTGTGAACCCTTGTGCTAGAGGGGAGGGGCGTCTTATATAGAGTACGCTGCCCCTCATAAATGCCAGGCATCCAAGGGTTCGATCGTGGGAATAAAGACGTGCGTTACTGCTAACGTACATCATAATTGCTACTAATGGCGACTGGACTAACGCATGCCTGTTGGCCTCCCTGGGGTGGCTTCTGGTCTTCTGGCGTCGACTAGTAGCAAGGTCTTCCAAGTGACCGGTGACTGTCGAGTGGAGGGAGAACCCTCCAAGTGGATTAACCGTCGAGTGACTTGAGCGCCATGGTGAATCCAGTTGGAATCTCTCTTGTAATCTTGAAGTCCTACAATATAGTGTCCTTAGGTAGGGTATGTAGGTCAGGCCTAGGACCCTACCCTAGGTACATATCCTCATCATTAGCCCCCGAATGGATTGGGGTTCGAGTGAGAAAGGGAATCGATGCCAGCTCTGTAGAGGCACCATAAATTCCGAATGTACTTCGGGACTTCAAGGAAATCTTTGTCGAAATTTTTGTCATTCTCCCTGATTGATTCTGCCTTGATAAGTGTTCGAATGATTTTAAGCTTCAAATATGTTCTGAGTGAACCATCAGGATCTTCTAATGCGATGGGTCACTCTGCCAGGCCCGGCTTTCACGGGATTCGAAAAATTTGGGAAGCGCGCGCCGCGCGAAGATATCACAATGACTGGGGCAAGTGGGGGCATAGCGCCTCGATTACTGCGCCACCCATTATGCCATGTACAGCGCGAGTCCTGCAGTGGAGATACCCAGAGATTTAGCGGGCCCGCATGTCAGTGACTCACTCGGCTGATATAAAATCTCTCAGCACTGCGAACAGCACAATACTCTTCCCCCAAATCCACTCTTTTCCTCTGCCTCCTCTGCTCCAAGCGCGCCGCTCGGCTCTGCCCCGACGACCACCGCCGCCATGATGATGAAGGGCAAGACCGAAAATCTTGAGCGCGCCAAGAAGGGAATCGCCAAGGGCAAGGCCAAGGCCAAGAAGCCATCCAGCGCACCGTTCACCGCGCCGATGGGGTGGATCCAGGGGGATTTCCTCCCATCGACAGTCACGGCATCGGACGTCAAGAACCTCGTTGTCGACGAGCTCATGGCTAAAGGCTCGTGGAGGCTATCAGAGGGAGAGATCGAGCAGGAGCCGCGTGAGGGGGAGCGGGTCCTTCTCCTCACCCGAGTCGAGAGAGGTTTCCCCATGCCCCCATCCTTTCTCCCGAGGGTTTTTGAATTTCTTCGGAGCTCAACTCCATCATTTTCCTCCGAATGCCATTTCTTATCTCGCTGCTTTCATCACTATGTGTGAATGTTTCTTGGGTTGCCCCCCCATTGGGGCTTGTTCAAGCATATCTTCCCCATTAGATCCCAGTCGGTCAAAAAGGCCAACCCTGAGGATGATAAGACCCATGTCATCCAATTATGTGGTGGCTTGGGGATCCAAAAGAGGGCTAGGAGCGCCTTTCCATCCATGACCTTTCCAGAATCTGTTAGGGGTTGGCAGTCGACTTGGTTCTATTGCAAAGATGTAGCATCTCCCAACATGTCGACTGGTCTTTCCCCTTTCACTTTAGATTGACCCACCGTTCGAAAACCCTTATCAGTGTTAGAAGGGGAGAAAGTCCAAGTGGGGATCTTAGTGGATGCCGTAGTGGCTATTGTTCGAGGCGGAGTGACTGGCATGTATCTTCTGGAGACATTCCTTAGTCGACGGATCTAGCCGCTTCAAGCAAGGGACCATGCTATGTGGCATTACTCAGGCCCTAAGGACACGACTCGGACGCACCCAAAGGAAGTCCCAGAGAAAACGGTCGAGCAATGGCTTCGGAGCATCACTGGAGCCAGTGACAATCCCCTGGGAGCCAAGAGGATCAAGCCCTACTCTGTTGAGAATCCACAAAAGAATCTGGTAAATTATATCTTTGTCGACTGTCGTACTATTCTGTCGAGTGGCTGAATCATCAATCAACTGACTTTGTTTGAATCTTGTAGGAATGGATGAACATGTATTCGCCCGTGCCGAATGGAAATCAACCCGAAGATGGAGGGGAGATTGAGGGCGGCAGTGTGGGTTTTGATTACGCTGACGACAATGAGGACGACTACGAGTGCTCGGACGAGGACGAAGAAGAAGTCGAGTCTCCTCCGCGCACTGAGCATCGCTCCAAGCAGCGTCAGGATCCTACGACTGCCCCAAGCAGGACCTTGGCGTCGAGTGACAAGAACCTGAAGCGAGACCAACCGTCGACGGTTGAGTCGAGTGAACGGGCCGCAAAGCAGCCCAAGTCTAACGCGCCGAAACCTCGGAAAGCTTTGCCCCGCATGAAAATTGCTGTACCCGTTGTCTCAACGTAAGTGTTCGTTTTCTTCTTTCGCTGTTGTATAGGACTTCGAATTCTCGCTGTCCGAGTGGAATTTCGTCTACCAGAGCCGCTACGTCAGTAACGTCGCCTCCACGGGATGGAGAGGAGCAAATGTATGTGGATACTGCTGACGCGTCCACTTCCCAACAAGGTATAATGAATCTTCACTCAGCTCTGTTTCTTGAAAATGATTTGCCGATTGAATAAGCTAATGCTTTAGATTGGTGTTTGTAGAGATCATTCAATTGGAGGATGATGAAGAGCCACCTCGGGGTACGGGGGTGAAGGTGTGACCTCAGGCACCCCACGCATACGCGCCCGAAGAACGTCATCAGTGCAAATGCCTCAAAGGTCGACTGCTGCGTCGTCTCAAGGGATAGGTACTCGTCCCGAGCTAGAGCCGAGCTCGTGGCTCCGTTGTCGAGTGCCCCACCAGCTGCTTCAACCATTGTGGCCTCGACACCAATCGGACAACTCCATGCCACCTCAGCTACTCCAGCCGCAACATTGATTCAGCCGACGACTATCTTTCTTGTGCATCACGTCCCGGAAGACCAAATGGAGCTGCCAAGGAGGCCATGATTCAAGAGAAGCAGATGATGTTGCACACAAAGGAGGCATACGAAGCAAGCAAGCTGGATTATGATGCCATCATGACGCTTCACACAAACGTCTGAGTAAGTGCGATTGTGAGTGCATTTCCAATTGAATTCCTATCTTTCTTGATTGTACACCCACTGGGTGTTTTCCTTGTATAAAATACTTGTCTGTTCTCCTCTCGAATAGACCAGGTCTTAGTCGAGTGGGTTTCTGTCCAGTGGGGGCACGCTGAGTGCACCCACTGGGTGTAGTCCCCGAGACAGCTGTCGAATGGTGATGACATCAACAGGGGTGTTAGAATTGTTTTGGTAACCGCTCGACAGATCGAGTGATAGAAGGTCCAATGGGGCACGCTGAGTGCACCCATTCGGTGTAGTCCCTGAGACCACCATCGAGTGCTTGCACTGGCGGGGGTCTTAATAGATACGATATTCACATGCTTGCGCACAAATTTTTATTTTCTTGCCACTCGATAGATCGAGTGTTAGCAAGTCCACTGGGGGCACGCTGAGTGCACCCACTGGGTGTAGTCCCCGAGACCGCTGTCGAGTGCTTGTATCGGCGGGGGTCTGATAGAGACCATTTTTTGCTCGGGCAGGATAGGCCTGGTCGAGTTATTCCGAAACCAGCGGGGGCACGCTGAGTGCACCCACTGGGTGTAGTCCCCGAGACTACTATTGATCGTTGACGATGAGTAGTAGTCTTAAGAACTTGAACTCATGGTCCTTTGTCATACGCGGAGTACGCTTGCCACTCTATGGTCGAGTGAACTCTTTGCCTTAGTGTTTCCACTCCTGAATGTTTGCCTTAGAAACGGAAAGGTCCGAAGCTACCTTGCAGGTTTCATGGATATCATTTCTATCAACCATGATATGATGCAGGTTTCATGGACATCATTTCAGCAACCATGATATGATGCTATTTTAGGAGTGTGGGGTGGGGCGACAGGCTGCCATCTAGTCGACTGTTCTTGATCTTTTCCACTCAGGAGTGGAGAAATTTGCATGTCAACTAAATTGATTTTTGTTGTTTTCAGAGAGCTTGTGAACTTGGCACCCAGTACAAGGACCTGGAGAAGGAAAGGAACCAACTGCAATTGGATCTGGAAGTCTCTAAGAACAACCTGGAACATGCGTAGACCGAGTTGAAGACCCTGGGAGGTAATCTTTGTCGACCCAATGCTCTCTTACTTTCACCTTCCATCCTTTGAACCGAGTGCTCTCACTCGAACAGACGTGCGTGATGAAAATTGTTGACTCCAAGCGTGACTCAACAATGCTATTTCTTTAGATACCACGAAGAAAGCACTGGAGGACAAGGACAAGACGCTCGCTCATGCTCAGAAGGTGGCGAGGGAGAAGACTGAAGCCGCCGAGAAGAAGCTTGCTGCAGTCAAGAAGATAGAGGAAGAAAACTCCAAGCTGAAACTAGAACGGACTGAAATTATCAACAAGACCGAATAGCTCACCAGAAGGAGCAATGGTCTGGACAAGCACTTGGGAGATTTCACGAAGAAGACGTTCATCATGCTCGACGGTAACCTCCCTTGTTGAGTGAACTTCCTTAATTCCCATAGGATAGTAATGTAACCATCTTTCCATTCCTTCCTCCATATAGAATTCTGCCAGGACTTCAAAAAAGAGACCGAAGAGATTGAGCCCAATCTGGATCCCACTAAGTCGCCCGTTGCAGATGATGTGGCCATGAACATGTTCCGTCTCAACGTCCGTCTCCAGGGTGTTCAAGCGTACATCATTCAAATGAAGGCTGCGTTCGAGAAGATTGACAAGGAACTGTGGCCTGAAGACACTCTCCAGACCGACCTTGCATCCATAATGACTCGCCTCAATGAGATCCCTAGTCGAGTGCAAGCTTGGAAGAAATCAGCTACTCGCTACAGAGCCGACATGGCGCTCTCGCTCGTCAGAGTCCATTGCAAAGAGGCGAGAGAGGACAAGTTGAAGGATCTCCGGGTGATTAACACGAAGAAACTTCAGTTCGAGGACTTCATGGAGACCTTCATCGATGCAACCACTTGGATGGCAGATGGGATCAATTTGGACACCTTTGTCGAGCCATTAAGTCCGTCGGGTGCTTGAAAAACTTTTATTTGTAGTGAAAACTTTATTCGCCTTGGAATGCCGAGTGGAGATGTAATCACCGTAAAACTTCATTCAGGCCTTAAGCCTGAGTACCTTTGCTTGCACGCACAACTTTTATTCGCGCTGAAACCTTTGGATTTATCCGCATTTTGTTTTCAATCATTTGTTTGACTGAATTTGTTTTTCTAAATCCCCGAGTGAGAAGTATATTCATCACTTGGGTTGAGTTTTTAACTTATGGGAAAGCTGGTTCACAGCTAAGCCCCTGAATGACGAGAGTACTCATCGCTCGGAGAAGTTTTTGAACTTAGACGAAGGCTGGTTCATAGTTAAGTTTCCGAGTGAATGGAATGCTATCCACTCAGAAAGGTTATTTAACTTAGGAGAAAGCTGGTGCGTAGCTAAGCCCCCGAGTGTGAGGATCGCTCTACACTCGAAGAAGTTTTGAACTTAGGCGAAGACTGGTTCATAGATAAGTTTCCGAGTGAACGGAATTCTATCTACTCGGAAAGGTTATTTAACTTAGGCTAAAGCTGGTTCACAGCTAAGCCCCCAAGTGTGAGGATCGCTCGACACTCGAAGAAGTTTTGAACTTAGACGAAGACTGGTTCGTAGCTAAGTTTCCAAGTGAATGGAATGCTATCCACTCGGAAAGGTTATTTAACTTAGGCAAAAGCTGGTTCGTAGCTAAGCCCCCGAGTCTGAGGATCGCTCGACACTTGGAGAAGTTTTGAACTTAGATGAAGACTGGTTCGTAGCTAAGTTTCCGAGTGAATGGACTACTATCCACTCGGAAAGGTTTCAACTTAGGCGAAAACTGGTTTGCAGCTAAGCCCCTGAGTGAGAGGGTTGCTCGTCACTTGGAGAAGTTTTGAACTTAGATGAAGACTGATTCGTAGCTAAGTTTCCTAGTGAACGGACTGCTATCCACTCGAAAAGGTTTTAACTTAGACGAAAGCTGGTTCGCAGCTAAGCCCCCGAGTGAGAGGGTTGCTCGTCACTCGGAGTATACCCAAACATAGGATTGTGCGATCGGAATCGACAAAAGACTTTAGAAGTCAAAACTTGCATAAACGACATTGTCTGGAATAATTTTATTACATCAAAATAGCTCAGCCTTCAGGTATAGAATCATCAAAGTAGATCTGCGTTCGAGGCCCGAGGCTCGTCGATTTTCTTCTTGAGGTTGTAGAGGTGGTAGGCTCCGTTCTTCAGTACTTTGGTGATGACGAAGGGACCTTCCCATGTAGGTGCGATCTTGTGAGGTCACTATTGATCGACTCGGAGCACCAAATCTCCCTCATGAAATGACCAACTCTTGACATGTTTTGCATGAAAGAGATGCATGTCCTGCTGATATACAATCGACCGAATTAGATCCATCTCGCGCTCCTCTTCCAAGAGATCCACACCATCCTGACGCGCTTGGTCCGTTTCAGCTTGAGAGTAAAGATCTACATGAGGGGAATTGTGAAGGAGATCACTCGAAAAAATGGCTTCCGCTCTATACACCAAGAACAAGGGAGTGCTTCCAGTCGACCGATTGGGAGTTGTTCTCAAGCCCCACAGAACAGATGGCAACTCAGACACCCAGGCTCCGACTGCATGTTCCAAATCTCGCATGAGTAGAGGCTTCAGACCTTGAAGTATGAGGCCGTTGGCTCGCTTAGCTTGGCCATTAGTTTGAGGGTGTGCAACAGATGCATAATCCACCCGAGTGCCTTGGGAGAAGCAGAAATGTCTAGATTCTTCCGAGTCAAAGTTTGAACCATTTGTGATGATACTGTGGGGAATTCCATACTAGTATTATCTCTCTCATGAATTTGATCGCAGTGCGAGAGTTCAGTATCTTTATAGGCTTGGCCTCAATCCACTTCGTAAACTTGTCGACTGCAACAAACAAATGAGTAAATCCACTCTGTCCTGTCCGAAAGGGACCAACCATATCGAAACCCCATACAGCAAACGACCAGACGAGTGTCTACCTTGTGTGATAAGTTGGAGTAGAACTGGCATCCTTCACAGTGATCAACAATGTCCTTGGCCATCTCATTAGCACGCAGCGAGAAGAAACCAGCTCAGTATGCTTTGGCGACAATCGTCTGGGAGGACGCATGATGACCGCAAGTCCCCAAGTGGATCTCGTCTAGGATCATTCAACCTTCTTTAGGGGAGATGCACCGCTGTATCACACCAGTCACACTTTCTCTATCGAGCTGATCATCCATCATAGTGAAAGCCTTGGATCTGCAAACAATCTGTCGAGCTTCAGCTTCGTCCTTTGGAAGTTCTTGCCTCAGGATATATGCAATATAAGGCACATCCGCACAGTCCAGTCGGGAATGATGACCAGAAGCTCCATGACAAGATCTATGACCGCCGGGACATCAACTTTAGTCAGATTAGTTGCGCTTATAGCTTGCGGGGGCTCTTCAGTTAAGGGATCCTCCTGCACTAAAGGGGCGTGTAGGTGTTCAAGAAACACATTGCTGGGGGCATGCCTCCGAGTGGATCCAATCTTTGCTAGCTCATCAGCTGCCTGATTGTTCACTCGGGGAACATGATGGAGTTCCAAGCCTTCAAACTTCTTCTCGAGATTCCTCACAACATTGCAATATCTGGTCATAGTGGGGTTCCTGACATCCCATTGCTTCATCACTTGATTGACCACCAAATCAGAGTCACCATAAACCATCAAGCGCTTGACACCGAGTGAGATGGCCATACGCAACCCATATAGGAGTGCTTCATATTCCGCTTCGTTGTTGGAGGAATCAAACTGAATCTACATGACATAACTGAGCTTGTCTCCTTTTGGGGATACCAGAACTACGCCAGCAACAGACCCATTTAGCATTTTCGAGCCATCGAAGAACATGGTCTAATGCGCCGAGTGGATTTGGATTGGCTGTTGCTGTTCAACCCACTTGGCCAAGAAATCGGCAAGTGCCTGAGACTTGATCGCCTTTTTAGCTTCAAATTGATGTCAAAATAGAGGAGCTCAATTGCCCATTTGGCCACTCAACTAGTCGCATCTCGATTGTTGAGAATATCAGATAATGGCACATCGCTGACGACGGAAATCGAGTGATCTTGAAAATAGTGTGCCACCTTCTTTGTTGACAGACAAATTCCATAGATGAGCTTTTGGTAATGAGGATATCTTTGCTTCGAAGGGGTCAATACTCCAGAAATGTAGTAGACTGGGCGTTGGACCTTGTAAGCCTTGCCTTCTTCTTCCGTCTCGATAGTGAGAACTGTACCGACGACCTGATTAGTGCCCGCAATGTACATGAGCAAGGGCTCTTTGCTATGCGGAGCAGCAAACACCGGTTGGGTGGAAAGCAGGGCTTTGAGCTGGACAAACGCTGCTTCGGCTTCTGGAGTCCACTCGAACGTATCGGACTTCTTCATTAGTCGTTACAGAGGAAATGCCTTCTCCCCGAGACGAGAAATGAATCGACTCAATGTCGCCAGGCAACCTGTAAGCCTATGAACATCGTGCACTCGCACAGGGCTTTTCATTCGGGTAATGGCACTGATCTTCTCAGGATTGACATTGATTCCTTTTTCGGGAATGAGAAAACCGAGTAACTATTGGAAATATGCCCTAGAGGCAATAATAAAATGGTTATTATTGTATTTCCTTGTTCATGATAATTGTCTATTGTTCATGCTATAATTGTGTTAACCTGAAACCATAATGCATGTGTGAATACATAGACCACAACATGTCCCTACTGAGCCTCTAGTTGGCTAGCTCGTTGATCAATAGATGGTCACGGTTTCATGACCATGGACATTGGATGTCATTGATAACGGGGATCATATGATTAGGAGAATGATGTGATGGACAAGACCCAATCCTAAGCATATCACAAGATCGTGTAGTTCGTCTGCTAAAGCTTTTCCAATGTCAAGTATCGTTTCCTTAGACCATGAGATTGTGCAACTCCCGAATACCGTAGTAATGCTTTGGGTGTGCGAAATGTCACAACATAACTGGGTGGCTATAAAGGTGCACTACGGGTATCTCCGAAAGTGTCTGTTGGGTTGGCACGAATCGAGACTGGGATTTGTCACTCCGTGTGACGGAGAGGTATCACTGGGCCCACTCGGTAAGACATCATCATAATGAGCTCAAAGTGATTAAGGAGTTAGCCACGGGATGATGTATTACGGAACGAGTAAAGAGACTTGCCGGTAACGAGATTGAACAAGGTATAGGGATACCGACGATCGAATCTCGGGCAAGTATCATACCGATAGACAAAGGGAATTGTATACGGGATTGATTGAATCCCCGACATCATGGTTCATCCGATGAAATCATCGTGGAGCATGTGGGAGCCAACATGGGTATCCAAATCCCGCTGTTGGTTATTGGCCAGAGAGGTGTCTCGGTCATGTCTACGTGTCTCCCGAACCCGTAGGGTCTACACACTTAAGGTTCGATGATGCTAGGGTTATAGGGAAATAGTGGACGTGGTTATCGAAGGTTGTTCGGAGTCCCAGATGAGATCTCGGATGTCACGAGGAGTTCTGGAATGGTCTGGAGACAAAGATTGATATATAGGAAGTGAGGATTTGGCCACCGGAAGTGTTTCGGGAATTACCGGTAACGTACCGGGACCACCGGAAGGGTTCCGGGGGTCCACCAAGTGGGGCCACCAGCCCCAGAGGGCTGCATGGGCTGAGAGTGGAAGGGAACAGCCCCAGAGTGGGCTGGTGTGCCCTCCACTCTGGCCCAAGGCGCAGGAAGGTAGGAGGGAGGGGAAACCCTAGACCCAGATGGGCCTAAGGCCCACTAGGGCTGCGCCCTCTCCCTCTCCCTTTCTCTGGCTGCCAGCGAGATGGCATCTAGGGCCGGCCGCAGCTCCTAGGGTGGGAACCCTAGGGATGCACCCTCCCTCCTCCTCCTATATATAGTGGTGCCCTTGGGGCTGTTTGAGACATGCATCTCCCTCTCCCACAGCGCAGCCCTACTCCTCCCTCTCCTCGTTCTCCGTAGTGCTTGGCGAAGCCCCGCCGGAGACCACGCAGCTCCACCGTCACCACGCCATCGTGCTGCCGGAGCTCTCCCTCAACCTTTCCTTCCTCCTTGCTAGATCAAGGCGTAGGAGACATCACCGGGCTACACGTGTGTTGAACGCGGAGGCGCCGTTGTTCGGCGCTAAGATCGCAGTCCATCGCGATCAGAATCGCTACGAGTACGACTCCACCAACCGTGTTCTTGTAACGTTTACGCTTAGCAATCTTCAAAGGTACGAAGATCCACTCTTCCCTTACTCGTTTCTGGTTTCTCCATGGATAGATCTTGGTGAACACGTAGGAATTTTGTTGATTTACTACTACATATCCCAACAGTGGCATCATGAGCTAGGTCTATGCATAGAATCTATGCACGAGTAGAACACAAAGCAGTTGTGGGCGTCGATCTTCTTAATTTTCTTAACACTACTAGTCTTATCTTGATTTGGCGGTATTGTGCGATGAAGCGGCCCGGACCAACTTTACACGTACGCTTACGTGAGACCGGTTCCACCGCCTGACATGCACTTGTTGCATAAGGTGGCTAGCGGGTGTCTGTCTCTCCCACCTTAGTCGGATTGGATTCGATGAAAAGGGTCCTTATGAAGGGTAAATAGCAATTGGCATATCACGTTGTGGTTTTGGCATAGGTAAGAAACGTTCTTGCTAGAAACCTATAGCAGCCACGTAAAAACTTGCTACTACAAATTAGAGGACGTCTAACTTGTTTTTCAGCATATGCCTTGTGATGTGATATGGCCAAAGGATGTGATGTGATGCATTGTGATGTATGAGATTGATCATGTTCTTGTAATAGGATTCACAACTTGCATGTCAATGAGTATGACAACCGGCAGGAGCCATAGGAGTTGTCTTATTTTATTGTATGACCTGCGTGTCAATCATAAACGCCATGTAATTACTTTACTTTATTGCTAAACGTTAGCCATAGTAGTAGAAGTAATAGTTGGCGAGACAACTTCATGAATACACGATGATGGAGATCATGATGATGAAGATCATGGTGTCGTGTCGATGACAGTGACGATCATGGTGCCCCGAAGATGGAGATCGAAGGAGCAAGATGATATTGGCCATATCATGTCACTATATTGATTGGATGTGATGTTTATCATGTTTACATCTTATTTGCTTAGAACGACGGTAGTGAATAAGATGATCTCTTAATAAAATTTCAAGAAAGGTGTTCACCCTAACTGTGCACCGTTGCTAAGGATCGTTGTTCCGAAGCACCACGTGATGATCGGGTGTGATAGGTTCTAACGTTCGCATACAACGGGCGTAAGCCAGATTTACACACACGAAACACTTAGGTTGACTTGACGAGCCTAGCATGTACAGACATGGCCTCGGAACACGGAAGACTGAAAGGTCGAACATGAGTCGTATAGAAGATACGATCAACGTGGAGATGTTCACCATGGATGACTAGTCCGTCTCACGTGATGATCGGACACGGGCTAGTTGACATGGATCATGTGTCACTTGGATGACTAGAGAGATGTCTATCTAAGTGGGAGTTCATTAAATAATTTGATTATGTGAACTTAATTATCATGAACTTAGTCTAAAATTGTCTTTACAATCTATATTATAGATCCAATGGCCAACGCTAATGTCACCCTCAACTTCAACACGTTCCTAGAGAAAACCAAGCTAAAAGATGATGGAAGCAACTATGCAGACTGGGTCCGTAGCTTGAGGATCATCCTCATAGCTTCCAAAAGATTGTATGTCCTTGATGGACCGCTAGGTGAAACACCCATTTTCCCAGCAGACCAAGACGTTACGAACGCTTGGCAGTCACGCTGCGATGATTACTCCCTAGTTCAGTGCAGCATGCTTTACTGTTTAGAACCGGGGCTCCAAAAGCGTTTAGAGCAACACAGAGCATATGAGATGTTCCAAGAGCTAAAACTGGTTTTGCAAGCTCATGCCTGGGTCGAGAGATATGACGTCTCTGACAAGTTCTTCAGCTGTAAGATGGAGGAGAATAGTTCTGTCAGTGAGCACATACTCAAAATGTCTGGGTTGCACAACCGCCTCACTCAGCTGGGAGTTAATCTCCTGGATGACTCGGTTATTGATAGAATCCTCCAGTCGCTCCCACCTAGCTACAAGAGCTTTGTGATGAACTACAACATGCAGGGTATGGAGAAGTCCATTCCTGAGTTGTACTCGATGCTGAAATCAGTGGAGGTCGAGATAAAAAAGGATCATCAAGTGTTGATGGTGAATAAGAACACTAGTTTCAAGGAAGGCAAGGGTAAGAAGAACTTCAAGAAGGACGACAAAGCTGTTGCCGCGCCCGGCAAGCAAGTTGCCGGGAAGAAGAAACAAGAATGGACCCAAGCCTGAGACTGAGTGCTTTTATTGCAAAGGTACCGGTCACTGGAAGCGGAACTGCCCCAAGTACTTAGCGGATAAGAAGGCCGGCAACGTTAAAGGTATATGTGATATACTTGTTATTGATGTGTACCTAACCAGCGCTCGTAGTAGTTCCTAGGTATTTGATACCAGTGCAGTTGCTCACATTTTTAACTCCAAGCAGGAGCTGTGGAATAAGCGAAGGCTGGCAAAGGACGAGGTGACGATGCGCGTCGGGAATGGTTCCAAGGTCGATGTCATCGCCGTCGGCACGCTACCTCTACATCTACCTTCGGGGTTAGTTTTAAACCTTAATAATTGTTATTTAGTACCAGACTTGAGCATGAACATTGTATCTGGATCTCGCTTGATGCGAGATGGCTGCTCATTTAAATCTGAGAATAATGGTTGTTCTATTTATACGAGAAAAATGTTTTATGGTCATGCTCCGCTGGTCAATGGTTTATTTTTGATGAATCTTGAACGTGATGTTACACATGTTCATAGTGTGAGTACCAAAAAGTGTAAGGTTGATAATGATAGCCCCACTTACATGTGGCACTGCCGCCTTGGTCATATTGGTGTCAAACGCATGAAGAAGCTCCATGCTGATGGACTTTTGGAGTCTCTTGATTTTGAATCATTTGACATGTGCGAACCATGCCTCATGGGCAAGATGACCAAGACTCCGTTCTCCGGAACAATGGAGCGAGCAACTGACTTGTTGGAAATAATACATACCGATGTATGCGGTCCAATGAGCGTCGAGGCTCGCGGTGGCTACCGTTATGTTCTTACCCTCACTGATGACTTGAGCAGATATGGGTATGTCTACTTAATGAAACACAAGTCTGAAACCTTTGAAAGGTTCAAGGAATTTCAGAGTGAGGTAGAGAATCAACATGACAGGAAAATAAAGTGCCTACGATCTGATCGTGGCGGAGAATATTTAAGTCACGAGTTTGGCACGCACCTAAGGAAATGTGGAATCATTTCACAACTCACGCCGCCTGGCACACCTCAGTGAAATGGTGTGTCTAAACATCATAATCGCACTCTATTGGATATGGTGCGATCTATGATGTCTCTTACCGACTTACCGCTATCATTTTGGGGATATGCATTAGAGACTGCCGCATTCACTTTAAATAGGGCACCGTCAAAGTCCGTTGAGACGACACCGTATGAATTATGGTTTGGAAAGAAACCTAAGCTGTCGTTTCTAAAAGTTTGGGGATGCGATGATTATGTGAAGAAACTTCAACCAGAGAAGCTCGAACCCAAAGCGGAAAAGTGCGTCTTCATAGGATATCCCAAAGAGACTATTGGGTATACCTTCTACCTCAGATTCGAAGGCAAAGTCTTTGTTGCCAAGAATGGATCCTTTCTTGAGAAAGAGTTTCTCTCGAAAGAAGTAAGTGGGAGGAAAATAGAACTTGATGAGGTAATTGTACCTCCACTCGAACCGGAGAGTAGCGCAGCACAGGAAGTTGTTTCTGTGGAGCCTACACCGGCTAGAGAGGAAGTTAATGATGATGATCATGAAACTTCAGACCAAGTTACTATTGAACGTCGAAGGTCCACTAGGACACGTTCCGCACCAAAGTGGTATGGCAACCCTGTCCTGGAGATCATGTTGTTGGACAACGATGAACCTTCGAACTATGAAGAAGCGATGGCGGGCCCGGATTCCAACAAATGGCTTGAAGCCTTGAAATCTGAGATAGGATCCATGTATGAGAACAAAGTGTGGACTTTGGTGGACTTGCCTGATGATAAGCGATCCATTGAAAATAAATGGATCTTTAAGAAGAAGACCGACACGGATGGTAATGTGACCATCTATAAGGCTCGGCTTATCGCTAAGGGTTATCGACAAGTTCAAGGAGTTGACTGCGATGAGACTTTCTCACCCGTAGTGATGCTAAAGTCTGTCCGAATCATGTTAGCAATTGCCGCATTTTATGATTATGAGATCTGGCAAATGGACTTTAAAACGACATTCCTTACCATATTCCTTAAGGAAGAACTATATATGATGCAACCGAAAGGTTTTGTCGATCCTAAAGAAGCTAACAAAGTATGCAAGCTCCTGCGCTCCATCTATGGGCTGGTGCAAGCATCTCGAAGTTGGAACATTCTCTTTAATGAGGTGATTAAAGCGTTTGGGTTTGTACAGGTTTATGGAGAACCCTGTATTTACAAGAAAGTGAGTGGGAGCTCTATAGCATTTCTCATATTATATGTGGATGACATACTAATAATGGGAAATGATATAGAACTTTTGGAAAGTGTAAAGCCCTACTTAAATAAATGTATTTCAATGAAGGACCTTGGAGAAGCTACTTACATATTAGGCATCAAGATCTATAGAGATAGATTGAGATGCCTCATAGGTCTTTCACAAAGCACATACCTTGAAAAGATATTGAAGAAGTTCAATATGGATCAGTCCAAGAAGGGGTTCTTGCCTGTGTTACGGGGTGTGAGATTGAGTATGACTCAATGCCCGACCACGACAAAGGATAGAGAAGATATGAGTGTCGTCCCCTATGCTTCAACCATAGGCTCTATTATGTATGCCATGCTATGTACCAGGCCTGATGTGAACCTTGCCATAAGTTTGGTAGGGAGGTACCAAAGTGATCCCAGAGCGGAACACCGGACAACGGTTAAGAATATCCTGAAGTACCTAAAAAGGACAAAGGACATGTTTCTCGTATATGGAGGTGCCGAAGAGCTCATCGCAAAGGGTTACGTCGATGCTAGCTTCGACACAGATCCGAATGACTCCAAGTTGCAAACCACATACATGTATATTTTGAACGGAGGGGCAGTTAGCTGTTGCAGCAGAAAACAAAGCGTCGTGGCGACATCTACATGTGAAGCGGAGTACATATCTGCTTCGGAAGCAGCAAAGGAAGGAGTCTGGATGAAGGAGTTCATCACCGACCTAGGAGTAATTCCAAGTGCGTCGGGCCCGATGACTCTATTCTATGACAACACTGGAGCTATTGCTCTTGCAAAGGAGCCCAGGTTTCGCAAGAAGACAGGACACATCAAGTGCCGCTTCAACTCCATCCATGATTAGATTCAGGAGGGAGATATAGATATTTGTAAAGTACATACGGATCTTAATGTCGCAGATCCGTTGACTAAACCTCTCTCACGAGAACATGATCAACACCAGAATGCTATGGGTGTTCGATTCATCACAATGTAACTAGATTATTGACTCTAGTGCAAGTGGGAGACTGTTGGAAATATGCCCTAGAGGCAATAATAAAATGGTTATTATTGTATTTCCTTATTCATGATAATTATCTATTGTTCATGCTATAATTGTGTTAACCAGAAACCGAAATGCATGTGTGAATACATAGACCACAACATGTCCCTAGTGAGCCTCTAGTTGGCTAGCTCGTTCATCAATATATGGTCACGGTTTTATGACCATGGACATTGGATGTCATTGATAACGGGATCACATCATTAGGAGAATGATGTGATGGGCAAGACCCAATCCTAAGCATAGCACAAGATCGTGTAGTTTGTCTGCTAAAGCTTTTCCAATGTCAAGTATCGTTTCCTTTGACCATGAGATTGTGCAACTCCCGAATACCGTAGGAATGCTTTGGGTGTGCCAAACGTCACAACGTAACTGGGTCGCTATAAAGGTGCACTACGGGTATCTCCGAAAGTGTCTGTTGGGTTGGCACGAATCGAGACTGGGATTTGTCACTCCGTGTGACGGAGAGGTATCTCTGGGCCCAGTCGGTAAGACATCATCATAATGAGCTCAAAGTGACTAAGGAGTTAGCCACGGGATGATGTATTACGGAACGAGTAAAGAGACTTGCCGGTAACGAGATTGAACAAGGTATAGGGATACTGACGATCGAATCTCGGGCAAGTATCATACCGATAGACAAAGGGAATTGTATACGGGATTGATTGAATCCCCGACATCGTGGTTCATCCGATGAGATCATCGTGGAGCATGTGGGAGCCAACATGGGTATCCAGATCCCGCTGTTGATTATTGGCCGTAGAGGTGTCTCGGTCATGTCTACATGTCTCTCGAACCCGTAGGGTCTACACACTTAAGATTCGATGACGCTAGGGTTATAGGGAAATAGTGGATGTGGTTACCGAAGGTTGTTTGGAGTCCCGGATGAGATCCTGTACGTCACGAGGAGTTATAGAGTGGTCCGGAGACAAAGGTTGATATATAGGAAGTGAGGATTTGGCCACTGGAAGTGTTTCAGGAATTACCGGTAACTTACCGGGACCACCGGAAGGGTTCCGAGGGTCCACCAAGTGGGGCCACAAGCCCCAGAGGGCTGCGTGGGCCGAGAGTGGAAGGGACCAGCCCGAGAGTGGGCTGGTGCGCCCTCCACTCTGTCCGAAGGCGCAGGAAGGTGGGTGGGAGGGGAAACCCTAGACCCAGATGGGCCTAAGGCCCACTAGGGCTGCGCCCTCCCCCTCTCCCTCTCTCTGGCCGCCGGCCAGATGGCATCTAGGGCCGGCCGCAGCTCCTAGGGTGGGAACCCTAGGGCTGCACCCTCCTTCCTCCTCCTCCTATATATAGTGGTGCCCTTGGGGCTGTTTGAGACACGCATCTCTCTCTCCCATGGCACAGCCCTACTCCTCCCTCTCCTCGTTCTCCGTAGTGCTTGGCGAAGCCCTACCAGAGACCACGCAGCTCCACCGTCACCACGCCGTCGTGCTGCCGGAGCTCTCCTTCAACCTCTCTTTCCTCCTTGCTGGATCAAGGCGTAGGAGACGTCACCGGGCTGCATGTGTGTTGAACACGGAGGCGCCGTTGTTTGGCACTAAGATCACAGTCCACCGCGATCAGAATCTGTAGCGACCCGACCTGAAAGGTCGAATCTCCGGTGTTTCTGTACCATCGCAAGATCATGCTGGTACACACACGATACATCAATGTATATATCAAAGTGAAAACACACAGCTTTAATAATCGAAAAAATCTCATATCGAGTCCTTTATTACAATAAGAATTACAATAAAGTGGCTGAAGGCCAAATCATGAGAACAACTAATCTTGCGGAAGCTTCAAAGGTAGTTGAGTCCATCTGTCTCCAAGGGCATCTCACCGAGCGTAGAGCGTATCCTCACTCCTGGTCGGAAAAGTACTAATGATACGTTGTAGCCATGTAGGTTAGCATATTGAACATGCTAGCAATGTCACAAAAGAGGGGGTAAAGTAATCATCTAGTCTATATGCATATATGGTAGGTGGGGTAGTAAGTTTTTGCACAAAGCCAATTTTTTTCCTACAACAAGAGAGGGCAAAAGCATAATTGCTACAATGTTGGTTGATTAATGAGATGGTTCCACCAACCAATTCTCATACCCAAGTTGTCATTAAAAACCCACATCAATATACTTAATTGTGTTGAGAGTTCCAGATAGTTTCAGTTCCTTTGGCTCAAACTGTCCATGACCGTGGACACGACTAATCGATTAGGTTGGGGTACTCTGCAGAGTTTTGCACACGTTCCCCACAAGATTTGATCGACTCCGTTGGATTTCTCGCACTTTAGGGTGTTTGAGAAACGGATGACCAAAACATGGTCTTCTAAAGGGTTTCCCCGAGATTCTGTCGGTGCCCATCCTTTCCTACCGTTCTTCTACATCTCGTAGCACCGCCTGTCCAGGGTCACCACGATATCCAACCAAGCCAGAGCCCATAATGGCTTGTGGCTTTGCAGGTAAGCCTT
This sequence comes from Hordeum marinum, assembly GCA_022496015.1. Lineage (NCBI taxonomy): Eukaryota > Viridiplantae > Streptophyta > Magnoliopsida > Poales > Poaceae > Hordeum > Hordeum marinum. Next base: position 285,317,643 of record CM039674.1, read on the forward strand.
GGGTCTTGAAGCATCCATCCATCTCTTTGTGCCTGGGTGGACCTTTCCGCATGAATACTGGCACTTCTCCAGCAACATCTAGGCTAACCACTGGTTTCTCCAGGGCGCCATTCAACCATCATCCACCCAGAGGTATGTTGAAAACTTGGAGTCTTGGAGTCTTGTTCATCTTGTAGGTCTTGAAATTATTATCTCACAACTCTCATGAATCACACAACCAACCCCGTCTACTAATAGCATAGCAAAATTAAATCAACGTTTCCCGGGGCCAATGTGTCAAAGGTTGAGGGGTGCCTACCACATGATACTACTTCAAGTAACCAAGTTTCCAAATTACCTAATTTGCATGCAATTGGGGAGATGGTAGAACTAATGCAACAAAACATAGGTATACATGGTCAAAGTGTCTTGCCTTGCTGACGATCCTCATACTCAAGTGACTCTAGATAACAAGCTTCGCACTCCGAATGATCTAACGAATCAAACAAAGCACACAATAAGTATAATCACAATATAATTCACACAACAGCAAGGTAAAAAAATACTTCAACAAACAATAGCACAATCAAAAGGAAGAATCACTCAAGGTATAAGACTCTAAAATTTTTGGTGTCAAATCTCTACTAAGACATAACAAGTCAAAAATTTGTTTTGAACAACTAGGCATTTAGATACAGAAAATTAAATACAAAATTTTATTAGAAAATAGAAAGTATTTTATTATAAAAATTTTGTGCAAAAAGAGTTACTACAAAACGTTTTTCTAAACAATACTAAAGGTGAAAATAAGATGTACCTATTCAAACTAGAGCACAAAACAAAAAAAAATAAAAAAATATTTTTATTAACAGGAAATAATACACCTAATGTTGAAACAACAGGACCTAATGAAATCTAAAAACAAAAGTTAAACTAAATCAGGTTCAAACTAAACTAAAATCAAACTAACTAAAATCTATTAAGAATTAAATAGATTCTGTTTTTGTTAAAACCCTAACCAAATTCATCCTAAAAATTCTCAAACTATGTAGGATGATAGGCCTAACTAATACAAAACAGTGGCAAAAAGATTCACTCAAAAATATATTTTTAAACTCTAGTTATACAAATTTTAGTAATTTAAGAAAATTTGGTTAGATTCAAATTCTAAAGTTCAAATTTGAAATCTAAGACATCGGTATGAAACTACATGAATTTTGTGACCTAATGCAAAAATAATCAATTAAAAACACTAATTAGTTTAGAAGATATAACAAAAATAAAATCAGAACACATTCTGTTTTCTAAAACAGAAACAGAAAAAGAAAAAAAATTATCGATCGGTTAAGGGCTACGTGGCATGCTGTGATTGGTTGAGAGAGTGTGTGTGCGGGAGCTAGCAAGCGGACGACCGAAACTTAACGCGTACCGATTTGTTTTATAAAACTTCTAATCTAGCGCGTTGGATCTAGATCGAACGGCCCGTGGGGGTGCGGTGGCTTACAGCGGTGGGGGTCGGGGTTCCGGCGAGATCGACGGCGGCCGGACGTCAGAGGTGGTCGGAGGCGATGGTGCGGTGGTCGGGGGTGGCATCCAAAGTGTTCAGGTGATGACAGCGAAGCTCCGATGTCGATTGATGGCGTCGGCCGGGGCTGGGGACGACGGAGGCGACGACCTCTTGCTCGGAGAGCTTCGGTCGTCGACCGAACTCCGGCGAGGTGGAGGTGGTGGCGTTCTTGTGAGGGTAGAGGGGGGCTCGGGGTGGAATGGAGAGTGGTGGGATGGGGGGGTTCTTATAGGGGTGGTGCGGTGGTCGGGGAGGGAAAGAGGAGCGAGATCTGTGGGGAGAGATCGCCGGCGACGTCGGAGGCGCGGGGAAGGAGACGAGCGCGCTGATGCTGCGATCAGACGGTGGGTCCCGCGCGTCAGTGAGGGTGGGACGCGGGATCTGCGCGTCGGTGGCCGACCTGGAGTGATTTCGGGTCTTAAAGGCTGTGGGCCGGCCCGTTTCTGTTTAATTCATTTCCTATTTTATTTCCAGAGCGTTTAACACATATTTAATGCATTCAAATCATTTCCAAACATAGGAAATGTATACATCAAAATGATCAGGGGATTAAATGCTATTTAATGAACATTTTTCCTCTGTCATATTGAATATTTTTTTAATTTATTTTCAAAAAAATGCCTAATTGATTTTAAATCCTTTTGCAATAATTTTTCAAATAACCCCCTAGTTTTATTGTTCAAAATATTTTACCAAGATGCCCCTGGTGTGGAGTGTCATGTTACTCCCCTCTTTCTTTGAACATTTCCAAATGTTTTCAAATAGGTGAAACAAATACATGGAAAAATTGAAATGGCCTTTCAGAATTTCAAAGGAAGCACTTCAACCATTCATTTCATTCAAACAAAGTGATGGTGATGCATAGCTATATTTCATAACATTCCAAAATGAAATTTTGGGATGTTACAAACCTACCCACCTTAAGATGAATCTTGCCCTCGAGATTCGGGTTGGCTAGAAAATAGGTGCGGGTGGTCTCTACGAAAATCTTCTTCGCGTTCCCAGGTGGCTTATTCCTCGGTGTGGTGACTCCACAGAACTTTACAAAACTTGATGGTCTTGCTACGGGTAACTTTGTTGGTAGTCTCGAGGATTCTGACAGGCTTCTCCTCGTCGGTCAGGTCACTGTCAAGTTGTATGGCCTCTAGGGGCACTGTGTCTCTCAAAGGAATATCATCCATCTCAGCATGGCATTTATTCAGCTGGGAAAGATGGAAAACATCATGAACTCCAGACAATCCTTCCGGCAATGCCAGCTTGTATGCAACTTTGCCTCTACGTTCAAGAATTTTGTAGGGGCCTATGAATGTGGGTGCTAACTTTCCTTTAACACCAAACCTCTTGATTCCTCGAAGTGGGGGCACACGAAGGTATGCTCGATCTCCCGCTTCATATGTCACCTCCTTGCGTTTGTTATCCGCATAGCTCTTCTGCCTGCATTGAGCTATCTTCAGTCGGTCTCGAATCAGTTTGACCTTTTCTTCAGAATCTCGGATAAGATCGGGACCAAAGAGTTTTCGGTCTCCAACACCATCCCACATCAATGGTGTTCTGCACCTCCTTCCGTATAAAGCTTCAAGAGGGGCCATCTTCAGACTAGTCTGATAACTATTGTTGTACGAGAACTCTGCGTAAGGTAAGTTGTCATCCCAACTGGACCCATAGTCTAGCGCGCAAGCTCTCAAAAGCTGTACTGAACTCCATCCTCGTACCTAAAGTTTCATGTAGCTGATGCCAAAACTTTGAGGTAAATTGTGTTCCTCTATCTGACACGATACTCCTCGGAACTCCATGCAGACATACGATCCTGGTCATATATATCTTGGCTAACTTAGCACTGGTATAGGTGGTCTTTACTGGAATGAAATGAGCCACCTTGGTCAAGCGATCGACCACTACCCAGATGGAATCATAACCTGAACGGGTCCTGGGTAATCCTATGATAAAGTCCATACCAAGCTTATCCCATTTTCACTCGGGTATCGGCAAAGGTTGGAGTAACCCTGCTGGTTTCTGATGTTCCGCCTTTACTCGCTGACAAACATCACATACCGCAACATGTTCGGCAATATCCTTCTTCATACCTGTCCACCAGTAACTTTCCTTCAAATCTAGGTACATCTTGGTGTTGCCTAGGTGTATCGAGTAGGGTGAATCATGAGCTTCTTGAAGTATCAACTTCCTAAGCTCTGGGTCATTGGGCGCATAGATTCGGTTCTCAAACCATAGAGTACCTTGTTCATCTTCATGAAAGTCGTTAGCTTTTCCATCCGTCATTCTCTGCTTTATCTCAGCTATCTCCTTGTCCGATTTCTGGGCTTCACGAATTCTTTCTGTCAAGGTGGACTGGATCTCTAGTGTGGCAACATATCCTCTTGGAACTATCTCTAGCCGAAGCTCTCTGAGATCATCGGTTAACTCCTGGGGTAATCCTCCGGCTATGAGTGTGTTCACATAACTCTTCCGACTCAAAGCGTCTGCTACACCATTTGGCTTTCCTGGATGGTAATGCGGTCTCATGTCATAGTCCTTGATTAACTCTAACCATCTCCTCTGTCTGAGGTTCAACTCCTTTTGTGTGAAGATATACTTCAGGCTTTTATGATCAGTGTAAACATCACAACTATTTCCTATAAGGAAATGTCTCCAGGTCTTGAGTCCGTGCACTATGGCTGCTAGTTCCAAATCATTGGTGGCGTTATTCAACTCATGGGGTCGTAACTGTCTAGATGCATAGGCTACAACTTTTCCCTCCTGCATGAGTACTCCTCCAAGTCCTTGATGTGATGCATCACAATAAACCTGGAAGTCCTTCCGAATGTTTGGCAGTATCAATACTGGGGCTGTGACCAAACATTTCTTCAACTCCTGGAAACTGGCCTCACATTCCTCAGTCCAGATATACTTAGACTCTTTCTTCAACAACTCTGTCATGGGCTTGGCAATCTTTGAGAAATTCTCAATGAACCTCCGGTAATATCCGGAAAGTCCGAGAAAACTGCGAATCTCCTTAACTGAGGTGTGTGACTTCCACTCAGTGACTGCTTCAACCTTAGCAGGGTCTACTGCTATTCCTTCTCCGAAAATAATGTGTCCAAGGAATCCGACTTCCGTCAGCCAGAATTCACATTTACTGAACTTGGCATATAACTGATGCTCTCTAAGCTTCTCCAGAACTAAACGCAAGTGTTCCTTGTGTTCTTCCTCGCTCTTGGAGAATATCAATATGTCATCGATGAACACCACGACAAACTTGTCCAAATATTCCATAAACACTTTGTTCATCATATTCATGAAGTAGGCAGGAGCATTAGTCAAACCAAAAGACATGACTGTATACTCATATAAGCCTTACCTTGTGGTCAAGGCTGTTTTGGGTATATCCTGTTCGCGAATTTTCAGTTGGTGATACCCTGATCGAAGATCAATCTTGGAGAATACTTTGGCTCCTACTAGCTGATCAAACAAGTCATTAATCATCGGCAGAGGGTACTTGTTCTTGATAGTCACCTCGTTCAATGCACGATAATCGACTACCATCCTCAAGGTTTTACCTTTCTTCTCCACCAAAAGGACTGGGGCTCCCCAAGGTGAAGAACTTGGGCGAATATATCCCTTATCCAATAACTCCTTAATCTGCTTCATGATTTCTACTAAATCATTGGCGGTCATCCGATAGGGTCTCTTGGAAATTGGGGCGGTTCCTGGTAGTAACTCTATCAGAAACTCAATCTCTCTATCTGGTGGCATGCCTGGTAATTCCTCCGGGAATACATCTGGAAAGTCTTGTACCACCGACACTTCCTCCTGAACAACTCCTGTGAGGAATTTAACCGAGCACTCATCCGTGTGCGTCGGGATACATACTTAATCCTCTTGTTCTCTGGGGTGGTGAGTGAAATAGACTTGCTGGGGCAATCAAGATTTCCTTCATACTTGGTCATCCAATCCATGCCTAGTATTACATCCAATCCTTGGGACTCTAGGACGATGAGGTCGGTGGGAAAAACGTGTTTTCCTATATTGAGTTTCAAGGTGTGGCATCCTATCCCTGCCATCATCATACCTCCTGGGGAATTGACCTTAATGGGTTGACTAAGGGTTTTGGTGGGTAAACCATACTTTTCCACAACTACCCTTGATATGAATGAGTGAGTTGCACCGGAATCAAAAAGTACTATAACTGGACGTGAATGTAATGAAAACTTACCAACCACAGTCTCAGGTTGATCATAGACTTCTTCCACATCAAGGTGGTTCACCTGAGCTCGGGGAAATGGATTTGGCTTCTTAGCTGCGGAGTTGCCATTGTTGTTGCCGTTTCCATTTCCTTGCTTCTTCTAAGGACATTCAGTGGCATAGTGTCCTATCTTCTGGCACTTGAAATAGGTGATAGGGTTCAGATCCTTCTGAGCTGAAACGGGATGGTGTTGGTTGCCATTCCCACTTCCATTGCCATTCTTGAAGTTGCCATTGTTGGGACGATTATTCCCATTTCCTCCATGGTTATGGCCTCCATGGTTGTGCATGTGATGAGTGTGTCCTCCATACTTGTCGGTCCCTGATCCGGTATTTCCTGAGTATGGGGAATAGCAAGGCTTCTGTTGAGCTCCAGAGTGAGACTTCCCGTGTCCATACTTCCTCTTGCGGTTTTCGATTTGCTGCTGCTTCTCCTCCAAGATGAGGGCCTTGTCTACCAACTCCTGGTAGTTGTTGAAAGTAGCCACCATCATCTGCACGCTCAACTCATCGTTGAATCCTTCCAGGAACTTCTCCTATTTGGCTGCATCATCGGCCACATCTCCTGGTGCATAACGGGCCAACATGCTGAATTCATCCACATCCTGGGCCACGGAGCGGTTCCCCTGGCATAAGTTGCGAAACTCACGCTTCTTCAGACTCATGGCTCCAGCTGAGACATGGGCAGTGCGGAAAGCTAGCTTGAACTGCTCCCAAGTCACACCAGCAATGGGGTACGTGGTTGTGTAGTTCTCCCTTCATGAAGCTGCTGGTCCCTCCAGTTGATGGGCGGAAAAATGCACCTTTTCAGCCTCAGTGCATCCGGCGGTGGTGAGTTCCCTCTCCATCTTGCGCAGCCAATCATCTGCCACGATGGGCTCAGTGCTGCTGGAAAAAGTTCGTGGATTCAATCTCAGAAAATGGTTGAGGTTGTCGCCTTGAGGTGGAGGGTGGTTGTTGGTCTGGTTCTGGATCAGCAGCTGCATCAGGGCATTCTGCTGCTGGAGAAGTTGTGTGAGTTCTGGCGGGAAGGTGAAGTCGGGCTCACGTCGTAGAGGCATATTGCTGTTTTCAGAGGGGTGAGAATTTAGAATAGAACAAGGACCTAAAAGAAAATTTCACTACCCATATGCAATGCAACAAACATATTACACCAAACACTCATTCATTTATTCAACTCAAGGTTCAAACATCGAGATACAATTCTCCAAATCAAACTAAGCATCGACCTATGCTTTAACGACGAAAATAAAGATACATGGGGGGCATAAATAAAGTTCTCCTCAAAAGTACATGGTGAAGTGGCCTCCTCCGGTGACGCTCTCCTCATAGTCGTCATCGTTGCCGATCAAGGGAGCCATGTCTCCTTCTGGGTGGAGATTTTCCCCATGTCCAACTGTTCTCCAGAGTTGCAATGCGAGTGTTCAGCTTATCGATCCTCTCTAAGAAATCCTTCACTTCATGCTCATGCTCGTACTTGGCTTCCCGTAGGTCAGCTTCGAGGTCAATCTCGCGGTTCATCAGCCTCTTGATCGTCTTCATGTCGGCACGTACCTGAAGCTCCAAGGTCCTGATGTGCGTCTCCAAAGTCTGGATATAGGAAATGCTGGAGTCTTCAGTGGGAGTGTTTATGATATTTCCATTGGCATCCCTGCGACAAACTATGCTGAGTCGTGGTGAAATGGGACCACCCCTGTATTCCTCCTGAATACATCCAAGGGCACGGTGAATTGCCTTGTCCCTCCCAAGAATCCAGCTGGGTGCCACAAACTTTAAGTCGATGGGTTCCTTACGATTTCCAAAAGTCTTTCTGGGGATGTGCACCTCGATCCTATAGCGACCATCTTGTGGAAAAGACATGATAGGAGTCCCGGTGATGCTTAGCAAGGCAATCCTTACGTCCCTGACGATCTTCATCAGCTCTTTGCCAAAGGGCATCGTCGCGTCAGGCTGACAAAACTCCGTGATCAAAACTGGGATGAAGGTGGCCATCTATAAATTTTGAAATAAATCAGAGGGAAGTCAGAAACGAGTAGATGAGAGTATAAGAATTTTAAAGACAAAAGAGAAATAAATCCTAAGGCTTTTCCAATCCTAGAGGTTACGTCCTACGGTCAGCGTGTGCTCTGATACCATTTCTGTAGCGACCCGACCTGAAAGGTCGAATCTCCGGTGTTTCTGTACCATCCCAAGATCATGCTGGTACACACATGGTACATCAGTGTATATATCAAAGTAAAATCACACAGCTTTAATAATCGAAAAAATCTCATATCGAGTCCTTTATTACAATAAGAATTACAATAAAGTGGTTGAAGGCCAACTCATCAGAATAACTAATCTTGCGGAAGCTTCAAAGGTAGTTGAGTCCATCTGACTCCAAGGGCATCTCACCGAGCGTAGAGTGTATCCTCACTCCTGGTCGGAAAAGTACTCTGCAACATGATATGTTGCAGCCGTGTAGGTCAGCATATTGAATATGCCGACAATGTCACAAAATAGGGGGTAAAGTAATCAGCTAGTCTATATGCATATATGGCAGGTGGGGTAGTAAGTTTTTGCATAAAGCCAATTTTTTCCTACAACAAGAGAGGGCAAAAGCATAATTGCTACAATGTTGGTTGATTAATGACATGGTTCCACCAACCAATTCTCATACCCAAGTTGTCATTAAAAACCCACATCAACATACTTAATTGTGTTGAGAGTTCCAGATAGTTTCAGTTCCTTTGGCTCAAACTGTCCATGACCATGGACACGGCTAATCGATTAGGTTGGGGTACTTTGCAGAGTTTTTCACATGTTCCCCACAAGATTTGATCACCTCCGTTGGATTTCTCGCACTTCAGGGTGTTTGAGAAACAGATGACCAAAACATGGTCTTCTAAAGGGTTTCCCCGAGAGTCTGTCGGTGCCCATCCTTTCCTACCGTTCTTCTACATCTCGTAGCACCGCCTGTCTAGGGTCACCACGATATCCAACCAAGCCAGAGCCCATAATGGCTTGTGGCTGTGCAGGTAAGCCTTGGGTCTTGAAGCATCCATCCATCTCTTTGTGCCTGGGTGGACCTTTCGGCATGAATACTGGCACTTCTCCAGCAACATCTAGGCTAACCACTGGTTTCTCCAAGGTGCCGTTCAACCATCATCCACCCATAGGTATGTTGAAAACTCGGAGTCTTGAAGTCTTGTTCATCTTGTAGGTCTTGAAATTATTATCTCACAACTCTCATGAATCGCACAACCAACCCCGTCTACTAATAGGATAGCAAAATTAAATCAACGTTTCTCGGGGCCAATATGTCAAAGGTTGAGGGATGCCTACCACATGATACTACTTCAAGTAACCAAGTTTCCAAATTACCTACTTTTCATGCAATTGGGGAGATGGTAGAACTAATGCAATAAAACATAGGTATACATGGTCAAAGTGACTTGCCTTGCTGACGATCCTCATACTCAAGTGACTCTAGATAACAAGCTTCGCACTCTGAATGATCTAACGAATCAAACAAAGCACACAATAAGTATAATCACAATATAATTCACAAACAACAAGGTAAACAAATACTTCATCAAACGATAGCACAATCAAAAGGAAGAATCACTCAAGGTATAAGACTCTAAATTTTTTGGTGTCAAATCTCTACTAAGACATAACAAGTCAAAAATTTGTTTTGAACAACTAGGCATTTAGATAACAGAAAAGTAAATACAAAATTTTATTAGAAAACAGAAAGTATTTTATTATAAAATTTTGTGCAAAAAGAGTTACTACAAAACTTTTTTCTAAACAATACTAAAGGTGAAAATAAGATGTACCTATTCAAACTAGAGCACAAAACGAAAAAAATTTAAAATATATTTTTATTAACAGAAAATAATACACCTAATGTTGAAACAACATGACCTAATGAAATCTAAAAACAAAAGTTAAACTAAATCAGGTTCAAACTAAACTAAAATCAAACTAACTAAAATCTATTAAGAACTAAATAGATTATATTTTTGTTAAAAACCCTAACCAAATTCATCCTAAAAATTCTCAAACTATGTAGGATGATAGGTCTAACTAATACAAAATAGTGGCAAAAAGATTCACTCAAAAATATATTTTTAAACTCTAGTTATACATATTTTAGTAATTTAAGAAAATTTTATTAGATTCCAATTCTAAAGTTCAAATTTGAAATCTAAGACTTCAGGACGAAAATACATGAAATTTGTGACCTAATGCAAAAAGAATCAATTAAAAACACTAACTATTATAAAAGATATAACAAAAATAAAATCAGAACACATTCTATTTTCTAAAACAAAAACAGAAAAAGAAAAAATTATCGATCGGTTAAGGGTTACGTGGCATGCTGTGATTGGTTGAGAGAGTGTGCGTGCGGGAGCTAGCGAGCGGATGATCGAAACTTAACGCGTACTGATTCATTTTATAAAACTTCTAATCTGGCGCGTTGGATCTAGATCGAACGGCCCAGGGGGGTGCAGTGGCTTACAGCGGTGGGGGTCGGGGTTCCGGCGAGGTCGACGGTGGCTGAACGTCAGAGGTGGTCGGAGGCGGCGTTCGAAGTGTTCAGGCGACGGCGGCGAAGCTCCGGCGTCGATTGATGGCGTCGGCCGGGGTTGGGGACGACGGAGGCGACGACCTCGTGCTCGGAGGTGGTGGCGTTCTGGCAAGGGTAGAAGGTGGCTCGGGGTGGAACGGAGAGAGGAGGGATGGGGGGTTCTTATAGGGGTGGTGCGGTGGTTGGGGAGGGAAAGAGGAGCGAGATCTGTGGGGAGAGATCGCCGGCGACGTCGGAGGCGCGGGGAAGGAGACGAGCGCGCCGATGCCGCGGTCGGACGGTGGGTCCCGCGCGTCGGTGCGGGTGGGATGCGGGATATGCGCGTCGGTGGCCGCCCCGGAGTGATTTCGGGTCTTAAATGCTGTAGGCCGACCCGTTTGTGTTTAATTCATTTCCTATTTTATTTCGAGAGCGTTTAAAACATATTTAATGCATTCAAATCATTTCCAAACATTGGAAATGTATATATCAAAATGATCACGGGATTAAATGCTATTTAATGAACATTTTTCCTCTATCATATTGAATATTTTTTAAATTTATTTTCAGAAAAATGCCTAATTGATTTTTAAATCCTTTTGCAATAATTTTTCAAATAACCCCCTGGTTTTATTGTTCAAAATATTTCACCAAGATGCCCCTGGTGTGGAGTGTCATGTTACTCCGCTCTTTCTTTGAACATTTCCAAAGGTTTTCAAATAGGTGAAACAAATACATGGAAAAATTGAAATGGCCTTTCAGAATTTTAAAGGAAGTACTACAACCATTCATTTCATTCAAACAAAGTGATGATGATGCATAGCTATATTTCATAACATTCCAAAATGAAATTTTGGGATGTTACAGAATTGCTACGAGTACGACTCCACCAGCCGCGTTCTTGTAACGCTTCCGCTTAGCGATCTTAAAAGGTTCAAAGATCCACTCTCCCCTTACTCGTTGCTGGTTTCTCCATGGATAGATGTTGGTGAACACATAGGATTTTTTTGATTTACTACTACGTCTCCCAACAGTAACTTGCCACCCGGAACACCGAAAGTGCACGTAGCCGGATTCAACTTGATATCATACTTCCTCAGATTTGCGAATATCTCAGCCAAGTCAGCCAGCAGGTCAGAACCTTTGCGGGACTTGATGACAATATCGTCCATGTAAACTTCGACATTTTGAGGGATCTGGTCAAGTAAACACTTCCGAATCATGCGCATGAAAGTAGCGCCAACATTCTTCAAACCAAAAGGCATGGTGATATAGTAGAAACACCCGAATGGGGTGATGAAGGCTGTTTTTATTTCATCCGGACCAAACATACGGATCTGATGGTAACCGGAGTATGCATCTAGAAATGATAAACGCTCACACCCCGCAGTCGAGTCAACAATCTGATCGATGCGAGGGAGCAGGAAATGATCTTTCAGGCAGACCCGATTGATATGTTTGAAGGATATACACATGGGGAGTGACTTGTCCTTCTTGGGGACCATGACGACATTCGAGAGCCACTCGGAGTGGTAAATATCTTGAATGAACTTAGCCGCCAAAAGACAAGCCACCTCTTCGCCGATTGCTTTCCGTTTTTCTGCTGCCGACCGACGCAAGTGCTCTTTGACAGGCTTGGCCTTCGGATCGGCTCTCAATTGGTGCTCAGCTAGTTCCCTGGGAACCCCCGGCATGTCAGCTGGGTTCCATGCGAAGATGTCCCAGTTCTCATGGAGGAACTGGATGATCTCGGCTTCCTATTTTCCATGGAGTGTCATCGAGATGTTTGTCGAGGCAGCATTGGGGTCTGTCGGGTGAATGTGTACTTTCTTCACTTCTCCTACCAAGTGGAAAGCTGGCTTTGAAGGAGGCTTCTTAGCACGCAGCAACTCAGCAGGATCATCATTCTTCTTGTACTCTTCCAACTCGACCATAGCCATCTGATGATCGACAATTTTGGAGCCCTACTAGAGGCACTCCTCAGCCCTTTGTCGATTGCCAGTGACTGTGATCACACCCCTGGGTTTAGGCATCTTCAACTTGAGGTACACGTAACATGGACGAGCCATGAAATGGGCATAAGCTGGCCGACCAAGGATGGTGTGGTACGCGCTCTGGAAGTCCACGACTTCAAACGTCAATTTCTCTTTACGAAAATTCCTATCAGTGCCAAACACCACCTCCAATGCAATCTGGCCGAGTGATTTGGCCTTCTTCCCCGGGATGACTCCGTGGAACTACATATTGCTCTCACTGAGCAGGGACATCGGGATGTTCATTCCCTTGAGGGTATCAACATACAAAATGTTCAATCCACTTGCTCCATCCATGAGGACCTTGCGGAGTCGAGTGCCCCCCACAATGGGATCCACAACCAAAGCCTGCCGACTAGGGGTAGCAACATGAGCAGGGTGATCTGACTGATCAAACGTGATAGCAGTCTGAGACCACTTGAGGTATGTGGGGGTTGTAGGAACAGCCATGTTGACTTCTCTATTGATAACTGTCAATCGACTCTTGCTTTCAACGTCAGGAAAAATCATCAGAGTGGCGTTGACATCAGGAAAAGTTTCTTTGTCCTCATCATCCTCTTTATCAGGAGTTTTCTCTCTCGACAGAGTGGCGTTGACATCGGGAAAAGTTTCTTTGTCCTCATCATCCTCTTTATCAGGAGTTTTGTCACTCGACTATCCTTCCTTGAACTGCTGGATTAGTAAACGGCATTGTCGAGTGGTATATTTGGGCAATATCAAATTGCCTTCCTCATCTTTCCTCATGTGGATTGCACATGGTAAATCCATAACATCAGTTCCTGACTGATTCTTTCCTTTCTTGGGGTTGAACTGTCCCTTGGACTTCCCCTTATTTTCTCCTTGCACTACCAGAGCGGCTGCCTCTGCCTGAACAGGGCCATCAGCCTTCTGCTTCTGCTTCCGACTGGAATTGCCACCGGCATCGTTATTGACTACTTTTCCTTTGCCACCGCGGAGGCGGTCTTCTTCTTCGCCATTTGCGTACGGAGTGACGATTTCCATCATCTTACTGAGTAAAATATCACCTATTCGCCCAAACTTTAGGTAAAGCTGTGTGTACTTCACTCCAGCCTTGAAAGCACAAATAGCCTGATGCTCGGAAACATTCTCCACTGTATGATGCAAAGTGGACCAGCGCCGAATGTAATCTCTCAATGACTAGTTGGGCTTCTGAACACAATGTTGTAAATTAATCAGACCAGCAGGACGCTTGCAGGTGCCCTCGAAAGTTCTTATGAACACTCGGGCAAGATCCTCCTAGCAGTGGATGCTAGAAGGAGCCAAACGATTCAGCCACGCTCCGGCCAAACCATCCAACATCTAGGACAAATGCTTCATTGCTATGTTGTCATTACCCCCACAATCTGAACAGCCACTCGGTAATCATCCAACCACATCTCCGACTTTGACTCGCCAGAAAACTTGCTTATCCCCGCCGTCAACCTGAAGTTGGGGGGAATCTCTACAGAATGGATGGCTCTGCTGAAATACTCGGGACCAGAAATAACAACACTACTGCCACTCGGGTAATCTTTGTCATAACCATCTCTGTGGGCTCTGCCTCTATCGATTTGCCTTTGAGTGAGGACGTCTCTTGCATCAAATCCTGGGTTTCACTCCTCACCAAACGGGCGCCTATCATCCTGGTGCCGGGCACATACGGACCACTCCATGGAGGAGTGGGCACTCGACGATGGTCTTCAGGGTGAAACTGATCTTGTCCCTGATCCCGGTACTGATCCTCATGGTAACCTCCACCCCTGCCACGCAGAGGCGAACCTGGACTGTGTGCCGACTGAACAGTCTCTGCTCTTGGCGAATTACTATGTATTCTGTTGCGTGACTATGAAACAACTGAGTTTTGGCGCTGCACTGCATCAAGCAACGCTCTGATCTGCAGGAAACCTTTGCCAGCCTCTGAAAGTGATGACTGAATGGGATCTACTATCCTATCTGTTGCTGCAATATTTAAAACTGGAGTGAGGTATACCTCAATGTTGTTCTCAGAACCACTCGGAAACAGGTGTCGCTGACGTCGACTCGGAGGTGGTGGATGCTAGCGAGCATGCTCGTCGAGTTCCTTCTAAAGCAGTTTGAGCCGAATGCGTGTGGCCTCCAAGGCCTGGGCCTCAGCGGTCGCACCGATGATGGGCATATGGAGGACCTCCTCATCCTGGTGCAGCTGATCATTCGATGCCCCACCAGCCTCTCGCCTGCCGTGGCCGAAACCAGGCGGCGGGCTCTGATGTAAACCAGCCATAAGAACCTCTTCTATAGGATCGCAACTCTCACACTCGGAGGGAACGTCAGACCGATCTGACTCTGAGTCGAACACGTCGTGAAGTGACTCGACGGGCTCGATTGCCGCAATCCGTGGAGATGAAACATGGTGAGCCACCGCATGCCTCACCCAGTGCCAGAGGGCCATAGAGTATGGAATCGATGGCTGCCGCAGAATAACGCCACAGGAGCTCGCACAAAAGTGCGCCGCTGTGACAGCCGGAGACCGACGTTCCATGTGCACCTTGTGTTGCTCATATCTTTTGAACCGTAGCTCCGTTTGAGATGTTCTATATATGTAAATCGATTAGAATGACGTGTAGAATAACATGGTAGGCTTTATTCTGTGGTTTAACTAATATAAATATGTTTAGATCAGACCTGAACCAAATTCATAATTAACATATGAGGTCATTTTGGAAATGCTATAAGTTGTTTCCGACCTCATTTAACATGCCTAGATAGATAGTTTACTTATGCTTCACCTCTTGACATGTTTAACAACATTTAATATTGTCATGTACCTAACGGGAGTGAACTAAATAATTCGAGTGTGGAGTTTCGTCAATATGCAACTCGTTGCATATTGAGCTTCACTTAATGTGTAGTATTTGATTGATGTGAATTGTCATGCCTTGCATATTAAACCCGACATGCATCATATTTGTTTGTGCATCGTGTCTTGCATGTGTTGTGGTGTATCTTGTGTTGATTGTTGTTTTGGATTGCTTCTTCTCGATAGAGTTCCGAAAGCATTCGGAGTGTGAGGATTCGTTCGACTACGTTGGTTCGTCTTCTTCATGGACTCGTTCTTCTTCCGAGCGGGATCTCAGGCAAGATGACTCATTTCCTTGGATACCATTACTATCATTGCCATGCATGTTGTCTCGTCTTTATATCGCTATGTCGCGCTACCTACCACTTGTTTGATAAGCCTCCCAACATTGCCATGATAAGCCTCTAACCCCTCCACATCCCAGCAAACCTTTATTTGGCTATGTTACCGCTAGCTCAACCCTTCTTTTAGCGTTTCTAGTTGCAGGTGCAGTTGCTTCCATGTGTCAACATGGACTTTCCTTGTTATATCACAATATTGCTGCTATTTAATTTAATGCACATATACACTTGGTAAAGGATGGAAGGCTTGGCCTTTTGCTCGGTGTTTTGTTCCACTCTTGCCGCCCTTAGTTACTTGTGAACCGGTGTTATGTTCCAGAAATGAGCGCTCCTAACATGATCGGGGTTGTTATGGGGCCTCCTTGATTTTCGGGTTAGATTAAAACTTGTCTGGCAAGGCCCAACTTTCGTACTACATTTGCCCATCATAATAAAACTGATCACCTTATTAAAGCATAGAGGGTCGCCCCCTCGTGGATTAATTTAACATAATACAGGGGGGCCAGTGCTGCTATTGCTCGTCGAAACTAGGGCACCGTGCGGGCTACCTGGGGCAACCCGGGACTTTAGTTACTGTACGCGTAGCTTATCCGCCGTGTCCTGAGAATGAGATACGCGGCTCCTATCGGTATTGTCGACACGTCGGGAGGCCTTGTTGGATTTGTTTTACCTTTCTCGAACGTCTTGAGTGAGGAACTCTGATTTTCTTCGGGTTATCTCGAGGTGTTGGATTTCCTTTGGAATTGCCTAGGAAGATCACGAGATTCATGGTTGAGGTTATTCCCGCTGCGTGTGGTTAATTTGTGATGGATAAGTTGGAGCACCCCTGCAGGGTTAAATCTTTTCGAGAAGCCGTGCCCGCGATTATGTGACAAACCTGGATACTTTGTTTAACACCCGGTCATAGCAAACTTGAAGTAAACTCTAATAAAATACGCCAACCGTGTGAGTAACCGTGACTGTCTCTTCTCGTGAGTCCTTATCCGGAAGAGAACATGGTGGGGTTATGATTGACGTAAGTAGGTGTTCAGGATCAGTTAGTGATCAATTCTAGTTCACGTCCGATATGCGTAGACCACCATACTTTATTTTCTGTACTCGTAAGTTAGCCACTCAAATATATGCTTAGTCGCTTGCTGCAGCCTCACCACTTAACCATGCCTTACATATTAAGCTTTAATAGTCTTGATACCCTTGGAAATGAGGTTGCTGAGTCCCTATGGCTCACAGATTACTACAACACCAGTTGCAGGTACAGGTAATGTGATGATTTGACGTGAGCGCGTTGCTTGATTTGATTTGGGTTCTTCTTCTTCTTCTTCAATCTTGGATGGGTTCCAGGCGGCAGCCTGGGATAGCAAGGGTGGATGTCATTTTACCGTTTGATTTTGCCCGTAGTCGGACCCTGCTCTTATGTATGATGTTTGAGATGGTATTGTATTGATGTGACTCTGTTGTAGCTTGTGGCGAGTGTAAGCCAATTCCATATACTCATCTCTTCTGTACGTGTACTTGTAATGATATCCATTCTTGCGAACGTATCGAGATGCGTTTCTATCCCTGTCGAGGCCCTCGTGCCCAAATAAGGATAGGACCGTATCTTGGGCGTGACAGCCGCCCCGCGGATCGGGAGTGCCTCAACATCTATAGGTGCCTCCAGAAGCTATGCCGAATCGTCGGCGATGAAGGTGAGCGCTCCGAGACGGATCTCGTGACCCAGGAACAAACCACCACCAGAAGACAGGACGAAGGGGAAAAATGCAACCATGCCGGAAGTCGCTTAGACGCCTGCCCCACTTGGGGCTCCAATTGTCGTGGGAATGAGTGTGGCAGTAGAAGATAGGGGTACGAAAGGAGAGAGCAGAGTCCTAGCAACGGCGAGGGTGTACACACGTATGTATGAGTTCAGGCCCCTCTCATGGAGGTAACAACCCTATGTCTCAGTGCTCGGGAGCTCTTGTCGTGTGCATAGTATGACTTACAGGAGGTACGTGAGGGAGTCTTGGATTAGGGGCTCCTCGGATAGTCGACCTATTGTTTATGGGCTGGACTATATGGGCCACTTACCAAACAATGGAAGATTTGAAGGCCTAGTCTCCAAGATGGAAGCTTCGGGAAGCACGGCTTGGGCTCCACGTTTGATGTAGTAAATAGGCATGTTTATCTCTTCGGCATGTACCTGACCATGTGTAAACCCTAGGCATCCTCGGCATTTATATAAGTCAGAGGGTTTTAGCGTATAGGGATAGAACAACTCATCTAGGGTTAGCTATTCGATCTCACGGTAGATCAACTCTGTAACCCTCATATCATCAATACAACCAAGCATGACGTAGGGTATTACCTCCATAGGAGGGCCCGAACCTGGGTAAATCCGTGTCCCTTTCGTCTCCTGTTACCATCGATTCTAGTCTCATAGTTAGGTACCCCCTACCCGAGATCCACCGGTTTTGAGACCGACAATGGTGCTTTCATTGAGAGTTCCTCTGTGAGCGAGATGGAATCGACGCCTCGCCTTGTCATCAATGAAGAGGTCCGCAACATGGACGCTTTCGTCCCCGGACAGATCTTCGCCTTTGGCAGCATTGTGCTGCACGCTAATTCCGTTGGGCATCTAGGCCATGTTGAGAGCTTCGCCCCTGATCGAGAAGTCAGATTTTAAAACTTAGAGTTCTCCGTTGACTCTCGGGGTGACTTGTCAATAATCGGGCTCATAACTTCGCCTATAGCCCCCGAGGACTCTAAGGCTTTAACCTCGAGCCCCTTCTTCGGACATGCCGATGGGGTCACCCATGGCGATGATCCGATCTCTTATCCCAGTCCGGCCATTAAGCGAGATGACCGGACACGTGTTCTTGACGAACACTCCCCATGTCTGGACGTCGTGGAGGTTAACTCCATGGGTTTCAAATAGCTGGATCTGATCGGGCCCTCAGCGGTCGACGAGGCCCTGGAACAATTCTCGTCGATGAAGATCACCAACGATCCAGCCCTGATCTACGCTTGATTCAGTTATGGTGCGAGCAGGGACGGATTTTTTGACCCCTCCCACCACCCACTTGATAGCCATTGTCGAGGATTTAACCGACATGCTGGACTATGCCTCAGAGGAGGCAAAATATATGGATGAAGAGGTCCGTGCTCCCACCCCGGTTAACACCGAGAGTTGGACCACCACTTCCACATATGACGTCTACATGGTAGATACTCCTGCCACCAATGGCGACAACACGCCTCACAATGACGACGACAAATCGGGCATGGGCCATCAAGGCGCCGAAAATCGCATAAGCGGTCCAAAAGCAAAAGGGGAGGAAGAGCTATTATCAGCAACGGGGACTGTAATGCCCCCTGATCATGGCAATCCCGATATCCCCGAGCACCCGTTAGAGGGTCCGGAAGGGCCTGAGGACCAAAACGACCACGATAACGTCAGCGACCCCGAAGGCGATGTGTACCTTCCCCCCGTCGAGGAGGAAGATATACTGGATGTCGACGACTTGTACATCCCTGATAACCTTGAAGATCAGGAAGAAATTAGGCAACAACTCATAGCAACGGCTCGTGGCCTAAAGGCTAAAGAACGGAAACTCAAAATCCAAACAGGCCGACCTCAATGATCGATGGACGAAAGTTCTCTCAGCCGAGGAAGTAGATGGCACCGATCTGTCAAACCAGCCCAAAATCTACCCTCAGAGAAGGCTGCTGCCGCAATTCGGTGATGAACTTACTGATACTCCGTCTCCAAATGGTACTCTGTACGACAAGCCAGACCGCCCCCTCGTGGTCGGAACAGGATGGCCGACGACACCGGTTATATACCGGCAGTGCCCCGAAGACAGGGTAAGGAGCCATTAGAGCCCAATGATAGGTTCGACCTGTGAGATGACCTGGATCACAGAGCAGGCCACACAAGATCCATCTATGGATCTAGAGAGTACTTGCCCGATAGATGGGGCGGATACAGACCATGGTTTGAGCAAAACAATAAAGTCCGAGAATGCAACCAGCCCCATACAGACGCCGAATATAGGCGTGACATAGCACGGGTTAGAGGCGCCGCTCACCCACTGTGCTTCATAGATGAGGTAATGTGGCATCAGGTCCCCGAGGGGTTTAAACCCGTGAATATAGAATAGTATGATGGGACCACTGACCCAACTATATGAGTTGAGGACTTCCTCCTCCATATCCACATGGCACGATGAGACGATGTCCATCCGATCAAATACCCCCCTCTTAAGATTAAGGGGCCAGCTCGGCACTGGCTAAACAACCTCCCGGGAAACTCCATTGGATGCTGGGAAGACCTAGAAGATGCGTTCCGCTCTAACTTCCAGGGAACCTATGTCTGACCGCCGGACTCTTCTGATCTTAGCAACGTCGTCCAGAAGCCCGGCGAGTCTGCTCGGCAATTCTGGAATCGGTTCTTGACTAAGAAGAACCAAATCCTTGACTGTCCGAATGCTGAGGCCATAGACTCCTTCCAGCACAATATTCGGGACGAATGGATGGCCGACAGCTAGGCCAGGACAAGCCTCGAACCATGTCTACCCTTACCTCCCTCATGACATGCTTTTGCATGGGCGAAGACAATTGGCTGGCAAGACGTAGCCACAATTCCGAAGATCCCGTGGCACCTGAGGCCCGGGGTGACAACTCAAAGCCAAAGCGCAATAAGAATAAGTGCCTGCACAATAATTGCATTCCTGATGATACGACTGTAAACACCGGATTCCGCAACTCCCAACCTAGGCAACGGAAGAAGCCTCCTAAAGGCAATCGTGACGGACCCACCCAGCTCCAGAAGATCATGGAAAGGCCCTGCCAAATCCAAGGGACTTCGGAAAAGCTTGCCAACCACACACACCGCAACTGCTAGGTGTTTAAACAGGCCAGCAAGATACCACCCGAAGACCAAGGCAAAAGCTCTTGCAGCAAGGATGAAGATTAGCCTTGGGGTCCAATTGGTGGCGGACAGAAGAAATTCCCTCCTGAAGTCAAAACGGTGAACATGATATACGCCAGCCATATACCCAAGAAGCAGAGGAAGCGTGCCCTTCGGGAGGTCTACACTGTGGAACCCGTAGCCCCGAAGTACAGCCCATGGTCGGCATACCCGATCACCTTTGATCGGTGTGATCATCTGACCAGTATCCGCCATGGGGGTTTGGCGGCCCTCGTCCTAGACCCCATCATAGATGGGCATCACCTCACAAAGGTCCTAATTGACGGACGAAGTAGCCTCAACTGATTTACTCAGATACGGTGAAAAATATGGGCATAGATCCATCAAGGATCAAACCCAGCATCACTACTGTCATGGATTTGTCACGATAGATGTCCGGGTGAACGGACTTAGGTTCCGGCAGAAGCGCAACCATGTGGCAGCTTGAAGGGGTTGGTCGGAATCGAGAGACGCAGAGTTTACCCAGGTTCGGCCCCTCCGATGGAGGTAAAAGCCTACGTCTTGCTTGTCTGGTATTGATGATGAAGGAGATCTCTCGGTTACAAGGGTGTTGTTTGCTACCTCTAATCATGACAGCCTCTAATCTTTCTATCTCTAATCTTTTGTGTCTATCTAAACTTGTGGACTTGTGAATCTTGTCCCTCTAGGGGTGCTCTACCCCTCCTTATATAAGTGGAGAGGGTAGATTTACAAATAGAGTCCTACTAGGCATAGGATTAGGACTAGTCTCTCTAGAATCCTACTACGGGTCTTGTTTCTCTTGTAAGGGAATCCTTTCTCCTTTAGGGCTTCTCTCATGAGCCGCCTGGTGCCGTCTCACACGCCGGGTCTTGGGCCTGGTCGTCCTACGACCCGCCTGCTGGATCACCAATAAAACGTCATGTCTTTCTCGGGTCTTCTGTGAGTCGCCAGGCCGGTTCATACCAGGGGGTATATCCCCGACATTATCCCCCAGGTTAGCTTGAATTTATTCATGCTAAGCTCCTGAAATAAGAGTAACAAATATGTTAAGTGGCCGGCTTGCTCCTTTGGCCGGCTTATAAAATGGCTCCTCCAAAATCCGGGTCTTTTCTACATATGAATGAGTCATCTTGATAAGATCTTGCTTGTCAATGTCCTTTGAAAAATATTGAGAATAGAACACCCATATGCCATTGAGTCGGCTTCTAATACTCTTGGTGGGTCATCTCCGCCGGGTCATAATCATTGATGATGCCGGGTCATTATCGTTGGTGATGCCGGGTCAAATAAGTAGAATCCAGCTGACTTGATAAAAATATTGGGATGAAAATCCATCTGATGTAAAACTAGACTTCCATTGTTGTGAAGCAGGGTAGCTTATATAAAATCTGGCGGGTTATGATCTTTTGATAACGTCGAGTCATAAATGTTGGTGACGCCGGGTCTAACAACTGAACTCCATAATTAACATCTTGAAAATTCTCCTCAAAGTTTTTGATATGTCCATATTACCTGTAGCCCCCAAGGTTCGAGATTATCCATGATAACTTGGTGCTTGACAATAATATTTTGGACTGTGTAGCCCCCAAGTGCCGGGTTGTCCTGCCTGCAGCAACCTAGGAGTTATAACTGTCTTATACCTTATGAAACTTCAACATGTGTAGCCCCCAAGGGCCAGCTCATCAGAATGTGATGCACCGGGTCTTCAATTTGAACCTCATAATCTGTTAAACAACTGAATTCTATAGCCCCCAAGTGCCGAGTCGCATGCCTGTGGCGACTTGGGACTTTATAAAATTTGATCTGAGCGGTGTAGTCCCCAAGTGCCGGGTCAGTAAGAATTACTGGGCTGGGACTTAGAAAAATATAGAAATGCCGGCTCATCTCCTTGAGATAATTTGGTCTTGCTGACAATGTAATGATTTGAAAACCAGCTTGCATTAGCCCCCAAGTGACGTGGTGCATGCTTGCAGCGACATGGGACTTGCATACTTGATATAAACTGTATTTGAATGATGTAGCCCCAAGGTGCCGAGTCGTCTGCCTGTGGCGACTCGGGACTATGTGAGAATAATATGACTCATCATAATTTGTTTGAATGAATCCTTGTTCGCGGTTGTAAAATAACCCGTAATGAATATCCTGGAATAATTTTTGTCTTTGATATGAAATCCCTGCTCATGGTTGCGGTGCAACCTGACAAATATATGTTTGACAAATCCATGAGTGTTGTAGTATACTAAAGAGCACAATTGAAGGAATCCAAGAACCGGTCAATTAGATGACACGACATTATATTTGATAGGGGGCTCTTGAAAAATAATGAATTCTCCGAGCTAGCTTGAAAAACCCCAATCATTTAGTACTGGTTATCATAAACCATGAAGATCCAGCCAAGTTGGCTATTAAAGATCCATTTGCTTTTTGCAGAAGTTTTTCATCATACTTAATGGCGGCTCATCTTAAGAGATAAGACCTGCAAAAACAAACAAGACATAATATATTCTGCATTGTTGTAAGGGCGGCTTGAAGAAGCACAACCCGAAGATGTTATATCTTTCATAACATTGCTCCTTCTTTCATAATCTTGCTCTGACCCGACTTGATAAGCTGGCATGACATGTGAATATGATGCAATGTATGATGCTATGTATGATGCAATGTATGATGCAATGTTGGCTTGTCAACATTTTTGGCTTAAGAGCCGGTTGTTAGGGTTAGATAAGCTACACCCGGAGGTGGAAAGCCCCCTTCTAAAACCAAAGTTGACTTGTCAACTTTTTTGGCGTAAGAGCCGGCTGTTAGGGTTAGATAAGCTACACCTAGAGGTGGGAAGCCCCCTTTGACAACTATGTTGACTTGTCAACATTTTTGGCTTGAGAGCCGGTTGTTAAGGTTAGATAAGCTACACCCAGAGGTGGGAAGCCCCCTTTGACAACCAAAGTTGACTTGTCAACTTTTTTGGCATAAGACCCGGCTGTTAGGGTTAGATAAGATACACCCGGCGGTGGGAAGCCCCCTTCGACAGCTATGTTGACTTGTCAACATTTTTTTGGCTTGAGAGCCGGTTGTTAGGGTTAGATAAGCTACATCCGGAGGTGGGAAGCCCCCTTCGACAACCAAAGTTGACTTGTCAACTTTTTGGCATAAGAGCCGGCTGTTAGGGTTAGATAAGCTACACCCGGAGGTGGGAAGCCCCCTTAGACATGTATGTTCATGGAGTCAACTTTGTGCACCGTCTTGTAAGTCACCATCTTGTAAACCGCCATCTTGTATGAAGAAACGACAGAAGCTCCAAGTGACTTTATGATGATCCAATGAATGCGGGCACCCGTGTTTGAACGGTGCATCACGGCGGTTCGTCTTCTTGGGCAACTTTTTTAATCTTCCACCAATAATGTAATAACCCCTGGATCGGGTTAACTTTGCTATGACCCGGGGTTCTCATTGAAAACAACCAAATGTGTCTCGCCATGTCTGTAGCCCACGAGTCTTAAGTTGACTCGAAGAGGCGGCTTGAGAATCTCCACTTGAAAGTTAGGATGGCCGTGGCGGGTTATAGATGATACCGTATGATTTGTTTCAACAATCTGGTTGATGATTCGTCCCGTCTGGTTGTTGAAGTGAACCAAATTGTAATGGCGGCGACTTGTGCGCCTGTCCGTTGGGCGTCTCGAGCACTATACCGATATGATGAGGTAATATCAAACTGTGGGCGGCGTCTTGCACTCGTCTGTTGGGCTGCTCGTACTGGTGTGTGTGTGGCCCCTGGTGTGTTGATGATCTTCGCAGCACTCATTGTATATCATTGGTGTTTATAACACGATGTGAACCCGTGGAAGGCTGTGGTTGACCAAGGTGTTGTAAACGCTGATGGGAGAATCATCCATGGGCATTGTAAGCCGGCGCGGACAGATGACTCAGCCACGGACGTTGCAAGCCAGCGCGGCCGCGAGAGACGGCTGTGGTGCTGTAAGCCGGTACGGACGCCGGTACCAAACGATGCTGGTGCACCTCCATCTCCGCAATATGATGCTACTATGGCAATGAATAATTTGTCCTGTGTAAAAAATATTACAAATATGAAGTAATTGTTCTTCGAAGGAATCAAAATGTATAGATAAAATAAATTGGCTGGATAACACCTATTTCGTCTCAACGACCAGCTGAGTCATATACATCGTCCGTGGATCACCTCTCATAATTTCAATAGTGATTGAAGCACTCTCTCGAGGCCGCAACGGAGGTGACGATTCGGCCATAGTGGCTCCAAGACGACGCTAGACCGGGGTGACTCGGCGGTGATGGCGTTTGCATCAAATAACTCCAGTAGGGCAACTCTAAGCGGTGACGGTCCGTGGCGTGTTTGACAACGCGGGTCGCCATTTGTTTTTTTGCCCCCACTTCTTATCCATCGAACCGGCTGATGGCCACAACACAGCGGTGGGAGGTGGCGCGAGGAAAAGACGGTGCAGGGTGGTGCGTGGCTACGGCGGTTTGGAGCGCTGGCCCACGGCCAAAGGCGGAGGCTGCGGCGGTAGCTTGCAGGCGCTGTGGCTAGGCCGGTGTGGACAAGGTGAGGCCATGACAAAAGCGGGAACGACCGGCCATGGCGAACCGGTGCGGGCTTCGGCCGGCTGTTGCGAAGGCGAGGTGAGATGAGAGAGGCGGCGGTGGTGGCTTGCATGTGGGAGTCGGCTGACGCGATGCCGTGAGTCGGTCGGGCATGGGGGAGGAGGCCACGACAGGCAGGCGGAGCAAGGCCGAGGCGGCCGCGACACGGCTGGCGGGGCGTGCCCAAGGTGGCCACGGCGGCTCAAGCGAAGCCAGGCTCAAACAAACCAGGTAGCAGAGCGGAGGCGGGCGCTACGGCTCGTGGAGGTAGGGAGTGCAACAGTAGCAGGCCAGCTCAGGTCAGGTCACGGTAGAGTCGGTGGCCGCGGGCAGGCAAGGCCGCAACGGAGGGGCGGCGGCTTGAGGTACGACGGCGGCTGAAAGACGGCTCGAAAGTGCAGCGGCGGGAGCAGGGGTGCGGCGTGCGATCACGGCGGGTGGAGGCGTGGACGTGGGCCGGCGGCGACACAGGCGATGCCTGACGCGCGGCTGCTGTGGGAGGTGTAGCCAGGGCAGAGAGGTGAGCCACGGCAGCGCAGCGGTCAGCAGCGGGACGAAGCAAGGCCATGGCGGCTCGATCCATGGCGGAGGGGACGCGTCAGGTCGAGCGTGTGGTTCAATTTGACGGTAGGTATGGCAGCAGTGGCCACAGGCCCGCGACAGAGGCGAACCGGCTCCAGGTGCGGCCATTGTGATGAGGCGAACAGTAGCGGCGACTTGAGGCGCGATGCAGTGGGACGGCTCAACGCGAGGCCGTGGCGGCGCCAGGTGGAGACCGAGTTCGGGGTCGCTTCCTCATCCCTGTTGCCACAGAATAATAATACCAGTTTTTAATTGTGTAACAGACTGCCCTTGGTGCAGCGATTTGTCTAATCTTCTCCTTATTTGTTGTCTTCACGTGGTGACGTATTGACATATCAATTCCTTCCTTCAATCAATGCGTTGATTTTTTGCTTTATTGAGAGAGAAAAAATAATGAGCCGATCCTATTGCTCGGTGACACCGTAGATCACTTCCTTGTTTGTCTCGTAGGAAACAGCGGCTGATTCGTCAGAACCCTAAAATCTCCTCTCCATCTAATCTCGCATTTGCTCCTCTAGCTGCTCGTCACGGTGATGATGAAAATCCTTTCGTGCTGGCTCATCTTCATCTGGCTCATCGCGAGTTTCTCGATCCCTGAAGAGATCCTTCCAAGAACACAATACGACCATGCGTCGCCCCATGGTGGGCGCCAACTGTCGTGGATTTGTCACGGCAGATGTTCGGGTGAACGGACTTAGGTTCGGGGCAGAAGCGCAACCATGTAGCGGCTTGAAGGGGTTGGTCGGAATCGAGAGACGTAGAGTTTACCCAGGTTCGGCCCCTCCGATGGAGGTAAAAGCCTACATCCTTCTTGTCTGGTATTGATGATGAAGGAGATCTCTCGGTTACAAGGGTGCTGTTTGCTACCTCTAATCACGAGAGCCTCTAATCTGTCTATCTCTAATCTCTTGTGTCTGTCTACGCGCTGGAGCTCGGCCTTCAGTCTCTCCATCTCCTTTGCCGAGGCTGCGCGTGCATTATACAATGTGAATAAGCTACATTTGATAGTATTCAGACGATAGAGCTTAGACAAAGGCATTCGGATTCTGTTTTGACATACCTTGAGCCTCATTGAGCCTTCGGTTCAGGGCCTCAGCTTCGTCTTCAGAGCGCTTCAGCTTCCGATTTAGCTCTTCCAGCTTGGCACCATTTATGGCCACCTCCGATGACAAATCCTGCATTACACACAGAATACATTACATGGGCTCTCAATTCCCGAATTATAGACAATCCGATCATATGTCGAGTCATTCCAACATGCAGGACACTTAAAGTGCATCTAGTTTGGTATTGGATTCAGATGTGACCCCTAGGTGAGCTTTTTCGCCTCACCTAGGGCTCAGGGGCTTCCATGTATATAATGCAAATAAATAAAATCTTTGCAAATAAACACATTGGGTGACTTACTTGAAAACCCGTAAGGAGACCTTTGAAGGCCTCCTCCAGTCCGTTGTTAACGGACTAGATGCTCTATAGTACCGCACCCATAAGGGTGTGGTGATCTTCGGGGATGGAGGCGCTTGATAGATCCTCCTCCATGATCGACCACCTATTGGTCGGTGGTGCCGGGGATGATCGGATTCCCTGATCACCCATGGGGGATTGGACTGGTGCCTCTGGAGGAATAGTGCGCTCCGCAGATGTTCTCGGAGGGGACTGAGCGCCTGCTCGTTCGGCCTCCTCGGCATTCGGGCAGGGTGTTGCCCCCTGGTCTTCAGTGGCCGAAGCGTTAGCCTTGGTCACGGTACCGCCTCCCTCACCACTGGTGTCCGCCTCCATGGGAGTGTGTTGGGACGACACCTCCACGGCGTCCCTCGTGGCGCCTGGAGTGGTGGGATGCGAGGCATCCCCGTTCTCAGCTAGTTCGGCGGGCGGGGTCTCCCCGTCCGATATCACCTCGGTGGGGATAACGCGTGGGGGGCTGCAGGGCCAATAACCTGCATGTCAGCAAATTCTAAATCCATTCGTAATGAACATGTCAATCTTTGGATCCTAAGATTCTTAGGTGGGCTTGACCCGTAGGATCCTTCGTGGAACCTCCTCGAGGTCTTCGGATGCGGTGCCCGAGTCCGAACTATCGTCACACAGGACCACCCATGTCTACCACACCCTCTTGTGGGCAGGAAAGGGACCTGCTACGGAGCGTCCGAAGATGCCGCTCTCTTCTTGGCACAGGGGGAATTGCCTCCCCTCGCCCTCTACCTCGGCCTCCTCCTCCTCCTCTTCTTCCTCTTCCTCCTCAGCCTCCTCCTGATTTGAGGAGGCGGGGGTATCCTCAGATGCGGCATTAGGCTGGTTCCTAATGCGGATGCCAGCCTGGCCTGGTTTCTTCTTCTTCTCTTTCTTCATGGGATCCTTGTAAGGCTTTACCACGAGCATTTTGGCTAACAGCCCGGTCCACTCGTCTTTAGGCTGAGGCGCCGGACCGTTGATGTTGATGGCTTTCTTCAGCCATCTTTGCTCAGATAGATCGGATAAGGGTATATGAGAATTTTCTATGTAATAAAGCTGACCAAGCTGGGGTGTATCATACCTCGGAATCGGTCTTGGCAGCGTGCAGACCCTTGTCCTCCTCCTTGGATGGCCAACTCTTCTGTAATTTGAAGAGTGCCTTCCACAGCTTCTCCCGCATAGTGTGGAAGAGATTCCAGACTGTTTGCTCGACTTCGAGTTCACGAGTCCACAGGGGAGTGTCCCGTTGCAGGCAGGGGAGGATGCGTCTTTGGAGCATCACCTGGACCACATCGGTAAACTTGGTTCCCTCCTCGACCATAGAACGGATGCGTTTCTGCAGGTCGTTCACCTCCTTGCTCAGTCCCCATACAAGGCCCTTTTCGAGCCATGAAGCCAATCTGATGGGGGACCGGATCTGAATGCGGCAGCGGGGTGCTGACCCTCTTCTTGTGGTTTAGTAACATAGAACCACTCCTTTTGCCACCCCTTGATGTTGTCGATGAGGGTCCCGACGGCCACCCGACGCAGGTGAGCTTGCCTATGACGGCCCCGCCGCAATCTGTGTGCTTGCCGCCGACACACTTGGGCTTGATGTTGAACACCTGCAACCAGAGCCCGAAGTGTGTCTCAATGCACAAGAAGGCCTCACACACGAGGATGAACGCCGAGATGTGCATGATGGAGTTCGGCGGGAGGTCGTGGAAGTCGAGACCGTAGAAGAACATCAACCCCCTTATGAAGGGGCGAAGAGCAAATCTTAGCCCCCTGATGAAGTGGGGGATGAACACCACCCTTTCGCCTGGGTTGGGGGTGGGGATCACTTGGCCCTCCTCTACTGCACGGTGAGGGATGTTGGCGGGGAGGTAGCCGGCCTTCTTGAGGTCGAGTATGTCCCAGTCGGTGACCGTGGAAGCTTCCCACTGGCCGTTTGAGCCCGCCATTGCTGAGCTCGGAGGTGGGGTTGGAGAGACCTAGATCTGTGCTACAGAGGCACAAGGGAATGGGAGGCAGAGAAGTCGAATGGAGAGGATGAAAAGCCTTTGGTGTTTTATTCCTCTTTTTATGAGGCCTATCAATTTGTACTCCCCCCTGCTATGCCGTGAATCCCTCCACTTCCCGAGACGTGCGAGCCATTGCATGCGCGTGATTAAGTATATCGTATAAAATGGGACATGATAGGTATATTGATAGATCGTGATGACTAAAATGGCCTCAAACCGCGAATCGAGTCTATGCAACTAGCCCAGCGGTCGTGGTGGGCCATGTCCTTTCGTTAGAGAGGTCGTCAAAGGAACGTTGGTTACCCCAGACTTTGGCCTTCAAGGCCAATCAATTTGCCGTATTCGGATGTGCCACTATGCAGAAAACTTCTTATCATCGGAGGCCGAACTATGGTTCAGAGGGAAGGAACTCACCTCGCAAGCCAAATACTCTGTTCACAAAGCAATGGGAGATGAAGACCCTTGGTGTTGGAGGCAAGTTCGGGGGCTACTGAGGGAGTCCTGGATTAGGGGGTCCTCGGATAGCCGACCTATTGTTTATGGGCCGGACTATATGGGCCACTTACCGAACACTGGAAGATTTGAAGGCCCACTCTCCAAGATGGAAGCTTTGGTAAGCACGGCTTGCGCTCCATATTTGATGTAGTAAATAGGCATGCTTATCTCTTCGGCATGTAACCGACCATGTGTAAACCCTAGGCATCCTTGGCATCTATATAAGCCAAAGGATTTCAGGGTATAGGGATAGAACAACTCATCTAGGGTTAGCTATTCGATCTCGAGGTAGATCAACTCTGTAACCCCCGATATCAATAATACAACCAAGCAAGACGTAGGGTATTACCTCCATAGGAGGGCCCGGACCTGGGTAAATCCGCGTCCCCTTCGTCTCCTGTTATCGTCGATTCTAGTCTCATAGTTCGGGACCCCCTACCCGAGATCTGCCGGTTTTGACACCGACAGTGCGAACCCTTGTGCTAGAGGGGAGGGGTGGCTTATATAGAGTACGCTACCCCTCATAAATTCCAATCATCCAAGGGTTCGATCGTGGGAATAAAGACGTGCGTTAGTGGTAACGTACACCAGAATTGCTACTAATGGCGACTAGCCTAATGCCTGCCTATTGGCCTCCCTGGGGTAGCTTCTGGTCTTTTGGCATTGACTGGTAGCAAGGTCTTCCGAGTGATAGGTGACTGTCGAGTGGAGGGAGAAGCCTCCGAGTGGATTAACTATCGAGTGACTTGAGCGCCATGGTGAATCCAATCAGATTCTCTCTTGTAATCATCAATTCCTCCAATATAGTGTCCTTACATAGGGTATGTAGGCCAGACCTAGGACCCTACCCTAGGTACATATCCTCGTCAAGGATGGCACCCCTTTTAGCTTATTGGACAAGCTAAGGGGGCATAGGGGAGTTGGAGGAGGATTCCACCTCGTTGGCCATGACCCAAGGGAGGGTTTTCCCTCCTCCAAGTCGTCCTAGCCCCCCCACATACTTCTCCGACAATGATTAGCTCTGGACGGGAAAACACTGCTGAATCTAAACATTGTTGAGGAAATCGTTAACTGGTAGCTGCTCGGTTGGATGGAGAGTTGGGGATTAATCGGCTAATTGGCAAGTTGATCGGCCATTTAATCGATTAATCGACCGATTTATCAGTTTATCGGCTACTCAGTGACCCTACGAGTTGGGATTAATCTACAAGTTAACTGGTTAATCGGATGAATTCTTGAACAGGGAATCTAAAAGCTAGTATGCTTGCAATATATAGAGAGGACATGCTTTTCGTCCTCAATGTTGGAGATATGCCCTAGAGGCAATCATTGTATGATGATATTTCCTATGTGTTTATTAATAATGATAGTTCTTGGACATTATCAATGATGTGTATTAACAAGTACGTGACTTGTTTATGAGACTATGCATTATATGATGATTGTCCTAAATGGTCCCTAGTCGAAAGGGATGTGTGGATGCACAACCAGTTAGACTAGCATATGACACGGTGGACGGTCCGGTCTCACTGACCATGTAGCATTGTATGCTAGCCATACAATATGGACTCGGAAAGATCTAGTCGGATTTGACGTAGTCGGATCCGGGTTGAGATAAGGTCTGAGTAGGACAAACCCAACTAGGAGACGCAGTGATAGGTCATCCACGAGTCTCTAGGACAACATACATTCTATGTCTTAAGACCTGAGCTAGCACATGTACTCAGGATGGTGATAGACCTGCTTTGGGCCGACCAGACACTACTCAGTGACTCGGTAGTTACAAAGGTAGGTTTCAGGCTTGTCCAAACCCATGCTGCGAGACATGGTCGAGCGAGATGGGATTTTCCCCTCTGATCAGGACAAATATAGTCTGGGCCCCTCGGGTGATCCGACCTAGATAAGCATGGGCATGCGATGAGAATCATGAGACAATCCAAATGTTGGCCGGATTCACTGGAACGAGAAACAGGTTGTGCTGCAACAAGGATGACCATGGCGCCTTGTGCACGACAACTTATATCGTGTGGCAAAGGGAACAAAAGTGTGAAGTACATGTTTGCCTAATTAGCTTCATCGGACACTTGGAGTCGGCTGTAGGATCGAAAGTAGGTCTAGAGGGGGGGGGGTGATTAGACTACTTGACCAATTAAAAATCTACTTTTTTTCGAATTTTATGTGTTGGCAGATTTTAGCATTCATAGCAAGTCAAGAACACCCTACACATGCATGTCTACGAGTATAGCAGCGGAAAGTAAAGACAAGCATTAGTAGTAAATGAAGGGTAGGAAGATCAAACACAATTTGGAGACACGATGATTTTTCGCATGGTTCCGATAGGTGGTGCTATCGTACGTCCACGTTTATGGAGTCTTCAACCCACGAAGGGTAACTGTCGCGAGAGTTCACGAAGGGCTCTACCCACGGAGGGTTCCACGAAGAAGCAACCTTGACTATACCATGTTGGCCTACTTCCATGGAGGACTAGCCTAACTCGGGGTAGATATTCACGAAGTAGGCGATCTCCTTGCCCTTACAAACTTCTTGGTTCACTCCACAACACAAAGTAGGAGGCTCCCAAGCGACACCTAACCAATCTAGGAGGCACCACCCTCCAAAAGTTAATAGGCTCGATAATTTCGATGAACTCCTTGCTCTTGTGCTTGAAGATGATAGACTCCTCAACACACAATCAGTTTCTCACATATTTGGCGATGGAGGAAGAGATTGGTTGGGTGGAAAGAAACTTGGGGAGGCTAGAGATCAAGATTCATATGGTTGGAATGGAATGGCATGATCTCAACACATGAGTAGGTGGCTCTCTCTCTCTCTAGAAAATGAGTTGTTATGAGTGGGGATATGTTCTGAGTGCTTCTCTTGCGAGTGAGTGGTGGTGGAGGAGTATATATAGGCATCTCCAAAAATCCAACCGTTAGACCTAATAAGTCCAACTCGGTGACACCAATGTGCTAATCTCGATGGTACCGAGTTGCCTAAAAGGTAGAAACTTTTGAATCTCGATGAGACCGATACATAAATCTAGGTTGCACCGATTAGGTGACCAATGGTCAGATTGCCAAACTCGGTGATGCCGATTCAACAAACTCGGTTGGATCGATTTTGTGAAATTGGGCAACAGGAAGTTGGCAACCCAAACTCGGGGCACCGAACTAGAATCGGTTGCACCGATGGGTCAGGGTTTGACTTGAGTCCGTCTGAGTCTGGGAATCGGTGGCTCCGAGTGGGAGTTGTTGTTTGCATCGATTTTGAGTATTTGGCTTTGGATAGACTTTTGTGGAAGAGCTTGTGGGTGTTTTTGGTGACTATAACTTGTCCACATATGAGCATTTTGTTCACCAATAGTACCTTACCCCCTTTTAATAGTAAGTGCTTTCCTATGGACTCAAAGTGATTTCTCACAAAGTAAAATGTAGAGTGCTCTTGCTTTAAGTTTTGCCAATCTATTTCCTTGCATCTTGGGGTATTCCACAATCCTTTTGCCAACCCATCATCGATTTTCCTGAAATATGCTTAGTGGAAACATTAGTTCAATGACATATATGTTGTTATTAATTACCAAAACCACCAAGGGAGCAAATGTGCTTTTAGTCTCCCCCTTTTTGGTACTTGATGACAACATATAGATCAAAGCTTCCACATATGATATAATTAATGAATATAATCGTCGCTTTGAGAAGTATGTGATAAGCAAGAGCTCCCCCTAAATTCTTGCATTATTTTATATTGGTGTTTGAATGCAAATGCACAATCAATTAGGTACATGGGGTACTTCTTCCATGTCACCTACATCTTGGTGGTGTGAGAGAGTAAATAAGAGTTAATATCATAGCACAACACATCAAGTAAAGTGAATGATCATCTCATAAACATCAAAATGATAGGAAATAGTAGCAACACACATTAAAGCGTATGATCAAACACGGACAAAAGTTTAACACAAGCAACCAAAAGACCACATGTTTTTGAAACAACAATAAAATAAAAACCAACGCCCTCTCACTCGAAGCCTAAAGATCTATATACAACTTCTCCTTCTTTGGCAACAAGTTACCAAAAAGTTCAAAGAGATATAGCTTATCACTCTTTCGGGGATGATCTCCTCCGGTGGTCGATGTTAGAGTCGAGAGAACTACATCGACGAAGATCTCAGCTGATGTCATGGATGGAGTGGGAGTAGCAACGGGAGGAACTGGAGGAGATGATGGATCTAAAGTGATAGTAGCAGGTGCTGATGAAGAAGGCCTCAACTGTAGAGCTAGAACTATGGCTGATCTGGCCTGGGTAGTGAAGTGTGTGCCTGGCCTGAGAGGAGAGTCATCCTCCTCCTCCTCCTCCTCATATGTGGAATGAGGAAGAGGCACAGAGTCAAGTTCCTTCTTGAGCTCGTTCACAGTCTTGGTCAGCCATCCACCTTGTCATTGAGGGTCTTGATCCTATTGTCAAAGATCCACACAAGACTGTTCTGGTTCTCTAGTATGTCCTTGATATCCTTTTGCATGCTTTGAACTGATGAGATCAAGAGATCCATCTGCTTGTTTCTGGATCTAGGGACTTGAGCACTTGTGGCTCTAGCTGCCTCTGCCTCTGTCTGAGCTGCAACTAATGTGGGATGGTCTGGGTACCACAACATTGTCCTCAAAGTCTGGCCGTAGGGGCAAGTGGGGTCTGTCCAGAGAAAATATGTGCTTCTCCAACTTGGAGTTGATGAGCATCTGAATGTAGGGTGCATAGCAGCAACAACACTTATGATCAGCAACAACCCGCTTCATAGTCTCCACAATCAGATCCATCACTCTGAATCTCTTGTGCTGGTCAATATGAAGCAGCAAGTTGATGGAGTAGCCTCGGATCATCTTCTCGTCTCTTGACTTGGGCATCAAAGTATGCCTCGGAATGGTGTTAATGGTATAGAGACCTGCCTAGAGGTAGTAGATAGATCCTAGCTTGTGGGATTGAAGATGTGCAGTAGGAATGACATTGTACATGTCCTTCATGGCATTGTGGCTGGCCTTGGACTCTGAGTACACACAGACATCTCCATCCTGTACCTCTGGGACTCCTAAGATGGCAGACCACCCATCAATAGTTAACTCATATCTTGCTCCTTCTATCATCCACACAATCCTACCATCTCCATAGAAGTAAGTAGTGGAGTAGAATTGCATGATCATCTCATCGTTCCATGCAGTGAATTCTTTGCCCACAAACTCATCTAGGCCAACATAGTGGAAGTTGTCTTATACATTGGGGAAACATTATTGATTTGCCTTGATGTACTTCTAGTCAACATACCTCATGTCACTCGTAGCTGGACTCTTGTCAAGCATCACAGTCTCATAGAAATCATGTTGCTCCTTCGTGTACAACCTGTAGTCCACACATGTTCTCCTTCTCTGAGAGTAAGGATCAATGGCTCTCCACTCTCCCAAACCTCCATCCTTCTTCTTCTTCATGTCAACAGCAAGCAGATGGCTGGCATTGTGCTTTGGAAGGTGTCGTTTGAGCTTCATCAATGCAGACATGGCATCCTCATCCATATCTCTGGAGATAGATCCCTTGCTCTTCTCAGAAGATGGAATCTGTCTGGATGACCTCTTGGACTTCTTAGCAGCAACCTTCTTGGGGGCAGACTTGGTGCTCTTGGAGGACCCTTCTTGGATTTCAGGCTCCGCAAAACCCTTAAGATTCGAACACAGGGGCATGTGCAAAGATATCTCGTGGCCTCGTCCAACTTAGCTCGCTACTCGATGGACGCAACGATGAACTCACCCAATGACGAGGAAGAAGATGAGCACGATAGTTTACCCAGGTTCAGGCTACTGCGAAGCGTAATATCCTACTCCTGCTTTGGTGGATTGACTCTCGTGGAGGTTTGGGTGGATGAACTAGTACAATGCGCTTGAGCCTTGTGAGGGCACTTAAGATGTGTTCTTGGCTGGCTATCTCGTGGTGGTGAGTTGAGTGACCAAGTGTTGGATCGGTCTGCCCGAGGCATCCCCTCTACGAAGCAGCCTACCCTCTATATATAGTGGTGGCCCGGGTCCTCTTCCGTTATCACAATGGCAGGAAGGGATCCCACAACGGCCAATTTTTAAGGAGGACAGGGGTTCGTGCTCGCCCTGCCCAAAGGCGGTCTTCGTCTACAAAGTGGCTGTCGACAGCGGAAGGGCGTGCTCGGCGATGACATCCGCCCTGCAGGGTGGGTGGTTGTGGTCTTCTTGCACCAGAATGGAAACCTTTGGGGGGTGCTTTGGGAACATGCGTACGTCCTTGCTCCCTTTGCATCAAAGGGGAAACTGCGCCACCTGGCACACTGGCGCTCGCCTGTCCTTCCTTGTGTAATCTTTGACTCCTGAGGCCAAACCTTGCATAGGAACCTCCGGCACTCCGGAAGGGTCCTGGGGAGGCCCATCCTTCATGGGTCTTGCCGTTGTTCCTCCTCGCGAGGCTTGGGCCCCCGCGCGGGCCTCGTCGTGAGTGGGGCCACACCTTGCTGTGTTTGGATGTTGAGGTGGGCCATGCCCTAGGCCACAGGCAGGAAGGTCTGGGTACCCCCATTCCCAGAATGCCGATAGTAGCCCTCGAGTCCACAGCATGCTCGGGCCGTCCTGAGGGAGGAGCCCTTAGGGCGACCAGGAGTGCTGCGGGCCCCATTCTCCCGTGGGAAAGGCCTGGCACGTGTTGTGCGGCTGATGTCGGGTGCCTGTCGCCCTTTTTGCCTCCGCTCGAATTGCGAAGAGCCTGACTTCTAGCGTTTGACCATTATTGCTTTCCCTTCCTGTACACCTGCTCTTGTTTCCCTCGTCTCCCACTCTTGCAGGCGCCTCCCTAGATCCAGTGCCGCTCCGCCTTCTTCCTTGCTGCTCCAACCCCTCTAGCTCTGTGATGGCTCCTGCCGGCAAGCAAAAGCCAAAGGCGCAGAGCTCTGCCTCTGCTCCCGCCTCCCCGACGCTCTTGGGGTCTAGCATCACCAAGGACAAGGACCTCCTCCCCGTTCTCCCATGGACGGTGGATGGGTCCAACGAGAAAG
This sequence comes from Hordeum marinum, assembly GCA_022496015.1. Classification (NCBI taxonomy): domain Eukaryota; kingdom Viridiplantae; phylum Streptophyta; class Magnoliopsida; order Poales; family Poaceae; genus Hordeum; species Hordeum marinum. The sequence goes on from CM039674.1 coordinate 285,354,320, forward strand.
GGCGGACCTTGATCTGGGGTGGCTCCTTGGGGAAGCGGCCTTCGTCCAAGGTGGTATACCCCTTCTTTCTTCATAGCATCTTTGCCGGCTCATTCCGCCCTTCTCCGCGTTCTTCACCGCCATCCTTGACCACTACGGGATCCAGGCCCTTCGCCTCCATCCCAACTCCATCTTGCTCTTGTCCGTCTTCGCCTTCTACTGTGAGGCCTTCGTGGGCGTGCGGCCTTCGGTAGCTCTATTCCGTCATTTCTTCAGCTTGTGCTTGCATGAAAGCCTAGTGGTCGGCGTGTGTCTCTTTCATCGTGGTCCAGAGCAGCAACATGCTTCTGAAGGCCGGGAAGAAGGTGGAGAACTTCAGGCAACATTGGGTCCTCATGGATCTCAAGGGCACCAACCCTCGGTTGGATCTGCCGAAGGGGTTGCCGAAGAAGACTTCTGCATGGAGCTCCACGAAGCTTTCTGACCACCAAGCCGAGCCTGTCCTGGAACGCTTCACCCGCGATATCAATGCCAAGAAGCTGACTGGTGGAATGATAGTGAAGGAGTTCTTGGTGCAGCGGCTGGTGCCCCTTCAGGCCCATTCTAGGCCCTTGTGGGACTATCAGGGCAATGACGTCAACCTCAGGCTTCGGTCCACGCGCATATCTCCCGAGGAGCTGAGCAGGGCTATGGCGACCTTGCTCGATGGTGACCCTGGTGACCTTTGCGAGGCTCACGATCCGCTATACTACCGCGACAACAAGGCCCCTAGTTGCCGTGATGGCTGCCTTCAACGAGCTGGGGCTTTTCCCAACTAAAGGCCCTGGTCCGGTGGTGGTGTCTTCTGGCGATACCTCGTGCATGGAGGACTCGGAGAGGACAGACGACGACGGCCCGGCGGGGGCGCCCCCCGTCGCAGGGCACCCTTCTGCATGAGCTTGAAGATGACGACGACGTTGGTGAAGTTGCTGCTGCGGGCTCCTCGCGTGCCGCTAAAGCCTCCAGGGGGCTAGGGACAGCCCCTCACTCCACGCGGTCTGTGTGCGTGTTGATTCCCCGGAAGCGCAGAGGCTCCTCTCCTCCGGTGCGTCTTGCCATCCCTAGTAGGACGATTGAGGCGTCGACGTCACCCCTGCCCGAATCGCAACCCACAGGCAAGGTGGGGAAGGATGAGGCCATGGCGATCTCTTCCGCGGCCACCTCGGCTGTCGGCGACTCTGCTCCTCTGTGTGATGGCCCCCTCTCCATGGGGGGCTCGGTCTCCCTCGTCATTGTCGGGATGGAAAAGAAGAGGAAGTGGGTCGACGTCGAGGAGTAAGCGACCCAACTTGGCTTGACTCGCATGTCTATGGCTTGTGCATTGCTGATGTCCCCTTGTTTGGTGACCAAGGATGTCACTATGTTGAAGATGAGGAAGAAGAAGGCGGGCATCAAGCCGAAGGCAACTCCCAGCGTGCTGCCTTCCCTTGCCGACACGCCGGCGCCTGCTGTTGAAGAAGAGAGGGCTCGCGAGGTGACCCCTCAGGCCACCATTGCCGAGCCAACTGAGCCCCCGATGCTTGTTGATGTGATCACTCCTGCACTTGGGGGCGTGGGGGCGCCGGCGTCTGGAGGACCAACCCCTAACGGCCTGCTGCCCGCCGATTCATTCTTGTCCGCGGTCGCCGAGCGGCCTCTAGAGCCCCTTGTCCTTCGTGGTGCCGCTTCCCCGAGGGAACCCCCCGCGACCACATTGGGGACTCCTCAGGGGGAGACCCTGACACCTCCGGTGCGTGTCCATGATGTCATGGACGGGGCCTTCTCTGCTCTGGGTCAGGTCCATGATGCCTTCGGGAGTGTCGGTGATCGCCTCACGGGTGGACGCCTAGAGCTCCTCTCAAGGTGGCTCCAGGCCGCTACCATCGCTGTGGCGATGTGGGGTCAGGCTGCGGCTGCCGCAGTGAAGAGCGAGGAAGAAGCCGCAGCCACTCGCGCCACACGCGAAGAGGTGGAGGCCCGTCAGACGACCTTCCATGAGGAACAAGCCAAGCTTGCGGAGCAGCTTCGTCAGCAGACGGAAGACCTCGAGTCTTGTGAGGCCAAGCTTGCCGCTCGGAAAGCCGAGCTGTCTCAGGTGGCGACCCACCAGGAGGCAGAGCGGGCGCGCTTGGACGCGCTGGAGAAGGAAATTTCTTCAAAGCAGATCCTTCTTGACACCAAGGGGACAGCTATCGCCGCGGCCGAGGAGAAAAAGGCCGCAGAGCTGAGTGCCTCCCTGCCGTCGAGATGGAGCTTCGCCAGGCGCTCCATGCCCTCTTCCGAGATGGATTCGCGCAGCCTCTGGTCGCTCTGGAGAGTGGCTTCGTGGTGCTTGCTTTGAAGCTCATCGAGGCGCTGGAGGGTGCCGTCATCAAGGTGGATGGGGTCTTGGACAGTGAGTGCCGCGACCTCTTTTCCAAAGCCACGATGCGTGTCTTCAGCCATCTTCATCTTCGTGAGCCGGGGTTCGACTTCGACTCCGTGATCCCCCCAGTCGCCCCGGAGGTTTGCATTGGGGCCGCGGCAGCGGTGAAGGGCGCCGTGGAGGAGCTGGTGAAGAGGTTCACCCGCATCACGGTTCCTCCGCCTCCGGATGCTGTTGAGGCTGGCGGCGGGGAAGACAACACCAGCGATGTTGACGACGAGTCCCCCTCGGATGGGACGAACGGTGGCGATGGTTCCTCCTGATTCCTTCCTCCTGCTCCTTTCTTGCAATGCACATCGTGCCACGTGGAGGCGTTAAACTCATTTGTGTTTGCGAGAACTTTGAATGCTTGTTATAACTATTGGACTACATGATTGCTTTCTTCGCCTTGTTTCCTTCTTGCTTGCTGTGATGCTCTATGTCGGCAGGGCCCGGCCCGTGCATACCTCAACTGTCGTTGGGGCGACCGGAAACCAAGTACGGTCCAAGGGGCGAGGGGCTATGGGTCCAGTTAGGCTCCTGAGTCACGATGCTCAGGAGTCCCCCTTGACGTGCGAGCAGCCCTCATGAAGGGAACATGGTGAGGATTGAGGCAACTTGAAACTTTCGAACACCTTTAGCGCTCTGCGTCTGCAGGGCCCGGCCCACGCATACCTCCACCACCGTTGGGCCGACCGGATACCAAGGACGGTCCAAGGGGCGAGGGGCTACGGGTCCAGTTAGGCTCCTGAGTCGCGATGCTCAGGAGTCCCCCTTGACGTGCGAGCTCCAGCGTCCTTCTTAGGGATTCTTGAGCAGGTTTTGAGCGCTCTGGGCTCTACGTCGGCAGGGCCCGTCCTGCTCATACCTCAGCCGCCATTGAGCCGACTGGAAACCAAGGATGGTCCAAGGGGCGAGGGGCTATGGACCCAGTTAGGTTCCTGAGTCACGATGCTTATGAGTCCCCCTTAACGTGCGAGCTCCAACGTCCTTCCTAGGGATTCTTGAGTAGTTTTCGATCGCTCTGGGCTCTGCATTGGCAAGGCCCGGCCCGCGCATATCTCGTCTGTCGTTGAGCCAACCAAAAACCAAGGATGGTCCAAGGGGTGAGAGGCTATAGGTCCAGTTAGGCTCCTGAGTCGCGATGCTCAGGAGTCCCCCTTGACGTACGAGCGGCTCCCATACCTTTCCTCGCTAGCTTTTTCGGAGATGGGCGCGTGAAGACCAGATTCAGCAGACCTAGGAAGGCGGCGTTTACTAGGCTTGGCCTGGTAGCAGCCCCCGTGCAGCCCTCTCCCGCGTGCATCCCCAGGGAATGCAGCAAGAAGGGGGCCGCTAGGGACCTTCCTAAGGTTGGATGCAGCCATTGGGGGGCACCCTGAGTTGTTTATCCCACCGCATCGGGCATGGGGTTTCCACCTTGTGTGGGCTTAGTCATTGGTGGACTGTGTTGACCGCGAGCATGGAGCTGTGGCTTCCACATTGCGTGGGCATAGTCATTGGTGGACCGTGTTGACTTCTCCGCCAGCGCTAGGCTGTGGCTGCCACATTGTGTGGGAAGGGACCCCTCCACATCCTCAGGGGGCCCCGGGCATGTACAACCTGTCGTGGTTTTGTCACGGCAGATGTCCAGGTGAACGGACTTGGATTCGAGGCCATCGCTAAGGTGATGGACTCAAAGGGGTTGTTTGGGATAAAGGACACGAGTTTACCCAGGTTCGGCCCGTCAAGTCGAGGTAATCGCCTACATCCTGCTTGTATTTGTATTGCTTGGAGTACCGATTACAAGGGAGCTAATTGCTTGACCTAGTTCTCGATAGTTGATCTCTCTTTCTAAGTTGCCCCGGGTCTCGCCTTTATATAGGAGGTCAAGACCATGGGTCATACGAGTCGTAACCGACTCTTACTACGTGTCTAAATCTATCTCTTCATTATCTTGCCTTCCTGAGCAAGTTGTCTCCGGGCGGCTCACCTGCCCGGGTCTTCACACCTTCTCTGTCTGGGCTACGTCCTGGCCCATCTTGTCACCCGCCCAACGTCCTGGGCTTAAGTCTTCACGGCCCACCCTTGGGCTGGTGTATGAACCACCATGTGTGACCCGGAGCCTTAGGGGCGGGTCTCACCGTGAGGTTATATCCCCAACATTAGGCCCCAGGTTGATTTGAGCCTGCTCACTTCAGCCTCTTTCTTATTCCTCGGTGAGTCTCACTTATGTCACCTGAAAGTAAACAATAACCCGCCGTGACGTCATGTTCAAATCTGTCAGAAAGATCCTTTGACGTCCACAACAAATCTTCCCTTATTAAATGGACGGTCCGGAAATCAAGGCGACCACCTCGGCCAATTAACATCTGTCGCCTGCTTTTTTGTGCCCGTTTCCACCTTTGCCTATTAAATAGGACCGCGAAGGGTGGCATTTGTTTTCTCCCTGCTCACTCTTCCTCTTCTTCCTTCCTCTGCCGCCGCTTCAGTGCACCTCGCTCCGGTGTCATCTTCATGCCGCCATCGCTGAGGCCGTAGCATCAACCTTTTTGCTCCAGAGCTCGGCCCGCATCTTCCGCTTCATATTCGGTAAGTTTTTCCTCCCCTAGATCCACAGTTTCAGTAGGGTTTCCGCGGGGGTTCCTCCGCTGCTTAGAACACGAGCTTTTCTTCAATGTCGGCCATGCCTTGTCCATAAAGCTCGATGCTTCTCCCCATTGTGGTATACCATAGGGAACCGTTAACTGCACCGCGCAGATCTATAATTGCTCGTCCTACCATTTTCAAACTTTCACCGTTTCGATGGTTCGTCGCTAGGTTTTGAATAAAACCATTTTTCTCTGTTTTGTAGATCCGTAATCTCAGAGCTATGTTGTGAAACCTGTTTTCCACACTTAGACAAATTTTTCTTTGTCTTTCTTGACCCGCCATTAAGTTCTGGCTCTCACTAACCGGCTTCTAGCGGCTTAATCTTATAAAATCTTAAGCTTTTAGCTGCACTTAGCTGCCTGGCATCTTCTGATCCATTCTACGTTGCTTACTTTGCGCAGTATTGAGTCGCCACCATGTCTCGTGCATCTAATTCATGCAATTGGGTCGGCTCCGCCATCACTGAAGAATTCTTGATGGATTTTGTAAATGCGGGTACCATACCCACCAAGGATGTCATCCATTGGTGGGTTCCGGGTAGCGAGCTAAAGCCCATTCCTCGGGAGGGTGAAGTAGTTGTGTTTTCAGATCATGTTGAACGCAGGTTTGTACCCCCGGCTCAAGATTCTTTCAGGATGTTCTTCACTTCTACAAGCTGCGCCCTCAAGACCTTGCTCCCAATTCCGTTTCTAATATATGCAACTTCCAAGTACTCAGCGAAGTCTACTTGCAAACAAAGCCATACGTTGGTCTCTTTCGTGAGTTTTTTATGCAAACCGCCAGACAGAGGTAAAGGCTGGCCCAAGCTTAGAACTTGGCGGGATTTTTATTCAGAGGCGCCGGGACATAACCTTTTCGGCTGTTCAGATGCCAAGCCATCCAAAAGACTGGAACAAGACTTGGTTCTACTGTAAAGATACCTCCCCAGAACGAGAGCATCCCCTGCCAGCTTATCGCCCATCCCGGCTCAAAACGACCTCTGAGCTTCCTGGCTGACTGTCAACTGCTGAACGGGCGAAGCACGCCCCGACTCACGCCAAGATTAAAGCCCTTATGGCCAACGGACTGACGGGACTGGATTTGATCCGCTGCTGGATTTCTTGGAGGATCATGCCCTTGAGCCGGCGAAGTCGCCTTATGTGCGAATATCTAGGCCAGTATGATGATTCCCTCTGCTTCAGCCGGACAACATTATCAAAGGATGATACTACAACTATCATCCGGAGTCTTGTCCATGAATCTTCAGGAGCTTGCAGTGCCATTGGGCTGGCACCTTTCTGTGCCGCTAACCCAGCCCCAGATGTAGGGCGATTCTTTATACTCTCTTCTCTTTATTAGCTATGTCTTGGCAATCCCCTCACCTTTTGCCGGCTTATATTTTCTGGCTAATTCCAACTTCTGGAAGAAGAAATATGTTCCTCCTCTGAAGAAATCGAGGAAGAAGACTACGGTCCGGAAGAAGAAGACCACTCCCCAGGAAGAACCGGAAGAACAACCGAAATCCGCCAGGTCAGAGGTGTAGCTTGACTATTTTTGCCGCCTCTTTATTCACCTTATTGATATCAACTATTCACAAGACGAGACAGAGACCAGCCATGCCAACGCTCCTGAGGTAACTTATGTTTCGTCCGACTCAGACTACTTTGTAGCCCAGAAGATACGGCGGGTCGTTCAAAAAGTTCCCCTTTCTCATCCTCTTGCTTACTTAGACCCCCAATTTCTTTTGAAAAAGCAACATCAAGCCGCCCGACGCCAGACCCAGAGCATCGGCTCTACTATTCTCATGTCCGGGTTGCCTAACTCTCCGGCTCAAAGGAAGCGTTCAGCTGAGGTATATATTCCTTCTCTGCTTGATTTTACTAATCCTTCCTGTGTAATTTCAAGATTGCCTTATATTACCTGAACTGCTTTTCAGGGATCATCTCCTTCGTCTGGCGACTCTACATCCATTGCTCTGCCGCCTCCAAAGATTAACCTCCTGTATGTGTGTTATTCAAGCATTACATCCGAGTCTTTTGTGGTTGTAAATTTCAGGCTTTAACTTTTGTGCTTTTCAGGGCTCAAGCCAAGCGAAGGAAAACCAACAAGTCCTCTCCTGGCCCTAATGCTCAAGAACCGGAGCTTGCCAAGCCGGATGCTCCCATGCGGGATGTTGACCCCTTGGCGGCTTCCAAAGAGGCGCCTGAAGAGACTTGTCCTTCTGCAGAGCCGGCGGGCCGATGATATAATTCCTGAGAGTCCTCTGAGAGACCATTCCAAGCCGCCAAGCCCTGCCAAAGTTGCCGATGAAACAGCTACTCCAGATGTTTTTATTACTGGCACCGGCTTCCACTCTCCTCAACCTCATGTGCTAACAAAGCATAGTGAGACAACTGAAGCCTCCAAGAAGCTGGAGTTTGAGCTCCCCGCCCTTGAGAAGATGACAACTGATGAACTTCATGCTGGTTATTTGAAACGTCTATCCACAAGCCGAGACCTGGAGCTCAATCTTTTCAATTTGATGAAGAAGAAATACGAGGTATTCTTCACTCTCCTTATACCCTTACGTAGCTCCCAAGAGCCGGGTTAATATTGGCTGATGATTATCCGGGTCTTCAAAACCTGCTAGAAGTAGAAATGCTTAGCCTGTAGGCCTCAACTTATTTAGAAGTAATCACAAATCATCATTCGTAGCCCCCAAGGGCCGTCTCAAATTTGATAACAGAGTTGGACGAGGAGTGCAAGGATCCGAGGCGTTACCCTAACTTGGCGACGGCCTCCTATGACAGCGATGACGGGTGAGATTGCGGTCGATGGCAAGGAATTCCGGTGGTGCAGAGGCACGGGAGCAAGGGTGAAGTCCGAATACGTCGAGCGACAGCTAGGGTTTGTGGGGAGCACGACGTTTGAAGAAGTGATTTCAAAAACCGGTTCCGACAGAATATATACCCGTAGCTATCGGTGACACCGGTTCCAAAATACCGGTGCCACCGAGTTCCTCTACTGCCAGTTGACAGGGAAACTCAGTAAAGTCAGGATTATGGAATCGGTGCTACCGAGGTGATAAAACCAGATCAACCCTAGGCTTCAGTGGAACAGAGATTTTGAGTTTGGTTACACCGAGATGCACTCGGGAGGTTTTGGAAATCATCTCTTAGCGAAACGAAACTCCGAGTGCTCCTCACACAGAGTGTCCGAGAAGTGCATGCTCAAATTTTTGTGATGAAGCATGCATAGAATTTGAGACGAGATATCATAGATATCTATGAGGAGGTACTTAGGAATTCTTCCATATCCAATTGGCCAAAGAAAAATGAAAGCCAAATTTAACAAGAATTGGATATCCTCGAATGGGAAAAGATATGCATACCAACATGCTCACACAATAAGATGTCAAATGAAATATGGCCAACATGCAAAACCAGTCAAGTACCTACCAAGAACTTTGGCGATGATGGAGTCATCTATATATGAGTATTAGGAGCCAAGTAAGAATACTTGATCGTAGGTCATACTCATCGTATAGAACAAGTGGGGTTGCCACTTTTACATAAAGCAATTAATGTGTTCACGTCTTTAACAGATGCTTTAACTCAAGTCTTAGCATAAAGCGCCCCTTGATGTGACATCCCCCTGATATGTCTCCAACATATATATAATATTTGATTGTTCATGTTGTTATATTATAAATCCTGGATGTTTTACAATCAATTTATAGCAACTTTATATCTTTTTTGGGACTAACATATTGACATGGTGCCAAGTGCCAGTTGTTGTTTTTTGCTTGTTTTTTACTTGACAGAATATCAGTAGCAAATGAAGAACAAACACCATGATTTTTTTTGGAGATTTATTTGGGCCAGAAGGCACCTTGAGGACCAAAGAAGTACCAGAGAGGAGGGCCAAGGAGGCCACAAGACACCAGGGCACGTTAGAGGCCCCTAGTACAGCCTGGTGAATTGTGCCCTCCTCGGGATAGCGATCCACTGCCTATCAGCTCTATAAATACCAAAATATTCCAAAATGCCTAGGCGAGTCGACAAAACACAATTCCAGTCGCCGCAAGTTCCAAAACCACGAGATCCAATCTAACGCCATCATAGAGGGGTGCATCGTATTCATGGGTGCCTCTCCGATGATGCGTGAGTAGTCCACCATAGACCTATGGGTCCATAGGCAGTAGATAGATGGCTTCCTATCTCTCTCTCTATTTTCATTTTCAATACAATGGTCTATTGGAGATCTATTTGATGTAATGACTTTTCGCGGTGTGTTTGTTGGGATCCGTTGAATTTTGAGTTCCTAATTAGTTTCTATCCATGAATATTATTTGAGTCTTCTTTGATCTCTTATATGCATGATTACTTATAGCCTCGTATTTCTTCTTGGAATCTTTGGTTTAGTTAGGCCAACTAGATCATTTTTTCTTGCCATGGGAAGAGGTGCTTTGTGATGGGTTCGATCTTGCGGTGTCATCTCCCAGTGATAGAAGGGCCAGCGAGGCTCACATGTATCATTGCTGTTAAGGATAACAAGATGGGGTCTATTCCTACATGAATAGATCTCGTCTACATCATGTCATCGTTCTTGTTGCATTACTCCATTTCTTCATAAACATATACACTAGATGCATGCTGGATAGCGGTCAATGTGTGGAGTAATCGTAGTAAATGCAGAATCGTTTCGGTCTACTTATCTTGGACATGATGCCTATATAATGATCATTGCCTTGTGTATCGTCATGATTATTTGATCTTCTATCAATTTCCCAATAGTAATTTGTTTAGCCACTGTGTGCTATTCTCATGAGAGTAGCCACTAGTGAAACCTACGACCCTGGGGTCTATCTTCCAACATATTTGTTTTCAATCTATTTGTTTGTCACTTTCTATTTCAGATCTATTATTCCAAAAAAAGAATACTTTACTGCAATTTTTATTTTCTTCTTTGACTTTGTGTTCTTGTGCGATCTATCCATCCAATCTACTACAAACCAATCTATCTTTTTATTGAGGAGAGATTGAAAACCTCACTTACGTGTCGGGTTGCAAGTATTTATTCTTTGTGTGTAGGTACCGTTTACATAGTGTTGCTTGGTTCTCCTACTGGTTAGATAACCTTGGTTCCATAACTGAGGGAAATACTTACCATTGTTGTGTTGCATCATCCCTTCCTCTTTGGGGAAATACCGATGTAGTGTCAAGCCACATAAAAGGAATTCCTGGCACTGGTGCTGGGGAGACATCATCAACATCTATCAGGTTCCTAATCACTAATCTCACCTCCTTGCAATTTACATTATTTGCCATTTGCCTCTCGTTTTCCTCTCTCCCACTTCACAAAATTGGCCGTTTTATTTGCCCTCATTTTTGTTTGCTTTTTTCTCGTCAGATCTCTTGTTTGCTTGCAATATTGTTTGTGTAGTCACGATGACTCAAGAAAATACCAAATTGTGTGATTTTTTAAAAACCAATAATAATGATCTTACTAGCACTTTGATTGCTCCTCCCGCCACTAGTTCAGAGTCTTGTGATATTAATGCCGCTTTGTTGAATCTTGTCATGAAAGATCAATATTCATGTACTACTAATGTGGATGTCGCGTCCCATCTAAACACATTCATAGACTTGTGTGATATGCATAATAAGAAAGATGTGGGAAATAATGTCATGAAGTTGAAATTATTTCCTTTCTCCTTGGAGGATCGTGCAAAAATTTGGTTTCTTCTTTGCCTCACAATAGTCTCGATTCTTGGGATAAGTGCAAGGGTGCTTTTATTACTAAGTATTTTCCGCCCGCGAAAATTATTTCCCTTCGAACTCAAATCATGAAATTTAAGCAACTTGAGCATGAACATGTTGCAAAATATTGGGAAAGAATGAAATCGATGCTAACAAATTTTCCAACTCATGGTTTAATTCTTTGGATGATCATACAATTTTTTTATGCGGGATTGAATTTTGTCTCAATAAATCTTTTAGATTCCACCGCAGGTGGTACTTTTATGGAAATTACTTTGGGTTAAGCTACTAAGTTGCTAGATAATATTATGGCAAATTATTCACAATGGCGTACTGAAAGGGCACCTACTAGTAAAAAGGTTAATTCAGTTGAAGAAATTAGTACTTTGAGTGAAAAAGTTGATGCTCGTATGAAGTTGGTTTCTAGTAAAAATGCTCCTATTGATATTAATGATGTGACTTTGTCTACTTTGATTGAGAAAATTAGTGATTCTGTAGATGTGACTTTTATCTCGCGAAACTATTTTAATAACGGTGCTTATAGAGGTAATTTTAATCCTAGGCCTTTTCCTATAAATTCCTCTAATATTTATGGTAATTCCTATAGTAATTCTTCTTACAATAATAATGGTAAACCCTCTAATCTTGAGAGTACTTAAAGAATTTATCAATGCTCAAAAAGTTTTCAATACTATGATAGAAGAAAAGTTGAATAAGATTGATGATCGTCTAGAAGCATTGATAGAATTTCCCATGATGTAGAAAATCTCAAGTTGCAAGCTTTTCCACATATTATTAATAAATCAATTAAAGATTTATATGTTTCTGTGTATGAAAGTAAGAAATGAACCGCTATGCTTAGAGCTAAAAGAGAATTTTTAGAAAAAGCGTTTTCTAGTGGTTGCTTTCATAAAAAGATGAAGATCCTAAAATGATTGGTGTTTGTTCTATTGATTCCTTGTTTATTAATATTAAAATTGATGATAATGGGACTGAATAAGAGTGAACTTTAGCTATAGGGCTTCCCAATAATTTGGAGGGTGAAAATCTTAATGATTTTTTATTAAACTGGGTTTGGAGAGGTCAAAACTTTAACTAGTGATGTGCCCACTATTTTGGATTACAAAGACTTTAACTATGATAGTTTCTCCATGGTTGAATGTATTTCTTTGTTGCAATCCATGATAAATTCACCCCATGCTTATGAACAAAATAAAACTTTTACTAAACATATTTCCAATGCCATGATGAAATCCTTAGAAGAAAAATTGGAATTAGAGATTTCAATTCATAGAAACTTACATTATTAGTGGGAACCTACCATTAAAGTCAATATTAAAAGTTATGAATGCTTTGCTTTATATTATTTGGGTGCTAGCGTTCCCACAATTTAGGAATCTCTTTGTGATGTGCTTGGTCTAACCAATATTGAAGAATGTTCTCTTAATTTGCACTTGGTGGATTCTACTATCAAAAAGCCTTTGGGAAGAATTAATGACATTATTATTCTTGCAAATAGTAACTATGTGCCCATATATTTTATTGTTATTGATATTTTTTTGACCGACTACTGTAGGGGAAAAACACCCCACAACCTTTTCTTTTATTGCAGATAAAGGGTTACAGGTCAGAAGCTAGTCTAAGAAGTTACAGAGTTAATGCAGTGAAACTAAACTAACCTCAAGGAGGTAAATAGGAAATCCATTTTAGGAGGACATCCCTATAGGTAGCCTTAATTCTATGAGCTAGTAGGGACATATCATTAACAAAAGCTGCCTTCCATCTCCTAAAAGTGGGTCGTTCATTCCTGAAGGTCCTTGCGTTTCTAATGATCCAGATGTTCCAGCAGGCAGTGAATACAACTTGAGTGAAGAAAGGTTGATTAAAATCTCTTTTAGCTGCAATTACAATTTCCCCCATGGAGTTGCCCTGCCATTGAATTTTAAGATAACTCCAAACCCTGGTGCTAAACAAACAGTTGAAGAAGAGATGGTCTCTATCCTCTTTAACCCTGGCATGACAAAGAACATAGAAATTGGATTCTGATACGTTCCAATGTCGGTGCTGAAGCAGATCATGAGTATTCAGCCTGTCCATTAATAAGCATCCATGCAAAGACTTTGATTTTCATGGTGCAACAGCTTTTCCAAATCCAATTGAGTATGGGGTTCGAAACAATGGGCTGGTGAATATGCACATAGAATTTCTTGGCTGAGTAAGCCTTACCATCAGCTGCCCAGAACCAGACATCATTCATTGTTCGGTCCCTTTGCAAATGCTGCAGGAGGTTCTCAACCAACTATAGTTCCTGGAAAGCTCTGTCAGAGAGCGGTAGATGGAACAACCCAGCCATTCTATTGTCATCAAAATCATTAAAAACCTCTTGAGCAGCCAGAAATCAGACCAAAACTGGAAAGTGTCACCCTTGTTTGGTTTGATGGAGGTGACAGCTGTGTAACTATCCATCCTCTTGCAAATGTCCTTCCATCAAAAGGAACCACACAAAGATGTTCCTTGTGGAACTCTGCCATGATAGTATGTGTTCCAGATCAGATTGACCCAAGGCACATCAGCCTTTTTAAAGAACTTATCAGCATGTTTAAGGAGCAAAGCATCATTTTGGACTGACAGATTCAAAATACCAAGCCCTCCTTTCTATTTAGGTCTGCACACCAAATCCCAGGCAGCTAGTGCAGGAGGTTGGTCCTGACCATTCCAACACTGCCTTTGTATTCTCTCCAATTGTTTTAGTATTCCAGGGGGATATCTAAACTTCATAGAAAAAATATGGGCACTGAGGATAGAGCAGAGTTTAGATATTGTAGTCTGCCCCCTGGGTCAAGAAGGAGGAGCTGGCAGAGAGTCTCCTTTCCATATTATCCACAAGTGGCATCAATTCCGCTATCCTTGGCCTAGTGATGCCAACAGGCAGACCTAGGTATGTGAAGGGCAAAGTGCCAACTTTGCACCCCAAAGAGTCAGCCAGCCTTTGTAGGTCATCCTGAGATACATTAACTGGCAACATAGCAGATTTATGGTAGTTAATATGTAACCGAGTGGACTGAGAGAACATGAGAAGCATTCCTTTTAATTCCATCAATTGAGACTCCATAGCAGGCATAATAATAAGGGTGTCATCAGCATACTGAACAATGGGAAAGTCTGTATCACGGCAAGGGATTAGCAGCTTAATTTTTCTGTACCACGGAAGATCATTGGACAAATGAAACTTGATTCCTTGTAATAGTTTTGAGACATGTTGATAGTAATATGTGAGTTATGTTGGTGAGTAATTATGCTTTAGTATGAATATTGGTGTTAAGGTTGGTGATTCCATATACAAGCACGAAAGTCAATAGTTATGCAACGAAATTACATCCTACTTATGGTGTGTTATTCAGTGTTAGTTATGCTTGATGCTCGTTTATGTGAATGTTCATTTCTTGGTTGGTTGCTTCTCAATATATTTGCTAGCCTTCACTTGTACTAAGTAGAAATATTACTTGTGAATCCAAAATCCTTAAAACCAGTTTTTCCATATGAATCCACCATACCTACCTACATGCGGTATTTCCATGTCGTTCCAAGAAAATTAGTATGTGCTATCTCTAATTTTCAAAATGAATTTCCTTTTTGGGTGCTCATACGCTCATGAAGCAGAAGGGGGTGACCGATATTTCTCCATGCTAGATGTGTTATTCTCAAGATGTGTGTTTATTCACTTGTGATTGGATGAGGGTACAGAGGTAATAGGGTCCCCAGTCTTGAAATGAAAAAGAAATTTACTTTATGTTGTGAAATAATAAATTCCTTGGAAAGTGTTTGTATGGAAGGTAACCTTTGATTCAGCTAGCCATGGATTGTGAAAGAATGGTGGAAAAGGGAATAAACTTTATTTTCTCTTTGGGAATTGCTTATGATATATCTAGCATGGAAAGGTATTGAAAGCTCTTGGTCGTTTTCGTTGGCAGGAAAGGCATGCCACCCAAAATATTTTTCTCTATCAATTTAAACTTTGAGCTATGTCACCTCTACAAATCCCTACTTTCCTATGCGAAGGGCCTATCTATTTACTTGATCCAATTTTTACTTTTACTTGAGTCTCCATCTTCTCTTATAAAGCACCAACTAGGGGGAACTATGATTGTACTTGAGCATTAGGTGTAGCTAATATTTGTGTGTGTTTCATGAATGGATCAATGATTGAGCATGATGGGCTAGGGATAACTTTCTTTAGTGTTGATATTTTGAAATACATGGTTGCTTATTGGTATGCTTGAGTATTAAAGTCTTCATGTCAAAACTAGACTATTGCTTTGAACCATCTAAAAAGTCCAAATGTCCATGCTACAAAAGAAAAGAATATGTGATGAACATGTTAGGTAGGATTCCACATCAAAATTTCTGTTTTTATCATTTACCTACTCGAGGACGAGTAGGAATTAAGCTTGGGGATGCTGATACATCTCCAATGTATCTATAATTTTTGATTGTTCCATGCTGTTATATTATCAATCTTGGATGTTTAACAATCATTTTATAGCAACTTTATATCATTTTTTGGGACTAACCTATTGACATAGTGACAAGTGCCACTTGTTGTTTTTTACTTTGCAATATATTAGTACCAAAGGAATCCCAAACACGATGAAACTTTTTAGGGATTTTTTGGGCCAGAAGACACCTGGAGGACCAAAGAAGTACCACAAAGGAGGGCCGAGGAGGACACAAGACACCACGGCACGCTAGAGGGCCCTAGCGTGGCCTGGTGGGTTGTTCCCTCCTCGGGACACCTCTCCACTGCCTATCAGCTCTATAAATACCCAAATATTCCGGAATCCCTAGGGGATTCGATGAAACACAATTCCAGCTGCCGCAAATTTGAGAACTATGAGATCCAATCTAACACCATCATGGAGGGGTCCATCGTCTTTATGGGTGCTTCTCCATGATGCGTGAGTAGTCCACCATCGACCTATGGGTCCGTAGGCAGTAGCTAGATGGATTCCTCTCTCTCTCTTTTGATTCTCAATATAATGGTATCTTGGAGATCTATTTGTTGTAATGACTTTTTGCGGTGTGTTTGTTGGGGTCCGATGAATTTTGAGTTCATGATCAGTTTCTATTCATGAATATTATTTGAGTCTTGTTTGATCTCTTATATGGATGATTACTTGTAGCCTCATATTTCTTGTTCGAATCTTTGGTTTAGTTAGGCCAACTAGATTGATTTTTCTTGCCATGGGAAGAGGTGCTTTGTGATGGGTTCGATCTTGCGATGTCATCTCCCAGTCACAGAAGGGGCAGCGAGGCACACATGTATCATTGCTATTAAGGATAACAAGATGGGTTCTACTCCTACATGAATAGATCTTGTCTACATCATGTCATCATTCTTATTGCATTACTCCATTTCTCCATGAACTTAATACACTAGATGCATGCTGGATAGCGGTCGATGTGTGGAGTAATAGTAGTAGACGCAGAATCCTTTCGGTCTACTTATCTTGGATGCGATGCCTATATAATGATAATTTCCTTGGATCTCATCATGATTATTTGGTATTATATCTATTTCCAAACAATAATTAGTTTACCCACTGTGTGTTATACTCATGAGAGAAGCCACTAGTGAAACCTATAGCCCCGGGTCTATCTTCCAACCTATTGCTTTCTGATCTATCTTTTTGACACTAATGGTAAAGAGGGCTCCTCTATGATTATCAATTCCAGAAATCCATACAAATACGAAAGGGTATTTTATCCTTACCAACTGGATCTTGTTGCACACGGTAATAAACATTCATAAACCATTTCCCGAACTACGTGTCCGGATAGCCCAAAATGTCGATAGTTAGCTCTAGGTCTTTCGGTCAAAAAACAACGTCGATGAAGGCGTCTAGGTGCACTATTATGCGGTAGGGATTGCAATTTTTTCGCATTTTCGTTTTTTCACTCAAACTCAAGGGAGAAACTTTGCTTCTTATCTTTCCAACCTATTGCTTTTTGATCTATCTTTTTGACACTTTTGTTTTCAGATCTATAAGTCCAAAAATCCCAAAATACTTTACTGCACTTTTTACTTGCTTCTTTTCCTTTGTATTCTACCAACCAATCTATGTTTTACCGAGGAGAGATAGACAACTTCTCTTATGCGTCGGGTTGCAAGTATTTGTTCTTTGTGTGCAGGTACCGTTTACATAGTGTCGCATGGTTCTCCTACTGGTTCAATAACCTTGGTTTCATAACTAAGGGAAATACTTACAGTCACTATACTGCATCCACCCTTCCTCTTTGGTGAAATAGCAACGCAATATCAAGCCACGTCACCCCCTAAGAGGGGTAAACTAACCTTGGGTTTTGTCGTAGAAGACTTCATGTGGGTGATGTAGTGGTGGATGATGATAGTTGATGAAGATCATCTTGAGTTGGTAGCAATCCTCGTTGTTTCTTACTCTCCTCACCTACATGGGTTCATCCCACACAAGAGGCAAATACAAGGATATTTATGGACATGGAGAGCAAACCATACATGATGATGTCCATGGATTCATTTATTACCTTGTCCCTTGCTTACCTCTAACAGAATGTGTGACCCCTTGAACTATTGCATAAGGTTGATGCTGATTGCAAATAGTCCTTACCAAAATTGAATGTGAGTGAATTTTGTTGGCGGAGTCACCCCTCAAGAACTTCTCTAGGTATTCTTCTTTGGGACCCACATCAACTTGATGGGGATCCTTGGAGTTGAAGTAGCACTTGTAGAACTTGAGCTTTTAGTATCCTTGGGAACCCACTTGACCATGGATAGGTATTATCTTCATATGACTCAATCTCCTCTTGAAGCTTGTCCTTTCCCTTGAGCTTGTGGTCTTGTGGTGGAAGGTCTTCTTGAGCTTTTGTTCCCTTGGTAAGAGAATGTTCATACTTCTCCTTTTGGGGAACAAACTTCGGCTTGGCGTATTGACCTTCTTCCCATATAACTCCATTAGCATTGATGTAGCCAATGGCATGGTTCTTCCGGTACCTGATGTCTACTATGCAACTTTATTCTTATAGACGACGTTGGGCCTCCAAGCGCATAGTTTTGTAGGACAATAGCAATTTTCCATCAAGTGGATGACCTAAGGTTTATCAATCTGTGGGAGGCGTAGGGTGAATATGGTCTCTCTCAAACAACCCTGCAACCAAATAATAAAAAGTCTCTTGTGTCCCCAACACACCAAATACAATGGTAACATACTTGTATAGAGATGGTGATACAAGTGTAGTAATGATAGTAGATATTGATTTTTTATAATAGTAACAATAAAATATAGTAAGGTAGCAAGTAACAAAAGTGAGCACAAACGGTATTGCAATGCTTGAAATCAAGGCCTAGGGTCCGTACTTTTGCGAGTGCAATCTCTCAACAATGGTAATATAATTGGATCACATATCCATCCCTCAAAGTGCAACGAAGAATCACTCCAAAGTTCTTATCTACCAAAGAACATAAGAAGAAATTGTTTGTAGGGTACAAAACCACCTTAAAGTTCTTGTTTCGGATCGATCTATCCTAGAGTTCGTACTAAAATAACACCAATTTATCCTTTATGATCGATCTATCTAAGAGTTCATACTAAAATAACACCATATGATATGCATCAACCAACTCTACTGTCACCTAGATACTCCAATGTCCCCACAAGTATCAATGATTTAATTATACGACACACATCAAAAAGTTTCAGATTCACAATACTCAATCCAACACAAAGAACCTCAAAGAGTGCCCCAAGATTTCTATCGGAGAACAAGGTATGAAAACATGCAATCAACCCCTATGCATAGAACCCCAAGGTCACCGTAATCCGCAAGTTGACGCCATAACATATACCAAGTGAATCACTTGAATACCCCAATGTCACTACGGGTATCTGCATGCAAGACATACATCAGGTGCTCTCAAATACATAAAAGTATTCAATCCGGAAATAACAAAATCAAAAAAGGAAAACTCAATTCATCACCAAAAGATAGAGAGGGGAAATCACCATATGATCCAACTATATTAACAAAGCCCATGGTACATCAAGATCGTGCCATCTCAAGAACATGAGAGAGAGAGAGAGGTTGAACACATAGCTACTTGTACAAACCGTCAACCACGAGGGTGGACTACTCCCTCCTCATCAAGGAGACCATAGGGATGATGTAGATGACCTCTAGTGATGATTTCCCCTTCGAGAGGGTGCCAGAACGGGTTCTAGATTGGGTTTTCGTGGCTACAGAGGCTCGCGGTGGTCAAACTTCTGATTCATTGTTATTTCTGGTGGTTTCTAAATATATAGAATTTTTGGGCGTCGGTTTCACACGAAGATGGGCCACGAGTGGACCACAAGACACCATCGCAAGCCATAGGGGGTTGGCGCACCCTGGTGGGTTGTACCCACCTCATAGCTCTTCTAGACCTCCCATGATGCTTCTAATGCCTATTTTGTTCCAAAAAAATCATCAAAAAGTTTCGTTGCATTTGGAGAACTATTATTTCTGCACAGAAAAGAACACCACGGTAGTTCTGCTGAAAAAGTGTCAGTCCAGGTTAGTTCTAAATAAATCATATAGAGTGCATCAAAACCATATAAAAGTATTATAAACATAGGTGAATATGGCATGAATACTTCATAAATTATAGACATGTCTGAGACGTATCCGCATCCCCAAGCTTAATTCCTACTCACCCTCGAGTAGGTAAATGATAGAAGAAATTATTTATGAAGTGTGAATGCTAGCATAGTGCATAAGTTTGATCAATAATTGTTGTGGGAACGAACACCTATGGGACCGCAGGGGCCCCTTTTGGTTCGGCGGGGGGGGGGGGGGGGGGGCGAGATGGCACGAAGAGCCGGTCTTGTGAACTCTGCGTGGGGATTTTTACCTAGGTTCAGGCCGCACGGATGCACAAAACCCTACTCTTGCTTGATTGTATTATCCTATTCTAGGGTTCGAGCTATAGGAGCACCATGAACGGCTTCTACATGAGCTTGGGAACCTCCGGTTGTCTAACTTCATGCTGTTCGGTTGTCTAACTACCTAACTGTTCAAAAGCCCAAAAGACAAAAGGTCCAAAAGTCCTCTTCTATAATGCCCTAGGTCTCCTTTTATACTTAAGGGAATCCCTACAGTGGCGTACAGTGTGCACACGGGATGCACAGTGCTACAGTGCAATCGTACCTAACTCTGACGGAGTAGGACAAGAGCATTAAATGCACCGTTAGGGGCCTTAGTCCGTCAGTGGGACAGGACATGAGCCTATCCCATCGACGCCGCTTAGCTCCCTCCAACGTTGATGCCACGACACGCGTCTAGGTGAATTGACACTTGGCCTATGCGCTGGCGGTCCTTGCGGAGACTTTGCCTTGCCGGGGGCTTGGAGGCTCCGAAGCCCTCCCGACAAGGTCTTGCCGGTAGTCTTGAGTCTTCTATGTTGGTGCTTGATAAGTCTTTGTTGGGCCTCTCCGCCGGGGCGTCTACTACTGCTCGTGCACGAGTAAAGGGGCACTAGATGGACCAAAAACTCTAGTGCACCGACAGGAGCCCCCGGGCCTGGGCCATACACGTCATGAGGCGTTGTTGGGCTAGGCCCAAACAGTGCACGGGCACGCTTGGCACGGCCTCATAGTTGTGATCATTGCACTCGCTACGCTTCCCACAATGCCCATTGAATGTGTGTAGTGGGATACGTCCGCGGCGTGGCCGTCGAGTTTTTTAATTACCGCCTCAGGTCTTTTCCGCCACGTGCGCCGCATGCATAGTGGGGAGCTAGCAATGGGCGCATGTGACTTAAAGTCCCTGAAGGCAGCAACTGCGGCGCCATGGATTGGGGTGATGGGGCGGTTGTTGTTCATCCCGTGATCGAGGGCGCCGCTATCGGAGGAAGTGGGTGGCGTCCTTTGGAGTGGGGGAGAGCCAGCCCATGCGCTTCCTCTTATAAATTGGGGATGGTGGGGGCAGAGCTCATCCATCCTTCTTCCACCCTTCGAGTGCAAGAGTTCGCAGTCCGCCTCCTCCCACGTCTTGTCGATCTTCAGGTAGAACCCGCACTTCGCCATGACCAGGGGCGAGGGTGACCGCCTTCCTCGGGTGCGAGGACGAACTCTCGTCTGGATCATGCCACCACTTAAGCCGGGGAGATGGCGGGAGGCTCCAGTTCGCGTGGTGGAAGAGGCGTGAGGGGCCGTGGCAGCCGCAGAGGTCGAGGTCAGGGGAGGCGGAGCGCTTCTCCACCCCTTCTCCGACGCCGAGCATCTCCATCAAAGAGGTCCACGCTGAGGGGACGACGCTGGACTTCGTCCCCGAGCTGGGCGGTCCCCCCGGAGCCATCTGCGCCTCCCACGCCTCTTCGCCAGGGCGGTGGAGGACGACCAGCTGCCCTTCCTGTGGCTACGGGTGGCACGATGCTATAATGGCGCGCTGCGGGTGGACGTTGAGTATCCGGCGCGCCCCATCATGTTCCTTAGGCAAGGTTGGAAGACCTTTGCCTGTGCCCACGGTATCCAGTAGGGGCACGTTCTTCGTTTTAAAATGATAGAGGCCGATATGCTCTCCATCAAGATTTATGGGAGGTCTGACATCTGCCTCGGCTACTGTGAAGAGAGCGCGAGCAGTGCCAAAAGCCTGTCCTCCAGTGAGAGTGATGGGGTGGATAGCGGCGATGAGCCCATTCCTCGGGCGATCAAGTCGGAGCCCGATGATTCGAGCTCGGACTGACCGCTGGCCGCACCATCATCGCTAGCCTCATGCCTCTCTCCCTCCCAGCAAGATGTGCTCGTCGGGTGCTTCAGTCCCGTTGCCTCATATTCCAGCTCCAGCAGGCTCGTGGACTTTGGCATCAGGGGTCCATCCTCCTTTTCACCCGCTCTAGTCTTCTCCTCTGCGCAATGCTGGTCCAGGAGGGACCAGCTCTTGCATGCCTATTTGGCAGCCCTGCTCGTCTACGCAGTGCTGGTCCAGAGGGGTCAGGCCGGGCTTCTGCCGGTGGCCTCTTGCCATCCTTTTCTTCTTGTATCCCTCCTCCCCTTTCCATCTTTTCTCCTTGTAAGCTCCCCTAGGGGAGAGAGTATAATAAAGATGTACTTAGAAAAAAATGGTATCTCATGTAAATTTCACCCCATTTTGAAGAAATGCGTATTATCTTCCTTGTTAGATTGATTCTCTATATGGGACTTTCCCTACACCCTTTCTGGAAGAATCTTGCCGACGTGCGTAGCCCTACCGTGAGCGCTTTGAGGAACAGGTCCTTAGCAGCCTGCTAGCGGTGCCACTGCCTGCAAGATACCTTGGCATCCTTGGCGCGGTCATTCAAGGCGTCGGCCTTACTCGAAAATGGGATAAGGATGCGAGAGATGTCACTCTAGTCGTTGAGCGGACTCGAAACAAAACAAGGAGCACGGGTGAAGCCACTTAAGCCATTGAGCGGTTCCCATGCGTGCAGGTTTTCCGTACAGAAGTCGAAGTTGCACAAGGAAAATAACTTTCGGCAAGGATTCACATGGTGTTTTCGCAACTTATCTTTTTGTTGCCTTTCTCCTTCCGGCAAGGTTTTTGGAATGTCGCGCTCATAGGTATCCGCACCATCATCCCCCGGCAAAGTTGCACGCGAGGGATCCTTCTGTCCTTTGGAAAAAGAAAGAACAGAAAATATGGATTGGAACCTTGGCGGTTCGTTAGTCCTTGCCAGAATTAAGCGCAATGCAACACTTCATATAAACATGCACACAAGTAAACATGAGAATCGAACAGGATTGCAGAACACTTATCTTTAGTTATCTACGCACAGGGTGTGAGCCTGGCTTTATACCAAGTATTACATGCTTCAGCGACAAGACTTGTACAAAAGGTGGTTGCCGGGGTTGGCCCGGCAACCGTGCCTCATGGGTAGAACTTTTGAAGATGCTCGATATTCCAGGAGTTGCTCACCGGAACGCCATCCTCGGTCTCCAGGCGGACTGCTGCGGGCCTAGTGACCCGTACTACCCGATAAGGGCCTTCCCACTTTGGTGTCAACTTGTTTAGATTCTTGGCGGACTGAACTCGCCGAAGAACAAGGTCACCTTCCTCAAGACTTCTGGCATTGACCTTGTGGCTATGGTAGTGGCACAAGGCTTGCTGGTAGCGCGCAGCTCTCACAACAGCCTGAAGACGGTCTTCCTCAAGGAGCATTGCGTCATCTTGCCGCAACTTCTCTTGCTCGATCTCATCATAAGCGAGCACTCGAGGTGACCCATATATGAGTTCCGTGGGGAGAACTGCCTCCACCCCATGACAAGGGAGAAGGGTGTCTGGCCGGTAGCTCGATTTGGTGTCGTCCTAATTGACCAAAGAACCACCGACAACTCATCAATCCAGTTCGTTCCCCACTTGTGCATTCTATCAAAAGTTCTCGTCTTGAGGCCTCGCAGCACTTCAGCATTACCCCTCTCCGCTTGGCCATTGCTCCTCGGGTGGGCAACGGAAGCAAAACAGATTTTGCTACCAAGGTCTTGGACATACTACATGAAGGTGGGGCTCATGAACTGTGTGCTATTGTCAGTGATGATGTTGTTGGGAACACCAAAGTGGCAAACTAGTCCTTTAAAGAACTTTGATGGTAGACTGTGCTGTCACCTTCCTCACTGCTTCCACTTCCGTCCACTTTGTGAACCTGTCGATCGCGACGTACAAGTACTCAAAGCCCTTGACAGCGCAGGGAAAGGGGCCCAAGATGTCGAGCCCCCAGACCGAAAATGTCCACGAGAGAGGGATTGTTTGAAGGGCTTGAGTTAGTTGATGTAGTTTCTTTGAATGGAACTGGCATGCTTCACACTTGGTTACTAATGCAGATGCATCCCGGAGGGCAGTGGGCATAAAGAAACCTTGCCAGAATGCCTTTCCGACAAGTGCTCTTGATCCTATGTGGGAGCCACATATGCCTCCGTGTATCTGTGCCAATAGCTCCAGCCCATCCTCCCGGGAAATGCACTTGAGTTTCATGCCATTCGGTCTCTTTCTGTGCAGGACGCTATCTACGAACTGGTACATATGAGATCAGCGGGCTACTTTCTGTGCTTCCTCTTGTTCCTCAGGGAGTTCTCCTGTCTGAAGGAAATGGACATGATGTTGTGCCCATGCTGGAGCTTGGGGCTCGAGAACAAGGACTAAAGGCGTATCCTCTGTCGTGGGTGCATTTGCCTTGACGGCAAGGGCCTGAGGGCCTGCCGGAATCTGCTGCACCCCGGCAAGCCTAGCGGGAGTACATGCTTCTACGGCAAGAGCGGATGGCCCTGCCAGAGCATAGTACTCACCAGCAAGCCTGCCGTTCTCTTGGGAAACTTTCTCGCCGACGGCTTTAGGGAGCTCTGCTGGGAAATGCTTGTCGGAACTTAACTTCCTTCTCTTGTCTTGTCCAGTTGATGGCGTCATGGAGGGTTGAGTTAGATGGGGCACGAAAGTTCCTGGTTCCACAAGCAACTTAAGGGCAACACATTTTGACAGGCCATCAGCAACGCTGTTCTCTGCATGTGGAACGTGCTCCATTTGCAGGCCGTCAAAACACTCTTCCAACTTCCTCACTTCATCTAGATAAGCTTCCATCAATGGACTCTGGTAATCATTGTTCACTTGCCTGACGACAAGTTGAGAATCACCCCCGACAATAAGTTTCTTGATCCCAAGGTCTGCCATGATCCTGAGACCGACAAGCAGCCCTTCGTACTCAGGAGTGTTGTCCATTGATCTCTCCCGGGGAATATGGATCTGGATCAGATATTTGAGGTGCTCTCTAGTGGGTCCGATAAGCAGCACTCTGGCACCGGCGTCTTGCAACGAGAAAGCTCCATCAAAATACATGATCCATTCTCGATCAGTCTCCTTGCCGGGGAGAATTGACTCTGGAATCTCTTCATCAGGCGTTGGCGTCCATTCTACAATGAACTCCACCAAGGCCATGCTTTGAATGGTTGAAGTGCTTTCAAATTTAAGACCATAGATTGATAATTGCAAAGCCCACTCCACAATCCCGCCGGTAGCTTCTAGGTTCCTCAATATCCGCTGTAGCGGGAAGCGGGTGACAACGGTGATCTCATGTGCTTGGAAGTAATGGTGCAGCTTCCTTGAGGCCATAAGAAGGCCGAAGAGAAATTTTTGCACGCCCAAATACCTTGATCTAGGTCCTTGCAACAAGGAGCTAACAAAATAGACTGGTCGCTGCATCACTTTCTTCTTTTGAACTATCTCTCTCCACTGTGCAGATCCTTCTTTGCTAGCACCAGACCCTGCCGGAGATTGTCTTGGCCCATCACCTGGTGTCCCTACCGTTGCCACTGCTTCTTCGTTAACTTATCTTTCAGCCACTAGCTCAGCACTCACCACTTGATTCGTTACCGCTAGGTATAGCAACAATGGCTCTTGTGGTTTTGGCACAACTAGGACTGGCAGAGAGGAAAGGTACTTCTTCAAATCCGCCAGCGCCGCCCCTGGTTCCGGAGTCCATTTCATCGGACCTACCTTCTTCAAGATTTTGAAAAGGGGCAGGGCACGTTCAGCAAATTTTGAGATGAACCTACTCAGAGCAACAACACAACCGGCAAGGCGTCACACGTCCTTGACTCGCCTTGGTGCCTCAATTTTCTCAATTGCTTTGATCTTGTCGGAATCCGTTTCGATTCCTCTTTGAGAAACAAAGAAACCAAGAAGCTTGACAGATGGAATGTTGTCGTGGTTTTGTCATGGCAGATGCCCAAAGACTTAGGTTCGAGGCCATCACTAAGGTGGTGGACTCGAAGGGGTTGGTCGAGGCGAGGGACACGAGTTTAACCAGGGTTGGCACCTCAAGAAGAGGTAAAAGCATACGTCCTGCTTGTGTTGTATTGATTGGAGTATCGATTACAAGGGAGCGGATTGGCTTGACCTAGTTCTCGATTGATTGGTTTTTGTCTAAGCCGCCCTGAGGTCTCGCCTTTATATAGGAGGTCGAGGCCTTGGGTTACACGAGTCCTATACCGACTCTTACAACGTAGTCAATCCTGTCTCTAAGCCGCCTTGCCATCTTGGGAAAACCATCTGCGGGCGGCTTAACCGCCCTGGTCTTCATACCATCTTCTGTATGGGCTTTCGTCCTGGCCCATCTTGGTTAGACGCTGTATATCTAGGCCTACGTCTTCGGCCCACCTTACTAGTCTTGATTATGAGCCGCCAGGTATGACCCGGCCCCTCCTGGGCGGGTCTTACCACGGGGTTATATCCCCAACATTAGGCCCTAGGTTGATTTGTGCCTGCTCATGTCGATCTTCAAACTGACTTAGCGGCGAGTCTTGCATTCTATTACCTGAAAAAGAAAATAAGTAACCCGCCGTGACATCATATCGAATATGCCAAAAAGATTCCATGACGTCCGCAATGGATCCTTTCATTAAAATCGTCGGCCCAAAAATCGAGGTGTCCGTCTCAGTCGGTCAGTATCTATCACCTTGATTCCCGTGCCCATTTGGTTTTCGAGTCTCTTAAATAGGGCCGCGTGGGCTTCTTTTATTTTTATCCGCCGCCCCACTTCTTCTTATTCCTCTCGAAGCCATCGCCCCCAAGCTCCGTCGTGTCGGCGAAGGCCCATCACCATCATCAACCCAGGCTCCTGCATCAACCTGAACGATCTAGATTCTCACCCGTGTCCACCACGTCCTTCCTGGTATGTCTTCCTCCTCCCTTAGATTGTAGCCTAGCACCTCAAACCCCGTTGAGTTCATCGGCCCCATTAGTGCGCAAACTCTTTCCCGCCATGCCAACCGATGAGTAACCCCTTAGATCTTGCGATGCTTGTCTCCTACTGCGGCATGTCGTGTAAAGTCATTAATATTCCAACATAGATCGGTAGTTTTTCCCCCCTTCTTGCGCTAGGCTTTCCGTTCTTCCTCAGTTCCTCGCTAGGGTTGAAATAAACCTGATTTTTCCTTTGCTTGTAGATCTTGCAGTTTCAGTTTATCACGTAAAACCTGTTTATAGGTCCTTAGTAATTTTTGCATCACAGCCTTGTCCACCATAACCCGCCGCGAGACTTCCGGCTCTTCCAATAAACTATTGCGGCGCCTTAGCATTGTAGTGTTCAATTTCATCAGCCGTCCTAGCTGTCTAATCACTTTCTGACCCGCCATGTACTGCTACTTTTCATAGCCTTAACCCGCCATCATGTCTCGGGCGTCTTCTTCTTGTAATTGGGTCGGCTCTGCAGTCTCCGAAGAGTTCCTGCAGGATTTTGTAGACGCAGGAACTTTGCTGTCTTAGAATGTTATTCATTGGCGGGTTCCGGGTCCAGAGAAGAAACCCATCCCTCAAGAGGGTGAAATTGTTATCTTCGCTGACCACCTTGCGCGTGGTTTCAGCCCGCCTGGATCTAAATTTTTCCAAGACGTCCTCCACTTCTTTAAATTGCATCCTCAGGACATCCAACTCTGTTTCCAATTTGTGCAACTTCCAAGTCCTTTGCGAAGTTTACTTACAAGAAAAGCCGCCAGTTTTTCTCTTCCGCGAATTTTCTACGCCAATCGCCATACGGAAGTGGCGGCTGGCCCAAGCTTAGAACTTGGTGGAGTCTCCATCGAACGAAGATGGATATGGCTTTTCTAGCTATTCGAATGCCAAGTCACACCAAGGATTGGAATAGAACATGGTTTTACTGTAAAAACACTTCTCCAGAGGGAGAACATCCATTGTCGGGTTATCATCCTACCCAACTCCATACCACGACTGAACTTCCAGACTGGATGTTGGCCTCAGCACGAGCGAAGTATGCTCTGGCTTTGGCCAAGATTAGAGCCCTCATGGCAAAAGGTTTGACAGAAATTGACCTAACCCGTTGTTCGATCTCCTGGAAGGTCATGCCACTCTGCCGGCGGGACCGTCTTATGTGTGAATATACGGGTGACGCAAATGACCCCCTCTGCTTCAATCACACCACTCCGACGGAAGAGAACATTGTTTCTGCCATCAAGGGACTTACTCATGAGTCCCAAGAAGCTTGTCGCACCGTCGGGTTACAGCCTTTCTGTGCCGCAAACTCGGCACCAGAGGTACGGACGGCTTTGAAATCTCTTTTACCTCCGTGTTAACTATATATATGTAGCAACCTTTAACCTCTTTCGGCGGCTCTTGCTCTCAGGCTAATTCCGGCTTCTCGAAGAAAAGATATACTCCTCCTGTGAAGAAGTCTAAGGAAGAAACTGGAGGCCGTAAGAAGAAAACTGCTATTCAAGAGCAGCCCGAGGTTGATGACTCAGAGGTAGAACTTGAATCTCTTAGCTGTCTCTTTATGCGCCTTACTGACAATTATTCAAGGGAGGAAATGGAGACAAGCCATGCAAACGCTCCTGAGGTAACCTACCTTTCATCTGAGTCAGAACACCTTCCTCCAAAAGAAGATACGACGGGTCCTCCGAAAAGTCACATTTTCTCATCCTCTTGCTCATTTAGACCCCAATTTTCTTTTCAAAAAGCAACAACACACCTCCCGACGCCAAACCCAGAGCGCCGGCTTTGAAGATCTTGTGGCCGGGTTATCCAATTCTCCGGCTCAGCAAAAACGGACGGCTGAGGTACTTGTTTAGCTAAGTTCAGCTTTGTCAACCTTGTATTATAACCTTACTCTGTTTTATATTGCCTTAATTTTCTTCAGGAAACGCCCCCATCATCAGGTGACTCTACGGTGACTAAGCTGCCCCCTCTGAAGATCAACCTGGAGTACGTATCCTTGTGTTTGCATCATATCCTTTTACCATCCTTGCTCTTTATATAATAACCTTTTGTATTTTCCAGGGCTCAACCAAAACGAAGGAAGACTGGCGGGTCTACCTATGCCCCCATTGCCCAAGAGCCGGAGACTGCTAAGCCGGACTCTCCTGCAGCTCATGCTGAGCCCTTTGAAGCGATGAAAGATGTGCCTGAAGATACTCATCGGTCCTCTGAGCCGACGGCCAATGAGATGGAAACTAATAGTCCTCCAAGGGCCGATTCAAAGCTTCCCAGCCCTTCAACAGCCGTCGAAGACACCGTTCTTCCGGACGTCATCATCACTGGGACACGTTTTCAATCTCCCAAACCCCATGTATTGACAAAGCACACCGACAAGGCTGAAGCTTCCTCGCCTGACAAACTTGGCTTTGAATTCCCCGTGCTGGAGAAGTTAAGTGTAGACGAGTTACATGCTGGTTATCTGAACCGCCTCTCCACAAGCCGGAACATGGAGCTCAAACTTGTCGGTTTGATGAAGAAAAAATATGAGGTACTCCTGCTTTTCCCTTATACCCTTATGTAGCCCCCAAGAACTGGTTTAGTATTTCAAATGGTAAACCGGGTCTTCCAATCCTTGTCATAACTAGAATAACTTAGCATGTAGCCCCAAGTATCGGTTTAATATGTATATATTAAGCCGGTACTCAGTTTTGATGAGTTGATCAATGGTAACCCCCAAGTCCGAGTCAATATAGAAATAATGAGCCGGAACTACATTGTAAACTTGGAAAGCACCGATGTAGCCCCCAAGTGCCGGTTTATCTGTATGAAGATGAGATGGAACTTACTTGAATCAAAGAGCCATATGTAGGCCCCAAATGCCGGCTTAACTTGATGAAGATGAACCGGAACTTACTTGAATCGAAGAGCCATATGTAGCCCCCAAGTGCTAGCTTAACTCGATGAAGATGAGCCGAAACTTTATTGTAGAATTGGAGAGTGAACAGACATTAGCCCCCAAGTGTCAAGTATATTGCTTGTAATCTGCTTAAAACTTATATTATATTCCCTTAGGCAATCATCCACTGATATTTTACCCTGGCGACTTACCCCTCCTGGGCGACTTTGTTTTTGTATGTCACAGGAAGCTTTAAGCAAGGCCGAGTCTGATCTGACCGGCTCCACCGACAATCTTGCTTTTCAGCAAACCGCCCGGGGTGAAGCAGAGGAGAGATGTCGGGTTGCCGTCGAAGGACTTGCAAAGGTGTAATCTAGCTTTGCTGCTTTCAAGAAGACCGCTGAAGCGGATCAAGCCACCCTGGCAAAGCATCTAGAGGATGCTGACCAGCGGCTCAAACTTGTATCAGATGAGTTGTAGACCCTTAAATGCCATATTTCGAGGATGACTAAAAACTCAACAAATTTCCTTGTTTAAAAAATGTGTCGGCAGCTTATAATGCCAAACTTGTCTTTGAAGGTCCATGAAGCTGCCAGCTTACCTCAGACAGCCTGCTGCAGCTAAAAGCCGTATACACCTTGTTAGAGCAGCTGTACTGCAGGACCCTTCACACTATCAGAGCAACGCTGAATAAAGAAAGCATCCCCAAATTCATGAAAGGAGTGATAGAACTCTTATCTACTACGCCGAAGCAAATCGAAGAGCTCAAACGACCAGCTGCCCGGAAGGGGGCAATTGCTGCAGTAAACCGTGCTTTGGCCTTTGCCCCAAAGCTGACTGCTAAAGAGATGATGGATGGCTTTCCGTCCAAGAAAGACGATGGCTCAGAGTTCACAGGAGCTGACTATGCCCGTTTTATGAAGGCCTCCAGGATACTAGCGTCGATATTGGCAGATGAAGTTGATCTGTCTACTTACCAAGCGGCTTACAACGCTAACAACAAACGAGTGTGCTGCCCAACCTTTGAAGCCAGGGACTTAACTCATGCACGCCGTAAGCACCTTTTTGCCCCTGAAATTGAGCTGTCTCCCCTCTTTGACGATGCCCAGTTTGAAGCATTAACAAAGTGCAACTGGGACATGGACAATCTTCAGATCGAGGAGGTCGAAGACTCGCCGCGGGATGACCCGCTGTCTAGCTGAACAAGTTAATCCTGAAGTGGGATAACCCGACTCCTTGACCCGCCAAAATTTGAGTAATGTACAAAAACTTAAGTCTTGCTTTTTGGGCTCTATGGAGAGCTTTGTAATAGGCTTTAGAAAAAACCTTGATTGACTGAATCGTGCCAATGTGCACGTAGGAAACTGCACAACTTGATATATCTTTAGCTGGTTTGTCTTTCGATCATATATTGTCATCAGACTTCATGGCGGCTTATCTTAAGAGATAAAACCTGCGAAAATGAATGACAGAATATGTTCTACATCGCTGTGAGGGCGGCTTGAAAAAGCGCAACCTGGGGATATTAAATCTTTCCTGACCTTGCTTTTCCGAAAACTCATATGCCGGTTCTTCTAGGTGGACTCGCTACTAGAACTCTTTAACAGTACAGAGTCTCTATCGAGAGTGATTGTCAATTTCTTTGAATGGCTCAGGGTCTCTAGGTGAGATTAACTAATAAGAGCACAATGAACCACAAAGAGACGCAGCAGGGCATGAGTACCCTTAGGGCCCATAAGCTACCTCTCAGGTGACATAAATCTGTCGTTTGAACCTTAAACAGTGGAGGGTCTTAAAAAGAGTAATTGTTTAAGAGTACGAACAGGCCACATAGCGGAGAGTCACCACCAGATGGGTGAGTTTGTCCTCGCTTTCTATAAGTCGGCCCTCACGTGACATGAGCCGCCGTTTTAACCTTGACCAGTACAGGGTCTCTAGAGAGAGTGACTGCCAAATATGTTTGAACAGCTCACGGTCTCTAATTGAGATTAACTGGCAAGAGTTCGGTGGGTCACATAGTGTAGTAGCAGCAGTAGCATACACACAGGTTTAACTCCAAACTTATGGTGGCTAAAGATCCGATCAAGAGGTGCTCCCAGCATAAGCCGGTGCATCAAGGGTAAAAGCCTAGCATCATTGGATCTAAAGAAATCTGATTCTGGTAAATTCTAGGGTTTATCAAATCTCCATTGTCAACTTTTTCCCCTTGGGCTCAAACTTGGTGAAACCTCTCATCTTTACCTACCCCTTGACCCTGGTGAGTGTCTCTGTAAGTTGGTAACATCTTCTTGCCCAAAACTCCATCAAACACCTTCTGTTGATTTTGTAAAACCAGCTTTGTCACCCCATTCCCTTTTACCCGTGCCTCCAAAATTCTACGAGAGCCTCTTGTAGTAACCTTTCACCCCTAGTAAAAGTCCCAAGTCATCAGGCCACTACGAGCTGGGGAAAAACCACTATTTCTACCCCTGGCAGCATCTTTTTCTACCCCTCTCCCCATTTCCTTCGACCCTAAGGCTTCACCAGAGCATCCAAGGCCTATTGCCTATTGTTTAGCCTCCCCTAGATCCTCTGGGCACAGGCGGTCGCACAGGAAATGCCAAGGGTATGCCTTGGCATGCAAGGCTCGCGCTCTCGAGCACGCTACAGTGCGCACCCGCACTATAGCCGTGGCCCAATGGCTGCCCCCGACCACCTCGGGCCGCCCCAGCTTGTACCCTCTGCCCCCTTGGCATACGCAACACGCCGCCTGGTTAGCCCCCTCCTCTCTCTCTCCGGTGGCTCCTGCGCACGTGCCCAGCATCGCACGGCTTAGCCAACCAGCGGGCTCGCACGCACGCGCCCCTGCCTCTCTCCCCTCTCTCCCCCGGCCTAGACCTCACCCAAGAAGCCCCTAGACACGCCCATTCTCACCTCGTGGCCCGTGGCGAGCACCCTGTGCTCACCGGCGCACCGCGTCGACGGTGAGCCGGCGGCCTGCCTATTTAAGGCCTCCCCGCTCCTCCTGCTCCCCACTCCTCACTTCCCTCTTCCTCCGCTTCTCACTCGTCCCCTGCGTGCTCTCCCTCATGGTCGGGAGACCTCTCCCCACCCAAACCCTCGCCGCCACCGTCGGTCTCTCCCCTCACCGGCGTTCCCCTCTCCCCCCGGCGGCACCGCAACCTCCCACCGACATACGGGACCCCGCGAGCATGCTAGTGTCCTCAGCTCCCTCCGCCGTGGCCCAAATCCCTCCGGTGAGCCCCTCCTCTGCTGCTGTCGCAAGGAGAGGGATGACAGGTGGGTCCCACCCATCATCCCCTCGCACTCTCCTCTTTCGCTGGCAGGCCAGGCCCGCGGGCAGGCCGGGCCCGCGGGCAGGTTTAAAACAAACCTGCCGAGCGTGGCTCCTCGCCTAGGCCGGCTTCCCTCTTGGGTTGGTTTCGGCCGGGAACTTTTAGCCCGAGGGGCACAGTAGCCCCTTTTCTTTTCTATTTTTCCGTTTCACTTTCAAAAATCCCCCAGATTTGAATATTTATCCAATGCCAATAATTCTTCCACCTAAATTCTTAGAATAATCCATAGAATTTATCCGTGCCATTTGTAAAAATGTTTGAAAATAGTTTTAGTAGTGTTTTATTTTAAAACCTATATTTGGGCACCTTTTTGCCTCTATTAATTTATTTACAAAATATTTTTAAAAACAAAGCCCTAGGAGAATATTTTTAGCATGACATTGGGTATTTATAAGAATAGATTAGCAATTTTAATAAGTAGTTGAGTGCTCTGTTTTGTGTGTTGCTTATTTCTATCGCTTTATTTCGCGACGATAGATTGCGTGGTTGACGAAGAAGTTGGACCCGAAGACTTTGTTGAGCCAGGCAAGCAACCCTTTGACCATGATGAGAAACCATTTTTATTGCATGTCATATAGCACTTTACTTTCATCATATTTGATCATGTGATGTGGTGTTCGCCTTTTGGTGGGATACCTCCATTGCTCTTACCGTGGAGACTTGCATCGTGCATGACCCTACCTCCTTATCAGGGTTGTGTGGGTGGGAGTAGTTAGGTTGCTAATAGATGCTACACAAATGGGATGGGACTTATGCATAGTGATGGCAAGAAAGTGATGATTTCAAACACTTTTCGAAAACCCCGTCGGGTGCCACTAATGCCCGAGGGAGATCATGAGAATATGGGTGACCACTTGAGAAAAAAGTGGTGTGCCGGGGCAAGTTGAGTATGTGTTTTTGAGAATGGATTAGATTTAAGGTCTACTGACTGTCTCAACCTTACATGCGCAACCATGATACTCTTTGTGGGATGGGGCTTTGATGATTGCCCTGGTGGGTACTGGCAAGGAGCCTACATTACTAGTCGCGGAAGTGGAGTGGCCACTCTCGATACGGGGTCGTACCAGTATGTACGATCATGTGTTGTCTTCATAGGCACCTGGCACACCTTTGGTCCCCTCATGGATGGTACGGTTTAGGGCGAGGCTCATGTGAAGTACATCATGAGGGCTGGGTACCAATCGAGTGGACTCTTTGTTTAGTATCGCTAGGGGAAAGGCATTGTTCGGGTGCTTACCTCGGGTATGTTACATACCGCGAGTCGTGGATGACACGGAAGCTCCTCGAGTCTTGTGGGTAAAGTGTGCAAGCTCTGCAGAGTGTAAAACTATTTGAATAGCCACGTCCGCGGTCATGGACAGTTGGAGGTCCTTCTTAAACTACATTCGGATGTTTTCATAAAACCGGGTGTGAGTTGGATACGATGGTGACAAAGAGGTCACATGAACTAAGTCTGATGACTTAGCATGAAAACTGAACTAAGTCCGATGACTTAGTATGATGACTGAATATGAGGTGCTCAACCTCTACTATGTTGATAATTGTATCTTGTTCGTATGGTTATCTGCCTGTTGTTGATGCATGCTTACAGGATACTTGACCATGTCATTGCATTTAAAATTAGCTTTCTGCAAACTTACCTATTATTGCTATATCATGCATCATTGCTACCTTGTTCCACAACTTGGGTTGCTTGCGAGTACATTCAAAGTACTCATTGGCTTGCCACTGTTTATTTAATTGGCTACGCATGGAGAATAGGAGTATGTTGAAGAGTTCGTTGGAGACGAACATGTGAACTAGGATGCTTCCCAGTCAAAATGCCTGTAGGTGAAGGGAGATGGCATGGGTTCATGCTTTCTACCAAGATTTCCGCTGTTTGTTCTATTTAAGTGTTTGGCTCGTGTGGCCCTATCTATGTAAGACTAAGACCTTCATGGTCATTATTTCTATAAGACGTTAAGTGTGGATGTAAGACCCTTGTTATTCAGCTTCTGTGTGTTCAGTGAGCATTGATCTCTGGGATCACTGTACACATGCATTCGGTGATCACGACTTATGAGTTGGGGTCCCCACAAAAAGTCACTCACTCAAGTGATCCAAAGTTATCAAGTATGATATGCAAATTTGGTGATGCTATTGTTCTTTTGACCTTGCTTAAAAGCTTCATTTTTTGTTTCCTTTAGCAATGATATTTGTATTGTCACTATGCGGGATGTGCACACCAATATTGAAATTATGTATGTGGGTACTTTGTAACACAAGAGATGATTCTAAGATGTATATGCATGCAATTGGAGCTATGCGGAGTATGTATCACTAATGTGCACAAGTAGCATGGCCTGGCAATACTCAATGGCTAATCTCGATAGGCAAGTAAAGAAAATAGGCTAGGGGTAACAATGCAATGGCAAGGGTATAAGTCAAGAGTGTCGTCGCGGTTACCGTCCTTGCTTACGGAGTAGTGTCAACGAAGAGGTGGTTCACGACGATCTGGGGCGATGATGAGCGGTGATGTCGATGAAGAACCACTCCTAATTAGCCGATACACCTTAGGAAGTGGCGATGCTCACGACTCAAAATCTCAAATGCAATGGGTTGCGGAACAAAATGGTGGAAAAATGGTGGATGAAATGGTGGTAAATTGCCAAAAATCGCTCAAATGAAAGCAAAGCAGCTTTGCTATCTCCACATGCCGGATATCCGGGCCACTTGCGCTGGATGTCCGGGATTCAGGCCAGATGTTCGGGTTGTCAGATCCAGATTGGGTCTTGGATTTCTCTATGAACTAGAGGATGAACGCAGTTTTTTTGGCGAATTGGGGGGGGGGGTATGGTGGAGGAAATTGATGGAGATGACGGGGGAATGATAGATCCACTATTCTCTATGGAATCCATGGATCCAAAACAACAAAATCTCATCAAATCCAAGAAATCCAAGAAATTTTGGGTAGGGCTAATTTTGTGGGGATTTTCAAATTGGACGAAATAAAGCAAAATTAGGCTAGAAAACGGTTGGGGAGGCTCAAAATTCGTCATCAACGTAGCTCATGATACCATATGATACGGGGGCAAGACCTGTGGTGGCCGATGTTTCACGAATTGGAGGGGGGGACACGAAGAACACGAAGAACACGTAGAATGTGAAGAACACAGGGAAGAACGAGAGGAAATAGTTAAGGACAAACTCAATCACACATCCACTAGATCCATAATAACACAAGGCGAACAAGATCCCAAATCAACGAACGATACAAGTAGCGGTACGCGACCCCCCACTCCGGAGGAGGGGCCTTGATATCCCAGAGGATCTTCCCTCTAGTGGGGCTTGGCACCACTTGGATCTTCTCCCAAAGGAGGTCAAGATCCTCAAGAGAGACAAGTAATGGAGATAAGCCCAAGAGCAAGCATTAGGTAACCCTAGAGAGAGGAGAAGAGGTCCTTATATAGTACTAGGGGGAAAGGGGCGAAAGAGAGGGGTACATGGCCTTTGGCCCGAAACTTCCCACATAGGGGCCGGATGTCCGGGCCAGGTGCCGGATGTCCGGTGCTTCAATAGGGGGAAGATGTTCGGGCTCAGGTCCCGGATGTCCGGGTTAGCGAGGGTGGATTCCAGCAGAACCGGACACGGGCATGCCAGATTTCCAGGGCTGGTGCCCGGATTTCCAGGGCGATGCCAGATGTCTAGGTAGGGCCCGGATGTCTGGCCCTGTAGCTTTGGCCAGGGCGCTGTGAGGGTCCCCAGGTGCCGGATGTCTGGGCTGGGGGTCGAACGTCCGAGGCCTAGGAGGTGACCTTGCCTTCCCTTGGTCCTCGTGTCCACGCGTCTTTGGATTCGTCTTCATGGTGGCTTGGCCTTCACTCTGAGCAACTCCTAGGTCGTCTCCATAGTACCTAATCACGCAAAGAGCCTTCACTTGAGGTAGCATCCACGTTCCAAGAGCATCAAAGGGAGAATGATAAAGGAGGGATGTCACCTTGTTTGCAATGGCGCGTGCACGGGCTCTCATCATGGGGATTTTCAGAGCTTGAGGTGTTGGTGATGGGTCCATGATGGTGCTCATGGGATGCTCTGCATCAAGAACCCTTAAGCGGGATTCTGCATCATCATGATGCCCCACAGCAGATGTCGCATCGGCCAACGCCACCTGAAAAGCTGCTTTGGCAGGCGACGGCCTCCTTCTCGCTCTTCGCCATGGCCCAGAGCGGTGAAGGCCCCGTCTAGGACGTTGAGGCCACGTGACGAAGGCACTGAGACCCCCGCCTGAAGAGTCGCCTACGCAATCAGAGGCAACATTCCCTGGGAGACAATAGCACGAGGATTAGGAGGCTCTAGGGGCTACGTGGCGACCAAGGGCAAGACAGATGCAGACGGACCGACGGGCAGCTGGCCCTCGGGGGCTGGCCCTCCGGACAGCGACACCGACACAGCATCAAGAGTGGGAGCGACCACACCAACACGCATCGGGGGCTCAAGGGGCTTCGCGCCGGTGACCAGGAGGGTTGCCTCGCAAGCCTTCACCCCATCGCACGTAGGCGCCTCATCAGGCAACGACGGCGCAATAGGAGCTGGCTAAGCGTCGGAGGACGTCTTCGGCTTGATGCCTGCCTTCTTCTTCCTCATCTTCAACGCGGCGGCGTTCCTAGTTACAGGTCAAAGGAAGAATCATCACCACGCAAGCTACCGGCAAGCAAGGAAATCTGAAACGGATACTTACTCCTCAACGTTGACCCACATGCTCTTCCCCTCCGCTCCGATGACGACGGCGGAACCCTCACCTGTCTCTATGAGGGCACCACCACGCTGGGGAACAGGGGCACTGTATGCCAAAGCGAACACTCGAGGAAACGCCCCGGCCTCGGCCTCGTCCAGTTGGCCCGTGGGCTGCACTCCAGGCGGGGGCAAACCCGACGCCTCAACAACCATGCCTATAGAGGCAAGGCACACCAAAGGAGACTCAGCTCCGCGCTTCCTGGGGGTTGCCAGGCAGGCGGATCGCGTGGCACGAGGTGCCGGCACAAGCGCCCTAGGAACCTTAGCGAGGCTCGAGGAGCCTACAACATGAGCTTCACCAGCCTCATCATCACCCGCCAGCTTGCGCAAGAGCATGATCTGTGGCGGGGGAGATACCTCTTCCAAGTCGTCATCCGCCGTCTTCTCTGAATCCTCCCCGCCCATGGTGTCGTTCAAGGATACCATCACCGGGGAGCCAAGGCCCTCAGCTGGGAAGAGCCCTAGCTCGTTGAATGCAAGCATCTTAGCAGCCAAAGCGTCCGCGTCATCGCGATGGTACAGTGGGGCACAGGCCTCGAGGAAAACTCTAGGGTCGCTGTTGAGCAGGGTTGCCACAACCCTGCCTAATTCCTCGGGGGTTATGCACGCGAACTGAAGCCTGAGGCTGTCGCTGCTGCGCTGATAGTCCCATAGGGGCCTAGAGTGAGACGAGAGGGGCGCCAGGCGCTCCGTCAAGAACTCCTTCACTATCATTCCCCAGTAAGCTTCTTGGAGCTGATGTCGCTGAAAATCCGCTCCAGGACAGCTTTAGCCTAGGGGTCAGAAAGCTTCGCGGAGCTCTACGCGGAGGTTTTTTTGGCAGCCCCTTCAGCAGCTCCAAGCAGGGGTTGGGACTGCCGAGAACCATGAAGACCCAGCGCTGCCAGAAGTTATCCACCTTCTTCCCGGCCTTCAAGATCATGTTACCACTCTGGACCGCGATGAAGGCGACGCATGCCGACCGCTGAGCATCGTCGTGCATGTGCAAGCTGAAGAAATGCCGAAAGACGGCTACCGAGGGCTTCATGCCCACGAAGGCCTCATAGTAAAAGGCAAAGACAGACAAGAGCGGGATGGAGTTGGGTTGAAGGTGAAGGGCATGGATCTCGTAGTGGTCGAGGATGGCCATGAAGAATGTTGAAAAGGGTGGGTCGAGACCGGCGAAGACGTTGTGAAGGAAGAAGGGATAAGCCGACCTGGACGATGGTCGCCTCTCCTAGGAGCCTCCCAATATCAAGGTCCGCCCGCACTCGTTGGTCTTGTCTGCCGTTGATGGGAGCACCGGGACGAGGTATTCTTCCTTGGCAATGGTGGACTCGGAAAGCGCCAGTGAGGTGGGAGTGGAGGCTGAGCCCTGGGCCTCAGGCTTCGACTTGCTGGCAGGAGCCATTTCGAAGAAGGACAGAGCGATGCCAGATCTGGAGAGGTCTCAACTAAGGCCAGGATGTAGGAGGAAGAGTAGGCATGCAGAAGAGGAAAGCAGTAAGGGCTCATCGCTGGAAGTCGGGCTTCTATCGATTCAGACGGTGGCTGAGAGGGCGCACCATGTTAGCCGCATGACGCGCGCAAGTCCAGGACCCCAGGCATTTGGACCCCATGGCTCTTCGGGCCGTCCTCAAGGCTTCGCCTTGAAGTCATCTCGGGTGCGCCTTGGGCCCGCAGGCTACTGTCGGCGTTCTGGGAACAGGGGTACCCAGACTTGACTACCTACGGGCAGGACATGGCCCACCTCCTCAGCCGGGCTTGGCCCGACACGGCTCCACTCAAGACAAGGCCCTCGCAAGGACCCTAGGATCACGAAAAGGAATGACACCAAGGCCAGCAAGGATGGGCCTCCTCAGGCCCCCTCCGGAGCGGCGGAGATCTCTATGCAAAACCTAGCCTCAGGAGTGAAAGATGACACAAAGAAGGACAGGCGAGCGCCAGCGCACTAGGCGGTGCAGTTTCCCCTTTGGTGCAAAGGGAGCAAGGACATACGTGGGTTCCCAAATCTCTACCCAAATGTTTCCATTTCGCCGCAACAAGACCACGACCACGAGCCCCGCATGGCGGATGTCATTGCTGATCCCACCACTGCATCATCGACAGCCGCTTTGCAGGTGCAGACCACCTTTGGACAGGGCACAGATGTACTCATGTCCCCCTTCAAATTTGGCCTTTGTGGGATCCCTTCTCGCCATTGTGATAAGGGAAGAGGACCCGGGCCATTGCTATATACAGAAGCTAGGTCACACCATAGAGGGGACCCGATGCACGACTTAGCCACTCAAACCACGAGACAAGAAGAGAGCCAAGAACACCACTTTAGCACCCTCACGAGGCTCGAGCACACTATACTTTTTCATCCACCACACCTCCCCTAGAGGCAATCTACCAAAGTAGGAGTAGGGTATTACGCTTCATAGCGACCCGAACCTG
Source organism: Hordeum marinum (assembly GCA_022496015.1). Taxonomy (NCBI): domain Eukaryota; kingdom Viridiplantae; phylum Streptophyta; class Magnoliopsida; order Poales; family Poaceae; genus Hordeum; species Hordeum marinum. The sequence goes on from CM039674.1 coordinate 285,394,235, forward strand.
GGTAAACTGCCATGTTCATCTTCTTCCTCGTCATCATGCGAGTTTGCTATGAAATCCATCGAGTAGTGAGCTAGGTAGGGCGAGGCGGTAGGGATCTTCACACACGCCCCTATGTTCTAACCTTGAGATTTTTGCAGAGCCCAAAAACTGACAGTATGCAAACACACTCCCCCTCTTGTAGCTATGCATCTCCATGGATAGATCTTGCGTGTGCGTAGGAATTTTTTTGTTTCCCATGCAACGTTCTCCAACAGTGGCATCATGAGCTAGGTCTATGCACAGGTGATATGCACGAGTATAACACAAAGGAGTTTGTGGGCATTGATATTCAGATTGCTTCCTCCCTTAGTCTTTTCTTGATTCAGCGGTATTTTAGGATGAAGCGGGTCGGACCAACCTTACTCGTCCACGTATGAGAGAACGGTTCCATCGACTGACATGTGACTTTGTTGCACAAAGATGGCTGGCGGGTGTGTGTCTCTCCCACTCTAGTTGGAATGGATTCAACTAAGGCGGTCCTTGTAGAAGGTTGAATAGCAATTTGTGTATCACTGTTGTGGTTTTGCGTAGGTAAGAATCGTTCTTACTAGATACCCATAGCAGCCATGTAAAACATGCAACAAAAATTAGAGGACGTCTAACTTGTTTTTGCAGGGTATGTTGTGATATGATATGGCCAAAGACATGATGAGATATATTTGATGTATGAGATGATCATGTTTGTAATAGTTCATATCAACTTTCATGTCGATGCATATGACAACCGGCAGGAGCCATAGGGTTTTCTTTAATTATTGTATGACCTACGTGTCAATCATTACGCGCTATGTAATGCTTTACTTTATCGCTAAGCGGTAGCAATGGTCGTAGAAGCATGGTGGGCGCGACAACCCCGATGGCGACACAATGATAGAGATCATGATGATGGAGATCATGGTGTTATGTCCGTGACTATGGAGATCATGCCGGTGCTTTGGAGATGGAGATCAAAAGCACAAATTCATGGACATATCATGTCACTTATGATTTGCATGTGATGGTAATCCCTTTATGCATCTTATTTTGCTTAGGACGACTGTAGCATTATAAGGTGACCCCTCATTGAAATTTCAAGATAAAATATGTTCTCCCCGAGTATGCACTGTTGCAAAAGTTTGTCATTTCGATGCACCACGTGATGATCGGGTATGATAGACTCTATGTTCACATACAATAGGTGCAAGCCAAGTGTTGCACATGCGGAACACTCGGGTTAAACTTGACGAGCCTAGCATGTACAGACATGGCCTCCCAATACAAGGGACCGAAAGGTCGAACATGAGACATATAGTAGATATGATCAACATGGAGATGTTCACCATTGAAACAACCTCATCTCACGTGATGAGCAAACTTTGGTTGGTGAATTTGGATCATGTAACACTCGGATGAACGGGATGGATGTCAATTTGAGTGGGAGTTTTCTAAGTAATATGATTAACTAAACACCTTGTCATGAACATAGTCTAAGTTGTCTTTGCAAAATTATGTTGTAGACCAATAACTCGCGTTGTAGCTCCCATGTGTTTTTATTACGTTCCTAGAGAAAATATAGTTGAAAGATGATGGTAGAAATTATACAAACTAGGTCCGAGATCAGAGGATTGTCCTTAGTTGCTGCACGGAAGGCTTATGTCCTTAATGCACCGCTCGGTGTGCCACCCCCTCAAACGGAGAGTGTGGATGTTGTGAACATCTGACAGGCACGTTCTGATGACTACTTGATAGTTCACTGTGTCATGGATTACGGCTTAGAATTTAGGCTCCAAATATGTTGTGAATGTCATGGAGCATATATGATGTTCCAAGAGCTGAAATTGGTTTTCAGGTTCGTGCCCGTGTTGAGAGGTATGAGACCTGCAACAATATTCTTTGGGTGCAAGATGAAGGAGAATAGCTCAATCGGTGAGCATGTGCTCACATTGTGTGGGTGCTACAACCGCTTGAATCAAGTGGGAGTTGATCTTCTAGATAAGATAGTGATTGATATAGTTCTCCAAGTCACTGTCACCAAGCTACTAGAGCTTTGTGAAGAACTATAAAAATGCGAAGGGTGGAAATAACAATCCCTAAGCACAGAGGGATGGGACGTCACATGTCCATCCCAAGGTCAACGGAAGTGCCAGCCAGGAGGCAGCCGACCACGCCAAGCCGGCCGAGGGTCCAGCTGGCTCCTTGACCAACCGTCCAGGGCACCAGCCGTCACCGACTTGTGTCAGACGTCCTCCAGCGGGCCATGGCCAGCCGGCCACGTTGTTATTCTTTGAAGCGAAAAGGGGAAGACCCCGTTGCTTTGGCCTACCTAGGGGTAATAACCTCGTCAGTAGTCCCCGAAGCAGGCGGGCCCCCACGTCTGGCGGACGGTGGGGAGTCGGCAGCTTCCCCTCAGGGACACCTGCCTCCAGCTCAAAGGAGATAGGGCAGCCGGGTTGGCTGTCGGACCTCCATCGAGCGAGCCGCGAGGGGCGGCCATGGACCTGCCAGCGCCTCCGCCCGCATAGGAGACAGCGCAGGTGAGGGGCGGCGACGATGGAGCCGGCTCCCGAGGCGGCCCGGCCTGAGCTGCCAGAGGTGACCCCACCTACAACCGAGCTGGCCCGGGCCGAGGTGCCGGAGGTCCCAGCGGCCCCGGAGGCGGCATCCATGGAGGTGGAGGTGCCCTCCGTCGCGATCGATGCAACGAAGCGGCAGGAAGCGGAGGCGGCGACGGGGTTGGGCGGAGGGCTGGCAGGAAGCGACTCCCGCACCCTTGCCATTGTCAACCTGCCCCCGACAGCTGGCACCGTGGCGATCCCGGGCGGCAGCGGCAGCCGGGCCAGGAGGCACCTACGATCGATGCAGGAGGTGCTCCGAGACTGGGAAGCACTGGCAAGCGCGCTGGCTTTGTCGGCCCCCTAAACGGGCGGCCTGGTCCCCTCCTTCGCGGATTTGGGGAGCGTCTTGGACCGGTGCTGGCAGGAGCTGGCCCGGTTTGCGGAGGCGGCCGACACCACCCTACATCATGCAGAGGCAAGCCGGTTGTTGCGCCCCCCCACTAGGTGTAGCCCCCAAGACGCGGGGCGGTTGACCGGCTGACAGGGAGCCGAGCCGGATCTCTTTTGAGCGTGTCTTGACTTTTGCCTCCTTGTGACAGGAGGGAACCTCCCTGCGGCAGAAGCTATTTGCGGAGGCGGTGGCCATCAGCGATCGTGGAAAATACGGCTTCTACCGCCTGGAGGAGGAGCTGGCGCGCGTGCAAGGTTGGCTGCACTTCGCAGGAGGGGCACATAGCCCCCGAGAGCCGACTGACGGCCATTGTGTCTTGCAGGTGAGCTGGCCACCCTTCGAGAGGAGAGAATCAGGCTTGTCTCCGAGCAGGACCACCTAGCCTAAGGTGTCCAAGCGGCCACACAGGAGAAGTACCGACTGGGCGCGCTGCTGGCCGACGGGGAGGCGGTCCGGGAGACGGCCGTCAAGGAGGTGGCAGCCTGGGAGACGGCCGTCAAGGAGGTGGCAGCCTGGGAGACGGCCGTCAAGGAGGTGGCTGACACCGCACTGAGGACTGCCGCCCTCCAAGGCGAGGTGACCCGGCTCGAGAGGACGCTCGAGGAGGTCAGGGGTTCCCTCGCCGCGTCGGAGGCGGCTCGAGAGTCAGAGCGCAAGGTGGCGCTCAACTTCGCCCTTGGAGTGGACGACGCGATTGAAGGTAGGTGCCAGTTTTTCTCTTCCCCAGCCGGTTGCCTTTCCCTTTGCCGTTTCTCGTGTTTTAACTTTCCTTTCTTTCCTTCTCTTGTTCTTTCTTCCAGGGCGCTTCCCAGAAACTCAGTGCCGCAGTGCGCGCGCTGTTGAGGAGCACCGGGAGTACCTTCGAGAGAGCGGTCGCTCCATCGAGGAGGAGGCCGCGTGGGAGGTGGATGACATCGGACTCGCCATCGAGATGCGGATGACCCATCTCGAGCGGAGCATGGAGCGGCTGAAGACAACCAGCAAAGAGGTCATTGCCACGCTATGGCTAGGCCATGGGGGAGCTCCGACAAACCGCGTGGCCCAGTGGCTAGAGCACGCCGTCCCCCGTCTCGAGGCCTGGAAGGCGTCGGCCGCCTAGGCCGGGGCACAGATGGCGCTCCGGTTCATCACGTTGTGTTATCGTGGCGTGGACCTAGGCCGACTAGAGACCATGCGGGACAAGCCTGCCATGGAACGGGAGGCTCGTGAGTCGGCCCTTTTCCTCCGGGCCAACGAGCTCACGTCGTACGTCGATGTGGACGAGTTCCTGCCGGCCCTTGGTGAGGACGGTGAGCCATTGCCCGAGGACTCCTTAGGCATCCCCCAAGGCCCGGCGGATGATGAATTTGCCGATGAGAGCACCGGTTCGAGCAGCAAGGCGACCGAGACTGAGGAGCCCATCTCGAAGGCCAAGGAGGCTGACCCAGAGGCCGCGACCACCTCCGAGGCGGGAATCGAGGCACCCAGCAACGCGCCGAGCTGGAGGCACGCCGGTTGGCGACGCACCGGTTGGCTAAGCCCCCGGGCATTTTTATCTTTCACTTTTTTTTCCTGCAAAGTTAGGCTCGAACTCACCCACTAGGGGTGTTTATGTAATGAACTAATGCTGTCCGTGGGACGATTTTGCTGTAACATTTATGCCATGAATAGTTTCCCTTGTTACTCATGCAGCCTCATCCTTATCCTTTTTTGCCTGCTCGACTCTTTTCGGTTATTCTCCTTTTCCCCTTCGGTTTCGGCCCCGCCAGCCCGATAGCTAGGAACCGGTCTATAGCTAGGTCAGGGTGTCTGCCTCAAGGGAGCCGGTTCAAAACTTAGGAATCGCGAGGGCTTTTCGGGATAACTAGAGTGGTAGAGACGCGGCGATGGTCCGACTGGGCCTAGCCGAGGTCTCCCTTTGTTTTGACCTTTCATGTGAGCCGAACTTTGCTGCCCCAACGCCCCGTCAGCCAGACAGCCATGAGCCAGTTCTATAGCTGGTAGGGGTGAGGAGGTTTGGCCAGCTCACATTACTTAGCCAACTTATGGGAGAAGCGCTCTAGTCCCAGCCGGCTAGCCCCCGGGTCCAGGAGCCGGGTCAGGGAGCCGGTGAGTGAGGAACACTTTTGAGTGAAATGAAATGGGGCACGCCCCAAGAGTCGGCTTGGGGCGTCCATTGCATTCATAAGCGCAAAAGGGTGGGGATACATACATACACTGGTTTCTTGAGCAGTAAAATGGGCACAGAAGGGCCACGTTCCATGGGCGCTCCGTCTCCTCTCCGGCGGCATCTCTTTTGCGCTTCTACGGCTTATGGGCATCTATTAGATAGTATGTGTTGTTTTGCAGTGCCTTGCTGATGACGAATGGGCCCTCCCATGGGGAGGACAGCTTGTGTTGTCCGGCTGTTCGCTAGATCCACCTGAGGACCAGGTCCCCCTCATGGAACGAGAGTGGCCAGATTCGCTTGCTGTGGTAGTGCCGGAGCTTCTGTTAGTAGATTGCCGTCAGGCTTAAGGACAGTTCACGAGATTCCTCGAGTAGGTCGACGCCGTCTGCTCTTGCCTCCTTTGCGTCCTTCTACGTGTATAGGGTGACCCGAGGCGAATCGAACTTGATGTTGGTGGAGATGATCGCCTCCGACCCGTACACAAGGAAGAAGGGAGTGTAGCCGGTTCAACGGTTTGGGGTGGTCCTAAGACTCCAAAGGACGGCAGGCAGCTCGTCGATCCAGCAGCCGGCCGAGCTCACCAGTGGCGTCATGAGCCGGGGCTTGATGCCGGACAGGATAAGGCCGTTTGCCCTCTCGACCTGGCCATTTGATTGGGGATGAGCGACGGAGGCCAGATTGAGCCGGATTCCATGCCTGGAGCGGAAGTGTGCGAGTGCACCCTTGGTGAAGTTCATGCCCTTGTCGGTGATGATGCTGTGGGGGAGGCCGTAGCGAACTATGATGTCGTCCATGAACCGGACGGCCGTAGGGCCGTCCAGCTTCTTGATTGGTCGCGCCTCAATCCACTTGGTTAATTTGTCGACAGCCACCAGTAAGTGCGTCATGCCGCCTCGAGTGGTTTTGAAGGGGCCCACCATGTCCAACCCCCAGCAGCGAATGGCCATGAGAGGGGGATGGTCTGGAGGGCCGACGCCGACAGGTGGCTCTCCGTGCTGAAAACGTTGGCAGCCCTCGCACTCATCGACCAATTTCTTGGCCGCCTCGAGGGTCATGGGCTACAAAAAACGATGCCGGAAGGCCTTGCCCACCAGGGTCCTGGAGGCGGCATGATGCCTGCACTCACCCTGACGGATGTCGAGGAGAATTTCCAGGCCCTTTTCCGGCTCAACGCATCGCTAAAAGACGCCGGTAGTGCTACGACGAATGAGCTCGTTGTTAATGATGTTGTATGCCGAGGCCCGACATTGGACTTTCCTAGCCAAGGCCACATCTGGAGGGAGCTCACCTTGTAGGAGGAATGCTAGGATAGGTTGGGCCCATGAGAGGGCCGAGACGAGGGCCGGCTCGGGAGCCCCCGAAACTGGCTGATCAGCCCCCGGGACCGGCTCGCCAGCCCCCTGGACCGGCTCGGGAGCCCCCGGGACTGGTTGATCAGCCCCCGGGCCCGGCTTGGCCGCCCTAGGGTCGGCTGGTCGATGATCGTCATGACGGCCGCGTCCGCCGGAGGGGCAGCTAGGGCCGTCGACGGGCTGGCGGCGTCCGCCAGTACGAAAATTGACTCTGACTCCGTTGAAGGCTTGATCGATGGCTTGAGCAGCCGCTCGAGGGAGATACCGGCTTTGATGGCCTGCTGGGTGGGGCCGATCTTTGCCAGCGTGTCGGCCACCTCGTTGTCTGCTCGTGGGATGTGATGAAACTCACAACCCTCGAAGGAGCCGGTGAGCTGTTGTACGAGGAAGCGGTAGCTGGCCATGTTGGCGTCCCTGGCGTCCCGTTCACCAGAGACTTGCTGCACCACGAGGTGAGAGTCCCCGAAGCATAGAATGTGCGTGATGCCGATTTCCTTGCCGAGCCGGAGGCCGTGGACAATGGCCTCATACTCGGCCACGTTGTTGGAGGCGGCGAAGTGGATTTGGAGGGCGTACTTGAGCTGACCACCTTTCGGGGAGGAGAGGACTATGCCGACACCCAGGCCGGTCCTCATTTTCGAGCCGTGGAAGTGCATGCGCCAATGCGTGGCATCTGGGGGAGGCGGGATGAACTCCGTCTCCGCCCAGTCGACGAGGAAGTCAGCCAACGCCTATGACTTGATGGCGGTTCTTGGTTCGTACCGGATCTCATGATCGGCGAGGGCGATGACCCATTTGGCGATCCGGCCGGCGGAGTCCCAGCCGCTCATGATCTTGCCAAGCGGGGCCATGCTCACCACGATAATGGTGTGCTCCTGGAAATATTGCTTGGACGTGGAGAGGACCTCGCTAAGGTAGTAGACGGGCCGTTGGACCGGCAGGGACTTGCCATCCTCCGTCCGCTTGACCACCAGGACGACACTGATGACGCGGGTGGTCGCCATGATGTAGGCGAGCATCAGTTCCTTCTCAGCCGGCGCGGCCAGGATGGGCGCGCAGGCGAGCACCTTCTTGAGGCCGCTGAAGGCCTCATCCGCCCCGTCAGGCCAATCGAACATGTCCGGTTTCTTGGTGTAGCCCGGCTCGATTAGAGCCGTCTTGCGGAGGAGCCCGTAGAGGGGCAGGGCCTTCTCCCCCAGCCGGTTGATGAACCGGCTGAGCGAGGCGAGGCAGCCGGTGAACTTCTGGATGTCGTGGAGCCGGGTCGGCTTCAACATGCGCTTGGTCGCGCTAATCTTCTCGGGGTTAGCTTCGATGCTGCAAGTGGACATGGAGAAACCCAAGAGTTGGCCGACAGGGACGCCGAAGACACACTTCTCCGGGTTGAGCTTGATCTTGTACTCACGCAAGTTCGCGAAGGTCTCCTGCAGATCGTCGACGAGGCTGAAATGCTTCTTGGTCTTGACAACGATGTCGTCGATGTAGACATGGACATTCCTTCCTATTTGAGGCAGGAGGCGCTTTTGCATACACCATTGAAAGGTGGTGCCTGCATTCTTTAGGCCAAAGGATATGGTGATGTAGCAGTAGGCCCCTAAGGGCGTGATGAAGGAGGTCTTGATCTGGTCTTCTGGGTCCAGCTTGATCTGGTGGTAGCTTGAGTAGGCGTCCAGGAAGGACAGCAAGTCGGGGCCGGCCATGGAGTCGATGACCTGATCAATCCGCGGCAGGGCGAAGGGGTCCTTGGGACATGCCTTGTTCAGGCTTGTGTAGTCAATGCACATGCGCCAGGTCTTGTTTTTCTTCAGCACCAGGACTGGGTTGGCCAGCCAGTCCGGGTGGAACACTTCCATGATTAACCCGGCTACGAGCAGCTGGGCGATCTCTTCGCCTATAGGACGCCGCTTCTCCTTGGAGAAGGGGCACAATGGTTGCTTGACTGGCTTGACGTCCGGCCAGACGTGTAGTTTGTGCTCGGTGAACTTCCTCAGAACACCCGGCATGTCCTTGGGGGACCACGCGAAGATGTCCCGATTCTCACGGAGGAACTCGACGAGCTCGCCTTCCTATTTGCTATTGAGGCGGGAGCCGATGGTGAGGCATTGAGCCGAGGTTGACGGGTCGAGCGGAATTTTCTTAGTGTCCTTGGATGGCTGGAAGGAGGCCTCGCCGACGGATTGCGAGGGAGGAGCCGCCACGGCCGGCTGGCTGGCAGCAAGGGCCACGAGCTCGTCGAGCTGTCATTTCTCCTCAGCGATTTTCAGGCCTCAGCCAGCCGGCTTCCATCTTGAGTGCACTCGAGCGATATTTTGTAGTTACCCGTGATGGTGATGATTCCCTTGCGGCCCGACATCTTGAGATTGAGGAAGGCGTAATGGGGGACCGCCATGAAGCTAATGATGGCCGGCCGGCCTAACAACGCGTGATAGGGGCTCGCAAGGTCCACAACCTCGAGCAACACTGGCTCGCGGTGGAAGTGTCCGGTTCCACCGAAGAGGACGTCAAGCATGATCTTGCCGACATGGGAGCAGGACTTGCTAGGCACGATGCCATAGAAGACCGTCCGGCTCGCCTGCAGGTCTTCTATTTTCAGCCCCAGCTTGTGCATCGTGTTGAGGTAGAGAATGTTGATGCTGCTACCACCATCTATCAGCACCTGAGAGAAGCGACAAGGTTGCTCCTTGGTGATAGCAGGGCGATCGGCCTGGCTCCAAGGGACCGGCTTCTCCAACCAGTGCATTAAATGGGGAGTTGCCGGCATGTGGTGTTCACCTCATGGCGGAGCTGGCGCTGAGCGTGTTTGCCCATCTCTTCACTGGTGAAGACGATGTAGCAACTGTCCTGGTTGGGAAACTGATTGATGAGACGACCATCGTTCTAGGTCAGAGCTGGAGCCGATGCCGGGGCGGCAGCTTGGGCCGGGGCCGGTGCACGGGCTGGCAGCGCGGGAGGAGCCGGAAGGCCATCCCCCCGGGCCAATTGCTATGAGAAGCTGCATTGCCGGAGCGTGTGCGTAGAGGGTTTGGCCCCTGAATGGTTCTTGCAGGGGAGGTCAACAATTTGCTCGAAGGTGAGCTTCTGCTGCCAGGCAGCCTTGCCGCTGTGCTGGCGCTCGCCGGAAGGCTGGGCAACCGGCTCCTGATCCTCAACGGTATTGACATGCCAGCTCCCGTAGCGGGGATCTGGCTGGTCGTTCTTGCGTTTGTTCTTCTGCGGCTACCGGTTATCGGCAGCCAGCTAGGTCATGGCCGGCGGGGTCGTCTTGGCAGGCGGGGTCGTCTTGACCCGAATGGCCGAATCGGCCATGGCGTAGTTGTCCGCCTTGGTCATGAGCTCGGCAGGCATGGCCTTCTCGGAGCACATGAGCTTATGTTTGAGAGGGGTGCCATCCCAACAGCCCTCGATGAAGTATTGCATGGCTTGCACCTCGTGCACCCCCTCGCAGGAATTGCGGAGCTCGATCCACCGAGTGAGGTAGTCGCGGAGGGATTCGTCCGGCCCCTGAATGCACATGGCGAGTTCATGAAGATGGCCAGGCCGCTTGTAGGTACCGATGAAGTTGCAGATGAAGGCCTCCTCAAAGTCCATCCAGGTGTTGATGCTACCGGCCGCCAAGCTGTTGAGCCAGGTGCGGTCCGAGCCGATCAACATGAGGGGGCGTAGTGGACGGCTACATGCTTATTCCCCCTAGCGATGCCAACCGTGGTGGTGTAGTCGATCAGCCTGTCTTCAGGCTTGGGGTGTCCCTAGGGAGCGTGAAGCTGGTTGGGAACGGCTCGGTGCGGATCCGGCGGCCGTAGCAAGACGGACCAATCGAGCCCTCCTCCTCGAGCAGGGCGGATTGCGCGAGCCTGTCGAGGCGGTTGCGGGCCTCGTTCTCGCTGTGGGGGACGCATGGTCCGAGCCGAGCCGAGAGCTTGGGACGGTCAGTGGGTGGGCACTGACTTCCCCGACTCGCGTCGTGGGGGCGGCATGTGCCCTTGGCTGCACCGGCTGCCGGGTGCCGGCGCTTCGTGGTGGCGGCCGCTTCGAGGCGGATCATTAGTGCGCTGGGTGGTGACAGCTGGCTGCTCACTCCCCGGCGTCTAAGAGGGCCGGGGGTTGTTTGCTCTGGTTCGGCAGTCGGAGCGGCGAGGGGAGCAGGAGTAATGGGCCGCCTGGTGGCCGGCAGTTCCCGTGCCCTCGTGCTTGGGCCGGGGGCCTTAAGTGGTAGCACCGCCCATCGCGAGTAGATATTTCTATGCATCAGCAGCATTGATAAGCTCCCTGATGTGGCGCTTGTGGGCGGCATGCTCTTTTCCCTCCAAGGCGGCCAATTCCTCATAGGCCACCTTGAGAGCCGACAGGTTGGCTGCAGGGGTGTCGTAGACGGGTATCTTGCCGCCGAGGATTTCGGCGACCATGCGATCGTGGTCGTGCACAGCCCCACGCCGTCTAGGCTTGGTGCCAGCCGAGGTGAGTCCGTAGGATGAAGCGTACTCCCGTTGTGCCGCCTCCATGTGGCACCGCATGGCCGCGAGGGCGGTGGCGTCCTCGAACAGGACACGACAAGCCGCCCCGAGATCGGCCGCGGTGGTGTCGGGGTTTGCCGTCGGGGCGATCAGAGTGCTCAAGCCTCAGAGGGCCGCGCCGAGCGGGTCAGACATGCCGACGCGGGCAGCTGCAGCACTAGCTGCGACCCGTGCCCGTCCGGGAGCGGTGGAGGAAGTGATGGCCATTACTCCCATGTGACCCTGAGAGCCGCTGGACTGAGTCACAACGAGTGCACCCACGCCCGTGGGAGGACCGGCATAGACGAGCACCTGCGTGGGGTACTCGTCAGCGGCCGGAGTCTCGGCGAGGCTGAGCCTGCCGAAGCCCTTAGTGAGCACGTCGATGTCGGCTGTGAGGCTGATGGAGTTGCCAGCAGGGCGTGCCGGAGCAAGCCCCATGAGCCCGCGGTTTCGCCTGGACGTGCGGCGATGGCGGGGAATGATGAGGGGTCCTGCCCGGAGCATGAATCCGGTTGGCGCCGCGTATGGCCCCATGGTGGGCCCCAATGGGCTCCAGGTGCGAGATTGGGCACAAGCAGTGAAGACACACGATGTACCCAGGTTCAGGTCCCTCCGGAGGAGGTAACACCCCTAGTCCTGCTTCATTTAGTTGGATGGATGGGTATTAATACAATGGTGCTCCTGGAGCTGTGTCTAGAGGAGGAAGAATGGGCAGCCGGCTCCTCTTCCTCCACTGCTAGATGGGGTTGTGTGTGTGTGAAGGTGATCGTCCGTCCCCGTTGCATGGGGGGCTTGGGGGGTTTATAGGCCAACCCCCTCGCTCTTATAATATGTTCTAAGTACAAAGGTGGGGGGACCTGGCTGGCAGTCTCTCCGGCTGGCCAGAGGGTCCTGCCATTCGTGCCGTCTTGTCATTGGTGGGGTCTGCCAGTCGAGGGTCCCATCTCCCGTTGGGGCCTGCAAGCCGGCTCTACGAGTGGCCCTCGCCCACCTGTCGTGGCATGGGTTGCCGGGGAGGGCGTCGTCTAGCGCTAGCCGAACGAAGTCTCCGGTACGGTCGGCCATGCTGTAGCCATGCCGTGGTAAGTAATCGAGTGGTGAAGGCGTGCCGGCACTGTTCCCATGCCCGGTTGCGCTCGCCGAGGTTAGTGGCCGGGACGGTTGAACTGTAGCCATGCGCTGCAGTGCGTCAGCGTCCACTATAGCCACAGGGTTGCCTGTCATGCGAGTCGCGTCGTGTCGTCGTACCCGCGCGCAGAGGGACATGACGTCGCATGTCCGTCCCAAGGTCAATGAAAGAGCCGGCCTGGAGGTAGTCGGCCATGCCCAGCCGGCCGAGGGTCTAGCCGGCTACTCGACCAACCGTCCAGGGCGCCAGCCGTCACCAGCTTGTGCCAGACGTCCTCCAGCCGGCCATGGCCAGCCGACCGCGTAGTTATTCTTTGAAGCGAAAAGGGGGAAGACCCGTTGCTTTGGCCTACCTAGGGGTAATAACCTCGTCACCCCTTCTGTCAATAGTCCGTGCCGTAGCGTAGTGGTAGCCAAACCGGGGGGCAACCGTGAGGTCGCGGGTTTGATCCCCCCGGCCCGCTTTTTCCCTTTTTCGGTTATGTGTTGTGCGTGATTGCTGTTGTGTGTGTGTGCCAGCGTGTGTGCCTGGGTAGGAGGATCTGCTTTGGCAAATGGATCCGTGTGTGGCTGTGTGTGTGTATATGTGTATCTGGTGTGGCATGTGTGTGTGTGTGAGAGCATGATAGTGGGCCCTGGCCCACATGTCAACCTAAGAGGGACCCTGGTGTCTATGCCAGGTGGGTCCCCTTCTTCCAATATTTCTTTGTTTTCTTTTTCTATTAGTTTTGTTTGTTTATTTGTTTATTTCCATTTTTAGTAAAAGTCCATATATATTCATATGCATTTTTGGCATGTGCATTTGTAGTAACTTTTGACTTATAAGTTGATGGGGATTTTGACGCTAGTAGTAATTTAGAGTTGCGGGTAATTTTATCTATAGCAACATAGGGGTGTGATATATGGATTTGGGGTAGAAAAATCCCAGGAATCCATTGGTGTGATTTGTTTTATCTTTTGAGCAAGTTTTACGAAATGTCATTTTGTCCCAATATGCCATTTTGTCATTTCAGTTAGAATTAATCCATGCATGTTATGATAATTGTGTCAACATTGAAGTGGTTCACTACTCATTTCAATTTAAAAAGAAAAATAAGAATGCATGCATGAATGCATTTGCAAGCAAGAAGAACTAGGGCTGTGACAACTCACCCCCACTAAACAAGAATCTCGTCCCGAGATTTAGTCATAGGGTAAGAAGACAGAGGGGATACAATCTAAGACAATCTTCACGATGCAATTGCCCTTCTCGAATATGTTGGTTCATTGCATCATTATGATTTTGACATCCTTGCTTTGGAAGCTTCAGCCAACACATCAACAAGGAGCAGAAAACTCTACAGGAATCGATCTCCTCAAAGATCGAGCAACTCACGATCAACTGATAGAGTGAGACATAGGAACATCTCTTGAGCTGAGACACAAAACACATTCAAGAGCAATGGAAAAAGCAGATGAGAGGGTTAAATTGGTAGGCAACAATTCCACGTTTAAATAGACGATGACAGGTATCAAAGTAGCAAGGAGTTAAGTTGCCCTTAATACCATGAGGAGACATCCTAGGAGAGGTGACTAGAGATCATGGAAAATCTTCATACCAGGCTAGGGCAATTCACAATGACCATTTGAAGGAATTGAAAGAATGGCATACTCATATCGGAAGGAAACTGGAGTTATAAAACAACTCGGCAACAGAAGGCACATTCCAATTGATACCGAGGGTACAACCCACTGTGTGAGCATGCTCTCAAGAACTTTAGCATTTCCATATTCCTAAAGGTTTTACCAACATCCATGCCAATGATCTTGGTCACATCATACTACCATGACGAATAACAATGGAGGATGCAGATGCAAAGGAAGACACCACTTTCTCAGATTTCACCTTAGTTATGCCAAGGGAGCGAAATCTGGATGATCGACGAGAGACATTTAACACTCCGCTTCTAATATTCTCCTTGATGTAGTAGAATGATCCAACTATAGATTACATTTTGTATATAGAACATCAAGTAAAGGTCGGACTTTGGGAGCTCAAGGGGTCCATGAGGAACAACTTCTAGAATAAGTCATAAGAAATCCTCATCTAGAAGTGGTCAAATTTGCTGAATCAAGATACTACAATGATAGATCTTCCGACTAGGTGTGTCGGTCAAAACATCAACCATGTGGAAACCTACATCATAGATGTTGGGAAAATTTTCAACCATCATATCTGCCTGAGATTCAGATCTGGTTGGTGACAGGCTACTTCAGACTCAGCAAGTCTGAAGAAGAAGGTTGCAACACAAATCGACGATACGATGTTGTAGGATTCCCAGGTAATGAACTACGTAAGCAAGCTCCAAAACATGCTGGATTGCAAGAGTCGTGTGGACACACTTCCCAATACAAGCATGACCACATAGAAGTATTACAACAAAACACTATCGAGTTCGGGTTAGGAACCATCTTTGAAAGATAGCAAAGTCCTTGCATAAGGCATGCTCTTAAGAAGAACTTCCTTTCCTTGAACAAGAAGATCAGTGGCTTGGTGTGCTAGGGATACATATAGACTGGAGATGACTAGTCTATCAACCCAAAAAATACTACACACCTGCATGATTGGCTTGGGGTGATTCCAAAGGGAAAAATAACTTATCTTGAATTCACGGTGACAACTTGCATCAAATGCACATGAACTTCGAGTAAGTCACTTCTTATACATACATGTACGCCAAGTACGAGACCCGAAGATAATGCCTACAAAGGTTTCCAATACTAGCTTATGTTCATCATGAGTTACAGAGGAGATAATGATGTTGTCGATGGGCTCAACAACAATTCATCAAAATATCCATGAAGATGGAATTCCACAACTGTGTGAGAAATATAGTAGCATTGGTCATACCAAAGGTTGTAATGGTGTATGCTCGAAGAAACATCCACGAGTAAAACAACATTACAATAATCATTGATTCTGATTTGACGATAGCCCATGCTCAAATCCGATATTGAACAAGACAATAAATGCAACAATTGATCATGAAGATCAATCGGTGATGATATCATCCTTCTTTAACACACTCTCACAAACACAAAGATATCCTCGTGAAATGAGCTAAGGTATATCAAGCTTTTATCTTTCAACTCTCCAACTTTTTGTTTAGCATAACTAACTAGCTCAGGGGTATCCAAGACATAGTCTTGGAGAAGAGGTTGTTTATAGGAAAGCCAACTTGATCACGAGCTCTAGGGAACAACCTGGTGATACTTTCGAGAAGATATTTGGAAAATCACGAACCACCAATATGTTATTAAGCTCGAGAGCAATCTTGCTATTCAGGGAAAGATGATATGATCAGAAGAGCGGACGATTGACACAATCCTAACTCATTGATCAAAAAAGTGCACCATGGAAAATGGACTAGGTAGCACAATCAATCTTAGAATGGTGTTTCAATAACCAACACACTAAGGATGAAATTATTATCCATTAACTACCAAGCAACAAAGTTGCTAGGAGTATTGATTTCACACATCACAATTCACTTGTCGGTAATCTGGTTTCAACAACACATAGACTGAGGAGTGAATGATGATGGCGAGAAGTATACCTACATCAATAGTTCATAAGAGGGAGTACAATTCTCATGAAAATCTTGAAATGAAGAGGGTAATACTTCGAGGTGGAACAGAGCAAAAGCTGGATTTGCGTTTTTGATATGCGGAATACAACTGCTTTGAACCAATCCAAGAAATGGATGAGGTACTTGAGTTTGTTTCTCCTAGTCATTCTGATATAGAATGGCTTGACAGACCACAAGAATAGTAGGCATCGATGAATACGAATGCACAACTACTCTTGACTATCCACTGATAGATAAAGGTTAGAGTACAATTGAGGAGGGGCAACTCAAGAGCACATGATTTTTCTGAGCTGTAGATCCATAGGTTAGCATGTCAAACGAGTTCAACATAATTCTTCGGGATAACCCATGTAGAAAAGAAAAGAATTGACAACCTCACAACTATGGAATGGAGGACTCATGAAGAGCACTCCTGTTGTGATCTTCAGTTCACGAGGAACTTCTGCCGTGATGGTTCATGGTATTGGAAGAATTACATACCACAGACCTCGAAGACTAGATCAAGGTTACTAATCATCTTGAAGGTACTAGCAAACACAATCAACAGGAATGAGTAGAATGATGCTTGGGTTCAAGAACCCAGATTTAGAATACCTACTAACTAAGTAGCACCACAACATTCTCTCGAAGACAATGGCCAAACTTATCACACTGGAAACAAAGACACAACTATAATATTGGGTGGTTCACTGATATGACCTGGTTTCCTAACACCTTAACAAATACATCGAGGTAGTGGGGTACCTCAACACAACAATTAGTGTGCTTTGTCTGATCAAAAGACATTAACTTGAGATGAAAGGATTTGCAATTGCATCAGATAATGTAGAAACCTTGGACAACTCGGACAACATAACGATTGTACGGGCATGAAATATGAGGCAACTTGCACAAGAAAACTGACAATATAAAAAATGAATTCTTATAGAGACACTGATCCAGCAAGGCAAAAAATTTCCTATAGGTCTCCGGCATAGTAACTTGTCATCCTGATAGATAGATAAGAAAGCCTAATTTTAAACCCCATGGAACAACGAAGAGGGTGACTCGGAATTAGAATGACACGAGGAAAGGAGTAAAAATAATCTTACGTTCCCTTCCACAATCAATTCCCTTATATAACTAAAGTAGTTCTAGACTCAACATCGACCAATTTGGCTTGGTAGTCCTATAGGCAGTCAAGCTCTGATACCAATGCTGTCGGGACCCCAATCCTAAGCCATATAAATCCAGCCTATAACATGTCACACCACTTTGCGGCCTCACGCATGGTAACCCACGGCTGCCGCCTTACCTTGGCCGGGACCGTTTGCGCCTTTTGGCTCATGGATATGAACATGTCGCTAGCATTCACATGTCAAAGAACCCGAGTCGACATGACTAGTCATAGCCCCAAGTGGCACAACCATACAGGGACAGGCATACGTAACCCAGCAATGCAGCTGTCGGTCATCAGCATGTGTAGACGAGTCATAGCAAGCTGCAAGGACTCCATTATGCCATGGGACATTAATGTCATTACTGAACGTAGATGAGTCATAGCAGGCTACAAGGACTCCATTACACCACGAGACATTTCCCCGTGGGGGCAGACACAACAGAAAGAAGCATACACACCGGTCAATCAATGTGTCCGGAGTAGTAGCAAGCTACCAAGGCTCATGGAAGCACAAAGAGGCGTTTCTCCTAAAAGAAGGCTACTAAAGGCACACAACTAGGTGTTGAATCCCACACATACCAATGCTTTTCAATCATACACGCACTATGCACGATATGTGTAGATACAACATGGCATCACAACAAAACTCTACGACTCAAGTATTTATTCAAGACTCATAAGAGCCAACATAGTGTGGTATTACAAACAGAGGTCATACGACCCAACACTTAAGTCATGCAAGCAACAGCTGGAAGCAAAACATGTCTGGGTACAAAGATCTACTAAAAGTGGCTGGAGGATCCTGAAAAGCTACGACGACCCTACCAAAGGAACCAGACCTCTGTCTCGGATTCCCAAGCTAATCCGCTCAACATCGAACTTCGCATTGTAAGAATCACTAATGAGACTAAAGTGTCATCTGCAAAAACATAAATAAGCAAATGTGAGTACAAAGGTACTCAGCAAGACTTACCTCAGAACTATCTACACATTCATCAGTACCAATGAAGGGGGTTGTGGAGTTTATAGCAGGAAGCCAGCTTTGACTCTTGGCTAACCTGTACAACGACTATGAGTACTTTCTTTGAGGTGGCGTATCACACACAAGTCCACATATTCACCACATAAATACACCACTATGGATCTTCTCTCGCATTCCTGTGAGAAGCCATCCATAGCACTCACGCTTATCTGGAGCATTTTAGAGTATCCATTTAAGTTATCTATGAACAATGCAAGTCTACAAGTAGTCCATTTCCACGGACGTGGCTATTTGAATAGATAGTTTACCCTACATGGGTGTACTTCGTCAAGCATGCTCCCGCCACTTATCGCCATGTGCATGTTAGAAGGCACCTCAGCAACCTTCAAACGGAAGCCTGGCGAGGGAGTCGGCCACGGACGTTAACTTACAATGACTCATGTACAAGGTAGTCTCCTATCTGAGTTGGAACCCATAATGGAAGCCCGACCGAGGTTTCCAACATGGCCTCAAACATTGTGTATAGGGCCCCAAACCGGTCCTGATTGGGCCGTTCATCTACTTTGCAGGACCGGCCACACCTATCAACGTTTCAAACTACTATGACTCTTGGACTGAGAATAGGGAAGTTAATAGGCCAAGGGGGGTCGAGTTACCGGAACCCAATGTGCGGTAGTAGCTAGTCTTGGAACACAAACACGGAACTCAGTTCCTATGAGCAGCTTCAATGAGACAACCCACCATGTACTCCTACATGGCCTCTCATCGCTACCTTTACCAAAACGGGTTCAACACTTAACCCTCATCATTAGAACACATCCATTTCACTCCGGTTCATCACCCAGATGAATCAGACCTGAAAAAACTCTAAGCATAGCAGGGTTATAGCACAACATGGCTCAAGCATCTACCAGGTATGCTAGGTTGCTTGGTTTAGCTATTTACTGTGACAATGGCAGGTCATGCAACGGAGTGGGTTCATTTACCGCAGCACAAGTAGCAGTTGAATCGCATAGCCCTAATGCATTGAAATGAGAGCAAGAGCGAGAGATGGGATTGTATTGAATATGCTCAAGGGGGGTTGCTTGCCTATGGATCAGAAGAACTCAGCTGTTCTTCGATGTCGTCGATAACTACGTCTCGCAAGTCTATCGACAGGGACAAACAAGGTACAAATTAAGCACAACAAATGCTTCACAATGATGCATGATAATGGCATGTCAATATGTTGCTCATTTGAGCTAATGCACGTGTCAACATGTTAAATGAAGATGGTTTGAACCCAAGGTTCAAAATCAACTCCATGTGTGAGGTTTCATAATGTGTTTTGTACAAAATGTCCAAGTTCTCCTATTTAGGTTGCTCTAACATGCATGAAAATGATACCATCACATTCATTGGATTTTTCTGATAATTTTTCATATACAATATATTTTAACCTGACTTACAGATTAATTTCTATGTTTTTTTGAAGTTTATTTCATTTTTTGGAATTTCTGGACTTATTATAAATCTAGAAATCCATTAACTGCATCAGCATGACGTCAGCTAGTCAAAGGCGCCAGGTCAGGTCAAATCTGACCTGTGGGCCCTACATGTCATTGACTTAGTGTGTAATTCGGTTTTAATTAGCTAAACAGGGGTTAATTATGGTGTCTGGGCCCACGTGTCAGTGTGAGTGGGGGAGTTAATTAGTGCCTTATAATTGGGCCACGTCGGCCAGCTAGAGTTGGGCCAACGGCGACCAAACCCATGGCGGAGGCTCGCTGGAGTTGGTCGAAAACGTGCCACAGGGCACGGTTTCGTGCGCCGAGAGCACTGGGAGGGAGCCCGTGATCGACCTCATCTAGTGGGGCTGGCCAGAGGGCTTGGGGTCGCCGGAGACGATGGCCACGACGAGCTTGGCGGTGATCGGCGATCGGCTGTGTGCGGATGCAGGCCTGCGGTGCACTAGCGGCCTGGTTCAAGGGCTCTACAACCTCTATGGAGCTCCCGGAGTTCAATCACGAGCTTGGACGCACGGGTGGAGGACCCAGCGACGATGGTGACATGGCCGACGTCGAGGAGCTCTCGGCTCCGGTGGCCCTTCTAGCTACGGCACGCGAGAGGAGCAACGGGAGGAGGGGAGAGGAAGAGAATCTCACGACAAACTCTATGGAAGGCTTGGCTTGCTCGGGGAGGCCCTGGCTGTGACAGCCACAGTGTTGTCCCTACCTTTTATGTCATGTAATCTTTTGTATGAACCTTGTGTCATTAGCTTTATGAATGAATTGCACCTTGTCATACCATGTCTTGTCCTGCATTCATGCATCATGCATCATAGCATTCTTCATGCCATGCCTTGTTGTGAAGTGACCTTGTATGTGAGTGTTGTGATGTGGTTTGAGTGTGGTGTGGTGTTTGTGTGCAACTCTCCTTCTTCTTCCCCTCTCTTTTTGTTTTCAACAAAACCCCAACCTAATGCCTTTATTTCCCATGTTATTTTATAAACAGATTTAACTTGCAAATTAAATTTCTTAAAAATGTTCAAGAGGTAGCCCTATATGTATTATTAATTTTGAGCATGGTTCTTTTGATGTTTGGAGTTTGTATGCTTGTGTGATTTAAATAAACAGGGGCTGTTATTTTAAAAAGTATTAAAATTACTTGTCCTAAAAAATCATCTTAATATTTTTATTAAATAGTGCATATTATTTTCTTTTCAAAAGTATTTTTGTTTTGCACAAAAATCCTTTTTATTCTCCTCTAGGGTTTTTCTTTTCTTGCTGTTTTGTTTAAAAGGAAAACCCTGTGGTTTTCCTTTTCAAGAGAGAGAGAGCCAGGTGGGCCTTGTATTCCCCATGGCCCAACCTGCTTGGGAGAACGGTCACCTGCCCTCGTCCGTTGTCGCTGTCAGCTTCAGAGAGAAAGTGAGCCCCGCCATCCCCTTTTCCGTTGCCTGTCGCCGTCAGCCCATGGGTATTTAGTCCCCCCTGGGCATGCATGCCCCCTCCGCTAGGGTTCCTCTCTTCCCCTCCGCCGCCGCAGCTCCCAACTCCCTCTCCATCTCCCTCCTTCCTCTCCCTCTTTCCTCTCTCAGGTAAGGTTTCAGAGAGTTTCAGAGTCGTCGGCGGTCGTCTTCGCCACCGTCGCCGCGTCTCCAGTGGGCCTTGTCCCCGGTGGACATGGCATGGAGCTCCGGGTCATCGCCCGTGCCCTGTTGCCACCGCTAGGGAGGTGAGGAGAACCTCCCTTGCAGCGCGCCCTGCTCGTCGTCGTCCGCAAGCAGAGAGCGTCGCTGCTGGTCTTCTTCGTCTTCTTCCCCTCTGACTCGCCGTCGTCCGTGTTCCCCCGCGTCTCCGCTTGCCCTCGGTGAGTAGCCGGTCCCCGTAGCTCCCTCCTTCCCCACGTAGGCCGCCGTGTAGTCCCCGTCGTGTCCGTCGCCGCCGGCCGAAAAATGTGAGCTTGTAGGTCGCCTTCGTCCTCCCCATCGCAAGATGAGAATGGGAATGGAACCCGGTTGTTCCCTCTAGCGTGCGCGCTCGATTGCATCGCCGGAAGCCCCCTATGCCGCCGTGTAGCATCGCTGCCGTTGCTTGTCGCCGCAGGTGCTCTATATTTCAGTTTCGTCAGAGTAGCGCATGTGTGTGTGCATTAGAGCACCCGATGTCCTCCTCTGTTAACAGCCGCGTCGATAGCGTAGTGGCAACCGGCTCGGGGTAGCGACCATGAGGTCGTGGGTTCGAGCCCGACCCCTCCCCCTTTTTTGTTTTTCTTTTCTTTTCTTTTATTGTTTTCCCTCTTGCTATATGTATGTGTGTAGATAATAAAACCTGCATGTTTATTTTTATTTTTTTCCTTTCCTGTCATGTGCATATGTGTAGAGTGTTGGTGTGTGTGTGCTTAGTGCATACATACATATGTGCATGTGTATATGAGAGTGGTGTGTATGTGCATGTGTGTATGATAGGTGTGTAGTGCATGTGTGTATACATATATGTTGTATATATGTATGTGTTCTTGTGAGAGTGTGTGTGTGTTGCCATATACATATGCATATTCATATATGCATTGTGCATATATGTGAGCATATGTGTGTGGATGACCACCCACACCCATGAGCATGTATGTGAGTGTGTGTGTGTGTCCATGTGCACTTGTGCATGTGAGGTGGTGTGTATGTGCCATATGCATTATGCATGTATGGTGCATGTGAGTATGTGTGTGGATGAACACCCCCTCATGGGTGGTATGATCATGGTTGTATTTGTGCTCATATGCCCTTGGGCATATATAGAGCATGTGTGTGCTTGCTTTTGTAGTGTGTGTGTAGAGTGTATGTGTGTGTGTGGGGGGGGGACTAGTGGGTTTCCCCCACCTGACTTACCCCTTTGTGGTAGATATGCATGTTTTGTGAATTGTTAGAGCATTTCCATTTCTATCTAAGTTTCAAAAACTGGTTATGTCTATATTTGCTCATGTGCGTTTTAGAGTAATATATCACTTATAAGAGTAGATGCCATTTGCTAGTATAGTTTGTGCCTTGATGCTTCACATCAACATATGAGTATGACACATGTTTTTTGGGGTAGAAAGAGCCAATGAATCTATTGGTGCTTTCAGACTTCACTGTTGAGCAAGTTTATAAAACTGTCATTTTCTTCTGTGATGCTACTTTGTCATTTTTGCATGATTTAATCCATGCTTGCTATGGGGCATGTTCCAACTAGGAAGTGCTAGTGTTTTATATCTATTATGCCATGGTATTTTTTTTATCATTAGAATCACCCATATAAGTGGGAAACTTGCTGCAAAGTAGCTAACTTGATGTTTCTGTTTTCACCATGCTAAATATTTCTAAGTCTGAGAATCTGTTGTGATTTTTATGCCATGTAGAGTGGTTGGTATCTTGTGATGTGTTGAGAATTAGCTCATGCTCTGTGCTAGTATTTTGAGTAGATGTTCTCTACTCCCACCCTGTTTATATTCATGCCAAGAGTAGATGTCTCTTACCCATTTAACTTATGCTGTCAACATGCTACCAGATTAACTCACATTCCAGAAAACTTTTATTTTCAGCAAGTCCCAGAAAACTGTTTCATCATGCCTACTTGATAGCTTCATGCTTTTTGATGTGTGCCTCCTTTGCAGATTGTGTAGTTGGATAATTTGATAAGCATGTTATGTAGCTTCTGTTAATACCTTCTTTGTGGCTGTAGGGTTCCTGTAGCTCAAGTTGTGGGCTGTGTAAGTTGCTATGTTGTTGTTTTGTGGCAGATTGTTTGTTTTATTGTTTTGAGACTTGTGGGAGCTATACTCCATGGAATTGCTTGATCTTTTTGTCTATTGTGTTTGGTTTTTCATTACCTAAGAAGTGGATACCCTGGAATGCTAGAATTATCCCATGGTATTGGTTGTCTTGTGTTTTGCCTTCGTACCTCGTCGTGAGCGTATCGTGAGAAACGTAACTCCGTTTCTTTCGTTCTTTATATGCATTTCTATCGATTTTGCATGATGCATCCATATTTTCCATGTTAATGCATGTCTAAATAACTTAACATGAGGTTCTGTCCAGATTTATTAATAACCAATCCTTGCATGCGAAACATGACTAGTTTTGGATTGCCATGTTTAATTCTTCATACATGAATCATGCATCATCTTGGTTGTGCATTCTACCTTGTTTGGAGGTTTATTATTGCTGTTTATCTTGGGTAGACACAAGTGTTGATACTGAGTATGAGGACCTAGGAGAGTACCACTACGAGGGTCCCGCTACTTGTTCCGCTGAAGAACCAACAGGAAAGATGATCGTACCCGGATCCCGACACTATTTTCACTTGCTAGTATCTCGCTCCTATCATTAAAATTGCGCTACCTACCACTTGAATCTCAGCCTCCCAATTGACATGAAAGCCTCTAACCCTCCACACCCTAGCAAACCTTTGATTGGCTAAGTTAGTGCTGCTCAGCCTCTCTTATAGCATTCTTAGTTGCAGGTGCCGGTTGTTCCATGTGATAACATGGATTTGGAATATCACAATATTATCTATTATTTAATTTAATGCACATATATATCTTGGTATTGGTGGAAGGCTTGGCCTTCTGCTAGGTGATTTGTTCCGCTGTTACCGCCATAGTTTCTTGTTACCGGTGTTATGTTTTCCATACTATGCGCTCCTAACATGCTTGGGGTTGTTATGGGGACCCCCTTGTTTATTCGGTTGAGATTAAAACTTGTCTGGCAAGACCCAACATTGGTACTACATTTTCTTAACATCTTAATAAAATTTTCATAGGGCTTTGCAACCCCATGGATAATTAATCAACCCCTGGGCCACTGCTCCTCATGAGTGTTGGTCCAAACTAGATCACTGTGCGGGGCCAACCCAGGGCAACTTGGGAGATTTCTATCAGGCCTCCGTACGCGTCACTTATCTGTCATGTCCTGAGAACGAGATACACGGCTCTTATCGGGTTCGTCGACACATCGGGTGGTCTTGCTGGTTTTGTTTTACCTTTATCGAGTGTCTTGCGTGTGGACTATGACTTTCTTCGGGTTTTCTCGAGGTGTTGGAGTTCCTTTGGAATTACCTATGATGACCACGAGATCCGTGGTCGAGGCTATTCCCGCAGAGTGTGGTTAATTTGTGATGGACTAGTTGGAGCACCCCTGCAGGGTTAAATCTTTTCAAGAAGCCGTGCCCGCGGTTATGTGGCAACTTGGAATATTTGTTTAACACCTGGTTATAGTAAACTTGAAGCAAACTCTAATAAAATACACCAACTGTGTGAGTAACCGTGATCGTCTTTGCTCGTGAACATGATCTGAGAGAGAACGTGGTGGGGTTATGATTCACGTAAGTGTTCAGGATCTCATAGAGGTCATTTTAGATTCCATCGTTCGTCGTAGGCCACTCAAATTTATCTTCATGTTACATAAGTTTAGCCACCATAAATGATTAGTGCTGCTGCAAACTAAACACCTACCCTTCCCAACCTTTAAGCTTGAATAGTCTCGGTACCTGGGCGCTTGATTGCTGAGTCCTTGTGGCTCACAGATTACTACAACCCTCTAGGTACAGGTACATATGAGTACTTGCAGGATGATCTTACCCAGCTCCAGTGGGAATATGACGAGGAAAGAGGTAGGATTTATGTGACTTACCCGGATGAGTAGGGGACCATGGTCGTGATCTTTGGGATAGCGAGATAGTATCATTTGCATATGTTTTATCGTTTGATTTTGTCCATAGTCAGACCCTGTTCTTGATGATTTGAACTTTGTGTGGAATTGTAATTTAGTATGTGGCGAGTGTAAGCCAACTTGTATACTCATCTCTTCTGTAATGTATGATGCAATGATTCTTTTCTTGCGAACGACAAGATGCGCCTCTATCCCTTGCGAGGCCCTCGTGCCTTAAAATGGATAGGCGCGCATCTTGGGCATGACACTGGCTATGGCGAATCGACGGTGGCGATCTCCGGTGGCTGTTGGGGAAGAAGACGGTGGCAACGGTGTTCGGGGGCGTCCGTCAAGGCATGACGCGGCGAAGAGGACGAGGGCCTCGGTGTGGAGCATGGGGCACAGAGAGGGAGAGAGGGGAGGGGCAGTGGCTGCGGCAGTGAGCTAGCGGACACGTCGGTCATGTCGAGCAGAGGCAAGGGAGAGGGCAGGGGGCGAATGGCGAGGTCGGCCCGATTAGACGGCAATAGGGTGCTCATCCTCATTGTCGCGGTGGCAAGGGGCTAGCCAGGCAGGCAGGGTGGAGGTGTCGGCCTCACCTACTCGGCGTGGTTTCCTTCGCCTCTTCCTACTGACAGAGGGTGAAGATGACCGCCTTGCCAGGTGGGTTGGGCCGGTTGCCTCCTAGGCCAGGTAAGTGGCCAGGTATGCCTCTAGCCTTTTCTATTTTATTTCTTTTCTGCCATTTTGTTCTGGTTTACAAAAATACAAACCAATTTAATAAATCCTGGGAATTAGCATGGGGGCTAAATGGAAGTATCCAATGCCACATAAAAATTCTCAGGATTATTGGACATATATTTTCCATATAGAAAATATATATCTATAGCAAATAGGGTTTGAATTAATTCAAATGCCCATCATAAAATGTTTCTGCAATCCAGAAATATTGATTGCCATTTTTATCTCAATCCAATATTTTATTAGAAAACGAGGGACATTTTCTTGGGTTTATTTGAAGCAATTTTTATGTTGCCTTTTGACAAAAATTTGAATGATGAGGCTTGATCACTCCTCATTTCAATTTCAAAAGCAAAATAATAATGCATGCATGAATGCATTTGCAAGAAGGAAGAACTAGGGCTATAACAGTGGCTCCGTGTGCAACGGTGGTCAGCTCCGTGATGTGGTTGGCCCACGCATCGAAGGCCCCTAGCGTTGGACAGTGGCGGTGCACCTCGCTTGCCAGCAGAAGTGCGTCATGCGCGTCTAGGTCCCCTACGTAGGAGCAATGTGAAGCGAATGCTGAAGGCACTGCCCGACCATCATGCCCTTGGGTGGCGCGAGGGGCGGCGATGACAATGGAGATGCTGGCGACCTGATACTGCCCTCCCAGCACCAGGCCGCTAGGGCGTAGGTTCCTAGTGGCAACATTAAGGTCAATGGTGGTTGGTTCACCGCGGCCGGCAGAAGCTCGTGGGGGCGTCAACCATCGGAGTGGTGAGGCGAAAGGAGAGCCTGGCTTGAGGAGGACTTTGACACGCAACCTACCTGATGCGCCAAATGTTGGATTTCGGGCTTTGCAAAACCCTCGAGGTTCGAACACAGGGGCGTGTACGAAGGTTTCCCTATGGCCTCACCCAACCTAGCTCGCTACTCGATGGACACAACCGTGAACTCGTTCGATAAGGAGGAAGAAGATGAACACGGCAGTTTACCCAGGTTCGTGCCGCTGTGAAGCGTAATACCCTACTCCTGCTTTGGTGGATTGCCTCTCGTGGAGGTTTTGGTGGATTAACTAGTACAGTGAGCTTGAGCCTTGCGAGGGGGGTCAAGGTGTGTTCTTGGCTCCCTGCCTTGCGGTGGTGTGTTGTGTGGCTAAGTGTACGATAGGATCGGGGGTCCTACTCTATGGTGTCACCTAGCTTCTATATATAGCAGTGGCCTAGGTCCTCTTCCCTTATCACAATGGCGGGAAGGGATCCCACAATGACCAATTTTGAAGGGGGACAGGAGTACATCTCCGCCCTGTCCATAGGTGGTCTTCGCCTAGAAAGTAGTTGTTGGTGATGCAGTGGTGGGCTTGGCGATGAGATCCATCCTACGAGGCTTGTGGTCGTGGTCTTGTTGCACCGGAAGGGAAACCTTTGGGTGGCACTTTGAGAACCCGCATATGTCCTTGCTCCCTTTGCACCAAAGAGGAAACTGCACCGCCTGGCACGCCGGCGCCCGCCTGTCCTTCCTTGCGTCACCCTTAACTCCTGAGGCCGGGCCTTGCGTAGAGACCTCCGCCCCTCAGGAGGGGGCCTAGGGAGGCCCATCCTTGCTGGTCTTGATGCCGTTCTTTCTCGCGAGCCCAGGATCCTCGCGAGGGCCTTGTCTTGAGTAATGTCGCGCCAGGCCTCGCCTGGCTGACGAAGTGGGCCATGTCTTGGGCCTTAGGCAGGCAGGACTAGGTACCCCCATTCCCAGAACGCCAACAAGGCTTTTGACATGCTGCAGCTACCTCGCAGCGGGCTCACGCCTTCGTGGCCCTTCGCCGGGGTGGTCGAAGGATCCGTCGTCCCCATAGGGCGGGTGCGCCTCCCCGTCACCTTCAGCACCCGTTCCAACTTCCACACTGAGCAGGTCGACTTTGATGTCGCCCACATCCACCTTCCATACAACACAATACTCGGCTACCCCGCGCTCGCCCAGTTCATGGCAGCGACGCACCCGGGCAACAACGTCGTCAAGATGCCCGGGAGCGCCGGCATTCTCACCATTCTCGGAAGCATCAAGGACGTGTCACACGCGCTCAGGTTCGCCCACAAGGCGGCAGCCACGGCGTGCCCCAGTGCCCGGTGCGTCGTGCAGGCCGCTGAGGACTCCGAGGCCGTCCTCGATGTCGCTCCAGTAAAAAAGAAGCAGTTGTTCTCCCAGAGCCAGGCGGAGATGAAGCGAGTGCCGGTGGATGAAGAAAACCCTGGTCCTACCTTCACCATCGGTGCCGGCCTAGCCCGCGATGAAGAGGAGGCGTTGGTGGCATTCCTCCACGTGAACAAGGAAGCATTTGCATGGAGCGCCTCCGGTCTGGCGGGGGTCCCGAGGGACGTGATCGAGCACCACCTCATGGATGCCCGAACGCCCGCCCAGGTAAGCAAAAGGCGAGAAGGCAAGAATCGGAGAAGCAGGCGCCCATTGCCTAGGAGGTCGGCAAGCTGAAGGAGGTTGGGGTCTTCCAGGAGGTACACTACCCAAAGTGGCTTGCCAACCCGGTGGTCGTCCCACAGAAGTGCGGGAAGGAGCGTATGTGCGTCGACTTCATGAGCCTGAACAAAGCTTGCCCCAAGGACCTATTCACGCTGCCATGCATCAACCAGATCGTGGACTCCACCATAGAGTGCGACCTCCTATGCTTCCTGCACGCCTTCTCGGGATACCACCAGATCAAAATGGCAGTGGAGGATGTCAAGAAAATTGTGCTCCTCACCTCATGCGGGGTATTCTATTACACATGCAAGCCCTTTGGGCTGTGGAACACCGGGGAAACCTTCCAAAGGCTAATGCACATCGCCCTGGGGCTGCAGCTCAGGAGAAATGCAGAACCTTACATCAACGACATTGTGGTCAAGTCCAAAGAGGGCAAGACCCTGATCGAGGACTTGGAGGAGACGTTCGCTATACCAAGGGGGGTAAACCTGAAGCTCAACCATGAAAAGTGCGTATTCAGAGTCCCCTCGGGCAAGCTACTCAGTTTCCTGGTGTCGCATCGGGAATCGAGGTGAACCCGGAGAAGATGAAGGCCATAAGCAAGATGAGCGCACCTTGGACCCTCAAGGAGATGTGGAAGTTGGCGGGTTGCGTGACCTCCCTGGGGTGTTTCATCTCCAAGCTGGGTGAGTGGGCCCTACCGTTCTTCAAGATCATGAAGAGGAAGGAGCCCTTCTAATGGACCCTGGAGGCAGACGCTGCCTTTGAGGAGCTCAAGCAATACCTCACGAGCTTGCCAGTGATGGTGGCGCCTTGCCCTCGGGAGCCATTGCTGCTATACCTAGATGCCACCCCCACCCACACTCGTCGTCGTGCACCCTTGTAGGGAAGGCGCTCCGATTGGGCTTCTATTGGCCCTCGGTGCTCAACGACGCCATCGAGCTGGTCCAGTCTTGCGAGGCCTGCCAATTCCACGCTAAATAGATCCACCAGCCCGCCTAAGGCATCCAGACCATCCCGCTCTCCTGGCCTTTTGTGGTATAGGGGCTGGACATACTGGGGTCCTTCCCATGGGCAGCGAGCGGGTACCACTACCTCTACGTCACCATCGACAAATTCACCAGTGGGCCAAGGTGGAGCCGGTGCGAACCATCCCGGCTGGGTCGGCCGTTAAATTCATCAAGGGCATCGTGAGCCGCTTCGGCGTCCCCAACCGCATCATCACTGACAATGGTTCACAGTTTACAAGAAGCCTCTTCAAGTCTTATTGCGTTGACCTTGGAACGCAAATTTGCTACGCCTTAGTAGCCCACACCAGGAGCAATGGCCAAGCAGAGCATGCCAACGCATAGGTTCTACGAGGCCTCAAGACAAGGATCTTCAAGAAGAAGCTGGAGGCTTGCGACAGGGGCCGGGTCGATGAGCTCCAGTCTGTGCTGTGGTCCACCTGCACCATCGTGACTAAGCCCGTCGTCGAAACCCTGTTCTTCCTCATCTATGGAGCCGAAGCCTTCCTCTCTCATGAGGTCAAGCACCACTCTCCCCGGGTAATGGATTTCGACAAGGAGCATCAGGATGCCACGCGGGAGACGGACCTCTTAATTGGCAAGGTATCAACAAGCACTGCGGCGCTACCACTACCGCAACATCTACTCCTAGACCCTTGAAGTTGGTGACCTCGTGTTGAGGTGGGTTCTCTCCATGGAGGGCTTGCACAAGCTCTCGCCCATGTGGGAGGGCCCGTTCAAGGCCGTTCACGTCTCCATGCCAGGTGAAGTGCGCTTGGAGACTCAGGACGGGGTCCCCATCTAGAATTCCTGGAACATCCAGCACCTCTGGGGATTCTACCCGCGACACTCTCGGGTAATAATGAGCGGGCCGTATACGCCTAGAGCCCCCCGAGGACATGGAGGGGTTCCTCCCATGCAATGTGTTAGCCACATCTCCGCGCTGATAGAGAAGTCAACACTGCCCATCAATGGATATGCCCATGCAACGTGGAGGCCCTACGTTTAGCGCTGGGGGAAGACGATGACTAGTCTAGGTGCTGGACGTGGCTGTTATTTGCTCTTCTCGCATTTGGATTTGCCAACTTTCCTTGAACAAAACTCAGGGTTTTTCCAATCATGTTTTCAAGAAATAGGCCAGGGATTCATGTTCATTGTCATTCCCCATCTTGGGTTTTCTCTCTTAAGGATGGGCACTCGCCTGCTCCCTTCCTCCTTGCACCTCGCGAGCGAAGGCTGGGGGGCACGGAGCGCGGACCTCGCCAAGGCATTGGCACCGGATCCTCGCGTGGTACTCCCGGACGGGTTAGCAGGCGCGTGATGCTTCATACTCACTTGGGGGCCCCACTCACGTCTCGACACGCCATCTCAGAGCCTCTTGGGGCTGGAACAAAAATTTTCTCTGGGGAGTTGCTCGAGCGTCAAAGGGGGCTCCTAAGCAGCATGCCTCAGGAGCCTTACCGGTCATAAAGCCACTTGGCAGCCTTGATGCCGTTCTTGGTGATCCGGTGGACATCAAGGGTGTTGGGGCCTCGCCTCGTGGTTGTGTCCTTGGTGATTTGGCTGTAAACCACGGCGGTAGGGAAATGTGCGGGCCTAGGACTCAACGACATAGAGCCGCTTCAGTGTCAAAGGGTTCCTGAGCAGCGTGCCTAAGGAGCCTTACCATTCATAAAGCCACTAGCAGCCTTGATGTCGTCCTTGGTGATCCGGCCAGCATCGAGGGTGTTGAGGCCTCGCCCTACGGTTGTGTACTTGGCTAGAAGAAACCATAGTGGTGGGTAAATGTGCAGGACTGGGGCCCGCAGACAAAGAGTGGAGAAAGGGCTCCCAACTTACATCACCTACAGGAAGGAGAGGACCGCATGATGCTACTTCTCGAGCATGCGTTTGTTTCCCGTGAAGAGGAACGGTTTGATTGAGAAAAGTAGATAAGTATTTCCCTCAGTTTTGAGAACCAAGGTATCAATCCACTAGGAGATACAAGCGAGTCACCAATAGATGCACCTGCACAAAGAATCAAACTCTTGCACCCAACGCTATAAAGGGGTTGTCAAATGTCAATCCCTTCATAGTTACTTGCAAGGATGAGATATAATAGAGATAGCTAAAATAGGATGCTTGAGCAGAAAGTAAAACTAAAAGTAAAAATAGGGCAGCAAGTATTTTTGGTATGTTTAGTTTTAGATCTGAAAGTATAATATGGAAAATAGACCCGGGGGCCATAGGTTTCACTAGATGGCTTCTCCCATGATGGCAAGTATTACAGTGGGTTAACAAATTACTGTCAATCAATTGATAGAAAAGCAAATAATTATAAAATATCCAAGGCAATGATTATGCATATAGGAATAACGTTCGTGACAAGTACACCGAAACGATTCTGCATCTACTACTATTACTCCACACATCAACCGACTCATGCCTGCATCTAGAGTATTAAGTTCATGAAGAACAGAGTAATTCATTAAGTAAGATGACATGATGTAGTGGGATAAACTCAAGCAATATGATGAAACCCCATCTTGTTATCCTTGATGGCAACAATACAATACGTGCCTCACTACCCCTACTTTGTCACTAGGAGAGGACACCGCAAGATTGAACCCAAAACTAAGCACTTCTCCCATTGCAAGAATTACCAATCTAGTTGGCCAAACCAAACCAATAACTTGAAGAGACTTGCAAAGATATGAAATCATGCATATAAGAATTCAGGAAAGACTCAAATAATATTCATGGATAATCTAAACATCAACCCACAATTCATCAGATCTCGACAAACACACCGCAAAAGAGTATTACATCGGATAGATCTCCATGAAGATCATGAAGAACATGGTATTGAAAAGAAAAGAGAGAGAAGAAGCCATCTAGCTACTAGCTATGGACCCGTAGGTCTATGGTGAACTACTCATGTATCATCGGAGGGGCAATGGAGTTGATGTAGATGTCCTCCATGATTGAATCCCCCTCCGGTAGATTATCGGAAAAGTCTCCAAGATTGGATCTCTCGGGAAAGGAGGCTTCTGGCAGCGAAAAGGTGTTTCCGTGGCTCCTTCTGATAATGATGGAATATTTGGGAATTTATAGGCCGAAAATTATGGTTAGCGGAGCTACCGTGGGCCCACAAGCCTACCCGACGCGACCTACCCCCTGTCCGCGCCCTAGGGCTTGTGGCCCCACGTTGGCTCCTCTGCCTTGGTTCTCAAGTCTCATAGTTTCCTTTAGTTATAGAAAAAATCATTCTGAAGGTTTTATTCCGTTTGGACTCCGTTTAATGTTCCTTATCTGCGAAACTCAAAAACAAGGAAAAAACAGAAACTGGCACTAGGCTCTAGATTAATAGGTTAGTCCCAAAAATAATATACAATAGCATATTAATGCATATAAAACATCCAGAACAGATAGTATAATACCATGGAACAATATAAAATTATAGATATGTTGGTGACGTATCAGCATTCCCAAGCTTAATTCATGGTCGTCCTCGAGTAGGTAAATGATAAAAAACAATTTTTTGATGTGGAATGCTACCTAACATATTTATCCATGTAATATTATTTATTGTGGCATAAATATTCAGATCCGTAAGATTCAAAACAATAGTCTAATATTGACATAAAAACAGTAATACTTCGAGCATACCAACAAGGTAGTCATGTCCTTTTGAAATAACATGGCCTTAGAAAGTTATCCCTACAAAATCATATGGTCATTCTATGCTCCATCTTCCCCACACAAAGTATCTAAATCATGCACAACCCCGATGAACAAGTCAAGCAATTGTTCCACACTTTTGGTGTTCTCAAACCTTTTCAACTCTCACACAATACATGAGCGTGAGCCATGGATATAGCATTGTAGGTGGAATAGAATATGGAGGAGGTGCAAGGGAAAAAGGAGAAGATACTCTCACATCAACTAGGCATATCAACGGGTTATGGAGATGCCTATCAGTAGATATCAATGTGTGTGAGTAGGGATTTCCATGCAACAAATGCACTTAGAGCTATAAGTGTATGAAAACTAAGTGGTCGTGCATAATGATTATCCACTAGTTATATGAAAGTGACAAAATAGGAGACTCTCTATCATGAAAATCATTGTGCTACTTTGAATCACAAGTGTGGAAAAAGGTAGTAGCAATTTTCCCTTCTCTCTTTATCTCATTTTGTGGTGGGATTCTTTGGCCCCTTTCATTTGTTTTGTTTGGGCTTCGCTGGCCTATTTTATTTTTTGTAAAGTCCGGATACTAATCCCAACTAGTGAGGGAGTCATAGCCTCCATCATCCTTTTCTCTCACGGGACAATTCTCTATTAATGAAAAATCATCACACTTTTATTTACTTATAACTCAAAGAAAAAGAAATTACAACTTGAGTCCTATGACAAGATATGACTCTATATGCAATATGAAGTGATGATGCAAGTCATAGAAAAAAACTACATGGTGGAAGTTGCATGACAATATATCCTGGAATGGCTATGGAATTTCCATAATAGGTCAGTATGGTGGCTGTTTTGAGGAATATATGGTGGCTGTTTTGAGGAAGGAGGGTTTGGTGTACCAGCAAAAGTTGCGCGGTACCAGAGAGGCTAGCAAAGGTGGAAGGGTGAGAGTGCGTATAATCCATGGACTCAACATTAGTCATGGAGAACTCATCTACTTATTGCAAAAGCCTATTAGCTATCAAACAAAGCATTAGATGCATGCTCCTAGGGGATAGGTTGGTAGGATTTAACCATCGCGTGCTCCCGACCCTCACACAAAGGTCGGCAATCATTAAACAAATCATGCTCCGACTTCGTTACATAACGGTTCACCATATGTGCATGCTACGGGAATCACAAACTTTAGCACACGTATCTCTTCCAATTCACAACTACTCACTAGCATGACTCTCATATTACCATCCCTATTATCTCAAAATTATATTCAAGGAATCAAACTTCTCATATTTTTTAATGGACTTAATATGAAAGTTTTTATTATATCCCACTTGGATCCCCATTATATTAGGACTAAATTCATAACCTAAACAAATTACCATGCTGTTTTAAGAAACTCTCAAAATATTATAAGTGAGGAACGAGATTTCAATAATTTCTATAAAATATAACACCACCATGCTCTATAAAGATATAAGTGAAGCACTAGAGCAACATTGCCTAGCTCAAAAGATATAAGTGAAGCACATGGAGTAATCTAACAAATTCATGATTCAGCGGGTCTCTATCAAAAGATGTGTCCAGCAAGGATGATTGTGGAAAACTAAAAATCAAAGACTCATATCATACAAGACGCTCCAAGCAAAACATATATCATGTGGTGAATAAAAATATAGCCTCAAGTAAATTTACCGATGGATTGAAGACGAAAGAGGGGATGCCTTCCGGGGCATCCCCAAGCTTAGGCTTTTTGGTATCATTGAATATGACTTGGGGTGCCTTGGGAAACACCAAGCATAGGATCTTGCCACTCTTTATTCCATAGACCATCAAATCTTCACCCAAAACTTGAAAACTTCACCACACAAAACTCAACAAAAAACTCATGAGATCCGTTAGTATAAGAAAAATAAATCACCACTTTAGGTACTATTGTGAACTCATTCTTTATTTATATTTGTGTAATACCTACTGTATTCTAACTTTTCCATGAATCATACTGTCACGCCCAAGATGCGGTTCTATCCTTATTTTGGCACGAGGGCCTCGATAGGGATAGAAGCGCATCTCGATGCGTTCGCAAGAATGGACATCATTACAAGTACATGTACAGAAGAGATGAGTATATGGAATTGGCTTACACTCGCCACAAGCTACATCAGAGTCACATCAATACAATAACATCTCAGACATCATACATAAGAGCAGGGTCTGACTATGAACGAAATCAAATGATAAAATGACATCCACCCTTGCTATCCCAGGCTGCTGCCTGGAACCCATCCAAGATTGAAGAGGAAGAAGAAGAATAACTCCAAATCAAATCAAGCAACACGCTCACGTCAAATCATCGCATTACATGTACCTACAACTGTTGTTGTAGTAATCTGTGAGCCACAGGGACTCGGCAATCTCATTTCCAAGGGTATCAAGACTATTAAAGCTTAATGGGTAAGGTATGGTTAAGTGGTGAGGCTGAAGCAAGCGACTAAGCATTTATTGGAGTGGCTAAATTACGAATACAGAAAATAAAGTATGGTGGTCTACGCATAACGGACGTGAACAAGTAATGATGACTAACTGATCCTGAACACCTACTTACGTCAAACATATCCCCACCGTCTTCTCTTTCGGATAAGGACTCACGAGAAGAGACAGTCACGATTACACACAAAGTTGACGTATTTTATTAGAGTTTACTTCAAGTTTGCTATGACCGGGTGTTAAACAAAGTATCCAAGTTTGCCACGTAACCGCAGGCACGACTTCTCAAAAGGATTTAACCCTGCAGGGGTGCTCCAACTCATCCATCATAAATTAACCACACACAGCGGGAATAACCTCAACCACGGATCTCGTGATCTTCCTAGGCAATTCCAAAGGAAATACAACACCTCAAAATAGCCCGAAGAATAATCGGAATTCCTCACTCAAGACGTTCGAGAAAGGTAAAACAAATCCAGCAAGGCCGCGCGGCGTGTCGACGAACCCGATAGGAGCCGCGTATCTCGTTCTCAGGACACGACAGATGGGACTAGCTACAGGGAAAACCAATCCTCAAGTTGCCTCGAGGCGGCCCCGCAGGCAGCCTAGTTTGGACCAACACTCATGAGGAGCACTGGCCCGGGTTGTTGATTAATTATCCATGGGGTCCGGAAAATCCCCTATGCAAGTTCATTAATTATTAGGCAAATGTAGTACCAATGTTGGGCCTTGCCAGACAAGCTTTATTCTCACCCGAAAATCAAGGGGGTCCCCATAACACCCCGAGCATGTTGGGAGCACTCAATTATGGAACATAACACTAGTTCACAAGTAACTAGGGGCGGCAAGAGTGGAACAAAACACCAAGCAAAAGGCCAAGCCTTCCACCTTTACCAAGTATATATGTGCATTAAATTAAATTGCAGCAATATTGTGATATAACGAAAGAATGATCATGTTGGCACATGGAAGCAATTGCACCTGCAACTCGAAATGCTACAAGAAGGGCTGAGCAAGCGGTAACATAGCCAAACAAAGGTTTGCTGGGATGTGGAGGGATTAGAGGCTTTTCATGGCAATGTTGCGGGGCTTGTCAAACAGGTGGTAGGTAGCGAGACATAACGATAAAATACGAGACAACTAGCATGGCAATGATAGTAATGGTATCCAGGGAAATGAGTCATCTTGCCTGAGATCCCGCTCGGAAGAAGAACGAGTCCATGAAGAAGACGAACCAATGAAGTCGAACGAATCCTCACACTCCGAACGCTTTTGGAACTGAAGGAACAATCCGAAAACAACAATCAACACAAGATACACCACAACATATGAAAACAGGATGCACAAACAAATATGATGCATTTCCGGTTTAATATGCATTGCATGACAATTCACAACAATCAAATACTACACATTAAGTGAAGCTCAATATGCAACGAGTTGCATATTGACGAAACTCCACGTTCGAATTATTTAGTTCACTCCCGTTAGGTACACGACAATATTAAATGTTATTAAACATGGAAAGAGGTTAAGCATAAGTAAACTAACTATCTAGGCATCTTAAATAAGGGCGGAAACAACTTATAGCATTTCCGAAATGACCTCATATGTTAATTTCGAAATTGGTCCAGATCTGAACTAACCATATTTTATATTTGTTAAACAGCATAATAAAGGTCACCTTGACATTCTACACGACATTCTAGTCGATTTACATATATAGAACATCGCAAACGGAGCTACGGTCTAAAAGATATGAGCAACACAAGATGAACATGTCATGAATGCAAATGCATGGAAAATACAATCAAAAATATTTCAAATCATGAATGCAGCAAGTTATTATGAAACTACATGAGATTCCTAGCAAGTTTCATATATGGAATGTGCAAAACGGAGCTACGGTTCAACCACAATCAACGAAACAAGTTTTAGTTGAAATCTGCCAAAAACAGCAACATGGCATTTTGCACTCATGAAAACAACAAGTTACACTATTCTAAAATTCACAAACTAAGCATGGGGCAGTAGTATATAACAAATACTTCATTTCCTCTTCACAAATCATTTTCAAAACATGCATGGATCACTTGGTAGGAAGCTCACAAGAAGGATACTTGAAAACAGTTTCAGACTTGGTGAAAATAGCAGTTTTTGACAGTGCAGTTTTTATCACGAAGGCATATTGACAGCAGTGAATCTATATCCTACAGGTCATATTATGGCGTGAAACATAACAGCATACTTAAGGACAATATCAACTAGAAGTAACTCCATTACACCTACCACAAAAGGGTTCTAGATCACTAGCAAATCACATGGCAAGACAA
The DNA here is from genome assembly GCA_022496015.1 of Hordeum marinum. NCBI lineage: Eukaryota > Viridiplantae > Streptophyta > Magnoliopsida > Poales > Poaceae > Hordeum > Hordeum marinum. The sequence goes on from CM039674.1 coordinate 285,432,004, forward strand.
CAACAAAATATTACAGATACCAGACTTAGAAATATTTGGGACCCTCAAAATAGCAGAATTTAATAGCAAGTTGACAACAAGGAAACAAGCCTAAAACATGCATTTCTATGGCAAACAAAATGTCCAAGGGCTAGGACACATATCCAAGGGCATTTCTCATGTTGAAAATTAATTCATATCATGCACGGGTTAAATCACACGAAAATGACAAAAAGACATCGCAGTATAAATGACATGTACACAAAATGCTCAAATGGCAAAACTAAATGCACAGATAAATCACATGGATTTTTCTACCCCGAAAACATATATAATATGCATAGGTTCATGTGGAAAATTAATCACAATTAATTATGCGAGTATTAGGCCTAACCACTTTATAGCAATTCATTTATGCAAAATAAATGCAAATATCATGCCGACAATTTTATCATGCATGAAAATGCGGTGCAAACGAGATGGACATTTTTAATATGTGATTTTGTTAATTTCGATGCACGGTTAAATAATTATGCAAAAATGCAAAAATATGGCATATATGCAAAATGGCAGGAAATGACATGTTAAGTATTTTAAGCATGGGTGAAAATGAAAATTTATTAATCTACATATTTTTCTAAGCAATTACCATGTTTAAATTATTTAAATCTGACGCAAGGTTTAACTCCTATAAAGTTTTAAAGACGCAGAATAAATAAAAAACAAAAGGGGGGGGGGACTGCTCACATTGGGCCCTCTTGGCCGGCTCAGCAGGGGAGCTGGGCCGAATGGGGCTGCTGGGCTTGGCCCACTGCGGAGGCTGGCGGGGGTCAATGCTCGGGCGTTGGGAGCCTCGAGCGCTCGTCTCCTCCCAATCGCAGGGACGAGGCCATGGCGGTGGCGCACCACGACAGGGCTGACCACGGCGAGGGCGCAATGGGCAGGGCCTTGTCGGATCCGGGGCTAGGCTTGCCGGATCCGGCACGGACGCAGCCGGCGGTAAGCTCCTCGGCTCCATCCATGGCGAAGGGAGCTGCAGGACAGGGAGAGCCATGGGGGTTAGAGGAGGAGAGGGAGAAGGAGGAAAGGGAGAGGAAGAGAGAGGGCGGCGGCGAGGCCCTGGCGCACTCCGACGGTGGTGCTCCGGTGACTGGCAGCGGCGAGGGGCGGCGGCCAGCGACGGCGAAGGCCTCCAGGGACTCGGGATCGGGGGCTCCTCCATGGATGAGCTCGGGGCAAGCTCCGGTTGGGCCCGGATGGGCTTTCTCGGGCCTCTAGATGGGCTTGGCGGGCTTACTGCGGTTGAGAGGAGAGAGGTGGGTGGCTGAGAGGGGTTTGGCACGAGAGACGATAAGGATTAGGGCTAGGGGTCCTATATATATAGGTTGCAGACTAGGTTTACGGTCGCTGTCCGTTTTCGGACCGTCGGGTCTCGACTTGATGGACCGGAAGCGAAGAGGGGCTACGGCGTGTGCAGAAGGGCTAAGAGGGGAAGAGAGGGAAGTTTGCGGCCCATGACACGAAGTTTAAAAAACCGAAAACGTCTAACGATAACTGATAACCTCACTGCTACGACTTTCCGACGGGGTATCTAACGAACACGGATCGCGACGAAATTCGACAGGCGATCTACCTACGCTCTAACAAGACCGCACGCCAAGTTTCAACTCAATCCTAGAATATTTTTGCGCGCACTTAAAAACGGTTTTATTTAAATGGTGCCGCGGGCGCGTGCGTGTGTGGTTGGTCTCAAAATGGTCAGCAACGAGAACGGAGGGAATGGGCAACTAGGAACGGATGCAAGCTTTGAAAAACAGGAGACGATGTTATGCAGATGATGCGAATGATGTGATGATGAATGCAACAACCAAATGAAACACAGCCGAGAATGGAAATAAAAGGGGAATCTTCTAGAATCTTCTGGAGCGTCGGTCCTGGGCTGTCACACATACCCCTCGATACGACCCATAAATACATCAAAATAAGCGAACAACACAAAGAAAACAGAATCTGTCAAAAACAGAACAACCTGTAGCAATCGGTAAACTTAGAATACTTATGGAACTCTAAAAATTCTTAAAAATTAGAACAATCAGGTAAATTTGTATATGAATCTTTTGTAAAAATTTCAGATCAATTCAACGCTCAGAATTTTTTTTAAATTCCTGTACTAAGTGCAAAAGTTTTCTTTTTTCAGCAGGATCAAGTCAACAACTACCATAGATCACCCCAAAGGTTTTACTTGGCTCAAACACTAATAAAAACACAAAATCACAATTACTTGTGAATCCCAAGATGCGATCCTATCCTTATTTTGGTACGAGGACCTCGACAGGGATAGAAGTGCATCTCGTCTTGTTGCAAGAATTGATATCATTACAAGTACATTTATAGAAGACATGAATATATGGAATCGGATTACGCTCGCCACAAGCTACATCAAAGTCACATCAATATATCAACATATCCAAACATCATACAGAAGAGCAGGGTCCAACTACGGACGAAAACAAACGACAAAATGACATCCATCCTTGCTATCGCAGGCTGCAGCCTGGAACCCATCCAAGATTGATGAAGAAGAAGAAGAACAACTCCAAAACAAACAAGCACCGCGCTCATGTCAAATCATCACATTAGATGTACCTGCAACTATCGTAGTAGTAATCCGTGAGCCATAAGGACTCGGCAATCTCATTTCCAAGGGTATTAAGACTATTAAAGCATAATGGGTGAGGTATGGTTAAGTGGTGAGGCTGCAGCAAGCGACTAAGCATTTATTTGAGTGTCTAACTTACTAATATAGAAAGTAAAGTATGGTGGTCTATGCATAATGGACGTGAACTAGCAATGATCACTAAGTGATCCGGAACACCTACTTACGTCAAGCATAACCCCACCGTATTCTCTCTCGAATAAGGCCTCACGAGAAGAGACAGTCACGGTTACGCACACTGTTGGTGTACTTTATTTGAGTTTACTTCAACTTTACTATGACCGGGTGTTAAACAAAGTTTCCAAGTTTGCCACATAACCGCGGGAACGGCTTTTCGAAAGATTTAACCCTGCAGGGGCGCTCCAACTTGTCCATCACAAATTAACCACACACAATGGGAATAACCTCGACCACGAATCTCGTGATCTTCCTAGGCAATTCCATAGGAAATCCGCCACCTGGAGATAGCCCGAAGAAAAATCGGAATTCCTCACTCAAGACATTCGAGAAAGGTAACAAATCCAGCAAGGCAGCCCGACACGTCCACGAACCCGATAAGAACCGCATATCTCATTCTCAGGACACGACCGGATGGGACTAGCTATGAGGAAAAAACAATCCCCGAGTTTCCTCGAGGCGGCCTTGCCGGCAGCCCATTTTGGACCAACACTCATGAGGAGCACTGGCCTGGGTTGTTAATTAAAGATCCTTGCGGTCCGAAAAGTCCCTATGCAATTTTATTAGTTATCAGGCAAATGTAGTACCAATGTTGGGCCTTGCCAGACAAGCTTTATCCTAAAACGAAAATCAAGGGGGTCCCCTTAACAACCCCGAGCATGTTACGAGCACTCAGCTATCGAACATAACACCGGTTCACAAGTAACTAGGGCGGCAAGAGTGGAACAAAACAACAAGGAAAAGTCCAAGCCTTCCACCCTTTACCAAGTGTATAAGTGCATTAAATTAAATAGCAATAATATTGTGATAAGAAAAGAATGTCCATGTTGTCACATGGAAGCAATTGCACCTGTAGCTAGAAACGCTATAAGAAGGGCTAAGCAAGCGATAACATAGCCAAACAAAGGTTTGCTAAGAAGGTGGAGGGTTGGAGGCTTTTCATGGCAATGTTGGGATGCTTGACTAACAAGCGCTAACATAGAGATAGAAAATGAGACATCTAGCATGGCAATGATAGTAGTGGTATCCAGGGAAATGTGTCATCTTGCCTGAGATCCTGCTTGGAAGAAGAATGAATCCATGAAGAAGACGAGCTAACGTAGTCGAACGAATCCTCACACACCGAACGTTTTCGGAATTCTATCGAGATGGGACAATCCGAAACAACAATCAACACACGGAACACCACAACATATGCATGACATGGTGCGCAAACAAATATGATGCATGTTCGGTTTAATATGCAACGCATGGCATGGCAAGAACAACATACAACTACTACATATTAAGTGAAGTTCAATATGCAACAAGTTGCATATTGACGAAACTCCACGCTTGAATTTTTTAGTTCACTCTTGTTAGGTACTCATCAATATTAAATGTTGTTAAACATGGCAAGAGATCAAGCATGAACAACTATATCATCTAGGCATTTTAAATGAAGCCGAAAGCAATGAATATCAATTCCGAATGACCTCATATGCATATTTTAAGTTTTGTCCGGATCTAAACTAACCATATTTTAGAGTTTTCAAACAGAAAAATAAATGTCACCATGTGATTCTATGCATTTTTCTAGTCAAGTTAAATATGTAAAACATTTTTAACGGAGCTATGGATAATTATTTATGATATAAATCATTTTAGCATGGCATTTACGCAAACTGCATGAAAAAAGAAACTTAAACATTTTAAACACATGTGAGAGTTGGATATTGTGAAACTACACAAAATTCTAATCATTTTACATACGTAAAGTTTTTTAATCTGATGCACGGTTGTGAAGTTATTAATGCATGAAGATGGAGGACTCTATGTAAAATAGCTTTTCTCGAGGTAACTAATAAATTCGCCGAAAGAAAAAAAACGACTATGGGCCGAATCTCCTCTCGGGCCGAACATGTGCATGGGCGACGTATGACTAAAAGGTGCTCAGGGCAGGGGTTAGGCGGTGCTCACCATGGGCCAACTGGCACAAACGTTATAGATGTGGCTGGGCCAAATGCGGTGCTGGGTGGGCTGAGCTGCAGGCAAGCCGACCCAACCGCACGAGCGGGCGATGTGTGGGTCAACACGGGCGCACTGGCTCGATATGGTGGCTTCTTCGCCCGAGCAGAGGGGCGGCGCCGATGCAGATCAGCAGGGCGGTGACTGGAAGCTCCGACGAGGCTATGGGATGGCGGGGAACGGCGAGGCTAGCCGGGATTTGGTCGGATCTAGGCAGGGAAGGCCGGATCTGGCCGCCGGTGAGGCCGGGAGGTGGCTGGCTGGCTTGGGGGAGCTAGTTGGCTGGCTACGGGCGCCTTGGTCGTCCGATCTGACCGCGGGCGGCCGGGATCGAGGCTCTCGAGCCGATTTGGTGGCTCGGCTGGGAGCTGCGGCTGCTGGTTGATGGGGCCCAGAAAACGAGGTGGTGATTAGGGTCAGCTAAAATAGGAAGGGAGGGGATTAAATAGGAAAGGAGGGCTAGGTTAGGGGGATTTCATCAGTTTCCGGACCCTCCGATCATGATCGGACGGCTCCGGTCGCGGGGTTAGGCTAGGATGGTCTAGCGGGTTGTGTAGAGGGGGTGTGGGCTAAGAACAGAGGGAGAAGTTGCGGCCCGTGACACAAGGTTTTAACGCCGAAAAACGTTTGACAGATAAACTGATGACACACTGCTACGTCTGACCGTTGGGGGTATCAAACGACCTCTGAATGCGACAAAATTTGGCAGGCGGTCTACCTACAATAAAACAAGACCGCACACCAACTTTCGACTCAATCCGCGAATATTTTATACGCACTTATGAAAACGATATTTTTATCGATGTCGCGGGCACGTGCGTATGTGGTTGGTCTCAAATCGGCGAACGACACGAACGGAGAGAACCAGCAGCTACGAACAGGTGAAAGTTTTTGAAAATGAGAGATGATGCTATGCATATGATGCAAATGATGCGATGATGAATGCGATAACCACGCGAAATACATACGAGAATGGAAATAAAAGGAGAATCTTCTAGAGCGTCGGTCCCGGGCTGTTACAACTCTCCTCCACTACACGAGGATCTCGTCTCGAGATCTAAGAATGAGAAGGGTAAGAGAAAGAGCGAGAGGAAAGGAAGAGGTAAAACTTAGTTGCTTCTTTGACAAACGTGTGAAACCAATGATCATTGAAGGTTTCAATGAGATGATGACTGACATGAGGAACAAGCAAGGATTCACAAGAAATTTTGGCAGCACTTCGGTAGGAAAGAGAAGCAAAACTTGATAATAAGGAAAAGAACTTGAACAAATAACATAACACCCGGGTCAACTGAATAAGCAAAGAAAGAACATGATCATAATCAAACTAGATGTGAGTTGAAAATAACAACACCACAATGCCCCCGAAACAAAAGAATAGAAGCTAGATCTTTGGAGAGAAGAGAACAGAGAAGAAAAATGACAACTTCTACCACCAATGAATTTGAAAAGTATGGTTGAATGGAGTTGATGGAGAATTAACAGCAAAAAGAATAGATTGTTATGGGCTTATGGAAGACATCCCAAAACTATGAGGTGACAACCTGCCACAACAGAAACAATTGATTGCTTGGGAGAAACAAGATATGCAAAACTTCTTTCACCAAAAGGAGGAGGAAACTTGGATCATTTATGACACCATGGTAGCAACAATCCTTAGGAAATGCTTTAGGTGAAATCCAACCCAATATAACTATGAGAAGACATGATGGGTTTACTTATCTCATTATTGACAATTTTCCCTTCGAGACTCCTCATAATCATGAATTTAACAACACCTTCTCAAGAGACAATGGAGAAGGAATTGAACTTAGAAATCCAATATAAAGAACACTTGAGCACCTCCAACAAGAATCATGAAGAACACGTCGAGAAGAATTACATCCTTACAAACCACCATGAAGAACCATCAAGATGAACGCCGGAATGAAAAGATGAAGCTTGACATTGAAGGTTGCGAAACGACAAGATTGAGGCCTTGCTATGATTTAAATGAAGCTTAGCGAAGAGATATTTGAGAAAAACTTGGAACTCCGTAAAGGAAAGGTGAAAACACTAGAAATCAAGAATTTGATATCATGAACAACTCTGGAAGAAGGATTGACATCACCTGGATGAAACTAGAATAAGAATTACGTTATGCTTATCCTTCATCAAGTTAAATTGATGACAAGCAACGTATTTTGTACACCACTTATTCTTCTTGCAAATAATTGAAGAGGTAGAGATAGATCACGAACTTGAAGAAGTCTTGAATGAGAACACCAGTAAGAATTCACACACGAATGAGGATACTACGATTGACCGAAGATGCATGGGAACGAAGATATCATGATCCACCTAATGGAAAACTTCACAAGGAACCAGAATAAGTGAGATACGAACAAAGGGACAACAATTGAGAAGAATTGAGAACGAAAGATGAAAGCTGAGAATGAAGAAATCTTCTAAAATGATGGTCTTCGGAGGATCGAGAAATGAGAACAACTTTGGAATGCACCTGATAGATAAGGATGGAATTACTCATGATGAAAAACAATTTGAGATGATAGCAATAGGCTGAAACCATGAATCTCTAGAAGAATGGATTAAGATTTAAGAGAACTCTCCTTCGGTACTCAGTGCAGAGAATGATGATGAGAATCAACACCACGAATACAGAGACACTCCAGAATAATGAAGAAAGAAAGATTGAGACAATGATGAAAATGATTTAGAAGCGATCTTAGAGAAGGCATATGACTGATGAAATTCATTCTTACATCATATTAGAAGAGAACTTGAGAACATCTCCGGAAAGATCAAAAGAGCCAGGTAAGATCTTGGGGAAAACCCTATGGGTTATGGGCCCACTCAAAAGATATCACCGTTGAAACAATTGCTTAGAAAGAGAGATTACACTGGTACAAACGAAAAACTCGATGAGGTGAGAACCTTGAAATAATTTTATAGGATTTTGAATGGAAACACAAATCTTATAAGATATCTTCAGCACTCCGAATAGAATAGAGACGATGACAAATAAGAGATACATGGATAGAATTCCTGACATGGGGAAGCATTTACCGATTGGAAAGGATATAAAGAACACCGAGAGCTTGAATTGAATCCACCGAAGAAGAATAACAACAAGAACAAAGAATAGGAGGATAGATCCTAAAAATTGAAACTCCTAAGAATATCCACAAGGAATCGCCGGAAACGAAAGAGAAGAAAAGATAGCGGAAGCATTACATGAATAGAAAAGCCACTTGGATGAGAATTTAATCACTAAATAAAAAGGGCGGGAGGGTGGGGAAAACAAAGAAAACTTGGGACGGATGAAATGGACTCCGAAAAAGAAATATTAGGATTGATCTAGTAAATATTAGAGAGGATTGAATTATCTTGAAGAGAAGCACACTAGATAAAAAGAATTGATATGATAATTTGATTGGTCAAAAGAATTAGCATTCCCACAGAAATATGAGAACACCGCTTCGGAAGATATGAGTTCACCAACTCACATCGAAGCAACTCAAATTACCATACTCCAACCAAACAAAGGATGAGGCTTACAAAACAAGCCAGAACAAATTAATGACAGAGATTTTGCTCGATATTTTTGTGGTAAGGTTCGCACGGGCTCGATCGTACACTGGATTGTCATATTGAAATGACGCTCAAATATGCTCCCTAGGTGTAGCGAACTACAAGGCTTGACGAAGCATATCTGATGACATATATCGAGACTGCCCTATGTAAGAAAGACCGTGAACAAACGAATCCACTAGATGTCGAACCCCAACCTCACATCACACATTTGTTGAAAGATAGCCTAGGAAACTACTTGAATTCCCACCTAAGAAATCCCGAAATCTTCCGGTTATGCAATCGGGTCGACTGATACAAGGAGAAAAATCCATCACTCAACTCCTAACAATAATACTACGCTCAATGTAACACATCCGTCAACACATAACCAGAGGTCTCGGAAACTCATCTATCTCGGACCCTCGAAAACACAACGATACCAAACATGGCAATAACCCGGATGCCTCCCCAATACTGGGTGAATCTGAACTTATCTCGCCACGAAAAGTATTGAAGCAATTTCGAACATCCTCCGTCCTGAGATACTAAGGAAACTGAACGATAACGATGTGCCAAGAATCCCCTGGAGCTCAACTCCCCGGAAGAAATCAACTCAGACAGGAGGCACCAAGACAGAACTCCATCACCTCGTCATCATATAGTGCCCAAAATACCCGCGTGATCCTAAAAGTTTTTGAGTGAGAAGAGGGTAGAATCAAAATTCCTAAGTCATAATTCCTCACTAGAGCATAGAAGAGGAGTAAAAGGAATCCTACTTTCCGATATACCTAGACTCAAAATAGTTTTTCTCTAGACTCGACTCAGCCAAGGTTTGATCAATCAAGGGGGCTCCTAGGTCGATACATGCTCTGATACCAAGTTGTCATGCTCAAGATGCGATCCTATCCTTATTTTGGCACAAGGGCCTCGACAGGGATAGAAGCGCATCTAGTCATGTTGCAAGAATGCATATCATTACAAGTACATTTATAGAAGAGATGAGTGTATGGAATCGGCTTACACTCGCCACAAGCTACATCAGAGTCACATCAATACAACAACATATCCAAACATCATACAGAAGAGGAGGGTCTGACTACGGATGAAAACAAACAACAAAATGACATCCATCCTTGCCATCCCATGTTGCCGCCTAGAACCCAACCAAGATTGATTAAGAAGAAGAAGAAGAACTCCAAAACAAATGAGCATCACGCTCACGTCAAAGCATCGCATTACCTGTACCTGCAACTCTAGTTGTAGTAATCTGCGAGCCACTAGGACTCAGCAATATCATTTCCAAGGGTATCAAGACTATTAAAGCTTAATGGGTGAGGTATGGTTAAGTGGTGAGGCTGCAGCAAGCGACTTAGCATTTATTTGAGTGGCTAACATACGAATACAGAAAGTAAAGTGTGGTGGTCTATGCATAATGGACATGAACTAGCAATGATCACTAAGTGATCCTGAACACCTACTTACGTCAAGCATAAGCCCACCGTGTTCTCTCTCGGATAAGGACTCACGTGAAGACACAGTCACAGTTACGCACACAGTTGGTGTATTCTATTTGAGTTTACTTCAAGTTTACTATGACCGAGTGTTAAACAAAGTTTCCAAGTTTGCCACATAATCATGGGCACAGCTTTCAAAAGATTTAACCTTGCAAGGGTGCTCCAACTCGTCCAGCACAAATTAACCACACACAGCGGGAGTAACCTCGACCAAAGATGTCATAATCTTCCTAGGCAATTCCATAGGAAATCCGCCACCTCGAGATAGCCGGAAGAAAAATCGGAATTCCTCACTCAAGACGTTTGATAAAGGTAAAACAAATCCAGGATGGTCGCCCGATGTGTCGACGAACCCGATAAGAGCCGCGTATCTCGTTCTTAGGACATGACCGGATGGGACTAGATACGAGGAAGAAACCAATCCCCGAGTTTCTCGAGGTGGCCTTGCAGGCAGCCCGTTTTGGACCAACACTCATGAGGAGCATTGGCCTGGCTTGTTAATTAAAGATCCTCGGGATCCGGAAAGTCCCTATGCAATTTTATTAGTTATTTGGCAAATCTAGTACCAACGTTGGGCCTTGCTGGACAAGCTTTATCGTAAAATGAAAATAAAGGGGGTCCCCATAACAACACCGAGCATGTTAGGAGCTCTAAATTATGGAACATAACATCGGTTCACAAGTAACTAGGGCCGCAAGAGTGGAACAGAACACCGAGCAAAAGGCCAAGCCTTCCACCCTTTATCTAGTGTATAAGTGCATTAAATTAAATAGCAATAATATTGTGATAACAAAAGAATATCCATGCTGTCACATGGAAGCAATTGCACCTGCAGCTAGAAACGCTATAAGAAGGGCTGAGCAAGCGGTAACATAGCCAAACAAAGGTTTGCTGGGAAGGTGGAGGGTTAGAGGCTTTTCATGGCAATGTAGGGAGGCTTGACAAACCAGTGGTAGGTAGCATTAAATAGCGATAGAAAACGAGACATCTAGCATGGCAATGGTAGTAGTGGTATCGAGAGAAATGTGTCATCTTGCCTGAGATACTGTCTGGAAGAAGAATGGATCCATGAAGAAGATGAGCCAACGTAGTCGAACGAATCCTCACACACTGAACGTTTTCGGATCTCTATCGAGAAGGGACAATCCGAAACAACAATCAACACACGGAACACCACAAGATATGCATGACATGGTGTGCAAAGAAATATGATGCATGTCAAGTTTAATATGCAACGCATGGCATGGCATGGCAAGAACAACAAACAACTACTACATATTAAGTGAAGTTCAATATGCAACGAGTTGCATATTGACGAAACTCCATGATTGAATTGTTTAGTTCACTCTCGTTAGGTAATCATAAATATTAAATGTTGTTAAACATGGCAAGAGGTGAAGCATGAGCAACTATATCATCTGTGCATTTTAAATGTGGCTAAAAGAAACGAATAACAATTCCAGAATGACCTCATATGCATATTTTAAGTTTGGTCCGGATCTGAACTAACCATATTTTAGAGCTTTCAAACAGAAAAATAAATGTCACCATGAGATTCTACGCATTTTTCTAGTCAAGTTACATATGTAAAACATTTTTAACGGAGCTACGGTTAATTAGTAATGATATAAATCATTTTAGCATGGCATTTCTGCAAACTGCATGAAAACAACAACTTAAACATTTTAAACACATGTGAGAGTTGGATATTGTGAAACTACACAAAATTCTAATCATTTTACATACATAAAGTTTTTTAAATCCGATGCATGGTTGTGAATTTATTAATGCATGAAGATGGAGGACTTTTCTATAAAATAGTTTTTCTGTGGATAATTAATAAATTTTCTGAAAGGAAGAAAACGAATATGGGCCAATTCTGCTCTTAGGACGAACATGCGCATGGGCAACAGATGACTAAAAGCTGCTCAGGGCGGGGGTTAGGTGGTGCTCACCATGGGCCAACTAGGCAGGTCGGTGTAGATGTGGCCGGGCCGAATGCGGTGCTGGGTGGGCCCCACTGCATGCAAGCCGGCCCAACCGCATGAGCAGGTGATGTGCGGGTCAACACGGGCGCGTTAGCTCGATGCGTTGGCTTCTCCACCCGAGCGCAGGGGCGACGTCGATGTAGATCAGCAAGGCGGTGACCGGAGGCTCCGGCAAGGCTCTGGGATGGCGGGGAATGGCGAGGCTAGCCGGGATCCGGTTACATCTGGGTAGGGAAGGCCGGATGCCTATAGTGCGACCGAGAGGTGGCTGGCTGGCTGAGGGGAGCTGGTCAGCTGGCTTGCGGGCGCCTTGGTCGTCCGATCTAACCGCGGAAGGAAGGGATCGAGGCTCTCAAGCCAATTTGGTGGCTCGGTTGGGAGCTGCGGCTGCTGTTTGATGGGGCACAGAAAACGAGGTGGAGATTAGGGTCAGCCAAAATAGGAAGGGGAGGGGGATTGAATAGGAAAGGAGCGCTAGGTTAGGGGGATTTCATCAGTTTCCGGACCCTTCGATCGCGATCGGACGGCTCCGGTCGCGGGGTTAGGCTAGGATGGGCTAGCGGACTGTGTAGAGGGGGTGTGGTCTGATAAGAGAGGGAGAAGTTGTGGCCCGTGAGGTTTTAACGTTGAAAAATGTCCGATAGATAAACCGATGACGCACTACTACGACTGACCGTTGGGGGTATCAAACGACCTCTGAATGCGATGAAATTTGGCAGGCGGTCTACCTACAATAAAACAAGACCGCATGCCAACTTTCGACTCAATACGAGACTATTTTATATGCACTTATGAAAACGATATTTTTCTCGATGCCGCAGGCGCGTACATGTGTGGTTGGTCTCAAATCGGCGAATGACACGAATGGAGAGAACCGGAAGCTACGAACGGATGTAAGCTTTTGAAAACGAGAGATGATGCTATGCAGATGATGCGAATGGTGCGATGATGAATGCGACAACCACATGAAACACATACGAGAATGGAAATAAAAGGGGAATCTTATGGAGCATCAGTCCCAAACTGTTACATTACTACAGAAGTAATCATGTGCCAAACACACCAAAATAGAAGCAAAAAGTAGAAAAGAAAATAAAATTGGGTTGCCTCCCAACAAGCGCTATTGTTTAATGCCCCTAGCTAGGCAAAATGCAATAGATCTAGGTATTGTCATCTTTCGTATGCAATCCATAAGTAGCACTCATAATAGATTCATAAGGTAATTTCTTTTCTTTCTAGGAAAGTGTTCCATTCCCTTCCTTAATGGAAATTGGAATCTAATATTCCCTTCCTTCATATCAATAGTTGCACCAATCGTTCTAAGGAAAGGTCTACCAAGAATAATAGGACATGTAGGATTGCAATCTATATCAAGAACAATGAAATCTACGGGCACATAATTCCTATTTTCGACAATAAGAACATCATTAATTCTTCCCATACGTTTCTTTATAGTGGATTCCGCAAGATGCAAATTTAAGGAACAATCATCAAATTTACGGAAACCTAACACATCACATAAAGTTTTTGGAATCATGGAAACGCTAGCACGCAAATCGCAGAAAGCATGGCACTCATAATCTTTAATCTTAATCTTAATAGTAGCCTCCCACTCATCATATAGCTTTCTAGGTATAGAAACTTCCAACTCAAGTTTTTCTTCAAAAGCTTTCATCATAGCATCAACAATATGTTTAGTAAAAGCCTTGTTTTGATTATAAGCATGAGGAGAGGTCAACATGGATTGCAACAGGGAAATACAATCAATTAAGGAGCAGCTATCATGATTAAAGTCGTTGAATTCCAAAAGAGTTCATTTCTATTTAAAGTTTTCACCTCTTCAATCCCACTTTTGTCAATCTTAGCATCAAGATCTATAAACTCTGAATCATTAGGACGCCTTTTAACTAAAGTTGACTCATCTCCAGTACCATCCTTATCAAGATTAACATTGGAACACAAATATTCAATAGGTGTTACATCAATCACTTTAAGATCTTCATCAATATTATCACGAGAACACACTTTCTCAAGCCATTCACGTTTAGCAGGAACTCTAGCATTTCTTTCCTTACACTCATCAATAGAAAATCTCATAGCTTTTAAAGACTCATTAATATCATGTTTGGGTGGAATAGGTCTAATTTTTAAAGAATCAATCTCAAGAGAAATTCTATCAACGTTCCTAGCTAAATCATCAATCTTGAGCAAATTTTTTTCAATCATAGCATTAAAACCTTTTTGCATACTAATGAATTCTTTAATATTACTCTCAAAATCGGAGGGTGTTTTATTATAATTTCCATAAGAATTTCTGTAGGAATTACCATAAATTTTAGAGGAATTACTAGAAAACGGCCTAGCATTGAAATTACCTCTATAAGCATTATTACCAAAATTGTTCCTACTGACAAAATTCACATCCATAGATTCATTATTATTTCCAATCAAAGAAGACAAGGGCATATCATTAGGATCAATAGGAACACTCTTACTAGAAAACTATTTCATCAATTCATCCATCTTTTCACTCAAAGTATTAATCTCTTCAATAGCATGGACCTTTTTACTAGTAGGAGATCTTTCGGTGTGCCATTGAGAGTAATTTGGAATAATATTATGTAAGAGTTTAGTAGATTCTCCTAATGTGATTTCCATAAAAGTGTCACCCATGGTGGAATCTAAGAGGTTCCTATAAGAAAAATTCAATCCAGCATAAAAAAATTGTATAATCATCCATAAACTCAAACCATGTGCGGGGCAATTCCTAATCATTAGTTTCATCCTCTCCCAAGATTGTGCAACATGTTCATGATCAAGTTGCTTAAAATTCATTATATCATTCCTAAGGGAGATGATCTTAGGGGGCGGAAACTACTTGGATATAAAAGCATCTTTACACTTATTCCATGAATCAATACTATTTTTAGGCAAAGATGAAAACCAAGTTGTAGCACGATCTCGTACTGAGAACGGGAATAGCTTGAATTTAACAATATCATTATCCACATCTTTATTCTTTTGCATACCACACAACTCAACGAAAGTATTTAGATGGGATGCGACATCTTCATTAGCAAGACTGGAAAATTATTCTTTCATAACAAGATTGAGCAAAGCAGCATTAATTTCATAAGATTCCGCACTAGTGGCGGGAGAAATAGGAGTACTAATAAAATCATTATTAATAGTATTGGAAAATTCACACAACTTGGTATTCTCTTGAGTCATCGTGACAAAGCAAGCAGTCAAGAACACAAGCAAGCAAAAAGCAAACGAAAAGACGAACGAAAAAGGGCGAATAAAAAGGAATTTTTTTTGGTATTTTCTTAAAATCATTTTAGAAGTGGGGGAGAGGAAAACGAGAGGCAAATGGCAAATAATGTAAATGCAAGAGATGGGTTTGTGATGGGTACTTGGTAGGCTTGACGTAGATCTCCCCGCAACCAAACAAGAAATTGGCAAGTTGACTAGAGAGTTCTTATCTTGACTTGCTATGTATCTCCCCGGCAACGGTGCCAGAAATCCTTCTTGCTACTTCTCGAGCATGCGTTGGTTTCCCATGAAGAGGGACAGTTTGATGCAGCAAAGTAGATATGTATTTCCCTCAGTTTTTGAGAACCAAGGTATCAATGCAGTAGGAGATACAAGAGAGTCACCAATAGATGTACCTGCACAAAGAATCAAACTCTTGCACCCAACGCAATCAAGGGGTTGTCAATCCCTTCATGGTTACTTGCAAGGATGAGACCTAATAGAGATAGATATAATAGGTTGCTTGAAAGGAAAGTAAAACTAAAAGTAAAAATAGGGCAACAAGTATTTTTGGTATTTTTGGTTTTAGAACTGAAAGTATAATATGGAAAATAGACCTGGGGCCACAGGTTTCACTAGATGGCTTCTCTCATGATGGCAAGTATTACGATGGTGAACAAATTACTGTCGAGCAATTGATAGAAAAGCGAATAATTATGTAGATATCCAAGGCAATGATTATGCACATAGGCATCACGTCCGTGACAAGTAGACGAAAACGATTCTACATCTACTACTATTACTCCACACATCGACCAACTCCTGTCTGCATCTAGAGTATGAAGTTCATGAATAACAGAGTAACACATTAAGTAAGATGACATGATGTAGAGGGATAAACGCAAGCAATATGATGAAAACCCCATCTTGTTATCCTTGATGGCATCAATACAATACGTGCCTTGCTACCCCTACTTTGTCACTGGGTGAGGACACCGCAAGATTGAACCCAAAAGTAAGCACTTCTCCCATTGCAAGAATTACCAATCTAGTTGGCCAAACCAAACCAATAACTCGAAGAGACTTGCAAATATATGAAATCATGCATATAAGAATTCAGGAAAGACTCAAATAATAGTCATGGATAATCTGATAATAAACCCACAATTCATCGGATCTTGACAAACACATTGCAAAAGAGTATTACATCAGATAGATCTCCATGAAGATCATCAAGAACATGGTATTGAGAAGCAAAGAGAGAGAAGATGCCATCTAGATACTAGCTATGGACCCGTAGGGCTATGGTGAACTACTCACGCATCGTCGGAGGGGCAATGGAGTTGATGTAGATGCCCTCCGTGATCGAATCCCCACCGGCAAATTACCGGAAAAGGCTCCAAGATTGGATCTCTCAGGAACAGAGTCTTCTGGCGGCGTAAATGTGTTTTCGTGGCTCCTTCTGATAATGATGGAATATTTGGATATTTATAGGCGAAGATTAGGGTTAGGGGAGCTCCGTGGCCCCACAAGCCTCCCCGGCGTGGCTTACTCCCTGGCCATGCCCCTAGGGCTTGTGGCCCCACGGTGGCTCCTCTGCCTTGGTTCTCAAGTCTCGCAGTTTCCTTTCGTTCCAAAAAAAATCATTCTGAAGGTTTTACTCCATTTGGACTCCATTTAATATTCCTTATCTGCGAAACTCAAAAACAAGGAAAAACAGAAACTGGCACTAGGCTCTAGATTAATAGGTTAGTCCCAAAAATAATATAAAATAGCATATTGATGTATATAAAGCATCCAAAACAGATAATATAATAGCATGGAAGAATAAAAAATTATAGATACGTTGGAGACGTATCACATGACACCTGGATTCACCAAGCGCCATGACCACACCTTCCCTGGATCCTATGACGGACACGCCAAGCAAGTACCCTAATCATAATCGGAAGGCCACTTCGAGTAATGAAAACACAAAAACCAGGACACATAACAGAAGTACTGATAAAAGGGGCTTTCACCCAAGTTCATTACATGCTCGCTGGGCCTTTCTTGGTCTTTGGTTACAGGGGCAGGGAAAGAAAGAAAAAGCCCCCCATGGGGGCTGCCGCTTTAGGGGCTCCGGGGCCTCCGCATCGGTGCTCAGCGGGTGTCCTCCTCCTTCACGGGCCCATGAAGCATGCCGACGCAGAGGCTTACGGAGCGGAGGAGCGGTGCCACGCCGGCTGGCAACCCCCTGTGGTTCGAGCGCGATGGCATGGTGGCGCGTCATAGTTGTTGTCGTCGCTCTCACTGTTGTCGCTCGGGCTCCCCTCGGAGGCGGTGTCGCTGTCATTGGAGGGGTGGCGTTCGTTGCGAAGGGCAAGCTCATCTCCAAGATCGCTGCGGCTGGCGTCTTCCCAGGCATTCACCCTCACTACAGAAGACCTAGACGAAGAGCGTTGCCTCCCCATCGAACTTGAAGTGGAAGGTGCGCCTCCCCATCGGGCCGCGGGCGCGGGCAAACGTTTGCCACTCGCGAACCAGGTATACGTAGCCCCTCGGGGTGACCTCAACCTCCACCCATGACGCTGCACTCATCAGCCGTCGGCCTACAACCATAGGCCATCGGGACCCCCGACCGGTAGCGCCCCCGCAAAGGATTTCGAGAGTTGAAGCTAGGCGGCTTCCGGCCTCTCTGCCCACACCATAAATTCCTAGGCCGTGTCGGCTGTATGGAGCCGCGGAGTTGGTGGCAGGGCCACCGCGGCTGCCCTCCCATCGCGGGCGCCCCTACATTGACTACCACGGGCACCCGCGCCACTCGGGCCACGCCGCGGCCGCTGATGACAACCCCAAACCGTGCTGGGGTATGACCGTGCCCTCCAAAAGCCACAGCCGGCGTCACGGCATACTTTCGGGGACGACCACGACCCCTCTTGGGTGGCGGTGGAGCGTGGCTCTCCTCAGGGGCCTTCCCCTTCTCGATGGTGGAATGCTTCCTCACGGGAGCCATGATTGGGAGAGAGACGGCTTGGAGATTGAAAGGCGAAGAAGACGAAGGAGTTGTGAGGGTTTTCTCACCCTCGCTGGCTTATATACAGCCGGGGGCCAACCGATGCCCCCTCGCATCTCGAGAGGCGTGTGGCCTTTGAAGGGTCACATCTGCATGGCCCGAGGAGGGAAGGCCTAGGCGGCAGCAGCATTCAAGGGAAGGTAAAGATGGCTGGCGCTGTGCGCATGCGTCACATCAGTTTGACTTATGACGATTCTTGATGCCTTCGGGGAGTGGGAGCATCGCCACGCAGGCGTACAACGCGTGCAAAGCCTTCCCCACAGTTGTTTGGGTCCCGTGGCACTTCGGGCCGTCCTCAAAGCTTCGCTCTGAAGCCAGATTGGGCGCGCCTTGGGCCCGAGAGCTACTGTTGGCGTTCTTGGAATGGGGGTACCCAGTCCTGCCTGCCTGCAGCCCAGGGCATGGCCCACTTGTCAGCCAGGCATGACTTGGCACGGTGATACTCAAGACAAGGCCCTCGCGAGGACCCCGGGCTCGCGATTAAAAACAACCTCAAGACCAGCCAGGATGGGCCTCCTCGGCCCCCCTCCTGAGCGGAGGTGATCTCTATGTAGAGCCCGACCTCAGGAGTCAAAGATGACGAAAGGAAGGACAGGCAGGCACCAGCGTGCCAGGCGGTTCATTTTCCTCTTTGGTGCAAAGGGATCAAGGATGTATGTGGGTTCCCAGAGTGCTACCCAAGGGTTTCCCTTCCGGTGCAACAATACCACGACCACGAGCCCCGCAGGACGGATGTCATCACCTAGCAGGTTTGTCGCTCCCTGGCAGGTCTCCTAACCCTATTCTTTGGCCTATAAATACCCAAATATTCCCCGAACATAAGAACGATCCACACAAATACTTTTCCGCCGCCGGAACCCTCTGTTCCCGAGAGATCCAATCTTGGGGCCTTCTCTAGTAATCTGCCGGAGGGGGAATCGATCACGAAGGGCATCTACATCAACTCCATTGCCCCTCCCATGATGCGTGGGTAGTCCACCACAGACCTACCGGTCCATAGCTAGTAGCTAGATGGCTTCTTGTCTCTCTCTGATTTTTAATACCATGTTCTTCGTTATCTTCATGGAGATCTATCTGATGTAATCCTCTTTTGTGGTGTGTTTGTCAAGATCCGACGAATTGTGAGTTTATGTTCATATTATCCATGAATCTTAGTTGAATCTCCTCTGAATTCTTGGAGTTTGTGGTGTGGTCTTCACGGAGAAAGTAGCCTTTATCTGATTTACTCAAACACAGTGAAAAAGATGGGTATAGATTCGTCAAGGATCAAACCCAGCAACACTACATTTATTGGAGTGATTCCAGGCGTCGAAGCCCGATGCACGGGCTTTGTAAGCCTGGAAGTAGTGTTCGGTTCGCCCAATAACTTTCAAAGCAAAGACTTGATCTCCGACATTGTACCTTTACACAATGGCTATCACGCCCTGCTAGACCGTACAACGTTCGCTCGCTTTAACGCCATCGCACACTATGCATACCTCAAGCTCAAGATTCCTGGGCCCAAGGGGCTTATTACTGTCAACGGCAACACAAAGTGCCCCCTCCGAACTGAGGAACATGCATTGGCCCAGGCGGCGAATTCCATTACAATGAGGATTGGCAAATGCCGACATCTCTCGTAAAGGCACGTAAGGTTGAGAAGCGAGCTCGGTTTTAGCCCGAACTCCTAGAACCTTCTTCTCCCCATAAATAGGGACTAGCCCCCCATTGCACAGCCCCAATGGCAGCAAAACACGTACCAAGAAGGCACAAGTTCGCACTTAAGGTTCCATGGGCAGAAGTGGGGAACAACTATCAAAGCACAAGTGTTCAGCTGGACCAAACTACCAGTAATATAAGTCTTCGGACATACAACATGTACCATCAAGGACCTGCTAAAGCATAAAGCCCATCAATAGTTTGGCAACTTCTCAAGATCCTCTTTCCAAGGTCTGTTCGACGACATCATTACCCATAAAGGAATGCAACCCCCTAGGAGGCACAGGAGTGGACAAGCGACAGGGCATATCGAGGACGTCAGGCCACCCATCGAAGACACCTGGTACACCCCCTCCTGTAAACTTTATATTTTATTTTCAAGTACCTGTCAACAGTTGCTTCGCCAATTTGAGCTATAAGAGTTATTGATCAAACTATAAGACCATCATGAATGGCGGCTTCGCTGGCTTTTTTGGTACATACTTTATTTCCTCCCTCCTCAATGCTTCTTGTGAAATTGTTTGGTACACATTACGACACAACCGGCTAATAGATCAGGGGCTCGAATTTAAAATATCGCCCTAAACACAATCGATCATGTGTTTGGCGTCTCGAAGTTCGCTTTATATGAATTGGTTCCGAACTATGTCTTGGGTCAATAGTTGGGTTGCCCGGCTCCTGTGCTTGCCCCTTTACGTTCCGCTCGTTTGGCTAAAAGGGCAAAGGGAGAACCACTGCAATTGTGTTTCTAGCTAGCCTGGTCAAGCACCTATGGGGGGAAGGCCGAAAACTGTCTGTCATAGTACGCGAGAATTGGTCTATGAATCCGAGCATAACCGTTGTACTAAAACCTTCGTTTGAGGTTATTCCGTGTCATACGATGGGTTTGGTATTCGTACAAATTATGTAATGCGGGATTTAGCCGCAGTTCATCCGAACATCACAAACCACTGGGCTAGCCATCAGCCCCCGCATTCCTTTTTCACGTTCCTATGGCTAAGTTAAAGCAATAAAGCATGATGTTCTGATTGCTTTGTCCCCCTCACACTACCGCCATCGGGTACCGATAGCTCGGCTAAGGGTCATAGTGCGGAGGAGAGACACCTCGCGTAGTATCTACATGGGGGCTGAAGCCGACGACTCGCAACTTTTAGTTTAAACGGCCACACGGGAGTTATAGCGAATACAAAACATAAAAGACATGATAAACCATGCCTGATAACCATAAAAGGGTTAAAAGGTCTTCGGACATATTACAACGCGTTTACTCATAAAAATTATCCTTTGAGAAGTGACCCTGTATCGCCCGAGCACCCTCCATCACTTCGGAGAAGTATCGCTAAGGGCACCTATGCTCCTTTGCAGGGGCGGAGGAGCAGTAGCTAGCTTCGTCAGATCAAGCCCTGGCCAGTGCACCTTGTCCCTTGGAAAGGCCATCCGAGCTCCCTCGATGCAGGAATAATGCTTTAGCGTGTCAATCCGAGCGAGGCATCGCTCAGCTTCCATTCCAGGTCAAAGTAACTACCCGAGAATGGCTCATCGGGCCATAGCCAGATGCAGAGATCTCCATGGCCGGCTCCGCCATCAGGTGCAGTTCCATCAGCCGCTTCATCTTCTCGACGAGGATAGGAGAGCGCTCGGAGGCTTAAACTTGCTCCCAAAAGGCGAGAGCCTCATCTCCCTCTTCTCGCGAAGCATAGAACTGGTTCACATCCGCTACACTCTTCAAGAGGTTCGAGCTAGCGCCAGAGGATCACCACACCTGGGTGAGCAATGTGAACTTGCTATCACCGAAGGCACACTATAGTAAATATGGCTTACCATCTATGATAGCCTTGACTTGGCGAATCTGTTCTTCAAAGAATCTCATGTCCACTAGCTCCTTCTAAAGGTCGGCTTTCAACGCGGATAGCTCGATGGCTTGTTCCTTGCCCTTCTGCTCAAGGTCCTCGCATTTTTGGCTGGCATCCTTGAACTCGTGCTAAACCTCCCCCATATGAGCCTCATGCTTTTCGCTCGCGGTTTTTAAGGCGGAGAGCATGACTGTCGCCTATTCGGATGACGCCTTCTCGTTCGCGGCCTCTTGCTTTATCTACCGCAGCTCGGCCTTGAGATTATCGACCTCCTTCGCCGAGGCTGTGTAAGAAATAAGCATATAATTATACTAAGTCAACAGTGTGAATTGCTAATGATGAAAATTTGGATATTACAACTCGACTTACCTTGCGCCTCATCGAACCATTTGTTCAGAGCATCAAGCTCTTCTTCGGAACTCTTGAGCTTCCAATTTAGCTCTTGAGCTTCGGCATTCGCGGCCGGCGCAGATGACGAAGCCTGCAAATAGCACATATTTATCAGTTTATATTGGTTTAATAGCCGAACTGTCAAGACCATGATCCTATGTTCGGTCCTCTGGAGGATTGTTAGAACATTATAGGACAAATAATGTCTCATACATTGTTCGGCCATTTCTTTGTATTTGACCCTTGGGTGACTTTTCCTAAACTCACCCAGGGCTCAGGGGCTCCTATATATAATGGTAACACAAACCTAATAAATTAAAATGTTAGGAGAAGAACATTACATGGCTCACTTGGAAGCCCGTCAGGAGACCGTTGAAGGCCTCCTTCAGTCCACTATAAACGGACTGAATGCTTTGCAAAACCGCACCCTTAAGGGTGCGGTGATCCTTGGAGATGGCTGCGCTTGATAGTGCCTCCTCCATGACCGACCACCCAGTCATCGGTTAGCCTAATGACCAACTGGGGATTGAACCGATGGCTCCAGAGGCATGGTTGATACGTCTCCAATGTATCTATAATTTTTGATTGTGTCATGCAATTATATTATCTGTTTTGGATGTTTTATATGCATTAATATGCTATTTTATATTATTTTTGGGACTAACTTATTAATCTAGAGCCTAGTGCTAGTTTTTGTTTTTTCCTTGTTTTTGAGTATTGCAGATATGGAATATTAACCGAAGTCCAAACGGAATAAAATCTTTGGAATGAATTTTTCTGGAACGAAAGAGATCTACCAGGCTTGGAGTCCAAGGCAGGCACTCTACAAGGAGGTCACAAGCCAGGGGGCACGGCCACCCCCCCTGGGCCGTGCCTGGCAGGCTTACCGCCTCCTGGCAGGTCTCCTAGCCCTAATCTTCGTCCTATAATTACTCAAATATTCCCCCAATACCAAAAAGAGCCATGCAAATACTTTTGTGCCGCTAGAAGCCTCCATTCCCGAGAGATCCAATCTTGGAGCCTTTTTCGGTAATCTATCGGAGGGGGATTCGATCACGGAGGGCATCTACATCAACTCCATCGCCCCTTCGATGATGCGTGAGTAGTCCACCACACACCTATGGGTCCATAGATAGTAGCTATATGGCTTCTTCTCTTTCTCTTTATGCTTCAATACCATGTTCTTCATGATCTTCATGAAGATCTATCCGATGAAATACTCTTCTACGGTGTGTTTGTTGAGATCCGATGAATTGTGGGTTTATGTACAGATTATCCATGAATATTATTTGAGTCTTTTTTGAATTCTTATATGCATGATTTCATATCTTTGCAAGTCTCTTCGAGTTATTGGTTTGGTTTGGCCAACTAGATTGGTAATTCTTGCAATGGGAGAAGTGCTTAGTTTTGCGTTCAATCTTGTGGTGTCCTCACCAAGTCACAAAGTAGGGGTAGCGAGGCACGTATTGTATTGTTTCCATGAAGGGTAAAAATATGGGGTTTTCATCATATTGCTTGAGTTTATCCCTCTACATCATGTAATCTTTCTTAATGCGTTACTCTGTTCTTCATGAACTTAATAATTTAGATGCAGGCACGAGTCGGTCGATGTGTGGAGTAATAATAGTAGATGTAGAATCGTTTCGGTCTACTTGTCATTGACATGATGCCTATATGCATGATCATTGCCTTGGATAACTACATGATTATTCACTTTTCTATCAATTGCTTGACAGTAATTTGTTTACCCACCATGATATTTGCCTTCAAGAGAGAAGCCTCTAGTGAAATCTATGGCCCCGGGTCTATTTCCATCGTATACTTTGAGATCTATAAATCAGTAATACCAAAAATACCTTGCTGCAATTTATTTACCTTTTTAGTTTCCGCAATATATTACATCTATCTCTATCAGATCTAATCCTTGCAAATAACCATGAAGGGATTGACAACCCCTTTATTGCGTTGGGTGCAAGAGTTTGATTGTTTGTGTAGGTGCATCCATTGGTGCCTTCTTCTTCCTCCTCCTAAAATTATACCTTGGTTCTCAACAACTGAGGGAAATACTTATCTACTTTGCTGCATCACCCTTTCCTCTTCAAGGGAAAACCAACACATGCTCAATAGGTAGCAAGAAGGCTTTCTGGCACCGTTGTCGCGAAGGATACATAGCAAGTCAAGACAAGAACTCTCCCGTCAACTTGCCAATTTCTGGCATCGTTGCCGGGGAGGATCCACATCAAGCCCACCAAGTACACAACACAAACTCATCTCTTTCATTTACATTATTTTCCGTTTGCCTCTCGTTTTCCTCTCCCGCACTTCCAAAACGATTTTATAAAAAAACAAAAAGATTTGCCTTTTTATTTGCCCTTCTCCCGTTCATATCTTGTTTGCTATATTTGCTTGTGTTGCCATGTGCCTTCTATTTGCTTGCATCTTCGCTTGCTAAAAATCTATTAATATGGATCCTCATCGACTTGCCAATCTTTTCAAAAGACCAAATTATGATGAACCAATTTCTAGTGAGTTGAGTGCACTTGATTATCATTATGAAGGTTTGTTTGAAAATCATGAATGTGAAATTTTGTTGAAGAAGAAGAAATTTATAACGTGATTCATGATAGTTCCTTTAATGAAAAGGATGATTGCCATGTTGTTAGTATGAATTCTCTGAATATCCATGATGCTAATTATATGCAAAACCACAAGTTTGCGGATGCTATGCTTGATGAAGATGATATTTTTTGTTCCCCAAGTTTTGGTGATGACACGTATGCTATAATTGATCATGAAAAGAATGGTTTGTGTGTACGTTATACTATGAGATTCCTTCATGATGATACTTAAATTTATTATGAGGGAGGAACATATGCTTGTATGAGTTGCAATAATATTAAGGTTCCTCTCTATGTGTTCAAACTTTTGAAGGTATGCTTGTTTTGCCTTCCTATGATAGTTGATTCTTGTTCCAATAAATTGTTTGCTCACAAAATCCCTATGCATAGGGAGTGTATTAGACTTTAAAGTGTTTTTAATGCTATTCATGATGCTCTTTTTCATATCTCAATTACTACTTTTTATGTGAGCATCATGGAAATCCTTATGCCTAGCTAGGGGCATAAAACGATAGCGCTTGTTGGGAGGCAACCCAATTTTATTTTTATGTTTCTATTTTTGAGTGTTTACCACATTAACACTTCTGTATTAATTGTATTTTTGTGTTTTAATTAGTGTTTTAGCGAACTAAGACCTTTGGGATGGTCTATGGTGGTTGTTGACATGATCTTGCTGGAAAACAGAAACTTTTGCGCTCAGTCCAGGATTTTTGGAATTTGTAAGAGGGTCCAATGTGTCTAAATTTTTACACATGATTGATATACAAATTTAAAAGGTTTTCCAAATTTTTAAGAATTATTTGAGTTACAGAATTATACGAAGTTTTCAAATTTCTACAGGCTATTCTATTTTTGACAGATTCTATTTTCTTTGTGTTGTGTACCTATTGTGATGTATCTATGGGCTGTATCGGGGGGTATGAACCATGGAGAAGTTACAATACAGTAGTTACTACACAAATATAAATAAATAATGAGTTCACAACAATACCTAATGTGGTGATTTGTTTTCTTATACTAACGGATCTCACGAGTTTTCTGTTAAGTTTTGTGTGGTCAAGTTTTCATGTTTTGGCTAAAGATTTGTGGGACTATGGAATAAGGAGTGGAAATTGCCTAATCTTGGGGATACCCAAGGCACCCCAAGTCATATTCAAGGATGTCAAAAATCCTAAGCTTGGGTATTCCCCGGAAGGCATCCCCTCTTTCGTCTTCAATCCATCGGTAAATTTACTTGAGGCTATATTTTTATTCACCGCCTGAATGTGTTTTGCTTGGAGTGTCTTGTATGATATGAGTCTTGGTTTTCTAGTTTGCCACAATCATCCCTTTTACACACATATTTTGAGAGATACATGCATTGATCATGAATTTATTAGAATACTCTATGTGCTTCAGTTATATCCTTTCAGATAGGCAATTTTGCTCTAGTGCTTCACTTATACCTTTTTAGAGCATGGTGGTGTTTGCTTTTATAGAAATAATTGAACTCTCATACCTCACTTATATTATTTTGAGAGTATCTAAACAACATGGTAATTGGTTTAGGTTATGAATTTATTCCTAATATGATAGGCATCCAAGAGGGATATAATAAAAACTTCCATATTAAGTGCATTGAGTATTATGAGAAGTTTGATTCCTTGCATAAAGTTTTGAGATATAAAGATGGTAATGTTAAGAGTCATGTTAGGAAGTAATCGTGAATTTGTAAAAATGCTTGTGTAAAGGTCTGTGATTCCCGTAGCATGCACGTATGGTGAACCGTTTTGTAAGCAAGTCGGAGCATAATTTGTTTACAGATTGTCGACCTTTGTGCGAGGGTCGAGAGCGTGCGATGGTTTACTCCTACCAACCTATCCCCTAGGGGCATGAGTCTAATGCTTTGCTTCGATGACTAATAGACTTTTGCAGTAAGTATGTGAGTTCTTTATGACTAATGTGAGTCCATGGATTATACGCACTCTCACCCTGCCACCTTTGCTAGCCTCTCTAGTACCACGCAAATTTTGCCGGTGCAATAAACCCACCTTCCTCAAAACAGCCACCATATATCTTTCCTAAAAACAGCCACCATACCTACCTATTATGGCATTTCCATAGCCATGCAACTTCCACCATTCCGTTCATTATGACACGCAACATCATTTTCATTTGTAATTCTTGAGTTGTAAGTAAATAAAAGTGTGATGACCATCATTATTAGAGCATTGTACCATGTGAGGAAAGGATGATGGAAGCGATGATTTCCTCACAAGTGGGGATGAGACTCCGGACTTTAGGAAAAATAAAAGAGGCCAGCGAAGCCCAAATAAAAAAAGAGGCCTTAGATGCCCTCCAAAATCAAAAAAAGTGAGAGAAAGAGAGAAGGGACAATGTTACTATCCTTTTCCACACTTGTGCTCCAAAGTAGCACCATGATCTTCATGATAGAGAGTCTCTTATTGTTTCACTTTCATATACTAGTGGGAATTTTTCATTATATAACTTGTCTTGTATATTCCAATGATGAGCTTCCTCAAATTGCCTTAGGTCTTCATGCGCAAGCCAGTTAGATGCACACCACTTTGTTTCCTTGTGAGCTTTTATACACTTAGAGCTCTAGTGCATCCATTGCATGGCAATCCCTACTCACTCACATTGATATCTATTAATGGGCATCTCCTTTAACGCCCAAGACGTGCACCTTTCCGTATTTAGGCACGGGGGCCTCGACAGGGATAGAGGCGCATCTAGTCGTTTTGCAAGTATAGTATCATCACATACATTTACGAAGAGAGGAGTATATGAGTTGGCTTACACTCGCCACATGCTAAATTACAATTCCACATAGTTTATTCAAACATCATTCCAAAGACAGGGTCTATCGTGGTTTTATCATGGCAGATGTCCGGGTGAACAGACTTGGATTCAAGGCCATTGCTAAGGTGATGGACTCGAAGGGGTCGATTGGGACGAAGGATACGAATTTACCCAGGTTCGGCCCCTCAAGTCGAGGTAATAGCCTATGTCCTGCTTGTGTTTTTATTGCTTGATGTATCGATTACAAGGGACCTATTTCTTGACCTATTTATCGATAGCCCAATCTCTAAGTCGCCCTGGGTCTCACCTTTATATAGGATGTCAATACCACGGGTCATACAAGTTGTAGCCAACTCTCATTACATGTCTGAGTCTATCTCTACCTTATCTTGCCTTCCTGACCAAATTGTCCCCGGGCGGCTTACTCGCCCGGGTCTTCTCAATCCGGGCCACGTTCCCGCCCAACTTGTCAAGCCGGCAAATGTCTTGGGCTTCAGTCTTCACAGCCCACTCTTGGATTAACGCACAAGCCGCCTAGTGTGACCCGGAGCCTGTAGGGCAGGTCTCACCGTGGGGTTATATCCCCAACATTAGGCCTTAGGTTGATTTGAGCTTCCTCACTTCAGCCTCCTTCTTAATCATCAGCGAGTTACCCTGAAAATAATGAGCCGCCGTGACGTCATGTCAAATCTGACAGAAAGATTCTCTGACGCACACAACGGATCTTCCCTTTTTAAATGGATAGTCTAGGAATCGAGGCGTATGCCTTGGTCAAATGACAACCGATGCCTGGATTTTCGCGCCTGTTTCCGCCTTTTCCTATTAAATAGGACCGCGAGGGGCAGCATTTGCCTTCCTCCTACTCACTCTTCATCTCCTTCCTTCTGACGCCTCCGCTCCAGCGCATCTAGCTCCGGCGCCGTTTCCTCATCGTCGTCAACAAAAGCTGCCGCATCAACCTGTTTCGTTCTAGAGCTCTCTCCGCGTCCACCACACCATCTCTGATGAGTCCTTATTCCCCTATATCCATAGCTATTTCAATAGGGTTTCACGGAGCTCCTCCCGCCGTGTAGAACACGAGCCTCCTTCAATGCCGGCCATGCTTAGCCCATACACACTTGATGATAGCTTGTCTCCGAGGCGGCGTTATGTAGGAAATCGATAGTAATACTTCGCACATTTGCAACAGCTCCACCTGCCATTTTTAAACTTTCTCCGCTTTCGTCAGTTCATCTCTAGGTCTGAAATAGGAACATTTTCCTTGTTTTGTAGATCCGCAATCTTAGTGATACCTTGTGAAACCTGTTTTCCGGACTTATCCATATTTTTGCCTTGTCTTTTCATAACCTTGACCCGCCATGTATTCCAGTTCACACCAATCGGGCTCTGGCCGCTCAACCTTAAGGTCTTAAGCTTTTAGCCAGCCATAGATATCTGCCAATCCTTGACTCGCCATACATGGTTACTTTGCGTAGTTTTAAGCCACCGCCATGTCTCGCGCATCCAACTACTACAACTCGGTCGGCTCTTGCATCACCGAAGAGTTCCTTGTGGACTTTGTGCACGCGGGCAGCCGTCCTGCCAAGGATTTAATCCATTGGAGGGTTCCGGGCAATGAACTGAAGCCCATTCCTCGGGAGGGCAAAGTAGTGGTGTTTTCAGATCACATTGAGCGTGGGTTTGTACCCCTCGGCTCAAAATTCTTCCGGGATGTTCTTCACTTTTACAAGTTGCACCCTCAAGACCTTGCCCCCAATTCTGTCTTCGACATCTGCAATTTCCAAGTGCTTAGTGAAGTTTATCTTCAAGGCGAGCTGTCTATTGGCCTCTTCCGAGAGTTCTTCTATGCAAATCTCCAGACCGAAGTGAAGGCCGGCCCAAGCTTAGAGCTTGGCGGAATTTCAATATAGAGGCGCCGAGACATAACCTTTCTGGCTGTTCTGATGCCGAGTCACCCAAAGGATTGGAATAAGACCTGGTTTTATAGCAAAAATAATTCTCCAGAAGGTGAGCGTCTGCTGCCGGGTTACCGCCCGTCCTGTCTCAAGACGACCTCCGAGCTTCCTGGCTTACTGTCAATTGCTGAACGGGCGAGGCACGAGCCGGCTCATGCCAAGATTAAGGCCCTCATGGCCAATGGGCTGGTTGTGTTGGACTTGATCTGCTGCTGGATCTCTTGGAGGATTATGCCCTTGAGCGGGAGAAATCGCCTTATGTGCAAGTATCCAGGTTAGTATGATGATTCCGTCTGCTTCAGCCGAACGATGTTAACAGAGGATGATATTACAACTATCATCCGGAGCCTTGTCCATGAGTCTTCCATTGCTTGCAGCACCATTGGGCTAGCACCTTTCTATGCTATTAACCCGACCCCAGAAGTAAGGCGTCTCTCCATAGTCTCCCTTGTTTATTTAGTTATGACTTTGGCACTTCCTTACCACATGCCGGCTTGCCTTTTCAGGCAACTCTGACTTCTGGAAGAAGAAATACGTCCCTCCTCTCAAGAAGGCCAAGAAGAAGGCCCCGGCCAAGAAGACAAAGAAGACCACTCCTCAAGAAGAATGGTTTGAACCGCCGGAATCAGACGGCTCAGAGGTATAACTTGACGACTTTTTGCTGCTTTTTACTCACTTTACTGACAACAGCCATTCACAGGACGAGGCAGAGACGAGCCACGCCAACGCCCTTGAGGTAACTTATATTTTGTCCGACTCGGAATATTTTGTGCCCCAGAAGATATGGCGGGTCGTTCAAAAAGTTCCCCTTTCTCATCCTCTTTTTATTTGGATCCTCAATTTCTTTTGAAAAAGCAATAGCAAGCCAACCGATACCAGACCCGGAGTGCCGGCTCTACTGATCTCATTTCTGGGTTACCAAACTCCTTGGCTCAGAAGAAGCGCCCTACAGTTATATATTCCTTCTCTATTTGATTTCACTAGATCTTCTTTTGTAATTCCAACAGTAACTTACATTATCTGAAGTTTCTTTCAGGGGTCTTCGCCTTCATCTAGCGACTCTACGACCACCGCTCTGCCGCCTCTAAAGATTAACCCGATGTATGTGTTTTTTCAAACCTTGCGTTCCACTCTTTAGCGTTTGTAAACTTCCGGCTCTAATTTTATGCTTTTCCAGGGCTCAAGCCAAGCGAAGAAAAACCAACAAGTCCTCCCCTAGACGTACCACTCAAGAACCGGGGCTTGCCAAGTCAGACGCTCCTATGCTGGACGCAAACCGCCCAGTGGCTTCTGTAGAGCTGACAGCTGATTACACTATTGCAGAGAGCCCGCAGAGGGACCATTCCAAGCCGCCGAGCCCTGCCAAGGCTGCTAATGACACCACTGCTCCGGACGTCGTGATTATCGGCGCTGACTTTTGCTCTCCTTCTCCTCATGTGTTGACAAAGCATTCTGAGACGACTAAAGCAACCAGGAAGCTGGAGTTTGAGCTCCCCGCCCTCGAGAAGATGACGGCTGATGAACTTCATGTTGGCTATATGAACCGACTGTCTACAAGACGGGATCTAGAGCTCAACCTTGTCAACTTAATGAAGAAGAAATATGAGGTATTCTGTTTCCTCTTTATACCCTTACTCAGCCCCCAAGAACCGGGTTAACATTGGCTGATGATAATCCGGTTCTTCCATCTTGGTAGAAGTAGAAATACTTAGCACGTAGGTCTCATTTTTGTTAGAAGTAACCTCAAATCATCGTTGTCATCCCCCAAGGGCCGGCTCAAAGTTGGTAACATTGAGCCGGAGCTTTATGGAATATAGATAATAGAACCAACTGTAGCCCCCAAGGGCCGGCTCAATCTTGTCAAAGTGGAGTTGGGACTTCATTGAGCATGGGTAATAGAACCAACTGTAGCCCACAAGGGCCGGCTCATTCTTTGTCAAAGTTGAGGTGGGACTTTCATTCTTAACAGCTTTGAAAAACCAATGTAGCCCCCAAGTTCCGAGTTA
Source organism: Hordeum marinum (assembly GCA_022496015.1). Lineage (NCBI taxonomy): Eukaryota > Viridiplantae > Streptophyta > Magnoliopsida > Poales > Poaceae > Hordeum > Hordeum marinum. The sequence goes on from CM039674.1 coordinate 285,463,590, forward strand.
ACTTGATAAAGATGATCCGGAACTGCCTTGAATATAGACATTAGCCCCCAAGTGTCATGCATATTGCTTGCAATCTACTTAAGAATTGCTCTATCTTTGAAATTTCTCCCCCTGTCGGTTTATTCCATGCTTTCATATGTCGCAGGAGGCTTTAATCGAAGCCAGGTCAGAATTGTCCGGCTTAAAAAGCAATCTAGCTGCTCAGCAATACGCTCGGAGTGATGCTGATGAGAAATGTCGGCTCCTTTCTGAAGAGTTGACACAAATCAAGGACGACTTTGCCACTTTCAAGAAATCTGCTAAAGCTGAACAAACCGCCTCGACCAAATGGGCGGATGATGCTGATCAGCGGCTTATGATTGTATCCGATGAACTGCAGTTCTTGAAGCGCCATATCACGAAGATGAGAGCCGCCCTCTTTGGTAAGTATTTGACGACTTGAATCAATTTCTGTATTGCACTTGCGCTGGTGACTCACAATGAAGCTTCCATCTTATACAGGTCCTAGGAGCCGCCAACTTGCTTCCGACGGTTTGCTGCCCCTGAAAGCCATATACACTTTGATATAACAACTCTACTGTGGCGCTGTATGCACAATCAAAGCTGTAGAGTACAAGGAAAATACCCCTTCAACTCCCAAAGGGGTCTTAGAGCTTCTGTCGATGATGCCGAAACAGATTGTGGAGTTGAAGAGATCAGCCGCCCGCCAGGGGGCGATCGCAGCCATAAGCCGGGCGTTGGCTTTCGCTACAGAGCTAACTCCGGCTGATATGATGGACGGCTTTCCCTCCAAGAAGGATGATGGATCCAAATTCACAGACGCTAACTATGCCTGGTGTGTGAAGGATTCCAAAGTCCTAGCCTTCGCCTTAGCAGAAGAGGTCAATCTGGCAACTTACCAGGCGGCTTACAGTGCAGATCAGAAAAGGATCCGTGACCCTCTTTTTGAGTGCTAGGATCTGACACCCGCCCGTAGTAAGAATCTTTTCGCCTCTGAACTTGACCCATCCCCTTCTTTGAAGAAGGAACCTTTGCGGCTTTAACCAACTGCAACTGAGACTTGGCAAATCTCCACATCAAAGTAGTCGAAGACCCACAACAGGGTGACCCGCCAGCCAGCTGATCACGTAGTAGATACATGTTGATAGCCGGCTCTTTATGACCCGCCATGAGCAGTGTAAAAAACTTGATGATATTTTTGGGATCCACAGAGAGCGTCTATAATAGACTAGTAGTAACGTTTGCCTTTCTTTGAATTGGGCACATATGAAAACTCTGGCTTAACATATATATATGTCATCTTCTTTGTTCTTCTCATCGTATGCCTGACCAGCTCTTAGCAGCTTAATTTCCTGCAAGAATAGATGCACCGTTAGGAGGGCGGCTTAAAAGCATAACCCGAAGATGTTGTGTCTTCCTAACGTGTTTGATGGAGTCAATTGCTTGTCTTAAGAGCCGACCGATAGGTTTTGATGAGCTACACCCGTAGGGTAGGAAACCCCCTGTACGGCTATGTTGACTTGTCAACATTTTTGGCGTAAGAGCCGGTTGTTAGGGTCAGATAAGCTACACCCGGAGGTGGGAAGCCCCCTTCGATAACCAAAGTTGACTTGTCAACTTTTTTGGCATAAAGCCGGCTGTTAGGGTTAGATAAGCTATACCGGAAGGTAGGAAGCCCCCTTCGACAGCCAGTGTTGACTTGTCAACATTTTTGGCATGAAAGCCGGTTGTTAGGGATAGATAAGCTACGCCCGGAGGTGGGAAGCCCCCTTCGACAACCAAAGTTGACTTGTCAACTTTTTTGGCATAAAGCCGGCTGTTAGAGTTAGATAAGCTATACCCGAAGGTAGGAAGCCCCCTTCGATAGCCAATGTTGACTTGTCAACATTTTTGGCATGAAAGCCGGTTGTTAGGGATAGATAAGCTACACCCGGAGGTGGGAAGCCCCCTTCGACAACCAAAGTTGACATGTCAACTTTTTTGGCATAAAGCCGACTATTAAGGTTAGATAAGCTATACCCGAAGGTTGGAAGCCCCCTTCGACAGCCAATGTTGACTTGTCAACATTTTTGGCGTGAAAGCTGGTTGTTAGGGATAGATAAGCTACACCCAGAGGTGGGAAGCCCCCTTCGACAACCAAAGTTGACTTGTCAACCTTTTTGGCATAAAGTCGGCTGTTAGGGTTAGATAAGCTATACCCCAAGGTAGGAAGATCGACAACCAATGTTTTGGATTTTCCTTGCATTGGTTAATATACGCGAAATGGCAAAGGACCCGGCTTGTAGGGATGCTACTTTATTCATATATAAATATGATATGTACAATGATAGTGTATAGTGGTGATTCTCAACAATCTCAACTGTAATAAGGCCGTAGATGCGCTATGTTCCACGGCTGGCGGGTCTCCTGACCCGAAATATCTGAGTCGTCCCGGATATCAATGAGGTAATACGACCCGTTGTTGAGATTTCGGCTGACCACAGATGGTCCTTTCCATGGAGGAGATAACTTATGCATATTTTTTTGGTCTTGAATTAACCACAGCACTAAGTCGCCCTCTTGAAACGCCCGGGTCTTGACCCTACAACTATGATAGCGGCGCAAGTGTTGCTGATAGATTGTTGAACGGGCAGCCGCCAGCTCTCGTTCCTCCTCCAAAGCATCCAACGCATCTTGATGCGCCATCTCATTGTCCATCTCAACGTAAGCCGCCACTCGTGGTGAGTCATGCCGGATGTCACTTGGCAACACGACCTCTGCACCGTAAACCATGAAGAAAGGTGTGTACCTTGTGGATCTGTTGGGGGTAGTTCTGATGCTCCATAAGACGGATGGCAACTGTTCCACCCAACAACCCGGTGTCCGCTGTAAAGGGACCATAAGTCGTGGCTTGATACCTCTCATGTTTTCTTGATTAGCCCGTTCCGCCTGACCGTTGGACTTTTGATGAGCAACCGCCAAAACATCAAGCCGGATGTGCTCCTCGTCGCAGAATTTTTTCATAGCCCCCTTGGCCAAGTTTGTGCCATTGTACATGATGATGCTATGAGGGTAACCAAAACAGTAGATCAGCTTTTTAATAAACTGAACCGCCGTAGCCACATCACACTTGCTGACCGGCTCAGCCTCTATCCACTTGGTGAACTTATCAACCGCCACCAAGAGGTGCGTGTTCTTATCCTTGGATCTCTTGAAAGGCCCGACCATATCAAGCCCCCAGACTGCAAACGGCCAAGTAATTGGTATCATGCGCAATTCTTGAGCCAGAACATTAGCACGCTGGCCAAATTTTTGACAAACGTCACACTTGCGGACCAGATCCTCTGCATCCTTATGAGCCGTCAACCAGAAAAAGTCGTGCCGGAAAGCCTTGGCCACTAGAGACTTTGAGTCGGCGTGGTGTCCGCAATCTCCAGCGTGAATTTCATTCAAAATTTCCTTACCCTCCTCTGGTGAGACGCAACGTTGAAACACCCTAGTAATGCTGCACTTATGCAACTCACCATTAACTACTGTCATGGACTTAGACCGTCAGGTGGTTTGTCTGGCTAAATTTTCATCCTCAAGTAACTCCCCCCGAGTCAAATATGTCAAGTAGGGCACGGTCTAATCCGGAATAGAATGTAGAGAAGCCACCAATTGCCCCTCCAGGTCAAGAACAACCAAATCTTCTTCTGTAGGTAACTTGATAGTTGGGTGATGTAAGATGTCCAGAAAGACAATGGGCGGCACCGGCTTTTGCTAAGAGCCTAACCTTGACAAGGCATCAGCCGCCTCATTCCTATGACGATCAATGTGATCCACCTCATAACCTTTGAAGTGACTAGTAATGACATCCACCGCCTGACGATAAGCCGCCATCTGCGGGTCCTTGGAGTCCCAAGTGCCTGAAACTTGCTTAGCCACAAGATCTGAGTCGCCAAAACACCTTACCCGGCTTAAATTCATCTCCTTAGCCACTTTGAGGCCATGAAGCAGGGCTTCATATTCAGCCGCGTTATTGGTGGAAGGGAACATCAGCCAGAGCACATAACAGAACTTATCACCTTTGGGAGATGTCAGAACAATTCCTGCCCCTGATCCTTCAAGCTGCTCGGATCCATCAAAGTGTATAGTCTAGTACGTGTTATCTGGCTTTTCCTCGGGAGCTTGACACTCTGTCCAATCGTTTATAAAATCCACAAGGGCTTGGGACTTGACAGTCATACGAGGGACGTATTTAAGATTGAGAGGTCCCAACTCCAGTGCCCACTTAGCGATCTTACCAGTGGCTTCTCTATTTTCAATTATGTCCCCCAATGGAGAAGAGCTAACCACTATGATCTGGTGCCCTAAGAAATAATGCTTTAACTTGCGGTTGGCCATGAACACCCCATACACTAGCTTCTCCCAGTGTGGATATCTTTGCTTAGACTCTATCAGGACCTCACTAATGTAATAAACCGGCCTCTGAACCAGATACTCCTTCCCTGCTTCCTTGCGCTCAACCACAATTGCAGAACTAACAGCCTGGTTGTTAGCCGCCATGTACAGGAGCAAAGGTTCTTTCTCAGCCGGAGCAGCCAATACCGGCGGCTCAGTGGGCTGCTTCTTGAGCGCCTCAAATGCTTCACCTGCCGCTATACTCTAGACAAAAATTTCTGTCTTTATCATCATCTGATATAGCGGGATAGCTTTCTGACCAACGTGGCGACCCATCTTGCCAAGCACTGGACATCGTTAATACAAGCTGGCTCTACCAGGGAGGTGGTAGCATTGATCTTATCCGGGTTAGCCTCAATGCCACGCTCGGAAACCAAAAATCCCAAGAGCTTGCCTGCCGGAACACCAAAGACGCACTTTGCCGGGTTAAGCATCATCTTATAGATCCGGAGATTGTCAAAGGTTTCCCTTAAGTCGTCCAAAAGGGTCTCCTTCTTCCTTGATTTGATCACAATATCATCCACGTAAGCATGAACATTGCGCCCGATTTGACTGTGAAGGCAATTTTGCACACAACGCTGATAAGTTGCCTGGGCACTCTTGAGCCCAAAAGGCATAGACACATAAAAGAAGGCTCCAAAATGTGTAATGAAAGCCGTCTTCTCTTGGTCCTTAACTGCCATCTTGATGTGATGATATCCTGAATAAGCATCTAGCAAGCATAGGCTTTCACAACCCGCTGTAGCATCACTAATCTAATCAATACGAGGGAGAGCAAAAGGATCAGCCGGACAAGCTATGTTAAGGTCTGTATAGTCCACGCACATACGCCACGTGCCATTCTTCTTGAGCAACAACACTGGGTTAGCAAGCCACTCTGGGTGAAAGACCTCGACAATGAAACCCGCCGCTAAGAGTCGGGCAACCTCTTCTCCAATGGCCTTGCGTCTCTCCTCATTGAACCGACGTAGAAACTGCTTGACAGGTTTAAACTTAGGATCCACATTAAGGTTGTGCTCAGCAAACTCTCTCGGTACACCCGGCATGTCAGAAGGTTTCCATGCAAAGATGTCCCGATTCTCACGGATGAATTCGATGAGCGCGCTTTCCTATTTGGGATCCATGTTAGCCCCAATGATGAACTGTTTGGATGAATCGCCCGGAGTGAAATCTATTCCCTTGGTATCATCTCCCGAAAACTTGAGAGGCCGCTCAACCTCCGTTGTGGGCTTTTTTAGCGGGGTTATATCCTCTGGGTCAACATTTTCCTTATAAAACTTAAGCTCCGCCTGAGCACAAGTGGATTCTGCATAAGCCGCGTCTCCTTCCTCGCACTCAATAGCCGTATTCCGATCACCATGAACGGTAATCGTACCTTTTAACCCGGGCATCTTGAGCTGTAAGTAGATATAACAGGGCCTAGCCATGAACTTAGCATAAGCCGGCCGCCCAAACAACACATGGTAAGGGCTCTTGATCTTGACCACTTCAAACCACAAGGACTCCACCCTATAGTTATATTCGTCATGAAAGGCGACTTTCAAAGAAATTCTGCCCACCGGATAAGCCGACTTGCCTGGCGCCACACCATGAAAAACGGTGGATGAGGGCTTGAGATCCTTGTCAAGCAGCTTCATCCGCCGGAAGGTATCATAATAGAGGATGTTGATACTATTGCCTCCATCCATAAGTACCTTATTCACCATATATCCTTCCACTTGGGGGGCAACAACCGAGGCCAGCCACCCTAGGTCATCAACACGCAGTGAGTGATCCTCCCGGCTCCATGTTATGTCATATTCAGACCACTTCAAGTATTGTGGCAGAGCCGGCGCAACTGCATTAACCCCCCGCTTACGCAATTTCTGATCCCGCTTGTTAAGGCTGGTTGTGAAAACATGATACTGGCCCGAGCTGAGCTGCTTCGGATTACTCTGATACCCATACTGGTTATGCCGCTGTTGATTGTTGTTACTAGAGTTCTAAGGATGTCCTCCTTGATTGCTCTGACCATGATGACCGGATCCTGAGCCGCCGGATCCAAATCCGGCTCCTGACCCGCCTGGTCCTAAGCCGCCGAGAGGGCCACCACCATGGTTGTTGTGTTGCTGCATGTGGTAATTCTTGAACTTCTGCATGATATGGCAATCACCCCATGTGTGCGCTAAAGGCTTACCGGCCTGGTTGTGTTCCGGATAGGGCTTTTTGAGCATTTCCTCCAAATTGGAAGGAGTCTTGTTTTTATTAAAAGGCGGCCTAAACTTCCCATTGCCTTTAGGAGAATTCTGGTCGGTGCTTGCATTGGCCACCAGTTCTGTCCCGCCATCCGGGTTTTTCCGCTTACTCTGGTTACCATTGTTCGCCGCACCCTTGCCCGGGTTGTTCCTCTTACCTTGGCCGGCCTTATCCTCATCAGATCCTGGATCCTTCATGTTATCAGAGTCAGTGTACTTTGTAAGAGCTGTCATGAGTTCTCCCATGTCCTGACATGTACGCTTGAGCCGGACAAGCTTCTGTATCAGAGGGATGAAGTGACAGTTCTTCTCTAAGATCAGCACCACTTGAGCCGCCGTGATCTGTTCAGATGAGTGGACGATGGTAGACACCCGTCAGTGACAATGATGAGCCGAATCACTCTCCTGTTGGCTGCAATGATCGAGATCTACGATGGTCATAGGTTGTTTGCAAGTCCCTTGAAAGTTTTTGATCAACCTTGCCCTTAACTCAGCCCACGAATTGATGGTATTGGGTGGCAACCCTTTTAACCATGTGCGAGCCGGACCTTCAAGCATCATGATGAAGTACTTAGCACACACCGCCTCACTGACATCCAGCATCTCCATAGCCAGCTCATAACTTTTGACCCAGGCCTCCAGAGGTAAATCAGTAGTGTAATTCGGAACCTTGTGAGGTCCTTTGAAATCCTTTGGCAACCGTTCACTTCGTAGAGCCGGTGATAAGCATGGCACTCCCACGGCCCTGGTGGTTACTCCCTCTCCTACTGATACAGAGGGTGCAGGATCTTGGTGATTCGTCGTGGCCAAAGTTGTCGCCTCTTGCTGGTTTATCACCCGGTATACGAGAGCTTGCGCATCGAGAGCCGCCTGATCGTCCCCCGGACGTCCTCTATGTTGATCGCTACTAGAATCCACCGGCAACTCATAGCGTTGGCTAAAGCTCTGGCTGGGGAGAGGGGTTGAATGAACGCGGCTATGGTTGTGAGCATACTTCTCCTGCTGGGCCATCACCGTCTGAAGGTATCCAATGGCATTCCGTACCTCTTCTACAAAAGGCACTTCATGCAGAATAGCGATCATTTCAAGCCGGGTGGCCGCGGCCACCACGTTCTCAGCTGGGTTAGAATAATGACCCGCCGGTGTTGGAAAGACCACTGGTGAGGCCTGGTTTTGTCGGGCCAAGTGTGACGTTGGTCGAACCGCTGGCCGGCTTCCAAGTGCATCCGCTGCCCGTCATATTCCTGGCATGTTGAAGAGATTCCTAGCCTCATAACGTTCTGGTAAGCGGGATTGATGTCTCATCCGATGCACCACAGCCGCCGACTGCTGTTCCAGCCCAAGGCAGAAGTCATCCGTCTTAATATATTCTGCCTCTTCCTCCATCTGAACCTTTAGCTTAGCTATCCTCTGTTGCTCCTCCACCATCCGGTCCTTGAGCCTCACAATTTCTAAGTTACGAGCGGCTTGGTTATCCGGTGTAACTTTAGTGGCCATCAGGGCCGCAAGCTCGTTCATCAGATCCAGAAGAACTTGAGCCGGTGGCGGCGGGTCAGCCCCCGAGGCTGCTGCTCTAGTGGCTGTGCTACTCGCACCCAGGGCTGACCCTGCCATGAACACTGCCGCATGAACCGGAGGCCCAAGATCGTCCGGCTCAGAGCGATCCAACTCAGGGTAAAGCTCGTTGTAGCCTCCGAGCCCACCGTTGTGATGCTGGTAGATCGACTATGTTTCCCTGCTTGAAGATTCGTCCTCTGAACAGACCAGAGTCTCCTGTGATGCAGAAGCTTCAAGATCCATACCTTGAGTGAAGCCCACAAAGACGTGCTTCCGGCCCGGGTTAACACGGGCGGGTTGCACAACACGGGCGGGTTGCATGCGCCGAGCCGGCTCGACGATGTCGGTGCAGACGTTAGGCTCGGGCATAGATCCATCAACTGGCCGATGAAGACATGGATCCCTCCGAAAGGAACCCGGAATCCATATTCCATAGAACCGGCATCAAGCCCCCAGCCGATGTCGTCGATGTAGAGCCAGCCGCGGCGACTCTTGTTCATCCTTCCGACCACGTATCCCTCGAGCCTTGGGAGAGAACCCTTCGAGAACTCAACACCACCGAGCACAGGCCCCACAGTGGGCGCCAACTATCGTGGTTTTATCACGACAGATGTGTGGGTGAACGGACTTGGATTCGAGGCCATTGCTAAGGTGATGGACTCGAAGGGGTTGATTGGGATGAAGGATACGAATTTACTCAGGTTCGGCCCCTCAAGTCGAGGTAACAACCTATGTCCTGCTTGTGTTTGTATTGCTTGATGTATCGATTACAAGGGAGCTATTGCTTGACCTAGTTCTCGATAGCCTCATCTCTAAGTTGCCCCGGGTCTCACCTTTATATAGGAGGTCAATACCATGGGTCATACAAGTTGTAGCTGACTCACATTAAATGTCCGAGTCTATATCTACCTTATCTTGCCTTTGTGACCAAATTGTCCCCGGGCGGCTTACTCGCCCGGGTATTCTCTATCCGGGCCACACTCCGGCCCATCATGTCAAGCCGCCAAACGTCTTGGCCTTCAGTCTTCACAGCCCACTCTTGGATTAACGTACGAGCCACCTAGTGTGACCCGAAGCCTGTAGGGCGCGTCTCACCGTGGGGTTATATCCCCAACAGGGTCTGACTACGGACGAAAACAAACGAGAAAAGGAGATGCAATGAAACTGTCTTGCTAGCCCCAAAGATCACGACCAAGGCCACTCTACTCGTCTGGATATGTGAAGTACATCCTGCCACGTTCCTCTTCATACTCCCACTTGAGCTGCGTCACATCATCTGGCACGATCTCATCTGCACCTGCACCTGTATTTCTTGTAGCAATCTGTGAGCCACGGGGACTTAGCAATCTCACAACCGGGTACCGAGACTATTCAAGCTTATTGAGTTGGATAGGGGTAAGTGTTTAGTTTGCAGCAGAACTAAGCATTGTATGGTGGCTAACTTATGAACAACAAGAATGTAAATATGGTGGACTATGTGAAACGATCTAGTTCTACCATGGCCTCTAAGAGATCCTGAACACCTACTTACGTCAAACATAACCCCACTGTGTTCTCTCTTGGATCATGTTCACGAGCAGAGACGATCACGGTTACTCACACAGTTTGTGTATTTTACTGGAATTTACTTCAATTTAACTATAACCGGGTGTTAAACAAATATTCAAGTTGCCACATAACCGCAGGCATGGCTTTCCGAAAGATTTAACCCTACAAGGGTGCTGCAACTAGTCCATCATAAATTAACCACACTCCGTGGGAATAACCTCGACCACGGATCTCATGATGATCCTAGGCAACTCCAAAGGAATTCTGACACCTCGAGATAGCCTGAAGAAAATCCGAGTCCCTCACGCAAGCCATTCGAGAAAGGTAAAACAAGTCCGGCAAGACCGCCCGACAGGCCAGATCCCAATAGGAGTCGCGCGTATCTCTGTCTCAGGGCACTACCAGATGGGCAAGACGTCGGGTTGGCCGAAACCCTAGGTAACCAGGGGGCGTCGGACATCGCCCAGTTTGGACCAACACTCATGACGAGCACTGGCCCGAGTTGTTGATTAATTATCCATGGGGTAGCTAATATGTATGCATTTTTATTAAGTTGTTTAAGCAAATAGTACCAATGTTGCGTCTTCCCAGAAAAGTTTTAATCTCAATCGAATAATCAAGGGGGTCCCCATAATAACCCCGAACATGTTAGGAGCGCAAAATATGGAAACATAACACCGATAATAAGTAGCTATGGCAGTAAAAGTGGAAAAAACACCGAGCAAAAGGACAAGCCTTCCACCATACCAAGATATATATGTGCATTAAATTAAATAGTAGTAAGTATTGTGATATCTCCAGATATCCATGTTATCACATGGAAACAACATGCACCGGCATCTAAGAACACTATAAGAGGGGTTGAGCAGCGGTAACTTAGCCAAGCAAGGTTTGCTAGGATGTGGAGGGTTAGAGGCTATCATGGAAATGTAGGAGGCTTGACTTTCAAGTAGTAGGTAGCGAATAAGTAACAATAAGAGTGAGACATCTAGCAAAGCAAAAATAGTGTCAGGATTCGGGTACGATCATCTTGCATGTTGGTTCTTCGGAGGGACAAAGAATGGGATCCTCGTAGTGGTTCTCTCCTGGATCCGCATACACAGGTTCAACACTCGCGTCTACTCAAGAGAAACAGCAACAATAAACAACCAACCCAGGTGCAATGCACAAGCAAGATGATGCCTGATTCATTTGAAGTATTTAGCATGGCAATCCTAAACTAGTCATGTTTCTCATGCAATAGTTAAGTCATTTACAATTCTGGAAAGAACCTCATGTTAAATTGTTTGAACATGCATGATCATGGAAAATATGGATGCTTCATGCAAAATCGACGCAAATGCATATGTAGTGTGTAGGAAACAGGGTAATGGATCTCACACCACACTCACGGCAAGTTGCGAAGGCAAAATACAAGACAATGAAGGCCATGGGCTTTTACTTGGTATTCCAAGGTAGCCACTGGTTAGGAAATGAAAAACCCAACACATTAGAGCCAAAGATCAAGCAAAACCGTGGAGGATAGCTCCCACAAGTCATAGAACACTAACACACACAATCTGCCTCAAAACAGCAACTTAGCAACTTCCACAACAAATATATAGAGCTAGAGGAAGTTTCCAACCTCAAACAAAACATGTACAGAAACTACATAACATGCTTATCAAATCATCCAACTACACAAACTAGAAAGGAAGCACATATCACTAAGAATGAACCTCAGAAGATGGCTTGATGAAACAGATTCTAGGGACTTGGTGAAAAACATGGTTTTCTGGAATCTGAGTTAAGCTGGTAGCAAGTTGACAGCAGAAACAAATGTTGATAGAGACCACCTCATGGCATGAAAATTAACAGGATGGTGTAGGCCAACCTCTACTTTGGAGCATCGTTCCCACTCATATGCAATATTATCATGTCGAAAGAAAATACCATGGTATTCTACTCATGAAATACTACCACTTCCATGTTGACACAAAGATCATAGCAAGCATGGATTAATTCTAACTAAAATGACAAAATGGCACTTTGGGGCAAAAATGAAATTTTGTAAAACTTTCTCAAATGACAAAACAAATTGCACCAATGGATTCATTGGGAAATTCTAACCGAATTCCATATATCATACTCATATGTAATCTTTTGCAAACTCACCAAATCATGCTCGAAAAATAACCTGACATTCCCATAAGTGAAAACTTACTAAAAATGCTCATGTCTAAATATGCTCATGTACAGATTTAGAAAAAATACCAGAAATGGAATAATCTATTTATATCAGACTAAACAACAAAACAAAATAAAAACAATAGATAGGAGGGGCCCACCTGGCATAGACACCAGGGCCCCTCTAGTGGATGACAAGTGGGCCATGGGCCCGCTATCATACACACACACTAGCACATACACACACACAACAGACACACACACTACCACACTGGATCTCCCCGCCATAGGGAATCCTACACACACCTACACACACGCAGGCACACACACAACTGCATATGGCCACACCAGATCCGGTGTAGCCACACCATATCTGCACACCACACCCCACCATCAGCCAATGCAAAAAAAGGAAAAGGGGGGCCGCCGAGGATTCGAACCCCAGACATCTCGGTCTTGGGCCAGATCGATTGCCACTGCGCTACGCGCGCGCTACTGACCGAAGGGGGGGAGACTTGCTACTATCTACTATTCGCCTAAGTGTAACTGACGGATCTGAAGAAAACGACAGCGGCCACAGGCTAACAACAACGTGCAACTCCGACGACAGTAGGGGCTCTCCGTCGAGGAGGAATCCTGGCGGGGGCACAGGATCCTCAGAGGAATCTATTCCCGGGGCTAGGACGCTATGGCGACTTTGGCAGCAAGCACAAAAGCACGGGCCCAAGCTCAAAGCTTTCGGCCATGGCAGCGGCAACAGTGACAGGCGGCAACGGCTACGCTACGGCCTACGAGGAGATATGCAGAGGGGGGGAGGATGCGCAGGTGCTCACAGCGGGGCTCGACATCATCGTACGGGCTTGGGGAAGAACCACAACGGCGAATTTCGTTCGGCGATGAGCTCGGGCGTGGAGGAAGGAGAAGCAGCCCCGGCGGCTTTTGGCATCCCTTGAGGCAGCAGAGGACGACGAGGAAGAAGGGGGGATGACGCGGAGTGACCCCGACGCTCACCTGCTCGAGGGGCTCGCCTGAGAAGTTCCTGCGGTGAAGAGCTCCTCTCTAAACACTCTCTGAATTCTCTCTGAACTCTCCCTTACCTGAGACGAAAGACAAGGAGAGGTGGATGGCGGAGACATGAGGAGGGAGAAGAAACCCTAGGGGGCGGCACGAAAGTTGAGGGAGATAAATAGGCGTGGGGTGACAGTATTTCGACGTTTGCGCTAAGGGAGGAGGCCACGTGGTCGCTCCCTCTCTCTATCGACTAACAGAGGAAGGAAACGGAGCAGGTCTCTGCTTCACGCACGGGCTGAGCTGGCTAGATGGGCCGTGAGGGAGGGAAGGCCTAGGTGGGCAGCTCACACACACATGAAAATAAATGAGAAAGGTTTTTCTTTTAAAATTAATCTCAGAGCAAAAAGAATCCAACATGAAAAGGAAGGGGTCTATACTCAAAATAAAAATACTTTTAAGTTCACAAAAATGCAAGCTATTTGTTAAAAATGGTTAGGGCATTTTTAGTTCTATTAAATAATTCACTCATAATTATCATTGAAAATTGTTTCGCAATAACTAAAAGAAACATATACCAAAACATGGTGAGAGCTACTGAATACAACTAAATAGGATACAATGAAGAAGTGCAACATGATAGTAGGAATTAACAGGTCAATAAAATACCACATGTTGCACTAATAGGGAAAAGAAGCAAGGTTTTTGAGGGAATAAGAGGAGAGGATTTTCACCGAGATCTTTATCAAACCCTCACCACACACACTCACACCAACCACAACAGCAAACACACATGGCAAGCAAGTATGATGCAACAAGTAAAATATGTGATGATGCCATGATGCCATGATGCAAGAGGAATGTCATGAAGCAAAAATATTATTACACAACCCCAAGGTTGCATACATTGAAAGATCACACATGGGAATATACAAATATGGAAAGGGATGCTCTTGGGCTGTTACAACTCTCCCACACTAAAAGAGGATCTCGACCCGAGATCTAAGAACGAAAGAACTCTAGATATTCAAAACGAAGAAGATCCTCAAGCTCCCAAGTTGCTTCTTTGTCAGAATGATAAGACCACTTCACCTTGAGAAACTTGATTGATTTTTTGGGAGTCTTATGCTCAGTTTCATCAAGAATAGCCACTGGATGCTCACAATAAGATAGGTCTTCTTGGAGATAAATGTCTTGGAGGTCAATGGTATGCTCGCGCTCGGGAGTCTTGAAGCACCTGCAGAGCTGATAGACATGGAAGATATCATGCGCATTTGCGAAGTTCGGAGGAAGCTCTAGTTGATAGGCAAGTTCACCACTCCTGCCAACAACTCTGAAAGGACCCACAAAATGAGGTGCTAGCTTCCCTTTAATTCCAAACTGCTAAGTTCCCTTCATGGGAGAGACTCTAAGATAGACTACATCATCAACTTGAAAGGAGACATCCCGATGTTTGTTATCATAATAACTCTTTTGTCGGGATTGACTTTCTTTGAGGTTCTCACGAATGACATGGCACATCTATTCTACTTCTATGATCATGTCATTGCCCAAAATTTGACGCTCACCGGTTTCAGACCAATTAAGCAGGGTACGGCACTTCCTGTCGTAGAGAATCTTGAAAGGGGCCTTGCCTGAGCTAGCCTGAAAGCTATTGTTGTATGAAAATTTAGCGTATGGAAGGGAGCCTTCCCATTTCATGCCGAACGAAATCACACAGGCTCTGAGCATGTCTTCAAGGACTTGATTAACTCTGTCAACTTGACCACTTGTCTGCGGATGGAATGCGGTGCTGAAACGGATCTTGGTACCCATAGTAGTCTGGAAGGACTCCCAAAACATGGAAGTGAAGAGGCTTCCACGGTCAGACGAGATGAGCTGAGGAATACCGTTCAAAGAGGCTTTACATATACAACTCTGCTAGCTAAGCTGCCGAGATAGATTCTTTGATCGGAAGGAAATGAGCAACTTTGGTCAGCTTGTCGATAACGACAAAGATGGCATCATTGCCCCTATTGGACTTGGGAAACCCAGTGACAAAATCCATCTCCACATGATCGAATTTCCACTCTGGAATAGGCAAAGGCTGAAGTAGACTTGCTGGACGTTCATGTTCCACCTTCACTTCACGACAAAACATCACACTCGTTCACAAACTGAGCAATTTCACGTTTCATGCGAGTCCACAAGAAGGTTTGCTTGATATCCTGATACATCTTGGAGCTGCCTGGATGAATGGATAGAAGAGAATTGTGTGCTTTGTCCATGATAACCTTCATGAGATCACCTTTTGGAACCACCAGACGGTCCTCAAAGAACAAGGTATCTTTGTCATCAACGCGAAAGCACTTATACTTCGGAATGCCCTTGGCCACACCTTTCTTCACTTTCTTCACCATAGCATCAAAAAGTTGAGCTTGGTGAACCTGATCTTCCAGAGTCGGAGAGACTTGAAGATTGGCAAGAAATCCTTGCGGAATCATCCGAAGGTTGAGCTTGTAGAAGGCTTGACAAAGCTCGGGTTGAAGAGGCTTCAGGATGAGACTGTAGCAGTATGCCTTTTGGTTGAGTGCGTCTGCAATGAGATTTGCTTTTCCAGGAGTATACTCGATGCTTGGATTGAAGTCCTCAAGCATTTCCACTCAATGAGACTATCGAAGATTGAGATAGGGTTGAGTGAAAATGTACTTCAAGCTCTTGTGATCGGTGTACACCTCAACTGGTCTACCCAACAACAAATGCCTCCAAGTCATCAGAGCATGCACAACTTCCGCCAACTCAAGATCATCAGTGGGGTAGTTCTTCTCGGCAGGCTTCAACTGACGCGAGGTATAAGCAACTATCTTCTTATCTTGCATTAGAACACCACCAAGGCCTTGGAGAGAAGCATCACAGAAAACTTGGAAAGGCTTTGATTGCTCGGGGGGAAGAAGAACTGGAGCTGAAGTCACTATCTGCTTGAGTGTATTGAACGCCACATCACACTCAGGAGACCAAACATACTTGACATTCTTCTGGAGGAGATTAAACAGAGGCTTAGCAATTTGAGATAAGTTCTCCACAAATCTTTTGCAATAACTTGCAAGGCCGAGGAAGCTATGAAGCTGGTGGACATTCTGAGGAGGCTCCCACTTCAAGATTACCTCAGCTTTCTCAGGGTGCACTTTAATGCCCTCAGTAGAGATCACATGCCCAAGGTATACCAGTTCATTGAGCCAAAAATCACAGTTGGATAACTTAGCATAGAATCGATGCTCTCTTAGCTTGTCAAGCACAAGCCGGAGATGCTCTGCATGTTCTTCTTAAGTCTCTGAGAATAGGAGGATATCATTCTTGAAAGGAGAGAATATGAAGTTCATCATTCTTGATAAGGTTGTAGGAGCATTGGCAAGACCAAACGACATGACGGTGTACTCATAAGAGCCAAAACTCGTCTTGAAAGCAGTCTTTGGAATATCTTCTTCATGAATGTGAATCTGATGATAGCCCATGCGAAGATCAAGCTTCGAGAAAACCTTGGCACCTTTCAGTTGTTCAAACAACTCATTGATGTTGGGAAGTGGGTACTTTTTTCTGATTGTCTTCTTATTCAATGGATGGTAATCGACACAAAGTCGGTCCATGCCATCCTTCTTCTTGACAAACAAAACACCACAACCCCATGGAGAAGAACTTGGTCTCATCAGGCCCAGATGTTCTTGTTCATATAGTTGTTTCTTCAACTCTTTCAACTCTCCGGGGACAAGTTTATAAGGATGCTTGCAAACCGGTTCAGTTCCGGGCTCGAGGTCAATCACAAACTTGGCTGGCCGGTGCGGAGGCATTCCTCGCAATTCTTCTCGAAAGACATCTTCATACTCACAAACCACCGGAATTTGAGAAATAGCCGAGATTTCACCCTTCTCATTTAGAGCGAAGAGATGGATTATGTCATCGCGAGCTGCAAAAATAATCACATCTTCTGAAGGATGAGTCAACTTGACTTCTTTGGCTTGACAATCAACATATGCCTTGTTCATAGCCAGAAAGTCCATGCCCAGAATGAGATCAATATCGGAATTACAGAGAACAATTGGAGAGGCCAGAAAAGAATAATTGCCCATTTTGATAGAAACATCTGGAACCACCATATTTGCATGCATGAAGACACTGGGGGAACAACTGACAAAGGCTTGGACAACTGCTCATGATGCAAATGATGCTTGGTTGCAAAAGGTTTTGAAATGAATGAATGTAATGCACCCGTGTCAAACAAAACTTTTGCAGGAATAGAATTAACTGAGAGATTACCCATAATCACTTCATGAGACTGCTCTGCTTCAGCTACGTTCACGATGTTCACCCTTGTTGACTTGGGATTATGCTTCACCATAGCATTGCCTAGAGGTCTGACTGGAGGAGGAGGCGGAAGATGCCGCTGGCTGTTGCACTTGTTTGAGTAGTGACCCTTCTGACTACACTTGTGACAAGTAACCTTAGAGAGCAGACGGAAGTTGCGTGGAGGAGGAACATTGGCTGACTTGGGTGACTGGGGCCTTTGCTGATATCCTCGGTTGGGTGGGTGGGAAGAACCATGGCCACCGAATTGTCTCTGCTGCTGAGGAGGACGAAACAGAGGCAGAGAAGGAACCCAATATTTCTGCTGCTTAGAAACCATCTGAGAGCTGGAAGAAGAAGAATAGGAATCCCTCGAACGCTTCCTTGAGTTCTCCAACTTGAGACCACCTTTGAACTGATAAATCATGGACTTTTCATTTGGAACATCTTGCTTAGCATAGCAGCCCAGATTCTGGAACTCGATGTTGTACTGATAGACAAACTTGCTTCCCTGCTTCAGGTGCCTGAACTTGTCACGCATATCCTCGACAAAGCTTGTCGGAATGCAATGGGACCTAAAGTCACGACAGAAATTGTCCCAAGTGACAACACGATCGCCCTTGGAGTCCTTGTATTGCTGCCAACAATTTGTTGCCTGACCCTTGAGCTAGAATGACGCGAATCCGACAATGTCCTCTAGTCTCACATTGTTGCACTCAAAATGCTTATTCATGTCATGGAGCCAATCATCTGCATCAAAAGGCTACTCACAATAGGTGAAAGACTTGGGCTGGTTGGCAAGGAACTAGTTGAGCATCACGAACTGAGGTAGATTCTGAAAATTCCCTTGAAAGCATTGCTGACCCTAATCTCTTTCTTGTAATAGCCTGAGAAACATGTGAGTATTCGCATTGGTTGCATCCATCACAGCTTTCCAAGCTTGTGGAGGAGGAGGCGGTGGCGGGGGTGGTGGAGGATCAGACTGCTCCCCATCACGACCTGAACTCCCCCGAGTTGTTGGAGCCATCCTGAAGATGGACAAAACATTGGCATCTCATTGACAAAGATGATAGCAATCAGCCGAATCAAATGACTTGAAGGAGATCGAACAAATAACACAAACAACCTTCCTACTGAGAAATTAGTAAGAACGCCTTCTTCGGGTTTGCGATAACATCATCAGTTATTAGAATCCACTTGCCATAACATAAAAGTATTGAGCTAATGTTGCTCGGAACAAATGTATAAGCCCTCATACATCTGAAGAAGATGATCCTAGGTAACTACATGAGATCCACCTAAGAGCTTCCAAAAACTTTCTGGTTATGCAATCCGGTGTTGGGGATACAAGGAGGAAATATCTCACACAACTAACAAACCTACACCCCAACTGTATGCATCCTTCAACACATAACTAGAGGCTTTCGCAAGTCCATCTAACTCGGATCCTTAAAAGCACAACGATACTAACCATGGTGGTACCCCGGACGACACCCCAGATCTGGGTGACTCCGACCTTATCTCACCACGACAAGTATTGAAGCAATTCCGAACACCCTCCGTCTTGAGATACTGAGGAAGCTGAATGATAATGAAGTGCCAAGAATTCCCAGGAGCTCGACTCCCCGGAAGAAATCAAGTCAGACAGGAGGTACCAAGACAGAACTCCGTCACATCGGTATCATATAGTTTCCAAAATACCCGCATGATCCTAATTTTTTTTGAGCGAGAAGAGGAGTAGAATCAAAATTCCTAAGTCGAATACCTCACCAGAGTATAGAAGAGCAGTAAAAAGAAACCTACTCTCCGATATAACTAGACTCAAAATAGTTATTACTAGACTCGACTCGGCCAAATTCAATCAAGCAAAGGGCTCTTATGGTCATATGGCTCTGAATACCAACTTGTAACACCCAAGATGCACGCTTGTTCGTATTTAGGTAAGGGGGCCTCGACAAGTATAGAGGCGCATCTAGTCGTTTTGCAAGTACAGTATCATCACATACATTTATGAAGAGATGAGTATATAAGTTGGCTTACACTCACCACATGCTAAATTACAAATCCACACAGTTTATTCAAACATCATTCCAAAGACAGGGCCTGACTACGGACGAAAACAAACGAGAAAAGGAGATGCAATGAAACTATCTTGCTAGCCCCGAAGATCACGACCAAGGCCACTCTACTCGTATAGATATGTGACGTACATCCTGCCACGTTTCTCTTCATACTCCCACTGGAGCTGCGTCACATCTTCTGACACGATCTTGTCTGCACCTACACCTATATTTGTTGTAGTAATCCATGAGCCATAGGGACTCAGCAATCTCACAACCGGGTACCGAGACTATTCAAGCTTATTGGGTTGGATAGGGGTAAGTGTTTAGTTTGCAGCAACACTAAGCATTGTATGGTGGCTAACTTACGAACAACAAGAATGTAAATATGGTGGACTATGTGAAACGATCGAGTTCTACCATGACCTCTAAGAGATCCTGAACACCTACTTACGTCAAATATAACCCCACCGTGTTCTCTCTCGGATCATCTTCACAAGCAAAGACGATCACGGTTACTCACACAGTTGCTATATTTTATTGGAATTTACTTCAAGTTAACTATAACCGGGTGTTAAACTAATATCCAAGTTACCACATAATAGCAGGCACGACTTTCCAAAAGATTTAACCCTACAAGAGTGCTCCAACTAGTGCATCATAAATTACCCACAGTCCACGGGAATAACCTCGACCACGGATCTCGTGATCATCCTAGGAAACTCCAAAGGAATTCTGACACCTCGAGGTAGCCCGATGAAAATCATAGTCCCTCACGCAAGCCACTCGAGAAAGCTAAAACAACTCTAGCAAGACCACCCGGTAGGCCATATCCCTATAGGAGTCGTGTGTATCTCTGTCTCAGGGCACTATCAGTTGGGCAAGACGTTGGGTTAGCTGAAACCCCGGGTAACCAGGGGGCGCCAGACATCGCCCAGTTTGGACCAACACTCATGAGGATCACTGGCCCGGGTTGTTGATTAATTATCCATGGGGTAGCTAATCCCTATGCATTTTTATTAAGTTGTTTAAGCAAATAGTACCAATTTTGGGTCTTGCGAGACAAGTTTTAATCTCAATCGAATAATCAAGGGGGTCCCCATAACAACCCCGAGCATGTTAGGAGTGCAAAATATGGAAACATAACACCGGTAACAAGTAGCTATGGCTGTAAAAGTGGAAAAAAACACCGAGGAAAAGGCCAAGCCTTCCACCATACCAAGATATATATGTGCATTAAATTAAATAGCAGTAAATGTTGTGATATCTCTAGATATCCATGTTATCACATGGAAACAACCTGTGCCTGCATCTAAGGACGCTATAAGAGGGGCTGAGCAGCGGTAACTTAGCCAAGCAAGGTTTGCGAGGATGTGGAGGGTTAGAGGCTATCATGGCAATGTAGGAGGCTTTACTTTCATGTGGTAGGTAGCCTATAAGTAATGATAAGAGCGAGACATCTAGCAAAGCAAAAATAGTGTCAGGATCCGGGCACGATCATCTTGCCTGTTGGTTCTTCAGAGGGACAAAGAGCGGGGTCCTTGTAGTGGTACTCTCCTGGATCCTCATACTCAGGTTCAACACTCGCGTATACCCAAGAGAAACAGCAACAATAAACAACCGACCAAGGTGCAATGCACAAGCAAGATGATGCATGATTCATTTGAAGTATTTAGCATGGCAATCCTAAACTAGTCATGTTTCTCATGCAATAGTTAAGTTATTTAAAATTCTGGAGAGAACCTCATGTTAAGTTGTTTGAACATGCATGATCATGGAAAATATGGATGCTTCATGCAAAATCAATGCAAATGCATATGTAGAACGTAGGAAACGGAGTAACTGATCTCACGCTACGCTCACGGCAAGTTACGAAGGCAAAATACAAAACAATGAAGGCCATGGGCTATTGCTTGCTATTCCAAGGTAGCCAATGGTTAGGAAATTTAAAACCCAACACATTAGAGACAAAGATCAAGCAAAACCATGGATCATAGCTCCCACAAGTCACAAAACACTGACACACACCGTCTACCTCAAAACAGCAACCTAGCAACTTCCACAACAAATATGTAGAGCTACAGGAAGTTTCCAACCTCAAACAAAACATGTACAGAAACTACATAACATGTTTATCATATCATCCAACTACACAAACTTTAAAGGAAGCACATATCACTAAGCATGAAGCTCACAAGATGGCATGATGAAACAGATTCTAGGAACTTTGTGAAAAACACAGTTTTCTGGAATCTGAGTTAAGCTGGTAGCAAGTTGACAGCAGAAACTAATGTTTATAGAGACCACCTCATGGCATGAAAATTAACAGGATGGTAGAGGGAAACCTCTACTTCAAAACACTAGCAGTGAGCTTGAGCTAAAACACAACATATCACTTGTAGCATCCACTCATCATGGCATAAAATAATAACATATTCTCAGACTTGGAAATATTTAGCATGTTGAAATCAGCAACATTTTAATAGCCACTTTGGAGCATGGTTCCCACTCATATGCAAAATTATCATGTCAAAAGAAAATACCATGGCATTCTACTCAGGAAATACTACTAGTTCCATGTTGACACAAAGATCATAGCAAGCATGGATTAATTCTAACTAAAATGACAAAATGGCACTTTGGGACAAAAATGACATTTTCTAAAACTTGCTCAAATGATAAAACAAATTGCACCAATGGATTCATTGGGAAATGCTACCCCAATTCCACATATCATACTCATATGTCAGCTTTTGCAAAACTCACAGAATCATGCTCGAAAAATAACGTAACATTCCCATAAGTTAAAACTTACTAAAAATGCCCATGTCTAAATATGGTGATGTACAGATTTAGAAAAAATACCAGAAATGGAATAATCTATTTATATCACAATAAAACATTAAAGCGAAATAAAAACAATAGATAGGAGGGGCCCACTTGGCATAGACACTAGGACCCCTGTAGTGGATGACAAGTTGGCCATGGGCCTACTCTCATACACACACTAGCACATACACAAACACACACGGCAGACACACACAGTACCACACTGGATCTCCCTACCACAGGGAATCCTGCACACACCTACACACACGTAGGCACACACACACAACTGCATATGGCCACACCAGATCCGGTGTAGCCACACCAGATCTGCACACCAGATAGCAACATGCACCGGTGATTCGAACCCTAAACCTCTCGGTCTTGGGCTGGATCGATTGCCACTGCGCTATGCGCGCGCTACTAACCAAAGGGGGAGACTTGTTGCTATCTACTATTCGCCTAAGCATAACTGACGGATCTAAAGAAAATGACAGCGGCCCCAGGCTGACAATGGCGTGCAACTCCGGCGACAGCAGGGGCTCTTCGGCAAGGTGGAATCCCGGCGGGGCGCGGGATCCTCAGAGGAATCCATTCCCGGGTCTAGGATATGGTGGCGACTACGGCAATGAGAACAAAAGGACAAGCCCAATCTTGAAGCTTTCGGCCGTGGCAGCGACAACGGCGACAGGCAGCAACGACTATGCTACGGCCTACGAGGAGAGATGCAGAGGGGGAGAATGTGCAGGTGCTCACAGCGGGGCTCGACATGGTCATACGGTCTTGGGGAAGAACCACAGTGGCGAATTTCGGTCGGCGATGAGCTCAGGCACCGAGGAAGGAGAAGCAGCTCCGACGGCTCTTGGCGTCCCTCGAGGCAGTAGAGGACGACGAGGAAGAAGGGGGGATGACGCGGAGCGACCCCGATGATCGCCTACTCAAGGGGCTCCCCGGAGAAGTTCCTGCAACGATGAGCTCCTCTCTGAACCCTGTCAAAATTCTCTCTGAACTCTCCCTTACTTGAGACGAAATAGGAGGAGAGGTGGATGGCGGCGGTGCAAGGAGGGATAAGAAATCCCAGGGGGGCTGTACGAACATCAAGGGGGATAAATAGGCGTAGGGTGACGGTGTTTCGACATTTGCGCCAACGAAGGAGGCCACGTGCTCGCTCCCTCTCTTTGTCGACTGACGGAGGAAGGAGACGAAGCAGGTCTCTGCTTCACGCGTGGGCTGGGCTGGCTAGATGGGCCGCGGGGGAGGGAAGCCCTAAGTGGGCAGCTCACACACACAGGAAAATAAATGAGAAAGGTTTTTCTTTTAAAATAAAGCCCAGAGCAAAAAGAATCCAACAGGAAAAGGAAGGGGTCTATACACAAAATAAAAATACTTTTAATTTCACAAAAATGCAAGCTATTTGTTAAAAATGGTTAGGGCATTTTTTTGGTCAATTAAATAATTCACTTATAATTATAATTGAAAACTATTTTGCAATAACTAAAAGAAACATATACCAAAACATGGTGAGAGCTACCGAATAAACCTAAATAGGACACAATGAAGAAGTGCAACATTTTAGTAGGAATTAGCAGG
This sequence comes from Hordeum marinum, assembly GCA_022496015.1. NCBI lineage: Eukaryota > Viridiplantae > Streptophyta > Magnoliopsida > Poales > Poaceae > Hordeum > Hordeum marinum. The sequence goes on from CM039674.1 coordinate 285,487,318, forward strand.
TCAATAAAATACCACATGTTGCACTAATAGGGAAAAGAAGCAAGGTTTTTGAGGGAATACGAGGAGAGGTTTTTCACCCAGATCTTTATCAAACCCTCACCCACACACACTCACACCAACCACAACACCAAACACACTTGGCAAGCAAGTATGATGCAACAAGTAAAATATGTGATGATGCCATGATGCCATGATGCAAGAGGAATGTCATGAAGCAACTATATTATTACACAACCCCAAGGTGGCTTACATTGAAAGATCACACATGGGAATATACAAATATGGAAAGGGATGCTCTTGGGCTGTTACATCTCCATAGCCCGTTGATACGCCTAGTTGATGTGAGACTATCTTCTCCTTTTCCTTCACAACCTCCATCATATTCTAGTCCACCTATAGTGCTATATCCATGGATCACGCTCATGTATCGCGTTAGAGTAGAAAAAGTTTGAGAAAATAAAAGTGTGAAAGAATTGCTTGACTTTTCATCAAGGTTGTGCATGATATAAATACTTTGTGTGGGGAAGATGGAGCATAACCAGACTATATGATATTGTAGGGATAACTTTCTTTTGCCATTATATTTTGAAGAGATACAATTGCTTTGCTAGTATGCTTGAAATATTATTGCTTTTATGTCAACACTAAGTTTTTTTGAGTCTTACGGATCTGAATATTCATGCCATAATAGAGAATATTACATGGATAAATATGTTAGGTAGTACTCCACATCAAAAATTCTATTTTTATCACTTACCGACTCGAGGACGAGCAGGAATTAAGCTTGGGGATGCTGATACGCCTCCAAAGTATCTATAATTTTTTATTGTGTCATGCTATTATATTATCTGTTTTGGATGTTTTATATGCATTAATATGCTATTTTATATTATTTTGGGACTAACTTAATAATCTAGAGCCTAGTGTCGGTTTCTGTTTTTTCCTTGTTTTTGAGTATTGACGATGTGGAATATTAAACAGAGTCAAAACGGAATAAAATCTTTGAAATGATGTTTCTAGAACGAAAGAGATCTACCAGGCTTGGAGTGCAAGGCAGGGACACTGCCAGGCGGTCACAAGCCAGGGGGCGCGACCAACCCCCTGGCCGCGCCTGGCAGGCTTGCCACCTCCAGGCAGGTCTCCTAGCCCTAATCTTCGTCCTATAAATACTCAAATATTCCCCCAATACCAAAAATATCCACGCAAATACTTTTCCGCCGCCAGAAGCCTCCGTTCCCGAGAGATCCAATCTTGGAGCCTTCTCCGATAATCTGCCGGAGGGGGATTCAATCACGGAAGGCATCTACATCAACTCCATTTCCTGTTTGATGATGCGTGAGTAGTCAACCACAGACCTACGGGTCCATAGCTAGTAGCTAGATGGCTTCTTCTCTCTCTTTGTGCTTCAATACCATGTTCTTCATGATCTTCATGGAGATCTATCCAATGTAATTCTATTTTGCGGTGTGTTTGTCGAGATCCGATGAATTGTGGGTTTATGTTAAGATTATCCATGAATATTATTTGAGTCTTTTCTGAATTCTTATATCCATGATTTCATATTGTTGCAAGTCTCATTGGTTTGATTTGGCTAACTAGATTGGTAATTCTTACAATGGGAGAAGTGTTTAGTTTTGCGTTCAATCTTGCGGTGTCCTCGCCCAGTCACAAAGTAGGGGTAGCGAGGAATGTATTGTATTGTTGCTATCAAGGGTAACAAGATGGGGTTTTCATCATATTGCTTGAGTTTATCCCTATAGATCATGTCATCTTACCTAATGCGTTACTCTATTCTTCATGAACTTAATACTCTAGATGCAGGCAGGAGTCGGTCGATGTGTGGAGTAATAGTAGTAGATGCATAATCGTTTCGGTCTACTTGACACGAACGTGATGCCTATATACATAATCATTGCCTTGGATATCTTCATAAATGTTGGCTTTTCTATCAATTGCTCAACAGTAATTTGTTCACACACCGTGATATTTTCCTTCAAGAGAGAAGCCTCTAGTGAAACCTATGGACCCCAGGTCTACTTTCCATAATATATTTTCAAATCTATTACATCTATCTCTATCAGATCTAATCCTTGCAAATAACCGAGATGGGATTGACAACCCCTTTATAGCGTTGGGTGCAAGAGTTTGATTGTTTGTGTAGGTGCATCCATTGGTGCCTTGCTTGTTCCTCCTACTATATTGATACCTTGGTTCTCAACAACTGAGGGTAATACTTATCTACTTTACTGCACCACCCTTTCCTTTTCAGGGGAAAACCAACGCACGCTTAAGAGGTAGCAGTGATGCGTTCCGAAGATGACATCGGAGGGGACTGGACATCCCTTTGTGTCGTGGGAACGAGTCTGGCAATAAAAGATAGGGGTACGTAAGGAGAGGGCAGAGTCCTAGCTATGGTGAGGGTGTACATACAGATGTATGAGTTCAGGCCCCTCTCGTAGAGGTAACGGCCCTACATCTCAGTGCTCGGGAGCTCTTGTCATGAGGAATATGAGTGTTACAGGGGATGCGAACCCTTGTGCTAGAGGGGAGGGGCGGCTTATATAGAGTGTCGATCATTGGAATAGAGACATACGTTACTGATAATGTATACAATAAATGCTACTAATGGTGAGTGGTCAAACGCCTGCCTGTTGGCCTCCCTGGGGTGCCTTCTGGTCTTGTGGTGTCGACTGGCGGTTGGTTCTTCCAAGTGAGAGGATACTGTCAAGTTGAGGGAGAAACCTTCGAGTGGATGTATTGTTGAGTGACTTACGTGCCACGATGACTTCAGTCGGAAACTCTCATGTAATCTTTAATTCCTCCAATATAGGGTCTTAGGTAGGGTAGGTAGGTCAGGCCTAGGACCCTACCCTAGGTACATATACTCGTCATTATCACCCGAATGGATCGGGGTTCGAGTGAAAAAGGGATCGATGCTGGTTCTGGTAAGGCACATAAATTCTGAATGCATTCCATGGTTTTACAGAAATCTGCATCGACTAGAATCTTTATCATTCGGCCTCACCGATTCAGCCTTGATAAGTGTCTGAGTGAATTCGAGTGCAGATTCAAATCTGAGTGACTCAACAGGATCTTTGGATGCGACGGGTCGCTCCGTTAGACCCGGATTTCATGGGATTCGAAAATTTGGGAAGCGCGCGCCATGCGAAGATGATGCCTTGACTGGGGCAAGTGGGAGCACAACGCCTCGATTTCCACGCCGCCCATTATGCCACGTACCGTGCGACGTCCGCGGTCAACATACATAGGTCAGCGACTCACTCGGGCTGGTATAAGATTAGGCCGTGTTGTGGACAACATAGTACTTCTCCCCAAAATCCTCTCTTTTCCTCCGCCTCCCCCGCTCCACGCGCACCGCTCAACTCCGCCTCGACGACTGCCGCCGCGATGACGAAGGGTAAGACGGAGAAGCTCGAGCGCGCCAAGAAGGGAGGGGCCAAGGCGAAGAAGCCGCCTAGCGCCCGATTCACTGTGCCTATGGGGTGGATCCAAGGAGATTTGCTCCCGTAGACGGTCACAGCGAGGGACGTCGAGAACCTCATCGTCGACGGGTTCGTAGCTGATGGATCGTGGGAGGGGGAGATCGATTCGGAGCCACGCAAAGGGGAGCGGGTCCTCCTTCTCACTCACGTCGAGTGAGGTTTTTTATGCCTCCCCATACTTTCATAAACGGATTTCTGAACTTTTTCGGAGCTCAGCTCCACCACTCTCCTCTGAATTCCATTTCATACCTTGCTGCTTTCATCACCTTGTGCGAATTCTTCTTGGGTTTTCAGCCACACTAGGGTTTGTTTAAACACATATTTATTGTCCAATCTCAGTCGGTCAAAAAGGCCAATCCAGAGGACGATAAGACCCATGTCATTCAGTTATGTGGTGGCTTGGGGACTCAAAAGTGAGCTAGAAGCTCCTTTCGGGGCTGGCAGTCGACTTGGTTCTATTGCAAAGGCGTTGCATCTCCCAACATGTTGAATGGCCTTTCCCCCTTCACACCGGATCGACCCACTACCCCCAAATCACTATCAGTGCTATAGGGGAGAAAGTCCAAGTGGGAATCTTAGTGAATGTTGTAGTGAATCTGGTTCTTGGCGGAGTGACTGGCATGGATCTGCTGGAGACATTTCTCAGTCGAAGAATCCAACCCGTTCAAGCGAGGGACCATGCCATGTGGCACTACTCAGGCCCCGAGGACACCACTCAGACACATCCAGAGGAAGTCTCGAAGGAAACAGTTGCACAGTGGCTTTGGAGCATCACAGGAGCCTATGACAGTCCCCTGGGAGCCAAGCGGATCTTGCCTTTCTTTGTTGAGAACCAACCGCTGAATCTGGTAAGTTATATCTTTGTCGTATGCTTTGATGTTTCATTGAGTGATTAGGGCATCAGTCGACTGACTTTACTATTTGAATCTTGTAGGAGCTGATGAACATGTACTTGCCTGTGCTGAATGGAAATCATCCCGAAGATAGAGGGGAAAGAGAGGGCGTCAGCATTGATGTTGATTATGCCGAGGATAGCGAAGACGATTATGAGGACTCGGGTGAGATCGAAGAAGAGGCTAAGTCTCCTCCGCGCATTGAGCATCATTCTAAGCAACGCAAAGGCCCAGTGGCTGCCCCAAGCAAGACCTTAACATCGAGTAGTAGGAACCCGAAGCGTGACCAAGCTTCAAAAGTTGAGTCAAGTGAGTGGGCCGCAAAACAGCTCAAGTCCGACGCGCCAAAACCTCGGAAGGCTCTGCCCCACATGAAGATTGTTGTACCTATTGTTTCAACGTGAGTGTTCGTTTTCTTTTTCCTTACTTGTTGTGCGGAACTTCATATCTTTGTTGACCGAGTGGAATTTGTCTGCCAAGGCCGCAACCTCGGTGACGTCGCCTCCATGGGAAGAAGAGGAACATATGGAAGTGGACATTGCTGACGCAGCTACCTGAAAGCACAAGATACTCCCTTGGTGGTTTTGATAATTCATGACAACATACATTGTCTCTTGGACTAATACTTTTGTCTAGTGTGTTTCAGATAATAGTCCACGGAGAGTTGGGTTGGCAAAGAGATTGTGGAATACCCTAGATGCAAGGAAATAGATTGGCAAAGATTCAAGCAAGAGGACTCTACATTTTATATTTGTGAGAAATCACTTTGAGTCCATAGGAAAGCCAATACTATTAAAAGGGGGTAAAGTTTTGTTGGTGCACAAAATGCTCATACGTGCACAAGTGATAGTCACCAAAGACACAAACAAACTCTCCCACCAAAGTCTATCGAAAGACAAACACTCAAAATCGGTGCAACCAACATTCGAAATTCGGTGCCACCGATTCCAAACCCTAGACAGGCTCAGCCAAACCTTCGCCACTTCGGTGCAACCGATTCCATACCAGTGCCACCGAGTTCAGGCTACCAACTTTCTATTACGCAAGTTCACATTTTCGGTCCCTTCGAGATTGTTGAATCGAAGTCACTAAGAGTGGGCATTCTGACCATTGGTCTCCTTATCGGTGCAACCAAGATTCCTATATCATTCTCACCGAGATTCAAAAGTTGCCACCTTTTAGTCACTTCTGTACCATCGAGATTAACACATCGGTGTCACTGAGTCTAACTTATTGTGTGTAACGGTTTGATTTTTGGGGATGCCTATATATACCCCTCCACCACCACCTACTCAAGAGTGAAGCACTCAGGACTATTCCATACCTATCCTATCCGTTTTCTGAGATAGAACCACCTACCCTTGTGTTGAGGTCAAGATCTTCCACTCCAACCATATGGATCTTGATTTCTAGCCTCCCCAAGTTGCTTTCCACCAATCCCTTCTCTTCTACCAAGCCATATCTATGAGAGAGTGATTGTATGTTGAGGAGTCTATCATCTTGAAGCACAAGAGCAAGGAGTTCATCAACATTACCGAGCCTGTTATCTTTTGGAGGGTGGTGCCTCCTAGATTGGTTAGGTGTCGCTTAGGATCCTCCTACTTCGTGTTGTGGAGTGAACCAAGAAGTTTATAAGCGCAAGGAGATTGCCTACTTTGTGAAGATCTACCCATAGCGAGGCTATTCCTTCGTGGACGGAAGACGTTATGGAATAGCCAAGGTTACTACTTCGTGGACCCTTATGAGTGGAGCCCTCCATGGACTCTCGCGACCATTACCCTCCGTGGATTGAAGACTCCATAAACATTGACGTACGATAGAACCACCTATCGGAACTACGGGAAAAATCCTTGCATCTCCAAATGCATTTGATCTCCATATCTCAACTCTATACTTCATGTGCAATGTCTTTACTTTCCTCTGCTATATTTTTAACATGCATGCGTAGGGTATATATACTTGCTAATCTTGCTAAAACTGTTAAAATCTGCCAACCAATTAACTTGGGAAAAGGTTAGGTTTTAATTTTCTGCTAGTAGTCTATTCACTCCCCCCTCTAGACACTCTTGTAGTGATGCCTCAATTGGTATCAGAGCTTTGGTCTCCATTGCATCGGTTTAATCACCAAGGAGGAAGATGGATGTGTCTAGTATAGGGAGTTTGAGTTGTAGAGTTCCTATTATTGATGGAGAGTATTATAGTCAATGGAAAACTTTGATGCTTGAGCTGTTTAATGAATTTCAATTGAGCAAATATGTTATGCGCCCCTATGAGCCTCCCGTTGATGAATTACATTCCACACACGAAGAGGAAATTAACATGCTTGGTAACCTAAGAACTATCAATCTTATTATTAGAGGCTTACCAGGTTCGTGCTTTCTCAATTGTAGAACTTTGCATGTGCCTATACCTTGTGGACTGATTTGGAGAAACGATATCCAAATCTTTCATTAGGAAATATTGATGAAATTCTTCATAAAACTGTTGCTTTTCACAAAATGAAGCCTAGTGATCCAAGCTTTGATAAATGCCTATTTGAGCTCCGTGATCTTATGCATGCTAAAGGAGATGTCACCACTATCAACAACATTATCTTTGAAGCCATTCGCATTCATAAACTTGAATGTTGTCATGATCACCATCCTAACAAATCTCTTGTTCTTTATGACGAGGATTTATCATTTGATGATGACAATGTAGAACATGGCTACTATGATGAAGATGAGCTGTTCGACATCGAGTATGAGAAGATCACGAAGAATCTAAGTCTCATGGCAAACTTCAAGGATTATATGTCCGAAGGAAAAGAGTGGATTCTCAACTATGGATGTACGGATCATATGACTAGTGATAAAGACATGTTCAAAGAGATCACGCCTAATCAAGGTCCTCAAAGGTACTTGACCTTTGGAGACAACTCTAAGGGCAAGGTACTTGGCCTTGGTAAGGTGGCCATATCCCATGATAGCTCTATTCAAAATGTTATGATTGTTGAATCCCTTGGCTACAATCTTCTTTCCGTATCTAGACTTGCCGATTTCGGTTTAAATGTGTTATTCAAAAAAGAAGAATTCCAAGTGTTTCGTCAAGATAATCATAAAATGGTCTTTACCGGTTTCCGTAGAGGTGATTTATACATTGTTGATTTCACTAAGAGATCCAAGCCTCAAACTTGTTTAATTGCTAAATCCTTTAAAGGTTGGCTATGGCATTGAAGACTTGGACATGTAGGCATGTGCAATCTAGATAAGATAATCAAAGGTGATCATATACTTGGTGTTAAAGGTGTTATCTTTGAAATACATAGACTTTGTAGTGCTTGTCAAGATGGAAAACAAGTAGGTGGAAGTCATCCTGTTAAGAATATCATGACTACTAGGAGACCACTCGAGTTACTTCACATGGATCTTTTCGGTCCCAATGCTTACAAGAGTCTCGGTGGAAATTCCTATGGTCTAGTTATAGTTGATGATTTTTACAGACTTACGTGGGTATTTTTCTTTGATGATAAGTCGCAGATTCAAAACATCTTCAAGAACTTTGCTCGCAAAGCGCAAATTTAGTTTGAAGTGAATATCAAGAATGTTCGAAGCGATAATGCATCGGAGTTCAAGAACACCCATGTGGATACCTTTCTTGACAAAGAAGGTGTATCACATGAGTTCTCGGCTACATAAATGCCTCAACAAAATGGAGTTGTTGAGAGGAAGAACTGGACGCTTATTGAGATGGCTACAATGATTCTTGACGAATACAAGACGCCAAGACACTTTTGGGCAAAAGCCGTGGAAACAGCATGTCATGCCACAAACCGACTTTACTTGCACAAGCTTCTCGGTAAAATGGCATATGAGCTACTCATCGGTAACAAACCCCAAGTTGGATACTTTCGGGTATTCATCTCCAAGTGCTACATTCTTGACAAGCATCGTCGTACTAAATTTGCTCCTAAATCTCATGAAGGATTCCTACTTGGTTATGGATCAAACTCTCACACTTATCGTGTCTTCAACAAGTTCACTCGAAAAGTTGAAGAGACGGTAGATGTGAAGTTTGATGAATCTAATGGTTCGCAAGTCGGACAATCGCCAAATGATGTAGGTGATAAGGACCCTTCGGAAGCTATCCTAGATTTACCCATCGGCAAGATTTGTCCCATGGAGGTGAAGGAAAGTACTTCATCAACTCATGACAAGGTGAACCACAACATGACATGGAGGCATCCACAAGCAATACACGACAAGATGAAGAGGCGGAGGAAGTACATCATGAAGATCCACCACAACCTCGTTCACCACCACCTCAAGGAGATTATCGCGTCGACAACAACGAGGATGAACGAAATGATGATGAAGAAGAAGCTCCACCATCCAACAGTCGGAAGCCAACCCAAGTTCAAGCACAAGTGACCAAGAACCATCCCCTAAACCAAATCATTGCAGATATCCAAACCGGGAGAATCACTCGCTCTAAAACTCGTCTAGCTAACTTTTGTGAGCATTATTCATTCATCTCTATCACTGAGCATTTGAAGGTAGAACAAGATCTTGAAGACGCCGATTGAGTGAACGCTATGCATGAAGAACTTTGCAACTTCGAAAGGAACAAGGTGTGGACACTCGTGCAGAAGCCCGAAGATGAGCACAACATCATCAAAGCCAAATGGGTGTTTCGGAACAAGCAAGACGAAGACGGTCAAGTCGTATGCAACAAGGCACATCTCATGGCCCAAGAATATACACAAGTTGAAGGTATGGACTACGATGAGACTTACGCCCCCGTTGCTAGACTAGAAGGTATTTGAATTCTTCTTGTCTATGCTAATCACCATGATATCACTCTTTATCAAATGGATATTAAAAGTGCGTATTTAAATGGTGAAATTGAAGAGGAGGTTTATGTCAAGTATGTTGGAAATATGCCCTAGAGGCAATAAATAAAGTGTTTATTATTATATTTCCTTGTTCATGATAATTGTTTATTGTCCATGCTATAATGGTGTTGATTGGAAACTAAATACATGTGTGGGCATATAGACAAACAATGTGTCCCTAGTATGCCTCTAGCAGGCTAGCTCGTTGATCAAAGATGGTTAGGGTTTCCTAGCCATGGACATGAGATGTCATTTGATATTGGGATCACATCATTAGGAGAATGATGTGATCGACAAGACCCAAACTATGAATGTCGCATATGATCGTGTAAGTTTATTGCTACTGTTTTCTACATGTCAAGTATATCTTCCTATAACCATGAGATCATGCAACTCACTAACACCGGAGGAGTGCCTTGTGTGCATCAAACGTCACAACGTAACTGGGTGACTATAAAGGTACTCTACAGGTATCTCCGAGGCTATTTGTTGAGTTGGCATGGATCAGTACTGGCATTTGTTACTCCGTTTGACGGAGAGGTATCTCGGGGCCCATTCAGTAATACAACATCACAACAAGCCTTGCAAGCAATGTGACTAAGTGTTAGTCACAGGATCTTGTATTACGGAACGAGTAAAGAGACTTGATGGTAACGAGATTGAACTAGGTATAAAGATACCGACCATCGAATCTCGGGCAAGTAACATACCGAAGAACAAAGGGAACAACATACGGGATTGTCTGAATCCTTGAGATATAGGTTCGATCGATAAAGATCTTCATAGAACATGTAGGAACCAATATGGGCATCCATGTCCCGCTATTGGTTATTGACCATAGAGGTGTCTTGGTCATGTCTACATGGTTCTCGAACCCGTTGGGTCTGCACACTTAAGGTTCAATGACGTTTCCGTATAGATGAGTTATGTGTGTTGGTGACCGAAGGTTGTTCAGAGTCCCGAATGAGACCCCGGATGTCACAAGGAGTTCCGGAGTGGTCCGTAGGTGAAGATTCATATATAGGAAGTTCCGTGTTGGTTACCGGGAAAAGTTCAGGCATCACCGGTAAACGTATCGGGGTGCTGGGAGGGTCCCATGGGTCCATCGGAAGGGGCCACCAGCCCTAAAGGCCTACATGGGCTGTAAGAGAGGGCACAACAGCCCTTGGTGGGATGGCCGCCCCTCCCACGGAGGCCCATATGGCAAGGGGGTTGGTGGGAGGGCCAACCCTAGGGTTGGCACCACCTAACTTGGCTGGCAAGCCACCCTAGGGCGTCTCCACAGTTGGCCGCCGCCCCAAGGGGGAAACCCTAGGGGTTTGGGCGCACCACCCCTCCCCCTATATAAGTGAGAGGGAGGAGGGCAGCCACACCCTAAGTCATGGCGCAGCCCTTCCTCCCTCCCCGATTGCTCTCCTCTAGTAGATTTGTTTGGCACCGCTTAGCGAAGCTCTGCCGAATCAGCTCCACCACCACCGCCGCCACGCCGTCGTGCTGCCGGCGAACCCATCTACCTCTCCGCTCCCTCTTGCTGGATCAAGAAGGCGAAGATCTTCATCGAGCTGCACATGTGATGAACACGGAGGTGCCATCCGTTCGGTACTTGATCGAGAGTTCGTGGGATCGGGAGACGTACCAGTACATCAACCACGTTGTTTAATGCTTCCTCTTAGTGATCTACAAGGGTACATAGATCCAATCTCTCCTCTCATAGATGCTCATCTCCTAGATTGATCTTGGTGAAGCGTAGGAATTTTTTTGTTTCCCATGCGACGTTCCCCAACAGTGGCATCATGAGCTAGGTCTATGCGTAGATGAGATCTTGAGTAGAACACAAAGAGTTTGTGGGCGTTCATATTCATATTTCTTCCTTTCTTATTATTTTCTTGGTTCAGCAGTATTGTGGGATGAAGCGGCTCAGACCGACTTTACTTGCACGCTTACGAGAGACCGTGTTCCATTGACTGACATGTGACTTCGTCGCATAAAGATGGATGGCGGGTGTCTGTCTCTCCCACTTTAGTTGGATCAGATTTGATTAAGGTGGTCCTTGTAGAAGGTTGAAAAGCAATCTTCATATCACCGTTGTGGTTTTGCCTAGGTAAGAATCATTCTTGCTAGATACCCATAGCAGCCAAGTAAAAGATGCAACAACAATAAGAGTACGTCTAACTTGTTTTTGCAGGGTATGTTGTGATGTGATATGGCCAATTGCATGATGTGATATATGTGATGTATGAGATGATCATGTTTTTGTATAGAATATCACGACTTGCATGTCGATGAGTACGGCCACTGGCAGGAGCCATAGGGTTGTCTTTGATTTTTGTATGACCTGCGTGTTAATCTTTAAGCGCCATGTAATGCTTTACTTTATCGCTAAGCGGTAGTAATAGTAGTAGAAGCATGGTGGGCACGACAACCCCGATGGCGACACAATGATGGAGATCATGATGATGAAGATCATGGTGTTATGCCGGTGATGATGGAGATCATGCGGGTGCTTTGGAGATGGAGATGAAAAGCACAAGTTCATGGCCATATCATGTCACTTATGATTTGCATGTGATGTTAATATTTTTTATGAACCTTGTTTTGCTTAGAACGACAGTAGCATCATAAGGTGATCCCTCACTTAAATTTCAAGATGAATTGTTTTCTCCCTGAGTGTGCACCATTGTGAAAGTTCGTCTTGTAGAGACACCTTGTGATGACCGGGTGTGATAGACTCTACATTCGCATAAAACAGGTGTAAGCCAGTGTTGCACATGTGGAACACTCGGGTTAAACTTGACAAGACTAGCATGTACAGACATGGCCTCAGAACACAAGAGACCTAAAGGTCGAGCATGAGTCATATAGTAGGTATGATCAACATGATGATGTTCACCATTTAAACCACCTTAACTCCCTTGATGATCGGACTTGAGTTGGTGAAAGTGGATCATGTATCACTTAGATGACCTGAGGGATGTCAATTTGAGTGGGAGCTTTAGTAATTTGATTATCTAAACTCATTATCATGAACAATGATCTTAGTAACCTTTGCTTATTTATGTTGTAGATCAATGGCTTGCAAAGTAGCACCCCTGAATTTTAATGCGTTCCTAGAGAAAGCTAAGTTGAAAGATGATGGAAGTAACTTCATTGACTGGGCCCGTAATCTGAGGATTATCCTCATGGCTTCCCAGAAGGCTTATGTCCTTGATGCACCGCTTGGTGACCCACCCGTTCCTGTGTCATCCGAAGACATTAAGAACGCTTGGGAGGCACGTTCTGGAGATTACTGAATAGTTCAATGTGCAATGTTGTATTGCTTAGAACTGGGACTACAAAGACGTTTTGAACGTCATGGAGCATATTAGATGTTCCAAGAGTTAGAGTTTATCTTTAATAAGAATGCCCGCATCGAGAGGTATGATACCTCCGATAAGTTCTATGCTTGCAAGATGGAGGAGAATGGGTCTATCAGTGAACATATACTCAGAATGTCTGGGTATTCAACCCATCTGGCGGAGTTAGGGATGCCCCTTCCACGAGAGGTGATCACTGACATAGTTTTTCAATCATTGCCACCTAGCTACAAGAGCTTCGTAATGAACTATAACATGCACGGGATGACCAAGTTAGTTACCGAGCTATTTGTGATGCTGAAAGTCGTTGAGTCTGAAATCCAGAAAGAACATCAAGTGTTGATGGTCAATAAAACCACTAGTTTCAAGAAGCATGGCAAGGTCAAGAAGGGTAACTCCAACAAGGGTGGTAAAGCAGTTGCTCCTCGCGTGAAGAAACCCAAGGCTGGACCCAAGCAAGAAACCGAGTGCTTTGATTGCAAGGGATCTCGACACTGGAAGGAGAACTGCCCCAAGTATCTGGCCGACAAGGAGGCGGCCAACACCAAACAAGGTATATATGATATACATGTTATTGATGTGTACCATACTAGCTCTCGTTGTAGTGCCTGGGTATTTGATATTGGTTCGGTTGCTCACATTTGCAACTCAGAGCAGGACATACGGAATAGACGGATGCTGGCTAAGGATGAAGTTACGATGCGCGTGGGAAATGGTTCCAAGGTTGATGTGATTGCCGTCGGCACGCTCGCTCTTCGACTACCATCGGGATTAGTGATGAACCTGAATAATTGTTATTTAGTGCCTGTGCTAAGCATGAACATTACATCTAGATCTTGTTTATTCCGAGACGGATACTCATTTAAATCAGAGAATAATGGTTGTTCTATTTATATGAGTAATATCTTTTATGGTCATGCACCCAATGTGAGGTTTTATTCTTATTGAATCTGGATACTGATGATACACATGTTCATAGCATTGATGCCAAAAGATGTAGAGTCGATAATGATAGTACCACTTTCTTGTGGCACTGCCATTTGGGTCATATTGGTGTAAAACGCATGAGGAAGCTCCATGCTGATGGACTTTTGGAGTCACTTGATTTTGAATCACTTGACACATGTGAACCATGCCTCATGGGCAAGATGACTAAACCGTCGTTCTCTGGAACAATGGAACGGGCAAGTGATTTGTTGGAAATCATACATACTGATATGTGCGGTCCAATGAACATTGAGGCACACGATGGATCTCGTTATTTTCTCACCTTCACTAATGACTTGAGTAGATATGGGTATATTTACTTAATGATTTGCCACTATTGTTTTGGGGTTATGCATTAGAGACACCTACATTCACTTTAAATAGGGCACCATCGAAATTCGTTGAGACGACGCCATATGAGCTATGGTTTGGCAAGAAGCCAAAGTTGTCGTTTCTTAAAGTTTGGTGATGTGATGCTTATGTAAAAAAGCTTCAGCCTGAAAAGCTGGAACCCAAAGCGGAGAAATGTGTCTTCATAGGATACCCAAAAGAGACAGTTGGGTATGCCTTCTATCTCAGATCCGAAGGCAAAGTTTTTGTCGCAAAGAACGAAACATTTCTTGAGAAAGAGTTTCTCTCGAAAGAATTGAGTGGGAGGAAAGTAGAACTTGATGAGGTTATTGAACCTTCACTTCAACCAGAGAGTAGCGCAGTGCAGAATGATGTTTCTGTGGAGCCAACAACGGTTGAAGAGAAATTTAATGATGATGATCATTATCCTTGAAATGGCTTTACTCCAAGACATTAGCTAAAGCAACTCAAGTGATATCAAGACACTAAAATGCTTAATCCAGAAATGGTAACCCCATTTTGAACTTAACATAGAGTATGACATATGATCAAGTATTCTTGCTTGGCTCCTAAATCAATATACTCTACTATAGGTGACCTAGTCATCGCCCATCATCTAGCTAAGATTCTCGTGTGGTCTGTTCTCTATTTGCATGATCTCTCTTAACCACTCAAATCTTCTCTAAGATGATGTTCTTTTCTCTTTTCTTTGACCATATTTCCCTATAACACATTGAAAAACAGAAGCTTGGTCCCTTATTATTTTCTTTTTGATTTAGCCTCGGAGTTGCCAACTCAGATATCTCGGTTCTACTGAAATTGCAAACAAGCCGCGCTACAAAATCTCAGTACCACCGATCTATATGCCTTGGAGTCACCGATTTGTTTTTCTTATCTTATTTATTCTTTTTTCTGTTAGTTCGATGATCCCTCATAAAAAAGGAAGAATAACAAGCAAAACATAGGGAGGGGGATTTCTTTATTCAAGGATGCCTAGCTCAAAGGAGGAGAATAATAATATTTTCCACAGGGAGAGAAGTTACATTCAATGATTCCCTCAGTTCTTTTCTACGAACCTTACTTTCAATGACCCTGGTTCTCAAGGATCCGTTCCTTGTCAATGATCCCTATACCCATTCCTAACTTTGACATTTTGGAAATTAATGCCAAAGGGGGAGAAGAGCAAAGCTTCATGCTAAAGGGAGAGTTACATGCTTATGCAAAGGGGAGATATGATTTAGGGGGAGAGGAGAATATCGAAATTTTATACTTATATAAACAAGGGGAGAATACCAAAATAAGCAAGAAAAACTTATTTTATCTAACTGTTCACTTTAGACTTTTCTCACCCTATCGAATCCCAATATCTACATGTTGAGATTCAGGGGGAGAGGATGAACTACCACTTTCATATCTAAGGGGAGAAAGCTCTAAAAGATTAATGCTAAAGGGAGAGACATATTAATCTTAATGGTTATAAAATTTGATATGTTCTCCATATCTTGGTATCTTTTGAGTTCTATTGCTTTTGATTAGTAGAATACAATTGTGTTTCCTAACATTGTTTTCTCAAGTGCGTTTCTACCACTAAAATGCTCAAGAACTGAAGGGAAGTATATGCATCGTATCTTTGATCAAGATGGTCTCTTGCTTCTTGCACATATTGTTTGCAAGAGTGAAGTCTTGAACAAGGATACATATCATTCATATATTTTGATGCATATAGCCAAGATACACATGACTCCTTATATCCCTTCATCCATATGTGTGTCCATGCATTCCAAAGCAACTATCCTTTAAAGGACTGCACACATTTAGGGGGAGCAAATCTAAGTCATGTGTCTCTCAAAGTCTTCATTATATTCACGCATATCTTTATTTGAAGCTTTGATTCTATGTTGTCATCAATTACCAAAAAGGGGGATATTGAAAGCACAACATTCTCCCTTGGTGGTTTTGATAATTCATGACAACATACATTGTCTCCTGGACTAATACTTTTATCTAGTGTGTTTGTAATAATAGTCCATGGAGAGTTGGGTTGGCAAAGAGATTGTGGAATACCCTAGATGCAAGGAAATGGATTGGCAAAGCTTTAACCAAGAGGACTCTACATTTTATATTTGTGAGGAATCACTTTGAGTCCCTAGGAAAGCCAGTACTATTAAAAGGGGGTAAATTTTTGTTGGTGAACAAAATGCTCATACGTGCACAAGTGACAGTCACGAAATACACCCACAAACTCTCCCACCAAATTCTGTCCAAAGAAAAACAATCAAAATCGGTGCAACCAACATTGCACATTCGGTGCACCGATTCCAAACCCTAGACAGGCTCAGCCAAACCCTAGCTACTTCGGTGCAACCGATCCCATATCGGTGCCACCGAGTTTAGGCTGCCAACTTTCTGTTACGCAAGTTCACAGTTTTGGTCCCTCCGAGATTGTTGAATCGGCGTCACCGAGATTGGGCATTCTGACCGTTCGTCACCTTATTGGTGCAACCAAGATTCCTATATCGGTCTCACCAAAATTCAAAAGTTGCCACCTTTTAGTCACTTCGGTACCACCGAGATAAACACATCGGTGTCACCGAGTCTGACTTATTGTGTGTAATGGTTGGATTTTTGGGCATGCCTATATATACCCCTCCACCACCATCTACTCGAGAGTGAAGCACTTAGAACTATTCCATACATATCCTATCAGTTTTCTGAGAGAGAACCACCTACCCTTGTGTTGAGGTCAAGATCTTCCACTCCAACCATATGGATCTTGATTTCTAGCCTCCCTAAGTTGCTTTCCACCAATCCCATGTCTTCTATCAAGCCATATCTATGAGAGAGTGATTGTGTGTTGAGGAGTCTATCATCTTGAAGCACAAGAGCAAGGATTTCATTGACATTACCGGGCCTATTACCTTTTGGAGGGTGGTGCCTCCTAGATTGGTTAGGTGTCGCTTGGGAGGCACCTACTTCGTGTTGTGGAGTGAACCAAGATGTTTGTAAGGGCAAGCAGAGCACCTACTTTGTGAAGATCTACCCATAGTGAGGCTAGTCCTTCGTGGACGGAAGTCGTTATGGAATAGTCAAGGTTGCTACTTCATGGAGCCTTATGGCTAGATCCCTCCTTGGACTCTCGCGACCGTTACCCTTCATGGGTTGAAGACTCCATAAACATGGACGAACGATGGGTTGAAGAGTCCCCTCGAATGTATCAGACTTCTTCATTAGTCGGTACAAAGCCAATGCCTTCAAACCGAGATGAGAAATAAATCGACTCAATGTCGCCAGGCAACCTGTGAGCTTCTGGACATCGTGCACGCGCTCGGGTCTTTTCATTCAAGTAATTGCATTGATCTTCGCAGGATTGACGTCGATTCCTCGTTTGGAAACGAGAAAACCGAGCACCTTGCCAGTAGGAACACTGAAAGTGCACTTGGATGGGTTTAACTTGATATCATACTTCCTTAGATTGGAGAATGTCTCAGCCAACTCAGTTAGCGGGACGGAACCTTTGCGAGACTTGACAACAAGGCCATCCACGTAAGCTTCGACCTTCTGAGGGATCTGATCAAGCAGACATTTTTGACTCAAGCGCATGAAAGTAGCGCCAGCATTTTGCAAACCCAAAGGCATGGTGATATAACAGAAACATCCAAAAGGGGTGATGAAGGTTGTCTTTATTTCATCTGGACCAAACAGACGGATCTAATGGTAACCAGAGTATGCATCAAGAAAAGATAAACGCTCACATCCTGCAGTCGAGTCAACAATTTGATCGATGCAAGGGGGCGGAAAATGATCTTTTAGGCAGTCCCGATTGATATGTTTGAAGTCAATACACATGCGGAGTGACTTATCTTTCTTGGGGACCATGACAACGTTCCAAAGCCACTTGGAGTGGTAAAAGTCCCGAATGAACTTGGCCGCCAAAAGTCGAGCCACCTCCTTCTCCACTGCTGACCAACACAAGTGCTCTTTCAAAGGCTTGGCCTTCGGATCTACTCTCAGTCGGGGCTTAGCCAGTTCCCTGGGTACACCCGGCATGTCAGCAGGCTTCCATGCAAAGATGTCCCAGTTCTCACCGAGGAATTGGATGAGCTCGGCTTCCTATTTGCTGTCGAGTGTCATCGAGATGTTGGTCGGGGCAGTATTGGGATCTATTGGGTGGATGTGTACTTTCTTCACTTCGCCAGCCGACTGAAAAGCAGACTCTAAAGCAGGCTTCTTGGCACGCAGCATGTTGGCAGGAGCAGTGCTCTTCTTGTACTCTTCCAATTCAACCACAACCATTTGATGGTTGGCGATTTTGGAGCCCTGCTGAAGGCATTCCTCAGCCCTTTGTCGATTTCCCATGACTGTGATCATGCCCTTGGGTCCGGGCATCTTCAACTTGAGGTACACGTAACATGGACGGGCCATGAAACGCACATAGGCCGGACGGCCAAGAATGGCATGATATGCACTCTGGAAGTCCACAACTTCAAACATTAACTTCTCCTTGTGAAATTTTTTATCGGTGCCGAATATGACATCCAAAGCAATATGACCGAGTGACCTGGCTTTCTTCCCAGGGATGACCCCAGGGACATTGGAATGCCCATCGCCTTCAGGGTATCTGCATACAGGATGTCAAACCACTCCCTCTGTCCATGAGAACTTTGCGGATTCGAGTGCCTCCCACCACAGTATTGACCACCTGAGCTTGTCGGCCAGGGGTACCAACATGAGCAGGGTGGTCTGACTGATCGAATGTGATAGCAGCTTGAGACCACGTGAGGTGTGGGGGGGTTGGAAGAACGGCCATGTTGACTTCCCTGTTGATAACTTTTACTCGACTCTTGCTTTCGACATCAGCAAAAATCATCAGAGTGGCATTGACTTCGGGAAACTCTTCTTTGTCTTGATCATTCTCCTTTCCAGGAGTTTTCTCACTCGACTGACCTTCCTTGAACTGCTGGATTAGTAAACGCCACTATCGAGTGGTATGCTTCGGCAATATCAAATTGCCTTCTTCATCTTTTTTTGTGTGGATCGCACACAGTAAATCCATAACATCAGTTCCCAACTAATTCTTTCCTTTCTTGGGGGTAAACTGCAATTTGGACTTCCTCTTAGTTTTTCCTTGTACCGCCAGAGCAGCCGCCTCTGCTTGAGCAGGGCCATCAGCTTTGCACTTCTGTTTCCCACTGGAATTGCCGTCGGCATCATTGTCGACTGCTTTTCCTTTGCCGCTGCCGAGGTGGTTTTCCTCTTCGCCATTGGAGTACCGAGTGGCAATCTCCATCATCTTGCTCTGGGAAATATCACCTGTCTGCCGAAACTTCAGGTAAAGCTCTTTGTACTTCACACTAGCCTTGAAAGCACAAACAACTTGATGCTCGGAAACATTCTCCACTTTGTGATGCAAGGTAGACTAATACTGAATATAATCTCTTATGGACTCATTGGGCTTTTGAACACAGTGCTGCAAATCAATCAAACGAACTGGATGCTTGCAACTGCCCTCGAAAGTTCTGATGAACACTCGGGCAAGATCCTCCTAGCAATAGGTACTAGAAGGAGGCAAACAATTCAACCACGCTCTAGACGAACCATACAACATCAAGGATAAATGCTTCATGGATATATTATCGTTTCCTCCACCAGTCTGCATAGACACTCGGTAACCATCTAACCATGTTTCCGGCTTCGACTCACCGGAGAACTTGCTTATTCTAGCCGCCAACCTGAAGTTGGGGGGAATCTCTGTAGAGCGAATGGCTCTGCTAAAACACTCGGGACCAGAAACAACAGCTCCACTTCCACTCGGATAGTCTCTGTCATAACAATCCCTATGGGCTCGGCCTCTGTCAATCCTCTTCTGGGCAAGGATATCTCTTGCATCGAACCCTGAGTACTGCTCATCACCAAACGGGTGCCTTTCATCATAGTGCCGGGCCACATACGAACCACTCCACGAAGGAGTTGGCACTCGACTGTGGTCATCACGGTGAAAACGAGGAGCAAACTGATCTCGCCCTTGATCACGATACTGATCTTCATGGTAACCTCCACCCCTGTGACGCAGAGGTGACCCTAGAATGTGTGCCGACTGAACTGTGTCTTCCCATGGTGAATTGTTGTGCAATCTATTGCGTGACTGAGAAACAATTGAATTCTGACGTTGTGCTGCATCGGGAAATGCTTGGATCTACTGCAAACAAGACGACTGAATGGAATCTGCTATCCTAGCGGCGGCTACAACATTTAAAACTAGAGTATGGAGTACCTCGACATTGTTCTGAGATCCACTCGGAAATAACTATCGCTGATGTCGACTGGGAAGTGGCGGACGCTCGCGAGCACGCTTGTCGAGTTCCTTCTAAATCTCTTCGAGCCGAAGGCTCGTGGCCTCAAAGGTGTGGACCTCAGCAGTAGCACTGACGATGGGCATATGGAGGATCTCCTCATCCCAGTGTTGCTGGTAATTTGATGCTCCCCAGCCTCGCACCTACCGCAGCCGGAACTAGGGGCTGGTGATACTTCTCCATCGTATCTACTTTTCCAAAAACTTTCTCCCTTGTTTTGGACTCTAATTTGCATGATTTGAATGGAAGTAACCTAGACTGACGCTGTTTTCAGCAGAATTGCCTTGGTGCTATTTTTGTGCAGAAATAAAAGTTCTCGGATTGAGCTAAAAAATTATGGAGAATATTGGAATTAATAAACAATACTGGCAAAACAATCAACCGGAAGGGGGCCACCCATAGGTGGCAAGCTTGCGAGGCACGACCACCCCTAGCCGCGCCTAACAGGCTTGTGGGGCCACTACTGCTCCACCGACCTCAATTCCACTCCTATTTATTCCTATTCGCGGAGAAAAAATCAAGGAGAAGAGTTCATCGCGTTTCACGATACGGAGCCGCCGCCACCTCCTGTTCTTCCTCGGGAGGCCAGATCTCGAGTCCCTTTTGGGCTCTCAAGAGGGGAAATCGACGCCATCATGATAACCAACCATCCTTCATCACCAATTCCATGATGCTCTTCACCGTTCGTGAGTAATCCCATCGTAGGATTGCTGGACAGTGATGGATTGGATAAGATTTATCATGTAATCAAGTTAGTATTGTTAGGGTTTGATCCCTAGTATCCACTATGTTCTGAGATTGATGTTGCTATGACTTTGCTATGCTTAATGCTTGTCACTAGGGCCCGAGTGTCAAGATTTCAAATCTGAATCTATTATGTTTTCATGAATATATATGTGTTCTTGATCCTATCTTGCAAGTTGTAGATACCTATTACGAGTTATGATCCGCATCCCCCAGGGTGACAATAACTGGGATTCTTTCTGGTGATTACCGTAGTTTGAGGTGTTCATCTATTCGTTAAGTGCTAATGCTTTGGTCCGATTCTCTAATAAAAGGAGGCCTTATTATCCCTTATTTTCCATTAGGACCCCGCTGCTACAGGAGGGTAGGACAAAAATGTCATGCAAGTTCTTTTCCATAAGCACGTATGACTATATATGGAATACATGCCTACATTACATTGATGAATTGGAGCTAGTTCTGTGTCACCCTATGTTATAACTGTTGCATGATGGATGCCATCCGACATAATTATCCATCACTAATCCATTGCCAACGAGCTTTCCACATATTGATCCTTGCTAAGTTACTTTTCCGTTGCTGCTGTTCAAATCCCTATAAAACTGTTGTTGTTACTTTTGCCGTCATCACCGTTACTTCCATACTACTTTGCTACTGAATAATTTGCTGGAGATATTAAGTATTTCAGGTGTGGTTGAATTGACAACTCAGCTGCTAATACTCAAGAATATTCTTTGGTTTGGAGAGGGAAAATCGATGTCATCATCATCATGAACCATCCTTCATCACCAATTCCATGATGATCTTCGCCATTTGTGAGTAATCCCATCGTAGGCTTGCTGGACGGTGATGGGTTGGATGAGATTTATCATGTAATCGAGTTAGTTTTGTTAGGGTTTGATCCCTAGTATCCACTATGTTCTGAGATTGATGTTGCTATGACTTTGCTATGCTTAATGCTTTTCGCTAGGGCCCGAGTGCCATGATTTCAGATCTGAACCTATTATGTTTTCATGAATATATATGTGTTCTTGATCCAATATTGCAAGTTTTATACACCTATTACAAGTTATGATCCGCATCCCCCTAGGTGACAATAACTGGGATTCTTTCCGGAGATTACCGTAGTTTGAGGAGTTCATGTATTCACTAAGTGCTAATCCTTTGGTCCATTTCTCTTTTAAAAGGAGGCCTTAATATCCCTTAGTTTCCATTAGGAGCCCGCTGCCATGGGAGGGTAGGACAAAAGATTTCATGCAAGTTCTTTTCAATAAGCACGTATGACTATATATGAAATACATGCCTACATCATTGATGAATTGGAGCTAGTTCTGTGTCACCCTATGTTATAACTGTTGCATGACGAAGGCCATCCGACATAATTATCCATCACTGATCCATTGCATACAAGCTTTCCACATATTGATCCTTTCTGAGTTACTTTTCCATTGCTACTGTTACAATCACTACAAACTTGCTACTGTTACTTTTTCCGCCGTCACCTTTACTTCCATACTACTTTGCTACTAAATACTTTGCTGTAGATATTAAGTCTTTCATGTGTGGTTGAATGGACAACTCAGCTGCTAATACTCGAGAATATTCTTTGGCTCCCCTTGTGCCTAATCAATAAATTTGGGTTCAATACTCTACCGTCAAAAACTATGGTGATCACCTATACTTGTGGGTTATCAAGACCTTTTTCAGGCGCCGTTGCTGGGGAGCATAGCTCTATTCTCTTAGTCACTTGGGATTTATATCTGTTGATCACAATGAAGAATTTGAAAGATCCAAAAACCAAGATCTATCCCTCTACTACGAGGGGTGGTAAGGAACTGCCATCTAGCTCTACACTTGATTCACCTTCTGTTATGAATAAGTTTGCGACACGACCACCTGCTAGTAATTCTGATATGTTGCAAGTAATTGATGATGCCACTTCTTTTTGCATGATGCTTATGGTGATACTTTGCTTGATAATACTGTGCCACCGGGTGAATTTCTTGATGAACATATTACTAGAGCCAATGCTGAAAATTATGATACTTCTGAAACTGATGAAATTATTGAAACTGAACACTTTGAGACACCTGCTAGACCTAGCTCTCCTAGGTATGAATTGCTTTAAATTCTCGAAGGTTATGTTATGGAAGGAGAGGTAGCTAGGGACTTTCTTGCTTGTAAGAATAGAAATGACCTTAAGAAATTACTACACAAGTGGAAAGAAAAATCTTTGAATGCTAGAACGAAATATGATCCTAGGTTTGCTACTTCGCTTATCTTTGTTACTAATAAGGATTATGAATTCTCTGTCGATCCTGAGTTAGTTACCTTGGTTGAATCTGATCCTTTCCATGGCTATGAATCTGAAACTGTTGTGGCACATCTCACTAAATTGAATGACATAGCCACCCTATTTACTCATGAGGAAAAAATCCGTTATTACTATATCCTTAAGTTGTTTCCTTTCTTATTAAAGGGTGATTTTAAGATATGGTTCAACTATCTTCCTCCTGGTTGTGTGCGTATCCCCCAAGATATGATTTTTCACTTCTTTGAAAAGTATTTTCTTGTCCATAAGAAACAACCTGCCTTGTAGGAAATATTTAACTTTGTGCAAATTGAAGAAGAGATTCTCCCACAAGCTTGGGGGAGGCTTCCCCAATTACTTACTGCTTTGCCTTATCATCCTCTTAAGAAAAATGAAATACTTGATATCGTTTATAATGGACTAACCGATGCTTCTAGGGACCACCTAGATAGTTGTGCTAGTTGTGTTTTCAGGGAACGAACTGTTGAACAAGCTGAACTACAGTTGAATAATATATTGAGCAATGATAATGATAGGACTATACCCAAACCACCTCCAAAGCCAACTCTAGAGAAAAGAGGTATTCTATTTCTCAGTCCTGAAGATATGCAAGAGATAAAGAAATATATGAAATAAAAAGGTATTAAAGCTAAAGATGTTAAGAATCTACCACCTATTTAAGAAATATATGGTCTTGATAACCCGACACAGGTAGTAGAGGTAAATTCTCTTCATAGATTTGATGAAAGCGATACTCCTTATAATAAGTCTGCTACCCATTGCTTGAATTAGTTTGATAATTT
This sequence comes from Hordeum marinum, assembly GCA_022496015.1. Taxonomy (NCBI): domain Eukaryota; kingdom Viridiplantae; phylum Streptophyta; class Magnoliopsida; order Poales; family Poaceae; genus Hordeum; species Hordeum marinum. The sequence continues at coordinate 285,511,486 of CM039674.1, forward strand.
TGTTGTTAAGCAAGAGAATTTCAATGCTTATGTTAGTAGACAATTGAAACATAATGCTTTCATGCTTGATCGCTTAGGTGATTATATGAGTAGAACTATCAAGGATCTCAAACTGATTAGTAAACATGCTTCCATGGTAACTACTCAAGTAAAATAGGTACTCAAAGCTCAAAATGATTTGCTTAATGAGATGAATAGTAAGAACAATGATCATTCTGTTAAAGTTGTGACTAGAGGTGGAAGAATGACTCGGGAACCTTTGTATCCTAAGGGACACCCTAAGAGAATTGAGAAAGATTCTCAAAGAAGTAAAATTGATGCACCTAGTCGCTCCGGTAATAAGAGCAACAATGATGATGATAGAACTCTGCATGCTGCTAGTGAACCTGTTATAGATACACCTGAAAACCCAAATGATATTTCTGTTTCTGATGTTGAGACACAATCTGGTGATGAACATGAGCCTAGTGATAATATTAATGATGTTCATGTTTATGCTCAACCTAGTAATGATAATGATGTGGAGATTGAACCTGTTGTTAATCCCGATAACCCACATCCTAAGAATAAAAGATATGAAAAAAGAGATTTTGTTGCTAGGAAGCATGGTAAAGAAAGAGAACCATGGGTTTGGAAACCCATGCCCTTTCCTCCTAAAACATACAAGAAAAATGATGATTAGGATTTTGAGCGCTTTGTTGAAATTCTTAGACCTTTCTTTTTGCATATGCGCTTTACTGATATTCTGAAAATGTCTCCTTATGCTAAGTATATGAAAGATATTGTGACTAATAAAAGGAAGATACCGAAAGTTGACCACCATGCTTGCTAATTATACTTTTAAGGGTGGAGTACCTAAGAAATTAGGAGACCCAGGAATACCAACTATACCATGCTCTATTAAAGGGAATTATGTTAAAAAAGCTTCATGTGGTTTGGGAGATGGTGTTAGTGTTATGCCTTTCTCTTTATATCATAGACTTGATTTGAATAAGTTGACACCTACTGAAATCTCTTTGCGAATGGCTGATAAATCAACTGCTCTACCTATCGGTATTTGTCAGGATGTACCTATCATAGTTGCAAATGCTACTATCTTAACATACTTTGTTATTCTTAATATTCCCGAGGACGACAATATGTCTATCATCCTTGGTAGACCCTTTTTGAATACTGCAGGGGCTGTTATTGATTGCAGCAAAGGCAATGTCACTTTTGAAATTAATGGTAATGAGCATACGGTACACTTTCCGAAGAAATATCCTCAAGTTCATAATATCAACTCGATTGAAAAAATTCCAACGATTATTATTGGGGACTTTGAGTTCCCTCTTCCTACTGTCAAGAAGAAATATGATATACTTATTGTTGGGGACATGCATATCCCCATTGAGGTAACTTAGTGTTATTTCAAAATTCTCTGGTTTCATGTTACTCAAAAGAAGTTTGTTAATAAGACTTGATCAACCTTATTGATGGATTCCTTTGGATGAGCATGAGATGGTTGAATTTATCAAGCACAACTTTCTGTATCCAACTTTTACTTTCTGTTAGTTAGATTAAATTAAGTAAAAATGCTATTATTTTTCTGTTTTCTGAGTTTTCCGTGCAATAGAAAAATGACCTGACAATAAAAGTTCTTCAAACACCGTGAAAATACAGTATGAATTTTTCTGGAATATTTAAAAATATCTAGCACTGAGCACACTACAAGGGGCTGCACCAGTGGGTCACAAGCCCACAAGGCGTCACCACCCCCTGTCCACGCCTAGCAGGCTTGTGCGTCCTAGGTGGCCCCCCTCCTGGTCGCGCCTAGCAGGCTTGGAGTTAATAAAAAATACTGGCAAAAGAATCAACCTGAGGGGGGCCACCCATAGGTGGCAAGCCTGCCAGGCGTGACCACCCCCCTGGTCACGCCTAGCAGGCTTGTGGAGCCCCTGCTACTCCACCGACCTCAGTTCCAATCCTATTTATTCCTACTCGTGGAGAAAAAATCAAGGAGAATAGTTCATTGCGTTTCACGATACGGAGCCGCCGCCACCTCCTGTTCTTCCTCGGGAGGCCTGATATGGAGTCCGTTTGGGCTCCGGAGAGGGGAAATCAACATCATCATCATCACCAACCATCCTTCATCACCAATTCTATGATGATCTCCGCCGTTCGTGAGTAATCCCATCATAGGCTTGCTGGACGGTGATGGGTTGGATGAGGTTTATCATGTAATCGAGTTAGTTTTGTTAGGGTTTGATCCCTAGTATCCACAATGTTTTGAGATTGATGTTGCTATGCCTTTTCTATGCTTAATGCTTTTCACTAGGGCCCAAGTGCCATGATTTCAGATCTGAACCTATTATTTTTTCATGAATATATATGTGTTCTTGATCCTATCTTGCAAGTTGTAGACACCTATTACGAGTTATGATCCGCATCCCCTAGGGTGACAATAACTGGGATTCTTTCCGATGATTACCGTAGTTTGAGGAGTTCATGTATTCACTAAGTGTTAATGCTTTGGTCCGATTCACTATTAAACATAGGCCTTATTATCGGCTGCCACACGAGGGTAGGACAAAAGATGTCATGCAAGTTCTTTTCCATAAGCATGTATGACTATATATGGAATACATGCCTACATTACATTTATGAATTGGAGCTAGTTCTGTGTCACCCTATGTTATAACTGTTGCATGATGAAAGCCATCCAACATAATAATCCATCACTGATACATTGGGAACGAGTTTTCCATATATTGATCCTTGCTAAGTTACTTTTTCGTTGCTACTATTACAATCACTACAAAACTGCTACTGTTACTTTCGCCGCCGTCACCGTTACTTCCATAGTACTTTGGTACTGAATAATTTGCTGCAGACATTGAGTATTTCAGGTGTGGTTGAATTGACAACTCAGCTACGAATACTCGAGAATATTCTTTGGCTCCCCTTGTGTCGAATCAATAAATTTGGGTTGAATACTCTACCCTCGAAAACTGGTGCGATCCCCTATTCTTGTGGGATATCAGCGGGCTTTGATGTGAGCCCACCATGAGAAACTCTGCTGCAGGATCGCATCTCTCACACTCGAAGGGGACGTTAGACTGATCCGACGCCGAGTCGAACACATCGTGAAGTGATTCGGCGGGCTTGATAGGCGCAATGTGCGAAGATCCCACTTCGCGAGCCGCCACATGCCTCACCTAGCTCTAGAGCCGCAAACGACCAGATCGCTTACGGCAGCGAATAGAGGGAAGGACCGACAAGTACGGAGTCGACGGCTGCCATAGAAGAACATCGCAGGAGCTTGCACGGAAGTTCACCGCCTCGCGGATCGGGAGCGCCTCAACATCATGAGGTGCTCCTGAAGCCATGCCAAGTCGTCAGCGATGAAGGTGAGCACTCTGAGACGGATCTCGTGGCCCAAGATCAAACCACCGCCCAAAGACATGACGAAGGGGAAAATGCAATCTCACCCCACGGTGAGCACGAACTGTCGTGGGAACGAGCCTGACAGTAGAAGATAGGGGTACGTAAGGAGAGGGTAGAGTCCTAGCTATGGCAAGGGTGTACACATAGATGTATGAGTTTAGGCCCCTCTCGTAGAGGTAACAACCCTACGTCTCAGTGCTCGGGAGCTCTTGTCGTGTGGATTATGAGTGTTATAGGGGGTGCAAACCCTTGTGCCAGAGGGGAGGGGCGCCTTATATAGAGTGTGATGCCCCTCATGAATGCCCGGAAACCAAGGGTTTGATCGTGGGAATAAAGACATACGTTATTGATAACATATACAATAAATGCTACTAATGGTGACTAGTCGAATGCCTACCTGTTGGCCTCTCTGGGGTGCCTTCTAGTCTTCTGGTGTCGACTTACCCTTGGTTCTTCCGAGTGAGAGGAGACTGTCGAGTGGACGGAGAAACCTCCGAGTAGATGTATTGTCGAGTGACTTACGTGCCATGATGACTTCAGTTGGAAACTCTCTTGTAATCTTTAAGTCCTCCAATATAGTGTCCTTAGGTAGGCTAGGTAGGTCAGGTCTAGGACCCTACCCTAGGTACATATACTCGTCACTTTGTACGGTCTCCTCAATGGTCGGGAGGTGCTCCTTCTCCCGGACTTCTACGGCCGAGGCATTAACCTCGGCCATGACATTGTCACCCCACCTCCAGTGTTCGGCTCCAAAGGAGCCTCGTGGGATGGCACCTCTGCGGCATCCTTCATGATCCCTAGAGGTGTGGGATGCGACGCAGTCCCACTCTCTGCCAGTTCGGCGGGTGGAGTCTCCCCATCCGAAACTTGGTCGGTGGGGAGAACGTGTAGTGGACTGCGGATCAAAAGATGCGCACACGTTAATAACATTAAAAACTTGGCATAATTAGCTTAGGGAGTCTTCAGATTCTTTCCTTTGAGCTGGGGGCTTGACCCTTAGATTCCGTTGAGGAATCTTTTTGAGGTCGTCGGACTTGGTATCCGAGTCCGAACTGTCGTCGGGAAGGACCAACATCGCCTGACGTGCCCTTTTCGAGGTAGGAGGAGGTACCTCCTCCGTGGTGTCCCATGACAACACCCTCTTTCTTGTGAGGGGGAATCGCCCTCCTCCTTGTCCTCATGCTCTTCCTTATGGTTAGAGGAGGCTTGAGTTTCCTCGGACGCAGTGTCTGGCTGGTCCTTTATGCAGAGACCTCCTTTGCCCTTATTCTGCTCTTTCTTTTCTGGCACCTTGTAAGGCTCAACGACGAACATCTCCGACAACAACTTTGACGAGGGTTCTTCGGGCTGTGGAGCCAGGCAGTTGATTCATGTGGCTTTGCTCAACCATCTCTGCAAAGATGAAGGCAAAGGTGTTTAGATCTTTTGTCGGAAAAGAGAGCCAATCAATTGAAATTATATTATACCTGGGTAGGAGGGTTATCGGCGTGTAGGTCCCGATCCTCCTCCTCGGCTGGCCAGCTCTTCTGAGGCTTGAAAAGTGCCTTCCATAGTTTCTGCTAAGTGGTGCAGAAGAACTCACAAATGGTAGGCTCATCATCAAGCTAATAAGCCCACATGGGGGAGTCCCGACGCCGGTAGGGAATGATGTGGCATCGAAGCATGGTCTGGACCACATTAACCACCTTGATCTTTGCCTTGATCATCGAGGTGATGGGATTTTGCAGCTTGTCCACCTCCGCATCCGACCCCTAGTCAAGGCCCTTCTGGAGCCAAAAGGTCAATCTTGTGGGGTGTCCGGATCTGAACTCGGTCGGAGCAACCTGACCTTCTTCCTTTGGCTCGGTGATATAAAACCAATCCTTTTGCCAGATCTTGATGGTGTTGATGAAGGTGTCGATTGGCCATCTGACGCGGGGGAGCTTGCTGATGACCGCCCCACCGCAGTCCGCATGCTCGCTCGCGATGGTATTCCGCTTGACATTGAAGACCTTGAGCTACAGGCTCAAGTGTGGTTCGACCCGCCGAAAGGCCTCACAGACGATGATAAATGCCTATATATGTATAAAGGAGTTCGAGGGGAGGTCGTGGAGGTCTAGTCCATAGAAGAGCATGAGACCTCGGACAAAGGGATGGAGCGAAAAGCTCAGCCCCCGGATGAAGTGGGGGACGAGCACCACCCTCCTGCCTGGTTTGGGGGTGGGAACCACACGGTTCTTCTTTGGGGCGCGATGGAAGACTTTGGCGGGGAGGTAACCGGCTTTCTTTAGGTCCCAAATGTCTTGGTCAGTGCCCGTGGATGCCCCCCACTTGTCGTTGGAGCCCGAACCCTCCATGTCTGAAGCTTAGAGGAAAAGTAATGGAAGAACTGGATGTGGGCTTTCGAAGCTTAGGGAGATTGAGGAAGCAAAGGATGCGAATGGGGAGCATGAATAGGATTTTTTTCCATTTATGAGGCGTGACGATGATTAGCCTCCCTTTACTACGCTGCAAATCCCTCCGCTTCCCAAGACATGCATGTCATTATACACACGTAAAGAAACTTGATATGATTAATCATATCCTGTGTGAAATGGAGCACGATTTACGCATTGATGAATCGTGCTAAGGTAAAGACGGCCTCGAACCGCGAATCGAGTTTTCGTAACTAGTTCAGTGGTCGTGGTGGGCCACGACCCTTCGTCAAGCAGGTTGTTAGTATACACCGTTTACACTTTGACGTTTGGCCTTCGGGACTAAGCGACTCATGGTGTTTGGTCAATCATATGATCAGAAAAATTATGCATCATTAGAGGCCGAACTAATCTCAACCGATCATTAGATGGGATGAAGAACTCACCCCTCAAGCCGAAGACTCTAATCACGTGGAGAAGCCGAAGCTAAGTACCTTGGTGTTGGGGGCTAGTTTGGAGGCTACTAAGGGAGTCCTGGACTAAGGAATCCTCGGGCCGTTGGCGTATCCTCTAATAGGCCGGCTTGGTGGGCCACTCTGTGATTGTCGAAGGAAGGACCGAACATATTGAGAGCCCATATTCGAGAAGTAAGTCCCGAAGGCACGTCATGCACTCCAAGTCAAGATGAGGAAATTGCCATCTCCATCCATGGTAGGATACCTACCATGTCTAAACCCTAGTACCCCCTGGTGTTTATATAAACTGGGAGGGTTTTCGATTGTAGGGCAGAGAAACTCATCTAGGGTTTTAGCTATTCGATCTCGAGGTAGATCAACTCTGTAACCTTGATACCATCAATATAATCGAGCAGGACGTAGGGTTCTACCACCATAGGAGTGCCTGAACCTGGGTAAATGTTGTCTCCTTCATCCCTTGTTACCGTTCATCCTAGTCTCACAGCTCGGGACCCCCTACGCAAGATCCACTGATTTTGACACCGACACCGCTCTCTCGGAAGAGAAAACAAATGTAGTTTAGTTGTGAGGGGGCATGCAAATCCAGTTGAGGGGCAAAGGTAGCTTTCCTGCAATGAACTTCCCCAATACGTTCAAGGGTTGGCAATCCACATGGTTTTACTGTGAGGATGTCTCAGTCGGTGAAGGTCAATCGGGCCTCCCACCATATTCCATAGAACACATTCAGCGGTTTCCACAGCAAACCGTATCCAAGGAGGAGAAGGTCGACGTAGATTTTCTCATGATCGCACTGATAGCCCTGGTGAACCAAGGCATCAATGGGCTATACTTGTTGGAGGTCTTCTTCCAAAGAAGAATCCAGCCACTTCAGGCCAGGGTCCACCCCATGTGGCAGTACTCGGGTCCGAGTGATGTCAGTCGCACACACGCGGAGGAGCACAATGCAGAGGCCGTGGTGAACAAACTGAAGGCCATAACTCCATCTCGGGACAACACTAGAGGGTCAAGGCATGTGCCTCGTGTCGTGAGAATGAGCTTGACAGTAGAAGGTAGGTGTCGGGACCCTGATCCAAAGTCATATGAATCCAGACTATAACATATCACATCACTTTGCAGCCTCATGCAAGGTAAGCTCCACGGCTGCAGCCTTACCTTAGCCGAGACCGTTTGCGTCTTTTGGCTCACGTATGTGAACATGTCGCTAGCAATCAAACGACAGAGAACCCGGGCCGACATGACTAGTCATAGAACCCAAGTGGCACATCCATACGGAAACAGGCATACGTAACCCAGCAATGCAGGTGTCGGCCTCAAGCGTGTGTAGACGAGTCATAGCAAGCTACAAGGACTCCATTACGCCGTGAGACATAAATGCCATCACTGCACGTAGACGAGTTGTAGCAGGCTACACGGACTCCATTACACTGCGAGACATTTCCCGAAGGGACAGATACGTCAGCAAAGAAGGATACATGTGGGTCAATTAATGTGTCCGGAGCAGTAGCAAGCTACCATGGCTCGGTGGAAGCACAAAGAGGCAGTTTCCCGTAAAGAGTACTACTAAAGGCACACGACTAGGTGTCGGATCCCATACCTACCATTGCACATCACACGTACGCACGACATGTCTGATATGCATAGATACAACCATGGCATCACAACATAACCATACAACAACTTTTATTTAAGTGGCTCAGACGAGCCTTGCATAACATGTTCTTCTAGATAGGGGTCACATGACCCGACACTCAAGTCATAAAAACAAGTTCATAAAAACCAAGCGGAAGCATAAGTTGTCTGAGTACAGACAGATGAAGAGGTAAAAAGGCACATGGCCTGACTAACTACAGCCCGCCACAGGGCACAAGGTCGTAGCTCGGGCACCAGCTATTCAGCATTCACGACATCTAGAAAGAACCCACCTGATGGGTGCTGGGTCTCATCTGCAACATTTATTAAGCAAACATGAGTACAAACGTACTCAGCAAGTCTTTAAAGCAGACCTAGACTATTCATGCTCATGTATCAACAATGAGGGTGGTGGAGTTTATGTAGCAATGCGAGCTTTGACTCATGGTTAACCTACACTACACAATTTTAACTCTTTGTTTAAATTTTAGATATCGCACACGAGTCCACTAACTCCGTGACAATACACCACCATGGATTCACTTCCCTCCCCTGGAAGAGTGCCATCCATGGTACTCACACTTGTCTTGATGTTTTTATGAGTATCCATTTGATTATCTATGAGCAACATAAGTTTTCCATGTAGTCCATATCTGAGGACGCAACTATTCGAATAGTTTCATACCGTGCAGGGGTGTACTTCTTCACACACGCTCTTGCCACTTATCGTTGTGTGCTCATAAAACCATGCACTGACGGGTTTTATATCCCCGGGTAGGCCAAGGCAATATGGTCCTCCCCTCTCCGCTTAGAAGAAAAACCAATCGGCCGGCTCGATGAGGCCGGCTGGGGACACGCCACGTGAGCCTTCTCTGGCCGGCGTTTCGCCCGGCTGGTCGAGCGGCCGGGCGTGCTCCCGCCCGGCTGGCCATGCAACCCGCTGCCCACGAGACGGGCTGTCCATTGACTTGGGGATGGACACGCCCTATCCCGTCTACCTGTCCGCAGGTACGGCACCGCAACATGACTGGCGGGGCGAGCGACCCTGTGGCCACAGTGGTCGCTGACGCGCCGTCTCGCATGGCTACAGTCCATCCGTCCGGCCTGATGACCTGAGTGAGCGTGATCGGCTAGGGAACAGTTCCAGCATGCCTCCACCACTCGAGTGCCTGCCCCGGCGTGGCTATAGTGCCGCCAGCCGTACCGACGACCTCGGCCGGCTGGCGCTAAGCGACGCCTCCCCGGGCGGCCCGGGCCGGGGCAGGTGGGGGAGGGCCAATCGCGTCGCGTGTCGGCAGGTCCCAGTAGGGATGGAACCACTCGGCCAGTGGGCCCCGCCCATGACGAGATGATACAAGCCGCAGAACACCTTGGCTAGGCGGAGAGGCTGCCAGCTGGGTCCCTCTACCCTCGTACCTAAATCATATTGTAAGAGCCGGGGGGTTGGCCTATAAAACCCCTCGAGCCCCCCATTCAACGGGGACAAAACCCCTGATCAAGAACACACACATAGGGAGCTCTCAAACCCTTCCTAGGAGAGGAGGGAGATGATTCGGCTGCTCCTTTCTTCCTCCTCCGAACACAGCTCTAGGAGCACCTCTATATACTTATCCACCCATCCAACGAATCCAAGTAGGACTAGGGGCATTACCTCCCATGGAGGACCCCGAACCTGGGTACATCGCGTGTCTCCACCTTCTTGTACCCAATCTCGCACCCAGAGCCCATCGGCGTCCTATGGCCCCAACACCACCGATAAGCCACCCTATGGCATCTGTCGTCAGAAAACGATGACAGTTGGCGCCCACCGTGGGGCCATCCGCGATGCCGTTTGGGTTCATGCTCCGGGCAGGACCTCTCGCCATTCCCCGCTATCGCAGCTCGGCCCGACGAAACCATGGGGGGCTCATGGGGCTTGGTGCAGCACGCCCTGCGGGCGACTCCGACGGCCTAGCGGCCGGCATCGACGCGCTCACCGAGCGCTTCGGCAGGCTGAGCCTTGCCGAGGCTCCGGCCGCGGGTGAGTACCCCGCGGGGGTACTCGTTTGCGTCAGCCCGCCCACAGCCGTGGGCGTACTCGCTGCGGCCCGCCCCAGCGGGTCCTGCAACCGTGAGGGGGTGATGGCCATCACCTCCTCCACCACCTCGGGACGGGCGCGGGTAACGGCCACCGCTGCTGCCGCCCGCGTCTGCACGTCCGACCCGGTCGGTGCGGCCCTCCGGGGCTTGAGCACCCCGATCGCCCCTGAAGGCAAACCCCGATACCGCCGTGGCCGACCTCGAGGCGGATCGCCGCATCCTCTTCGAGGATGCCATCGCCCTCGCCGCCACGCGCCGCCGCATGGAAGCGGCACAGCAGGAATACGCCTCCACTTACGGCCATACCCCGGCCGGCGCCGAGCGCAGCCGGCATGGGGCCATGCGCGACCGCGGCCACGTGGACCCCCCCCCCACCCCCCGTCTATGACACCCTTGCAGCTAACATGCGAGCCCTAAAGGTGGCCTACGAGGAACTGGACACCTTGGAGGGCGAAGGGCGTGCCACCCACGAGCGCCAGATCAAGGAGCTTATCAATGCTGCTGACGCACAACAGCATCAGATGCGCCAGGCGGCACCGCCGCTGAAGGCCCTCGGCCCGAGCGCGAGGGCACGGGAACTGCCGCCCGCCAGGCGGCACAGTTCTCCTGTTCCCCTCGCATCTCTGATCGTCAGGTCGAGACGGACGACCCTCGGCCCTCTCAGCTGCCGAGGAGTGAGCAGCCTGCTCTTAGCAGCCGGTGCACCAATGAGCCGCCTCGTAGCGGCCGCTACCGCGAAGCGCCGGCATCCGACAGCAGGCGCAGCCGGGGGCACACACCGCCCACACAACGCGGGCCATGGCAAACAACGCTGCCCACCATCCGCCCCAAGATCTCAGCCCGACTCGAGCCACGCGTCCCCCGTAGCAAGGACGATGCTCGCAACCGCATCGACCAACTCGCGTAATTCGCCCTCCTCGAGGAGGAGGGCTCGATCGGACAGGCTTGCTTCGGCCCTCGGATTTGCACCGAGCCATTCCTGAAGGGCTTCACGCTCCCTATGGACACCCCGAAGTACAACGGGGCCGCCAAGCCAGAAGACTTCCTAATCGACTACACCACCACAGTGGGCGTCACCAGGGGAAACAAACGTGTGGCCGTCCGCTATACCCCCCTCATGCTCATCTGCTCGGCCTGCACCTGGCTCAATAGCCTATCGGCCGGCAACATCAACACATGGATGGACTTCGAGGAGGCCTTCATCCGCAACTTCACCGGCACCTACAAGCTGCCTGGCCGGCCCCATGAACTTGCTATGTGCGTTCAGGGGCCGAACGAATCCCTCCACGACTACCTCACCCGGTGGACCGAGCTCTGCAACTCCTGCGAGGAAGTGCAAGAGGTGCAAGCCGTGCAATACTTCATCAAGGGTTGCCGGGATGACACCCCTCTCAAGCACAAGCTTCTGTGCTCCGAGCCGGCCACGCTGGCCGAACTCATGACCAAGGCATACAAATACGCCCCGGCCGACTCGGCCATCCGGGTCAAGACGACCCCACCGGCCAAGGCGGCAACGACGCCGGCCGCGGCCCGGCCGGCTGCCGACAACCAGCAGCTACAGAGAAACAAGAGCAAGAACAACCAGCCGGATCCCCGCTATGAGAGCCGGTAGGACAACGCTGTCGAGGATCAGGAGCCGTCTGCCCCGCCTTCCAGCCAGCACCAGCGCACTGGCAAGGTTGCCTGGCAGCCGAAGCTCTCCTTCGAGCAAATGCTCGATCTTCCATGCAAGAATCACTCGGGGGCCAAGTCCTCCACGCACAGGCTCCGGTAGTGCAGCTTCTCACAGTGATTGGCCTGGGGAGACGGCCTTCCGGCTCCTCCTGTGCTGCCAGCCCGTGCGCCGGCCCCGGTCCAAGCTGCCGCCCTAGTGCCGGCAACGGCCCCAAACGACGGTCGCCTAGTCGATTAGTACCCCAACCAAGACGGTTGCTACGTTGTCTTCACCAGTGAAGTGAACGCCACCATGCGGGCAACTCCCCCGTTCATGCACTGGTCGGAGAAGCCGGTCACATGGAGCCAGGCCGACCATCCCGCGGTGATGCCTAATCCCGGCAGCTACGCCTTGGTCCTCGACCCCACCATCGCCACCAAGGATCAAGCCTGCCGCTTTACGTGGGTGCTGATAGATGGTGGAAATAGCATCAATATCCTCTACCTCGACATGATGCACAAGCTAGGGCTAAAGATAGAAGACCTACACGCGAGCCGGACGGTTTTCCACAGCATCGTGCCTGGAAAGTCTTGCTCCCCTGTAGGCAAGATCACGCTCAACGTCCCCTTCGGCGGACCCGGCCACTTCCGCCGCGAGCCAGTACTGTTCAAGTTTGTGGACCACGCAAGCCCCTACCACGCGCTGCTGGGTCGGCCGTCTCTAGTCAGTTTCATGGCTGTCCTGCACTACGCCTACCTCAAGCACAAGATGTCGGGGAATCATTACCATCAAGGGCGACTACAAGATGTCGCTCGAATGCGCTCGAGACGGTAGCTGGCTGGACGAGGCCCTAGAAATCGCCGAGGAGAAGCGGCAACTCGACCGGCTCGTGGCCCTCGCCGCCAACCAGCCGATCGTGCCGGCTCCTCCCTTGCAATCCGCTGGCAAGGCCTCCTTCCAGCCGTCCAAGGACACCAAGCAAATCCCGCTCGACCCGGCCAACCCGGCTCAGTGCGTCATGATCGGCTCCCGCCTCAGCAACAAATAGGAAGGCCAGCTTGTCGACTTCCTCTGTGAGAATCGGGACATCTTTGCGTGGTCCCCCAAGGACATGCCGGGTGTTCCGAGGAAGTTCGCCGAGCAAAAACGACACATCCGGCCGGACGTCAAGTCGGTCAAGCAACCACTACGCTGCTTCTCCGAGGAGAAGCGACACACTATAGGAGCAGAGATCGCCCAACTGCTCGTGGCCGGGTTCATCATGGAAGTGTTCCACCCAGACTAGCTGGCCAACCCAGTCCTGGTGCTGAAGAAAAAGAAGACATGACGCATGTGTATCGACTACACCAGCCTGAACAAGGCATGTCCCAAGGACCCATTCGCCCTTCCACAGATTGATCAAGTTATCGACTCCACGTCCGGCTGCGACTTGTTGTCCTTCTTGGACGCCTATTTTGGCTACCACCAAATCAAGCTAGACCCGGAAGACCAGCTCAAGACCTCCTTCATCACGCCCTTTGGGGCGTACTGCTACATCACCATGTCCTTCGGCCTGAAGAACGCAGGCGCCACCTTCCAACGGTGCATGCAAAAGTGCCTCTTGCCTTAGATAGGGAGGAATGTCCACGTCTACATCGACGACATCGTCGTCAAAACCAAGAAGCGCTTCAGCCTCCTCGATGAACTCCGGGAGACCTTCGCGAACCTGAGCAAATACAAGGTCAAGCTCAACCCGGAGAAATATGTCTGCGGCGTTCCCGCCGGTCAACTCTTGGGTTTGTTCGTGTTCGCCCGCGGCATTGGAGCTAACCCCGAGAAGATCCGCGCGATCGAGCGCATGCCAAAGCCGACCCGGCTCCGCGACGTCCAAAAGTTCACTGGCTGCCTTGCCTCGCTCAGCCGGTTTATCAGCAGGGTGGGGGAGAAGGCTCTGCCCCTCTACGGGCTCCTTCGCAAGATGGCTCTCATCGAGCCGGGTAAAACCAAGAAGCCGGGCACCTTCGACTGGCCTGACAAGGAGGACGAGGCCTACCGCGGCCTCAAGAAGGCCCTCACCCGCATGCCAATCTTGGCTGTGCTGGCTAAGAAGGAACCACTGCTTGCGTACGTCGCCGTGACAACCCGGGTCATCAGCGTCGTGCTGTTGGTCGAACGGCCGAAGGAGGGCAAGGCCCTGCCGGTCCAGCAGCCCGTCTACTACCTCAGCGAGGTCCTCTGTGCGTCCAAGCAGAACTACCCCCACTACCAGAAGATGTGTTACGACATATACTTTGCCACCAAGAAGGTCAAACAATACGTCCAAGAGCACACCATCACCATGGTGAGCACGGCCCCGCTCGATGAGATCATGAGCGGCCGGGACTCCATCGGCCGGATTGCCAAGTGGGCGATCGCCCTCGCCGATCACGATATCCGGTATGAGCCAAGAACCGCCATCAAGTCGCAAGCATTGGCGGATTTCCTCGTCGACTGGGCGGAGATGGAGTTCGTCCCGCCTCCCCCAGACTCCTCGCATTGGTGAATGCACTTCGACTGCTCGAAGATGAAGACCAGCCTGGGTGTCGGCATAGTCCTCTCCTCCCCGAAAGGTGATCAACCCAAGTACGCCCTCCAGATCCACTTCGCTACGTCCAAGAACGTGGCGGAGTACGAGGCCATCGTCCATGGCCTTCGGCTCGGCAAGGAGATCGGCATCAGGCGCATCCTCTGCTTCAGCGACTCCGACCTCGTGGTGCAGCAAGTTTCAGGCGAATGGGACGCTAGGGATGCCAACATGGCCAGCTACCGTTTCCTCGTGCAACAACTCACCGGCTCCTTCGAGGGCTGCGAGTTCCACCATATCCCCCGAGTGGATAACGAGGCGACACACGCGCTGGCAAAAATCGGCTCCACCCAGCAGGCCATCCCAGCCGGCGTCTCTCTCGAGTGGCAGCTCAAGCCGTCGGTCAAGCCCTCCCCAGAGTCGGAGTCAATCTTCGTGCCGGCAAGCGCCGCCGGCCCATCAACGGCACCGGCCGCCTCCCCAGCAACTCAGTCGTCGGCTCTCGAACCACCGGTTACCCAGCCGGCCCCGGTCGAACCGGCGGCACCTGGAGCGAACGGACCAAACGACGCGGTCGTCATGATGGTCATCAACCAGCCGACTCCAAGGGCCGAAGAGCCAGGCCCGAGGGATGACCAACATGCCTTGGGGGCTCCCGAGCAGGTCCCAGGGGCTGGCGAGCCGGTCCTGGGGGCTGATCAACCAACCTCGGGAGTTTTCCAGCCGGCTGCCGTCGCAGGCCCCTCATGGGCCCAGCCCATCTTGGCGTTCCTTTTACAAGGCGAGCTGCCTCCGGACGAGACTCTGGCTAGGCAGATCTAGCACCGGACCTCGTCTTACAGCATCATTAACAACGAGCTCGTCCACCGTAGCACCACCGGCGTCTTCCAGCGGTGTGTCGAGCCGGGAAAGGCCAAGAGATCCTCCTCGACATCCACCAGGGCGAGTGCGGGCACCATGCCGCCTCTCGGAGCCTGGTGGCCAAAGCTTTCCGCCACGACTTCTATTGGCCCACGACTCTCGAGGCAGCCAAGAAATTTGTCGACGAGTGGGAGGGCTGCCAACGCTTCAGCACGCAAAGCCACATGCCAGCAATAGCCCTCCAAACCATCCCCCTCTTGTGGCCCTTTTCCGTTTGGGGGCTGGACATGGTGGGTCCCTTCAAAACCGCTCGAGGCAGCATGATGAACTTGCTAGTGGTCGTGGACAAATTCACCAAGTGGATCGAAGCATGGCCCATCAAGAAGCTGGACGGCCCCACGGCCGTCCGGTTCATCGATGACATTACAGTATGCTATGGCGTCCCCCACAGCATCATCACCGACTATGGCACCAACTTTGCCAAAGGCGTACTCACGCGTTTCTGCTCAAAGCAAGGGACTCGGCTCGACCTGGCCTCCGTCGCTCATCCGCAATCAAACGGCCAGGTCAAGAGGGCAAACGGCCTCATCCTATCCGACATCAAGCCCCGGCTTGTGACTCCGCTGGTCAGGTCGGCCTGCTGCTGGATCGACGAGCTGCCGGCCATCCTTTGGAGTCTCAGGACCACCCCTAACCGTTCAACCGGCTACACCCTGTTCTTTCTCGTGTATGGGTCTCAGGCGATCAACCCCACCGACATCAAATTTGACTCGCCTCGGGTCGCTAATACACGGATAAGGACGCCAAGGAAGCAAGAGAAGACGGCGTCGACCTGCTCGAGGAGGCTCGCGACCTAGCCTTGAGCCGCACGGCAATCTACCAACAGAAGCTCCGGCATTATCACAGCAAGAGGAGCCGTCCGCTCTCATTTCGCGAGGGGGACCTGGTCCTCAGACGGATCCAACAAACCGCCGGTCAGCACAAGCTGTCCTCCTCATGGGAGGGCCCGTTCATCTTCAGCAAGGGGCTACACAACAATGCATACTATCTAATAGACGCCCAGAAGCCACAGAAGCGCAAGATCGACGCCTCCGGCGAAGAACCGGAGCATCCATGGAACGCGGCACTCCTGCGCCCATTTTACTGCTAAGGAAAAACCAACGTATGTATGTATCTCCGTCCTGTTTGGGCTTATGAACACAATGGGAATCCCAAGCCGCCTCTTGGGGCATGCCCCGTTTCATTGATCTCAAAGCTTTCCACACTCATCGGCTCCCTGGTCCGGCTCCCCGGTCCGGCTCCCGAGCCCGAGGACTAGCCGGCTGGACCTAGAAGTGTCTCTCCGCAGAAAAGACTAAGCAAATGTGAGCCGGCCAAGCCTCCCCACTCTTACCAGCTATAGACCGGCACCCGGCTGTCCGGCTAACGGGGCCTCGGGGCGGCAAGGTTTGGCTCACACCAAAGGTTGAAACGGGAAGGGATCTTTTCTAGGCCTAGCCAGACCCTTGCCGCGTCTCTAGCCGCTTCACTTACCCCAAAAAAAACCTCCGCGATGCCTAAGTTTTGAAACGGCTCCCTCGAGGCGGACGCTCCGACCCAGTCATAGACCGGCTCCCGGCTATCGGGCTGGCGGGGCTGAGGCCCAAGGGGAAACGAAGTAGAACTGCAAAGGGTCGTGGCGGGTGAAAAAGGGGTAAGGTGGAGGCGGCAAGATTCATAAGGCATAAAACACAAAGTATTCATAATGTAAAGCAAAACGGATAACGGCCGGCGTTCAATTCATTACATACAGACCCCTAGTGGTTGGATCGAATCCAAGTTCAAAGTGCAAGAAAGAAGAAAAAGAAAGAGCAAAACAGGAAGATGCCCGGGGGCTCAAGCCACCAGCGCGTCGCCAGCCGGTGCGTCGCCAGCCGGCACGTCGAGAGGCGGCTCGGTCCTCGTCCCGGAGGTGCTCGCGGCCTTCGGGTCGGCCGCCTTGCCCTTTGCAGCGGCCTCCTCGGTCTCCAACATCTCGCCGCTTGAGTCGGTGCTCTCGTCGGCAACTTCGGCGTCGCTCGGGCCCTAGGCGATGCCGAAGGGGTCCTCGGGCAGTGGCTTGCGTCTTCTCCAAGGGGCGGCAGGAACTCATCCATGTCGACATACGACGTGAGCTCGTTCGCCCGCAAGACAAAGGTCGGCTCACGAGCCTCCTGCTCCGTGGCCGGCACGTACCGCATTGTCGCCAGCCGGGCGAGGTCCACCCCCCGGTACCATGAAGTGACCAACCGAAGCACCATCTATGCTCCGGCTCGGGCAGCCAAGGCTTTCCAGGCCTCGAAGCGGGGGACAGCGTGCTCAAGCCATAGCGCCATGCGATGCGTCGGAGCTCCTCCACAGCTGGCCACAGTGTAGTGATGACCTCCTTGCCGGCGGTCTTGAGCTACTCCACGCTCCGCCCGAGATGGGTCATTCGCATCTCGACGGCGAGCCCGAGCTTGTCCGCATCCCACGGGGCATGCTCATCAATGGAGCGGACGTACCCCCGAAGGTGCTCCCGGTGCTCCTCAATGGCCCGTGCGGCGCGGCGGTGGGTCTCCGGGAACCGAAGTGAGGGGAAGAAGGGAAGAAAAGAAGGAAAACCGGATGAAGCACAAAGAGGCGGCAAGCAGAAGGCAACCAATCTAAAAAGAAAGAAACAAGTGCTTACCTTCGATCGCATCATCCACACTAATGGCAAAGTTGAGCGCCACTGCCCTCTCGGCCGCCCGAGCCGCTTCCGAGGCGGCAAGAGAGCCCTTGGCCTCCTCGAGCAACTTCTCGAGGCAGGTCACCTCGCCTTGGAGGGAGGTAGTCCTCAAGGCGGCGTCAGCTACCTCCTTTGCTTACACCTCCCGGGATGCCACCTCCTTCACCGTCTCGGCCTTTAGCCGGTCACGGACCGCCTCGCCGTAACCCAGCAGCGTGGCCAGCCGATCCGTCTCTTGCGTGTCCGCCTGGACATCCCGCGCCAGCGGTTCCGCTCGGCGGCGAGCCCGGTCTATTCCTCCTGAAGGGCGGCCAGCTCACCTACGTAACAATGATAACATCAGTAAAACAGGCGTAAAGCCGCCGACTCCTGGGGGCTACATGCCTCCACCCGCAAAATGCAACTCACCTTGCACATGGGCCAGCTCCTCCTCCAGACGGTAGAAGCCGTACTTGCCGTGGTCGTGGATGGCGACTGCCTCCACGAAGGGCTTGTACCGCAAGGAGGCTCCCTCCTGCTGCGAAAGGGGAGAACATAAAAAACGCGCTCAAAGGAGATCCAACCCGGCTGCCCGTCAGCCGGTCAGCTGGCCCGCATCTCGGGGGCTACACCCAGTGGGTGATCTTGCGCGCCCCCACTAAAAATACTAAAGACGGAAGGAGAAGCTTACCTCAGCACGCCGAAGGGCGGTGTCCGCTGCCTCCGTGAATCGGGCCAGCTCCTGCCGACACCGGTCCAGGCTACTCCCCAGATCCCCAAAGAAGGCAACCGGGCCGCCTACCGGAGGCGCCGGTAGGGCCGACACGTTCGCCAGCGCCTCCTAGTCCCGGCTGACCTCCTCAATCGACCGCAGGATTCACCGAGCACGGCCGCCGCTACCGCCCGGGCTTGCCGCGGCTTCAGCCGCTAGGGGCGGGTTGATAATGGTGAGGGACCGGGAGTCGCCTCCCGCTGGCCACCCACCGGGCGTCGTCGCTGCCTCTCCTGCTGGCTGCTCCGGCGTGTCGGTCGCGCCGGAGGGCCGCTCCAACTCCACCGTGCACGGGCGGCCACCCGCTCAGGCGGCGGCAGCATCCGCACCTTGCGCAACTCCTCGATATCGGCATCAGTGATGAAGGATCTTCCCCAACTATCGCCGCGTCCGTCGGCCATCTTAGCGGTGGGGTGGCGCGCGGGCTCGAGCACGGCAACACAAGGAGAGGCGACGGCAGGAAGCGAGGACCAATGGCGAGAAGTGATGCAAGGGGGAAAGTGGGGCACGGGTTCCTCCGCCCCCTGCCCTTCCCTCCCCTTTATAGGGGAGGACACGACCGGGGACATGGGATCATCTGCGCCCACGTAACGGCCCCGAGGCCTACCAGGCTACGCCTGGGCCCTACCGGACTAGGCCTGGGCAACATCCCGTCTCCCCGCGTGCGTGGGGACCAGCGCATCATTACGTATCACGTGGAAAGTCGCGTTCCGGCGCGTGCCCTAGAGAGACTCTCCAGAAGACGAGGCATCGGGTCCTGCAGCTGGCCCGGCTGCCCCTTCGCCTTCGAGCCGGAAGTTGGCTAGGCTGGGGGGAAGCCGCCGGCGCCCCACCATCCGCCGGACACGGGCCCCCGCCGGCTTCGGGGGCTATTGACGGGGTTTATATCCCCGGGTATGCCAAGGCAATGGGGTTCTCCCCTCTCCGCTTTGAAGAAAAACCAATCGGCCAGCTCGACGAGGCCGGCTGGGGACACGCCACAGGAGCCATCTTCGGCCGACGTTTTGCCCGGCTGGTCTAGCGGCCGGGCGTGCTCCCGCCCGGCTGGCCATGCAGCCGGCTGCCCACGAGCCGAGCTGTCCATTGACTTGGGGACGGACACGCCCTCTCCTGTCTCCCTGTGCGCAGGTACGGCAGCGCACCGTGATTGGCAGGGCGAGCGACCCTGTGGCCACAGTGGTAGCTGACGCACTGTCCCGCATGGCTACAGTCCATCCGTCACACCTGTTGACCTCAGTGAGCGCGACCGGACGGGGAACAAATCCAGCATACCTCCGCCACTCGAGTGCCTGCCCCGGCATGGCTACAGTGCCGCCGGCCGTACCGACGAGCTCAGCCGGCTGGCGCTAAGCGACGCCTCCCCGGGCGGCCCGTGCCGGAGCAGGTGGGGGAGGGCCAATCGTGGTGCCCGTTGGCGGGTCCTAGCAGGCATGGAACCGCTCGGCCAGTGGGCCCCACCCACGATGAGACGATACAAGCTACGGGACCCCCTGGCCAGGCGGAGAGGCTGCCAGCCAGGTCCCTCCACCCTCGTACCTAAATCATATTGTAAGATCTAGGGGGTTGGCCTATAAAACCCCACGAGCCCCCCATGCAACGGGGACAAAACCCCCGATCAAGAACACACACATAGGGAGCTCTCATACCCTTCCCAGGAGCAGAGGGAGACGAGTCGGCTGCTCCTTTCTTCCTCCTCCGAACACAGCTCTAGGAGCACCTCCGTATACTTATCCACCCATCCAATGAATCCAAGTAGGACTAGGCACATTACCTCCCATGGAGGGCCCCGAACCTGGGTACATCTCTTGTCTCCACCTTCTTGTACCCAATCTCGCACCCGGAGCCCATCGGCGTCCTATGGCCCCAACACCATCAATAAGCCACCCTATGGCATCTATCATGAGAAAACGACGACATGCACCTCGGCAACCTTCAAGCGGAAGCCCAACAAGGGAGTCGGCCACGACCATTAATCACATAAGACCTCTAGTCCAGGCTATCGCCTATTTGAGACTGAACCCGCACGGAAGTCCGGCTGAAGTTTCTGCTACGACCCCAAACGATGTGCGTAGGGTTTCCAAGCCCACCATTCGGGTGACCCTTGGTACATCGTGCCACAACCTACCACGTCGTAACCCACCCCTAGGGTCAACGCTACGCACGGCCTCCAACATGCTATAAACACCAGAAACTACTTGCAACTCCAGGACTAAGGACTAAGTGATTGATAAGTCGAGAGGGTCAATTAAGTATCCCAATGTGTGGTAGTAACTAGGCTTGGATCACAAACACAGGACATAGTTCCTAAGAACGGTCCCATTGAGACAACCCACTATGTACTCCTACATAGCGCCTCATCGCTACCTTTACCAAATTGAGTTCATCATAAGCTTATCACATCAGAACAACATGGTTTCACTCCAGCTCATCACCTAGATGAATAAGACCTAACACAACTCTAAGCATAGTAAGCATAGCAGGCAAAGTAAGCTAAGCACATCATGGCACATGCATCTACAAGGTATGCTAGGTTGCAAGGTTTAGCTATTTATTGTGACAATGACAGGTCATGCAAAAGAATAGGTTCATCTACCATGTATGACGGACATGTGAACGTTTGTCCTAATGCAATAAACAAGAGAAGAAGCGAGAGAGTGGGATGTTATCGAAATGATCAAGAGGGATGCTTGCCTTGCTGGGTAGCGGAAAGGTTCTCTCCTTCGTTGGAATACTCGGGGTATCCTCAGAAGCAGGGCCCACCGCAATGCAGATAAATAACAATCAATACACACAAGTGCAACAATATGATGCATGATCTTGACATGGTAGCATATAAGGATGGGCTAGTGCAACTATTTTCCAAGTTAGTTTTAAGTGAGTTTGAATATAGGTTCAAAATCTATCTCCATTTCGTATTCCATATATTAACCTATTAGTAAATGTCAATGTTCATCTACATAGGTTTCTCTAACATGCATGATAATAGCACCATTAGAATCCTTGGATTTTTCTGATAAATTTTCATATATAAATTATTTTCATCTGAGTTACAGATTAATTTATATGAATTTTTTGAAGTTTTAAACATTTTATGAAATTATTTTAAAACTAAAAATTCCTTTTATTACATCAGCCAGACGTCATCATGGCGTCAGCAGGTCAGCTGACCAGGCCAGCTCAAACCTAACATGCGGGGCCCGCACGTCGGTGACACAGGCCTAATCCTCGTGCTGACCAGGGTTTGACCCGCATCTAGGGCCCACTTGTTAGTGGCTCGGGGGCTAATTAGCGGGGGGATTAGCCCCTGATGGCCGGCCACGATGGCGCCCACCGGAGCGGGGCCGGCAGCAACCAAAAGCACGGCGGCGACTCACCAGGGTTGCACATCCGGTGGCCATTTGGCACGCAGAGGGCACAAGAAGGTAGCCCACGCATGCACGCATCTAACGAAGCAGCAGAGGGGGCTCGGGGTCTCGCCGGAGACGACGGCCACATCGAGCTTGGCGGCAGCGGCTCGGGTAGGACTGGCTACTTCACTAGAGGGCATAGGGAAGCAGGGGGAGAGGGGGAGGAGCACCAGCGGCTCACCGCGGGTCCAGCAGAGGCGACGGCAAGGTCGGGGAAGGTCCAGACGGGGCGAATCATCGAAGCGGAGCTCCGGTGGCCGGTAGGGAAGAAACGACGGTGGCGCATCATGGAGGGCTCCCGGCGTCGACTGGCTTCACGGGGAGGACGAGGGGGTCGTTGCGGGGCTGTTGGTGGGCTCAGAAGGGCGCGGGGGTGGCTAGAACTATGGCGGCGCGGCGGCAACGAGCTCGGCCATGGCAGGCAGAGAGGGGGGAGAGCGAGAGAGAGAGCGCGAGGGAGAGAGCGAGAGGAGAAAGAGGCCATGGCGAGGAGGCCTCGCGCTGGCGCTCTTCGAGCCCTCCAGGCCGGCAGCCAGGCAGGGAGGAGGTGGCCGGCGTGTGCCCGCGCGCGGCGAACGCACGCCCCAATCCTCCTAGCGAGAGGACAGGGATGACTGGCCATGGGCCAGTGGGCCGGTTCCGCCTGGGCCTCTGCCCTTTTTTCTTTTATTTCATTCTGATTTCTAATTCTGACGTTTGTTTTGTTTCTTTTACAGGTACAAATACTTTTATAAAATATCCCAAATATTTTATAACATCAAGTTTGAATATTTCAAACTCCACTAAAAAGTTTCAGGATATTTTGAAATATAAAGTATTGATAATGCTTTATTTGGCATTTTCAGAGGCTTTTTTATTTATTTTTAAATTGATATAACTATTCAAATATTTAAAATGGTCCCTCATATATTCATGTCAATATTTATCACACATAGGGAACATTTTGTATGGGCGTATTGAGTTTGTTGAGTTTTCACAAACTTTTAATTAATTTGATTCCAATGTGAGCTTGGGGTTTATTTTAATCCCCATTTCATGTTGATGCGAAATTGAAACATGATGCACACCCATGCCGTCCTATGACATCTAGCTAGGGATGTGAAAACTCACCCACACTCAAAAGAATTTCGTCCCGAGATTTTGAAGTCGTCGGGAAGAGCGCGGGGTACTGTAGTTAGTGACGATCTTCTCTTTCCCATGTGGCCTCCTTTTCAGAATGGTGTGACCACTAAACCTTGAGAAACTTGATGTTCTGACGTCGAGTGGTATGCTCAGCTTGATCAAGAATACGAACTGGGTATTCTCGATATGTAAGGTTATCTTGGAGATCATGCGCTTCGTGTTGTACTTCACGGACAGGGTCCGAGAAGGAGCGTCTGAGTTGCAAGACATGCAAGACATCATGAACCTTGGAAATATGCGGCGGAAGTTCCAATTTGTAGGCGACCTCTCCTCGTTTAGCAAGAATACGAAAAGGTCCAATGTAATGAGGATCCAACTTGCCCTTGATACCGAATCGATGGGTACCCTTTAGAGATGTAACCCGAAGGTAAGCCTTCTCGTCAAATTCATAGGCCACAGCCTTATGATGGTGATCATATTGGCTCTTTTGACGAGATTGGGCTGTTTTCAACTTTTCACGAATAATGCGAACTTGCTCCTCTGCATCCTGGATCATATCCGGGCCAAAGAGTTGCCTCTCTCCGGTTTCTGACCAGTTAAGAGGTGTTCGACCCCTTCGTCTATAGAGGACTTCAAAAGGGGCTTTGCCCAAGCTTGACTGATAACTATTGTTATAAGCAAATTCAGCAAATGGAAGACATTTCTCCCAGTTCATACCGAAGGATATAACACAAGCTCGGAGCATGTCTTTGAGGATTTGATTGACTTGCTCAACTTGACCACTTGATTGCGGGTGGAAAGCAGTGCTAAAGGATAGATGAGTCCCCATAGCGGTTTGAAAACTTTCCCAAAATCGGGAAGTAAAGATACTTCCACAGTCTGAGTTAATCTCCAATGGAACACCATGAAGAGAAACTATTTGAGAAACATATAACTCCGCTAGCTCGCTAGCAGTAATACTCTCCCGAATAGGAAGAAAATGACCACTTTGGAAAGGCGGTCAATGAACACAAAGATAGCATTATTCCCTCTCTTGGTCCTGGGAAATCCGGTAATGAAATCCATATCGACCTTATCCCATTTCCATTCGGGAATAGCTAAAGGTTGAAGGGTGCCAGCAGGCCTTTGATGTTCTTCTTTCACGCGATGACAAATGTCGCAGTTAGCAACTAACTGAGCAATATCTCTCTTCATCCTAGTCCACCAGAACCTTTGGCGTAGGTCCTGATACATCTTGGTACTACTCGGATGAATTGTGAGAGGAGAATTAGGAGCCTCCATAAGGATCAGCTGTCTTAAGCGTGTGCTCTTGGGAACCACCAACCGGTTCTGGAAGAACACTACACCCTCATCGTCCTTGGTGAAATCTTTAGCGTTTTCGCTAGCAATATTCTCCTTGATCCGGGATATACCCATATCATACTTCTGGACAGCTACTATTTGATCCTTAAGATTAGGTTTCTCCACCAAGTTCGATAGGAATCCTTGAGGAACAATGTGAAGGTTCAACTTCCGAAATTCCTCATAGAGAAGTGGTTGCCCTTGTTGTAACATCAGGTTGTTACAATAAGACTTATGACTTAGTGCATCAGCCATGACATTGGCTTTCCCTGGGGTGTAAGTTATCCCTATGTCGTAATCTGTAATCAACTCAACCCACCGTCTTTGCCTGAGATTCGAAGCCGGCTGGGTGAAAATATATTTTAGACTTTGGTGATCAGTGTAAATTTCGCAACGATTACCCAGAAGGTAATGTCGCCAGGATTTCAGTGCATGGACCATAGCTGCAAGCTCAAGATCATGTGTTGGATAATTATCCTCATGTGGGCGCAACTATCGAGATGTGTATGCAATCGCATGACAATCTTGCATGAGAATGCAACCTAATCCTTGTCGCGTGGCATCGTAGTAGATAACAAAGTCCTTAGAGAAGTCTAGTGTCACCAGAACAGGAGCAGAGGTCAGTCGTCTTTTCAACTCCTCAGAGGATTCGCAACGTTGGAGAAATTTTCGACAAAGCAGCGGCAATAGCTCGCTAAGCCAAGGAAACTCCGAACTTGCTTAACCGATTCAGGTTGAGTCCAATCACGAACGGCCTGAACTCTTTCGGGATTGATAGCAATACCTTTACCAGAGATCACGTGGCCTAGATAGGTCACTTCCGGCAACCAAAATTCACAATTGGAGAATTTGGCGTACAGACGATGCTCTCGAAGTTTCATCAATACCAGCCTTAGATGCTCGGCATGTTCCTGTTTGTTCTTCGAGTAGATGAGTATATCGTCAAGGTAAACCACGACGAATTTATCCAAATGAGAAAAGTTGGTTGGGGCATTGGTTAAACTGAAGGCCATAACGGTGTACTCGTATTGGCCATAACGAGTAACAAAAGCCGTTTTTGCAATGTCCCCGTTTCTAATTCTGATTTGATGTTATCCCAACCACAAATCCATTTTGGAAAAGACAGAGGATCCAGCGAATTGATCGCATAAATCGTTGATCCTGGTGAACAGATACTTGTTCTTTATGGTGACCAGATTCACTGGCCGATAATCCACAACATCCGATCCGATCCATCCTTATTCTTTACGAAGAGGACGGGACAAGCCCAAGGAGAAGAAATAGGACGGATGAAACCTTTCTTCAAAGCCTCATCGAGTTGGATCTTAATTTCGTCTAGTTCTAAGGGTGCCATCTTATAGGGTCTTCTGGCTATTGGGACAGTCCCTGGGATGACCTCTATCACAAACTCAACATCTCTCACAGGTGGAATTCGTGGCAGTTCTTCTGGAAAGTCATTCAGAAAGTCACGGACTACCGTAATATCTTCTAATTTTGGAAGAGGGTTAGCATTGAGGGAATAGAGTTGGCGCTTGGCTGCTCGAGTGGAGACATTAACTATCTCACCCGATGGATGTGTAAGTTGAACATTCCTAGTATGAGTATCAATCTTAGCATAGTGGGCTTTCATCCAATCCATGCCTAGAATGATATTGATGTCCGAAGACTTGAGGGATATCAAATATGCTAGGAAGACTAGCCTATCCACCAGAATCTCATTATCATGGCTCACTCTAGAAATTTTCCACTTTCAACCAGGAGTCTGAACTACTAAAGGAGTAGGCATATCACAAAAAGATGTGTTATGCAACTATGCATAAATTTCTGAGATGAAAGAATGGGATGCCCCAGTATCAAATAGAACAGAAGCTGGATGACTATTGACAAGGAGCGTACCTAGGATAACATCAGGATCCTCAAGGGCTTCCTCAGCAAAAACATAATTCACTCGTCCACGAGCAGGAGCTGGCTTCACATAGAAAGCTTTTCCCGGCTTCCCACGTCCAGCCGGCTTAGCATTGTTCTGAGGACACTCACCAGAATAGTGTCCTGGTTCCCCACATTTGTAGCAGACCACGGTGGCACGGGGAGGAACATTGGCAGGCGGACCTCCAAATGGCCTGGCTGCAGGGTTGGGCTGAGCTGGGCGAGGTGCCTGGAAGGATGGCCTCGCAGTTTATCTTGGCAACAGAGCTGCGTTGGGCACCAACACCCGATGTTTGTTGGAGCCCGAGCCAGATGCGGGGATGAAGTCACGGTTGTGCTTCCTCGTAGCCTCATAGTCAGTCTGTCCAGACCCGGCATTGATAGCCTTGTTGACGAGAGCCTAGA
This sequence comes from Hordeum marinum, assembly GCA_022496015.1. Classification (NCBI taxonomy): domain Eukaryota; kingdom Viridiplantae; phylum Streptophyta; class Magnoliopsida; order Poales; family Poaceae; genus Hordeum; species Hordeum marinum. The sequence continues at coordinate 285,538,226 of CM039674.1, forward strand.
AGGTTGTGCACTCATGCAGGCGCAGATCTCGATGGAGATCAGGATTAAGTCCCTTGCGAAACCTAGCTTGCTTCTTAGCATCAGTTGAAACTTCCTCCGGAGCATAGCGAGCAAGATTGTCGAACTCATGGCTATAGGCATCCACAGACAGTCTGCCCTCGGTGAAAGCCCATAATTCCTCTCTTTTGCGATCCATCAGCCCTTTCCGGGATGTGATGGGTACGAAATGCTGCACTGAATTCTGCCCAAGTTGGTGCGGGGCCTGCAGGACGCATGGCTTCATAGTTTTCCCACCACTGGTTGGCGGGACCTTCCAGAAAGAAAGTAGCAAAGGTCACGATGTTGGCCTCGGACACATTGGCAGCCCGGATCTTACAGAACATGTTGGTCAGCCAATCATCCGCATCGAGTGGGTCGGTCGAATGATGATACTTGGGTGGGCACAGCTTGATGAAGTCATCGAGGGACACACCATCATTGTGATCATTGCGGGGAGCACGCGTTGTGTTCTGCTCAATTCGTTCCAGTAGCCTGTTGGTCTCCCTTTTGTTCCACTCAGCTTCAAGCATCACCTCTGCCAAAGAGGGCGCGTGTGGCAGGTTCTCTTGCCTTGGCTGGCTTCCCTCGCCCTGCTCGGGGGCAGGCACGGGGTTATTCCTAGTTGCCACCATCCTGGGAAAACAAACCCGCAGCTTAGCCATAGAGGACATCAACTCTAAGACATGAGATAGGGAATGTATTGGACAACATGGCATGCAGGGTAAACACCCAAACAACATGGCAATAAAAACTGCCCTATGAAACCATGATTCATACACACCATTACAAACTTCAGTACAAGCCCAAGCTGAATACAAACTACAGAGAGATGACACAACTCATCGTAGGGATTACAAGCTTCCTATACATTATCTATCTACACCTCCGGAACTCAACTCTCAACCTCGGTCATATCCCACAAGACACGCATGACTGTGGCGATACGACTACTACCATACTAGTACTAACATCCACGTACTCAAGCATCGCCGTAGAATGCCTCATACAAGTTACCCCCATGACCCAGGAGCTGAACCTGAGGATCTGGAAACACTCTAGCCTGTGATCCCTAGAAACCATAAGGACACGACTGTGGCCTTGGTCCCCTTGTTGGCGGCAACAGCGGTCCTCGAAGAGGGGTGATGCCTCCAACATCGGGCCAGTCTACGCATGCTGGCAGATGAGTCTGCGATGGGCTCATCATCTCCAAATCTCCATAGCCTGTCTGCACGACAGGTGCCAACTGCGTCAGGGCTGTCCAAAGACGTGCACGGGTGGCATAAAGCTCCATGCGAAGGGCACATGCATCACGGTCCCTGTTCTCCAACATTTGAGCGGTCACCTGCAGTCTAGGGTCCTCATTAGAATGATCATAGTAGGTTGCACTAAGATAGCCATCCTCTCCTCCCATGGAAGAAGGAAAATAAAAAAACTCTATGTTCTAAAGCAGACCATGGTGAAACCTTATGATAGTCAACATGGTGTAGGCGGCCTCCTGAACTGCCATGTCTTTGGTGACACCTAGTCCATAAGTCCATTGAAGCGGCTCTGCAGCTCCAGGTTATGAAGGATATATCTTAACAGTACACAGATATTGGCTCTGGTTGAAATCTCGATACTGTTCCTCCATTGTGTACTCTGGGTACCAACGGTAGCCAGCCTCCAACATAACTCTAACCAACATGGCCGTGTGACCCGGTACATCAACGCACCTCATCAAACGGACCACCTAACGGGAAGGACGAGGGGGCATCTGAAACAGAGAATGATGCAAAGACATTAGAGGCTCTAGCAGAAATTGGACAACATAACAGTTGTAATGGCTCAAAAAGGATTTTGAGACAACTGCAAAAGATTGGAAAAGCATAACCACTCGATTTTCTAGACTCAAATATCTGCTCCATCTGTTTGTCACACCAACAATACTTGAGTACCGACATTCACTTACAAAAAACTAGCTATTAGTCCATGGTTAGTAACTCGTCATCCCCGTAGAAAAGATGAGAATGACTCAGAATAGATTAACTTGGGAAGAGGAGTAAAAAGAGCCTTACGTTCCCTTCCACAATCAATTCCCCTACTTTTCTATAGTGTTTCTAGACTCAACTTCTACCGGTTTGGCTTGGTAGTCCTACAGTCAGTCAGGCTCTGATACACACGCTGTCGGGGCCCCGATCCTAAGTCATATGAATCCAGACTTTAACATATCACATCACTTTGCGCCCTCACGCACGGTAAGCTCCACGGCTGCAGCCTTACCTTAGCCAGGACCGTTTGTGTCTTTTGGCTCACGTATGTGAACATGTCGCTAGCAATCAAACGACAGAGAACCCGGGCCGACATGACTAGTCATAGTACCCAAGTGGCACATCCGTATGGAAACAGGCATACGTAACCCAGCAATACAGGTGTCGGCCTCAAGCGTGTGTAGACGATTCATAGCAAGCTACAAGGACTCCATTACACCGTGAGACATAAATCCCATCACTGCACGTAGATGAGTCGTAGCAGCCTACAGGGACTACATTACACTTCGAGAGATTTCCCCGAACGGACAGACACAACAACAAAGAAGGATACATGTCGGTCAATCAATGTGTCCGGAGCAGTAGCAAGCTACCATGGCTCGGTGGAAGCACAAAGAGGCAGTTTCCCATAAAGAGTACTAGTAAAGGCACAGAACTAGGTGTCGGATCCCATACATACCGTTGCACGTCACACGTACGCATGACATGCTCGGTATGCATAGATACAACCATGGCATCACAACATAACCATACAACAACTTTTATTGAAAGGGCTCAGACGAGCCTTGCATAACATGTTCTTACAGATAGGGGTCACATGACCCAACACTCAAGTAATAAAAAAGGTTCATACAAACCAAGCGCAAGCATAAGCTGTCTGAGTACAGACAGAGAAAGGGTAAAAAGGCACATGGCCTGACTATCTACAGCCCGCCACAGGGCATAAGGTCGTAGCTGGGACACCAGCTATTCAGCATTGTCGACATCTAGAAAGAACCCACCTGATGGGTCCTGGGTCTCATCTGCAACATTTATTAAGGAAACATGACTACAAACGTACTTAGCAAGTCTTTAAAGCAGACCTAGACTATTCGTGCTCATGTATCAACAATGGGGCTGGTGGAGTTTATGCAGCAATGCCAGCTTTGACTCATGGCTAACCTACACTACACAATTTTAACTCTTTGTTTAAATTTTAGATATCGCACACGAATCCACTAACTCCATGAAAATACACCACCATGGATTCACTTCCCTCTCCTGGGAGAGTGCCATCCATGGTACTCACACTTGTCTTGATATTTTTATGAGTATCTATTTGATTATCTATGAGCAACATAAGTTTTCCAAGTAGTCCATATCCAAGGACGCGGTTATTCGAATAGTTTCATACCCTGTAGGGGTGTACTTCTTCACACACGCTCTCGCCACTTATCGTTGTGTGCTCACAAAACCATGCACATCAGCAACCTTCAAGCGGAGGCCCAGCGAGGGAGTCGGCCATGACCGTCAACCACATAAGACCTCTAGTCCAGGCTATTGCCTATTTGAGATTGAACCGGCAAGGAAGTCCGGCCGAAGTTTCCGCTACGGCCCCAAACGATGTGCGCAGGGTTCCCAAGACCACCATTCGGGTGACCCTTGGTACACCATGCCACTGCCTACCGTGTCGTAACCCACCCCTAGGGTCAGTGCTACGCACGGCCTCCAGCATGCTATAAACACCATAAACTACGTGCAAATCCTGGACTAAGGACTAAGCAATTGATAAGTCGAGACGGTCAATTAAGTATCCTAATGTGTGGTAGTACCTAGGCTTGGATCACATGCACGGAATTCAGTTCCTAAGAACGGTCCCAATGAGACAACCCGCTATGTACTCCTACATAGCCCCTCATCGCTACCTTTACCAAATCGAGTTCATCATAAGATTATCACCCAGATGAATCTGACCTGACACAACTCTAAGCATAGCAAGCATACCAGGCAAAGTAAGCTAAGCACATCATGGCACAAGCATCTACCAAGTATGCTAGGTTGCAAGGTTTAACTATTTACTATGACAATGACAGGTCATACAAAAGAATAGGTTCCTCTACCGTGTATGACAGATATGTGAACGTTTGTTCTAATGCAATAAACAAGAGCAGGAGCGAGAGAGTGGGATGTTATCGGAATGATCAAGAGGGTTGCTTGCCTTGCTGGGTAGCGGGAAGGTTCTCTCCTTTGTTAGAATACTCGGGGGTATCCTTAGAAGCAGGGCCTACCGCAATGCAGATAGATAACAATCAATACACGCAAGTGCAACAATATGATGCAAGAGCATGACATGGTAACATATAAGGATGGGCTAGTGCAACTATTGTCCAAGTTTGTTTGAAGTGAGTTTGAATATTGGTTCAAAATCAATCTCCATTTCATATTCCATATATTAACCTATTAGTAAATGTCAATGTTCATCTACATAGGTTTCTCTACCATGCATGATAATAGCACCATTAGATTCATTGGATTTTTCTGATAAATTTTCATTTATAAATTATTTTCATCTAAGTTACAGATTAATTTATATGAATTTTTGATGTTTTAAAAATTTTCTGGAATTATAAAACTAGAAATTCCTTTTATTACATCAGCCTGATGTCATCATGGCGTCAGCAGGTCAGCTGACCAGGCCAGGTCAAACCTGACGTGCGGGGCCCATGCGTTAGTGACACAAGCCTAATCCCCACGTTGACCAGGGTTTGACCCGCATTTGGGGCCCACTAGTCAGTGGCTGGGGGGCTAATTAGCAGGGGGATTAGCCCCTGATGGTCAGCCACGTCGGCGCCCACCAGAGCGGGGCCGGCGGCGACCAAAAGCACGGCGGCGACTCGCCAGAATTACGCATCCGGCGGCCATTTCGCACGCGGAGGGCACCAGAAGGTAGCCCACGCATGCGCGCATCAAACGAAGCAGCAGAGGGGGCTCGGGGTCGCCGGAGACGACGGCCACGTCAAGCATGTCGGTGGCGGCGGCTCGGGAAGGACCGACTACTGTGCTAGAGGGCATGGGGAAGCAGGGGGAGATGGGGAGGAGCACCAGCGGCTCACCACGGTTCCAGCAGAGGCGACGGCGAGGTCGGGGAAGGTCCGGATGGGGCGAATCGTCAAAGCGGAGCTCTGGTGGCTGGTAGGGAAGATACGGTGGTGGCGCATCCTGGAGGACTCCCGATGTCGAGTGGCTTCACGGGGAGGACAAGGGGGTCGCTGCGGGGCTGTTGGTGGGCTCAGAAGGGCGCGGGGGTGGCTAGAACTACGGCGGCGGGGCGGTGACGAGCTCGGCCATGGCGGGAAGAGAGGGGGGAGAGCGAGAGAGAGCGCGAGGGAGAGAGGGAGAGGAGAAAGAGGCCATGGCGAGGAGGCCTCACGCTGGCGCTCTCCAAGCCCTCCAGGCCGGCAGCTAGGCAGGGAGGAGGTGGCAGATATGTGCCCGCGCGCGGCGAGCGCACGCCCCTGTCCTCCTAGCGAGAGGACAGGGATGACTGGCCATGGGCCAGTGGGCTGGTTCCCCCTGGGCCTCTGACCTTTTTTTCTTTTATTTCACTCTGATTTCTAATTCTGACATGTGTTTTATTTCTTTACAAGTACAAATACTTTTATAAAATATCCCAAATATTTTATAACATCAGGTTTGAATATTTCAAACTCCAATAAAAAGTTTCGGGATATTATGAAATATAAAGTATTGATAATGCTTTATTTGGAATTTTCAGAGGCTTTGTTATTTATTTTTAAAATGCTATAACTGTTCAAATATTTAAAATGGTCCCTGATATATTCATGTCCATATTTATCAGACATAGGGAACATTTTGTAGGGGCATATTGAGTTTGTTGAGTTTTTCAAAAACTTTTAATTAAGTTGATTCCATTGTGAGCGTGGGGTTTCTTTTAATCCCCATTTGATGAAATTGAAACATGATGCACACCCATGCTGTCCTATGACATCTAGCTAGGGATGTGACAGTAGGGGTACGAAAGGAGAGGGCAGAGTCTTAGCTACGGCAAGGGTGTACACACGGATGTATGAGTTCAGGCCCCTCTCGTGGAGGTAACAGCCCTACGTCTTAGTTCTTGAGAGCTTTGTCGTGTGGAATGTTGAGATTATGGTGGTTGTGAACCCCTGTGCCAGAGGGGAGGGGCAGCTTATATAGAGTTCGCTGCCCCTCATAATTAGCCGGCATCCAAGGGTCCGATCGTGGGTTTAAAGACTAGCATTACTAGTAACATACATAATAAAAGCTACTAATGATGAAAGGCCTAATGCCTGCCTGTTGGCCTCCTGGGGGTGGCCTCTGGTCCTCTGGCGAAGAATGGAAATGAGGTCTGCCGAGTGACAGGCGACTGTCAAGTGAAGAAAGAAGTGTTCGAGTGGATTGCCTGTCGAGTGACTTGAGTGTCACCGGGGATCCAATCGGAAGCTTACTTGTGATCTTCAAGTCCTCCAATGTAGTGTCCTTAGGTAGGGTATGTAAGTCAGGCCTAGGACCCTACCCTAGGTACGTATCCTCGTCATTAGCCCCCGAATGGATCAAGGTTCGAGTGGTGAATGGGGGATATTGATGTTAGTTGAGAACAAGACACCAAATCTTCCGAATGATATTCGGGGCTTCAACGAAACTTGCGTCGACTGAACTTTTCATCATTCGCCCGGATCAATTCAGCCTTGAAAGTGCCTGAGTGAATGTTCAATGCCAATTTTGTTCCGAGTGATCTGAAGGAATCTTTGGCGGTGACAGGACGGTCTGTCAGACCCAGATCTTGTGGGATACAATAATTTGGGAAGCTCGCGTGCCAGCGATGATGACGCCACGATCGGGGCAAGTAGGGGGATGACGCCTCGATTCTCGCACCGGTCATTTCGCCACGTATAGGACATCGTCAGTGGTTGCCATGTGCGGTGATCTCACGGGCCCACCCATTAGTGAGGCACTCGGTGGGGTATAATTCCCGAAGCACCGCGGATTGCACAGTAATCTTCCCCAATCTTCCTCTCTTCCTCCGCCTCCTCTATCTTCAGCGCAGCACTCTGCTCTTCTCCGACGAGCGTAGCCACCATGATGAAGAAGGGTACAATGGAGAAGTTAGAGCGTGCCAAGAAGGGGGCGGTGAAAAGCAAGGGCAAGAAGGCCTCGACCGCTCAGTTCACCTTGCCGTCGGGATGGATCCAGGGAGACTTCCTCCCCTCGGTGGTCACTCAAGCGGACATTGATGGCCTAGTTGCTGACGGTATTGTAGAGGAAGGCGCCTGAAGGTTGTCGGAGGGAGAGCGTGAGCCGGAGCCACGCGAAGGAGAGCGGGTTCTCCTTCTCTCCGACGTCGAAAGAGGTTTTTCTATGCCTCCCCACCCATTCATTAGAGTGTTTTTGAACTTCTTTGGTGCTTAGCTCCACCACTTCCTGCCGAATGCAATTTCCTACTTGTCTGCTTTCATCACTTTGTGCGAGTGCTTCCTGGGCTGCCCTCCTCACTGGGGGCTATTTAAGCACATCTTCACAGTTAGATATCAGACTGTAAAGAAAGCCCTCCCTGAGGATGGGAAAACTCATGTACTGCATCTATGTGGGGGTCTATGACTTCAAAAGAGAGCTCGTAGTTCTTTCCCTTCTATGACTTTTCCTGAATCTGTTAGAGGCTCGTAGTCGACATGGTTTTATTGCAAACATGTAGCTTCTCCCAACAAGTGGACTGGTCCTTCCCCTTTCACATCCGATCGTCTAGCCATCCCCAGGTCTCTAAAGGTGTCTGAAGAACCATTCCAAGTGGGAATCTTGGTGGACGCCATGGTGAAACTTATTCGGGGCGGAGTGACCGGCATGGATCTCTTGGAAACATTCCTCAGTCGGCGCATCCAGCCGCTCCAGGCCAGGGATCACACCATGTGGCACTATGTAGGGCCTGAGGATTCAACCGGGACGCACCTAGAAGAGGTTCCACAAAAGACTGTTGTGCAATGGCTTCGCAGTATCACCAGGGCATGCGACAATCCCTTAGGAGCCTAGAGGATCCGACCTTACTCTACCGAAAACCACCGAAGAATCTGGAAGTTGCACTTTGTCGACTGAAGTACTTGTACTGTCGAGTAATCGATTGATTTATGGATTGACTTCCTTGTTTGAGTCATGCAGGAATGGATGGATATGTATTTGCCTCTACCCAATGGGAACCAGCCTGAAGATGGAGGAGTGAGCGAGGGCGATAGTGTGGACGCCGTCGGCTCTCCTAGTTCTGAAGACGAAGGTGAAGACTCGGGTGAGAACGAGGAGGAAGTCGAGTATCCTCCTCACGTTTAACGTCGATCTAAGTCTCTCCCAGACCTTGCAACTGCCGAAGAGAAGGCCCTAGTCCCGAGTGAGAAGAACCTGAAACAGAGTCAACCTTCGACCGTTGAGTCGAGTGAGCGATTGGCGAAGCAACCCAAGCCGAATGTAACCAAACCTCACAAAGATCTGTTGCGCATGAGAATGGTTGTGCCTGTCGTCTCCACGTGAGTATTTACTTTCGAATCTTCATTATCGATTGTGACTTTGAACTCGTGTTGACCGAGTGTTAATTGATCCATTAGAGCTGCTACTTCAGTGACGTCGCCTCAACATGACGGAGGGGAAGAAATGGACGTAGACACTGCCCGATGCAACGACTTCTCATAGAGGTAATCAAATCTTTAGTTTTGCTTCTCGAATATGGTTCGTCGATTGCAAAAGCTAATTTTGCCAAATGATAACTACAGAAATCATCCAGCTGTAAGATGACGAAGAACACCTTGGGGGCACGGGAGGCAGAAGCGAGACCCTAGGCACCCCGCGCATACGTACTTGAAAAACTTCATCTGTGCAGACGCCTCAGCGGTCGACCGCTGGATCTTCCTAGGGGATAAGCGAATCGATAGGGGTCAGAGTTGACCCTATAGTGACTCTGTCGAGTGCCCCATCAGCTGCTTCGACTATCGTGACATCAACTCCAATCAAACCTGCTCGCACCACCTTGACTGCTCCAACAATTACGCCGATCCCGCTAGTGACAGCTTTTCCTCTGCATCGCATTCCGGCAGACCAGACCGGAGCTGCAAAGGAGGCCATGATCCAGGCGGAGCAGATGATGCTACGCACCAAGGAATCGTACGAGGCCAACAAGTTGGCCTATGACGCTATCACAATGCTTCGCACCAATGTCCGAGTAACTTTGATTGTAAGTACATTTCCGATTGAATTCCTGTCTTCTTTGGTTGTACACCCAGTAGGTGTTTGTTTTCTGCTTGTAGAATGTTTCAAGGTTCTATACTCGAATAGATCAGGTCTTTCATTGAGTAGGATTTGGTCCAGTGGGGGCACTCTGAGTGCACCCACTCGGTATAGTCCCCTAGACCGCTGTCGAATGCTTGCACCGACAGAGGTCTTAGAGTTTGTCATATACGGGATACGTTTTCCCTTGATCACACTACTCCAAAGCTACTTCGTAGGTTTCATGGATATCATTGATCAACCATGATATGACGCTACATAAGGATAGATTGCACTTCACGATTGTCAGTGCGAACATTTCCATGGGTGCGAAGTGGGGTGGCATGTCACTCGACAGGTTGAGTGATGGATGTTCCAATGATGGATACTTTCTACCACTCGACACGTCGAGAGTTGGCAGAACCAGTGGGGGCTCGCTAAGTGCACCCACTAGGTGTAGTCCTCGAGATCCCCGTCGAGTGCTTGCATCGGTAGGGGTCTGATAGAGACCGTTGAATATTCTAATAGGGCAGACCTTGTCGACTGTTTAATAGCTAGTGGGGGCAAGCTAAGTGAACCCACTGGGTGTAGTCCCCGAGTCTACTATTGACCACAGGCGATTAGAAGTAGTCTTGAAAAGTTGAAATTGGATTTTTTGACGTACGCGGAGTACGGTTGTCACTCGACATGTCAAGTGTATATTTTTTTCTTAGTCGTCCCATATCGAAGCTATCTTGTAGGTTTTATGGACATCATTTGATCAACCATTATATGATGCTACTTCAAAGGTGCGGAACGGGGTCGATGGATCACTCTGAGTGCACCCACTGGGTGTGGTCCCCGAGACCGTCGCCGAGTGCTTGGACTGGCGGGGGTCTAATAGAGACTGTCTTGAATTTGTTTACGGTACACGGAGTACACGAGCCACTCGACATGTCGAGTATACTTTTGATTGAATTCTCCTTCCCTTGGGTTCAGGTTTTATCATTGATCAACCATGATATGATGCTATTCTAGGATAATGGGACGGGGCGGTGCGTGTCGCCCAGTCGACCTTCTTTGGTCTTCTGCACTTCGGAGTGCTGGTATTTCTTGTCGATTGAATTTCTGTCTTTGTTGGTTTTAGAGAGCTTGTGAACTTGGCATGCAGTACAAGGACCTTGAAGATGAAAGGAACCGGTTACGCGTGGACTTGGAGGCCTTAAACAATGCTTTGGAGCGAGTGCGGACCGAGCTGAAAACTCTGGGAGGTAACTTCTGTTGACCCACTGCATTCTCATCCTCATGTTCCATGCTTTGAACTGAGTGCCTTCACTCAAATAGACGTACGCAATGAAAATCGTCGACTCCAAGCGTGACTCAACAATGTTATTTCTTTAGATACCATGAAGAAAGCGCTGGAGGACAAGGACAAAGCCCTTGCTGATGGCAACAGGTGGCGAAGGAGAAAACTGAAGCTGCCAACCAAAAGCTGACTGCTGCCAAGAGGATGGAGGAAGAGAACTAGAAACTGAAGCAAGAGCGTGTGGACCTCATCAAGAAAACTAAGCAGCTTTCCAAGAGGAGCAACGACATGGAGAAGCACTTGGAGGAGTTCTCGAGGAAGATGTACATCATGCTCGACGGTGAGTATCTCGGTCGACTGAACTCTATAAAATCTTTGTCGACTGTATCTCATCAATCCTCCTCCCATTTTTTCTCTCCAAGAGAACTCTGCCAAGACTTTGAAAAAAAGACCAAGGATATCGAGCCCAATTTGGATCCCACCAAGTCACGTGTTGGAGATGCGGTGGCCATGAACATGCTGAGACTCAACTGCAGGCTCCAGGGTGTTCAAGCGTATGTCCTCCGACTGAAAACTGCGATGGAGAGGATCGACAAGGAAGTGTGGCCTGAAGACACTCTTCAGCTTGACCTCACTTCTATGAGGGCACACCTGAATGACCTCCCCAGTCGAGTGCAGGATTGGAAGAAATCTGTTGCATTCTGCCGCGCTGACGTGGCACTGTCCCTTGTTAGGGTCCATTGCAAGGATGCGAGGGAAGACAAGTTGAAGGAGCTCCGAGTGGTTAACACAAAGAAACTTCAGTTTAAGGATTTCATGGAGACTTTCATCAACGCAGCCACTAGGATCGCATATGGCATTGACTTGGACGCGTTCACCGAGCCAGCCAGCCCATCGGGTGCTTGAAAAACATGATCTTTGAGGAAAACTTTATTTGCCTCGGTATGCTGAGTAGAATTGTATCAGCTCTAATACTTCATTCAGGCCTTAAGCCTGAGCACATTTGCTTTCTCGTGAAACATTTATTTGCAATTAAACCTTTGGATTTATCCGCATTTGGCTTTCAATCGCTCGTTCGACTGAATTTGTTTTCTGACTTAGGCGAAAGCTAGTTTGGGGCTAACCTCCCGAGTGCGAGGATTACCCAACATCGAGGAAGTTTTTAATCCTAGGCAAAGACTTATTCGCAGCTAGGATGTTGAATGGATGGATTACTATCCACTCGGCAGGGATTCCAACTTAGGCGAAAGCATGTTCGCAGCTAAGCCCTCGAGTGTGAGGATTGCTCAACACTTGGAGTATCTTTGAACCTAGGCAAAGACTGATTCGCATCTAGGGCATCGAGTGGATGGGTTACTATCCACTCGACAGGGATTTTAACTTAGGCGAAAGCATGTTCACAACTAAGCCCCCGAGTGTGAGGATTGCTCGACACTCGGAGAAGAATTTTTGCAAATAGGTCATCGGGTGGATGGGTTACTATCCACTCAGCGGGGATTTTAACTGAGGCGAAAGCATGTTCGCAGCTAAGCCCCTCGAGTGTGAGGATTGCTCATCACTCAGAGAAGAATTTGAAACTTAGACGAAGGCTGGTTCGTAATTAAATCATCGAGTGAATGGACTGCTATCCACCCGACACGGTTTTTAACTTAGGCGAAAGCATGTTAGCAACTAAGCCCCCGAGTGAGAGGATTGCTTGACACTCAAAGAAGAATTTTGAACTTAGACGAAAGCTGGTTTGTAACTAAGTCGTCGAGTGAATGGACTGCTATCCACTCAATAGGGTTTTTAAGTTAGGTGAAAGCATGTTCACAGCTAAGCCCCCGAGTGTGAGGATTGATCGACACTCGGAGAATTCCCAAGTGTGAAACTATACGATCGGAATCGACAATAAACTGTGGAAGTCTGATTTGCATAGATGAAGTATTTTTATTACATCAAAATCACTTTTGCCTCTAAGTATAAAAGCGTTAGTGTAGATCTGCATTCCAGGCCCGTGGCTCATCTATCTGTTTCTTGAGGTTGTATAGGTGATAGGCTCTGTTGTTCAACACTTTGGTGACAATGAAGGGACCTTCCCATGCTGGAGCAAGCTTATGAGGTCGCTGATGATCTACTCAGAGTACCAAGTCTCCCTCATGAAATGACTGACTCTTGACATTCTTTGCATGGAAGCGCTGCACTTCCTGCTGATAAGCCGTAGTCCGAATTAGAGCCATCTCTTGCTCTTCCTCTAGGAGATCGACGCCATCTTGCCTTTCTTGTTCAGCTTCAGCTTCAGAATAAAGTTCCACTCGGGGAGAATTGTGAAACAAATCACTCGGCAGGATAGCTTCGGCTCTGTAGACAAGGAAAAAAGGAGTCCGTCCAGTCGACCGATTAGGCGTCATTCTCAGGCCCCATAAAACAGATGGTAGCTCAGTTACCTTGGCACCGGCAGCATGATCTAGATCGCGGATGAGACGAGGCTTCAGACCTTGTAGGATGAGGCCATTAGCTCGCTCGACTTTTCCATTGGTTTGAGGATGTGCAATAGATGCATAATCCACCTGAGTGCCTTGGGAGGGGCAGAAGTTTCTGAATTCTTCCGAGTCAAAGTTGGTGTCGTTATCCATGATAATGCTATGAGGAACACCATATCAAAAAATTATTTCCCTCATGAATGTGACTGTCGTGCGGGAGTTCAACTTCTTGATGGGCTTGGCTTCTATCCATTTTGTAAACTTGTCGACTGCAACCAGCAAATGAGTGAATCCGCCTTTTCGGGTCTGAAAGGGACCAACCATGTCGAGTCCCCAAACAGCAAACGACCAAGCGAGGGGAATCATCTTCAGAGCAGAGGCCGGCTTGTGTGACAAGTTTGCATATAACTGGCATCCATCACAATGATCAACAATGTCTTTGGCCATCTCATTAGCCCGTGGCTAGAAGAAACCAGCTCTGTATGCTTTAGCGATGATTGTCCGTGAGGACGCATGATGGCCACAAGTTCCCGAGTGGATTTCATCTAGAATCACTCGACCTTCTTCAGGGCGATGCAACGCTCCGTCACGCCAGTCGAGCTTTCTCTGAATAGCTGATCCCCATTCACAATAAAGGCTTTCGACCTACGCATGATCTGTCGAGCTTCAGTCTCATCTTTAAGGAGTTCTTGTCTGAGGATATAGGCATTGTAGGGCACCTTCCAATCCGGAATGACAACCAGAATCTCCATGACCAAATCAACTACTTCAGGCACATCGACTTCAGTCGGATCAGTGGAGCTCATAACTTGCGGGGGCTCTTCGTGAAAGGATCTTCTTGCATCGAAGGAGTATGCAGGTGCTCTAAAAACACATTACTGGGAACGGTCCGTCTAGTGGACCCAATCTTTGCTAGTTCGTCGTCCACTTGATTCTTCAGTCAGGGAACATGATGAAGTTCCAGGCCTTCAAATTTCTTTTCCAACTTTCTAACAGCACTATAGTACCCAATCATAGCAGGGTTTCGAACATCCCACTATTTCATCACCTGATTTCCCACCAAATCTGAGTCGCTATAAACCATCAGGTGCTTGACACCGAGTGAAATAGCCATGCGCAACCCATACAAAAGTGCTTCATACACTACCTCATTGTTGGAGGAATCAAAGTGAATTTGCAAAACGTAACTGAGCTTGTCGCCTTTTGGAGATATCAGCACAACACCAGGGCCGGACCCATTTAACATTTTAGAGCGGTCAAAGAACATGGTCCAATGTGCCGAGTGAATCTGGGTTGGCTGTTGTTGTTCAATCCACTCGGCAATAAAATCTGCAAGTGCCTAAGACTTGATTGCTTTCTTGGATTTAAACTTAATGTCAAAGTATAAGAGTTCGATTGCCCACTTAGCCACTCGACCAGATGCGTCTTGATTGTTGAGAATCTCGGATAACGGAGCATCATTGACGACTGAAATCGAGTGGTCTTGAAAATAATGTGCCACCTTCTTTGCTGATAGGTAAATACCATAAACCAGCTTCTGGTACTGTGGATATGTTTGCTTCGAGGGAGACAGAACTTCAGAAACATCATAAACTGGTCATTGGACTTTATAAGCTTTACCCTCTTCTTCTCGCTCGACAGTTAACACCGTACTAACAACCTGATTAGTGTTGCGATGTACAAGAGCAAGGGATCTTTGTTGCGAGGAGCGGTGAGCACCGAATGGGTGGAGAGCAGGGATTTGAGTTCAACAAATTCTGCTTCGGCTTCAAGAGTCCACTCGAACGTGTCGGACTTCTTCATCAATCAGTACAAAGGTAGTACCTTCTCACCGAGACGGGAAATGAATCGACTCAATGCTGCCAAGCAACCTGTGAGTTTTTGAACATCGTGCTCTCGCACAGGAGTCTTTATTCGGGTAATGGCGCTGATTTTCTCAGGGTTGACGTTGATCCCTCATTCGGAAATGAGAAAACCGAGTAACTTGCCGCCAGGGACACCGAAAGTACACTTGGCCGGATTCAGCTTTATGTCGTATCTCCTCAGATTGGCGTTTGTTTCGACCAGGTCTGCCAGCAGGTCAGAAACTTTGCGAGACTTGACAACTATATCATCCATGTACGCCTCGACATTTCGAGGGATCTGGTCGAGTAAAAACTTCTGAATCATGCACATGAAAGTAGCGCAGACATTTTTCAGACTGAATGGCATAATGAAGTAGCAAAAACACCCGAATGGGGTGATGAAGGCTGTCTTTATTTCATCTGGGCCATACATACGGATCTGATGGTACCCAGAGTAAGCATCTAGAAACGATAAACGCTCACGTCCCTCAATCGAGTCAACAATCAGATCTATGCGGGGGAGCGGAAAGTGATCCTTCGGGCAGACCCGATTGATATGTTTGAAGTCAATGCACATACACAACGACTTATCCTTCTTGGGCACCATAACAACATTCGAGAGCCACTCGGAGTGGTAAATCTCCCGAATGAACTTAGCTTGCAAGAGACGGGCCACTTCTTCACCGATTGCCTTACGCTTCTCCGCTGCCAATCGACGCAAATGCTCCCTTGCGGGTTTAGCTTTCGGATCAACTCTTAGACGGTGCTTAGCCAGTGCCTTGGGAATCCTCGACATGTCAACAGGCTTCCATGCAAAGATATCCCAGTTCTCACGGAGGAACTAGATGAGCTCGGCTTCCTATTTACTGTCGAGTGTTGATGATATATTGGTCGGGGCAGCAATTGGATCCATCGGGTGGATGTGCACTTTCTTCACTTCCCCCTGCCGACTGAAATTCCGACTCAAAAGAAGACTTCTTTGCGCGGAGCAAATCAGTAGGGTCAGTGCTCTTTTTGTATTCCTCCAACTCGACCATAACCATCTAATGATCCGCAATCTTGGAGCCTTGCTGGAGGCATTCTTCGGCCCGCTGTTGACTGCCAGTGACCATGATCACACCCTTAGGGCCCGACATCTTATCCTTGAGATACACGTAACATGGACGGGCCATGAATTGAGCATACGCGGGTCGACCCAAAATGGCATGATAGGCACTCTGGAAATCCACAACTTCAAACGTCAACTTTTCCTTTCGAATTTTTTTATCGTTCCCGAATGTCACGTCCAACGCAATCTTGCCGAGTGACTTGGCCTTGCATGTTGCTTTCACTCAGTCAGGACATCAGAATACCCATCCCTTTTAGGGTATCTGCATATAGGATGTTCAGACCGCTGCCATCGTCCATGAGGACCTTTTGGAGTCGAGTGCCCCCACAACCAGATCAACCACCAGAGCCTGCCGAACGGGAGTGGCCACATGAGCAGGATGATCTATTTGGTCTAATGTGATGGCATACTGGGACCACTTGAGGTAGGTGGGGATGGTAGGAACAGCCATGTTGACTTCCCTGTTGATAACCTTCAGCCGACTCTTGCTTTCTACATCAGCGAAAATCATAAGCATAGTAGTGACATCCGGGAATGTTTCTTTATCTTAATATTCATCCTTCTCAGGAGTCTTATCACTTGACGGAGTCTCTTTGAACTACGGGATAAGCGTCCGACACTACCAAGTGGTGTGCTTGGGCAAAATCACATTGCCTTCCTCATCTTTCCGTGTGTGGATTACACATGGCTGATCCATAATATCAGTCCCTGACTGATTCTTTCCTTTCTTAGGGGCAAACTGTCCTTTAGCTTTCCCCTTATTCTTTGCCGGGGTTGCTAGCGCGGCTGCCTCAGCTTGGACCGGACCATCAGCTTTCCACTTATGTTTCCAATTGGAATTACCGCCCGCATCACTGACGATTGTCTTTTCATTGCCGCTATGGAGGCGGTCTTATTCCTCCCCATTGGCATCCCGTTGACCGAACTTCAAATAAAGCTCTTGGTACTTCACACCAGCCTTGAAGGCACACACAGCTTGGTGTTCATAAACATTCTCCACTGTATGATGCAGAGTCGACCAACGCTGAATGTAATCCCTCAAGGTCTCATTGGTCTTCTAGACACAATGTTGTAAGTCGACCAGCCCGGCAGGACGCTTGCAAGTGCCCTCGAAGGTTCGGACGAACACTTGGGCAAGATTTTCCCAGCAATATATACTAGATGGAGCCAAGCGATTGAACCAAGCATGAACTAAACCATCCAACATCAAGGATAGGTGTTTCATTGCCGCCACCAATCTGAACAGCCACTCGGTAATCATCTAACCAAGTCTCTAGCTTTGACTTGGCAGAAAACTTCCCGATCCCAGCTGCCAACCTAAAGTTTGGGGGAATCTCTGCAGAACGAATGGCTCTGCTAAAACACTCAGGACCAGAAATCATAGCTGAGCTGCCACTCCGAAAATCATTGTCTTGTCCTTCTCTGTAGGCTCTACCCGTGTCGATCCGCCTCTGAGTGAGGAGATCACGAGCATCAAACTCCGCATTCCGCTCGTCACTGAATGAGCGCCTTTCATCCGGGTGCCGGGGAACGCGCGGACCACCCTTCAGAGGAGTGAGCACTCGACGGTGGTCTTCACGGTGAAATTGATCTCTGACTTGATCCTCAAAAAAAGCCTCCACCCCTTCGGTGCAAGGCCCATCCAGGGCTGTGTGCCAACTGAGCGGTTTCTGCCCGTGTATCCTATTACGCGACTATGAAATGATGGAATTTTGATGTTGTGATGCATCTAGCAAAGCTTTGATTTGCAGCAACCCTCTTCCAACCACTGATCGCGATGGCTGAATGGAATCTGCTATCCTAGCAGCAGCTACAACATTTAACACAGGGGTACAATATACCTCAACGTTGTTGTGAGATCCAGTCGGAAACAGCTGTCTGACGTCGACCGGAAACTAGTGGGCGCTGGCGAGCACGCTTGTCGAGTTCCCTCTAGAGCTCTTCCCGCCGAATATGCGTGGCCTCCAAGGCCTAAGCCTTGGCAGTCATACCAACGATGGGAGTGTGAAGGACTTCACTATTGCAACACAGTTGTTCACTTGACGAGCCGCCAACCTATCGATTGTCGTGGCCAAAGCGAGGTGGCGGGCTTTGATGGGAGCCCGCCATTAGGACCTCCGCAGCAGGATCGTAGCTCTCGCACTCGGAAGGAACATCGGACGGATCAGAATCCGACATGAACACGCCATGAAAGGACTCGGCAGGCTTGAGAGCTGCAATCTGCGGAGAAGTTTGGTGTGCCGCTACATGGTTGACCTGACGCTGGAGTCATGAGCGGCCGGACCGCTTGCGACAAAGGATACCGAGGGGCACCGACGCATAGGGAGTCAATGGTTGACGAAGCAGCATGCCACACGAACTCGCACAGAAGTGCGCGGCCCCATGGACTGGGAGCGCCTCAACATCGACACGCACTTCTTGAAGCCATGCCGAATCATCGGTGATGAAGGTGAACGCTCCGAAACAGATCTCGTGGCACAGAGCGAAAACATCGCCAAAAGACATGTCGAAGGATGGAAAACGCAACCTCGCCAGAAGTCACCTAGACGCCTACCACATGTGCGCGCCAACTATCGTGGGAACGAGCCTGACAGTAGAAGGTAGGGGTACGAAAGGAGAGGGCAGAGTTTTAGCTACGGCGAGGGTGTACACATGGATGTATGAGTTTAGGCCCCTCTCGTGGAGGTAACAGCCCTACGTCTTAGTGCTCGGGAGCTTTGTCATGTGGAATGTTGTGATTACAGTGGTTGCGAACCCCTGTGCCAGAGGGGAGGGGCGTCTTATATAGAGTTTGCTGCCCCTCATAATTGCCCGGCATCCAAGGGTCGGATCGTGGGTTTAAAGACTAGCATTATTGGTAACGTACATAATAAAAGCTACTAATGACGAAAGGCCTAACACCTGCCTGTTGGCCTCCTGGGGGTGGCCTCTCGTCTTCTGGCGTCGACTGGAAATGAGGTCTTCCGAGTGAGAGGTGACTGTCGATTGGAGAAAGAAGTCTCTGAGTGGATTGCCTGTAGAGTGACTTGAGTGTCACCGGGGATCTAGTCGAAAGCTTACTTGTGATCTTCAAGTCCTCCAATTGAGTGTCTTTAGGTAGCATATGTAAGTCAGGCCTAGGACCCTACCCTAGGTACGTATCCTCGTCACCCCGTATTCGGCCGACCACCGGTGGAGTGAGGTAAACTCCAAATGCCACCATTAATTCCGACTGATGTAATTTTACCTTTATGAATTTTTATCATTGCAACCTCCATTTCAACAGGGTTAGATGGACATTGTGAGCTTGATACCCGCTGGTACCAACACGACTGTAGACGTGGCCAGTGACAACGAGCGCCACAGGGACTCGCACAACAAAGAAGAATATGAAGATGACAACGACGATGAAGAGGACAAGAAGGAGTCCGAACCGGTTAACGAGGCGGAATCTTCCCCTTCGGAGGAGGTTGTACCCGAGACCCATTCAAAGGCCCATCGGGACCCTGGAGTATGTGGAGGCCGCACGGGTGGTCTAGGTGCGGCCAAGCCCTCCGCCAGCATCCCACACACTCAGACTTCGAAGCGTGGGCATACCGAACCTGCCACATCTCTAGAGAAGACTGTGAAGTAGGCGAAGATCTCCACCATTAAACCCCGGAAAGCAACACTTCTCAACACCAAGATGAACGTGCCGGTGGATTCCACGTACGTATCTTCACGCCGAGTGATGTTTCAAATGGCGCGCCCCTATGGCTTGTGGCTACACGGGGGCTCTCCTGACTTCATCTCCAAGTATTCTAGGTTGCTTCTGGCTCAATAAAAATTTCCAAAGATTTTATTCCGTTTGGACACCGTTTAATATTCCTTATCTGCAATACTCAAAAACAAGGAAAAAACAGAAACTGGCACCGTTTAATATTCCTTAATGCATATAGAACATTCAAAAGAGATAATATAATGGGATGGAACAATAAAAAATTATAGATGCGTTGGAGACGTATCAAGCATCCCCAAGCTTAATACTTACTCGTCCTCGAGTAGGTAAATGATAAAAACAGATTTTTTTGATGTGGAATGCTACCTAACATATTTATCCATGTAATATTATTTATTGTGGCATGAATATTCAGATACATAATATTCAAAACAATAGTCTAATATTGACATAAAAACAGTAATACTTCGAGCACACCAACAAGGTAATCGTGTCCTATTGAAATAACATGGCCTTAGAAAGTTGTCCCAAAAAAATCATATAGTATGGCGATGCTCCATCTTCCCCACACAAAGTATCTAAATCATGCACAACCCCGATGAACAAGTCAAGCAATTGTTTCACAGTTTTGGTGTTCTCAAACCTTTTCAACTCTCATGCAATACATGATCGTGAGCCATGGATATAGCACTACAGGTGGAATAGAATATGGTGGAGGTTGCAAGGAAAAAGGGAGAAGATAGTTTCACATAAACTAGGCGTATCAATGGGCTATGGAGATGCCCACCCATAGATATTAATGTGAGTGAGTAGGGATTGCCATGATACAAATGCACTTAGATCTATAAGTGTATGAAAGCTCAAAAATAAAACTAAGTGGTCCTGCAAGAAGAAATTCCACTAGTTATATGAAAGTGACAAAATAGGAGACTCTCTATCATGAAGATCATGGTGCGACTTTGAAGCACAATTGTGGAAAAAGATAGTAGCAATTCTCCCTTCTCTCTTTATCTCATTTCCTTTTTCTTTTTTCTTTTTTATTGGTGGGCATCTTCGGCCTCTTTTTTATTTCTTTGGGCTTCGCTGGCCTCTTTTATTTTTTTGTAAAGTCCGGATACTCATACCAAGTTGTGACGGAATGATGGCTTCCATCATCCTTTTCTAACATGGGAAAATACTATAATAATTAAAATCATCACACTTTTATTTACTTATAACTCAAAAAGAAAATTACAACTCGGTACCTACAACAAAATATTACTCTACATGCAGGATGAAAGTGATGGTGTATGTCATGAAAAACGGAACAGTGGAAGTTGCATGGCAATATATATTGGAATGGCTATGGAAATGCCATAATAGATACAAAATCAAAGGGCAAATTATCTTACCTACTATAGATCCCCTACTACCCTGTTAGACTTTTAAAGGCGATATACCACCCAAAGAAAGGGTATGAAAATGCCGGGTGGAGTTAGCTTTTCAATGAAGGTGGATGTTTTGAGTAAAATATATGGTGCTATTTTGAGCAAGGTGGGTTTGATGTACTGGCGAAAGTTGTGCGGTACTAGAGAGGCTAGGAAAGGTGGAAGGGTCAGAGTGTGTATAATCCATGGACTCAACATTAGTCGTAAAGAACTCACATACTTATTGCAAAAGTCTATTAGTTATCAAACAAAGCATTAGACGCATGCTCCTAGGGAAGAGGTTGGTAGGAGTTAACCATCACGCGCTCCCGACCCTCACATAAAGGTTGACAATCATTAAACAAATCATGCTCCGACTTTCTTACATAATGGTTCACCATACATGCATGCTACGGGAATCACAAACTTCAACCCAAGTATCTCTTCCTATCACAACTACTCACTAGCATGACTCTCATATTACCATCTCTATTACCTCAAAACTATATGCAAGGAATCAAACTTCTCATAGTATTCCATGCACTTAATATGAAAGTTTTTATTATATCCCTCTTGGATGCCCATTATATTAGGACTAAAATCATAATCTAAACAAATTACCATGCTTTTTTAAGAAAATCTCAAAATAATATAAGTGAAGTACGGGAGTTCAACAATTTCTATAAAATGTAACACCACCATGCTCTAAAAATATATAAGTGAAGCACTAGAGCAATATTGCCTAGCTCAAAAGATATAAGTGAAGCACATAGAGTATTCTAATAAATTCACGATTCAGCATGTCCCTCTCAAAAAGATGTGTGCAGCAAGGATGATTGTGGCAAACTAAAAAGAAAATACTCATATCGGACAAGATGCTCCAAGCAAAACACATATCATGTGGTGAATAAAAATATGGCCTGAAATAAATTTACCGATGGATTGAAGACAAAAGAGGGTATGCCTTCTGGGGCATCCCCAAGCTTAGGCTTTTTTGTATCCTTGAATATGGCTTGGGGTGCCTTGGTCATCTCCAAGCTTAGGCTCTTGCAACTCTTTATTCCATAGTCCATCAAATCCTCACCCAACACAAAACTTGAAAACTTCACAACACAAAACTAAACAGAAAACTCATGAGATCTGTCAGTATAAGAAAAATAAATCACCACTTAGGCACTGTTGTGAACTTATTTTGTTTTATATTTGTGTAATACCTACTGTATTGTAACTTCTCCATGGTTCATTTCCCCCGATACAACCCATAGATACATCAAAATAAGCAAACAACACAAACAAAACAGATTCTATCAAAAACAGAATAGTCTAGAGCAATCTATAGACTTCGAATACTTCTGAAACTCTAAAAATTCTGAAACTTAGGAAAATCAGGAAAAAATTTATATAAATTTTTTTAAAAAATTTCAGATCAAAAGCACGTTCCGGTGAATTTGCAAAATTCCTGGACTGAGAGCAAAAGTTTTTGTTTTTCAGCAAAATCAAATTGCAAACACCGTAGACCATCCCAAAAGTCTTACTTGGCCCAAAAACTAATTTAAACAAGATTTTTTTATTAAATAAGTAATAATGTGCAAAACACACCAAAACAAAAAGCAAAATAAAATTGGGTTCCCTCCCAACAAGCGCTATTGTTTAACGCCCCTAGCTAGGCAAAACGCCATAGATCTAGGTATTGTCATCTTTGGTATGCAATACATCAATTGTACACACGTGAACCCTAGGAGATTATTTGGTTTTATCAAAAATCATATTCCTAGGCAAGAAATCAAGAAATTCACTTGTAGCAATAGGTTTCTGGACAATATTAATAAAGTTAGGGTGAATACTTATCATCTTAAGATCTTCATCACCTTTATTAGAGGATTCACCCTTATTCTTAGGAACATAAATAAACTTGACAGCCTTAGAAAGAGGAAGTTTTGGATTGGTTTGAACAGAGGAAAAAGCGGAACCCAAGTTGGTAATAATATCCTCTAGCTTTTCAATTCTAGAGGAATCTTGATCCAATTTTTCATTAACTATGGGTTCCTTTTCCTTAAGGTTTTTTAGACTAACTCCTACCTTAGATCCATATTGAGTAATATGATTGTGGATCTTTTTATCCAAGTTTTTAATGAGATCTATAGCAGCAACTTTATTTTCAATGATATTAAGCCTTCACATCACATGTTCCAAAGTCAAGATTGTTTCATTAACCCTGAGCGGGGGTGAACCTACCAAATTTGTCATAGCATTATAAGAATCAAAGGTACTGTTTCCCAAGAAATTCCCTCCTGTAATGGTATCCAAAACATATCTATTCCAAGGAGAAACACCCACATAAAAATTGCGAAGGAGAATGGTAGCAGATTGCTTACGACTAGATCTATTTGAGCATTTCAAATTATATACCAAGCATCCTTTAAGTTTTCTCCCTCCCTTTGCTTAAAATTAAGAACTTCATACTCAGGAGTACTAATGATAGTAGTAAGGCTAGCCATGAGTCTTAGGCGATCTAATACACAAGCAAACGAAAAGAAAACAAAAAATCTGAATGGAAGAAGGGCGAATAAAAAGGCAAATCTTGTTGGTATTTTCTGAAAATCGTTTTAGAAGCGAGGGAGAGGAAAACAAGAGGCAAATGGCAAATAATGTAAAAGCAAGAGATGAGTTTGTGATGGGTACTTTGTAGGCTTGATGTAGATCTTGTCTTGACTTGCTATGTTTCCTCCCCGGCAACGGCGCCCAGAAATCCTTCTTGCTACCTCTTGAGCTTGCATTGGTTTTATCTTGAAGAGGAAATGGTGATGCAGCAAAGTAGATAAGTATTTCCCTTAGTTTTTGAGAACCAAGGTATCAATCCAGTAAGAGGAACAAGAAAGTTACCAATGGATGCACCTACACAAACAATCAAACTCTTGCACCCAACGCTATAAAGGGGTTGTCAATCCCTTCACGGTTATTTGCAAGGATTAGATCTGATAGAGATAGATGTAAACGAGAACGGAAAGTAAAAGGTAAATAAATTGCAGTAAAGTATTTTTGGTTTATAGATATGAAATATATATTGGAAAGTAGACCCGGGGGACATAGGTTTCACTAGAGGCTTCTCTCATGATGGCAAGTATTACGGTGGGTGAACAAATTACTGACGAGCAATTGATAGAAAAGCGAATAATTATGGAGATATCTAAGGCAATTATTATGCATATAGGCATCACGTCCGTGACAAGTAGATGGAAACGATTCTGCATCTACTACTATTACTCCAAACATCGATCGACTCTTGCCTGCATCTAGAGTATTAAGTTCATGAAGAACAGAGTAACACATTAGGTAAGACGACATGATGTAGAGGGATAAACTCAAGCAATATGATGAAAACCCCATATTTTTTCCTTTATGGCAACAATATAGTACGTGCCTCGATACCCCTACTATGTCACCATGTGAGGACACCGCAAGATTGAACCCAAAACTAAGCACTTCTCCCATTGCAAGAATTACCAATGTTGTTGGCCAAACCAAACCAATAACTCGAAGGGACTTCCAAAGATATAAAATCATGCATATAAGAATTCAGAAAAGACTCAAATAATATTCATAAATAATCTAAACATAAACCCACAATTCATCGGATCTCGACAAACACACCACAAAAGAGTATTACATTGGATAGATCTCCATGAAGATCATGAAGAACATGTTATTCAAGAGCAAAGAGAGAGAATAAGCAATCTAGCTACTAGCTATGGACCCGAGGGTCTATGGTGAACTACTCACGCATCATCGTAGGGGCAATAGTGTTGATGTACATGCCCGCTATGATCGAATGCCCCTCCGGCAGATTCCCGGAAAAGGATCCAAGATTGGATCTCACGGGAACCGAGGCTCCTGGCTGTGGAAAAGTGTTATCGTGGCTCCTTGTATATAGGGAATATTTGTGAATTTATAGGCCGAGAAATAGGGTTAGGGGAGCTGCCATGGGCCCACAAGCCAGGGGTGCGCCCTACCCCCCTAAGCGCGCCCCTATGGCTTATGGCCACACGATGGCTCTCCCGACTTCATTTCCAAGTCTTTGGGGTTGCTTCTGGTCCAATAAAAATTATTACAAAGATTTTATTCCGTTTGGACTCCGTTTAATATTCCTTATCTGCAATACTCAAAAAACAAGGAAAAAACAAAAACTGGCACTAGGCTCTAGATTAATAGGTTAGTCCCAAAAAATAATATAAAATAGCATATTAATGCATATAAAACATCCAAAACAGATAATATAATAGCATGGAACAATAAAAATTATATATATGTTGGAGACGTATCATACACCCACTGGGTGTTTTAGGTAGTACGATCTAAATGATGAGATGCTTGTCTAAGTGGATGCGGTGATGGTCCATGGACCAGAGCCTCTCAACATTGACCATCGGGGTGTAGAATTGGTAGTTATCCAGTGGGGGCGTGCTAAGCGCACCCACTAGGTGTACTCCCCGAGGCTGCCGTCGACTGAAGCAGCCGGCGATAGTGTCAAAATCTGAATGTTGAAATTGTAAGATCCAAATGATGAGATACTTGTCGAAGAGGATGCGGTGATTGTCCATGGACCAGAGCCTCTCGACGTTGAATATCGGGGTGTAGAACCGGTAGATCTCAAGTGGGGGGCGCTAAGCGGACCCACTGGGTGTAGTCCCCGAGGCTGCCATCGACTAAAGCAGACGGCGATAGTTTCAAAATCCGAATGTTGAGGTAGTAGGATGTGAATGATGAGATACTTGTCTAAGAGGATGCGGTGATGGTCCATGGACTAGAGCCTCTCAATGTTGATCGTCGGGGTGTAGAACCGGTAGTTCTCTAGTGGGAGCGCGCTGAGCAGACCCACTAGGTGTAGTCCCCGAGGCTGCCGTCGACTGAAGCAGTCGGCAGAAGTCTCAAAATCTGAATGTTGAACCTCTACAATGTATCCGATTGTCAGCTCTGATATTCTTTTTTGTTGTTTTCATCGTATGCAGGGTGTTTGCGAGATCGGATCTTGTTGTAGGACTCTTGAGGAGGAGGTGCAGGAGCTGCACCGCAATCTTGAAGCTGAAAAGACCAAGTGTACACGTCTGGAGCAGGAGAAGTTAACACTCAGAGGTAATCAGATCTCGACCGATTACTTTGAGTTCGATCTTTTTCCCTATCCGACTAAGAGTACTTTGCCAGATGTACATAGTGAAAATCTTTAGCTTGCTAAGAGGCTATGGGCTTACATTTATATAGAGACCATGAAGGAGGCCCTAGGAAAGAAGGACCAGGACTTGGCATTTGCCCAGAAAGATTCCAGTAGGAAGGTAAAGGAGGCGGAGGACAAGCTGAAGGCATTTGAGAAGTGGGAGGAGGAGAAGAAGTCACGGCCAAGAGAAGCCCGTCGAGGACTACTACGGAGAAATGAACGAGAGGCTTAAAGGTACGCACTCGGCTTGATTGAACTCTGAACTTTTTCCAACTTATCATTCTTCCATCCCTGATTCCCTTTCTACAATGCTCATCAGACCTGTGCCTGGACATGGACGAAGGGACCTCCAAGATTAAAAAGGAGCTAGATCTGAGTGCTAAGATTTTTTGTAACATCGCAGCGCTTGCGATGCTTCAGCTTGATGAACACACCCAGGAGGTGGCCATCTTCCTCAAGCGACTGCGTGAAGCGGCCCAAGAGATCAACAAAGAGATTTCCCCGAGGAAGAGCTTCCGAGTGACTTGGAAGTCCTCATCAACCGACTGAGGGATGTGCCGCTTCGAGTCCAGTCATGGAAGAAATCTACAGCTTGGGTCAGAGCAGATATCGCCCTTTCCATTCTCCGTGTGTGTAAGTGCATCTAGTGACCCTTAGTGATTTTGGTGTATTGAAGACTTATAGGTTAAGGAACTAATGTGTTTGTGAGTGTACATAGGCTCTATAAGTCGATGAGGACTTTGATATATTCGGAGATTACCGACCCTTAAAAATGTATGTCTTCAACTGAAGACTTTGGTGAAGACTTTGTTGAAGACTTTGGCATTCCCTGAAGACTTTTACAATGAATAAGTTGGTGTGACCTTGAAGATATGAAAGAGGACTATGAAGCGTGAAGTTTTGTTTCCGTAGTTTCATTTCCTTTCTTTGAGTTATAGGAAACACCATACTGTTACAGGGGGCCAAGGTAATAATAAGGAAATTTTCCAACTGATGCTCAACTCCAAAAGCCTCAAGTTATCCAATCCTAGGAGTGAAGCCTTTGTAAATCTCTTGTAGTTCAGTCAAGTTCTGCAGTAACACAGATGAAGTTCTTATGGTCTTTGATGAAATTGATCTGACTGAGGAGTTAGGATCTCGCCAATGCAAATTACCTACAAGTGAGGAATATGATAAGCCTGAGGACTTTCATAGTTCGAAATTCTGACCATTGCTATGCTTAGCGCCAGCTGTCCCCAATCATCTTATACACATAACGGTCATATCATTGGGGGCATTTATGTCTTATCATGTCAGGTTGCACCCTGGCTATAAATAGCCTCCCCCACAACCACTAGTTCGTTGGCTACTCCTAGAGAGAACTAACACTTGTCATTTGAGAGCAACCCATCCTCCAAGGACTTTGAGAGAAAATCATCAGTGAGGAAAAACCCAAATCCAAACCACCAAACCGAAAGTGATTGAGCATCACTTAAGAGATTGTTCCTGTGGGGAACCGATGCTTGTTACCTTTGATGACTGTGTATCCTCCAGATAGTTAGGCGTCATGGTCTAGTGCATCCTGCAGTCAATTGGGGATCATGGAGTGAACTTGGTCTAGAGCATCCAGCAATAAATTGTGGATCGCCGAGTGACCAGTTTGTGAGGGTTTTGGAAGTCTATCCTAAAGACTTACCAAGAGTGTTGGGCGAGGACTTTGTGACCTTAGCTCAAGGAGAATACGGTAAGGACTGTGTGTCCTGGGACTATGGGTCCTATGGTTTAAATACCAGGCCACTCCAAACCACACATACGACTGTCACAACAGTTCGAACTGGGTTATCAATCCATTTTCTTCATCAAGCTACCTGGTTCTATTTCCTCAACCCCTTTAATTCCTCATATACTTGTTGATGAAATTGATTGTTAGTGTTTGAAGAATTTGACTGAAGACTTTCATAATTTCCTCACCTCAAATTCTTCAAGTTACCTTGTTCCTCACCTGCTTATCCTGTATCACGCTATTTGTAATCTGTGCATGTTAATTTCATCGTCATGACTATGTTGTTGCTATGTTTCTCATGCACTTGAGTACTTATTCTGCTACTATTCATTCATCACATTTCAAATTCCTCAAATTGAAATTCCTCAAGTGATGAATTCGTAAAAATCGCCTATTCACCCCACTCTAGTTGGTATCAAAGCAAGGTACTCCCTTGTTCTGTGTGATTTTGGTTCACATGGAGTTCTAGTTATGTCGACTACAGGTATGATCAAGGTTTTCGCAGGATGTCCTACCTTCGATGGGATGGACTATCCTTACTGGAAGAACAGGATGCGCATGCATCTTGTGGCAATTTTCAATAAACTCTGGTACATTGTGGAAAATGGTGTTCCCTTTGTTACTCCCACGATCAACGTTGCTGATGTGAAGAGATTCAAGCAACTCGATTCTCAAGCGAAGAATATCATCTGTGGCCATCTGAGCAAAGGTTAGTATGGCAGAGTGAGTGCTTTGGAGTCTGCTAAGCTTATCTGGGATAGGCTGTCCAAAGTCAACGAAGTTGTTTCCACTCAACGTTACTCTCGTGTTGATGTTCTTCGCAATCCCTTCAACCACTTCAATAGACTCGACAATGAAAATGTTCAGCAAACTTTTGATCGTCTCACTGATATCTCCAATGAGCTCCAAGCATCAGGTGCTACTGATATCGCTGACCATGAGGTGTTGAAGAAACTGCTAAGATCTCTTGATTCCTCATTCGATACTCTATCTTTGATGATTCAAGAATGTGGAGACTACAAGTCACTTGATCCTGCTAATATTCTTGAGAGACTCAATACTCATGAGTTCCAACAAGCTGAGAAGAGAGACCTCTACGGGCCAAGCTATGGAAGATCTCATGCTCTGAAGGCAAAAGCAATTTCCTAATCCGAAGGCGAAGATTCTGATAGTAGTCTTGGTGATCCTGAAGACCTGAGTCAGGAGCTAGCAATACTCGTGAGAAAATTCTAGAAGTTCTCAAGGAGAGGTGGATTTGGAAAGTCATCAAAAAGTGGTTTGAGGAAATCAGATTCCTCAAATGACTACAAGAAAAGAACTTGTCACAAATGCAGGAAATCTGGTCACTTCATCTCTGGTTGTCCTCTTTGGGAAAAAGAATCAAAGAAGAAGAAGAAGAAGTACAAGGACGACAGTTCTGATGACTCGAAGAAAAGGAAGAAATCTTCAAAGTCCTCAATGCACAATAAGAATGGTTCCAGAAAGGATCGGGCTTTCATTGGTAAGGAAATGGACTCAGAAGAAGAGTCTGAAGAATATGAAGAAGAGGAAGAATATGAGGTGGAATCTGAATCTGGTATCGCTAGCCTTGCTCTCCCTACTGCCTTCGTCAGCAATTCCATCTTTAGCGATGAAGAAAATGACTACTCCAACGACTCTGACGGAGTCAATAATGACTATACTCCTACTTACTATTTCATGGCAAAAGGCGTTAAGTCAATCACAGAATGTCCCAATCTTGATGACACTGAATATCTCAGGTGGAAAGTTCTGACGAAGAAACATCTGATGTCTATGAACAGTGAGCTATGGACTATTACAGAACTTGGACTGACTGAACTTTGCAAGATGTCAACTGCCGAGGAAATTGGTAGGTACACTCAATTTGATGCTCAGGCGAGGAACATCATCTGCTCAAGCCTATCAAGCGTCATGTTCAAAGGCATCTGTCATCTTCAAAATGCCAAGCTCATCTGGGATAGAATCTTGGACATCAATGAAGGCTATCGCACTCGTCAAGACCCCATGTTCATCAAACTCAAGAAAATCCTCAAAACCCAGGAATCAAATACTGCTTCATCTTCCACACTTTGTCTTATGGAAAAAGGTTCCAAGGTACATAAGCATCACTCCTCCTCTGAATCAAGTGATTGTGAATTTGATGAATATGTGAAACCTAGCTATGTCAAACTTGCTAATATTGCCACTAAGCAACAAAGTGCACTTGAAAAGCTTTAGAAAATGCTAGACAAAAGCGATGATCTATTGAATGAGGAAGTGGATTGGACTCAAAGTCTGTCTGATGATCTCAAAAGTCTTCAGACAAAGTATGATAACCTTCAGAGTCAACATAATGCTCTCTTAGCCGATTATGAGAAGCTTTCTTATGAATTTCTTCAAAGAAAGCAAGATCTTGAGAAACTAAGGGTGTCACATGAGGAACTCCAAAGGTAAAACGATTCCTTATTGGCTCAACAGATCAGTACTGTTCAGGAAGAATTTGTTCTGCCTTGCCTGAAATGCATCGAACGTGAAACTGCTAATTCTTCTCCTGAATGTTCAAATGCTTCTATTGCTGCAAATTCTTCAACTATTCTAGTGTTCACAAATTCCTCATCTGATGATACCACAAGTATCACTAACAACAATTCAGGCTTGAAGGAATTGTATGTGACAGGAATGTACAAAAGTCTCAAAGGGCATCAAACCCTTTGCGATGTCCTCAAAAAGCAGATTCTGAATAGGAACCCAAGGAAAGAGGGTATTGCATTAGAGAGGAAAATCAATGCTGATGGATCCTACTAGACTCCTGAGGTACCCCAAAATATCATGGGTTGCTGCGAAAGGACCTCCTGTAGATCCATCCACGTTATCTAGATTAACTTGTGAAACTTCATATTCTTTTGATGAGTCACTTGACTGCAACTACGAATTCTTCAAAAATCAGAAAGGTGAAGTATTTGCCATATTTGATGGAACTAACTGCAGGAACAATTCTCCTATGAAGAAAATCTGGGTTCCCAAGAGCTACCTACAAAATCTTCAAGTGAATGTCCTGATGACGCCACTCATGAAGGACAGGAACCCCAGATCAAATTCTTCATATGGACCAAAGTCTTCACTTGGACAAAATTCCTCAAACGGTCAAAAAATATCATTCTCGTGCTAATCCATCTATTTTGCAGGGAAAATCTAGGAGTTCTGAATATGTGCATTATTCTTCAAATCATTATGTTCATAAGTCCTTGAAGAATTTCTCTGCTTATTCATATGAGTACACTCATCTGCGTCGTGTAAAATGAAGAGCACTAGCTTCAATGCCTCCCTTCTCATATGGTGCTTGTAGAATGATGAACTCTTTGCCACCCCTCTAGATGTGGGTGGTGAAGAAATTGAATTAATTTCTTATACAGGGTCAGGTCTCCAGATGAACTTGAACATCTAATGAATTTGGTGGATACCTAAGGAAATGCTTGAAAGGATGCAAGCTAACCATGTAGGAACGAATTCCTCATTTATCATATCCTCACACTACTTCTTACTATCTTGTGTGATGAAATTCTCTCTCATGAAATTGATGTCATATTCTTCAGTCTGAAGCATATGAGTTCATAAGTTGTACTAATTCATCTGCAGGATGAACGTCCAAAAGCTACAGAGTGGGTCCTCGATAGTGGATGCACAAACCACATGACTGATGACAAGTATCTACCGATGAATTTTCCACTTGCTCCATCTCATCTGAAGCATATCACCTACACTGACAAAGTAAAAGGCAAGGTATAGGGTCTAGGTAAGGTTGCAGTCTCAAAGGACCAAACCATTGACAATGTGATGTTAGTCGAATCCCTCGGGATCAACCTTATGTCTATCTCAATGCTTTGTGATCTTGATATGGTTGTCGTATTTGGAAAATATCTTTGTGTTGTCATCATGGAATCTGACAATTCCAAAGTCTTCAAAGGCTTTAGGAGAGAAGACTTGTATATTGTTGATTTCTCTACAGGTCCTCAGCCTACCACATGCCTACTTGCAAAGTCCTTAGAAGGCTGGTTGTGGCATCGACAACTTGGACATGCTGGTATGAGGAACTTGCACACGCTCATGAAGAAAAAGCACGTCATTGGCATTGAAGGTGTCAAATTCCTCAAGGACCACCTCTATGGTGCATGTGAGTCTGGGAAGATGACCAGATCCAAGCATCCCTCGAAGACAATCATGACCATGACTCGACCCTTTGAATTGCTTCACATGGATCTCTTTGGCCCCACTCATTACTCCACACTAACGAATTCTTCAAGTTTGTATGGCTTTGTCATTGTTGATGATTACTCTTGTTACACTTGAGTGCATATTATCCTGTACAAGTCTGAAGTGTAGGATGTCTTTAGACGATTTGCTTCAAGGTCCTCCACGAACTTCGGTATCAAGATCAAGCATATCAGGAGTGATAATGGAACTGAGTTCAAGAAAACAATCTTGATGAATATCTTGAGAACTTGGTATTACTCATGAGTTATCTGCCCCATATACTCCTCAGCAGAACGGCATCATGGAGCGCAAGAACAGGATTCTTGTTAAGATGGCTTGGACCATGCTTGATGAATACAAGACTCCTCGTCGCTTCTGGCCTGAGGCAATTGATACTGCATGCCACATCATCAACAGGGTATATCTTCACAAATTCTTCAAGAAGACTTCGTATAAACTTATGATTGGCAAGAAACCCAATGTAAGTTATCTCAAAGTCTTCGGTGCAAAATGCTGGATTAGAGATCCTCACCATAGTTACAAATTTGCATCGAAAGCACATGAACATTTTATGCTTGGTTACGGAAAGGAATCGCACACCTACATAGTCTTCAACACCTACCAGTACAAGGTTGTTGAAACTGTAGATGTGCGGTTGGATGAAACTAATGGCTCACAAAGAGAGCACTTGCCTTCTGTGCTAGATGAACAGTCTCCTGAGGAATCCATTAAGCTAAAGGCTACTGAAGACGTCATAACCACAGAGGAAGTCATTCCAATGAATGAAGACATTCATGCTGATACACCTAAAGAAAATGGTGTTGAAGAAAATCCTCAGCCACGTCAACCTGCACACCCAACAGTTGCAAATGAAGTGCAGATTGACAAAATCATCAACGACATCAATGCACTAGGTCCCCTCACTCGCTCAAGAGCTTCGCATTTGACTAACTTTTGTGGGAACTTTGCTTTTGTCTCTATCATAGAGCCCACCAAAGTTGATGAAGCATTCAAGGAGCCTGAGTGGATTCAAGCTATGCAAGAGGAATTGCATCAGTTCAAGCTCAACAACGTGTGGGAACTAGTCAAGCGGCCAGATGCTCGCAAGCATAACATCATAGGTACCAAGTGGATCTACCGCAACAAGCAAGATTAAAATGGCCTTGTCGTAAGGAATAACGCTCGTCTTGTAGCTCAAGGCTACACACAGGTTGAAGGTATTGACTTTGATGAAACTTTTGCACCTGTTGCTAAACTTGAAGCTATTCGCATATTGCTTGCTCATGCTAACCATCATGATATCATCTTATATCAAAGGGATGTGAAAAGTGCATTCCTCAATGGTAAGCTTGAGGAAGAAGTATATGTTGCTCAACCCCTAGGTTTTGAAGACCCTAAGCATCCTGATAAAGTCTTCAGACCCAACAAGGCCCTCTATGGCCTCAAGCAGGCCCCTCGGGCGTGGTACGACACTCTGAAGGAGTTCCTCATGAAGAAAGGATTCAAACCCGGTTCACTTGACCCAAATCTTTTCACAAAATCCTATGATAATGAACTGTTCATATGCCAAATATACGTAGACGATATTATCTTTGGCTGTACTTACAAACGTTACAGTGATGAATTTGCCTATATGATGAGTGAAGAATATCAAATGTCTATGATGGTAGAGTTTAAATTCTTCTTAGGTCTTCAAATTTGTCAGCAAGAAATTGGCATCTTCATTCTCAAGAGAAATACCTCAAGGATGTTCTGAGGAAATTCGACATGCAAGATTGCAAAGGCGTCAAGACTCCAATGCCTTCAAAAGGCCACCTCTGCACTAACAAAAATGGTAAAGATTTCGATCAGAAGGCTATGAAACATATTCTTCGATACTTAGCTCACACACCAACGCTTGGATTATGGTATCACAAGGTCTCAAATCTTCACCTCGTCAGATACTCTGATGCTGACTATGCTGGAGATCGTGTGGATCGCAAGTCAACCTCAGACACATGTCATTTGTTCGAACGATCCTTAGTCTGTTGGTCCTCAAAGAAGTAGAACTACATGTCACTATCTACTGCTGAAGCTGAGTACATTGCTGCTGGTTCATGTTGCGCTCAATTGCTGTGGATGAAGCGAACCCTCAAGGACTATGGCATCAAGTTGAAGAATGTGCCTCTCTACTGTGACAACGAGAGTGCCATCAAGATTTCTTACAACCTAGTTCAACATTCCAAGACCAAGCACATCCAGATTCGTCATCACTTTCTTCGAGATCATGTACTCAAGGGCGACATCTCCATCGACCACATCCCTACTGAAGAACAACTGGCTGACATCTTCACAAAGACCTTGCATGAAAAGATATTTTCCAAGTTGTGGTGTGAGCTAAATATCTTAGAATCTTCGAATGTTCTTTGAAAAAGTACACACATCCTAACACTTACGCAAAATTGATGACTTAGATGTGCAAAACACGAAGTTACATTTTCTTCAATCAATGAAGAATAACCCTCCAAGTGTGAAGAAATTAATGAAGAATTTGATTCTCAGAACCCTACAACAATTGTACGCGGTGTCTAAAATCATCATTCATATACGGTGGGTCATGCCACCAACCATAGTTGAAATTCTTCAAAGTTGAGTTTTTCATCATTTTGCAAATTCTTCAAATTTTCAAATTCCTCAAGTTTGCAAATCCCTAGACTTTTCAAATTCATCAAATTTTTCAAATTCTTCAAACTATGAAACTCATGTTCTTCGTTGACTATATTTGAGTTTTTGAATGTCCTCAACAGTATTCACTTATTGCTAATTCTTCAAGTTGATTTTCATCTAAGTGAATGTGATCGCACCCTTTCTCCCTCTATGCTAAACTCAACCTAGTATGGTCACAAATTCTTCATATGCGTTCTACTTTGAAACTCGTTCAAAGTCTTCACTGTGTCCTTGACAACTAAAGAATTTGCGAACAGAAACTCTAAAATTTTCACTATAATTTTTTTGGCGTTTCCCGCTCAGACTGTTCCGATTCCCATGACTAGATAACCCACGATCCCCCACTATGCCAACTACTCCGTACATGGGTGACACATGTCGCGTGGAGAGCAAGGGTCAAGGGTAATCTAGTCCAAAATCTTCGGACAGATTGGTTTTCACCTCCGCTATAAATGCCCCTTTCATTTCATTATGCTTGGTTACTCCTATTTCCTACTCTCTCCCGATCTCAAACCTAGCGCTGCCGCTAAAATCATCACCGCCGGTGTGGAAGAGCTTCACTACCTCAACCTCGTTGTAGTTATACTCGCATCGGCCACGAAAGTCTTCACCCTACCACCGTTGTAGCTGTCTTCCTCTGCCAAGGTAGGGCGTGGGAGATCTGGATGGATGAACTTCCTCGATTTCTTCTCACAATTCGTCGTGTTCTTCATCAGGGTAAACAAAATCTATTTTTACTGTCCTTGTTTGATCTTCAAGTTTTCCTCATTTTTCTCAAAGGTGTTTATTCTTCAAGAATCTCATTCTAAAGCACCTTACATGTTCATACACTTGATGTTTTTCCCTAAGTTAGGATTTTCTTCAAGATTCCTCAATTGTGTGGATCCTCAAAATTTGCACAACTCAGGAACCTAAGACAAAGAACACTTAGTGAAAATCCTCAAGACACCCATGGTCAAATTCCTCACACTTGATGTTTTTCAAAAACTTCTGAGAACGCATATGACCTCTTCAAATTCCTCGCACCTAAACTCTGTTCACAGGTACAAACATGTTCGCTAATGAATCACTAGGTGCTCATCAACTTAACTCATTTCTAGCGTTTCTTGAGGAAAAACTGTGCACTTCTTCAGCATCCTCAAGAGTTCAGAATCCTCAGCGAAGAAAATGGATGATGGAAAGAAGCCACAGAAAGGTGGAAAGAAACCTGATGTGCAGTGTGCCTTTGAGATACCTGATGACTTGTATGAGGAATATTGCACGCCATATGAAGAAATTCATGGTACAGAAACAACAAAGCAAAGAAAGATCCGCTTACAGAAAATTGAGAGGAGATGGGCGAAGGAGTGGAAAGAATGTCGTTATGTCACTCCCAAGTATATCATGAAATTCTCAGTTAAACCCCCTTGCAACAGGCCACCCTTGGCTGCAAATCAAATAGTTGATCCCACTAGTCTCAAGACTGGCAATGGATTTCCTCATGATTCGGAAAAATAGCAAGCCAAGCTGGCAAAGAAAGAAAAAGAGGTCGTGAAGAAATTCAACAAAGACTCTGCTGCTACTGCTATTGGAGCCTCTGCAAGTGCTCCAAAGAAATCAATTGTGAAGAAATCTGTTGTGAAGTCATAGTCTTCAACTTCAAAATCATCACAGCAGATTCCTCAAGCAAAGTCTTGAAACACTTCAGCCACTGGTTCAGTTGCGGCTCAATCCTCTGTTGTTGCCGCAAAGTCCTCAACTCCTATGCATCTAGGATCATGTGAAAGGAGAAAGGGATACTCAATTGCTTCAAAGGTCTCTACAAGTCCCTCTACTCAAGTAAAGTCTTCAACAAGTCCTACTATGTTGAAACTGAAGAAAACTGCTGGAAGAGGTCAAAGACCAAGTCGTCACACTAGCAAAGCTATAGTGAATGTTCCCTCAGCATCTGAGGCTGATGAAGAGGCTGATGATGAAGAACTAGAAGAAATCATCACAGAAAGTCAGCAAAATCCTGCAATAGCCAAAGGCAGATCTGTTCCTCTCATGCTGGATCCCAAGATGATCCTCAACTTCATTGACATATGGCATGAGGATCCAAGAACCCCACTTTCCTCACTGAACTTGCCTATTAGTGTGGACCATGTCCTCACCCACTTTATTGCTGAGGAAACATGGAAAAGAGATCAAGCTCACAGATCTAAGAGGAACATAGCTCGAAAAGAAAATTTTTTGAGGAATAATGTGATGAATTTGACTCCAAATCAACTCATCACCATTTAGTCTGAAATTTGATGCCTCTCTAAGGAACAAGACAAATATGATGCTGAATGGAAGAACACCAAAGTGAGATTCGTTAGGGCAGCCCAAGCTGCTGTTAAGGACCATAACTCCAGGGTTGCAGCTCGATCGTAGCCACAAATTCCTCAGGCTGATGAATCTGCTCAGCCTGCTGATGAAACTGCTCCCGTAGCTGAAGAAACTCAGACTGCTGAAGAAACTACCAGGCCAGCCGAAGTTTTTCCTGCGCCGGATGAAATTGATACCACAAGGGCGACTGCATTAGTTGTGCCTGAAGAAAATGCACCTCCTTCACCCTCTGTTGAAACAGCTAAATCATCAAGGGTGAAGACAATCATCCTTCGTTGTGCATCAGAAGTGCAAAAGACCAAGGCTGCGGAGAAGAAGGCATTAAAATGAAAATCATCAACTTCAGATTCCTCGGTAGTGAAGAAACTGAAGACACTACCAAGTTCTTCAACAGGACCATTTGATGCAACGCCTATTAGCTCCATGCTAGCCTATGCAATCATGCCATTTGGTGTTGACTATGTCATCTCAAATAATGAGGAAAAGGATCAATCTACTACGACCTTAGAGTAGATTGATGAAGAAATTGAAGTGGAAGCAAATGGTTCAACTCCACTAATATCATCGGTCCTGCCTTAGTTGACTGCTGACGATGCCAGCGTTGAAGAAATTGATGAGGATGTGGACATTGGCAACACAACACCTGTCATCAATGATGAATACTGGCAAGCTTCTCACCCAAGTTCCCCAATAACCACTCGTTTGTCACAGATTCCTCAGTCTCCATCCCAGACTGAAGAAATTGAACCAGGATCTGATGATGATGCCATTGCTACTGAAGAAATCCCAGCTGCACCAGCTCATGAAATCGCTGCTCCAACTGCCGCTCAAGAAACTGTTGTGCAAATTCGTGAGTCTGAAGAAGTTCCTCCTATGCCTAAGGAGATTGTGTTCCGTTTCAAGCCAAACCTTCATCCCAAGACAAGAATGCCATTCAAAGGCTCTAAGCGCCCCAAATTCCTCAAGTCCTATTTCTTCAATGAGCACACTTTCTTCACTGGACCAAATCCATATGACTCAACAAGAGTCGGTCACACCAGATTCTGGACTCCAACACAGATGAGTTACTATGCATCAGTACTGTTTGACAAGAAGAAAGTCTTCTTGCACCATCAAATTCCTCATGTGGATATGGAAACAATCCCATCTTTCATGCCTGTGCTCTCAGTTCTTCACGCTGCAGGAATTCTTCCGTTCTGTGTGGATATCTACGATTGGAATGAAGAGCTCATTCTTCAATTCTATGCCACTCTGCACATCACAGGTGATTCTTCTGACATCAACTCATGGGTCTTGGATTGGATGACTGGATCAATTCTATGCCTCTAAATTGCTTCGGTCAGTTCCAGTTCCAATTCCCTCAGAAGAAGCCCGCAGCCTATTTGATGAACCTGCTCTGCCGGACCATATGATGCAAGTGCTGATGAAACTGCTAGCTCTTGGAAAACCTCAAAGGACAACCTTCCTTGTGAAGAATTTGCTCTATGTACCCAGGACAGTTTATCGCATCCTCACCAACACCCTTTGTCCTCAGAAGGGTCACAACTCTGAAGAAGAAGTTGAGGGAATCATGAACAACATGCTATTCAACATCATTCATGGAATTCCCATCAACTATCATGATTTCTTCATGAGGATATTGGAAAATGCAGCATTAGCCCCATTTGAAATCAAGCCTTATGCTCCCTGGATCATGAAATTCATCAGATCATGGTCTTTAGTTCCCATCAAGGCGGACTTCCAAAATCACTTCGACTTTCTTCCTCCGATTGACGTCCTCAAAAGCACAATTGCCTCAGTTGAAGGAAAAGGGAAAGTTGTCATTGATGAAGGTACTCGTCAATTGGATGGTCAGTTTTGCAAAGCTGCATCTTACTCCACCAATGATGACACTGGTACCCAGGATTCTGCTACAAAAGCCTCAGCGCAAAAGCCTCAAGAGTCTACCCCTCGTGTGATGACTGATCGTGAGTTTCTCATCAGTCTTCATTAGAAGGTTGATCGCAATCACAAGTGGGTAAAGTGTCAACTTGCTTCAAATGTTCAGAAGATGACTGTGACGCAGAACTCAGTGAGGAACAATCACTACTTTGTGCAGGAAATCTTCGATCGCACATGGGCCATTCTCGCACATCTCAAGACTCCTGAGGAACTCAAAGACATGGAATTTCAGCAAAACTTTGACTGGTCTCATCCTCCTCAGAAGAAATTCAAGAAAGTTCAAGTTCCTCAGTTGGTTACAAGTTCATATTCTTCATCGCGTGAGACGGATGAAGCTAAGGACGTTGACGACACCGCGGCAGGCCCTGCATCAACAAACGACCCCGACACCACTGGCGCTCCTTCCTCACCAACAAGATGAAATTCTTCAAGGGGCGTTAGTCCTCACTTTTTTGTCCCTTTTGGTCTTCGATAACAAAGGGGGGGAATTGAGTTAGTCTTCAAGCGGGTCTCTATATATGGGTTGTTTTTGTTTAAGTTACAACTCTTGCTCTTCTAAAGCTTTTGTTGGTTGAGTTGTAAACTTAAGTCCGATGATGGTCTAACTCTTTTGTACTTCTTTCAGCATGCTTATTTCCTCAAGCACCTTAATGCATGCATGCTGAATTTCATTAGACTCCATTTTCATCATGCATTTCAAATTTTTCATATCATATGTTCAAATGTGTGTATGAATTACAAGATATAGGGGGAGTTCTCCAAGTTTTTAACCTGCCATGTGCATTTGCAGTCCAAAGCAAATTCCTCAAATATGCACATCTTTAGGGGGGTGTTCTTCTATATCTTGCAATCAAATTCCTCAAACTCGGTATTTACACTTCATAGTATTATCCCCGTTGAAAACTTAACCTATTTGTCATCAATCACCAAAAAGGGGGAGATTGTAAGTGCATCTAGTGCCCCTTAATGATTTTGGTGTATTGAAGACTTATAGGTTAAGGAACTAATGCCTTTGTGAGTGTACACATGCTCTATAAGTCTATGAGGAGTTTGATATATTTAGAGATTACCGACCCCTAAAAATGTATGTCTTCAACTGAAGACTTTGCTGAAGACTTTGGCATTCCCTGAAGACTTTGACAATGAAGAAGTTGGTGTGACCTTGATCATATGAACAAGGACTATAACGCATGAAGACTTTTTTTTCGTAGTTTCATTTCCTTTCTTTGAGTCATAGGAAACACCGTACTATTAAAGGGGCCCGAGGTAATACTAAGGAAAATTTCCAACTGATGCTCAACTCCAAAAGCCTCAACTTATCCAATCCTTCGAGTGAAGCCTTTGGAAATCTCTTGCACTTCACTCAAGTTCTTCAGTAACAAAGACGAAGTTCTTATGGTCTCTGATGAAATTCATCTGACTGAGGAGTTAGGATCTCGCCAGTGCAAATTACCTACAAGTGAAGAATATGATAAGCCTGAGGACTTTCATAGTTCGAAATACCGACCATTGGTGTCCTTAGTGCCAGCTGTCCCCAATCATCTTATCCACTTAATGGTCATGTGGGGGCATTTATGTCTTATCATGTCAGGTTGCACACTGGCTATAAATAGACACCCCCACAACCAGTAGTTCGTTGGCTGCTCCGAGAGAGAACCCGACACTTGTCATTTGAGAGCAACCCATCCTCCGAGGACTTTGAGAGAAAATCATCAGTCAGTAAAAACCCAAATCCAAACCACCAAACTCAAAGTGATTGAGCATCACTGAAGAGATTGTTCCTGTGGGTAACCAACGCTTGTTACCTATGAGGACTGTGTATCCTCCAGATGGTTAGGCGTCATGGTCTAGTGCATCCTGCAGTCAATTGGGGATCATGGAGTGACCTTGGTCTAGAGCATCTAGCAGTAAATTGTGCATCGCCGAGTGACCAGTTTGTGAGGGTTTTGGAAGTCTACCTTGAAGACTTACCACGAGTGTTGGGCGAGGACTTTGCGACCTTAGTTGAAGGAGAATACGGTAAGGACTGTGTGTCTTGGTACTGTGTGTCCTCTGGTTTAAATACCAAGACGCTCCAAACCAGATGTATGATTGTCACAACAGTTGGAACTAGGTCATCAAACGATTGTCTTCATCGAGCTACCTGGTTCTATTTCCTGAACCCCTCTAATTCCTCATATACTTGTTGGTGAAATTGATTGTTACTGTTTGAAGAATTTGACTCAAGACTTTCACAATTTCCTCACCTCAAATTCTTCAAGTTACCTTGTTCCCCACCTGCTTATCCTGTATCATGCTACTTGTAATCTGTGCATGTTCATTTCATCATCATGACTATGTTGTTGCTATGTTTCTCATGCACTTGAGTACTTATTCCGCTGCTAGTTATTCATCACATTTCAAATTCCTCAAATTGAAATTCCTCAAGTGATGAATTCGTAAAAATCTCCTATTCACCCCCTCTAGTCGATATAATGCACTTTCAGTGTGCACTGCAAAGGCGTGGATGAGGAAAAGATGAAGTCACTGAAGGTCGTCAACAGAAAGAACGCCAAGATCGATGACTTCATGGAGACTTTCATGCCCACGGCTACTCGGATCGTGGACGTCATCGACTTAGACGCCTTCACTAACGCAGCGTCTCCACCATTGTCTGGATGATCTCCGAACAAAACACTTTCAATCACATTTGCCTCGCTATGCCGAGTGGTTCTTGTATTGATAAATTCACCACAACTTTGTGGCTTGAGTTGTTTACACTTTTGCTTTGAACTTTGTGACATTTGATTGCCTTTAGTTGACCGTTCTGAATGCTTGTTTGAATTTCTACCGAATGCAGATGAAGATCTTATTCGGTGTAATGTTTGATTTAGGCGATACAGGATTACAACTAAGTTTCTGAGTGTGGATGAGGTCCTCACCCGGAGTGGTTTCTATCTTAGACGTTACAGGATGTCAGCCAAGTTTCCGAGTGTGGATGAGGTCCTCACTCGGAGTAGTTTGAAACTTAGGCGATACATAATCGCGTCTAAGTCCCCGAGTGTGGACGAAGTCCTCACTCGGAGTAGTATTTATCTTAGCATTACAAAATCGCGGCTAAGTCCCTGAGTGTGGATGAAGTACTCACTCGGAGTAATTTTTAACTTAGGCAGTACAGGATCGCGGCTAAGTCCCCGAGTGTGGATAAAGTCAAGTTGAGCGAGTCAATCAAAAACTCGAAGACATGCTCCGATCTTGTGTTATATCTTTCGGTATGAACTGGGAGAAATGTCTTCCATTTGCCGAAATTGCATATAATAATAGTTATCAATCAAGCTTGGGCAAAGGCCCTTTTGAAGTTCTCTATGGACGAAGGTGTCAAACACCTCTTAACTGGTTAGAAACCGGAGAGATGCAACTCTTTGGCCTGGATATGATCTAGGATGCAGAGGAGCAAGTTCGCATTATTCGTGAAAAGTTGAAAACAGCCCAATCTCGTCAAAAGAGCCAATATGATCACCATAATAAGGTAGTGACCTATGAAGTTGACGAGAAGGCTTACCTTCGGGTTACACCTCTGAAGGGTAGCCATCGATTCGGTATCAAGGGCAAGTTGGCTCCTTGTTACATTGGACCTTTTCGCATTCTTACTAAACGAGGAGAGGTTGCCTACCAATTGGAACTTATGCCGCATCTTTACAAGGTTCATGATGTCTTCCACGTCTCGCAACTCAGGCATTGCTTCTCGAACCCTGTCCGTGAGGTAGACCACGAAGTGCTTGATCTCCAAGATAACCTTACAT
Organism: Hordeum marinum; assembly: GCA_022496015.1. NCBI lineage: Eukaryota > Viridiplantae > Streptophyta > Magnoliopsida > Poales > Poaceae > Hordeum > Hordeum marinum. The sequence continues at coordinate 285,581,354 of CM039674.1, forward strand.
ATCGAGAATACCCTGTTCGTATTCTCGATCAAGCTGAGTTTACCACTCGGTGTCGGAACATCAAGTTTCTCTAGGTTCAGTGGTCACACCATTCTGAAAAGGAGGCCACATGGTAAAGAGAAAATCGTCTTCAACTAGAGTACTCCACGCTCTTCCCGACGACTTCAAAATCTCAGGATGAGATTCTGTTGAGTGGGGGTGAGTTGTCACATCCCTAGCTAGATGTCATAGGATAGCATGGGTGTTGCATCATGTTTCATTTTTGCATCAATATGAAATGGGGATTAAAAGAAACCCCAAGCTCACATTGAATCAAAATAATTCAAGTTGGTGAAAATTCAACAAATCCAAAATGCCCTACCAAAATGTTCCCTATGTCTGATAAATCTGGACATGTTTATAAGAGGGGCCATTTTAAATATTTGAACAGCTGAAGCAATTTAAAAATAAATGGTAAAGCTTCTGAAAATATCAAATAAAACATTATCATTGTTTTAGTTTCCAAAATATCCTGAAACTTTTTAGATAAGTTTGAAATATTCAAACTTAAATATATAAAATATTTGGGATATTTTAAATTAGCATATGTACCTGAAAAGAAAATAAAACAAATGTCACAAATAGGAAAATAGAACACAAAATGAAGAAAATAAAGCAGAAAGGAAAAGGGAGGATGAACCTGGGCCAGCCCAGCTGGACCAGCTCCATCGTCATCCTCCTGGCGGCCAGGAGGACGGGCATGTGGCGAGAGCGCGCGCGGGGGCGTGCCTCCACGCTGACAGCTGCTTGCCTGCTTCCCCTCGCCAGCGCGATGGGGATAAGCTCTGAGATCCGTCCGCCTCGCAATCTCCCTCTCGCCCTCGCTCGCCTCTCTACTCTCCTCCTGCTTTGCTCCACCATGGCCGCCGGTGCCTTAGCTTCTCCGCCGTAGTTCTAGCCGCTCCCTCTTGCTTCTGAGCCCTTCAATCGCTTTGCCTCGTCTCCTTCTCCCTCCTCGCTGAGCCGCGCGTCGCCAGGAGCCCCGAAGCTACATCCCCCGAGCTCCTCTTCCTCCTCAGACCCGAAGCTTCGCCATCGTAGATCGCCGTCTCCGAGCCCTCCCCGAGCAAGCTCTCGACGGCTTCGAGTCCGCTATGAGGTCCCAGCTTTTTCCCCTCTCCTTTCCGGCCTTTTTCCTCTCTATAGGCCCCGATTTCCTCAGGCTCCCGAATGACCTGCCGCACGAGCTCATCGCCGACGATGCTCCGGTGACCAGTTGGTCCATCAGAGGCCACCATTGAGCTCATGGGGCTACGTAGTGCCTGTAGGTGCCTAGTTCCGGCCGTGTCTCGCTCTGGTTCGACGAGCCCGTGCTCGTTTGAGCTCTGGCAGTCGCCCTGCTCATCGCCGGTGCCGACTCCGGCCATCCCTGCCCCTGGGAAGTGTCGGGCTCGACGCGCGCGAGCTAGCAGAGTAGTTTGGTGCCCTCCGCCATCCATTTGGTCGCCGGAGGAGGAATCCCGACCCCCTCCGACATCCCTGACGTTGCCGGCGGCTGAACGCCGGCGAGTCAACCAGTTTGACCATCAGGGGTTTGACCTCGGGTCACTGGCAAGTGGGGCCGGGCCCTATTAGTCAAATTTAGGTTAATAACTTAATTAACCTAATTAGTCACTAACCAGTGGGCCAAGTGTTGATTAAGTAATTAGGATGATTTTTAATTCTCTAATTAAGTGACTAGGTCACTGACGAGTGGGTCCCACCCTGTCAGGTTTGACCTGGCATGGTCAGCCGACTAGCTGACGTCGTGCTGACGTCAGGCTCACGCCATTAATCTTTTTCCAGTTTAAAAATAATTCCAGAAATTTTTTAAAACTTTAAAAATTCATATAAATTGATCTATTACTCAAATGGAAATAATTTATATATGAAAAATTATCACAAAAATCCAATGAATCCAATGGTGCTATTTTCATGCATGTTAGAGCAACATATGTAGAAGAACATAGACATTTGCTAATAGGCTAAAATATGGAAATTGAAATGAAGAACAATTTTGAACCTATATTCAAACTCACTTCAATTAACTTGGACACTAGTTGCATTAGCTCATCCATACATGCTACCATGTCATGATCATGCATCATATTGTTGCACTTGCGTGTATTGATTGTTATTTGTTTGCAATGCGGTAGGCCCTACTTCTGAGGATAACCCTGAGTATTCCAACGAAGGAGAGAACCTTCCCGCTACCCAGCAAGGTAAGCAACCCCCTTGATCATTCCGATAACATCCCACTCTCCCGCTCCTGCTCTTGTTTATTGCATTAGGAAAAACATTCACTTGTTTGTCATACACGGTAGATGAACCTATTCTTATGCATGACCTGTCATTGTCACAGTAAATAGCTAAACCTTGAAACGTAGGATACCTAGTAGATGCTTGTGCCATGATGTGCTTAGCTTACTTTGCCTGCTATGCTTGCTATGCTTAGAATTGTGTCGGGTCTGATTCATCTGGGTGATGGACTGGAGTGAAACATTGTTGTTCCGATGCGATAAGCTTATGATGAACCCGATTTGGTAAAGGTAGCGATGAGAGGCTATGTAGGAGTACATAGTGGGTTATCTCATTGGGACCGTTCTCAGGAACTGAGTTCCGTGTTTGTGATCCAAGACTAGTTACTACCACACGTTGGGATACTGAATTGACCCTCTCGACTTATCAGTCGCTTAGTCCTTAGTCCAGGAGTTGCAATTAGTTTCTGGTGTTTATAGCATGCTGGAGGCCGTGTGTAGCGCTGACCCTAGGGGTGGGTTACGACACGGTAGGCAGTGGCACGGTGTACCAAGGGTCACCCGAATGGTGGGCTTGGGAACCATGCGCACATCGTTTGGGGCCGTAGTGGAAACTTCGGCCGGACTTCCGTGCGGGTTCAGTCTCAAATAGGCGATAGCCTGGACTAGAGGTCTTATGTGATTGACGGTCATGGATGTCTCCCTCGCTGGGCTTCCACTTGAAGGTTGCCGAGGTGCATGGTATTATGAGCACATAGCGATAAGTGGCGAGAGTGTGTGTGAAGAAGTACACCCCCACAGGGTATGAAACTATTCGAATAGCCGCGTCCTCGGATATGGACTACTTGGATAACTTATGTTGTTCATAGATAATCAAATTGATACCCATAAAAATATCAAGACAAGTGTGAGTATCGTGGATGACACTCTCCCAGGAGAGGGAAGTGAATCCATGGTGGTGTATCTTCATGGAGTTAGTGGACTCATGTGCGATATCTAAGATTTAAACAAATAGTTAAAATTGTGTAGTATAGGTGAGCCATGAGTTAAAGCTGGCATTTCTGCATAAACTCCACCACCCTCCTTGTTGATACATGAGCATGAATAGACTAGGTGTGCTTTAAAGACTTGCTGAGTACGTTTGTACTCATGTTTGCTTAATAAATGTTGCAGATGAGACCCAGGACCCATCAGGTGGGTTCTTTCTAGATGTCGACGATGCCGAATAGCTGTTGTCCCAGCTACGATCTATGCCCTGTGGTGGGCTGTAGATAGTCAGGCCATGTGCTTTTTTCCCCTTTCATCTGTCTGTACTCAGACAGTTTATGCTTCTACTTGGTTTGTATGAACTTGTTTGTATGACTTGAGTGTCGGGTCATGTGACCCCTATCTGTAAGAACATATTATGCAAGGCTCGTCTGAGCCTCTTTAATAAAAGTTGTTGTATGGTTATGTTGTGATGCCATGATTGTATCTATGCATATCGGGCATGCCGTGCGTACGTGTGACGTGCAACGGTATGTATGGGATCCAACACCTAGTTGTGTGCCTTTAGTAGTACTCTTTGTGGGAAACTGCCTCTTTGTGCTTCCACCGAGCCATGGTTGCTTGCTACTGCTCCGTACATATTGATTGACCGGCATGTATCCTTCTTTGCTGTTGTGTCTATCCCTTCGGAGAAATGTCTCGCAGTGTAATGGAGTCCTTGTAGCCTGCTATGACTTGTCTACGTGCAGTGATGGCATTTATGTCTCACGGCGTAATGGAGTCCTTGTAGCTTGCTATGACTCGTCTACACACACTTGAGGCCAACACCTGCATTGTTGGGTTACATATGCCTGTTTCCGTATGGATGTGCCACTTGGGTTCTATGACTAGTCATGTTGGCCCAGATTCTCTGTCGTTTGATTGCCAGCGACATGTTCACATACGTGAGCCAAAAGACGCAAACGGTCCCGGCTAAGGGAAGGTTGCAGTCGTGGAACTTACCATGCGTGAGGCTGCAAAGTGATGTGATATGTTACAGTCTGGATTCATATGACTTAGGATCGGGGTCCTGACAGTAATCCTTGATCAATTCCAACCATCTTCGTTGCCTCATGTTCAATTCCCTTTGAGTGAATATATACTTCAAACTCTTGTGGTCTGTGAATATCTCACATCGCTTCCCCAGAATGTAATGTGGCCATGTCTTCAAGGCATGAACCACGTCTGCCAACTCGAGATCATGAGTTGCATAGTTCTCTTCATGGGGTCATAGCTGTCTGGAAAGATATGCTACGACTCTGCCTTCTTGCATCAGAACACCTCCAAGTCTGGTTCTTGATGCATCACAAATATATCACAAACTACTTGAGAATATCAAGGGTGGCCAAAATTGGGGTCGTGGTCAATCTCTTCTTGTGCTCTTGGAAGCTTTCCTCACACTTGGCTGTCCATTTGAACTTCTTGTCCTTCTTCAAAAGCTGGGTCATGGGTCGGGCAATGCTTGAGAACCCATCCACGAACTTGCGGTAATAACCCGTGAGTCCTAGGAAGCTCCTGGCTTCCTTCATGGTGGTTGGGGTTCGCCACTCGGTCACGACTTCAGTCTTGGCAGGATCCACTGATAATCCTTCTGTAGTCAACACATGACCCAAGAATCCAACTTCATGTAGCCAGAATTCACACTTGCTGAACTTGGTATAAAGCTGGTGCTCTTGAAGCTTCTCTAGGACCAATCTCAAGTGTTCCTCATGTTCTTCTTCAGACTTGGAGAAGAAAAGTATGTCATCAATGAAGACAACAATGAAGTTGTCCAAATACTCCATGAAAACTTTATTCATGAGGTACATGACGTAAGCAGGGGCATTAGTTAACCCAAATGACATGACCGTGTATTCATACAGGCCATACCGGGTTACAAACACCGTCTTCGGAATGTCTTGGGGTCTGATCTTCAACTGGTAGTACCTAGACCTGAGCTCGATCTTGGAGAACACATTGGCTCCATTCAACTGATCAAACATGTCTTCAATCTTGGGGAGTGGGTACTTGTTCTTTATTGTGACTTCATTGCGAGAACGGTAATCGATAGAGAGTCAGATAGTTCCGTCCCTCTTTGACACAAATAGAGCAGGCGATCCCCAAGGAGAGGCACTAGGGAGAATAAATCCTTTCCTGAGCTGCTCTGTTAGTTGCTTCTTCAACTCAGCTAACTCTTCGGATCGCATCCTATAGGCCTTCTTATAGATGGCCCTTGATCTAGGCATAAGATCAATGACGAACTCAATGTCGCGGTCAGGAGGCATTCCGGGCAGCTCATCAAGGAACACATTCGGGTATTTACATACCACTGGCACTTGATCCAACTCAACTCCCGACAGACAGTTAGCCTGCGGGGCTTGAGTGGGGGCAGGGTTGGGAACATACTTGACTTCCACTCCTTGGCTATTGGTCATGGTAACAATCCTCTTGGCACAGTCTAACAAGCCTTGGTGCTTGGTTAACCAGTCCATGTCTAGGATCACATCCAAGCCTTCTGACTTCAGGATGATAAGGTCGGCTAGGAAGTCTACCCCGTTCATGTTAATCTCAACTCCCTTACAACCTATCCCAGACTTCATAACTGATCCCGGCGTTTGTATCAACATACGGCTACCCAGGGGTGTAGGCTTCATGCCAATCTCTAGTGCAAACTTTTGGGTGACAAAAGAATGCGAAGCTCCACAATCAAACAATACTGTTGCTAGGGTTGAGTTGATGAGGAACGTACCCAGTGTGACATCCAGGTCTTCTTGGGCTTCCTATGTGGTGACGTGATTCACACGACCCTTGCCATTGTTGGGCTGGTTGCGGGGAGCGGGGTTCCTTGGTGGTGCTCCACGGGCTTGACCTTGAGCTGGCGCATTGGGGCGCGGGGCATCTGGCTTCTTGTTGGGACACAGTCGAGAGATGTGTCGTGGCTGACCACATCCAAAGCAAGCGACTTGTCCAGGGTTGTTGTTGAAGTCTCTTCCACCGTTGTTGTTATTGGTGTTGTTGTTGTAGGTTGGCCTGGGATTGGCATACTGTTGAGGCTGGTAGCTCGGACGAGGCGCAGGAGGTCTAGCCTACTGTGGCTGATAGGTTGGCTTGGCCGGGGCTGGATGCCAGGGGCAAGGCTTCTGGTTTCTTGAGCTTCCCTCGCTGATCATCTTGCGCTTGTGAGTGTCGTCTACGGAATGATGCTTGTCTTCCAGCATGAGGGCCCATCTCACTAGGTCGAAGAAGGTACGACAGTCGCAGATGATGAGCTGATACTGCAGGACCTGTTGAAGTCCTTCCGTGAAGCGTTCCTTCTTGGCAGCCACTGTACTTATGTCTTCAGGTGCATACCTTGACAACAGGTTGAACTTCTGCAGGTATTCCTTGATAGAGCCACTTCCTTGCTTCAGCGCTCGGAATTCTCTCTTCTTGATAGCCATGATCCTAGAAGGAATATGGGCAGTGCGGAAACCTTCCTTGAACTCGTTCCACATGATCACATGTCCTCCTTACATGACCTTGAATCCATCCCACCATGCTCGGGCGGTACCTCCGAGGGAGTGAGAGGCATAGAGCACCTTCTCACGGTTCTAATTGTAGTTGACCAGTGCAAGGAGGTCCTCGATGGTGCGGATCCAGTCATCAGCATCCAACGGTTCAGCAGTCTCGGTGAAGGTTGGGGGCGAGTTCCTCATGAACTTAGACAGCATGGAGCGGCCATTGTCGTTCCTGCCTTGTTGCTGGTTGTTCACAAGGTCCCGATCCATATGCTGGATAGCAGCATTGTTGGCTTGGCATTCCTCCCGAAGAACTTGGAGACACTGAGCTATGGGCATGTTCTCCGGTGGAGGTGGTGGTTTGGGAATGTCGCCTTGTGGCTGGTCCTGGTGTCCTCCAGCATGAGCAGCCCCACCAGCTCCCTGTTGCTGGCTCGAGTTGCCGGCTTCAGGGTTGGTGAAGGAGCTGTTGCAAGTAGCACTCACCATCCTATTTGGAGCAGCCAAGTCAAACAACTGGGATTGACAAGGGGATAAGCAATAACGGAAAAGTGCGCCTAAGGGAGTCGGTCAAGTGCAAGTGTGTTAAAAACAAAGGTCGAAAGACCAACAACATATATTAAGATAGACGATGGAGTCGCTTACATGTTGCCTAAGGCAAAAGCGCGACTTGCATCATAACACAAACAACAAAACAAACAACAAGCACACATGGTTTCATATGAACCATTACACAGACTCGACTTCGCATGAGGGATACACGACTAATCCTACCCTAGGGGTTCTCGGATTCAGGTGGTGGAGTGCTCGGTCTCGTAGTCATGCTCCTCTGGGTCTTCCTCCTGTTCATTATCTAAACGGGCATCATTCCCGATCGAAGGGGTCGGGGAACGAGGAGGTCCATCTCGACGACGGTTTGCTGTCATGTCAGTGAAGATCTCACGGTACTCCTTCAAACTCATGAGATGACGACGTGTGGGTACATCACTAGCTAGGGGTACTCCTCCTCGATAAGCGACAGCTAGTCGTCCCTCGGGGGCTCCATCCTTCTTAATCTTGTCTGGCTTTGTCTTGGCTTGGCAAAGTAGCTCTTGGGTGTGGTGAATTCCTCGTGGAGCTTCACGGGATCCTTCATCAGGTTATGAACTAGACTATCGGCGGAGAGGCGGAAGTAGGTCTGGAACCTGAGTGGTGTGCCATCCTCCTTGGTCGGAATCAGCGTCCAACTCTCGCCAAATTCATCCTTCCTGAAGGGAAGGTAGCGAGTGGTCGGCTCGTCAGCCATCTCTGGAATGATGTCCGGAAGGTGTAGGAGTGCCTTGCATGCAGCTGTCTCGACGGCAAACATCATGGTCTCCATCCGTGGTCCTTCAAAGAACCAACTGGTCGGGGAGTCGTTTGCCTTCACGACCACATCTACGTGGTACTCCTTCATGACGGCATTGACCCAGTGCTCGTGGTAGAGGAAAATGGGTGGTTGGTGAAACTGGCACTTCTCCAGGCTATCCCCAAGGAGTAAGGGAAAGCCGGACGTCAGGAAGGCTTCGGGTACGACGGCCATCTACAAAGGTGTGAAAGGAGGAGAGTCAGCAAAGTGTTGTGTGAAAAATAGGAGAGGTAAGTAGTGCAGAATTTCCTAAGTTCCAATGCTAGGTGTAGTTTTGAGAGTGACTTTTATCCTGTCTAACGTCCATGCTAACTAAGGGCTTCCTATAGTCAGGATGGCTTTGATACTAGCACTGTGGGGACCCGGAATCATAAGTCGTGATCACCGAATGCATGTGTATAGTGATCCCAAAGATCAATGCTCACTGAACACACGGAACCTGAATAACAAGAGTCTTACGTCCACACTTAACGTCTTACACAAATAATGACCACGAAGGTCTTAGTCTTACATATATAGGGCCACACGGGCCAAGTACTTAAATAGAACAAGCAGCGGAAATCTTGGTCGAAAGCGTGAACCCATGCCATCTGCCTTAACCTACAGGCATTATGACTGGGAAGCATCCTAGTTCGCATGTTCATCTCCAACGAACTCTTCAACATACTCCTGTTATTCCATGCCTAGCCAATTAAATAAGCAGTGGCAAGCCAATGAGTACTTTGAATGTACTCGCAAGCAAGCCAACTTGTGGAACAAGGTAACAATGATGCGTGATATAGCACTAATAGGTAAGTTTGTAGAAAGATAATTTTAAATGCAATGACATGGTCAAGTATCCTGTAAGCATGCATCAACAATAGGCAGATGACCATACGAACAAGATACAGTTATCAACACAGTAGAGGTTGAGCACCTCATATTCATTCATCATACTAAGTTATCAGACTTAGTTCAGTTTTCATGCTAAGTCATCAGACTTAGTTCATGTGACCTCTTTGTCACAATCATATCCAACTCACACCTATTTTTATGAAAACATCCCGACGTAGTTTAAGAAGGACCTCCAACTGTCCATAACCAGGGACGCGGCTATTCGAATAGTTTTACACTCTGTAGAGGTTGCACACTTTACCCACAAGACTCGGGGAGCTTCCGTGTCATCCACGAATCGCGGTATATAACATACCCGAGTTAAGCGCCTGAACAATGTCTTTCCCCTAGCGATACTAAACAAAGAGTCCACTCAATTGGTACCCATCCCTCATGATGTACTTCACACAAGCCTCGCTCTAAACCGTACCATCCATGAGGGGACCAACGGTGTGCCCGGTGCATGTGAAGACAGGGCATGATCATACATATTGGTACGACCCCGCATCGAGAGTGACCACGCCACTCCCGCCACTAGTAATGCGGGCTCCTTGCCAGTACCCACCAGGGTAATCAACAAAGCCCCGTCCCATAAGGGGTATCGTGGTTGTGCATGTAAGGTTGGGACGGTCAGTAGACCTTAAATCTAATCCATTTTCGAAAACACATACTCAACTTGCCCCGGCACACCACTTATTTCTCAAGTGATCACCCATCTTCTCATCATCTCCCGCGGGCATTAGTGGCACCCGACAGGGTTTTCGAAAAGTCTTTGAAATCATCACTTTCTTGCCATCACTACACATAAGTCCCATCCCATTTGCGTAGCATCCATTAGCAACCTAACTACTCCCACCTGCACAACCCTCATAAGGTGGTAGGGTCATGCACGATGCAAGTCTCAACGGTAAGAGTAACGAAGGTAACCCACCAAAAGGGGAACACCACATCACTTGATCAAATATGATGAAAGTAAAGTGCTATATGACATGCAATAAAAATGGTTTCTCATCATGGTCAAAGGGTTGCTTACCTGACTCAAAAAAGTCTCCGGGGTCTTTGAAGACTTCGGGTCCAACTTCTTCGTCAACCGTGCAATCTATCATCGCAAAATAAAGCGATAAAAATAAGCAACACACAAAAACAAAGCACTCAACTACTTATTAAAAATGCTAATCTATTCTGATAAATACCCAATGTCATGCTAAAAATATTCTCCTAGGGTTTTGTTGTTAAAACTATTTTGGAAATAAATTAACAGAGGAAAAAAGGTGCCCAAAATAGGTTTTAAAATAAAACAGTACTAAAAATATTTTTAAACATTTTTATAAATGGCACTGATAAATTATATGTATTATTCTAAGAATTTAGGTGGAAGAATTATTGGCATTGGATAAATATTGAAATCTAGCGGATTTTTGAAAGTGAAATAGAAAAAAAGAAAAGAAAAGGGGCTACTGTGCCCCGAGGCTAAAATTGCCCGACCAAAACTGGCACAAGAGGGAAGCCAACCCAGGCGAGGAGCCACGCGCGGAAGGTTTGTTTTAAACCTGCCCGCGGGCCCGGCCTGCCAACGAGAGAAGAGAGGATGAGGGGAAGACAGGTGGGCCCCACCTGTCATCCTCTCCTCATGACAGCAGCAGAGGAGGGGCTCCCGACCACGAGGAAGAGCGCGCAGGGCACGGGCGTGAAGCGGAGCAAGAGGGGAAGCAAGGAGGAGGGAGCAGCAGGTGCGGGGAGGCATTAAATAGGCGGGCCGCCAGCTCACCATAGATGCGGTGCGCCAGTGAGCACGGGGTGCTCGCCATGGGCCAGGGGAGAGAATGGGCATGTCTGGGGGCTTCGTGGGTGAGGTATAGGCCGGGAGAGAGACAAAAGAGAGGCGAGGGCGCGCGCGTACGCGTGCAGGAGTCGCTAGAGAGAGGGAGAGGAGGGTGCTGACCAGGCCGCGTGTTGCAGACACCAAGGGGGGCAGAGGGGAGAAGCTGGGGAGGCCCGAGGTGGTCGGGGGCAGCCATTGGGCCATGGCTACAGTGCGGGTGCGCATTGTAGCGCGCTCTAGAGCATGAGCCTTGCATGCCAAGGTATGCCCTTGGCATTTCCTGCGCGGCCGCCTGTGCCCAGAGGATCTAGGGGAGGCTAAACAATGGGGAATAGGCCTTGGATGCTCTGGTGAAGTCTTAGGGTAGAAGGAAATGGGGAGAGGGTAGAAAAAGATGCTACTAGGGGTAGAAATAGGGATTTTACCCCACCTCACAGTGGCCTGATGACTTGGGACTTCTACTAGGGGTGAAAGGTGACTACAAGAGGCTTTGGTAAAATTTTGGAGGCAGGGGTAAAAGGGAATGGGGTGAAAAGCTGGTTCTACAAAATCACCATAAGGCGTTTGATGGAGTTTTTGGCAAGAAGATGTTACCAACTTACATAGACACTCACCAGGGTCAAGGGGTAGGTAAAGATGAAAGGTTTCACCAAGTTTGAGCCCAAGGGGAAAAAGTCGACAATGGAGATTTGATAAACCCTAGAATTTAGCAGAATCAGATTTCTGTAGATCCAATGATGCTAGGCTTTTACCGTTGATGCACAACCTAGTGTATCATCACTATTTGGCCATTAGATCATGTCCACAAAGTTTGAGGCCAAGGGGGAACACTTCACAATGTAAAGTTGCTCAAATTTGATTCTGGACACGAATGTTTTTGGGATGGTTTGATGAACCAAATCAACTTGGATTGAGATGAAACTTTCCAAGATTATCACCTATGATAGTTTTGACTTGCTGGAATTTTCCTGGAATTTATTGAGAATATTTCTTATAGAAATATTCGAAAAGTTTGATTTGAATAGAAACGGTTTTGAGGGGTTTTGCCTATGATCTGATCATGCCCTTGTGTTGAGACTCATATATATGGAAAATATATGTCCACTGAGTTTCTCTAAATTTTCTCAAGTATTTTTAAAGCTTTTAAAAAAATTCCCTACGAAAGACCATTTCTGGCCTTAAGAAAAAGCCTTTAAATAAAATCTAAATATAATCTTTAAAAATAATATTTGGTGGTTTTGAGAAGTAATGTATAAAGTAGGTTTGAAATAAAGCTTTTGGGAAGGAAGGGTCCACCTAATTTGAGGACTTGTAGTGCAAACCTCATTTCAGGGGGGGTTGGAACCTTAAATTAAATAAATCATTTTTGGTTAAAACATTATTTGATAAAAAATAGTTTTGGACACTATTCACATGGCATGATCATTAGGCAAGAGGTTTGTGACAAGAAAGATGAGGATGAAGTTGAATAGAATCTAGGAGTGCCATATAACACAATCATCAAGCAAGCAAACAACATAGCAAACAAGCACAAGCACTATGAAAAAGTTTTAGTTCGCTCCAAATTTTATAAACCCAAACATAACAATGTGCTACAAACATAGGGTGTGACACTTGTGCCACATACATAGTAACTCGGGAAATAGGAAGACGACGCATTTTTGTTTATTATAGGTTGCGCACAAGTTCGTATCACGCCTATTAGAGCAATCATACTAGCGTCTCTCTAGAGTTGTGCAACACAAGTGTTTTCCGTGGATTCCATATTTTGAGAGCACTTCTTGGTTGCACAACCCCACCTTTCTATTCGTGTGTGTGTTTCCGACTTCACTCAATGCTATTGACTCACATTGTCTTCCTTGTGAGATTGCGAATGTATCTCAACTTTATTGCATCATATTCTTGATGTGCTTGAAATATTGTGCCACAATCCTAACCAAGCTACTCCATAAGCATTACTTTTGTAGTTGTGAGAAGGGCAAACTCGGTACCAATTCTACTATTTCCATGATTTCACATTGAGTGATGGATCCTCATCTCAACTTTCGGAGCAATATTTGGTATTGTGTTTTCCCATTATTCCACTTATATCTACTTGAGTACCATGGATAGGAACACTATGACAAACCCAGCATTCGAGGAGCATGACAACGATGACAACAACTACGTCACAAAACTACAATTCTTTGCCGCACAAAAGGGAATGTGCCAAGCACATGATGTCATCACGGACCGCATCGAGCACCTCACCAGCAACATACGCGAATCCGAGGAGCGTACATGGAACTTCATGACAACACAAATGGACGAGCTTTGTGCTATGATGGTGAACCGCGCTTCATCCACTTCTACCTTGACTCGATGGTGCAAAGCAAGTCAACACTCCTTCGAGGATTACTCCGTCAAGAGTCCTCCTCCTCACGCTCGACCACAACATCGTGACACACGTCACCTCTCTCAAGAATCAAGAAACCCTTTCCACGATGAACCTCAGGGTCGGCATCGCGAGCTTGACCACCGTCGCCAACAAGAGAAAGACGACTATGTGCAAGATTACCTACGTGACCGTCATGAGGAAGACCGCCACCGTGAAGAGCAAGCACGTGAGGCACAATGGGTGCTTCATGAATCAACCCATGCCTGGCAAGAACACAAGCGAATCGCTCATGAGGAACAAGAAGCCCTATGTCGAGCATGCGAAGAAGATGACGCACATCAATAGGAGCACGAAGAACACCAACAACAGATGCGACACCGACGTCAACCACACCCTAGACAAGAGGAGCAACACATTGATGAGATCGCTCCAAGGCAAGAACAAGACCAACGTGACAACAATGCCCCTCCATGACAAGATGCACATAGTCAAGAAGACAAGAATATTGCCATGGCCTCCCATGAGTTCCAAGATTACATGCTCATTTGGTGGGAACAAGTGATCGAGCAAAGAAGAGAAAGAGGTTTGGGAACAAATGAAAGAACTCATGAGAGTGTGATTCGTCCCAACACACTATAATCGCGATCTCTTCAAGAAGCTCCAACTACTCAAGCAAGGCACTAAGTCGGTAGAAAAGTATTGTCAAGAGATGGAGATGGCCATGATAAGAGAAAATGTGAAGGAGGACGATGAGCAAACTATGGAACATTTCTTGAATGGCTCAACTACCAAGTCAAGAAAATTGCTGATTTCCAACCCTACTCCAACTTGCTCGAACTAGTGCATCAAACAACAAAGGCGGAACGCCAAGTTCAAGAGGACTACAAGTACTCCAAGACCTCGTACAAGACCTATGGTGCAAATACACAAGCTACTACAACTATGACCCCTTCTACAAGAGCCTCCACAACAAAAGATGACAAGTCAAGTATCATGGACAAGTCGTCTTCATCATCACACAACGCCTCTACAAGCAAAACAAGAGCATTGTCCTTTAAACCAACATTGGATGACGTGAAAACAAGCTCCATCAAGTGTTTCACGTATCAAGGCCAAGACTGCAAGATGCATGAGTATCCCACAAGGTGAACCATGATACTCCAAGATGACGGCTCCTATGAATCCATGAGTGAAGATGAAATGAAGCTTTGGAACAAGTGGCCATGCACCGGCAAGTCAATGAAGATGAAGACACTCAAATCTTTTGTGACAACGATCCTAGCCCCGCTCTCGTTGTTTCCAAGGTTTTGACTCTTCAACAACAAAAAGACAAGGACCAACTCTGCCACATCTTCCACACCAAGGCTGGTATCCAAGGGAGATCCGTCAAGGTCATCATCGACGGAGGAAGTTGCCATAATTTGGCAACTGAAGAACTTTGCTCCAAGTTGGACTTGACCAAGAAAAAGAATCCTTGTCCCTACAAGGTCCAATGGCTAAGTGACTCTGACACGATACAAGTCGACCACACCGTGCAAGTCTCCTTCAAGATCGGTGCTTACGAAGACACCTTGGAGTGTGATGTGGTGCCAATGTCCATTTGCCACCTCCTCCTTGGGAGACCTTGGCAATTCGACCGTGGCGCCATACACAACGGGCGCACCAATAAATATAGCTTCAAGTTGAAGGGAACCGAATATGTGCTTTGCCCCATGTATCCAAGCCAAGTGATCACCGACAAGCAAGCTTCGTCCCATCGTGGAGAGAAAAGTGAGAGAGTGATCCACCTCAAAGCGAGTGAGCGCCTCAAGCCAAACTTTAGTGACTCCACGATGAGGGACATGAGTGACCTAGTTCTATTTTCCACCAAAAGAGATTTGAGGGATGTGTGTGAGAGCCCATCGACCGTCCTTCACTACTTGATAGTGTGCAAGGATGAGGTTACCCTGTCTAACCTTTCACAACATCTTCCTCTTGTGCTTTCTCAGTTGTTGCAGGAATTTCTAGATGTGTTCCCCGATGAGCTACCTCTGGTACTACCACCAAAATGAGGGATCGAACACCACATCGACCTCATCCCCGGTGCACCGCTCCCCAACAAGGCTCCGTACCGCATCAACCCCGACGAAACAAAGGAGATACAAAGGCAAGTCCAAAAACTCCTAGGTAAAGGGCATGTTCGCGAGAGTTAAGTCCTTGTGTGGTTCCCATGATACTAGTTCCTAAACATGATCGTAGTATGCGCATGTGTTCCGATTGCCGTCCTATAAATGCTATCACCATTCGCTATTGTCACCCTATCCCATGCTTAGATGATGTGCTAGATGAACTTAGTGGTGCCACCATATTTTCCAAGATAGATTTAAAAAGAGGATACTATCAAATTCGCATATAATAGGGTGATGAATGGAAAACGGCTTTCAAAACTAAATTTGGTCTTTATGAATGTCTAGTGATGCCCATGGGTTTATCCGAAGAACTGGGTACGTTCATGCGCATGATGCATCATGTGTTCCGCCCTTACATTGGGTATTGTGTTGTGGTCTACTTTGAAGATATCCTTGTTTTTAGCAAATCTCTAGAACAACATGCCACACATGTTAGAAACGTTTTGCAAACTCTTTGGAAAGAAAAACGTTTTCCAAGATTGAGGCAATTAAAAATTGGCCAACTCTAACCAATTTGCAACAACTGTGTAGCTTCTTAGGTTTAGCTGGTTTTTACCTTCGCTTTGTGAAAGACTTTAGCACTATTGCTACCCCTCTACATGCTTTGAGCAAGAAAATACACCGTTTGTTTGGGGACCATCCCAAGACACCACTTTCCATGAACTTAAGAATTTTCTTACTCATGCACCTTTGCTTGCCTTGCCTAAGTTTGGCAAAACTTTTAAAGTGCATTGTGACGCTAGTGGTAATGTCATATGAGGTGTGCTTATGCAAGAAAAGCGCCCTATTGCATATTTTAGTGAAAAACTTTCCGGTGCTCAACTCAATAATCCTATCTACGACAAGGAATTGTATTATTTGGTGAGAGTCTTACAAGCTTGGCAACACTATTTGTGACCACATGAATTTGGTAGTCATACTGATCATGAAACTCTCAAGTACCTAAAGGACCAAACTAAGTTGACCAAACGACATGCCAAATGGAGTGAATTTATTGAGTCATTTCCTTATGTCATCAAATACATTAAGGGCAAAGAAAATGTTGTGGCGGATGCTCTTTCTCACAAATGCATGATGAAAGCACATTTGCCCCCTTGGTGGTTTTGTTAATTCATACCAACATATATGTCATTGAACTAATGTTTTCATCAAGTATATTTCAAGAAAAGTTCAATGATGGGTTGGCAAAGAGATTGTGGAACACCCCAAGATGCAAGGAAATGGATTGGCAAAGCTTCAAGCAAGAGGACTCTACATTTATATTTGTGAGAAATCACCTTGAGTCTGTAGGAAAGCCAATACTATTAAAAGGGGGTAAAGTTTTGTTGGTGAACAAAATGCTCATACATGCACAAGTGATCGTCAGCAATGTCGTGGTTTTGTCACGGTAGATGCCATAGATAGGCTTATCGAGAGGGGTCAAAGGACGCCGACGGGCTCCGGGAGCGGGATTAGGCACAAGCAGTGGCGGACACACGATGTACCCAGGTTCGGGGCCCTTCATGGGAGGTAATACCCGTAGTCCTGCTCGGTCTAGTTGAGACAATGGTCGGACTACAATGGTGCTCCTTGAGTTGTATGGATCGTGGAGGAAGAAGGAGCCAGCCTGCTCTTCTGCCTCCCTACGTGCGTGAATGTGGAGTGGATGTGGAGGGGACTCAGAGAATAGTCGATCAACCCCCCCTCGCATGGGGTGGCCCGGGGGTTTTTATAGGCCAACCCCCCAGATTACAGTACAAATAGAAGGTCAAAGGGGGGCCCCAGCTGGCAGCCTCTCTGGCTGGCTGCGGGGGCCGCCGGCTGTGGGGTCTCATCGCCGGTAGGTCCCATCGGCTGAAGGGTCCCGTCAGGAACCGGCGGGGCCCGCGCGACGGGCCCCAACACCGGTCACATCGCGGCACGGGCCGCCCCTTGTGGCGTCGTCTTGCGGCGGCCGGACGGGGTCAGCGGTACGGCCAGCCACCCTATAGCCATGTCGGGCAAGTAACGGAGTGGTTGGGGCGTGCCGGCACAGTTGGAAGCCCGGTCACCATCCGCCAGGCTCAGAGGCCCTAACGCCTTCGCTGTGGCCATATCGGCGCAGACCCCCGATGGGATGGGGGCCACTATTGCCACACATGCCCTAACGACGGTATCCAATGCCCGGCCGGCTGGGGGGCCAGGCAGCAACGCCCCCAGCCGGTCGGTATGCCGTAACTGGCGGGGCGTAGCCGGTGGGCTGCTTCTGGCAGGGCGTAGCTGGACCGCGGGGGGAGGCGGCTCGCCCTTTGATTGCGTTAGGAGGCTGGGGAAAGGGGGCGCTTGAGGCTACCCCGGGGTCATCCCCCCGTTAGTAGTCCCCGAAGCCGGGGGGACCCGCCGACGAGCCGTGGCGGTCCTCGCCGGCTTGAAGATCGTTCTTGTGCCGCGAGCTGCCTTGAGAGTCTAGCGAAGCTGAAAAGCGATGGCCGGCTCCACAGCTGGCCGACGCTTCGCGCGCCGCCTCGGGTTCCCCACTGGGTAGAGGAGACGCGCCACGCAGGGGAGAAGATCGAGCAACGGGGCAGGGCGCTCCGTGACCGTAGCCTCGGTCCGCGCGCAGGGATCCTTCAGGGCACGGGGCGGACGGTTGGCGTTCCCGAGCGCCACGATATCCGCCCCGCACGCCGCGGGAATCGCGGGTGTCGTGCACAATGAATCCGGCCCCCACGATCACCTGCGCAGGGTTTAAGTGTCGAGAGGGGGGAGGCAGAACAGCCTGTTCGCTCCCCCCTGCTGTCGCATCGCCTTCGTCGCCTCCCTCCCCCCACCACGAGAGAGAGACCAGAGCACGAGGCCAGGCCGCACCGCCGTCTGCCGCCGAAGAGAGCCTGGGCCGCCTCCGAGCACCCGTGCCCGTCGTCGTGACTGCACGCCCCCTCGGTGACCATGGTGGGCAAGGGCGCCTAGGACGGCAGCGACGTGGACGAGACCTCCATCGAGCACCTCTGCCACCACCGCAAGCTCCCAGCGGAGGAGTACTTAGAGGCACGCCCAGCCGGGTCAGAGAAATCCCCGGCCCTGCGGGAGGGTGAGGTGGTTGTCTTTGCCAACCACTTCCTCTGTGGGCTCAGGCAGCCGGCGAGCGCCTTCTTCCGCTGCTTCCTGACGCGATTCGGCCTACAGCCCCACCACCTCGCCCCCAACACCGTCCTGCAGTTGGCGGCATTCGTCACTCTTTGTGATGGGTACTTGGGGGTTGCGCCGAGGCTTGACCTCTGGTGTCGGCTCTTCTTCCTCAAGCGGCAGATGGCAAAGGACCCGGCGACAAAGCAGATGGTGATGACCACCTGCGTAGGCTCCCTGATCCACATCCGCAAGGGGACCGGCTTCCCGAAACTCCCGTTGCACGAGTCGGTGAAGCCTCGCAGCGGGGGTTCTTCTATGTGAAGAACGCAAAGCCGGAGGAGGACTACATCAACCTCCCCGACTTCGCCAACCATCCGCCAACCGCGATGCTAAACTAGCGAGCGGCCGCGTCTCCAGTGCCCGAGATAGCGGACCGGCTCTGCGAGCGCCTTCTCACGATGACCGGGTCGGAGGGGCTGAAGGCCACAGATCTACTGGCCATGATGGTGACGCGCCGGGTGCAGCCACTACAGCGCCGTCCGCACCTCATCTGCCAGATGGGGGGACGCCATGACCCCTGCTGGCTCTCCAACAAGGAGATGAAGCCGGCCTATGTGGCGAGGAGGGTGAATGCCATCTCGACGGCAAAGATGGCGGAGGGCGAATGGCAATGGGGGAAAACCCCGTACAGCCGGAGCCGCCCGGCATCGCGGGTAAGTGTCAAGCCGGCTCCTCCCCTCCATCTTGTTTTTAAGGAGTACCCCTCCACCCCTTAGTCTAACAGCGCGCCGCCCGGCCTGCCTGCAGCTCTTCTCGTTGCTGCAAAACTATGGGGAGCCGGCCCCCGACATGGCGGAGTCGAACCCCAAGGAGGTCGAGGATGCCGATGACCTGGAGTCGGCTGACTCCGAGCGAGCCAGAGCGTCTGGTGTCGGCAACGCGGAGACGGAGATGGAGGGGACCAAAGAGGCCGAATCGACAGGAGAGTCTCCTCCCCAGACGCGTGTTGCCGAGGCTCCGGAGAAGCCTGAGGCTTCGGAGCACGAGGTCACGGCACTGTGGAGGCGCCAAACTTGAGCCGGCGGCGGCTCCAGCCGGGGAGGCCTGGTCCCAGACGATAAGGGGAAAAGGCCGGCTGACACCAAGTCGGTTCCCAAGCGTGCGGCGACCGCACAGCCGGGCGGCAGCTGTGGAGGCAGGGGCAAGAAGCAGAAGGTCGCCCAGGCGGGACCCATGAGGAGCGCGGTCCCTGTCGTCACCAGGTAAGTCCATCTTCTCGTCCACCTTGGTATGTCCTGCCTACCCCCCAGCGTCTTACCTCGTCATGACCAGGGAGGCGTGCGCCCTTGGGAGGACCCCGGGTGGTAGGACGGAGAGGGCGGCGCTGCCGACGGCTGCCAAGGAGAGGGAGCGCCAGGCGTGGCTCGACTTCGAGGCGACCGAGCGAGAGCGGCGTGTCCAGGAGCTCCGCCCCTGGGAGGAAGCGGCGAAGAGGCGAGGGGGAGCCAGCGAGGAGGCTTTTGGCAGAGCATGGGATCCGTTCCCCCTCCTCCGAGGAACCGGTGGGGAGGCCACGGCCGGAGCGTGGGAGCCTTTCCCCCGCAGCTGGGAGAAGTGGTCAAAGGGCCACCACGGCTCCGGGCGAAGGGCGGAGGCGAGCGTGAAGGCTGCGGAGGACGAGGCATAAATGGACCGCGTCGCCGCCCTACCGGTGGTGGACGACGTGCCGCCGGGGGCGGAGGTACCGGCCCCAGAGGCGCCAGTTCCGGAGGCGCCGGCATCGAAGGTGAGTCAGCCCGGAGCTGCTGGAGGCGAAGTGCCGGAGGTGGGAGTCGCGATGGCGGGGGAAACGGCCGCCGCAAGCGCGTCGATGGCGGCCCCCGATGCGGTAGCGACAGGAGGGGCCGGTCCCATCGAGGTCTCCAACAAGGGAGGACCCGCAGACGGAGGCCGGCCGCAGCTGACCTAGGCGGCGGTTGGGAGCCCGGCTCCTGGCGGACCGTCGAGCGCCCTCGAGGCGGCGGTGGCCGCCGTTGTCGACGCGTTTGCCACTTGCCGCGCCCAGGCAACACAAGACGCTCGGTCCGCCAACGACCGGCTGGTGAGCTTGGAGCAGGCGGTCGCGGTGAGTTTCTTCTTTCCGTCTTCTCTTGATTTGCGTTTTTCCGTCTTTTCCAGTGGGGACGCACTAGCGCACCCACTGGGTGTAGCCCCCGAGGCTCGAGCTGGCTGGGGCGCAGGCGGGTCGAGCTTAAAGCTCTTATTGTTTTTGCAGGCAGCGCATGACAGCTGGGTGGCCGCGTACAACACCCCGCTAGGGTTGTACCGAGGAGCTGAGAACCGGCTCGCCGTCGTGTCCGCGGACTTGCGAGGTATGTGCTCTTGCGATTTTAGAGTCTCGCGATCTTCCAGTGGGAGCGCACAAGCGCACCCACTGGGTGTAGCCCCCGGGAATTAGGCCAGCTGCCCCGGAGGCCGGCTGAATCCTTTCTGACAATAGTGGCTTCTCATGCAGCTACCCATGCTGAGACGGTCTACCTCCAGCGCCAGGTGGTGCGCCTTTACGAGGAGCGCGAACTGCTGACGATAGAGCGTGACCGGCTCCGTGGGGAGGCGGCCCAGGTGAAGGCGGAGCGGGAGGGCCGTGAGGCGGCCCACCGCCAAGCGTTGGCGGACCAAGAGGCGGCCCTTCGTCGGGAGGCGGAGGAGCGGGAGAAGGCGCTCTGCGAGAAGCTAGAGGCCAAGGACGCCGCCCTAGCCAAGACGGCCCAGGACGTGCAGGCAGCCTGGGATGAGCACGAGCTCCGGCGCCAGGAGTGGTCAGCCAGGGAGGTGCAACTGCAGGAGCAGGGGCACGAGGTGGAG
Organism: Hordeum marinum; assembly: GCA_022496015.1. Lineage (NCBI taxonomy): Eukaryota > Viridiplantae > Streptophyta > Magnoliopsida > Poales > Poaceae > Hordeum > Hordeum marinum. Next base: position 285,602,711 of record CM039674.1, read on the forward strand.
CAAATGATGCATAGTAAGTTTCCGTTGCCTTGTTCTTCTCGAGCCTTCCTTCTGGGTTATCTGGCTTGCCTCCCTGCTTATCCCCCATCCTCTTCTTAGGGCTTTTTCCCGGCACGCGGGAGGTCATGGAGGCGGCCTTGGAGGCCAACCTCGAGGTCCGGTGGGCGTGAGGAGAGGTTGTCGGGCCGTTGGCCCGCTGGACCCTGGACGAGGTGGGGATCACCGCCGAGGCGTTCCTGTCGGAGGTGGTCCGCGCCCTGAGGCGTCTCCAATCATCTGACATGATGCTGGTCCGCACGCTTTGGCCCGGCGCGGTGGAGCCGGGCTCCATGAACCGGCTGTCGAGGTGGCTGGAGTTCGGGACCGCGTGGGTGAACGCCTGGAGGGCCTCTGTGACACGTGCCGGCGAGGGCATGGCGCTCCGCATTGCCAAGTGATGGTACCCCGAGCTGGACTTGGGTTTGCTCACGGCCCAGCGTGCCGGTGCTGATGCGGAGTTGGAAGCGGTGTCCGACGAGATGCTGGTGAGGGCGTGCGACCTTGCGTCCTTCACCACGTGGGACGAGTACGTCATGAAACGCGGGGCGAATGGCGTGGTTGTCCCGGAGGACCGGTACGGGCTCGCGCTGGACGACCCAGAGGGGAGCGCTGCCGAGACAGCCGATGAAGAGTCCGACACCGACGAATATGCCGAGTCCGAGCCGGCTCCGGATGCGGGGGCAGGGGCTTCTACCTCATCCACCCCGGAGGTGCCGGCCTCAGAGGTGCCAGCACCGCCGGCTCCCGAGGCGTGAGCACCGCCAGCTCTAGAGGCATCAGCACCGGAGGAGGGCCGGCCCAAAGCTGCCATCACTTAGGACTTTCTTTCCTGCATTTTTGTCTTAGACTAGAATTCCACCCACTGGGTGTGTATATGTAATGAACTCGTGGCCGTGGGCCTTTTATTGTTATGACTTATACCATTTATCTTAAACAGAATGTGTGTGCCGGTTCTTCTTTCGCCTTTTGCCTTTTGACTTGTGTTCGTGCACCGGGATTCCTTCTGGCTTCCGCCCGGCCTACCAGCCAGCCGGGGGCCGGTCTGGGACAGGGACGGGGCTTCACCCTTGGGAAAAAATAGCGGGCTCTTAAAGTCAACCGGCTAGGGCTAGGTTGAGCCGGTAGAGGCCAGTTACTAGGATTAACATAGCTCGGCTGGGCCGGTCCGGCTGCCGCATGCGTTGGCTGACCTTCGTGTGAGAAGTTCCTTCATACCCCATGGTCCCTTTAGCTGGACATCCGGGAGCCGGTCTGTAGCTGGTTAGGGGAGGGGAGGCGAAGGGTTGCTTGCTCACATTATTTGTCCACCTCGGCGGGGAGTCGGGCGAGCCCCCGGGCCCGGGTGCCGGACCCGGTTGACGTGCCTTAAATAACAGAACTTTGATGGAAATGAAAAAGGGGCGTGCCCCAGTGCCGGCTGGGGCCCCCGTTGCATTCATAAGCCCAAAAGGGGAAGGCTACATACAATGGCTTTCAGCAATAGAATGGACGGAGGAGCGCCGCGTTCCACGGGCGCTCAGTCTCCTCACCGAAGGCGTCTCTCTTGCGCTTTTGCGGCTTCTGGGCGTCTATTAGATAGTACGCATTGTTGTGCAGTGCCCAGCTGACGACGAACGGGCCCTCCCATGGGGAGGACAGCTTGTGCTGGCCGGTGGTTCGCTGGATCTGCGTGAGCACCAAGTCTCCTTCGCGGAAGGAGAGCGGCCGGATCCGCTTGTTGTGGTAAAGCCGAAGCTTCTACTGGTAGATGGCCATCTAGCTCAAGGCCAGCTCGCAGGCCTCCTCGAGGAGGTCAATGCCATCTTCCCTTGCCTCCCTCGCATCCTTCTCGGTGTATAGGGTGACCCAAGGCGAATCAAACTTGATGTCGGTGGGGATGATCGCCTCGGATCCGTAAACGAGAAAGAACGGAGTGTAGCCGGTCGACCGGTTGGGCATGGTCCGGAGGCTCCAAACGACAGCCAGCAGCTCCTCGACCCAACAGCCGGCTGACTGGACCAGTGGTGTCATGAGCCGGGGGTTGATGCCGGACAGGAGTAGGCCGTTCGCCCTCTCAACCTGGTCGTTTGACTGCGGGTGGGCGACGGACGCCAGGTCGAGCCAGCTGCCCCGCCTCGAGTAGAAACGCGCTAGCGCGCCCTTGGCGAAGTTCGTGCAATTGTCGGTGATGATGTTGTGGGGGACGCCGTAGCGTATCGTGATGTCTTCGACGAACCGGACGGCCGTGGGGCCATCCAGTTTCTTCATTGGCCGGGCCTCGATCCACTTGGTGAACTTGTCGACGGCTACTAGTAAATGTGTCATGCCGCCTCGTGTGGTCTTGAAGAGTCCCACCATGTCCATACCCCAGACAGCGAATGGCCACGAAAGGGGGATGGTCTGTAAAGTGCTAGCCGGAAGATGGCTCTACGTGCTGAAGCGCTGGTAGCCCTCGCACTTGTCAACCAGTTCCTTGGCTGCCTTTAGAGCAGTCGGCCAGTAGATACCATGACGGAATGCTTTGGCCACCAGGGACCTGGAGGCGGCATGATGCCCACACTGGCCCTGGTGGATGTCGAGGAGGATTTCTTGCCTTTCTCTGGCTCGACGCAGCGTTAGAAGACGCCGGTGGTGCTGCGATGAACCAACTCATGGTTGATGATGCTGTAGGCCGGGGCCCGACGCTGAATTTGCCTTGGAGTGGCCTCATCGGAGGGGAGCTCACCGCGCTGGAGGAATGCCAGGATGGGACGGGCCCACGAGGGAGCCGAGACAGGGGTTGGCCCCGCCCTCGAGATCGGCTCGCCAGTCCCCGGGAGGGAGGCGGCGGTGGGAGCGTCGGCGTGCGTAGACATGGACGGCTCGATTGCCGTGGCGGACGGTGCCGGACCGGCGGCTGGTGGTGATGGTGCCGGCAGAGCTGCTGCGGCCGGCGAGGTTAGTTGGGCAGCCGGTTCCGACGAGGTGTCGGCCGCGTTTGCCGGTACGAAGATGGACTCTGACTCGGGAGAAGGCTTGATCGAAGGCTTTTTCAGTCGCTCGAGGGAGACACCGGCTGGGATGGCCTACCGGGTGGAGCGATCTTGGCCAGCGTGTTGGCCGCCTCATTGTCCGCACGGGGGATGTGGTGGAACTCGCGTCCCTCGAAGGAGTCGGTGAGCTGCTGGACGAGGAAGTGATAGCTGGCCATGTTGGCGTCCCTGGCGTCCCATTCGCCAGAGACCTGTTGCACCACGAGGTCGTAGTCGCCGAAGAAAATGATGCGTTGGATGCCGATCTCCTTGGCTAGGCTCAGGCCATGAAGGAGGCGGCAAAGTGGATCTATAGGGCGTAGCGGAGCTGGTCTCCTCTGGGAGACAACAAGACGATGCCAGCTCCCAGGCCAGTTCGCATCTTCGAGCCATCAAAGTGCATGCGCCAGTGCGTGGAGTCGGGCGGAGGCGGCACGAACTGGGTTTCGGCCCAGTCAACGAGGAAGTCGGCCATTGCCTGGGACTTGATGGCGGTGCGTGGCTCGTACCGTATTTCGTAGTCGGCCAGGGCGATGGCCCATTTGGCGATCCGGCCAGTGGCGTCCCGGCCGGCCATGATTTCGCCTAGCGGCGCTGTGCTCACAACGGTGATGACATGCTCCTGGAAGTACTGCTTGAGCTTCTGGGTGGCGAAGTATACGCCGTAGCACATCTTCTGGTAGTGGGGGTAGTTTTGCTTGGAGGCGGAGAGGACCTCGCTGAGGTAGTAGATGGGACGCTGTGTTGGCAACGCCTTGCCTTCCTCCGGCCGCTCCACCACCAGGACGACGCTGACGACGCGTGTGGTTGCCGCAATGTAGGCGAGCAAAGGCTCCTTGTCAGCCGGCGCGGCCAAGATGGGGGCGCTGGTGACAGCCCGCTTGAGGACGCGGAACGCCGTGTCCGCCTCGTTAGACCAGTCGAACAGGATCGGCTTCTTCGAGAGGTCCCGGCCCGGCTCGACCAGGGCTGACTTGCGTAGGAGCCCGTAGAGGGGCAAGGCCTTCTCACCCAGCCGGCTGATGAACCAGCTGAGGGAGGCAAGGCAGCCGGTGAACTTCTGGACATTGTGGAGCCGGACCGGCTTGGGCATGCGCTCAATCGCCCGGCTCTTCTCGTGGTTAGCTTCGATGCCGCGGGCAGACACAAAGAAACCCAGGAGCTGGCCAGCTGGGATGCCAAAGACACACTTCTCCGGGTTTAGCTTGATCTTGTATTCGCGCAAGTTGGCGAACGACTCCCGGAGGTCGTCGAGGAGGCTGAAGTGCTTCTTGGATTTGACGACGATGTCATCCATGTAGACGTGGACGTTCCTACCTATCTAAGGCAGGAGGCACTTCTGCATGCAGCGCTAGAGGGTTCGGCATCACGGTCGGGTGGTCCGCCTGGCTCCAGGTGATCGGCTTCTCGGACCAATGCATGAAATGGGGAATCGCGGGCATGGTGGCATTCGCCTCGCGGTGGAGCCGGCGCTGGGCGTGATTGTTCGTCTCTTCGCTGGTGAAGACGACGTAGAAGTCGTCATGTTCGGGGAACCGATCGTGCAGCCGGCCATCGCCCCGAGCTGGGGCCGGGTCCGCCTGAGACGGACCGGGAGACGAAGCCCGAGCCGGGGCTGGTGTCGGAGCGCAGGCTGGCTACGCGGGGGGAGCCGGGAGGCCGTCCCCCGGGCCAACCGCTACGAGAAGCTGCACTGCTAGAGCGTGTGCGTGGCCGCCCTGGCACCGGAGTGGTTTTTGTAGGGGAGGTCAAGCATTTTCTCGAAAGTCAGCTTGGGCTGCCAGGCGGCCATGTCGGTGCGCTAGTGCTGACCGGAGGCCTGGCCAGTCGGCTGCTCCTCCTCGATGGAGGCGACCTGCCAGCTCCCATAGCAGGAGTCGGGCTGGTCGTTCTTGCGCTTGCCGTTCTGCAGCTGCTGGTTGTCGGCCGCCACCCACGGCGCGGCGGGGGGTGTAACCGGCTTGGCCGGTGCCTTAGCCTTCATCCTCATCGAGGAATCGGCCGTGGCTTATTTGTCCGCTTTGGACATCAGGTCCGCCATGGAGGTTGGCTAGGAGCACAAAAGCTTGTGCTTGAGGGGGGTGCCATCGCAGCAGCCTTCGATGAAGTACTGGATGGCCTGTACCTCATGTACTCCTTCCCAGGAGTTGTGAAGCTCGGTCCAGCGTGTGAAGTAGTCGCAGAGGGGCTCTTCTGACCCCTGGACGCACATGGCCAGCTCGCGGGGCCAGCTAGGCCGTTTGTAGGTGCCGGTGAAGTTGCAGACGAAGTCCTCCTCAAAGTCCGTCCGGGTGTTGATGCTGCCGGCAGCCAGGCTGTTCAGCCAGGTGCGGACCGAGCAGATTAGCATGAGGGGGGCATAGCGGATGACCACGCACTTGTTCCCCCTGGCGATGCCGACGGCGGTGGTGTAGTCGATCAGGGGGCGCTGAATGTTGCTCCCCTAGGTGTTCCGGCCAGAGGGACGAGGGGTGCTGGAGTGCTGAGCCGGCCGACGGTCAGCAGCCCCAGTGTCCTCACCCTCGGGGTGGGGAAACTCGGAGACGGCCCCACCGGGGGTGAGGACGACCTGTTGCACGTTGGCAGTGTCGACGAGGTCCATGATGTGCCGCTCGCATGCGGCCCGCTCCTCGCCCTCCAAGGTTGCCAAATCCTCGTAGGCAACCTTGGTGGCGAGCGGGTTGGCCGTGGGGGTGTCATAGACGAGGAAGCGGCCGCCGAGGATTTCTGCGACCAGGCGGTCGCGTGCTCGCACAGCACCACGCCGGCTAAGCTTGGGGCCAGCCGGGGTGAGACCGTACGCGGAGTTGTATTCCATCTGCCGGCCTTCATCTGGCACCGCTCGGCAACGAGGGCGCTGGTGTCTTCGAACAGCAGGTGACGGGCTGCCTCCATCTCGGCTCTGGCGGTGGTCGGGTCTGCCGTCATAGTGATCGGAGTACCTAGACCCCGGAGGGTGACGGCGAGTGGGTCGGAGGTGCCGGCGCGAGCGGCGGCTGCGGCGGCCTCGGCCGCCTGCACACGGCCCGAAGTGGTGGAGGAGACGGTGAGCATCATACCCACACGGGTGTGGGGGCCGATGGCCTCGCCCGTGGCGAGCGCGCCCACGGATGAGGGACGGTCGGTGCAGTCGAACACCTAGCTAGGGTACTCGTCGGCCTCTGATTCTTTGGCGAGGCACGGCTTGCTGAACCACCTAGCGAGCACGGTGACGTCGAGTGCGAGGCCGCGCTGCCCGCAAGGCCTGCCGAAGCAAGCCCCACCAGCACGCGGTTCCGCCCGGATGCGAGGCGGTCAGGGGAGGTGGTGAAGGGTCCCGCCCGGAGCGTGACTCTGGCTGGCACCGCGGACGGCCCCACGCTGGGCGCCAACTGTCGTGGTTTTGTCACGGCAGATGCCATAGATAGGCTTATCTAGAGGGGTCAAAGGACGTTGGCGGGCTCCGGGAGCGGGATTAGGCACAAGCAGTGGCGGACACACAATGTACCCAGGTTCGGGGCCCTCCGTGGGAGGTAATACCCCTAGTCCTGCTCGGTCTAGTTGAGACAATGGTCGGACTACAATGGCGCTCCTTGAGTTGTATGGATCGTGGAGGAAGAAGGAGCTAGCCTGCTCTTCTGCCTCCCTACGTGCGGACTCAGATAACAGCCGATCGACCCCCCCTCCCTCGCATGGGGTGGCCCGGGGGGTTTTATAGGCCAACCCCCCAAATTACAATACAAATAGAAGGTCAAAGGGGGGCCCCAGCCGGCAGCCTCTCTGGCCGGCTACGAGGGCCGCCGGCTGTGGGGTCTTGTCGCCACTAGGTCCCACCGGCTGAAGGGTCCCATCAGGAAACGGCAGGGCCCACGCGGCGGGCCCCGACGCTCGTCATATCACGGAACGGGCCGCCCCTTGTGGCATCGTCTTGCGGCGGCCGACCGGGGTCAGCGGTATGGCTGGCCACCCTGTAGCCATGCCGGGGTAGGTAACGGAGTGGTTAGGGCATGCCGGCACTGTTGGAAGCCCAGTCACCATCCGCCAGGGTCAAAGGCCCTGACGCCTTTGCTGTGGCCATATCGGCGCTAACCCCCGATGGGATGGGGGCCACTGTTGCCACGCACGCCCTGACGACGGTATCCAATGCCCGGTCAGCTGGGGGGCAGGCGGCAACGCCCCTAGCCGACCGGTATGTCGTAATCGGCGGTCCGTTGCCGGCGGGCCGCTTCTGGCAGGGTGTAGCCGGACCGCGGGGGGAGGCGGCCCGCCCTTTGATTGCGTTAGGAGGCTGGGGAAAGGGGGCACTTGAGGCTACCCCGGGGTCATCCCCCCGTCAACCAAAGACACCCACAAACTCTCCCGCCAAAGTTTGTCCTAAGCCAAACACTCAAAATCGGTGCAACCAACATTTCCATCCCGGTGCCACCGATTCCAAACCCTAGACAGACTCAACCAAACCCTAACCCCTCGGTACAGCCGATACTGCTTTCGGTGCCACCGAGTTGGGCTGCCAACTTTCTGTTACGCAAGTTCATAGTATCGGTCCCTCCGAGATTGCTAAATCTGTGTCACCGAGAATGGGCATTCTGACCGTTGGTCACCTTATCGGTGAAACCGAGATTCCTATATCTGTCTCACCGAGATTCAAAAGTTGCCACATTTTGGTCACTTCGGTACCAAGGAGATTAACACATTGGTGTCACCGCGTTGATCATTTTGTATGTAACGGTTGGATTTTTGGGGATGCCTATGTATACCCCTTCACCACCACCTACTCGGTAGAGAAGCACTCAGACCCATTACATACCTATTCGATCAGTTTTCTGAGAGAGAACCACCTACCCTTGTGTTGAGGTCAAGATCTTCCACTCCAACCATATGGATCTTGACTTATAGCCTCCCCAAGTTGCTTTCCACCAATCCCATCTCTTCTACCAAGCCATATCTGTGAGAGAGTGATTGTGTGTTGAGGAGTCTAACATCTTGAAGCACAAGAGCAAGGAGTTCATCGACATTACCGAGCCTATTACCTTTTGGAGGGTGGTGCATCCTAGATTGGTTAGGTGTCCCTTGGGAGCCTCCTACTTCGTGTTGTGGAGTGAACCAAGAAGTTTGTAAGGGCAAGGAGATCACCTACTTCGTGAAGATCTACCCTGAGTATGGCTAGTCCTTCGTTGACGTAGGTCGTCATGGTATAGTTAAGGTTGCTTCTTCGTGGAACCCTCAGTGGGTAGAGCCCTCCATGGACTCTCGCGACCATTACCCTCCATGGGTTGAAGACTCCATGAGTGTGGATGTATGATAGCACCACCTATCGGAACCACAGGAAAAATCTTCATGTCACCAATTATGTTTGCTTTCCTTGCCCTCTCTTTACTTACATGTGCAATGTCTTTACTTTCTGCTGCTATACTCTTAGACATGCATGTGTAGGGTGTACTTGACATACTATGAATGCTAAATTCTGCCAAGAACTAAAATTGGGAAAAGTAGATTTTCATTTCGTCAAGTAGTCTAATCACCACCCTCTAGACCTACTTTCGATCCTACAAGTGATATCAGAGCTTTGGTCTCCATTGCATTGGTTTCACAACCTAGGAGAAGTATGGCGTCTAGTGATGGAAATTATCACCATAGAGGTTCGTACTTTGATGGCACAAATTTTGCTAGTTGGAAGCACAAAATCAAAATGCATTTTCTTGGTCATAATCTTGCCGTTTGGGCTATCGTTCGTGTTGTCTTGGAAGGTGAATTCTTTGCGGAAGGAAAGGAACCAGATCGTGAAGCGACTGCGGATGAATTGAAGATGTTGCAACACAATTCTCCAGCATGTGACATTCTCTTCAACTGCCTATGCCCCAAAGAATTCAACAAAATGAGCCGTCTTGAACACGCAAAAGAGATTTGGGATACTTTGGTTTATATGCACGAAAGAACTAAGTCCGTGAGAGAATCCAAGTTGGATGTTCTTCAAGGTCATCTTGAAAAGTTCAAGATGAACGATGGTGAAGGAGTCGCTAAGATGTACTCTAGGCTAGCTCTCATCACAAATGATATTGTCGGCTTAGGAAGCGAAGAAATGACTAACAAATCCATCATCAAGAAGATACTTCGAGCTTTGGATGATCGATATGACACCGTTTGCACATTGATCCAAATGATGCCCACCTACAAAGATATCAAGCCAACGGAAGTGATTGGTAGAATTGTTGCTCATGAGATGACACTCAAACACAAGGAAGAGCTTCATCGCAAACCTAGCGGTGCTTACAAAGCCACAAGTGATGCTCCCACTACCTCAAGCGACAACCTTGTCACAAATGAAGAGATAAGCCTTATGGTCAAGAAATTCAACAAGTTCTACAAGAATAGAAGCAAAGATCATAGGTCCAACTCAAGATATGAATAGAAGCGTTCGTCAAGTCGTGACTGAAACTGCTACAATTGTGGGAATCCTGGACACTACTCCAATGAGTGCACGACTCCCTACAAACGAAGAGAAGAGTTACCAAGAAGACGAAGCTCAAGTGACAAGTCACCTCAAAGAGAGAGAAGGAGTAGAGATGATCGTTATGAATGAAGACGCTCAAGGAGAAGTAGGGACTCGGAGAAGAAGGACAAGTACACCAAGATCTACTCAAGAAGGAAACATCAAGATCATGTTGATGAATGGGTTTCCGGCTCTGACTCCGACAACCACTCCGACAAAAGCTATCACTCCAACTCCGACTATAGTCAAGATGAAGGTGTTGCTGGAATTGCTCTAGTGACTACCAACTCCTATGATCTATTTGATTCACCAACCGAAGGGAGTGGAAGTTGCTTCATGGCTAAAGGCCCCAAGGTATCACACCCCGAGTATCTTGATTTCAATAGTGATGAAGATGACTTGTTAATTGAAGATGACTTTCTATTTGACAAAACTAGTAATGTTAGTCAAAATGAACTTGCTAGTACTCAGTCTAGTATAGATAAGTCGTGTGATGATGATAAGTTGGATATAGAACAACTAACTCAAGAACTAAAAACTCTTAAGTTAGCTCATTAGTCAACTCCAGAAGATCGTAGAGAGCTTGTAAGGGCACATGAGAAGCTACGCTTCGAGAAGCTCAATTTAGAGCAAGAGCATGAGTTCCTTAAAGCTATCAATGACGATCTTCGAAAGAAGACTTCCTCTTATCTAGCCAAACAACTTCTCTTATCTATGTTCATGCCTCAAGTTAAGTCTAAGCAAGCTAGTAACAAAGGAAAGAAAGGTTCTTCCACTAGTAGCAATAAAATGATAAATCCAATGATATTGCATCTAGTAGTTCTCTTGATCCCACTAACTCTTCTCTTAGCCAAGTTACACTTGAGCTAGAAAATAAACTCTTGAAAGGAATTATAGAGAAAGGTATCTACAAGAGTCTTGAAGGGTGCAAACAATTTCAGGAGATTGTACGCAAAGGTATCTACAAGAGACTTCGAGGAGGGTGGTCAGCAAAATTTATGCACCTGCCGAAACCATCAAAGCACATGAGAATTGTCATGCCCATGATGCGGTCCTATCCTTATTTCAGCATGAGGACCTCGACAGGGATAGAAGTGCATCTTGTCGTGTTGCAAGAATGGATATCATTACAAGTACATGTACAAAAGAGATGAGTATATGGAATTGGCTTACACTCGCCACAAGCTACATCAGAGTCACATCAATACAACACATATTCAAACATCATACAGAAAAGTAGGGTCCGACTACGGACGAAAACAAACGACAAAATAACATCCATCCTTGCTATCCCAGGATGCCGCCTGGAACCCATCTAAGATTTATGATGAAGAAGAATTCCAAATCAAAACAAACATCGCGCTCACGTTCAATCATCGCATTACCTGTACCTGCAACTGTTGTTGTATTAATCTGTGAGCCACGGGGACTCAGCAATCTCATTTCCAAGGGTATCAAGACTATTAAAGATTAATAGATGAGGTATGGTTAAGTGGTGAGGCTGCAGCAAGCGACTAAGCATTTATTTTAGTGGCTAACTTACGAATACAAAAAGTAAAGTATGGTGGTCTATGCAAAACGGATGTGAACTTGTAATGATCACTAACTGATCCTGAACACCTACTGACGTCAATCATAACCCCACCGTGTTCTCTCTCGGATAAGGACTCACGAGAAGAGACAGTCACGGTTATGCACACAGTTGGTGTATTTTATTTGAGTTTACTTCAAGTTTGCTATGACTGGGTGTTAAACAAAGTATCCAAGTTTGCCACATAACCGTGGGCACGGCTTTCCGAAAGATTTAACCCTGCAGGGGTGCTCCAACTCATCCATCACAAATTAACCACACGCAGCGGGAATAACCTCGACCATGGATCTCTTGATCATCCTAGGCAATTCCAAAGGAAATCCGACACCTCTAGATAGCCCAAAGAAGATCAGAGATCCTCACTCAAGACGTTCGAGAAAGGTAAAACAAATCCAACAAGGCTGCCCGACGTGTCGATGAACCCAATAGGAGTCGCTATCTCGTTCTCAGGACACGGCAGATAAGCGAAGCATACGTTGGCCCGATAGACATCTCCCGAGTTGCCCCGGGTTGGCCCCGCACGGCGCTCTAGTTTGGACCAACACTCATGAGGAGCACTGGCCCGGGTTGTTGATTAATCCACGGGGTGATCATGCCCTATGAAAATTTTAGTTGTTATTAAGCAAATAGAACCAATGTTGGGCCTTGCCAGACAAGCTTTATCCTAAAACAAAAATCAAGGGGGTCCCCACAACAACCCCGAGCATGGTAGGAGCGCTCAATTATGGAACATGACACCGGTTCACAAGTAACTAGGGCGACAAGAGTGGAACAAAACACTGAGCAAAAGGCCAAGCCTTCCACCCTTTACCAAGTGTATAAGTGCATTAAATTAAATAGAAACAACATTGTCATAACAAAAGAATGTCCATGTTGTCACATGGAAGCAATTTCACCTACAACTAGAAATGCTATAAGAAGGGCTGTGTAAGCGGTAACATATCCAAACAATGGTTTGCTGGGAAGGTGGAGGGTTAGAGGCTTTTCCTGGATATGGTGGGAGGCTTCAAAAACAAGTGGTAGGTAGTGTGACATGACGATAAAAGCGGGACAACTAGCATGTCAATGATAGTAGTAGTATCCAAGGAAATGTGTCATCTTGCCTGAGATCCCGCTCGGGAGAAGATCGAATCCATGAAGAAGATGGGACAACGTAGACGATCGACTCCTCACACTCCGAACACTTTCGGAACTCTGTCGAGAAGAAGAAATCCGGAACAACAATCAACACACGGAACACCACAACATATGCATGACATGATGTGCAATCAAATATGATGCATGTCCGGTTAAATATGCAAGGCACGGCATGGCATGGCCAGAACAACAAACAACTACTACACATTAAGTGAAGTTCAATATGCAACGAGTTGCATATTGATAAACTCCACATTCGAATTATTTAGTTCACTCCCGTTTAGGTACTCATGAACATTAAATGTTGTTTAACCTGGCAAACGGTGAAGCACAACCAACTACAAGATCTAGGTATTTTAAATGAGGCCGAAAGCAATATATATCATTTCCAAAACAACCCCATAAACTACAACATTTTATAGTTGTTAAACAGAAAAACAAATGTCATCATGAGATTCTACACATTTTTCTAGTCAAGTTACATATGTGGAACATTTTAAACGGAGCTACGGTTATTTAGATATGAAATAATTCATTTTAACATGACATTTACGCGAATCAATGCAAATAGCAAGTTTAAACATTTTTATGACATGTGAAAGTACGATATTGTGAACCTACATAAAATTCTAGTCAAGTTTCATATATAAAGTTTTTACATGTGATGCACGGGTGAAAAGTTATTAGATGCATGAATCTAAGGGGTTTTCTGCAAATATGTTTTTCACTCGTTAATAGCAAATTCGTTAGCAGGGAAGAAACACAAACAGGCCGAATCTAGGAACTGCCCCAATAGGACATGGTCGCCAAATAGCTAAAAGGCGCTGAGGCAGGGAAAGCCTGGCTCACCATTGTGCTCATGGGACAGATGGTGGAGGGGCTCTAGGCCGGCTGGGACGGCGAGGCCCAGGCGGGGGTGAAGCGCGCGGTCGTCGTTCCATCCTCCTACTCATGCCCGAGAAGAGGGCGGCGGCGGCGGCGCTAGGGCTCCGGCGGGATGTAGCACACAGCGGCGAGAAGGCCGAGAACGGGCCAGGGACGAGTGGATCTAACGCTCCCTCGCCGGATCTGGCTGGAGATGGGCCGACAGCAAGCTGCGGGGCCATGGCGATGGGGACCTGCGGGAAGAGAGAGGGCCGGGGTGAGAGAGGGAGAGGGAGTGGAAGGAGAAGAAGAGGGAAGTAAGGAGAAGAGGTCCGGCCAGGGACTCTGGCAAGACTGGCGGTGCTCCGGCGACGAGGAGGCAAGGCGGCGGCGCAGCTGGAGGCTACGGGAGCAGGGAGATTGGGCTCCTCCTGAGGCTGGCGGCGACGAACGGCTCGTCCAGGCCCAGATGGTCTCGGGCGGGCCCCGTTCTGGTCATGGAGGGCCCTGGCGGCTGGGGGAGAAGGGAGGCTGCGGGCAGGCGCTGGCTGGTTGGGGTGGCGCGGAAATCGAGGCAGGGTAGGCTAGGGGTGTTTAAGTAGGCAATTAGGGGCTAGGTTAGGGATTTTTGTCCGTTTTCGGATCTTCGGATCTCGATCCGATGGTCCAGAAGTGGAGATGGGGCTAGGTGGGCTGCGTGGCTGTGTTGATGGGCTAGGTGGGGATGAGAGGGAAGTTGTGGCCCGTGACACGAGGGTTTTAAAACACCAAATACGTGTGATAATAAACCGATGACCACACTACAATGACTGACCGATGGGGTATCAAACTGTAACATCCCAAAACTTCATTTTGGAATGTTATGAAATATAGCTATGCATCACCATCATCATTGCTTGAATGTATGAAATAGTTGAAATGCTTCTTCTGACTTTTTGAAAGTCCCTTTCTATTTTCAATGTGTTGCTTTCACCTATTTGAAAACCTTGGAAAAAGTTCAAAATAAGAGGGGAGTAACATGACACTCCACACCAGGGTCATCTTGGTGATATATTTGAACAAAAAGAACCAGGGGGTCCTTTGAAAAATATTTGCAAAAGGTTTTAAAACCAAATAGGCAATTTCTGAAAAATATTATTTTTCATACTGTTCAAATGACAGAATAAAAATGTTCAATAAATGGAATTTATTATCCTGTTAATTTTGATATATAATAATCCTATATTTGGAACTTTACTGAATGCATTAAAAGGTTTTTACTGCGCTGATATTTGAAAATAGGAAAATCTTAAAACATTTAAAGCCCGGTCGGCCCGTTCGCATTCGAAGCCGCTCCCGACTTTCCATAGAATCAGCCACCGACGCGTCCGGATTTCACTCCCTCTTTCTGACAACGGGACCCACCCAACCGACCGCTGGAATCGCGCGACCACCTCCTACCTCGCGCGCGCTCCGCTGCCGCCGGCAATCCCTCCCTCGTCGGATCTCCCTCTCTTTCCTTCCCCGACCCCCACTCGCGGCCTATATAAGAGCGGACCCTCCTCCGCTCTCCATCCCCCTCCGAACCCCTCTCTCCCCTACGCCAGTACGCCCCGACAACCTCACCGGAGTTCCTGCCGCCCGAACCTCCCGGCGCTCGTGGCCGTCGACTCCGTCCTCCCCTCGTCCGTCCGACGCCACCACTCGACGCCGGACGTCAGCCGTCGTCGCCTGGACCCATCCCTCGACCACCGGAGCGCCGCCCCGATGACCTCACCGCTTCGGACTCACCGGAGAACTCCATCGCCGGCGACCTCTTTACACTGTGAGCCCCTCATCCGTTCGATCTGGATCCTACGATCCAGATTAGAACGTTTAATTCGCGAATCGTTTTTCTTTAAGCTTCGGTCACCGCTCGTTAGTTCCCGCGCACACGCTAGCCTAGCCAACCACCACATGCCACGTCGCACTAACCGTTCGGTAGATTTTTTTTCTTTTTCTGTTTTGTTTTAGTAAACATAAACTTTTCTGATTTTGTTTTAGCTGTATCTTTTTAACTATTTAGTGTTTTTAATTGATTCTTTTTGCATTATCTCACATATTTCATGTAGTTTTACCCTGTGGTCTTAGATTTTAAATTTGAACTCTAAAATTTGAATTTAATCAAATTTTCTCAAACCACTCAAATCTGAATAACTAGAGTTTAAAAATAGATTTTGATATGAATCTTTTTGCTATTGCTTGGTATTAGTTAGGACTATCATCATTCTTAGTTTGAGTATTTTTAGGATGAATTTGTTTAGTGTTCTAGCTATAAACAGATTCTGCCTAGTAGTTAGTATAGTTTAGTTAATTTAGTTTTTAGTTAGTTTAAATCAGATTTTTTATAATTTGTTTTAGTAGGTTATGTTGCTTCAACATTAGGTGTTTTACTTTATGTAAATAAAAATATAAAATTTCTTAGTTTATTTCTTTATTGTTATAGGAATCTCAACTCATTTTCAACTAGGTATAATTTCTTATAAAACAAACTAGTTAGTAATAGTTTTCTTCTAACAAAGTTTTATATAATTAAATTCTGTTTTCTAAGAAGAGTTTTAGTCAATTCTTTTCTGCAAAGAAAATTGTTTTGTTAATAAAATAATAGTTTAGTTTCACTCTATTGTTATAGACAAACTATAGTTATGTAGTAGTATTTACCAAAACTTTTAAAACCCTACTAAGATTTTTCTTAAAAAAACTTTAAATGGATTTAATTCTGTTATTAATAAAATATTTTATTATTTCCTTGCTGTCAACTATTGTTTTGTTAATACAAGTAGTTTTACTATGTTAGTAGTGGTTTACCCATCACCTTTTTGAAAACAAAACTTTGTGTGTTCTCTTGCTTGTGATTTGTGCATTGTTTTGTCTTGATTATTTACTAGTTCATTACTGATTTTTGTGAGTTACAATATTTTTGGTGTATGCTTATTGAGTGCTTTTGTTTGCTTCGTTAGATTATCTGGAGTGCGGGGCTTGTTACCTAGAGTCACTCACGTACGAAGATCATCAGTCAGGCAAGTCACTTTGATCATGTATAACTATGTTTTATTGCATTAGTTCTTCCATCACCCCAATTGCATGCAAAGTAGGTAAATTGGAAATTTGGTTACTTGATGTAGTATCATGTGGTAGGTACCCCAACCCTTTGACACCTTGGCCCCGGGAAACGTTCAATTATTTTGCAATGCTATTAGTAGACGGGGTTGGATGTGTGATTCATGAGAGTTGTGAGGTAATAACTTCAAGACCTATGATGATCAAGACTTCAAGATTTCCAAGTTTTCAACATACCTCTGGGTGGATGATGGTTGGACGGCGCCCTGGAGAAACCAGTGGTTAGCCTAGGTGATGCTGGAGATGTGCCAGTATTCACACGGAAAGGTCCACCCAGGCACAAAGACATGGATGGATGCTTCAAGACCCAAGGCTTACCTGCACAGCCACAAGTCATTATGTGCTCTGGCTTGGTTGGATATCGTGGTGACCCTGGACAGGCGGTGCTACGAGATGTAGAAGAATGATAGGAAAGGATGGGCACTGACAGAGTCGCAGGAAACCCTTTGGAAGACCATGTTTTGGTCATCCGTTTCTCAAACACCATGAAGTGCGAGAAATCAAATGAAGGCGACCAAATCTTGTGGGGAACGTGTGAAAAACTCTGCAGAGTACTCAAACCTAATCGATTAGCCGTGTCCACGGTCATGGACGACTTGAGCCAAAGGAACTGAAACTTCCGGAACTCTCAACACAATTAATATGATGATGTGATGTAGATTAGATGATTATCTTTTCACCCCTCTCTTGTGACTTTGCCGCCATATTCCATATGCTGACCTACACGGCTGCAACGTATCATGTTGCAGAATACTTTTCCGACCAGGAGTGAGGATACGCTCTACGCTCGGTGAGATGCCCTTGGAGTCAGATGGACTCATCTACCTTCGATGCTTCCGCAAGATTTAGATATTCTCATGAGTTGGCCTTCAGCCACTTTATTGTAATCTTTATTGTAATAAAGGACTAGATATGAGATTTACGATTAATAAATGCTGTGTGATTTCCCTTTGATATATACATTGATGTACCGTGTGTGTACCAGCATGATCTTGGGATGGTACAGAAACACCGGAGATTCGACCTTTCAGGTCGGGTCGCTACACAAACAAACTTGGAATGCAACGAAATTTGATAGGCGGACTACCTACAATATAACAAGACCGCACGCTAAGTTTCGACCCAATCCTAGAATATTTTTAGCGCGCTTTAAAAACAGTTTTTTTAAATGATGTCGCGGGCATGTGCGTGTGTGGTTGGTCTCGAAACGGTCAGCGACATGAATGGAGAGAACCGGCAACTACGAACGGATGCAAGTTTTCTAAAACGAGTGACGATGCCATGCAAATGATGCGAATGATGCGATGATGAATGCAACAACCAAACAAAACACAGACGAGAAAGGAAATGCAAGGGGAATCTTCTGAAGCGTCGGTCTCGGGCTGTTACAACTCTCCTCCACTACACGAGGATCTCATCCCGAGATCTAGAACGAAAAGGGGAAGAGAAAGAGCAAGAGCTAAAACTTAGTTGCTTCCTGAGAAGCCAATGAAACCAATAAAACATGAAGGTTGGAAAGAGATGAAGAACGACATGAGGAACAAGCAAGAATTCAAAAGAAATTTCGGCAGCACTTCGGAAGGATAGAGGGGGAAAATTGATAAGATAGAAAGAAATTGAAGGAGAGACACCAAACTTCGGTTGAATTAGAATCAAAACTTCATGAGACGGAAGGATCATCAAAAAAATTCACAGCACTCCGGTTAATGAATAAGCAAAGAAAGAACATGATCTTGTTAAAGCAAGATGATATATTGAAGAGAGCAACATCACAAGGCCTCCGCAACAAGATAATAGAAACTAGATCTTTGGATAGAAGAGAACGGAGAAGAAAATGACAACTTCCAGCACAAATGGATTTGAAAAGCATAGGTTGAATGGAGTTGATGAAGAATCAACAATGAAAAGAATAGCTTGTTATGGGCTTATGGAAAACATCTCAAAATTATAAGGTGACAACCTACCACAACAGAAACAATTGATTGATTGAGAGCAAGAAGACATGCAAATCTTCTTTCACCAAGAGGAGAAGGAGAAAACTTGGATCATTTATAACACCATCATAGCAACAATCCTTAGGAAATGCTTTAGGTGAAATCCAACCCAAGAGAACTCCGAGAAGACATGATGGGTTTACTTATCTCATTCTTGACAATATTTCCTTCGAGACTCCTCATATTCAAGAATTTAATAACACCACCTCAAAAGAAAATGGAGAAGGAATATAACTTAGAAATTCAAGATAAAGAACACTTGACCACCTCCAACAAAAATCTTGAAGAACAATTGAAAATGAAACAAATCTTGATGAACCACCATGAAGAACCTCTGGAAGAACTCTGAAATGAAAGGATGATATAAAGAATTGAAGGATTCAAAAAGAACAAGATTGAGGCCTTGCTATGAACTAGATGGAGCTTAGCGACAAGATACTTGAGAAAAACTGGGAACTCCAGAAAAGAAAGATGACCATTTGGGATAAGGAATTTGATATCATTGGATGAAACAAGAATAAGAATTATGATATGCCTATCCTTCATCAAGTTAAATGGATGACAAACAACGGATTTGGCATACCACTTATCCTTTTGGAAGAGATAGGAAAGATAGATAGAGCACAAACTTGAAGAGTTCTTGAGCGATACACCAGAAAGAATTGGAATTGAAAGAGGATAATACAAATGAATGATATAACATGAGAACGAAGAGAGCATGATCCACCGAATGGAAAACTTCACAAGGCACCGGAATAATTGAGATACGAATGAAGGGACAACAATTGAGAAGAATTTGAGAACGAAAGCTGAAAGCTAAGAATGAAGAAATCTTCTAAAATGATGGCCTTCGGGAGGATCAAGAAATCAAAACAACTCTGAATGCACCAGATAGATATGGGAGAAATTACTCATGATTGAACAATTTGAGAGAAAAGCATGAAGGTGAGACCATGAATCTTCAAGAGAATGAGCAAAGATTTAAGAGAACCACTCCTTTAGTCTTCAATGCAGAGAATGACGACGAGAAACAACATCATGAATTACTAAGATACTCTGGAATAATGAATAAGGAAAGGTTGAGCCAACGATAAAAATGATTTCGAAGCGATCTTCGAGAAGGCATACGACTGATGAAATTCATTCTTACGTCATATAAAAAGAACTTGAGAACATCTCCGGAAAAATTAGAAGAGTCAGGTAGGATCCTGGGAAAAAACCTGTGGGTTATGGGCCCACTCAAAAGAAACCACCGTTGAACAATTTATTAGAAAGAAAGATTGCACCGGTATACGTTGAAACTTGATGATATTTGACCCTTGAAATAATTTAGGATGATAAGAATGGAAATTAATGTCTTCTGAGATATCTTCAACACTCCAGATAGAATAGATAGGGATGAATAAACAAGAGAGGCTTGGAAAAGAAATTCCAACATGGAAACCATTGAATGAATGAGAAAGGATATGAACAACACCGAGAGCTTGAATCAAATACACCGAAGAAGAATAACAACAAGAACTAGGAATATGAGGATAGAATTTGAAATTGAAACTTCTGAGAATCTCCCCAAGAAATCACCAGATACAATACAAACGAAATGATAGCTGAAGCATCACATGAATAAAAAAGGCACTTGGATGTGAATTTAATCATTGAAGAAAAAGGGCGGGAGGGCGGGGAAAACAAAGAAAACGTGGGACAGATGAGACAAACTCCAGAGAACAAATAAGAGGATTGATTTTTCAAATATTATAGATGATTGAATAACTTGAAGAGCAGCGCACCGGTTGAAAAGAATTGATAAGACAACCCGATTGAGCAAAAGAATTATCACTCTCACAGAAGTATGAGAACACTTCTTCGGAAAGATATGAAATCACCACTTGACGTCGAAACAACTCGAATTACCATATTCAAAACAAAACGACGGATGAGGCTTATGAAACAAGCGAGAACAAATACATACCCACTATGCACTTGTTGGAAAGATAATCCTAGGTACCTACTTGACTTCCTACCTAAGAACTTCCAAAAACTTTCTGGTTATGCAATCCGGTGTTGGGGATACAATGAGGAAATATCTCACACAACTAGCAAACCTACATCCCAACTGTATCCATCCTTCAACACATAACAAGAGGCTTTCGCAAATCCATCTAACTCAGATCCTCGAAAGCACGACGATACTAGCCATGGTGGTACCCCGGACGCCTCCCTAGTACTGGGTGACTCCGACCTTATCTCACCACGACAAGTATTGAAGCAATTCTGAACACCCTCCGTCCTGAGATACTAAGGAAGCTGAATGATAACGATGTGCCAAGAATTCCTTGGAGCTCAACTCCCCGGAAGAAATCAAATCAGACAGGAGGCACCAAGACTGAACTCCGTCACATCGGCATCATATAGTTTCCAAAATACCCGTGTGATCCTAAAAAAAATTGAGCGAGAAGAGGAGTAGAATCAAAATTCCTAAGTCGAATACATCACCAGAGCATAGAAGAGGAGTAAAAAGAAACCTACTCTCCAATATAACTAGACTCAAAACTGTTTTTTTTAGACTCGACTCGGCCAAGTTCGATCAATCAAGGTGGCTCCTAGGTCAGTACAGGCTCTGATACCAACTTGTCCCGCCCAAGATGCGGTCCTATCCTTATTTCAGCACGAGGACCTCGATAGGGATAGAAGCGCATCTCGTCGTGTTGCAAGAATGGATATCATTACAAGTACATGTACAGAAGAGATGAGTACATGGAATTGGCTTGCACTCGCCACAAGCTACATCAGAGTCACATCAATATGACACATATTGAAACATCATACAGAAGAGCAGGGTCCGACTATGGATGAAAACAAACGACGAAATGACATCCATCCTTGCTATTCCAGGCTGCCGCTTGGAATCCATCCTACATTGATGATGAAGAAGAACTCCAAATCAAAACAAACATCGCGCTCATGTTCAATCATCACATTACTTTTACCTGCAACTGGTGTTGTAGTAATCTGTGAGCCACAGGGACTCAGCAATCTCGTTTCCAAGGGTATCAAGACTATTAAAGCTTAATAGGTGAGATATGGTTAAGTGGTGAGGCTGCAGCAAGCGACTAAGCATTTATTTGAGTGGCTAACTTACGAATACAGAAAGTAAAGTATGGTGGTCTACGCATAATGGACGTGAACTATTAATGATCACTAACTGATCCTGAACACCTACTTACGTCAATCATAACCCCACCGTGTTCTCTCTCGGATAAGGACTCACGAGAAGAGACAGTCACGGTTACGCACACAGTTGGTGTATTTATTTGAGTTCACTTCAAGTTTTCTATGACCGGGTGTTAAACAAAGTATCCAAATTTTCCACATAACCGCGGGCACAGCTTTCCGAAAGATTTAACCCTACAGGGGTGCTCCAACTCATCCATCACAAATTAACCACACGCAGCGGGAATAACCTCGACCACGGATCTCATGATCATCCTATGCAATTCCAAGGGAAATCCGACACCTCGAGATAGCCCGAAGAAGATCAAAGTTTCTCACTCAAGACGTTTGAGAAAGGTAAAACAAATCCAGCAAGGCTACCCGACGTGTCGACGAACCCGATAGGAGCCGCGTATCTCGTTCTTGAGACCCGAGAGATAAGTGAAGCATACTGTGGCCTGATAGACATCTCCCGAGTTGCCCGTGGTTGGCCCTGCACGATGCTCTAGTTTGGACCAACACTCATGTGGAGCACTAGCCCGGGTTGTTGATTAATCCACGGGGTGATCATGCCCTATGGAAATTTTTGTTGTTATTAAGCCAATAGAACCAATGTTTGGCCTTGCCAGACAAGCTTTATCCTAAAACGAAAATCAAGGGGGGGCCCATAACAACCCCGAGCATGTTAGGAGTGCTGAATTATGGAACATAACACCGGTTCACAAGTAACTAGGGCGGTAAGAGTGGAACAAAACACGAAGCAAAAGGCCAAGCCTTCCACCCTTTACCAAGTGTATAAGTGCATTAAATTAAATAGAAGCAATATTGTGATAACAATAGAATGTCCATGCTATCACATGGAAGCAATTGCACCTGCAACTAGAAATGCTGTAAGAAGGGCTGAGCAAGCGGTAACATAGCCAAACAACGGTTTGCTGGGAAGGTGGAGGATTAGAGGCTTTTCATGGCAATGTTGGGAGGCTTGACAAACAAGTGGTAGGTAGCGTGACATAACAATAAAAGCGGGACAACTAGCCTGGCAATGATAGTAGTGGTATCCAGGGAAATGTGTCATCTTGCCTGAGATCATGCTTGGAAGAAGATCGAGTCCATGAAGAAGACGGGCCAACATAGTCGATCGACTCCTCACACTCCGAACGCTTTCGGAACTCTATCGAAAAGAAGCAATCTGGAACAACAATCAAAACACGGAACACCACAACATATGCATGACAAGATGCACAATCAAATATGATGCATGTCTGGTTAAATATGCAAGGCATGGCATGGCATGGCAAGAACAACAAACAACTACTACACATTAAGTGAAGTTCAATATGCAATGAGTTGCATATTGACGAAACTCCACGTTCGAATTATTTAGTACACTCCCGTTTAGGTACTCATCAACACTAAATATTGTTTAACATGGCAAACGGTGAAGCACAACCAACTACAACATCTACGCGTTTTAAATGAGGCCGGAAGCAATATATATCATTTCCGAAACAACCCCATAAGCATAAAATGAATTTGGTCCATATATGTACTAACCAAATTTTAGAGTTTTTAAACAGCAAAACAAATGTCACCATGATATTCTACACATTTTTCTAGTCAAGTTATATATGTGGAACATTTTAAACGGAGCTACGGTTATTTAGATATGAAATAATTCATTTTAACATGGCATTTACGAAAATCAATGCAAACAGCAAGTTTAAACATTTTTATCACATGTGAAAGTAGGATATGGTGAATCTACATAAAATTCTAGTCAAGTTTCATATATAAAGTCTTACATGTGATGCACGGGTGAAAAGTTATTAGATGCATGAATCTAGGGGGTTTTCTGCAAATCTATTTTTCACTGGTTAATAGCAAATTCGTTAGCAGGGGAAAAACACAAACGGGCTGAATCTGGAACTAGCCCAATAGGACATGGTGCTAAATAGCTAAAAGGCGCTCACGCAGGGAAAGGCTGGCTCACCATGGGGCTGATGGGCCAGACAATGGAGCAGCTCTGGGCCGGCTGGGGCGGCGAGGCCCACGCGGGGGCGAAGCATGCGGTCGTCGTCCCGTCCTCCTGCTCACGCCCGAGCAGAGGGCGGCAGCAGTGGTGCTAGGGCTCCGGCAGGATGCAGCGCACGACGGCGAGGAGGCCAGGAATGGGGCGGGGACGAGTGGATCTAGCGCTCCCTTGCCGGATCTGGCCGGAGACGGGCCGACGGTGAGCTGTGGGGCCATGGCGGCAGGGACCTACGGGAAGAGAGAGGGTCGGGGTGAGAGAGGGAGAGGGAGAGGAAGGATAAGAAGAGGGAAGGAAGGAGAGGAGGTCTAGCCAGGGACTCCGGTGAGGCTGGCGGCGCTTCGGCGACGAGGAGGCAAGGCGGCGGCGCGGCTGGAGGCTGCAGGAGTAGGGAGATCGGGCTCATCCCAAGGCTAGCGGCGATGAACGGCTCGTCCGGGCCTAGATGGGCTCGGGCAAGCCCCGATCTGGGCCTGGAGGGCCTTGTCGGCTGGGGGAGAAGGGAGGCTGTGGGTAGGCACTGGCTGGTTGGGGCGGTGCAGAAATCAAGGCACGGTAGGCTAGCGGTGTTTAAATAGGCAATTATGGGCTAGGTTAGGGATTTTTGTCCGTTTTTGGACCTTCGGATCTCGATCCAACAGTCCGGAAGCGAGGGGGGCTAGGTGGGCTGTGTGGCTGTGTAGATGGGCTAGGTGGGGATGAGAGGGAAGTTGTGGCCCGTGACACGAGGGTTTTAAAACACCGAATACGTCTGATAATAAACTGATGACCGCACTGCAACGACTGACCGATGGGGTATCAAACGAACTTGGAATGTGAAGAAATTCAACAGGCGGTCTACCTACAATATAACAAGACCGCACACCAAGTTTCGGCCCAATCCGAGAATATTTTTAGTGCACTTTAAAAACAATTTTTTTAAATGATGCCGTGAGCACGTGCGTGTGTGGTTGATCTCGAAACGGTTAGCGACACGAAAGGAGAGAACCGGCAACTATGAACGGATGCAAGTTTTCGAAAACGAGTGATGATACCATGTAGATGATGCAAATTCTACAATGATGAATGCAACAACCAAATGAAACACAGACGAGAAAGGAAATAAAAGGGGAATCTTCTGGAGCGTCGGTCCCGGGCTGTTACAAGAATGCTAGGGCAACAATGTCCATTGAACCCCCAAAGAAGTCTATGCCTAAGAAGATAGGGGAGAAGAAGGCCAGGAAGAGGATAATCCATCTTACTGGCAGGCCCACATCTATGTATGAAGATCCAAAGGGGCAGCTGCTACTGAAGAGGAGGAAGAGCTAGCTGTGAAGGCTCCTCCCAAGAAGAAGGCCAAGAAACTTCTAGCTGATGCTATGCCCAAGTTAGGTACATCCAAGAGCACAAAATCCCACAAGGCTATTGCTGAAAAGCCTAAGAGGACATCTAGGCAGATTCCGGCTTCTGAAAAGAACAAGGGAACTGCTTCCAGAGGTGTGCATGATGATGACTTGACAACCTTGATTAAATTCAGACCACACCTTCCAAAACATAATGCCATCTATCCACTTGCTGAAGACATGAAGAAGAGGAAATACTCGGGTTTGAGGGCATGGAGAGGTATAGATCCATATGCCCAAAGGAAGAAGACAGACGTGTACTACAGATTCTATACCAAAGAGCAACAGGATTTCTGACTGTGCTTTTTGACAAGAGTCCAGCTATGAGTGACGTGAGGTATGTTGACTGGAAATTCATTAAGGAGAATGAGGACTCTTTTCCAAGTGTCCAAGACAATTTCCACTGCATTGGTTTGGATTAGTTTGTTGGTAGAGAATTTACTGCATGGAATTATGAAATGATCGTGTAATTCTACTCCACTGCATATTTCTATGGAGATGGTAGGATTTTATGGATAATAGAAGGAGCAAGATATGAGTCCACTGTTGATGAATGGGCTGCACTTCTAGCAGTTCTAGAGGTTCAGGATGGAGACTTGGATGTCTACACGGAATCCAAGGCAAGCCATAATGCCATGAAGGATATGTATACTCCAATCCCTGCAGACAAAGTGCAATCTCACAAGCTTGGATCCATCTACTATCTTCAAGATGGCCTCTGCACCATGAACACCATTCTGAGGCATACCTTGATGCCCAAGTCAGGAGATGGCAAGATGATCCGAGACTACTCCATCAACATGTTGATCCACCTTGACAGACACACAAGGATTAGAGTCATGGACTTGATTGTTGAGACAGTCAAGAGGGTTGCTACTGATCAGAAGCGCTCTTGTTGCTATGCACCCTATATCCAGATGCTAATCAACTCTCAAATTGAGAAGCACATATTTGCTCTTGACAGTCCCCATTTACCCCTACAGCAAGAGCTTGAGGATAACATCGTGGTGATGGACCCAGATCATCCTGTTAGAAATATGCACTAGACGCAATAATAAATTGGTTATTATCATATTTCCTTGCTCATCATAATCGTTTATTATCCATGCTATAATTGTATTGATCGGAAACTTAGATACATGTGTGGATACATAGACAACACTGTGTCCCTAGTGTGCCTCTAATAGACTAGCTCATTGATCAAAGATGTTCAAGGTTTCCAAGCCATGGACATGAGATGTCATTTGATAACGGGATCACATCATTAGAAGAATGATGTGATGGACAAGACCCAAACTACAAACATAGCATATGATCGTGTCAGTTTATTGCTACTGTTTTTTGCATGTCAAGTATTTATTCCTATGACCATCAGATCATGCAACTCACTCACACCGCAGGAGTACGTTGTGTGTATCAAACGTCGCAATGTAACTGGGTGACTATAAAGGTGCTCTGCACGTATCTTCGAGGGTGTCTGTTGGGTTGGCATGGATCAAGACTAGGATTTGTTACTCCTTGTGACGGAGAGGTATCTCAGGGCCCACTCGGTAATACAACATCACAATAAGACTTCCAAGCAATGTGACTAAGTGTTAGTTACGGGATCTTGTATTATGAAACGAGTAAAGAGACTTGCTGGTAACGTGGTTGAACTATGTATGGATATACCGACGATTGAATCTCGGGCAAGTAATATACCGAACAACAAAGGGAACATCATACAGGATTAACTGAATCCTTGACATAGAGATTCGACCGATAAAAGATCTTCATAGAATATGTAGGAACCAATATGGGAATCTAGGTCCCTCTATTAGTTATTGACCGTAGAGGTGTCTCGGTCGTGTCTACATAGTTCTCGAACCCGCAGGGTCTGCACACTTAAGGTTCAGTGACGTTTTGGTAGTATAGAGTTATGTATGGTGGTGATCGAATGTTGTTAGAAGTCCTGGGTGAGATCCCAGACGTCATGAGGAGCTCCAGAATGGTCCGGAGGTAAATATTGATATATAGGAAGTCCTGTTTTGGTCACCGGAAAAGTGTCGGGCTCATCGATAGTGTACCGGGAGTGTCGGTAGTGTACCGGGGGACCATCGGGAGAGGTATTTGGACCCAAGAGGCTACATGGGCTGTGGGAGGAGGTAAACTATCCCCTGGTGGTCTGGCCGAAGCCTCCTCTAAGGGCCCATGCGCCTGGAGTGGTTTGAGAAGGAAAAAATCCAAAGGTGGAGAGGTGGAAAGAGTTTCCATGTAGAAAGGAGGAATCCTACTCCTAATAGGATTGGAGTAGGACTCCTCCACCTCCAATTTCGACGAAACCTTGAGGTTTGAGTCTGCCTCCTCCCCTCCCTCCCTCCTATATATACTAGAGGATTTAGAGGAAAAAGCTAACCCTAATAGTCACGTGCTACCTCTCCTCTAGATTGCAATTTCTCCTCTAGATCGGTTTTCAGCGGTGCTTAGGCGAAGCCCTGCTGGAATAGCTCCACCACCATCACCGCAACACCATCGCGCTGCCGGAGAACTCATCTACCTCTCAGCTCCCTCTTGCTGGTTCAAGAAGGCAGAGATCATCATCGAGCTGTACGTGTGCTGAACGCGAAGGTGTCATCCGTTCGGCGCTAGATCGGAAGGACCATGATCAAGATCGCGAGACGAATCGTGATGAGATCGTGGGAGGGATCGTGATGAGTTCATGGGATGGATCATGATTGGATCATGATTGGATCACGGGATGTATCGTGATGAGATCGCGGGATGCTCGGCGATTTGGATCACGAAGACGTTCGACTACACCAACTGTGTTTCTTAACGCTTCCCGCTTAGCGATCTATAAGGGTATGTAGATTCACTCTCCCTCTCGTAGATGCTCATCACCATGGATAGATCTTGTGTATGCATAGGAAATTTTTTGTTTCTGATGCAACGTTCCCCAATAGTGGTATCAGAGCTAGGTCTATGTGTAGATGAGATCTTGGGTAGAACAAAAGAGTTTGTGGGCGTTGATGCTTAGATTGCTTCCTCCCTTGTTCATGTTTTGGTTCAGCGGTATTGTGGGATGAAGCGGCCTGGACCAACCTTACTTGTATGCTTACGAGAGACCGGTTCCATTGACTGACGTGTAACTTCGTTGCACAAAGATGGCTGGTGGGTCTCTGTTTCTCCTACTTTAGTTGGATCGGATGCGACAAAGGCGGTCCTTGAGAAGGTTGAAAACCAACTTATGTATCACTGTTGTGGTTTTTGCGTAGGTGAGAATTGTTCTTGCTAGATACCCGTAGCAGCCACGTAAAACATGCAACAACAATTAGAGGACGTCTAACTTGTTTTTGCAGGGTATATTGTGATGTGATATGGCCAATTACATGATGAGGTATATGTGATGTACGAGATGATCATGTGTTGTATAGAGTATCACGACTTGCATGTCGATGGATATGGCAACCGGCAGGAGCCATAGGGTTGTCTTTAATTATTGTATGACCTATGTGTTAATCATTAAGTGCTATGTAATGCTTTACTTTATCACTAAACGGTAGCAATAGTAGTAGAAGCAAGGTGGGCGCGACAACCCCGATGCCGACACGTTGATGGAGATCAAGATGATGGAGATCATGGTGTCATGCCGGTGACGATGGAGATCATGCCGGTGCTTTCAAGTTGGAGATCAAAAGCGCAAGTTCATGGCCATATCATGTCACTTATGATTTGCATGTGATGTTAATCCTTTTATGCACCTTGTTTTGCTTAGGACAACGGTAGCATTATAAGGTGATCCCTCACTTAATTTCAAGATAAATTGCGTTCTCATTGAGTGTGCAGCGTTGCAAAAGTTTGTCGTGTCAAGACACCACGTGATGATCGGGTGCGATAGACTCTACATTCACATACAACGGGTGCAAGCCAGTGTTGCACATGCAGAACACTCGGGTTAAACCTGACGAGACTAGCATGTACAGACATGGCCTCGGAACACAAGAGACCAAAAGGTCGAACATGAGTCATATAGTAGATATGATCAACATGATGATGTTCACCATTGAAACCACCTCAACTCACGTGATGATCGCACTTGAGTTGGTGAATTT
This sequence comes from Hordeum marinum, assembly GCA_022496015.1. Taxonomy (NCBI): domain Eukaryota; kingdom Viridiplantae; phylum Streptophyta; class Magnoliopsida; order Poales; family Poaceae; genus Hordeum; species Hordeum marinum. The sequence continues at coordinate 285,631,645 of CM039674.1, forward strand.
GGATCATGTATCACTCGAATGACCGGAGGGATGTCAATTTGAGTGGGAGTTCTTAAGTAATATGATTAATTGAACTCATTATCATGAACATAGTCAGTAGTGTCTTAGCAATTATGTTGTAGATTACTAGCTCGCGCTGTAGCTCCCTTGGATTTTTATATGTTCCTAGAGAAATAGAGTTGAAAGATGCTGGTAGCAATATTTTTGGACTGGGTCCGTGATTTGAGGATTGTCCTCATTGCTGCACAGAAGGCTTATGTCCTTAATGCACCGCTCGGTGTGCCAACCCCTCTAGCATCATTTGTAGATGTTGTGAACATCTGATAGGCATGTTCTGATGACTACATGATAGTTTAGTGCGTCATGCATTACGACTTAGAATTGAGGCTCCAAAATGTTTTGAACGTCACAGAACATATGAGATGTTCTAAGAGCTGAAATTGGGATCTCAGGCTTGTGCCTGTGTTGTGAGATATGAGATCTCCAACAAGATTATTTGCCTGCATGATGAAGGAGAATAGCTCAATCGTTGAGCATGTGCTCAGATTGTCTGGGTGCTACAATCGCTTGAATCGAGTGGGAGTTGATCTTCCAGATAAGATAGTGATTGATATAGTTCTCTAAGTCACTATCACTAAGCTACTAGAACTTCGTGATGAACTATAATTACGCCAGTGATGGCAATGATGATCCCTGAGCTGTTCACGATGTTTGACACCGCGAAGGTAGAAATCAAGAAGGAGCATCAAGTGTTGATGGTTAGTAAAACCACTAGTTTCGAGAAGGGCAAGGGCAAGGAGGGAAACTTCATAGATGCCAAGTCAGTTGCTGCTCCAGTGAAGCAACCCAAAGTTGAACCCAAACCCGAGACTAAATGCTTCTATTATGAGGAGAGCGGTCGCTAAAGCGGAACAACCCTAGATACTTGGAAGATAAGAAGGCTAGCAACGTCGACAGAAGTATATTTGATATACGTGTTATTGATGTGTACCTTGCTAGTACTCCTAGTAGCACCTGGGTATTGGATACCGGTTCGGTTGCTAAATGTTAGTAACTCGAAATAAAAGCTATGGAATCAACGGAGAACTAGCTAAGGGTGAGGTGACGATGTGTGTTGGACATGTTTCCAAGGTTGATGTGATCAACATCGCACGCTCTCTCTAACTTTGGGATTAGTGACGAACCTAAATAAACGTTATTTGGTGTTTTGCATTGAGCATGAACGTGATTAGATCGTGTTTATTGCAACACAGTTATTCATTTAAGTTAGAGAATAATGGTTATTCTGTTTACATGAATAATACCTTCAATGGTCATGCACCCAGTGAGAATGGTTTGTTGAATCTTGATCGTAGTAATACACATGTTCATAACATTGATGCCAAAAGATACAAAGTTAATAATGATAGTACCACATACTTGTGGCACGGCTGCTAAAATGTCATATTGGTATAAATCGCATAAAGAAACTCCATGCTGATGGATCTTTGGACTCATTCGATTTCGAATCGGTTGAGACATGCAAACCATGCCTCTTGGGAAAGATGACTAAGGACCCCGTTTTCCGGTTTAATGGAGCAGGCAAGTGATTTATTGGAAATAATACATGAGTGATGTATGCAATCCAATGAGTCTTGTAGCATGCGGTGGATATCGTTACTTTCTTACCTTCACTGATGATTTGAGTAGATATAGTGTATGTTTACTTAATGAAACACAAGTCTGAATCGTTTGAAAAGTTCAAGAAAATTCAGAGTGAAGTTTAAGATCATCGTGACAAGAAGATAAAAATGTCTGCGATATGATCGTGGAGGTGTATATTTGAGTTACGAGTTTGGCATACAACATTAGACAATGTGAAAGTCGTTTCACAACTCACGCCACCTGGAACACCATAGTGTGATGGTGTGTCCGAACATCATAGTCGTGCTCTATTGGATATGGTGCGGGCTATGATGTCTCTTATCGTTTTGCTACTATAGTTTTGGGGTTATGCATTACAGACAACTACATTCACTTTAAATAGGGCACCATCTAAATCCATTGAGATGACACCATGTGAATTATGGTTTGATAGAAACCTAAGCTATCATTTCTTAATGTTCGGGGCTGCGATGCTTGTGTGAAAAAATTGTTTTCACCTAATGAGCTTGAACCCAAAGTGGACAAGTGCATCTTGATAGAATACCCTAAGAACAGTTGGGTGAACCTTCTATCTCAGACCCAAGCATAAAGTGTTTTTTGCTAAAACTGGGTCCTTTATCGAGAAAAGTTTCTTTCGAAAGAATTGTCTCGAAAGAATTGAGTGGGAGGCAGATGGAACTTGATGAGGTTGTTGAACCTTTGTTTCAACCAGAGAGTAGCCTAACGCAGGAAGATGTTTTTGTGAAGCCTATGTTAGTTGAAGAGGAAGTTAATGATGATGATCATGAAGCTTCGGATCAAGTTACTATCGAACCTCATAGGTCAACAAGGACGTGTACTGCTCCTGAGTGGTACGACAACCTTGTCTTAGAGGTCATGTTGTTGGACAACGATGAACCTACGAGCTATGGAGAAGTGATGATAGGCCCGGATTCCGACAAATGGTTAGAGGCCATGAAATCCGAGAAAGGATCCATGTATGAAAACCAAGTATAGACTTTTGGTAGACTTGCTCATTGGACGGCAGGTCATTAAGTACAAACCAAGTATATGAAGTCAGACACTGATGGTGAATGTCACCATTTATAAAGCTCGACTTGTCGCAAAGAAGTTTCCGCCAAGTTCAAGGAGTTGACTACAATGAGACTTTCTCACTCGTAGCGATGCTAAAGTCTGTTGGAATTATGTTAGCAGTTGCTGCGTTTTTCAATTATGAAATATGATAGATGGATGTCAAAACATCGTTTCCTTCCTTGAGGAAAGGTTGTATGAGATACAACCAGAAGGTTTTGTCAGTCCTAAGGATGCTAAAAGGTGTGCAGAGACTTTCAGTGAGTACATACCTTGACAAGATTTTGAAAGAGTTCAAAATGGATCAGTTAGAGAAATAGTTCACACATGATTTGTATGGTGTGAAGTTGAGTGAGACTCAAAGCTCGACGTCAATAGAAGAAAGAGAAAGGACGAACATTGTCCCCTATGCCTTAGCCATAGGCTCTGTATAGTATGCCATGTTGTGTACCGCACCTGTGTGTGCCTTGCCATGAGTCCGTCAAGGGGTACAAGAGTGATCCAGGAGTGGATCACTGGACAGCGGTCAAAATTATCCTTAGTAACCAGAGGACTAAGGAGATTTTTCTCGACTATGGAGGTGATAAAGAGTTCGTCGTAAAGAGTTACGTTGATGCAAGCTTTAACACCAATCCGGATGACTTGTAGTAGCAATATGGATACGTATAGTGGAGCATCCATTTGGAATAGTACTAAGTGGAGTGTGGTAGCAGTGTTCACAGTTTCACATAGAGATTTGCAAAGTACACACGGATCTGAATGTCGCAGACCCATTGACAATAAGACCTCTCTCACATGCAAAGCATGATCGAGCCCCAGAACTCATTGGGTGTTAGATTCATAACAATGCGAATCACATGGTGATGTGAACTAGATTATCGACTGTAGTGCAAGTGGGAGACTATTGGAAATATGCACTAGAGGCAATAATAAATTGGTTATTATCATATTTCCTTGCTCATGATAATCGTTTATTATCCATGCTATAATTGTATTGATCCGAAACTTAGATACATGTGTGGATACATAGACAACACTGTGTCCCTAGTATGCCTCTAATAGACTAGCTCGTTGATCAAAGATGGTCAAGGTTTCCTAGCCATGGACATGAGATGTCGATAACGGGATCATATCATTAGGAGAATGATGTGATGGACAAGACCCAAACTACAAACATAGCATATGATCATGACAGTTTATTGCTACTGTTTCTGCATGTCAAGTATTTGTTCCTATGACCATGCGATCATGCAACTCACTGACACTGGAGGAGTACCTTGTGTGTATCAAACTTTGCAATGTAACTGGGTGACTATAAAGGTGCTCTACAGGTATCTCCGAGGGTGTCTGTTGGGTTGGCATGGATCAAGACTGGGATTTGTTACTCCGTGTTACGGAGAGGTATCTCAGGGCCCACTCAGTAATACAACATCACAATAAGCCTTGCAAGCAATGTGACTAAGTGTTAGTTACGGGATCTTGTATTACGAAACGAGTAAAGAGACTTACCGGTAACGAGGTTGAACTAGGTATGGAGATACCGACGATCGAATCTCGGGCAAGTAATATACCGTGACAGCCCAAGTGGTGTTCGTACCTTATTTGGCATGTAACCATATGTATGAACCTTGTGTCATGAGATATGTGATGATTGCACCTTGCCCCATGTGATTGAATTGCATTCATGCATCATGGCATCCATCATTTCATCATCATGCCATTCATCATGCCTTTCATGTTATGCTTGTGTTTGTGTGTCTTGTATTGGATCATGTGCATGTGTATGTGCCTTGTGTTGTTTTGCCTTGAGAGTGGTGGATTGCTTGTGTGCATCTCTCCCTCTTCTACCTCTCTTCTCTTCCTTCTCTAAAACCCCTCCCATTGCTTTTATTCCCAATGTGAATACTTGGCAGAATTAAGTTGTTTTAAAAATCTTTTTAAAATGTCCATGAGGTGGCCCTAATGTTGCTATTAATATTGGGAGTGAAACTTTGGTTATTTGGATATGTTTGCTTTTTGAAACCTATTCAAAACAGGGCTGTTTTATTAATATGTTAAAATTAACTTGTTAAATAATTCCATTTGGCATTTTTATAAACAAGGGCTTAATTTTCCCTTCTCAAAACTATTTTTGTTTTACTTTAAAAATCATTTTATTTCTCTGGGGTTTATTTTTGTTGTGGCTGTTTATTTAAAAGGAAAAACCCAATTATTTTCTGCTTCTAGCATGTGAGAGAGGGAGCAGGTGGGCCGAGCCCAGCCCACGTGAGTAGTGACGGCCACCTGCCCCGTCGTCCTCCTCCGTCAGTTGGTTCAGAGAGAGAGAGCATCGCCCGCGTCGCCTTTTCCGTCGCCGTCGCCGTCAGCCCCGTGGTATTTAGTCCCCCCTCGGCGTGCGTGCGTCCCCGCCTAGGGTTCCTCTTCCCTCCGCTGCCGCCGCAGCCCCCATCGAGCTCTCCTCCGCTCTCCCTCCTCTCTTCTTCCTCCCTGTCAAGGTAAGATTCAGAGGTAGTCAGTGAGCTCCGCCGGGTCTTCTTCGCCGTCGCAGCGCGTCTCCGGTGGCTCCTCGCCGCGTCCAGGATGGCGTGGGGTGCGCGGGATCTCCCGCCATTCCATTTCCGCCACTAGGGGCCTCGGAGGAGCCCTGCAGCGAGGAGCACATCATCGCCGGACGTCCTGCTCCGCCATCTTCTTCCTCTTCGTCATCATCGCGTCCCCGCCTCTCCTTGCCCTTCGTCATCGCGCTCCGCCTCTCCCCGAGCCCCTCGAAGTGAGCAACCGGAGCTCCTCCTCCCCTCTCCTGCTCTGTAGCCGTGTTCGCCATCGCGTCTGTCACCACCGTCCATGAGTGAGCACCTGCTGCTCACCTCCGTCCCGCTCTTTGCGAGAAGAGACGAGGGATGGGAAACCCGTAGTGCCCCGCATCGATTCCGCCCATCTGCGTCGTCGGAGACCCCGTGTGCTCGCCGAAATGCTCGCCGCCGTGGCCCTGTCGCCGTAGTTGCTCTGTTAGGTGAGCATGCGTTTCTTTTCCTTCTTTTCCTTTGTATGTATGTATGTATGTATGTGTAGGGTAGGCTCCTTGTGTTTTTATTTGTGGCTGGTTGTATGTGTGTGTATGCTTGTGATGCATACACACTTGTGGTGTAGTGTGTGTGTAATGTGTGGTGTGCATATATACCTAGTGTATATATGCATATATACACATGTGTGTGTGATTGCTCTTATATGAATGCATGTCTGTGTGGTTGTAGAGATCACATGGTGTGGTGCCATGTATGTTTGTGTGTGTGTTTCTCACACACATCCATGTGTGAGTATGCTAGTGAGAGTGTGTGTGTGTAGGTGTGTGGTGCACCATGCCCACATCCATACCTATATATGTGTGTGCTTGGCATATATAGGTGATGCCATGTGTGTGTGTGTTGATGTGAGAGGTGTGTGTATGATCTACATACATACCCCATGTGTTGAGTAGTTCCATGTGTAGGAATCTCTCTTAGGTGCATTTGATCATAGTCTCTCTTCTAGTTAGTTACATACTTATTTTTGATGCTATGCCATGTTAACATGTTCCTAGGGTGCTATTTATCCATTTCCAACTTGTATGCATAGGTCTCATGCACTTTGGAGCTTTTCTCATCATGTCACTTACATGTCATAAGTCACTCATGTTTTATAGGAGCATTTTCGACCTAGGGTTTCCCCCTTTTGCTCCACACAAGTATAGGGGCATGAGTAAAGAATTTGGTGTAGAATCAACCCATGTATGCACCTGTGAAGTCAGATTTGACTTTGGGGCAACTTGACAAAACTGCATTTTTATGCTGTGATGCCCTTTTGTCTTTTTATTATGAATTAATCCATGCATGTTTTTAAGTTCTTGCCAACATGAGTTTGTTAGTAAAAGTTGCTGGTAATGTGTCAGTTGTTTTGTTATTTATGATAAGTCCCCAGATCAGTGGGAACCATGCTGTTTAGTTCGCTAGTTTCTGTTACTGTTCATCCTGCTTAGAAATGGCTGTCTGGAGACCCTGCTGTTATTGTATTGCCAGGTGGAGTAGGGCGTAGCTAGTGCTGTGGTTGTTATTTGATCATGCTCAGTGTTAGCTAATTGTAGTGAATGTTGCCATATACCATCCTGTTAATTTTCATGACATTTGGAGCTCTGTAGCATATTTAGCCATTGTTGTCAACTTGCTACTTTATTAACCCAGATTCTAGAAAACTGGAATTTTCACTAAGTCCCTAAAAATCTGTTTCATCATGCCTACTTGACAGCTCCATGCATAGTGATGTGTAGCTCTTTTTCTGATTGCATTGTTGGATGAATTGGTGTGTGTGTGGTGTAGGTTATGTTCATGTCTTGATTGTGGCTGTAGAGTTCCTGTAGCAATAGTTGTGAGCTTTTCAAATTGCTATGCTGCTGTTTTGTGGCAGATTGGGTGATATCTTGTTTTGTGAGTTGTGGGAGTTATACTCCATGGAATGGATTGATCCTTGGGCCTAATATGATTGATTTTTCATCACCTAACCAGTGGCTACCTTGGAATTCCAAGAATTAGCCCAGGTCTTTGATGATCTTGTGTTTTGCCTCCGTTCCTTGTCGTGAGCGTATCTCGAGAACCGTAGCTCCGTTTCTCGCGATCCTTATACGAATTTCCATCGATTTTGCATGATGCATCCATATTTTCCATGTTAAAGCATGTCTAAATAACTTAACATGAGGTTCTGTCCAGATTCACTAATATACAAACTTTGCATGCGGAACTTGACTAGAATTGGATTGCCATGTTAAAACCTTCATTAAATGGATCATGCATCATCTTGGTTGTGCATTGCACCTTGGTTGGTTATTTATTTGCTGTTTCTCTTGGGTAGACGCGAGTGTCGATACTGAGTTCGAGGACCCTGGAGAGTACCACTACGAGGATCCCGCTACTTGTTCCGCTGAAGAACCAACAGGCAAGATGATCGTACCCGGATCCCAATACTATCTTTGCTTGCTAGTTTCTCGTTCTTATCGTTACAATTGTGCTACCTTCCACATGTTATGATCCCTCATGTTGCCATGACAGCCTGTAACCTCCACATCCCAGCAAACCGTGGATTGGCTAAGTTACCGCTGCTCAGCCCCTCTTATAGCGTTCTTAGTTGCAGGTGCAGCTTGTTCCATGTGACAACATGGATTGGTTATCACAATAATTCTGTTATTTAATTTAATGCACATATATATCTGGTATTGGTGGAAGGCTTGGCCTTTTGTTGAGTGTTTTGTTCCGCTGCTACCGCCATTAGTTCCTTGTTACCGGTGTTATGTTCTCCATACTTGGCGCTCCTAACATGCTCGGGGTTGTTATGGGGACCCCCTTGTTATTCGGTTGAGATTAAAACTTGTCTGGCAAGACCCGACATTGGTACTACATTTGCCTAAAAACTTAATAAAACTGCATAGGGTCTTGGAAACCCGTGGATAATTTAATCAACCCCGGGCCAGTGCTCTGCATGAGTGCTGGTCCAACCCAGAGCAGCTTATTAACGCCGCCCGGGGCAACTCGGTGATTGGCGTGGTAACCATCGCTCATCCGTCATGTCCTGAGAATGAGATACGCGGCTCTTATCGGGTTGGTCGACACGTCGGGAGGTCTTGCTGGATTCGCTTTACCTTTATCGAGTGTCTTGCGTGTGGAGACTGACTTTCTTCGGGTTTTACTCGAGGTGTTGGAATTCCTTTGGAATCACCTATGATGATCGCGAGGTCCACGGTCGAGGTATTCCCATGGAGTGTGGTTAATTTTGTAATGGATTAGTTGGAGCACCCATGCAGGGTTAAATCTTTCGGAAAGCCGTGCCCGCGGTTATGTGGCAACTTGGATATTTGTTTAACACCCGGTTTAGACAACTTAAAGTAAACTCTAATTAAAATACACCAACTGTGTGAGTAACCGTGATCGTCTCTGCTCGTGAACATGATCCGAGAGAGAACACGGTGGGGTTATGATTGACATAAGTAAGTGTTCAGGATCTCTTAGAGATTACTCTAGATTCGATCGTTTACGTAGACCACTCACTGTACATTCTTGTAGCGTAAGTTAGCCACCATATAATGCTTAGTGCTGCTGCAAACTAAACATCTCCCTTCTTTCCTAAAGCTTAAATAGTCTTGGTACCCGGGCACATGATAGCTAAGTCCTCTGTGGCTCACAGTTTAGTACAATAATCCAGGTGCAGGTTTAGATGAGTTCGTGCAGGATGATCTTACTCAGCTCCAGTGGGAGTATGATGAGGAGAGAGGCAATATGTACGTGACATATCCGGATGAGTAGAGGACCTGGTCGTGATCGTTGGGACAGCTTGATAGTATCATTTGCAACTTATTTTATCATTTTATTTTGTCCGTAGTCGGACCCTGTGTTCATCTTGATGCCATGATTTGAGTGTCTTTGTAAGTTAGCATGTGGCGAGTGTAAGCCAACTTGTATACTCTTCTCATTCAGTATTGTGTGTTGTGATGATACTATTCTTGCTAACAGCAAGATGCGCCTCTATCCCTTGCAAGGCACTCGTGCCCTAAATGGATAGGCGCGCACCTTGGGCGTGACAAGTTGGTATCAGAGCCATACGACCATAGGAGCCTTTGATTGTTCGAACTTGGCCGAGTTGTGTCTAGTAAAACTATTTTCAGTCTAGTTATATCGGAGAGTAGGATTCTTTTTACTCCTCTTCTATGCTCTGGTGAGGTATCCGACTTAGGAATTGTGATGCTACTCCTCTTCTTGCTCAAAAAAAAATTTTAGGATCACGTGGGTATTTTGGAGTCTATATGATGCCGATGTGACAGGGTTCTGTCTTGGTGCCTTCTGTCTGACTTGATTTCTTTCGGGGAGTCGAGATCCAAGGAACGTTGGCACGTCGTTATCATTCAGCTTCCATTATATCTTAGGACGGAGAATGTTCGCAATTACTTCAATACTTGTCGTGGTGAGATAAGGTCGGAGTTACCCAGTACTGGGGAGGCATCCGGGGTACCACCATGGTTTAGTATCGTTGTGAGTTCGAGGATTCGAGATTAGACAAATTTGCAAAATATCTTGAATTATGGTGTGGAAGGTTGCGGATGAAGTTGCAGCTGATTGCCTAGGGCAGGTTCCTGATTCCGCAACCCGAATCGCATAAACAAGAAAGTTTTCGGAAGCTCATAGGTGGGAAATCTTGTAGTCATCTAGGATCGTCTTCTTCAGATGTATATGGGCATGTACATTTGTTCCGAGCGCGTAGCTCAACACTTTTGTGTTATTGCAAGTGGCTTCTAATTTCTGATGATGTTGTCATGATCCGAAGAAGCATTCTTACTAATTTTTCAGTAGGAAGGCTAGGTTGTTTTCGTTCAATTCTTTCAAGCATTTGATTCAGCTTTGTTTCATCTCATCAATGAGGCTAATGCGTTTTGTCCATCTTCAGGATGGCTCCACCAACTCGCAGCAATCCGGGTCGTGGTGAGGAGCAGACTGATGTTCCACCGCCACCGCCTCCTCCGCCTCCTCGTCCAGAAGCTTGGCAAGCTGTGATGGTTGCGACCAATGCAAACACTTAGATGTTGCTCAGACTGTTGCAAGAAAGGGAGCAGGGTCAGCAAGGTTTTCAAGGCAATTTTCAGAATCAGCTTCAGTTTGCGACACTCAATCAATTCCTTGCCAACCAGCCCAAGACTTTCACCTATTGTGAGCAACCGCTAGATGCTGATGATTGGCTTCGTGATATGAGCAAGCATTTTGAGTGCAGCAATGTCAAGCCAGAGGACTTTGTCAGGTTTGCATCATTCCAGCTAAAAGGTTAAGCAGCTGATTGGTGGCAACAGTACAAGGATTCCAGGGGCGATCATGTTGTTACTTGGGACGATTTCCATCGTGACTTCAGGGCTCATTACATTCCGACAAGCTTTGTCGAGGAGATGCGTGAGAAGTTCAGGCACCTGAAGCAGGGAACCAAGTCAGTCTACCAGTACAACATCAAGTTCCAGAATCTAGCTCGTTATACCAAGCAAGATGTTCCAGATGATAAGGCTATGATCTATCAGTTCAGAGGTGGTCTAAAGGATGAGCTTCTGCCAGGCCTTGTTCTTCAAGAGCCTCGTGAGTTTGATCAGTTCTACAACATGGCTTTGAAGATTGAAGCAGCTCAGCTCAAGTTGGAGAACTCCAAGAAGCGTTCAAGGGATTCATATTCTTCTTTCCCAGCTCTATGATGGTTCCTAAGCAGCAGAAGTATTGGGCACCAAATCCTCTTCCGTTTCGTCCTCCTCAGCAGCAGAGGCAGTTCGGTGGTCGTGGTTCTTCCCACCCACCCAACCCAGGTTTCCAGCAGAAGAACCAGGCGTCCAAGGTTGTTCTTGTTCCTCCTCCAGGCAATGTTTGTCCGCTCTCTGAGGTGACTTGTCACAAGTGTGGACAGAAGGGCCACTATGCAAACAAGTGTAACCAGCGGCGTCTTCCGCCTCCTCCTCCTGTCAAGCCTCCAGGCAATGCTATGGTGAAGCATTATCCCAAGTCTGTTAGGGTGAAAAATATGGTGAATGCAGCAGAAGCAGAGCAGTCCAATGATGTGATTATGGGTAATCTCTCAGTTAATGATTTTCCTGGAAAAGTCTTATTTGATTCTGGTGCATCGCATTCATTCATATCCAAGCCTTTTGTCGCTATGCATGAGTTTTCTGTCGAGCATTTAGCTAGTCCATTTCGTGTGGTTTCTCCGGGGATGCGCATGAGTTTGCATATGATCGTTCGAGATGCTTCTATCAAGATGGGGAATTATTATTTTCTAGCTTCTCCAATTGTTATTGGGAATTCTGATATTGATCTCATTCTGGGAATGGACTTCCTGGCTATGAATAAGGCTCATATTGATTGCAAAGCAAAAGAAGTCAAGCTGACTCATCCTTCAGAAGACGTGATTATTTTTGCAGCTCGCGATGACACAATCTGTCTCTTTGCTCTTAATGAGAAGGGTGAAATCTCGACGATTTCTCAAATTCCGGTGGTTTGTGAGTATGAAGATGTCTTTCCAGAAGAGTTGCCAGGAATGCCTCCGCACCGGCCAGTCAGGTTCATGATTGATCTCGAGCCCGGTACTGAAACGGTATGAAAGCTCCCGTATAAACTTGGCCTTGAAGAGCTGAAAGAGTTGAAGAAGCAGCTAGATGAGCAAGAACGTCTGGGTCTGATCAGACCAAGCTCTTCTCCGTGGGGTTGTGGAGTTTTGTTTGTCAAAAAGAAGGATGGCACGGATCGTCTGTGTGTGGACTATCGGCCACTAAATAAGAAGACAATCAGAAACAAGTACCCACTCCCTAACATCAACGAGTTGTTTGAACAACTGAAAGGTGCCAAGGTCTTCTCCAAGTTGGATCTTCGAATGGGTTATCATCAAATTCGCATTTGCGAAGAAGACATTCCCAAGACCGCTTTCAGGACGAGTTTTGGCTCTTACGAGTACATCGTTATGTCGTTTGGTCTTGCGAATGCTCCTCCAACCTTCTCAAGAATGATGAATTTCATCTTCTCTCCTTTCAAGAATGAGTTCGTCTTGGTCTATCTGGATGATATCCTTGTGTTCTTGGAGACATAAGAAGATCATGCAGAGCATCTCTGCCTCGTGCTTGACAAGTTAAGGGAACATCGGTTTTATGCCAAGTTTTCCAAGTGTGAGTTCTGGCTCAATGAAGTGGTGTACCTCGGGCATGTCATCTCTGTCGAGGGAATTAAAGTGCACCCTGAGAAAGTCGAGGCAATCTTGAAGTGGGAACCTCCTCAGAATGTGAAGTAGCTTCGGAGCTTCCTCGGGCTTGCTAGTTATTGCAGAAGATTCGTGGAGAACTTCTCTCAAATTGCTAAGCCTCTGTCCAATCTCCTCCAGAAGAGCGTCAAGTATGTTTGGTCTCCTGAGTGTGATGTGGCGTTCAATATGCTCAAGCAGAGACTTACTTCAGCTCCAGTTCTTGTTCCTCCTGAGCAGTCCAAGCCTTTCCAAGTTTTCTGTGATGCTTCTCTCCAAGGTCTTGGTGGTGTTCTCATGCAAGACAAGAAGATTGTTGCTTATACCTCGCGTCAGTTAAAGCCTGCCGAGAAGAACTACCCCACTCATGATCTTGAGTTGGCGGCAGTTGTGCATGCTCTAATGACTTGGAGGCATTTGTTGTTGGGTAGACCAGTTGAGGTGTACACCGATCACAAGAGCTTGAAGTACATTTTCACTCAACCCAAACTCAATCTTTGGCAGTCTCATTGGGTGGAAATGCTTGAAGACTTCAACCCAAGCATCGAGTATACTTCGGGGAAAGCAAATGTCATTGCAGACGCGCTCAGCCGTAAGGCGTACTGCAATAGTCTCATTTTGAAGCCTCTTCAACTCGAGCTTTGCGAAGCATTCCGTAAGCTCATCCTTCAGATGATTCTGCAAGGATTTGTTGCCAATCTCCAAGTCTCTCTGATTCTGGAAGATCAGGTTCGCCAAGCACAGCTGCTAGATGCTATGGTGAAGAAAGTGAAGAAAGGCGTGGCCAAAAGCATTCCCAAATATAAGTGCTTTCGTGTCGATGACAAAGATACCTTGTTCTTTGAGAACCGTCTTGTGGTTCCAAAAGGTGATCTCAGAAAGGTTATCATGGACAAAGCACACAATTCTCTTCTTTCCATTCATCCAGGCAGTTCAAAGATGTATCAGGATCTCAAGCAAACCTTCTGGTGGACTCGCATGAAACGTGAAATTGCTCAGTTCGTGAACGAGTGTGACGTTTGTCGCTGGGTGAAAGCGGAGCATCAACGTCCAGCAGGTCTTCTTCAGCCTTTGCCTATCCCAGAGTGGAAATTTGATCATGTCGAGATGGATTTCGTCACTGGGTTTCCCAAGTCCAAGAGAGGCAACGATGCCATCTTTGTGGTTATCGACAAGCTGTCAAAAGTTGCTCATTTCCTGCCAGTCAAAGAATCTATCTCGGCAGCTCAGCTTGCAGAGTTGCATACGTCAAGGATAGTGTCTTTGCATGGAATTCCTCAGCTCATCTCTTCTGACCGTGGAAGTCTCTTTACTTCCAAGTTTTGGGATTCCTTCGAGACTGCTATGGGTACCAAGATCCGTTTCAGCACTGCGTTCCATCCGCAGACAAGTGGTCAAGTTGAGAGAGTCAATCAAATCCTTGAAGATATGCTCAGAGCCTATGTGATTTATTTCGGCATGAAGTGGGAAGACTGTCGTCCATATGCTGAATTCTCATACAATAATAGCTTCCAAGCTAGTTCAGGCAAGGCCCCGTTCGAGATTCTCTACGGTAGGAAGTGTCGTACCTCGCTTAACTGGTCTGAAAGCGGTGAGCGTCAAATATTGGGCAATGACATGATCACTGAACCTGAAGAAATGTGCCATGTCATTCACGAGAACCTCAAAGCTGCTCAGTCCCGTCAGAAGAGCTATTATGATAGCAAGCACCGGGATGCTTCTTTCCAAGTGGATGATTTTGTCTATCTCAAGGTTTCTCCCATCAGAGGCACGCAGCGATTTGGAATCAAAGGGAAGTTGGCTCCTCGTTTTGTTGGTCCTTTCAAAGTTGTTGACAAGAGAGGTGGTCTTGCATATCAAATTGAGCTTCCTCCAAATTTCGCGAACGTGCACGATGTCTTCCATGTTTCTCAGCTCCGGAAATGCTTCAAGACTCCTGAGCGAACCATTGACCTCCAAGACATCAATCTTCAAGCTAATCTTTCTTATCGTGAGCACCCAGTTGAAATTCTTGAAGAAACTGAGCGTAAGATTCGCAACAAGTCTATCAAGTTCCTCAAGGTGAAGTGGTCTCATCATTCTGACAAAGAAGCTACTTGGGAACGTGAGGACCTGCTCCATTCCGAATTTCCACACTTCTTCCGTTCCTAGATCTCGGGTCGAGATCCTCTGGTAGTGTGGGAGAGTTGTGACATCCCAAGTGCTGTCCCTACTTTATTTGGCATGTAACCATATGTATGAACCTTGTGTCATGAGCTATGTGATGATTGGACCTTGCCCCATGTGATTGAATTGCATTCATGCATCATGGCATCCATCATTTCATCATCATGCCATTCATCATGCCTTTCATGTTATGCTTGTGTTTGTGTGTCTTGTATTGGATCATGTGCATGTGTATGTGCCTTGTGTTGCTTTGGCTTGAGAGTGGTGGATTGCTTGTGTGCATCTCTCCCTCTTCTACCTCTCTTCTCTTCCTTCTCTAAAACCCCTCCCATTGCTTTTATTCCCAATGTGAATACTTGGCAGAATTAAGTTGTTTTAAAAATCTTTTTAAAATGTCCATGAGGTGGCCCTAATGTTGCTATTAATATTGGTAGTGAAACTTTGGTTATTTGGATATGTTTGGTTTTTCAAACCTATTCAAAACAGGGGCTGTTTTATTACTATATTAAAATTAACTTGTTAAATAATTCCATTTGACATTTTTATAAACAAGGGCTTAATTTTCCCTTCTCAAAACTATTTTTGTTTTACTTTAAAAATCCGTTTATTGCTCTGGGGTTTATTTTTGTTGTGGCTGTTTATTTAAAAGGAAAAACCCTGTTATTTTCTGCTTCTAGCATGTGAGAGAGGGAGCAGGTGGGCCGAGCCCAGCCCACGTGAGTAGTGACGGCCACCTGCCCCGTCGTCCTCCTCCGTCAGTTGGTTCAGAGAGCGAGAGCATCGCCCGCGTCGCCTTTTCCGTCGCCGTCGCCGTCAGCCCCGTGGTATTTAGTCCCCCTCGGCGTGCGTGCGTCCCCGCCTAGGGTTCCTCTTCCCTCCGCCGCCGCCGCAGCCCCCATCGAGCTCTCCTCTGCTCTCCCTCCTCTATTCTTCCTCCCTGTCAAGGTCAGGTTCAGAGGTAGTCAGTGAGCTTCGCCAGGTCTTCATCATCGTCGCAGCGCGTCTTCGGTGGCTCCTCACCGCGTCCAGGATGGCGTGGGGTGCGCGAGATCTCCCGCCATTCAATTTCCACTGCTAGGGGCCTCGGAGGAGCCCTGCAGCGAGGGGCACGTCATCGCCGGACGTCCTGCTCCGCCATCTTCTTCCTCTTCATCGTCGTCGCGTCTCCGCCTCTCCTTCCCCTTCGTCATCGCGATCCGCCTCTCCCCGAGCCCCTCGAGGTGAGCAACCGGAGCTCCTCCTCCCCTCTCCTGCTCTGTAGCCGTGTCCGCCGTCACGTCTGTCACCACCGTCCGCTAGTGAGCACCTGCTGCTCGCCTCCGTCCCCCTCTTCGTGAGAAGAGACGAGGGATGGGAAACCCGTAGTGCCCCGCTTTGATTCCGCCCATCCGCGTCGCCAGAGACCCCGTGTGCTCACCGGAATGCTCGCCACCGTGCCCTGACGCCGTAGTTGCTCTGTCAGGTGAGCGTGCGTTTCTTCGTCAGTTTTGTCAGGTCTTGTAGCTTGTGTGTGTATTAGAGGGGCAGGTTGCCTCCTCTGTTAATAGCCGCGCTTGTAGCCCAGTGGTCTGGGTCGAGGGAGCTGACCAGCAGGTCAGGGGTTCGATTCCCTCTTCCCATTTTTGGATTTCTTTTGTTTTATTTATTTCTTTTGCCTTCTTTTCCTTTGTATGTATGTATGTATGTATGTATGTGTAGGGTAGGCTCCTTGTGTTTTTATTTGTGGCTGGTTGTATGTGTGTGTGTATTCTTGTGATGCATACACACTTGTGGTGTAGTGTGTGTGTAATGTGTGGTGTGCATATATACCTAGTGTATATATGCATATATACACATGTGTGTGTGAGTGCTCTTATATGAATTCATGTGTGTGTGGGTGTAGAGATCACATGGTGTGGTGCCATGTATGTTTGTGTGTGTGTTTCTCACACACATCCATGTGTGAGTATGCTAGTGAGAGTGTGTGTGTAGGTGTGTGGTGCACCATGCCCACATCCATACCTATGTATGTGTGTTCTTGGCATATATAGGTGATGCCATGTGTGTGTGTGTTTATGTGAGAGGTGTGTGTATGATCTACATACATACCCCATGTGTTGAGTAGTTCCATGTGTAGGAATCTCTCTTAGGTGCATTTGATCATAGTCTCTCTTCTAGTTAGTTTCATACTTGTTTTTTGATGCTATGCCATGTTAACATGTTCCTAGGGTGCTATTTATCCATTTCCAACTTGTATGCATAGGTCTCATGCACTTTGGAGCTTTTCTCATCATGTCACTTACATGTCATAAGTCACTCATGTTTTATAGGAGCATTTTCAACCTAGGGTTTCCCCCTTTTTCTCCACACAAGTATAGGGGTATGAGTAATTAATTTGGGGTAGAATCAACCCATGTATGCACCTGTGAAGTCAGATTTGACTTTGGGGCAACTTGACAAAACTGCATTTTTATGCTGTGATGCCCTTTTGTCTTTTTATTATGAATTAATGCATGCACTTTTTAAGTTCTTGCCAACATGAGTTTGTTAGTAAAAGTTGCTGGTAATGTGCCAGTATTTTTGTTATTTATGATAAGTCCCCAGATCAGTGGGAACCATGCTGTTTAGTTGGCTAGTTTCTGTTACTGTTCATCCTGCTTAGAAATGGCTAAGTCTGGAGACCCTGCTGTTATTGTTTTGCCAGGTGGAGTAGGGTGTAGCTAGTGCTGTGGTTGTTATTTGATCATGCTTAGTGTTAGCTAATTGTAGTGAATGTTGCCGTCTACCATCCTGTTAATTTTCATGCCGTTTGGAGCTCTCGAGCATATTTAGCCATTGTTGTCAACTTGCTACTTTATTAACCCAGATTCCAGAAAACTTGAATTTTCACTAAGTCCCTAAAAACCTGTTTCATCATGCCTACTTGACAGCTCCATGCATAGTGATGTGTAGCTCTTTTGCTGATTGCATAGTTGGATGAATTGGTGTGTCTGTGGTGTAGTTTACGTTCTTGTCTTGATTGTGGCTGTAGAGTTCCTGTAGCAATAGTTGTGATTCAAATTGCTATGCTGCTGTTTTGTGGCACATTGGGTGATATCTTGTTTTGTGAGTTGTGGGAGTTATACTCCATGGAATGGATTGATCCTTGGGCCTAATATGATTGATTTTTCATCACCTAACCAGTGGCTACCTTGGAATGCCAAGAATTAGCCCAGGTCTTCGATGATCTTGTGTTTTGCCTCCGTTCCTTGTCGTGATCGTATCTCGAGAACCGTAGCTCCGTTTGTCGCGATCTTTATATGAATTTCCATCGATTTTGCATAATGAATCCATATTTGCCATGTTCATGCATGTATAAATAACTTAACATAAGGTTCTGTCCAAACTCACTAATATACAAACTTTGCATGCGAAACTTGACTAGAATTGGATTGCCATGTTAAAACCTTCATTAAATGGATCATGCATCATCTTGGTTGTGCATTGAACCTTGGTTGGTAATTTATTTGCTGTTTCTCTTGGGTAGACGCGAGTGTCGATACTGAGTTCGAGGACCCTGGAGAGTACCACTACGAGGATCCCGCTACTTGTTCCGCTGAAGAACCAACAGGCAAGATGATCGTACCCGGATCCCAATACTATCTTTGCTTGCTAGTTTCTCGTTCTTATCGTTACAATTGTGCTACCTACCACATGGTATCAGCCCCCATGTTGTCATGACAGCCTCTAACCTCCACATCCCAGCAAACCGTGGATTGGCTAAGTTACCGCTGCTCAGCCCCTCTTATAGCGTTCTTAGTTGCAGGTGCATCTTGTTCCATGTGACAAAATGGATTGGTTATCACAATAATTCTGTTATTTAATTTAATGCACATATATGTCTGGTATTGGTGGAAAGCTTGGCCTTTTGTTGAGTGTTTTGGTCCGCTGCTACCGCCATTAGTTCCTTGTTACCGGTGTTATGTTCTCCATACTTGGCGCTCCTAACATGCTCGGGGTTGTTATGGGGACCCCCTTGTTATTCGGTTGAGATTAAAACTTGTATGGAAAGACCCAACATTGGTACTACATTTGCCTAACACCGTAATAAAACTGCATAGGGTCTTGCAAACCCGTGGATAATTTAATCAACCCCGGGCCAGTGCTCCGCATGAGTGTTGGTCCAACCCAGAGCAGCTTATTAACGCCGCCCGGGGCAACTCAGTGATTGGCATGGTAACCATCGCTCATCCATCGTGTCCTGAGAATGAGATACGCGGCTCTTATCGGGTTCGTCGACACGTCGGGAGGTCTTGCTGGATTCGTTTTACCTTTATCGAGAGTTTTGCGTGTGGAGACTGACTTTCTTCGGGTTTTACTCGAGGTGTTGGAATTCCTTTGTAATCACCTATGATGATCGCAAGGTCCGCGGTCGAGGTATTCCCACGGAGTGTGGTTAATTTTGTAATGGATTAGTTGGAGCACCCCTGCAGGGTTAAATCTTTCGGAAAGTCGTGCCCGTGGTTATGTGGCAACTTGGATATTTGTTTAACACCCGGTTTAGACAACTTAAAGTAAACTCTAATTAAAATACACCAACTGTGTGAGTAACCGTGATCATCTCTGCTCGTGAACATGATCTGAGAGAGAACATGGTGGGGTTATGATTGACGTAAGTAAGTGTTTAGGATCTCTTAGAGATTACTCTAGATTCGATCGCTTTACGTAGACCACTCACTTTACATTCTTGTAGCATAAGTTAGCCACCATATAATGCTTAGTGCTGCTGCAAACTAAACATCACCCTTCTTTCCTAAAGCTTAAATAGTCTTGGTACCCGGGCACATGATAGATGAGTCCTTTGTGGCTCACAATTTACTACAATAATCCAGGTGCAGGTTCAGATGAGTTCGTGCAGGATGATCTTACTCAGCTCCAGTGGGAGTATGATGAGGAGAGAGGCAGGATGTACATGACATATCCGGATGAGTAGAGGACCTTGTCATGATCGTTGGGACAGCTTGAGAGTATCATTTGCAACTTCTTTTATCGTTTGATTTCGTCCGTAGTCGGACCCTATGTTCATCTTGATGCCATGATTTGAATGTCTTTGTAAGTTAGCATGTGGCGAGTGTAAGCCAACTTGTATACTCTTCTCATTAAGTATTGTATGTTGTGATGATACTATTCTTGCTAACGGCAAGATGCGCCTCTATCCCTTGCGAGGCCCTCGTGCCTTAAACGGATAGGCGCGCACTTTGGGCGTGACATATACCAAAGAACAAAGGGAACATCACACGGGATTAACTGAATCCTTGACATAGAGGTTCGACCGATAAAAGTTCTTCGTAGAATATGTAGGAACCAATATGGCATCCAGGTCCCGCTATTGGTTATTGACCGTAGAGGTGTATCGATCATGTCTACATAGTTCTCGAAATTGCAGGGTCTGCACACTTAAGGTTCAGTGACGTTTCGGTAGTATAGAGTTATGTATGGTGGTGATCGAAGGTTGTTCAGAGTCCCAGATGAGATCCCGAACGTCACAAGGAGCTCCGGAATGGTCCAGAGGTAAATATTGATATATAGGAAGTCCTGTTTTGGTCACCGGAAAAATTCGGGCTCATCGGTAGTGTACCGGGAGTGCCGGTTGTGTACTGGGGGGCTATCAGGAAAGATATTTCGACCCAAGAGGCTACATGGGCTGTGGGAGGAGGTAAACCAACCCCTGGTGGGCTGGCTGAAGCCTCCTCTGAGGACCCATGCGGCTGGAGTGGTTTGAGTAGGAAAAAATCCAAAGGTGGAGAGGTGGAAAGAGTTTCCAAGTGGAAAGGAGGAATCCTACTCCTAATAGGATTGGAGTGGGACTCCTCCACCTCCAATTTCGACCAAAAGGGTTTGAGGCTGCCTCTTACCCTCCCTCCCTCCTATATATACTAGAGGATTTAGAGGAAAAAGCTAACCCTAATAGCCACATGCTACCTCTCCTCTAGATTGCAGTTTCTCCTCTAGATCGGTTTTCAGCGGTGCTTAGGCGAAGCCCTACTGGAATAGCTCCACCACCATCGCCGCAATGCCGTCGCGCTGCTAGAGAACTCATCTACCTCTCCGCTCCCTCTTGCTGAATCAAGAAGGCAGAGATCGTCATCGAGATGTGCGTGTGTTGAACGCGAAGGTGTCGTCCGTTCAGCGCTAGATTGGAAGGACCGTGATCAAGATGGCGAGACGGATCGTGATGAGATCGCGGGACAGATCGTGATTAGTTCGCGGGATGGATTGTTATTGGATCGACTACACCAACTGTGTTTCTTAACGCTTCCCGCTTAGTGATCTACAAGGGTATGTAGATTCACTCTCCCTCTCGTAGATGCTCATCACCATGGATAGATCTTGCGTGTGCGTAGGAAAATTTTTGTTTCCGATGCAACGTTCCCCAACACATCCCACATCTGCTATAGCTCAGACAAAGGCAGAGGCAACTCGAGCCACTAGTGCTCAAGTCCCTATATCCATAAATGAGAAAATGGATCTGTTGATATCATCAGTTCAGGGCACGCAGATGGACATTAAGGGGATTCTGGACAACCAGAACATCCTTGTGAGGATCTTTGAAACTAGGATCAAGACCCTTAATGATAAGGTGGATAGGCTGACTAAGACAGTCATAGAGCTCCAGAAGGAAGTTGAATCAGTGCCTCTTCCTCACACCACTTCTTCAGAAGATGATGAGGAGGAGGAGGATGGATCACGTCTCAGGACAGGCACACGGTTTCCTACTCAGGCCAGATCATCCACTATGCTAGCTCCAGACTTGAGGCCCTCTTCATCAGCTCCTGGTGTTGTCGCCTTAGCTCCTGCTCCATCAGCTCCAGTTCCTCCAGCTGCCACTCCAACTCCATCCAGGACATCTGTAGAGATCTTCACCGACGCTGTTCTCTCGACTCCTTCATCAACAACCGGAGGAGATCAGCCCAAGAATGCTTAGACATATGCCTTTGAACTTTTTGGTAACTTGTTGCCAAAGGAGGAGAAGTGTATATAGATATTTAGTCTTCGAGTGAGAGAGTGTTTTGGTGTTCATTGCTTTTCAAAAATAATTGTCTTTTGGTTGCTTGTGATAAAAAATTGGTCTGGTGCTACTACTTCCTATCATCTTAATGCTTATGAGATGATCTTTCTACATTGCTTCATTATGTTGTGCTATGATGTTCACTCCAATTATTCCCGCGCACCACCAAGATGTATGTGACATGGAAGTAGTGCCCCATGTACCTAATCGATTGTGCATTTGCATTCAAACGCAAATCCAAAATAATGCACAAATTTAGGGGGAGCGCTTGCTTATCACATACTTCTCAAAGCGATGATTACATTCATTAATTACATCATATGTCGAATCTTTGATCTATATGTTGTCATCAATTACAAAAAAGGGGTAGATTGAAAGCACATTTTCTCCCTTGGTGATTTTGGTAATTCATAACAACATATAAGTTATTGAACTAATGTTTTCATCAAGTATATTTCAGGAAAAGTTCAATGATGGGTTGGCAAAGAGATTGTGGAACACCCCAAGATGCAAGGAAATGGATTGGCAAACCTTCAAACAAGAGGACTCTACATTTTATATTTGTGAGAAATCACCTTGAGTCCATAGGAAAGCTAATTCTATTAAAAGGGGGTAAAGTTTTGTTGGTGAACAAAATGCTCATACGTCCACAAGTGATAGTCACCAAAGACACCCAAAAACTCTCCCACCAAAGTCTGTCCCAAGCCAAACACTCAAAATCGGTGCAACCAACATTTCCATCCCAGTGCCACCAATTCGAAACCCTAAACAGACTCAGCCAAACCCTAACCCCTCGGTACGACCGATACTGCTTTCGGTGCCACCGAGTTGGGCTGCCAACTTTCTATTACGTAAGTTCAAAGTTTCGGTCCCTCCAAGATTGCTGAATTGGCGTCACTGGGAATGGGCATTCCGACCGTTGGTCACCTTATCGGTGCAACTGAGATTCCTATATCGATCTCACCGAGATTCAAAAGTTGCCACCTTTTGGTCACTTCAGTACCACCGAGATTAACACATCGGTGTCACCGAGTTGGTCATTTTGTGTGTAATGGTTGGATTTTTGGGGTACCTATATATACCCCTTCACCACCACCTACTCGATAGAGAAGCACTCAAAACCATTCCATTCCTATCCTATCAGTTTTCTGAGAGAGAACCACCTACCCTTGTGTTGAGGTCAAGATCTTCCACTCCAACCATATGGATCTTGATTTCTGGCCTACCCAAGTTGCTTTACACCAATCCCATCTCTTCTACCAAGCCATATCTTTGAGAGAGTGATTGTGTGTTGAGGAGTCTATCATCTTGAAGCACAAGAGCAAGGAGTTCATTGACATTACCGAGCCTATTACCTTTTGGAGGGTAGTGCCTCCTAGATTGGTTAGGTGTCGCTTGGGATCCTCCTACTTCATGTTGTGGAGTGAACCAAGAAGTTTGTAAGGGCAAGGAGATCGCCTACTTCGTGAAGATCTACCCCGAGTAAGGCTAGTCCTCCGTGGACGTAGGCCATCATGGTATAGTCAAGGTTGATTCTTTGTGGAACCCTCCGTGGGTAGAGCCCTTCGTGGACTCTCGCGACCGTTACCCTCCATGGGTTGAAGACTCCATGAACGTGGATGTACGATAGCACCACCTATCGGAACCATGGGAAAAATCATCGTGTCACCAATTGTGTTTGCTTTCCTTACCCTCTCTTTACTTACATGTGCAACGTATTTACTTTCCACTTCTATACTCTTAGACTTGCATGTGTAGGGTGTACTTGACATACTATGAATGCTAAAATCTGCCAAGAATTAAAATTGGGAAATAGTATATTTTTATTGGTCAAGTAGTCTAAACACCCCCCCCATCTAGACCTACTTTTGATCCTACACATGATCATTACTCAACTTGAATTGAATGTTGTTGGCTTTGAGCACATAAAAGACTTGTATGAGCATGATGATTCTTTTTCTATTCCTTATGCCAATTGAAAAGTGAAAACTTGTTGGGAGAACTACTACATGAAAGATGGATCTCTTATGCGTGCTAACAAACTTTGCATTCCAAATTCCTCTCTTCGTTTGTTACTTTTGCAAGAAGCACACGGTGGAGGACTAATGGGTCACTTTGGACGTGACAAGACACATGTGACCCTCTCCAACAAGTTCTATTGGCCAAAGATGCTTTGAGATGTCGCACCTTCACCAACCGATGCTCTTCATGCCGCAAAGCTAAGTCCAAAGCTCAATCCCATGGTCTTTACATGCCTCTTCCTATTCTGTTCCAATCTTGGGAGGATGTTAGCATGGATTTTGTGCTTGGATTGCCACGAACAAAAAATGGCCATGATTCCATCTTTGTTGTTGTGGATCATTTTTCCAAAATGGCTCATTTCATTCTCTCTCACAAGATTGACGATGCTTCACATATTGCAAATCTCTTTTGTAGAGACATCTTATGCCTACACGGAGTACCAAAGACCATTGTCTCGGATCGCAACATCAAGTTCTTGAGCTACTTTTGGAAGACCCTTTGCGCCAAGCTCGGTATCAAGTTACTTTTCTCTTCAGCCTACCATACACAAACCGATGGCCAAATGGAGGTCACGAACCGGACACTTGGAACTCTCCTCAGCGTGTTGATCAAGAAGAACATCAAGGAATGGGAAGATTGCCTCCCCATCACCGAGTATGCCTACAATCGAGCATGACACTTCACCACCAACAAGTCTCCCTTCGAGGTGGTCTACGGCTTCAACCCATTGTCCCCATTGGACATTCTTCCGCTCCCACTACAAGAACACGTCAACATGGATGCAAGTGCATGGGCAAGCGACATAAAGAAAAATGCATCAAGATACAAGGAATACCATTGAGCGCTAAGTAGAATGCATCACCGCCAAGCGCAACACCAACAAACACCCCATGGTGTTCAAACCCGGCGACCTTGTGTGGCTACATCTCCGGAAGGAACGCTTTCCCAATGAGCGTATTTCCAAGCTACTCTATCGAGCCAAAGGCCCATTCAAGGTGTTGGAGCGCTACAACAACAATGCCTACAAGATTGACATTTCGCACGACAAATACAATGTGAGCGACACCTTCAATGTCGCAGATCTCTCCCCTTTCCATGGTGATGAAGATCTTGATCCGAGGTCAGATCCCTCGCAAGGGGGGAGATGATGCGGAGCATCCCATGAGCACCACCATGGACCCATCACCAACACATCAAGCTACGAAAGGCCCCATGACGAGAGCTTGTGCACGTGCCATTGCAAACAAGGTGACATCCCTCCTTTATGATTCTCCATTTGATTCTCTTGGAACGTGAATGCTATCTCAAGCGGAGACTCTTTGCATGATTAGGTACTATGGAGACGACCTAGGAGTTGCTCGGAGTGAAGGCGAAGCCACCATGAAGACAGATCCAAAGACGCGTGGACACGAGGACCAAGGGAAAGCAAGGTCACCTCCTAGGGCCCGAACATCCGGCCCCCAGCCTGGACATCTGGCACCTGGGGACCCCCACAGTGCCCTAGCCAAAGCCAAAGTGCTAGACATCCAAGCCCTACCCGGACATCCGGCATCGCCCTGGAAATCCAGCGTGCCCATGTCTGGTTCTGCTGGAATCCACCCCCACCAGCCCAGACATCCGACCCCCTATTGAAGTCCCGGACATCCGACCCATGTGTAGGCAGTTTCGGGCCAAAGTCCATGTACCCCTCTCTTTCGTCCCATTTCCCCCTAGTACTATATAAGGACCTCCTCCCCCTCTCTCTAGGGTTAGCTAATGTTTTCTCTTGAGCTTAGCTCCATTACTTGTCTCTCTTTAGGAGCTTGACCTCCTTTGGGAGAAGATCCAAGTGATGCCAAGGCCCCTCTAGATAGAAGATCCTCCGGGATATCAAGGCCCGTCCTCCGGAGTGGGAGATCGCGTACCACTAATTGTATCATTAGTTCATTTGGCATCTTGTTCTCCTTGTGTTATTGTGGATCTAGTGGATGTGTGATTGAGTTTGTCCTTGAGTGTTTTATCTTTTTCTTCCACGTGTTCTTCCTATTCTTCGTGATTTCCCCCTCCAATTCGTATCAGTTCTTCAGGAAGAGAAGTGTGCGCTAGAGGAAGAACTGCGTCAGTAGGGGGAGGCCCTCAGGGCCTGCAAGGCCCAACTCACCGATTGGGACTCTGAGCTATCCCATGCGACAATCGATCATGCCGCGACACGAGAGCGCCTGGAGGCGCAGGAGAGGGAGGCCGCGCTGGAGAAGGCCAGGCTCAAGACCATGGAAAAAAGCTCTTGCCGAGGCCAAAGAGGAAAAGGTTGTGGAGCTCAGCGCCCTTCCCCCGGTCGAGCTGAGGATATGTCGAGCACTTCACTCCATCTGCTGGGAAGGGTTTTCATAGCCCCTGGTGGCTCTGGATGATGGCTTCGCCAAGCTTGGCGAGGCACTGGAGGGCGCCATTGTCAAGGTGGAGGGAGTCTTGGACAGCGAGTGCCGCGACCTCTTCTCTGAGGCCGCGACAGGCATCTTTAGCCACCTTCACCTTCACGAGCTAGGGTTCGACTTCAACTCGGTGATCCGCCCGATTGCCCCCGAGGTCCGCAGCAGTGATGTGGAGGCTGTGAAGGCTGTCGTGGAGGCACTGGTGAAGAGGTGCACCCGCATCACCGTTCATCTGCCTCCTGATGCTGCAGAGGTTAGTGGTGAGGTGGAGGACGCCGGCATTGACAACAAGCTCCCTACGGAAGGGGCGAGTGGCAGCGAAGGCTCCTCCTGATTTCTCTTCCTTACTTCTTTCTTGCAACATTCGACGTGCCTTGTGGAGGCATTAAACTCGTTTGTATTCGCGAAAAACTTTTAATGCTTGTAATAACCGTTGAATTGCATGATTGCCTTCTTCGCCTTGTATCCTTCTTGCTTGTTGTGATGCTCTGTGTCATCAGGGCCCCGCCCCGCGCATACCTCAGCCGCCGTTGAGGCCGTCCGGGCCACCAAGGACGGTCCCAAAGGGTGAGGGGCTACGAGGTCAGTGGGGCACCTGAGTCGCGATGCTCAAGAGTCCCCCTTGACATACGAGAAGCCATCAAGAAGGGAACATGGTGAAGATAGGTTTAACTTGGAGATTTCGAACAGCTTGCGCTCTGTGACGGTAGGGCCCGGCCCCGCGCATACCTCAGTCATCGTTGGGGCTGACCAGATCACCAAGGACAGTCCCAAGGGGTGAGGGGTTATGTGGCCAGTGAGGCTCGTGAGTCGCGATGCTCAGGAGTGCCCCTTGATGTACTAGCTCCAGCGTCCTCCTAGCTTGGAAATTTTTGAACACCTTGTGCTCTACATCGGTAGGGCTCGGCCCCGCGCATACCTCAGCCGCCATTGGGGCCGACCGGATCACCAAGGATAGTCCCAAGGGGTGAGGGGCTACGTGGTCATTGAGGCACCTGAGTCGCAATGCCCAGGAGTCCCCCTTGATGTATGAGCTCCCGCGACCTCCTTAGGGTTTTCAGTTTGAGTGGGTTGAGCTCTGTGTCGGCACAGCCTGGCCCCGTGCATACCTTAGCCGTCATTGGGGCCGACCGAATCACCAAGGACGGTCTCACGGGGTGAGGGGCTACGTGGCCAGTGAGGCTCCTGAGTCATGATGCTTAGGAACCCCCCTTGATGTACGAGCTCCGGCTTCCTCCTTGAGGTTTTGAGTTTGAGCGCGTTGAGCTGTGCATCGGCAGGGCCCGGCCTTGCGCATACCTCAATCGCTGTTGGGGCCGATCGGATCACCAAGAACGGTCCCAAGGGGTGAGGGGCTACGTGGCCAGTGAGGCTCCAGAGTCGCGATGATTAGGAGTCCCCCTTGACGTACGAGTGGCTCCTATACCTTTCTTCACCGGCTTTTCCTGAGAGGAGCACGTGAAGACCAGTTTTGGCAGACCTAGGAAGGTGGCGTGTACCAGGCCCGACCCGGTAGTAGCCCCCATGCAGCCCCCTCACGCGTACATCCTAGGGAATGCAGCGAAACGGGGCCACAAGGAGCCTTCCTGAGGAAGGATGCAGCTGCCGGGGCACCCTCAGCTGTTTATCCCTAGCATAGGGCATAGGGCTTCCACATTGCATGGGCATAGTCATTGGTGGACCGTGTTGACCGCCATGATGAAGCTGTGGCTTCCACATTGCATGGACATAGCCAGTGGTGGGCAGTGTTGACTTCTCCGCCAGTGCTAGGCTGTGGCTGCCACATTGCATGGGAAGGAACCCCTCCGCGTCCTCGGGGGGCTCCGGGTGTGTACATCCCATTGAGTTTGTATGTGTGGCTAGCACGGTAGAACTGGGAGGTTTATCTAGGAGCTCACGCGGGCGCTTTGGCCTCGCGAGGTCCGTACCTCAAGGCGGGTTGCGTTTGGGTCTTCTTGTAGATGGCGCTATCCAAAGTCCTGGAGTCTTCATTGCACCCTGCACCGAGTGCCCTCCCTAGGGCCATTGAGAGGGCCAAGCACCAGTGACCCTAGGAGATGAAGTGAATGGGGCCGGCCCGCCAAACAGACCTCACTCACTAGATTTTTCAACGTTGTAGGGACGGACCCAAGCACACACGCCGTGCCCAGTCCTCTCGCTGAGGCGGCCCAATGTAGTACAACTCAGGAGTGACGACATTCTCGCCAGCAAAAAGCCGAGCAGGCAAAGGGGGAAACGTTAGGAAATACATTGCATACATGAAGAACTATTGAAATATGGGAAAACACGATGGCTGTGGGGGTATGCCCTGATCACCTGAGGATAACGCGGCCTAGCGAGCGCTCTTAAACGAAACAAGCCAAAAAGTTACCTGGCACAAATCAACAAAAAGTCACCTGGCGGCCATGCCGTTGAAGAGCCGAAGCTGCCATTGTATCCTAATCTTGTACCTCCACGAGCGCGGCACTCACGGGCCCGTCGTCTCCTAGGGCTCGGGACCCATGCATGGTCCGGGCAGCTCCTCCAACTCCTCGTCGCGTCACTCCTTGGCATCTTGAGGATGTTGTAGCCATGATGAGTTGCTACCATAAACTTGGCGAGGGACGTGTATCCAAGGATCACATTGTACGGGAGGTGGATGTGGGCGACATCGAAGACGATGCTCTTGGTGTGGTAGTTCTTGCGCCCGCCGAAGGTGACGGGAAGGCACACTTGCCCAATGGGAATGGTGGACCCATCAGTGACTCCTGAGAAGGGCTTGGTCCGCATGAGCTGGTCATACGGTACTTTGAGCATCTCAAAGGTCTCAATGGAGAGGACATTGAGCCCCGCCCCACTGTCGATGAGTGTCTTGGTGACGAGGACGTTGTTGATGGTCAGGGTGTACATCATGGAGAGTTTGCCGGCCATGGCCGAACACCTGAGTTGATCCCTCGAGTCGAACGTGATGGCAGTCTAGAACCACCTGAGGGGGCACATGGCCTTAGGCTATGGGAGAGCTGCATTCACCTCCCACGCGAATTTCTTGAAGACGCGGTTCGAGGACGGGGCCTGGGTGCCACCCAGGATACAGGCTACGACCCTAATCTCCTAGAAGCCCCCAGCCCCATCGTCTTGCATGTCCTCTTCCTTCCTTCTGGGTGGAGGTGGTAGAGATGGTAGACCGGCCTCACGAGGGTGAACCTCACGAGGGGGGCCGTGGCACGACCCCTCCAGAGGGTCATCGCACCAGCCTTCCTCCCGAGCCTGATCGTGCTAGCGGCCCTCCTGAGGTTGATCGCGCCAGCAGTCCTACCGAGGTCCCTTGACGCATATCCCGGCTATCCCAGCGGCCTCCACCATGTCTGAAGCCACGGTCGGTGCGCTTGGGATGCCAGCCAAAGTGTTTGGCACAGACTAGCCTGAGCTCCTGGCAGTCGGCAGTGTCGTGGTTGTGGGTGCCATGGAAGACGCCGCTCTCCCCTCTGCGGGGTGCTCCTCGCCTTGGTTGCGCTTCGCCTCGGGCTCAGCAGCGAGTACCGCTGGGGCCTTGCACTTCGCCTCCTTGGCCTTGGTCTTATTTTCTTCTGGCTCCGCCACCAGAGGCTCACGGAGTGGCAGGCGGCCCTCTTCGGTCTTGGCACAATTGTTGGCCAGGTTGAACATCTCCAAGGAGGAGCACAATTCGTCGTTCAGGGCGAGCTCTTCCTTCATCTTGAGATCTGTGATGCCGTTAGTGAAAGCGGAGATGATAGCCTCATCCGACGCCTTCGGGACCTTGAGGCGCATAGTCGTGAAGCGTTGTATGAACTTGTGGAGGGTGTCTCCACCCTGTTGCTTCACGTGCCGCATGTCGTTCATGGTGAGTGCGCGGTCGCGGGTTCCTTGGAAGTTGGCAACAAAACACTTGCGTAGGTTATCCTAAGAAGTGATGGACCCCGCCAGGAGGTTAAGGAGCCAGGAGAGCGTGCTGCCCTTGAGTTCCATGGGGAACCAGCATGCCATTACCTTGTCGTCTCCACTGGCCGCTCGGATGCAGAGCGAGTAGAGCTGTAGGAACTCCGCGGTGTCCGGGGTGCCGTCATAGCGAGGGGGTAAATCGGGTTTGAACTTGCAAGGCCATTGGGTTGGATAGAGCTCCAGTGTGACGGCGAGGCAGCCCACCGGCTCAACGGGTACTGCTGCGCGTGTGGGCGGGGCCCGGTCTTGACGCTCTTGAGGGGCCACCTCAAGGGGTGCCTGATCGCAGTGTTGGTTCGGTAGTGCGGGAAGCACATGGGCGTAGACGCGCGATCGGGGCACCTCCTCGCAACTTACCTCATCTCTTGCCCTTGCATGCAGCCCGCGGGGCTGGTCGCGTGGGCACGCCTCATGCCTGGGCTCGGGGTCGACTCGTGCTGCGGAGGAGGTGGTGGCGCATCGTGGTCCGCATCGTTTGCCAGGAAAGGTCGGTATCGAAACGAGTAGGAGAGCACGGAGGCATTGCCAGCAGCACTGACGAGCTCCGCAGTGCGTCGTAGCCAGGTGTCATAGCGGTCGGGGGCGGGGCGGTAGTTGAGCAGCTTGTTCGCCATGGCGAGCGCGCCCAAACCGCGCACCGGCTCGGGCCAGATGTGGGAGGAAGACTCGGTAGCTGGGACGATCGACGGAGTGGTGGTGCAGCCGTCGCGCTGTGCGGTAACCGGCTGGGAGGAGTCTTGTTGTTTGCGGGCATCCAGGCCGGTGGCGGCATTGTCCGCAGGAAAGGGGGCAGCACGGCGCTCGGCGCGTACTTGGTAGGCATCAGCCATCTAAGCGATGAGGTGGAAGAAGAGCTTGGCTTGAGGAAGACTTCGACACGCCCACTACCTGGTGTGCCAAATGTCGGATTTCGGGCTCAGCAAAACACTCAAGGTTCAAACAGAGGGGCGTGTGCGAAGATCCCTACAGCCTCGCCCTACCTATCTCGCTACTCGATGGATATCACAACAAACTCGCATGATGACGAAGAAGAAGATGAACACGATAGTTTAGCCAGGTTCAGGCCGCTATGAAGCATAATACCCTACTCCTGCTTTGGTGGACTTCCTCTCGGGGAGGTGTGGTGGATGAACTAGTACAGTAGGCTCAAGCCTCGCGAGGGTGCTCAAGTGGTGTTCTTGGATCTGTCCTTGTCTTGTGGTTTGAGTGGCTAAGTCATGGATTGGGTTCCCTCTATGGTGTGACCTAGATTCTATATACAGCGGTGGCCTGGGTCCTCTTCCCTTATCACAATGGTAGGAAGGGATCCCGGCCAAATTTGAAGGGGGACAGGAGTACATCCGCACCCTGTCCAAATGTGGTATTTGCCTGCAAAGCGGTTGTCGATGATGCAGTGGTGGGCTTGACAATGACATCCGCCCTGCAGGGCTCATGGTCGTGGTCTTGTTGCACCGGAATGGAAACCTTTGGGTGCCACTTCGGGAACCCGCGTATGTCCTTGCTCCCTTTGCACCAAAGGGGAAACTACACCGCCTGGCGCGCTGGCGCCGCCTGTCCTTCCTTGTGTCATCTTTGACTCTTGAGGCTAGGTTATGCATAGAGATCTCCATCGCTCCAAAGGGGGATGAGGAGGCCCATCCTTGCTGGCCTTGGTGTCATTCCTCCTCGCGACCCTAGGGTCCTCGCGAGGGCCTTGTCTTGAGTGGAGCCGCGCCGGGCCAAGCACGGCTAACGAGCTGGGCCATGTCCTGCCCCGTAGGCAGGCAAGTCTGGGTACCCCCATTTCCAGAACACCGACACATACCCTTGTAGATCGCTAATTGGAAGCGTTAATAAACGTGGTTGATGTAGTCGAACATCTTCGTGGTCCAATCATGATCCGTCTCGCGACCCAATCATGATTCGTCCCGATCTAGTGTCGAACGGACGACACCTCCATATTCAGCACATGTACATCTCGATGACATCTCTGCCTCCTCGATCCAGCGAGCGAGGGTGGAGTAGTATATGAGTTCTCCGGCAAAACGACGGCGTGGTGGCGGTGGTGGGGGTGCTATCTCGGTAGGACTACGCCTAGCGCTACCGAAACCGCGAACGGAGGAGAAAACAATCTAGGGAGAGAGAGGGGAGCCAAGGGCTTCATGGTCCTCTTGGGGCGCCCCCTCCCCTCTATATACAGGTGGAGGGGCGTGGGAACAGCCCCTCCAAGCCCTAGGGTGCAGCCAAGGGGGTGGAGGTGGAATCCTAGTCTCCCTCCTTCCCTTCCATACAAAGGTGGACTTTCCACCATTCGCAATTGCATGGGCCTTGAGGGACTTGTGCGCTTGGTCCAATAAAGCCACGGTGTCTCCCCTCGGTCCATGCAAAACCATGGGACGTGGTGGACCCCCTGGTGGACTTCTGGACTCCTCCGGAAGTTTCCAGAACCTTCTAGAAGCTTCCCGGTACAATACCGGAAAAACCCGAAACTTTTCCGGTAACCAAAATATGACTTCCCATATATAAATATTTACCTCAAGATCATTCCGGAGCTCCTCGTGAAGTCCGGGATCTCATACAGGACTCCGAACAACTTTTGGTCACCAACATATATAACTCATCAACACTATATCATCATCGAATGTTAAGTGTGCAGACCTTGTGGGTTCGAGAACTATGCAGACATGACCAAGACACCTCTATTGTCAATAACCAATAGCGGGACTTGGATGCCCATATTGGTTCCTACATATTCTTCGAAGATCTTTTATCGGTTGAACCTCTATGTCAAGGATCCAGTTAATCCCGTATGCAGTTTCCTTTGTTCTTTGGTATGTTACTTGCCCGAGATTCGATCGTAGGTATCTCTATACCAAGTTCAATCTCGTTACCAAGTCTCTTTACTCATTCCGTAATACAAGATCCCGTGGCTAACTCCTTAGTCACTTTGTTTGCAAGGCTTATAATGATGTTGTATTACCGAGTGGGCCCTGAGATACCTATTTGTCACACGGAGTGACAAATCCCAGTCTTGATCCATGCCCACTCAACACACACACTCGTAGATACCAGTAGAGCATATTTATAGTCACCAAGTTACTTTGCGATGTTTTAGACACACAAGGTACTCCTCCGGTGTCACTAAGTTGCATGATCTCATGGTCATAGGAACAGATACTTGACATGCAGAAAACTATAGTAATAAAGTGACATGATCATATGCTACGTTCGTAGTTTGGGTCTTGTCCATCACATCATTCTCCTAATGATGTGATCCCATTATCAAATGACATCTCATGTCTATGGCTAGGAAACCTTGACCATCTTTGTTGAACGAGTTAGTCTACTAGAGGCATACTAGGGACACAGTGTTGTATATGTATCCACAGATGCATTTGAGTTTCCAATCAATACAATTATAGCATGGATAATAAACGATTATCATGAACAAGGAAATATAATAATAACCACTTTGTTATTGCCTCTAGGGCATATTTCCAACAGGGCTAACTTAAGAGTGTTTAATACTTTAGTTAGTCGCTCTATTTCTCTCTTATCATCATCACACGACTTATCTTGACTAACGTGATTACTATCAAGTTCATTTTGACTACTATCACTACATTTGTCAAATAACAAGTCATCATCTCCAAGTAAGTCATCCTCATCACTACTGAAGTCAATGTATTCAGGGTGTGATACCTTGGGGCCTTTAGCCATGAAGCAACTTCCACTCCCTTCATTTGCTGAATCAAATATGTCACAGGAGTTGCAGCAAACAAGTGCAAGTCTGGCAACACCTTCATCTTGACTATAGTCGGAGTCAGAGTGATAGCTTCTCTTAGAGTGGTTGTCGGATTCGGAGCCGGAAACCCATTCATCAACATGAGCTTGATTTCTTCTTCTTGTGTAGCTCTTGGTGTACTTGTCCTTCTTCTTCAATTCTTTACTTCTCCGGGAGGGTCTTCGTTCATAACGATCATCTCTACTCCTTCTCTCTCTTCGAGGTGACTCATATCTTGAGCTCTTTATTCTAGGTGACTCTTCCCTTCTTTTGTGGGGGTCGTGCACTCATTGGAGTAGTGTCCGGGCCTTCGACAATTGTAACAATTTCTGTCATGACTAGATGAACGCTTCTCTTCATATCTTGAGTTCGAGTTTCTTTCTTTGCCTCTACTCTTGTAGAACTTGTTGAATTTCTTGACCATAAGGCATATCTGTTCGTTGGTTAGAGTGTTGTCACTTGGTGTAGCAGGAGTGCAACTTGAAGCTTTGTAAGCACCGCTTGACTTGTTGTGAAGTTGTTCCCTGCCTTTGAGTGACATCTCATGAGCAACAATCTTTCCGATGACTTCCGTGGGCTTGAGATCTTTGTAGTTTGGAATCATTTGGATCAATGTGCCACAATGTCATACTTCCCATCCAAGGCTCTAAGTATCTTCTTGGTGATGAATTTTTCGGTCATCTCTTCACTTCATAAGCCGGCAATCTCATTTGTGATGAGAGCAAGCCTAGATAACTTTCATTGCATTGTTCTTGATGAGTTTGTTGGCAAGAAGTTCACTGATTGGATGATGAAATGATCATGCAAATATACTCCACTTCACATTTCTATGGATATGGTAGAATTGTGTGGATGACAGAAGGCACCAGGTATGAATCCACAGTTGAGGAGTGGGCTGCCATCTTAGGAGTTACAAAGGTGGAAGAAGGCGACCTTGATGTGTACTCTGAGCCCAAGGCAAGTCACAATGCCATGAAGAACATGCACAAGGAGATCCATGCTGCAAATCTGCAATCTCACTAGCTAGGATCCATTTACTTCCTCTAGGCTGGTCTATGCACCATCAACACTATTCTGAGGCACACCTTGTTGAATAAGTCTAGAGATGATAAAATGGTCATAGGATACTCTATCAACATGTTGATCCATCTTGATCAACAAACTAGATTCAGAGTGAAGGACCTGATAGTTGAAACAGTGAAGAGGATTGTTGCAGATCAAAAGCGATCATGTGGTTATGCACCTTATATCCAGATGCTTATCAACTCTCAGTTGGAGAAGCAAATCTTTGCACTTGATCGACCACATTTTCTACTCTTGTCAGAGCTAGAAGACAATGTTGTGGTGATGAACCCAGATCATCCCACATCAGCTGTAGCACATGCACATGCAGAGGCAGCCAGAGACACTAGTGCTCAGGCACCAAAGACTCGGAGTGAGCAGATGGATCTTCTCCTTAGCTCTGTGCTCAGCATGCAGAAGGACATCAGGAACGCTCTGAAGAACCTGGAGAGCCTTGTGAGTATTGTTGACAACAAATTTCATATTCTCAACAACAAGGTGGATGGTCTCATAGAGACAGTGAATGAGCTCAAGAAGGAAGTTGGTGTTGTGCCCAACCCTCACACTATAGATGATGATGAGGATAGTGCACCTCTCTAGACAGGCACTCAGTTCAGGCCTCAGGCCAAAACTCCTATAGTGATAGCTCAGAGTTGAGGCCTTGTTCATCTGCACATGCTACAACTCCTTCAGCTCCATCAGCTCCACCAGTTCCTCCAGTTGCTACTCCAACACCGTCCATGACATCTGAAGAAGTCTTCGCTGATGTCGTTCTCTCAACTCCTACATTTTCTACCTGAGTAGATCAGCCCCAAAATAGCGTTTAGCTCTATACTTTTGAACTTTTTGGTAACTTGTTGCCGAAGGGGGCAAAGTTGTATAGATCATTAGGGCTTCAAGAGAGAGAGCATTGCTTTATATTGCTTTTCAAAACATTTGATATCTTTTGGTTTGGTTGTGTTAAACTTTGTTGGTGTTTGATCATACACCTGATGTATCTTGCTACTATTTCCTATCTTTATGATGCTTATGAGATGATCATTCACCTGCTTGGTTGTGTTGTGCTATGATATTCATTCTTATTATTTTCGCACACCACCAAGTTGTATGTGACATGGAAGAAGTGCCCCATGTACCTAATCGATTGTTCATTTCCATTCACACGCAAATTGAAAATAATGCACAAATTTAGGGGAGGTCTTGCTTATCACATACTTCTCAAAGCAAGGATTATATTCATTGATTATATCATATGTCGAAGCTTTGATCTATATGTTGTCATCAATTAACAAAAAGGGGGAGATTGAAAGCACATTTTGTCCCTTGGTGGTTTTAGTAATTAATAACAACATATATCTCATTGAACTAATGTTTCCACTAAGCATATTTCAGGAAAAGTTCAATGACGGGTTGGCAAAAAGATTGTGGAGAAACCCCTAGATGTAAGGAATTCGATTGGCAAAGCTTCAAGCAAGAGGACTCTACATTGTACTTTGTGAGAAATCACTTTGAGTCCGTAGGAAACCCAACTATTAAAAGGGGGTAAGGTACCATTGGTGAACAAAATGCTCCATGTGCACAAGTGATAGTCACCAAAAACACCCACAAACTCTTCCACAAAAGTATGTCCAAGCCTTTCATGAAAATCGGTGCAACCAACAATTCCCACTCGGTCCCACTGATTCCCCACTCAGTCAGAACCCTGCCAAACCCTAGATCTTCGGTGCAACTGATTCTGCTTCGGTGCCATCGAGTTCAACGTGCCAACAATCTGTTACCTCGATTCTCAAAATTGGAAATTCTGAGATTTTGAATCGGCGTCACCGAGTTGTGGATTCTAACCATTGGTCACCTTATCGGTACCGCTGAGATCTTTGTATCGGTCTCACTGAGATTCAAAAGTTGCTACCTTTGGAGCAACTCAGTACCACCGAGATTTATACTTTGGTGTCACCGAGTTGGCACTTTAAGTGTAACGGTTGGATTTTTGGAGATGCCTATATATACCCCTCCACCACCACTCACTCACAACAGAAGCACTCAGAACAGATCCCCACTTATCCCATCAGTGTTTCTGAGAGAGAGCCACCTACTCATGTGTTGAGATCAAGCCATTCCATTCCATCTGTATCAATCTTGATTTCTAACCACCCCAAGTTGCTTTACACCCAATCAATCACTTCCACCAAACCCAAATCTGTGAGAGAGTGACTGAGTGTTGAGGTGTCTATCATCTTGAAGCACAAGAGCAAGGAGTTCGTCGACATTATCGAGCCTATTACCTTTTGGATGGTGATGACTCATAGATTGGTTAGGTTTCTCTTGGGAGCCTCCTCTTCGTGTTGTGGAGTGAACCAGGAAGTTTGTAAGGGTAAGGAGATCACCTACTTCGTGAAGATCTACCTCGAGTTAGGCTAGTCCTCCGTGGATGTAGGCCAGCATGGTATAGATAAGGTTGCTTCTTCGTGGAACCCTCCGTGGGTAGAGCCCTCTATGGACTCTTGTG
Source organism: Hordeum marinum (assembly GCA_022496015.1). Classification (NCBI taxonomy): domain Eukaryota; kingdom Viridiplantae; phylum Streptophyta; class Magnoliopsida; order Poales; family Poaceae; genus Hordeum; species Hordeum marinum. The sequence goes on from CM039674.1 coordinate 285,669,027, forward strand.
ACTGTTACCCTCCGTGGGTTGAAGTCTCCATAAACGTGGACGTACGATAGCACCACCTATCGGAACCACGGGAAAAATCTTCGTGTGTCCAAATTGCATTTGATCTTCCTACCCATCCTCCATTACATATACTTGTCTTTACTTTATGCTACTATACTCTTAGACATGCATGTATAGGGTGTGCTTGACTTGCTATCATTACTAAAATCTGCCAACACTTAAAATTGGGAAAAGGTAGAATTTTTATTTGGTCAAGTAGTCTAATCACCCCCTCTAGACATACTTTCTATCCTATAAGTGGTATCAGAGCTTTGGTCTCCATTGCATTGGTTTCACAACCTAGGAGAGTATGGCGTCTAGCGAGGAGAATTATCACCACAAAGGTCCATACTTTGATGGCAAGAATTTTGCTAGTTGGAAGCACAAATGAAATTCCGTATTCTTGGTCATAACCCTGCTATTTGGGAAGTTGTTCGTGTTGGATTACAAGGTGAATTCTTCGTGGATGGAAGGGAACCGGATCGTGAAGCCACCGCAGATGAATTCAAGACGTTGCAATACAATGCTCAAGCATGGGACATTCTCTTCAACTACCTATGCCCCAAAGAATTCAACAAAATCAGCCGTCTTGAGAATGCAAAAGAAATTTTAGATATTTTGGTTGATATGCACAAAGGTACCGAATCCGTGAGAGAATCCAAGTTCGACGCTCTTCAGAGCCATCTTGACAAGTTCAATATGAAGGATGGTGTAGGAGTCGAAGTGATGTACTCTAGGCTAGCTCTCATAATAAATGATATTGTTGGCTTAGGAAGCAAAGAAATGACCGACAAATTTATCATCAAGAAGATACTTTGAGCTTTGGATGAGAGATATGACACCGTGTGCACATTGATCCAAATGATGACCAACTACAAATATCTCAAGCCTACGGAAGTGATTGGAAGGAAGAGCTTCACAACAAGTCTAGCGGTGCTTACAAAGCCACAAGTGATGCTCCCGCAACTTCAAGCGACAACCTTGTTAGCAATGAAGATATAAGCCTCATGGTCAAGAAATTCAACAAGTTCTACAAGAATAGAGGAAAAGATCGAAGCTCCAACTCAAGATATGAACAGAAGCGTTCGTCAAGTCATGACCGAAACGGTTACAATTGTGGGAAGCCCGGACACTACTCCAATGAGTGCGTGATTCCCTGCAAAAGAAAAGAAGAGTCACCAAGAAGATGAAGCTCAAGATACGAGTCACATCGAAGAGAGATAAGGAGTAGAGGTGATCGTTATGAACGAAGACCCTCAAGGAGAAGTAGGGACTCAGGGAAGAAGGACAAGTACACCAAGAGATACTCAAGGAGAAGACATCAATCTCATGTTGGTGAATGGGTTTCCGGCTCGAATCCGACAACTACTCTGAGAGAAGCTATCACTCCAACTCCGACTATAGTCAAGATGAAGGTGTTGCCAGACTTGCACTAGTGACAACCAACTCCTACGACATATTTGATTCACCAAATGACGGGAGTGGAAGTTGCTTCATGGCTAAAGGCCCCAAGCTATCACACCCCAGTACCTTGATATCAATAGTGATGAGGATGGCTTACTAGGCGATGATGACTTGCTATTTTCCAAATCTAGTGAGCTTAGTCAAAATGAACTTGATAGTAATCACTCTAGTCAAGATAAGTCATGTGGTAATGATAAGTTGGAATTAGAGTGACTAACTCAAGAACTAAACACTCTTAAGTTAGCTCACGGTTCCACTCTACAAGATCATAGAGAGCTTGAAAGGACACATGAGAAGCTCCACTTCGAGAAGCTCGATTTGGAGCAAGAGCATGAATTCCTTAAAGTTATCAATGAAAATCTTCGAAAGAAGACTTCCTCTTATCTAGCGAAATGACTTCTCTCGTCTACATTCATTTCACAAGTTAAGGCTAAGCAAACTAGTGACAAGGAAAAGAAACGTTCTTCAACTAGTAGCAATAAAATGATAAATCCAGTGATATTGCTTCTAGTAGTTCTATTGATCCCACTAACACTTCTCTTAGCCAAGTTACACATGAGCAAGAAAATGAACATTTGAAAGGGATTATAGAGAAAGGTATCTACAAAAGTTTTGCTGGGTGTAAGAAATTTGAGGAAATTGTACGCAAGCAAGGAGGATATCGAAAGAACCATGGCATTGGCTAATGGAGTTGAATGGGAAGAAGGTCAACACCCCAATCCCAAGTTTGTTCCTCAGATGGAGAAGTATGAACATACTCTTCCCAAGGGAACAAAGGCTCAATATGACTTTCCACCACAACACCACAAGCTCAAGGGCAAGGACAAGCTTCAAGAGGACATTGACTCATATGAAGATGAATCCCAAGCTTTGGTGAAGTGGGTTCCCAAGGCTACTTCAAGCTCAACTTCTACAAGTGCCACTTCAACACCAAGGATCCCCATGAACTTGATGTGGGTCCCCAAGAAGAAGAACTAGAGAAGTTCTTGAGGGTGACTCCGCTAATGAAATTCACTCACATTCATTATTGGCAAGAACTAATTGCAATCCACATCAACGCCATGCAATAGTTCAAGGAGTCACACATTCCCTCAAAGGTAAACAAGGGACAAGGTAATCAACAGATCGAAGGACATCATGATGTATGCTTTGCACTCCATGTCCATAGATATCCTTGTTTTTGTCTCTTGTGTGTTGGGACTAACCCATGTAGATGAGAAGAGTAAGAAACAAAAAGGATGCTCTCAAGTCATGGTGATCTTCATAAACTTTGAGCATCCACCACTACTTCACCTACATGAAGTCTTCATCGACAAAACCCAAGGTTAGTTTATCCCTCTCAAAGGGGGTGTCACATCAAGGGGGAGCTTTACTCTAAGACTTGAGTCATAGCATCTCATAGTGTGTGACAACATTAACAAACTTTATGTAAAAGTGGTAACCCCACTCATGCTTAAACGATGAGTATGACCTATGATTAAGAATTCTTACTTGGCTCCTATGTCAATATACTCATATATCATGTTGAGGATATCGCTTATCGTTATCATCTCGGTCAACTCGGGATTAGAGATTAACTAGAAATTGGTCGATTAATCGATTTTATGGGTTGACTATTAATCGGCCATTTTTTGCAAATCTCACGTTCCTAACACTGAAATATGCTATATTTGACACCAAAAATATATTGAACAGAAGTGTTACCTTGATTCCTAGCCTCCGAATCCTTGTATAATGATAAATAAAATAGGGAAATAACACATATCATATAACAAAGTCCAAAAAACACTAATAAAGATAATTTTTTCAAGCATAGTTCTAGGAATAGGCCTAATTTATTGGAAGATTCCCGATAAATCGCTTGACAGAGAGATAAATGGGCCTAGAAGATAAACGGTGAAGATAATACATAATATTATCGGTCACCCCACGAGTAGCGATAAATCGAACGATAAATCGTTGAATCGGAAGATTTTTTGAACATTGCTCATATATAGATGACTATGTCATCGCCAAAATGCTTGATAGATGCTAGAATGTTTGTGCATGTTTGCCATGATTTCATTTGACATCTTATTGTGTGAGCATGTTGGTCTACATTTCTTTATCCATTCGAGGGCATTGAATTGTTGCTATTTGGAATTTGATTTTCTTTTTGCTGATTGGATGGACAAGAATGCCAAGGACCCCTCTATAGCTATCTATGCTTTCTCATATCATATTCCATTCTTGTTACATCACACAATTTGAACAAGTGCTTTTCGATCTCTCTGTGTGAGGAGCACTCAGAGTTCTGTATCGACAAGGACTGACCATAAAAACCTCCCAAGTGCATTCGGTGGAACCAACACAAAAATCTCGGTCTCACCGATGCCTAGGGTTGATCTGGTTTACAAACTCGGTAACACCGATTCCATCTTCTCCGCTTCACCAAGTTTCCCTGTTAGCTAACAGTTGAGGAACTCGGTGGCAACGATAAGTTTGAACGAGTGTCACCAACAACGATGGGTACTTATAGAGGCGGACCCGACTTTTGAAATTACTCCTTCAAACGTCCTCCCCTCCAAAACCATAGTTGCAGCCCGAGCACCCCTGGTCATCGCCTTCATCTTCCCGAGTGCCTCTACCATTGGAAGTCATCGCCATCAACGGAATCTTTACCACTTTCACCGCCGTAGTGGAATCATCATCGAACTAGGGTATGATTTCGACCCCTCATGCACTCCTACCTCTAACTCATGCGCATTAGGGATTTTTCATTGATAAGCCACGTTTTGAGATTGATCTATCCACGAAAATTATCCGGTAGAATAGCAAACACAGATGTTTTAGGGGTTTGTCGTCCGCAAATCTCGGTGAAACCGAAGCAAAAGAATCGACAACACCGATTCTGTTTTAGGTCAACTGAGAATAGCCTCGGTGAAACCAAGTGTCCATTTTCAGTGTCACCGAAATGATGCCAAGTTTCTATGAAGCGGGTTGTATGTCTCGGTGGGTCCTAAATATTTTCCTCGGTTGTACCGATATTCCTTTTGCAGAATTCAAATCTTGAGAATTCTTAGTTCAACTTTGAGAAAAAATTCTGAATTTTGTGATGACTCAACCTATCCGCTCTTATATGATCTATTCATAGGGTCAGAGATGTCAGTTTTAGGAGACAACTAGAATGACCTTAGAGATCTTAGTGTGGACACGAATCCAGACACTATTCTAGATAGGAGCTCATCTTCCTATGATGATGTTCCTAGATCTCCAAACTTGCCCAAGGCAGCAACCAGAGCAAGGAGGAAGCTCAACTCAGAGGAAGAAGACTCTGATTTTATGGCTGATGAGATTCCTGCCAAGGCTAAGCAGGACAAGGCTAAGAAAACTACAAAGAAGCCTACAGCTAAGCCTACCTCTTCTAAGAAGGTAGTCAAAAAGGAGAATGCCAGCTCAGGGACATTGAAAGCACCAGAGAGTGCTAGGGGAACCATGACTGTTGAGCCCCCAAGGAAATCCATGCCCAAGAAGGATGGAGAGAAGAAGAGAAGAAAGAGGATCATACATGTTGTGGGAAAACCTATCTCTATGTATGAGGACCAACAAAGGTTGATGTTGAGGGAGAGGAGGAAGAGCTAGCTGCCATGGCTCCTCCCAAGAAGAAGAACCTGTTGTCTGATGCTATGCCAAGCCAAGCTCTTTCCAAGAGCAAGCCAGCTGCTCCCAAGAAACCCTCAGCTCCTAAACCCTAGAGGTTCTCCAGGGAGATTCTAGTTTCTGATAAGAACAAGGGATCTTCCTACGGAGATGCTGAGGAAGATGCTATGTCAGTTTTGATGAAGCTGAGGCCACACCTTCCAGAGCATAATACCATCCATTTACCAGCTGGGGACACAAAGAAGAGGAAGGTCCAAGGATTGAGAGATTGGAGAGTCATTGATCCATATTCTCAAAGGAGGAAGACTGTTGTAGACTACATGTTCCACACAAAGGAACAACAAGACTTCTATGAAATAGTTCTGCTTGATAAGAGACCTGTTGTGAGTGACATGAGGTATGTGGACTGGAAGTACATCAAGGAGAATGAAGACTACTTCCCAAGTGTGCAAGATAACTTTCATCGCATTGGTCTTGATGAGTTTGTTGGCAAGGAGTTCACTGCTTGGAACGACTAAATGATCATGCAATTCTACTCCACTACACATTTGCTCCCTAGTGGTTTTGGTAATTAATAACAACATATATATCATTGTACTAATGTTTCCACTAAGCATGTTTCAGGAAAAATTCAATGATGGGTTGGCAAAAGGATTGTGGAATACCCCAAGATGCAAGGAAATAGATTGGCAAAGCTTCAAGCAAAGGACTGTACATTTTACCTTTTGTGAGAAATCACTTTGAGTCCATAGGAAAGCCAATACTATTAAAAGGGGGCAAGGTTTTGTTGGTGAACAAAATGCCCATATGTGCACAAGTGATGGTCACCACATACACCCACAAGCTATTCCACAAAAGTCTGTCCAAAGCCAAATATTCAAAATCGGTGCAACCAACACTTTCCACTCGGTGCCACCGATTCTTAGCTTTAGACAGCCTCAGCAAAACCCTAGCATTTTGGTGCAATCGATCCATTTTGGTGCCACCGAGTTTGGGTTGCCAACTTCCTATTATGCAAGTTCACAAAATCGGTCCCACCGAGTTTTGTGAATCGGCGTCATCGAGTTTGGCAATCTAACCATTGATCACCTTATCGGTGCAACTGAGTTGTATGTATCGATCTCACCAAGATTGAATAGTTGCTACCTTTGAGGCAAATCGATACCACCGAGATTTAAACACGGTGTCACCGAGTCTGACTTATTAGGTGTAACGGTTGGATTTTTGGAGATGCCAATATTTACCCCTCTACCACCACTTACTCGAAAGAGAAGCACTCAGAACAGTTCCCCACTTATACCTACTGATTTTCTAAGAGAGAGCCACCTAGTCATGTGTTGAGATCATGCCATTCCATTCCTACCATACGAATCTTGATCTCTAGCCTCCCCAAGTTGCTTTCCACCCAATCAATCTCTTCCACCAAGACAAATCTGTGAGAGAGTGATTGTGTGTTTAGGAGTCTATCATCTTGAAGCACAAGAGCAAAGAGTTCATCGACATTATCGAGCATGTTACCTTTTGGATGGTGGTGCCTTCAAGATTGGTTAGGTATTGCTTGCTAGCCTCCTACTTCGTGTTGTGGAGTGAACCAAGAATTTTGTAAGGGCCAGGATCGCCCACTTCATGAAGATCTACCCGGAGTTAGGCTAGTCCTCCGTGGACATAGGCTGTCATGGTATGGTGAAGGTTGCTTCTTCGTGGAATTCTCCATGGGTAGAGCCCTCCGTGGACTCTCGCGACTATTACCCTTCGTGGGTTGAAGACTTCATGAACATCTATGTACAATAGCACCACCTCTCGGAACCACGGGAAAAATCATCGTGTCACCAATTGCGTTTGATCTTCCTACCCTTCCTTTACTTACATGCTTGTCTTTACTTTCTGCTGCAATACTCGTAGACATGCATGTGTAGGGTGTACTTGACATACTTTAACATCCCAAAATTTCATTTTGTAATGTTATGAAATATAGCTAAGCACCATCATCACATTGTTTGAATGAAATGAATTGTTGAAGTTCTTCTTTTGAAATTCTGAAAGGCCATTTCAATTTTTCCATATACTTGTTTCTCCTATTTGAAAACCCCTGGAAATATTCAAAAAAAAAGAGGAGTAACATGACACTCCACACCAGGAGCATCTTGGTGAAATATTTGAGCAATAAAACCAGGGGGTTATTTGAAAATTCATTTGCAAAAGAATTTAAAATCAATTAGGCATTTTCTGAAAAATAATTTTTTTAAGTATTCATTTTGATAGAGGAAAAATGTTCATTAAATAGCATTTATTTCCCTGATCATTTTGATGTATATATTCCCTATGTTTGGAAAAGATTTGAATGCATTAAAGGGGTTTTAAACGCTCTGGAAAATAGAAAAGGAAACGAATTAAAGCGTTTAATTAGAAGACCGGCCGGCCCACCAGCCTTTACTCCCGAGATCCTTTTGGATCGGTCACCGACGCACAGATCCCGCTCCCACTCTCACTGACACGTGGGACCCACCGTACGATAGCGCCATCAGCACGCTCGTTTCCCTCCTTGTGCCGTCGACGTCGCCGGAGATCTCTCACTCACCGGATCTCCCTCCTCTCTCCCTCTCCCGACCCCACACCTGGCCTATAAAAGCCCCTGCCTTCTCCGCTCTCCGTTCCGCCCCCGAGCGTCCCTGCCCACGCTCACAAATGCCACCGCTCCACCTCGCCGGAGTTCGGTCAACGACCGAAGCTCTCCGAGCACGAGGCCGTCACATCCGTCGTCCCCAGCCCCGTCTGACGCCACCATTCGACGCCGAACCTTTGCCGCCGTCGCCTGAGCTCTTCGAAGACGCTGCCCCTGACCACTGCACGACCATCTCCGAGCACCTCCGATGTCCAGCCGCCTTCGACCTTGCCGAAAACCCCGACCTCCCCTTTGTAAGCCCCGCGCCCCCTCCGTAGCCGTCGGATCTAAAGTCAACGATCTAGATTAGAACGTTTTAAAACAGTGAACCGGTACCCACTTCACTTTGGTCGTCCGCCGCAAACACCCGCACACGCGCTCTTTCGACCAATAGGAAGCCGCCACGTAGCCCCTGTCTGTTAGCTAATATTTTTTTTCTTTTTCTGTTTCTGTTTTAGAAAACAGAATGTGTTCCGATTTTATTTTTGTTATATCTTTTTAACTAATTAGTGTTTTTAATTGATTCTTTTTGCATTAGGTCGCAAACTTCATGTAGTTTAATCATGCGGTCTTATATTTCAAATTTGAACTTTAAAATTTGAATCTAACCAAATTTGCTTCAATTACTAAAACCTATATAACTAGAGTTTAAAAATATATTTTTCTATGAATCTTTTTGCCACTGGTTTGTATTAGTTAGACCTATCATCCTATATAGTTTGAGAATTTTTAGGATGAATTTGGTTAGGGTTTTTAACAAAAACAGAATCTGTTCAGTTCTTAATAGAGTTTAGTTAGTTTGATTTTAGTTTAGTTTGAATCTGAGTTAGTTTAACTTTTGTTTTTAGTTTTCATTAGGTTCTGTTTTTTCAACATTAGGTGAAATAACTTGCTATTAATAAAAATAATTGTTTAGTTTTATACCTTATTGTTATAGGAAATCTTTATTCCTTTTCATTAGGTATAGTTTTATAAAGCAATTTAGTTTTACTTTTCACAAACATTTTAGGAGATTTAATTATGTTTTCTAATAAAGATTCTTAGTAATTCTTTTATATTAAATAATGTTCTGTTTATAAAAAAAAAATCATACTCTAATGTTATAGGAAACTCTAGTTATTTTCATTAAGTGGTGTTTGATAAAAATTATAATTTTAGTAGCATTTCTTTTCAAAAAAAAGTTTTAGTGTATTTAATTTTGTTTACTAATATAAATTTTATTATTTATTTTCTTTTAACTATTGTTTTGTTATTAAAAATAGTTGTTGGTCTTATTTTATATTAGTAGTAGCTTTGACACTAAAAATTTGTGAGTCAAATATTGGTTTTGAATTCTTTCTCTTGATTGTTACTATTGAATTGTTTTAGTTTAACCTTGCTGATTGTGTGAGTTGTATTATTAGTTGTATGCTTATTGTGTGCTTTGTTTGATTCGTTAGATCATCCGGAGTACGAAGCTTGTTATCTAGAGTCACTTGAGTACGAGGATCGTCAGCAAGGCAAGTCACTTTGATCATGTTTACCCATGTTTTATTGCATTAGTTCTACCATCTCCCCAATTACATGCAAAGTAGGTAATTTGGAAACTTGGTTAATTGATGTAGTATCATGTGGTAGGCACCCCTCAACCCTTTGACACATTGGCCCCGGGAAACGTTGATTTAATTTTGCTATGCTATTAGTAGACGGGGTTGGTTGTGTGATTCATGAGAGTTGTGAGATAATAATTTCAAGACCTACAAGATGATCAAGACTTCAAGACTCCGAGTTTTCAACATACCTCTAGGTGGATGATGGTTGAACGGCGCCCTGGAGAAACCAGTGGTTAGCTTAGGTGTTGCTGGAGAAGTGCCAGTATTCATGCGGAAAGGTCCACCCAGGCACAAAGAGATGGATGGATGCTTCAAGACACAAGGCTTACCTACATAGCCACAAGCCATTATGGGCTCTGGCTTGGTTGGATATTGTGGTGACCCTGGACAGGCGGTGCTATGAGATGTAGAAGAACGGTAGGAAAGGATGGGTACCGACAGAGTCTTAGGGGGACTCTTTAGAAGACCATGTTTTGGTCATCCGTTTCTCAAGCACCCTGAAGTGCGAGAAATCCAACGGAGGCGATCAAATCTTGTGGGGAACGTGTGCAAAACTCTACAGTGTACCCAAACCTAATCAATTAGCCGTGTCCACGGTCATGGACAACTTGAGCCAAAGGAACTGAAACTATCTGGAATTCTCAACACAAATAATTATATTGATGTGGGTATTAATGACAACTTGGGTAGGAGAATTGGTTGCTGGAACCATCTCATTAATCAACCAACATTGTAGTAATAACTTTTGCCCTCTCTTGTTGTAGGAAAAATTTCGCTTTATGCAAAACTTACTACCCCACCTGCCATATATGCATATAGAATAGATGATTGCTTTACACCCCTCTTTTGTGACATTGCCGGCATATTCAATATGCTGACCTACACGGCTGCAACGTATCATGTTGCAGAGTACTTTTCCGACCAGGAGTGAGGATACGCTCTACGCTCGGTGAGATGCCCTTGGAGTCAGATGGACTCAACTACCTTTGAAGCTTCCGCAAGACTTTGGTTTAGTTTATCTCATGAGTTGGCCTTCAGCCACTTTATTGTAATCCTTATTGTAATAAAGGACTCGATATGAGATTTCGGTTAATAAAGTTGTGTGATTTCCCTTTGATATATACATTGATGTACAGTGTGTGTACCAGCATGATCTTGGGATGGTACGGAAACACCGAAGATTCGACCTTTCAGGTCGGGTCGCTACAGAAATGGTATCAGAGCACACGCTGACCGTAGGACGTAACCTCTAGAATTGGAAAAGCCTTAGGATTTTTTTTCTTTTGTCTTTGAAATTCTTATATTCTCATCTGCTCGTTTATGACTTCCCTCTGATTTATTTCAAAATTTATAGATGGCCACCTTCACCCCAGTTTTGATCACGGAGTTTTGTCAGCCTAACGCGACGATGCCCTTTGGCAAGGAGCTGGTGAAGATCGTCAGGGACGTAAGGATCGCTTTGCCAAGCATCATCGGGACTCCTATAATGTCTTTTCCACAAGACGGTCGCTACAGGATCGAGGTGCACATCCCCGGAAAGACCTTTGGAAATCGTAAAGAACCCATCGACTTCAAGTTTGTGGCACCAAGCTGGATTCTTGGGAGGGACATGGTGATTCACCGTGCCCTTGGACGTATTCAGGAGGAATACAGGGGTGGCCCCATTTCGCTAAGCCTTTGCATGGTTTGTCGCAGGGATGCCAATGGAAATATCATAAATACCCCCACTGGAGATTCCACCATTTCCTATATCCAGACTTTGGAAACTCACATCAGGACTCTGGAGCTTCTGGGACGTGCAGACACGAAGACGATCAAGAGGCTGATGAATCGCGAGATTGACCTCGAAGCTGACCTACGGGAAGCCAAGTACGAGCATGAGCATGAAGTGAAGGATTTCTTAGAGAGGATCGAGAAGCTGAACACTTGCATGGCAACTCTGGAGGAACAGCTGGACATGGGGGAAAATCTTCACCCAGAGGGAGACATGGCTCCTTTGATCAGGAACGATGATGACTATGAGGAGAGCCTCACTGGAGGACCCACGACCATGTACTTTTGAGGAGAAGTTTAGTCATGCCCCCCCCCATGTATCTTTATTTTCGTCGTTAAAACATAGGTCGATGCTTAGTTTGATTTGAGACTTGTATCTCGATGTTTGAACCTTGAGTTGAATAAATGAATGAGTGTTTGATGTGATATGTTTGTTGCATTGCATATGGGTAGTGAAATTTTCTTTTAGGCCCTTGTTCTATTCTAATTCTCATCCCTCTGAAAACAGCAAGATGCCTCCGCGACGTGAGCCCGATTTCACCTTCCCGCCGGTACTCACACAACTCCTCTATTAGCAGAATGCCCTAATGCAGTTGTTGATCTAGAACCAGACCAACAACCACAACAACCACCCTCCACCTCAGGGAGACAACCTCACCCATTTTCTAAGGCTGAATCCACCAACTTTCTCTAGCAGCACTGAGCCCATTGTGGCAGATGATTGGCTCCGCAAGATGGAGAGAGAACTCATCACCGTTGGATGCACTGAGGCTGAAAAGGTGCGCTTTGCCGCCCATCAACTTGAGGGGCCTGCAGCTTCATGGTGGGAGAACTATACCACCACGTACCCCATTGCTGGTGTGACTTGGGAGCAGTTCAAGATAGCTTTCTGCACTGCTCATGTCTCAGCTGGAGCCATGAGTCTGAAGAAGCGTGAGTTTCGCAACTTACGCCAAGAAAGTCGCTCCGTGGCCCAGTATGTGGATGAATTCAGCATGTTGGCTCGTCATGCACCAGGAGATGTGGCCGATGATGCAACCAAACAGGAGAAGTTCCTGGAAGGACTCAACGATGAGTTGAGCGTGCAGCTGATGGTGGCTACTTTCAACAACTATCAGGAGCTGGCAGACAAGGCTCTCATCTTGGAGGGGAAGCAGCAGCAAATTGAAAACCGCAAGAGGAAGTATGGACAGGGGAATTCTAACTCTAGAGCTCAACAGAAGCCCCGCTACTCCCCGTACTCAGGGAATACCGGATCAGGGACCGGTAAGTATGGAGGACACACTCATCACGTGCACAACCATGAACGCCACAACCATGGAGGAAATGGGAATAATCGTCACAACAATGGCAACTTCAAGAATGGCAATGGAAGTGGGAATGGCAACCAGCACTGTCCTGCCCCAGTTCAGAAGGATCTGAACCATATCACCTGCTTCAAGTGCCAGAAGACAGGGCACTATGCCACTGAATGCCCTCAAAACAAGCAGGGAAATGGAAACGGCAACAACAACGGCAACTCCACAGCTAAGAAGCCAAATCCTTTTCCCCGTGCTTAGGTGAACCACATTGATGTGGAAGAAGTCTATGATCAGCCCGAGACTGTGGTTGGTAAGTTTTTATTGCATTCGCGTCCAGTTATGGTACTTTTTGATTCTGGTGCAACTCATTCATTCATATCAAGGGTAGTTGTGGAAAAGTATGGTTTACCCACCAAAACCCTTAGTCAGCCCATTAAGGTCAATTCCCCAGGAGGTATGATGATGGCAGGGATAGGATGCCATGCATTGAAACTCCATATAGGAAACTATGTTTTTCCCACCGACCTCATCGTCTTAGAATCCCAGGGATTGGATGTAATCCTAGGCATGGATTGGATGACCAAGTATGAAGGAAACCTTGATTGCCCCAGCAAGTCTATTTTGCTCACCACCCCAGAGAACAAGAGGATTAAGTATGTATCCCGACGCACACAGATGAGTGCTCGGTTAAATTCCCTCAAAGGAGTGGTTCAGGAAGAAGTGTCGGTGGTACAAGACTTTCCAGATGTATTCCCGGAGGAATTACCAGGCATGCCACCAGATAGAGAGATTGAATTTCTGATAGAGTTACTACCAGGAACAGCCCCAATTTCCAAGAGACCATATTGGATGCCCGCAAATGATTTGAAAAAAATCAAGAAGCAGATTAAGGAGTTATTGGACAAAGGGTATATTCGCCCAAGTTCTTCACCTTGGGGAGCCCCAGTTCTTTTGGTGAAGAAGGATAAAACCTTGACGATGGTAGTTGATTATCGTGCATTGAACGAGGTGACAATCAAGAACAAGTATCCTCCGCCAATGATTAACGACTTGTTTGATCAGCTAGTAGGAACCAAAGTGTTCTCCAAGATAGATCTTCGATCAGGGTATCACCAATTGAAAATTCGTGAACAGGATATACCGAAAACAGCCTTCACCACAAGGTGTGGCCTATATGAATATACAGTCATGTCTTTTGGCTTGACTAATGCTCCTGCCTATTTCATGAGTATGATGAACAAAGTGTTTATGGAATATCTGGACAAGTTTGTCGTGGTGTTCATAGATGATATATTGATATTCTCCAAGAGCGAGGAAGAACACAAGGAACACTTGCGTTTAGTTCTGGAGAAGCTTAGAGAGCATCAGTTATATGCCAAGTTCAGTAAATGTGAATTCTGGCTGACAGAAGTCGGATTCCGTGGACTTGTTATTTCTAGAGATGGAATAGCAGTGGACCCCGCTAAGGTTGAAGCAGTCACCGAGTGGAAGTCACCTACCTCAGTTAAGGAGATCCGCAGTTTTCTCGGACTTGTCGGATATTACCGGAGGTTCATTGAGAATTTCTCAAAGATTTCCAAACCCATGACGGAATTGTTGAAGAAAGAGTCTAAGTATATTTTGTCTGAGGAATGTGAGGCCAATTTCCAGGAGTTGAAGAAACGTTTGGTCACAGCCCCAGTGTTGATTTTGCCAAATATTCGGAAGGACTTCCAGGTTTATTGTGATGCTTCGCGTCAAGGACTCGGAGGAGTACTCATGCAGGAGGGAAAAGTTGTAGCCTATGCATCCAGACAGCTACGACCTCATGAGTTGAACTATGCCACCCATGATTTGGAGTTAGCAGCCATAGTGCACGCACTCAAGACCTAGAGACATTTCCTTGTTGGAAATAGTTGTGATGTTTATACCGATCATAAGAGCCTGAAGTATATCTTCACGCGGAAGGAGTTGAACCTCAGACAGAGGAGATGGCTAGAGTTAATCAAGGACTATGACCTGAGATTGCATTATCACCCAAGAAAGGCAAATGTTGTAGCAGATGCCTTGAGTCGGAAGAGTTATGTGAACACACTCATAGCAGGAGGATTACCCCAGGAGTTAGCGATGATCTCAGGAGCTCCGACTAGAGATAGTTCCAAAAGGATATGTTGCCACACTACAAATCTAGTCCACCTTGACCGAAAGAATTCGTGAAGCCCAGAAATCGGACAAGGAGGTAGCTGAGATAAAGCAGAGAATGAAGGATGGAAAAGCTAAAGACTTTCATGAAGATGAACAAGGTACTTTATGGTTTGAGAACCGAAACTATGTGCCCAGTGACCAGAGCTCAGAAAGTTGATACTTCAAGAAGCCCATGATTCACCCTACTCAATACACCCAGGCAACACCAAGATGTATCTGGATTTGAAGGAAAGTTATTGGTGGACGGGTATGAAGAAGGATATTACCAAACATGTTGCGGTATGTGATGTTTGTCAGCGAGTAAAGGCGGAACATCAGAAACCAGCAGGGTTACTCCAACCTTTGACGATACCCGAGTGGAAATGGGATAAGATTGGTATGGATTTCATCACAGGATTACCCAGGACCCGTTCAGGTTATGATTCCATCTGGGTAGTGGTCGATCACTTGACCAAGGTAGCTCATTTCATTCCAGTGAAGACCACTTATACTAGTGCTAAGTTAGCCAAGATATATATGACCAGGATCGTATGTATGCATGGAGTTCGGAGGAGTATCGTGTCAGATAGAGGAACACAATTTACCTCAAAGTTTTGGCATCAGTTACATGAAACTTTGGGTACATGGATGGAATTCAGTACAACTTTTCATCCGCAGACCGATGGATAGACCGAGAGAGTCAACCAGATCTTGGAGGACATGTTGAGAGCTTGTCCGCTAGACTATGGGTCTAGTTGGGATGACAACTTACCTTATGCAGAGTTCTCGTACAACAACAGTTATCAGACGAGTCTGAAGATGGCCCCTTTTGAAGCTTTATACGGAAGGAGGTGTAGAACACCATTGATGTGGGATGGTGTTGGAGACCGAAAGCTTTTTGGTCCCGATCTGATCCGAGATTCTAAAGAAAAGGTCAAACTGATTCGAGACCGACTCAAGATAGCCCAATCCAGGCAGAAGAGCTATGTTGATAGCAAATGCAAGGAGGTGACGTATGAAGTGGGAGACCGAGCATACCTTCGTGTGTCCCCACTTCGAGGAATCAAGAGGTTTGGTGTTAAAGGAAAGTTAGCACCCAGATTCATAGGCCCCTACAAAATTCTTGAATGTAGAGGAGAAGTTGCATATAAGCTGGAATTGCCAGAAGACTTGTCCGGAGTTCATGATGGTTTCCATGTTTCACAGATGAAGAAATGCCACGCTGAGATGGCTGATATTCCTTTGAGAGACACAGTGCCCTTAGAGGCCATACAACTTGACAGTGATCTGACTTATAAGGAGAAACCCGTCCAAATCCTCGAGACTGCCAACAGAGTTACCCGTAGCAAGATCATCAAGTTTTGTAAGGTTCTGTGGAGTCACCACACCGAGGAAGAAGCCACATGGGAACGCGAAGAAGATCTTCGTAGAGAGCACCCGCACATATTTTCTAGCCAACCCGAATCTTGAGGGCGAGATTCATCTTAAGGTGGGTAGGTTTGTAACATCCCAAAATTTCATTTTGGAATATTATGAAATATAGCTATCCATCATCATCACATTGTTTGAATGAAATGAATTGTTGAAGTTCTTCTTTCGAAATTCTGAAAGGCCATTTCAATTTTTCCATATACTTGTTTCTCCTATTTGAAAACCCCTGGAAATATTCAAAAAAAGAGATGAGTAACATGACACTCCACACAAGGGGCATCTTGGTGAAATATTTGAGCAATAAAAACCAGGGGGTTATTTGAAAATTCATTTGCAAAAGAATTTAAAATCAAATAGGCATTTTCTGAAAAATAATTTTTTAAGTATTCATTTTGACAGAGGAAAAATGTTCATTAAATAGCATTTATTTCCCTGATCATTTTGATATATATATTCCCTATGTTTGGAAATGATTTGAATGCATTAAAGGGGTTTTAAACGCTCTAAAAATAGAAAAGGAAACGAATTAAAGCGTTTAATTAGAAAACCGGCCGGCCCACCAGCCTTTACTCTCGAGATCCTTTTGGATCGGTCATCGATGCGCAGATCCCGCTCCCACTCTCACTAACACACGGGACCCACCATCCGACAGCGCCATCAGCACGCTCATCTCTCTCCTCGCGCCGTCGACGTCATCGGAGATCTCTCACTCACCGGATCTCCCTCCTCTCTCCCTCTCCCGACCCCGCACCTGGCCTATAAAAGCCCCTGCCTTCTCTGCTCTCCATTCCACCCTCGAGCGCCCCTGCCCACGTCCACAAACGCCACCGCTCCACCTCGCCGGAGTTCAGTCAATGACCGAAGCTCTCCGAGCACGAGGCCGTCGCCTCCGTCATCCCCAGCCCCGTCTGATGCCACCATTCGACGCCGGATCTTCGCCGCCGTCGCCTGAGCTCTTCGGACGCCGCCCTCGACCACCGCACGACCATCTCCGACCACGTCCGACGTCTGGCCACCGTCGACCACGCCGGAAACCCCGACCTCCCCTCTGTAAGCCCCGCGCCCCCTCCGTAGCCGTCGGATCTAAAGTCAACAATCTAGATTCGAACGTTTTAAAACAGCGAACCGGTACCCACTTTGCTTCGGTCGTCCGCCGCAAACACCCGCACGCATACTCTTTCGACCAATAGGAAGCCGCCACGTAGCCCCTGTCCGTTAGCTAATATTTTTTTTCTTTTTCTGTTTCTGTTTTAGAAAACAGAATGAGTTCTGATTTTATTTTTGTTATATCTTTTAAACTAATTAGTGTTTTTAATTGCTGCTTTTTGCATTAGGTCACAAATTTCATGTAGTTTCATCATGTAGTCTTAGATTTCAAATTTGAAATTTAAAATTTGAATCTAACCAAATTTGCTTAAATTACTAAAATCTGTATAACTAGAGTTTAAAATATATTTTTGTATGAATGTTTTTGCCACTGGTTTGTATTAGTCAGACCTATCATCCTACATAGTTTGAGAATTTTTAGGATGAATTTGGTTAGGGTTTTTAACAAAAACAGAATCTGTTTAGTTCTTAATAGAGTTTAGTTAGTTTGATTTTAGTTTGGTTTGAATCTGAGTTAGTTTAACTTTTGTTTTTAGTTTTCATTAGGTTCTGTTTTTTCAACATTAGGTGAAATAACTTGCTATTAATAAAAATAATTGTTTAGTTTTATAACTTATTGTCATAGGAAATCTTTATTCCTTTTCATTAGGTATAGTTTTATAAAGAAATTTAGTTTTACTTTTCACAAACATTTTAGGAGATTTAATTATGTTTTCTAATAAAGAATCTTAGTAATTCTTTTCTGTTAAGTAATGTTCTGTTTATAAAAAAATTGTTTCATACTCTAATGTTATAGGAAACTCTAGTTATTTTCATTAAGTGGTGTTTGATAAAAACTTATAATTTTAGTAGCATTTCTTTTCACAAAAGTTTTAGTGGATTTAATTATGTTTACTGATATAAATTTTATTATTTATTTTCTGTTAACTATTGTTTTGTTATTAAAAATAGTTGTTGGTCTTATTTTATATTAGTAGTTGCTTTGACACTAAAAATTTGTGAGTCAAATATTCCTTTTGAACTCTTTCTCTTGATTGTTACTATTGAATTGTTTTAGTTTAACCTTGCTGATTGTTTGAGTTGTATTATTAGTTGTATGCTTATTGTGTGCTTTCTTTGATTCGTTAGATCATCCGGAGTGTGAAGCTTGTTATCTAGAGTCACTTGAGTCACTTGAGCAAGGCAAGTCACTTTGATCATGTTTACCCATGTTTTATTGCATTAGTTCTACCATCTCCCCAATTGCATGCAAAGTAGGTAATTTGGAAAATTGGTTACTTGATGTAGTATCATGTGGTAGGCACCACTCAACCCTTTGACACATTGGCCTCGGGAAACGGTGATTTAATTTTGCTATGCTATTAGTAGGCGGGGTTGGTTGTGTGATTCATGAGAGTTGTGAGATAATAATTTCAAGACCTACAAGATGATCAAGACTTCAAGACTCCGAGTTTTCAACATACCTCTGGGTGGATGATGGTTGAACGGCGCCCTGGAGAAACCAGTGGTTAGCCTAGGTGTTGCTGGAGGAGTGCCAGTATTCACGCGGAAAGGTCCACCCAGGCACAAAGAGATGGATGGATGCTTCAAGACCCAAGGCTTACCTGCACAGCCACAAGCCATTATGGGCTCTGGCTTGGTTGGATATCGTGGTAACCCTGGACAGGCGGTGCTACGAGATGTAGAAGAACGGTAGGAAAGGATGGGCACCGACAGAGTCTCAGGGGAACTCTTTAGAAGACCATGTTTTGGTCATCCGTTTCTCAAACACCCTGAAGTGCGAGAAATCCAACGGAGGCGATCAAATCTTGTGGGGAACGTGTGCAAAACTCTGCACAGTACCCAAACCTAATCGATTAGCCGTGTCCACGGTCATGGACAACTCGAGCCAAAGGAACTGAAACTATCTGGAATTCTCAACACAAATAATTATATTGATGTGGGTATTAATGACAACTTGGGTAGGAGAATTGGTTGGTGGAACCATCTCATTAATCAACCAACATTGTAGCAATAACTTTTGCCCTGTCTTGTTGTAGGAAAATTTTGTCTTTATGCAAAACTTACTACCCCACCTGCCATATATGCATATAGAATAGATGATTGCTTTACACCCTCTTTTGTGACATTGCCGGCATATTCAATATGCTGACCTACATGGCTGCAACGTATCATGTTGCAGAGTACTTTTCCGACCAGGAGTGAGGTTACGCTCTACGCTCGGTGAGATGCCCTTGGAGTCAGATGGACTCAACTACCTTTGAAGCATCCGCAAGACTTTGGTTTAGTTTATCTCATGAGTTGGCCTTCAGCCACTTTATTGTAATCCTTATTGTAATAAAGGACTCGATATGAGATTTTGATTAATAAAGCTGTGTGATTTCCCTTTGATATATACATTGATGTACCGTGTGTGTACCAGCATGATCTTGGGATGGTACGGAAACACCGGAGATTCGACCTTTTAGGTCAAGTCGCTACACATACTATATGAATGGTAAAATCTTCCAAGACTTAAAATTGGGAAAAGATAGATTTTTAATTGGTCAGGTTGTCTAATCACACCCCCCCTCTAGACCTACTATCGATCCTACAAGTGGTATCAGAGCTTTGGTATCCATTGCATTGGTCTCACAACCTAGGAGAGTATGGCGTCTAGTGAGGGAAATTATCACCATAGAGGTCCGTACTTTGATGGCACTAATTTTGCTAGTTGGAAGCACAAAATGAAAATGCATTTGCTTGGTCATAACCCTGCCGTTTCGGCTGTTGTTCGTATTGGATTGCAAGGTGAATTATTTGTGGATGGAAGGGAACTAGATCGCGAAGCGACTGCAGATGAATTGAAGATGTTGCAACTCAATGCTCAAGCATGTGACATTCTCTTCAACTGCCTATGCCCCGAAGGATGCAACAAAATCAGCCGTCTTGAGAATGCAAAAGAGATTTGTGATACTTTGGTGGATATGCGTGAAGGTATCGAATCAGTGAGAGGATCCAAGTTGGATGTTCTTCAAAGTCAACTTGACAAGTTCAAGATGAAGGATGGTGAAGGAGTCGATGAGATGTACTCTAGGCTAGCTCTCATCACCAATGAGATTGTCAGCTTAGGAAGTGAAGAAGTGACGGACAAATTCATCATCAAGAAGATACTTCGAGATTTGGATGATGGATATGACACCATATGCACATTGATCCAAAAGATTCCCAACTACAAAGATCTCAAGCCAACGAAAGTGCTTGGAAGGATTGTTGCTCATGGGATGACACTTAAGGACAAGGAAGAGATTCATCACAACTCTAGCGGTGCTTACAAAGACACAAGTGATGAGCCCGCTACCTCAAGTTACAACCTTGTCACAAATGAAGATATAAGCCTCATGGTCAGGAAATTCAACAAGTTCTACAAAAATAGAAGCAAAGAACGAAACTCCAACTCAAGATATGAAGAGAAGCGTTCGTCAAGTCGTGACCAATACTGTTACAATTGTCGGAAGCCGGACACTACTCCAATGAGTGCATGGATCCTTACAAAAGGAAAGAAGAGTCACCAAGAATATGAAGCTCAAGAGACGAGTCACCTCGAAGAGAGAGAAGGAGTAGGGATGATCATTATGAACGAAGACCCTCAAGGAGAAGAAGGGACTTGGAGAAGAAGGACAAGTACACCAAGAGCTACTCAGGAAGGAAATATCAAGCTCATGTTGGTGAATGGGTTTCCGACTCCAAATCCGACAACCACTCCGAGAGAAGCTATCACTCCAACTCCGACTATAGTCAAGATGAAGGTGTTGCCGGATTTGCACTAGTGACAACCGACTCCAACTCCGACTACATCAAGATGAAGGGAGTGGATGTTGCTTCATGGCTAAAGGACCCAAGGTATCACACCCTGAGTATCTTTATTTCAATAGTGATGAGATGACTTGTTAATTGAAGATGACTTGATATTTGACAAATCTAGTAATGCTAGTCAAAATGAACTTGCTAGTACTCACTCTAGTATAGATAAGTCGTTGATGATGATATGTTGGAAATAGAACGACTAAATCAAGAACTAAAAACTCTTAAGTTAGCTCATGAGTCAACTCCAGAAGATCATACAGAGCTTGTAAGGGCACATGAGAAGATCCACTTCGAGAAGCTCAATTTAGAGCAAGAGCATGAGTTCCTTAAAGCTATCAATGACGATATTCGTAAGAAGACTTCCTCTTATCTAGCCAAGCAACTTCTCTTGTCTATGTTCATGCCACAAGTTAATACTAAGCAAGCTAGAAACAAAGGAAAGAAAGGTATTTCAACTAGTAGCAATAAAAATGATAAATCCAATGATATTGCTTCTAGTAGTTCTCTTGATTCCACTAACTCTTCTCTTAGCCAAGTTACACTTGAGCAAGAAAATGACCTTTTGAAAGGGATTATAGAGAAAGGTATCTACAAGAGTATTGAAGGATGCAAACAATTTGAGGAGATTGTACGCAAGCACGGAGGATACCGAAAGAATCGTGGTGTTGTCTACTTAAACACTAATGAAGTTTAATGGGAAGAAGGTCAATACCCCAATCCCTAGTTTGTTCCTCAAAAGGAGAAGTATGAAAATACTCTCCCCAAGGGAACAAAAGCTCAATATGAACTTGCTCCACAATACCCCAAGCTCAAGGGCAAGAACAAGATTCAAGAGGACATTGACTCATATGAAGATGAATCCCGAGCTTTGGTGAAGTGGGCACCCAAGGCTACTACAAGCTCAACTTTTACAAGTGCTACTTCAACACCAAGGATCCCCATGAACTTGATGTGGGTCCCCAAGAAGAAGAACTAGAGAAGTTCTTGAGGGGTGACTCCGCTAATGAAATTCACTCACATTCATTATTGGCAAGAACTAGTTGCAACCAACATCAACATCATGCAATAGTTCAAGGAGTAACACATTCCCTCAAAGGTAAGCAGGGAAATGGTAATCAACAAATCAATGGACATCATCATACATTCTTTGCACTCTATGTCCATAGATATCCTTGTATTTGTGTCTTGTGTGTTGGGACTAACCCATGTAGGTGAGAAGAGTAATGAAACAACAAGGATGCTCCCAACTCTTGGTGATCTTCATCAACTTTGAGCATCCACCACTACTTCACCAACATGAAGTCTTCATCGACAAAACCCAAGGTTAGTTTATCCCTCCTATGAGGGGATGTCACATCAAGGGGGATCTTTACTCTAAGACTTGAGTCAAAGCATCTCATAGTATGTGACAACATTAATGCTTTATGTAAAAGTGGTAACCCCACTTGTGCTCAAACGATGAGTATGACCTATGATCAAGTAATCTTACTTGGCTCCTAAGTCAATATACTCATATATAGATGACTCTGTCATTGACAAGGTGCTTGTTAGATGCTAGTGTGTTTGTGCATGTTTGCCATAATTTCATTTGACATCTTATTGTGTGAGCATGTTGGTCTGCATTTATTTACTCATTCGAGGATATCCAATTGTTGCTATTTGGCTTTTGTTTTTTCATTTGAAAATTGGATATACAAGAATGCCAGGACCACTCCTCTAGCTATCTATGCTTTCTCACCTCATATTCTATCCATGTTGCATCACAAAATTTGAACTAGTACTTTTCGATCTCTCTATGTGAGGAGCACTCGGAGTTCCGTATCGACAAATGACTGACTACCAAAACCTTCCAAGTGCATCTCGGTGGAACCAACTCAAAAATCTTGGTCTCATCGACTGCCTAGGGTTTATCTGTTTTTTCAATCTCGATATTGTCGGTTCCATATTTTTGGTTACACCAAGTTTCCCTGTCAGCTGACAAATGAGAAATTCGGTGACACCAAAAATTTAGAATCGATGTCACTGACAGTGATGGGTATATATGTTGTGGACCTCGACGCTTTGAAAATCAATCTTTAAATGTCGTGCCTCAGAACCCTAACTGCCGCAAAGGACCCCCCCTGGTCATCGCCCTTGACTCCCCGCGCTCCTCCGCCGCTGGGATCTTCGCCGTCGACGGGAATCCTCACCGCCATCCACGCCGTAGCAGATCATCACCAAGCTAGGGTATGGATTCAACTCTTCTTGCGCTCCCCGTCCAAATCTTGTGCAATGAATCTTATTCCATTGATTATCCACCATTTGCACATCTTTCTATCCACATAGAAACTCCATAGTATAGCGAACGATCGAATTTCTAGGGTTTGCCTTCCGCCCGATGAAACTCGGTGGAACCAAAGTGAACAAATCGGTGTCACCGATTTGTCATCTATGCTACAAAGAACTTTCTCAGTGAAACCGGGTACTTCTTTTCAGTCTCACCGAAAGGAGTGCGAAGTTTCGGCTAATGAGAAAGTCAGTCTCGGTAGTACCGATATTGTTGCTTCGGTTGTACCGATTTTTATGTGACACAATGTAAACTTTGAAAACTCTTAGTTCAAACTTTCAAAATCTCTGCATTTTGTGATGAATTATCCTATTCCACTATTCTGAACTCTATTCACAGGGTCGGACATGTCAAATGATGAACATAGCTAGAATCTGCAGGAGCAGAATGTTGATATGACTTCAGGCACTAGTCCTGAGTCCAGCTCTTCCTCAGATCTAGGAACTCTCAGTTCTCATGGGTTGCATAAGGCTGCAACAAGGACCAGGAAGAGGCAGAATTCTGATGAAGAAGATTCTGATTTTATGCCTGAGGAGGTTCTTGCTAAAAATCAAGAGAAGGCTGCAAAGAAGTCTGCTAATGAAGCTACCTCATCTAGGAGGGTAGTCAACAAGATATATGCACCTCCATAGACTTTTAGAGCACATGAGAGTGCTAGGGCTACTATGTCTGTTGAGCTCCCAAGGAAAAATTTGCCTAACAAGGCAGGAGAGAAGAAGACAGTCAGGAAGAGGAGCATTCATGTTGTTGGCATGCCTACCTCTATGTTTGAGGATCCAGAGGAGGCTGTTGGTGCTGTTGAGGAGGAGGAGGAGGAGGAGGAACCTGTTGTCAAGGCCCCTCCCAAAGAAGAAGCAAAAGAAGCTTATGGTAGATGCTATGCCTAAGCCTGGTCCCTCCAAGAGCACCAAGGCTTCACCCAAGAAGGTTGTTGCAGGGAAGCCCAAGAGGAATACCAGAGATATTCATGCTGCTGAGAAGAACAAGACATCAACATTCAAAGAAGCAGATGATGATGATGCTATGTCAGTCTTGATGAAGCTTAGACCTCACCTTCTTGAACATAATGCCAGCCACCTAGTTGTTGAGGATATGAAGAAAAGGAATGATTCTGGTTTGAGGGCATGGAGAGCTATTGATCCATATGCCTAGAGGAGAAAAATTGTTGTGGGCTATAGGTTCTACACCAAGGAGCAGCAAGACTTTTATGAGATGATCTTGCTTGACAAGAGTCTTGCAGTCAATGATATGAGATATGTTGACTGGAAGTATATCAAGGCAAATGAGAACTATTTCCCATGTGTGCAAGACAACTTCCACTACATTGGACTTGATTAGTTTGTTGGCAGAGAGTTCACTGCTTGGAATGATGAGATGATCATGCAGTTCTACTCCACTGCTCACTTCTATGGAGATGGCAGGATAGTATGGATGATTCAAGGAGAAAGATACGAATCTACAATTGATGAGTGGGCTACCCTCTTAGGAGTCCCATAGGTACAGGATAGTGACTTGGATATTTACTATGAACCCAAGGAGAGCCACAATGCTATGAAGGATATGTACACTACTACCCAAGTTGCTAACTTGCAATCACACAAGTTAGGAGGATCCATTTACTTCCTCCAGGCAGGCCTTCGTACCATGAACACTATCTTGAGGCATACCTTGATGCCTAAGTCTGGAGATGAGAAGATGATTCGTGGCTACTCCATCAACATGCTTATCCATCTGGACAGTCACACCAGGATTTGCATGATGGACTTGATTGTTGAAACAGTGAAGAGGGTTGCTGCTAACCAGAAGTGCTCATGCTGCTATGCACCCTACATTTAGATGCTAATCAACTCCAAACTTGAGAAGCACATCTTTGCTCTAGATCGACCCCACTGGCCACTTCGGCCAGATTTCGAGGACAACGTTGTGGTGATGGACCCAGACCATCCCACATCAGCTGCAGCTTAGGTACAGGCAGAGGCAGAGGCAGAGGCAGAGGTAACTCGAGCCACTAGTGCTCAGCTCCCCAGATCTAGGAACGAGAAGATGGATATCTTGATCTCCACTATCATGGACATGAAGAAGGACATCAAAACCATTATGGATAGCTATGAGAGCCTTGTGAACATCTTTGAAGATAGAGTGAAAACTCTCAATGACAAGGTAGATGGGCTAACTAAGACAGTCAACGAGCTTAAGAAGGAAGTTGATGAAGCTCCTATCTGTCACATCTCTTTAGAGTCTGAGTCTTTTGATGATGAGGAGGATAGTGCACCTTTCAGGACAACTACCCAGTTCACGACTAAGGCCAGGACACCTATAGTGCTCGCTCCGGAGACAAGATCTTCATCTTCTGCTCCAGCTATTGTGACTTTAGCTCCATCAGCCCCTTCAGTGCCTCCGGTGTCTACTCCAATTCCGTCCAGGACATCAGCAGAAGTATTCGCCGATGCAGTTCTCTCGACTTCGACATCAACAACCTGAGGAGATCAGCCACAAAAGAACAATTAGTTATATCTCTTTGAGCTTTTTGGTAACTTGTTGCTAAAGGGGGAGAAGTTGTATATAGATCTAGGCTTCGAGTGAGAGAGCGTCTCCTTTTTATTGTTGTTTTAAAATCGTTTGTTCTTTTGGTTTGGATGTGAGATACTTTTGTGTATGTTTTATCATACACTTTAATGTGTGTTGCTACTATTTCCTATCTTTTGATGGTTATGTGATGATCATTGTCATCGTTTTCTCACCATAGATACCGTGGGTAGGCTTATCGAAGGTGGTTGGGACCGGAGGACGCCGATGGGCTCCGGGAGCTGGATTAGGCACAAGCGGCAGTGGACGCATGATGTACCCAGGTTCAGGTCCCTCCATTGGAGGTAATACCCCTAGTCCTGCATGGTCTAGGTTGATAGACGAGGGTGGTTACAATGGTGCTCCTGGAGCTGTTGTCTAGAGGTGGAGGAAGGAGCAGCCGGCTCCTTCTCCTTTGCTACGTGAGTGGATGTCGGAGGGAGAGATCTCGTGTGTGTGTCTTTTTTATCCATCACCCTGCATGGGGGGCTCAGGGGTTTTATAGGCCAACCCATGGGCTTGCGATATTTCTAAAGTACCAGTTATGGGGACCCGGCTGGTAGCCTCTCTGTCCGGCCAGGGGGACCGCCCGCCGAGCCGTCTCGTCATCGGTAGGGCCCGCCGGCTGTGCGCTCCCATCGCCCTATGGGCCTATTGGCCGGCTTCATGATTGGCCTGAGCTCACCTGCCGCGGCACGGGCTGCCCCAAGTGTTGTCGCTTAGTGCCAACCGGACAAGGGTTCTGGTACGGCCGACGGCGTTGTATCCATGCACAGGCAGGTAATGGAGTAGCTTAGGGCATGCCAGCACTGTTGCCATGCTCGGTCGTGGTCAGCCGAGGTCAGCGGTACAACCGGCTGCACTGTAGCTATGCACGCCCGCATGTCAGTGATTGTTGTGGCCACGCCAGGGCTTGTCGTGGGGGTCTTCTCTTGTCGCCGTACCCGCGTGCAGAGAGATGGGACGGGGGCCTGTTCGCTCGAGGGTCAACGGAAGAGCCGGCTGGAGGCAGCCAGTCATGGCCCAGCCGGCCAGGGCTGAGACGGCTCCTTGGCCAGCCAGCCATGAGCTAGCCGGCAACGAGCCTGGTGGCCATGCGCTAGCTGGCCATGAGGTAGCCGACAACATACCCGCCGGCCAAGGACGAGTCGGTGACGTGTTTTTTCTTAAAGCTTGGGGGGATCCCATAGCTTTGGCCTACCTAGGGGCAGTAACCCTGTTAGTAGTCCCTGAAGCCAGTGGGGGGCCACGTCCGCCAGACGAGGGGGGCTGTCAGCTTCCCTCACATGGTGCTCGCCTCACGCACGGAGCCAAACGGCCGGTCCAGCCAGCGGTTGCCCCGACGCCTCAGGTTCTGTCATGTCGCTCCGGGTCCCGTGTTGGCTCATGGCGCACCACACAGAGTGTAATGATGCCATGGGACCCGTACCCGTGGGCAGACGGGACATTGCCTTGGGCTTATCCTCCTAGGCCGCGGGCATAGCCCAGTAGGCCTCGCACCACAGGACGAGATCTTCTGTGCCCAAATCACGGTGGTTGCAGCTCGAGGTGCCCACGAACGCGCGGATATCCCAGGGGAGTGGGTGCAGTTAATCCCCAGCTCCCCTGGGTGTCGCCCCTTACTTAAAGGGGAAGGGAGAGGGGCGGAGGCAGTCATGCTCCACTTGCCCCCTTCGTCTTCTTTGTCTTTGCCTTCTCCGCTCCTTCTTGCATCGCCGCCCGTTCCGCTCGCCACTTCGTCCGCTTGTCATCCCGCGCCATCTCGACGTTGCGATGGCTGACGGCCCCTCCAGAAGCTGGGCTGGCTCCATTGTCACAGAGGGTAGCATCGCAGAGCTCCGCCGCGCCCACATGTTGCGGTGGGTGGAGCGCGTGGTGGCCCACGCGCCGGGCGATGAGATGGTGCTCAAGCCGCATGCGGGGCAGCACGTTGTCTTTGCTTGCCACTTCTCGCGTGGCTTCAGCCTTCCGGTCAGCCTCTTCTTTCGTCTCTTGCTAGACAACTTTGATCTCCAACCTCACCACCTCGACCCCAATGCCATTCTTTACAACGCGAGCTTCGTGACCCTGTGCGAGGGCTATCTTGGGATGCTTCCCTACGTGGAGCTCTTCAAGAAACTCTTCTATCTCAAGGCCCTAAAGAAAAACAAGGAGCCATACGCCTGCGAGGCCGAGGTGGTGTGCTGCCGCGGCCCGCAATTTTCCCGCATTAGCCTCATCGACTCCATCAAAGGGTGGAACCGGACGTTCTTCTACGTGAAGAACTCCAACCCGCTGCAGGACTACATCCGGCTGCCGGTGTTTGTCAATGCCCTGTCCACCGGAGTGAACTGGTCAGGGCTCGCCCCGCGCGGGACCATGCTTGAAGAGCTGGGCCGACTCCAGGTCATGAGGAGCAGGGAAGGGTTGGTCGCCTCTGTACTGCCTTCATCGCGGGTCAGGTGTTGCCTCTCCAGATGAGGCCGCACCGGATCTATGATATGTCCGGCCGTCAGGACCCCTGCCAGTTGTCGACCATCGAGATGACGCTGGCTCGAGTGGAGGCATGGGTGAACGCCATCACGACCTTCAAGCTAGCGCCGAAGACTTGGTCCTTCGGCAAGGAGCCATACAGCCGGCACAGCCCAGCACCCCTGGTACACACCGTCGAGGTGGTTCTTCTTTTTCTCTGAATCCTTCCGGCCGGCCCCCGATCTCACTTGTCGTGCTGACCGCAGCTTTTCGTTTGACAGAACATGCCATACGGTCCGCACCCCCAGATCTTCGAGGCGGAGCATGTCAAGTCCGAATCCGAGGACTTCCAACTAGGAGGTAGATCCTAAGAGGGGGTCGACTCCTCGAGACAGGCCGAGGCGGCCAAGGTGGCAGATGCCCCGGGAGCCAGCGGGTCCAGAGTGGCTAGCGAGTTCCCCTTCGTCCCCACAATCAACCATTGGACTGACGATGATGATGATGACGATGATGACGTCTACATCCTGAATGCGGCTCCCCCAACAGCTCAGCAAGGCTCACGCGGGCGGAGCGTGGAGTGGCCGACGCGTACCCAGGCAGCCGAGACCTCTAGCCGGGGGAAGTGGCCGGCTCAGGTGGAGCCGGTGGCCAAACCCCCGGCTCGCAAGCGAGTGAAGGCGGTCACGTCGAAGCCGCTGGCGTGTGCCAAGTGGGCCTTGCCCGTTGTCATCGGGTAAGTGTTTCGTTCCTTGTGTGGGTCTTTCTCTGTGAGTCGTGTGCCAGTGGGCGTTTGATTATTTTCTTGCTCCAAGGACCCCATCGAGCTCCACGATGTAGAGTCGATAGCTGGCCCGATGGAGGCGGCCAGCCGGCTAGCTCAGGAGCATGCAGCCACGCTGCATGAGGAGAAGAGGAGGCTCACGAAACTGCGAGCCTCGAAGTCAGGAACACAGGGCAGACCCTCACGCTCTGGGGCTTCGAGCGGCGGGAGGCGGAGGAGGTCTGCGGACCCCACGCGGGCGTCGGACTCGGCGGCAAAGTCGACCCATATGTCGAAACCTCCGTCGAGCGAGCCACGAAGTCCGGCTACGGGGACAGTCGTGTCTCCATCCGGGGCGGAGGCAGCCCGTCCGGGGGGAGCAGCCCCCAAGCCGGCCCTTGAGGAGCCCTGGCAGGTGGAGCTCGCGGTGGCGCCGCGCGTCGCCGAGCCGACTGCGGACGACGTGCCGGAGGCCCCAATGGCACCAAAGGCAGCACCAGAGGTGCCGGCCATGGAAATGGAGGTGCTGGCCGCCGCGATCATTGCGCCGAGCCGGCCGGGGGGAGGCAATGACGGCGTCGGACGTGGGGCTGTCGAGAGCCGATTCCCGTGCCCTTGTCGTTCTCAACCGTCCCCTGGTAGCCGATGACGTGGCAGATGCTGGGATGGGCAGAGGGGGGATCCGGTCCCAGAGGACCATGCTGGACATGATCCAGGACTGGGAGGCGATGGCTCGCGTCCCCGCCGTCTCGCCTCCACCAGCAGGCGGCCCAGTCCCGGCACATGGGGAGCTAGGTAGTGTCCTGGCGCGATGTCGCGAGGAGTTGGCCAGGTTTGCGGAGGCGGTTGACAGTGCCCTGCAGCGTGCCGAGGTAAACCTTGTTCGTCTTTGTTGAATTTTTCAGTCGGGGCACGCGAGCGCACTCACGGGTGTAGCCCCTGAGATGCGGGCCGACTGACCGGCTGTGGGGCAGTCGAGCTGGATCTTCTTTCGCTTGCTTTTGCTTGCTTTCGTTTTTCAATGGGGGCGCATGAGTGCACCCACCGGGTGTAGCCCCCGAGATGCGGGCCGGCTGACCGACTGTGGGGCAGCTGGGCCGGATCTTCTTTCGCTTGCTTTTGTTTGCTTTCGGTTTTTAGTGGGGCCACGCGAGTGCACCCACTTGTAGGATCAAAAATAGGTCTAGAGGGGGGGTGATTAGACTACTTGACCAATTAAAAGTTTTGCCTATACCAAGTTTTAGGGTTGACAGTTTTTAGCATTTCATGGCAAGTCAAGTACACCCTACACATGCAAGTCTAAGAGTATATAGCAGCAGAAAGTAACAACAAGCATGTATAGAAGGGATAGGGTAGGAAGATCAAACGCAATTGTAGACACGATGATTTTTCCCATAGTTCCGATAGGTGGTGCTATCATACATCCACGATTATGGAGTCTTCATCCCATGGAGGGTAACGGTCGCGAGAGTCCATGGAGGGCTCCACCCAAAAGGGTCCATGAAGTAGCAACCTTAACTATTCCATAACAGCTTCCGTCCACGAAGGACTAGCCTCACTATGGGTAGATCTTCACGAAGTACGCGATCTCCTTACCCTTACAAACTTCTTGCTTCACTCCACAACACGAAGTAGGAGGCTCCCAAGCAACACCTAACCAATCTAGGAGGCACCACCCTCCAAAAGGTAATAGGCTCGGTAATGACGATGAACTCCTTGCTCTTGTGCTTCAGGATGATAGACTCCTCAGCACACAATCTCTCTCACACAGCTTTGACTTGGTAGAAGAGATGGGATTGGTGGAAAGCAACTTGGGGAGGCTAGAAATCAAGATCCATATGATTGGAGTGGGAGATCTTGGCCTCAACACAAGGGTAGGTGGTTCTCTCTCAGAAAATCTAATAGGATAGGTATGGAATAGTTCTGAGTGCTTCTCTTTCGAGTAGGTGGTGGTAAAGGGGTATATAGGCATCCCCAAAAATCCAACCATTACACACAATGACCAACTCGGTGACACCGATGTGTTAATCTCGGTGGTACCAAAGTGATCAAAAGGTGGTAACTTTTGAATCTCGGTGAGACCGATATAGGAAACTCGGTTGCACCGATAAGGTGACCAATGGTCAGATTCCCAATCTCGGTGACACCGATCCAACATTTTCGATGGGACAGAAAATGTGAATTTGCATAATAGAAAGTTGGCAACCTAAACTCGGTGGCACCGGTATGGAATCGGTTGCACCGAAGTGGCTAGGGTTTGGCTTGAGTCTGTCTAGGTTCTGGAATCGGTGGCACCAAAGTGGGATAGTTGGTTGCACCGATTTTGAGTGTTGGGTATAGAATAGACTATGGTGGGAGATTTTGTGGATGTTTTTGGTGGCTATCACTTGTGCACGTTTGAGCATATTGTTCACCAACAAAACCTTACCCCCTTTTAATAGTATTGGTTTTCCTATGACTCAAAGTGATTTCTCACAAATATAAAATGTAGAGTCCTCTTGCTTGAAGCTTGGCCAACCTATTTCCTTGCATCTTGGGGTTTCTCCACAATCTCCTTTTGCCAATCCTCTCATTGAACATTTCCTGAAATATACTTGGTGGAAACATTAGTTCAATGACTTATATGTTGTTATTAATTACCAAAACCACCAAGGGAGCAAATGTGCTTTCACCACCAGGTGTAGCTCCCAAGATGTGGGCCAGCTGACCGGCTGCAGGGAAGTCGGTCCGGATCTTCATTTGCATTCTTTTAACTCTGGCCTCTTAGAGCAGGTGGGGAGCGCCCAGCGGCAGGAGCATTTTGATGAAGCCGTCGCCATCCACAACCGCGGCAAGCACGGCTTCTACCAGCTGGAGGAGGAGCTGAAGAGGACCCAAGGTATGCTTGATCCGGTAGGGTCGCGCTTGTGCACCCAATGGGGGTAGCCCCCGAGAGTCAAGCGGCCGCTCGGCAGCCGGGCCGGGTCTTGTGCGTTTTAGTAACCGTTGCTGGTTTTATTTTGCAGATGAGTTGACGCCCTCCTGTGGGAGAAGGATGGGGTTGTCTCCGAGCGGGACCGGCTGGCGCAAAGTGTCCAGGCGATCACCTTAGAGAGGGACCGACTGGGCGCCCTGCTGGTGGATGGGCAGGCGGCCCAAGAGTGCCTGAGGGCGGACGTGCAGTGGGAGCTGGCGGCCAGGGAGGACACCACAAATGAGGTGGCTGACGCTGCCAAGAAGACTGCCGCTCTCCAAGGCGAGGTGACCCGCCTCGAGAAGGCGCTTGAGGCGCGCGGTACTGAGCTAGCCCAAGCGGAGGCGGTGTTGGAGAGGGAGCAGGACTCATCACTACATTTTGCCCTTGAACTGGACGATTCCTTCCAGGGTGAGTCTTGATTTTCTTTTTAGCTAGATGTGTTTTTCTTGCCCTTGAGTTGTGTTTCTTATTCCCCTTTCTCTTTTCCAGAGCGCTTCCCAGAAACCCCGCGCCGTGCTGAGCGAGCCGTGGCAGAACACCGGGAGTATCTACGGGAGCACGAGCGTAAGCTTATAGAGAATGCCGGCTGGGACGTGGCGGAGCTTGGGTTGGCCATGGAGAACTAGATGATCCACCGCCACCGTAGCATGGATCGGCTGAAGTCAACCGGCAAGGAGGTGATCGCCGCCTTGTGGCCGGGTCATGGGGCCCTGTATAGCCACGTGGCGCTGTGGCTGGATAACGTCGTGGCCCAGCTCGAAGTCTGGAAAGTGTCGACGGCTCGAGCCGACGCGCAGATGGCGCTCCGGTTTGTCACATCGTGGTATCACAGCGTCAACCTGGACCGGTTGGCCACCATGCGGGACGTGCCGGAGGCGGAACGAGCGGCTCGTGAGGGCGTCCTTGTCCGCCGGGTGTCGGTGTCAAAACCGG
This sequence comes from Hordeum marinum, assembly GCA_022496015.1. Taxonomy (NCBI): domain Eukaryota; kingdom Viridiplantae; phylum Streptophyta; class Magnoliopsida; order Poales; family Poaceae; genus Hordeum; species Hordeum marinum. The sequence continues at coordinate 285,702,035 of CM039674.1, forward strand.
CGGATCTCAGGTAGGGGGTCCCAAACTATGAGACTAGGATCGACGGTAATGGGAGATGAAGGGCACATGAGTTTACCCAGGTTCGGGCCCTCCTATGGAGGTAATACCCTATGTCCTACTTGATTGTATTGATGGTGTAAGGGGTTATAGAGTTGATCTCCCTTGAGATTGTATGTCTAACCCTAGGTGAGTTGTTCTTCCTATACCCTAAAACCCTTCGGCTTATATAGATGCCAAGGAGGCCTAGGGTTTACACATGGTTGGTTACATGACGAAGAGATAAACATGCATATTTAGTACATCAAACGTGGAGCGCAAGCCATGCTCCTCGAAGCTTCCATCCTGGTAACTTTGCCTTCAGATCATCTAGTGTTCGGCAAGTGGCCCATACAGTCTGGCCTGTATATAACATGTTAGCTATCCCAGGACCCCCTAATACAGGACTCCCTCGGTAGGCGCCGAACTTGCCTCCAACACCAAGAGTCTTCGGCTCCAATTGCTTCACGAATAGAGTCTTCGGCTTGCGATGTGAGTTCCTTCGGCTGAACCATAGTTCGGCCTCTGATGACAAATAGTTTTCCACATTGCGGCACGTCCGAATTTTGTGAGATAAGTTGGATTTTGAAGGCCAAGCGTCGGGAAAAAGGTAATGTTTCCTGACGACCTTTCTGACGAAAGGTCACAGCCCACCACGACCGATAGGCCAGTTACAGGCACTCGATGCGCGGCTCGAGGCCGTTCCATCCACACGATCTATCCACATGTAGATCGTATCCCGTTTTATATGGGATGTAGTTAATCATATGCCCACAACGGCTCGTGCGTCTCGAGAAGTGGAGGGGATCACGGTGCAGAAAGGGGAGCCCAAATTGACACACCTCATAAAAGGAGAAAGAAAACCTCGGAGGCCCCTCACGCTCTCCATTCGACGTCTCCGCCTCCTATTGCCCTATGCCTCCAGAGCCCAGATTTAGGTTTCTTCCACCCCCGCCTCCGAGGTCAACAATGGTGGGCTCCAATGGCCAGTGGGAGGTTTCCATGGTCAACAACCAAGACATCCTCGACCTTAAGAAGGCCCGCTACCTACCTGCTGATATTCCTCATCGCACAGCAGAGAAGGGACAAATAGTTCCCACCCCTAGGCCAGGCGAGCGGGTGGTGTTTTCATCCCCCACTTCATCAGGGGGTTGAGCTTTCTGCTCCACCCCTTCGTCAGGGGTTTAATGTTCTTCTACGACCTCGACTTCCATGACCTTGCGCCGAACTCCATCATGCACCTCTCTACCTTCATCCTCCTCTGCGAGGCATTTCTGCACGTCGAGCCACACTTTGGGCTCTGGCTACAGGTTTTCAACATCAAGCCGAAGTGTGTCGGTGGCAAGCACACCGACTGCGGTGGTGCCGTCATCGGCAAACTCACGCACATCGACTGGCCGACGGGTACCCTCATCGACACCATCAAGGGGTGGCAGAAGGAGTGGTTCTACATCACCGAACCACGGGAACAAGGTCTGCACCCCACCGCCACATTCATATCCGGCCCTCCGACTAGAGTAGCTTCATGGATCAAAAAGGGTCTCGTCTGGGGGCTGAGCAAGGAGGTGGCCGATCTACAAAAGTGGATCTGCTCCTTGGTCGAGAACGGCACTAAACTGGCCGATGTGGTCCAGGTAATGTTTCTAAGATGCATCCTCCCCTGCCAGCGCCGGGACACTCCCCTATGGGCTTGGAAACTTGATGCCGAGCCCATAGTCCGGAAACTCTTCCGCACTACGCGGGAGAAGCTGTGGAAGGCATTCTTCAAATCAATGAATAGTTTTCAAGCCGAGGAGGAGGACAAGGGCTACACGCCGACAAGCCAGACTCCGAGGTACGACTCATCCTAGCCTGATTAGCTCTATACATAGAAGGTCCATAACCCTATGTCCAATATGTTTATGTAGAGATGGCTGAAGAAAGCCATCAACATCCACAGTCCAGCTCCTTAGCCCAAAGACAAGAGGACCGGTGTTACGGCATATTTCTCCCTAAGTGGTTTTGGTGATTGATGACAATGCCCTTGCGGACTAATCATGTGCATTGAGCATTTCAGATATCTCAGGTCCAGGCACAAGACGATTCAGTGCCCCTCGGAAGCTCTCGAAGATGGTTGTTCTCTATGTTTCTTTTCGGTTGATTTGATTCGTAGGAAAGCCCTAATATCAAGAGGGGGTCCGCATCAAAAAGGTATGGGTGGAATCAACACGTGCACATCTATTCCCTTGCACCTCCTTTCCCTCTGTTCAATGGAGCCCCAACCTATTTTCCTTCTCGGTGCAAAAGGAATGCCTGCGAAGTTTTTGGGTTCAGTGGCTTGCGGTAGTACCGCTCCAGGGAGCAGTAGTACCGCAGGGGCCAGCGGTAGTACCGCTGTCTCCGGCCTTGGCCTCTACTGCTGCGGTAGTAGGCGCGAATGTAATTTTTTTACTTCCGCCCTGATACGGTAGTACCGCGATTCGCGTCCGGTACTACCATGCGGACTTTTTTCGTATAGTTTCCCTCTGCGGAGGTTGGCACGGAAGTAATTTTTTACTTCCGTGCACCTCCAGTGGCTGCCTCCACCAACCGTGCGGTAGTACCGCACGGGCTCACAGTAGTACCGCTCTAGTGGTTCTACCGCTTGCTAACAGGCAGGGCCAGCTACTCCCGTGGTAGCGATAGTATCGCACAGGGCTGCGGTAGTACTGCAAGCCATCGCGGTAGTACCGTGACTTTTGTGGTAGTACCGTGATGCGCAGGGCTAAGTGAGTGGATAACGGTTGGCTCTTGTCCCCCACTATAAAAGGGAGGTCTTCTTCTCCAAGAAGCTTACCTCTTCTTTCCAAAAACTCCATCATTTCTCCAAGCTCCATTTTTGCCCGATCCCTCTCCCTAGCCAATCAAACTTGTTGATTTCCTAGGGATAGGTTGAGAAGGCCCCTATCTACACTTCCACAAAGAGAAATTTGATTCCCCCCACTAATCCCTTGCGGATCTTGTTACTCTTGGGTGTTTGAGCACCCTAGACGGTTGAGGTCACCTCAGAGCCACATTCCATTGTGGTGAAGCTTCGTGGTATCGTTGGGAGCCTCCAATTCAGTTGTGGAGATTGCCCCAACCTTGTTTGTAAAGGTTCGGTTGCCGCCTTCAAGGGCACCAATAGTGGAATCACGGCATCTCGCATTGTGTGAGGGCGTGAGGAGAATACGGTGGCCCTAGTGGATTCTTGGGGAGCATTGTGCCTCCACACCGCTCAAACGGAGATGTACTTCCCACAAGGGAAGGAACTTCGGTAACACATCCTCGTCTCCACCGGCTCCACTTTTGTTTATCTCGCATCTTTACTTATTGCAATAGTATGTCATATCTCGTGCTTACTTGTGTGCTAGTAGTTGTTAGCATCATATAGGTTGTTCACCTAGTTGCACATCTAGCTAATTTATTTGATGCTAAACCTTAATTGTTAAAGAAAAGTAAAAAGTGTTAGTTGCCTATTCACCCCCCCCCCCTCTAGTCAACCATATCGATCCTTTCAACCGGGCTGCTAGCCCAGATGCTCATGGAGAAGCCCTATGAGGCTCCCATGAAGAAGGAGAAGAAGAAGAAACCAGGTCAGGCTGGTCTTCGCATCAAGGATCAGCCTGATGCTACTTCTAAAAACACACCCGCCTCCTCGAATCAGGAGGAGGCTGAAGAGGAAGAATAAGAGGAGGAGGAGGAGGTCGAGAGCGAGGGGGAGGCGATCCCCCCTCCCCGCACCAAGAAGAGAACGGCGGCTTCGGATGCCCCGGGGCAAGCAGTTTCTCCTGCCACTAAGAGGGTGCGGCAAGCGCGGATGGTCCTGTCCGACAGCTCGGACTAGAGCTACGCGTCTAAAGATGCCGAAGAGGTTCCACGAAGGAGCCTTAGGGTCAAGCCCCCTCCATCCCGGTTAGGATCCGAAGACCCTTCTTTCTGTCGCCAGTAGGCTCAAAGTTTGCTAACATGCAGGTTGTTGGTCCAATAGCCCTCTGCGTGTCACCCCTACCGAGGTTATATCGGATGGGGAGACCCCACCTGCCGAACTGGTGGAGAGCGGGGACGCCTTGAACCCCACGAGACCGAACGGGCGGACAATTAGTCCCCTCCGAGAACGTCTTCGGAGCGCATGGTGCCTCCGGAGGCATCAGTCCAATCACCGGTGGGTGATCGGAAAGACTGATCGTCCCTGGCACCACCGACCAATGAGTGGTCGGCCATGGGGGAGGCTCTATCAAGCACCTCCATCCCTGAGGAGCACCGCACCCTTATGGGTGTGGTATTACAAAGCGTCCAGTCCGTTGACAACGGATTGAAGGAGGCCTTCAAAGGTCTCCTTGCAGGCTTTCAAGTAAGTTCCCGTTGTTTTTGTTGAGATTTCATTTAGTTGTATTGTGTACATGGCAGCCCTCGAGCCCTAGGTGAGTTGAACAAACTCGCCTAGGGCTCATCTCTATAGTTCGGGAAGTAAGTGCCGATGTAATGTATGCATTATGTGTGGTGTAGGCCTCATCATCGGTGGCCATGAAAAACAGCACCGAACTGGACGAGCTACATCTGAAGCTCCAGCGCACCGAGGATGAGGTGGAAGCCCTCAACAAGAGGTTTGACGAGGCACAGGGTAAGTTCGAATTGAATTTTACGATTCCCCCAAATTTTGTCGACGCAGATTCCGTTTATATAAGGTTTAATCATGTTGCAGCCTCGTCAAAAGAGATCGAGTATCTCAAGGCCGAGCTTCAACATGCCAAAGATGAAGCAGTCGTGGAGAAGGCGGCGGCGAAAGAGGCGGCCATCGCTCTCTCCGCCCTACGAGCCACCAGTGATAAGTACCAAGCTCGTGTGGCGGAGACACAGGATGAGATCAAGGACGCCAGCAACAAATGCGAGTCCTTGGAGCAAAAGAATACGGTGATCTCGGCCGAACTGTCCACCATGAAGTCTGATCTCCAGAAGGAGCGGGTGGACAGACGGTTCTTCAAGGAACAAGTTCGCCAAGCCAAGGAGATAGCTGATGGTAAGCCGTACTCCCTAAAGTGCGTGTTCGGAGATAGCAAATTCGAATTGCTGACCCGGGTGTGGCAATCCTCAGGCGTCGCCGCCGATCTCTAGAAGAGCATGGCAGACGCCAATCAGTTGCTTGCCTCGCGGGGAGAGAAAGACGAAGCTCAGATCTTCTGGGCACAATTCGGAGCCCCTGAGCATCCTCCTCTTCTGGTGGAGTAGCTAAAACAGATGATGGAGATGCACCGGATGGCGAAGCCGGCCATCAAGGACCTCTGCATCCGTCTATGGCCCAGCGAGCCACTCCCAGGTAGCTACTTCGGCCTGGTGCAACGGCTCATTGATGTGACCCCAGCCTCGATGCCGTCAAGCGTTCCTCCTGCATCGAAGGAGTACGGATGGCCCTTGCTAAGGCCAAAGTGCACTGGCCGGGGCTCAATTCGATGAAGGTCGCCACTGATCCACCACCGCCCGGAAAGGAGCACCGACGCCCCGAGCTCTACTTCGATGGAGTAATGGAGAGTGCGTGGGTGATAGCGTTGCAGTGTTTGGGCGAAAAAATATTTGAATGACATTGTAATACGTGTGAAGACTTGTTTATAATTTTCTATTATATTAGTATCCGCACTTATATTGTTTTTGCCTTCCTTTATAACTCCTGTATGGTTGTTTGATACTGAAAGATGCGAGTCGTCGGCTTCAGCCCCCACGTAGATACTACATGGGGTGTCTATGCCAATGCACTACGTTTCTTAGCCAACTTATAGGAACCCGAAGGCGATTTAGTGTGCGAGACCAGGCAATCAGACTATTATGCTTTATTTCTTTCACTTAACTGAAGGGGCGCAAAAAGGACTGCACGAAGCATACGATTAGCCATTGGGGTTTTTGCGATGTTCGGACGAGCCGAGGCCGAAGCCGACATCATAGTGTTTGCACAAAGGGCAAATTCCTTGTATAACACAGAATAACCGCTTACGAAGGTTGAAGTGTAATACTTCTAACTTGGGGTTCACAGATCGGGTCGCGCATACTATGACAGTCCGTTTTCGGCTTTCTCCCCTGAGGTGCTTGACCGGACTATCCGGAAGCACATCACAGGGGTGCTCCCTTTGCCCTTTTAGCTGAACAAGCGGAACATAAAGGGGAAAGCACAGGAGCTAGGAAACCCAATTTAATACCAAAGACATAGTTCGGAACCGATGCATATAAAGTGAATGCCAAGACGCCGAACACACAATGGTTAAGGCAATTTGTGTTTGAAATCTAGCCCCTAGTCTACTAGCCGGTGACCTTGAGTCATATCGAACAGGTTCACGAGAAGAGGGAGGGAAAAAGTATATGCCAAAAACAGGACAAATAAGGCATACATGCGCCAAGCAATTCTGCATTTCCTCAACAACTCTTATAACTCGGATTGCCGAAGCAGCTGTTTACAAGTATGTAATAAGAAATAAAGTTCTACAGGAGCTGTTGTACCAGGGGTCTTCAATTGGTGACCAGCCGCCGTCGATATGCCATGTTGCTAGTTGACTCCTGCTTTGGACGTACCTTGATGGGTGTTGGTGCAGGCGGACTTTGCAAACAAAATCTTGAAAGGTCGTTGTGTTAAAGGTGAGCTTTACGCCATGGACAGGCTCTTCTAGGAGCGCCTGCAGTTTGTCTGAAGATGTGTTGATGGTAACAGTTCGGAACAACCGAACGCCTATCGTAAGTTCCCCACCGCTACCCATGGAATCTTAAGTGCAAAGTTGTGCATCCGTGGCACATACTTTGCCGGTCCTGAGGTTGTGTGGTGGGGGTGAGTCCCTATTGAGGGTCAGAGTGTTTGGTCTAAATCCAAACTCGCTTCCTAGCCTTTGGTGCCTTTACGGCGAATGTCGAAGCTTGGCGGTCGTCTGTGTAGCTGAATTCGGCCGCCAGTGCCAATGCATGTTCCTCTGTTCTAAGGGACCGCTCAGTATTGCCATTTACAGTAATGACCCCCTTGGGGCCCGGATCTTGAGCTTGAGGTATGCGTAATACGGGACTGCGTTGAACCGAGCAAACGCTGTCCGACCGAGCAGCGCGTGAGAGCCGCTATGGAAGGGCACGATGTCGAAGATCAAGTCCTTGCTGCGGAAGTTATCGGGCAAGCCGAACACAACCTCCAAGTTTACGGAGCCCGTACATCGGGCCTCAATACCTGGGATCACCCCTTTGAAGGTAGTGCTGCTGGGTTTGATCTGTGACGCATCTATACCCATCTTTTTCACCATGTTCGAGTAAATTAGATTGAGGCTACTTCCTCCGTCCATTAGGACTTTGGTGAGGTGATACCCATCTATAATGGGATCTAGGACGAGGGTAGTCGAGCCCCCATGACGGATACTGGTCGGATGGTTGTGTCGGTCAAAGGTGATTGGATATGCTGACCAGGGGTTATACTTCAGAACTACGGGCTCCATAGCATAGACCCCCCGAAGGGCCCGCTTCCTCTCTTTCTTAGGTATGTGGGTGGCATATATCATATTCACTGTTTTGACTTTAGGAGGGAATTTCTTCTGACCACCGCCCATTGGACCCCAAGGCTCATCTTCGTCCTCGCTATGTGAACTTTTGCCCTAGTCTTCGGGTTGTATCTTGCCGGCCTATTTAAACACCTAGTAGTTGCGGTGTGTGTGATTGGATGGCTTCTCCGAAGTTCCATGGATTTGGCAAGTCCTGTCCATGATCTTCTTGAGCTGAGTGGGTCCGTCACGATTGTATGAGGATCCCGACTCATAAGTCGTGATCACTGAATGTACGTGCACAATCATCCCAGAGATCAATACTCACTGAACACATAGAAACTGAATAATAAGAGTCTTACATCCATTACATCCCGTTTTACTCGAATATGGCCCTTAAGGCCTAGTCTTCATAAACTTGCAGCGGAAATCTTCAATGATAACGTGAACCCATGCCATCCGCCTTAACCCTATAGGCATTCTGACTGGGAAGCGTCCTAGCTCGCATGTCCGTCACCGAGGTAATCTTCATCATAACCTGATCTTTCATGCCTGGCCAATAAAATAACCAATGGCAAGCCAATGAGTACTTTGAATGTACTCGCAAGCAACCCATGTTGGGGACAAGGCAATAACAATGCATGAAATAGCACTAAGTAGGTCTTTTGCAGAAAGCCAATTTTGAATGCAATGACATGATCAAGTAACTATGTGTAAGCATGCATCAACAGTTACAGATATCATCAAAAGCAGGGCTTGAACATCTCATGTTCATTCATCGCATCAAGTCTTCAGACTTGCCTCAAGTATCATCATGTGTCACCCACACACACCCATACACACCAATTTTTTTAGGAAACATCTGGACGTGGCATGAGAAGCACCACCCAACTGTCCTTGACCATGGTCACGGCTATTTGAATAGTTTTACACTGTATAGAGGTTGCGTGCTTTGCCCACAAGACTCGAGGAACTTCTGTGTCATCCACGACTCGCGGTATATTACATACCCGAGGTAAGCACCCGAACAATGCCTTTCCCATGGTGATACTAAACAAAGAGTCCACTCGTTGGTGCCATCCCTCATGATATACATCACCCACATCATCCATGAGGGCACGCAACGGTGTGCCCAGTGCCTGTAAAGGCAGCGCATGGCCTTCCACTTCCGGGACGACCCCGTCTCGAGAGTGACCACTTCACCCTTGCCACTGGTAATGCGGGCTCCCTGCTAGCACCAACCATAGTAATCAACAAAGCCCTGTCCCATAAGGGATATCGTGGTCGCACACGTAAGGATGGGACGATCAACAAATCTTAAACCCTCCATTTTAGAAAACACACACTCACTTATTCCGGTACACCACTTCTTTCTCAAGTGGTTACCCAACTCATCATAATCTCCCTCGGGCATTAGTGGCACTCGATGGGGTTTTCAAAAAGTCTTCGAAATCATTTCTTTGCTTCCATCACCATGCATAATCCCAATCCCACTTGCGTAGCATCTACTAGCATCCTATCTATTCCCACCCGCACAACCGTCATAAGGATGGTAGGGTCATGCACAATGCAAGTATCAACGGTAAAAGTAACGGAGGCATCCCACCGAAGTGGTCACCACATCACATGATCAACAACAAGAAATAAGGTGCTATATGACATGCATGAAAGTGGTTTATTAAAATGGTCAAAGGGTTGCTTGCCTGGCTTTGCAAAGCCTTCGAGGTCTTCACACGCTTGTCGTCCACTTCGAGCACTTCGTCTGCTTTGTCAACTATCGTTGGAAACAACCGCAATGAGCAACACAACAAGCAGAAAATAAAAGTGCTCTATAAATAGGAGTTTTATTTTTCTTGGACACATCTGGTCATGAGAAAATAACCAAGGAGATTTCATTGGATGTGGGTCAAGGGGTAGTTTTGAATGGTGGAAATAGGGGAATTGGTGGTCCTACAAGAAGTCTACAGGAAACCTTTTTACCGAAATGGGTGGACGCACTCAACAATGAGGGCATCATTTTAGAAGATTTTAGAAATTGGTTCGCTGGATTTGGAGTTGGGATGAATTTCCTAGGATTTTCCTAAGATGAAATTAATGGAAAATGGGCCATTTATTAGATCCAACAGGATAGGTGCATGGTAAAAATGTTCACCATAGCCACACAAATAAGGAATGATTTTTGGAGTATCTGGGAACTTGAATCACTCTATTTGGAGTTAATATGAGTACACTAGGGATTTTTAAAGTGGGGCATTCCATAGTTCTAATTCAAGTTTGAATTTGAACTCTACAGAAAAACTTGCAGGAAAAATGAGCAATGCACATATTTGGATAGGACATGATTTTAGGAATCAGTAGGAATTTGAATCTATTGATTTGGAGTTCAAATGATTTTTCTATGAATATTTGAATTCACTAGTAAAAGAAAAAGGAACGAAAAATCCTCACCTAGCTGGGCTAAGACACGCATTGCACGCAGGATAGAGATTGGGTCGGCCCATTGGCTCGGACGAGCGCGTGCAGGGGGCCACATCAAAGGAGCACTCAGGGAAAGCCGTTTTCCCTGAGCGAAAGCGTCTCCGGGCGGAGCCCGTCTCCACTTAAACAGTGGGGCGGCCAGCCGGTCACTGATAGGCGGGGCCCGCCTGTCGGGTCTGTCCCTCAGCTCCCGCCCACGTAGGGACACACAGGGGAGGCGGGACCGAGCAGCACCGGCGCTCGCCCTGGTGGCTCCGGCAGCCTCCGGCGACGCTCCGGCCACCTGTGGCCTCAGGAAGGCCCTTGACCCCGGGGGAGGTCGAGGCCAGGTGTATCATCGTCTAAGGTGGAGGTGCCACCGCCAGCGATAGACATGGCGTCTCGACCACAGGGAGGAGGCCAAGAAGAGTGGGAGCGGACCATGGGAACGTAGAGGTTCTCTGATGAGGCTCGGGGGAGAGGAGGGAGTCGAGGTTGTCCGGATTTGCCCGAGGCCGAGGCGGCAAGCTCGTGGCCATGAGAGGGCTTTCGGAGCTAGGGAGCTCCGATGCCTCGGTCAGGGGGTCCCTGGGAGAGAGGGGAGCGTTCGGGGGCGCGAGAGGGAGCTTGGGGAGAGGTAGAAATAGGGGAGCAACGAGGGGGAGCTCGGGAGCGCCTTGGATGCTCTCTGGCATGGCGATCACGCGTGTCAGAGCGATCCTGGAGAAATCATGGCATCGGGGATGGGCATGGGAGATTGAGGGAGGATCCAAGGCGCGCTGGGGTGCCTTGCCATAGTCGGACGCAAGCTATAGGACAACCTCAAGTGGCAGAGCACCACTTTTGCAGGTCAGTGGTGTGGTCACCATGCCACTTGGTGTCCAAGGCATCATTTTGGCCGGCTAAAGTTGTCTGGCATGCAAGGCATGCGTGCTGGAGTGCACTGGTGAAGTCTTAGAGAAAATGGGGCTGAGTGGGTGTGGTTTTCACTGTGAGTAAGTTTGCAGCAACAAACTTGGGACTTAGAAAGGAAGTTTTTACTAGAAGGGACTTTGTACAAAACCTTGTCTAGTGGTCATAGGCATAGAAGGACTATATGCCCACAAATTTTTAGCTCAAGGAGATGAGTATAATTAGCACTTGCAGTACAAAGCTGTATGTGCTATCATAATCTAGTTTCAGATGGTTTGCTCATACTTTTGACATGAGCATGCCATCTTTGGATGTGTGGTGATGCATTGGCATGCCAGAGGTGTTGTTGTCAAACTTGGGGGCAGTTGCATGCATGGAATAATAGGAGAGAGGAAGAGAGGCATGCCAATGCTGTCCAAAAGAGGGAATCTTTGGGTTTTACCCCCCCCCCCCCCTCAATCATGGATCTAGTGCTGGGTTTGTTACTGGAGTGGGGGAGAGGTATGATGGAGGTGTGGTAAAAATTTGGGCTCAAGGAGAGCACCTGTGGTGCCTCAGTTATTGATCCCAATAATGCACCAAAAGGTGTTTGGTTAGTGTTTGGCTAGCTAAGCTCCTCTTCTGGAGATGAAACTTAACAGGAAGAAATGAGGAATGGAATTAGGCTTTATCACCAATTTTGAACTCATTTGAAGAAAGTTGATAATCTAAACTTTGTAATACCCAGAAATCAACAGAATTAGGTTTTTGTAGATCTAGGCCTGCAAAACTATTCTCCTTGATGAACCACTTAGTGTAGCATCATCATTTGGGTAATAGAACATGCTCACAAGGTTTGGGATCAATAGGGAAAACTTGATAATGCATAAGTCCCCAATTCTTGAAATTAGCAAAAAGGGGTATGGAGGATTTGGACAAGTGTATCTATTATCCTTGATGCACCACTTTGTGTGGATGCATTATTAGAGGACTAGAACATGTACACAGAGTTTGAGCATAAATGGTGACAGTTGGCAATGTAGAGTTTCTCAAATTTGGATCTGGAGAGAGAGGGTTTTTGAATATTTTGATGAAGCAAATCAATTGGGATTGATATGAAACTTTGCAAGATCATCACATATGACATGTGTGACTTGCTGGAATTTTCTTGGAATTTATTGAGAATATTTCTTACAGAAATATTTCAAAAGCTTGATTTAGACAGAAAGGGTTTTGAGGGGTTTTTCCCATGATTTTGAACATGAGCATGTGTTTAAACTCACATATATGGAAAATATATGTCCACTGAGTTCCCCTAAATTTTCTCAAATATTTTTAAAGTATTTAAATAATTTTTGCCTATAAAAGACCATTTCTGGCCTTAAGAAAAAGCCTTTAAATAAAATAGGAAAGTAATCTTTAAAAACAATATGTGGTGGTTTTGGGAAGTCTTATATATAGTGGGTTTCAAATAAAGCATTTGGGTAAAGAGGATCCACCCATTTCGGGGCCTTGTAATGCAAATCTCAAATCAAGGGGTTTTGAAAACCTAATTTAAATAAATACTTTTTGGCCAAAATAATATTTTGTAAAAATATTTTTAAGTCCTATTTACATGGCATGATCATTGGACAAGATTTGGTATCAAGGAAAATGTAACACCCCGTACGCCTGGCGGGGTCTAGACTGGCCCCACAGACCAACACTAGTCTTTCCTGCGCACTTTGTCCTCACTCGTGCGCACCTGGGACCAACTTCCCGGTCGGTCACCCATCCTAGAATCGCACCAAGCCAAGCATGCTTAACTTTGGAGTTCTTTTCGAGTGGGCTTCCGAAAAAGAAGGACTTCCTTGTTTATATGAGTAGTCTATCATTCCTATTAAGCTAGGCTCTCACATACACCCCCACTCAAAGGAACCGACATCCTCATTGGCCCATCAGGAACGTTCCCTTTTGGCACACGTATGTGTGTCCAGTCCGGCACATGTGCCATGTTGTGTGCCACGACGGGCCAAACATGCCATGCGCCACATGCCCATGCCCCTGACCCGTGCATGCCCGTGTAACCGCAAGGGTCGTCTTTGATACCAATTGTAACACCCCGTTACGCCTGGCGGGATCTAGACTGGCCCCACAGACCAACACTAGTCTTTCCTGCGCACTTTGTCCTCACTCGTGCGCACCCGGGACCAACTTCCTGGTCGGTCACCCATCCTAGAATCGCTCCAAGCCAAGCACGCTTAACTTTGGAGTTCTTTTCGAGTGGTCTTCCGAAAAAGAAGGACTTCCTTGTTGATATGAGTAGTCTATCATTCCTATTAAGCCAGGCTCTCATAGAAAAAGGGTTCTTAAGGATAGGAGGATGTTTTACGAATTATAGAGCACCATCAATCAATCAAACAAGCACGCAAATAACACACAAGTCAAGCATTCAAATGCACTCAAAAAGTTTTAATTGGCCCTAATTTTTGAGTCGTGTTAACTTAGTCATGAGGCAAAACACAGGGTGTGACAGATTGCCTTTAGGGGGCTTCTTCCGCTGCCCGAGTCGAGAGTTGCGGAATCCGGCGTTGACCACCGTGTCATCGGCGTCGTTACTATTGTGTCGGCGTTTGTTCTTATTGTGCTTTGGCTTTGAGTTTCCATCCTGGCCTTCAGGTGCCATAGGGTCTTCGAAATTGTGGTTGCGTCTTGCCACCCAGTTATCTTCGCCCGCACAAAAGCGGGTCATGAGGGAGGTAAGGGTGGACATAGTCCGAGGTTTGTCCTGGCCTAGCTGGCGGGCCAGCCACTCATCCCGAATATTGTGCCGAAAGGAGGCTATAGCCTCCGCATCCGGGTAGTCTACGATTTGGTTCTTTTTAGTCAAGAACCAATTCCAGAAGTGTTGGGTAGACTCGCCGGCCTTCTCGACGATGTTGCTGAGGTCGGAAGAGTTCGGCGGGCGGACATAGGTTCCCTACAAGTTAGAGAGAAACACGTCTTCCAAGTCTTCCCAGCATCCTATGGAGTTTTTGGGGAGGCTGTTTAACCAATGTCGAGTTGTCCCCTTAAGCTTAAGAGGTAAGTATTCGATGGCATGGAGATCATCTCCTCGTGCCATATGGATATGGAGGAGGAAGTCCTCGATCGATACAGTTGGGTCAGTGGTCCCATCATACTGTTCTATATTTACGGGTTTAAACCCTTCGAGGAACTGATGCTGCATTACTTCATCTATGAAAGCACAGCGGGTGAGCGGCGCCTCTAACACGAGCTATGTCTCGCCTATATTCAGCATTTGTATGGGACCGGTTGCGTTCCTGGCCTCTATGATTTTGTCAAACCATGGTCTATATTCTCCCCTTCTATCCAGTGAGTAATCTCTGGATCCGTAGATGGATCTCGTACGGTCTGCTATGTGATTTAAGTCGTCGCGCAGGTCGAACCGGTCATTGGGCTCGAATGGCTCCTTACCTTGTCTTCGAGGCATCGCCGGTATATAACGGGTGTCTTTAGCCGCTCTGTCACGCCCACGAGGAGGGCGGTCCGGCTCATCATATGCGGTACGATGAGGAGATGGAGTGTCAGTGAGCTCATCGTCGAATTGTGGCAGAAGCCGCCTCCGAGGGTAGCTTTTGGGATGGTTTGACAAACCAGTGTCGTATGCTTCTTCGACTGAGAGGACTTTCGTCCATCGATCAGTGAGGTCGACCTGTTCGGCTTTAGTTGCCGCTCTTTGGCCTTCAGGCTGCGAGCCGTTGCTATGAGTCATTGCATGATTTCTTCCTGATCCTCGAGATTATCAGGGATGTACAAGTCATCGGCTTCTGGTAGGTCTTCCTCCTCGACAGGGGGAGGTAATCGTCACCTTCGGGGTCCTTGACGGTATCAGGGTCGTTTTGGTCCGCGGGTTCATCTGGACCGTCGAACGGGTGCTCGGGCACATCGGGATGATCATGATCGACAGGGGCATTACCATCCCTGCTGATGATAATAATTGATTTTGCCTTTTTTTCCTTTAGGACCGCTTATGCGATTTCCAGCGCCTTGATGGCGCGTCGCCCGATTTGTCACCGTTGTTTGAGGCGTGTTGTCACAGTTGATGGACAGAGTATCCACCATGTAAACGTCGTACGTAGAAGTGGCGGTCCAACTCCCTGTGTTAACAAGGGTGGAGGCACGGTCCTCTTCATCCATGTATTCTACCTCCTTGGAGGCATAGTCTAGCACGTTAGTTAAGTCTTCAACGGTGGCTATCAAGTGGGTGGTGGGTGGGTCAAAAAATCCGTCCCTGGCCGAACTGTAACCGGGCCGGACATATATTGGGGTTGGATCATTGGCGATTTTCAACGATGAGAATTGCTCCAAGGCTTCGTCAACCGCTGAGGGCCCGATTGCATCCAGCGGTTCAGAACTCATGGAGTCAATCCCCATGAAGCCCGCCCATGAGGAGTGTTCGGTAGGAACACATGTCCGATCATGCGGCTTGATGGCTAGGCCGGGGTTAGAGATCGAACTACCGCCATGGGTGACCCCATTGGCGTGTTCGATGGAGGGTTCGAGGTTAAGGCCTCAGAGTCCTCGAGGGCTACGGGCAAAGGTGTGAACCCGATTAGTGACAAGTCACCTTGAGAGTCGACAGAAAACTCTAGGTTTCCAAATCTAACTTCCTGATCGGGGGCGAGGCTATCAACGCAGTCTAGATGACCGGTGGAACCAGCATGCAGCACAACACTACCAAAGGCAAAGATCTGCCCGGGGACGAAAACGTCCATGTTGTGGACCTCTTCGTTGATGAAAAGGCGAGGCGTCGATCCCATCTCGCTCATAGAGGAACTCTCAATGAAAGCACCAATGTCGGTGTCAAAACCGGCGGATCTCGGGTAGGGGGTCCCGAACTGTGAGACTAGGATCGGCGGTAACAGGAGATGAAGGGGACATGAGTTTACCCAGGTTCGGGCCCTCCTATGGAGGTAATACCCTACGTCCTTCTTGATTGTATTGATTGTGTAAGGGGTTACATAGTTGATCTACCTCGAGATCGTATGTCTAACCCTAGATGAGTTGTTCTTCCTATACCCTAAAACCCTCCAGCTTATATAGATGTCGAGGAGGCCTAGGGTTTACACATGTTCGGTTACATGCCGAAGAGATAAACATGCCTATTTACTACATCAAACGTGGAGTGCAAGCCATGCTCCTCGAAGCTTCCATCCTGGTAACTAGGCCTTCAGATCATCCAGTGTTTGTCAAGTGGCCCATACAGCCCGGCCCGTACACAACAGGTTAGCTATCCGAGGACCCCCTAATACAGGACTCCCTCACCGGGCCAACAAGCTTGCCTCGTATGTCGTTCGAGACAAACTTCTGCCGGTTCTCGGCGAGGATGGCGAGCCAGTCACGAAGGACTCCTTCGGCAACCCCCAAGGCCTGAAGAACGAGGAGGTGGCTAACGAGAGCACCGCCTCCAGCACCGGTGGCGGTGCCAAGGCCACGGAGATCACAGAGACGGATCCGATGGCCGCAGCTTCTTTTGGCCGAAGCATCGAGCCGGTTGGCGACGCGCCGGCAGCCTGAGCCGCCCCGCATGTCTTACTTGTTTCTTCCTTAATTGTAGTACTATTTTTAAGACGCATTTCCACCCACTGGGGGTGTATTGTGATGAACGTATGGCATGTGGCTTTTATCATTTTAACTTGTGCCATTGAAAATGACTGCATGCCGGCTCTTCTTTTGCCTTTCGCCTTTTGACTTGTGGTTCTCGCCGAGATTCTTTCTCGATTCCGCCCCGCCTAAACCCTAAACGTGGTCCGATAAGACCTGTCCGTCTTCTACTCATTAGACGGACTTCGTGTGAAAAGATCCTCCCTACCAGCGGTCCCCTCAGTTGGACAGCCGGGAGCCGATCTGTGACTGGTTAGTGGGGGTAGCAAAGGGTTGCTTGCTCATACTACTTGCTCGCCCCGGAGGAGAGCCGGTCGAGCCCCAGGTTCGGGAGTCGGGCCCGGGCACCACTTAAGTAACGAGGAAAGTTTCAGGGGATTGAAAAAGGGCTTGCCTCAAGCGCCGGGTTGGGGCCCCTATTGCATTCATAAGCCTGAAAGGGGAGGGGTACATACATACACTGGTCCTTAGCAGCAAGACAGGCGGAGGAGCATCACGTTCCATGGGCACTCTGTCTCCTCGTAGGAGGCATCCCTTTTGCGCTTCTGTGGCTTCTGGGCGTCTATCAGGTAGTACGCGTTGTTGTGCAATGCTCTGCTGATGATGAACGGGCCCTCTCATGGGGAGGACGGCTTGTGCTGGTCGGCAGTTCTTTGGATCCGCCTCAGCACCGAATCTCCTTCGCAGAAAGAGACTGGCCGGATCCGCTTGATGTGGTAGTGCTGAAGCTTCTGCTGGTAGATGGCCGTCCAGCTCAGAGCTAGCTCACGTCCTTCTTCGAGTAGGTCGATGCCATCCTCCCTTGCCTCCTTCGCGTCCTTGTCTGTATACAGGGCGACCCAAGGCGAATCGAATTCGATGTCGGTGAGGATGATTGCCTCGGACCCGTATAAGGGAAAGAAAGGGGTGTAGCCGGTTGACCGGTTCGGCATGGTCCTGAGGCTCCAGAGGACAACCGACAACTCTTCAATCTAGCAGC
Source organism: Hordeum marinum (assembly GCA_022496015.1). Lineage (NCBI taxonomy): Eukaryota > Viridiplantae > Streptophyta > Magnoliopsida > Poales > Poaceae > Hordeum > Hordeum marinum. The sequence continues at coordinate 285,719,537 of CM039674.1, forward strand.
CGGCTGACCTGACCAGTGGTACCACGAGCCGAGGCTTAATGCCGGCCAAGATCAGGCTGTTTGCCCTCTCGACCTGGCCATTCGACCGTGGATGAGCGACGGATGCCAGGTCGAGACGGATGCCCTGCTTGGCGCAGAAGCATGCTAGCGCAACCTTCGTGAAGTTTGTGCCGTTGTCAGTGATTATGCTATGGGGGGACGCCATAGCGGACCGTGATGTCTTCAACAAATCAGACGTCCGTGGGGCCGTCCAACTTCTTGATCGGCCTGGCCTCGATCCACTTGGTGAACTTGTCGACGGCTACCAGCAAATGTGTCATGCCGCCTTGTGCGGTCTTGAAGGGTCCCACCATGTCCAGCCCCAGACGACAAAGGGCCACGGGAGGGGATGGTCTGGAGGGCCGTAGCCGGCAGGTGGTTGTGTGGGCTGAAGCACTGGCAGCCTTCGCACCTGTCGACCAGCTGCTTGGCCTCCTCCAAGGCAGTCGGCCAGTAGAAGCCATGGCGGAATGCCTTGGCCACCAGGTTCCTAGAGGCGGCGTGGTGCCCGCACTTGCCTTGGTGGATGTCGAGGAGGATCTCTTGTCCCTTCCCCGGCTCGACGCAGCATTGAAAAACACCAGTGGTACTGCGGTGAACCAGATTGTGGTTGATGATGCTATAGGCTGGGGCCCGGCGTTGCATCTGCCTTGTCGCAGTCTCATCACGGGGGAGCTTGCCGCGTAAGAGGAACGCCAGGATGGGCTGGGCCCATGAGGGAGTCGAGACGGGGGCCGGCTTGGGAGCCCCTGGGAATAAGTGATCAGCCCTCGGGACTGGCTCGCCAGCCCCCGGGACCAGCTCGCCAGTCCCCAGGGCTAAGGCAGCGGGAGGGGCATCGATCGCCATCATGACCGTTGCGGTGTCAGACCCAGTCCCTTCGGAGGCGCCCGGCTCGATGGTCGGGGAAGGCGATGCCGGCTAGGCAGCCGGTGCTGAAGGTGCTGGCGTGGTAGCCGGAACCGGTGGGGCTGGTGGTGCAGCTAGTGGCGATGGCACCGGTAGAGCAGCCGGAGACGTCGATGGGCCGGCAGCGCTGGCCGGCAAGAAGATGGACTCCGATTCGGGGGAGGGCCCGATCGACAGCTTGAGCAGCCGTTCGAGGGAGACGCCGGCTGGGATGGCATGCCGGGTGGAGCCGATTTTTGCCAGCGTATCGGCCGCCTCGTTGTCCGCTCGGGGGACGTGGTGGAACTCACAGCCTTCAAAGGAGCCGGTGAGCTGCTGGACGAGGAAGCGATAGCTGGCCATGTTGGTGTCTCTGGCATCCCATTCGCCAGAGACCTGCTGCACCACGACGTAGGAGTCACTGAAACATAGGATGCGCCTAATGCCAATCTCCTTGGCGAGCCAGAGGCCGTGGATGACCACCTCTTACTCAGCCATGTTTTTGGAGGCAGCAAAGTGAATCTGAAGAGCGTACTTGAGTTGGTCTCCCTTCGGGGAGAAGAGGACTATGCCGGCTCCCAGGACAGTCCTCATCTTCGAGCCATCGAAGTGCATGCACCAATGAGTAGAGTCTGGGGGAGGCGGCACAAACTCGGTCTCCGCCCAGTCGACGAGGAAGTCGGCCATTGCCTGCGACTTGATGGCGGTGCGTGATTCCTACCGGATCTCGTGGTCAGCGAGGGCGATGACCCATTTGGCGATCCAGCTGGTGGAGTCCCGCCCGCTCATGATCTCACCGAGCGGGGGCATGCTCACCACGGTGATGGTGTGCTCTTGGAAGTACTGCTTGACCTTCTTGGCGGCAAAGTATATGTCGTAGCACATCTTCTGGTAGTGGGGGTTGTTCTGCTTGGAGGTGGAGAGGACCTTGCTGAGGTAGTAGACGGGGCGTTGGACTGGCAGCGTATTGCCCTCCTCTGGCCGCCCGACTACCAGGACGACGTTGATGACACGTGTGGTGGTCACGATGTAAGCAAGCAAGGGCTCATTCTCAGCCGGCACAGCCAGGATGGGCGCGCTGGTGAGGGCCCGTTTGAGGCCACAGAAGGCCTCGTTCGCCTTGTCAGGCCAGTGGAACATTGCCGGCTTCTTCGGGGGGTGCGGCCCGGCTTGACCAGAGCCGTCTTCCGCAGGAGCTCGTAGAGGGGTAGGGCCATCTATCCCAGCCGGCTGATGAACCGGCTGAGTGAGGTGAGGCAGTCCGTGAACTTCTGGACGTCACGGAGTCGGGTCAGCTTGGACATACGCTCAATCGCCCTGATCTTCTCAGGGATAGCTTCGATGCCGCGAGCGGACACGAAGAACCCTAGGAGCTGGCCGGCTAGGACGCCGAAGACGCACTTCTCCGGGTTGAGCTTGATCTTGTACTCGCGCAGGTTCGCGAACATCTCCCGGAGGTCGTCGAGGAGGCTGAAGTGCTTCTTGGTCTTGACGACGATGTTGTCAACATAGACGTGGATGTTCCTGCCTATCTGAGGCAGGAGACACTACTGCATGCAACGCTGGAAGGTAGCGCCTGCATTCTTCAAGCCGAAGGACATCGTGATGTAGTAGTAGGCCCCGAAGGGGAGATGAAGGAGGTCTTGAGCCGGTCATCCGGGTCCAGCTTGATCTGGTGGTAGCCGGAGTAGACGTCCAAGAAAGACAGCAGGTCGCAGCCGGCTGTGGAGTCGATGACTTCATCGATCCGCGGCAGGGCGAACGGGTCCTTGGGCACGCCTTGTTTAGGCTGGTGTAGTCGATGCACATGCGACAGGTCTTGTTCTTCTTTAACACCAGGACTGGGTTGGCCAGCCAGTCCGGGTGGAAAACTTCCATGATGAAGCCGGCTGCGAGTAGTCGGGTGATCTCTTCTCCTATAGTACGCCACTTCTCCTTGGAGAAACGGCGTAGAGGTTGCTTGACCGGTTTCGCGTCCGGTCATACATGAAGCTTGTGCTCGGCAAACTTCCTCGGAACACCTGGCATGTCCTTGGGGGACCACGTAAAGATGTCCCAATTCTCACGGAGGAAGTCGACGAGCTCGCTTTCCTATTTGCTATCGAGGCGGGTGTCGATGGTGACGCACTACTCGGGGTTGGCCGGGTCGAGCGGGACCTGCCTGGTGTCCTTAGACGGTTGGAATGAAGCCTCGTCGGCTAACTGCGAGGGGGAGCCGGCACGGTCGGCTAGCTGGCAGCAAGGGCCACGAGCCGGTCGAGCTGCCGCTTCTCCTCTGCTATCTCTAGTGCTTCGGCCAGCCGGCTGTCGTCTCGCGCGCACGCGATGGACATCTTGTAGTCGTTGGCAAAAGTGATGATCCCCTTGGGACCCGTCATCTTGAGCTTGAGGTAGGCGTAGTGGGGGACCGCCAAGAAGTTGACGAGGGCCGGCTGGCCCAGCAGGGCGTGGTAGGGACTGTCGAGGTCCACCACCTCAAACCATATCGGCTCGCGGCGGAAGAGGTTGGGACAGCCGAAGAGGACGTCGAGCTTGATCTTGCCAACGGGGGTGCAGGACTTTCCCGGTATGATGCCATGGAAAACGGTTCGGCTCGTTTGTAGATCTTCTGCCTTGATCCCTAACTTTTGCATCGTGTCGAGGTAGAGGATGTTGATGCTGCTGCCGCCATCGATTAACACCTGCGAGAAGCGGCAGGTGCGCCTCTCAGGCGATGATAGGGTCGAGGACCAGGGCGTAGCTGCCAGGATTTGGCATCACGGTCAGGTGGTCTGCTCGGCTCCAGGTAACCGGCTTCTCGGACCGGTGCATGAATTGGGGAGTCATGGGCATGGTGGCATTCACCTCGTGGTGGAGCCGGCACAAGTGTGCTTGTCCGCCTGTCACTGGTGAAGACGACGTAGGAACCATCTTGGTTGGGGAACTGGTCGAGCAAAGGACCATCGTTTTGGGCCAGGGCCGGATTCGGCGCCGGGGCTCGGGCAGGCGGCATGGGGGAGCGAGAAGGCCATCCACCCGGGCTAGTCACTGTGAGAAGTTGCACTACCAGAGCGTGTGCATGGAGGGCTTGGCTCCAGAATGATTTTTGCAGGGAGGTCGAGCATTTGCTCGAACGTGAACTTGGGCTGCCAGGCAGCCTTGCCGGTGCACTGATGCTAGCCGGAAGGCAGGGCAGCCGGCTCCTCTTCCTCGATGGTGGCGACCTATCGGCTCCCGTAGCGGGAGTCGGGCTGGTCGGCCTTGTTCTTGTTGTTCTGCTGCTGTCGGTTGTCGGCAGCCAGCCATGATGCAGCCGGCGTCGGTGCCGCCTTGGCGGGCATGCTCGTCTTGACCCGGATTGCGGAGTTGGCCATGGCGTACTTGTCCGCCTTGGCCATGAGTTCTGCCAGTGTAGTTGACTCGGAGCACAGGAGTTTGTGCTTGAGGTAGGTGTCGTTGCGGCAACCTTCGATGAAGTACTGGATGGCCTGCACCTCGTGCACCCCTTCGCAGGAGTTGCGGAACTTGGTCCATCGGGTGAGGTAGTTGCGGAGGGCCTTGTCTGACCCTTGAACGCACATGGCTAGTTCGTGGGGACGGCCTGGCCGCTTGTAGGTGCCGATGAAGTTGTGAACGAACGCTTCTTCGAAGTCGCACCAGGTGTTGATGTTGCCGGCCGCCAGGCTATTGAGCCAGGTGCGAGCCGAGCCGATAAACAGGAGGGGAGCATAGCGGACAGCTACGCGCTTGCTCCCCCTGGCGATGCCGACTACGGTAGTGTAGTCGATCACCCAGTCCTCGGGCTTGGCAGCCCCGTTGTACTTCGAGGTATCCCGGGGAAGAGTGAAGCCAGTTGGGAACGGCTCGTTACGGATCCGAGGGCCAAAGCACGCAGGACCGATCGATCCCTCCAATTCGAGGAGGGCCAATTACGCTAGCCGGTCGATACGGAGGAGTGCATCGTTGTCGTTGTGGGGGACCTGTGGTCCGAGCCGGGCCATGATCTCTGGGCAGACGGCCGGTGGGACTGACCACGCCGGCTCGTGCCGTGGAGGCGGTGTGTGCCTGTGGCTGCGCTGACTACCGCCAGCCGGCGCCTCGTTGCGGCGGTTGCTGCGAACTGGATTGTTGTTGTGTCGGTTGTTCACAGCCGGCTGCTCGTTCTTGGGCAGTTGGGAGCGCCGTGGGTTGGTTGCCTCGGCCCGCCGGCCGGAGACGTGAGGGGAGCAGGAGTGCTGAGCCGGCTGATGGCCAGCAGCCCCAATGCCCTCGCCCTCGGGACGGGGACCCTTGGAGGCGACCCCACCGGGGGTGAGCAGGAGCTGCTGCTCGTTGGCGATGTCGATGAGATTTTTGATGTGTAGCTCGCGTGAGGCGCGCTCTTCGCCTACCAAGGTAGCCAAGTCCTCGTAGCCACCTTGGTGGCCCACAGGTTGGCCACGGGGGTGTCGTAGATGGGCTAGTTATCGTCGAGGATTTCCGCGACCACACGACCGTGGTCGCACACAGCCCCACTCCGGATGGGCTCGGTGCCACCCAGGGTGAGACCGTAAGCGGAGGTGTACTCCCACTGAGCGGCCTCCATTCAGCACCGCTCAGCTACGAGGGCGCTGGCTTCCTCGAACAGCAGGTGGCAAGCCGCCTCCAGCTCGGCTGTGATGGCATCTGGGTTTGTCGTCGGAGACATGGGAGTGCTCAGACCCCTGAGGGTAGCGCCGAGCGGATCCGAGGAGCCTGTGCGGACAGCGGACGTGTGGGCCCTGGCCCGCGCTCGGCCGAAGGAGTTGGATGAAACAGTGAACATCACTCCCACGCGGACGTGGGAGCCGTTGGACTCGGCCAGGAGGAGAGCCCCAACAGACGAGGGCAGATCGATGTAGCAAAGCACCTAGCTAGGGTACTCATCGGCTACTGGCTCGTCGGCGAGACTAAGCTTGCCGAAGCGCTTGGTGAATGCGGCAATGTCAAGCATGAGTTCACCGCCGAGGCATTTGTCGGGGAAGCCGACATTGTTGCCTGCAGGGCCTGCCGGAGCATGCCCCACGCGCATGCGGTTCCATCTGGACGCGGAGCGGCTAGAGGAGGTGGTGAAGGGTCCCGCCCGGAGCGTGACTCCGGCCGGCGCCACGTACGGCCCCACGGTGGGCGCCAACTGTCGTCGTTTTCTCATGACAGATGCCATGGGTAGGCTTATCAAAGGTGGTTGGGGCCGAAGGACGCCGAAGGGCCCTCCGTGGGAGGTAATACCCCTAGTCCTGCTTGGTGTACGTTGATAGACGCGGGTGGTTACAATGGTGCTCTTGGAGCTGTTGTCTAGAGGTGGAGGAAGGAGCAGCGAGCTCCTTCTCCTTCGCTACGTGAGTGGATGTCGGAGGGAGAAATCCCGTGTGTGTATTTTTTATCCGTCCCCCCTGCATGGGGGGCTTGGGGGGTTTTATAGGCCAACTCCCCCGGCTTACAATATTTCTAAAGTATCGGTTATGGGGACCCAGCTGGCAGCCTCTCCGGGCGGCTAGGGGGACCGCCTGCCGAGCCGTCTCGTCATCGGTAGGGCCCGCTGGCTACGCGGTCCCATCGCCCTCTGGGGCCCACCAGCTGGCTTCGCGATTGTCCCGGGCTCACCTGCCGCGGCACGGGCTGCCCCAAGTGGCATCGCTTAGCGCCAACCGGCCGAGGATTCCGGTACGGCCGACAGCGTTGTAGCCACACGAAGGCAGGTAATGGAGTAGGTTGGGGCATGTCGGCACTATTGCCCTTCTCGGTCACGGTCAACCGAGGTCAGCGGTATGACCGGCTACACTATAGCCATACACGTCTGCATGTCAACGATTGTTGTGGCCACGCCGGGGCTCATCGTGGGGGTCTTATCTTGTCGCCGTACCCGCGCGCAGAGAGATGGGACGGGGGCCTGTTCACTCGAGGTTCAATGGAAGAGCCGACCTGGAGGCAGCCGGTCGTGGCCCAGTCGGCTAGGGCTGAGCCGGCTCCTTGGCTAGCCGGCCATGAGCCAACCGGCAACGAGCCTGCCGGCCATGCGCCGGTCGGCCATCAGGTAGCCAGCAACGTACCCGTCGGTCAAGGATTAGCCAGTGACGTGTTTTTTCTTGAAGCGGGGGCGGGGGGCATAGCTTTGGCCTACCTAGGGGTGATAACCCCGTCAATCATTCACTTTGCTTGATGTCTTGTGTTATGTTGTTAACTCTTATTTACTCTTGCACGCTACCAAGTTGTATGTGAGATGGAAGAAGTGCCCCATGTACCTAATCAATTGTGCATTTGCATTCAAACGCAAATTTAAAAATAATGCACAAATTTAGGGGGATCTCTTGCTTATCACATACTTCTCAAAGCGACGATTACATTCATTGATTATATCATATGTCGAAGCTTTCATCTATATGTTGTCATCTATTAGCAAAAAGTGGGAGATTGAAAGCACATTTGCTCCCTTGGTGGTTTTGGTAATTAATAACAACAAATATATCATTGTACTAATGTTTCCACTAAGCATGTTTCAGGAAAAGTTCAATGATGGGTTGGCAAAAGTATTGTGGAATACCCCAAGATGCAAGGAAATAGATTGGCAAAGCTTCAAGCAAAGGACTCTACATTTTACCTTTTGTGAGAAATCACTTTGAGTCCATAGGAAAGCCAATACTATTAAAAGGGGGTAAGATTTTGTTGGTGAAGAAAATGCTCATACGTGCACAAGTGATAGTCACCACATACACCCACAAGATCTTCCACAAAAGTCTGTCCAAAGCCAAATATTCAAAATCGGTGCAACCAACACTTTCCACTCGGTGCCACCGATTCTCGGCCTTAGACACACTCAGCCAAACCCTAACATTTCGGTGCAACCGATTCCATTTTGGCGCCACCGAGTTTGGGTTTCCAACTTCCTATTACGCAAGTTCACAAAATAGGTCCCACCAAGTTTTGTGAATCGGCATCACCGAGTTTGGCAATCTGACCGTTGGTCACCTTATCGGTGCAACCGAGTTGTATGTATCGGTCACACCAAGATTCAAAAGTTGCTACCTTTGAGGCAACTCGGTACCACCGAGATTTACACATCGGTGTCAACGAATCTGACTTATTAGGTGTAACGGTTGGATTTTTGGAGATGCCTATATATACCCCTCCACCACCACTCACTCGAAAGGGAAGCACTTAGAACAGTTCCCCACTTATACCTACTAATTTTTTGAGAGAGAGCCACCTACTCATGTGTTGAGATCATCCCATTCCATTCCTACCATATGAATCTTGATCTCTAGCCTCCCCAAGTTGCTTTCCACCCAATCAATCTATTCCACCAACCCAAACATGTGAGAGAGTGATTGTATATTGAGGAGTCTATCATCATGAAGCACAAGAGCAAGGAGTTCATGGACATTATCGAGTCTATTACCTTTTGGAGGGTGGTGCCTCCTAGATTGGTTAGGTGTCGCTTGGGAGCCTCCTACTTCGTGTTGTGGAGTGAACCAAGAAGTTTGTAAGGGCAAGCAGATCCCCGACTTCGTGAAGATCTACCCCGAGTTAGGCTAGTCCTCCGTGGACGTAGGCCATCATGGTATAGTCAAGGTTGCTTCTTAGTGGAAACCTCCATAGGTAGAGCCCTCCGTGGACTCTTGTGATTGTTACCCTCCATGGGTTGAAGACCCCATGAACGTGGATGTACGATAGCACCACCTATCAGAACCACGGGAAAAATCCTCGTTTCACCAATTGTGTTTGATCTTCCTACCCTTCCTTTACTTACATGCTTGTCTTTACTTTCCGCTACAATACTCGTAGACATGCATGTGTAAGGTGTACTTGACATACCATGAATGCTAAATCTGCCAAGACTTAAAATTGGGAAAAGGTAGATTTTTAATTGGTCAAGTAGTCTAATCACCCCCCCCCCCTCTAGACCTACTTTCGATCCTACACATTTCTATGGAGATGGTACAATTGTGTGGATAATGGAAGGCACCAGGTATGAATCCACAGTTGAGGAGTTGGCTGCCATCTTAGGAGTCCCAGGGGTGGAAGAAGGTGACCTTGATGTATATTCTGAGCCCAACGCAAGCCACAATGCCATGAAGAACATGTACAAGGAGATCGTTGATGCAAATCTTCAATCTCACAAGCTAGGATCCATTTACTTCCTCCAGACTGGTCTACACACCATGAACACCATCCTGAGGCACACCTTGTTGCCTAAGTCTGGAGATGAGAAAATGGTCAGAGGCTACTCTATCAACAAGCTGCTCCATCTTGATCAACACACCAGATTAAGAGTGATGGACTTGATAGTTGAAACAGTGAAGAGGATTGCTGCAGATCAGAAGCGATCATATGGTTATGCACCTTATATCTAGATGCTTATCAACTCTCAGTTGGAGAAGCACATCTTTGCACTTGATCAACCACATTCTCACTCTTGCCAGAGCTAGAAGACAGTGTTATGGTGATGAACCCAAATCATCCCACATCAGCTACAGCACAGGCACAAGCAGAGGCAGGTAGAGACACTAATGCTCAGGCGCTAAAGACTCAGAGTGAGCAGATAGATCTTCTGCTTAGCTCTGTGCTCAGCATGCAGAAGGACATAGGGAACATTCTGAAGAACCAGGAGAGCCTTGCGAGGATTGTTGATAACAAATTTCGTATTCTCAACAACAAGGTGGATGGGCTGATAGTGACAATGAATGAGCTCAAAAAGGAAGTTGATGTCGTGTCCATCCCTAACACTACACATGATGATGAGGATAGTGCACCTCTCCAGACAGGCACTCGGTTCAGGACTCACGCCAGAACTCCTACAGTAACAACTCCAGAGTTGAGGCCTTCTTTATCTGCACCTGCTACAGCTCCTTCAGCTCCATCAGCTCCACCGGTTCCTCTAGTTGCTAGTCCAACACCATCCATGACATATGTAGAAGTCTTTGTTGATGTCGTTCTCTCGACTCCTACATCAGCTACCAGAGGAGATCAGCCCTAGTAGAGCGTTTAGCTCTATACCTTTGAACTTTTTGGTAACTTGTTGCCAAAGGGGGAGAAGCTGTATAGATCATTAGGGCTGAGAGAGAGAGAGCGTTGCTTTTTATCGCTTTTAAAAACATTTGATATCTTTTTGTTTGGTTGTGTTAAACTTTGTTGGTGTTTGATCATACACTTGATGTGTGTTGGTACTATTTCCTATCTTTATGATGCTTATGAGATGATCATTCACCTTGATTGATTGTGTTGTAATATGATATTCATTCTTATTATTTTCACACACCATCAAGTTGTATGTGACATGGAAGAAGTGCCCCATGTACCTAATTGATTATGCATTTGCATTCAAACGCAAATTCGAAATAATGCACAAATTTAGGGGAGCTCTTGCTTATCACATACTTCTCGAAGCGACAATTGTATTCATTGATTATATCATATGTTGAAGCTTTGATCTATATGTTGTCATCAATTACCAAAAAGGGGGACATTGAAAGCACATTTGCCACCTTGGTGGTTTTGGTAATTAATAACAACATATATCTCATTGAACTAATGTTTCCACTAAGCATATTTCAGGAAAATTTCAATGATGGTTTGGCAAGAAGATTGCGGAGAAACCCCTAGATGAAAGGAATTGGATTGGGAAAGCTTCAACCAAGAGGACTCTACATTTTACTTTGTGAGAAATCACTTTGATTCCATAGTAAAGTCAATACTATTAAAAGGGGGTAAGGTACTATTGGTGAACAAAATGTTCCACGTGCGCAAGTGATAGTCACCAAAAACACCCATAAACTCTTCCACAAAGTCTGTCCAAGACTTCCATGAAAATCGATGCAACCAACAATTCCCACTCGGTCTCATCGATTGCCCACTTAGACAGAACCCTGCCAAACTCTCGATCTCCGGTGCAAACGATTCTGCTTCGGTGCAACCGATTCTGCTTCGGTGCAACCGATTCTGCTTTGGTGCCACCAACTTCAACGTGCCAACATTTTGTTACCTCGATTCTAAAAATTGGAAATTCTGAGATTTTGGATCGGCATCACTGAGTTGTGGATTCTGACTGTTGGTCACGTTATCGGTACCGCCGAGATCTTTGTATCGGTCTCACCGAGATTCAAAAGTTGCTACCTTTGGAGCAACTCGGTACCAAAGAGATTTATACTTCGGTGTCACCATATTGGTCACTTTAGGTGTAACGATTGGATTTTTGGAGATGCCTATATGTACCCTCCAGCACCACTCACTCGCAAGAGAAGCACTCAGAACAGATCGCCACTTATCCCATCATTTTTTTGAGAGAGAGCCACATACTCATGTGTTGAGATCAAGCCATTCCATTCCATCCATATGAATCTTGATCTGTAGCCTCCCAAGTTGCTTTCCACCCAATCAATCTCTTCCACCAAAGCCAAATCTGTGAGAGAGTGATTGAGTGTTGAGGAGTCTATCATCTTGAAGCACAAGAGCAAGGAGTTCATCGACATTATCGAGCCTATTACCTTTTGGAGGGTGATGTATCCTAGATTGGTTAGGTTGTTGGAAATATGCCCTAGAGGCAATAAATAAAGTGTTTATTATTATATTTCCTTGTTCATGATAATTTTTTATTGTCCATGATATAATTGTATTGATTGGAAACACATTACATGTGTGGATAAATAGACAACACTTTGTCCCTAGTGTGCCTCTAGTGAACTAGCTCGTTGATCAAAGATGGCCAAGGTTTCCTAGCCATTGACATGTGATGTCATTTGATAACAGGATCACATCATTAGGAGAATGATGTGATGGACAAGACCCAAAATTAAAACGTAGCATATGATCGTGTTAGTTTATTGCTACTATTTTCTGCATGTCAAGTATATGTTCCTATGACCATGAGATCATGCAACTCACGTACATCGAAGGAGTGCCTTGTGTGAATAAAATGTCGCAATGTAACTGGGTGACTATAAAGGTGCTCTACAGGTATCTCCGAGGGTGTCTATTGGGTTGGCATGGATCAAGACTAGGATTTGTTACTCCGTGTGACGGAGAGGTATACACAATAAGCCTTGCAAGCAATGTGACTAAGTGTTAGTCACGGGATCTTGTACTACGGAACGAGTAAAGAGACTTGCTGGTAACGAGGTTGAACTAGGTATGGAGATACCGACGATCGAATCTTGGGAAAGTAACATACCAAAGAACAAAGTGAACATCATATGGGATTAACTTAATCCTTGACATAGAGGTTCGACCGATAAAGATCTTCGTAGAATATGTAGGAACCAATATGGGCATCCAGGTCCCACTATTGGTTACTGACCGTAGAGGTGTCTCGGTCATGTCTACATAGTTCTCGAACCCGCAGGGTCTGCACACTTAAGGTTCGGTGACGTTTCGATAGTATAGAGTTATGTATGGTGGTGACCGAAGGTTGTTCGGAGTCCCGGATGAGATCCCAGATGTCAAGAGGAGCTCCGGAATGGTTCATGGGTAAAGACTGATATATATGAAGTCCTATTTTGGTCACCGGAAAAGTTTCGGGCTCATCGGTAGTGTACCGGGAGTGTCGGTAGTGTACCGGGAGACCATCGGGAGGGATATTTCGATCCAGGAGGCTACATGGGCTGTGGGAGAATGAATACCAGCCCTTAGTGGGCTGGTGGAAGTACCACACAAGGCCCATGCGGCTGGGAGAGAAAAGTCCAAAGAGAAAAGGTGGAAAAGGCAAAAAGGCAAAAAGGGAAGGAGTCCTAGTCCTACTAGGATTGGAGGAGGATTCCTCCTCTCCTCCCACTTCGTCTGAAGTCTAGATGGATTGGCCCTTGGGACAAGCCTCCTCCTCTCTTCCTCTTATATATACTAGAGGTTTTAGGGTTTTTGGCACTAGTTTTTCAGCCACGTGCTACCCTATTCTCCAGTGCATAGTTTCTCCTCTAGATCGGTTTTCTACAGTGCTTAGGCGAAGCCCTGCCGGAATAGCTCCACCACCATCACCGCAGCACCGTCACGATGTCGGAGAACTCTTCTACCTCTCTGCTCCCTCTTGCTGGATCAAGAAGGCAGAGATCGTCATCAAGCCGTACGTGTGCTGAACGTGGAGGTGCCGTCCGTGCGGTGCTTGATCGGGACGGATCGTGATTGGATCACGGGACGCTCGGTGATTTGGATCGCAAAGACGTTCGACTACACCAACCGCGTTTCTTAACGCTTCCCGCTTAGCGATCTACAAGGGTATGTAGATCCACTCTCCCTCTCATAGATGCTCATCACCATGGATAGATCTTGCGTGTGCGTAGGAAATTTTTAGTTTTCCCATGCAACGTTCCCCAACAGTGGCATCATGATCTAGGTCTATGTGTAGATGAGATATCGAGTAGAACACAAAGAGTTTGTGGGCGTTGATGCTTAGATTGCTTCCTCCCTTGGTCGTGTTTTGGTTCAGCGGTATTGTGGGATGAACCGGCACGGACCAACCTTACTCGTATGCTTACGAGAGACCGGTTCCATCAACTGATGTGTAACCTCGTTGCACAAAGATGGCTGGCGGGTGCCTGTTTCTCCTACCTTAGTTGTACCAGATTCAACAAAGGCGGTCCTTGAGAAGGTTTAAAAGCAACTTATGTATCACCGTTGTGGTTTATGCGTAGGTGAGAATTGTTCTTGCTAGATACCTGTAGCAGCCATGTAAAACATGCAACAACAATTAGAGGACGTCTAACTTGTTTTTGCAAGGTATGTTGTGATGTGATATGGCCAGTTACATGATGTGATATATGTGATGTATGAGATGATCATGTCTTGTATAGAATATCACGACTTGCATGTCGATGAGTACGGCAACCGGCAGGAGCCATAGGGTTATCTTTAATTATTGTATGACCTACATGTCAATCATTGAGCGCTATGTAATGCTTTACTTTATCGCTAAATGGTAGCAATAGTAGTAGAAGCATGTTGGGCGCGACAACCCCGATGGCGACACGTTGATGGAGATCAAGATGATGGAGATCATGGTGTTGTGTCGGTGATGATGGAGATCATGCCGGTGCTTTCAAGATGGAGATCAAAAGCACAAGTTCATGGCCATATCATGTCACTTATGATTTGCATGTGATGTTAATCCTTTTATGCACCTTATTTTGCTTAGGACGACGGTAGCATTATAAGGTGATCCCTCACTTAAATTTCAAGATGAATTGTGTTCTCCCTGAGTGTGCACCGTTGCGAAAGTTCGTCGTGTCGAGACACCACGTGATGATCGGGTGTGATAGACTCTACATTCACATACAACGGGTGCAAGCCAGTGTTGCACATGCAGAACACTCGGGTTAAACTTGACGAGCCTAGCATGTACAGACATGGCCTCCGAACACAAGAGACCGAAAGGTCGAACATGAGTCATATAGTAGATATGATCAACATGATGATGTTCACCATTGAAACCACCTCAACTCACGTGATGATCGGACTTGAGTTGGTGAATATGGATCATGTGACACTCAGATGACCTGAGAGATGTCAATTTGAGTGGGAGCTTTAGTAATTTCATTAACTAAACTCATTATCTTGAACAATAGTCTAAGTAACCTTTGCATATTTATGTTGTAGATCAATGGCTCGCGCAGTAGCACCCCTGAATTTTAATGCGTTCCTAGAGAAAGCTAAGTTGAAAGATGATGGAAGTAACTTTGTTGACTGGGCCCGTAATCTGAGGATTATCCTCACGGCTTCCAGAAATCATATGTCCTTGATGCACCGCTTGGTGACCAACCAGAAGACATGTCATCCGAAGACGTTAAGAATGATTGGGAGGCACGTTCTGGAGATTACTCAATAGTTCAGTGTGCAATATAGTATGGCTTAGAACTGGGACTTCAAAGACGTTTTGAACGTCATGGAGCATATGAGATGTTGCAAGACTTGAAGTTTATCTTTCAGAAGAATGCCCGGATCGAGAGGTATGAGACCTCTGATAAGTTCTATGCTTGCAAAATGGAGGAGAACGGGTCTATCAGTGAGCATATACTCAGAATGTCTGGGTATTCGACTCGTCTAGCGGAGTTGGGAATTTCCCTTCCGCCATAGGCGATCACTGAGAGAGTTCTTCAATCACTGCCACCTAGTTACAAGAGCTTTGTGATGAACTATAACATGCATGGGATGAACAAGTCAGTCGCCGAGCTGTTTGCGATGCAAAAAGTCGCTGAGTCTGAAATCCAGAATGAACATCAAGTGTTGATGGTCAATAAAACCACTAGTTTCAAGAAGAATGGCATGGGAAAGGGCAAGAAGGGTAAAACAAAGAAGGATGGCAAAGCAATTGCTACTCCTGTAAAGAAGCCCAAGCATGGACCCAAGCTAGAAACTGAGTGCTTTCATTGCAAGGGAACTGGTCACTGGAAGCGGAACTGCCCAAAGTACCTGGCTGACAAGAAGGCGGCCAACGACAAACAAGGTATATATGATATACATGTTATTGATGTGTAACTTACTAGCTCTTGTTGTAGTGCCTGGGTATTTGATACCGGTTCGGTTGCTCATATTTGCAAATCAAAACAAGAACTACAGAATAGACAAAGGCTGGCAAAGGATGAAGTGACGATGCGCGTGGGAAATGGTTCCAAGTTTGATGCGATCGCCATCGGCACGCCCTCTCTTCGATTACCATCGGGATTAGTGATGAACCTGAATAATTGTTATTTAGTCCTGCGTTAAGCATGAACATTATATCTGGATCTTGTTTATTGCAAGACGGTTACTCATTTAAATCAGAGAATAATGGTTGTTCTATTTATATGAGTAATATCTTTTATGGTCATGCACCCAATGTGAGGGGTTTATTCATATTGAATCTTGATAGTGATGACACACATGTTCATAACATTGATGCCAAAAGATGTAGAGTTGATAATGATAGTACCACTTTCTTGTGGCACTGTCATTTAGGTCATATTGGTGTAAAACGTAGGAGGAAGCTCCATGCTGATGGACTTTTGGAGTCACTTGATTTTGAATCACTTGACACATGTGAACCATGCCTCATGGGCAAGATGACTAAAACGCCGTTCTCTGGAACAATGGAACGGGCAAGTGACTTATTGGAAATCATACATACTGATGTGTGCGGTCCAATGAATGTTACAGTGCGTGGTGGATATCATTATTTTATCACCTTCACTGATGACTTAAGTAGATATGGGTATATTTACTTAATGAAACACAAGTCTCAAACGTTTGAAAAGTTTAAGCAATTTCAGAGTGAAGTTGAGAATCATCATAACAAGAAGATTAAATTCCTGTGATCTGATCGAGGAGGTGAATATCCGAGTTATGAGTTTGGCAGTCACTTAAGACAATGTGGAATTGTTTCACAGTTGACACCACCTAGAACACCACATCGTAATGGTGTGTCCGAACGTCGTAATCGAACCTTATTAGATATGGTGTGTTCTATGATGTCTCTTGCTGATATGCCACTATCGTTTTGGGGTTATGCATTAGAGACAGCCGCATGCACTTTAAATAGGGCACCATCAAAATCCTTTGAGACGATGCCATATGAACTATGGTTTGGCAAGAGGCCAAAGTTGTCGTTTCTTAAAGTTTGGGGATGTGATGCTTATGTCAAAAAGCTTCAGCCTGAAAAGCTGGAACCCAAAGCAGAGAAATGCGTCTTCATAGGATACCCAAAAGAGATAGCTGGGTATACCTTCTATCTCAGATCCGAAGGCAAAGTGTTTGTCGCTAAGAACGGAACATTTCTTGAGAAAGACTTTCTCTCGAAAGAATTGAGTGGGAGGAAATAGAGTTTGATGAGGTTATTGAACCTTTACTTCAACCAGAGAGTAGCGCAGCGCAGAAAGATGTTTCTGTGGAACCTACGACGGTTGAAGAGGAAGTTAATGATGATGATCATGAAGCTTCGGATCAAGTTACTATTGAACCTCGTAGCTCGACAAGGGCGCGTATTGCTCTAGAGTGGTACGGCAACCCTGTCTTGGAGGTTATGTTGTTGGACAACAATGAACCTACGAGCTATGGAGGAGCGATGATGGGCCCAGATTCCTAGAAATGGTTAGAGGCCATGAAATCCGAGATGGGATCCATGTATGAAAACAAAGTATGGACTTTGGAAGTATTACCTGAAGGGCGAAAGGCCATTCAGAACAAATGGATCTTTAAGAAGAAGACGGCCGCGAACGGTAATGTCACCGTCTATAAAGCTCGACTTGTGGCAAAGGGTTTTTCACAAGTTCAAGGATTTAATTACGATGATACCTTCTCACCCTTAGCGATGCTTAAGTCTGTCAGAATCATGTTGGCAATAGCTGCTTATTTTGACTATGAAATTTGGCGGATGGATGTCAAAACAGCGTTCCTCAGCGGTTTCCTTGAGGAAGAGTTGTATATGATACAACCAGAAGGTTTTGTCGATCCAAAGAATGCTGACAAAGTTTGCAAACTCCAGCGATCCATTTATGGGCTGGTGCAAGCATCTCGGAGTTGGAATAAGCGTTTTGATGAGGTGATCAAAGCGTTTGGGTTTATACAGGTTTATGGAGAAGCTTGTATTTACAAGAAAGTGAGTGGGAGCTCTATAGTGTTTCTAATATTATATGTGGATGACATATTGCTGATTGGAAACAATATAGAAATGCTGGAAAGCGTGAAGGAATATTTGAACAAGAGTTTTTCAATGAAGGACCTAGGAGAAGATGTTTTCATATTAGGCATTAAGATCTATAGAGATAGATCGAGACGCTTAATAGCACTTTCACAAAGCACATACCTTGATAAAGTTTTGAAGAAGTTCAAAATGGATCAGTCCAAGAAGGGGTTCTTGCTTGTGTTACAAGGTGTGAAGTTGAGTAAGACTCAATGCCCAGTGACTGCAGAAGATAGAGAAAAGATGATCGTCATCCCCTATGCTTCAGCCATAGCCTCTATCATGTATGCAATGATGTGCACAAGACCCGATGTCAGCCTTGCCATAAGTATGGTCGGAAGGTTTCAAAGTGATCCTGGAATGGAGCACTAGGCGGCGGTCAAGAATATCCTTAAGTACCTGAAAAGGACTAAGGAAATGTTTCTCTCTTATGGAGGTGATGAAGAGCTCATCGTAAAGGGTTACATTGATGCAAGCTTTGATACTGATCCGGATGACTCTAAGTCGCAAACCGGATACGTATTTATTCTCAACGGGGGAGTGGTAAGCTGGTGCGGTTCCAAGCAAAGCGTGGTAGCCGATTCTACATGCGAAGCGGAGTACATCGCAGCCTCGGAGGCGGTGAAGGAAGGTGTCTGGATGAAGTAGTTCATGACAGATCTTGGAGTAGTGCCCAGTGCATTGAATCCAATGACTCTGTTCTGTGACAACACTCGTGCCATTGCTCTGTCCAAGGAACCAAGGTTTCACAAGAGGACCAGACACATAAAGCGAGGCTTCAACTCCGTCCACGATTACATCAAGGAGAAGGACATAAATATTTGCAAAGTGCACACGGATCTGAATGTTGCTGACCTGTTGACTAAACCTCCTCCAAGGGCTAGACATGATCAACACCAGAACTGCATGGGTGTTCAATTCATTACAATGTAAATCACATAGTGATGTGAACTAGATTATTGACTCTAGTCCAAGTGGGAGACTGTTGGAAATATGCCCTAGAGGCAATAAATAAATTGTTTATTATTATATTTCCTTGTTCATGATAATTTTTTATTGTCCATGCTATAATTGTATTGATTGGAAACACATTACATGTGTGGATAAATAGATAACACTTTGTCCCTAGTATGCCTCTAGTGAACTAGCTCGTTGATCAAAGATGGCCAAGGTTTCCTAGCCATTGACAAGTGATGTCATTTGATAATGGGATCACATCATTAGGAGAATGATGTGATGGACAAGACCCAAACTACAAACGTAGCATATGATCGTGTCAGTTTATTGCTACTGTTTTCTGCATGTCAAGTATATGTTCCTATGACCATGAGATCATGCAACTCACGGACATCGGAGGAGTGCCTTATGTGTATCAAACGTCGCAATGTAACTGGGTGACTATAAAGGTGCTCTACAGGTATCTCCGAGGGTGTCTGTTGGGTAGGCATGGATCAAGACTGGGATTTGTTACTCCGTGTGACAAAGAGGTATCTTAGGGCCCACTCGGTAATACAACATCACAATAAGCCTTGCAAGCAATGTGACTAAGTGTTAGTCACGGGATCTTGTATTACGGAACGAGTCAAGAGACTTGCCGGTAACGAGGTTGAACTAGGTATGGAGATACCGACGATCGAATCTCAGGCAAGTAACATACCGAAAAACAAAGGGAACATCATACGGGATTAACTGAATCCTTGACATAGAGGTTCGACTGATAAAGATCTTCGTACAATATGTAGGAACCAATATGGGCATCCAGGTCCCGCTATTGGTTATTGACCGTAGAGGTGTCTCGGTCATGTCTAGATAGTTCTCAAACCCGCAGGGTCTGCACACTTAAGGTTCAATAACGTTTCAGTAGTATAGAGTTATGTATGGTGGTGACTGAAGGTTGTTCGGAGTCCCGTATGAGATCCCGGACATCACTAGGAGCTCCGGAATGGTCCGGAGGTAAAGATTGATATATAGGAAGTCCTATTTTGGTCGCCGGAAAAGTTTCGGGCTCATCGGTAGTGTACCAGGAGTGCCGGTAGTGTACCAAGAGACCATTGGGAGGGATATTTCGATCGAGGAGGCTACATGGGTTGTGGGAGGATGAATACCAGCCCTTAGTGGGCTGGTGGAAGTCCCACACAAGGCCCATGCGGCTGGGAGAGAAAAGCCGAAAGAGAAAAGGTGGAAAAAGGCAAAAAAGGCAAAAAGGGAAGGAGCCCTAGTCCTACTAGGATTGGAGGAGGATTCCTCCTCTCCTCCCACTTCGGCTGAAGCCTAGATGGCTTGGACCTTGGGACAAGCCTCCTCCTCTATTCCTCTTATATATACTAGAGGTTTTAGGGTTTTTGGCACTAGTTTTTCAGCCACGTGCTACCCTATTCTCTAGTGCATAGTTTCTCCTCTAGATCGGTTTTCTGCAGTGCTTAGGCGAAGCCCTGCCGAAATAGCTCCACCACCATCGCCGCAGCACCGTCACGCTGTAGGAGAACTTGTCTACCTATCCGCTCCCTCTTGTTGGATCAAGAAGCGGAGATCATCATCAAGCTGTACGTGTGCTGAACGCGGAGGTGTCGTCCGTTCGGTGCTTGATCGGGACGGACCGTGATTGGATCGCGGGACGCTCGGCGATTTGGATTGCGAAGACGTTCGACTACACTAACCGCGTTTCTTAACGCTTCCCGCTTAGCGATCTACAAGGGTATGTAGATCCACTTTGCCTCTCGTAGATGCTCATCACCATGGATAGATCTTGCATGTGCATAGGAAATTTTTTGTTTCCCATGCAACGTTCCCCAACATAGGTGTCACTTGGGAGCCTCCTACTTCGTGTTTTG
The DNA here is from genome assembly GCA_022496015.1 of Hordeum marinum. NCBI lineage: Eukaryota > Viridiplantae > Streptophyta > Magnoliopsida > Poales > Poaceae > Hordeum > Hordeum marinum. Next base: position 285,739,928 of record CM039674.1, read on the forward strand.
GAGTGAACCAAGAAGTTTGTAAGGGCAAGGAGATCGCCTACTTCGTGAAGACCTACCCCGAGTTAGGCTAGTCCTCCATGGACGTAGGCCATCGTGGCATAGACAAGGTTGCTTCTCCGTGGAACCCTTCGTGGGTAGAGCCCTCCGTGGAATCTCACGACCATTATCCTCCATGGGTTGAAGTCTCCATAAATGTGGACGTACGATAGCACCACCTATTGGAACCACGGGAAAAATCTTCGTGTCTCCAAATTGCGTTTGATTTTCCTACCCATCCTCAATTACATATGCTTGTCTTTACTTTCCACTTCCATACTCTTAGACATGCATGTGTAGGGTGTGCTTGACTTGCTATCATTGCTAAAATCTGCCAACATTTAAAATTGGGAAAAGGTAGAATTTTTATTTGGTCAAGTAGTCTAATCACCCCCCCTCTAGACATACTTTAGACCCTACAAGTGGTATCGGAGCTTTGGTGTCCATTGCATTGGTTTCACAACCTAGGAGAGTATGGCGTCTAGCGAGGGAGATTATCACCATAGAGGTCCATACTTTGATGGCACAAATTTTGCTAGTTGGAAGCTTAAAATGAAAATGCATATTCTTGGTCATAACCCCACCGTTTGGGCTGTTGTTCGTGTTGGATTGCAAGGTGAATTCTTCGTTGATGGAAGGGAACCGGGTCGCGAAGCGACCACGAATGAATTGAAGATGTTGCAATACAATGCTCAAGAATGTGATATTCTCTTCAACTGCCTATGCCTCGAAGAATTCAACAAAATCAGCTATCTTGAGAATGCAAAAGAAATTTGGGATAGTTTGGTTGATATGCATGAAGGTACCGAATCTGTGATAGAATCCAAGTTGGATGTTCTTCAGAGTCAGCTTGACAAGTTCAAGATGAAGGATGGTGAAGGACTCGCAGAGATGTACTCTAGGCTATCTCTCATCACAAATGAGATTGTCGGCTTAGGAAGCGAAGAAACGACCGACAAATTCATCATCAATAAGATACTTAGAGCTTTGGATGAGATATATGATACCGTCTGGACATTGATCCAAATGATGCCCAACTATAAAGATCTCAAGCCTACAAAAGTGATTGGAAGGATTGTTGCTCATGATATGACACTCAAGGACAAGTAAGATCTTCACAACAAGTCTAGCGGTGCTTACAAAGCCACAAGTGATGCTCCCGCAACTTCAAGCAACAACTTTGTCACCAATGAAGAGATAAGCCTCATGGTTAAGAAATCCAACAAGTTCTACAAGAATAGAGGCAAAGATCAAAGCTCCAACTCAAGATATGAAGAAAGTGTTCGTCAAGTCGTGACCGAAACTGCTACAATTGTGGGAAGCCCGAGCACTACTCCAATGAGTGGACAGCTCGCTACAAATGAAAAGAAGAGTCACCAATAATACGAAGCTCAAGAGACGAGTCACCTTGAAGAGAGAGAAGGAGTAGAGATGATCGTTATGAATGAAGACCATCAAGGAGAAGTAGGGACTCTGATAAGAAGGAAAAATACACCAAGGGCTACTCAATAAGAAGACATCAAGCTCATGTTGGTGAATGGGTTTCTGGCAACGAATCCGACAACCACTCTGAGAGAAGCTATCACTCTAACTCCGACTATAGTCAAGATGAAGGTGTTTCCGGACTTGCACTAGTGACAACCAACTCCTATAACATATTTGATTCACCAAATGAAGGGAGTGGAAGTTGCTTCATGGCTAAAGGCCCCAAGGTATCACACCCCGAGTATCTTGATTTCAATAGTGATGACGATGACTTGCTAGGAGATGATGACTTGCTATTTGACAAATCTAGTGATGTTTGTCAAAATGAACTTGATAGTAATCACTCTAGTCAAGATAAGTCATGTGATGATGATAAGTTGGAAATAGAGCGACTAACTCAAGAACTAAACACTCTTAAGTTAGCTCACGAGTCTACTCTACAAGATCATAGAGAGCTTGAAAGGACACATGAGAAGCTCCACTTCGAGAAGCTCAATTTGGAGCAAGAGAATGAATTCCTTAAAGCTATCAATGGCGATCTTCAACATAAGACTTCCTCTTATCTAGATAAACGACTTCTCTTGTCTACATTCATTCCACAAGTTAAGGCTAAGCAAACTAGTAACAAAGGCAAGAAAGGTTCCTCAACTACTATCAATAAAAATGATAAATCCAGTGATATTGCTTCTAGTAGTTCTATTGATCCCACTAACACTTCTCTTAGCCAAGTTACACTTGAGCAAGAAACTGAACTTTTGAAAGGGATTATAGAGAAAGGTATCAATAAAAGTGTTGTCGTGTGTAAGAAATTTGAGGAAATTTTACACAAGCACGGAGGATACCGGAAGAACCATGGCATTGGCTACTTCAAATCTAATGGAGTTGAACGGGAAGAAGGTCAATACCCCAAGACCAAGTTTGTTCCTTAAAGGTAGAAGTATGAACATACTCTTCCCAAGGGAACAAAGGCTCAATATGACCTTCCACCACAAGACCACAACCTCAAGGGCAAGGACAAGCTTCAAGAGGCCATTGACTCATATGAATATGAATCCCAAGCTTTGGTGAAGTGGGTTCCCAAGGCTACTTCAAGCTCAACTTCTACAAGTGCCACTTCAACACCAAGGATCCCCATCAACTTGATGTGGGTCCCCACGAAGAAGAACTAGAGAAGTTCTTGAGGGGTGACTCCGCCAATGAAATTCACTCACATTCATTATTGGCAAGAACTAGTTGCAATCAAAATCAACACCATGCAATATTTCAAGGAGTCACACATTCCCTCAAAGGTAAGCAAGGGACAAGGTAATCAACAAATCCATGGACATCATCATCTATGCTTTGCACTCCATGTCCATATATATCCTTGTGTTTGTCTCTTGTGTGTTGTAACCAACCCATGTAGGTGAGAAGAGTAAGAAACAATTAGGATGCTGCCAACTCATGGTGATCTTCATCAACTCTGAGCATCCACCACTACTTCACCTACATGAAATCTTCATCGAAAAAACCCAAGGTTAGTTTATCCCTCCTATGGGGGGATGTAACATCAAGGGGAGATTTACTCTAAGACTTGAGTCAAAGCATCTCATAGTATGTGACAACATTAACAAACTTTATGTAAAAGTGGTAACCGCACTCGTGCTTAAAAGATGAGTATGACCTATGATCAAGTATTCTTACTTGTCTCCTAAGTCAATATAGTCATATATATAGATGACTATATCATTGCCAAAATGCTTGATAGATGCTAGAATGTTTGTGCATGGTTGCCATGATTTCATTTGACATCTTATTGTGTGAGCATGTTGGCCTACATTTCTTTATCCATTTGAGGACATTCAATTGTTGCTATTTGGACTATGATTTTCTTTTTTCCAATTGGATGGACAAGAATGCCTAGGACCCCTCTCTAGCTATCTATGCTTTCTCGTCTCATATTCCATTCTTTCTACATCATAAAATTTGAACAAGTACTTTTCGTCTCTCTCTGTGCGGAGCACTCGGAGTTCCGTATCGACAAGGACTGATCATTAAAACCTCCCAAGTGCATTTAGTGGAACCAACACAAAAATCTTGTTCTCGCTGATGCCTAGGGTTGATCTGGTTTTCAAAATCGGTAACACCGATTCCATCTTCTTGGCTTCATCGAGTTTCCCTGTCAGCTGACAGTTGAGGAACTCGATGGCACCGATAAGTTTGAACTGATGTCACCGACAACGATGGGTACTTATAGAGGCGAACCCGACTTTTGAAATTACTCCTTCAAATGTCCTCCCCTCCAAAACCCTAGCTACTGCCCGAGGACCCCTGGTCATCGCCTTTATATTCCCAAGCGGCTCCGCCGTTGGAAGTCATCGTCGTCGACGGAATCTTCACCATAGTCGTCACCGTAGAGGAATCATCACCGAACTAGGGTATGATTTCGACCCCTCGTGCACTCCTCCCTCCGACTCATGCACATTAGGGATTTTTCATTGATAGGACACATTTTGAGATTGATTTATCAAAGGAAATTATCCGGTAGAATAGCGAACAAAGATTTTTTTTAGGGTTTTTCCTTCCGCAAATCTCGGTGAAATCGAAACAAAAGAATCGGCATCACCCATTCTGTTTTAGGTCAACTGAGAACAACCTCGGTGAAACCTAGTGTCCATTTTGGTGTCATCGAAATGGATTCTAAGTTTCTGTGAAGCAAGTTGTATGTCTCGGTGGGTCCAAAATATTTGCCTCGGTTGTACCGATATGCCTTTTGCAGAATGCAAATCTTGAGAGTTCTTAGTTCAACTTTGAGAAAATTTTCTGAATTTTATGATGACTCAACCTATCCACTCTTCTATGATCTATTCACTGGGTCAGAGATGTCAGTTTCAGGAGACAACCAGAATGACCTCAGAGATCTTAGTGTGGACACAGATCGAGGCACTAGTCCAGATAGGAGCTCATCTTCCTATGATGATGTTCCCAGCTCTCCAGACCTGCCCAAGGCAGCAACCAGAGCAAGGAGGAAGCTCAACTCAGAGGAAGAAGACTATGATTTTATGCCTGATGAGATTCCTGCCAAGGCTAAGCAGGACAAGGCTGAGAAAACTGCCAAGAAGCCTACAGATGAGGCTGCCTCTTCTAAGAAGGTAGTCAGAAAGGAGAATGCCAGCTCAGGGATAGTGAAAGCACCATAGAGTGCTAGGGGGACCATGACTGTTGATCCCCCAAGGAAATCCATGCCCAAGAAGGATGGAGAGAAGAAGAGCAGAAAGAGGATCATACATGTTGTGAGCAGACCTACCTCTATGTATGAGGACCAACAGAGGCTGCTGCTGAGGGAGAGGAGGAGGAGCCAGCTTCCAAGGATCCTCCCAAGAAGAAGAAGAAGAAGAAGTTATGTGATGCTATGCCAAGCCAAGCTCATTCCAAGAGCAAGCCAGCTGCTCCCAAGAAACCCTCGACTCCTAAACCCAAGAGGTTCTCCAGAGAGATTCCAGCTTCTGAGAAGAACATGGGATCTTCCTCCAGAGATGCTGAGGAGGATGCTATGTTAGTTTTGATGAAGCTGAGGCCACACCTTCCAGAGAACAATACCAGCCATTCTCTAGCTGAGGACATGAAGAAGAGGAAGGTTTCAAGGATTGAGATATTGGATATCCATTGATCCATATTCTTAGAGGATGAAGACTGTTGTAGACTACAGGTTCTACACAAAGGAACAACAAGACTTCTATGAAACAGTTCTGCTTGACAAGAGCCCTGTTGTGAGTGACATGAGGTATGTGGACTGGAAGTACATCAAGGAGAATGAAGACTACTTCCCAAGTGTGCAAGATAACTTTCATTGCTTTGGTCTTGATGAGTTTGTTGGCAAGGAGTTCACTGCTTGGAACGACGAAATGATCATGCAATTCTAGTATACTGCACATTTCTATGGAGATGGTAGAATTGTGTGGATGACAGAAGCACCAGGTATGAATCCACAGTTGAGGAGTGGGCTTCCATCTTAGGAGTCCCAGAGGTGGAAGAAGGTGACCTTGATGTGTACTCTGAGCCCAAGGCAAGTCACAGTGCCATGAAGAACATGTACAAGGAGATCCCTGATGCAAATCTGCAATCTCACAAGCTAGGATCCATTTACTTCCTCCATGCTGGTCTACGCACCATCAACACCATCCCGAGGCACACCTTGTTGCCTAAGTCTAGAGATGAGAAAATGGTCAGAGGCTACTCTATCAGCATGCTACTCCATCTTGATCAACACACCAGATTAAGAGTGATGGACTTGATAGTTGAAACAGTGAAGAGGATTGCTGCAGATCAGAAGCGGTCATGTGGTTATGCACCTTATATCCAGATGCTTATCAACTCTCGGTTGGAGAAGCACATCTTTGCACTTGATCGACCACATTTCTCACTCTTGCCAGAGCTAGAAGACAATGTTGTGGTGATGAACCCAGATCATCCCACATCAGTTGCAACACAGGCACAGGCACATGCACAGGCATAGGCGGCTAGAGACACTAGTGCTCAGGCGCCAAAGACTCGGGGTGAGCAGATGGATCTTCTCCTTAGCTTTGTGCTCAGCATGCCGAAGGTCATCGGGAGCATTTTGAAGAACCAGGAGAGCCTTGCGAGGATTGTTGACAACAAATTTCACATTCTCAACAACAAGGTGGATGGGCTCATAGTGACAGTGAATGAGTTCAAGAAGGAAGTTGATGTTGTGCCCAGCCCTCACACTACAGATGATGATGAGGATAGTGCACCTCTCCAGACAGGCACTCGGTTCAGGACTCACGCCAGAACTCCTACAGTAACAACTCCAGAGTTGAGGCCTTCTTTATCTGCACCTGCTACAACTCCTTCAGCTCCATCAGCTCCACAAGTTCCTCTAGTTGCTACTCCAACACCGTCCTGACGTTTGCAGAAGTCTTCACTAATGCCGTTCTCTCGACTCCTACATCAGCTACCGGAGGAGATCGGCCCCAGAAGAGCGTTTAGCTCTATACCTTTGAACTTTTTGGTAACTTGTTGCCAAAGGGGGAGAAGTTGTATAGATCATTAGGGCTTCGAGAGAGAGAGCATTGTTTTTATCGCTTTTAAAAACATTTGATATCTTTTGGTTTGGTTGTGTTAAACTTTGTTGGTGTTTGATCATACACTTGATGTGTGTTGCTACTATTTCCTATCTTTATGATGCTTATGAGATGATTCACCTTGCTTGATTGTGTTGTGCTATGATATTCATTCTTATTATTTTTGCACACCACCAAGTTGTATTTGACACGGAAGAAGTGCCCCATGTACCTAATTGGTTATGCATTTGCATTCAAACGCAAATTCAAAATAATGCACAAATTTAGGGGGAGCTCTTGCTTATCACATACTTCTCAAAGCGACGATTATATTCATTGATTATATCATATGTCGAATATTTGATCTATATGTTGTCATCAATTACCAAAAAGGGGGAGATTGAAAGCACAATTGCTCCCTTGGTGGTTTTGGTAATTAATAACAACATATATCTCATTGAACTAATGTTTCCACTAAGCATATTTCAGGAAAAGTTCAATGATGGGTTGGCAAAAGGATTGTGGAGAAACCCTAGATGCAAGGAATTGGATTGGCAAAGCTTCAAGCAAGAGGACTCTACATTTTACTTTGTGAGAAATCACTTTTAATCGATAGGAAAGCCAATACTATTAAAAGGAGGTAAGGTACCGTTGGTGAACAAAATGCTCCACGTGCACAAGTGATAGTCTCCAAAACACCCACAAACTCTTCCACAAAAGTCTGTCCAAGCCTTTCATGAAAATTGGTGCAACCAACAATTCCCACTCGGTCCCACCGATTCCCCACTCAGACAGAACCCTGCCAAACCCTAGATCTTCGGTGCAACCGATTCTGCTTCGGTACCACCGAGTTCAGCATGCTAACATTCTGTTACCTCGATTCTCAAAATCGGAAATTCTGAGATTTTGGATAGGCTTCACCGAGTTGTGGATTCTGACCGTTGGTCACCTTATCGGTACCGCTGAGATCTTTGTATCGGTCTCACCGATATTCAAAAGTTGCTACCTTTGGAGCAACTAAGTACCATCGAGATTTATACTTCGGTGTCACCGAGTTGGTCACTTTAGGTGTAACGGTTGGATTTTTGGAGATGCCTATATATACCCCTCCACCACCACTCACTCGCAAGAGAAGCACTCATAACATATCCCCACTTATCCCATCAATTTTTTTTTGAGAGAGAGCCACATACTCATGTGTTGAGATCAAGCCATTCCATTCCATCCATATGAATCTTGATCTCTAGCCTCCCTAAGTTGCTTTCCACCCAATCAATCTCTTCCACCAAAGCCAAATCTGTGAGAGAGTGATTGAGTGTTGAGGATTCTATCATCTTGAATCACAAGAGCAAGGAGTTCATCGACATTATCGAGCCTATTACCTTTTGGAGGGTGATGGCTCCTAGATTGGTTAGGTGTCGCTTGGGATCCTCCTACTTCGTGTTTTGGAGTGAACCAAGAAGTTTGTAAGGGCAAGGAGATCGCCTACTTCGTGAAGATCTACCCCGAGTTAGGCTAGTCCTCCATGAACGTAGGCCATCATGGTATAGACAAGGTTGCTTCTTGGTCGAACCCTCCGTGGACTCTCGTGACTGCTACCCTCCGTGGGTTGAAGTCTCCATAAACGTGGACGTACGATAGCACCACCTATCGGAACCACGGGAAAAATCTTCGTGTCTCCAAATTGCGTTTGATCTTCCTACCCATCCTCCATTACATAGGCTTGTCTTTACTTTCCGCTGCTATACTCTTAGACATGCATGTGTAGGGTGTGCTTGACTTGTTATCATTGCTAAAATCTGCCAGCACTTAAAATTAGGAAAATGTAGAATTTTTATTTGGTCAAGTAGTCTAATCACCCCCCTCTAGACATACTTTCAATCCTACACCTTTGCGAGGCCCTGCTCGTAGAGCATGACGTTGATTCCCTCGTCCCTCCGGCAGTGCTGCAACTCCTCTTCCTCCTCTAGTGCACTACGCCCGAGAATGGCGGCCTCGATGGCGCCCGACTCCGCTGGGGGTAGGAGGTCCTCCGCCCCGACGATGCCAGTGTCCCACCGCTCTGGCTTCACATTGACCTTCGGCTCCGTCTTGACTGCGCGGAGCGACGAGAGCTCATCTGGCTCCCTTTTCACTGGGGTGAGCAACGAACGGGAGAACGACGACCCATAGGAACTTCTTGCGCAAGAGAAGACCCCCGCGCGCGATTGTATTCCTCTGTCTCGCGGCAGAGGAGCGACAATGCCAGCTCAAGTCTGTGGTTCTTGTACCGCAGGGCGAAGCGCTTCCGCGTTGCGTCAGCTTTGACGCTGCGCCTCCGCTCGGGGTCATCGTCGTCCGACCGAAGCTCCACATCCCATAGATCGGTTGGGGGTGGTGAATTTTAGCCACCCGCGGCGAGAAAGAGAGGTGGCGAATGGGGAATCATGGCGGCGGAAGGATAGGGTTTTGACCCATGTCGACCTCGCGGACCCAGATATATAGCGCGCGAGGCGTTTGTGGGTCACTGTAAAAAAATACGAGCCACCCCGAGTATACGGAGTCTGATTTGACAAAAAACCGGCCCAAACCCGTATACACGTCGGAATTTTACGAAGATCGAGCTTACACGAGTGTGCTAGAGTTACTTTAAGGACCAAAGTCCAGCTCGAGGGAGCCGGGCGACTAGGGTTCCTTCTCGCCCCTCGTGCCGTCGCCGGCCGCCGACCAAGCCCCCCGACCCCATCCCCTTCCGTCCCCCCTCTCCCCGTCCAGATCTGTCCTCGCGCCGCCTCCCCAGGAGGTGGCCGGGGCCGAGCTCGAGCTCCTCCTCCGTGGGCTCCCTCCTCCCTCGTCTCCCCCCCGCCGCCGACGGGCGCCCTTGGCGCTGGCCCAGGTGGTGCCGGCGGCGGCAGGCCATCTTGTCCCCGCGCGCACGTCCTCCCTTCCCGGGGCAGGGAGGCGGCGGCGGTGCGGCCCGGCGGCCCTGTGGCCGTGGCCGGCGGCAGGAGTGGTGGCGGCGCCGCTCCTTGGCGGCGGGGCATCATGGTGGCGCTGGGTGGCCGGCGATGCGCCCCCGACCCAGATTTGGGCCCGACGGGCCCCATCTGGGTCCTAGAGGGCGACGTCTCGACGTGGCCTCGTTGTTTGTTGCGTGGTGAGGAGGAGGAGCAGCTCGGATGTGGGGCGGCGGTGCCGACGGCGTGCCTGCTGCAGCGCGAGGGCGGGAGCTTTACGGGCCTATGAGGGCCCGACCGGGCCTGATGTGCTCCTGCTATTGCGTCCGGACGGCTACCGTCGTTGACGGTGGAGGTTGAGCCCTCCCACATGCCGACGGTGCTGCTGCCCTAGTCCCGGGTCCGAATCATCGCCGTGCTGTCCTCACTTCGAAGTGCCGTGGTGAGACGGCCTGGTGGCTTCAAGTCTGTGTTGGCACAGGGTGGTGGTTGGTTTGGTGGCAGGCTCCGGAGCGCCCGAGGTGCGGTTTGGGATCGGGGGAAACCCCTGTCGGCATGGCCGACACCGGCGCGATGGTGCCTATGGGTGTCGCCTGACCTTCCTAGAGGGCGTCGGGGGCCGTCCTTCCTCTCGCCTTGTCGTGTACCGGGGAGAAACCATTGGCAGCAACGTCGTCATCGCCGCAATCCTTCTTGGAGGTGTTGATTGGTGCCGACGCTTCGGAGTCTTGGAGCTTAGTGGAAGATCCCCGGTGGGCGCAGCGGTCGCGAGACTTCTTCGTTTTTGTTGATCTGCCGTTATCGACATTTGTTTTTTTTGTTCTTTCTCTGTCGTTTCTTTTGGATGTGACTGTGCTGCTTCTGCCCCAACACCTATCCTGAATGGTTCGGTTGGTTGCTTTGTAATACTAAGCGGGGGAAACCCTTTTTTGAAAAAAAAGAGTTGCTCTAAGAGGATCAGACGGCCACGCGCGCTCGCATCTAACGGCCAGGCAGGTGATCGGCCAGGCCTGGCGCCGGTCGACCATGCGCCAACTCCAAACACCTTCCCCTTCCTCCCACCTTCCACGTCCTCCTCAGTCTCTCCATCTCACCCCTAACCCAAGGATCCCTCCTCTTCACACTCCGTCTCGCCACATTCGGAGCTCGGATCTGACCACTGCTTATCCCACCCGATCCCTTCCAAATCACCATCGCACCCGATTCGCTCCTCCCCTGCAAAGAGAGGTCTATACCCCTACCTTGATTCGGCGGCCGGCGCCATGGCGAGCGGCAGCGAGCAGCCGCAGGCGGAGACCGAGCCCGAGGCGGTGGAGCTCGTGCTGTTCCAGGTCGCCGAGTGCTACGTCTATCTGGTATTCGCCCTAATTCTCTTTGGTTTCTGTTCTAACAATCTAGTGATGGGGATTCCTCGAGCGCTGGCTGTGCATGAATGTGTTGCCGACGGCCTGACGTTTTGGGGCCTTTTTGTGTGCAGATACCTCCTAGGAAGACGGCCGCCTCTTACAGGTTCTGCTCCTCTTACTTCGTCGAAGAATCTGATAACGGTTTGTCAGGATTTGTATCTGTTGACTGTCAGGGTGATTAGCGTCATTAGCTAAATCAACCACTAAAATCCTAATTAGCTAAAGGTTACAGACCTTGTTTCAGCATTTTTTTCGCATTTGCAAACTTGAATGCAAAGATCATGCACTATTTTGCTTCATGACTGCCTGTTCGTCTTGTGTGGTGTTCGGTTGATGGATTAAAGTTATCTTTTACTCCATATTTGGTTTGAATGTATCACCAGTTCCCGGCCCATTGCTTATACAACAGCGCAAACAGGAAAGAAAGACTAGGAAGGAAATCCTAGATATATCATGGACTACCCCACCATAGGATTAAACCACTCCTCAGATCATATCATGCCTTTTGCAATTTATTGAAAATGATCTAACATTAGTGATATCTAGGGCTGATGAGTGGAATGTCAACAAATGGGCTTGGGAAGGGGCACTTAAGGTTGTCAGCAAGGGAGAAGAATGTGTTATCAAACTGGAAGACAAGAGCACTGGTACAGTAATTTCATTACTGCTGGCCATTCCTTGTAGCGTTTATAATCCTGACTTAATTTCTCTCGTTGATTTCAGGTGAGCTGTATGCTAGGGCATTTCTCAGAGAAGGCGAACCACATCCGGTGGAAGCTGTAATTGATAGCAGCAGGTCGGTATACATTGCTGCCACAGGACACTCTAATTGTATAACTAAATGTCTACCTTCGCAGTTCCATTCTGTGCTAGACACCGCAAATACTCTATTAGCAGAACCTGAAATGATTCTTATTGCTTAATTATTTTTGCTTGCAGATATTTTGTACTTCGTGTTGAAGAGAATATAGGTGATAACTTGTCTTTCCCTTGAGTTATAAGATCTTGCATTTGCAGTGACATTCTAGTTACTGTTGAGCTGACTGTTTGTCATGGTATTTAATACTTAGTGTTGAGCTGGTGAGATAGTATTTGTTAAGTTGTGTTGAGATGGTGAGCATGGTGTTTGACAAGTAGTATTGAGATGCTGAGCATACTACTTGATCTGGTTAGCACCATTTCTTGCAATGGTTTGTATATATAAGCATGACAATTCTTACTATGCACTGCAGATGGGCGTCAGCGTCATGCTTTTATAGGTTTAGGCTTCCGTGAAAGAACTGAAGCATATGACTTCCAAGCTGCTCTACATGACCATATGAAGTATCCTTTTGTCTTATCTTGGTACACATTATGTTGCCTGTAATTTGGATTGTCACATGAATGTTTCCCATGCAAGTCAGTCCACGACCAGATATATATGTGGAACTCCATTCAATCAAGAAGTAATACTATCTGCTTAGCACAATATATTATTGTTTTGAAACTTAACAATTTTAGTACTAAGTGGGTCTATTACATGACTCCAGTCAGGTCACTGAGCCATGCAATCAGAACTTTGAATGCACTTCCAGTTGACAAAAATGTTTCTTCTAAAGTTATACGATTTATTTCTTGGCCAGTCACTTTTCTTTTTTCTTTCCTGTTTCTTTATAATTTCTATAAATATATCGGTGTATGGTATTATAGTTTTTCATATATATAATCTGTTGTTCTCTTACATTATCAAAGATATCTAAACAAGAAGAAGACCGCTGAAGAGATGGTGCAGCATTATGAGAATACGTCGTCAGTGGATTACAGCCTCAAAGAAGGTGAAACTTTAGTTCTTCAACTGAAAAATGTAAGTTTTATTGGACTTCTTATTCCAGGATAAATGAATTAAAGCTCTGGTTATGATTTTTTTAAACGACTTAAAAACTAGAATATAGGATTTCTTATGCCAAACTAGTACTTTGCCCTTTAAGATGCACTGCTATTCTGTGTGCAATCCCTGTTTCTGGTCATGCATGGGTTTTATTGAATTGGAGTAATCTTCTCATCTTGACCTAGAAAACACAGCCTAGTGCATCTCAAGGTTCCTCCAATGGCATTTGAAGACATCATATACCCTTGCATACTCGGGGATATATCAGTTTGAGCTGCTGTCGCATAAGAACTTGAGGAAAAACCGAACCTTACTAAGCTATAATTAAGAATATTTTCGTTCATGTAAGGCAAAATGAGTTGGCAAAAGTGTATTATGCTAATAAATTTGTATGCATGCCTTTGATAAGCACTTCACTTACCTCGTATTTCTCATGTCATAATATATTCTTCTTCACGTAACATGTCCCTGATTTTTGGGTCTGTTACGCAGAAAGAAAGTAGCAGCAAGACAAAATCTACATTTTTCGAGCAAGGCCTGAACAAGCTGTCGTTCAATGAGAAAGCAAACACCAAGGAGGGCACAGTGTCCCTCAAACTCCCACCACCTCCACCCTCACCCGTGTCGCCAACTGATTCTGGAGTTGCCATGTCCCCTTTCAAAGCAGAATTTCCTTCCCAGGAACAACCCGGCACCGGCGATTCTGGAGATGCCACCGCTCCTTTCAAAGCAGAATTTCCTTCACAAGAAGCACTGGATGATACCGTCGAAGCTAAAGCAGAATCTGTCCCTCGTAATCAACCAGCTGTAGCAGAGAAGAGCGAACAAGGAAGCGTGGGTGATGAGTTTGACTTTGGGGACTTCCAGACTGCTGCTTGAATCATGTATCTTGTACATACGTCAACTTTATTACGTGGACATATACGTGGCTCCTTTCTTTTTCTTGGATCTCCCATCAGTTGTGACTTTTTTCAGCCACCCGAGTTGTTGTACAGAGGGCTGTCATATGATAAGCCGTATAAATTAAGAATACATATATAAGCCGTAGAGCACATGGATGGAAACATTATGTTTTTTTTTTGGAAGCACAAACCGTAGAACAATTGTTCTATTCTATTTTCTATTAAATTTAAATGAGCAATATGTACAAAGTAGCCAAGAAAAGAAAGAAAGGAAAATGAAAAAGAGTTAGATCCTAGAGTGAGGCGTTTTGGTGCCCAGGTTCATCTGCACCCGTTCAGTAAAAAAATCAAAACAAATACTAAAAAAATAAAAAAAATTGGGTGTAAGATAATTTCATGCGTGAGGTTCGCTCCAATTTTTGTATCATTTGAACATCTGAGCAGCTCTTAGCGAAAAAAAATCAAATCGGGTCAAAACAGTACATGAACAGTAAACTTTTTTAGAGACTTTGAATTTTTTTTTTGTCGAGAGCTGCTCAGATGTTCAAATGATACAAAAATCGAAGCAAACCTCACACATGAAATTATGTACCACCCCAAAATTTTGGATTTTTTTAAATATTTTTAGTATTTGTTTTGATATTTTTACTTAGTGTGGGTGCGGCTGAGTCCGAGCACAGAAATGGATCTTCGCAGATCCTATCCAATTTCAGCTCTAGGTATCTCCATATATTTAATCAGCTAGAATGAATCATCATCCCAGATTGGAAATGATCCAATCCTCGAGGGGTTGTTCATGTTTAAGAAACTGTGAATTAGAAGGGTCAGGTCTTTCTTGAGTAAGTATTTCTAGGAATTTTTGCAAGGAACTAACTTCCTGAAAATCTTGTCATTTCTTAGAATCCATAAGTTCCAGCACCCTAGAATAATTATATCCACGACCAAGGCCTTGGGAAACTTTTGATGGGCTGGTAAAACTTCATCATACATAAAAGTTCCTCTTTGCCTATAGGTGATTATAGAGGCCCGACAGTCCCGAGGAAAAGGATAGCCCCTCATTGCAAAATAGACATATGAAGGTCTCGCCCATTTGCCCCACTTGCTCTGAGGGTTTAGAAGATACAAAGCATATGCTTTTTCGTTGTAATAAAGCGAAAGAGGTCTCGAAAAGGCTCGGGGTGGATGATATTATTAATAAAGCGTGCGAGATTGACCGTGCTAGAGAGGCGGTGCTGGAGTACCTTCTGCTTCTTCCAGATAAAGATTTGTGGATACTGGGTTACCATAATGTGCGTGAGATGTTTGCTGTCTCAGCATGGTATCTATGGTGGGAAGACAAAAGTTGGTGCACAAAGAGAAAACTCAAAATGCACTTCAGATTTCAACGGGGGTTCTAGCCCTTACCACAAACTTCGTAAATGCATTATCCCCCAAGGCTTCTATGAAAAAGGAGGGTTGGTCTTGTCCCCCTAGAGGTTTTGTGAAACTCAATGTTGATGCTTCTTTTGACCACGGTCTGCTTAGTGGTACGATGGGGGAGGTCCTGAGAGACATTAGAGGCAGGTTTATTGCTGGAGGGAATCAAAAGATTAAATATTGCGTGGATGTGTTGATGGCGGAAGCTTTAGCTCTCAAATTTGGTCTAACACTGGCGCAAAGGGCGGGAAGTAATCGCCTTATTATTAACTCGGATAGTCTCGAGGTAACTGATACTATCTAGGATGGAGGATAGTCAGTGGGCGCGGCAACAACAATTTTCGACGATTGTTTTCATTATGCGTGTGATTTTGTTACTACTAGATTTGAACATTGTAATAGAGAAGCAAACAAAGTAGCTCATGAGCTTGCTAGATTAGCTAGATTTTCTTTGACTTCAGATTGGTTTGAGGAACCTTTAAATGAAATTGTAACGATCCTCACAAACGATGTACTAATTATCTCTAATGAATAAAGTTTCGGTTTTTTCAAAAAGAAAAACACCCTCATTGCAAAAAACACAGTCATAACAGTCATAAATGCATGGTTTTCCCCTTGAGAAGGTTTTTTTGTGTTGACCATGCCATAAAGCAGCAGCTAGAAAAATATCTCATGCCTAATCCCGTCAGCACATTTCGAGAGCCATTTGAAGATCTTGTGTGCTTCCACTCCATCCATCATAGTATTGCACACTAAGATGGAAGAGTAAGTCTTATTATTAGAGCATATCCACTTGTCTTGATTCAGTTGAGCAAGTAGTAGTTGAAGCTCATTCAGCTGAGCAAAAGCTTGAGATGAAAGAAGGATGTGGAAGAAGGCATAAATGGCACTACTGTTAACCATGTGTTTCATACATTGGGTGTCATTTCTAACAAAGGAATACAGTTCTCGAAATTTCCGCTTCAGTGGTTGATCAATCTATCTATCATGCCAAAGTTTAATTGTGTGACTAGACCCACCCTTGTAAGACAAGATTTCGTTGAAAACAGGAGCAGTTTGAGGTATGCCTTCCATAAGTTAGAACCAACCATCTTCTCACTAGGGAGTTCCTCTAAGTAGTATTTGTTGCACCCAAGGAAGACTTTCTTTATTGAATTTTTTGAAAGGTTTTTCATCAAGAGAGCTTTATTGTGGACATCCCTAGGATACCAATTCAAACGTGAATTTTAGGCTTGCATACTGTGTTCCAGGCTATTAAAGTTCGCCCACAGTTTTCTTGTCCATATTTTCTCCAAAAGAAGTGTCTATGGTATTTGTTTATTGCTCAATAATAGCAACAGATAGGGCTAAAGCACACATGAAGAAAATAGGCAAGGCAAAGAACATAGATTTATTCAATAAGTTATAGTCTTCAATCCTACGATAGCATTGTGGAGCATCTAGTAAACCTTTTCTCTATTACAAATTGGATTAAAATCTTCGTTTTTCAATCTACCATCACTAAGAGGAGGCCCAAAAATGTTAGTAGAAATTTACCCAGGCTGCATCGTAAAAGATCAAGAATTTTGTTTATATTTTCATTAGGCACATTCACTGTAATCAAAACTGATTTGCTATAGTTAATCTTCAAACTAGTTTGAGCAGAAAAATGAACCAGAAGATTATTGAGCTGAAGAACTTGAGGTTGCACTGCTGGCAAGATCAAGGCGGTGTCATCTGCATACTGAATCACTGGAAATTTTGGTTGGAATGTGATAAATGGGGCTCGTGGATCAAATTGGCATTCATTGCCTCATTAAGAATGGATTGCAAAATATTGGTAGCTAGAACTTAAATAAGAGGGGAGAAAGGGTCCCCTTGTCTAACCCCTCTTTTGCAACAAAATCGTTTTCCTGAAACCCCATTATGCAATACATATGAGAAGCATGTGCTATAAATCATGCTCATCCACGTGACACATCTATCACCAAAGCCTTTTCCTTCAAGAAATTTTAAAAAGTCTCATGCTTAATCACACCAAAGGCTTTCTCGAAGTCAAGCTTTAGGAATTATTTCTTGCTTTCACTGATGTATGTATTCAATGGCCCAAGCTAGACCGTCTTGGATTGATATTTCCTGAAAAACATATTGATCTGCATGCACAAACTATAGAATCATTTTCTACAACATGTTTGCCAATAACTTTGTGATGATTTTGATTGTGTAGTTGAGCAAAGAAATAGACCTAAGTATAAACTTCAAAACAGTAATCAACAAATGCATGCTTGGTATTTTTTAATCCTCACGTTACTCTTACTTTTTTACCATATAGTAAAAAATTGGCATTTTAATCAACCTAAATCCATGCTCTAATCTTCTATGGTTCTATTTAATTCCATCATAGTTTTATTTATGTTTTTACATGTAAATTTCATGCATCATATATTTCATAAATTGCGACATAAAAATAATTTGAAGTGCCCTCGGTGTGCAATTAGAATTAACTTTATAATTTACAACAAAAATATTATTTTGGAGACCTAATTAAATCAAATAGATCATGCATGCTCCAATTAGTTTCAAGTCGGTTGTCATCATCAGTGTGTCAATCCTAGTGATTCACTCCCCCATCGTTCATCGATATCCAACATATAGCAAGGTTAATTGGTGAGAAGGATAACTACTTCATACTCTATGTTGATCCACTAGCTACTCCTAATTATGCCACTAGCTAGTCACATCTCTAAAAACATATATTGGGATAATAGGGCCTACATCTTGAATTATCAATCAAGAAGATGCTTGTCTGATCTTTTAGAGTATTAGGTCAAAACTGCCTGTCAGGACTGGTGTTTTTGTTACCCAAGCAGCCGCCGAACGTGGAATCATCATGGGGATCTCCACGAGAGGGGGATTTGGAAGGGGGAGGGTCATCCACGACCTCACGGAACGTCATTATGAGTGCATGATATGTCGCTCTTGGTCGATTGGTGATCAGTCATGTCATCCTACACGGGCTCTACACAAGGGCATGATGAATACACCGATTTTAAGCCAGATTACTTTACCCCTAGGCCCGTTGCGCTACTGCACCTATAGGCATGTTCCTTATTCCATCTAATTTAGCTCAGAACAATTTTTTTCTTTGCACATGTCTAATACACATGCATACATATTTGGGCCCCCCTCTATGTCGGGGCTGGGGTGGCCGCCCCTACTTCCCCTCTCAGGGTTGGGCCTGGAGAAGGCCTTCTAAGGAGCCAACTCAAGGTGTGATGGGGACAGAAAATGCAATAGATCACTATTCAGAGCAACCAAAGGAGCTAGATGAGACATAGAGGAAGGGCCATCTTAGATATTAGAAACCTTCTCAATTAAAGTAGGAAGTTTAACAATAACATAGAAATTCTCCTCATGATGCAAGTGTTAATTGGATGATCAGCAAGAGGGAAAATGGGAGCTCTCCCAACCTCCATCATATTGAAGGAAAAAACTTGCCTCTCTACTCCAGCCTCAAGATCACAAGGATATATATTCATCAGATCAATCCATGGTAGCAAGATCATCCACAACATCATTTAGCAGGTTCAGACTCATGCTCAAATCCAGAGTTGGGCCAGCAATGTCTAATGGGCCAGCAAGGAACACATTTAAATAAGACAGTTGTGCCTAGGCCAAAACTAAAGCACCACCAATCCTAGCAACACTTTTGTAGTATGAAGTATTGAGAGAAATTGTAAGTCTATTGTTATATTTGTCCACTTGCACCAGCTAATCTTGATTGCCAAAATCTAAGGGTTCCGCAAGGTCATGCATCTCCATAAATTCACCCTTTTGTAATTCCACATCAACTAAATCTTAAATTGGAGCAAGGCACATGGCCCATTGGTCGGACTCCTCATCTTCTTTCAGAAGAACTTCATCCTCAATATTTTCATTGCCTAGTCCCTGTAAAGGTAAGTGGGCAGGAATAGGTCCAACAAAGATCTCTTGGTTGGGGTGAAAGTTCTGAGCTTCAAGAGCTAGATGAGGGGTTCCAAAAGGTGGCATAGGTTTATCATCAGGTGCCCCCACCCAACACGTGCTGCTATAAAATGACTACATGTACAACCAAGATTCCCCACGAAATCGTATGATTTGGACTTAATAATGCTAGAAGGCATAAACCTAAGTTCTTCAATTCTGACTTTAGTCACAATAGAAGCTTTGGTACTCTTAATTTTATCCCAAACGAGAAGCTTGCCAAATGTTCAGACCACATTCATAATTTCAGTAAAATTTTGAAGATCTTGGTGAAACCCTACCAACATAAGCCATGTCTCTCTATTCATATGATAACAGTGCCTCTTCACACCCTCGACATGGCGTTGAAATACCATAGAAACATCATACAAAGCATGAGGACTGTCTCTGACTAATTTATCTAGATCAAAGAGAGCCCCAAGTTAGACATAAGCAGAACGCAACTGACACTGACTAATTTACTTGACTCTCATCCTTTTCCCATGCAACAATTCAGGAAGGAGCTGAGATACATTGGTGATGGGAACCCCACCTTGTGGCATTGGAACAAAGATGGTAATACCCATGTCTTTATTCTCATCGTGAAATTGGCAGATGATGACTCTAACTTGAGCATGGCGGCCCCTGATCTGAAGAGCTTGGTGACCCCTTGACAGGAAAGGTGTCAGATCAAAGGGAAAGGCCTCCATTGAATCTTGCTGCCGAAGCTTGTTGACGAAAACATAGCATAGGTTTATGGTCCAAGAAGGAATTGACTGAGAAGCCGAAGAGGCCACCCCCATAAGGGACTGGGGAGCGGCAACACCGATAGAGGAATCTGTGCCGTCCACATGTATAGCCAAAGAGAACATCTCCTTTGGTTGTCAAATAACTTCAGATGGAACATTAATTAATTATTGGCACTTTCCCACCTATTAATCCAGATTAAAAGATCAGTTAGGCTTATTAGAAGGTAACTTTGATAGTTGCCAACAATGGAATGCAATATGGCCATAATTCATACACATGTTGTCTATGAAATTAGGATCTCATGGTATTCAAACAGGAAGGCATCATATAGTTATATCATGGCATCCTGTTTACATAGTCATCATATTTTGAATTATGTCATTCTATCCTATTTAGATAGCCATCATTTATGTGAAACTATGCCATGCCACCCCGTTTAGTTAGCCATCATATATGTCAATTATGTCATGCCTTATTTTATTCCCTACTATCCATTGCATGTGTCTATCGTACAATCTTTGTATATTCAATTACTTTTCTTGTTTGCCAGCCATTTGAATTGGCTGGGTGATGGTAGTATCTAAGAGAGTAAAAATATAGTGTTCAGAAAATACAGTGCTACCCGTCAATGCAGACAGAATCACGATTGTAGTTTCCCAAGAACCAGTCCCATCACACACAACCCAGACTCTCTTAGATTGTACCCCTACCCCGTTGGACAGAGAACCAACTATCCCGCATCTAACCTCAACCCCAACAGATAGTAACCTAGTCTCAGTTGACACAACACCATCTCCACTACAGAGCACCCAAACAAGAGCAGTTAGTAAGGCAACTGCAGTGCCTAAAGCACAAGAGGACCACCACCGCGAATCCCAACTGAATACTTAAAGCAGAAGAACAACTTTTCTTAGGTCAGATCTTGTAGCTATTGTGCATACTCCTTTCTCTTGCATGAGTGTATTTACTCATACCAACTAATTTCAAATTTGAAGGGTCCAATCAAAACTCCAATAGTGCAACAGGTATGTTTTAAACCTGTTTCTTCGCCTGGTTTCCTATTGTAACTTCTTGCACTATGTTGATTTCAGATTCAATTGTATAAACAGTTATGTTCTCATACGTGTGTTGTTAGTGTTGTGTAGTTTCCCACGCTTATATTCTGTCTATGCTAGTTTGTCTTGAACATATATGATTCAATGTGTCTCTATCTTGATTTGGCAACATAAAATAGGATGATATAGACAATACAATGACCATAGTAGATAGATATATGTTTGTTTCATATTGTTATTATGTACTACTTTGCAATAGAAGACATGTTAGTATAATCCTGTCCACCTTGCTACTGAACTGGTTTAACAAAATGAGTTTCGTATAGTACGTGCTAAACTTGCTATGTGTGTCCTTGTTCCTCTTTTAGAATGCTGACAGAATATTGGAGAAGAGTACCTCATTATGCAACGGTAAAGGAAGTAATGCAGTTAAGGTTCAAGATAGTGAGATAACCCTGTTGGTCTCCAAGAAAGTTGATAAAACTATCAAGAAGATAGTGAGACAACCTGAAAGTCCAATCTTGATGTAGTGTTTGAGTTACTGACGACTACCACTCGCACAAGATCTTCGAACTCGTTGCCTGAATCGGTTCGGCTTCTTCAGTCTCAACTACAAGCTGAAAGACATCGATCAGCTATGCTGCAACAAGAAGCCAAAGGACTAAGGAAGTCCCTACATAATTAAGATGCATACTTTCTGCTGCAACAACAAGCATTGAAGGATTTTAGCACCAAACAAGATAAATATAATAATCTTGCTAAGCTTCTTACCAACATGGTGGGTACCCAGGATAATGTTTGCCGAGCTCTTCTAAAGTGGTTTCAGTTCTGGACTTATTTTGCTGCCTCATTTATTTGCATGGGTGGCCAACTTAAACGCCCGGTGTATGTAATATGTTGCTTTGTTGTTCCCTATATTTACATCGGTGTCGAACTTTGATGACCATTGGATGTAATTTGTGCAATCATTGTAAGGCTTAATTATTTCTTTAGTCTTTTTTGTTTAT
The DNA here is from genome assembly GCA_022496015.1 of Hordeum marinum. Classification (NCBI taxonomy): domain Eukaryota; kingdom Viridiplantae; phylum Streptophyta; class Magnoliopsida; order Poales; family Poaceae; genus Hordeum; species Hordeum marinum. The sequence goes on from CM039674.1 coordinate 285,761,832, forward strand.
TTGCTTATATAGTCACTGGAGTTCTTTTTCCTCGGTTTGTTAGTAGCTGCAATAACCATGGACACGTTACCTGTCGTAGCCATGTGCTTCCTACGGGACGCAGGTTCCATGGGCCATGTACTATTGTGGGGCAAAAGTGGAGCACAATACGTGGTGTAAGAAGGCTAAAAACAGATCGGTCCATTTATGGGCCCTGACCATAACGAGTCGTTAACAAGACGAAAGACATCATAGGATTAATTCAGTCGACATAAGTAACATGCCGTTAATAGGCTGGAAGACATCACATGCTTAATTCGATCGACATACATAAGGGGTCGTTAATGGGCAGGAATACATGATGGGATGAATACGACATATTGGATTAACGGGCCGCAAATGGGCAGAATGTATCCATGGGTTGAATTTGGCCGAGTAGCAGAGCAAGCCATTAATGGACCGTAAGTAATGTATGGTCGTAAATGAGGCCAAGAATTTATGGGCCCTTAGGAGGCTGAAAGATAATACGGGCAGGAAATGGCCCAACTTCATGATGGGCCTTTAATGGGTACAAATCCATTTACTGTTATTTATGGGCCGAAATCACCACAGACTGTTAAAGGGTTGGAGATACAAAAGGTCGGTTATGGGCATAAAGACATCACATGCCATATATGGGCTCAAAGTGTCAATGGACTGCAATCATACTAGACGGCCCACATGACCCTACCGAGGTGAATTAATAACGGATCACGAGTACACATGTCGGATCACGAGTACACATGATCATACTAGAGGACATAACGGATCACGAGTACACATGTCATAAATGGGTTGTATGCAAACGGGTTGTTAACATGCTTTCCACGGGTCGGCCTTTTTAACCAAATTGATGACTGTTGGGCCTTGCCACATGTCCATGTTTGATAGGCGCATCTCGTCCATTGGCTGGATGACATCAATCGGAACATGGAGAAGACACGTGGTTTCGTTGGCGAATGAGAAAATGACACATGGAAAATCATCATTTGTCTTAGTTGTTAACGGGTATCAGATCCAAAACCGGCATCCTTTAGCTTAAGGTAACCCGTTATGGTGACTGACATGTGTCCGTTACCATTGACGAAATCACTTCTACGACACGCCATTTATCTTCATGAAAGTGGACACTTCTGTGATGATAATCAAAGTATAGTCATGGAGCGCTTCTATGACAAATAGTTATGACTATCTTCATTCTATCATAAAATTGTCATGGATGTACATGCGTGACAAAAAACGTAACCTACCATGACAAACACGCACTACCGCAGGAAGGTGCTAAGACGACACATCAATCAGCAGGGCTGAGCCCACAATGGTGCCATCTGTGCGGTCTGCACAGGGCCCACGATTCTCATGCCCCCCAAAAAATTAGATAGTCCTAGTATAAAAAACTAAGCACTATTGGGCCGATAGGCAGTCCACCCGTTGGAGTTGGGCCCAAGCAATGACCGACGAGGGGGGAGGCCTCGACCGCTCGCGAAGGTGAGGCCATCGAGGGCGCTTCCCTATCTCCACATCGTACGACAGGAATCAGGAAACTGAACTGTCGATCGTGACAAACTCTAGCGGGACTCGATCTGTCGATCGTGGCTATAGAAACGGAGAAACCGAACCGAAGCCGAACTTCGCCGCCTCCTCTCATCGCCTAGTACGCTCGTGGCCTCGTCCTCGAATGCTCGTCCTCATCTAGTCGTCTTGTTGCCTCGAGGCTCGAGGCTTGTGCCCAGTGCCATTGTTCGTTCCTGTCGTAGTGTCGCTGCTCCTGTTAATTGGAAATTTGGGTTCCTACCGCTCCAGCATCCAGGTGCTTAGCATTAGCGATTTTTTAATTAACTTCGTATCTTATTCCTAATTTATAATTTTGTAATTAATTATTGTCAAGGATCGTTACTTCGTTAGAGGTTGATTTGTACCTCCTTGATTAAAGATCATAGTGTAGTCATTTTGTCGGACATGAACCAAAACTAGATGAGTTGGACGGTTCGTCTAATTACCAAACATTGACACATGATCTCCAATTGATATATGCTAATATATAAGTTCAAATTATTTAATTCATCTTCCTTATCTTGTATTTCAATAATGCAGATTTGAGTCATCGTGGGAAAACATCAGTCTGGTGCCTATAAGCGCAAGAAGAAAATTTAATTAATACATCTTATAAAGGCAACCAAAAGTTGAATAGGTATGACTTTTTTATATGTCCAATTGTTATGTAAGACATTATATTACATAAATTTTAAAAAAATTCCGCGATATATATATATATATGTTATAATTGCTCGTTAGTTTTTTCTAAGATAGGGCCCCAATTTTTAGTTTGGCACAAGGCCTCAGATTTTGCTGGTCCGGCCCTGTCAATCGGAGACCATTTGACGAAACTATGTGCGATGCATGAATCGCAAACATTATAATTCTAGCTCTGTCGCCAATAACGCGAACTGTGTTTGATGGGTGGCCCATCAAGCATGATTCAGAAAATAGGTGTGTATGCGATATGTGGCATACAATTGACATTTATGAAATGTTTGCGATGAGGCAAAATAACATAAACGGCTAACCAAATACATATGTTTGCATTGTATGACATATAATTAACTTGGATAAATTGTTTTCGATGATCCCAAATAACACAAAAAATTACCCAGATTATTATGTATGCGATATACGACATACATGTCACTTGGATGAACTGTTGGTGATGAGATAATATAACACAAACGGTTACCCAGATCAAGATGTGTTCCATAGACTACATGTAGGTCACTCGGGTGAACTATTTGTGATGAAGGTGCTATAAGACAAACGGTTGCCCAGATCATTATGTGTGGGATATACGACATACATGTCACTCCTATGAACTGTTTGCGATGAGTCATCAACTAAGTAAAGGCCAAGATTTCCTTGTACACGTGTTCTTGCAAAGCAGAGGATGTACAGTGGAAAATGATAACAACTGTACCTATATTGAAATAATAGAGCAACAAGCAAATATGGAAGAAATTAAGAGAATAGAACAATAGCTGAAATCAAAGTACAAATTATGTAATTAAACACATAATGTAACCAAGATGATATGCAAATATTAGAGTAATTGAAAGAATAGTACAATGTTAATTTCCTTGATTTATAAGAACAAAAACCTATTTGACGTATATGCTGCATCTGGGACCTTTTATCCAAATTTAGCAATGTATAGTATGTGTTCCTAGGCTATGCCAACTATGGTAGGGTGAGATTGAACATACCGTGCGCCCCCTGAAGTCGTCTAGTATGGTGAGATAGAACTTCATGTTCGTCTGGACGCCGCCACCATACTTGCTTGATTGGTGCTTGCACTGTGGACACTATGAATGAAAACCCTCGAATCAGCTACAAGAAAAAATAATCCACAACTAGTTCCCCCGGGTGATTAACAGGGACAAACGAATTGCAATAGGTGATGCTCAAATATTTCACAAAATTAATTACCCAGTTCTCCATTAGAAAAAGACCTTGGCCAATCCCGTAGAAATCCCCAAATCAAGCAATGTCGATAAAGTCGGGACTGATAGGCGTCGGCGAGCGAAAGAAACAAAATGCGGTGGTGTTGATCAATGGTAGCCGGCTGCGAGAGGCCTACTCAAGCTCAAAGATTTGGGCGGACCAGCGTAGAGAACGAGCAACTATACTGCAGTTCGAGTGAGGACGAAGGGGGAGGGGGGGTAGATTTTTTTTACCGCATAGGAAACGGTTCGTAAGCGTGAAGTATGTGTGATTAATGTCATTAAAGTTACCAAGATTAAGGTGAACTGGCATCCAAAATTCCTTCGTCGTTAATTTAGTGCGTCCACTAAGTAAAAATACCAACTACAGTACATGGACTTGATGTGATAACTCACAGGTATAGGGGATCACAATAGTCTTCATGGGTAGTATTACACCGTGATTTATTGATTCGACACAAGGGGAGACAAAGAATATTTATTGGCCTTAGCACTTGAGTTTTTAATTCAACCACACCTGTGATATCTCTCTACAGCAAAGATTTTAGTAGCACGGCAAAATAACAATAGTGATAGCAATAGTAGCAATTTTCTAGTACTTGTGACAGTATCTGCATCAGCAGTAACTTATCAAGATTTAGTATATGCAAAGTATAGGCACGTGGATCAGTGATGGATAATGATTTATATGTTATCAACCATGTAACAGCTACACACTAGAGTGACACAGAACTAGCTCCAATTCATCAATATGTAGGCATGTAGGAAACAGTTCGTAAGCACGAACTAGGTATGTGGATCAAGAAACGTAATGGGTGCATACAACTTGCAAGATAGGATTCAAATCACTCTTATATTCATGAAAACATAATAGGTTCATATCTAAAATCATGGCATCAGGCCCGAGTGACAAGCATTACACATAGCGAGTCATAGCAACATCAATCTCAGAACATAGTGGATACTAGGGATCAAGCCCTATCAAATTAACTCGATTACATGATCAATCTCATCCAATCCCATCACCATCCAGCAAGCCTACAAAGAAATTACTCACTCTCGGTGGTGAGCATGATGGCGGTGTTGATGAAGAAGGGTTGGTGATGACGATGGTGACGAAGCACCCTCTTCGGACCCCAAACGGACTCAAGATCACCCCCCGAGGAAGAACAGGAAGTGGCCACGGCTCCTTCTCGTAAAATGCGATGAAATCTTCTCTTTTTTCCCTGAAGATGTGAATAAATAGGACAAGAATTAGGGTCGGCGGAGCCACGTGGCCCCCACAAGCTAATAGGGCAATTCACAAAACTTTTGTCCGATTCCGAGAATTCTTATTTTTGCACAAAAATAACACCACGGTAGTTTTGCTGAAATCAGCATCAGTCCGGATTTGTTCCATTCAAATCATGCAAATTAGAGGGCAAAACCAGAGCAAAAGTGTTAAAAGTAGATATGTTTGAGATGTATCAACTCCCCCAATCTTAACTCATTGCTTGTCCTCAGGTAGTTTAGTTGATAAACTGAAAGTGATAAAGAAAACTTTTACAAACTCTCTCGTTGCTATATATATATGCTTTGCTAGAATTCAGAATTTCAGAATTTTAGCATAAATCATAAATAACCATATCCTTGATCACAATTAAACATCATATTCACTCATGGAAATACATAACCAACTAGCAAGCAATAATAAAATATCTCACATGCCAACAATTTGTCAAAACAATCATGATATAATATGATGACATGGTATTTCCCTAGCCCTTTTCAAGACCACAAAACATAAATGCAGAGCACCTCTGAGGTTCAAGTAGCGATTAAACATTATAGTTCGTTGTAGAAGAGATCCAGCCATGCTCACATCCAACATTAACTAGACTCAATGCATAAGAATGAAAATACTACTCTCTGGTCTTGTGCTTTTAGTAAGAAGATGATGACTTAGAAACAACATCAAAGTAAATAGAAAGGCCCTTCGTAGATGGCAGCATTGATTTGCAGAGGTGCCAGAGCTCAAGTTTTGAAACAAAATTGAAATTATAATTTTTCGTGTTGCACTTTTCCTATTAATGTCCCGATAAAGGTTTTTAGTATCTTCCATGCTAAAATCATTATAGACGGTTCCCAAACGGAATTTTAAAGTTTACTCCTATCCACCATCTAAACACAAACCATGACTAACCGAATCCATGGGTGCCTGCCAACATATCAACTGTCCCAAGGAGTATTGTTTAATTAATTTTGATTTTTAGGACCGAACATCCTTTTTACCAATGATGGTGAATAAACGACTGTCTTGAGAATAACTCACTTAGCATGGAAGATACTGACCGCCTCGTCACTCCATGAGTGGTACGAGTGCACAAAACAGATGTTTGTTTGAATATTAGAGGTGGCAGATGCAAATTTACTTGGAACAGTGGGGTAATACCACATATAGGTAGGTATGACTGACTCATGTGGAACAACTTTGGGTTTAAGAATATTGGATGCACAAGCAACATTCCCACTTAGTATAGGTGAAGGCTAGCAATAGATTGGCAAGCGACCAGCTAGAGAGCGAAAACGATCATAAGCATGCATTGTGAATAATTAACATTGGACATTAGCATGAGTAGGATATAAACACTCTGAATTTAAACATCATTAAGGCCACATTGGTTTTGAATCAACTATATGTTTGCACATGGGCCAAGTCAAGCCGCTCGAATCACTCAGAGGGAAATACCATACTACCGTACCACATCATAACCATTTTAATGCATCTTGACACTCATGATAAATTATCATCCACTCCTAGCTATTTAAGCATGACATGAGAAACTATAATATATAATTTTCATCATGAACAATTTTACTCATGATATACTGAATCAAGATCGAACGAGCTAAACATATTTACAAAAAACATAAAACAAGAAGTGTTCATACCAGCATCCCTCGCCATGATCACTTCATCAAATATCGTCATTATTACCTTTTACTTGCACGTCCGATAATAATAATAGTGCAAAAGTGTCGCGGACAAAGATGAAATCTGCAAGGTAGTTTTATGCAAAGGAGAAGACATGGTCATATTGGATCTCTGTTACATCAACATTAATGCATATTAGAGCCACTCAATATGTTCATCATGGTCTTCTCCTTTGGGTGACTCAATAAAAAGAAGAAAAAAAGTTCAGCAAACACAGTGAAATGTTATTAGAGTATTTTTTTGAAGGAAGCAAATAAACAAGAAAATACAAGAATGAGAAAAATTATTCACACGGGAAAGGTCCCGACATGCAAAGGAAATATTTTTGGGTTTTCTTTTAATACTACAAACTAATTTAAGCTAGAAAGAAAACTTAAAAAGAAGCGAGAAATAGTTTTGGATTCTTCAAAGTTTTTCAAACACACAAGACGAAAGAGGAAAATAAAAACTAACATGGATATACAATGAAAGAGGATGAACACTGAAAATTTATATGAAGTGTGAACATGAATGTAATGTCGGTGAGAGATACATACTCCCCCAAGCTTAGGCGTTAGCCTAGCTTGGTGATCACCATCCATAGTAGCCATCTAGTACAAGGAGAAAGTAGTTGGGGTGAGGTACCTAGGCGTTCCATGCCTGAGCCATGGCCTCCGCCCCAGCCAACTCGTTCCGATAAGCAATTATATCCGGTGGCATGATGGTGTATCCGTTCCTGGCATGAGAGTTAAACAAAGAGGGTGCAGGCAACACAATGACATCACGAGTTTGCTCGCTATAGACTAAGTTATAATGAATGTGTTGAGGAGGCTTAGGTTCATCAATAAACTGATGATCCAACATGGACTGGTGATCAAGATAAACCTTAGGCAATAAATAATTAGTGGGGCGTATGGCGAACATTAAAACTTTTTGCTAAGCGAGTGGCATAAATGCCACCATGAACCTTGCCCTTGGTTCGGTTAAGATGCAAGCAGCACACGACAATAGCTCCTAAGTTGTAAGTGTTGTCACCATAAGTTGTGTGATGCAAAATAGCAAGGGTGGGGACACTAATATCATCACCCCGACTGATGGCAGTTAAACACTTCCCTGTGAATAAAGCGAACTAATGCACATAAGGAAAATGTAAACTCGTGGCCCTGTCGTTTGATACACCCCTTGTTCTCCCACAGTAAAGGTAAGGAATCCCTCGAACTCCTCTGGTTTAGGATCACACATTGCCCCATCATAGGGAAGCAAGCATATTTCACAAAATTCAGAGAGTGGTATTTCATAATTTGTTGCATATAAATCAAAGCGCACCATGGGAGCACCAGGTCTATTGAAAAAATAGAAATTTTGCACAAAGGAATTTGTAAGGAGATAGTATTGGTCACACTCATCTGCGAGGAAGTTGGTCAGAACGGCATTTGTGATGAATTGCATGAACTCTTGGTGGAACCCCGCTTCGCTCATGAAGGGTACATGTGGCCATTCACACGGCCTGAATTCCACATGGTGAAAGATATTGATGTCCTGATCCAAGGTCCTCCCAACAACCCCTTTAGGACTTCGACTTGAAGAACCCCTCCTAAGGAAATTCATTTTCCTATGAACAAATTTCTGAAATTTTTGGACCACAAAATGATGTTAATAAAGCATTGCAAGATTGGTAGCAACTACTCATATAGATGCCTAGAGGCCATATCAAGCATTCATACTACTTGGAACTCAAAGAATTCAACATGCAAGCTCATTTTCAGTAGCACAAAGTGCAACAAAATACGCAAAGTATAAACCACTAAAACAAAAACTAAGTGGAGGAGTGGGAGAGTCACATACCAAGGAGCAATTCCTCAAAATAGTTTCAGAAAAGGAGTTCTGAGCAAAGAGATCAAAAATTTCAGTTTGAGAAGTAAGAACACAAGAGAGAGAGAGAGAGAGGGAGGGAGAGGGGGATTTTTGTTGGAGGTAAGGGATGACATGGGTTGAAGAGATAAGGTGGGGGCCCATGTGGGCCCCACAAGCTATCAGGGTGTGCCGTGTTGGCTTATGGCCAACAGGTGCACCCCTTGCGGTGTTTCAGCACCAAAAAAATCTTAAATACTCTAGAAAAATTCATGTTAAAATTTTGTGGCATTCCGAGACTTTTTAGTTTGAGACATTTTTAATTGCATAGGAAATTCAGAAAACAGGATAATCACGGCATTTTGTTTTATTTGACTAAAAATAACAGAAGGTAAACAATTGATATAGAGAGTTGTGCTTATTAAATTCATCAACCTCATGTCTTTCAAAAATAATCCTTTAATAAGGTTGATCAAGTCTTATTAATAACTGTTTTCGTTTGACATGAAACCGAAGAATTTTTGTATTGCACTAAGTTGCCTCAATGGGGATTTGCATGTCCCCAATAATAAGAATATTATATTTTCCTCTTGACAGTAATAATAGGTAATTTAAAACCTCCAATGATGACTGTCGCACTTGGCTCGATGACACTAATATTATTAACCAAAATTTGCTTCTTTGAAAAGTGCACACGTGTTGTTTGCGATTGACGTGAAAAGTAACCTTGCTTTTGTTGCAATCAATAACAACCCCTGTAGTATTTAAAAATGGTCTACCAAGGATAATCAACATATTGTCGTCCTCGAGCATCTCAAGAATAACAAAGTCTGTTAAGATAGTAACATTTGCAACTACGACAGGAACATCCTCACAAATTCCAATAGGTATAGCAATAGATTATCAGCCATTTGCAAAGATATCTCAGTAGGTGTAAGCTTATTCAAATCAAGTCTTTTATATAGAGAAAAAGGCATAACACTAACACCGGCTCCCAAATCACATAAAGGAGTTTTAACATAACTTTGTTAAATGGAGCAATGTATTATGGGTATACCAGGATCTCCCAACTTCTTAGGCACTCCACCATAAAAAGAATAATTTTCAAGCATAGTAGAAATTCTAGTTTCAGGTATTTTTCTTTTGTTGGTAATAATATCCTTCATATACTTAGCATAGAGAGGCATCTTTAGAATATCAGTCAAGCGAGTGCGTAGAAAGACATGTCTAACCATTTCAGTTAAGCGTTCAAACTCCTCCTCGTCCTTACTATTGGAAGGCTTACGAGGGAATGGCATGGGTTTTGAACCCGTGGCTCTCTTTATTTACCATGTTTTCTAGCAACAAAATCTTTCTTCTCATGACGTTTAGTTTTAGGAGATGGATTATCAAGATCCTCGACACACAAGGTTGTCAGAATCGTGATTTTGAATCGGATCGGAACTCCGATGGTAGGATTGCAAATCGTAGAATCTTCATTATCAGGATCGTAGAAACGTAGATCATATGAACTAAAATCATAGAATCAGAGGGGTTAGTTTGGATCGTAAATTCGTAGAATCGTATAACAAAATCGCGATTCTGACAACCTTGTCAGCAGGTTCTATTTCCACATCATTATCAGGTTCTTTAGTACTAATTGGTTGAGCATCTACATGAACATTACCATTATCATTCACATTATTGCTAGGTGAATGTTCATTACCAGAGTGTCTCAACATCAGAAATAGAAACAACATTAGGATTCCCAGCAGGTTTTTCTATAACAGGTTCACTAGAAGCATGCAAAGTCCTACCATTTTTCTTTCTATTTTTCTTCCTAGATGAACTAGGTGCATTATCATTAATTCTTTGAGAATCTTGTTCAATTCTTTTAGGATGACCTTCAGGAAAGAGAGGTTCTCGACTCATTCTTCCACCTCTAGTCATTACTCTACTAGCATGGTCATTCATATTATCACTTTTTCAGCAGACAAATCATTTTGTGACTTAGCAACTTGTCCTAGTTGAGTGTGAACCATGGAAGCATGTTTTCCTAGACCCTTAACATCATTAGCAATTCTAAACACCAAGTCACTCAAGCGATCTATCATCATAGCATTACGTCTTAATTGATCTTTGACATAGTTATTGAAATGCTCTTTCTTAACATTGTAATTATCAAATTCATCCATGCATTGACTAGGAGTCTTAGTATAAGGCATATCATTTTCATTAAAGGCATGGAGAGATTTTACTTCTACTACCTGTTTGGGGTGTCAAGTCCATGTATTTGTTCAACAGGTGGTAATTTCTTGACATCCTCATATTTAATACCCTTTTCCTTCATAATTCTTTTGGCTTATTGAATATCTTTAGGAGGAGGAATAGAATACTTCTCTCCTTCCAAACAGGTTCCAGCGGTGGCTCAGGAAGTGTCCAATTATTAGCATTTTGCAATGTATTATTCAATAATTTCTCAGCTTGTTCATCAGTTCTTTCCCTAAAAACACACCCAGCACAACTATCTAGGTAGTCCCTAGAAGCATCGGTTAGTCCATTATAAAATATATCAAGTATTTCATTCTTAAGAGGATGATCAGGCAAAGCTCTCAATAGCTGGAGAATCCTCCCCAAGCTTGAGGGAGATAGTCTTCCTTAATTTGTACAAAGTTAAATATTTCCTGTAAGGCGGCTTGTTTCTTATGAAGGAAAATATATTTTAGAGGAGTAGTAAACCATATCCTGGGGGCTACGCACACAACCAGGAGCAACAATGAGAAACATTCCTTAGCCTCGCCTTTTAGCAAGAAAGGAAAAAAATCTTGATGATATATTAGTAGCGCATCTTTTCCTCACTAGTAAACAAGGTAGCCATATCATTCAATTTAGTGAGATGCCCAACAACAGTTTCAGTTTCATAACCATGGAAAGGATCAAATTCTATTGTAGGTATTAACATAGGATCAATAGAGAATTCATAATCCTTATTAGTAACAAATGTAAGAGAAGTAGCAAATTTAGGATCACGTTTCATTTTCTCTATCATACATTTTTTCTTTCAGTTTGCATAATAGTTTCTTCAAATCATCTCTATCATTACAAGCAAGAAAGTCCCTAGCTATCTCCCCATCCATAACATAACCCTCAGGTACACCAGGCAATTCATATCTATTAGGAGAGCGAGGTGTAATAGGTGATTCAAAATCTTCATCATTTCAACATTTTCAAGTTCTCTAGCTTTAGCAATATGAGCATCAAGTAATTCACCCAGTGGCATAGTTTCAGTTTCATCAAGTGTAACAGTAGTATCATCACTAATTTAAGAAGTAGCATCATCAAGTTCATGCGACATATCAGGACGAGCAACATGTCATGGTATTATAGGTTGATTCAAAATAGTAGGTGAATCAAAAGCAAAGCTAGATGGTAGTTCCTTGCCTCCTCTGGTATGAGAGGGAAAGATCCTGTTCGAGTATCTTTCAGATTCTTCATAGTAGCAATTGGATATCCTCAAGTGAACACAATAAATAAAGTTATGTTCCTAGGAAACGGCGCCAAAAAATAGTCTTGATAACCCACAACTATAGGGGATCGCAATAGTCTTCGTGGGTAGTATTACGCCCTGATTTATTGTTTCGACACAAGGGGAGCCAAAGAATATTTTTGGCCTTAGCAACTGATTTGTCAATTCAACCACACCTAGGATATCTCTCTGCAGCAAAGGTTTTAGTCGCACGGAAAAATGGTAGTAGTGGCAACAATAGTAGCAATTTTGTAGTATCTGTGACAGTAACAGCAGCAGTAGTAACTTAGCAAGATTCGGTATATATGTAAAGCATAGGCACATGGATTGGTGATGTATAATGATTTAGATGACATCAATCATGTAACAGTTACATACTAGAGCGACACAAAACTAGCTCCAATTCATCAATATAATGTAGGCATGTATTCGGTATATAGTCATATGGGCTTGCGATAAGGACTTGTATGGCATATTTTGCCCTACCCTCTCGTGGCAGTGGGGTCCTATTGGAACTAAGGGATATTAAAGGCTCCTTTTCATAGATAACCAGAACAAAGCATTAACACATGGTGAATACAAGAACTCCTTGAACTACAACAATCACCGAAAAGAATCACAATTATTGTCACCTTGGGGTATGTGGATCAATACATGTAATGGGTGCAAACAACTTGCAAGATAGGATCCAAATCAAAGTGGGAATTTTTGGCTATCGAGCACCAGGCAGGTCGGAATCAGGGCCATTTGAATGGACTTTGGGATCTGCAGTCAGTCAGCCTTTTGGCAGGCCCGTGTGAGCCTAGTGTCAGCTAGTTCCAGCATAGGGGCACATGTTTGGCCCTTCCTGTTTTTTGAAACAACACATGAAAGAGCATCTCGCTTGTAGCTACGTGCTGTGAGTTGACAACACTAAATCAAGGTGTGTGGTTGTAGTTAATTCTTGAACATGACCACACCATGAAAAGTGCACCCCTGTGCAATGCTGATTGATGACCCACAAGTATAGGGGATCTATCGTAGTCCTTTCTATAAGTAAGAGTGTTGTACCCAACGAGGAGCAGAAGGAAATGACAAGTGGTTTCCAGTAAGGTATTCTCTGCAAGCACTAAAATTATCAGTAAAAAATAGTTTTGTGATAAGATAATTCATAACAAGTAACAAGTGTAGCAAAGGTGCAGCAAGGTAGCCCAATTCTCTTTGTAGCAAAGGACAAGCCTGGGCAAACTCTTATATAAAGCAAAGCGCTCCCAAGGACACATGGGAATTTCTGTCAAGCTAGTTTTCATCATGCTTATTTGATTCACGTTTGTTACTTTGATAATTTTATGTGGGTGGTGAGGGAGTCCTGGATTAGGGGGTCCTCGGATAGCCGACCAATTGTTGTGGGCTGGACTATGAGGGCCACTTACTGAACACCGGACGATTTGAAGGCTCAGTCTCCGAGATGGAAGCTGCGGGAAGCACGACTTGCACTCCATGTTTGATGTAGTAATTAGGCATGTTTATCTCTTCGGCATGTAACCGACCATATGTAAACCCTAGGCATCCTCAACATCTATATAAGACAAGGGTTTTAGGGTATGGGGACAGAACAACTCATCTAGGGTTAACTATACGATCTCGAGGTAGATCAACTCTGTAACCCCTTACACCATCAATATAACCAAGCAGGACGTAGGGTATTACCTCCATTGGAGGGCCCGAACCTGGGTTAACTCGTGTCCCCTTAGTCTCCTGTTACCACCGATTCTAGTTTCACAGTTTGGGACCCCCTACCCGAGATCCACCGGTTTTGAGACCGACATTGGTGCGTTCATTGAGAGTTCCTTTGTGAGCGAGAAGGAATCGATGCCTCGCCTAGTCATCAACGAAGAGGTCCGCAACATGGACGTTTTCGTCCCCGGGCAGATCTTCGCCTTCGACAGTGTTGTGCTGCATGCTGATTCCACCGTCCATCTAAGCCGCGTTGAGAGCTTCGCCCCTGATCAATAGGTTAGATTCAGAAACTTGGAATTCTCCGTCGACTCTTGGGGTGACTTGTCACTAATCGGGATCATGGCTTCGCGTGTAGCCCCCGAGGACTCTGAGGCTTTAACCTCGAGCCCCTTCTCCGTACATGCCAATGGGGTCACCCATGGCGGCAAGTCGATCTCTCATGCTTGTCTGGCCATCAAGCCATATGACCGGACACGTGTTCCTTCCGAACACTCCCCCTGGGTGGACTTCATGGGGGTTAACTCCACGAGTTCCTAACAGTTGGATCCGATCGGGCCCTTTCGACAAGGCCTTGGTGAAATTCTCGTTGATGAGGATCACCGACGATCTAGCCCCGATCTATGCCCGACCCGGTTACAGTGCGGGCAGGGACGGATTTTTTGACCCACCCACCACCCACTTGATAGCCACCGTCAAAGATTTAACCGACGTGCTAGACTATGCCTCTGAGGAGGCAAAATACATGGATGAAGAGGACCGTGCTCCCACTCCCGTTAACACCGGGAATTGGACCGCCACTTATACATATGACGTCTACATGGTGGATACTCCTGCCACCAACAACGAGAACACGCCTCACAACAACGGCGACAAATCGGACGATGCGCCATCAAGGCGCCGGAAATCGCATAAGCGGTCCAAAAGAAAAAAAGAGAAGAAAAGCTATTATCAACAACGAGGACGGTAATACCCCCGCCGATCATGGCAATCCCGATATCCCCGAGCACCTGTTTGAGGGTCCGGAAGAGCCTAAGGACCAAAACGACCCCGATACCATCAACGACCCCAAAGGCGATGATTAACTTCCCCCTGTCAAGGAGGAAGATATACCGGAGGCCGATGACTTGTACATCCCTGATAACCTCGAGGATTAGGAAGAAATAAGGCAACGACTCATAGCAACGGCTCACAGCCTAAAGGCGAAGGAATGACATATCAAAGCTGAACATGCCGACCTTAATGATCGATGGACGAAAGTCTTCTCAGCCGAGGAAGTATACGACACTGGTCTGTCAAACCATCCCAAAAGCTACCCTAAGAGAAGGCTGCTGCCGCAATTCGATGAAGAACTTATTGATACTCCATCTCCAAACCGTACTCCATACGACAAGACGGACCACCCCCATCATGGTTGAGACAGGACAGCCGACGACGCCAGTTACATACCTGCAGTGCCTCAAAGACGAGGCAAGGAGCCATTAGAGCCCAATGACATTTTCGACCTGTGAGATGACCTGGATCATAGATCAAGCCGCACTAGATCCATCTATGGAGCCATTTAGGGTTTTATGGGTTGACTAAGAAGAACCAAATTGTCAACTGTCCGGATGCTGAGGCCATAGCCTCCTTCCAGCACAATATTCGGGACGAATGGCTGGCCCGCCAGCTAGGCCAGGACAAGCCTCGAACTATGTCCACCCTTACCTCCCTCATGACCCACTTTTGCGCGAGTGAAGATAACTGGCTGGCCAGCCGCAACCACAATTCTGAAGATCCCGTGGCACCTGAAGGCTAGGATGGCAACTCAAAGCCAAAGCGCAATAAGAATAAGCGCCAACACAATAATAGTGATGCCGATGACACGATTGTTAATGTCGGATTCCGCAACTCCCGATCTGGGCAGCGGAAGAAGCGCCCTAAAGGCAATCATGACAGACCCACTCAGCTTGATAAGATCATGGAAAGGCCCTGCCAAATCCATGGCACTTCGGAAAAGCCTGCCAATCTCACACACCGCAACTGCTTGGTGTTTAAGCACGCCGGCAAGATACCACCCGAAGACCAAGGAAAAATCTCTCGCAGCGAGGACAAGGACGAGCCTCGGGGTCCAATTGGTGGCGGACAGACAAAATTCCCTCCCGAAGTCAAAATGGTGAACATGATATACGCTACCCACATACCTAAGAAGGATAGGAAGCGCGCCCTCTGGGAAGTCTACGCGGTGGAACCCGTAGCCCCGAAGTACAACCCATGGTTGGCATACCCGATCACCTTTGACTGGCATGATCATCTGACCAGTATCCATCATGGAGGTTCAGCGGCCCTCGTCCTAGACCCCATTATAGATGGGTATCACCTCACCAAGGTCCTAATGGATGGAAGAAGTAGCCTTTGTTGGGAGACGTAGTAGTAAATCAAATTTTTTCCTACGATCACCAAGATCTATCCATGGAGAAACCAGCAACGAGTGGGGAGAGATTGCATCTTCATACCTTTGAAGATAGCTAAGCGGAAGTGTTACAAGAACACGGTTGGTGGAGTCATACTCGCAGCGATTCAGATCGCGGTGGATTCCGATCTCAGCGCCGAACAACAGCGCCTTCGCGTTCAACACACGTGTAGCTCGATGACGTCTCCTATGCCTTGATCCAACAAGGAGGAAGGAGAGGTTGAGGGAGATCTTCGGCAGCACTACGGTCTGGTGATAGTGGAGCTACGTGAACTCCGGCAGGACTTCGCCAAGCGCTACGGAGAACGAGGAAGAGGAAGGGTAGGGCTGCACCGAGAGAGATAGAAGTCGTGTCTCAAATCAGCCCAAACCCTTGCATATATATAGGAGCAGGGATAGGGAGGGCTGCCTTGGCCCCTCCTCCAAGGAGGAGAGCTTTGGACGAAGGTGGGGAAGAGTCCACCTCCCACAAGGGAGGTGGATCTCCTCCTTTTAAACCCTTTTCCCCTTTATCTCTTGATCCCAGCCGCATGGGCCTTTCTAGAAGGTCTTGGACAGCCCAATAAGGGATGGCACACCTCCTATAAGGGCCCACAAAGTCCTATGGTCGTCACACCCCTCCCGAGGGTCCTCCGGCATCCTCCTGGCACTCCCGGTACACTACCGATGAGCCCGAAAACTTTTCGGTGACCAAAATTGGACTTCCTATATATCAATCTTTACCTCCGGACCATTCCGGAGCTCCTCGTGACGTCCGGGATGTCATCCGGGACTCTGAAGAACCTTCGGTAATCACGTATACCATTTCCCTATAACCCTAGCGTCATCGAACCTTAAGTGTGTAGACCCTACGGGTTCGGGAGACACGTAGACATGACTGAGACACCTCTCCCGTCAATAACCAACAGCGGGATCTGGATACCCATGTTGGCTCCCACATGCTCCACGATGATCTCATTGGATGAACCACGATGTCGGGGATTCAATCAATCCCGTATACAATTCCCTTTGTCTATCGGTATGATACTTGCCCGAGATTCGATCGTCGGTATCTCTATACCTTGTTCAATCTCGTTACCGACAAGTCTCTTTACTCGTTCCGTAACACATCATCCCGTGGCTAAATCCTTAGTCACATTGAGCTCATTATGATGATGTCTTACCGAGTGGGCCTAGAGATACCTCTCCGTCACACCGAGTGACAAATCCCAGTCTTGATTCGTGCCAACCCAACAGACACTTTCAGAGATACCCGTAGTGCACCTTTATAGCCACCCAGTTATGTTGTGACGTTTGGCACACCCAAAGCATTCCTACGGTATCCGGGAGTTGCACAATCTCATGGTCTAAGGAAACGATACTTGACATTGAAAAGCTTTAGCAAACGAACTACACGATCTTGTGCTATGCTAAGGATTGGGTCTTGTCCATCACATCATTCTCCTAATGATGTGATCCCATTATCAACGACATCCAATGTCCATGGTCATGAAACCATGACCATCTATTGATCAACGAGCTAGTCAACTAGAGGCTCACTACGGACATGTTGTGGTCTATGTATTCACACATGTATTACGGTTTCCAGTTAACACAATTATAGCATGAACAATAGACAATTATCATGAACTAGGAAATACAATAATAACCATTTTATTATTGCCTCTAGGGCATATTTCCAATAGTCTCCCACTTGCCTAGAGTCAATAATCTAGTTACATTGTGATGAATCGAACACCCATAGCAATCTGGTGTTGATCATGTTTTGCTCGTGAGAGAGGTTTAGTCAACGGACCTGTGACATTTAGATCCGTATGCACTTTACAAATATCTATATCTCCCTCCTGAATGTAATCACAGATGGAGTTGAAGCGGCGCTTGATGTGTCTTGTCTTCTTGTGAAACCTGGGCTCCTTCGCAAGGGCAATAGCTCAAGTGTTGTCACAGAATAGAGTCATCGGGCCCGACGCACTTGGAATTACTCCTAGGTCGGTGATGAACTCCTTCATCCATACTCCTTCCTTTGCTGCTTCTAAAGCAGCTATGTACTCCGCTTCGCATGTACATGCCGCCACGACGCTTTGCTTGCTGCTGCACCAGCTGACTGCCCCTCCGTTCGAAACATACACCTATCCGGTTTGCGACTTGGAGTCGTCCGGATCTGTGTCGAAGCTAGCATCGATGTAACCCTTTACGACGAGCTCCCCGACACCTCCATATACAAGAAACATGTCCTTTGTCCTTTTCAGGTACTTCAGGATATTCTTGACTGTTGTCCAGTGTTCTGCTCCGGGATCACTTTGGTACCTCCCTACCAAACTTATGGCAAGGTTCACATCAGGTCTGGTAAACAACATGGCATACATAATAGAGCCTATGGCTGAACTATAGGGGATGACACTCATCTCTTCTCTATCCTTTGCCGTGGTCGGGCATTGAGTCGTACTCAATCTCACACCTTGTAACACAGGCAAGAACCCCTTCTTGGACTGATCCATATTGAACTTCTTCAATATCTTTTCAAGGTATGTGCTTTGTGAAAGACCTATGAGGCGTCTCGATCTATCTCTATAGATCTTAATACCTAATATGTAAGCAGCTTCTCCAAGGTCCTTCATTGAAAAACACTTATTCAAGCAGGCCTTTATACTTTCCAAGAGTTCTATATCATTTCCCATTATCAGTTTGTCATCCACATAGAATATAAGAAATGCTACAGAGCTCCCACTCACTTTCTTGTAAATACAGGGTTCTCCATAAACCTGTATAAACCCAAACGCTTTAATCACCTCATTAAAGCGAACATTCCAACTCCGAGATGCTTGCACCAGCCCATAGATGGAGCGCTGGAGCTTGCATACTTTGTTAGCATCTTTAGGATCGACAAAACCTTTCGGCTGCATCATATATAGTTCTTCCTTGAGGAAGCCATTAAGGAATGCCGTTTTGACGTCCATTTGCCAGATCTCAAAATCATAAAATGCGGCAATTGCTAACATGATTCGGACAGACTTCAGCATCGCTACGGGTGAGAAAGTCTCATCGTAGTCAACTCCTTGAACTTGTCGATAACCCTTAGCGACAAGCCGAGCCTTATAGACGGTCACATTACCATCCGCGTCAGTCTTCTTCTTAAAGATCCATTTATTTTCAATGGCTCGCTTATCATCAGGCAAGTCCACCAAAGTCCACACTTTGTTCTCATACATGGATCCTATCTCGGATTTCATGGCTTCAAGCCATTTGTTGGAATCCGGGCCCGCCATCGCTTCTTCATAGTTCGAAGGTTCACCGTTGTCTAACAACATGATATCTAGGACAGGGTTGCCGTACCACTCTGGTGCGGAACGTGTCGTAGTGGACCTTCGACATTCAATAGTAACTTGATCTCAAGTTTTATGATCATCATCATTAAGTTCCTCTCCAGCCGGTGTAGGCTCCATAGAAACAACTTCCCATGCTGCGCTACTCTCCGGTTCGAGTGGAGATACAATTACCTCATCAAGTTCTATTTTCCTCCCACTTACTTCTTTCGAGAGAAACTCTTTCTCGAGAAAGGATCCATTCTTGGCAACAAATACTTTGCCTTCGGATCTGAGGTACAACCCAATAGTCTCTTTGGGATATCCTTTGAAGACGCACTTTTCCGCTTTGGGTTTGAGCTTCTCAGGTTGAAGTTTCTTCACATAAGCATCGCATCCCCAAACTTTTAGAAACGACAGCTTAGGTTTCTTTCCAAACCATAATTCATACGGTGTCGTCTCAATGGATTTTGACGGTGGCCTATTTAAAGTGAATGCGGCAGTCTCTAATTCATATCCCCAAAATGATAGCGGTAAGTCGATAAGAGACATCATAGATCGTACCATATCTAATAGAGTGCGATTACGACGTTCAGACACACCATTTCGCTGAGGTGTGCCAGGCGGTGTGAGTTGTGAAACAATTCCACATTTCCTTAGGTGCGTGCCAAAATCGTGACTTAAATATTCTCCGCCACAATCAGATCGTAGGCACTTTATTTTCTTGTCACGTTGATTCTCTACCTCACTCTGAAATTCCTTGAACCTTTCAAAAGTTTCAGACTTATGTTTCATTAAGTAGACATACCCATATCTACTTAAGTCATCAGTGAGGGTGAGAACATAATAGTAGCCACCATGAGCCTCGACACTCATTGGACCGCATACATTGGTATGTATTATTTCCAACAAGTTAGTTGCTCGCTCCATTGTTCCGGAGAACGGAGTCTTGGTCATCTTGCCCATGAGGCATGGTTCGCATGTGTCAAATGATTCGAAATCAAGAGACTCCAAAAGTTCATCAGGATGGAGCTTCTTCATGCGTTTGACACCAATATGACCAAGGCGGCAGTGCCACATGTAAGTGGGATTATCGTTATCAACCTTACACTTTTTGGTACTCACACTATGGACATGCGTAACATCACGTTCGAGATTCATCAAAAATAAACCATTGACCAGCGGGGCATGACCATAAAACATTTCTCTCATATAAATAGAACAACCATTATTCTTAGATTTAAATGAGTAGCCATCTCGCATCAAGCGAGATCCAGATACAATATTCATGCTCAAAGCTGGTACTAAATAACAATTATTAAGGTTTAATACTAATCCCGAAGGTAGATGTAGAGGTAGCATGCCGACGGCGATCACGTCGACCTTGGAACCATTCCCGATGCGCATCGTCACCTCGTCCTTTGCCAGCCTCCGCTTATTTCGCAGCCCCTGCTTGGAGTTACAAATGTGAGCAACTGCACCGGTATCAAATACCCAGGAGCTACTACGAGCGCTGGTTAGTTACACATCAATAACAAGTATATCACATATACCTTTAACGTTTCCATCCTTCTTATCCGCTAAGTACTTGGGGCAGTTCCGCTTCCAGTGACCGGTACCCTTGCAGTAAAAACACTCAGTCTCAGGCTTGGGTCCATTCTTGTTCTTCTTCTTCCCGGTAACTTGCTTACCGGGCGCGGCAACAGATTTGCCGTGCTTCTTGAAGTTCTTCTTACCCTTGCCTTTCTTGAAACTAGTGGTCTTATTCACCATCAACACTTGATGCTCCTTTTTGATCTCGACCTCCGTTGATTTCAGCATCGAGTACAACTCAGGAATGGACTTCTCCATCCCTTGCATGTTGTAGTTCATCACAAAGCTCTTGTAGCTAGGTGGAAGTGACTGGAGGATTCTGTCAATGACCAAGTCATCCGGGAAATTAACTCCCAGCTGAGTCAAGCGGTTGTGTAGCCCAGACATCTTGAGGATGTGCTCACTGACAGAACTATTCTCCTCCGTCTTACAGCTGAAGAACTTGTCGAAGATGTCATATCTCTCGACCCGGGCACGAGCATGGAAAACCAGTTTCAGCTCTTGGAACATCTCATATGCTCCGTGTTGCTCAAAACGCTTTTGGAGCCCCGGTTCTAAACTGTAAAGCATGCCGCACTGAACAAGGGAGTAATCATCGCAGCGAGAATGCCAAGCGTTCGCAACGTCTTGCTCTGCTGGGAGAAGGGGTGGGTCACCTAGTGGTGCATCAAGGACATACAATTTCTTGGAAGCTATGAGGATGATCCTCAAGCCACGGACCCAGTTCGCATAGTTGCTTCCATCATCTTTCAGCTTGGTTTTCTCTAGGAATGCGTTGAAATTGAGGGTGACATTCGTGTTGGCCATTGGATCTACAATATAGATTGTAAAGATAATTTTAGACTAAGTTCATGATAATTAATTTCACATAATCAAATTATTTAATGAACTCCCACTTAGATAGACATCTCTCTAGTCATCCAAGTGACACATGATGCATGTCAAGTAGCCCGTGTCCGATCATCACGTGAGACGGACTAGTCATCCATGGTGAACATCTCCATGTTGATCGTATCTTCTATACGACTCATGTTCGACCTTTCGGTCTTCCGTGTTCTGAGGCCATGTCTATACATACTAGGCTCGTCAAGTCAACCTAAGTGTATCGCGTGTGTAAATCTGGCTTACACCCGTTCTATGCGAATGTTAGAACCTATCACAGCCGATCATCACGTGGTGCTTCGGAACAACGATCCTTAGCAACAATGCATAGTTAGGGTGAACACTTTCCTTGAAATTTTCTTGAGAGATCATCTTATTTGCTACCGTCGTTCTAAGCAAATAAGATGTAAACATGATAAACATCACATGCAATCAATAGAGTGACATGATATGGCCAATATCATCTTGCTCCTTTGATCTCCATCTTTGGGGCACCATGATCATCACTGTCACCGGCATGACACCATGATCTCCATCATCATGATCTCCATCATTGTGTCTTCATGAAGTTGTCTCGCCAACTATTACTTCTACTACTAGGGCTAACGTTTAGCAATAAAGTAAAGTAATTACATGGCGTTTATGATTGACACGCAGGTCATACAATAAAATAAGACAACTCCTATGGCTCCTGTCGGTTATCATACTCATAGACATGCAAGTCATGAATCCTATTACAAGAACATGATCAATCTCATACATCACAATGCATCACATCACATTCTTTGTCCATATCACATCACAAGGCATCTGCTGCAAAAACTAGTTAAACGTCCTCTAATTTGTAATTGCAAGTTTTTACGTGGCTGCTATAGGTTTCTAGCAAGAATGTTTCTTACCTATGCCAAAACCACAACGTGATATGCCAATTGCTATTTACCCTTAATAAGGATCCTTTTCATCGAATCCAATCTGACTAAGGTGGGAGAGACAGACACCCGCTAGCCACCTTATGCAACAAGTGCATGTCAGGCGGTGGAACCAGTCTCACGTAAGCGTACGTGTAAAGTTGGTCCGGGCCGCTTCATCCCACAATACCGCCAAATCAAGATAGGACTAGTAGTGGTAAGCATATTAACAAAATTGACACCCACAACAACTTGTGTTCTACTCGTGCATAGATTCTACGCATAGACCTAGCTCATGATGCCACTTTTGGGAGACGTAGTAGTAAATCAAAAAATTTCCTACGATCACCAAGATCTATCCATGGAGAAACCAGCAACGAGTGGGGAGAGATTGCATCTTCATACCTTTGAAGATCGCTAAGTGGAAGCGTTACAAGAACGCGGTTGGTGGAGTCATACTCGCAGCGATTCAGATCGCGGTGGATTCCGATCTCAGCGCCGAACAACGGCGCCTCCACATTCAACACACGTGCAGCCCGATGAAGTCTCTTATGCCTTTATCCAGCAAGGAGGAAGGAGAGGTTGAGGGAGAGATCCGGCAGCACGACGGCATGGTGACGGTGGAGCTACGTGAACTCCGGTAGGGCTTCGCCAAGCGCTACGGAGAACGAGGAAGAGGAAGGGTAGGGCTGCGCCGAGGGAGAGAGAAGTCTTGTCTCAAATCAGCCCAAACGCTTGCATATATATAGGAGGAGGGAGAGGGAGGGCTGCCTTGGCCCCTCCTCCAAGGAGGAGAGCTTCGGCCGAAGGTGGGGAAGAGTCCACCTCCCACAAGGGAGGTGGATCTCCTCCTTTTAAACCCTTTTTCCCTTTATCTCTTGATCCCAGCCACATGGGACTTTCTAGAAGGTCTTGGACATCCCAATAAGGGCTGGCACACCTCCTCTAAGGTCCCACCAAGTCCTATGGTCGTCACACCCCTCCCGGGGGCCCTCCGGCACCCTCCCGGCACTCCCGGTACACTACCGATGAGCCCGAAAACTTTCCGGTGACCAAAACTGGACTTCCTATATATCAATCTTTATCTCCGGACCATTCCGAGCTCTTCATGATGTCCGGGATCTCATTCGGGACTTCGAACAACCTTCGGTAATCACGTATACCATTTCCCTATAACCCTAGCGTCATCGAACCTTAAGTGTGTAGACCCTACGGGTTCGGGAGACACGTAGACATGACCGAGACACCTCTCCGGTCAATAACCAACATCGGGATCTGGATACCCATGTTGGCTCCCACATGCTCCACGATGATCTCATCGGATGAACCATGATGTCGGGGATTCAATCAATCCCGTATACAATTCCTTTGTCTATCGGTATGATACTTGCCCAAGATTCGATCGTCGGTATCTCTATACCTTGTTCAATATCGTTACCGGCAAGTCTCTTTACTCGTTCCGTAACACATCATCCCATGGCTAATTCCTTAGTCACATTGAGCTCATTATGATGATGTCTTACTGAGTGGGCCCAGAGATACCTCTCCGTCACACGGAGTGACAAATCCCAGTCTCGATTCGTGCCAACCCAACAGACACTTTCGGAGATACCCATAGTGCACCTTTATATCCACCTAGTTATGTTGTGATGTTTGGCACACCCAAAGCATTCCTACGATATCCAGGAGTTGCACAATCTCATAGTCTAAGGAAACAATACTTGACATTGAAAAGCTTTAGCAAACGAACTACACGATCTTGTGCTATGCTTAGGATTGGGTCTTGTCCATCACATCATTCTCCTAATAATGTGATCCCGTTATCAATGACATCCAATGTCCATGGTCTTGAAACCGTGACCATCTATTGATCAACGAGCTAGTCAACTAGAGGCTCACTACGGACATGTTGTGGTCTATGTATTCACACATGTATTACGGTTTCTGGTTAACACAATTATAGCATGAACAATAGACAACTATCATGAACTAGGAAATACAATAATAACCATTTTATTATTGCCTCTAGGGCATATTTCCAACAGCCTTAACCTGATTTATTCAAATATAGTGAAAAAGATGGGCATATATCCCTCAAGGATCAAACCCAGCAGCACTACCTTCAAAGGAGTGATCCCGGGCGTTGAGGCCCGATGCACGTGCTCTGTGACTCTGGAAGTTGTGCTCGGATCGCCCGATAACTTTCACAGCAAGGGCTTGATCTTTGACATCGTGCCCTTCCACAGCAGCTATCACACGCTACTTGGTCAGACAACGTTCGCTCGTTTCAGGGCGGTCCCACACTATGCATACCTCAAGCTCAAGATGCCAGGCCCCAAGGGGGTCATTACCGTCAATGGCAATACCGAGCGTTCCCTTAGAACTGAGTAACATGCATTGACCCTCGCAGCCGAATTTAGTTACAAAGAAGATCGACAAGTTCCGATACCCGCTGTAAAGGCACAGAAGGCTGGGAAGCGAGTTCGGCTTCGGACCGAAAACTCAGATCCTCCCTCCTCCCCTCTATAGGGACTCGCCCCCCCATTTTACGGCCCCAGGACCAGCAAATTATGTGCCGAGGAGGCACAACTTCGCACTTAAGATTCCATGGGTAGCGGTGGGGAAATTAAGATGGGTGTTCAGCTGCCCTGAACTGTTACCATCAACATGTCTTCGGACAAGACGCATACGCTCCTAAAAGAGCCTGCCTACGGCGTAAAGCTCACCCATAATTCGGCGGCCTCTCAAGATCTTGTTAGCAAAATCTGCCTGCCGACCTCTAACACCCATCAAGGTGGATCTAAGTGCAGGAGTCAACTAGCAAGGGGGCACATCAAGGACGCCAGGTTGCCAATTGAAGACCCCTGGTACAACAACTCCTATATGATTTTATTCCTTATTTTCTTTTACATACCTGTAAATAGATGCTTCGGCAATCCGAGTTATAAGAGTTGTTGAAAAAATGCAAAATTGCGTGGCACAAGCTCGCCTCATTTGTCTTGTTTTTGGTGCATATTTTTCCTTTCTCCCTCTTCTCGTGAACCTGTTCGGTATGATGCGAGGTAGCCGGCTGTTAGACCGGGGGCTCACGTTCAAACACAAATCGCCCCATTTATCATATGTTTGGCGTCTTGGCGTTCGCTTTATATGCATCGGTTCCGAACTATGTCTTTGGTTAATAAGTTGGGTTGCTCGGCTCCTGTGCTTACCCCTTTATGTTCCGCTCGTTCGGCTAAAAGGGCAAAGGGAACACCTCTGCAATTGTGCTTCCGAATAGTCTGGTCAAGCACCTGAGGGGAGAAAGCCGAAAATGGACTGACATAGTATGCGCGATCCGATCTGTGTACCCCGAGCTCGAAGTGTTATACTTCAATCCCTGTACGCGGTTATTCCGTGTTATACAAGGAACCTGCCCTTTGTGCATAAAATGTGATGCCGACTTCGGCTATGGTTCGCCCGAGCATCACAACACTCCGGTAGCTAATCGTACGCTTCCCGTAATCCTTTTTATGCCCCTTCGGCTAAGTGAAAGAAATAAAGCACTATAGTCTAATTGACTAGTCTTCCGCACTATGCCGCCTTCGGGTTCCGATAATACGGCTAAGGGACACAGTGCAGTGGCATAGACCCCATTAGTATCTACGTGGGGGCTGAGCCGATGACTCGTATCTTTCAGTATTAAGCATCCACATAGAAGTTATAAAGGAATGCAAAACCACATAAGAGCAAATACTAATATCATTAAAAATCAACGCAAGTCTTAGGACACGTTACAAGCTCATTTAGATATTTTTTCACCCAAACACTGCGACGCTATCACCTGAGCACTCTCCATTACTCCATCGAAGTATAGCTCGGGGCGTCGATGCTCCTTTCCGGGTGGCGGCGGGTCGGTGGCAACCTTCATCGGATTTAGCCCCAGCCAGTGCACTTTTTCCTTGGCAAGTGCCATCCGGACTCCTTCGATGCAGGAGGAGCGCTTGACGGTGTCGAGGCGGGGCGTAGCAGCGACCAATCTCTGCACCAGGATGAAGTAGCTGCCTGGTAGCAGCTCGTTGGGCCATAAATGAATGTAGAGGTCCTTCATGGCTGGCTCCGCCATCTAATGTAGCTCCATTAGCTGTTTCAGCTGCTCCACCGGAAGAGGAGAACGCTCGGGGACTCTGAACTGTGCCTAGTACATCCGATCTTCATCTTCCTTTCCCCGCGAGGCGAACAACTGATTGGCGTCCAACACGCTCTTCTGGAGATCGGTGGATGCGTCCGAGGATCGCCACACAAGATTCATCAATTCAAATCTTCTATCCCCAAATACGCACTTTAGGGAGTACGACTTACCATCTGCTATTTCCTTGGCTTGGCACACTTGCTCCTTGTAGAAACGTTTGTCCATCCGCTCCTTCTGGAGTTCGGTTTTCATGGTGGATAGTTCGACCGAGCTCGCCTTATTGTTTTGCTCCAAGGCCTCACACTTTTTGCTGGCGTCCTTGAGATCATCCTGTATTTCCGGCACACGAGCCTGATGCTTATCACTGGTGGCTCGTAGGGCGGAGAGTGCGGTGGCCGCTTCTTTGGTCGCTGCCTTCTCAACGACCGCTTCATCCTTGGCACGTTGAAGCTCGGCCTTGAGCTCTTCCTTCTCTTTCGACGAGGAAGCAAAACGACAAAACTTTATATAAAAGGAATCTGCATTGACAATATTCGGGGGAAGTATTCGGATTTAGTCCGGACTTACCCCGTGCCTCGTCAAACCTCTTGTTGAGGGCTTCAACCTCGTCCTCAGAGTGCTTGAGCTTCTGATGTAGCTCATCCATCTCGGCACCATTCTTGTATGCCACTGATGACGAAGCCTACGCTACACACACAATTAATACATTACATCAGCGCTCACTTCCCGAATTATATACAATCCGATAATATATAGATTTATTCTAACATGCTAGACACTTAAAGTGCTTCTAGTGCATTATCGGATTCAGATGTGACCCCTAGGTGAGCTTTTTCAACTCACCTAGGGCTCAAGGGAATGCCATGTATACAATACGAATAAAATCTTTGCATAAACATTGGGTGACTTACTTGAAAACCTGCAAGGAGACCTTTGAAGGCCTCCTTCAGTCCGTGGTCAACGGACTGGACGCTTTGTAGTACCTCACCCTTGCGGTGATCCTCGGGGATGGAGGCGCTCGACAAAGCCTCCTCCATGACCGACCATCCATTGGTCAGTGGTGCCAGGGATGATCGGATTTCCCGATCACTCACCGGGGATGGGACCGGTGCCTCCGGAGGCATAGTGCACTCCGAAGATGTTCTCAGAGGGGACTGAGCGTCCGCTTGTCCGGCCTCCTTGATATCTGGGAGGGATGTTGTCCCCCGGTCTTTGGTGGCCTAAGCATTATCCTCGACCACGTTACGATCTCCCTCGCCCCCTGTGTCTGCCTCCATTGGAGTAGGCTGGGATGACACCTCCACGGCGTCCTTCGTGGCGCCTGGAGTGGTGGGGTGCGAGGCGTCCCTGCTCTCCACTAGTTTGGCGGGTGGGGACTCCCCATCCGATATCACCTCGGAGGGGATAACACGCGGGGGGGGGGAGCTGTAAGACCAATAACCTGCGTGTTAGCAAACTGTAAGTCTACTTGTGATAGATAGGAAGGTTTTCGGATCCTAACCTCGATGGGGGGGCTTGACCCGTAGGCTCCTTCGCAGAACCTCCTCGAGGTCTTCGGATGTGAAGCCCGAGTCTGAGCTATCGTTGGACAGGACCACCCGCGTCTGCCACGCCCTCTTTGGGGATGGAGAAGCGGCCTGCTCCGGGGCATCCGAAGATGCTCCCCTTTTTCTGGCGCAGGGGGAGTTGTCTTCCCCCTTTCCCTTGGCCTCGGCCTCCTCCTCCTCCTCCTCCTCCTCCTCTTCTTCTTCTTCTTCCTCCTCCTCAGCCTCCTCCTGATTTGAGGAGGCGGGGGTGTCTTCGGATGCGGCATCAGGCTGGTCCCTGATGCGGATGCCAGCCTGGACTGGTTTCTTCTTCTTCTCTTTCTTCGTGGGAGCCTCATAGGTCTTCACCATGAGCATCTTGTCTAACATCCCGGTCCTCTCATCTTCGGGCTGAGGCACCAAACTGTTGATGTTGATGACTTTCTTCAGCCATGTATGCTTAGACAGATCGGATAAGAGGTTATGAGAATTTTTTTTGCGATAAAGCCGACCAAGCTAGGGTGTGTCATACCTCTAAATCGTGCTTGGCGGCATGCAGACCCTTGTCCTCCTCCTCGGATGGCCAGCTCTTCATCAACTTGAAGAGCGCCTTTCACAACTTCTCCCGCATAGTGCGGAAGAGATTCCGGACTATGGGCTCGGCTTCAAGTTCCCGAGCCCATAGTAGGGTGTTCCGGTGCTGGCAGGGGAGGATGCGTCTTCGGAGCATTACCTAGACCACATTGGTCAACTTGGTGCCCCCTCGACCAAGGCGCAGATGCGCTTTAGCAGATCGGCCACCTCCTTGCCCAATCTGTAGACCAGGCCCGTTTCAAGCCATGAAGCCAGTCTGGTGGGCGGACCGGATCTAAATGCGGTGGCGGGATGCTGGACCTCTTCTTGTGGTTCAGTGACATAGAACCACACCTTTTGCCACCCCCTGATGGTGTCGATGAGGGTTCCCGACCGCCACCCGATGCGGGTGAGCTTGCCGATGACGGCCCCACCGCAATCTACGTGCTTGCTACCGCCGCACTTGGGCTTGATGTTGAAGACCTGCAACCAGAGCCCGAGGTGCGGCTCGATGCACAGGAAGGCCTCGCAGACGAGGATGAACGCCGAGATGTGCATGATGGAGTTTGGCGGAAGGTCGTGGAAGTTGAGGTCGTAGAAGGACATTAGTCCCCTAACGAAGGGGTGGAGTGGGAAGCTCAAACCCCCGATGAAGTGGGGGATGAACACCACCCTCTCGCCGGGCTTGGGGGTGGGGATCACTTGGCCCTCCTCCGCCACGCGGTGAGGGATGTTGGCGGGGAGGTAGCTGGCCTTCTTGAGGTCGACTATGTCCTGGATGGTGATCGTGGAAGCTTCCCACTAGTAGTTGGAACCCAAAGGTGGGGGTGGAGAAACCTAGATTTGTGCTCTGGAGGCGCAAAGTAATGGTTCGGCAGGAAGGAGCTGACCTCGCAAGCCGAAGACTCTGTCCGTGAAGCAATGGGAGCTGAAGACCCTTGCCGTTGGAGGCAAGTTTGGGGGCTACTGAGGGAGTCCAGGATTTGGGGGTCCTCGGATAGCCGACCAATTGTTGTGGGCCGGACTATGAGGGTCACTTACCGAACACCAGACGATTTGAAGGCCCAGTCTCCGAGATGGAAGCTGCGGGAAGCACGGCTTGCGCTCAGTGTTTGATGTAGTAATTAGTCATGTTTATCTCTTCGACATGTAACCGACCATATGTAAACCCTAGGCATCCTCAGCATCAATATAAGCCGGAGGGTTTTAGGGTATGGGGACATAAGAACTCATCTAGGGTTAGCTATACAATCTCTAGGTAGATCAACTCTGTAACCCCTTACACCATCAATACAACCAAGCAGGACGTAGGGGTAGATCAACTCTAGCAACCCATCATTTACTTATTACTTCCCAATGCCTTCCCCTAGTCCCAAATAATGGTGAAGTGTTATGTAGTCGACGTTCACATAACACCACTAGAGGAGAGACAACATACATCCCATCAAAATATCGAACAAATACCAAATTCACATGATTACTTATAACAAGACTTATCCCATGTCCTCAGGAACAAACGTAACTACTCACAAAGCATGTTCATGTTCATAATCAGAGAAGTATTAATTATCATAAAGAATCTGAACTTATGATCTTCCAGCAAGTAAACCAACTAGCATCAACTACAAGGAGTAATCAACACTACTAGCAACCCATAGGTACCAATCTGAGGTTTAAGACAAATATCGGATACAAGAGATGAACTAGGGTTTGGAGAGGAGATGGTGCTGGTGAACATGTTGATGGAGATTGACCCCATATAGATGAGAGGATCGTTGGTGATGACGATGGCTTCGATTTCCCCCTCTGGGAGGGAAGTTTCCCTGGCAGAACAGCCCTACCAGAGCTCTAGATTGGTTTTGTCCAAGTTTCGCCTCGAGACGACGGCGCTTCATCCCGAAAGCTCTCTTATGATTTTTTCCAGGTCAAAACCCTCCATATAGCAGAAGATGGGCATCGGAGGCCGGCCATGTGGGTCACAAGACTGCTAGGCGTGGCCAGGGGGGTGGTTGCGCCTGGCAGGCTTGCCACCTCCTGGTGGCCCCCCTCAGGTACCTGTTTCGCCCATTATTTTTTATATATTCCAAAATATTTCTCCGTAAATTTTCAGTACTTTTGGAGTTGTGCAGAATAGGTATCTCAGATTTGCTCCTTTTCTAGTCCAGAATTCCAGCTATGGGCATTCTCCCTCTTCATGTAAACCTTGTAAAATAAGAGAGAAAAGACATAAGTATTGTACCATAATGTGTAATAACAGCCCGTAATGCAATAAATATCAATATAAAAGAATGATGCAAAATGGACGTATCAACTCCCCCAAGCTTAGACCACGCTTGCCCTCAAGCGAAAGCCGAGATCGATAAATATGTCGACATGTTTAGAGATAGATATGTCGGTAAGATACATACAGACATGAGGGCATCATCAACATCTTTAGAACAACAATACTTATTATATAAGATTTCTTATGCTAGAGTAACAATTCATTCACAAGATAAAGTATGAACCAAGAACTGTATTGACAACCAACAAACTATGATATTAGTCATTGAAGCAATTGGCAATTTATCATAACATCGGAAAGAGTCAATATAAGAGCTTGTAAAGCAAACCCACATACTCAATCATCTTTTAGTATTTCACAATTGCTAACACTCATGCGGTACTCACGAGATCCAAGCTTCAATCGGACACAGAGAAATATAGGGGCTTATAGTTTTGCTTCCCAACTATTCACCTCAAGGGTGATGTCAACAATAATAACTCATGATCACCCACATGTGAGTGGATATATGCGTCTAGATCATTCCCCAACACATCATTCTTGCCAAGAGAGAGGCAAAATGTAGGAAGTGGTGAGGATCACCGTGACTCTTGCATAAAGGTAAGTACTTAAAAGTAAAAGTAACAGATAGGCCCTTCGTAGAGGGAAGCAGAGGTTTTCATGCGCTTTTTATTTTGGGATGCACAAACCCTTAGTGCAAAGGAATTCCGCGTTGTATTGCCCTTTGTGATAGCAACCTTTATTTTGAAGTCTGTCGCTTTTATATCTTTACTATCACAAGTTCGTACAATGCTTATGTACCTTACAGTAAAAGATCACACATATTTAGGAGCAATTTTTATTTCCTTTTGCACCGATGACAACTTACTTGAAGGATCTTATTCAATCCATAGGTAGGTATGGTGGACTCTCATGGAAAAACTGGGTTGAGGTGTTTGGATGCACAAGTAGTATCTCTACTGGGTGTGGAAGTTTTGGCTAATATGAGGTTGAAGCAAGCACTACATGTTGGAGGATCTAAAACCATATAACTTTTATCCGAAGGCAAGCAAACATAACCCATTATGTTGTCTTCCTTGTCCAACATCAACTTCTTAGCATGTAATATTTTAATGAGTGGTCACAATCATAAAAGATGTCCAAGATAATATATTTACATGCGAATCTCTCTTTCTTTATCACCTCCTTTTCAATTGCACCAATGACCAATTACTATGTTTGTTAACTCCCAACAAATTTCAATCGACATACTTTTTATATGTGAAGTCATCACTCCCCACAAGATCATGCTTTTTATATTATTCTTTATTCATTACTCTCAAGAGCATAGTAATCAAGCAAACCCTCACATCAAAACTACTTTTTATTATATAACTCTCGGACTTGCTTACATAAGGGGAGGAGAAGAAAAAACTAAAAGGTAGATCATACTAAAATTTATTCTACTAGATCAAAACAAATCAAAAGGACCGTACTAAGAAAAACAAGAGAAAGAGAAAGGAAAAAAGGTGTGATGGTGATACGATACCGGGGCAACTCCCCCAAGATTGGCACAAGCCAAGGGGAGTGCCCATAACCATGTGCTCAGGTGTCCTTCTTCGGGGGTAATGGTGCAATATTCTTGGCGATGATACCCCTTAGAATGCGATTCTCCTCCTCAAGCTTGTTATTTTGCTATCTGAGATCCATTATTTCCTTGTGAAGTTTTCTAGTGACGGTTAGAGATCCCTTCACCCATGGATGTTTCATTGCTGTGGGTGAAAAGACAACACTCCTTTTCAGGTTTTCATAAAGTAAGAAATTTAGCATCGGGAGGAATAACCAAATTCGGGATTGTCGAGCTCTGAAGTTCCTCCAACATGACTCCGGGTTGTGGATGAGAGTTGACTTCTTGGTCTTCCTCAATGGCATCCAACCTTTTCAAGTCGGCTTGCATATCCTCCTCCGTGGTTCGCCCAAAGTGATTAACTTCAGTGTATGCTCTAGGTTCCTGTGCTGGATGAGAAACACGACTCTCCCCGGTCGACTCTTGTGAAGACATCTTGCTCAAAATCTGCTACACAAAAAAGCTCAAAACGAAAATAGGAGGTATTGTCGTGATACGAAAGTGCAAACCTTCATGAGATTATATAATGAAATTTTGCCAACCCGAAGGGGTGTTCCACAAGAAAGTGGTGGCAAGCAGGCTTGTCACCTCCTCGTGTGTCTTTCAGACTACTTTTGATTTTCCTAATTTTTTAAATATTCCGAAACTGAGTAAAATTGCTATTGGGAAAGTTTTGGGGGTCCGTTTACTTACCGTACCACATACCTATTCCTTTTCGGAGTCTGAAACGTTCCGGTAGGTCTCCCTACTATACTATTCTAGAGTTATGGTATTGATCACATTGGTTTCAACATTTATGGGAGTGCCTGAGATATAATGTTTGATCCTTTTCCCGTCTACCACCTTCGGATTTGTGCCTTCGGCGTTGTTGAACTTGATGGCACCGGAACGATATACTTCCTTGACAATGTAAGGCCCTTCCCATTTAGAGAGAAGTTTTCCTGCAAAAAATCTTAACAAAGAATTGTATAGCAAGACATGATCACCTACATTTAATTCACGCTTTTGTATCCTTTTATCATGCCATCTATTAACTTTATCTTTAAACAACTTGGCATTCTCATAGGCCTGGGTTCTCGATTCATCAAGTGAGCTAATGTCAAATAGCCTCTTCTCACCAGCAAGTTTGAAATCATAGTTGAGCTATTTGATTTCCCAATAAGCTTTATGCTCTAGCTCTAGAGGTAAGTGACATGATTTACCATAAACCATTTTATACGGAGACATACCCATAGGGTTCTTATAAGAAGTTCTATGAGCCCATAATGCATCGTCAAGTTTCTTAGACCAATTATTCCTAGATCTATTAACTGTGTTTTGCAAGATCAATTTAATTTCTGCATTGATTAATTCTACTTGACCACTAGACTGAGGATGATAAGGAGATGCAATTCTATGATTAACATCATACTTAGCAAGCAATTTACGGAAAGCACCATGAATAAAATGTGAACCACCATCAGTCATTAAATATCCGGTGACTCCAAATCTAGGGAAAATAACTTCTTTAAGCATCTTAATAGAGGTGTTATGATCAGCACTACTAGTTGGAATAGCTTCTACCACTTAGTAACATAATCAACAACAACTAAAATATGAGTATACCCTATGGACGTTGGAAAAGGTCCCATATAATCAAAACCCCAAACATCAAATGGTTCACTAACAAGAGAGTAATTCATAGGCATTTCTTGACATCTACTAATATTGCCAATTCTTTGACATTCATCACATGACATGAAAAACTTACGAGCATCCTTGAAGAGAGTAGGCCAATAAAAACCAGATTGTTCTATCTCCAGCATGCTGTCCTCCGTAGGCCTCAGAATGACACTTGCATAGGATCTGTTCCTATTCATGCTCAGGTATGCAACGTATAATAACACCATCTACTCCTTATTTATAAAGGTGTGGGTCATCCCAGAAGTAATGTCTTAAATCATAGAATAACTTTTTCTATTGCTGGTATTGAAACTAGGCGGTATAAATTTAGCGACAATGTAGTTGGCATAATCAGTATACCAAGGAGCATCGTGAGAAGCATTTATGATAGCTAATTGTTCATTAGGAAAGCTATGATCAATAGGCAGTGGGTCATCAAGAACATTCTCTAACCTAGACAAGTTATCTCCTACGGGGTTATCAGCACCCTCTCTATCAACAATATGCAAATAAAATTCTTGTAGCAGAAGAACCCACCTGATAAGTCTAGGTTTAGCATCTTTCTTTTTCATAAGATATTTAATAGCAGCATCATCAGTGTGAACATTTACTTTAGAATCAACAATATATGGTCTAAACTTATCACAAGCAAACACAACTGCTAAAAATTCTTTTTCGGTGCTAGCATAGTTTCTTTGAGCACTGTCTAGATTTTTGCTAGCATAATGAATAACATTTAATTTCTTAGCAACTCTTTGTCCTATAAGATCACCAATGATATAATCGCTAGCATCACACATAATTTCAAAGGGTAGGTTCCAATCAGGTGGTTGAACAACAGGTGCAGAAATCAAGGCACTCTTAAAAATTTCAAAATCTTCTACACAATCATCATCAAAAAACGAGTGGAACATCTTTTTGCAAGATATTAGTGAGCGGCCTAGAAATCTTAGAGAAGTCTTTAATAAATCTCCTATAGAAACCAGCATGACCAAGGAAACTTCTGATACCTCTGATATCCATAGGACATGGCATTTTTTCAATAGCATCAACTTTAGCCTTGTCAACTTCAATACCTCTTTCGGAAATTTTATGTCCCAAGACAATGCTTTCATTCACCATAAAGTGGCACTTCTCCCAATTCAAGACAATATTAGTTTCTTCACATCTCTGCAAAACTCGATCAAGGTTGCTCAAACAATCATCAAAAGAAGTTTCATAAACGAAAAAATCATCCATGAAAACCTCAATAATCCTTTCACAAAAATAAGACAATATAGCAGTAATGCATCTTTGAAAGGTAGCAGGTGCATTGCATAAACCAAAAGGCATACGTCTATAAGAAAAGTTACCAAAAGGGTAGGTAAAGGTGGTCTTCTCTTGGTCCTCTTTTGACACAGGTATTTGAGAGAAACCAGAATAACCATCTAGAAAGCAGAAATGTGTGTGTTTGGATAGTCTTTCTAGCATTTGATCAATAAAAGGTAGAGGGTAATGATCCTTTCTAGTAGCTTTATTCAATTTCCTAAAATCAATTACCATTCTATTTCCTGTAACACTTCTCTGTAGGGTCAATTCATTTTTATCATTAGGAACTACGGTAATACCTCCTTTCTTAGGGACACAATGAACGGGACTAACCCATCGACTATCAGCAATAGGGTAAATGATAGCTGCCTCCAGAAGCTTTAATATTTCATTTCTTACCACTTCCTTCATTTTAGGATCTAACCGTCATTGGTGATCAACAACTGGTTTAGAATCAGGCTCCATTTTAATTTTGTGCTTACATAGAGTGGGACTAATGCCCTTAAGATCATGAAGAGTATATCCAATAGAAGCATGGTGCTTCCTCAGAGTTTTCAATAATCTCTGCTCTTCATGCTCTGAAAGGTTAGCACTAATAATAATAGGATATATCTTCTTTTCACCAAGATAAGCATATTTTAGAGTATCCAGTAATTGTTTAAGCTCATACACGGGATCACCCTTGGGTGGAGGAGGATCCCCAAGTATTTCAATAGGAAAGTTGTGTTTTAGAATAAGATGCTGATCAAAGAAAATCTTATCTATTTCATTCCTTTCATTCATATGCATATCATTTTCATGGTCTAGCAAATATTGTTCCAAAGGATCAGTAGGAGGCACAACAATAGAAGCAAGACCAATAATTTCATCCTTACTAGGTAATTCTTTATCATGGGGGTGTCTATGAAATTTAGTGAAATTAAACTCATGAGACGTATCCCCAAAACTTACGGTAATTGTTTCCTTCTGACAATCTATCCTAGCATTCACGGTATTCAAGAAGGGTCTACCAAATATAATGGGACAAAAATTATCTTGTGAGGAGCCAAGAACAAGAAAATTAGTAGGATATTTTATTTTCCCACACAAGACTTCAACATCTCTAATAATCCCAACTGGTGATATAGTATCGCTATTTGCAAGCTTAATTGTTACATCAATTTCCTCTAACTCAGCTGGTGCAATATCATTCGTAATGTCTTTATATAAGTAAAAGGAAATTGCACTCACACTAGCACCCATATCACATAAGCCATGATAACAATGATCTCCTATTTTAACAGAAACAACAGGCGTGCCAACAATGGGTCTATGTTTATCTTTAGCATTAGGTTTAGCAGTTCTAGCGGCTTAATCACGAAATTGAATAACATGCCCATCAATATTATCAACCAAGAGATCCCTAACCATAGAAATACTAGGATCGAATTTAATTTACTCAGGGGGTGTAGGTGTTCCAACACAGCTCTTACGAACCACAGTTGAAGCTTTAGCATGTTCCTTTATTCTATCAGGGAAAGGTGGTTTCTCAATATAAGCAGCGGGAATAACAAGATCAACATTATAAGTAACAGTTTTCTCTTCAACTTTAATAGGTTCAACTACTTTCACTTCAATGGGAGGATGATATTTAAACCACTTCTCCTAAGGGAGATCAACATAATCAGCAAAAGATTCAAAAAAGAAGCTACTACCTCAGAGTCAAGCCCATATTTAGTGCTAAATTCACGAAAAGCATTGATGTCTACGAAGGATTTAACACAATCAAACTTATGGTTCATACCTGAATCCTTACCTTTGTCGAGTTCCCAATCTTCAGAGTTGCGTTTAATTCTTTCCAATAAATCCCATTTGAAGTCAATATCTTTCTTCATATAGGAACCAACACAAGAAGTATCGAGCATGGATTGAACATTACGAGAAAGCCAAGCATAAAAATTATGAATAATAATTTCTCTCAAGAGCTCATGATTGGGGAATGAATATAACATTGACTTAAGCCTCCTCCAATCTTGAGAGATTCTTTCTCCTTCATGATGCCAAAAATTATAAAATAATTCCAATCATGATGAACTAGATGCATAGGATAGAACTTCTGATGAAATTCCATTTTCAGTCGGTTGTAGCTCCATGATCCAATATCATCACATAGCCTATACCATGTCAATGCCTTCTCCTTCAAAGATAAAGGAAAGAGATTCTTATTGACGTGATACTCGGGTAGACCTGCAAGCTTAAATAACCCACAAACTTCATCCACATAGATTAGATGCAAATCAGGATGTAGTGTTCCATCTCCTGCATAAGCATTAGCCAGCAGTTTATCTATCATACCTGAAGGAATTTCATAAGAAATATTTTCAGTAGGTTCAGTAGGTTGAGGGACAACTCTTTGTGTTTCCGGTTGAAGTGAAAATACCCTGAACAAGCCCCTCAAAGGACAACTTCCCATAGTAACAAGTGACAGTAAATTTCAGCACACTATATAATGTTTTCCTTACCAGATTCCACTTACCAAAGGCACTTCACTCCCTGGCAACGGCGCCAGAAAAGAGTCTTGATGACCCACAAGTATAGGGGATCTATCATAGTCCTTTCGATAATTAAGAGTGTCAAACCCAACGAGGAGCAGAAGGAAATGACAAGCGGTTTCTAGTAAGGCATTCTCTGCAAGCACTGAAATTATTTGTAACAAATAGTTTTGTGATAAGATAATTCATAACAAGTAACAAGTAACAAGTGTAGAAAAGGTGCATAAAGGTAGCCCAATCCTTTTTGTAGCAAAGGACAGGCTTGGGCAAACTCTTATATAAATCAAACCGCTCCCGAGGACACATGGGAATTTCTGTCAAGCTAGTTTTCATCATGCTCATTTGATTCGCGTTCGTTACTTTGATAATTTGATATGTGGGTGGTCTTCCACTTATTATTAACCCCTATCGCAAGCATCCACAACTACGAAAGAAGAATTAAGATAAATCTAACCATAGCATGAAATGTGTGGATCCAAATCAGCCCCTTACGAAGCAACGCATAAACTAGGGTTTAAGCTTCTGTCACTCTAGCAACCCATCATCTACTTATTACTTCCCAATGCCTTCCCCTAGGCCCAAATAATGGTGAAGTGTTATGTAGTCAACGTTCACATAACACCACTAGAGGAGAGACAACATACATCTCATCAAAATATCGAACGAATACCAAATTCAAATGATTACTTATAACAAGACTTATCCCATGTGCTCAGGAACAAACGTAACTACTCACAAAGCATGTTCATGTTCATAATCAGAGAAGTATTAATTATCATAAATGATCTGAACATATGATCTTCCACCAACTAAACCAACTAGCATCAACTACAAGGAGTAATCAACACTACTAGCAACCCATAGGTACCAATCTGAGGTTTGAGACAAAGATTGGATACAAGAGATGAACTAGGGTTTGGAGAGGAGATGGTGCTGGTGAAGATGTTGATGGAGATTGACCCCCTCTCGATGAGAGGATCGTTGGTGATGACGATGGCTTCGATTTCCCCCTCTGGGAAGGAAGTTTCACCGGCAGAACAGCCCTGCCGGAGCTCTAGATTCGTTTTGTCCAAGTTTAGCTTCGAGACGGCGACGCTTCGTCCCGAAAGCTCTCTTATGATTTTTTCCTGGTCAAAACCCTCCATATAGATAAAGATGGGCTTCGGGGGCCTGCCAAGTGGGTCACAAGCCTGCTAGGCGCGGCTAGGGGGTGGCCACCTAGCATCAACTTATGATCTTCCACCAACTAAACCAACTAGCATCAACTACAAGGAGTAATCAACACTACTAGCAACCCATAGGTACCAATCTGAGGTTTAAGACAAATATCCGATACAAGAGATGAACTAGGGTTTGGAGAGGAGATGGTGCTGGTGAAGATGTTGATGGAGATTGACCCCATATAGATGAGAGGATCGTTGGTGATGACGATGGCTTCGATTTCCCCCTCTAGGAAGGAAGTTTCACCGGCAGAACAGCCCTGCCGGAGCTCTAGATTCGTTTTGTCCAAGTTTAGCTTCGAGACGGCGACGCTTCGTCCCGAAAGCTCTCTTATGATTTTTTCCTGGTCAAAACCCTCCATATAGATAAAGATGGGCTTAGGGGGCCTGCCAAGTGGGTCACAAGCCTGCTAGGCGCGGCTAGGGGGTGGCCACCTAGCATCAACTACAAGCCTGCCAAGTGGGTCACAAGCCTGCTAGGCGCGGCTCGGTTTACTTGCTAGTTGATGCTAGGAGGTATCTGTTTTGCCCAGTATTTTTATATATTCCAAAATAAGTCTTCGTAAATTTTCAGCACTTTTGGAGTTGTGCATAATAGGTATCTCAGATTTACTCCTTTTCCAGTCCAGAATTCCAGCTGTCGGCATTCTCGCTCTTCATGTAGACCTTGTAAAATAAAAAAGAAAAGGCATAAGTATTGTACCATAACGTGTAATAACAACCCATAATGCAATAAATATCAATATAAAAGCATGATGCAAAATGGACGTATCACTGATCACACTGTGTCGAGATGACGTGACATCAAAGAAAATATAACGAAAAAAATCAAACCGCTATTCATCGATGCGCTTGTACCATATCCATGCCTCTTGCTTAGCTAGTACATGCCAGCTAATGTGAGTTCTTTTTTCGCGGGTGAAGCTAATGTGAGTCATGTTTCCTTTAATTGTGGCTTATTGTTTTAGGATTAGTGGTAAGATAACCTAGTGTCAATGTTTTCCCCTTATATATACACTATAACACTAATCTACCTAGAATTGGAGATCCCACATTCAATTGAGGTCTCCAATTGACATTGTGACATTCGATTTTGACCTCGTCAATAATTTCTCAAAGCTCTCTCATTTAATTATTTTATTTATACCTCTATAACACTATATTTCTTAGTTTCAAAGAGTACACATTCAATCGTGGTCTTCAAGAATACAATTAAAATTGTGTCGCTCGATTTTGATCGGGTTAACAATTTCTTAGAACTCACTTGTTCAATTCTTTAGAAAAATACACTATGCTTCCTAACGAATTTGGTTTATGATTTTGATCGAACCAACAGTTTTTCCAATTAACAACAACCGGACTATAAAAACATATCAATCACGCTCATGCAGCCATTGACGTAGAAATTTTCCACATATATAAGGTAGTTTAGCATATAATATAGAATCACACCACAAAAGGCCCATCAAATTACCGAATTATAAATAAAAATAAAACGCACTATGTCACCGCCCACACACATCAAACGAAATAGATCATCAGTTTCAAAATATAAGGGCTATTAGTTTTTTGTAAAGTCAAATTCTTCAACTTTGACCAAGCTGAGAGCAATTTTTTTGACATCCACAATATTAAATAAAAAATATGAAAATTCATTTAATGATGAATATAATCACAAAAATTTGATATTATGAATTTTGATATATTTATCTATAAATTTAATGAAATTTTAAAAGTTTGATATTTTATAAAAGTAATACACATTGTATTTTGAAACGGAGTGATTAGGTTTTCTTAATCTAACATCGTAGCAAAGCGCACCTAGTCCTTCTAGTTCTGATGAAGCACGACATGTCCTTGTGACTGATGGAGCATGGTTATACCAAAATCTCGTTTCTGCATTTCAAGAAAAACTCATTTCTAAAATTCTGTTTTACTTGGTTTGACACCATCCTAATGCTAATACTTTTGAACCATGTCTGCAAAATAATTAGTGAAAAAACAAATTGAACGTGTTAGGTTAAAAGGGATGGTTCTTAGTCTAACTGTCCCTCCTAATGATGATCAATTCTATGCATAACCATGTTATGAATTGGATATTTTTATAACCACGATCTTGTGGGTCAGAGCTCCTCCACGTATGCACCAAAACATCTACTCAGTTGTGGTATAGTGCATTGTTTCCCAGTGTGTACTTTGCCATATCATCGATGTATATGTCATGTCAGATGTGTTAGGGACACTCCAAGCCAGATGGACTGCGAGAGATTCTGCACCTACGCGAGCGAATCTACCAGCTAAATACACGGGGACGTAGGCAATACAATGCCAATGTGGCCCCCAATACACGCTTGGCCCAGATCCCAGTGGTGGAAGGATGGAAATGATTACGGCCTGCCTGGTGCGTGGCCGTTATTGACATTTTTCGATTCAAATCATTCTTATATTCATGAAAAAATAATAGGAATGTGAAATCATGGCACTCGGGCCTTAGTGACAAGCATTAAGCATAGCAAAGTCATAGCAACATCAATCTCAGAACATAGTGGATACTAGGGATCAAGCCCTATCAAATTAACTCGATTACATGATCAATCTCATCAAATCCCATCACCCTCTAGCAAGCCTACAAACGAATTACTCACTCCCGATGGTGACAGTGTTGATGAAGAAAGGTTGGTGATGACGATGGTTGTTAGAATAAATCTAAGGCTCTTCGTCGATCTACCGAGGACCAAGCAATCACATGAGCACGACACCGAGATTTGTTAACGAGGTTCATCTATATGGCTACATCCCCGGGGCATGACTACGGGCTCTCCTCCCCATGACACCTCTACAATACCGCACCCTGGCCGTCCGGGAGCCGGCACACGCCTTCGGCTTCCCCGCATGCATGTGCTATTATGTTGGCATATGTTACATCGTGTGTCTATCCTCTCATTATATAAGAGGCCTAGGGATACAGGTGTCCTAACAGGACATGACACCTACCATGTCTACACAGAGTCCAAACTCAAGCCCAACTATAACCTACCTTGTACAATATTCAACACTATTCTAACAAACTCCACCTTGGCGAATATTCTCCGCCACCTTGGATTCGTCCATGCATCGAACCTCCATGTACACTGGACTTTAGATACGACATAAGCATCGCTGCTACTCCTAGACTCCATGTGACTCCACCTGCAACTGTAGTCCCTTCTCGTCTTATTCACAATCAACACTCAAGCAAAATTAAATTCCTCATCACTCTACTTTGTGCTCCCAACATCCGGAGTATCCATTCAACGCCATCACACACTAATCACCGACCTGCTTGAAAGTGAATAACCCACATATTGGATGCCACATATAAGAGTTACCTGAACTCAACATCCTCGCTCTTTGTTCACCGTCTGTCTGAAACTTGAAGGAATTTCATCGTTGCCCTTTGTCACCCTGAGTCAAATTCACAGTTATCTCACCCTTTTGCCCAGATAGTTTCTCGTATGTACCACAACTATAGCACTCCACCTCCTTCTATACTTATCATCCGCACATTGCCATGTGCACCGAATACCACAGAGTATATGACCATGTACTCTCTCTTCTTTTGACAATTTTAGACTTTCCATCACTTTCTCAAATTCTCCAAAGGTCAACTCTCGTCCATCAACTAGCACCGATAGACCCAGTCACCAACTTGAATCTGGTACTCGTCAACACTGCTTCAGCACCCCAGCACGCTTTATATGACCACATGTCTCACCATTACTGCCTTTATCTGTCATTGTGTCCCGTGCTTACCGCATGCCTCGGTGCTATCACCATGTCGAGCCTCTGCTATCCTAGTCGACTTTCCCGGGTAGCTAGCCCACACTGCCTCAACCCCCACTGTAGAGAACTACCGATCATCACTGATCGATGCCGAGTATCACGTCTCCATCAGACCATTGGCACCCAGCCCGATCCACGTGTCTCTCGCTATCCTGCTGAAATAGGCTCGCTTCTCTGACGTCTTACACCATAGCCCCTCCATCGGCACAGAGTGAAGTCTTCCGCTAGACTCCAGCTCTACCTTCAACATGACTCCATGAAGTTGCGCCATGCTACCCCGCGCCCCGTCGACTTCAAGCTCTCATGTGTGCACTACCTTGAATCAACCTTGTGTCATAGTCTCGTCGAAGCCACACAAGCCCTCAGACCTGCACCACGTGTTTCCACGCCCCAGTAGTTGGCCACCATTAGCATCACGCTCCTATGCCGTCGTCGCTGAAATCACCGCCATCTTCTACTTTGACCACCATCCCCATCGATCCCTTAGATAGTCCAGTCTGACCCAGTCGAAATTATCCGATTGCAACCATGCTCCACCCTATGTCGTGACCGCCTGCACTACGTGCATTACTTGATGACCCGTGTATGCATGATCTTGCCACGACATGCTTCAAACTCCTCTGAGACTTATGTGCAAGTCTTCATCCTTACTGCACACACTCCAAGCACTCTCCACAACTCGAGCACCAGAAAAAACCCTCCATGCAAACTTGATCTCAATAGATACTTTTGCATATTTTCTTCTCTATTTGCTAGTACTTATGTGTATGCGCATAACCTTTTCTTTAGAACATGTCCCATGATAGCATCCTTGTACCCTTAGCATGCACAACCGAACTTGTTCTTGTTTTTTCAAACAAATCTCATGAACCAGCCTTCTACTGCAACCACGAGCACGTCCAGCTCTTTGGGCCTCACAACTTAGGCTTTGTGCCTGCTGGACCGCATGCTACCCTGCCTGGGACACGCGTGAGCTGCACCTGCCGCATGCGCATGCACCTGCATCGCTGCCTTTGCGTGTTACGCTGCCGCCACCTTCATGCTTCCAGTTGGGTCCGATCCAAGTGATGCGTCCGTGGTACATGCATGCGGCACACCAGCCACCAGCCGACCACTACCAGCTTGAGCCGCACCCCCCGTGCCCACATGATAGCCGCGTCACTCTGCCCTCGCTTCTTGTTGCCGCCACTGGTATAATCCGATCTCGTCGAGAACTCACGATCCATGTACTGAATCGACCAGGCAAACTCTTCCTTGAAGATAATATCACCACAAATCCATCTGCTCCATATCGTCCCGACAACAATTCATCGATGATGCCACACCAATTTCCTTTTACTTCAATGATCATCCCGGAGAACTTCATAGATATTTTCTTCATCGTCTCTAGATCAACTTCTTTATACCCTTCGAACAACCTAGCTCATGATACCACTTGTTAGAATAAATTCGAGGCTCTCCGTCGATCTACCAAGGACCAAGCAATCATACGAGCACGACATCGAGATTACTTAA
Organism: Hordeum marinum; assembly: GCA_022496015.1. NCBI lineage: Eukaryota > Viridiplantae > Streptophyta > Magnoliopsida > Poales > Poaceae > Hordeum > Hordeum marinum. The sequence goes on from CM039674.1 coordinate 285,806,718, forward strand.
CGAGGTTCACCGATATGGCTATATCCCCGGGGCATTGACTACAGGCTCTCCTTCCCATGACACCGCTACAATAGTGCACCCTGGCCGCTCGGGCGCCAGCACACGCCGTCGGCTTCCCCGCGTGCCTATGCTATTATGTTGGCATAGGTTACATCGGGTGTCTACCCTTTCATTATATAAGAGGCCTAGGGATACATGTGTCCTAAGGGAACACGACTCTTACCATGTCTACACACAGTCCAAACTCAAGCCGAACTGTAACCTACCTTGTACAATATTCAACACTATTCTAACAAAAATGACTAATCCCCGTCCCCGGAGCCCCAAACGGACTCTAGATCAGCCCTCCCGAGGAAGAACAGGAGGTGGCGACGGCTCTGTCTCGTAAAATGCGATGAGATCTTCTCTTTAATTTTTTCTCCAAAGATGTGAATTTATACGATTGGAATTCGGGTCGGGGAGCCAAGTGGGCCCCACAAGCTAATATGGTGTGCCTAGGGTGGTGGGTGCGCCCTTTTGGCTTGTGGATCACAGGCAGCCCCCTATGGTACTTCTTGGCTCCATAATTCCTCATATATTCCAAAAAAATTCGCAAAAGGTTTCTTCCGATTTCGAGAACTTTTATTTCTACAAAAAATAACACCAAGGTAGTTTTGTTGAAGACAACGTCAGTCCGGGTTAGTTCCGTTCAAATCATGCAAATTAGAGGAAAAAACCAGAGCAAAAGTGTTTGAAAAATTATATATGTTTGAGACGTATCATGATGGAAGAGATGTGGATTGACGTCCGATCGCGGTGCATCCTACGGTGCACATGCGAGATCAGTGTGGAATCGGTTCTAACTAATCATAATGCAACACACAACAGGGTGAACACATACGATTTAGGAAAGTAATCGCATGCCCAAATCAATAACAAAGTTTGAAGGAGAACCCATATTTCCTTATTCGTTTTTCCTTGATTTTTTCTACGGTTAACATACCCCATAGAATGCGCTGTGTTCGAATTTTACATTTTTCCGGCTCATTTACTATATTAAGGCTTGTACGTGCATTTATTGGCATTTACTACTTATAATTCAAGACCGAACATTCTGTACATGAAAAGGTGCAAAGAATGGTTCGGAAAATCACAATTGGGGCATTGAATAACTTTTGAGGTATTCTGCATGAAAATAATAGAAATTAAAAGGATGTGCGCGGGGCGAGTCAGCCACAAATGCATCATTTATTGGTTTTTTAACTCTAGAAAATGGTAAACACGACTGAATAACATGAAACCTTATCTGGTGCCTTGGCATGACTTCAATATGATGTGGTAAATATTTGAGAAGGTTGGCTAATGTCGTTGTACACACTTTTCACATATCGAACCACCACCGAGCAAGTTTTGTGTTTTCGAGAAGGAAGCCATGGTTTGAAGGGGAAACCATATTTCCTTAATCATTTCTCCTTGTTTTTTTCTGCAATAAACATACCCCCTGAAATGCATCGTGTTCAAATTTGACATTTGTTCGGGCTTGTTTACTATATTAAGGTTTCTATATGCATTTATTGGGATTTACTACTTGTTACTCAATTTGAACATTTTGTATATGAAAAATATAAAAAATGGTTCAAAAAAAATCATAATTGGGCATTGAATAACTTTATAGGTATTTTGCATGAAAATAATAGAAATTCAAAATATGTGTGTGGGAAGAGTCAACCACAAATGCGTCCTTTATTGGTTTTTTAACTCTAGAAAATGGAAAACACGCCTAAAAACATGCATGATGCCTATTGTGGTGCCTTGTCATGACTTCAATATGATGTGGTAAATATTCGAGAAGGTTCGGCTAATGTCGTTGTACATACTCTTCAATATCGAACCACCACCGAGGAAGTTTTGTGCTTTTGAGAGGGAAATTGCCATGGTCTGAAGAGGAAAACATATTTCCTTGGTCGTTTCTCCTTGATTCTTTTCAAGGTAAACATACCCCTAAAATGCATCGTGCTCGAATTTGACATTTTTTTGAGCTCGTTTACTATATTAAGGCTTTTATGTGCATTTATTGGCATTTACTACTTATAATTCAAGTTCGAATATTTTGTACATGAAAAAAGTGCAAAAATGGTTCAAAAGATCATATAGGGGAATTAAATAATTTTTCAGGTATTCGGCATGCAAATAATAGAAAATTAAAGGATTTGTGTGGGAAGAGTCGACCACAAATGCATCGTTTATTGGTTTTTAACTCTAGAAAATGGAAAAAATGCCTGAAAAACATGATACCTATTGTGGTGCCTTGACATGACCTCAATATGATGTGGTAATTATTCGAGAGGGTTTGGCTAATGTCGTTATACACACTCTTAAAATATCGAACCATCACAGAGGAAGTTTCGTGGTTTTGGGAGGGAGATTGCCATGGTTTGAAGGGAAACCCATATTTCTTTAGTTGTTTCTCCTTGATTTTTTCTACGGTAAACATACCCGTAAAATGCATCGTGTTCGAATTTGACATTTTCCCGGGCACGTTTATTATATTAAGTCTTTTATATGCTTTTATTGGCATTTACTACTTATAATTCAAGCTCGAACATTCTGTACATGAAAAAGTGCAAAAATGGTTCGAAAAATCATAATTGGGGAATTGAATAACTTTTCAGGTATTCTCCTTGAAAATAATAGAAATTTATAGGATGTGTGTGGGAAAAGTCAACCACAAATGCGTCGTTCATTGGTTTTTTAACTCTAGAAAATGGAAAGCATGCCTGAAAAACATGATACCTATTGTGGTGCCTTGGCATGATCTCAATATGATGTGGTAAATATTCTAAAAGGTTCGGATAATGTTGTTGTACACACTCTTCACATATTGAACCACCAACGAGGAAGTTTCGTGGTTTTGGGAGAAAAATCACCATGGTTTGAAGGGGAACCCATATTTCCTTAGCCGGTTCTCCTTGATTTTTTCTCCCTGACAAACATACACCCTACAATGCATCATGTTTGAATTTGTCATTTTTACGGGCTCGTTTACTATATTAATGCTTTTTGTGCATTTATAGACATTTACTACTTATAATTCAAGTTTCTACGTTTTGTGCATTAAAAAGTGCAAAAAAGGGTTCGAAAAATCATAATTGGGGCATTGAATAACTTTTCACTTATTTTATAGAAAATAATAGAAATTTAAAGTATATGCGTGTGAAGAGTCAACCAGAAATGTGTCGTTTAATGGTTTTTTAACTCTAGAAAATGGAAAATACGCTTGAAAACATGATAATTGTTATATGACATTAGTATGTTGTCGTCAATATTTGAACACCATGCAAAGTATCATGTACTATCTGATACCAGTTTACCAAAATACAGTTTTGATCCCAAACGATTTCATACAATAAATTATTTGTCAAACGATGGATGGCACGGGAGAGAGAAGGCTTGTATGCATGCAGGCTCTCTTTTAATGTGGAGTTGTGCATGCTAGCTTTACCACCTCGTAACTATTTGCAATGACAGCCGTGTGGCCACTCAAGTGCCCTAGCAATGCAAGCGTGCCTGGTTTGTCAACGAGACTGCGCGTGCCGCAACACGCAACGATGACGACTCATGTTCCCGACGACACGCGCATGCTCTGGAAACATGCATGCTTGCAAGGGCAGCTAAGGCGCACCATGGAAACATGCAAGCATAACCAGGGAGCGGACTACGAAATCGTATGTATCACTCTCGAGTGCTCTAGAAAACTACTAGATTGTACCACTTTCTGGTCATTCTGTCCGAAAGCCGTCTCCACACGTTGATTATGCCACCGCGCGACACACTAACCGGTAAGGAAGTAAAGGAGACCAACCGCACAGAGTTCATCGTTGCCCTCGACTACACACTAACTGGTAAGGAGGCGATGGCATCCCGCCACACCAAGTTACACCAACGTGGGTGGACTATAAAGCTGCTTACGCCGAATGGGTGAAGGATGAAGCTGAGGACAAAGCCGCACAAGCCGAGTGGAAAAGGTAAAAATCTCGCAAGAAAAGAGAGTCCATCCGCCGCACAAAAGAAGCGGCCACACATGCTACCGAGGAGAGCTAGGCGGAGATCCAAGCATGGGGTGGCCATAGACAAGGCCAAGAAGGAGAACAATGGCCACTTGCCAACATGGCCCAATGCCTCCACCTGCCAGCAGGATCGCGGCGGTAGCTACCAGAGACGCTAACGAGAGCTGGGCGGAGATCCAAGCATGGTGGGCAGTCACTAATAAGGCCGAGTGCAACGACATGTGGTCAGCATCGAAGAAGTATTTTGTGTGTGTGTTGCCCGAACATTTTTTTAATTAATTATGAACGTCTAAGTACTAGTAATTATCCCTACTAACTTTTAGAGCAAATTATGATCTACAAATTTATGTATGTTCATCGAGTGTCAACCTTGTGTACCGTCATGACCGCCTACGGTTAATTTAATCAATTACTAGCAACATTGCAATCATGCTTTTCAATCAAGGATCTATCATGAATCACCTTATAATTTTCTTCTTTCAACACTTCATCAAAATTTCCAGATTCATGATTTTCAAGCAAAACTTCATAGAGATAATCAAGTGACCTCAACTCACTAGCAATTGGTTCATCATAATTTGGCCTTTTGATAAGATTAGCAAGTGGATGAGGATCCATATCAATAGTTTTTAGCAAACGAAGATGCAAGGAAATAGAAGACACATGTCAACACAAGCAAACAAAAAGAGATCCGGCGAGAAAAAGACGAACGAGAAAGAGGGCGAATAAAAAGGCAAATCTTTTTAGGTTTTTCTTTCTGAAAATCGTTTTAGAAGTGGGGGTGAGGAAAACGAGAGGCAAATGGGAAATAATGTAAATTCAAGAGATGAGTTTGTGATGGGTACTTGGTAGCCTTTATGCGTATCCTCCCCAGCAACAACGCCAGAAATCCTTATTGCTACCTCTTGAGCTTGCGTTGGTTTTCCCTTGAAGAGGAAAGGGTGATGCAGCGAAGTAGATAAGTATTTCCCTCAGTTGTTGAGAACCAAGATATCAATCCAGTAGGAGGAACAAGCAAGTCACCAATGGATACACCTACACAAACAATCAAACTCTTGCACCCAACACTATAAAGGGGTTGTCAATCCCTTCACGGTAACTTGCAAGGATTATATCTGCTAGAGATTGATGTAAAAGATTGTGGCAAGTAAAAAGGTAAATAAATTACAGCAAGTTATTTTTGGTATTTTTGGTATATAGATATGAAAATATAATATAGAAAATAGACCCGGGGCCCATAGGTTTCACTTGAGGCTTCTCTCTTGAACGAAAATAACACGGTGGGTGAACAAATTACTGTCGAGCAATTGATAAAAAAGCGCAAAGTTATGACGATATCCAAGGCAATGATTATGCATATAGGCATCATGTCCATGTCAAGTAGACCAAAACGACTCTGCATCTACTACTATTACTCCACACATTGACTGACTCCTGCCTGCATCTAGAGTATTAAGTTCATGAAGAACAGAGTAACGCATTAAGTAAGATGACATGATGTAGAGGGATAAACTCAAGAAATATGATGAAAACCCCATCTTTTTACCCTTGATGGCAACAATAAAATACGTGCCTCGCTACCCCTACTTTTTCACTGGGTGAGGACACCGCAAGATTGAACCCAAAACTAAGCACTTCTCCCATTGCAAGAATTACCAATCTAGTTGGCCAAACCAAACCAATAACTCGAAGAGACTTGCAAATATATGAAATCATGCATATAAGAATTCAGATAAGAACCAAATAATATTCATAGATAAGCTAATCATAAACCCACAACTCATTAGATCTCGACAAACACAATGCAAAAGAGTATTACATCAGTTAGATCCCCATGAAGATCATGGAGAACATGGTATTGAAGCACAAAGAGAGAGAAGAAGCCATGTAGATACTAGCTATGGACCCGTAGGTCTGTGGTGGACAACTCACGCATCATCGGAGGGGCAATGGAGTTGATGTAGATGCCCTCCGTGATTGAATCCCCCGCCAGCAGATTACCGGAAAAGGCTCCAAGATTGGATCTCTTGGGAATGGAGGCTTCTGGCAGTGGAAAAGTATTTGCGTGGCTCTTTTTTGTCTTGGGGGAATATTTGGGAATTTATAGGCCGAAGATTAGGGTTAGGAGATCTGTTGGGCGCCACAAGCTAAGGGGACGCGACCCCCCTTGGCTATGCCAGGGTGGCCTGTGACCTCCTGGCAGGTCTCCTGGCCCCCTCTCGAGGTCTAGTAGATGTCTTCTGGTCAAAGAAAAATCATCGCGAAGATTTTATTCTGTTTGGACTTTGTTTAATATTCCTTATCTACAATACTCAAAACAAGGAAAAATAGAAGCTCGCACTAGGCTCTAGGTTAATAGGTTAGTCCCAAAAATAATATAAAATAGCATGTTAATGCATATAAAACATCCAAAGCAGTTAATATAATAGCATGTAACAATCCAAAATTATAGATACGTTGGACACGTATCAGCATCCCCAAGCTTAATTCCTTCTCCTCCTCGAGTAGGTAAATGATAAAAACAATTTTTTTGATGTGGAATGCTACCTAACATATTTATCCATGTAATATTCTTTACTGTGGCATGAATGTTCAGATCCATAACTCTCAAAACAAAAGCTTAATGTTGACATAAAAAGAATAATGTTTCAAGCATACTAACAAAGAAATTGTATCTCTTGAAAATATAATGGCAAAAGAAAGTTATCCCTAGAAAATCATATAGTCTGCCTATGCTCCATCTTCCCCACACAAAGTATATATATCATGCACAACCCCGATGACAAGTCAAGCAATTTTTTCACACCTTTATGTTCTCAAACTTTTTCAACTCTCACACAATACATGAGCGTGAGCCATGGATATAGCAATATAGGTGGAATAGAATATGGTGGAGGTTGTGAAGAAAAAGGAGAAGATAGTCTCACATCAACTAGGCATATCAACAGGCTATGGAGATGCCCATTAATAGATATCAATGTGAGTGAGTAGGGATTGCCATGCTACCGATGAACTAGAGCTATAAGTGTATGAAATCTCAAAAATAAACTAAGTGAGTGTGCATCCAAATTGCTTGCTCATGAAGACCTAGGGAAATTTGAGGAAGCCCATCATTGGAATATACAAGCCAAGTTATATAATGAAAAATTCTCACTAGTATATGAAAGTCACAAAATAGGAGACTCTCTATCATGAAGATCATGGTGCTACTTCGAAGCACAAGTGTAGAAAAAAGATAGTAGCATTGCCCCTTCTCTCTTTTCTCTCTTTTTGTGGTCATCTTTGGCCTATTTTTTTATTTGGTTCGCCCGCCTCTTTTATTTTTCATAAAGTCCAGAGTCTCATCCCAACTTGTGAGGGAATCATAGCTTCCATCATCCTTTCCTCACAAGGGATAATGCTCTAATAATGATGGTCATCACACTTTTATTTACTTACAACTCAAGAATTACAACTCGATATCTAGAACAAAATAAGACTCTATATGAATGCCTCCGACGGTGTACTGGGATGTGCAATGAGCTAGCATAGCAAATGACATCAAAAGACGGACAAGCCATGAAAACATCATGCTAGCTATCTTACGATCATGCAAAGAAATATGAAAATGATGGTGCATGTCATAATAAGCGGAACAGTGGAAGTTGCATGGCAATATATCTCGGAAGTGCTATGGAAATGCCATAATAGGTAGGTGTAAGAGCACATTTCTCCATGTGTGGTTTTTGTAATTGATGAAACACCTATGGACTAATGGTTTCCTTGAGTTATATTCGAAGGATTTGTCCTTAGGCACTTCTTGAAGTCCATCTGTTGGGTTTCAAGGAGTTTATATGATGACCAAGGTGGTATTCAAGGTTTATCCAAAGATTGGTCATGTGAGAGTTGAGCTTATTGCAAGCATGTCTTGAAGAAGAAGATTGTGTGAGCATTCATGATTACCTTCAAGACATCATCTTTATGAAGAGAGAATATAAGATACAAGGTTGATCAAGACTAAGTCAAAGAGTGAATCAAGTTGACAACACACAAAGCGTACCAGATGTACCGAGAGGGATCAAGTGATCCCATGGTATGGTAAGCATTGTCCATTACACTTTGTGTACTAACCCATGTTCCTTGTGAGAGTTCTTTGTGGGGTTAGGTATATTTCCATGGGATTGCATCAAGAGGAAGACCCCATACAACCCATGGAAGATGACATCAAGTGGTGATCGTCATCAAGGTTGCGGTGTGCAAGTTCAAGTGAATCATCACAAAGAGATAATGCTTGAAGCTTGTCGTCCATTGTGGTGACAATGCACTTGTGAAGATGTGCTGAAGAGTGGCTCACCCATAGTGGAGTATGAGGAAGAAATCTACTAGTGTTCATCGAGCCGGCACAATGAAGAAAGGTGGTCCATCTTGGGAAGGACAAAATCGTCATCATCTAGATCAAGTGGACTATGCGCAAGGAAAAGGTTTGACCTTGATAAGGTTTTCCATTTTACCGGTCTCATAGTCGTAGTAGGGAGACCGGGTTATAGGAGCGATAGCCGTACTATCAAGGGGGCTCTCAAGTGAGTAGCTTGATCGTATAGTTCGTTGAGAGCTCAAACCATTTGCATCCTTGCATCATCATCTTTCTTGGTCCTTATTTGGTTTTTCTCTATGTGAGATTTTGAGCTTACGGTCTTCATCATGATAAGTTTAAGCTCATCGAAAAAAGATTTCGTATGCATCATATTTTGTTTTTAGTGTTGGAGATTTTGCCGGATATTTATTAGGAAGGTCATCTTCCTTATCCTAGTGGCATTTATTCTCCATTGCTTGTTCTTAATTTAACTAGTCAATGTTGGATAGCTTTTGTTGTCCTTTGTCCATCAAGCTTGCGTTTTCTCAAATCGGAGCTCGTATGTGAAAGTTGTGGTTGTTTTAGTATTACCTGTTTTACATAGAGAGGTTGTACCACTCCAGAACTGGTCTGAAGGTTGTACCGCCCATGTACCACTCTACCACCGGACTCGGTTTTGTTTTGGAGAGGTTATTGGGCAGTGGTAGGCCGGTTATTCTGGTAATATTGGTACTACCGGTTGTACCGGTGAGTAGAGAGGTTGTACCGCTCCTATGTGATTCTGCACATAACGGGCAGATTCGTGGGGACCTATTTAAGGGGGTCTTCTTCCCCAATGGTCCCCATCTTTTGAGATCATGTTTGCCCCCCATTGTTGACCCTCTTTGAGCTTATTATCTCTCAATCCCTCCAATGATTCTTGCTCCTTTTTGAGGGGCAAGAGAGAGGAGATCTAGATCCACATTTCCACCAATCACTTTCTCCTCTATGTGAGGGGAACCCCTTGGATCTAGATCTTGGAGTTCTTCATGTTCTTCTTCGTTCTTCCTCTCACTTTCCTCCATAGCATTAGTTGTTGTTGTGGGATTTGGGAGAGAAGGACTTGGGCACTCCGTGTGCCCTTGCCATTGCATTTGGTGCATAGGTTTGAGTTTTCCACGGTGATACGTGGAAGTGAGAAGTTGAGAAGCTTATTACTCTTGGGTGTTTCAGCACCTTAGAGCTTGTTCCTCTTGGGTACTTTGGCGCCCTAGACGGTTGGTGGTGCCTTAGAGCTTAATCATTGTGGTGCAAAGCTCCGAGCAATCTTCGGGGTCTCCAATTAGGTTGTGGAGATTGCCCCGAGCATTTGAGTTCACCTCGGAGCCATAATCCATTGTGGTGAAGCTTCGTGTTGTCGTTGGGAGCCTCCAATTCAGCTGTGGAGATTTCCCCAACGTTGTTTGTACGGGTTCGGTGACCACCCTTAAGGGTCCCTTAGTGGAATCACGACATCTTGCATTGTACAAGGGCGTGAGGAGATTACGGTGGCCCTAGTGGCTTCTTGGGGAGCATTGTGCCTCCATACCGCTCCGAACGGAGATTAGCATCCGCAAGGGTGTGAACTTCGGGATACATCATCGTCTCCGCGTGACTCAGTTATCTCTTACCCGAGCCCCTTTACTTATGCACTTTACTTTGTGATAGCCATATTGTTTCTTGTTATATATATTGCTATCACTTAATTGTCTATCTTGCTTAGCATAAGTTGTTGGTGGACATAGGCGAGCCTAGTTTTTTTAGGTTTTGTGCTTGACTAATTAAACGATAGTTTTATTCCGCATTGGTTCAAGCCTAAACCGTAATTATTTTAAAGAGCCTATTCATCCCCCTCTAGGCGGCATCCACGTTCCTTCAATTGGTATCATATCTAGGTCTCTCATTATTAGGTTTATCAACCTAGAGAGTAAGGATGTCGACTAGGGGATTAGGATTCTCTGACACTCTTAGTTTTAATGGCACAAATTTTGATGTTTGGGTAATTCACATGCTTAATCACTTTAGGGTCATGGACCCAACTTTAGAGCGAATTGTAGATATGGGTTTTTCTCCTCCAAAGGATTCTCAACACATATCTTTAGAGGATGATAAAAACTCGTATCTCAATGCTCAAGCTTCTAACGTGCTTTTTGATGCTTTGAGCAATGTAGTTATATTTCAACTGATGCCATTCCGGGATGCTCATGAGTTGTGGACAAAGCTTCAAGATAAATATGGTGTGTCCAAGATTTGTAGGGATGATTGTTCTCCCTCCACCTCCGACCATATTGCATTCTCAACTTCATCTACTTCACCTACATGTGGATTTTCCACAAGGTAATGATATGGTGAGTATTGATGATCATTGTAATGGTGATAGTGGGATAATTGTTGATTATCGTTCATCACTATCTTATTGCACTGCTTCATCTTCGGACTTCAACACTTCGAGCACTCTTAATGTTTCACATGCTCGTGTCGATAGTCCTTACATATCATGTAGAAATTGCTTGACTACATCTCATAATGATATGCTTGCTATATCTTGTTGCCATGATAAAATTTATCTATTTCTTTGAGTTGTTGTGCTAACAATGTAAAGGAAACCCAACACTCTATGGAACAAGATGTGGTCTTGAATGGCGCTTCAAGGGATACTACATCATCATCTATTATTTCTCACTTTTGCCTTAAGGCTAAGCCTAAACCGTAATTATTTGAAAGCGCCTATTCACCCCCCTCTAGGCGGCATCTATGTTCCTTCAGTAGGTATGGTGGCTATTTTGAGGAAGAATATATGGTGGGTGTAATGCACCGGCGAATGTTGCGCAGTACTAGAGAGGCTAGCAAAAGTGGAAGGGTCAGAGTGCGTATAATCCATGGACTCACATTAGTCATAAAGAACTCACATACTTAATGTAAAAGTCTATAGTCATCGAAGGAAAGTATTAGATGCATGCCCATAGGGGAGAAGAGGGTGGTAGTAAACCATCACTCGCTCTCGACCCTCACACAAAGGCCGACAATCAATAAACAAATCATGCTCCCACTTCCTCACATAACGGTTCACCATACGTGCATGCTACGGGAATCATAAACCTTTACACACTTATTTTTACTAATTCACAATTAATTCCTAACATGACTATTAATATTACCATCTTTATATCTCAAAACTTTATGCAAGGAATCAAACACCTCATAATATTCAATGCACTTTATATGGAAGTTTTTATTATATCCCTCTTGGATGCCTATCATACTAGGACTAAATTCATAACCTAAAAAATTACCATGCTGTTTAAAGAATCTCAAAATAATATAAATGAGGTACTAGAGTTCAATTATTTCTATAAAACAAAACACCACCATGCTCTAGAAAGATATAAGTGAAGCACTAGAGCAGAATTGCCTAGCTCAAAAGATATAAGTGAAGCACATAGAGTATTCTAATAAATTCACGATTCATGCGTGTCTCTCTCAAAATAAGTGTTCAGCAAGTATGGTTGTGGCAAACTAAAAAGCAAAGACTCATATCATACAAGACGCTCCAAGCAAAACACATATCATGTGGTGAATAAAAATATAGCCTCAAATAAATTTATTGATGGATTGAAGACGAAAGAGGGGATGCCTTTTGGGGCATCTCCAGGCTTAGGATTTTTGGCATCCTTGATTCCTTGGGGTGCCTTGGGCATCCCCAAGCTTAGGCTCTTGCCACTCCTTATTCCATAGTCCATCCAATCTTCACCCAAAACATGAAAACTCCACAACACCAAACTCAACAGAAAAGTCGTGAGATCCGTTAGTATATGAAAATGAATCACCACTTTAGATACTGTCGTGAACTAATTCTTTATTTACATTGGTGTAATATTGACTGTATTCGAACTTCTCCATGGTTCATACCCCCCGATATGACCCATAGATACATCAAAATAGGTAAACAATACAAAGAAAACAGAATCTATCAAAAACAGAATGGTCTGAAGCAATCTGGAAACTTCGTATACTTACGTAACTCCAAAAATTATGAAAAATTAGGAAAACCTGGGAATTTTCTATATAAATCTTGTGTAAAAATTTCATACTTATTCTAGGCTCTTATAAATTTATAAAATTCCTGGACTGGGCACAAAAGTTTCTGTTTTTCAGCAAGATCAAATCAACAAGGGATAATTGTATTTGAGCCCTTAGTTGTGCCACCATCAACAGGAATACCCCTAATTTTGGAAAACACGCGTTCATGCCCACATCACTTTGCTCATCTTGTGCTTTTTCCCTTTGACCGTTTGACTGTCATTTTGAAAACTTCATAACTATTTCATACTAACTCGGAAAAATGCAAATAAGATATCAAAATGTTCGGAAAGACATCACCTATATGTGTATGACATTTGCATTCATGAGAAAATTGTTGGGAATACTCCATATCAGTTTTATATCATATAGGTGATGGGGACTTTCCAACACTTTTGTCATGACTGCAAATGACATGGACGTATAGGTGATGTGTTTCCAAACATTTTGATATCTTATTTGCATTTTTCCGAGTTAGTATGAAATAGTTATGAAGTTTTCAAAATGGCAGTCAAACGGTCAAAGGACAAAAGCACAAGACGAGCAAAGTGATGTGGACATGACCGCGTATTTTCGGAAACTAGGGGTATTCCTGTCGATGGTGACACAACTAAGGGCACAAATACAATTATTCCAATCAACAATCACTATAGACCATCCCAAAGGTCTTACTTGGCTCAAACACTAATTAAAACACAAAAACACAATTACTGCAGAGTTAATAATGTGTGAAACACTCAAAAATAGAAGCAAAAAACAGAACATAAAAATAAAATTGGGTTGCCTCCCAACAAGCGCTATTGTTTAACCCCCCTAGCTAGGCATAACGATTAGAATGATGCTCACATAAAAAGTTGTAATTGAAACATGCAAGAAAGCATCATGAATCTCATGAAAAGCACATTTAAGTCTAACCCACTTCTTATGCACAGGGATTTTCTGAGCAAACAATTTATGGGAACAAGAATCACTTAGCATAGGAAGGCAACACAAGCATAACTTCAAAACTTTGAACACATAGAGAGGAAACTTGATATTATTGCAATTCCTACAAGCATATGTTCCTCCCTCATAATAAATTTCAGTACCATCATGAAAGAATTCAATAATATAACTATCACATAAATCTTTCTTTTCATGATGCACAAGAATCCAATCATCATAATGAATTTGCCCACCAAAACTTGGGGAACAAAAAATATCATTTTCATGAAACATAGAATCCCCAAGCTTATGGCTTTGCATATCACTAGCATCATGGATATTTATAGAATTCATACTATAAACAATGAAATCATGCTTTTCAATCAAGGATCAATCATGAATCACCTTATAATTTCTTCTTTCAACACTTCATCAAAAATTTCAGATTCATGATTTTCAAACAAAACTTCATAGAGATAATCAAATGCACTCACCTCACTAGCAATTGGTTCATCATAATTTGGCCTTTTTAAAAGATTAGCAAGTGGATGAGGATCCACATCAATAGATTTTTAGCAAGCGAAGCTGCAAGCAAATAGAAGGCACATGGCAACACAAGCAAACAAAAAGAGATCCGACAAGAAAAAGGCCAACGAGAAAGAGGGCGAATAAAAAGGGAAAATATTTTTGGTTTTTTCAGAAAATCGTTTTGGAAGTGGGGGAGAGGAAAACGAGAGGCAAATGGAAAATAATGTAAATGCAAGATATGAGTTTGTGATGGGTACTTGATAGGCTTGATGTGTATCCTCCGCGGCAACGGTGCTAGAAATCCTACTTGCTACCTCTTGAGCTTGCGTTGGTTTTCCCTTAAAGAGGAAAGGGTGATGCAGTGAAGTAGATAAGTATTTGCTTTAGTTGTTGAGAACCAAGGTATCAATCCAGTAGGAGGAACAAGCAAGTCACCAATGTATGCACCTACACAAACAATCAAATTCTTGCACCCAACGCTATAAAGGGGTTGTCAATCCCTTCACGGTTACTTGTAAGGATTAGATCTACTACAGATAGATGTAAAAGATTGCAGAAAATAAAAAGATAAATAAATTACAGCAACGTATTTTTGGTATTTTTGGTATATAGATCTGAAAATATAATATGAAAAATAGACCCGGGGACCATAGATTTCACTAGAGGCTTTACTCTTGAAGGAAAATAACACGATGGGTGAACAAATTACTATCGAGCAATCTATTATATATAAAAAGTAATTTACGAACTCACTAGAAAAAAGAGAATTATGGTAGAAAATCCCACGTAAATCTGTAAAAACTGGCCGTAGATTTTATAGATCAATAGTCTATAGACAATTAATCTTAACTAAAAATTTACCCACCTTTGCCATTATATATTAGAAAACTGTCTCTTGCTTAATTCCTAATTAATTGTCCAGCCAACCGGCCGTGAAAGAGTCCAGTCCCGAAAGGATCGGATCTACCCTATTCTTCACGCAATATCAGATATTACTTGCCAGCTGGGAAATATGTTGTCCATCTGTGCATCTCTCTCACAATCCGTATTTAATTGTCTGACCCGATTAATTGGAAAAGAAGAGTCGGGGCTGCCGAAATCTCCACGAACGACCGATTTGTAGATCCATTCCAATCTAAAAAGATGAACAGATGGCGAGGAGTACTAGATGGCTGCAGTTCCATGAGCTTCTTATAGGTATTTCTTAGGTATACATGTACGTGTGCCACTTGCATCTTGTGCTTCCTGCCCTAGATGCACGTAAAGGTAATGGCAAACTGTAGGTTTGGTGTATGCACATGGTAAGCAAGCTAGAGTATTTTATATACATCTATTCTTTGTTAGGTAGAAGTATTTATTTTGATTACTTTACTCTTTTTTGCTTCAATATGTAGTACCTAACAAGTTAACACATCTATTAGAAGTACGACTTCATACTACGATTGGCTTTAAGGGTTGTATTACTGATTTATCGTATATGGCATAGCACACCATTCTTCATACATGCATATATTATTGTATTCTAATAAGCAGGAGGATTGACTATATGGAAAATCATTACAAGTATAAACTCAATCAAGCCTTCCGCGGAACACACGCAGACACGCATACATGCACAAAATTATCTATTTCATATGTGGATACATATATGTGTTGCCATGGGCAGAATCCCTACTTTTTAAAGATAAATATTTAAAATCAGATCACTAATAATATAGAAAATGCATCTCCTCTCTCTAATCATATGTTAATATATGTGGCATGAATATCAGATGTTTGCTAATAGAACAATGTGCATAGATTTGATGTTTGTCACTGAAAAAATGAATATTCCCATGTGAGCATCTTAGTGTGAATGTGGTAAAAATTAATCCATGAATGAATTCTACAACTATTATGTGATCTAAAATAGGAACACCAATGATGTAGTTGAGCATATATATATATATAAGCTCATTTTCTTCAAAAAATTAAGACCAAACTTAGTTATATTTTTCTGGCCAAAAGGACAACAAATTCTACATGCACCAAAATTTTCATCTTGGACTCTGTCGAGAATAATGCTAATGCAACTGGGAAATTGCAATATTATTATTGTTTCCTATATTTATAATTTGTACAAGCCCAATAAGTTGTAAAAACTTCGAATTCATTAGGTGCAGTTAGTATAATTATTTTTTTATAGCGAATCCATCTCTTATCCTGCATACTTATATCATGAAACTATTATACACTCATTATGTATACATATCCACGAATCTGGATTATGCACAACTTCTATTTGCAGTAGAAATGTGTTCCGAAAACTTTTAGGCAGTACCTAAATAAATCAATAGAAACTGAATATATGTTTGTTCATGCACCATAAGGAATTGCGTCTTTCCGATAAACATAATTTGCCTCGGTGTACATGAAAGAAAAGTATTCTATAGGGATCATCATGAGAAAAGATGTATTGTTTTCAGTTTCACCAATGCTTACACATGGCTGTACTTTTCCTTGAAAACTGTACCTTCTTGTAACATCGTCCACCAATGCAAAGTGTATAGGCTATTTGGTAGCTATTTTAGTTTTACGTGATTATGATGTTCGTCTTTTACTGGGATGTGATCATGACGTTATGTTCTAGCATTCTAGGCATATATCAAGTTATGCATGCTCGCCCACTTGAATAAGTATACACACGTGCAATATGCATGGCCGTCCTTGATGTTGGCATCAACATCATGATCGATCGGTTCCATAGTTGAATACAGTATAGTTCTACCATGGTCAATGCAAGCAAGGCTGAGTTCCTCTCGCGGTCGTTCAATATTCATGTAAGATGATTAGCTTGCTGAAGTGATTTTACAGCTTTTCAGACTAAACATAAGAGCCATTCTCTAATATGCCCTAATGCCTTTTTTTGAGAGCACGATATGCCCTAATGCTACTCCTACCTGGCAAAGAAACCAACTGAATTATGAGGTGCTTCTGTGCTGGTGAGGGGACTTTGCATTTATAGTTGTACACGCTCCGGACGGCCACATTGTGCAGGGCACCGACGAACCAGCGTTAGCTGCATGGTATGATGTCCCTAAGTATGAGAGTGAAACAACAGAATGGAAGCACATACACAAGCATTGGTGCATATGTTTTCATGCTTTTTTTGTTCAGATTCATACTTGAATAACTATGTGAGTAGTTCTACCAATAAATAAATAGATCTTGTATTTCGTAACGCCTCCGTTTGTAGAACATACACAACATTTTAAACTTACATTAGAAAAGAGTTATTTTGTTAGTACATGAGCATATGGTCATTAGGTTTGCCATGAAAAACATTTCTACAATATCCTAATTTATTGATTTTAGCAACATAGTGAGGGTTGTGAACTTGGTTTGGAGAATGTATCATACAATCCAACCCCCGAGTCAAGTCTTCTCGAAACAGGCTTTCGTCCCGCTTTATAGATAAAGCATACGCCCAAACAACCACATCTGAAGCGCAATCATAAAAGAGAAATGCCGGGGCCACAGCACAAAGATACCCAAATGAAAGAAAAATAAATGAAGCGGCCTCTAGGGGCAAGCTACTAAGCAGGCAAGCGGTCGGAGAGCCGACGCGCGGTAGACACCAAGGCGTCTAGGAAAAGCTGAAGTCGATCACGATCCCTCGGCCTAGCAAGCGGATGCCAGTGCTGCAGGAAGGCAAGAAATTTTAAGAACAAGTCAGAAGCTCGTCGCGGAAACACCCGCTCGATCAATCCGAGTCAAGTCTTCACTGGTACAAGTTCTTATGTGTAATATTTTTCTTTGAAAAAACAAAATTAGTGATTATGCTCGGCATAAATTAAAACATCTCTTACCAAATAAATAGAGCACTCATTTTCCCTTTTTGGTTACATTGCATTGAGTTATATGTTTGCAACAAATTTGAATCGGTGTGCTTACCGCTGACATTGTTAAGTCCATACTTGCATATGTTATATGATCTAAAAGATGGTAGATAGTATTACATGTGTTTAAAGGTGGGCATGCTGGCGACACTAATAGGCACAACATTTAAATAATAACTGAACTAAATCATACTTCTTCGGTTATATATATATAGTGGTGAGCATGCACGGTAGCTTCACCAAATCACACTTAAATATTGCGAGCGTCATCTGTACACATCAGATATATATAGAAAAGTGAAGCAAGTATCGAATTGGTCCTTTAATGTCAATGAAATAATTTTTGACATGAATAAAATATTCTTTTAATCTGGACATGGTAAGCAATCACTAAGTTACTTTACATTGTTTTTGTTCATCTACAAGTGACATATATCCAAGGCAAATTGTACACAAAGATGTGGCTAGATCTCCATTTTTTAGAATAGGTGTCATTTAGAAAAAAATTGAAGTCACACTTCTCTAACTTCGAATATCGATATATAAATATATTACCAAAATTGTTGAAAATAAAAAACGTATGTTGAAAAATATTTCTTTGTTTCATTCACCTTTAGTGTTTAGAAGCGTATATACTATACAACATAGTCGTAAACATTTGTATCACCCAGGTAATGTACATGTCTAATCTGTTATGTATTTCTGAATGATGAAGTGATTAAGAGGGAAATATCTAAAAAAGGTGTTAGTGCATCTAGTGCCCCTTAGTGATTTTGGTGTATTGAAGACTTATAGGTTAAGGAACTAATGTGTTTGTGAGTGTATACATGCTCTATAAGTCGATGAGGAGTTTGATATATTCAAAGATTATCGACCCCTAAAAATGTATGTCTTCAAGTGAAGACTTTGCTGAAGACTTTCTGAAGACTTTGGTGAAGACTTTGTGAAGACTTTGAAAATGAAGAAGTTGGTGTGACCTTGAAGATATGAACAAGGAATATGAAGCATGAAGACTTTTGTTTTCATAGTTACATTTCCTTTATTTGAGTCATAGGAAACACCGTACTGTTAAAGGGGGCCGAGGTAATACTAAGGAAAATTTCCAACTGATGCTCAACTCCAAAATCCTCAACCTATACAATCCTTTGAGTGAAGCCTTTCGAAATATCTTACGGTTCAGACAAGTTCTTCAGTGACAGAGACGAAGTTCTTCTGGTCTCTGAGGAAATTGATCTGACTGAGGTGTTAGAATTTCGCCAGTGCGAATTGCCTACAAGTGAGGAACATGATAAGCTGAGGACTTTCATAGTTCGAAATTCCGACCGTTGCTGTGCTTAGCGCTAGCTGTCCCCAATCATTCTTATCCGCATAATGGTCATATCATTAGGGGCATTTATGTCTTATCATGTCAGGTTGCACCCTGGCTATAAATAGCCACCCCCACAACCACTAGTTGGTTGGCTGCTCCGAGAGAGAACTGACACTTGTCATTTGAGAGCAACCCATCCTCCAAGGACTTTGAGTGAAAATCATCAGTGAGGAAAAACCCACAACCAAACCACCAAACCCAAAGTGATTGAGCATCACTGAAGAAATTCCTGTGTGGAACCGATGCTTGTTACCTTCGAGGACTGTGCATCCTCCAGAAGGTTAGGCATCATGGTCTAGTGCTCCTGCAGTCAATTGGGGATCACGAAGTGACCTTGGTCTAGAGCATCCTACAGTAAATTGTGGATCGCCGGGTGACCAGTTTGTGAGGGGTTTGGAAGTCTATCCTGAAGACTTACCACAAGTGTTGGGCGAGGACTGTGTGACCTTAGATCAAGGAGAATACGGTAAGGACTGTGTGTCCTGGGACTATGTGTCCTCTGGTTTAAATACCAGGCTGCTCCAAACTAGATGTATGACTATCACAGCAGTTGGAACTGGGTCATCAAACCATTGTCTTCATCAAGCTACCCGGTTCTATTTCCTCAACCCTTTCATTTCCTCGTATAACTGTTGATGAAATTGAACTTTACTGTTTGAAGAATTTGTCTAAAGACTTCCACAATTACCTCACCTCAAATTCTTCAAGTTACCTTGTTCCTCACCTGCTTATCCTGTATCACGCTACTTCTACTTTGTGCATGTTTCATTTCATCATGATGACTATGCTATCGCTATGTTCCTCATGCACTTGAGTACTTATTCCGCTGCTAGTTATTCATCACATTTCAAATTCCTCAAAGTTGAAATTCCTCAAGTGATGAATTGGTAAAAATTGCCTATTCAGCCCCCTCTAGTCGATATAACGCACTTTCTATTGGTATTAGAGCAGGTACTCCCTCACTCTGTGTGATTTTGGTTTTACCACCTAGAGTTCTAGTTATGTCGACTGCATGTATGATCAAGGTTTCCGCGGGGTGTCCTACCATCGATGGGACAGACTACCCCTACTGGAAGAACAAGATGCGTATGCACCTTGAAGCTATTGACAATGATCTCTGGTACGTTGTGGAAAATGGTGTGCCCTCTGTCACTCCTACTGTTACTACTGCTGATGTGAAGAGATTCAAGCAACTCGATTCTCAAGTGAAGAATATCATCTGTGGCCATCTGAGCAAAGGTCAGTATGGCAGAGTGAGTGCTTTGGAGACTGCTAAGCTTATCTAGGATAGGCTGTCCAAAGTCAACGAAGGTGTTTCCACTCAACGTGACTCTCGTGTTGATGTTCTTCGCAATCTCTTCAACCGCTTCAAGAGACTTGACAATGAAAATGTTCAGCAAACTTTTGATCGTCTCATTGATATCTCCAATGAGCTTCAAGCACTGGGTGCCACCGATATCGCTGACCATGAAGTGGTGAAGAAAACGCTAAGATCTCTTGACTCCTCATTCGATACTCTGGCTTTGATGATTCAAGAACGTGGAGACTACAAATCACTTGATCCTGCTGATATTCTTGAGAGACTCAATACTCATGAATTCCAACAAGCTGAGAAGAGAGACCTCTACGGGCCAAGCTATGGAAGATCTCGTGCTCTGAAGGCAAAAGAAATTTCCTCATCTAAAGAAGAAGATTCTGACAGCAGCCTTGTGTTGGAAATATGCCCTAGAGGCAATAAATAAAGTGTTTATTATTGTATTCCTTGTTCATGATAATCGTTTATTGTCCATGCTATAATTGTATTAATTGGAAACATGGATACATATGTGGATACATAGACAAACACAATGTCCCTAGTGTGCCTCTAGTGAACTAGCTCATTGATCGAAAGATGGTTAAGGTTTCCTAGCCATGGACATGAGATGTCATTTGATAATGGGATCACATCATTAGGAGAATTATGTGATGGACAAGACCCAAACAACAAACGTAGCTTATGATCGTGTCAGTTTATTGCTACTGTGTTCTGCATGCCAAGTATATGTTCCTATGACCATGACATCATGCAACTCACAGATATCGGAGGAGTACCTTGTGTGTATCAAACATCGCAACGTAAGTGGGTGACTATAAAGGTGCTCTACAGGTGTCTCCGAGGGTGTCTGTTGAGTTGGCATGGATCAAGACTGGGATTTGTTACTCCATGTGACGGAGAGGTATCTCAGGGCCCACTCGGTAATACAACATCACAATAAGCCTTGCAAGCAATGTGACTAAGTGTTAGTTGCGAGATCTTGTATTACGGAACGAGTAAAGAGACTTGCCAGTAACGAGGTTGAACTAGGTATGGAGATACCGACGATCGAATCTCGGGCAAGTAACATACCGAAGAACAAAGGGAACATCATACGGGATTAACTGAATCCTTGACAAAGAGGTTCGACCGATAAAGATCTTCGTAGAATATGTAGGAACCAATGTGGACATCTAGGTCCCGCCATTGGTTATTGACCATAGAGGTGTCTCGGTCATGTCTACATAATTCTCGAACCCGCAGGGTCTGCACACTTAAGGTTTGGTGACGTTTCGGTAGTATAGAGTTGTGTATAGTCGTGACCGAAGTTTGTTCGGAGTCCCAGATGAGATCCCGGATGTCACGTGGAGCTCCGAAATGGTCCAGAGGTAAAGATTCATATATAGGAAGTCCTGTCTTGGTCGCCGGAAAAGTTCCGGGCTTATCGGTAGTGTATCGGGAGTGCCGGTAGTGTACCGGGAGACCTCCGGGAGGGGTATTTCGACCCAAGAGGCTTCATGGGCTGTGGGAGAGTGAATATCAGCCCTTGGTGGTCTGGTGGAAACTCCCACACAAGGCCCATGTAGCTGGTGAAGAAAACCCAATAGGAAAAGGTGGAAAAAGGCAAAATTGGGTGAATCCTAGTCCTACTAGGAGTGGAGGTGGACTCCACCTCCACCACTTGGTTCGGCCGAAGTCTCCAAGGCTTGGAGGCCAAGCTTCCTCTCCTCCTCCCTCCCTCCTATATATACTAGTGGATTTCTAGGGTTTTGGACTTGATTTTTCAGCCACGTGCAAACCCTAATCTCTAGTGCATAGTTTCTCCTCTAGATTGGTTTTTTGCAGTGCTTAGGCGAAGCCCTGCCGGAATTGCTCCACCACTGTCACCAGAGCGCCGTCAGGCTGCTGGAGAACTCTTCTTCCACTCCACTCCTTGCTGGATCAAGACGGTGGAGATCGTCATCAAGTTGTACGTGTGCTGAACACGGAGGTGCCGTCCGTTCGGTACTAGATCGGAAGGATCGTGATCAAGTTCGTGAGACGGATCATGATCAAGTTCGTGAGATGGATCGTGATCGGATTGCAGGACGGATCGTGATTGGATTGCGGGACAGATCGTGATTGGATCGTGGGACACATGGCGATTTGGATCGCGAAGACGTTCAACTACACCAACCGCGTTTCTTAACGCTTCTCGCTTAGCGATCTACAAGGGTATGTGGATCCACTCTCCCTCTCGTAAATGCTCATCACCATGGATAGATCTGCGTGTGCATTGGAAATTTTTTGTTTCCCATGCAATGTTCCCCAACAGTGGCATCATGAGATAGGTCTATGTGTAGATGATATCTCGAGTAGAACACAAAAGGTTTGTGGGTGTTGATGCTTAGATTGCTTCCTCCCTTGGTCGGATTTTGGTTCACCGGTATTGTGAGATGAAGCGGCCCGGACCAACATTACTCGTATGCTTACGAGAGACCGGTTCCCTCGACGCAACTTGTTGCCTAGATGGCTTGCGAGTGGCAGTTTCTCTCACTTTAGTTGGATTGGATTCAACAAAGGTGGTCCTTGAGAAGGTTGAAAATCAAATTATGTATCACCGTTGTGGTTTATGCGTAGGTGAGAATCATTCTTGCTAGAAACCCGTAGCAGCCACATAAAACATGCAACAACAATTAGAGGACGTCTAACTTGTTTTTGCAGGGTATGTTGTGATGTGATATGGCCAATTACTTGATGTGATATATGTGATGTATAGAATTTCACGACTTGCATGTTGATGAGTACGGCAACCGGCAGGAGCCATAGGGTTGTCTTTAATTATTGTATGACCTGCGTGTCAATCATTAAGCGCTATGTAATGCTTTACTTTATCGCTAAATGGTAGCAATAGTAGTAGAAGCATGGTGGGTGCGACAACCCTAATGGCGACACGTTGATGGAGATCAAGATGATGGAGATCATGGTGTCATGCCGGTGACGATGGAGATCATGCCGGTGCTTTCATGATGGAGATCAAAAGCACAAGTTCATGGCCATATCATGTCACTTATGAATTTCATGTGATGTTAATCCTTTTATGCACCTTCTTTTGCTTAGTACGACGGTAGCATTATAAGGTGATCCCTCATTTAAATTTCAAGGTAAATTGTGTTCTCCCCGAGTGTGCACCGTTGCGAAAGTTCGTCGTGTTGAGACACCACGTGATGATCGGGTGTGATAGACTCTATGTTCACATACAACGGGTGCAAGCCAGTGTGGCACGCCCAGAACACTCGGGTTAAACTTGACGATCCTAGCATGTACAGACATGGCCTCGGAACACAAGAGACCGAAAGGTCGAACATGAGTCATATAGTAGATATGATCAACATAATGATGTTCACCATTGAAGCCACCTCAACTCACATGATGATCGGACTTGAGTTGGTGGATTTGGATCATGTGACACTCAGATGACCTGAGGGATGTCAATTTTAGTGGGAGCTTTAGTAATTTGATTAACTAAACTCATTATCTTGAACAATAGTCTAAATAAACTTTGCATACTTATGTTGTAGATCAATGGCTCGCGCAGTAGCACCCCTGAATTTTAATACGTTCCTAGAGAAAGCTAAGTTGAAAGATGATGGAAGTAACTTTGTTGACTGGGCCCGTAATCTGAGGATTATCCTCACGGCTTCCCAGAAATCATATGTCCTTGATGCACCACTTGGTGACCAACGATAAGACATGGCCTCCGAAGACGTTAAGAATGCATGGGAGGCACGTACTGGAGATTACTCAATAGTTCAGTGTCCAATATTGTATGGCTTAGAACCGGGACTTCAAAGATGTTTTGAACGTCATGGAGCATATGAGATGTTCCAGGAGTTGAAGTTATCTTTCAGAAGAACGCCCGGATCGAGAGGTATGAAACCTCCGATAAGTTCTATGCTTGCAAGATGGAGTAGAACGGGTCTATCAGTGAACATATACTTAGAATTTAGCGACCCGACCTGAAAGGTCGAATCTCCGGTGTTTCTGTACCATCCCAAGATAATGATGGTACTCACACGGTACATCAATGTATATATCAAAGGGAAATCACACAGCATAAATTAATCGAAATCTCATATCGAGTCTTTTATTACAATAATGATTACAATAAAGTGGCTGAAGGCCAACTCATGAGAATAACTAAATCTTGCGGAAGCTTCAAAGGTAGATGAGTCCATCTGACTCCAAGGGCATCTCACCGAGCGTAGAGTGTATCCTCACTCCTAGTCAGAAAAGTACTCTGCAACATGATACGTTGCAGTCGTATAGGTCAGCATATTGAATATGCCGGCAAAGTTACAAGAGAGGGGGGTAAAGTAATCATCTAGTCTATATGCAAAATATGGCAGGTGGGGTAGTAAGTTTTTGCATAAAGCCAATTTTTTCTACAACAAGAGAGGGAAAAGGCATAATTACTATAATGTTGGTTGATTAGTCAGATGGTTCCACCAACCAATTGTCATACCCAAGTTGTCATTAATAACCCACATCAATATAATTAATTGTGTTGAGAGTTCTAGATAGTTTCAGTTCCTTTGGCTCAAACTGTCCATGACCGTGGACACGGCTAATCGATTAGGTTTGGGTACTCTGCAGAGTTTTGCGCACGTTCCCCACAAGATTTGGCCGCCTCCGTTTGATTTCTCACACTTCAGCGTGTTTGAGAAACGGATGACCAAAACATGGTCTTCTAAAGGGTTTCCCCGCGACTCTATCGGTGCCCATCCTTTCGTATCGTTCTTCTACATCTCGTAGCACCGCTTGTCCAGGGTCACCACGATATCCAACCAAGCCAGAGCCCATAATGACTTGTGGCTGTGCAGGTAAGCCTTGGGTCTTGAAGCATCCATCCATCTCTTTGTGCCTGGGTGGACCTTTCCACATGAATACTGGCACATCTCCAGCATCATCTAGGCTAACCACTGGTTTCTCCAGGGTGCCGTTCAACCATCATCCACCCAGAGGTAAGTTGAAAACTTGAAGTCTTGAAGACTTGATCATCATGTAGGTCTTGAAATTATTAACTCTCTCAACTCTCATGAATCACACAACCAACCCCGTCTACTAATAGCATAGCAACATGTAAAACAACGTTTTCCCCGGGGCCAATGTGTCAAAGGGTTGAGGGGTACCTACCACATGATACTACAACAAGTAACCAAGTTTCCAATTTACCTACTTTGCATGCAATTGGGGTGATGGAAGAACTAATGCAATAAAACATAGGTATACATGGTCAAAGTGACTTGCCTGATTGACGATCTTCGTACTCGAGGGACTCTAGGTAACAAGCCTCGCACTCCGGATGATCTAACGAATCAAACAAGAGCACTCAATAAGCATACATCAAAAGTTTTTAACTCACAAAATCAGAAATGTAACTAGTAATCAATCAAGAAAAAAAAGGCACAATCACAAGAAAGAAAAAAAATCAACACATAGTTTTGTTTTCTAAAAGATGATGGGTGAACTGCTACTAACAAATAGAACTATTAGTATTAACAAAACCATAGTTGACAGAAAAGAACAATAGAAATATTTTAATTAAACAGAATTAAGTCCATTTAAAGTTTTGTTAAGAAAAATCTTAGTAGGGTTTTAAAAGTTTTGATAAACACTACTACATGAAGTGGGCTAGGGTTTTCTAGCAAAAGAGTAAAACTAAACTTATTATTTTATTAACATAACACTATCTTAACAGAAAGGAATTTACTAAAAACTTTTCTTAGAAAACAGAAATTTAATTATTTAAAACTTTGTTAAAAGAATCTATTACTAAACTAGTTGTTTTTTTAATCAAATTAAACCTAGTTGGAAAAGAGTAGAGTTCCTATAACAATATAGAAATAAACTAAGCAAAATACATTTTTATTAACAGCAAGTAAATCACCTAAAGTTGAAACAACAGAACCTACTAAAACAAAATATAACTAACTCAGATTTTAACTAACTAAAATTCAAACTAACTAAACTATATAAATACTAGACATATTCTGTTTATAGCTAAAACATTAAACAAATTTATCTTAAAAATCTTCAAACTAAGCATGATGACAGTCCTAACTAATACCAAGCAGTAACAAAAAGATTCAGACAAAAATCTATTTTTAAACTCTAGTTATTCAGATTTGATTAGTTTGAGCAAATTTGATTAAATTCAAATTTTAGAGTTGAAATGTAAAATCTAAGACTACAGGGTGAAACTACATGAAATATGTGACCTAATGCAAAAAGAATTAACTAAAAACACTAAATAGTTTAAAATATATAAGCAAAACAAAATCAGAAAGCATCTGTTTTCTAAAAACAAAACAGAAAATAAAATAAAAACTAACGGACGATCGAGGCTACGTGGCAAGCGGTGATTGGCTGTGTTAGCGTGTGCATTGGAAGCTAGCGAGCGGTGGCCGAACACTAGAGGATAACGGTTCGCGTATTAAAAGTTCTAATCTGGATCGTAGGATCCAGATCCGAAGGCTAAGAGGAGGTGGGAGCTCACAGCGGTGGTCGGGAAGGTCGCCGATGACGTTGACGGCGGCCAGAAGTGGGAGGTGGTCGGGGAAGGCGCTCCAGTGGTCGAGGGCGACGTCTGAAGACTCCAAACGACGGCGGTGACCCTCCAGCGATGAACGGCGGCGTCGGACGGTGCTGAGGACGAGGGAGGCGACGACCTCGAGCTTGGAGGGGGTCGGTCATTGACTGAAGTCCGGCGAGGTGGTGAGGGGTGTTCTGGCTAGGGAGAGAGGGGTTTGGGGGGAATGGAGCATGGAGGTGGCCGGCTTTATATAGGGCTGTGGGTGGGGCGAGGGAAAGGAAGGGAAGAGAGATCCGGCAAGGAATGGATCGCCGGCGTCGGTCGCGGGCGCGAGGAAGGCGGTGACCGCGCGGATCTCGTGATCGGTCGGGGCGGGATCCGCTGTCAGAGAGAGGGAGAGGTTTGCGAGGGCGTCGGTCGGCCGGTGAAAAGGAAGGTCGGGAGGGGCTTAAATGCAGATGGGCCGACCGGCTATTAAACGCTTTAAAGTTTTTCCTATTTTCAAATACCAGCGCAGTAAAATTCATTTAATGCCTTCGATTAAATTCCAAATATAGGAAAAGTATATATCAAAATTGACAGAAGAATAAATTCCATTTATTGAACATTTTTATTCTGTCATTTGAATACTTTGAGAAAAAAATATTTTTAGAAATTGCCTATTTGGGTTTAAAAGCTTTTGCAAATATTTTTCAAAATAACCACTGGTTTTTATTGTTCAAATAAATCACCAAGAAGTCCCTGGTGTGGAGTGTCATGTTCCTCCGTCTTATTTTGAACTTTATCCAAGGTTTTCAAATAGGTGAAAGCAACATGTTGAAAATTGAAAGGGACTTTCAGAAAGTCAGAAGAAGCATTTCAGCAAATTCATATATTCAAGCAATGATGATGGTGATGCATAGCTATATTTCATAACATTCCAAAATGGAATTTTGGGATGTTACAAACCTACCCACCTTAAGATGAATCTCGCCCTCAAGATTCGGGTTGGCTAGAAAATAGGTGCGGGTGGTCTCTACGAAGATCTTCTTCGCGTTCCCAGGTGGCTTCTTCCTCGGTGTGGTGACTCCACAAAACCTTACAGAACTTGATGATCCTACTGCGGGTAACTCTGTTGGCAGTCTCGAGGATCCTGATAGGCTTCTCCTTGTAAGTCAGATCACTGTCCAGCTGTATGGCCTCTAGGGGAACGGTGTCTCTCAAAGGAATATCAGCCATCTCAGCATGGGATTTCTTCAGCTGGGACACATGGAACACATCATGAACTCTGGACAATCCTTCCGGCAATTCTAGCTTGTATGCAACTTCACCTCTCCATTCAAGAATTTTGTAGGGGCCTATGAATCTGGGTGCTAACTTTCCTTTAACACCAAACCTCTTGATTCCTCGAAGTGGGGACACACGAAGATATGCTCGGTCTCCCACTTCATACATCACTTCCTTGCGTTTGCTATCAGCATAGCTCTTCTGCCGGGATTGAGCTATCTTGAGTCGGTCTCGAATCAGTTTGACCTTATCTTCAGAATCTCTGATAATATCGGGACCAAAAAGTTGTCGGTCTCCAACACCATCCCCCATCAATGGTGTTCTGCACCTCCTTCCGTATAAAGCTTCGAAAGGGGCCATCTTCAGACTGGTCTGATAACTGTTGTTGTATGAGAACTCTGCGTAAGGTAAGTTGTCATCCCAACTGGACCCAAAGTCTAACGCACAGGCTCTCAACAAGTCCTCCAGAATCTGATTGACTCTCTCAGTCTGTCCATCGGTCTGCGGATGAAAAGCTGTACTGAACTCTAGTCTTCTACCCAAGGTTTCATGTAGTTGATGCCAAAACTTTGAGGTAAATTGTGTTCCTCTATCTGACACGATACTCCTCGGAACTCCATGCAGACACACGAGTCATGTATATCTTGGCTAACTTAGCACTGGTATAGGTGGTCTTCACCGGGATGAAATGAGCCACCTTGGTCAAACGATCAACCACTACCCAGATGGAATCATAACCTAAACGGGTCCTGGGCAATCCTGTGATGAAGTCCATACCAAGCTTTTCCCATTTCCACTCGGGTATCAGCAAAGGTTGGAGTAATCTTGCCGGTTTCTGATGTTCCGCCTTTACTCGCTGACAAACATCACATACCGCCACATGTTCGGCAATATCTTTCTTCATACCTGTCCACCAGTAACTTTACTTCAAATCCAGGTACATCTGGGTGTTGCCTGGGTGTATCGAGTATGGTGAATCGTGGGCTTCTTGAAGTATCAACTTCTTGAGCTCTGGGTCATGGGGCACGTAGATCCGGTTCTCAAACCATAGAGTACCCTGTTCGTCTTCATGAAAGCCTTTAGCCTTGCCTTCCTTCATTCTTTGTTTTATCTCAGCTATCTCATTGTATGATTTCTGGGCTTCTCGAATTCTTTCGGTCAAGGTGGACCGAATCTCTAGTGTGGCAACATATCCTTGCGGAACTATCTCTAGCCGGAGCTCTCTGAGATCATCGGCTAACTCCTGAGGTAATCCTACCGCTGTGAGTGTGTTCACATAAGTTTTCCGACTCAAGGCATCTACTACAACATTTGCCTTACCTGGATGATAATGTAATATCAGGTCATATTCCTTGATTAACTCTAACCATCTCCTCTGTCTGAGGTTCAACTCCTTCTGCGTGAAGATATACTTCAGACTCTTATGATCAGTGTACACATCACAACTATTTCCGACAAGGAAATGTCTCCAGGTCTTGAGTGTGTGCACTACGGCTGCTAGTTCCAAATCATGGGTGGCATAATTCAACTCATGAGGTCGTAGTTGTCTGGATGCATAAGCTACAACCTTTCCATCTTGCATGAGTACTCCTCCAAGTCCTTGACGTGAAGCATCACAGTAAACCTGGAAGTCCTTCCGAATATTTGGCAGAATCAACACTGGGGCTGTGACCAAACGTTTCTTCAACTCCTGGAAACTGGCTTCACATTCTTCAGTCCAAATATACTTAGACTCTTTATTCAACAACTCCGTCATGGGCTTGGCAATCTTTGAGAAATTCTCAATGAATCTCCGGTAATATCCGGCAAGTCCGAGAAAACTGTGGATCTCCTTAACTGAGGTGGGTGACTTCCACTCAGTGACTGCTTCAACCTTAGCGGGGTCTACTGCTATTCCTTCTCCGGAAATAATATGTCCAAGGAATCTGACTTCCGTCAGCCAAAATTCACATTTACTGAACTTGGCATACAACTGATGCTCTCTAAGCTTCTCCAGAACTAAACACAAGTGTTCCTTGTGTTCTTCCTCGCTCTTGGAGAATATCAAAATGTCATCGATGAACACCACGAAAAACTTGTCCAAGTATTCCATATACACTTTGTTCATCAAATTCATGAAGTAGGCAGGAGCATTAGTCAAACCAAAGGAAATGACTGTATACTCGTATAAGCCATACCTGGTGGTGAAAGCTGGTTTGGGTATATCCTGTTCACGAATCTTCAGTAGGTGATACCCTGATCGAAGATCGATCTTGGAGAATACTTTGGCGCCTACTAGCTGATCAAACATGTCATTAATCATCGGCAGAGGGTACTTATTCTTGATAGTCAGCTCGTTCAATGCTCGATAATCGACCACCATCCTCAAGGTTTTATCTTTCTTCTCCACCAAAAGAATTGGGGCTCCCCAAGGTGATGAACTTGGGCGAATATATCCCTTGTCCAATAGCTCCTTAATTTGCTTCTTGATTTCCACTAGATCATTTGCGGGCATCCGATAGGGTCTCTTGGAAATTGGGGCTGTCCTTTGTATTAGCTCAGTTAGAAACTCAATCTCCCTATCTGGTGGCATGCCTGGTAATTCCTCCGGGAATACATCTGGAAAGTCTCGTACAACCGGTACTTCCTCCTAAACAACTCCTGTGAGGGAATTTAACCGAGCACTCATCTGTGTGCGTCAGGATACATACTTAATCCTCTTGT
Source organism: Hordeum marinum (assembly GCA_022496015.1). NCBI lineage: Eukaryota > Viridiplantae > Streptophyta > Magnoliopsida > Poales > Poaceae > Hordeum > Hordeum marinum. The sequence continues at coordinate 285,837,731 of CM039674.1, forward strand.
TCTCTAGAGTGGTGAGTGAAATAGACTTGCTAGGGAAATCAAGGTTTCCTTCATACTTGGTCATCCAATCCATGCCTAGGATTACATCCAATCCCTGGGATTCTAAGACGATGAGGTCGGTAGGAAAAAAAATGGTTTCCTATGTGAAGTTTCAGGGCGTGGCATCCTATTCCTGCCATCATCATACCTCCTTGGGAATTTACTTTAATGGGCTGACTAAGGGTTTTGGTGGGCAAACCATAGTTTTCCACAACTACCCTTGATATGAATGAATGAGTTGCACCAGAATCAAAAAGTACCATAACTGGACGTGAATGCAATAAAAACCTACCAACCACAATCTCAGGCTGATCATAGACTTCTTCCACGTCGAGGTGGTTCACCTGAGCACGAGGAAACGGATTTGGCTTCTTAGCTGCGGAGTTACCGTTTCCATTCCCTTGCTTGTTCTGAGGGCATTCAGTGGCATAGTGCCCTGTCTTCTGACACTTGAAACAGGTGATGTGGTTCAGATCCTTCTGAGCTGGAGCGGGATGGTATTGGTTGCCATTCCCACTTCCATTCTTGAAGCTGCCATTGTTGGGACGATTATTCCCATTTCCTCCATGGTGATGGCCTCCATGGTTGTGCACTGGATGAGTGTGTCCTCCATACTTACCGGTCCCTGATCCGGTATTTCCTGAGTACGAGGAGTAGCAGGGCTTCTGATGAGCTCCAAAGGTAGACTTCCCATGTGCATACTTCCTCTTGCGGTTCTCAATTTGCTGCTGCTTTCCCTCCAAGATGAGGGCCTTGTCTACCAGCTCCTGGTAGTTGCTGAAGGTAGCCACCATCAGTTGCACGCTCAACTCATCATTGAGTCCTTCCAAGAACTTTTCTTGCTTGGCTGCATCATCAGCCACATCTCCTAGTGCATAACGAGCCAACGTGCTGAAGTCGTCCACGTACTGGGCCACGGAACGGTTCCCCTGACGTAAGTTGCGAAACTCACGCTTCTTCAGACTCATGGCTCCAGCTGAGACATGTGTGGTGCGGAAAGCTTGCTTGAACTGCTCCCAAGTCACATCAGTAATGGGGTATGTGGTGGTGTAGTTCTCCCACCATGAAGCTGCTGGGCCCTCCAATTGATGGGCGGCAAAACGCACTTTTTCAGCTTCAGTGCATCCTGCGGTGGTGAGTTCCCTCTCCATCTTGCGGAGCCAATCATCTGCCACAATGGGCTCTGTGCTGCTGGAGAAGGTTGGGGGATTCAGTCTCAGAAAACGGGTGAGGTTGTAGCCTTGTGGTGGAGGGTGGTTGTTGTGGTTGTTGGTCTGATTCTGAATCAACAGTTGCATCAGGGCGTTCTGCTGCTGAAGAAGTTGGGTGAGCTCTGGCGGGAAAGTGAAGTCGAGCCCACGTCGTGGAGGCATCTTGTTGTTTTCAGAGGGGTAAGAATTAGAATAGAACAATGACCTAAAAGGGGAATTCACTACCCATATGCAATGCAACAAACATATCACACCAAACACTCATTCATTTATTCAACTCATAGTCAAACATCGAGATACAAATCTCCATTCAAACTAAACATCGACCTACGCTTTAACGACGAAAAATGAAGATACATGGGGGCATAACTAAAGTTTTCCTCAAAAGTACATGGTGACGGAGCCTCCTCCAGTGGTGCTCTCCTCATAGTCATCATCGTTGCTGATCAAAGGAGCCATGTCTCCCTCGGGATGAAGATTTTCACCCATGTCCATCTGTTCCTCCAGAGTTGCGATACGAGTGTTAAGCTTGTCGATCCTCTCTAAGAAATCCTTCACCTCATACTCATGCTCGTACTCGGCTTCCCGTAAGTCAGCTTTGAGGTCAATCTCACGGTTCATCAGCCTCTCGATCGTCTTCGTGTCGGCACATACCCGAAGCTCCAAGGTCCTGATGTGCGTCTCTAAGGTCTGGATATAGGAAATGGTGGTGTCTTCAGTGGGAGTGGTTATGATGTTTCCATGTGCATCCCTGTAAAAAACCACGCTGAGTCCTGGTGAAATGGTTCCACCTCTGTATTCCTCCTGAATACGTCCAAGGGCACAATGAATGGCCATGTCCCTCCCAAGTATCCAGCTAGGTGCCACAAACTTGAAGTCGATGGGTTCCTTCCGATTCCCAAAGGACTTCCCTGGAATGTGCACCTCAATCTTGTAGCGTCCATCTTGTGGAAAGGACATGATAGGAGTCCCAGTGATGCTCGGCAAAGCAATCCTCACGTCCCTAACGATCCTCATCAGCTCCTTGCCAAAGGGCATCGTTGCGTCAGGCTAGCAAAACTCCGTGATCAAAACTGGGATGAAGGTGGCCATCTATAAATTTTGAAATAATCGGAGGGAAGTCAGAAACGAGTAGATGAGAGTATAAGAATTTTAAATACAAAAGAGAAAATAAATCCTAAGGCTTTTCCAATCCTAGAGGTTACGTCCTACGGTCAACGTGTGCTCTGATACCATTTCTGTAGCGACCCGACCTGAAAGGTCGAATCTTCGGTGTTTCTGTACCATCCCAAGATCATACCGGTACTCACACGGTACATCAATGTATATATCAAAGGGAAATCACACATCATAAATTAATCAAAATCTCATATCGAGTCCTTTATTACAATAATGATTACAATAAAGTGGCTGAAGGCCAACTCATGAGAATAACTAAATCTTGCGGAAGCTTCAAAGGTAGATGAGTCCATCTGACTCCAAGGGCATCTCACCGAGCATAGAGCGTATCCTCACTCCTGGTCGGAAAAGTACTCTGCAACATGATACATTGCAGCCATATAGGTCAGCATATTGAATATGCCGGCAAAGTCACAAGAGAGGGGGGTAAAGTAATCATCTAGTCTATATGCAAAATATGGCAGGTGGGGTATAACTTTTTGCATAAAGCCAAATTTTCCTACAACAAGAGAGGGCAAAGGCATAATTACTATAATGTTGGTTGATTAGTGAGATGGTTCCACCAACCAATTGTCATACCCAAGTTGTCATTAATAACCCACATCAATATAATTAATTGTGTTGAGAGTTCCAGATAGTTTCAGTTCCTTTGGCTCAAACTGTCCATGACCGTGGACACAGCTAATCGATTAGGTTTGGGTACTCTGCAGAGTTTTGCACACGTTCCCCACAAGATTTTGTCGCCTCCGTTTGATTTCTCGCACTTCAGCGTGTTTGAGAAACAGATGACCAAAACATGGTCTTCTAAAGGGTTTCCCTGCGACTCTATCGGTGCCCATCCTTTCTTACCGTTCTTCTACATCTCGTAGCACCGCCTGTCCACGGTCACCACGATATCCAACCAAGCCAGAGCCCATAATGACTTGTGGCTGTGCAGGTAATCCTTGGGTCTTGAAGCATCCATCCATCTCTTTGTGCCTGGGTGGACCTTTCCACATGAATACTGGCACATCTCCAACATCATCTAGGCTAACCACTGGTTTCTCCAAGGCGCCGTTCAACCATCATCCACCCAGAGGTAAGTTGAAAACTTGAAGTCTTGAAGACTTGATCATCATGTTGGTCTTGAAATTATTAACTCTCTCAACTCTCATGAATCACACAACCAACCCCGTCTACTAATAGCATAGCAACATGTAAAACACGTTTTCCCCGGGGCCAATGTGTCAAAGGGTTGAGGGGTACCTACCACATGATACTACAACAAGTAACCAAGTTTCCAATTTACCTACTTTGAATGTAATTGGGGTGATGGAAGAACTAATGCAATAAAACATAGGTATACATGGTCAAAGTGACTTGCCTGATTGACGATCTTCGTACTCGAGGGACTCTAGGTAACAAGCCTCGCACTCCGGATGATCTAACGAATCAAACAAGAGCACTCAATAAGCATACATCAAAAGTTTGCAACTCACAAAATCATAAATGTAACTAGTAATCAATCAAGACAAAACAAGGCACAATCACAAGAAAGAAAAAAAATCAACACATAGTTTTGTTTTCTAAAAGATGATGGGTGAACTACTACTAACAAATAGAACTATTAGTATTAACAAAACCATAGTTGACAGAAAAGAACAATAGAAATATTTTCATTAAAGAGAATTAAGTCCATTTAAAGTTTTGTTAAGAAAAATCTTAGTAGGGTTTTAAAAGTTTTGATAAACACTACTTCATGAAGTGGGCTAGGGTTTTCTAGCAAGAGTAAAACTAAACTTATTATTTTATTAACATAACACTATCTTAACATAAAGGAATTTACTAAAAACTTTTCTTAGAAAACAGAATTTAATTATTTAAAACTTTGTTAAAAGAATCTATTACTAAACTAGTTGGTTTTTTTAATCAAATTAAACCTAGTTGGAAAAGAGTAGAGTTGCTATAACAATATAGAAATAAACTAAGCAAAATATATTTTTATTAACAGCAAGTAAAGCACCTAAAGTTGAAACAACAGAACCTACTAAAACAAAATATAACTAACTCAAATTTAAACTAACTAAAATTAAAACTTACTAAACTATATAAATACTAGACAGATTCTATTTATAGCTAAAACACTAAACAAATATATCTTAAAAATCTTCAAACTAAGCATGATGACAGTCCTAACTAATACCAAGCAGTAACAAAAAGATTCAGACAAAAATCTATTTTTAAACTCTAATTATTCAGATTTGAGTAGTTTGAGCAAATTTGATTAAAATCAAATTTAAAGTTCAAATTTAAAATCTAATACAACAGGGCGAAACTACATGAAATATGTGACCTAATGCAAAAAGAATTAACCAAAAACACTAAATAGTTTAGAAGATATAAGCAAAACAAAATCAGAAAGCATCTGTTTTCTAAAACCAAAACAGAAAATAAAAAAAACTAACGGACGGTCGATGCTACGTGGCAAGCGATGATTGGCTGTGCTAGCATGTGCGTGGGAAGCTAGCGAGCGGTGGCCGAACACTAGAGGATAACGGTTCGTGTATTAAAAGTTCTAATCTGGATCGTAGGATCCAGATCCGAAGGCTAAGAGGAGGTGGGAGCTCACAGCGGTGGTCGGGAAGGTCGCCGGTGACGTTGACGGCGGCCGGAAGTGGGAGGTGGTCGGGGAAGGCGCTCTGGTGGTCGAGGGAGACGTATGAAGACTCCAAATGACGGAGGTGACCCTCCGGAGATGAACGACGGCGTCGGACGGTGATGAGGACGAGGGAGGCGACGGCCTCGAGCTTGGAGGAGTTCGGTCGTTGACCGAAGTCCGGCGAGGTGGTGAGGGGTGTTCTGGCAAGGGAGAGAGAGGGGTTCGGGGGGGAATGGAGCGCAGAGGTGGCCGGCTTTATATAGGGCCGTGGGTGGTGCAAGGGAAAGGAAGGGGAGAGAGATCCGGCGAGGAATGGATCGCCGGCGTCGGTCGCGGGCGCGAGGAAGGCGGTGACCGCGCGGATCTCGTGATCGGTCGGGGCGGGACCCGCTGTCAGAGAGAGGGAGGGGTTTGCGGGGGCATCGGTCGGCCGGTGAAAAGGAAGTTCGGGAGGGGCTTAAATGTAGATGGGCCGACCGGCTATTAAACGCTTTAAAGTTTTTCCTATTTTCAAATACTAGCGCAGTAAAATTCATTTAATGCCTTCGATTAAATTCCAAATATAGGAAAAGTATATATCAAAATTAACAGAAGAATAAATGCCATTTATTGAACATTTTTATTCTATCATGTGAATACTTTGAAAAAAATATATTTTCAGAAATTGCCTATTTGGTTTTAAAAGCTTTTGCAAATATTTTTCAAAATAACCCCTGGTTTTTATTGTTCAAATAAATCACCAATAAGTCCCTGGTGTGGAGTGTCATGTTCCTCCATCTTATTTTGAACTTTATCCAAGGTTTTCAAATAGGTGAAAGCAACATGTTGAAAATTGAAAGGGACTTTTAGAAAGTCAGAAGAAGTATTTCAACAAATTCATATATTCAAGCAATGATGATGGTGATGCATAGCTATATTTCATAACATTCCAAAATGGAATTTTGGGATGTTACACAGAATGTCTGGGTATTCAACTCGTCTAGGGGAGTTGGGAATTGCCCTTCCGCCAGAGGCGATCACTGACAGAGTTCTTCAATCACTGCCACCTAGTTACAAGAGCTTTGTGATGAACTATAACATGCACGGGTTGAACAAGTCAGTCGCCGAGCTATTTGCGATGCTAAAAGTCGCTGAGTCTGAAATCCAGAAAGAACATCAAGTGTTGATGGTCAATAAAACCAGTAGTTTCAAGAAAAATGGCAAAGTCAAGGGCAAGGGCAAGAAGGGTAAAACCAAGAAGGATGGAAAAGCAATTGCTACTCTTGTAAAGAATCCCAAGCATGTACCCAAGCCAGAAACTGAGTGCTTTCATTGTGAGGGATCTGGTCACTGGAAGCAAAACTACCCCAAGTACTTGGCTGACAAGAAGGCGGCCAACGACAAACAAGGTATATATGATATACATGTTATTGATGTGTACCTTACTAGCTCTCGTAGTAGTGCCTGGGTATTTGATACCGGTTCGGTTTCTCACATTTGCAACTCAAATAAGGAACTACGGAATAAACGAAGGCTGGCAAAGGACGAAGTGACGATGCGTGTGGGAAATGGTTCCAAGGTTGATGTGATCGCCGTCGGCACGCTCTCTCTTCAATTACCATTGGGATTAGTGATGAACCTGAATAAGTGTTATTTAGTGCCTGCGTTAAGCATGAACATTATATTTGGATATTGTTTATTGCGAGACGGTTACTCATTTAAATTAGAGAATAAAGGTTGTTCTATTTATATGAGTAATATCTTTTATGGTCATGCACCCAATGTGAGGGGTTTATTCATATTGAATCTTGATAGTGATGATACACATGTTCATAACATTGATGCCAAAAGATGTAGAGTTGATAATGATAGTACCACTTTCTTGTGGCACTGTCGTTTAGGTCATATTGGTGTAAAACGCATGAGGAAGCTCCATGCTGATGGACTTTTGGAGTCACTTGATTTTGAATAACTTGACACATGTGAACCATGCCTCATGGGCAAGATGACTAAAACGCCGTTCTCTGGAACAATGGAACGGGCAGGTGACTTATTGGAAATCATACATACTGATGTGTGCGGTCCAATGAATGTTACAACGCGTGGTGGATATTGTTATTTTCTCACCTTCACTGATGACTTAAGTAGATATGGGTATATTTACTTGATGAAACACAAGTCTGAAACGTTTGAAAAGTTCAAGCAATTTCAGAGTGAAATTGAGAATCATCGTAACAAGAAGATTAAGTTCCTGCAATCTGATCGAGGAGGTGAATATCTGAGTTATGAGTTTGGCAGTCACTTAAGACAATGTGGAATTGTTTCACAGTTGACACCACCCGGAACACCACAACGTAATGGTGTATCCGAACATCGTAATCGAACCTTATTAGATATGGTGCATTCTATGATGTCTCTTGCTGATTTGCCACTATCGTTTTGGGGTTATGCATTAGAGACAACTGCATTCACTTTAAATAGGGCACCATCAAAATCTGTTGAGACGACACCATATGAATTGTGGTTTGGCAAGAAGCCAAAGTTGTCGTTTCTTAAAGTTTGGGGATGTGATGCTTATGTCAAAAAGCTTCAGCCTGAAAAGCTAGAACCCAAAGCAGAAAAATGCGTCTTCATAGGATACCCGAAAGAGACAATCGGGTATACCTTCTATCTCAGATCCGAAGGCAAAGTGTTTGTCGCTAAGAACGGAACATTTCTTCAGAAAAAGTTTCTCTTGAAAGAATTGAGTGGGAGGAAAATAGAGCTTGATGAGGTTATTGAACCTTTACTTCAACCAGAAAGTAGCACATCACAGAAAGATGTTTCTGTGGAACCTACGACGGTAGAAGAGGAAGTTAATGATGATGATCATGAAGCTGCGGATCAAGCTGCTATTGAACCTCGTAGGTCGACAAGGCCGCGTACTACCCCTGAGTGGTACGGCAACCCTGTCTTGGAGGTTCTGTTGTTGGACAACAATGAGCCTATGAGCTATGGAGGAGCAGTGATGGGCCCGGATTACGAGAAATGGTTAGAGGCCATGAAATCCGAGATGGGATCCACGTATGAAAACAAAGTATGGACTTTGGAAATATTACATGAAGGGCGAAAGGCCATTCTGAACAAATGGATCTTTGAGAAGAAGACAGACGCGGACGGTAATGTCACCGTCTATAAAGCTCGACTTGTGGCAAAGGGTTTTTCACAAGTTCAAGGAGTTGACTACGATGAGACTTTCTCACCCGTAGCGATGCTTAAGTCTGTCAGAATCATGTTAGCAATAGCTGCTTATTTCGACTATGAAATTTGGCAGATGGATGTCAAAACAGCGTTCCTCAACGGTTTCCTTGAGGAAGAGTTGTATATGATGCAAACCAAAGGTTTTGTCGATCCAGAGAATGCTGACAAAGTTTGCAAACTCCAGCGATCCATTTATGGACTGGTGCAAGCATCTCGGAGTTGGAATAAGCGCTTTGATGAGGTGATCAAAGCGTTTGAGTTTATACAAGTTTAGGGAGAAGCTTGTATTTACAAGAAAGTGAGTGGGAGCTCTATGGCGTTTCTAGTATTATATGTGGATGACATATTGCTGATTGGAAACAATATAGAAATGCTGGAAAGCGTGAAGGAATATTTGAACAAGAGTTTTTCAATGAAGGACCTAGGAGAAGCTGCTTTCATATTAGGCATTAAGATCTATAGAGATAGATCGAGACGCTTAATAGCACTTTCACAGAGCACATACCTTGATAAAGTTTTGAAGAAGTTCAAAATGGAACAGTCCAAGAAGGGGTTCTTGCCTGTGTTACAAGGTGTGAAGTTGAGTAAGACTCAATGCCCAGTAACTACAGAAGATAGAGAAAAGATGAGTGTCATCCCCTATGCTTCAGCCATAGGCTCTATCATGTATGCAATGCTGTACACAAGACCCAATGTCATCCTTGCCATAAGTATGGCCGGAAGATTTCAAAGTGATCCTAGAATGGAGCACTAGCAAGCGGTCAAGAATATCCTTAAGTACCTGAGAAGGACTAAGGAAATGTTTCTCGTTTATGGAGGTGATGAAGAGCTCGTCGTAAAGGGTTACGTCGATGCAAGCTATGACACTTATCCGGACGACTCTAAGTCGCAAACCGGATACGTATTTATTCTTAACGGGGGAGCAGTAAGCTGGTGCAGTTCCAAGCAAAGCGTGGTAGCTGATTCTACGTGCGAAGCGGAATACATCGCAGCCTCGGAGGTGGCGAAGGAAGGTGTCTAGACGAAGAAGTTCATGACAGATCTTGGAGTAGTGCCTAGTGCACTGAATCAAATGAACCTGTTCTGTGACAACACTGATGCCATTACTCTGGCCAAAGAACCAAGGTTTCACAAGAGGACCAGACACATAAAGAGACGCTTCAACTCCATCCGCGATTACATCAAGGAGAAGGACATAAATATTTGCAAAGTGCACACGGATCTAAATGTTGCAGACCCGTTGACTAAACCTTTTCCAAGGGCTAAACATGATCAACACCAGAATTGCATGGGTGTTCGATTCATTACAATGTAAATCACATAGTGATGTGAACTAGATTATTGACTCTAGTGCAAGTGGGAGACTGTTGGAAATATTCCCTAGAGGCAATAAATAAAGTGTTTATTATTGTATTTCCTTGTTCATGATAATCGTTTATTGTCCATGCTATAATTGTATTAATTGGAAACATGGATACATGTGTGGATATATAGACAAACACAATGTCCCTAGTGTGCCTCTAGTGAACTATCTCGTTGGTCGAAAGATGGTTAAGGTCTCCTAGCCATGGACATGAGATGTCATTTGATAACGGGATCACATCATTAGGAGAATGATGTGATGGACAAGACCCAAACAACAAACGTAGCTTATGATCGCGTCAGTTTATTGATACTGTTTTCTGCATGTCAAGTATATGTTCCTATGACCATGAGATCATGCAACTCACAGATATCGGAGGAGTACCTTGTGTGTATCAAATGTCGCAACGTAAGTGGGTGACTATAAAGGTGCTCTACAGGTGTCTCCGAGGGTGTCTGTTGAGTTGGCATGGATCAAGACTGGGATTTGTTACTCCGTGTGACGGAGAGGTATCTCAGGGCCCACTCGGTAATACAACATCACAATAAGCCTTGCAAGAAATGTGACTAAGTGTTAGTTGTGAGATCTTGTATTACGGAGCGAGTAAAGAGACTTGCCAGTAACGAGGTTGAACTAGGTATGGAGATATCGACGATCGAATCTCGGGCAAGTAACATACCGAAGAACAAAGGGAACATCATACGGGATTAACTGAATCCTTGACATAGAGGTTCGACCAATAAAGATCTTCGTAGAATATGTAGGAACCAATGTGGACATCTAGGTCCCTCCATTGGTTATTGACCGTAGAGGTGTCTTCGTCATGTCTACATAGTTCTCGAACCCGTAGGGTCTGCACACTTAAGGTTTGGTGACGTTTCGGTAGTATAGAGTTGTGTATGGTGGTGACCGAAGTTTGTTCGGAGTCCCGGATGAGATCCCGGACGTCAGAGGAGCTCCGTAATGGTCCGGAGTTAAAGATTCATATATAGGAAGTCCTGTTTTGGTCGCCTGAAAAGTTCGGGGCTTATCGGTAGTGTACCGGGAGTGCTGGTAGTGTACCGGGAGACCTCCGGGAGGGGTATTTTGACCCAAGAGGCTTCATGCGCTGTGGGAGAGTGAATATCAGCCCTTGGTGGTCTGGTGGAAGCTCCCACACAAGGCCCATGTAGCTGGAGAAGAAAACCCAATAGGAAAAGTTGGAAAAAAGGCAAAATTGGGTGAATCCTAGTCCTACTAGGAGTGGAGGTGGACTCCACCTCCACCACTTGGTTCGGCCGAAGCCTCCAAGGCTTGGAGGCCAAGCTGCCTCTCCTCCTCCCTCCCTCCTATATATACTAGTGGATTTCTAGGGTTTTGGACTTGATTTTTCAGTCACGTGCAAACCCTAATCTCTAGTGCATAGTTTCTCCTCTAGATCGGTTTTCTGCAGTGCTTAGGCGAAGCCCTGCCGGAATTGCTCCACCACCATCGCCGGAGCGCCGTCAGGCTGCCTAAGAACTCTTCTTCCTCTCCACTCCTTCTTGATGGATCAAGATGGTGGAGATCGTCATCAAGCTGTACTTGTGCTGAACGCAGAGGTGCCATCCATTCGGTACTAGATCGTAAGGATCATGATCAAGTTCGTGAGACGGATCGTGATCAAGTTCATGGGACGGATCGTGATTGGATCGTGGGACGGATCATGATTGGATCATGGGACACATGGCGATTTGGATCGCGAAGACGTTCGACTACACCAATCGTGTTTCTTAACGCTTCCCGGTTAGCAATCTACAAGGGTAGGTGGATCCACTCTCCCTCTCGTAGATGCTCATCACTATGGATAGATCTGCATGTGCGTAGGAAATTTTTTGTTTGCCATGCAACGTTCCCCAACACCTTGGTGATCCTGAAGAACTAAGTCAGGAACTAGCAATGCTAGTGAGAAAATTCCAGAAGTTCTCAAGGAGAGGTGGATTTGGAAAGTCATCAAAAAGTGGCTTGAGGAAATCAGATTCCTCATAAGACTACAAGAAAAGAACTTGTCATCATTGCAAGAAGCCTGGTCACTTCGTCTCTGACTGTTCTCTCTGGGAAAAAGATTCAAAGAAGAAGAAGAAATACAAGGAGGATAGTTCTGATGACTCAAAGAAAAAGAAGAAATCTTCAAAGTCCTCATCTGCAAAGTCCTCATCTTCAAAGTCCTCAAAGCACAAGAAGAATGGTTCTAGAAAGGCTCGAGCATTCATCGGCAAGGAAATGGATTCTGAGGAAGAATCTGAAGAATATGAAGAAGAGGAAGAATCTGAGGAGGAATCAAAATCTGGTGTCTCTAGCCTTGCTCTCGCTACTGCTTTCGTCAGCAAGTCCATCTTCAATGATGAAGAATATGACTACTCCAATGACTCTGACGTCAGCAATGATGATTATGCTCCCACCTATTGCTTCATGGCAAAAGGCTCAAAGGTACACAAACATCATTCCTCATCTGAATCAAGTGAAGGTGAATCTGATGAATATGTGAAACCTAGCTATGCTAAACTTGTTAAAATTGCCACTAAACAACAAAGTGCACTTGAAAAGCTTTAGAGAATGCTAGACAAAAGCGATGATCTGTTTAACCATGAAGTGGATCGGACTCAAACTATGTGTGTCGATCTCAAAAGTCTTCAGACAAAGTATGATAACCTACAAAGTCATCATAACGACCTCTTACCTGATCATGAGAAGCTTTATTATGAATTTCTTCAAAGAATGCAAGATCTTGAAAAACTGAGGGTGTCACATGAGGATATCCAAAGGGAAAACGATTCCGTACTAGCTCAACAGATCAGTAACGCTAAGGAAGAATTTGTTCCACCTTGTTTGAAATGCATCGAATGTGAAACTGCTAATTCTTCACCTGAATGTTCAAATGCTTCTATTGCTGCAAATTCTCCAACTATTCCTGTGGTCCCAAATTTCTCATCTGAGGATACCACAAGTATCACTGATGACAATGCATGGTTGAAGGAATTGTATGTGACAGGCATGTACAAAAGTCTCAAAGGGCATCAAACCCTTTGCGATGTCCTCAAAAAGCAAACTCAATGCTGATGGATCCTACTAGACACCTGAGGAGTACCCCAAAACCTCATGGGTTGCTGCGAAAGGACCTCCTGTAGATCCATCCATTTTATCTGGCTTTACGTGTGAAACTTCATATTTCTCTGATGAGTCACTTGACTCGAACTAGAAATTCTTCAAAAATCAGAAAGGTGAAGTATTTGCTAGATTTGTTGGAATTAACTGTAGGAATGGCTCTCCTATGAATAAAATCTGGGTTCCCAAGAGCTACCTTCAAAATCTTCAAGTGAATGTCCTCACGACACCACTCATGAAGAATAGGAACCTCAGATCAAAGTCCTCACTTGGACCAAATTCCTCAAATGGTCAAAAATATCATTCTCATGCTAATACTTCTGTTTCGCAAGAAAAATCTAAGAGTTATGAATATGTGCATTATTCTTCAAACCATTATGTTCATAAGTCCTCGAAGAATTTCTCTACTTATTCATTTGAGTACTCTAATCCTCGTCGTGTGAAACGGAGCGTACTTACTTCAATGCCTCCTTTCTCACATGGTGCTCGCAGAATGATGAACTCTTTGCCACCCCTCTAGATGTGGGCGGTGAAGAAATTGAACTAATTTCTTATGCAGGGTTAGGTCTCCAGATGAAACTGAACATCTGATGAACTTGCTGGAGACTTAAGGAATTTCTTGAAAGGACGCAAGCTAACCATGATGAAATGAATTCCTCATTTCTCACATCCTCACACTGCTTGCTTACTATCTTGTGTGATGAAATCCTATCTGATGAAATTGATGTCATATTCTTCACTCTGAAGCATATGAGTTCGTAACTTGTACTAGTTCATCTGTAGGATGACACTCCAAAAGCTACTGAGTGGGTCCTCGATAGTGGATGCACAAACCACATGACGGGTGACAAGAATCTACTCATGAATTTTCCACTAACTCCATCTCCTCTGAAGCATATCACCTACGCAGACAAAGGAAAAAGCAAGGTATTGGGACTTGGTAAGGTTGCTATCTCAAAGGACCGAACCATAGATAAGGTGATGCTTGTTGAATCCTTTGGGTTCAACCTTATGTCTGTATCAATGCTTTGTGATCTTGATATGGTCGTCATATTTGGAAAATATCGTTGTGTTGTCATCATGGAATCTGACAATTCCAAAGTCTTCGAAGGCTTTAGGACAGGAGACTTGTATATTGTTGATTTCTCTACAGGTCCTCAACCTTCCACTTGCTTACTTGCAAAGTCTTTAGAAGGCTGGTTGTGGCATCGACGACTTGGACATGCGGGTATGAGGAACTTGCACATGCTCGTGAAGAAAAAGCACGTCATTGGCATCGAGGGTGTCAAATTCCTGAAGGAACATCTCTGCGGTGCATGTGAATCTGGGAAGATGACCAAATCCAAGCATCCCTCGAAGACAATCATGACCACGACACGACCCTTTGAATTGCTTCACATGGATCTCTTTGGCCCCACTCATTACTCCATACTAACAAATGCTTCAAGTTTGTATGACTTTGTCATTGTTGATGATTACTCTCGTTACACTTGGGTGCATATTATTCTGTACAAAAATGAAGTGCAGGATGTCTTCAGACGATTTGCTTCAAGGGCCTCCATCAACTTCGGCGTCAAGATCAAGCATATTAGGAGTGATAATGGGACTGAATTCAAGAACACTAATCTTGATGAATATCTTTATGAACTTGGTATTACTCATGAGTTATCTGCCCCTTATACTCCTCAACAGAACGGCATCGTGGAGCGCAAGAACAGGATTCTCGTTGAGATGGCTCGCACCATGCTTGATGAATACAAGACTCCTTGTCGCTTCTGGCCTGAGGTAATTGATACTACATGCCACATCATCAACAGGGTATATCTTCACAAATTCTTCAAGAAGACTTCATATGAACTTATGACTGGCAAGAAACCCAATGTAAGTTATCTTAAAGTCTTCGGTGCAAAATGCTGGATCAGAGATCCTCACCATAATTCTGAGTATGCACCAAAAGCACATGAAGGTTTTATGCTTGGTTACGGAAAGGACTCGCACACCTACAAAGTCTGCAACACCTATCATAACAAGGTTGTTGAAACTATAGATGTGCGGTTCGATGAAACTAATGGCTCACAAAGAGAGCACCTGCCTTCTGTGTTAGATGAACAGTCTCCTGAGGAATCCATCAAGCTGAAGGCAACTGAAGATATCATACCCACTGAGGAAGTCATTCCAACGAATGAAGACACTCATGCTGATACACCTGAAGAAAATGGTGCTGATGAAAATCCTCAGCCATGTCAACCTGCTCATCCTAGAGTTGCAAGTGAAGTACAGATTGACAAAATCATCGATCACATCAATGCACCAGGTCCCCTCACTCGCTCAAAAGCTTCACATTTAACCAACTTTTGTGGGCACTTTGCCTTTGTCTCTATCATAGAGCCCACCAAAGTTGATGAAGCATTCAAGGAGCCTGAGGTCATTTCCTCAGGCACAGGTCATTTCCTCGGACGATCATTAGTCTGTTGGTCCTTGAAGAAGCAAAACTACGTTTCACTCTCTCGTGCTGAAGCTGAGTATATTGTTGCCGGTTCATGTTGTGCTCAGTTACTATGGATGAAGAAAACCCTCAAGGATTACGCCATCAAGTTGAAGAATGTGCCTCTCTATTGCGACAATGGGAGTGCCATCAAGATCGCATACAACCCAGTTCAGCACTCCAAGACCAAGCACATCCAGATTCGTCATCACTTTCTTCGAGATCATGCACTCAAGAGCGACATCTCCATCGACCACATTCCCACTGAAGAGCAACTGGCCGATATCTTCACAAAGCCCTTGGATGAAAAGAGATTTGGCAAGTTGCGGTGTGAGCTAAATATCTTAGAATCTTCGAATGTTCTTTGAAGAAGGACACACATCCTAACACATATGCAAAATTGATGACTTTGATGTACAACACACGAAGTAACATTTTTCTTCAATCAATGAAGAATAACCCTCTAAGTGTGAAGAAATTAATGAAGAATTTGATTCTCAGAACCCTACGACAATTGTACGCGGTGTCTAAAATCATCATTCTTATACTGTGGGTCACGCCACCAACCAAAGTTGAAATTCTTCAAAATTGAGTCTTTCGTCATTTTTGCAAATTCTTCAAATTATCAAATTCCTCAACTTTTCAAATTCTTCAAACTTTGAAACTCATGTTCCTCATTGACTATATATATATTTGAGTTTTCAATGTCCTCAACAACATTCACTTGTTGCTAATTCTTCAAGTTGATTTTCATCTAAGTGAATGTGATCGGACCCTTTCCCCTCTATGCTAAACTCAACCCAGTCTGTTCAGAAATTCTTCATATGTGTTCTACTTTGAAACTTGTTCAGAGTCTTCACTATGTACTTGACAGCTGAAGAATTTGCGAACGAAAACTTTGAAATTTTCACTATCAAATTTTTTAGCGGTTCCCGCCCAAACGGTTCCGATTTCCATGATTGGATAACCCACGATCCCCCATAATCTCCTCTACTCAGAACGTGGGTGACACCTGTCGCGTGGAGAGCAAGGGTCAGGGGCAATCCTGTCCAAAATCTTCAGGCAGATTGGTTTTCGCTTCCTCTATAAATACCCCCTCCCCTTTAACTGTGCTCGGTTACTCCTCATCTCATCCCTCTCCCGAGCTCCAACCTAGCGCCGCCACTAAAGTCATCGTCACCGATGAGGAAGAGCTTCAATGCCTCGACCTCGTCGTTGCCGTACTCACATCGGCCGCGGAAGTCCTCACACCGCCACCGCTGTAGATGTCTCCCTCTACCAAGCTAGGGCGTGGGAGATCTGAACGGACGAACCTCCCAATCTCATCTCTTGTTCGTCGTGTTCTTCACCAGGGTAAATAAAGTTTATTTTTACTCCCCCTGTTTGATCCTCAAATGCTCCTCATATTCCTCAAAAGGTGTTTATTCTTCATGGCACTATTCTAAAGCACCTTACATCTTCACATACTTGATGATTTTCCCTAAGTAATGATTTTCTTCAAGATTCCTCAATTGTGTGAATCCTCAAAATTTGCACAACTCTGGAACCTGAGACAAAGAACACTTAGTGAAATTCCTCAAGACACCCATGGTCAAATACCTCTCACCTATTTAATTAGAAAAATTTCCAAGAACGCATGTGACCTCTTCAAATTCCTCGCACCTATAATTTGTTCACAGGTACAACATGTCCGCTGATGAAGCACTAGGTTCTCAGCAACTTAACTCATTTGCAGCGCTCCTTGAGGAAAAACTGTGTACTTCTTCAGAGTCCTCAAGAGTTCAAATTCCTCAAGTGAAGAAAATGGCTGATGGAAAGAAACCTCAGAAAGGTGGAAAGAAGCTAGATGTGCACACTGCCTTTGAGATTCCAGATGACGGGTATGAGGAATACTGCACACCCGATGAAGAAACTCATGGCAAAGAAATGACCAAGCAGAGAAAAATTCATCTGCAGAAAATTGAGAGGAGATGGGCAAGGGAATGGATGGAATATCGTTATGTAACTCCAAAATACATGATGAAATTTGCAGAAAAACCTCCTTGCAGCAGGCCTCCCCTTGCTCCAAATCAAATTGCTGATCCCACTAGCCTCAAGATTGGGGAGGACTTTCCTCACATATGGGAGAAGCAGCAAGCAAAGCTGGCGAAGAAAGCCAAAGATGCAGTGAAGAAATTCAATGAAGATTCTGCTGCTGCTGCTGCCTCTACCGGAGCCTCTGCAAGTGCTACGAAGAAAATCAAGATGAAGAAATCTGCAGTGAAGACAAGTTCTTCAACCTCAAAACCTTCACTACAGATTCCTCAAGGTCAAAGGCCTCTGCCTACAAAGTCTTCACCTGCTGGAACGGTTTCTGCTCAGTCTTCTGCAGTAGCTGCAAAGTCCTCAACCCTAGTACATCTGGCAACATGTAAGAGGACTGAGGGATTCTCAAGGCTTCCAAAGATCTGAGCTAGCCCCTCTACCACAACAAAGTCTTCAATTAGCCCTTCTGCATTGAAGCTGAAGAAAACTGTTGGACGAGGTCAAAGACCAAGTCCTCACTCAAGCAAGGTTGTGGTGACCATACCCTCAGGTACCGAGGATGATGGTGAGGAAATGGAAGAAACCATCAGGCAAAGTCAACAAAGGGCTACTATAGCAAAGGACAGTTCTGTTCCTCTCATGCTAGATCCCAAGATGATCCTCAACTTCATCGATATATGGCATGAAGACCCAAGCACCCCACTTTGTTCACTAAATCTGCCTCTTGGAGTGGATCATGTCCTCACCCACTTCATCTCTGAGAGCTAAGAGGAATAGAGTTCGGAAAGAAAAGTTTTTGAGAGACAATGTGATGAATTTGACCCCAAATCAACTCATCACTATTCAGTCTGTAATTCGCACACTCTTTGAGGATCAAGAGAGATATGATGCTGAATGGAAGGGCACCAAGGTTAGATTCGTCAGGGCTGCTCAAGCAGTAGTAAAGGATCACAACACCAGGGTTGTATCCCGATCGCAACCAGAACATCATCAGTCTGATGAAATTCCTCAAGCTGCTAATGAAATAGCTCAGCTTTATGAAACTGCTGATGAAAATGCTTCTGCACTAGAAGCAACTACCAGTGCTCTTGAGGAAACTCAGACCACTGATGATCATGCCAGGACAACCTCCATTGTTGTTCCTGAAGACACTGAAAGGCCAGCTGAAGATTCTGCTATGCCTGAAGAAACTGAACCCACCAGGGCGGCTGCAACAGTCGTTCCTGAAGAAATTGTCACTGCTGAGGAAAAGACCCTCAAAAGAAAAGCATCAAATTCAGCAGACCAGCTTTGAAGAAGTTGAAGACTATGCCAAGTTCTTCAACTGGACCAATTGATGCAACCCCAATTTCCTCAGCACCTGCCTACGAAATTGTGCCATTTGGAGTGGAATATGTCATCCCAGATGAAGATGAAAATCATTCTGCTGCTTCAATAGAGCAGATTGATGAAGAGATAGTTGTTGAAGACACTACTTCAACCCCGAAGGTATCAACACCCCAGCTTCAGTTCACTACTGAGGAAGCTGGAGTTGAAGAAATTGATGAGGAAGTTGACATTGGTGACACTACTCCGGTCATCAATGATGAATATTGGGAATCTACACACCCAAATTAACCAATGACCACTCCTCTGCTGCAAATCTCAGTCACCGGCTCCGACTGAAGAACTTGAAGAATCTGCAAATCTGAATATTCATGTCAGTGAAGAAATTCCAGCTGCAACAGCTGATATTCTTGATGCTCCCGCCGCAGCTGAGGAACCAGTACTCCAAATCGTTCTATCTGAAGGTGTTCCTCCCATGCCAAAGGAGATCAAGGCTGCTTCAAGCCAAATCTTCAACCGAAGCCAAGGATGCCATTCAAAGGCTCAGCGGGCCCCAAATTCCTCAAAAGAAATTTCTTCAGTGAGTGCATGTTCTTCACAGGTCCAAATCCCTATGACTTTGCAAGGGCAGGATGCAACAGATTCTAGACGGCAACACAACTCAACTACTATGCATCAGTTCTTTTTGAGAAGAAGAAAGTCTTCGAGCACCACCAAATTCCTCATGCTGACATGGAAACCCTTCCATCATTCACACCAGTGATCCAAGTTCTTCATGATGTAGGCATTCTTCCATTCTGTTTCGACATCTGTGACTAGATTGAAGAACTTATTCTTCAGTTCTATGCCACATTGCTTATCAGCAGAAATGCTTTAGATGTCAACTCATTGATATTGGACTAGATGACAGGATCGACACACTTCACTGCTCAAGCTTCTGAATTGCTTCAGTGTGTACTAGTTCCAATTCCCTCGGATGAAGCTCACAAACTGTTTGATGAGCCCGCGCTTCCAAATCAGCTGATGCAAGTGTTGATGAAGACATTGCCTCCTGGAAAGCCTCAACAAAACACCTTCCTTGTGAAGGATCTGCTATATGTGCCCAGGACTGTCTACCGTATACTCACAAATACGCTATGTCCTCAGAAAGGCCGCAATTCTGAAAAAGAAGAAGTAGAAGGAGTCATGAAGAATATGCTCTTCAACATCATTCATGTAATTCCCATTGACTTGCATGACTTCTTCATGAGGACATTGGCCAATGCTGCCTTAGATCCATTTGAACAGAAGCCCTATGCGCCATGGATCATGAAATTCATCAGGGCAAAGTCCTTAGTTCCCTTCAAGGCTGATTTTCAGAATCACTTTGGCTTCCTACCACCAATAGAAGTCATCAAGAGCACAATTGCCTCAGTTGAAGGAAAAGGCAAAGCTGTTAGTGATGAAGGGACTCGTCCGTTGGATGGATAGTTTCACAAAGCCGCTTCTTTCTCCACAAATGATGACACTACCACTCAAGACTCCAATGCAAAGGCCTCAGCTCAAAACCCTCAAGAGTCTGCCCCTCGTGTGATGACTGATCATGAGATTCTAATAAGTCTTCATCAGAAGGTCGATCGCAATCACAAGTGGGTGAAGCGTCAACTTGGTTACATTGTGCAGAACATGACTATGACGCAGAACACTGTGAAGAGGAATCACTACTATGCACATGAAAACCTCAACCGCACTTGGGTCGTACTGTCTCACCTCATGTCTTCTGAAGAACTGAATGAGCTGGATCTTGAGGAACATCCTGACTGGGCTCGTCAACCTCAGAAGAAATTCAAGAAGTCCAAGTTCCTCTGATGGTCACAAGTTCATATTCTTCATCTCGAGAGCGCGATGACGATGAAGACACTGACGACACTACGGCAGACCCTGCATCGACAAACGACCCCGACAACGCTGGCGCTCCTTCCTCACCAACATGATGAAATTCTTCAAAGGGGCGTTAGTCCTCACCTTTTCGTCCATTTTGGTCTTCGATGACAAAGGGGAGAAAATTTGAGTTAGTCTTCAAGCGGGTCTCTCTATATGTGCTATATTTGTTTAAGTTACAACTCTCGCGCTTCTGAAACTTTTGTTGGTTGAGTTGTAAACTTAAGTCCGATGGTGGTCTAACACTGTTGAACTATTTCCTCACATGTTTATTTCCTCAAGTACCTTAATGCATACATGCTGATTTTCGTCAAACACCATTTTCCTCATGCATTTCAAATTCTTCATATCATATGTTCATATGCATGTATGAATTACAAGATATAGGGGGGGTTCTCCATGTTTGAACCTGCCATGTGCATTTGCAGTCCAAAGCAAATTCCTCAAATATGCACATCTTGAGGGGGAGTTCTTCTATATCTTGCAATCAAATTCCTCAAAATCTATACTTTCACTTCATATGTTTATCCCCGTTGAAAACTTAACCTATTTGTCATCAATCACCAAAAAGGGGGAGATTGTTAGTGCATCTAGTGCCCCTTAGTGATTTTGGTGTATTGAAGACTTATAGGTTAAGGCACTAATGTGTTTGTGAGTGTACACAGGCTCTATAAGTTGATGAGGAGTTTGATATATTCGGAGATTATCGACCCCTAAAAATGTATGTCTTCAAGTGAAGACTTTGCTGAAGACTTTCTAAAGACTTTGGTGAAGACTTTGTGAAGTCTTTGAAAATTAAGAAGTTGGTGTGACCTTGAAGATATGAACGAGGAATATGAAGCGTGAAGACTTTTGTTTTCGTAGTTTCATTTCCTTTATTTTAGTCATAGGAAACATCGTACTGTTAAAGGGGGCCGAGGTAATACTAAGGAAAATTTCCAACTGATGCTCAACTCCAAAATCCTCAACCTATACAATCCTTTGAGTGAAGCCTTTGGAAATCTCTTACGGTTCAGACAAGTTCTTCAGTGATAGAGACGAAGTTCTTCTGGTCTCTGAGGAAATTGACCTGACTGAGGAGTTAGGATTTCGCTAGTGCGAATTGCCTACAAGTGAGGAACATGATAAGGTGAGGACTTTCATAGTTCGAAATTCCGACCGTTGCTGTGCTTAGCGCTAGCTGTCCCCAATCATTCTTATCCACATAACGGTCATATCATTGCGGGCATTTATGTCTTATCATGTCAGGTTGCACCCTGGCTATAAATAGCCACCCCCACAACCACTAGTTGGTTGGCTGCTCCGAGAGAGAACTGACACTTGTCATTTGAGAGCAACCCATCCTTCGAGGACTTTGAGTGAAAATCATCAGTGAGGAAAAACCCACAACCAAACCACCAAACCCAAAGTGATTGAGCATCACTGAAGAAATTCCTGTGTGGAACTGACGCTTGTTACCTTTGAGGACTGTGCATCCTCCAGAATGTTAGGCGTCATGGTCTAGTGCTCCTGCAGTCAACTGGGGATCACGAAGTGACCTTGGTCTAGAGCATCTAGTAGTAAATTGTGGATCGTCGGGTGACCAGTTAGTGAGGGTTTTGGAAGTCTACCCTGAAGACTTACCACAAGTGTTGGGCGAGGACTGTGTGACCTTATCTCAAGGAGAATACGATAAGGACTATGTGTCCTGCCACTATGTGTCCTCTGGTTTAAATACCAGGCCGCTCCAAACCAGACATACGACTGTCACAGCAGTTGGAACTGGGTCATCAAACCATTGTCTTCATCAAGCTACCTGGTTCTATTTCCTCAACCCTTTTATTTCCTCGTATAACTGTTGATGAAATTGAGCTTTACTGTTTGAAGAATTTGTCTAAAGACTTTCACAATTTCCTCACCTAAAATTCTTCAAGTTACCTTGTTCCTCACCTGCTTATCCTATATCACGCTACTTGTACTCTGTGCATGTTTCATTTCATCATGATGACTATGCTATCGCTATGTTCCTCGTGCACTTGAGTACTTATTCTGTTGCTAGTTATTCATCGCATTTCAAATTCCTCAAAGTTGAAATTCCTCAAGTGATGAACTGGTAAAAATCGCCTATTCACCGCCCTCTAGTCGATATAACGCACTTTCATAAGGCACTTGAAGTAAATGATCTAATTGTTTATTTGTCCAATCTACAAGTGACATGTGCTAACTCTCAAAATTTATGTTTGAGCTAAGAACCCATACCAGTGGCACTTATGTTAATTAATACATAAAAGAGTATCATATCATTTGTCGCAAATAAAATAATTAAAGATGTTACATGCACATGTCATATTTATTAAGCACAATATGTGTTGTGCAAATATGACCATGTTATTTCCTGTCAGCCAATGTCAATATCCATGAAAAGCACAAATTTAACTCAGACCTTATGTGTTGAACGCAAGTTCATGACAATTTCAACTAAAGAGATGCCCTCGCATTTGCGGGGGCCACTTTGCTAGTTGATAGAAAAGTGCATAGTTATGACGATATCCAAGGAAATTATTATGCATATAGGCATCACATCCGTGTCAAGGAGACCGAAACGATTCTGCATCTACTACTATTACTCCACACATCGACCGACTCCTGCCTGCATCTAGAGTATTAAGTTCATGAAGAATGGAGTAACACATTCAGTAAGATGACATGATGTAGAGGGATAAACTCAAGAAATATGATAAAAACCCATATTTTCACCCTTGATGTCAACAATACAATACGTGCCTCACCACCCCTACTTTGTGACTGGGCGAGGACACCGCAAGATTGAACCCAAAACTAAGCACTTCTCCCATTGCAAGAATTACCAATCTAGTTGGTCAAACCAAACCAACAACTCGAAGAGACTTGCAAAGATATGAAATCATGCATATAATAATTTAGATAAGAACCAAATAATATTCATAGATAAGATGATCATAAACCCACAATTCATCGGATCTTGACAAACACACCGCAAAAGACTATTACATCGGATAGATCCCCATGAACATCATGGAGAACATGGTATTGAAGCACAAAGAGAGAGAATAAGCCATGTAGCTACTAGCTATGGACCCGTAGGTCTGTGGTGGACTACTCATGCATCATTGGAGGGGCCATGGAGTTGATATAGATGTCCTCCGTGATCGAATCCCCCTCGGAAGATTACCGGAAAAGGCTCCAAGATTGGATCTCTCAGGAATGGAGGATTCTGGCGGCGGAAAAGTATTTGCATGGCTCTTTTTGGTATTGGGGGAATATGTGGGAATTTATAGGCCGAAGATTAGGGTTAGGAGATCTGATGGGGGGGCACATGCCAGGGGGCATGCCCCTGGCCATGCCAGGGTGGCTTGTGACCTCATGGCAGGTCTCCTGGCCCCCTCTACAAGTCTGGCAGATGTCTTGTGGTCCAAGAAAAATCACCGCGAAGATTTTATACCGTTTGGACTCCGTTTAATATTCCTTATCTACAATACTCAAAAACAGGAAAAAACAGAAACTGACACTAGGCTCTAGGTTAATAAGTTAGTCCCAAAAATAATATAAAATAACATATTAATGCATATAAAACATCCAAACAGATAATATAATAGCATGGAATAATCAAAAATTATAGATACGTTGGAGATGTATCATTTACCATCGAGGCTAGTCACATCCCAATGTCCTGTAGTATTTCACTCATTTGTGCAATTATAGTTTAGCTTCTAACATTTAATTGTTGTTTGTAGGTACATATGCTAGTGGTACTGATCCATGCTTCAACCCCCTTTGCATATGATATATCCATCAAAAAGCATCAAATGACGAAACTAAGATAAATTGGTAGGCGGAAGAGATGGGTGATTGGAATTAAACTATGTATTTACACTTTATCCAAGAAATTAGTGAATGTTATGATGGTAAATAATCTATTGCCTCCTTTTCCTGGCCATAGCAAGTAACCCTATTAGATATGAATATCAAAAGGTTGTCTATTTATAGTGGTTTGCGAAGCAATTTACTCAAGATTACCTTGCAAACTACATTACCTAAGTGGAGACAACGAAGGTTAAAGTATATAATTCATGCTACCATGATAATGGTCTAGAAGTCTTCCTGAAGACTATAAAGGATGGTCGGGCGATCATCACAAGGGGTTGGATAAAAGTTGTGTGCGCCTTTGGCATGGAGGAGGGCACATTATGGGTATTTCCCTTCTGCAACACCATTGACAGCCAAAAGGATTTACAATTCTCTCTTCACCTTTAGTGCCTCTAGTACAATCTATTGTGGTTCATCATATTTAATCTTCTGACGAATTATGTAACACTCGAACATGTACTGAGTTTTTGATTTATGCATTCGCTATTGAACCATTGTAAATTGGGTATGTATTGATGGATGTGAAATATTTGAATTCCAAATTTAAAATTTTGAAGTTTCCAATTTGAATAATAAATTAAATAAAAATGAACTATTTGTCGGGACCCCGATCCTAAGCCATAAAAATCCAGCCTGTAACACATCACATCACTTTGTGGTCTCACGCACGGTTATCTCCACGGCTGCCACCTTACTTGGACCGGGACCGTTTGCGTCTTTTGACTCACGTATGTGAATGTGTTTCTAGCATTCAAATGTCCAAGAACCCGGGCCGACATGGCTAGTCGTAGAACGAATGTGGCACATCCGTACCGGGAAGGGCATACGTAACCCAGCAATGCAGGTGTCGATCTCTAGCGTGTGTAGACGAGTCATAGCAGGCTACAGGGACTCCATTACACTGCGAGACATTTCCCCGAAGGGACAGACACAACAGCAAAGAAGGATACATGCTGGTCAATCAATGTGTCTGGAGCAGTAGCAAGCTACCAAGGCTCGGCGGAAGCACAAAGAGGCAGTTTCCCGTAAAGAGTACTACTAAAGCCACACAACTAGGTGTCGAATCCCATACATACCGTTGCATGTCACACGTACGCACGACATGCCCGATATGCATAGATATGACTATGGCATCACAAGATAACCATACAACATTACGACATTTATTTAGAAGGCTCGGAAGAGCCAATACAATAAGATGTTACAAACAGGGGTCACAAGACCCAACATTCAGAGCATTCAATCAAACAACCGGTAGTTAAACATGTCTGGGTACAAACATCTACACAAGTGGCTAGAGGAGCCTAAACAGCTACAACGACCCTACTAAAGGAACCAGACCTATGACTGGGATTCCCAAGCTAATCCGGTCAACATCGAACTTCACGTTGTAACGATCACTAAAAAGACTGATGTCTCCTCTGCAAAACATAAATTAAACAAACGTGAGTACAAGGGTACT
Organism: Hordeum marinum; assembly: GCA_022496015.1. Taxonomy (NCBI): domain Eukaryota; kingdom Viridiplantae; phylum Streptophyta; class Magnoliopsida; order Poales; family Poaceae; genus Hordeum; species Hordeum marinum. The sequence goes on from CM039674.1 coordinate 285,863,606, forward strand.
CAGCAAGACTTACATAAGAACTAACTACATATGCATCAGTATGACTGAAGGGGCTGTGGAGTTTATTGCAGCAAGCCATCTTTAACTCTCGGCTAACCTGTACTATGACTACAAGTGCTTTCTTTAAGGTGGGATAGCGCACACGAGTCCACATATTCACCAAATCAATACACCACTATGGACCCACTTCCGTCTCCCTATGAGAAGGACATCCATAGCACTCACTCTTATCTTGCGTATTTTAGAGTATCCACTTCAACTTATCTATGAACCACATAAGTTCTCCAAGTAGTCCATATTCGAGGACGTGGCTATTCGAACAGATTATTTCACCCTGCAGGGGTATACTTCTTCACACACGCTCTCGTCACTTATCACCATATGCACGTCATGCATCTCGGCAACCTTCAAGCGGAAGCACTAGCATGGGCATCGACCACGACCGTCAACCACACAAGACCCTAGTCCAGGTTTATTGCCTATTTGAGACTGAACCCACACAAAAGTCTGGCCGAAGTTTCCGCTACTGCCTCAAACGATGTGCGCAGGGTTCCCAAGCCCACCTCGACGGATGGTACTACGCTTGGTACACCATGCCATGGTGCATCTACCGCGCCATAGCCTACCCCTCCGGTCAACGCTATGCACGGCCGCCAGCACATCCTACAAACACCAGAAAGGCGATTAATAAGCCGACAGGGTCAATTAAGGATCCCAATACGCGGTAGTATCTTGTATTGGATAACATACATAGAACTCTGTTCCTAAAGATGGTCCCAATGAGACAACCCGCCATGTACTCCTACATGGCCTCTCATTCGCTACCTTTACCAAATCGTGTTCACACACTTAACTCTGACACAGTAGGACATGAATATTGCCATTCCGATCCATCACCCAAATGTATCAGACCCAACACGACACGACTCTAAGGATAGCAGGCACAGTAAGTAAGAAAGCATGGATGAGTAAGCACAACAAGGCTCAAGCAGCTGCTACTCATGCTAAGTGGTTTCAACTATTTACTGTGGCAAAGACAGGTCATGCAAAGGAATGGGTTCAACTACTGACAACAAGTAATAATTGAATCGTTGTTGTCCTAATGCAATAAAAGAGAGCAGGAGCGAGAGAGTGGGTTCATATCAGTAAGCTCAAGGGGGTTGCTTGCCTGACAGTCCTGAAGATAATACTTCTCTTCATTAGTGTCAACGTTCACATCGTCAGAACCATCGTCTACCGAAAGGGAACCAACACCGGAAAACAAGAAAGGAACACATTCAATGCAATGCAACAAACATGATGCATGATATGACAAGTTAAGGTATTGAATTGTCCTAGAGAAATCATTAGCCAGGTTAATTGAAGTGCAATTCAAACAAGATTGAATTCCAATTCCAAATGATATTTCATATATTGTCCTAATCATAAGATGTCCTACTTGGTGATGTTAACTTGTTCAAACATGCATGATCATGGCATAAATAGATTCATTGGATTTTTATGATCATTTTTCATATATAAATTATTTTCGTCCGACTTACAAATTATTTACTATGAATTTTAGAAGTTTTAAGAATTTTCCGGAATATTTTTATTAAATAAATTGTTTACTGCGTCAGCATGACGTCATGCTTGCGTTAGCAGGTCAACAGACCCGGTCCAGGTCAAACCTGACGTGTGGGGCCCGCACATTAGTGACACAGGGTTAATCCCCATGCTGATCAAAGATTTGACCTACTGCGGGGCACGCTGTCAGAGGTTAGGGGGGTCATTAGCGGCTAATTAAGGCCTAATGACGTCACCATGTTGGCACTCGCCAGAGTTGGTCGGCGATGAGCCGCCGGTGTCACCAGACACGATGGTGGCGTCGGGTTTCGTCCTTCGTCGACCAAATCGATGGTGGAAGGGCTCTATAGATCGTCCGTTCACACGCGCATCCAACGGAGCACATCTCCGGGGCAGAGAGGGTCCAGAGCATCACCGGCGGCGAGCTTTGCAGCGGCGGCGTTCGGACGAGCTCAGGTCCGACAGTACGACATGCAAAAAGACCTGGCGTTGGCTTCCACAACAACTACATGGCTTTTAGAACCCGTTGGTGTCCGTAGAAGAACTACGTGGACACCGGAGCATCGCCGGCGTCGAGGTCCGCGACGGAGCTTCTCAGGCATCAATGCCATCGGCGGCTAAATCACGGGATAGACTAAGAGGGCTAGGGGAAATGAAGAAGGAGCTCACTGGGGTCCTTTGAAGCTTATAGGGAGGCTAGGGACGATCCGGAGCCGACAAATTTGGCAAAGATGACCGACAGCCAAAGGTTGAAGAAGGCGTCAGCATCGGCGATGTAGGGCTCCCGTGGCTGCGTGCCTCGTCTTGGAGCTTCACAGGGGCGAGGCAGAGCTGATTAGCTCGCTAGAGCGACTTGAGGAGGCCGGTGATCGTGGCGGCAGCAAACGGCGACGATGGCGGCACTCGGGTCCGAGGGAGAGAGGAGGCAGAGGAGAGAGGAGAGTGCAGAGAGGGAGGAAGGGGCAAGGGGAGCTCGTCCACATCTCCTGGGCGTAGAGATAGGCTCGGGGAGGCCTCGGAGCTGGCAAGCAGGAGGTGGAGGCCGGCGCCCGAGCGTGCTGCCATGCCTCTGCCTACTGGCAAGGGGTGGAAGAAGACCAGCGTGTCCCTAGTGGGCTGGGCCAGGAGTGCTAGGCTTCAGGTAGCCCAGGTAAGCACTCTCTCTCTTTTCTTATTTATTTCCTATTTTTCTATTTTTGTTTTCTTTCTGTTTAATTGTGTGGCAGAATACATATAGCCAAAAACCCTAAAATAATTTATGGGATACATTTGGAATATTTCCAAATTACCCAAAAAGTTTCAAAAAAAATTGAAGCAACTAAAATATTTACAATGCTTTATTAGTGAGTTTCATAAATTTGCTAATTTATTTAATTTGCCAATATTTTTTTTAAATATAATTCACCCTGATATGTTGTTGCCAACATTTATCCAAGAGGGGGAACATTTTTGAAGAGCATTTTGAATTCACTCAATTATCTTAATAATTAACCTATTTGAAATTTATCTGTGCTAGGGTTTGATCACCCCCATTTCAAATTAATTTTAATTTTAACATGATGACATGATGCACATGCTGATGTTTATGCAAGCAATTCAAGAAAATTCTAGGACTGTGACACTATTAGATAATAAATTACACCACACACAGTTGGAACAAATGAACCGCGTGTGATGATCTCATATATTGCACACGATTGTTTGTAGAATAACGTGTGCAATTATCAGTGTCACAATAGACAGTCGCGTATTATGTTTGTGTGGGATTGTGCGCAATAAGACACATGTTTACATGTTATATGTGTGTGCAATTGGCGGCAATACCACAAACGGTTCCAAACATCTATGTGTGTGTAATGTAGGACAATAAGAAGACGGTTTATGTATGAACCGTGTGTGTGATAGGAATTACTATCGCACACCATTATTAAAATTGGCCCATTGGCGATAGTAGAGCCACTGCACACAGTTTGTAGTTTTTGACTGGGTGTGATAACATACCTATCACAAATAGGTCGGGGAATTAAATGTTTGTGATAGCCATATTTCACAAACGAGTATATTTGCGTCATCGTCTTAGATGTGTGGTCGATCACAAACATAACGTCAAGGTTACACATCTGGGATAGTTTACGACTTTGCATACAATTAATTTGCATGAATTACCAGCACGCGCTTGCCCCATCGCAGATGATTTTTCTGTGTTGTGTGGGATGGACCCCCTATCACCCACACAGCCAAGGCGACAATTTGAAACTGGAAAGGGGTTGAAAACCATTTGTGTAGCATGTTATGGTACCAGTGATGTATTATCACAAAAGTGTTTTTTTCGTGAAGTGACTAGTGGGCAGCAAACGCATGTTGTCAACTTCGAACTTCATACATGTGTGTACATAAAGTGGGTCATGAGTGGCATACCATGCAACCATGCAATATCAACAATTAACAAGGGGAAAAGGTTTCGAGAGGACCATGTGTAAATTCTTCAAAACCCCTTTTTACCTGGCAGCATATGAACCAATGATATATCATGTTCCCGGTGACTTTGATTGGACAAAGACACCTGGACCAGACATAGAGCCACCTCAACTTCATGTGAAGAAGGTAAGAAAGAAAGATAAGATGATAAAGAGCAGATTTTAAGTTCTATAGACATAGGACAGTTCACCTCCATTATGGACTTCAAGTCCATAGGTACACCAGCTACAAACAACACTTGAAACCAGAGTTGGCTTTGAGGAAAAACAAACATATGGTAAGGAACTAGTACAATCCTTTGTAGTTTTATATGATGACTAATTAAATCAAAGTATATTGACTAACTATCATGTTCCTTTCATTTTGCAAGGCAGCTACAAGAACTTCAAAGAATCCTGGCGAAGCTACTCCACCTTCAAGATCACAGCCTCCACCTACAAGAGATGCTACTCCCTCTACTCCACCTTCAAGGACTGGGGGAGTCCGGGACTAAGGGGTCCTCGGACCGCCAGCCTATTCCTACGAGCCGGATGGGTTGGCCACTTTGTGCCCAATACATGGAAGCCAGACTGTAAGGCAACCGCGTATACGAGTAGGAAACCTTCGGTGCCTTGGTGTGTCCTCCAAGTCAAGATCGCAAGATCGGCGTGGTTATCCTTGATGGTAACCGACTATATGTAACCCTAGGTACCTATGGTATCTATATAAACCAGAGGTTTTAGTCCGTAGAAGGTACATAACCATTATTACAACTCATCTTGGGTTTAGTTCCTTTGATCTCGAGGTAGATCGACTCTATAATTATCATACACTCATTAATACAAGCAAGCAGGACATAGGGTTTACCTCTTCGAGAGGGCCCAAACCTAGGTAAACACCGTCTCCCTATTTCTTCATCAATTTAAGATCCACATCTCGGGACCCTCTACCTGAGATCTGCCGGTTTTGACACCGACATTGGTGCTTTCATTGAGAGTTCCATTGTTGGATCGCCAGAAGGTACGATGGCTCGCTTGGTCATCAGCGACATATCCGCATCGGGGACATCTCTGTCCCCAACCAGCTCTTTGTGTCTGGTAGTATTGATCTATACGCGATGATACGGGCGGTTGCTACCTCTTGAGCATGTGTTGGTTTTCCCTTGAAGAGGAAAGGGTGATGCAGCAAAGTAGATAAGTATTTCCGTTAGTTGTTGAGAACCAAGGTATCAATCCAGTAGGAGGAACAAGCAAGTCACCAATGGATACACCTACACAAACAATCAAACTCTTGCACCCAACGCTATAAAGGGGTTGTCAATCCCTTCAAGATTATTTGCAAGGATTAGATCTGATAGATATAGATGTAAACAAGAACAGAAAGTAAAAGGTAAATAAATTGCAGCAAAGTATTTTTGGTATTTTAGGTTTATAGATCTGAAAGTATATTATGGAAAGTAGACCCATGGGCCATATGTTTCACTAGAGGCTTCTCTCTTGAAGGCAAATATCATGGTGGGTAAACAAATTACTGTCAAGCAATTGATAGAAAAGGGAATAATCATGTAGTTATCCAAGGCAATGATTATGCATATAGGCATCATGTCTGTATCAAGTAGACTGAAATGATTCTGCATCTACTACTATTACTCCACACATCGACCAACTCATGCCTGCATCTAGAGCATTAAGTTCATGAAGAATAGAGTAACACATTAAGAAACATGACATGATGCAGAGGGATAAACTCAAGTAGTATGATGAAAACCCCATCTTGTTACCCTTGATGACAACAATACAATAAGTGCCTCGCTACCCCTACTACATCACTGGGTGAGGACACTTCAAGATTGAACCCAAAACCAAGCACTTCTCCCATTGCCAGAATTACCGATCTAGTTGGCCAAACCAAACCAATAACTCTAAGATAATTGCAACAATATGAAACCATGCAAATAAGAATTCAGAGGATATTCAAATAAGACTCATGGATAATCTGAACATAAACTCACAATTCATCGGTTCTTGACAAACACACCACAAAAGAGGATTACATCAGATAGATATCCATGAAGATCATGGAGAACATGGTATTGAGATCAAAGAGAGAAAAGAAGCCATCTAGCTACTAGCTATGGACTCGTAGGTCTGTGGTGGACTACTCACGCATCATCGGAGGGGCAATGGAGTTGATGTAGATGTCCTCCGTAATCAACCCCCCCTCCGGCAGATTACCGAAAAAGACTCCAAGATTGGATCTCTCGAGAACGGAGGCTTCCAGCGGTGGAAAAGTATTTGTGTGGCTCCTTATGGTGTTGGGGGAATATTTGTGTATTTATAGGCCAATAATTAGGGTTAGGAGACCTGTCGGGAGGCGACAAGGCTGCTAGGCGTGGCTAGGGGGCCTTGCGCCTAGCAAGCTTGTGGCTCCCTGGCACCTCAACTGTCGTGCACTCCAAGCTTGATCGATTTGTTTCCTTCCAAAAATATTCCTTCCAAAGGTTTTATTCCATTTGGACTCCGTTTAAAATTCCATATATGAAAACTCAAAAATAAGGAAAAAACAAAAACCAGCACTAGGCTCTAGATTAATAGGTTAGTCCCAAAAATAATATAAAAGAGAATATTAATGCATATAAAACATCCAAAATAGATAATATAATAGCATGCCATGATCAAAAATTATAGATACATTGGAGACGTATCAGCATCCCCACGCTTAATTCCTGCTCGTCCTCGAGTAGGTAAATGATAAAAAAACAGAATTTTTTATGTGGAGTGCTACCTAACATATTTATCCATGTAATATTATTTATTGTGGCATGAATATTCAGATCCGTAAGACTCACAAAAATCTTAATATTGATATACTAACAGTAACGTTTCAAGCATACTAGCAAAGCAATTGTATCTCTTCAAAATATAATGGCAAAAGAAAGTTATCCCTACCGTATGGTCTAGCTATGCTCCATCTTCCCCACACAAAGTATTTATATCATGAACAACCCCTATGAAAAGTCAAGCAATTTTTTTCACACCTTTATTTTCTCAAACCTTTTAAACTCTCATGCAATACATGAGCGTGAGCCATGGGTATTGCACAACAGGTGGAATAGAATATGGTGGAGGTTGTCAAGGAAGGGGAGAATATAGTCCCACATGAACTAGGCATATCAACGGGCTATGGAGATGCCCATTAATAGATATCAATGTGAGTGAGTAGGGATTGCCATGCAACAGATCCACTAGAACTATAAGTGTATGAAAGCTCAAAAGGAAACTAAGTGGATGTGCATCATGAAGAAAAATTCCACTAGCTATATGAGAGTGACAAAATAGGAGACTCTCTATCATGAAGATCATGGTGCTACTTTGAAGCAGAAGTGTGGAAAAAGTTAGTAGCAATGTCCCTTCTCTATTTTCTCTCATTTTTTGGAGGGCATCTAAGGCTGCTTTTATTCATTTTTTATTTGGGATTCGCTCGCCTCTTTTTTTTCATAAAGTCTGGAATCTCATCCCCACTTGTGAGGGAATCATAGCTTCGATCATCCTTTCCTCACATGGGACAAGCTCTATTAATGATAATCATCACACTTCTATTTACTTACAACTCAAAAGAAAATTACAACTTGATACCTATGACAAAATATGACTCTATATGCAATGTGGAAGTGATGGTGCAAGTCATAAAAGGAAACGGTGGAAGTTGCATGGCAATATATCTCAGAATGACTATGGAAATGCCATAATATGTAGGTATGGTGTCTGTTTTGAGGAAGTATATATGGTGGCTGTTTTGAGGAAAGTATATGGTGGTTGTTTTGAGGAAGGTGTGTGTTGTACCGGTGAAAGTTGCACGGTACTAGAGAGGCTAGCAAAGGTGGAAGGTTGAGAGTGCGTATAATCCATGGACTCAACATTAGTCATAAAGAACTCACACACTTATTGGAAAAGTCTATTAGTCATCAAAGAAAAGTATTAAACGCAAGCTCCTAGGGGGAGGTTGTTAGGAGTTAACCATCGCGTGCCCCCAACCCTCACACAAAGGTCAACAATCTATAAACATGTCATGCTCCGACTTCCTTACATAACGGTTCACCATACGTGCATGCTATGAGAATTACAAACCTTTATGAAAGTATTTTTTACCAAATCACAATTACTTCCTAACATGTCTCTTAATATTACCATCTTTATATCACAAAACTTTATGCAAGGAATCAAACTTCTCATAAATACCCAATGCACTTAATATGGAAGTTTTTATTATATCCCTCTTGGATGCCTATCATATTAGGACCAAATTCATAACCTAAACCAATTACCATGGCGTTTTAGAAACTCTAAAAATAATATAAGTGAGTTAAGAGAGTTCAATTACTTCTAAAAAATGCAAACACCACCGTGATCTAAATACAATATAAGTGAAGCACATAGACCAAAATTGCCAAACTCAAAAGATATAAGTAAAGTACATAGAGCATTCTAAAAAATTCACGATTCAGCGTGTCTCTCTCAAAAGATGTGTCCATAAAGTATGATTGTGGCAAACTAACAAGCAAATATTCATATCATACAAGACGCTCCAAGCAAAACACATATCATGTGGTGAATAAAAATATAGCCTCAAGTAAATTTATCGATGGATTGAAGACGAAAGAGGGGATACCTTCCGGGGCATCCCCAATCTTAGGATCTTTGGCATACTTTAATATTACTTGGGTACCTTATGCATACCCAAGCTTAGGGCTCTTGCCACTCCTTATCCCTTGGTCCATCAAATCTTTACCCAAAACTTGAAAACTTCACAACACAAAACTTAACAGGAAACTCGTGAGATCAGTTAGTATAAGAAAATAAACCACCACTTTAGGTACTATTGTGAACTCATTATTTATTTATATTGGTGTTATACCTACTTTAATCTAACTTATCCATGGTTCATACAACATGATACAACCTAAAGATCCATCAAAATAGGCAAACAACTCAAAGAAAACAGAATCTGTCAAAAACAAAAGAGTCTGTAGCAATCTGAAAACTTCATATAATTATGTAACTCAAAAAATTATGAAAACATGGTAAATTTATACATCAATATTGTGTAAAAATTTCAGACTCATTCAATGCTCTGAAAAATTCAGACAATTCCTGGACTGAGCGCAAAAGTTTCTGTTTTTCCAGCAAGATCAAATAAACAACTACCATAGATCACCCCAAAGGTTTTACTTGGCTCAAAAAATAATTAAAACACCAAAACACAATTACTACAGCAGTAACAATGTGGGAAACACTCAAAAACAGAAGAAAAAATAGATCACAAAAATAATATTGGGTTGCCTCCCAACAAGCGCTATTGTTTAACGCCCCTAGCTAGGCATGACGATTTCAATGATGCTCACATAAAAAGTAGTAATCGAAACATGAAAGAGAGCATCATGAATGTCATGACAATCACATTTAAGTATACCCCACTTCCTACGCATTGGGATTTTGTGACCAAACAATTTATGGGAGCAAGAATCAACAAGCATAGGAAGGCAAAACAAGGATAATTTCAAAACTTTGAACACATAGAGAGGAAACTTGATATTATTGAAATTCCTACAAGCATATGTTCCTCCCTCATAATAATTTTCAGTAGAATCATGAAGTAATTTCACAATATAACTATCAACTAAAGCATTATTTCCATCATCAATTATAGCATATGTGTCATCATCAACACTAGGGGAACAAAGAATATCATATTCATCAAGCATAACATCCCCAAGCTCATGGTTTTGCATATCATTAGCATCATGGATATTCAGAGAATTCATACTAACAACATGGCAATCATGCTTTTCATTCAAGGAACTATTATGAATCTGCTTACAAATTTATTCTTTCAACACTACATCAAAATTTCCAGATTCATGATTTTCAAACAAAACTTCATAGTGATAATGAAGTGCACTCAACTCACTAGAAATTGGTTCATCATAAGTTGGACTTTTGAAAAGATTAGCAAGTGGATGAGGATCCATTTCAATAGATTTTTAGCAAGAGAAGATGCAAGCAAATAGGTGTCACATGGCAACACAAGCAAACAAAAGATCTGACGATAAAAAGGCAAACAACAAAGAGAGGGCAAATAAAAAGGCAAATCTTTTTTTGTATTTTCTGAAAATCATTTTAGAAGTGGAGGAGAGGAAAACGAGAGGCAAAAGCCAAATAATGTAAATGCAAGAGATGAGTTTGTGATGGGTACTTAGTAGGCTTAATTTGTATCCTCCTCGGCAACGGCGCCAGAAATGGCATGTTCACGGGAAAGTTCTTGTCTTTTATTTGCTATGTATCCTCCCCGGCAACGGCGCCAGAAATCCTTCTTGCTACCTCTTGAGGGTGCGTTGGTTTTCCCTTGAAGGGGAAAGGGTGATGCAGCTAAGCAGATAAGTATTTCCCTTAGTTGTTTAGAACCAAGGTATGAATCCAGTAGGAGGAACAAGCAAGTCACGAATGGGTGCACCTACACAAACTATCAAACTCTTGCACCCAACGCTATAAAGGGGTTGTCAATCCCTTCACGATTATTTGCAAGGATTAGATCCGATACATATAGATGTAAATAAGAACGGAAAGTAAAAGGTAAATAAATTGCAGAAAAGTATTTTTGGTATTTTTGGTTTATAGATTTGGAAGTATATTATGGAAAGTAGACCCAGGGGCCATAGGTTTCACTAGAGGCTTCTCTCTTGAAGGCAAATATCATGTTGGGTAAACAAATTACTGTCAAGCAATTGATACAAAAGCGAATAATCATGTAGTTATCCAAGGCAATTATCATGCATATAGGCATCACATCCGTATCAAGTAGACTGAAATGATTCTACATCTACTACTATTACTCCACACATCGACCGACTCCTGCCTGCATCTAGTGTATTAAGTTCAAGAAGAACAATGTAACGTATTAAGAAAGATGAAATGATCTAGAGGGATAAACTCGAGAAATATTATGAAAACCCCATCTTGTTACCCTTGATGGCAACAATATAATATGTGCCTCACTACCCCTACTATGTCACTGGGTGAGGACACTGCAAGATTGAACCCAAAACCAAGCACTTCTCCCATTGCCAGAATTACCAATCTAGTTGGCCAAACCAAACCAATAACTCTAAGAGAATTGCAACCATATGAAATCATGCAAATAAGAATTCAGAGGATTTTCAAATAAGATTCATGGATAATCTGAACATAAACTCACAATTCATCGGTTCTTGACAAACACACCACAAAAGAGGATTACATCGGATAGATATCCATGATGATCATGGAGAACATGGTATTGAAGATCAAAGAGAGAGAAGAAGCCATCTAGCTACTAGATATGGACCCGTAGGTCTGTGGTGGACTACTCACGCATCATCGGAGGGGCAATGGAGTTGATGTAGATGCCCTCCGTGATTGAAACCGCCTCCGGCAGATTACCGAAAAAGGCTCCAAGATTGGATCTCCCGGGAACGGAGGCTTCCGGCGGCGGAAAAGTATTTGCGTGGATCCTTCTGGTGTTGGGAGAATAATTGGGTATTTATAGGCCAAGCATTAGGGTTAGGAGACCTGCCGGGAGGTGACAAGCCTGCTAGGCACGACCAGGGGGGCTGCGCCTAGCAGGCTTGTGGCTCCCTGGCACCTCCCCTACCGTGCACTCTAAGCTTTATCAATTTGTTTCCTTCCGAAAAAAATCCTTCCAAAGGTTTTATTCCGTTTGTACTCCGTTTAATATTCAATATCTGCAAAACTCAAAAACAAGGAAAAACAAAAACTGGCACTAGGCTCTAAACTAATAGGTTAGTCCCAAAATAATATAAAATAGCATATTAGTGCATATAAAACATCCAAAATAGATAATATAATAGCATTCCATCATAAAAAAATTATACATATGTTGGAGACGTATCAGCGGTCGTCTCGACCAGATTGGTAGCTTCTCCCTAGGACACAAGATCAGGTTTGGCAGCCTAGAGTACGCCACCGACGCCCGGGGCGATCTTTTCCTGGTCGGGCTCACGGCCTCATCCAACGAGCCCAGAAACCCCAAAGCTTTAACTTCGGAACCCCCTCCTCACCCTTGTCTCTAGGTGTGGTTCGATAGAAGGGACGTCTAAAGACGGGGGTGAATAGACAACTTGACAAAATTAAAACCTAACCTTTTCCCAAACTAATTAGTTGGTATATTTTAGCAATTCTAACAATTCTAATGCACCCTACACATGCTAGTCAACAAGTAAGACAGTGAAAAGTAAACACAAGCATATGTAAGAGAGTAGAGGTAGGAAGATCAAACACAATTGTAGACATGAAGATTTTTCCCATGGTCTTGATAGGTGGCACTATCGTACATCCACGTTTATGGAGACTTCAACCCATGGAGGGTAACGGTCATGAGATTCCATGGAGGGTTCCACGAATAAGCAACCTTGTCTATACCATGATGGCCTATGTCCACGAAGGACTAGCCTAACTCGGGGTAGATCTTCACGAAGTAGGCGATCTCCTTGCCCTTACAAACTTCTTGGTTCAACTCCACAACACAAAGTAGGAGGCTCCCAAGAGACATCTAACCAACCTAGGAGGCACCACACTACAAAAGGTAATAGATGCGGTAACAATGATGAACTCCTTACTCTTGTGTTTCAAATGATAGTCTCCTCAACACTCAATCACTCTCTCACATATTTGGCATGGGTAGAAGAGATTGATTTGATGGAAAGCAACTTGGGGAGGCTAGAAATCAAGATCCATATGGTTTGAGTGGATGATCTTGACCTCAACACAAGGGTAGGTGGTTCTCTCTCAGTAAATTGGATATGGGAAGTGTGGGTTTGTTCTGAGTGCTTTTCTTTCAAGTGGTATGTGGTGGAGGGGTATATATATAGGCATCTCTAGAAATCCAAACGTTACAACATGATCGCTCAACTCGGTGAAACCAAAGTGAAACCGATATAGGATTCTCGGTGGTATTGATATGAGTGGCCAAGGGCAGTTGCACAACTCGTGAGACTAATTCACAATTCTCAGAAATTCCAATTCTTGTAAATGAGGCACCAGGATGTTGGTCACTAAAACTCGGTTGCACTGGTATGGAACTTGGTAGTACCGAGAAGTGGGTCTTGGCTAGGGTTTCTCTCTAAGGTTTTGACTCGGTGTAGCCGAAGGGGTATTGTTGGTAGCACCAATTTTGTGTGGTAGGGTCTGAGACAGAATATTTGTGGGAGAGCTTGTGAGTGATTTTGGTGGATAACACTTGATCATTTTGAGCATTTCATTCACCCTTATTACCTCACCCCCTTTTAATAGTATTGGCTTTCCAATGGACTCAAAGTGATTCCTCACAAAGTAAAATGTAGAGTCTTCATGCTTGTAGCTTGGCCAATCCTATTATTTCCTCCTCTTCTTCTTTTTCTTGGGGAATCTCCTCACAGTCCTTTGCCAACACTCTTTGTGAACTATGAAAACACCAAGAGCGCATATGTACTTTCAATCTCCCCCTTTTTGGTAATTGATGACAACATATAACCAAAGCTTTAAATTAAGATATGCAAAGATATAATGAAGACTTTGAGAGAGACATGACTCCGACTTGCTCCCCCTAAATGTGTGCAACCCCTTTAAAGGATAGATTCTTTGGAATGCATGGACACACACATAGTAGAGATGATATGATGAGTCATGTGTATCTTGGCTATATGCATCAAATATATGTGAATGAGGTGTGTCCTCATTCAAGACTTGACTCTTGCAAACAATATGTGCAAGAAGAAAGAGATCATCTTGATCAAGGATATGATTCATATACTTACCTTGAGGATCTTGAGCATTCTAATATCAAAAACACTCTTGAGAAAACAATGTTAGGAAACAAAAGATTATTCTACTCATCCAAATTCGAAAGAGCTAAGAAGTACCAAGATATGGAGGACACATAGAAAATAATGTTTCTTAAGAATGATATGTCTCCAAGATCATTTAGAGCTTTCTCCCCTAATTATGAAGTTGTAGTTCTTCCTCTCCCCATGGATTTCAACAGGTAGATATTGGAATAGGTAGGGTGAGACAAGTCTAACATGAGTAGGCAAAAAGAATAAAACATATTTTTCTTGCTCCTTAAATGATAAGATAAGATCTGATATACTCTCTCCCCATATGGATAGGCATACTCCCCCTTTATTGGTATTCTCCCCCTGTATTCAAGCATGAGCTTGATATTCTCCCCCTTAATTTTATATCTCCCCCTTTGGTATGATTAAGAGTTGTGGTGCTTTGGTATTTCTCCCCCTTTTGCATTAATTTCCAAAAAGGTTCATACATAAATGGATCATTGAATGACAAGGGATCCTAGAGAACAAGGGTCATTGAAAGTAGGGATCATAGAAGATAAGGATCATAGAGATCATTTGAGACTAAGTTATCTGAGTATATTTTCTCCCCCTTTTGAACATTCGAAAAAGCTCTTTAAGATTTCTCCCCCTTTTAACATTTTTTTCACAAAGGGATCCTTGAAGAAAAGGAGATTTGCTAAATTTGACAAAGAGCATAGAAGATAGCAAAATCGATGGCTTTGAGGCAAAAGGATTCAATGGAACCGATAAGTGTTTGTGCAGCCTATCTGTCGAGTTATTTGAATCGTAGGCTTCGAGGGCTAAACAGAAACTTGGCAACATTTGTTAAGGGAAACTTTCAGAAAGGCTCAAATAATTCTAGAAAGTTTGAAATGAATTTTCCAATAGATTTGCAAGGATTTGTTTCAAAAGATTTGCAAGGAACTTTCAAAAAGATGTGCATGGAATTTTCAAAATATTTGCAAGGAATTTTCAAAAAGATTTGCAAGGAATTTTCAAAAATATTTGCAAGTAATTTTCAAAAAGATTTGCAAGGAATTTTACAAATATTTGCAAGGAATTTTCAAAAGATTTGCAAGGAATTTTAAAAAGATTTGCAAGGAATTTTCAACTAGTTGAGGATTGAGTGGTTCCAATAAAACATGCAAATATAAGATGAACCAAACAAGATAGTACATCTAGATGATGGTCGGTGACTAGGTCACCTTCATTAGAGGATATTGACGTAGGATCCAAGCAAGAATAGTTGATCATAGGCCATACTCATCGTTAAGCTCAAAATGGGGTTAACATTTTTCAATTAAGCATTTTAATGTTTTCATATCACTTGAGTTGCTTTATCTCATGACTTGGAGTAAACCTATTTCAAGGATATGAGCACATACCTTTAAGTGATGTTGATGACGTAGCATGTAGGAGAACTTGTTGTGGATTCTCAAAGTTGATGAAGATCATCTTGAGTTGGGAGAAATCATTGATTGTTTTGGTTCTTTTTTCACCTACATGGATTAGTAATGCAAGGAAGAAAAGGATATATCCAAATGACATGATACCAATTGTGAATGAGCAGTAGTGATCTTATCAAATATATGTCATGGATATGTTTTTTTGTCTTCTTACTTCCATCATCAAAGAAGGGTTGTGGATACTTGGTCAGGACAAGATTGCTTGTGATATGAGTTGTTGTCAATCTTGTGGAGTGTAGTCCATCCAAGTACCTACAAAAGGTTAGTTGCAATACAAGGGAGCATATATTTCCATGGTATATGATAATTTCATATCAAGTGTATCATGGAATAGTCATGTAAGCTCATTCCTTGCATGCAACCAAGTGAGTCTATCTCAAGTTTGAAGCATAAATGATGTTCAACTCACTCCTCAAGTGACAAAACACTTTCTCTTCAAGTGCTTAGTAAAGGTATCAACCAATTGTTTGTTAGTACTAACATGCTTGAGATTGATATCTCCTTTGGAAACAGGATCATGAATGAAATGATGTTGAACTTGAATATGCTTAGTTCGAGAGTGTTGCACTGGATGATGAGCAATTTTAATTGCACTCTCTTTGTCAAATAACAATGGTACATGTTCCACATGTATGCCATAATCCTTAAGAGTTTAAGTTATCCATAGCAATTGAGCACAACATGATTCGACGACAATGTATTCCACTTCGGCAATAGATAGAGATACCGAGTTTTGTTTCTTGGATAATCAAAACACATGAGATCTACCAAGAAATTGACATGCACCCGAGGTGGATTTTCTATCAACTTTGTCTTCGGCATAGTCCGAGTCAAAATAGCCAACAAGGTCAAATAAGATCCCTTGGGATACCAAATGCCAAAGTTTGGTGTCTGTATCAAGTATCTCACAATTGTTTTCATGGACTTAAAGCACTCTTTAGGAGCAGCTTGATATCTAGCACACATGCACAAACTAAGCATGATATTGAGACGGGAGGCACACAGATATAGCAATGAACCGATCATTGATTGATAAACATTTAGATCAACCAGTTTGTCCTCCTTGGTGAGATCAACATGTCCACTAGTAGGCATAGGAGTTTTCATACATTTACACTCTTGCATGTTGAACTTCTTGATAAAGTCCTTGGTGTACTTGGTTTGAGAGATCAAAGTTCCTTCTCTTGTTTGCTTGATTTGCAAGGAAATATTTTAGCTCACACATCATGGACATCTCATACTTGGACATCTACCTTCCAAATTTCTCACTAAATTGTGGGTTAGTAGATCCAAAGATAATATCATCCACATAAATTTGGCACACAAATAATTCACCATTAACTCTATTAGTTAATAAGGTTGCGTAAATTTGCAGAATATCAAAACCCTTTTCAAGTAGAAACTTCGTTAGACATTTATACCAAGCACGAGGGGTTTTCTTAAGTCCATAAAGAGCTTTACGAAGCTTGTAAACATGGTTGGATTTCTTAGGATTCACAAAATCGGGGGGTGGTTGCTTAACATAGACTTCTTCCTCAATCTCCTCGTTTAAAAATGCACTTTTAATGTACATTTGGTAAAGTGTGATGTCATGGTGATTGGCATAAGCAAGTAATATATGAATATCTTCAAGTCTAGCAACAGGGGCATAGGTCTCATCGAAGTGCATACCTTCGACTTGTGTGTAGCCTTGAGATACGAGACGTGCCTTGATGCGTACAACCTGAGCGTCTTTGTCTTGCTTGTTCCGAAACACCCATTAGGTTCCGATGATGTTTTGCTCGTCTTAGGGCTTCTCCACTAGTGTCCACACTTTGTTCCTCTCAAAGTTGTGTAGCTCTTCATGCATAGCATTCACCCAATCTGGGTCTTCAAGCGCTTCTTCCACCTTCATAGGCTCAATACTAGATATGAATGATTAGTGCTCACAAAAATTATCCAAGCGGGTTTTAGAGCGAGTGATTCTCCCGGTTTCGATGTCACCTAATATTTGCTCTAAGGGATGATTCTTGTTCACTCTTGCTCAAACACGAGGTGGCTCTTGCTTGTTGGATGGTGGAGCCTCCTCCTCATCTTCTTCTTATTTGTTGTTGTTGTTGAAGGTGTCGTTGCCTTAAAGTGCTGGTGAAGATAGTTGAGGTGGATCATTAAGATGTACTTCTTCCTCCTCTTCATATTTTCATGTACCACTTGTGGATGCTTCCATGTCCTGTTGAGCCTCGCCTTCACGCGAAGTGGGAGCTTCCACTTGGGTTGATGAAGTACTTTCCTTCACCTCCATGGGACGAATCTTGCCGATGTACATGTCTTGGTTGGCTTCCAAAGGTTCCTTATTTTGTACAAAATTTGGAAATTGTTCGACTTGCGAACCATTAGATTCATCAAACTTCACATCTACCGTCTCTTCAACTTTTCAAGTGAATTTGTTATAGACATAGTAAGTGTGAGGGTTTGATCCGTAACCGAGTAGGAAACCTTCATGTGATTTAGGAGAAAATTTAGAACGACGATTCTTATCAAGAATGTAACACTTGGAGTCAAATACCCGAAAGTATCCAACTTGGGGCTTGTTACCGATGAGTAGCTCATATGCCGTTTTGCTGAGAAGCTTGTGAAGATAGAGTCGGTTCGTGGCATGAAAAGTTGTTTCCACGGCTTCCGCCCAAAAGTGTCTTGGTGTCTTGTATTCATTGAGGATCGTTCTAGCCATCTCAATAAGATTTAGGTTTTTCCTCTCAACAACTCCATTTTTTAGGCGTGTACGTAGCCAAAAACTCATGCATAATCCCTTATTCGTCAAGAAAGGTGTCCATATTGGTGTTCTTGAACTCCAATCCATTGTCGCTCCGAACTTTCTTGATCTTCACATTAAACTGATTTTGAGCTTTGAGAGTGAAGTTCTTGAAGATCTTTTGCACCTGCGACTTATCATCAAGAAAGAAAGCCCATGTAAATGTGGGAAAATCATCAACTATAACTATACCAAAGGAATTTCCACCGAGGCTCTTGTAAGCATTGGGACCAAAAAGATCCATATGAAGCAACTCGAGTGGTCTCCTAGTAGTCATGATATTCTTTATGAGATGACTTCCACCTAGTTGCTTTCTGGCTTGACAAGTATTACAAAGTCTATCTTTGTCAAAGATAACATCTTTGACACCAAGTATGTGATCACCTTTGATGAGCTTGTCTAGATTACGCATACCAACATGTCCTAGCCTTCTATGCCAAAGCTAACATTTAGAAGATTTTGCAATAAGACAAGTACGAGGTTTGAATCTTTTAGTGAAATCAACAATGTATGGAACACCTCTATGGAAACAGGTAAATACCATGCTATGATTGTCTTTACAAAACACTTGGCAATCTACTTTGGTAAATAACACATTAAAACCAAAGTCGGAAAGTCTAGATACAGAAATAAGACTGTAGCCAAGGGATTCAACAAGCATGACATTTTGAATAGAGATATCATGAGATATGACCACCTTACCAAGACCAAGTACCATACCCTTGGAGTTGACTCCAAAACTTACATACCTTCGCGGTCCATGGTTCGGTTTGGTTTCTTGAAACATGTCTATCTCCGGTCATGTGATCGGTGCATCCACTATCGATAGTCCATTCCTTCCCTCCAGACATGTAGTCTTTGAAGTTTTCCATGAGACTTAGACTCTTCATAGTCTTCTCACACTCGATGTCAAATAACTTATCTTCATCATAGTAGCCATGTTGTACATCAGCATCATCAAGTGGGATATCCTCGTCATAAGAGACAAGAGATTCGTTAGAATTGTGATAGTGACAATGTTCAAGTTTATGAATGTGAATGGCTTCAAAGATAATGTTATTGATGGTAGTGACATATCCTTTAGCACACATGAGGTCGCGAAGCTCATATAAGCATTTATCAAAATTGGGGTCACTAGGCTTCATATTATGAAAGGCAATAGCTTTATGAAGAATTTCACAAAATTACTCAATGAATAATTTGGATATTGTTTCTCCAAATCATTCCACAAAGTATTAAGCACATTCAAAATTCTTCATTTGATCAAACACAAATCTTGGCAATCCTTTGATAATGAGATTCACAGTTCTAAGATTGCGAAGAATGTCATTTTCCTCTTCGTATGTGGGATGTAAGGTATCAATGGGAGGTACATAGGGGCTCTTAACATGCTTGCTCAAATGGAATTATTGAATATCTCAACCATCTCGTATTTCCATTGACTATATTACTCCCCATCAAGAACGTGCACCCTACAACTAATCCTCCACAAACTAGACACATCCATCTTCCTCCAACGGTGATGAAACCGAAGCTATGGAGACCAAAGCTCTGATACCAATTATGGGATCGATAGAAGGGATGCCTATAGGGGGAGAACTACTTGACAAAATTAAAACCTAACCTTTTACTAAATAAATTGGTTGGCATATTTTAGCAATTCTAACAAGTCTAATGCACCCTACACATGCGAGTCAACAAGTATGGCAGAGGAAAGTAAAGACAAGCATATGTAAGAGAGTAGAGGTAGGAAGATAAAACACAATTGTTGACATGAAGATTTTTCCCATGGTTCTGATAGGTGGCATTATCGTACATCCACGTTTATGGAGACTACAACCCACGTAGGGTAACAATCACGAGAGTCCACGAAGGGTTCGACTCACGAAGGGTTCCACGAAAAGCAACCTTGTCTATACCATAATGGCATCCGTCCACAGAGGACTAGCCTAACTCGAGGTAGATCTTCACAAAGTAGGCATTCTCCTTGCCCTTACAAATTTCTTGGTTCAAATCCACAACATGAAGTATGAGGCTCCTAAGCGACATCTAATCGATCTAGGAGGCACCACCCTCCAAAAGGTAATAGATGCGGTAACAATGATGAAGTCCTTGCTCTTGTGTTTCAAATGATAGTCTCCTCAACACTCAATCACTCTATCATAGATTTGGCATGGGTAGAAGAGATTGATTGGATGGAAACCAACTCGGGGAGGCTAGAAATCAAGATCCATATGGTTGGAGTGGATGATCTTGACCACAACACAACGGTAGGTGGTTCTCTCTCACAAAATTGGATATGCGAAGTGTGGGTCTGTTCCGAGGGCTTCTCTTTTGAATGGGATGTGGTGGAGGGGTATATATAGGAATCTCCAAAAATCCAACTATTACAACATTATTACCCAGCTCTGTGAAACCAAAGTGAAAAGTCAGTTGCACTGACTAGTGCAAAATGTGGCAACTTTGGTTATCGTTGGTATCGATATGAGTGGCCGAGGGCAGTTACACAACTCGGTGACATCAATTCACAATTCTCGGATATTAAAATTCTTGTAAATGAGGAACCAGGAAGTTGGTCATTAAAACTCGGTTGCACCAATATGTACCTTGGTAGTACCGAGAAGTGGGTCTTGGTTAGGGTTTCTGTCTAGGTTTTTGACTTGGTGTAGACAAAAGGGTATTGCTGGTGGCACCGATTTTGAGTGGTAGGGTCTAAGACAAAATATTTTTGGGAGAGCTTGTGAGTGATTTTGGTGGCTAACACTTGATCATTTCGAGCATTTCATTCACCATTATTACCTCACCCCCTTTTAAAAGCATTGGCTTTCCTATGGACTCAAAGTGAATCCTCACAAAGTAAAATGTAGTCTTCATGTTTCTAGCTTGGCCAATCATATTCTTTCCTCTTATATTCTTCTTGTGGAATCTCCTCACAATCCTTTGCCAACACTCTCTGTGGACTAAACCTTAAATAAACTAGATAAAACTATTAGTCCAAGAGACAATGTATGTTGTCATGAATTATCAGAACCACCAAGGGAGCATATGTGCTCGGATCTGGTCACGACGTCTAGGGACCAGGGTTCGGCCTCGGCCAAATATGCTCCCTGCTCTGACGCACCGAGATTGACTCCGGGAGACTTCATAAGAATGACCCCGCTGACTTCTCGCTGTTAAACGAGACCCTGGCCTGGATCCAAACAATGAATATTACATATGGGCCGCCCTCGCCCTATGCCCGAACAGGTCTTCACGCAGGCCACAAGGAATTTTTGCATCCCATCCACCAACCACTTGGTAGCCACTATCGATGACTTAACCGATATGCTGGACTGCGCTTCAGAGGAGGTCGATGACATCGATGAAGACGTCGACAATAATATCCCTCCCAACACTGGATGATGGGAAGATACCTCCACCTATGACGTCTATCTGGTAGACACCCTGATACTTGTGATCTGCATTGGGTTTTCCGTGAAGAGGAATGGGTTATCGCAACACAATGTGGGTAAGTTTTTCCCTCACGTATGAAACCAAGTTTTATCGAACCAATAGGAATACCAATCCTCAACCATCTTCAGCGGCTACACACAAAAAGAGCAAACAACTTGCACCCAACGCTGGCAAGAGGGTTATCAATCCCCTTTTTCTCATTATTTGCAAGCAAGTGAGTTGTGTCGATAATTTTAAATTGCAAAATAAAATAAAAGCAAGTAAATGGCAACAAGGTAGTAGCAGCGTTTCTAAATATATAAGTGGAGAGACCCCAGGGCCGTAGTGTTCTCTAGTGGTATCTCTCATACAAATAGCATATGGTGGGTAAACAAATTATTGTTGGGCAATTGATAGAAAAGCGTATAGTTATGCGATTTTCATGCCAATGATCATGTGTATGTAGGCATCACACCCATAAGCAAATATGTCGACTCCTTTCTGCACCTACTACTATTACTCCAATCATCGACCGCTATCCAGCATGCATCTGGAGTATTAAGTAAAACAGAGTAATGCTTGGAGAACGATGACATGATGTAGACAAAGTAAACTCAGGTAATATTAATTAACCCCATTGTGTTATCCTTAGTATCAGAAACACAAAGATGCATCTTGTCCCTTTCTGTCACTGGGATATACAAATCGCCAGGTTGAACCTACTAAAACGCACCACTTCCACCGAAGAAATATCAATCAAGTTGGCCAAACTATCTCAATAGAACGGAGAGCATTAGGAAGCTATAATGATCATGCACATCAAAATCATTTTAGATTTCCGAAGACTCAAATATTGATCATGAATAATCTGAACATAAACCCACAATTCATCAGATCCCAACAAATGCACCATACAAATGGATTACATCAGATAAATCAAGGCAAAGATGCGATGAACATTGTATTTAAGAGAGAGAGAGAGAGATTGCCATCTAGGTACTACCTACGGACCCGTAGGTCTATGGTGAACTACTCGCACATCATCATGATTGCAACAAGGTTGATGAAGAGGCCCTCTGTGATCGATCCCCATCCGGCAGGGTGCCGGAACGAAGCTCTAGATGGGCACCCATTGGAGGAGAGACTTGTGGGAGCGTAAAAACTGATTTGGGACCTCCTCTAGGGTTTCTGGATATTAGAGAATTTATAGTCCAGAGAGGGGCGTCGAGAGATCCACGAGAGGGCCAACACACATCAGGGCGCGCCTCCTAGGGCATGTCCTGTTGTGTGCTGGTGCCCTCGTGCGGATCCAGGCCTCCTTTCGAAGCTTCCAGGTCTTCTTTTCATCCAGAAAAAAATCATAAAAGCATTTCATGGCAATTGGACTTCGTATGGTATTGTAAACCTAAAAAGTAAACAACATGCAGAAAACACCAACTGGCACTGGGCAATAGGTTTGTGCTAATATTGTAAATTGGTAAATAAATGCCCAAAAGAATGATAATATATCAGCATGGAACAATCAAAATGTATAGATACATTGGAGATGTATCGCACCCCCAACAGAAGAACGATGATGGCACCCCCCAGCGAGATCGATGATAAACCTAGTTAGGTGCCTCCCAAGCGCCGATGCCAGTGCAAACGATCCAAGGGCGCAAGGACAAGGAAAGTAACACGGTTAGATGATACCCCGGACAACATGCAAAGTCTCGACAACCCTGATACGTCTCCAACGTAGCTATATATTTTTATTCCATGTTGTTAATTTGTAAATCTTGGATTTTTTACAATCATTTTATAGCAACTTTATATCATTTTTTTGGACTAACCTATTGACATAGTGCCAAGTGCCAGTTGCTACTTTTGCTTGTTTTTACTTCCCAGAATATCAGTACTAAACGACGCCCAAATACCGCAGAACTATTTGGAGATTTGTTTTGGGCCATAAGACAACTTGGGAGCCAAGGAAGCACCAGAGTGGAGGCCTGTGGAGGCCAGAAGACACTAGGGCACGCCAAAGGCACCTGGTGCATCCTAGTGGATTGTGCCCTCCACGGGAGTCTCCTCCACCACCTATTAGCTCTATAAATACCCAAATATTCAAAAAAAACATGGGGGAATCGACGAAACACAATTCCTGCCGCTGCAAGTTCCATAACCATGAGATCCTAGCTAACACCATCATGGAGGGGTGCCTCGTCTTCATGGGTGCCTCTCGTGAAGATGCATGAGTAGTCCACCATAGACCTACCGGTCCATAGGCAGTAGCTACATGGATTCCTCTCTCCCTTTTGATTCTCAATACAATGGTCACTTGGAAATCTATTTGATGTAATGGCTTTTTGCGGTGTGTTTGTTGGGATCCGATGAAGTTTGACTTCATGATCAGTGTCTATCCATGAATATTATTTGAGTCTTCTTTGATCTCTTATATGCATGATTATTTATAGCCTCGTATTTCCTCTTTGAACCTTTGGTTTAGCTATACCAACTAGATCGATTTTTCTTGCCATGGGAAGAGGTGCTTTGTGATGGGTTCGATCTTGCGGTGTCCTCTCAAGTGACAGAAGGGGCAGCGAGGCATGCATGTATCATTGCTAGTAAGGATAACAAGATGGGGTCTATTCCTACATGAATAGATATTGTCTACATCATGTCATCGTTCTTATTGCATTACTCGTTTCTCCATGAACTTAATGCACTAGATGCATGCTAGATATCGGTCGATGTGTGGATTAATAGTAGTAGATGCAAAATTATTTCGGTCTACTAATCTTGGATGTGATGTCGATGTAATGATCATTGCCTTGGATACCGTCATGATTATTTGATCTTCTATGAATTTCCCAATAGTAATTTGTTTACCCATCGTGTGTTATACTCATGAGAGAAGCCACTAGTGAAACCTATGGCCCCGTGTCTATCTTTTAAGATATTTCTTTTCAATCTATCTTTTTTCCCCATTTGCTTCCAGAGCTACTATTCTAAAAACCCAAAAATTCCTCACTGCACTTTTTATTTGCATCTTTTATTTTGTGTTCTTACATGATCTATTTATCCAATCTCATACAAACCAATCTATCTTTTACCATGGACAGATTGACAACTTCTCTTACAAGTCGGGTTGCAAGTATTTGTTCTTTGTTTGCAGGTACCATTCACATAGTGTTGATTGGTTCTCCTACTTGTTCGATAACCTTGGTTTCATAACTGAGGGAAATACTTACCTTAGCTATGATGCATGATACATGTCCAACGTATCTACTTTTCCAAACTCTTTTGCCCTTGTTTTGGACTATAATTTGCACAATTTGAATGGAACTAACCCGGACTGACGTTGTTTTCAGCAGAATGGCGTTGGTATTATTTTTGTGCAGAAATAGAAGTTCTCAGATCATCCTAAAAATTTACGAAGAATATTTTTGGAATTAATAAAAAATACTGGCACAAGAATTAACCAGAGGGGGGCCACCAGCAGGCCACAAGCCTGCTAGCCGTGGCCGCCCCCTCTGGCTATGCCAGGCAGGCTTGTGGAGCCCTCGTGGCTCCTTCGACCTCTTCTCTAGCTCCATATAACACTATTTGTCGAGGAAAAAATTAGAGAGAAGAGTTCATCACGTTTCACGATACGGAGCCGCCGCCACCGCCTGTTTTTCCTCGGGAGACCAGATCTGGAGTCCATTTTGGGCTCCGGGGAGGGGAAATTGATGCCTTCGTCATCAGCAACCATCCTTCATCACCAATTCCATGATGCTCCCGACCATTCGTGAGTAATCTATTCATAGGCTTGCTGGACGGTGATGGGTTGGATGAGATTTATCATGTAATCGAGTTAGTTTTGTTAGGGTTTGATCCCTAGTATCCACTATGTTCTGAGATTGATGTTGCTATGACTTTGCTATGCTTAATTCTTGTCACTAGGGCCTGAGTGCCATGATTTCAGATCTGAACCTATTATGTTTTCATGAATATATGTGGGTTCTTGATCCTATCTTGCAAGTTGTAGACACCTATTACGAGTTATGATCCCCATCCCCCAGGGTGACAATAACTGGGATTCTTTCCGGTGATTACCGTAGTTTGAGGAGTTCATGTATTCACTAAGCGCTAATGCTTTGGTCCGGTTCTATATTAAAAGGAGGCCTTAATACCCTTAGTTTCCAATAGGACCCCGCTGCCATGGGAGGGTAGGACAAAAGATGTCATGCAAGTTCTTTTCCATAAGCACGTATGACTATATGTGGAATACATGCCTACATTACATTGATGAATTGGAGCTAGTTCTATATCACCCTATGTTATAACTGTTGCATGATGAATGCCATCCGACATAATTATGCATCATTGATCCATTGCCTACGAGCTTTTCATATATTGATCTTCGCTCAGTTTCTTTTCTATTGCTACTGGTATAATCACTACAAACTGCTAATATCACTTTGCACCGTTACCGTTACTATCATATTACTTTGCTACTGAATACTTTGCTGCAGATATTAAGTCTTCGAGGTGTGGTTGAATTGACAACTCAGCTGCTAATACTCGAGAATATCTTTGGCTCCCCTTGTGTCGAATCAATAAATTTGGGTTGAATACTCTACCCTCAAAAACTGTTGCGATCCCCTATACTTGTGGGTTATCAAGACCTTTTTCTGGCGCCGTTGTTGGGGAACATAGCTTTATTCTCTGACTCACTTGGGACATATATCTGTTGATCACTATGAAGAATCTGAAAGACGCAAAAACCATGATCTATCCCTCTACTACAAGGGGAGGTAAGGAACTGCCATCTAGCTCTGCACTTGATTCACCTTCTGTTATGAGTAAGTTTGCGACACCGCCACCTGCTAGTAATTCTGATATGTCGCAAGTAATTGATGATGCTACTTCTGGTATGCATGATGCTTAGGATAATACTTTGTTTGATGGTACTGTGCAACTAGGTGAATTTCTTGATGAAAAAATTGCTAGAGCCAATGCTAAAACTGATAATATTTCTGAATCTGATGAAATTATTGAAACTGAACACTATGATTCACCTACTAGACCTAGATCTCCTAGATATGAATTGCCTGATATACCTGAGGGTTATGTTATGCAAGGATAGGTAGCTAGGGACTTTCTTGCTTGTCAGGATATAGATGATCTTAATAAATTGCTTCGCAAGTAGAAGGAAAAATCTCTGAATGCTAGAATGCAATATGATCCTAAGTTTGCTACTTCACCCATATTTGTTACTGATAAGGATTATGAATTCTTTGTCGATCCTGAGTTAATTACTTTGGTTGAATCTGATCCTTTCCATGGTTATGAATCTGAAACCGTTGTGGCACATCTTACCAAATTGAATGATATAGCCACCCTATTTACTCATGAGGAAATTTTTTGCTACTATTATTCTTAAGTAGTTTCATTTCTCCTTAAAGGGTGATGCTAAGAAATGGATTAATTCTCTTTCTCCTGGTTGTGTGCATAGTCCCCAGGACATGGTTTATTGCTTCTCTGAAAAATGTTTTCCTACACATAGGAAACAAGCTGCCTTGCAGGAAATATTTAACTTTGTGGAACTTGAAGAAGAGAGTCTCCCACAAGCTTGGGGTAGGCTTCTCCAATTACTTAATGCTTTGCCTGATCATCCTCTCAGGAAAAATGAAATACTTGATATCTTTTACAATGGACTAACCGATGCTTCTAGGGACTACCTAGATAGTTGTGATGGTTGTGTTTTCAGGGAACAAACTATTCAACAATCTAAATTACTATTGAAAAACATATTGAGCAATGATAATAATTGGACTATTCCCAAACCACCTCCAAAGCCAACTCCGAAGAAAAGAGGTATTCTATTCCTCAGTCTTGAAGATATGCAAGAGGCAAAGAAATCTATGAAAGAAAAGGGTATAAAAGGTGAAGATGTTATGAATCTACCACCTATTAAAGAAATATATGTTCTTGATAACCCGACACAGGTAGTAGAGGTAAATTCTCTCAAAAGATTTGATGAAAGATATATCCCTCATAATAAGCCTGCTAGCCAATGCTTGGCTGGGTTTGATAATTTTGTTGTTAAGCAAGAAAATTTCAATGCCTATGTTAGTAGACAATTTAAACATAATGCTTATATGCTTGATCGCATGGGTGATTATTTGAGTAGAACTATCAATGATCTTAAGCTTATTAGTAAACATGCTTCCATGGTACCACTCAAATAGAACAAGTACTTAAGGCTCAAAATGATTTGCTTAATGAGATGAATAGCAAAGACAATGATCATTCTGTTAAAGTTGTGACTAGAGGTGGTAGAATGACTCAGGAACCTTTGTACCATGAGGGCTATCCTAGGAGAATTGAACAAGATTCTCAGAGAGTTAATACTGATGCACCTATTCCTTCCAATAAGAGTAGGAAAAAGAATGATGATAGTACTTTGCATGCTGCTAGTGAACCTGTTATAGATACGTTTGAGAATCCAAACGATATTTCTATTTCTGATGCTGAGACACAATCTGGTGATGAACATGAGCCTAGTGATAACATTAATAATGATGTTCAAGCTGATTCTCTACCTAGTAATGATAATGGTGTGGAGATTGAACCTGCTGATGATCTTGATAACCCACAACCTAGGAATAAAAGATATGATAAAAGAGACTTCATTGCGAGGAAACATGGTAGAGAAAGAGAACCATGGGTTTAGAAACACATGCCCTTTCCACCTAAACCATCCAAGAAAGAGGATGATGATGACTTTGAGTGCTTTTCTGAAACGCTTAGACCTGTCTTTTTACGTATGCGCTTGACTGATATTTTGAAAATGTCTCCTTATGCTAAGTATATGAAAGATATTGTGACAAATAAAAGAAACATACCGGAAGCTGAGATTTCCACCATGCTTGCTAATTATACTTTTAAAGGTGGAATACCTAAGAAACTAGGAGATCCCGGAGTACCTACTATACCATGCTCTATTAAAGGAAATTATGTTAAAACTGCTTTATGTGATCTTGGAGATGGTGTTAGTATTATTCCTTTCTCTTTATACCGTAGACTTGATTTGAATAAGTTGACACCTACTAAAATCTCTTTGAAAATGGCTGATAAATCAACTGCTCTACCTATCGGTATTTGTGAGGATGTACCTGTCGTAGTTGCAAATGCTACTATCTTCATGGACTTTGTTATTCTTGATATTCCCGAGGACAACAGTATGTTGATCATCCTTGGTAGACAATTCTTGAATACTGCAGTGGCTGTTATTGATTGCAACAAGGGCAATGTCACTTTTCATATTAATGGTAATGAGCATACGGTACACCTTAGGAAGAAACAACCTCAAGTTCATAGTATCAACTCTATTGAAAAAATTCCAACGATTATTATTGGAGACTTTCTAGTGACCCGACCTGGAAAGGTCAAGCCTCTGTGTGTTCTGTGCCATCCCTGGATCAGTATGCTGGCACACATAGTACATCAATGTATATATCAAAGTGCAATCACATGTAATTAACGTAAAACTAATATATACCTCAAAAATCTCAGCGGAAACAGTCAACAGGAGTGGAGTCCCAATAACACCAACAACAGGTTGAGTGTAGACCGTAACCCTGAATCGTACTCTTACCCGTCGTAGAGCTTATCTGCAACATAAGACGTTGCAGCCGTGTAGGTCAGTACATTGAATGTACCGGCAAGATCACCATAGTAGAACAGAAGATAAAAACTATTCTATATGCTGTAAGGCTTTGTGGCTCTGTGGTCGAGTTTTTGCATAAAAGCTTATTTTATTGTCTTTTCCTACAACAAAGGAATATCAGGAGTTTTCACTACAGAGTTACCTAACATGACATGGTTCCGCCAACCGATGTCTTAATGCCCACAAGTATCATAAGTTGCCCACAATTAATTATCAGTCTAGTGTTGAGAGTTCAGAGATAGATCCAAGTCTAGAAGCTCAAATTGTCCATAACCGGGGACACGGCTAATCGATTAGGTTTAACTCTGCAGAGTGTTGTGTACTTTACCAACAAGATTCGTTCCCTCCTCGTAAGTCCTCGCACTGTCGGGTGTTTGAGAACAGGATGAACGAAACATGGTCTTTCAGAGTGTTTCCCTGACTACTGTCAGTGCCCATCCAATCCTAACGTCGACTACATCTCGTAGCACTGCCCAGCCAGAGTCACAACAAAGATCAACCAAGCTAGAGCCCATAATGACTTGTCGCTACACAGGTAAGCTTCCGGGCATGAAGTATTCATCCGTCTCTTTGAGTCTGGGTGAAGCTTTCCCCAAGATGTCATGGCGCTTCTCCATGCATCTCGGCCATCCACTGGTTACTCCAGGGATGCCCAATCAACCATCCTTCACCCAGTAGTGTGTATTGAAAACTTGTTTCTCGAGTCTCGAAGTCTTGAGGTCTTGAAGATGCAGGACTTGAAGATGCCTTCATGAAGTTGTCGTCTTGACGTAGAGTCCTCCTTCTCACACCACTCACGAACACTCATACCAGACCCCGTCTACTTTAGCATAGTATTAAAAATAACTAACGTTCCTGGGGCTTTAGTAACAAGTGGTGGGTTCCTACCTCATGCATTCTACTTGACCACAAGAATTTTCAATAACACTACTTGAGGGATTTGTTGAAAGATATCACTACATGCAATAAAACATAGGTATGAAATAGATGGTCAAAGTGAACTTGCCTGTACTGTTGATGAAGAATAATCCCGCTCTCAGAAATAACTTGATAGACTATTTGTCACTCTCCGATAAAAATCTATAATCAAGCATTGCATTCATATAAGCATTCATACTAGCAATCAATTCTAACAATAAAAAATAACACAAAACTAAAAGCAACAAGGTTGTGATGAAGGAAATACTTAAGACAAAACTCAAAACAACAAAACTTAATCAACACAACTAAAGTTGGTTTTATCTACAAGTAAATCCTATTTTCAAAATTAAAAACACAAAACAAAAGTAAAATATAACAAAAGTATTTTAGCAAAAAGAACTACTTTTGAAGAACAACTAAAAATTATGAAAACAACACTCTAAACATAGGTTTTCTAGCTAATAAACTTAAAAACAATTAAAACAATAAAATATTAAAATAATAGAAAACGAAATATATAACAACTAAGTTAACATAAAGTATATTTTATAAAACAAATTTTAAAGGTATTTTCCAAAAGCATATCAAACTAGCAAATGGAAATCAATTACAAGTTATAATTAACTAGAATTGATTTTCGTGCAATCAACTAATAAAATCATATTTGTTTGAAGGGCTACTATTATCTAACAGAAAACTTTATAAAATCTATCAACTAATATAAAAGAAAATAAATTAAAACAATTTGAAACAAAAGAAATAGTAATAAACCTAAAAAGATCTAAAACAGAATTTGTTTTGTTAAAAAGACTAATTTAAAATATTCTAAAAATTCTCAAATAAAGCAGGATGATAAACCTAACTAATACAAAACAGTGGCAAAAAGGATCACTCAAAAAAAAGTTTTTAAACTCAAGTTATTCAAGTTTTAGTGACTTGATCAAATTTAACAAAATTCAAACTTGAAAACTAAGACTACAGAGAGAAACTACAAGTAATTTCTGACCTGTTGCAAAAAGAATCAATCAAAAACACTAAATATCCTAAAAGATATAACAAAAACAAAAACAGAAACTATTCTGTTTTCTAAAACAAAAAAACAGAAAAGAAAAAAAATAAACTAACGGACAGTGGGTGACGTGGCATGCTATGATTGGCCGAGGCCGTGTGCGTGCGGGAGCTAGCAAGCGGACGGCCGAACATTAGAGGAAAATGGTTTGACATTTTAAATGTTCTAATCTGGATCGTTGGATCCAGATCCGAAGGCTGAGGAGGGCGGGCGTCGCTTATAGTGGGGTCGGGGTGTCTCCGACGACGGTTGATGGCGGCGGAGCGTCGGAGGTGGTCGGGGACGGCATCGCGATGGTCGAGGGCGGCGTCCGAAGGGTCCAAACGACGGAGGGGAGCCTCCGTTGATGATTTGTGGCGACAGTGGGGTGCGTGGGTGAAGGGGGCGACGACCACGAGCTTAGAGAGCTTCGGTGGGGTGCCGAACTCCGGCAAGGTGCGGGGGCGACGTTCTGGCGAGGGGAGTGGGGTTTTCGGGGGGGTGGAGCGCGATGAGGCAGGGCTTTATATAGGGCCTCGAGGGGTCACGAAAAGGAAGGAGGAGGGAGATCCGGGGCTAACCCGATCAGCTCCGGCGAGATTGGAAAGGAGGGAGCAAAGGAAGGGGACAACCGCGGTGATCGCGCGATCGGTCGGTCGGGCCCGCACGTCAGAGAGAGAGAGAGGGAGAGGGCGGGGCGTCGGTGGCCGGTCCAAATAAATTTCGGATCGAATCCGGGCTGGATTTGGTAGGTGGGCCGGGCAAATTTTTCCTAATAAACGAAAAGTTTCCTTTTATAAATAACAGAGAATGGAAACTATCTTTATGGTAATCAAATCATTACCAAAAATGAAGATTTATATATAAGAATGACTAGGGGAATTAATGCAATTTAATGAAC
The DNA here is from genome assembly GCA_022496015.1 of Hordeum marinum. Lineage (NCBI taxonomy): Eukaryota > Viridiplantae > Streptophyta > Magnoliopsida > Poales > Poaceae > Hordeum > Hordeum marinum. The sequence goes on from CM039674.1 coordinate 285,895,770, forward strand.
ATTTTTCCACGGCCAAAATAAATTCTTCAAAAAAAAAATATTTTTCAGAAAATGCCTAAGTTGATTCTAATTCTTTTTGCAATAAACTTTCAAATAACCCCCTGGGTTTTTATGGTTCAAAACTTCACAAAAATAACCTTGGTGTGGAGTGTCATGTTACTCCTCTCAAACATCTTTTCAAGGGTATTTGAATTCTTTCAAAATTTAAAATGGAACCAAATATGAAATGAATTCCAAAAAAATAATTCAGAGATTTTCAAATCCACTTTTCAAATTCCTTGTTTATGAAGAAGTCATGTTATCTTCTCTCACTGATTTGAAATGTAGGAAATTTGAATTCCAAAAGCATATGGGAAAGTCATGTCATTCCCTCTCATTCCAAAGTTTTCAAAAAGTTTCAAATTCCACTCAAATTTCAATCACTCAATCAAACAAACAATCATTCTAATATTTATTATAACATTCCAAAATTTGGGATGTTACAAACCTACCACACTTAGAATGAATGTCGTCCTGGAGATTCGAAAGGGCTAGAAAGAAAAGGTTAGGGTTTGGGGTCTTCTAACAAAATCCATTGACCAAGAAGGGTGGGGTCTACCACACTTAAAATGAGAGTTACTAGTCCTTCAAAATCATGGCAGTCCTCTGGGTGCATTTGTCTCTTCACATACTTTACGATAGTTCCTTCGGTGATGCCCTTCCGTTTAATCAAAGTCTTGTGTTCTCATAACAAAATGTATTTCCTCCGATACTGGGTCTTCTTAACTGACAGGTCTCGCGTTCATTCTAAGTAACTTATCGAATACCTCATGTTGGTCTACCATTTGTGGTTATCCTGCAGTGAAATGGGTCTTGGCTTCATTCCTCACCGTAAAATTCCTACGTGCAACAGCAACTGTCATATACAAGGGGTTTTTCCTCATATCATTCTAAGGCTTAAACAAAAGCTTCAAAGAACGTCGTCTTTTTACTATGGGTAAGTCACTCAAATTTACCATTCCGAATAGCAAGAGGAATGATAAGAGTAAGTCGTCATGGTGATCAATCCATGCCGCACTAAAATCATTACCTTGTATAAGGTTTAGTGAATCTCGTATTCTAACACTTGGGTCTCCTCACAAGCGTTGCAGAAATTTCTCTTGTCAACGAACGAAGTTCGGATAAATCCGTTGATTCTGCAAGCTAAACAAAAGAACTAGCGTTCCTTCACAACTCTCAGTTTGTCGTATACTCCTAAGAAAAATTTTGTCGATCCAATCACAACTTCTTGCTTCATGATCTTTGGGCAACCTTCATGAAACTATGAGATCTATCTTTGATACACGTTCTATTCCTTGAATATGTTTTTCCTTTCCATTGGTCTGTTTACCAATAACAATTTTGGTTCATCATATTCAAATCCAAGGTATACCATTTCAGGTGTTGCCATCCACATAGCTGGATATGGTTCCACATTCTCTTCACCTGTATTCACTTATCCAAACTCCTTAACAAGAATGGTACTTTCTTTATTCATTGGTCCCGGTGGTTACTACCACACTTAAATGAAATGCACATATGCCTGCATAGACCATATTTTCTCATATCCTTGAAAATGGTTAGAGATCTTTGTTCATAGAGTAACAGTTCTTATAATTTAACATTCGAGAATCATGACACCCCATTGACTCATGAATTTATTACGAACTCTGAGACTTCCGTTACATAATAATCTCATGAAAACAAGAGTGCTTCATGATACAGTTATTGCCATCTTAACTACTCCATCCTAGCTTTCTTCTCGTATTCAATCATTTGTCACATCCTCAATCACTTCTTAAAACTCCTAAAAGTACTTTATTACAAATGCTGCCATCCACATAGTTTGGCATGGTCCAGCATCACTCCCAACTTTATTCATTTATCCCTCCTTGGAGATATTTTAGTACCACTGGAACTTTGCGATGTGCTCCTTGAAATCATCCATATTTTTCTTGATCAGGGTGGACATGAGCTTCATCTCCATCATCTCTGTATGAACCTCATGCAGGTATTCCTGAGTATAACGGAGTCTTGCTTCAAGTATTTCTCCAATCTGACGTATGGTTTCCATGGCAGCATCACGAACAGCGTCAAAGAAAGTTGCTCGTGGTACACGAGATATGTAAAAGTATTGTCCCATAGTCTTTGGGCAAACTCCTTTCACACGGTGGAGGTGTACCTCCACATACCAGAGTTCCACTCCATTTTCCATGAATGGATAGCCCTTGTAGACCGCATCTCCTTCAAGATGGATGTGTTTCATCATATCCTTCAGGATCCCTGGGTAATCATGATCACTAGTCAGGGTCAGGGTCGTCTCAGGGCTCTTGAGGAAAGACTCATAAAGGGTGGTCATCTGCAGGTGTCAGAAAAGGGTACTCAGAATAACATATGTTCATTCCTGGGTAAGCATCCATATCATCCAAACCAAGCTTGTATTCCATTTACCAAATTCTATTACATCCTTGTACTTTAGAAAAAACCCAGTTTATGCATCCACAACTCAGTTTCATCCATGTTTTGAATCCATACTTCTACCTCCAGCTGGGTCATTCGTCTAGAGAATTCAAGTCTAGATTCATTCACCATCGATTGGTTTCAAGGGGTTTTGGGGATGAGATGTGTAAGAGAGAGAAGGGATACAAACAACTCAAAGACACAAAACATCAAACTCAAGTCCACACATTCATAAAGTTCAATCAAACTATATTATCGCCACCCACATAAGGTTGGTGTGGTCGATCACTCAAATCGTAAAAGCGTTTATCCTTATTCTCTCATGGTGGGGCTACTACTAAGCTAGTCTATATCCTGTCTTCGTCTTCAATGAGCTTCTTCTGGTCATGATTGATATTCTCAAGTTCTTCCACCAGATTTTCCCTGTTGATGCGGAGTTTCCGGTGTCGTCCCTGTAGTTCCAGGAATTGGTTCTTGAGCTTTTGAATTTCAACGTCTCCAGCATGAGCCAGGGCCTGACTATTCTTCAAGTCTTCACGAAGCTTCTGAATCTCGGGATCATGTTTCTTCAGATTGGCTACCTTCAGCTTCTCAGCCTTGAGGCTCTCACGACGTGCTTCATTCTCAAATAACTCAGAGAGAAGGTCCATTTGAAGGTTCTTGATGTAGCGCTCCAGTTCTTGATTGTACACAAGTACGGGTGAAAATTTCATGTTTTGGTCGTCAGTCACGTCGATGAGTGCTCCATCAGGCTTCTGCCATCCAAGCCTTCCAAAGTAGTGGTTGCACAACTCAACACGATGATGATAGCTCAAACGTGCGATGGCATCATGCATAGCAGTGTTCATGCCCATCTCACATTCATGGATCAATGTGCCATAGTTGATGTCTTTAGTCTTGGGGTCTTCTTCACGTCCAAAAACCTTAGTTTTGATGCCCCAGAATCCAGACTTCCTCTTAGTTGCCTTGATCTCAGGTATCGGTAGCTTCACCATCTGCAGTAGCTCCATGAGGAATGAGCCTTCGAGAATATCTTCATAGTCCTCTCTTTTGTTCGGGGTGTAGTTCTCCATCTATAGTTTGAAATAGGGAGGGTTCAGTAAAAGAATTTTGAAGTTACGAGAGTAGTGAAGACAAAAGTTGTTCCTATCAAGGTCTTCCTATTTCTAATCCATTTCCTAGGGTCACGTCCTACAGTCAACATGTGCTCTGATACCATTTCTGTAGCGACCCGACCTGGAAAGGTCAAGCCTTTGTGTGTTCTGTGCCATCCCTGGATCAGTATGCTGGCACACACAGTACATCAATGTATATATCAAAGTGCAATCACATGTAATTAACGTAAAACTGACATATACCTCAAAAATCTCAGTGGAAACAGTCAACGGGAGTGGAGTCCCAATAACACCAACGGCAGGTTGAGTGTAGACCGTAACCCTAAATCGTACTCTTACCCATCGTAGAGCTTATCTACAACATAAGACGTTGCAGCCGTGTAGGTCAGTACATTGAATGTACCGGCAACATCACCGTAGTACAACAGAAGATAAAAACTATTCTATATGCATTAAGGCTTTGTGGCTCTGTGTCTGAGTTTTTGCATAAAATCTGATTTTATTGTCTTTTCCTACAACAAAGGAATATCAAGAGTTTTCAATACAGAGTTACCTAACATGACATGGTTCCGCCAACCGATGTCTTAATACCCACAAGTATCATAAGTTGCCCACAATTAATTATCAGTCCAGTGTTGAGAGTTCAGAGATAGATCCAAGTCTAGAAGCTCAAATTGTCCGTAACTGGGGATACGGCTAATCGATTAGGTTTAAGTCTGCAGAGTGTTGTGTACTTTACCCACAAGATTCGTTCCCTCCTGGTAAGTCCTCGCACTGCCGGGTGTTTGAGTACCGGATGAACGAAACATGGTCTTTCAGAGTGTTTCCCTGACTACTGTCAGTGCCCATCCAATCCTAACGTTGACTACATCGCGTAGCACTGCCCAGCCAGAGTCACAACAAAGATCAACCAAGCTAGAGCCATAATGACTTGTGGCTACACAGGTAAGCTTTCGGGCATGAAGTATTCATTCGTCTCTTTGAGTCTGGGTGAAGCTTTCCGCAAGATGTCATGGCGCTTCTCCATGCATCCCGGCCATCCACTGGTTACTCCAGGGATGCCCAATCAACCATCCTTCACCCAGTAGTGTGTATTGAAAACTTGTTTCTTGAGTCTTGAAGTCTTGAGGTCTTGAAGATGCAGGACTTGAAGATGCCTTCATGAAGTTGCTGTCTTGACGTAGAGTCCTCCTTCTCACACCACTCACGAACACTCATACCAAACCCCGTCTACTTTAGCATAGTATTAAAAATAACTAACGTTCATGGGGCTTTTGGAATATTTAAGAATTTCTGGCACCGAGAATGCATCAGGGGGCTGCACTAGTGGGCCACAAGCCTGCAGGGCGCGGCGAGCCCCCTGGCCGCGCCTAGCAAGCTTGTGGGTCCCACGTGGCCCCCCTCCACTTATTCCAGCACCCATTCACTTCATTTTCCCCCAGAAAAAATCACACCATTTCTCAAACCCGTGTTCTAGCTCATCTTGCTGCCATTTTTGATCTCCTTGCTCAAAGCTCCATTTGCAAAACTGTTTTAGGGGATTGCTCATCGGTATGTGACTCCTCCAATGGTCCAACTAGTTTTTGTTCTAGTGCCTTATATATTGCAAATTTTTGCTGTTTTGGTGACCTTGTTCTTGAGCTTGCATGTCAAATTTTTATGGTCCGAAGTAGTTTTGATGCATAATATGGTCTCTATACACTTGAGGGAGTAGTTGCTATGAGTTTTGTTGAGTTTTGTGCACCTTTATTTTCACTCACTAAAAATTTCAGAATTTTTCAGAAATATTGAGAAGGTTACTAAGAGGATCTTCAAGCCGGGGTTCTAAGGAAGATGAAAATGAAATGAAGGAGAAACCCAAATACAATCTTCCTCGCATCACAAAAATCCGACCATGTGAATGGCCATGTGACACATTCTTGAGGGCAGCCGGAATTTACGAAGATTTCTATTATTTGGCCGAGAATGCAGGCATCACCGACTTCCTCAACGATAAGTGTGACCAGTACCTCTTGCTCACTAATACCTTTGTGCAAAATTTTCACTTCCATCCTAGGGAAGACCCTCCTACAGTAGAATTTCACTTATATGATGTGCCTAAGAAAATGAACCTTTATGAGTTTTTGCATAGTTTGCAAGATACCCTATGAGGGCAGCATCAGGGAACCACATCCTCGAGACATGGAAGATTTTATTGCTACAGTCACTTTGGGAGAAGAGAGAGGGGTGTCAAAGGCAAGAGCAACTAGTTTACATTTTCCTATGCTACACTATTATTCATTATTTGCGGGAAGATGTTTAGTTGGTCGCTGGGAGAGTGGAAGCCTTAGTGCCCCTGACCTTGCTATTTTTATGCCATGCTTTATTGGCTGATAGAACCTTTAGTCTGGGCTCTATGGTGGCCCAATGGTTGAACACCAACCGTTCGAAGCGGACCATATTCGGAGGTATCTATGCATCTCGTTTAGCCAAACATTTTGAGATACCCATTAGGCTTCATGAGAAAGATGAGAGGCTGATACCCGCAAAGTTTTTAGATTATGACTATATGGTAGCCCATGATTTTATTAAGAAAAATAATGATAGGAGGCTGCTTTACAACTTAGTATTTAGTCAGGGTACTTCTGAGCTTATTACTCTGCCTGCTCCTTCATTGTTTGATATTTATTCAGGCAGGTACATTGTTATGTCCGATGACATCTACCAATATTGGTGTTTGGCGCAACCCCCAGCACCTGAGCTGGCACCAGCTTTGGATCCATATCAGACCCCGATTTTTCAGTCGGAGCCACAAGAGGTCGCTAACCAGTGGAACCCTCAGTGTCCTCCGGAGTATCCCGGAGAAGGTTATTTCCAGCCGTGGCCCTAAACCAACTTAGGCCAAAATCCTAAGCTTGGGGAGTATGTATTTCTCACCGACATTACATTCATGTTCACACACTTATTTAAGTTGTCGGTGTTCATACTTTTTCATTGTACTATCCATAATAGTTTAATTCTTGTTTTGCTTTCTTCTTGTGTGTTTAATAAACTTTGTGAAAAATACAAAAAAAATTAGTTCTAGCTTTATTTGCTAGTTGCTTAGCTGTAGCATTAAAAATAAAACCCAAAAAGATTTCTCGTTCTTCTTTTTGCTTGTTGGGAGCTTTCCCGTGTAAATAATTTTCCTTTCTTTTCTTTGGTCCGTAAGGAGAAGACCATGATGACGTATTGAGTGGCTCTCATATGCACTATTGTTTATCTTACAAAGATCCCATATTGACTTGTCTTCTCCTTTGGTTTATTGTTTGAAGATTCTAGCTTATTCCAATGCACGTGCACTCTTATTATTATTCACATCGTTCGGTCATGCAAGTGAAAGGCAATAATGACGATATTTGATGAAAATATTGATATGGAGAAAAGTTGGTATGAACTCAACCTATCTTGCTTTTGTAAATATGATTAGCTCATCATTCCGAATTCAGTACATTATGGGTTGAACATGTTTGCAATAACAATTAGTTATTCATGCCATGCTTAATTAGCTAAGAGTGGATAATGGTTCGTCTTGAGTTCCAAAATGCGCATTAAGATGGTTGTGATGTAGTATGATAGAATGGTATCCTCCTCTAGATGATTTGAGTGTCTTGACTTGGCACATGTTCATAGTGAATTATATCCTACTCATGCTTGCATTCAATGTTGGCTAATCTCAAGGCATGTTGATGACTGTGTCGCTCTCTAGTTGGTCGCTTCCCAGTCTTTTGCTAGCCTTCACTTGTACTAAGCGGGAATACTGCTTGTGCATCCATCACAATAAACCCAAAGTTGTTCCATATGAGTCCACCATATCTACCTATATGCGTTATTTACCTGCCATTCCAAGTAAATTTGCATGTGCTAAACTTTAAACCTTCAAATAAACCTTCTATTTTGTATGCCCAAATTGCTCATGTGGCGACTGGGGCTGTTAGTATCTTCCATGCTAAGTGGGTTATTCTCACGATATGTGTTGATTCACTATCATTCACGAGAAAGTGGCTGGTAATCAGGATGCCTAGTTCCATGCTCGAAATAAGAAACAAAATATAATTAAACAAAACACCCCCAGGAATGTGTTTGCATGGACGGTACCCGTGAATTCGGCCAACCGTGGAGCGTGACTGATTGGTGGAGGGGGAGTAAAACTTTACCATTCTGTTTGGGAACCGCCTATAATGTATCTAGCATGGAAGATATTGAAAACCTATTGGTTGTTGTGTGAGCAACAAAATCATGCCGCTCCAAAATCTTTACCTATCTCTGTTTTAAAAGCTTGAGCTCTGGCAGCTTTGCAAATCAATGCTTCCCTCTGCGAAGGGTCTTTCCATCTACTTTATTGTTGAGTCATCATCCTCTTATAAAAATCACAAGTTAGAGAGCGCCATTGTCATTTGTATGCCTTGCTATTAATTGATATTGAGTATGAGCATGACTGGATCTCTCTCACCAAGAATTACAATGTTTAGTCAGTCATTGTTCTCCAGAGGTGCTCTGCATTTAGGTTTTGCGGTCCCAGAAAGGGCTAGCAAGATACCATTATGTCATATTGTATCATTATTGTTTTGATAAAATTTTGTCATCTGAGACTTGTTATTATTGCTTGCTAGTTGGTTATGCCATTGACATGAGTAAATGTGAGACCTAAATGTTATTGTCAATATGGTTAGTTTATAATCTTTGCTGAAAATCTAAACATAAGTTAGACATATTTACAACAGCAAGATCAAACAGAGTTTGTAAAAAAATTTCTTTATCACTTTCAGTTTATCAACTGAATTGCTTACGGGCAAGGAAAGGTTTAAGCTAGGGGAGTTGATACGTCTCCAACGTATCTACTTTTCCAAACTCTTTCGCCCTTGTTTTGGACTCTAATTTGCATGATTTGAATGGAACTAACCCGGATTGACGTTGTTTTCAGTAGAATTGCCTTGGTGTTATTTTTGTGCAGAAATACAAGTTCTCGGATCATCCTGAAAATTTATGGAGAATATTTTTGGAATTAATAAAAATACTGGCGCAAGAATTAACCAGAGGGGGGCCACCAGCAGGCCACAAGCCTGCTAGCTGCGGCCACCCCTCTGGTCGTGCCGGGCAGGCTTGTGGGGCCCTCGTGGCTCCTTCGACCTCCTCTCCAGCTCCATATAACCCTATTTGTAGAGGAAAATCAAAGAGAAGAGTTCATCGTGTTTCACGATACGAAGCCACTGACATCGCCTATTCTTTCTCGGGAGACCAGATCTGGAGTCCGTTTTGGGCTCTGGAGAGGGGAAATTGATGCCTTCATCATCACCAACCATCCTTCATCACTAATTCCACAATGCTCTCCACCGTTCGTGAGTAATCTCATTGTAGGCTTTCTGGACGGTGATGGGTTGGATGATATTTATCAAGCAATTGAGTTAGTTTTGTTAGGGTTTGATCCTAGTATCCACTATGTTCTGAGATTGATGTTGCTATGACTTTGCTATGCTTAATTCTTATCGCAAGGGCCCAAGTGCCATGATTTTGGATCTGAACCTATTATGTTTTCATGAATATATGTGGTTTATTTATCCTATCTTGCAAGTTGTAGACACCTATTACGAGTTATGATCCGCATCCCCTAGGGTGACAATATCTGGGATTCTTTCCGGTGATTACCGTAGTTTGAGGAGTTCATGTATTCACTAAGTGCTAATGCTTTGGTCCAGTTCTCTATTAAAAGGAGGCCTTGATATCCCTTAGTTTCCAATAGGACCCCACTGCCATGGGAGGGTAGGACAAAAGATGCCATGCAAGTTCTTTTCCATAAGCACGTATGACTATATATGGAATACATGCCTACATTACATTGATGAATTGGAGCTAGTCTGTGTCACCCTATGTTATAAATGTTGCATATGAATGCCATCTGACATAATTATCCATCACTGATACATTTCCTACGAGGTTTTCATATATTGATCTTCGCTTAGTTACTTCTCCATTGCTACTGTTACAATCACTACAAACTGCTACTATCACTTTGCCACCGTTACCGTTACTACCATATTACTTTGCTACTGAATACTTTGCTGCAGATATTAAGTCTTTCAGGTGTGGTTGCATTGACAACTCAGCTGCTAATACTCAAGAATATTCTTTGGCTCCCCTTGTGTCGAATCAATAAATTTGGGTTGAATACTCTACCCTCGAAAATTGTTGCGATCCCCTATACTTGTGGGTTATCACTGCATCATCCCTTCCTCTTTGGGGAAATACCAACGTAGTCTCAAGCCACGTCAAAGGAATTTTTGGTGCCATTGTAGAGGAGACATCATCAACAGCTATCAGGTTCCTAATCACAAATCGCGTCTCCTTGCATTTTACATTATTGGACATTTGCCTCTCATTTTATATCCTCCACTTCTAAAAAGGTTTTATAAAAATACAAAAATATATTCCGTTTGCCTTTTTGCTTGTGTTGCCACGTGCCTTCTATTTTCTTGCATCTTCGCTTGCTAAAAAACTATTTATATGGATCCTCATCCACTTTATAATCTCTTCAAAATACCAAATTATGATGAACCAATTGCTAGTGACTTGAGTGCACTTGATTATCTCTATGAAGTTTTGTTTGAAAATCATGAATCTAATTTTTTTGATGAAGTGTTGAAAGGAGAAATTTATAAGATGATTCATGATAGCTCCTTGATTGAAAAGCATGATTGCAATGATGTTACTATAAACTTTATTAATGTCAACTATGTTAATGATATGTAAAACTACAAGCTTGGGGATGATAATTTTGTCATGTCCACTTCTTATTGCAATGGACGATGATGCTTTTTATGATCTTGAAAATTTATTTAAGCCTCATGTTGAATATGTTATTGATAATAATGTTTGCAATAGTATTGAAAGTGGGTTTGGGAGAGTTTCAACTTTAGGTAAAAAGAATCCCACATATTTGGAGAGTGTTCAATATTATTAATTTTATGATAAAAGTGGGTCTGGAGAGGTCATAACTTTAGTTGATGATAATCCCACTATTTTGGAAGATGTTCAAAGCTTTATGCATGTTGATCATAAAGAGTTTATTGTTTATGATAGCTATATTGTTGAATTTGATTATGACCCTACATGTAATTATTATGATAGAGGAAATTATGGTTGTAGAAATTTTCATGATACTAAATTACCTCTTTTCATGTTGAGATTGCAATTGCCTCTTTCTTCTTCCTTCCATATGCTAGTTTTTGCTTGTCTTGATAATATTTTTGCTTATAAAATGCCTATGCATAGGAAGTATGTTAGACTTAAGTGTGTTTTCCATATGCTTCATGATGCTCTCTTTGTGTTTCTATTATTATCTTTCATGAGGGCATCATTGAAATCTCAAGCCTATCTTAATGTCTATAAAGAAAGAGCTTGTTGGAAGGCAACCCAATGAATAAATTTTATTTTTACCTTTTTCTTTCTGTTGTTGAATGTTGACACAATTATTCTACTGTTATGATTGTGTTTTTATGCTTTAATTTGTGTTTGTGCCAAGTAAAGCCTTTAGGGTCATGCTGGGTCATAGTTGATTTGATCTTGTTGAAAAACGGAAACTTTTGCGTCTAGTAAAAGAATTTTTTAAAATCATAGAAGTGACGAAAAATTCTGAATTTTTTACACAATATTGATATACAAATTGCTGACGTTTTACTTATTTTTAGAATTGGTTGAGTTACCTAATTACGGTTACAATACAAATTACTACAAACTGTTATGTTTTTGATACATTCTATTTTTGTTGCATTGTGTGCTTGTTTTGATGAATCTATGGCTTGTATTGAAGGATATAAGAGAGCGGCGTTTTGGCTCTCGGGTGCATATGCACCTGTGCCGATGAAAAAAAAAATCAAAACAAATACTAAAACAATTCAAAAATTTACAAATTTGTTTTGTGTGGTAGGTAATTTGATGCGTGAGGAGAACTCCAAAATTCAAATTATTTGGAGATCTGAGGAGCTCTCGGAAAAAAAGACAAATCAGGGTCTATAAAAAAGGTTTAGTGTTCACGAACTTTTCTGAACCGGTTTTTCTTTTTTGTCGAGAGCTGCTCAGATGTCCAAATAACTTGAAATCTGGAGCGCACCTCATGCATCAAAATATCTACCACGCAAAAAAATCGATTTTTTTTGAATTTTTCTAGTATATTTTTTATTTTTTTGTCAGCGGGGGCAGTTGAGCCCGAGCTCAAATTTAGATTGTCGAGGGTATAAGCCATGGTAAAGTTAGAATACAGTAGATATAATGCAATAATAAAATATTAATGGGTTTGCATTAGTACTTAGAGTGGTGATTTGCTTTATTATACTAATGGATCTCATGAAGATTTTGTTATGTTTTGTGTGGTTGAAGTTTTCTAGTTTTGGGTGAGATCACAATGAACGAAGGAAGAAGGAGTGAAAAGAGCCTAAGCTTGGGGATGCTACAGCACCCCAATATAATATCCAAATAGAAACAATCAACTAAGCTTGGGGATGCCCCGAGTGGCATACCCTCTTTCCTCTAACAACCATCGGTATTTTACTTGGAGCTATATTTTTATTCGTCACATATCATGAGTTTTGCTTGGAGCGTCTTGTATTAGATGAGTCTTTGCTTGATTTTATTTTTATTTTGTCACAAGTATCCTTGCTGGACACACCTATTTGAGAGAGCCAAAATTATGTGATGATTTGTTAGAATTTCTCTATATCCTTCACTTAAATTTTTTGAGCTATGGAATTGCTCTAGTGCGTAACTTATATCTTTTTGAGCACGTCGTGCATTAAATTTTTGTAGAAATACTGTCATGCTCCAGTTAGATTAATTTTAGACTTAATGAATTTTTAAGAAATTCTCTCGTGCTTCACTTATATTATTTTGAGAGATGGATTTTTTATGCTCATGTTATTCACTTAAACTTAGTTGAGCTTGTCAAAAGCAATGGAAATATATGAAACTAGTCCCAAAGTGATAGCTATTCAAGAGAAATATAATAAAAACTTTCATGAAGATGATTCGACAAATTAAACTTGATTCCTTGTAATAGTTTTGAGACATGATGATTGTAATATGTGAGTTATATTGGTGAGTAATTATGCTTTAGTAATAATATTGGTGTTAAGGTTTGTGATTCCCTATGCAAGCACGAAATTCAATAGTTATGCAATGAAATTACATCCTACTTATGGTGCATTATTCGGTGTTAGTTATGCGTAATGCCCGTTTATGTGAATTTTCATTTCTTGGTCCGTTGCTTCTCAATCTATTTGCTAGCCTTCACTTGTACTAAGTAGAAATACTACTTGTGCATCCAAAATCCTTAAACCCAGTTTTGCCATATGAGTCCACCATACCTACCTATATGTTGTATTTCCATGCCGTTCCAAGCAAATTTGTATGTGCCATCTCTAATTTTCAAAATGAATTTTGTTTTTGTGTGCTTGTACCGCTCATGAAATGGAAGGGGTGATCAATATTTTTCCTACGCGGGGTGGTGGGTTGTGCTCACCTCGTAAGTTGGTTGGAGCTCTACTTCGGGCACAAGGAAGCTTATATCCGGAAAAAAATCGTGGTAAAATCCCATCTCAATTGGAGTTACGGATCTCCGGGAATATAAGAAACGGTTTTTGACCAGAAAACAAGAACGCGAAATAGAAGAGAATAGAGAAGGAGATCCAATCTCGGAGGGGCTCCTGCCCCTTTGCTGATATGGAGGCCATGGACCAGAGGGGGATCTCTCCTCCCTTCTAGGGGAGGCCAAGTAATAAGAAGAAGCAGGGGGCTCTCTCCCCCTCTCTTCCGATGACGTCAGAACACCGCCCGTGCAATCATCATGACGACAATCTACACCAACAACTTCACTTATATCTTTTGAGTATGGCTTTATAGAATGCTTCATGTGCTTCACTTATATTATTTGAAGTTTGGATTGCTCTTTTGCTTCACTTATATTTATTAGAGCATGGTCTTTTGTAGAAAGAATTAAACTCTCTTGATTCACTTATATATATTTAGAGAGTCCATAGGAATTGGCCATTCACATGGTTAGTCATAAAATCCTACATAAAACTTATGGATCACTAAATATGATATGTTTGATTCCTTGCAATAGTTTTGCGATATAGAAATGATAATATGTGGGAGGCACTAGTCGATCATCGTGTTTAGTAAGATATTGGTGTTAAGGTTTGTGTTTCCTAAAGCATGCACGTATAGTCTCCCGGTATGCAAGGAAGTTGGAGCACAATTTATCCTTGATTTTCTATCTTTGTGTGAAGGTCGGGGGCGCACGATGGTTAACTCCTACCAACCTCCCCCTAGGAGCATGCGTAGTAATACTTTGCTTCGAGGGCTAATAAACTTTTGCAATAAGTATGTGATTTCTTTATGACTAATGTGAGTCAATGGATTACAAACACTCTTACCTTTTTGTAATTTGCTAGCCTCTATGGTACCGTGCATTGCCCTTGCTCACCTCAAGAGTCGGTGCAAACTTTGCTGGTGCATCCAAACCCCGTGATATGATACTCTCTATCACATATAAGCCTTATTATATCTTCCTGAAGATAGCCACCATACCTACCTATTATGGCATTTCCATAGCCATTCCGAGATATTGCCATGCAACTTCCACCGCTTCCATTTTGATGACTTGAGCAATCATTGTCATATTTATTTACATGATCATAAGATAGCTAGCATGATGTTCCCATGGCTTGTCCATTTTTTGATATCTTTGCTACGCTAGATCATTGCACCTACTCGTACACCGCCAGAGGCATTCATATGGAGTCATAATTTTTTCTACTATTGAGTTGTGAATAAATAGAAGTGTGATGATCATCATTATTCATTATTAGAGCATGTCCCAGTGAGGAAGGATGATGGAAACTATGATTTCCCCACAAATCGGGATGAGGCTCTAGATAAATATAAGAAATAGAAAGAAAAAAGGGAAAAAAAGAAAAAAATGAGAGACAAAGAGAGAACTTGTATTCTCGTAAAGTACTTCTAGTTTTATTCATGCAAACTATCCTATCACCTACAAAATAGTTTCGTACTTGTTCTAGGTAAAGCAAACGTTAAAGTGTGGGTGGAGTTGTATCGGTGCTCGATAGAACTTGAGGGAATATTTGTTATACCTTTAGCTCCTCGTTGGGTTCGAGACTCTTATTACTCAAAAGAGCTACAAACGACCCCCTACACTTGTGGGTTATCAAACATGTTAGGCAAAATTCCACATAAAAAATTCTGTTTTTATCATTTACCTACTCGAGGACGAGCATGAATTAATCTTGGGGATGCTGATACGTCTCCGATGTATCTATATTTTTTTATTATTCCATGATATGACATTATCAATCTTCGATGTTTAACAATCATTTTATAGCAACTTTATATCATTTTTTGGATCTAACCCGTTGATATAGTGCCAAGTGCCAGTTGTTGTTTTTTGCTTCTTTTTTACTTCGTAGAATGTGAGTTCCAAACGAAGCCAAAATATCATGAAACTTTTTGGAGATTATTTTTGGGCCAGAAGACAACTTGGAGCCAAGGCAGCACCTGAGAGGAGGCCCGTGGAGGCCACAAGACATAAGGAGACTATAGGCCCCTCGCGTGGCCTAGTGGGTTGTGCCCTCTGTCGGTGTCAAAGCCGGCGGATCTTGGGTAGGGGGTTTTGAGCTGTGAGACTAGAATCGATGGTAACAGGAGACGAAGGAGATGATGTTTACCCAGGTTTGGGCCCTCCTATGGAGGTAATACCCTACATCTTGATTGATTGTATTGATGATGTCTAGGTTACAGAGTCGATCTACCTTGAGATCAAATAGCTAAAACCCAAGATGAGTTGTCTTGTCTACAACCTAAAACCCTCCGCTTATATAGGCGCCGAGGGTACCTACAGTTTACACATGGGCGGTTACACGTCGAGGGGATAAACATGCCTATTCACTACTCCGAACATGGAGAACAAGCCACGATTATCGAAGCTTCCTTCCTGGAGACAGGGCCTTCGATCGATCCAATGCTTGGCAAGCGGCCCATATAGTCTGGCCGGTAAGAGATAGGTCGGCCTCCTGAGGACCCCTTAAGGCAGGACTCCCTCACCCTCCATGGGAGTCTTCTCCACCGCCTATTATCTCTATAAATACCCAAATATTCCAAAACCCTAGGGGAGTCGACGAAACCGAATTCCAGCCGCCGCAAGTTCCAGAACCACAAGATCCAATCTAACACCATCACAGAGGGGTGCAACGTGCTCATGAGTGCCTCTCCGATGACACGTGAGTAGTCCACCATAGACCTACGGCTCCGCAAGCAGTATCTAGATGTCTTCCTCTCTCTCTTTTGATTCTCAATACAATGGTGTCTTGGAGATCTATTTGATGTAATGACTTTTTGCAGTGTGTTTGTTGGGATCAAATGAAGTTTGAGTTCATGATATGTTTCTATCCATGAATATTATTTGAATCTCCTATGATCTCTTATATGCATGATTATTTATAGCCTTGTATTTGTTCTTCGAATCTTTGGTTTAGTTAGGCCAACTATATCGATTTTTCTTGCCATGGGAAGAGGTGCTTTGTGATGGGTTTGATCTTGTGATGTCCTTTGCCGGTGACAGAAGGGGCAGCAAGGAACACAAGTATTGTTTCTATTAAGGATAAAAATATGGGGTATATTCCTACATGAATAGGTCTTTTCTACATCATGTCATCATTCTTATTGAATTACTCAATTTCACCATGAACTTAATACACCAGATGCATGGTGGATAGCAATCGGTGTGTGGAGTAGTAGTAGTAGATGCAGAATCATTTTGGTCTACTAATCTTGGACGTGATGCCTATATGATGATCATTGCCTTGGATATCGTCGTGATTATTTGATCTTCTATCAATTTCCCAACAATCATTTGTTTACCCACCGTGTGATATACTCATGAGAGAAGTCACTAGTGAAACCTACGGCCTCCGAGTCTATCTTTTAACATATTGCTTTCCGATCTATCATTTTCCGCATTTTCTTTCAAATCTACTATTCCAAAAACCTAAAAATACCTTGCTGCACTTTTTATTTGCGTATTTTATTTTGTGTACTTACGCGATCTATTTATCCAATCTCATACAAACCGATCTATCTTTTACTTTGAGAGATTGACAACCTCTCTTACGCGTCGGGTTGCAAGTATTTGTTCTTTGTGTGGAGGTACCGTTTACATAGTGTTGCTTGGTTCTCCTACTGTTTCGATGACCTTGGTTTCATAACTGAGGGAAATACTTACCGTATCTTTGCTGCATCATCCCTTCTTCGTTGGGGAAATACCGACGCAGTATCAAGCCACGTCAGTCCCCGTATTCCCCGAGCAATAGTTAGATGTCATGCACAGGCATGACGATCGGTATAACTCCGAATACCTCAATGATTATGTGGACAACAACTATCTTCCTCCCTCCGAAGACGAGGTCAGCCTTGGAACCGAGGATTTCGTCATCCCGGAAGACCCACTGGATCAAGAACGGTTAAAGCGGCAACTAATAGCTACTGCTCGGAGCCTGAAGAAGAAGCAACAACAGTTAAAATCCAAACAAGATACCATCAACGTCAGATGGACGAAAGTCCTAGCAGCCGAAGAAGGGATTGAGAATGAACGGCTAGATCAAAACAAAAGCTATCAATGCTGATGTCTGCTACCACAATTTGATGACGAGGCTCTCGAGCCCACACCCCCACGTGCACTCAAAACAACCAGCCAAAACGCCCCCCTCGAGGATGGGACAGGATGGATGGAACGTCCGGAGATAGACCTACATCCCCTCAAAGGAGAGGAAGGGAGCCAACATATTCCTGAGGAACCATACGACCTATGACACGGCCTAGACGCTAGAGCAGGTCAGACAAGATCCATCTATGGATCCAAAGGGCATAACCCCGTTAGAGGGGGAGATTACCAAGCTTGGATCGACCAAAACAATAGATTTCGGGAGGAGTACCGTGTCTGGATGGCATCGGATCTCCCGAATGACGTAGCTCTAGTCCGGGGCACCGCTCACCCAATGTGCTTCATAGACAAGTTGATGCAGCACCAGTTCCCCGAGGGGTTTAAACCCATAAACATCGAACAATATGATGGGACAACCGACCCGGCCATGTGGATAGAAGACTTTCTTCTCCACATTCATATGGCTTGAGGAGATGATCTTCAGGCCATAAATACTTACGTTTAAAGCTTAAAGGACTGGCATGCTAGTCCTTAAACCGTCTCCCCGAAAACTCCATAGCGAGTTGGGAAGAGCTCAAAGACGCTTTCTGAGCTAACTTTCAGGGCACTTATTACCATCCCACAGACTCCGATGACCTGAGTCACGTTGTTCAAAGACCCGGCGAATCAGCCCGACAATTCTGGAATCGGTTCCTGACTAAGAAGAACCAAATTATTGACTGCCTGGACGCCGAGGTAATAGCCTCTTTCATGCACAACATCCGGGATGAACGACTACCCCAATAGCTCGACTAGGACAAGCCGAGGACAATGTCGGTCCTTACTGCACTAATGACCCTCTTTTGCGAGGGTGAAGATAGTTGATTAGATCGTCAAGATAGTAACCCCGAAGACTCCGACACCTCTAAAGTTTGGGACGAAATGGGAGGCTGTCGTGGATTTGTCACGGCAGATGTCCGGGTGAACGGACTTAGGTTCAGGGCGAAGACGCAACTACGTGGTGGCTTGAAGGGGTTGATCGGAATCGAGAGACACGGAGTTTACCTAGGTTCGGCCCCTCCGATGGAGGTAAAAGCCTACGTCCTGCTTGTTTGGTATTGATGATGAAGAAGATCTCTCGGTTACAAGGGTGCCGTTTGCTACCTCTAATCACGAGAGCCTCTAATCTGTCTATCTCTAATCTCTTGTGTTGTCTAAACTTGTGGACTTGTGAATCTCCCCCCTCTAGGGGTGCTCTACCCCTCCTTACATAAGTGGAGAGGGTAGGTTTACAAATAGAGTCCTACTAGGAGTAGGATTAGGACTAGTCCCTATAGAATCCTATTCCGGGTCTTGTAACCTTTGACAGGGAGTCTTTCTCTCTTTTAGCCTTCTCTTGTGAGCCGCCTGACGCCGACTTACACGCCGGGTCTTGGGCCTGGTCATCCTGTGATCCGCCTGCCGGGTCATTAGTAAAATGTCATGTCTTCTCCGGGTCTCCTGTGAGTCGCCAGGCCGGGTCATACTGCGGGGTATATCCCCATCAGAGGTCGCGATGTAATAGGAACAAGCACCAACAAAGCAGCGGCGATACGAAAGACACGACAGTCAATGCCGGATTTAGGAACTCAAAATGAGGACCACAGAAGAAGACCTATAAAGGGAATAGGGATTGTTCTACCACGCTGGACAAAATCTTGGATGGACCCTGCCAGATCCATGGTACCTCGGACAAGCCCACCAACCACACAAACCATAACTGCAGGGCGTTCAGGCAAGCGGACAAGCTTGCAATCGAGGACCATGGCAAGGGACCCCGCAAAGAGGAAGATGACGAGGCTCGCGGCCCGAACAATGGGGACCATAAACAATTCCCTCTTGATGCAAAAATTGTGAACATGATCTACATCACACATCCAACCAGTATCAGTCATGGAGGATCCGCGGCCCTGGTACAAGACCGTGTCGTCAACGGTTACCACCTAACCAGAGTCCTCATGGATGGAGGCAGCAGCCTTAATCTAATTTACTCAGATACCATAAGAAAGATGGGTATCAATCCATCAAGGATCAAACCAAGTAACGCCACCTTTAAGGGGGTAATTCCGGGTGTGGAAGCCCGCTACTCGGGCACTGTAACTCTGGAAGTAGTGTTCAACTCACTTGACAACTTCCGCAGGGAAGACTTGATATTCGACATCGTCCCGTTCTGTAGCAGCTATCACACACTTCTCGGTCGGACAACATGTTCCCTCTTCAATGGCCTTCCCCATTATGCATACATGAAGATCAAGATGCCTAGACCGAAGGGCGTCATCAGTGTCAATGCAAACATAGAGTGCTCTCTCTAGACTAACGAACACACAGCGGCCCTGGCCGCCGAGGTATAGGTCAGCAACGAGACACTAAACTCCCAGCCCGCTGTCAAGGAACAAAAGGTGAAGAAGCGAGCTCGGGCCCTATTTTAACTCTCGAAGCCTTCCCATGCCCAAGATAAATAGGAATACTCTCCCCACAGGAAGGCCCTGCTAGCCGTAAGGTGTGTACCCTAGAGGCATAATTTCGCACTTTAAGGGCCCGCCAAGTGTTCGGCTCGACTGAGCTATGGTCAAATTTGTCTTCTAGCAAGCAATGGGTACCATCAAGGACCAATAAAGCATCAAGCTAACATACCATGGTGACCTCTCAAGACAAAAGGTATGCTCGCCGATTACCACCTCCTCTCAAGGAGCCCTAGAGCAAAGGCGCAGACGTGCAGCAGGACGCAGTAGGGATGTAAAACCACTCATAAAAAGCCTTGTATAAACCTTTCCTTTGTAAAACTTTATTTCAAAATAAAGTATCCATAAAAGTTGCTTCAGCAGTATGAATGGTACCATTTGACGTCACGAGGCAAAGACCATTTTTCGCCGGTGTCATTGCGATCATTTGTGTTGCATAGCCTTTTCCCTCCCGCTCTTCGATGCCGATGCAACCTTGTTTGCTACATATTTTAGATGCAAACAGCTAATATACTGGAGGGTTGATCATCAAAATCACCCCAAAGCATCGTTCCGACACTATTTTTATCCTATGTGCTCGGAAGTCTCAAATATTGCATTATATGCATCGGTCCCGAATTATGTCTTGGGTCAATAGTAGGTTTGCCCAGCTCCTATGCTTACCCCCCCCTATGTTCTGCATGTTTGGCTAGGAGGGTAAAGGGAGAACCACTGCAGTTGTACTTCCAGCTTGTCCGATTAAGTACCTCAATGGAGAAAGCCAAAATGTGATTGTTATAATACGCGAGGATCGGTCTGCGATCCAATCCTATGGCTAAGTGAAAGCACTAAAGCCACATAGTATGGTTGCCTCATTTATCTTATGAACTACCGCCTACAGGCACCGAGATGTTGGCTAAGGTTTATAGTTCGAAGGTCAAAACATCCCTTGTAGCATCTACATGGGGGCTGAAACCGGAGAATGGCAACTTTCAGATTAAGACGACCACACAAGAGTCAAAATAAACAAAACTAAGCATGATATGACATGCAAAGCACCTGAATTATAATTTCAAAAGGTCTAACTATTATTCAATACATGATAGTACGATCACTCGAATATTACATCTTTTGAGCATTGGGCCTCTATCGCCTGAGAACCATCCATAACGATGGGGAAGTATTTTTCGGGGTACTTGTGCTCCTTTCCAGGAGGCGGAGGCCCGGTGGCCATCTCTGTTGGCTTAATCCTGGGCGAGTGCATCATGGTCTTTGCAACCAATGCAGCTCCATCAACTGCTTCATTTCGTCAGTGAGGAGGCGAGGATGTTGTGGAGCTTGAAACTGCGCCCAGAACAGTCGTTGTTCGACGTCCCTGTCTCGGATTTGCCACATCCGCTGCACTCCTCGTAAGATCCTAAAAAGAGCCTAAAGTATGCCACATTCGGATGAGCAATGCGAACCTATTACCACCAAAGAGAAATTTCAAAAGTATGGCTTAGCATCCGCAATGAGCTTGACCTTGTGGAGCCCCTTCTGGTAACCTTGCACCTCCATCCGTGCGTCTTGCACCGCTGACTTAGCCGAGGTCAACTCGGAGTCATGCTCTTTATTTTTCTGCTCAAGGGCCTCACATTTAGTGATGGCATCCTTGAGCTCTTGTTGTACCTTGGCGACCCTGGCCTCATGCTTCTCACAAGCCGTCCTCACCGACGTCAATTTGGCGGCCGCCTTCTTCTGCTCTTCGGCATCTTGCCTCACCTTCTGCAGCTCAGCCTTAAAGCTCTTGACCTCCACGGTGAAAGTTGCAGTCATAACAAGCACCCCACGCTTAGCGATAAAAATCTGAATACTTCATTCACTCAGGAAATTCAAGGTATTAAGACAATCTAGCTCAGACTTACCTTGCGCTTTGTTGAACCGCTTGTTGAGACAATCGATCTCTTCCTCGGAGCTCTTGAGCTTCCGATTCATCTCAACTAGCTCCATGGCATTGGCGGCTGCCATCGAGAACTAGACCTACATAAAAATTTATGTGTGTTAGACTCCTGAGTTATTGGTTTTTAGACCCTCTGTCCGGATTTTACTTCAATCCGGCCAGAGACTCGGGGGGCTACGATTCATTTTTTACCAGTATCGGTGTTTCTTGCACTATTTTCGGACCCCACTCAAGTTTTTCAAACTCATTCAGGGCTGGGGGCTTCCATATATAAGGATTACACAAAGTAAATTCTCTTTGTAAAAGGATATTACATTATTTACCTTGAAGCCCGTCAAGAGTTCTCTGAAAGGCACCTTCAGTCCGCCGTCGACGGACTGAATGCTTTGCAAAACCGCACCAAGGAGAGTGCGATGTTCTTCAGTAATGGAGGGGCCATTTAAAGCCTCCCCCATCACGACCGGCCACCCGGTCTTGGCCTGATCTACTGCAGGTGGTGCTTGTAGCGGTACCTTGGCTCCTCGTTTTGTGGAGTCCGGAATGAATGTCTTCGGGGAATTCTCTGGGGCCGACTCTGAGGCAGTCTCCGCAGCAGTCCTCAGGGAGAGGTCGGATTGACCAAGCTCCCCATTTTTGTCCACCAGAAGGGAACCTCCCTCCTGGTTTTTGGCGATCGAGGTATTGACCTTAGCCATGATGTCTTCACCCCCGCCCCCCATGTTCGGCACGGAAGGGGTCCTTCGAGGCAGCACCACCACGGCCTCATTGGTAGCAGGGGAGGGGTACTGCGCGATGCGGTCCCACTCTCCGTCCTCTCGGAGGGCGGAGAGTCCCCCTCTGAGGCTTGCTCGATGGGAAGCTCACGTGTTGGGCCACCGTGTGAAAGGTAGGCATTTGGTTAGTAACACACCATGACAGGAATACAAGAAAGAGTCTTCGGATTAATACCTTGTGGCCGGGGGCTTGACATTGGGGTTCCTTCAAGGAACCAACTCATAAGCCTCAAACCCTTCTACGGAGTCCGAGTTGTCTTCGGACAGGACCAATTTCTCCATGCACGACTTCTTCGGGGCAGGAGGGGGCAGTTCCTCATCGGTGCCATCAGACGCCGCCCTCCTCCTTGCTCGGAAGGAATTGTTCTCTTCCATGTCCTCCTATTGCTCTTCGTCATGAGCGGAGGAAGCATGGGTTCCTCGGACCTAGTGTCTGAAGGCCCTCATGAGCGAAGGCCCTTGCGTGCCTCCCTCTTCTCCACTTTCTTCTTCTCCTTCTTCTCTCATGTTGAATACGGCGCCTCGACTAGCATCGCCATCAAAAAGGGCATCATGGGGTCCTCGGGCAACAACACCGGGCCGTTAATATTCACGGCCTTCGCCAGCCGTTTATGCAAAGGCAAGGAAGAAGGGGTTAAAGTTCCTTGTTAAAAGGAAGAACCTTAATGAAAAACATGAAATTTATTATAGCTCATTAGGGGGGTTCTCGGCGACGAGACCAATGTCTTCCTCCTAGTCCATTCAGTCCTTCTAGGTCTTGAACAACACCTTCCACGGCTTTTCATGGGTGGTGCGATAGAAGTGGAGCATGGTGGCAGGGTCATCGGCCTTGTAAGCTCACATTGGGGAGGCCCGATGTTGGCAAGGAAGGAGGCGACGGCGGAGCATGACCTAAATCACGTTGGTCGGTTCGGCCTTCTACTTCTGTAGCTGGGAGATGTGCTTCTACAGCAACTTCACCTCTACCGATGACCCCCACTCGAGCCCCTTCTTGATCAATGACACCAGCCTCTTTGCAGGTCAAGATCTAAATTCGAAGGGGGCCGCCTAGTCTGCATCGCGTGGCTCAGTAATGTAAAACCACTCCTTCTGTTGGACTTTGACGGTATCGATAAAGATATCATCCGACCACTCGTCCTGGGGGAGCTTGCTGATCACCGTTCCCCCACAGTCCACGTGTTAACTGTTGACTATCCTCATCCTGATGTTGAAGACTTTCGGCCACAGGTTGAAGTGTGGCTGGACCGGTAGGAAGGCCTCGCATACAAGGGTGAAGGCCGAGATGTGGAAAAAGAAATTTGGGGGGAGATCATGGAAATCCAACCCATAGAAGAACATTAGCCCCCTGACAAAGGGATGGAGCGGGAAGCCAAGCCCTCGAATGAAGTGGGGGAAGAATACCACCCTATCGCCTTACCTCAGCGTGGGGATGACCTGGACCTTCCTGGGAGCATGGTGGACGATGTCGGCTGGGAGGTAGCCGATGCGCTTCAGCTCTGCGATGTCGTCGTTGGTGACACAGGAAGCCGCCCGCTTTCCCTTGGAGCCTGAACCGTCCATGGCCGAGCTAGAGGTGTGGCTAGGGAGAATAGAGGAAGAATGGATCTGAGTGCTTGAGCTATGAACATGGAAAGGCAATGTCTATGGAGGATCTGGGAAGCGTGTGGAGGCTTTGGTGGCTTTTCCCCTTTTATACATTGTCGTAATATGAAGAGCCCCTCTGTTACACCACAGACCTTGCCACGTACCAATAAAATCGTATCATTATGCACATGGGTTAACCAAAATCATTAATCATATCCCTTAAAAAATGGGGTACGATCTCCATATTGATGAGACATGCCAGTGAAGAGACTACCTCGAACCGCGAATCGAGTTTTCTTAACTGGTCAGGGGTCATGACCGGCTGCGACCCTTCACCAAAATTTGTCAGGCAGAGGTATTGTTCACACTCGAGATGTTGGCCTTTGTGGATGGGTAACACATATTGTTCGAAAAACGAGGAATCATAGGTGGTCGGACTAGTATCGGCCAAACACAAAAGGGGATAAGAACTCACCCTACAAGCTGAATACTATTGTGCACGAGACTGCTAGGGATCATGGACCTCGACATTGAAGTCTAGTTCTGGGGCTATTGAGAGAGTCTCATACTAAGGGTCCTCGGGCCACCAGTCTATTTCCGATGCGCCAGACAGGTGGGTTGCTTTGTGACCAATACATGGAAGCCAAACTATAAGACAACCGCATATACGGGAAGGAAACCATAGATGCCTTGGGTTTCCTCCAAGTCAAGATGGCAAGATCGGCATGTTTATCCTTGATGGCAACTGACTATATGTAACCCAAGGAACCCCTAGTGTCTATGTGAACTAGAGGGTTTAGTTTGTAGAAGGAACAAAACCATTATTCCAACTCATCTAAGGTTTGGTTCCTTTGATCTCGAGGTAGATCGACTATGTAATCGTCATACACTCATTAATACAATCAAGCAGGATGTAGGGTTTTACCTCTTAGAGAGGGACCGAACCTGGGTAAACATAGTCTCCCTGTTTCATGTTCCCCATCGATCCAACATCCATAGCTCGGGACCCCCTACCCGGGATCTGCCGATTTTGACACCGACAAGGACAATTGGTGCATGGTCAACCACTGCTAGGGCTGTTGGTGCTAGAGTTCCTGTTGCAACGGCTCCAAGAGCAATATATGCTGCTTGGGCTAGAAGATCTGCTGCTGCAAGCGATCCAAGGCCATTCTTTGCCCCAAGATATGTTGTCAAAGCTTCAACTTTTGGTGCTCCTCCTCCTTCTATAGGCCCAAGAAATCATTCTAGATTGAAGGCCTTTTTTACTGCAAGTGGTAACACCTGAATTACATGAGTTATGAATGCTAGTGGTGCCCAAGAGATGAGGGTGTAATTTGTGTATGCTTCTGAACAATATTTGCTTTTAGTTATATGCTTCTAGAGTTAGTGATGGAACTGTTGGTATACTTCTGGAGTTAGTGATGGAACTATTTCGTATGACCAATGTTTCCATTGAACTATTTTTGATGTGTACTGTATTTTCATGAGCAATGTTTGATGTGTACGAAGTTTGATATGAGCTATGCTTTGATTTATACTAACTTTGTTTTGAGCAATCTTTGATGTGTCTTAAGTTTATTGTCTACTAAATTTGTTACCCTAAACCAAAGTAGTAATGTTTAGTGGTTCTCGGCGTCAACGAAACCCTAATGAGAAAATTAGTAGGGTTTAGGGCATCTCGGCATCGACAAAACCCAAATGAGCAAAGTAGTAGGGTTTAGGGGTTCTCGGCATCGAGGGAACCCAAATAAGAAAGTAGTAGGGTTTAGGGGTTCTCGATGTCGACGGAACCCAAATGATCAAAGTAGTAGGGTTTAGGGGTTCTCCACGTCGATGGAACCCAAATGAGCAAAGTAGTAGTGTTTTGGGGTTCTCGACATCTACAGAACCCAAATTAGTAAAGTAGTAGGGTTTAGGGGTTCTCGACATCAACGGAACCCAAATGGGTAAAGTAGTAGCTTTTAGGGGTTCTTGGTATAGACGGAACCCAAATGAGCAAAGTAGTATGGTTTAGGCATTCTCAACATGATGGAACCCAAATGACCAAATTAGTAGGGTTAGGGGTTGTCTGTATCGATCGAACCCAAATCACCAAAGTAGTAAGGTTTAGGTGTTCTAGGCGTTGACACAACCCAAATGACCAAACTAGTAGGGTTTAGGGGTTCTCGTCATCGACTTAACCCAAATGATCAAAGTAGTAGGTTATAGGGGTTGTCTACATCGACGGAACCCAAACGACTAGAGTAGTAGTGTTTAGTGGTTCTCTGCATTGGCAGAACCCAAATGAAAAAAGTAGTAGGTTCACGGGTCCTCCACGTCGACAAAACCAAAATGACCAAAGAAGTAGGGTTTAGGGGTTCTCGGCGTCGATGGAACCAAAATGACCAAATTAGTAGGGTTTATGTTCTCAGCATCGACGGAACCGAAATGACCAAACTAGTAGGGTTTAACATAGCGCTTTGTTTCAACAATGTACAAAAGCAACACTGTTCTAACAAATCTTAGTATATAACTTCAACCATATATCAAAGCTGCATAGACCACAAATTATATAATTCATCTATCTTCCAAATCATCATAGATAACTTGAAACATCTAACATACCATAGTGAATTTCAAGATAATTCACAACTTAAAGAAACATAATTAAAAGATTCTTACACAACCATAGTTCACATCTAGTAGATCCATACACTACACATCCACTGTTCAGATTTACTAGCTCATAACAACACCATACTTCACAAAAGGTCAGCTAATCATTTTCACCTTCATGTATTCATTCATCTAAGATGGCCTGGATCCCCATCATCCTTTGCTTGTTCTTCTCCTCTGCTTGTAGGAGCTCAACAATGTGAAGCTTCAATTGGGCCCTATCTTTAATGAGATTTTCATGTCCCTTCTTGACGTCACGCATATGAAGATTCAAATTTAGCTTCTCTTGAGTGAGCTTTTCATTAGACTTAGTGAGTCCATCAACCTGAAACTACAAGTCCATCCTGGCTTCACAAGTTGTTCCTTCTCTTTCAAATGGTTCATCTTCAGGTTCTGGATGGCAGTGCCTTGAGCTTTTGTCAAGTTCATATGGACTGCATGCTTCTCTTGCAACTTGAAGATCTGTGCCTCTTTCTTCTCCATCACAATCTTCATACGAAAGAAAATTGATTTGGTAAAATCGACTCTCCTCTCCTTTCCACTGCACATAGCTGAAATTCAGCATCCTATCCTCATAGGCATTGAAAAGTTGATGAACATGTTCGACTAGTTTGTCATGGTTGCCCTCTAGTTTGTTTTTCTCTTATGTGAGATGGTGAATAGTAAGTGAACTCTCCAGGTTATATATTCTTCCTCCTATCACTCTTGATGTCTCCATACATTTCCCATAGCTTCAATAATGCATTCTGCATTGTAGGAGGCCACTCTGGGTCAATCCATTCAAAAAACACATTCCTAACCTTCCTGCAATATAAACAATACTTATATTGTTACTATCTAACTAAATTCCAATTAGCACGGTAAAAATTATTTTAGAAAACAATTCCATTAAATACTAAACAATGATATAAAGAACAACAGAGCATCTGCACTAAACAATGACATCTAAACTGCACTAAACTAAACTAAAGAACAACAAAGCATCTACACCGCAAAATAAGCTCTTGGACAAATGGTTTAAACATGAATTTAATAACATACTACAATAAATGATGACATAAAAAATATCAACCATAAATCAATGAACTTTGAGCATCTACACTAAATTGTCACCTAGTTTCCCAAATAAACAAGGAACATCTGCACTGCAAACGAAGCTCTTGGTCAAATATAAAATTAACATCTTTTGACAAAATTAACAATACAAAAAGTGCATGAGAATATGCCTACACAACCTACTCCAATGAGCATCAGTACTACTCAATGACTAAACAATGACCATTAGTACTAAATGACTAAAGATACTAAACCATCCTACTAAGAAAATGCCTACACAATATAGTGCCAATTTTAATACAAATAATAGAAAATGTGCAAAATATTACTTGTTGAGCATACACTAGGAACCTCCTGACCGTGTAAATCTTGTAAAGGCTACACTTCGCATAGCTAGCATTAGATGGTGCTCGTAAGGAACGATGAGTCCTATCTCAATGCCCATGTAGTTTAGGTCTTCAATGCTAGCAGGGATCTACATGAGCAATAGAAACCAAATCCCCAACTAAGAAATCATCCCCTGTGGAAATCCCCAATACAGAAACCCTAACCCTAGCTCTACCAATGACCTGGTACTGCATGCCTTTGTCGGAGGAGTTGATGTAATGCACGATGGAGAAGTCATCGATGTTATCATCCTCGTACACCATGGCACGATAACAGCGGACAACATGGTGTTCGATGGCGAATCGAAGAAAGTAGGGATAGTGGTCGAGAGTTCTAGGGTGGAGGGAAAGATTGACGAGCAAATCGGTTCGAACAGGCTATATACACCGACCAATTCGGCCTCGGGCTAGTCAGCGGAGCGGCGTGTGCACATTGGCCATCGTGTTACCTGATAGGTGGGGTCACATGGTTAGACACAATGTCAATATAGTGTTATACTCAGATGAGATGGTTTTGTAACAACTTACCATAAACATGGTACTAACATGCAATTTTTTTGAAAAGTGGCACTGGTTCGTTACACCTGCCCCAAGTGTAGTACCTTCATCCAATTAACTCCATGCAAGAGCTTGGAGGGAACACCTTATCTGTCAGCAATGGCTACGGTGTGCAGGGCCTCATGGTTTCTGTTTCCACAAGGTTGTCCCCTCATGTCCATGCTAAGACCTTCTACTAGTACAATGATCATGACGGCAAACTGGACCGGCCGATAATCGGCGCCTACCATGTTGAATCTGGAGACATGGAATGCATAACTGATGACGCATGATCATGTCGTGTCATTTATTTCTACATCATAGGAGCATTATATGAAGCAATAGTTGTACAATCACTTGCCAGCAAGCTAATCGTAGTATATGAGGGCTCCTGCAACCACAAGCGAGTGCAGAGTTCCACTCTTGAAAAATAGGCTACATGATCTACAACCATATTGTGTATTTGATTAGTATGAAGACACAAAAGCTCCCTCTTCCTCCTGGCATCCTTTATATTCTTGACCAAACGACCTGGATATGATCTATCCATCTCCCCATAGTTCAACTTCTTCACCAGAGACATCATATTGAATAATTAGTGGCAATTTTGTATGTTCTAGTGCTAACTTTAGGCCCTCTCGAGCAGTGTCACACTTAGCTTCTAATGCGTGCGTACATTGTGGAATAAACCAGCATGCCAATGTAACATGAATACCCTTCAAGTCCCTTCACACCATGCCTACACCAGTTGTATTATTAGATGAATGAAACGACTTGTCAATAGAGGTGCCAACCCACCCCTCCGGAGCTGGTGGCCATGGCTTAAGCTCCTGACTAGTGAACACGATGTTCTCCATTTGGCACAACAATAGACCCATCAACATCAACACTTTTTTATTTTGACCATATATCTTTATAATAAATGATTGATTTTTTTGATGAGTTGTTTCACTAAGAAAAAAATCAGTTTAACATCTTGTTTATATTTCTAGACATAATAAATGTTTGATGAGGATTTAATACTCCCTCCGACTAAAGTTGTATTAAAGCAGCGTAATATGGATGGGAGTGAGCAACATTTTTTATGAAAGGGAGACATCCCCTCCCATTTGTATTAAAGAAACCACATGGTTGAGCTAATACAAACTAGATCCTAATAAGAATCTACCTCGATCTACCAATATACTGTGAGGGAGGGTTTATGCCACGCAAGTTTGTCAGAATCGCGATTCTGAATCGGACCGGAACTCCGATGGTAGGATCGCAAATCATAGAATCTTCACTATCAGGATTGTCGAAACATAGATTCTATGAAGTAAAAACGTAGACTCATAGGGGTTAATTTGGATCATAAAGTCGTAGAATCGCATAACAGAATCGTGATTGTGACAACCTTATTGCCACGTGGGGATGAGGGCATGCAGATATGTGACCATTCGATTGCGTAGTCATTCATGAATTGAATTAGTCCCTACATGTGTCTAGTCTTAATTGTTGCATAAAGGGAGTCCATGCATGCAGCTTTTCACAGAGAGTGCATTGATCAATCATCCCACCTCTCATACTTTTTTTCTTTTGACTTGTTAATTTGGACCTTATATCTTTTCCACCGAAAATCTAATTTATATTCTGTTTTCATATTTCTATGGGCCCTCACGAGTGAGGAATCCGAACTCCCTGATAACACTTTAGTCCCACGATTTTTACTTACTTCTCGTGCTCTTTTTATGTTACTCTTGGAATATATTTTTGCTTACACAAAAACCAGTCAATTTATGTTTTTGCTTTGCTTTGGGTAGCAACTAAATTGCAGGCACTATAATCTAAATCACTACAAGAGACAAATTCAAATTCATGTGTGCCATGTGGGATCGATGCTCTTACTCAAAATGGGTACAACCAAACCATGTGTACTTGTAGGAAATCAAGATTTTTTTGGCACTGTTGCTAGGGAGCTTAGTGTTTTTGGTGTTTGTTCCGACCACCTTTGCTGAGGTTTTACATCTCTAGAAACTCACCGCAATGAAGCTCTCATAGCCACCTATCGAAAACATATTCACTTCATTGGGCCCAAGACCTGAAGGTCTGTCTTATGAAATCAATCTGAGTCTAATAGAATTATTTTGTGGCAAGCAATTTGAAGTTGTGATGATGAGTGTTGGAGATATTCCCTATAGGAAATCATGTGATGATGAAATTTCCCTATGTACTCATGAGTTATTTGTATTGTCCTTGAAGATCATCAGTGACACGTATGAATAAGTATGTGTGTAAGTGCGTCTAGTGCCCCATAGTGATTTTGGTGTATTGGAGACTTATAGGTTAACAGACTGATGTGTTTGTAAGTGTACACAGGCTCTATAAGTCGATGAGGAGTTTGATATATTCGAAGATTATCGACCCCTAAAAATGTATGTCTTCAACTAAAGACTTTGCTGAAGACTTTGGTATTCCCTGAAGACTTTGAAAATGAATAAGTTGGTGTGACCTTGAAGATATGAACGAGGACTATGAAGCGTGAAGACTTTTGTTTTCGTAGTTTCATTTCCTTTGTTTGAGTCATAGGAAACACCGTACTGTTAAAGGGGGCCGAGGTAATACTAAGGAAAATTTCCAACTGATGCTCAACTCAAAAGCCTCAACCTATCCAATCCTTCGAGTGAAGCCTTTGGAAATCTCTTATAGCTCAGTCAAGTTATTCAGTGATAGAGACGAAGTTCTTCTGGTCTCTGAGGAAATTGGTCTGACTGAGGAGTTAGGATTTCTCTAGTGTGAATTACCTACAAGTGAGGAATATGATAAGCCTGAGGACTTTCATAGTTCGAAATTCCGACTATTGCTGTGCTTAGCGCCAGCTGTCCCCAATCATCCTGTCCACATAATGGTCATATCGTTGGGGGCATTTATGTCTTATCATGTGAGGTTGCACCCTGGCTACAAATAGCCAACCCCCACCCACAACCAGTAGTTGGTTGTCTACTCTGAGAGAGAACTAACACTTGTCATTTGAGAGCAACCCATCCTCTGAGGACTTTGAGAGAAAATCATTAGTGAGGGAAAACCCAAATCCAAACCACCAAACCCAAAGTAATTGAGCATCACTGAAGAGATTATTCCTGTGTGGAACCAACACTTGTTACCTTTGAAGACTGTGCATCTTCCAGACAATTAGGCTTCATGGTCTAGTGCATCCTGCAGTAAATTGGGGATCACATAGTGACCTTGGTCTAGAGCATCCAACAGTCAATTGTGGATCGCCGGGTGACTAGTTTGTGAGGGTTTTGGAAGTCTACCTTGTAGAATTACCATGAGTGTTGGGTGAGGACTTTGTGACCTTAGCTCAAGGAGAATACGGTAAGGACTGTGTGTCCTCTGGTTTAAATACCAAGCCCCTCCAAACCAGACGTACGACTGTCACAACAGTTGGAACTAGGTCATCAAACCACTGTCCTCATCGAGCTACCTGGTTCTGTTTCCTCAAACCCTTCTTTTCCTCATATACCTCTTGATGAAATTGATCTTTACTGTTTGAAGAATTTGACTGAATACTTTCACAATTTCCTCACGTCAAATTCTTCAAGTTACCTTGTTCCTCACCTGCTTATCGTGTATCACGCTACCTGTAATATGTGCATGTTTTATTTCATCATGATGACTATGCTATTGCTATGTTTCTCATGCACTTGAGTACTTATTCCACTACTAGTTATTCATCACATTTCAAATTCCTTAAGTTGAAATTCCTCAAGTGTTGAATTTGTAAAAATCACCTATTCACCCCCCGCCCCCTCTAGTCGATAAAATGCACTTTCAATTGGTATCAGAGCAAGGTACTCCCTGGTTCTGTGTGATTTTGGTTTAACCACTTGGAGTTCTAGTTATGTCGACTGCAAGTATGATCAAGGTTTCCATGGGTTGTCCTACCTTCGATGGGATGGATTACCCCTGCTAGAAGAATAGGATGCACATGCATTTTCAAGCTATCGACAACGATCTCTGGTACGCTGTGGAAAATGGTGTTCCCTCTATAACTCCCACGATCAACGCTCATGATGTGAAGAGATTCAAGCAACTCGATTCGCATGTGAAGAATATCATTTGTGGCCATCTAAGTAAAGGACAGTATGGCAGAGTGAGTGCTTTGGAGTCTACTAAGCTTATCTAGGATAGGATGTCCAAAGTCAACGAATGTGTTTCCACGCAACGTGACTCTCGTGTTGATGTTCTTTGCAATATCTTCAACCGCTTCAAAAGACTCGACAATGAGAATGTTCAGCAAACTTTTGATCATCTCACTGATATCTCTGAAAGCACAACATGCTCCCTTGGTGGTTTTGTTAATTCATGACAACATACATTGTCTCTTGGACTAATACTTTTATCTAGTGTGTTCCAGATAATAGTCCATGGAGAGTTGGGTTGGCAAAGAGATTGTGTAATACCCCAAGATGCAAGGAAATAGGTTGGCAAAGCTTTAAGCAAGAGGACTCTACATTTTATATTTGTGAGAAAGTACTTTGAGTCCATAGGAAAGTCAATACTATTAAAAGAGGGTAAGGTTTTGTTGGTGAACAAAATGCTCATACGTACACAAGTGATACTCCTCACCAAATACACCCACAAACTCTCCTACCAGAGTGTGTCCAAAGCCAAACACTCAAAATCGGTGCAAACAACTTTCCACGTTTGGTGCAACTGATTCCAAACTCTAGACAGACTCAGCCAAACCCTAGCCACTTCGGTGCAATCGATTCCATACCGGTGCCACCGCGTTTAGGCTGCCAACTTTCTGTTACGCAAGTTCATAGTTTTGGTCCCTCCGAGATTGTCGAATCGATGTCACTGAGATTGAGCATTCTGGTCATTGGTCACCTTATCAGTGCAACCAAGATTCCTATATCGGTCTCATCGAGATTCAAAAGTTGCCACCTTTTGGTCACTTCGGTACCACCGAGCTTAACACATCGGTGTTACCAAGTCTGACTTATTGTGTGTAATGGTTGGATTTTTGGGGATGCCTATATATACCCCTCCACCACCACCTACTCAAGACAGAAGCACTCAGAACTATTCCATACCTATACTATCAGTTTTCTGAGAGAGAACCACCTACCCTTGTGTTAAGGTCAAGATCTTCCACTCCAACCATATGGATCTTGATTTCTAGCCTCCCCAAGTTGCTTCCCACCAATCCCATCTCTTCTACCAAGCCATTTCTGTGAGAGAGTGATTGTGTGTTGAGGAGTCTATCATCTTGAAGCACAAGAGCAAGGAGTTCATCGACATTACCAAGCCTATTACCTTTTGGAGGGTGGTGCCTCCCAGATTGGTTA
Organism: Hordeum marinum; assembly: GCA_022496015.1. Classification (NCBI taxonomy): domain Eukaryota; kingdom Viridiplantae; phylum Streptophyta; class Magnoliopsida; order Poales; family Poaceae; genus Hordeum; species Hordeum marinum. The sequence continues at coordinate 285,929,829 of CM039674.1, forward strand.
GGTGTCGCTTGGGAGCCTCCTAATTCGTGTTGTGGAGTGAACCAAGAAGTTTGTAAGGGCAAGGAGATCACCTACTTCGTGAAGATCTACCCCAAGTAAGGCTAGTCCTCCATGTACGTAGGCCATCATGGTATAGTCAAGGTTGCTTCTTCGTGGAACCCTTCGTGGGTAGATCCCTCCGTGGACTCTCGCGACCTTTACCCTCCGTGTGTTGAAGACTCCATGAACGTGGACGTACGATATCACCACCTATCGGAACCACAAGAAAAATCCTTGCGTCTCCAATTGCGTTTGATCTCCATATCTCAACTCTTTACTTCATGTGCAATGTCTTTACTTTCCGCCGCCATATTGGTTGACATGCATGTGTAGGGTATATAGACTTGCTAGTCTTGCTAAAAATGTTAAAATCTGCCAACCAATTAACTTGGGAAAAGGTTAGGTTTTAATTTTCTGCTAGTAGTCTATTCACCCCCCTCTAGACACTCTTCTAGTGATCCCTCAATTGGTATCAGAGCTTTTGTCTCCATTGCTTCGGTTTAATCACCGAGGAGGAAGATGGATGTGTCTAGTGTAGAGAGTTTTTATTGTAGAGTGCCGATTCTTGATGGAGAGTATTATAGTCAATGGAATAATGCCATGATTGTTCTGTTTGATAAATTCCATTTGAGAAAATATATTGAAAACCCCTATGTGCTCCCTATTTATGAATTGCATCCCACACACGAAGAGGAAATTAACATGCTTGGTAACCTAAGAACTGTCAATCTTATTGTTAGAGGTCTACCAAGATTCATTCTTTCTCAATTGAAGAACTTTGCATGTGCCTATACCTTGTGGACTGTTTTGGAGAAACGATATCCAAATCTCTCATTAGGAAATCTTGATGAAATTCTTCATAAAACTATTGCTTTTCACAAAATAAAGCCTAGTGATCCAAACTTTGATAAATGCCTATTTGAGCTTCGTGATCTTATGCGTGCTAAAGGAGATGTCACCACTATCAACAACATTATCTTTGAAGCCTTTCACATTCAGAAACTTGAACATTGTCATGATCTCAATTCTAACGTATCTCTTGTTCTTTATGAAGAGGATTTCCCACTTGATGATGACAATGTGGAGCATGACTGCCTTGGACAAGATGAGTTGTTTGACATCGAGCATGAAAAGATCATGAAGAATCTAAGTCTAATGGCAAACTTCAAGCATTATATGTCCGGAGGAAAAGAGTGAATTCTCGACAGTGGATGTGCGGATCACATGATTGGTGATAAAGACATGTTCCAAGAGATCACGCCTAATCAAGGTCCTTGAAGGTACGTGACCTTTGGAGACAACTCTAAGGGTAAGGTACTTGGCCTTGGTAAGGTGGCCATATCTCATGATAGCTCAATTCAAAATGTGATGCTTGTTGAATCCCTTTGCCAAAATCTCCTTTCCGTATCTAGACTAGCAACGGGGGCAAAAGACGGTCAACTCATACGCAACAAGGCACGTTTCATGGCCCAAGGATATACTCAAGTCGAAGGTATGGACTACGGTGAGACTTATGCCCCCGTTGTTAGACTAGAAGCTATTCGAATTCTTCTTGCCTATGCTAATCACCATGATATCACACTTTATCAAATGTACATTAAAAGTGCCTTTTTAAATGGTGAAATTGAAGAAGAGGTTTATGTTAAGCAACCACCTGGTTTTGTGAATCCTAAGAAACCTAAACATGTTTACAAGCTTTGTAAAGCCATTTATGGTCTTAAGCAAGCCCCTCGTGCTTGGTACAAATGCTTAACGAAGTTTCTCATTGAAAAAGGTTTTGAAATTGGCAAAATTGATGCAACCTTGTTCACTAAGAGAGTTAATGGAGAATTATTTGTGTGCCAAATCTATGTGGATGATATTATCTTTGGCTCCACTAACCCTCAATTTAGTGAAAGATTTGGAAGGTTGATGTCCGAGAAGTATGAGATGTCCATGATGTGTGGGCTTAAATTATTTCTTGGATTGCAAATCAAGCAATCAAGAGAAAGAACTTTCATCTCTCAAACTAAGTATACCAGGGACTTGATCAAGAAGTTCAACATGCAAGAGTGCAAAGGTATGAAAACTCCCATACCAACTAGTGGACATGTTGATCTTACCAAGGAAGATGAACCGGTAGATCAAAAAAATTATCGATCTATGATTGGTTCATTGCTATATCTATGTGCATCTCATCCCGGTATTATGCTTAGTGTTTGCATGTGTGCTAGATATCAAGCTGCACCTAAGGAGTGTCATCTTTTGGCCCTGAAACGTATAGTGAGATACTTGATACAAACACCAAACTTTGGCATTTGGTATCCCAAGGGATCTTCTTTTAACCTTGGTGGCTATTCTAATTCGGACTATGCCGGTGACAAGGTTGATAGAAAATCCACCTCGGGTACTTGTCAATTTTTGGGTAGATCTCTTGTATCTTGGTCCTCCAAGAAAAAAAAATCGGTATCTTTATCTACTGTCGAAGCTGAGTATATTGTTGCTGGATCTTAATGTGTGCAGTTACTATGGATGACACAAACGCTTAAGGATTATGGAATCCGTGTTAAAAATATTCCATTGCTTTGTGACAATGAAAGCTCTATTAAGATAGGTCATAATCATGTGAAACATTCTCTAACTAAGCATATTCAAGTTCAACATCATTTCATTCGTGATCATGTTGCCAAAGGACATATTAATCTTAAGCATGTTCACACTAACAAGCAATTGGCCGATATCTTTACTAAGCCACTTGATGAGAAAAGTTTGTCACTTGAGGAGTGAGTTGAACATCATTGATGCTTCAAACTTGAGCTAGACTTACTCGGATGCTTGCAAGGGCATGAGCCTCCTTGATACTTGCATGATATTACTAACGTGTTATCTTATACCATGGAATTCTATGCTCCCTTGCATTGCATCTAACCGTTTGTAGATACTTGGAAGAACTTCATTCCACGAGATTGCAACCAACTCCAATTATAAGCAATCTTGTCTTGACCAAGTATCCACAATCCCTCTTGATGGTGGAAGGAAGAAGACAACAAAAACATATCCTTGACATATACTTGATCATTATTGCAAAATCTCAGTTGGTATCATGTCAAATGGATATACCTATTGTTCTTCCTTGCATGACTAACCCTTGTAGGTAACAAGTGTACTAGAACAAGAAGGATTGCTCCCAACTCAAGATGATCTGAATCAACCTCGAGTATCGTCAACAAGTTCACCTACGAGCGACATCATAAACATCACTCAAAGGTATGCCCTCATATCCTTGAAAAGGCTTTACTCCAAGCCATGAGCTAAAGCAATTCAAGTGATATGAAGACCTTAAAATGCTTAATCTAAAAATGGTAACCCCATTTTGAGTTTAACATAGAGTATGACCTATGATCAAGTATTCTTGCTTGGCTCCTAAGTCAATATACTCTAATATAGGGACCTAGTCACCGCCCATCACTAGTTAAGAATCTCGTGTGGTTTGTTCTCTATTTGCATGATCTCTTGTAACCACTCAAAACTTTTCTAGATGATGCCCTTCACTTTTATTTTGAAAATATATTTTTTTACTCTTTGAAAACAGAAGCTTGGTCTCTTATTCTTTTCTTTTTGTTTTAGCCTCGGAGCCGTCGACTCAAATATCTCGGTTCTACCGAAATTGCAAACAAGTCGCACTACAAAATCTCGGTACCACCGATCTACATGCCTCGGAGTCACCGATTTGTTTTTCTTATCTTATCCGTCCTTCTTCTATTACTTCGATGATCCCTCTTAAAAAAATAGGGGGATAATAACAAGCAAAACTTAGGGGGGTATTCTTTATTGAAGATCCCTAGCTCAAAGGAGGAGAAGACTAGAATTTGCCACAGGGAGACAAGTTACATTCAACGATTCCCTCAGTTCTTTTCTATGCACATTACTTACAATGACCCTTGTTCTCAAGGATCCCTTCCTTGTCAATGATCCTGTACCTACTCCCAAATTTGACCTTTTTGGAAATTAATGCCAAAGGGGGAGAATTACAAAGCTTCATGCTAAAGGGAGAGTTACATGCTTATGCAAATGGTGAGATATGATTTAGGGGGGATATCAAAAGTTCACATTTATATAAACAAGAGGAGAATACCAAAGTAAGGGGAGAAAATTCTAAGCTTAATAATATTCTTGATTATTTTATTTGACTATTCACTTTAGTCTTTTCTCACCCTATCCAATCCGAATATCTACATGCTGAGATTCAGGGGGGAGAGGATGAACTACTACTTTCATATCTAAGGGGAGAAAGCTCTAAAGGATTAATGCCAAAGGGGGGGACATATCAATTCTTGAGGAATACTATCTTCTATATGTTATCCATATCTTGGTATCTTTGAATTCTATTGATTTTGATTGGTATAATACTCTTGTGTTTCCTAACATTGTTTTCTCAAGTGTATTTCTATTGCTAAAACGCTCAAGAACTCAAGGTAAGTATATGCATCATATCCTTGATCAAGATAATCTCTTGTTTCTTGCACATATTGTTTGCAAGAGTGAAGTCTTGAATAAGGATACACCTCATTCATATACATTTTATGCATATAGCCAAGATACACATGACTTCTTATATCCCCTCATCCATATGTGTGTCCATGCATTCCAAAGCAACCATCCTTTAAAGGACTGCACACAGTTAGGGGGAGCAAATCTGAGCCATGTGTCTCTCAAAGTCTTCATTATATCCACGCATATATTTATTTGAAGCTTTGATTGTATGTTGTCATCAATTGCCAAAAAGGGGGAGATTGAAAGCACAACCTGCTCCCTTGGTGGTTTTTATAATTCATGACAACATACATTGTCTCTTGGACTAATACTTTTATCTAGTGTGTTCCAAATATAGTCCATGGAGAGTTGGGTTGGCAAAGAGATTGTGGAATACCCCAAGATGCAAGTAAATAGGTTGGAAAAGCTTTAAGCAAGAGGACTCTACATTTTATATTTGTGAGAAATCACTTTGAGTCCATAGGAAAGCCAATACTATTAAAAGGGGGTAAGGTTTCGTTGGTGAACAAAATGCTCATACGTGCACAAGTGATAGTCACCAAAGACACCCACAAACTATCCCACCAAATTCTGTCCAAAGTCAAACACTCATAATCGGTGCAACCAACTTTCCACATTCAGTGCCACCGATTCCAGACCATGGATAGACTCAGCCAAACCCTAGCCACTTCGGTGCAACCGGTTCCATACCGGTGCCACCAAGTTCAGGCTGCCAACTTTCTGTTATGCAAGTTCACAATTTCGGTCCCTCCGAGATTGTCGAATCGGCGTCACCAAGATTGAGCATTCTGACCGTTGGTCACCTTATCAGTGCAACCGAGATTCCTATATCGATCTCACCAAGATTCAAAAGTTGCCATCTTTTGGTCACTTAGGTACCACTGAGATTAACACATCGGTGTTACCGAGCCTAACTTATTGTGTGTAACAGTTGGATTTTTGGGGATGCCTATATACCCCTCCACCACCACTTACTCGAGACAGAAGCACTTAGAACTATTACATACCTATCCTATTGGTTTTCTGAGAGAGAAACACCTACCCTTGTGCTGAGGTGAAGATCCTTCACTCCAACCATATGGATCTTTATTTCCAGCCTCCCAAAGTTGCTTTCCACCAATCCCACCTCTTCTACCAAGCCATATGTGTGAGAGAGTGATTGTGTGTTTAGGAGTCTATCATCTTGAAGAACAAGAGCAAGGAGTTCATCGACATTACCGAGCCTATTACCTTTTGGAGGGTGGTGCCTCCTAGATTGGTTAGGTGTCGCTTGGGAGCCTCCTACTTCGTGTTGTGGAGTGAACCAAGAAGTTTGTAAGGGCAAGGAGATCACCTACTTCATGAAGATCTACCCCAAGTAAGGCTAGTCCTCCGTGGACGTAGGCCATCATGGTATTGTAACATCCCAAAATTCCATTTTGGAATGTTATGAATATAGCTATGCATCTATTATCATCATTGCTTGATTGTATGAACTAGTTGAAATGCCTCTTCTGGTTTTCAGAAAGTCCCCTTCTACTTTTCCCTATGTTGCTTCCTCTATTTAAAATTTTTGGTTAAAAGTTCAAATAAGAGAGGAGGAACATGACACTCCACACCAGGGTCTAATTGGTGAATTATTTGAACAAAAATAACCAGGAGTTATTTTGAAAATATTTGCAAAAAGGGTTTAAAAACAATTAGGACATTTCTGAAATAATATTTTTTTCAAAGTGTTCAAATGACAGAATAGAAATGTTCATTAAATAGCATTTATTATTCTGTTAATTTTGATATATAATACCCCTATATTTACAAACGATTTGAATGCTTTAAAAGCTTTTGAATGTCTCCGGAAATTATTAAAAAGAAACGGTAACCGTTTCCGGTATTAAACGGGCCGGCCCACCGGCTTTAAAAGCCGAAACCGTTACCGGTCGGCCGACCGAGCGCAGTAATGCTCCCGCTCTCTCACTGACACCGGGTCCCACCCCGTCCGACCGTTGCCCCGGAACGGTCATCGTCTTCACTCCCCGCGCTCGCCGGATCCGACGCCGGCCGTTACTCCCCCTCACCGGATCTCTCCCCTCTCTCCTCCCCGCACCCCCCCGAGCGCCTATATAAGAGCCCCACGGCCCCGCATCCATTCCCCCCCCGAGCCCCCTTCTCTCTCTCGCCGAGACGCCGTCGATTGCTCGTCGGAGTTCCACCACCACCGGAAGTCGCCGTCGATCGTAGCCACCACCTCCGACCATCATTCGCCACGCCGTCGCCACCAATCGCCTCCGGAGGACCGTCCCCGTCGCCAGGACCACTTCCCCGTCCTCCCCGACCACCGGAACACCTCGCCGTCGCAATCGCCGCTACCGGACTCGCCGGAGTACCCCGACGCCGGCAACCTCCCTCCGTAAGCCCCCTCGACCGTCCGATCCAAATCCCACGGTCCAGATTAGAACGAACTTAAGTCCGAACCGTTTTCTTCTACCGAACGGTCGCCCGCTCTAATTCACCTACCGAACGCCCCCCTTAGCCAATCGGATCGCGCCACGTAGCCCCCTGACCGACGCAAACTTTTTTTCATTTTCTGTTTTGTTTTAATTAACAGAATGTTTTCCAATTTTGTTTTGCTTATATCTTTTAATCTGTTTAGAGTTTTGAGTTGATTCTTTTTGCAATAGCTCACAATTTTCATGTAGTTTCACCCTGTACTTTTAAATTTCAAATTTGAACTATGAAATTTGAATTGAATCAAATTTGCTTAAAATCTTCAAATCTGAATAACTAGAGTTTGAAAATAGATTTTGATATGAATCTTTTTGCTACTGTTTGGTATTAGTTAGGACTATCTTCAGGTATAGTTTGAGGATTTTCATGATATATTTGATTACTGTTTTACCCAAAAAACAGAATCTGCTTATTATTATAATATAGTTTTATAAACTTAATTTTGATTAGTTTGATTTAGAATTTGGTTTTATTTGTTTATTAGGTTCTGTTAGTAAACATTTAGTGTTTTCACTTACTGTTAATAAAAATATAAATTTGCCTAGTTTAATTTTATTTAACATAGGAATCAAAATTTCTTTTCAATTAGGCTTAATTTGACTAAAACAACTAACTAGTAATAGTTTGTTTTCAAACAAAGTTTTCTATATTTTGTTTCTGTTTTCTAAGACAGATTTAATAGTAAATTATTTTTTTTCTGTCAAGAACATGTTTTGTTAACAAATTATAAGTTTAGTTTTACATTCTTTTGTTAATATAACTATAGTTGATTCATATAGTGTTTATCAAAACTTGTATAAACTTCACTAAACTTTTCCCAACAAGCTTAAATTGATTATTCTGTTTATTAATAAAATATTCTATTGTTTTCCTTGTTGTCAACAATTGTTTTGCTATTTCAAAATAGTTTTATTATGTAGTAGTGTTTTCATCATCCCCTTTGGAAAAAACAAAACTTTGTGTGTTTTACTTGCTAGAGACTTTTGTGCATTGTTTGCCTTGTTTGTTTAGTACTTCTTTGCTGAATGTTATGAGTACTTATTTTGGTTGTATGCTTATTTAAGTGCATTGTTTGTTTCGTTAGATTATCCGGAGTGCGAAACTTGTTACCTAGAGTTACTCAAGTACGAAGATCATCAATCAGGCAAGTCACTTTGATCATGTTTTACCCATGTTTTATATGCATTAGTTCTACCATCTCCCCAGTTGCATGCAAGATAGGTTAGTTGGAAACTTGGTTACATAGTAGTAGTATCATGTGGTAGATACCCCTCTCAACCCCTTTGACAACATTGGCCCCGGGAAACGTTGTTTTACCTTTTGCTATGCTATTAGTAGACGGGGTTGGTTGTGTGATTCATGAGAGTTGAGAGAGTTAATAATTTCAAGACCTACATAATGATCAAGATTTCAATACTCCAAGTTTTCAACATACCTCTGGGTGGATGATGGTTGAACGGCGCCCTGGAGAAACCAGTGGTTAGCCTAGGTGATGCTGGAGGTGGCCAGTATTCACGCGGAAAGGTCCACCCAGGCACAAAGGGATGGATGGGTGCTTCAAGACCCAAGGCTTACCTGCACAGCCACAAGTCATTATGGGCTCTGGCTTGGTTGGATATCGTGGTGACCCTGGACAGGCGGTGCTACGAGAGGTAGAAGAACGGTAGGAAAGGATGGGCATCGTCAGAGTCGCAGGGAAACCCTTTGGAAGACCATGTTTTGGTCATCCGTTTCTCAAACACCCTGAAGTGCGAGAAATCAAACGGAGGCGACCAAATCTTGTGGGGAACGTGTGCAAAAACTCTGCAGAGTACTTAAACCTAATCGATTAGCCGTGTCCACGGTTATGGACGACTTGAGCCAAAGGGATTGGAACTTCCGGAACTCTCAACACAAATAATATGATGATGTGGGAATTTAATAATTTTGGGTATGAGAATTGGTTGATGGAACCATCTCATTAATCAACCAACTTAGTAATGCTTTGCTTAGCCCTTTTTCTAGATGTAGGAAAAATTGGCTTTACGCAAAACTTACCACCCCACCTGCCATATAAGCATATAGACTAGCTGATTATTTTCACCCCTCTCTTGTGACTTTGCCGGCATACTCCATATGCTGACCTACACGGCTGCAACGTATCATGTTGCAGAGTATTTTTCCGACCAGGAGTGAGGACACGTTCTATGCTCAGTGAGATGCCCTTGGAGTCGGATGGACTCATCTACCTTCGACGCTTCCGCAAGATTTAGATATTCTCATGAGTTGGCCTTTGGCCACTTTATTGTAATTTTTATCGTAATAAAGAACTCGATATGAGATTTCGATTAATATAATGCTGTGTGATTTACCTTTGATATATACATTGATGTACCGTGTGTGTACCAGCATGATCTTGGGATGGTACGGAAACACCGGAGACTTGACCTTCCGGGTCGGGTCGTTACAGGTATAGTCAAGGTTGCTTCTTCGTGGAACCCTCTGTGGGTAGAACCCTCCGTGGACTCTCGCGACCTTTACCCTTCGTGGGTTGAGGACTCCATGAACATGGACGTACAATAGCACCACCTATCGGAACCATGGGAAAAATCCTTGCGTCTCCAATTGCGTTTGATTCCATATCTCAACTCTTTACTTCATGTGCAATGTCTTTACTTTCCGCTACCATATTTTTTGACATGCCTGTGTAGGGTATATAGACTTGCTAGTCTTGTTAAACTGATAAAATCTGCCAACCAATTAACTTGGGAAAAGGTTATGTTTTAATTTTCTGCTAGTAGTCTATCCCCCCCCTCTAGACACTCTTCTAGTGATGCCTCAGTCTCCAATGAGCTTCAAGCACTTGGTGCCACTAACATCACCGACCATGAAGTGGTGAAGAAACTGATGAGATCTCTTGATTCCTCATTCGATACTCTGGCTTTGATGATTCAAGAGCATGGAGACTACAAGTCACTAGATCCTACCGATATTCTTGAGAGACTAAATACTCATGAATTCCAACAAACTGAGAAGAGAGACCTCTACGGGCAAAGCTATGGAAGATCTCGTGCTCTGAAGGCAAAAGCAATTTCCTCATCTGAAGGCGAAGATTCTGATAGTAGCCTTGGTGATCCTAAAGAACTGAGTCAGGAGCTGGCAATGCTCGTGGGGAAATTCCAGAAGTTCTCAAGGATAGGCCAATTTGGATAGTCATCAAAAAGTGGCTTGAGTAAATCAGATTCCTGAAATGACTACAACAAGAGAAGTTGTCACAAATGCTAGAAATCTGGTCACTTTATCTCTGACTATCCTCTGTGGGAAAAAGAATCAAGGAAGAAGAAGAAGAAGTACAAGAATGACAATTCTGATGACTCCAAGAAAAAGAAGAAATCTTCAAAGTCCTCATTTGCAAAGTCCTCATCTTCAAAGTCCTCATCTTCAAAGTCCTCAACGCACAAGAAGAATGGTTCCATAAAGGCTCAGACTTTCATTGTCAAGGAAATGAATTCTGAAGAAGAATCTAAAGAATATGAAGAAGAGGAATAATCTTAGATGGAGTCTGACTCTAGTGTCTCTAGCCTTGCTCTCATCACTGCTTTCGTTAGTCAGTACATCTTCAACGATGAAGAAAATGACTACTCCAATGACTCTGGCGTCAGCATAATGATTATGCTCCCACCTATTGCTTCATGGCTAAAGGTCCCAAGGTACACAAGCATCACTCCTCCTCTGAATCAAGTGATGGCGAATCTGATAAATATGTGAAACCTAGCTATGCCAAACTTGCTGATATTGCCACTAAGCAACAAAGTGCACTTGAAAAGCGTCAGAAACTGTTAGAAAAAAGTGATGATCTGTTGAATGAGCAAGTGGATCGAACTCAAACTCTGTCTGACGATCTCAAAAGTCTTCAAAAAAGTATGGTAACCTTCAGAGTCACCATAATGGTCTCTTAGCTGATCATGAGAAGCTTTCTTATGAATTTATTCAAAGAAAGCAAGATCTTGAGAAACTAAGAGTGTCTCATGAGGATCTCCAGAGGGAAAACGATTCCTTACTGGCCCAACAAATCAGTATCGCTCAGGAAGAATTTGTTCCACCTTGTTTGAAATGCATTCAACATGAAAGTGCTAATTCTTCACCTGAATGTTCAAATGCTTCTATTGCTGCAAATTCTTCAACTATTCCCATGGTCAAAAATTCCTCATCTGAGGATAGCAGAAGTATCACTGATGAAAATGCAGGGTTGAAGGAATTGTATGTGATAGGCCTGTACTAAAGTCTCAAAGGGCATCCAACCCTTTGTGATGTCCTCAAAAAGCAGATTCTGAACAAGAACCCTAGGAAAGAGGGTATTGCATTTGAGAGGAAACTCAATGCTGATGGATCCTACTGGACACCTTAGCACTACCCCAAAACTTCATGGGTTGCTGCAAAAGGACCTCATGTGGATCCATCCACTTTATCTGGTTTTACTTGTGAAACTTCATATTCCTCTGATGAGTCACTTGACTCCAACTACAAATTCTTCAAAAATCAGAAAGGTGAATTATTTTCCAGATTTTTTGGAACTAACTGTTAGAACAGTTCACCTATGAAGAAAATCTGGGTTCCCAAGAGCTGCTTACAAAATCTTCAAGTGAATGTCATCATCACACCACTAATGAAGAATAGGAACCCTAGATCAAATTCCTCATATGGACGAAAGTCTTCACTTGGACCAAATTCCTCAAATGGTCAGAATTATCATTCTCGTGCTAATGCATCTGTTTTGCATGGAAAGTCTAAAAGTTCTGAATATGTGCATTATTCTTCAAATAATTATGTTCATAAGTCCTCGAAGAATTTCTCTGCTTATTCATACAAGTACTCTAACCCTCGTCCTGAGAAACGGAGCACACTTGCTTCAATGCCTCCCTTCTCATATGGTGCTCGTAGAATGATGAACTCTTTGCCACCCCTCTAGATGTGGGTGGTGAATAAAATTGAACTAATTTCTTATGCAGGGTCAGGTCTCTAGATGAACTTGAACGTCTGATGAATTTGCTGGAGACCTAAGGAAATGCTTGAAAGGATGCAAGCTAATCATGTAGAAATGAATTCCTCATTTCTCACAAGCTCACACTTCTTTACTCACTATATTGTGTGATGAAATTATGCGTGATGAATTTGATGTCATATTCTTCACTCTGAAGCATATGAGTTCGTAGGTTTTACTAATTCATCTGCAAGATGACCCTCCAAAAGCTACTGAGTGGGTCCTCGACAGTGGATGCACAAACCACATGACTGGTGACAAGAATCTAATGATGAATTTGCCACTTGCTCCATCTCATCTAAAGCATATCACCTACGTTGAAAAAGGAAAAAAGCAAGGTACTGGGTCTAGGTAAGGTTGCAATCTCAAAGGACTGGCACATGGATAAGGTGTTGCTTGTCGAATCCCTCAGGTTCAACCTCATGTCTGTCTCGATGCTTTGTGATCTTGATATGGTTGTCATCTTTAGAAAATATCATTGTGTTGTCATCATGGGATCTAACAAATCCAAAGTCTTCGAAGGCTTTAGGAGAGGATACTTGTATATTGTTGATTTCTCTATAGGTCCTTAGCCTGCCACGTGCCTACTTGCAAAATCCTCAGAAGGTTAGCTATGGCATCGACGACTTGGACACGCTGGTATGAGAAACTTGCACACGCTTGTGAAGAAAAAGCATGTCATTGGCATTGAAGGTGTCAAATTCCTCAAGGGACACCTCTGTGGTGCATGTGAGTCTGGGAAGATGACCAGATCCAAACATCCCTCGAAGACAATCATGACCATGACTCGACCTTTTGAATTGCTTCATATGGACCTCTTTGTCCCCACTCATTATTCCACACTAACAAATTCTTCAAGTTTGTAATGGATTTTTCATTGTTGATGATTACTCTTGTTACACTTGGGTGCACATTATTCTATACAAGTCTGAAGTGCAGGATGTCTTCAGACTATTTGCTTCAAGGGCCTCCACGAACTTCGGCATCAAGATCAAGCATATTAGGAGTGACAATGGTACTGAGTTCAAGAACACCAATTTTGATAAATATCTTGATGAACTAGGTATTACTCATGATCTATCTACCCCATATACTCCTTAGCAGTACGACGTCGTGGAGCGCAAGAAAAGGGCTCTTGTTGAGATGGCTCGCACCATGCTTGATGAATACAAGACTCCTCATCGCTTCTAGCCTAAGGCAATTGATACAGCTCGCCACATCATCAGCAGGGTATATCTTCATAAATTCTTCAAGAAGACTTCATATGAACTTATGACAAGCAAGAAACCTAATGTAAGTTATCTCAAAGTCTTTGGTGCAAAATGCTGGATTAGAGATCCTCACCATAGTTCTAAATTTGCACCGAAAGCACATGAAGGTTTTATGCTTGGTTAAGGAAAGGACTCGCACGCCCATAGAGTCTTCAACACCTACCACCAAAAGGTTGTTGAAACTGTAGATGTGCGGTTCAATGAAACTAACAGCTCCCAAAGAGAGCACCTGCCTCCTGTGCTAGATGAGATGGAATGCATTAAGTTGAAGGCAACTAAAGATGTCATACCCACTTAAGAACCTCAATCAATTGATGAAGTCATTCCAACCAATGAAGACATTCAAGCTGATACACCTGAAGAAAATGGTGTTGAAGAAAATCCTTGGCCACGTCAACCTACTCATCCAAGAGTTGCAAATGAAGTGCAGATTGACAAAATCATCGACGACATCAATGCACCAGGTCCACTCACTCGCTCAAGAGCTTCACATTTGACTAGCTTTTGTGGGCACTTTGCTTTTGTATCTATCATAGAACCCACCAAAGTTCATGAAGCATTCATGGAGCCTGAGTGGATTCAAGCTATGCAAGAGGAATTGCATCAATTCAAGCTCAACAATGTGTGGGAACTTGTCAAGAAGCCAGATCCTCGCAAGCACAACATCATAAGTACCAAGTGTATCTACCAAAACAAGCAAGATGAAAATGGCCTTGTGGTAAGAAATAAGGCTCGTCTTGTAGCTCAAGGCTACACACAGGTTGAAGGAATTGGCTTTGATGAAACTTTTGCACTTGTTGCTAGACTTGAAGCTATTCACATATTTCTTGCTTATGCTAACCATCATGATATCATCTTATATCAAATGGATGTGAAAAGTGCATTCCTCAATGGTAAGATTGAGGAAGAAGTATATATTGCTCAACCCCTAGGTTTTGAAGACCCTAAGCATCCTGACAAAGTCTTCAGACTCAACAAGGCCCTCTATGGCCTCAAGTAGGCCCCTCGCGTGTGGTACGACACACTGAAAGAATTGCTCATGAAGAAAGGCTTCAAATAAGGTTCACTCGACCCAACTCTTTTCACTAAATCCTATGATAATGAACTGTTCACATGCCAAATATACGTTGATGATATTATCTTTGGTTGTATTGACAAACGATATAGTGATGAATTTGCCTATATGATGAGTAAAGAATATCAAAGATCTATGATGGGAGAGTTGAAATTCTTCTTAGGTCTTCAAATTCGTCAACAAGACAATGGCATCTTCATCTCTCAAGAGAAATACCTTAACGATGTTCTGAGGAAATTCGACATGCAAGATTGCAAAGGCGTCAAAACTCCAATGCCTTCAAAAGGCCACCTCTGCACTAACGAAAATGGTAAAGATTTTGATCAGAAGGTATATCGCTCCATGATTGGCTCTTTATTGTATCTATGTGCATCTAGGCCTGACATTATGCTGAGTGTTTGCATGTGTGCCCGATTCCAAGAAACACCAAAGGAATCACACCATAAGGCTGTGAAACATATTCTTCAATACTTAGCTCACACACCAACGCTCGGATTATGGTATCACATGGGCTCAAATCTTCACCTCGTCGGATACTCACATGCTGACTATGTTGGAGATCGTGTGGATTGCAAGTCAACCTCAGGCACATGTCATTTCCTCGGACGATCCTTAGTCTGCTGGTCTTCAAAGAAGAAGAACTGTGTGTCACTATCTACTACTGAAGCTGAGTACATTGCTGCTGGTTCATGTTACGCTCAGTTGCTGTGGATGAAGCAAACCCCCAAGGACTATGGCATCAAGGTGGAGAATGTGCCTCTCTACTGCGACAATCAGAGCGCTATCAAGATTGCCTACAACCTAGTTCAGCATTCCAAGACCAAGCACATCCAGATTCATCATCATATTCTTCAAGATCATGTACTCAAGGGCGACATCTCCATTGACCACATCCCCACAGAAGAACAACTGGCAGATATCTTCACAAAGCCCTTGGATGAAAAGAGATTTTGCAAGTTGCAGTGTGAGCTAAATATCTTAGAATCTTCGAATGTTCTTTGAAAAAAGACACACATTCTAACACTTATGCAAAATTGATGACTTAGATGTGCAACAGATGAAGTAACGTTTTTCTTCAATCAAGGAAGAATAACCCTCTAAGTGTGAAGAAAATAATGAAGAATTTGATTCTCGGAACCCTACGACAATTGTACGCGGTGTCTGAAATCATCATTCTTATACGATGGTTCACGCCACCAACCATAGTAGAAATTCTTCAAAGTTGAGATTTTCATCAATTTGCAAATTCTTCAAATTTTCAAATTCCTCAAGTTTGCAAATTCCTCAACTTATCAAATTCTTCAAACAATGAAATTGATGTTCTTCATTGACTATATATATATGAGTTTTCAATGTCCTCAACAGCATTCACTTATTGCTAATTCTTCAAGTTGATTTTCATCTAAGTGAATGTGATTGGACCCGTTCCCCCTCTATGCTAAACTCAACATAGTCTGTTCTCAAATTCTTCATATGCATTCTACTTTGAAACTCATTCAAAGTCTTCACTGTGTCCTTGATAGCTGAAGAATTTGCGAATGGAAACTTTAAAATTTTCATTTTTCTAAATTTTCGGTGCTTCCTGCTCAAAACGTTCTGATTCCCACAACTGGATAACCCACCATCCGCCACTATCTCCACTACTCAGAACGTGGGTAACACATGTCGCATGGAGAGCGAGGGTCACAGACAATCTGGTCCAAAATCTTTGGGCAGATTGGTTTTCACCTCCACGATAAATACCCCTTCCCTTTCACTGTGCTCGGTTACTCCTCACTCCCACTCTCTCCTGAGCTCAAACCTAGCGCCGCCGCTAAAATCATCGTCATCGGTGTGGAAGAGCTTCATTGCCTCGACCTTGCAGTCGCCATACTCGCATCGGCCGCGGAAATCTTCACTCTGCCACCACTATAGGTGTCTCCCTCTGTGAAGCTAGGGCATGGGCGATCTGGACGGACGAAGTACCCCGATTTCTTCTCACTGTTTGTCGTGTTCTTCATCAGGGTAAATAAAATCTAATTTTACTACCCTTGTTTGATCTTCAAGTTTTCCACAATTTCCTCAAAGGTGTTTATTCTTCAAGAATCATATTCCAAAGCACCTTACATGTTCATTCCCTTGATGTTTTTTCCTAAGTTGTGATTTTCTTCAAGATTCCTCAATTGTGTGGATCCTCAAAATTTGCACAACTCTGGAACCTAACACAAGAACACTTAGTGAAATTCCTCAAGACATCTATGGTCAAAATTCTTCAACTTGATGTATTTTAAAAAAAATCTGAGAACACATACGAGCTCTTCAAATTCCTCGCAGCTATACTCTGTTCACAGGTACAAACTGTCTGTTGATGAATCACTAGGTTCTCATCTACTTAACTCATTTGCAGCATTCCTTGAATATAATTTGCACACTTCCTCAGAATCCTCAAAAGTTCAGAATCATCAACCGAAGAAAATGACTGATGGGAAAAAGCCATAGAAAGGTGGAAAGAAACCTGAAGTACAAATTGCGTTTGAGATACCTGATGAAATGTATGAGGAATATTGCAGTCCAGATGAAGAAACTCATGGTAAGGAAACTACAAAGCAGCGAAAGATTCGCATTTAGAAAATTGAGAGGATATGGGCACGGGAGTGGAAAGAATATCGATACATGACTCTGAAATACATGAAGAAATTCGCTGTTAAACCCCCCTTGCAATAGGCCACCCTTGGCTCCAAACCAAACTGTTGATCCCACTAGTCTAAAAACTGGTGATAACTTTCCTCAAGAATGGGAAAGACAAAAAGCCAAGCTCGCAAAGAAGGCAAAAGAGGTCGTGAAGAAATTCAATGAAGACACAATTGTTGTTGCCTCTGTCGTATCCCCTGCTAGTGCTCCAAAGAAATCAATGGTGAAGAAATCTGCAGTAAAATCAAAGTCCTCAACTTCAAAATCATCATTGCAAAACCCACCAGCAAAGTCTTCAAAGGCCTCTACAATGCCTTCAGTAGCTGCACAATCATCAGCTGCTGCCACAAAGTCCTCAACGCCTATGCACCTTGCAAGATGTTAGAGGACCGAGGCCGTCTCAATTGCTTCAGGGGTCTCTGCAAGTTCCTTTGCCCAATCATAGTCCTCAACCAGTCCTTCTTTGATGAAGATGAAAGCTACTGCTAGATGAGGCACTCAACCAAGTCAATCGAACAAGGTGGTGTTCAAAATACCATCAGGTTCTTCAGATGATGAAGCTGATGATGAGGAACTAGTGGCAATCATGAGAAACAAGCAAGAATGAGTGGCTCAACCAAAGGGCACTCAGATTCCTCTATGGTTGGATCCAAAAATGGTGCTGAACTTCATTGATATCTGGCACAAGGATTCCAACACTCCAATTGATGATTTGAAGCTGCCTCCTGGTCCAGATCATGTCCTCACTGTCTTCATAGCTAAAGAAAAGTGGAAGTATGAGAAGGCTAGACAAACCAAAAAAGCTCAATACAAGAAAGAGCACTTCTTAAAGAACAATGTTCTAAAGCTTTCCCTTGAGGAAGTGGTGAAGATGCAGTCTGAGATCAAAGACCTTAGTGATAACTTCAACAGATACTATGTTGATTGGCAAGGCGCCAAAGTTCGTTTCATCAAAGTGGCTGATAAAGCCATCAAGGGCCATAACTCAAGGGTTGGAGCTCGAACGCAACCTCAAACTCCTTAGGCTGAAGAAACCGCTCAGCCTGCTGAAGAAATTGCTCCCGCAGATGAAGAAATTCAGGCTGCTAAAGAACCTGCCAGAGCAACCTCCACTGTTGCGCCTGAAGAAATTGCTAGGACAGCAGAAACTTTTGTTGTGCCTGATGAAATTGAGACCACAAGGGCGACTGCATCAGTCATGCCTGAAGAAAATGCTCCTCCTTCACCCTATGGAGAAATTGCAAAATCCTCAAGGGTGAAAATCATCAACCTTCCTTCTGCATTAGAAGCGACGAAAACTAAGGATGCGGAGAAGAAGGCACTGAAGAGAAAAGCATGAACTTCAGATTAATCAGTAGTGAAGAAATTGAAGACACTACCAAGTTCTTCAAGTGAGCCGATTTATGCAACACCTATCAACTCTGTGCCAGCCTATGAACTAGTACCATTTGGTGTTGACTATGTCATCCCAAATGATGATCAAGAAGAAAAGGATCAGCCTGCTGGTACCTTAGAGCAGATTGATGATGAAATTGAAGTGGAAACAAATGCTTCAACTCCACTGATATCATCGCCCCAACCCTAGTTGACTGTTGACGAGGCCGGCGTTGAACAAATGGAAGAGGAAGTGGACATTGGAAACACAACACCTCTGATCAATGATGAATATTGGGAGGCTGCACACCCAAATTCACCAATGACCACTCCTCGGTCACAAATTCCTCAGTCTCCAGCCCAAACTGAAGAAATTCATATTGGATCTGATGACTTGACTATAATTGTCACTGAAGATATTCCAGCTGCATCAGCTCGGGAAGTTCTTGCTCCAACTGCCACTGAGGAAACAGTTGTGCAAATTTCTCAGTCTGAAGAAGTTCCTCAAATGCCTAAGGAAATTATGGTCCGCTTCAAGCCAAACTTTCAGCCGAAGCCTAAGATGCCACTCAAAGGCTCAAAGTGCCCCAAATTCATCAAAACCAATTTCTTCATCGAGCACATCTTCTTCACTGGACCAAATCTGTATGACTCCGCAAGATCCGGTCGCACTAGATTCTGGACAAGCACGTAGATGAACTATTGTGCATCAGTGATGTGTGACAAGAAGAAAGTCTTCGAGCATCATCAAATTCCTCATGCGGATATGGAAACAATCCCATCCTTCACACCGGTGCTCGCGGTTCTTCATGATGCTAGAATTCTTCCATTCCGTGTGGATATCTGTGATTGGAATGAAGAGTTGATTCTTCAATTTTATGCCACCTTGCACATCACAGGTGATGCTTCTCACATAAACTCTTGGGTATTGGACTGGATGACTGGATCTACTCACTACACTGCACCATCCTCTGAATTGCTTCGATCAGTCCCAGTTTCAATTCCTTCAGAAGGAGCAAGATGCCTATTTGATGAACCTGCTCTGCCCAACCACATGATGCAAGTGCTGATGAAGCCTTTGGCTCCTGGAAAACCTCAAAGGACTACCTTCCTTGTGAAGGATTTGCTCTATGTGCCCAGGACAGTCTATCGCATTATGACCAACACCCTCAGTCCTTAGAAGGGCCACAACTCTGAACAAGAAGAAGTGGAGGGGAATCATGAAGAATATGCTATTCAACATCATTCATGGGATTCCCATCAATTTCCATGATTTCTTCATGAGGACTTTGGACAATACAGCATTAGCCCCATTTGAATTGAAGACTTATGCTCCCTGGATCATGAAATTCATCAGATCAAGGTCTTTAATTCCCTTCAAGGCTGACTTTCAGCATCACTTTGGATTTCTACCTCCTATTGAAGTCCTCAAGCACACATTTTCTTCAGTTGAAGGAAAAGGCAAAGATGTCATTCATGAAGGTACTCGTCCATTGGATGGTCAGCTTCGCAAAGTTGCATCTTACTCCACCAATGATGACACTACTACCCAAGACTCTGCTGCAAAAGCCTCAACACAAAAGCCTCGAGAGTTTGCCCCTCGTGCGATGACTGATCGTGAACTTCTTATAAGTCTTCATCAGAAGGTTGATCGCAACCACAAGTGGGTCAAGCGTCTGTCTGGTTCAGTTATTCGTGACATGACTGTCATGCACAATACTGTGAGTAAGTACCAATACTACCTTCATGAAGTCTTCAACCGCACTTGGGCCATTCTGTCTCATCTCAAGACTCCTGAAGAACTCGAGGAGATGGACCTGGAGCAGAATCTTGACTGGGCTCGTCCTCCTCAGAAGAAATTCAAGAAAATTCAAGTTCCACAGCTGGTTATAAGCTCATATTCTTCATCACGTGAGGTGGATGAAGCTGAGGATATTGACGATACTGCTGCGGGCCCTGCATTGACAAGCGACCCCAACAATGTTGGCGCTCCTCCATCACCTTCAAGATGAAATTCTTCAAGGGGCGTTAGTCCTCAGTTTTCGTCCCTTTTGGTCTTTGATGACAAAGGGGGAGAAATTTTGAGTTAGTCTTCAAGTGGGTCTCTATATATGGGTTGTTTTTGTTTAAGTTACAACTCTTGCTCTTTTGAAGCTTTTGTTGGTTGAGTTGTAAACCTAAGTTCAATGGTGGTGTGACTCTTTTGAACTGCTTTCCACATGCTTATTTCCTCAAGTACTTTAATGCATGCATGCTGAATTTCGGCAGACACCATTTTCATCACGCATTTCAAATTCTTCATATCACATGTTAAATGCATGTACGAATTACGAGATATAGGGGGAGTTCTCCATGTTTTTAACCTGCCATGTGCATTTGCAGTCCAAAGCAAATTCCTCAAATATGCACATCTTCAGGGGGAGTTCTTCTATATCTTGCAATCAAATTCCTCAAACTCAGTACTTACAATTCATATGTTTATCCTAGTTGAAAACTTAACCTATTTGTCATCAATCACCAAGAAGGGGGAGATTGTAAGTGCATCTAGTGCCCCTTAGTGATTTTGGTGTATTGAAGACTTATAGGTTATGAGACTGATGTGTTTGTAAGTGTACACAGGCTCTATAAGTCGATGAGGAGTTTGATATATTCGAAGATTATCGACCCCTAAAAATGTATGTCTTCAACTGAAGACTTTGGTGAAGGCTTTGCTGAAGACTTTGGTATTCCCTGAAGACTTTGAAAATGAGGAAGTTGGTGTGACCTTGAAGATATGAACAAGGACTATGAAGCGTGAAGACTTTTGTTTTCGTAGTTTCATTTCCTATCTTTGAGTCATAGCAAACACCGTACTGTTAAAGGGGGTCATGGTAATACTAAGGAAAATTTCCAACTGATGCTCAACTCAAAAGCCTCAACCTATCCAATCCTTCGAGTGAAGCCTCTGGAAATCTCTTAGAGATCAGCCAAGTTCTTCAGTGACAGAGACGGATCTCTTCTGGTCTCTGAGGAAATTGGTCTGACTAAGGAGATAGGATTTCGCCAGTGCGAATTGCCTACAAGTTAGGAATATGATAAGCCTGAGGACTTTCATAGTTCAAAATTACGACCGTTGTTGTGCTTAGCGCCAGCTGTCCCCAATCATCCTATCCACATAACGGTCATAGCATTGGCGCATTTATGTCATATCATGTCAGGTTGCACCCTGGCTATAAATAGCCACCCCCCACAACCACTAGTTGGTTGGCTGCTCCGAGAGAGAACTCACACTTGTCATTTGAGAGCAACCCATCCTCGAAGGAGTTTGAGAGAAAATCATCAGTGAGGAAAAACCCAAATCCAAACCACCAAACCCAAAGTGATTGAGCATCACTGAAGAGATTGTTCCTGTGTGGAACCGATGCTTGTTACCTTTGAAGACTGTGTATCTTCCAAACGGTTAGGCGTCATGGTCTAGTGCATCCTACAGTCAATTGGGGAGCACGGAGTGACCTTGGTCTAGAGCATCCAACAGTCAATTGTGGATCGTTGGGTGACCAGTTTGTGAGGGTTTTGGAAGTCTACCCTGAAGACTTACCACGAGAGTTGGGCGAGGACTTTGTGACCTTAGCTCAAGGAGAATATGGTAAGGACTGTGTGTCCTAGAACTGTGTGTCCTTTGGTTTAAATACCAGGACGCTCCAAACCAGATGTACGACTGTTATAGCAGTTGGAACTGGGTCATCAAACCATTGTCCTCATCGAGCTACCTGGTTCTATTTACTCAAACCTTTGTTTTCCTCATATACCTATTGATGAAATTGATCTTTACTATTTGAAGAATTTGACTGAAGACTTTCACAATTTCCTCACCTCATATTCTTCAAATTACCTTGTTCCTCACCTTCTTATCATGTATCACACTACCTGTAATCTGTGCATGTTTTATTTCATCATGATGACTATGCTATTGCTATGTTTCTCATGCACTTGAGTACTTATTCCACTGCTAGTTATTCATCACATTTCAAATTCCTCAAGTTGAAATTCCTCAAGTGATGAATTTGTAAAAATTCCCTATTCACCCCCCTGTAGTCGATATAACGCACTTTCAATTGGTATCAGAGCAAGGTACTCCCTTGTTCTGTGTGATTTTGGTTTAACCACCTAGAGTTCTAGTTATGTCGAATTCAGGTACGATCAAGGTTTCCACAGGTTGTCCAGCTTCGATGGGACGGATTACCTCTATGGAAGAACAAGATGTGCATGCATCTTGAAGCTATTGACAACGATCTCTAGTACGTTGTGGAAAATGGTGTTCCCTCTTTAACTCCCATGATCAACGCTGCTGATGTGAAGAGATTCAAGCAACTCGATTCTCAAGCAAAGAATATCATCTATGGCCATATGAGTAAAGGATAGTATGACAGAGTGAGTGCTTTGGAGTCTGCTAAGCTTATCTGGGATAGGTTGTCCAAAGTCAACGAAGGTGTTTCCACTTAACATGACTCTCGTGTTGATATTCTTAGCAATATCGTCAACCGCTTCGAAAGACACACAATGAGAATGTTCAGCAAACTTTTGATCGTCCCATTGATATCTCCAACGAGCTTCAAGCACTCGGTGCCACTGACATCACCGACCATGAAGTGGTGAAGAAACTGATGAGATCTCTTGATTCCTCATTCGATACTCTGGCTTTGATGATTCAAGAGCGTGGAGACTAAAAGTCAATTGCTCCTACTGATATTCTTGAGAGACTAAATACTCGTGAATTCCAACAAGCTGAGAAGAGAGACCTCTACGGGCCAAGCTATGGAAGATCTCATGCTCTGAAGGCAAAAGCAATTTCCTCATCCAAAGGCGAAGATTCTGATAATAGCCTTGGTGATCCTAAAGAACTAAGTCAGGAGCTAGCAATGCTCGTGAAGAAATTCCAAAAGTTATCAAGGAGAAGCCAGTTTGGAAAGTCATCAAAAAGTGGCTTGAGGAAATCAGATTCCTCAGACGACTACAAGAAGGGAACTTGTCATAAATGCAATAAATCTGGTCACTTTATCTCTGACTGTCCTCTCTGGGATAAAGAATCAAAGAAGAAGAAGTACAAGGATGACAGTTCTAATGACTCAAAGAAAAAGAAGAAAGCTTCAAAGTCCACATCTGCAAAGTCCTCATCTTCAAAGTCCTCAACGCACAAGAAGAATGGTTCTAGAAAGGCTCGGGCTTTCATTGGCAAGGAAATGGATTCTAAAGAAGAATATGAAGAATATAAAGAATAGGAACAATCTGAGGTGGAGTCTGACTCTGGTGTTGCTAGCCTTGCTCTCACACTACTTTCGTTAGTAAGTCCATCTTCAACGATGAAGATAATGACTACTCCAACGACTCTGACGTCAGCAATGATGATTATGCTCCCACCTATTGCTTCATGGCTAAAGGTTCCAAGATACACAAGCATCACTCCTCCTCTGAATCAAGTGATGGTGAATCTGATGAATATGTGAAACCTAGCTATGCCAAACTTGCTAGTATTGTCACTAAGCAACAAAGTGCACTTGAAAAGCATCAGAAACTGTTAGACAAAAGCAATGATCTGTTGAATGAGGAAGTGGATCGAACTCAAACTCTATCTGACAATATCAAAAGTCTTCAGACAAAGTATGATAACCTTTAGAGTCATCATAATGGTCTCTTAGCTGATCATGAGAAGCTTTCTTATGAATTTCTTCAAAGAAAGCAAGATCTTGAGAAACTAAGAGTGTCTCATGAGGATCTCCAAAGGGAAAACGATTCCTTACTGGCTCAACAGATCAGTACCGCTCAGGAAGAATTTGTTCCACCTTGTTTGAAATGCATCGAACGTGAAACTGCTAATTCTTCACCTGAATGTTCAAATGCTTCTATTGCTGCAAATTCTTCAACTATTCCCGTGGTCACAAATTCCTCATTGAGGATACCACAAGTATCACTTACAAAAATGCAAGGTTGAAGGAATTGTATGTGACAATCATGTTCAAAAGTCTCAAAGGGCATCAAAACCTTTGCGATGTCCTCAAAAAGCAGATTCTGAACAGGAACCCTGGGAAAGAGGGTATTGCATATTAGAGGAAACTCAATGCTGATGGATCCTACTGGACACTTGATCAGTACCCCAAAAATTCATGGGTTGCTGCAAAAGGACCTCCTGTGGATCCATCCACATTATCTGGTTTTACTTGTGCTATTTATATGTTTCTCATGCACTTGATTACTTATTACGCTGCTATTTATTCATCACATTTCAAATTCATCAAGTTGAAATTCCTCAAGTGATGAATTTGTAATAATCTCCTATTCACTTCCTCTAGTCGATATAACGCACTTTCAATGTGACTTGTTTGTGTAACTATACATTGTATGTTAATCATTTTAATAGTCCCTAGTTGATAAGGTTATATGGACAGACATTATATGATTTGGTTGATGACTATGTTTCATGAATTATGGGCATAGAGATGATGACTCTATTTCACGAATTATGGGCGTAGAGATGCTGAACCGACGGTATGGACTCAAAAATGGGGATCATCGAGTCGGACAGCCACACTTTGAGACGCGTTGAGATATTTTTCATATGTAAATCTCAAGTGCAATGCATATGATATGCCATAAACTTGAGGTCCTCACATGTTCTTAGGACGAGGATCGACTCATGTAGAGTCTGTCAGACGCTACTCTATAACTGACTAGTTATAAAGGTAGCTTTCGGTTGACTTGTGAGACATATCGTGAGACATGGTTGATCAAGATGGGATTTTGTGATTTGATAAAGGAAGACATTCTCTGGGTCCTCACGACTAATCAGATTCCGAAAGCATGACCATGCAACTTGGTTAAGTGTTAATCTCGTTCAGGAATCTGAATCATAGTTTTGATAAGAGAGGTCAAGCTACCACAAGGGTGACAAGTGATCGCCTTGAGCTAGACAACATTTATTGTGAGGCAAAATTAATGTTACATATGACACATTTTCAAGGTTCCAAATGACTTTAGCACACATGGGAGTTGGCACATATGGTAGGAACCACTACCAACTATCGACTCGGGTCGTGTCGATGTGTACGTCAACCTATAGGGTCACACACTTAAGGGGCAGGGGCACATTTGGAATTGATCCGAGTGGAAACTGGGTATGGACTCCTAGTGGGCCTCAAGTGTTGATACCACGTCAGAGTCTATATAAAAGGGAGTGGACGCACCTCTTAGGGTTGATCTTTTCCATCCCTACACACCAGCTGCCGCCACTCCCAACACCCCCATGCCACGTGATCGGAACAAGTAGAACGTCTCCCGGCACTGCTTCTCGTACGTGTGGATACCTTGGAGGCATCGCATTTGCAGTGCTAGGATGAACCATTCGCTGGAACCACGATAAGCCATTCGAGGGAGCTACGAGTCATTCGTGGTAGATAGGATACGCGAGAAGGAGGCGACTCGGCTGATCGGCTACACGCAACACCAACCCTCCTTCCACTGCGCTAATTGTGAGCCTAGTGGTAAACCCGATCCCATGATCTATTTCTAGCACTATGATCTTGAGTTCATGGTAAATGAGAATATTTGCCACTGTAATAGCATATCGTGCGTCCAACAGTGGTATCAAGGCCTCTACTCTGTGTTGATAGATTTGGTGATTTGCATATGAGATATGTAGATCGGTTGATGAGATCGGTCGTGCATGTCCGACTTGAGGTTGGTTTCATGATCTAGTTTTCATGATCATGTTGCAGAGGTCATGACACAAATTACCCCTATCGATCGGTTTTCATCACTGGGATAGATAGTGGAACGTAAATCTGGATGCATCACAAGAAGATTAATGAGATTTATCAACTCAAAAAAAATCAACACAGTAGAAATATGATTTTTGCAGTGCTTCAGTCTATTGGAGAGATTTTCGTAAAATACACATAACTTTGTTCATATGAACTCCGATTTTGCTCCAAATGTGTCAAACTGAAGAGAGCAAAATAAATTGATCTGGTGTGCATTTATTTTGCCACTTTCGGCGATCTTTTGGAGATCAAAATCTACTTATAAAATAGAGTTTCGTATGGTTTTATCTTCATGCTAGAACGCCTGGCTTGTTTTCTGAGGGAATGCTTGTGATTTGATATAGCCAATGAATGTTGTATGTAAATTGTTATTTCATGAGTTGTATGTTGTGGGTACGGAAGCCGGTAGGAGCCATATGGTTGCGTCATTATTGTATTACTGACATGTGTGTCAACATGTCCATTGTGATATAATTTACTTTCATAGTGCGGCATCTTCTATAACACTTGGCATTTAACATCGTGGCATGGAGATGGAGATCACCATGGGTTGGTGACGCACGTGGAGATGGAGATCGCCATGCGGTAATAAAAGGGTATATACCATCACACTTGTATAAACTGCCTACAACAGTTTATACCTTTCAGACACTCGTGTTTTGCATGCTAGATGCTTTAAGTAGGGTTATCCCTCAAAATAATTCAAGTAAAATTGCCTCCCAAATTTCCACAGCATCATATGCTAAGTATTTTTAGTGGTGGGTTCTACTTCTTGAGCTTGTGTTGGTCTTTTCTTGAAGAGGAAAGGGTGATGCAGCAAAGTAGATGAGTATTTCCCTCAGTTGTTGAGAACCAAGGTATCAATCCAGTAGGAGGAACAAGCAATACCCCAATTTATGCACCTACACAAACAATCAAACACTTGCACCCAACGCTATAAAGGGGTTGTCAATCCCTTCACGGTTACTTGCAAGGATGACATCTGATAGTGATAGATATAAAAGATTGCTACAAGTAAAAGTAAATAAAATTGCAGCAAGGTATTTTTGGTTTATATATCTAAAAATATAATATGGAAAATAGACCCGGGGGCATAGGTTTCAACAGAGGCTTCTCTCTTGAAGGAAAATAGACCCGCGTGAACAAATTGTTGTCGAGCAATTGATAGAAAAGCGCATGGTTATGGCGATATCCAAGGCAATGATTATGCATATAGGCAGCATGTCCATGTCAAGTAGACCGAAACGATTATGCATTTACTACTATTACTCCACACATCGATGGACTCCTGCCTGCATCTAGAGTATTAAGTTCATGAAGAACAGAGTAACGCATTAAGTAAGATGACATGATGTAGAGGGATAAACTCAGGCAATGTGATGAAAACCCCATCTTTTTATCCTTGATGGCAACAATACAAATACGTGTCTCACTACCCCTACTATGTCACTGGGTGAAGACACCGCAAGATTGAACCCAAAACTAAGCACTTCTCCCAATGCAAGAATTACCAATCTAGTTAGCCAAACGAAACCAATAACTCGAAGAGACTTGCAAAGATATGAAATCATGCATATAAGAATTCAGAGAAGATTCAAATAATATTCATAGATAATCTGACCATAAACCCACAATTCATCGGATCTAGATAAACACACCGCAAAAGAGTATTACATGGGACAGATCCCCATGAAGATCATGAAGAACATGGTATTGAAGAACATACAGAGAGAAGAAGACATCTAGCTACTAGATATGGACCCGTAGGTCTGTGGTGAACTACTCACGCATCATCAGAAGGGCAATGGAGTTTATGTAGATGCCCTCCATGATCGAATCCCCCTCCCGCGGATTACCAGAAAAGGCTCCAAGATTGGATCTCTCGGGAACGGGGGCTCCCGCCGGCGGAAAAATATTATTGTGGCTATTTTTGGTAATGGGGGAATATTTCTGAATTTATAGGGAGAAGATTAGGGTTGTAGGAGTTATGAGGGGCCCACAAGCCAAAGGCTCCCCCCAGTCCGCGCCAGGGTGGCTTGTGGCGCACCCATAGACCTTCTGGCCTCTTCTCTAAGTCTCGTAGGTTCCTTCTGGTCCAAGAAAAATCAACATAGAATTTTATTCCATTTGGACTCCGTTTGATATTCCTTTTTCTCAATACTCAAAAACAAGGAAAAAAACAGAAACTAGCACTGGGCACTAGGTTAATAGGTTAGTCCCAAAAATAATATAAAATAGCATATTAATGCATATAAAACATCCAAAACAGATAATATAATAGCATGGAACAATCAAAAATTATAGATACGTTGGAGACGTATCAGCATCCCCAAGCTTAATTAATGCTCGTCCTCGAGTAGGTAAATGATAAAAATAGAATTTTTGATGTGGAATGCTACCTAACATATTTATCCATGTAAGATTCTTTATTGTGGCATGTATGTTCAGATACATAAGACTCAAAACAAAAGCTTAATGTTGACATAAAAATAATAATATTTCAAGCATACTAACAAAGCAATTGTGTCTCTTCAAAATAACATGGCAAAAGAAAGTTATCCCTACAAAATCATATGGTCTGGCTATGCTCCATCTTCCCCACACAAAGTATTTATATCATGCACAACCCGGATGACAAGTCAAGCAATTGTTTTACACCTTTTATGTTCTCAAACCTTTTCAACTCCCACGGAATACATGAGCGTGAGCCATGGATATAGCACTATAGGTGGAATAGAATATGGTGGAGGTTGTGAGGAAAAGGAGAAGATAGTCTCACATCAACTAGGCATATCTACGGGCTATGGAGATGCCCATTAATAGATATCAATGTGAGTGAGTAGGGATTGCCATGCAACGGATGCACTAGAGCTATAAGTGTATGAAATCTCAAAAAGAAACTAAGTGTGTGTGCATCCAACCTGCTTGCTCATGAAGACCTAGGGCATTTTGAGGAAGCCCGTCATTGGAATATACAAGCCAAGTTATATAATCAAAAATTCCCACTATTATATGAAAGTGACAAAATAGGAGACTCTCTATCATGAAGATCATGGTGCTAATTTGAAGCATAGGTGTGGAAAAAAGATAGTAGCATCTTTGGCCTCATTTTTTATTTTATTTTTATTATTTGTGGTGGGCATCTTTGGCAATTCCCTTCTCTCTTTTCTCTCATTTTTTTATTTTTATTTTATTTTTTGTGGTGGGCGTCTTTGGCCTATTTTTTTATTATTTGGGTTTCATTGGCCTCTTTTATTTTCCATAAATTCCGAAGTCTCATCCCAACTTGCGAGAGAATCATAGCTTTCATCATCCTTTCCTCACATGGGACAATGCTCTAATAATGATGATCATCACACTTTTATTTACTTAAAACTCAAGAATTACAACTTGATACCTAGAACAAAATATGACTCTATATGAATGCCTCTGGCGGTGTACCGAGATGTGCAATGATCTAGCATAGAAAATGACATAAAATCAGACAAGCCATGAAAACATCATGCTAGCTATCTTACGATCATGCAAAGCAATATGAAAATGATGGTGCGTGTCATAATAAATGGAACGGTGCAAGTTACATATCTCGGAATGGCTATGGAAATGCCATAATAGGTAGGTATGGTGGCTGTTTTGAGGAAGGGTATATGGTGGGTTTAATGCACCGGAGAAAGTTGTGCGGTACTAAAGAGGCTAGCAAAGGTGGAAGGGTGAGAGTGCGTATAATCGATGGACTCACATTAGTCATAAAGAACTCACATACTTATTGCAAAATTCTATTAGTTATCGAAGCAAATTATTAGATGCATGCTCCTAGGGGAGAGGTTGGTAGGAGTTAACCATCACATGCTCCCGACCCTCACACAAAGGATGACAATCAATACGCAAATCATGCTCCCACTTCATTACATAACGGTTCACCATACGTGCATGCTATGGGAATCACAAACCATTAACACGACTATTTATACCAATTCACAATTACTCACTAGCATGAATCTAATATCACCATCTTTATATCTCAAAACTTTATGCAAGGAATCAAACTTCTCATAGTATTCAATGCACTTTATATGAAAGTTTTTATTATATCCCTCTTGGATGCCCATTATATTAGGACTAAATTCATAACCTAAACCAATTACCATGCTGTTTAAAGACTCTCAATATAATATAATTGAGGTACGAGATTTCAATTATTTCTATAAAATAAAACACCACTGTGCTCTAAACAAATATAAGTGAAGCACTATAGCAAAATTGCCTAGCTCAAAAGATATAAGTGAAGCACATAGAGTATTCTAATAAATTCACGATTCATGTGTGTCTCTCTGAAAAGATGTTTGCAGAAAGGATGATTGTGGAAAACTAAAAAGCAAAGAATCATATCATACAAGACACTCCAAGCAAAACACATATCATGTGGTGAATAAAAATATAGCCTCAAGTAAATTTACCGATGGATTGAAGATGAAAGACGGGATGCCTTCCGGGGCATCCCCAAGCTTAGGATATTTGGTATCCTTGAATATTCCTTTGGTTTCCTTAGGCCTCCCCAAGTTCAGGCTCTTGCCACTCCTTATTCCATAGTCCATAAAATCTTTACCCAAAACTTGAAAACTTCACAACACAAAACTCAACAGAAAACTCGTGAGATCCATTAGTGTAAGAAAAATAAATCACCACTTTAGGTACTATTGTGAACACATTATTTATTTATATTGGTGTAATATCTACTTTATTCCAACATTTACATGGTTCATACCCCCCGATACAACCCATATATCCATCAAAATAAGTAAACAACACAAAGAAAACAGAATCTGTCAAAAACAAAAGAGTCTGTAGAAATCTATAAACTTAGAATAATTCTGTAACTCCAAAAATTCTGAAAATTTAGGAAAACCTGGGAAATTTGTATATAAATATTTTGTAAAATTTCAGGCTCATTAGACTCTCTAGTAAATTTATAAAATTCTGGACTGAGCGCAAATGTTTCTGTTTTTAGCAAGATCAAATCAACAATCACCGTAGACCATTCCAAAGGTCTTACTTGGATCAAACACTAATTAAAACACAAAAACACAATTAATACAGAGGTAATAATTTGTGAAACACTCAAAAACATAAGCAAAACAAAAACATAAAAATAAAATTGGGTCGCCTCCTAACAAGCGCTATTGTTTAACGCCCCTAGCTAGGCATAATGCAATAGATCTAGGTATTATCATAATAGTAAGGGAGATCATCCATGGTCATCTCATACTCCCTTATTTTAGAGGAAAGTTTCCTTTGTGGTAAGCAAAAATAATCAAAAGGGCTAAATTTAATATGATAAGGATCCTTAAGGTCAAGTGCGGGAGGGATAGGATCCTCCTTCGGCCCCCTATAGTGTAAAATCAATTCATCATTGTAAGCTTTCCTTTGGTGGAAAGTCATAATCCTATCTCTTAATACGAACTCTCATATGTTGTTTTGTATAGCAAAATTATCATTGAGTTCAGAAATCTTATCAACCAAACCCTCGGTAGGGAGCTTTTTTCTCAAATTTTCATTATAAGCGACATAATCCGGAGATTGCAATCTCATTATTTCTTCTTAATTAAAAAGGATCTCCTCTATAGGGGGACATCCACCATTAATTTTATAATCAGAAAAAAAATTGCTAGCCTCTTTCATGATGAATCTAAACTCGTGGGCTAGAAATATAGTGGCGGTACGCTTAACGGAAGAATGCTGAATATTAGAGAACTCTAGAAAAATCATTTGTATGCAAGGATGCATATGAACAAATTACCTCTCAAGTTTAGTTATTAGCAGTGTTATTGCATTCGCAATACTATTAGTTTTATTGAGAATAGACCCTCCTAAGGTAGGTTGCATACCAACACAAGTAAAGAAATCTTGAATAACACCTTCTCCAATAATATTACCGCTACATATGAGGATTTTTTTTGTATGTCTGATAGTAGGTTCTTCATGAGGGTTGTTATTAACAAATTCATCAAAATTCCCCTCCAGATTATTACTAACCTTTTGAACGAAAACCTCCCTAGATGCATACATGGTGGCAACGAATCAATCTAGCACACAAGCAAACAAAAGGCAAACAAAAAGACGAATGGAAGAAGGGCGAATAAAAGGGCAAATCTTTTTGGTTTTTTCTGAAAATCGTTTTAGAAGTGGGGGAGAGGAAAATGATAGGCAAATGGAAAATAATGTAAATGCAAGAGATGAGTTTGTGATGGGTACTTGGTAGGCTTGATGTGTATCCTCCCCGGCAACGGCGCCAGAAATCCTTCTTGCTACTTCTTGAGCTTGCGTTGGTTTTCCCTTGAAGAGGAAAGGGTGATGCAGCAAAGTAGATAAGTATTTCCCTCAGTTGTTGAGAACTAAGGTATCAATCTAGTAGGAGGAACAAGCAATACCCCAATTTATGCACCTACACAAACAATCAAACACTTGCACCCATCGCTATAAAGGGGTTGTCAATCCCTTCCCGGTTACTTGCAAGGATGAGATCTGATAGAGATATATATAAAAGATTTCTAGAAGTAAAAGTAAATAAAATTGCAGCAATGTATTTGTGGTATTTTTGGTTTATAGATCTAAAAATATAATATGGAAAATAGACCCGGGGGCATAGGTTTCAATAGAGTCTTCTCTCTTGAAGGAAAATAATACGGTGCGTGAACAAATTACTGTCGAGCAATTTATAGAAGAGCACATGGTTATGATGGTATCCAAGGCAATGATTATGCATATAGGCATCATGTCTGTGTCAACTAGACCGAAATGATTATGCATCTACTACTATTACTCCACACATCGATGGACTCCTGCCTGCATCTAGAGTATTAAGTTCATGAAGAACAGAGTAACGCATTAAGTAAGATGACATGATGTAGAGGGATAAACTCAAGCAATCTGATGAAAACCCCATCTTTTTATACTTGATGGCAACAATACAAATATGTGTCTCGCTACCCCTACTATGTCACTGGGTGACGACATCGCAAGATTGAACCCAAAACTAAGCACTTCTCCCAATGCAAGAATTACCAATCTAGTTAGCCAAACGAAACCAATAACTCGAAGAGACTTGCAAAGATATGAAATCATGCATATAATAATTCAGAGAAGATTCAAATAATATTCATAGATAATCTAATCATAAACCCACAATTCATCAGATCTCGACAAACACACCACAAAAGAGTATTACATGGGATAGATCCCCATGAAGATCATGGAGAACATGGTATTGAAGAACATAGAGAGAAAAGAAGACATCTAGCTACTATCTATGGACCCGCGGGTCTATGGTGAACTACCCACGCATCATTGGAAGGGCAATGGTGTTGATGTAGATGCCCTCCGTGATCGAATGCCCCTCCGGCAGATTACCGGAAAAGGCTCGAAGACTGGATCTCTTGGGAACGGAGGCTTATGGCGACGGAAAAGTATTATCGTGGTTATTTTTGGTAACGGGGTAATATTACTGAATTTATAGGTGGAAGATTAGGGTTGGAGGAGCTACGAGGGAACCACGAGCCAGGGCCCCCATAGGCCACACCAGGGTGGCTTATGGCCCACCCGTACACCTTCTGGCCTCTTCTCCAAGTCTCGTAGGTTCCTTTTGGTCCAAGAAAAATCATTGTATAAGTTTATTATGTTTGGACTCCGTTTGATATTCCTTTTCTACAATACTCAAACACAAGGAAAAAAACAGAAGCTAGCACTGGTCACTAGGTTAATAGGTTAGTCCCAAAAAATAGCATATTAATGCATATTAAACATCCAAAACAGATAATATAATATCATGGAACAAACAAAACTTATAGATACGTTCGAGACGTATCAGTGGGTCTATAAAATCAGGGTGCTACTAATTCTCTTAATGTGGTGTGTTTATGTCAAACACTTACGAGCGAAGCATTGATTAACTGATTCTAATGGTTATCAAAATAGTTTTGGTCCTCGAGGTATAGGTGTTGGAGTGGCATGAGATATCCTCAACAAATAGGAGTTTTGTAGAGATACGATTAGCAAGTGTTGCTTACCGAGTTATCTAGTCTTCTAGTAGTGATACTAAATCTCACTAGTTGACATGTTGATCATGGTTCTTAGGTCACTAAGTGTCAATGGAAGGATGTTGATTTTACTGGGCGTAATATTCTTATTAATTGTTTCTATGTGAATTAATCTTAATGAAAACATGTTTTAGTGTTTTTTGCATATTTCTATAGTAGATCAGTGGCACCACCTACTCCAGTTAACCCTTTGGCATTCAAAATTATCTTGAAAAAAGATAAACTTAATGAAACAAACTTTACCACTTAGAATTTAAGAATTATTCTCAAGAACAATAAAAAGGAACATTTTCTAGAGGATCCACTTCTAGGAACCTAGCAAGAATGCTAATGCCACAACCTGGAATGCCCACAGGAAACTCGTCAATGAGTCAAACGAGATCCGCTATCTCTTGCTAGCTTGTATGGGCCTGATCTGCAGTAGTATTTCAAAAATGTTGAGGCCTTCAATATGATCACCTCAAGAGCATGTTTCAAATTCAGTCTAGGTTCAAAAGGTTCGTTGCCTACCGATCCTTGATGGATTGTAAGTTGAAAGAGGGTGATCCACCGAGCTCGCATATGATCAAGATGATCTCATACATGCAAGCTTTGGAGCAGTTGGGCTTCCCACTTGGGGATGAGTTGTCTAGGGATACAATTATACGTTCTCTTTCGGCCAGATGTACGACATGGAAAAGAAGCTCACTGGCATGTGATACTTAAGGTGACAGAGCATGATATCAAGAAAGGCACGCATCATCAGATACAGATGGTGCAGAACTCAGCTAAGTTCAAGAAGAGTTAGTCAAAGAAAAGGCTAAGGTAGAGGTCAAGGAGAAGGAGTCAAATCCAATCTTCTTCGTTGTGCCCAAGTCGGGACCGGACTCAGGGACTATTTGCTTTCATTGTAAGGAACACGATTGATGGTGTCCTAGACTAGGGGGTGTGATCCATGTCGTATCCCGGCCTGGTGGGCCTGGCCGACTACCCCCATGAAGATTTACATGTGGGCCATCCTTGTTGGACCCAAGAGTGCCAAGATGGAAACTTTCAAAGACTTGGTGCCCACTCCAGGAACTCCAGGAATTAAGAGATCATGTAAACCATAATTGTCCTACATGAAACCGACCTATGTACACCTCGATATCTATATAAATTGATGGGTGAGACTCGTAAATGACAATCTCATACACACGTCTCGTGGTAGATCAACATGTAACTTATACTCCCTCAAAATCAATACAATCAAAGCAGGACATAGGGTATTATTTATTTGAGAGATCCCGAACCTAGGTAAAATCATGTGTCCCTGTTGCCATCGTGCCAAGGCTACCAGTTCAGGGGGGCCTACCAAAGATCTACTGGATGTGGCTCCCTCACCCATCACAGGAAAAGGAACTGGATCAAGTGGCTCGCCGAGAAGGATAAGAAGACTGAAAGTGTGACTTCTGCTTCATGTACACTTGTTGTGTATGTTATAGACATTTATCTTGCTGATGTTTCTAGTAGCACTTGGATAGATGATACCAGGTCAGTTGTTCACATATGCAACTCGATGTATGGGCTAAGAAGAACTAGGAATGTTGCAAGAGGAGAAGTTGACATACGCGTCGGGAATAAAGCAAGAGTTGTTGCATTAGCCATCAACAGTATGCAACTTAATTTACCTTCTGAATTTGTAGTAAAACTTGATAATTTGTATCATGTTCATGTTTTAAGTCTAAACATTATTTATGGCTCATGCTTGAAGTGACAAGGTTATGAATTCAGTATTAAGGACAATGATTGTTCTATTTACTTGAATAATATGTTTCGTGGCTTTGCATGAACGGGTTATTTATTTTAGATCTTGAAGGTGAATCAGTCTATAACATAAATGTCAAGAGGCATAAGCCTCCTAGCATTGCCGAGTAGGACACATTAGTGAAAAACACATGAATAAGCACCATGATGATGGACTTCTAACTTTGTTTGGGTTTGACTCATCCGAGATGTGCGAGTCATACTTACTCAGCGAGATGACTAAGGCATTGGGAACTTATACATAGTGATGTATGTAGACCAATGAGCATGACAATCAGAGGTGTTTTCTAGTACTTCTTGACTTTTATCGAGGACTTCAGTAGATATGGATATGTCTACTTGATGAGGCACCAGTCAGAAACTTCTAAAAAATTCCATGAGTTTCAAAACAAAGTGGAAAATCAACTCGATAATACAATCGAACTTCTATGATCTAATCATGATAGTGAGTATATGAGTAAGGAGTTTGATGATCACCTGAAGAATTGTGAAATAACTCACTCCTTCAAGTACACAACAGAAAATGGTGTATCATAACAAAGGAATCGGACTCTATTAGACATGGTCCCATCAATGATGAGTCAGTCTGATATACACTTGTTATTTTGGGGATGCGCTCTAGAAACAACTACTTCCACACTAAACAGGGTACCATCAAAGTCTATAGACAAGACACCATATGAGATATGGACTGTTAAGACTCACAATTTTTGTCTTTCCAAAGATTTGAGATTGTGAAGCATATATCAAGCGACTCCAGTCAGACAAGTACAAGTACATATTCACAATATATCCAAGGAAAACCTTGGGATATTACTTCTACAACCATGAAAAGGACAAATGTTTGTTGCTCGACATGGAGTTTTCCTTGAGAAAGAGTTCCTTAGTTGGAAGTGAGAGGTTGGTTCAACTCGACGAAACTCGATCCATTAGATGCTTATATCATAGTGAATTATGTCAGGAACCCGTAGTGGAGTCGGCACCGATGCCAGGGAGATCGAATAGGTAGCGCAATATGTGCGACTGCAACATGTTGTTTGAGAGATATTTGTTATCTGAATATGACAGACTCGGCTAATTGCGGTACTGGACCTCGAGTAGGGACTTGTCCAAACCGTGAAAGGAGGTGGATCCCTCCTCCAATACATATGCTCAAAATACATGTTGATGGGGGTCTTGCAAAAACTGAATGGTGGGGTGCCTCAGCAGTGGTATGTCGGGACAGTCCAGGAACTTTCCAAGGTGTATCAGCCAAGATTGTTTGAAGGCTTGTCAGCTATAGAAATTAGTGAAGCACTATCTTGGCGGCAGATCTCCAACTATCTGGAGGTTGTAACAAATACTTCCTCTTTTGGGGCGGAGGGAGTATGAACACCCTCATGAGCTATGAAACGATCTTGGAGATAGTCCAAAAGAAAAAGAAACTTTTTGTATGCCATCTTCGACCACGAGTGGTGAGAGTTCAATGTTGATGCTCATTCATTAGCAAAATATTCATCCTCCCTCGATGGAGGTACATTTATGATTTATCCTCCCTGAATGATAGTACATCCACAAGCTACTAGAGCATCTTCAATAGATGATGTAGATGCAAGAATAACTAACTTTTGCATCAATCAGGCCCAAAACCCCGCCTCCAATAGATGATGTAGATGCAAAAAAACACATCTTCAATTTCCGGAGATGTAAAACAAAACACCTCCTCAAGATGCAAATATATATCTCCGTATAGAAGATGTAAAACTGGCAGCCACATGCCAACCGCCTTCAGTTTCGTTCCACTTGCTAACCCACTGGCTGCTCGCCTCCTTCACCAATTGATTTATGTCCGGAAACATTGTCGCTGCCACCCATCCATCCGTCCCGCCTCCCGATGTGCCATCATAGCTGCCAAGGAGCCCCCGATTTGAGACCTTCTTTTCGCACTTTCGCCGCCACGCCACTCACCCACCGCACTTCGCCACCGTGGCCCATTGCCAGATCCAGTCACTCCACCGCCCCCGCCACCATTGTGTTGTTGCACCGCCTCCGCTCGCCTCCAAATCGGATGAACTGGCCGCTTCTTTGCCACCAAATCGCCACCGCAAAATTTGATCATCCCGTCGTCCCAGTGCCAAATGATTCGAGCCGCACACCTTGTGCCACGCCGCCAATGCTTTTCTGCCGACTGACTCAACCTTCTCGCGTTGCATGGTCGTCGCACCTTCACCCCGCCGCAATTGTCGCTCAATTCATAGCCACGTCGCCAGACATTCAAGCTCCCGTCACTGCATTTGACCTCCCGACTCTCGTCGCTCAGCCATCGGCGCACCTACTAGTGATGCTCGGTCCGTCGGTGCTCCTCCAGCTCTCGACGAACGGCCGTCAGTGCTCATGTCAAATAGATTTACATCTTCATTTGCATATTCTATTGGAGTTAGACTTTTGCATCTCCATTTTGCATCATCTGTTTGAGTTGACTCTTATTAGGAGATGTAAAAGGCAGTTTTTAGAGATGTAAAGTTTACATATCCTACTTTTACATCTCCAACTTTGCATCTTCTATTGGAGATGATCTTGAGCCCCCCAGTCGGTGTCAAAACCGGTAGATCTCGGGTAGGGGGTCCCGAGTTGTGAGACTAGAATCGATGGTAATAGGAGACGAAGGGGACAAGGTTTTACCCAGGTTTGGGCCCTCCTATGGAGGTAATACCCTACGTCCTGCTTGATTGTATTGATGATGAGTAAGTTACAGAGTTGATCTACCTCGAGATCAAAGAGCTAAACCCTAGATGAGTTGTTCTATATCTACAACCTAAAACCCTCTGGCTTATATAGACGCCGGGGGTACCTAGGGTTTACACATGTCCAGTTACATGCCGAAGAGATAAACATGCTTATTTTCTACATCAAATGTGGAGTACAAGCCACGATTCCCGAAGATTCCTTCCTGGAGACACGGCCTTCGATCGATCCAATGTTTGGCAAGCGGCCCAAATTGTCTGGCCCGTAAGAAACAGGTCGGCCTCCCGAGGACCCCCTATTCCAGGACTCCCTCAATATCCCCTGAATTTGCCTCCAACGCCAAGGGTCTTAGCTTCGGTCGCTTCGTGTAATTAGAGTCTTCGGCTTGTGAGGTGAGTTCTTCCCACCAAATTTAGTTCGGTCCCCTGACGACTTGTAGTTTTCCGAATAATGGCATGTCCGAACACCGTGAATAGGTCGGCCCTGAAGGCCAAACATCAAGGGGTAAAACAACATCCCCTGGAAACCTTTGTG
This sequence comes from Hordeum marinum, assembly GCA_022496015.1. Classification (NCBI taxonomy): domain Eukaryota; kingdom Viridiplantae; phylum Streptophyta; class Magnoliopsida; order Poales; family Poaceae; genus Hordeum; species Hordeum marinum. The sequence goes on from CM039674.1 coordinate 285,969,224, forward strand.
ACAAAAGGTTACGGCCCACCATGACCGCTAGGCCCGTTGCAAAAACTCAATTTGCGGTTCGAGGATGTTTCAATTAACATGATCTATCAATGCACAGATTGTGCCCTATTTTATACAGGATACGTTTAATCATGCGCGCACAACGGCATGCACGTCTCGGGAAGCAGAGGGATTCACAGTGCCACAGAGGGAGGCCAAACGCCTCCTTTGCTTCCGAGTCTCCGAAGCACAGATCTAGGTTTTCCACTCTCCCCCCTTCGAGCTCATCCATGGCAGGCTCTAGTGACAAGTGGGAGGCTTCCACGGTCACCAACCAAGAAATCCAAGACCTCAAGAAGGCCGGATACCTCCACGCAAACATCCCTCACCGCGCACCGGAGATGGGACAAGTGATCCCCACTCCCAAGCCAGGTGAAAGAGTGGTCTTCATCCCCCACGTCATCCGGGGACTGAGCTTCCCGCTCCACCCCTTTGTTAGGGGGCTTAAGTTTTTCTACGGTCTCGACTTCCACGACCTCCCGCCGAACTCCTTCATGCACATATTGGCCTTCATCCTCGTTTGCGAGGCCTTTCTATGGTTCAAGCCACACTTCAGGCTTTGGCTCAAAGTGTTCAACGTCAAGCCGAAGTGTGTCGGAGGCAAGCATGCAGACTGCAGCGGGGCTGTCATCAACAAGCTCACCCGCATTGTCTAGCCATGGTACCTTCATCGACACCATCAATGTGTGGCAAAAGGAGTGGTTTTATATCACTAGGCCAAGGGAAGAAGGTCAGATCGCCCCCGCAGGATTCAGATCCGGTCCCCCCACCAAATTAACTTCATGGCTCCGCAAGGGCCTCAGCTGGGAACCGAGCAAGGAAGTGAGCGACCTGCAGAAGTGCATTGGCTCCATGATCGATAACATCACGCTGACCAACATGGTCCAGGTTATGCTCTGGTGGTGCATCCTCCCCTGCCAGCACCGGAATACTCCCCTGTCGGCTCGTCAGCTTGATGATGCGCCCACGATTCTACACCTCTTCCGCACTACGTGAGAAAAGTTGTGGAAGGCGCTTTTCAAGCCGCAAGAGGATTGGCCAGCCGAGGAGGAAGATTGGGGTCTGCACGCTGCCAAGCCCGCTTCCAAGGTACGGTATAATTTTGCTTGATCGGCTCTGCCCTTCATAGAGAAGATCTATAACACCTTTTTCGATCACTTTGCAGAAATGGATGAGAAAAGCCACGGGCATCAACTGCCTGGCACCTCAGCCCAAAGACCTCAGGTCCGGGCTGTTAGCAGAGATGCTCATCGAGGTGCCTTACGAGGCGCCTGTGAAGAAAGAGAAGAAGAAGAAGAAGAAACTAGGACAAGAAGGCCTGCGCATGAGCGACCAGCCAGAGGCTGCGTCAGAAGAAACTCATGCCTCCTCTAATCAAGAGGAGCATGAGGACGAGGACGAAGACGAGGGGAGGGCGATTCCCCCTCGCAAGAAAGAGAGCGGCATCATCGGACGCCGCGGAGGTGGTACCCCCTCCTACCCCGAAGAGAGCTCGTCGATCACAGGTAATCCTATCCGACAATAGTTCGGACACGGATACCGAGTCCGATGACTTCGAGAGGGTTCCACAAAGGAGCCTAAGGGTCAAGCCTCCTTCTCGAAGGTGAGAATCCGAAGACTCCTTTATTTTCCATTGATGAGTTTATAGTATAATAACATGCGGGCATTTATTGACTTTGCAGCCCCCGCGCATGCTCCCCACTGACCAAGTTTGGACGGGGAGACCCCGCCCGCCGAACTAGCGGAGAGTGGGAATGTGTTGCATCCCACCCCTCCGGGTGTCATGAAGGACTCCGCGGAGGTGTCATCCCAGCATACTCCCATGGAGCTGGGCACCGGTAGCGGGGGAGACGACATCATGGCCGAGGCTAACGCCTCGGTCACCGAAGACCGGGGGGAGGTTCCCACCCGGATACTGAGGAGGTCGGACGAGCGGCCGCTTAGTCCCCTCTAAGGGCATCTTCAGAGTGCACCACACCTCCGGAGGCAACGGTTCAAACCCTGACTAGTGATCGGGTTATCCGATCAGCACCGGTGCCACCGACCAATGGGTGGCCGGTCATGGAGGAGGCTTTGTCGAGCGCCTCCATCACCGAGGAGCACCACACCCTTATGGGTGCGGTATTGCAAAGCATTCAGTCCGTTGACAACGGACTGAAGGAGGCCTTCAAGGGTCTCCTGACGGGTTTTCAAGCAAGCCATGCGAAACTCTTATCTGCAAAAATGTTTATTTATTTTTATAATTATATACATGGCAGCCCCTAAGCCCTAGGTGAGTTTGGAAAAACTTACCTAGGGGTCAAACAAAAATGTATGTTCGGAACGTTCGAATAACCCCTAAGAGCACCGGACATGTGATCGGATTGACGACAGTTCGGAAGTATGGAACCCATGTAACCTGACAAGGATTTGTGTATTACAGGCTTCGTCATCGGTGGCGGCTGTGAATGGCGCCGAGCTGGACGAGCTGAATCGGAAGCTCAAAAGCTCCGAAGATGAGCTTGATTCCCTCAATAAAAGATTCGACGAGGCGCAAGGTAAGTCTGAATCAACATCCGCACACCTTTGTCGGAATACTATCAATGCAGTTTTTCATAGTGTTAATGATCAAACAACCTCGGTGAAGGAGGTAGAAAATCTCAAGGCCGAGCTGCAACAGGCCAAGGATGAGGTGGCGGTTGAGAAGGCGGCCGGACGAGCGGCCACCACGCTTTCGGCTTTGAGAGCCACCAGTGACAAACACGAGGCGCGGGTGCAGGAGATCCAATAGGAGCTCAAGGATGCCAGCCACAAGTGCAAGGTCCTTGAGCAAAAAGGCAAGGAGCACGTGGACGAACTATCCACCCTAAAAGCCAATCCCTAAACGGAGCGTGTGGATAGGCGGTTCTTTGAGGAGAAGTTTTGTCGAGTGCAGGACATAACAGATTCTAAGTCATACTTATTGTAGTGTGTTTTCAGGGATAGCAAGTTCAAGCTGATTACCTGGGTGTGGCATTCCTCATGCGCCTGCTCCGACCTTCGGAAGAGCGTGGCGGACGCGAAGCAGCTCTATGCTTCACGGGGAGAAGTAGATGAAGCGCACCTATTCTGGACATAGTTTGAAGCCCCTAAGTGCTCTCCTCTTCTCATCGAGTAGCTGAAGCAGTTGATGGAGCTGCACCGGATGGTGGAGCCGGCCATGAAGGACCTCTTCATCCAGTTATGGCCCAACGAACCATTGCCCAACAACTACTTCGTCCAGGTGCAGAGGTTGATCAACGCTGCGCCCCGCCTCGATGCTATAAAGCGCTCCTCCTCCATCAAGGGAGCTCGGATGGCCCTTGCAAAGGCCAAGGTCTATTGGCCGAGGCTAGATCTAATGAAGATAGCTCCCGCCCCGCCACCTCTGGGAAGGAACATAGGCGCCGCGACTTGTACTTCACCGGAGTGATGGAAGGTGCTCGGGCGATAACGTCACAATGTTGGAACGATATCATGCATGAATAAGTTCCAATGTGTCCAAAGACATTTTTAAAGCATTAATGTTATAATTTATCATGCTTTCAATGTTTTGCATTCCTTTATAACTCATGTATGTCCGTTTGAAACTAAAAGATGCGAGTCGTCGGCTTCAGCCCCCATGTAGATACTACATGGGTGTCTCTGCCAATGCATTGTATCCCTTAGCCGAGTTATCAGAACCCGAAGGTGGTAGAGTGCGTCGGACCAGGCAATCAGACTATAGTGCTTTATTTCTTTCACTTAGCCGTAGGGGCGAGAAAAGGACTGTGAGGGGCTGATGACTAGCCCCCGGAGTGTTGTGATGTTCGGATGAACCGCGGCTAAGGCCAGCATCACATGGTTTGCATGAAGAGCAAACCCCTCGCATAATGCAGAATATCCTGTGACGGGGATTTAAGTATAACACTTTAAGCTCGGTTTCACAGACCGTCTCTCGCATACTATGACAGTCAGTTTTCGGCTTTCTCCCCTAAGGTGCTTGACCAGACTATCCGGAAACACAATCGCAGGGGTTCTCCCTTTGCCCTTTTAGCCGAACGAGTGGAATGTAAAGGGGCAAGCACAGGAGCCAGGCAACCCAACTATTGACCCAAGACATAGTTCGGAGTCGATGCATATAAAGTGAATTCCAAGATGCCAAACACATAATAAGTTGTACATAAGGCGATTTGGTTTTAAACTCGAGCCCCCGGTCTGTTACCCGGTTGCGTCATAACGTACCGAACTGTTTCACGAGAAGAGGGAGAAAAGGAAAATATGTGGCCAAAAGGACAACAAGACAAACATGTATAATGATGCTATATTTTTTCTCAACAACTCTTATTACTCGGAGTGCCAAAGCAACTACTTACAGGTATGTGAAAAAAAGGAAGAAATTCTACAGGAGTGGCTGTACCAGGGGTCTTCGGTTGGGGACCTTAAGTCCTCGATGTGTCTAGCCTCTTGTGTACTCCTGCGTCTTGGTGCACCTCAATGGGTGGTATTGTTTGGTGATCGGATCTTGCAAACAAGGTCTTGAGAAGTCGCTGAAATGTCGATGAGCTTTACGCCTTGTGCAGGTCCTTTGATAGTCCCTGCAATGTATCTGAAGATGTCGAAATGGTAATAGTTCGGTCCAGCCGGACACTTACCCTTATTTCCCCACCGCCACCCATGGAATTTTGAGCACGAAGTTGTGTCTCCTTGGAACATACTTTGCTGGTCCTAGGATACTGGTCGGGTGATCACATCGACCAAAGGTGATCGGATATGCCAACCATGGGTTATACTTCAGAGCTATGAGCTCTACAGTGTAGACGTCACAAAGGGCGCACTTCCTCTCCTTCTTGGGTATATGGGTGGCGTATATCATGTTTACTGTTTTGACCTCTGGAGGGAATTTCTTTTGTTCGCCACCAATCGGACCTCGAGGCTCATCCTCATCCTTGCTGTGAGGGCTCTTGCCTTGATCCTCGGGCGGGAGCTTGCCGACCTATTTAAACACCCAACAGTTGTGGTGTGTGTGGTTGGCAGGCTTCTCTTGGGTCGCGTGGATTTGGCAAGGCCTTTCCATGATCTTCTCCAGCAGGGTTGGTCCATTGTGATTGCCTTTAGGAGGCTTCTTCCGTTGCCCAGGTCGGGAATTGCGGAAGCCGACATTGATAGATGTATCTTCTGTATCATTATTATTGTGCCGGCGCTTGTTCTTCTTGCGCTTGGCTTTCCCGTTGCCATCCCGAACTTCAGAGGTTCCAGGGTCTTTTGGGTTTTGGCTGCGTCTTGCTAGCCAATTATCTTCGCCCGTGCAAAAGCAGGTCATGAGGGATGTAAGGGCAGACATAGTCCAAGGTTTATCCTAGCCGAGCTGGCGAGCCAGCCATTCATCCCGAATATTATGCCGGAAAGAGGCTATTGCCTCAGCGTCTGGGAAGTCGACAATTTGGTTCTTCCTTGTCAAGAACCGATTCCAGAATTGCCGCGCAGACTCTCAGGAATTCTGAACGATGTTGCTTAGGTTGGAGGAAGCCAGCGGCTGAACATAGGTGCCCTGGAAATTTGATCGGAATGCATCTTCCAGGTCTTCTCAGCATCCAATGGAGTTTTCGGGGAGGCTATTTAACCAATGCCAAGCTGCCCCTTGAGTTTTAAGGGGAGATATTTTATGGCATGGAGATCATATCCTCGTACCATGTGGATATGGAGGAGGAAGTCCTCAATCCATACGGTCGGTCAGTTTTCCCATCATACTATTCGATGTTCACCGGTTTAAACCCCTCTAGGAACTGATGCTGCATCACCTCATCCGTGAAGAATAGGGGGTGAGAGGCACCTCGACCCCGAGCTATGTCGTGCCTGTATTCGGCATCTGTCCTAACTTGATTATGTTCCCGGCCTCTGTTATTGTTTCGGTCAAGCCATGGTCTGTACCAATCCCGTCTATCGGGTGAGTAGACTCTAGACCCGTAGATGGATCTTGTGCGACATGCTCTGTAGTCTAGGTCGTCTCGCGGGTCGAACCTGTCATTGGGCTCTAGTGGCTCCCTTCCCCGTCTTCGGGGCATAGCCGGTCTATAACTGGTGTCGTCAGCGTCCTGTCATGCCCGCGAGGGGGCGGTCCGGCTTGTCATATGGGGTATGTTTGGGAGATGGGGTATCACTGAGCTCGTCGTCAAATTGCGGCAGTAGCCTTCTGCGTGGATAACTCTTAAGTTGGTCCGACAGACCGATACCATATCCCTCCTCTGTTGAGAGGACTCTTGTCCATCGATCATTGTGGTCATCTTGTTCGGCTTTAAGTTGTCGTTCCTTCGCTTTCAGGCTTCGGGCAGCTGTTGTCTGAATAGTTCCTAATCTTCAGATTTATCAGGATGTCTAGGTCATCGGCTATCGGGATGTCCTCCTCCTCGATAGGAGGGAGGTAGTTGTCATCCTTGGAATCGTTGAAGTCGTTGGGGTTGCTCTGGTCTCCAGGCTTTTCCTGACCCTCTAACGGGTGTTCAGGGATATCAAGATCGCCACGGTCTTTGGGGTTATCTTCGTCCCCGGTGCCGATAATAGCTTTCCTTCCCTTTTTGTCTTTTGACCTCTTATGCGGTTTCCGGCGCCTCGACGGTGCGTCACCCGACTTGTCGCCATTGTTATTAGGTGTTTTGTCGCCATTAGCGGCAGGGGTGTCTACCATGTAGACATCGTATGTGGAGGTGGCAGCCCATCGGCCGATATTGATGGGGGTGGGGGTGCAATCCTCTTCATCCATGTATTCTGCCTCGTCGGAGGCATAGTACAACATGTTGGTTAAGTCTTCAACGGAATCTATGAAGTGGGTGGTGGGTGGGTCAAAAAATTCGTCCTAGCCCTCTTTGTGGACGATCTGAGCGTAGATCGGGGTTGGATCATTGGTATTTTTCATTTACGAGATCTGATCTAAGGCCTCGTTCAATGTCGAGAGCTCGATCGGGTCCAACCGCGCAGAGCTGTTGGAGTTGATCTCCGACATGTCGAGACGAGTGGATTGTTTGACAAGAACAGGTATCTGGTCTTCTTGCACTATGAATAGACCCAAACTAAGAGTCGATCCATCGCTGGAGTTAACCTTGTGGGCGTGACCGAAAACGGAACTCGAGGTTAAAGCCTCAGAGTCTTCGGGTACGGCAGGAGAGACTGCGAGCCCGGTTAGTGACAGGTCACCCCTAGGATCCACGGAGAACTCTAGGTTCTCGAATCTGATCTCTTCGCCAAGGGCGAAGCTTCCGACATGGCCTAGATGGAAGGTTTGGTCTTCGTGCGGCACAACGCTGCAGAAGGCGAAGATCTGTCCGGGGAAAAAGTGTCGATGTTGCGGACCTCTTCATTGATGACAAGGTGAGACATCGATTCCTTGGGTGCTCACAGCAGAACTCTCAATGAAAGCACCAATGTCGGTGTCAAAACCGGCGGATCTCGGGTAGGGGGTCCCGAGCTGTGAGACTAGATTCGATGGTAACAGGAGATGAAAGGGACAAGGTTTTACCCAGGTTTGGGCCCACCTATGGAGGTAATACCCTATGTCGTGCTTGATTGTATTGATCATGAGTAGGTTACAGAGTTGATCTACCTCGAGATCAAAGAGCTAAACCCTAGATGAGTTGTTCTATATCTACAACCTAAAACCCTCTGGCTTATGTAGACGCTGGGGGTACCTAGGGTTTACACATGGTCTGTTACATGCCGAAGAGATAAAAAAGCCTATTTGCTACATCAAACGTCTATATCTACAACGTAAAACCCTCCGGCTTATATAGACGGTGGGGGTACTTAGGGTTTACACATGGTCTGTTATATACCGAAGAGATAAACATGCCTATTTGCTACATCAAACGTGGCGGACAAGCCACGATTCCTGAAGCTTCCTTCCTGGAGACAGGGCCTTCGATCGATCCAATGTTCGGCAAGAGGCCCATACGGTCCGACCTGTAAGAAACAAGTCGGCCACCCGAGGACCCCCTATTCCAAGACTCTCTCACCCCCACCCCCCACCCCCATGCAAATTTCCTTAGAGCATCTACAGCAGGACACCTCACTACTAGGGAAAAGCTTATAGGTATAATATTACTAATAGCATTGGTTATGGTCCAGGCGCTACTACTAAGTACCAGTAGCACGCACGAAATAAGGCGCTACTGGTAAAATTTAGCGGTAGCGTGGGGTTAGTCAACACACACTATTGCTAAGTGGGCCAAAGGGTGCCCCAGGGTTGGCATAAATTAGCAGCGCGGGCCGAAAAACAAGCGCTATAGCTAACGCCATATTCGTAGCACGTTTCATTTAAAGAGCGCTATAGTTATGTTTCTACGGGTAAGCTGGTGGCCCCATGTAGCAGCGGCGCACGACTGTGAAAAGCGCTACTGGTAGTTGAGATAGCAGTAGCATGTTGCGATAAAAGGACACTAGTGTTAATTTCCAACGATTATGCTGGTGGGCCCAAGTTAACAGCAGTGCACTGTAAGAAACGGCGCTACTGCTAAATTAGCTAGAAGTAGTGTGTTTATCCTACTAGCGCTACTGCTATGGTCGTCAGCCACTAAATATCTTCCACCTTTTCCCCATCTCCTATTCTTCTCCCTTCCTTCTTCCCCACATATTCTTCTTCTTCCTTCAATGCTCCCCCTCCTCCCTCTCTCTCTCTTCTTTGCACCTCCATCACCTCCATTAATTCCCTCCCTCACCATCTCTCTTTCTTTGCCCTCCACCACCACCTCCATTAATTAATTACCTAACCACTCTCTTTAATATTTTAGCCCTCCAATATCTAGCTTGTTATCTCTCTTCCTAGTTACCTCACTATCTAGATCTACCAGCTAATTAAGAAAGAGACTTGAATATATATCTTTGTACCGAGCTTGATTTCTCTCGACATAGGTGAGGAAAACAAAGAAATAACGTGCAATAATGGAAATATGTATATGTGTTTGTGTGCGCGCACGATAGGACCAAGCTATGTGATTGTGTGTGTGCCATGTGTGAATTTTCTATATTGTGTATTTGTTGAAATGTGTGTGACATGAGTTTCCTATGTTTTGCCAAAATGTCGATTCATATCTGTTTCAGAGAATTTTGGGCAAACTCGACATGTCCTATGTTTAGGGAAGGTCATGTAAAAAAATTGTATCAATTTGTTGCATGCATGTATGTGGCTATAATTATTTGGCATCGTGCAGGCAATCATGAAGGTCAATGGAAGGAAGGTGGAAACATAATCGCCATCTGCGGTGGAAGACATGTATGAAAACAAACAGAAAGAGGTTTTATGTTCGTGTCGTAGATGCAAAGGAAGAGTATGGCTCAACCCCTTCAAGTCTAGCAAATTCAAGGTGCACCTGCTCATGTTTGGTTTTATGGATGGCCATACACGATGGATCAGTGAAGACGATAATGATGAGGACGCCGATGGTACAGGCAATAACGACATGGGCCGACACGAAGAGATGATCGAAAATGTGCCCGAAGAAGAGGGCACGGCAAACGGCGTCATACATGGCGCAGAAGAGTCCGGACCTGGCGGAGAAGAGGCCAAACATGACGGAGAATACATGGACACGTTGTTGTCTTTGTCCCTACTAAGTTCAGCCATGAGGGGCCTGCATGTTCGAGAACTGCTTCGCAAGAGGACGACTAGCGACAAAGCTGCTTCTTGAGAGGAGGCCAAGTTGGTGCAACTGGAGCTAGACTCAAAGACTCCATTGTATGGTGGTTGTGATCCCGAGGTGACCCTCTTGAGTTTCACACTAGAACTTCTCAAGACGAAGGCAGAAAAACAAATGGACAGAGGCAAGCCTGGATGACCTTTTGAAGTATCTAAAGAAGGTTCTTCCCGCTGGAAGCCTGTGTCCCACTAGTGTCGAGAAGGCCAAAAAAAGCATGTGCCCTCTTGATTTGCCGCACATGAGATACAATGCATGCCTCGACAATTGCATCATATATCGAAACGAGCATGCGGAAAAAACCATCTGCCCAAAGTGCAATGCTTCATGATATAAGAAGGCCGGAAAGAAAGATCCAAAGAATGTTGTATGGTACTTTCCCATCACTCCCCGTCTACAGTGGTATTTCATAGATCCTAAGGAAGCAAAGCTCATGCGATGGCACACAGATAGGGTGAAGCCAGATGATGGAGATGATCCAAAGCTGAGACACATCGCAGATGCTAGTCAATGGAGATCATTAAACGCTGAATATAAACATTTCGCAGATGATCCATGGAACATCATGTTGGGCGCTAGTACTAATGGCATGAATCCATTTGGCAAGCAGAACACCAACCATAGCACATGGCCCGTGTTTGTATGTATGTACAACCTCCCCTGGAAGTGCATGAAGGCAAAATACATACACATTTTTTGCGGGAGCAAAATACATACACATGACTATGCTTTTCAAGGGCCAAGACAACCGGGAAATGATATTAATTTGTATCTCGAGTTACTGAAATAGGATCTAGACATGTTATGGACAACACCAGCCAAGACATGGGATGCCAGCACACGAGAGTATTTCGACATGAGAGTTGCGTTGATCATGACAGTGCATGACTACCTAGGTTATAGATATGTCGCGGGCTAGGTGTGCCACTGATATTGCGGATGCACCAGGTGCATGGATGCTACAACGTCTTAGCAGCTATCGAAAGATGGCGGGTCTTCAAAAATTGTGTACATGGGGCATCAAAGATGGCTCGAGAAGAATGACCCGTGGAGAAAGCATGGAGATATGTTCAATGGTAAGGTCGAGCATCGAGGACCTCCATGTAAGCAGAGTGGCATCAAAATTGATGAGTTGTTGAAGAACTAGGAACAGTGCCCCTCGCCGGGAAAGACGAATAAAAAGGCGTAAGAGCCACTACTGAAGGTATAGAAAATGAGGTATGTTTCCTAGGACTTAGAGTACTGGCCCAAACTAGACGCACCTCATAGCCTTGATAAAATGCATATCACGAAGAATATCGTTGAGAGTTTTCTTGGAACATTGATGAACATGCCAGAGAACACCACGGATGGGCCAAAGGCAAGACAATACTTGAAATTTTTGGATATGAGGAAAGATCTCCACATGCCCGATAAAAAGTCATCGGAAGAGACGGAGACAGAGACGAAGACAGAAGATAGGAGCAAAAGATCAAAAAGGAAGGGAGAAGAGTATTGCCCCCCCCCACCTCTTGCTTCACCTTAGATACGAAAGAGGTCGATCAATTTTTCAAGTGCCTTGCTGGAATCAAAATTAATTCGGGATATTGTGGGAAGATAAGAAGATATCTGGACACTAAGAAAAAATGTTCAGCGGGATGAAGTCTCGGGACTGTCATATGATGATGATGCAATTACTCCCGATTGCACTTAGAGGTATTTTGGACACACACACGTTCGTGATACACTTACTGATCTATGCCACTTTTTCGACACTATCTCTAGAAAGTCGACCAGTGTGACGCAACTGAAAAGGCTACAGGAAGAGATTGTTGTCATACTAAATGATCTAGAGATGTACTTTCCGCCTACGTTCTTCGACGTCATGGTGCATCTGTGTGTCCACATAATGGATGACATCATAGACCTAGGGACAAGATTCCTACACAGCATGATGTCGTTCGAGAGGATGAATGGGGCATCAAAGGATTCGTTTGTAACATGTCCCGTCCGGATGGAAGCATCGCACAGGGCTATCTGAACCAAGATTGCATCTCCTTCTGTGGCATTATTTTTGGAAATATGCCCTAGAGGCAATAATAAAATGGTTATTATTGTATTTCCTAGTTCATGATAATTGTCTATTGTTCATGCTATAATTGTGTTAACCGGAAACCGTAATACATGTGTGAATACATAGACCACAACATGTCCCTAGTGAGCCTCAAGTTGACTAGCTCGTCGATCAATAGATGTTCACGGTTTCATGACCATGGACATTGGATGTCATTGGTAACGGGATCACATCATTAGGAGAATTATGTGATGGACAAGACCCAATCCTAAGCATAGCACAAGATCGTGTAGTTCGTTTGCTAAAGCTTTTCAATGTCAAGTATCGTTTCCTTAGACCATGAGATTGTGCAACTCCCGGATACCGTAGGAATGCTTTGGGTGTGCCAAACTTCACAACGTAAATGGGTGGCTATAAAGGTACACTACGGGTATCTCCGAAAGTGTCTGTTGGGTTGGCACGAATCGAGACTGGGATTTGTCACTCCGTGTGATGAAGAGGTATCTCTGGGCCCACTCGGTGAGACATCATCATAATGAGCTCAATGTGACTAAGGAGTTAGCCACGGGATGATGTGTTACGGAACGAGTAAAGAGACTTGCCGGTAACGAGATTGAACAAGGTATAGAGATACCGACGACCGAATCTCGGGCAAGTATCATACCGATAGACAAAGAGAATTGTATACGGGATTGATTGAATCCCCGACATCGTGGTTCATACGATGAGATCATCGTGGAGCATGTGGGAGCCAACATGGGTATCCAGATCCCGATGTTGGTTATTGACCGGAGAGGTGTCTCGGTCATGTCTACGTGTCTCCCAAACCCGTAGGGTCTACACACTTAAGGTTCGATGACGCTAGGGTTATAGGGAAATGGTATACGTGATTACCGAAGGTTGTTCGAAGTCCCGGATGAGATCCCGGACATCATGACGAGCTCGGAATGGTCCGGAGATAAAGATTGATATATAGGAAGTCCATTTTTGGTCATCGGAAAGTTTTCGGGCTCATCGGTAGTGTACCGGGAGTGCCGGGAGGGTGCCGGAGGACCCCCGGGAGGGGTGTGACGACCATAGGACTTTGTGGGCCCTTAGAGGAGGTGTGCCAGCCCTTATTGGGCTGTCCAAGAACTTATAGAAAGGCCCATGCGGCTGGGATCAAGAAATAAAGGGCAAAAGGATTTAAAAGGAGGAGATCCACCTCCCTTGTGAGAGGTGGACTCTCCCCCTAGTTCGGTCGAACCTCTCCTCCATGGAGGAGGGGCCAAGTCAGACCTCCCTCTCCCTCCTCCTATATATATGCAAGGGTTTGGGATGATTTGAGACACAACTTCTCTCTCTCACACAGCGCAGCCCTACCCTTCCTCTTCCTCGTTCTTCGTAGCGCTTGGCGAAGCCCTGCCGGAGTTCACGTAGCTCCACCGTCACCACGCCGTCGGGCTGCCGAAGCTCTCCCTCAACCTATCCCTCCTCCTTGCTGGATCAAGGTGTGGAAGACGTCACCAGGCTGTACGTGTGTTGAACGTGGAGGCGTCGTTGTTCGGCGCTAAGATCAGAGTCCACCGCGATCTGAATCGCTACGAGTACGACTCCACCAACCGCGTTCTTGTAACGCTTTCGCTTAGCAATCTTCAAAGGTATGAAGATGCAATCTCACCCCACTCATTGCTGGTTTCTCCATAGATAGATCTTGGTGATACGTAGGAAAAAATTTCATTTACTACTACGTCTCCCAACAGTGGTATCAGAGCTAGGTCTATGCGTAGAATCTATGCACGAGTAGAACACAAAGCAGTTGTGGGTGTCGATCTTGTTAATTTGCTTACCACTACTAGTCTTATCTTGATTCGGTGGTATTGTGGGATGAAGCGTCCCGGACCGACTTTACATGTAGGCTTACGTGAGACTGGTTCCACCGCCTGACATGCACTTGTTGCATAAGGTGGCTAGCGGGTGTCTGTCTCTCCCACCTTAGTCGGATTGGATTCGATGAAAAGGGTCCTTATGAAGGGTAAATAGCAATTGGCATATCACGTTGTGGTTTTGGCATAGGTAATAAACATTCTTGCTAGAAACCTATAGCAGCCACGTAAAAACTTGCAACTACAAATTAGAGGACGTCTAACTTGTTTTTGCAGCATATGCCTTGTGATGTGATATGGCCAAAGGATGTGATGTGATGCATTGTGATGTATGAGATTGATCATGTTCTTGTAATAGGATTCACGACTTGCATGTCGATGAGTATGACAACCGGCAGGAGCCATAGGAGTTGTCTTATTTTATTGTATGACCTGCGTGTCAATCATAAACGCCATGTAATTACTTTACTTTATTGCTAAACGTTAGCCATAGTAGTAGAAGTAATAGTTGGCGAGACAACTTCATGAAGACACAATGATGGAGATCATGGTGTCGTGCCGGTGACAGTGATGATCATGGTGCCCCGAAGATGGAGATCAAAGGAGCAAGATGATATTGGCCATATCATGTCACTATATTGATTGCATGTGATGTTTATCATGTTTACATCTTATTTGCTTAGAATGATGGTAGTAAATAAGATGATCTCTCAATAAAATTTCAAGAAAAGTGTTCACCCTAACTGTGCACCATTGCTAAGGATCGTTGTTCCGAAGCACCACGTGATGATCGGGTGTGATAGGCTCTAACGTTCGCATACAACGTATGTAAGCTAGATTTACACACGCGATACACTTAGGTTGACTTGACGAGCCTAGCATGTACAGACATGGCCTCGGAACACGGAAGACCGAAAGATCGAACATGAGTCGTATAGAAGATACGATCAACATGGAGATGTTCACCATGGATGACTAGTCCGTCTCACGTGATGATTGGACACTGGCTAGTTGACATGGATCATGTGTCACTTGGATGACTAGAGAGATGTCTATCTAAGTGGGAGTTCATTAAATAATTTGATTATGTAAACTTAATTATCATGAACTTGGTCTAAAATTGTCTTTACAATCTATATTTTAGATCCAATGGCCAACGCAAATGTCACCCTAAACTTCAACGCGTTCCTAGACAAAACCAAGCTGAAAGATGATGGAAGCAACTATGCGGACTGGGTTCATGGCTTGAGGATCATCCTCATAGCTTCCAAGAAATTGTATGTCCTTGATGCACCACTAGGTGACCCATCCCTTCTCCCAGCAGAGCAAGACGTTGCGAACGCTTGGCATTCTCGCTGCGATGATTACTCCCTTGTTCAGTGCGGCATGCTTTACAGTTTAGAACCGGGGCTCCAAAAGCGTTTTGAGCAACACGAAGCATATGGGATGTTCCAAGAGCTGAAACTGGTTTTCCAAGCTCATGCCTAGGTCGAGAGATATGACGTCTCCGACAAGTTCTTCAGCTGTAAGATGGAGGAGAATAGTTCTGTCAGTGAGCACATCCTCAAGACGCCCGGGCTTCACAACCGCTTGACTCAGCTGGGAGTTAATCTCCCGGATGACTCGGTCATTGACAGAATCCTCCAGGCGCTTCCACCTAGCTACAAGAGCTTTGTGATGAACTGCAACATGCAAGGGATGGAGAAGTCCATTCCTGAGTTGTACTCGATGCTGAAATCAGCAGAGGTCGAGATCAAAAAGGAGCATCAAGTGTTGATGGTGAATAAGACCACTAGTTTCAAGAAAGGCAAGGGTAAGAAGAACTTCAAGAAGGACGGCAAAGCTGTTGCCGCGCCCAAAGTTGTCGGGAAGAAGAAGAACAAGAATGGACCCAAGCCTGAGACTGAGTGTTTTTATTGCAAGGGTACCGGTCACTGGAAGCGGAACTGCCCCAAGTACTTAGCGGATAAGAAGGGCGGCAACATTAAAGGTATATGTGATATACTTGTTATTGATGTGTACCTAACCAGCGCTTGTAGTAGCTCCTGGGTATTTGATACCGGTGCAGTTGCTCACATTTGTAACTCCAAGCAGGAGTTGCGGAATAAGCAGAGGCTGGCAAAGGACCAGGTGACGATGCGCGTCGGGAATGGTTCCAAGGTCGATGTGATCGCCGTCGGCACGCTACCTCTACATCTACCTTCAGGATTAGTGTTAAACCTTAATAATTGTTATTTAGTACCAGCTTTGAGCATGAACATTGTATCTGGACCTCGCTTGATGCGAGATGGCTACTCATTTAAATCTGAGAATAATGGTTGTTCTAGTTATATGATAGAGATGTTTTATGGTCATGCCCCGCTGGTCAATGGTTTATTTTTGATGAATCTCGGGCGTGATGTTACACATGTCCATAGTGTGAGTACCAAAAAGTGTAAGGTTGATAATGATAGTCCCACTTACATGTGGCACTGCCGCCTTGGTCATATTGGTGTCAAACGCATAAAGAAGCTCCATACTGATGGACTTTTGGAGTCTCTTGATTTCGAATCATTTGACACGTGCGAACCATGCCTCATGGGCAATATGACCAAGACTCCGTTCTCCGGAACAATGGAGCAAGCAACTGACTTGTTGGAAATAATACATACCAATGTATGCGGTCCAATGAGTGTCGAGGCTCGTGGTGGCTACCGTTATGTTCTCACCCTCACTAATGACTTGAGTAGATATGGGTATGTCTACTTAATGAAACATAAGTCTGAAACTTTTGAAAGGTTCAAGGAATTTCAGAGTGAGGTAGAGAATCAACATGACAGGAAAATAAAGTGCCTACGATTTGATCGTGGCGGAGAATATTTAAGTCACGAGTTTGGCACGCACCTAAGGAAATGTGGAATTGTTTCACAACTCACGCCGCCTGGCACACCTCAGCGAAATGGTGTGTTTGAACATCGTAATCGCACTCTATTAGATATGGTAGATCTATGATGTCTCTTACCGACTTATCGCTATCATTTTGGGGATATGCATTAGAGACTGTCGCATTCACTTTAAATAGGGCACCATCAAAATCCATTGAGAAGACACCGTATGAATTATGGATTGGAAAGAAACCTAAGCTGTCGTTTCTAAAAGTTTGGGGATGCGATGCTTATGTGAAGAAACTTCAACCTGAGAAGCTCGAACCCAAAGCGGAAAAGTGCATCTTCATAGGATATCCCAAAGAGACTATTGGGTATACCTTCTACCTACGATCCGTGGGCAAAGTCTTTGTTGCCAAGAATGGATCCTTTCTCGAGAAAGAGTTTCTCTCGAAAGAAGTAAGTGGGAGGAAAATAGAACCTGATGAGGTAATTGTACCTCCACTCGAACCGGAGAGTAGTGCAGCACAGGAAGTTGTTTCTGTGGAGCCTGCACCGGCTGGAGAGGAAGTTAATGATGATGATCATGAAACTTCAGATCAAGTTACTGTTGAATGTCGAAGGTCCACTAGGACACGTTTCTCACCAGAGTTGTACGGCAACCCTGTCCTGGAGATCATGTTGTTAGACAACGGTGAACCTTCGAACTATGAAGAAGCGATGGCGGGCCCGGATTCCAACAAATGGCTTGAAGCCATGAAATCCGAGATAGGGTCCATGTATGAGAACAAAGTGTGGACTTTGGTGGACTTGCCTGATAATAAGCGAGCCATTGAAAATAAATGGATCTTTAAGAAGAAGACTGACGCGGATGATAATGTGACCGTCTATAAGGCTCGGCTTGTCGCTAAGGGTTATCGACAAGTTCAAGGAGTTGACTACGATGAGACTTTCTCACCCGTAGCGATGCTCAAGTCTGTCCGAATCATGTTAGCAATTGCCGCATTTTATGATTATGAGATCTCGCAAATGGACGTCAAAACGGCATTCCTTAATGGCTTCCTCAAGGAAGAACTGTATATGATGCAGCCAGAAGGTTTTGTCGATCCTAAAGATGCTAACAAGGTATGCAAGCTCCATCGCTCCATCTATGGGCTGGTGCAAGCATCTCGGAGTTGGAACATTCGCTTTAATGAAGTGATTAAAGCGTTTGGGTTTGTACAAGTTTATGGAGAACCTTGTATTTACAAGAAAGTGAGTGGGAGCTAGGTAGCATTTCTCATATTATATGTGGATGACATACTGATAATGGGAAATGATATAGAACTCTTGGAAAGTATAAAGTCCTACTTGCATAAGTGTTTTTCAATGAAGGACCTTGGAGAAGCTGCTTACATATTAGGTATTAAGATCTATTGAGATAGATCGAGACGCCTCATAGGTCTTTCACAAAGCACATACCTTGAAAAGATATTGAAGAAGTTCAATATGGATCAGTCCAAGAAGGGGTTCTTGCTTGTGTTACAGGGTGTGAGATTGAGTACGACTCAATGCCCGACCACGGCAAAGGATAGAGAAGAGATGAGTGTCATCCCCTATGCTTCAGCCATAGGCTCTATTATGTATGCCATGCTGTGTACCAGACCTGATGTGAACCTTGACATAATTTTTGTAGGGAGGTACCAAAGTGATCCCGGAGCGGAACACTGGACAGTGGTCAAGAATATCCTGAAGTACCTAAAAAGGACAAAGGACATGTTTCTCGTATATGGAGGTGCCGAAGAGATCGTCGCAAAGGGTTACGTCGATGCTAGCTTCGACACAGATCCGGACGACTCCAAGTCGCAAACCGGATACGTGTATGTTTTGAACGGAGGGGCAGTCAGCTGGTGCAGCAGCAAGCAAAGCGTCGTGGCGGCATCTACATGTGAAGCAGAGTACATAGCTGCTTCAGAAGCAGCAAGGGAAGGAGTCTGGATGAAGGAGTTCATCACCGACCTAGGAGTAATACCAAGTGTGTCGGGCCCGATGACTCTATTCTGTGACAACACTGGAGCTATTTCCCTTGCGAAGGAGCCCAGGTTTCACAAGAAGACAAAACACGTCAAGCGCCGCTTCAACTCCATCTGTGATTACATTCAAGAGGGAGAAATAGATATTTGTAAAGTGCATACGGATCTAAATATCACAGATCCGTTGACTAAACCTCTCTCACGAGCAAAACATGATCAACACCAGAATGCTCTGGGTGTTCGATTCATCACAATGTAACTAGATTATTGACTCTAGTGCAAGTGGGAGACTGTTGGAAATATGCCCTAGAGGCAATAATAAAATGGTTATTATTGTATTTCCTAGTTCATGATAATTGTCTATTGTTCATGCTATAATTGTGTTAATCAGAAACCGTAATACATGTGTGAATACATAGACCACAACATGTCCCTAGTGAGCCTCTAGCTGACTAGCTCGTCGATCAATAGATGTTCACGGTTTCATGACCATGGACATTGGATGTCATTGGTAACGGGATCACATCATTAGGAGAATGATGTGATGGACAAGACCCAATCCTAAGCATAGCACAAGATCGTGTAGTTCGTTTGCTAAAGCTTTTCAATGTCAAGTATCGTTTCCTTAGACCATGAGATTGTGCAACTCTCGGATACCGTAGGAATGCTTTGGGTGTGCCAAATGTCACAACGTAACTGGGTGGCTATAAAGGTACACTACGGGTATCTCCAAAAGTGTCTGTTGGGTTGGCACGAATCGAGACTGGGATTTGTCACTCCGTGTGACGGAGAGGTATCTCTAGGCCCACTCGGTGAGACAACATCATAATGAGCTCAATGTGACTAAGGACTTAGCCGTGGGATGATGTGTTATGGAACGAGTAAAGAGACTTGTCGGTAACGAGATTGAACAAGGTATAGAGATACCGACGATCGAATCTCGGGCAAGTATCATACCAATAGACAAAGGGAATTGTATACGGGATTGATTGAATCCCCGACATCATGGTTCATCCGATAAGATCATCGTGGAGCATGTGGGAGCCAACATGGGTATCCAGATCCCGCTGTTGGTTATTGACAGGAGAGGTGTCTCGGTCATGTCTACGTGTCTCCCGAACCCGTAGGGTCTACACACTTAAGGTTCGATGACGCTAGGGTTATAGGGAAATGGTATGCGTGATTACCGAAGGTTTTTCGGAGTCCTAGATGAGATCCCGGACGTCACGATGATCTCCGGAATGGTCCGGAGGTAAAGATTGATATATAGGAAGTCCAGTTTTAGTCACCGAAAAGTTTTCGGGCTCATCGGTAGTGTATCGAGAGTGCCGGGAGGGTGCCGGAGGACCCCCGGGAGGGGTGTGACGACCATAGGAATTTGTGGGACCTTAGAGGAAGTGTGCCAGCCCTTATTGGTCTGGCCAAGACCTTCTAGAAAGTCCCATGCGGCTGGGATCAAGAGATAAAGGGCAAAAGGATTTAAAAGGAGGAGATCCACCTCCCTTGTGGGAGGTGGACTCTCCCCCTAGTTCGGCCGAACCTCTCCTCCTTGGAGGAGGGGCCAAGGCATCCCTCCCTCTCCCTACTCCATATATATGCAAGGGTTTGGGCTGATTTGAGACACAACTTCTCTCTCTCACGGCGCAGCCCTACCCTTCCTCTTCCTCGTTCTCCGTAGCGCTTGGCGAAGCCCTGCCGGAGTTCACGTAGCTCCACCGTCACCATGCCGTCGTGCTGCCGGAGCTCTCCCTCAACCTCTCCATCCTCCTTGCTGGATCAAGGTGTGGAAGACGTCATCGGGCTATATGTGTGTTGAACGCGGAGGCGTCGTTGTTCGGCGCTAAGATCGGAGTCCACCGCGATATGAATCGCTACGAGTACGACTCCACCAACCGCGTTCTTGTAACACTTTCGCTTAGCGATCTTCAAAGGTATGAATATGCAATCTCACCCCACTCATTGCTAATTTCTCCATAGATAGATATTGGTGATTCGTAGGAAAAAATTTGATTTACTACTACGTCTCCCAACAATTATCTAGGCGTCAGAGAATCTGTTGTTGGTTTGCCCATCAACAAGCACTTTGCAAGGCTGAAAGGAGAAGGTCACATCAATGGCCAGAGGGAATTTAATGTGTACCGCTCGGGCCGACAGGATGACTTTGACATAGCTAACTTAGTAGTGCTATAACACCTACATGTGGTAGATCCTTTCATGGTACTACGCAAAGAGACCATCGCAAAGAACAACCGTAATCATGGACTGCACAGGACGGACGCTGAAGTTATTAGAGAGCACAACTCCACTTTCTTGCATTTGTTCAAAGAGCGAGTTGTGGCTAATCCCCCGAAAGAGGGTTTCCCAGACAGAAAGTTGATATACGCCTTAGGACATGGCCCAGCAGTAAACCTTACGACCTATCAGGCATACGAAATCAATGGATACACATTCTACACGGAGGCCAAAGATATCAATAGTGAATACCAGAACTCAGTGGTGATGATGGAAGCCATGACCGGCGATGTAACTGAAAGATACTACGGAAGGGTTGAAGAGATCTGGGAGCTTGACTACTCTGGATTGCATAGCACAACGATCTTCTGTGTCAGATGGGCTTTTCACTACCATGTGTATAGCCGATGCCAATAGTCGTACCGTGAGCGCCACCACCAAAAATGAGCCATGGGTACATGCTAAGCACGTGACAGAATGCTTATTCATAGAATACCCTCTCAATCTCAACTGTGTTGTCGTGAGGAGAGGCAAAAGGAGCATCGTCGGAGTGGATGGAGTCGCCAACAAGGAAGACTATGACCAGTACTGTGACCCGATGAGGGAAGATGGTGATGACGATGAACCAAACATCAAAAGAAGAAGCATGAGAACATTACCTAAGAAAGATCATACTCCCTATTATTCGACAATGAACAAAATAAGAAAGAAGAAGATCAGTCTCAAGCGCGTCGCCCGCACGCTAATTAACAAATGATTATGATTGTGTGTACCTATTTCGTATAAGTACTTAACACTGTTATCGGTCAAATGATGTAATATATAAATGTGCGTATATTATGCACTAATATTATTCAGAGGTGCTCATAGTGGGAGGAGGCATTGTTCGGATCGAGGTGCTCGATCATATATACAAGAGATGCTCATAGGGTGTTATTACTACATAAACAACCCTAATTAGCAATTAGGAAAAATAAAGAGAAAAGGGAAAAGGAAAAAAAGAAAAAATAAAGAGAAAAGGAAAAAGAAATTGAAAAGGGAAAAACAGTAACATATCTACAGAATTTACAAAATAAACAAAACATTTAGCAGTAGCGCGTTTGGGCAACACAAGCGCTATAGCTAACTTAGCTATAGCGCGTTTCTGTAACTTAGCTATAGTGTGTTTTGTAGAAATGCGCTATAGCTAAGTTACCTATAGCGTGTTTAACAAAAAATGCACTATAGCTAACTTAGGTATAACCCGGTCGTTCTTCCCCGATCTCATCCCCAATCCCCACTCGATCTCTCTCTCTCACTCTGCTGCCCCGCGGCGACCTCGAGCCCGACCACTTTGCTGTCCCGCGGTGACCTCGACCCCGACCTCGACCTTGACCTTGACCACTCTTCTGCCCTGCTATGACCTGACACCGACCCTGACCCCGACCACTCTGCTACCCTGTGGCGACCTCAAATCCGACCCCGACCTCGTCCCCGGCCTCTCATTCTCCTCTGCCATCGTCCCTCGCATCCTCACGCCTCCTCCGCTCATCTTTGTCTTAGGTGAGCACGCTCTCGATCCCTTCCCTTGCTTGCTAGGGTTTCGGTGGATTGGGGAGGGTCTGCCTAATTATTTGGTAGGGTTGAAATTATTTGGTAGGGCTTATTAAGGTTCTTGTAAAACAGAATAAAATTAGGGTTGATTAGGGTTCTTGTAATTATGGGAGGGTCCGCCTAATTATTTGGTAGGGTTGTTAAAACAGAAAAAAATAGGGGAGGGTCTGCCTAATTATTTGGTAGGGCTGATTAGATAGTAAAACAGAAAAAGTTAGGGTTAAGAAAAAATTAGTTAATTAGATTGTAAAAAAAATAGGGTTCTTGTACGGTTGAAAAAAATTAAGATAATTTATGTTTCTCACAAATTCAGTTAATAGTTAATAGTTTATGTTTTTGAAAATGAAAATGAAATTCTTGTTATCCATTTGAAGTTGTTGTCCAAATGCAATGAAAATGAAATTGAAACGCTTGCTGTCCATTTGAAGTTCTGATGAGTCGTTGTCCATTTGAAGATGATTTGATGTCCAAACACTCAAATTGTACCATATACAATATGTTGTGGGCCTGAGGTCGTTCTGGTTTGCAGGGAAACTGATTCTAAGTGGCCTATGTTTTGCCAGAATGTTGATTCATTTCCGTTCCGGCAAATTTCAGGCGCTCGATATGTGCCATTTTTAGCATAGGTCATGCCGAAATTTACCATGAATTTCGACATTGCGCGTGCTTTAAAGTAGACATGTCAAGTGCCTGAGATTTTCTAGAACGGGAATGAAATGACACCCAGGCAAAACATACGCCATTTTTCCAAGAGTCATTATTCATTTTATTATATAAACCTTGAGAAAATAAACGTCTAGATTGAACCCTAGGAAACATGGCCGGCAACGATGAAGTCGGAGGTTCTCACACCCAAGAAGGAGAAGCACATGGTTTCCTCAACTATGTGGCTACACAGGAGATGGGGACGGCCACTGATGCCAACGTCAACGGCACCGACACAATCGACATTGATGCCACCAACATCGACACTAAGGCGAAGACGGCCACTGATGATGGTACCTCCCAAGCTAGTGAAGGAAAGAAGGGAAAGAGGACATGATGCCCAAATCAGCTTGGCATCGGAAGACTGGTGATCACGGAGGTGGCGAAAGGCGATTTCGAGCCAATCGAACCGCGGGACATGGCAGCGAAGTACGACAACCAATTGGCATGCATCCTACGGGGTACCGCTAACATCAATGACACAAAAATACGAAAGAATGAACCTTTGCAACACCTTCTCCTAACTAGGTTGCACGAAAGATTCTTGTTCCCTGATCGGTATGAAAAGATCAATGGGATGATCCTGCCATGAAGAAAATAAACAACAAAGCCCTAGGAAAGTTCAGCAATGCATTGAGCGCCTGGAAAACAAGGGTGAAAAGGGCGATTGAAGTAGAGCATCAAACCTACGCCCAAATAAAATAAGACAATCCAACTTTCGGAAGAGGACTTTGAAAAGTTCAAGGCGACTTACGATGAAGAACCTGCCAAGGCAATATCGATGAAAGGCAAGGACCTTCAGGCAAGGAACATGGGGAACCACCACCTCGGAAGTCGTAGTTACACGGGCAAGAGGCCCGTGTGGGCCAAGGAGGATGCGGAACATGAACGTCTGGGGCTCCCAGACCCCTTGGATGAGTTCACCAACCAGCAGGAGCATGACTTCATCAGAGCCCCGTTCAAGTGGGACCCTATAAAAAAGGAATTTTACACGAACGGGCCTATGAGGGAATTCATGACAATATTGGTAATTATCATTTTATCACCTTATATTAACTTTTGATCAAGTCGACAACATTTTAGTCAACATTTGTAATTGATTGACACTCATTTTGTAGAGAGAGCAACACAAGCTTGCAGCCGAAAGCGACTCGTCGACTCAGTCGACTTAGTCATGGGTGAAGCACAAGTGGGACACCCCTTCCAACCGGGCAATCGACGTAATGTATGGAAACCATTGGATAGGCCGCCTTCGTATGGACGTGTGCGCGGCGTTGATGATGGCCCCATGTGGAAGTACTACTATAGGGAGGACCCCGAGGCCAAAAAGCGGAGAAAGAAGTTAAGTCAAGTGACTATCGACGAGAAGGTGGCACTGGCGCTAGAGAGAAAAAAGTTGAAACCGTAGCTGAGGGAAGAAGGGCAGCAGTAGATGCCTACAAAGATGATGTGGCAGCTGCATTGACAAGCTTGATTACAAGTATGGCCAGTTGGGTGCAACAAAATCCACACCGCTCCCAACTGGATTTCCATGCCCAGCTTCACTGGGAGCACCTCATTGAACTTCGCACCCGCACCCTTACCTGCTATGGCGACCACACCCGCATCGGATATAGCAACACCTGCTCCCACACATGCACCCTCTGATGGCAGCCCGTGCTCCGTCTCTGGCTTAATTGTCGGGCTGTCAACATTGGTAGAGCTCGATGCCCTCATAGTAAATACACGTCGCACGCTCATCAACCTAACTAACTAATCTTTAGTTCTCATTGCCTTTCGGATCTGCTGCACACATGTCTTTGCAGGACGACTCCACTCCGTGCACCCTCCTCTACCACATGAATGGCGGGTTGATGGATCTGGGGAAGGGTACTATAATCAATCCCAAGGATCACTTGTTCCACCACCGATAGATGCCCGATAACGCCTTAAGGGTCTCCTTCGCGAGTGTAAACGAGGCTATGAGGGTTTATGTCTTCCCATACTAATCGGTGGAGAGGACCATGAGGGACTGACATAGCTTGGCTAGTGCAAAAATTGGTCGATCCTGTGGCCAAAGAATCTTCTTCGTTTGGATGTGGTCCAGGGCACACCAACCGGACCTGAGCAAGGTATGACCACAACCCCACCTATGCAATTACGAGCACAATCGTCTATGTTGTCGGGTGAGGGCAAGCGACACGAGGAAGAGTGCCCAGCCGTTCTGGCGTCGGCTGATGATGTCACCCACATGGATGAGAATATGGATCATGACATGAAGGACGACAACCCTGTCAAGTGGCTCAATACCGGTGCCGATCAGGACATAGTGATGAGTCAGCCATATGAGCAACAGACGGAGTCAGAACGTCCTCGGGAGTGCAAGAAGTCTTTGTTCATACAAGCCTCATAGGACACCCCTCCAGATGTCGCCTCAACCCAAGCTCAACTAACCCAGGGTCGTGCAATGTTGAGCCCGACGACACTGCGGGCAGTGGTCAGACAGGGTCTGACAGACCCAGAAGCAACTGGGTACACCAAGAAGAAGGAGAGGAAGATAGCGGCAAACAAAGTCTCGTATGCCGCCAAAACTCCAAAGCGGCTTCTAGTAGCCAGCCGCTTCCGCAGACCTGGGTTGCAGATAGTGTACCGATCAAAGGTGTGTCATCTATCCATATCACGGGAGATCCAATGTTACCGGAGGATGCGCTAGCCGCCATAACAGGTGATCTCAGGAGCCTGCACGACCATGTGATGTGGACGGACAAAAGCCTTCTCTCCTCGGATGATCCAGGATACCTTCTTTATACGGTCCATGTGGCGTGTCTTGAAAAGGAGTACGTCCACGGCTGCCCTGTAGACATGTTCTTCCTGAGATTTGACTATGTCTTTGAGATGTTACTAATGAGGCGGCTCGATTTGATGTCTGTCCGTCTTTATGCGCTTCATATGAACTAAATCGTCTTGCGGTAGCGGACCCATACTACATGCGTCAGGGCTTCTTGTTAGTCAACAAAGCCAACCGTAAATATGCGATGCATAACATCGAACAGTTCGTGGTCAACAATAAGGACAAGGAAGCGATTCTCGCACCTTATCATCCCAGGTAATGTTGGAAATATGCTCTAGAGGCAATAATAAATTAGTTATTATCATATTTCCTTGTTCATGATATACATCTATTATCCATGCTAGAATTGTATTGATCGGAAACTCAAATACGTGTGTGCCTACATAGACAACACTGTGTCCCTGGTGAGCCTCTAACAGACTAGCTCGTTGCTCAAAGATGGTCAAGGTTTCCAAGCCATAGACATGAGTTGTCATTTGATAATGATATCACATCATTAGGAGAATGTTGTGATGAACAAGACCCAGATTATGAACGTAGCATATGATCGTGTCAGTTTATTGCTATTGTTTTCTGTATCTCAAGTATCTGCTCCTATGACCATGAGATCATGCAACTCACTAACACCGGAGGAGTACCTTCTCTGTATCAAAAGTCACAACATAACTAGGTGACTATAAAGGTGCTCTGCAGGTATCTTCGAGGGTGTCTGTTGGGTTGGCATGGATCGAGACTAGGATTTGCCACTCCGTATGACTAAGAGGTATCTCTGGGCCCACTCGGTAATACAACATCACAAGAAGCTTGCAAGCAATGTGACTAATAAGTTAGTCACTGGATCTTGTATTGCGTAACGAGTAAAGAGACTTGACAGTAACGAGATTGAACTAGGTATGGTGATACCGACGATTGAATCTCGGGCAAGTAACATACCGATGGACAAAGGGAACTGCATACGGGATTGATTTAATCCTTGGCATCGTGGTTCGACCAATAAAAATCTTTGTGGAATATTTAGGAACCAAGGCATCCAGGTCCCTCTATTGGTTATTGACCGGAGAGGTGTCTCGGTCATGTCTACATGATTCTCGAACTCGCAGGGTCTGCACACTTAACGTTCGGTGACAATATAGTATTGTTGAGTTATATATGTTGGTGATCGAAGGTTGTTCAGAGTCCCATATGAGATCCCAGATGTCACAAGGAGCTCCGGAATGGTCGGGAGGTAAATATTTATATATGGGAAGTCATATTTTGGCTACCGGAAAAGTTTTGGGTTTTTCCAGTATTGTATCGGGAAGCTTCTAGAAGGTTCTGGAAGGTTCCAAAGGGTTTTGGAGGAGTCCAGAAGGGTCCCTCCTGCCCCTAGGACATGCATGGTCTGTAAGGGGCATCCAAGCCTTGTTGGTCCAACCCCCAAGGGCCCATGCGGCTAGGGCGGTAGGAAACCCTAAAGGGGAAGGCACCTAGGAGGTGCCTTGGGAAGGGAGGACTCCTCCCTCCTGGTTGCGGCACCCTTCCTTGGAGGAAGGGCTATGGATGCTCCCCATCTACCGCTCCTCCTATATATAAAGAGGTAGAGCGAGGACAGCGATGCCCTAAGGCATAGGTGCAGCCCTCCCTCTCTCCCTAGATCTGTTTCTCCACCGAAAACGCATCTACGATAGTGCTTGGTGAAGCCCTAATAAGATTGCTCCACCACCACCGCCACCACACCATTGTTCTGTCGGAGAAATCATCTACTACTATGCCCTCGCTTGCTGGATCGAGGAGGTGGAGACATCATCGAGTTGTACATGTGCTAAACGCGGAGGTGTCGTCCGTTCGGCGCTAGATCGGGGCGGATCATGATTGGATCGCGGGATGGATTGCGATTTGGATCGTGAACATGTTCGACTACATCAACCGCATTTCTTACTACTTCCCGCTTAGCGATCTATAGGGTTATGTAGATCCACTCTCCCTCTCATAGTTGTTGATCTCATAGATAGATCTTGGGTGTTCCTAGGAATTTTTTTGTTTCCCATGCAACGTTCCCCAACAGTGGCATCATGAGCTAGGTCTATGTGTAGATAACATGCACGAGTAGAACACAAAAGAGTTTGTGGGAATTTATATTCAGATTGCTTACCTCCATATTCTTATCTTGATTTGACGTTATTGCAGGATGAAGTGGCTCGGACCAACCTTACTTGTCCACGTACGAGAGACCGGTTACATTGACTGACATGCAACTCGTTGCATAAAGATGGCTGGCGGGTGTCTATATATCTCTCCCACTTTAGTTGAATCGGATTTAACCGAGGCGTTCCTTGTAGAAGGTTAAAAGGCAACTTCAATGTCATTGTTGTGGCTTTGCATAGGTAAGAATCGCTCTTGCTAGATACCCATAGCAGCCACGTAAAACATGCAACAACAAATTAGAGGACGTCTAACTTGTTTTTGCAGGGTATGTTGTGATATGATATGGCCAAAGACATGATGAAATATATTTGATGTATGAGATGATCATGTTTTTTAATAGTTTATATCGACTTGCATGTAGATGCATACGGCAACCAGCAGGAGCCATAGGGTTGTCTTTAATTATTTTATGACTTGCGTGTCAATCATTAAGCGCTATGTAATGCTTTACTTTATCGCTGAATGGTAACAATAGTAGTAGAAGCATGGTTAGCGCGGCAACCCCGATGGCAACACAATCATGCACAACTTCATGGCCATATCTGTCACAGCCCTAGTTTCTTTATGATTGCAAGTGCATTCATGCATGCATTTTTATTTTCAAATGAAGATGAAAGGAATGATCAAGCCTCATAATTCAAAATTTTGTCAAATAAGAATTATAAAAATTGCTTCTAACAATTCCAAGAAAATGTTCCTAGTTCTCTGATAAAATATTGGATTGAGTTAAAATTGTCAACTAATATTTTGGGATCATAGAAATATTTTATATTGGGTTTTTGAATTAAATTAACCCTATTTGCAATTGGATTTATATTTATTATAAATGAAATATAAGTTCGATAATTCTGAAATTAATTATGTGGCACCATTCATTTATATCAAGGTCACATAATAATTTTCAGGATTTTAAATAAATGGCTAGCTATTTTATTTAGCCAGCACAAATGTCAGAAAAATAGAAAAATAAACCAAAAAAAGAGGAGAAGGAGAAAGGCTCACCTGGGCCTCCCTGGCAGAAGTGGCTCGGCCCGGGGGCAAAGTCGTCTTCCACCTCTGCCAGTAGGCAGAGGGGAAGCCCAGCACGGCCGGCCACGCGCCCGGCCACCTCCTCCCTGCCTGCTTGCTGCTGGCCCTGCCGAGGTGTGCCACGGTGCCCTCCTGCCGCTCTCTCCCTCTCATTCCTCTCCCTCTCCCCTGCTCTCTCCCCTCTCCTCTGCCCGAGCGCCGTCATCGACGCCGCTCGCTGCCGCCGCGGCCTCCGGCCACCCCTCGCCTCCCTACCGCGCCCCAGAGCTCCGCCGCGACCCCCTCGTCCTTCCCGTGGAGCTAGAAGCCGTCGGGAGCCTCTCTACGCCGAGCCATCGTCGTTCTTCCCCACCGGCCACCAGAGCTCGTCGGCGTCGATTCGCCGCAGCCGGTGCGCCCACGAGCCCGCTGGACCCCTCTGCAGCCTCCCTATGAGCCCGCCGTCTCTTTCCCTCTCTCCTTATGGTCTTTCCGCGCCCCTAAGCCTTAGCGCCGCCGCGGCTGAGCTCCGGCCACCGCGCGAGGTCGTCGTCGGCCTTGCTACCGGCCACCCCTTGATCCATGGGTGGGTCAGGTGGATGCGCGCAGCTACGGGCTACCACCTGGTGGCCTCGGATGCCCATCCACTGCTAGTTTGGTCGCCGGCGTCGCCGTGCCATTCGCTGCAGCCCCGCCATGGTTGCCAGCGTCGATCTGATGACGTGGCCGTCATTAGCCCGGCTAATTAGCCGCTAACCCACCCCCAGCCGATGATAGCGGGCCCCGCTGTGGGTTAAACCCCTAGTAAGCACGGGGATTAGCCCCGTGTCACTAACGCGTGGGTCCGGGTCGTCAGGTTTGACCCTGACCTGGCGCCTTTGACTGGTTGACGTCGTGGTGACATCATGCTGACGCAATAAATAATTTTTAGAATAAAAATAAATCAGAAAATTCTAGAAAATAATAAAAAATTCAAAAATTCATAGAAAATAATCTGTAAGTCAGATTAAAATAATTTATATATGAAAATTTATCAGAAAAATCCAATGAATCTAATCGTGGCATTTTCATACATGTTAGGGCAATATAAAAAGACAAACTTGGACATTTTGTTCAAAACACAATAGGCCACTTCACAAATGGAGTTGAATTTGAACCTCGAGTTCAAACCATCTTCATTTAACATGTTGATAGATGCATTAGCTCAAACCCATAACATTTTGCCATGCTATTATCATGCATCATTGTGAAGCATTTTCCTTGCTTAAATTGTACCTTGTTTTATCTTTTCGATAGACTTGCGAGACGTAATTATCGACAACATCGAAGAGCAGCTGAGTTCTTCTGATAAACAGGAAAGCAACCCCCCCCCCCCCTTGAGCATATTCGATACAATCCCATATCTCGCTCTTTCTCTCATTTCAATGCATTAGGACAACGCGTTTCAACTGCTACCTGTGTTGCGATAGATGAACCCACTCCTTTTCATGACATGTCATTGTCACAGTAAATAGCTAAACCAGGCAACCTAGCATACCTGGTAGATGCTTGAGCCATGTTTTGCTATAACCCTGTTATGCTTGCTATGCTTAGAGTTGTGTCAGGTCTGATTCATCTGGGAGATGAACAAGAGTGAAATGAACATGTCCTGATGATGAGAGTTAAGTGATGAACCTGTTTTGGTAAAGGTAGCGATGAGAGGCCATGTAGGAGTACATGGTGGGTTGTCTCATGGAAACCGCTCATAGGAGTTGAGTTCCATGTTTGTGTTCCAAGACTAGCTACTACCGCACATTGAGATCCGATAACTTGAGCTCTCTCGGCCTATTAACCTACCATGTTTTCAGTCCAGGAGTCGCAGTAGTTCGAAACATTGATAGGTGTGGCACGGCCTACGAAGTGGATGAACGGCCCAATCGGGACCGGCTTGGGGCCCTGCTCGCAACATTTGAAGCCATGTTGGAAACCTCGGCTGGACTTCCATTATGGGTTCCAACTCAGATAGGCGATTGCTTTGGACGTGAGTCGTTGAAGGTTTATGTCCGTGGTCGGCTCCCTCGCTGGGCTTCCGCTTGAAGGTTGCCGAGGGGCCTTTTTACGTGCACATGGCGATAAGTGGTGGGAGAATGTGTGACAAAGTACACCCCTGCAGGGTGAAATTATCTATTCGAATAGCCGCGTCCGTAGATATGGACTACTTGGATACTTGCATTGTTCATGGACAACTTAAGTGGATACTCTAAAATGAACTGAACAAGTGTGAGTGCTATGGATGGCTTCTCGTAGGAAGACAAGAGAGGATCCATAGTGGTGTATTGAGATGGTGAACATGTGGACTCGTGTGTGCTCTCTCGTAGGGAGATGAGAGAGTAGTGATATGTTGGTTACTTTGTCGTAGGCTAGGATAGCCAAAGGTCAAAGCTGGCATTCTGCAGTAAACCCCACAATCCCGTTCATTGATACATGATGCATATGTAGATAGTTCTGATGTAAGACTTGTTGAGTACCTTCGTACTCACTATTGCTTATTCTCATTTTTGCAGAGATAGACGTTATGTTCAGTTATGTTTCTCCTGACGTTGACATCGACGGATTAGCTTAGTAACCCAGACAGAGGTCTGGCTCCTATGGTAGGGTCGTCGTAGCTCTTCAGGCTCTTCTAGCCGCTTTTGTAGATGTCTGTACTCAGACATGTAACTTCCGCCTGTTGTTTGTATGCTCTGAATGTTGGGTCTTGTGACCCCTTCTGTTTGTAACATTATACTATGTTGGCTCCTCGGAGCCTTCTAAATAAATGTTATGTTGTAGAGTTTTGTTGTGATGCCATGTTGTATCTACGCATATCATGCATAGTGTGTGTATGATTGAAATGCATTGGTATGCGTGGGATTCGACACCTAGTTGTGTGCCTTTAGTAGCCTTCTTTACAGGGAAATGCCTCTTTGTGCTTCCATCGAGCCTTGGTAGCTTGCTACTACTCCGGACACATTGATTGACCGGCATGTATCCTTATTTGCTGTTGTGTCTGTCCCTTCGGGGTAATGTCTCGTAGTGTAATGGAGTCCATGTAGCCTGCTACGACTTGTCTACGTGCAGTGATGACATTTATGTCCCATGGCGTAATAGAGTCCCTGTAGCTTGCTATGACTCGTCTACACACGCTGATGACCAACACCTGCATTGTTGGGTTACGTATGCATGTCCCTGTACGGTTGTGCCACTTGGGTCTATAACTAGTCATGTCGACCCGGGTTGTCTGATGTGTGAATGCTAGCGACACGTTCATATCCGTGAGCCAAAAGGCGTAAACGGTCCCGGCCAAGGTAAGGTGGCAGCCGTGGGTTACCGTGCGTGAGGCCGCAAAGTGGTGTGACGTGTTACAGGATGGATTCATATGTCCTAGGATCGGGGTCCCAACAATATCATGTCACTTATGATTTGCATGTGATGTTAATACTTTTATGCAGCTTATTTTGCTTAGGATGACGGTAGTATTATAAGGTGATCCCTCACTAAAATTTCAAGATAAAATTGTGTTCTCCCTGAGTGTGCACTGTTGCGAAAGTTCGTCGTTTCGAAGCCCCACGTGATGATTGGGTGTGATAGACACTAAGTTCACATAAAACGGATGCAAGCCAGTTTTGCACATGCAGAACACTCGGGTTAAACTTGACGAGCCTAGCATGTACTTACATGACCTCGGAACACAAGATATCGGAAGGTCGAACATGAGTCATATAGTAGATATGATCAACATGGAGATGTTCACCATTGAAACCACCTCATCTCATATGATGATCAAACTTGGGTTGGTGAATTTGGATCATCTAGCACTGGATGACCAGAGGGATGTCAATTTGAGTGGGAGTTCTTAAGTAATATGATTAGTTGAACTCGTTATCACGAACATAGTCTAAGTTGTCTTTGCAAATTATGTTGTAGATCAATAGCTCACGCTATCTCTCCCCTATATTTTGATACGTTCCTAGAGAAAAATAGAGTTGAAAGATGACGGTAGCAATAATGCGGAGTGGGTCCGTGATCTGAGGATTGTCATCATTGCTGCACAGAAGGCTTATGTCCTTGATGCACCACTTAGTGAGTCACCCCCTCAAGCATCGTCTGTAGATGTAGTGAACAACTGACAGGCACGTTCTGATGACTACTTGATAGTTCAGTGCGTCATGCATTACGACTTAGAATTGAGGCTCCAAAAATGTTTTGAAAGCCACGGGACATATGAGATGTTCTAAGAGCTAAAATTGGGATTTCAGGCTCGTTCTCGTGTTGAGAGGTATGAGACCTCCAACAAGATTCTTTGCCTGCAAGATGAAGGAGAATAACTCAATCGGTGAGCATGTGCTTAGATTGTCTAGGTGCTACAATCGCTTGAATCAAGTGGGAGTTGATCTTCCAAATAAGATAATGATTGATATTCTTCTCCAAGTGAGTGCCACAAAGCTGCTAGAGCTTCGTCAAGAACTATAAACATACCTGGGATGGAAAAGATGATCCCTGGGCTATTCGCGATGTCTGACACCGTGAAGGTAGAAATCAAGAAGGAGCAT
Source organism: Hordeum marinum (assembly GCA_022496015.1). Classification (NCBI taxonomy): domain Eukaryota; kingdom Viridiplantae; phylum Streptophyta; class Magnoliopsida; order Poales; family Poaceae; genus Hordeum; species Hordeum marinum. Next base: position 286,002,836 of record CM039674.1, read on the forward strand.
CAAATGTTGATGGTTAGTAAAACCACTAGTTTCGAGAAGGGCAAGGGAAAGAAGGGAAACTTCATGAATGGCAAGCGAGTTGCTGCTCTAGTGAAGAAACCCAAGGTTGAACCCAAACCCGAGACTAAGTGCTTCTATTATGAGGAGAACGGTCATTGAGGCAGAAGTGCCCTAAATACTTGGTAGATAAGAAGGCTGGCAACGTCAACAGAAGTATATTTGATATACATGTTATTGATGTGTACCTTACTAGTACTCCTAGTAGCACCTAGGTATTAGATACTGGTTCAACTGCTAATATTGGTAACACAAAATAAAAGCTACGGAATAAAAGGAGACTAGCTAAGGGCAAGGTGACGATGTGTGTTGGAAGTGTTTCCAAGGTTGATCTGATCACCATCGCATGCTCCCTCTGCCTTCAGGATTAGTGTTGAACCTAAATATATGTTATTTGGTGTTTATGCTGAGCATGAACATGATTATATCATGTTTATTGCAAAACGGTTATTCATTTAAGTCAAAGAATAATGGTTATTCTGTTTACATGAATAATACCTTCAATGGTCATGCACCCAATGTGAATGGTTTTTTGAATCTCGGTCGTAGTGATGCACATGTTCATAATATTGATGCCAAAAAGATGCAAAGTTAATAATGATAGTACCACATGCTTGTGGCAGTGCCGCTAAGGTCATATTGGTATAAAGCGCATGATGAAACTCCATGCTGATGGATCTTCGGACTCACTCGATTTCGAATCGGTTGAGACATGCAGACCGTGCCTCATGGGCAAGATGACTTAGGCCTCGTTTTTGACATGATGGAGCGGTCAAGAGACTTATTGGAAATGATACATGTTGATGTATGCGGTCCAATGAGTGTTGAAGCATGCGGTGGATATCGATATTTTCTTACCTTCACTAATGATTTTAGTAGGTATGGGTATATTTACTTAATGAAACACAAGTCTAAAATGTTTGAAAAGTTCAAGCAAATTTAGAGTGAAGTTTAAGATCATCGTGACAAGAATATAAAATGTCTACGATATGATCGTGGAGGTGAATATCTGAGTTCCGAGTTTGGTATGCAACTTAAGACAATGTTGAAATTGTTTCACAACTCACGCCACCTGGAACACCATAGTGTAATGGTGTGTCCGAACGTCGTAGTCATGCTCTATTGGATATGGTGCATACTATGATGTCTCTTATCATTTTGCCACTATCATTTTGGGGTTATGCATTAGAGACAACTACATTCACTTCAAATAGGGCACCATCTAAATCCGTTGGGATGACACCATATGAATTATGGTTTGGCAAAAACCTAAGCTATCATTTTTAGAGTTTGGGAATGCGACACTTATGTCTGATAAGCTCAAACCCAAAGCGGAAAGGTGCATCTTCATAGGATACCCTAAGGAAACAGTTGGGTATACCTTCTATCTTGGATCCGAGGGCAAAGTGTTTGTTGCTAAAAAAAGGGTCCTTTCTTGGGAAAGAGTTTCTCTCGAAAGAATTGAGTGAGAGGAAAGTAGAACTTGATGAGGTTGTTGAACCGTCACTTCAGTTGGATAGTAGCACGACATAGAAAGATGTTTCTGCAACGCCTACACCAAGTGAAGAGGAAGCAAATGATGATGATCATGAAGCTTTAGATCAAGTTACTACTAAGCCTTGTAGGTCGAGAAGGACTCGTACCACCCCTAAGTGGCACGACAATCCTGTCTTGCAGGTCATGTAATTAGACAACGATGAACCTATGAGCTATGAAGAAGCAATGGTGGGCCCAGATTCCTACAAATGGCTAGGAGCTATGAAATCCGAGATAAGATCCATGTACGAAAACCATGTATGGACTTTGGTAGACTTGGATGAACGACAGGCTGTTAAGTACAAATGGACTTTAAGAAGAAGACAGACGCTGATGGTAAATGTCACCATTTATAAAGCTCGACTTGTCGCAAAGAAGTTTTGACAAGTTCAAGGAGTTGACTATGATGAGATTTTCTCACCCATAGCGATGCTAAAGTCTGTTGGAATTATGTTAGCAGTTGCTGCATTTTTCAATTATGAAATCTGGCAGATGGATGTCAAAACAACGGTTCCTCAATGGTTTCCTTGAGGAAACGTTGTATGTGATATAACCGTAAGGTTGTGTCGATCCTAAGGATGCTAAAAGGTACGCAAGCTCCATCAATCCTTCTATGGAGTGGAGCAAGCATCTCGGAGTTGGAATATACACTTCGATGAGGTGATCAAAGCTTTTGGGTTTATGCAATGTTTATAAGAAACTTGTATTTACAAGAAAGTGAGTGGGAGCACTATAGAATTTCTGATAAGTATATGTGGTTGACATATTGTTGATCGGAAATAATGTAGAATTTCTGGAAAGCACAAAGGGTTGTTTGAAAGGAGTTTTTCAAAGGAAGACCTGGAAAGAAGCTACTTAAATATTGGGCATCAAGATCTGTAGAGATATATCAAGACGCTTGATAAAAATTTCAATGAATACATACATTGAAAAGATTTTGAAGGAGTTCAAAACAGATCAGTCAAAGAAGGAGTTTTTGGCTGTGTTGTAAGGTATGAATTTGAGTAAGACTCAAAGCTCGACCATGGAAAAAGAGAGAAAAAGGATGTCCCATATGCCTTAGTCGTAGTCTCTATATAGTATGCCATGCGGTGTACCGCACCTGGTGTGTGCCTTGCCATGAGTCTATGAAGGGGTACAAGAGTCATTTAGTAGTGGATCACTGGACAATGGTCAAAATTATCCTTAGTAACTCGAGGACTAAGGAACTGTTTCTCGATTATGAAGGTGATAAAGAGTTCGTCATAAAGGGTTACGTCGATGCAAGATTTGACACCAATCCAGATGACTCTAAGTAGCAATCCGGATACGTATAGTGGAGCAGTCATTTGGAATAGCTCCAAGTGGAGTGTGGTAGCAAAATCTATAGTCTGACATAGTGATTTGCAAAGTACAAACAGATCTGAATGTTGCAAACCCGTTGACTAAAACCTCCCTCACAAGAAAAACATGATCTAACGCTAGAACTCATTCGGTGTAATCGCATGGTGATGTGAACTAGATTATTGACTCTAGTGCAAGTGGGAGACTGTTGGAACTATGCCCTAGAGTCAATAATAAATTAGTTATTATCATATTTCCTTGTTCATGATAAACGTCTATTATCCATGCTAAAATTGTCTTGAACGGAAACTCAAATACATGTGTGGCTACAAAGACAACATTGTGTACCTAGTGAGCCTCTAATAGACTAGCTCGTTGATCAAACATGGTCAAGATTTCCTAGCCATAGACATCAGTTGTCATTTGATAACGAGATCACATCATTAGGAGAATGATGTGATAGACAAGATCCAAACTATGAACGTAGCATATGATCGTGTCAGTTTATTGCTATTGTTTTCTACATGTCAAGTATTTGTTCCTATGACCATGAGATCATGCAAATCACTGACACCAGAGGAGGACCTTGTGTGTATCAAACCTCGCAACGTAACTAGGTGACTATAAAGGTGCTCTGCAGGTATCTCTGAGGCTGTCTGTTGGGTTGGCGTGGATCGAGACTGGGATTTGTCACTCTGTATGACGAAAAGGTATCCCTGGGCCCACTCGGTAATACAACATCACAAGAAGCTTTCAAGCAATGTGACTAAGGAGTTAGTCACTGGATCTTGTATTACGGAACAAGTAAATAGACTTCATGGTAACGAGATTGAACTAGGTATGGAGATAACGACGATTGAATCTCAAGCAAGTAACATACCGATGGACAAAGGGAACTACATAGGAGATTGATTTAATCCTTGGCATCGTGGTTCGACCGATAAAGATCTTCATGGAATATGTAGGAACCAAGCCATCCAGATCCCTCTATTGGTTACTGACCGGAGAGGTGTCTCGGTCATGTCTACATGATTCTCGAACCCGTGGGGTCTGCACACTTAACGTTCGGTGACGATATAGTATTGTTGAGTTATATATGTTGGTGACTGAAGATTGTTTGGAGTGTCGGATGAGATCCCAAACGTCATGGGGAGCTCTGGAATGGTCCGGATGTAAATATGTATATATGGGAAGTCATATTTTGGCTACCGGAAAAGTTTCAGGTTTTTCCGATATTGTACCGAGAAGCTTGCCGAAGGTTCTGGAAGGTTCCAGAGGGTTCCTGAAGGGTCCCTCCTACCCCTAGGACATGCATGGGCTGTAAGGGGGCATCCAAGCCTTGTTGGGCCAGCCCCCAAGAGCCCATGCGGCTAGGGGTAGGAAACCCTAAAGGGAAGGCACCTAGGATGTGCCTTGGGGAGGGAGGACTCCTCCCTCCTGGCCACCGTACCCTTCCTTGGAGGAAGGGCTAGGGCTGCGCAACATCTACCCCCTCCTCTTATATAGAGAGAGGGAGAGAGAGGGCAGCGACACCCTAAGGCATAGGTGTAGCCCTTCCTCTCTCTTAGATCTCTTTCTCCACCAAAAACGCATCTGCGGCAGCGCTTGGCGATGCCCTGTTGAGATTGCTCCACAACCACCGTCACCACACCGTTGTGCTGTTGGAGAACTCGTCTACTACTACGCCCTCGCTCGCTGGATCGAGGAGGCGGAGATGTCATCAAGCTATACGTGTGCTGGACACGGAGGTGTCGTCCGTTCGGCGCTAGATCAGGATGGATCGTGATTGGATCGCGAACACGTTCGACTACATAAACGCCGTTTCTTAATGCTTCACTCTTAGAAATCTACAAGGGTATGTAGATCCACTCTCCCTCTCATAGTTGTTGATCTCCATAGATAGATCTTGGGTGTTTGTAGGAAAATTTTTGTTTCCCATGCAACGTTCCCCAAGAGGTAAGTCATCCACAGATAGCCACTATAGCACATACATACTTTCGTGCATTTCAATCGTTACTTTGCACGCATGAACACTAAGTTGATCATGTATTTATTTTGCATAGCCACGAGAGCGCCATTCTCATCGTGCCTTACACGCGTTGGTCCCATGCTTTGTATTTGGACCCATCCATGACCATATAGAAGAAAAATTACACAGACATCAAGTATGTTCTGGATAGAGCTCTCCTGGGCTTCGGCGTGCGGGGTGGCAATATCCAATTGAAGAAGACGTTAAGGGGCATTGTGTGTTTCTCCCACAAGACTAACTTCTATTGCGTCCAGCGACTAACAACAAGTAATAAGGATGGATTCTATGCCATCTATCTAATGTTGAAGTACAGAAGGGATCAATAGTCACTTCGCATGACATCTTCATTTGATGCCCATATCCCGAAGCCTTAGAAACCGTACCAGATCGTCAACTAAGAAACGACTTCTACCGCATCTAGTAGGAAATTGCATCGATCATCATGAAAGATGTCATTGAAGAGAATGGGATGTTCTACGACGGTCCAATATCGCGGTGTGACGTCCGCACCCGCATAGCCCTACAACGTCAGGACACCACGCCTTTCACCAAGCTTGGGTGCATCCTCCTGGATATGGATGGACGGCACAAGTGCACTGCTTAAATTAACAATGACACTGTGTCTATTTAGTTGTTACTTTTTGTACAACCGAAACTTGGAATTTATCTGTACAACATAACTATTAGATGTAAAGCTACCGCTCTCTATTTAGTTAACTATGTTTATGTTGCTTCTATTTGCTAACTCTTTCTCTCCGCAAGCTGATGTCATATATTATGTTGCATATTAATGTTTCACTTGATGATATATGCATGTCTGACAGGTATATAGATCGTCGATGCCGAGGTGGTATGTCGTGTACATAGGGAGGGTTCCAAGAGTGTACGAGGAGTGGCCAGAGTGTTAGGCCCAAGTGTATCATTTCTCGGGCAGCAGCCAGAAAAGGTTTGATACCAGAAACAAGGCAGAAGCTAGTTACTTAAGGTGGATGCTAGCGCGAGAGAGAAATCAGAACCAATGCCTCAAGAACTACTACATAATCCTACTTGTGCTCATCGTGATCATCATTCTCTTGTATGTGATCAGATCATAGCTAGGTTACAAGATGATGAAACATGAGTGTGATGATGGGTAGTTGCATGTATTCAAGACTACTAATAACTTGTATCGCTATATCTAAGAGACATGAACGTGTTCGGCTATTAGTGATGATGATGATATGAGATGAAATACCTTCTTTTATTCATATCTATTTCAATGAATATGCATGTTGTTGTCGTATAGAAGTTGTATCTATATAAATAGAGCAAAAAACATAAAAATATTAGTAGTAGCGTTGGGACAAAAATTACCAGCAACGCGTTTATAACAGTAGCGCTCCTCCACAACATGCGCTGCAGATAGTTAGCAGTAGCGCTTGGCAGAGGAGCGTTGTTGATATCGGAAATTACCAGTGGCGCTGGGCAAAACACGTGCTACTGCTAAAAACTAGTTGTAGCGTCGTAGTTGTAGCATGCCCGCCAACTCTACTGGTAGCTAAAAATCCAATGCTACTGGTAGGGTTTTCCCTAGTAGTGCCTCATACACACTCAAATGCCCGGGCAGGCCGGCCGTTCACCGACTGATCAAAAAAGTTGACCCAGCCACCCCCCCCCCTCAAACGGGCCTCAAACACCCAGTCTGACAGCACCCCTCGTATCCAACCCAAATATGGGGTGCATATGGGGAGCCCTGGCGCCCGGGCATGCCCGCCATGTCGGCCTGACGGCGGGTCCCTACGCAGACTCGCCTGGAAAAATGAAGGTCCCACGGGCGCCTCGACCATCATCGATGTGTGAACGCCGCATGGTGCCACTTTGTCTCCCCGCCCGAGGCCATAGCGACGTCGCCCATCCCTAGCACATCCACCTCCTCCCTCCCTCCATCATCACCCGAGCCCATCAGCCATGCCCCCACATCGCCGCCACTACACGATCTAGCACCGTCTCTAGATCCTTGAGCAGGTCCGGATCTGGAGGGCCGTAGGGCTACCTCTGGATCCGAAGGAAGATTTCGAGGAGGAGTAGGAAAAGGAGGAGGAGGTGGAGGAGGAGGAGCAGGAGCCGGCGGAGGAGGCACCACTGTTAGGTGTGGGGAAGGACTAGCAGAAGCCGACGGAGGAGGCATCGCCGCTAGATGTGGGGAAGGAGGCGCTAGAAATGAAGAAGGACGTGGATCTGCAGGTGAAACGAAAGGCCATCCTTAACTCCATCCGCTCGGAGTCGGCTGTAGAGGCCAGGCGTCTTCGTCGGCAGCAGATGGAGACGGCGCGGGCTGCGGCGGAGGCGGCGCAGGCTCCGACACAGATGGCTCAAGCCATCGCCGATAATAATGAATACTATAGTATGTGGTACTTTGGCTATATATTCTACATGATTTTATATGAATTTAGGAGATAACATATAAAAATTGAATGTTAACGAGCAGATTTAAGACGTGATTGTCGGTGTTCTGGGAATGGGGCTACCTAGACCTACCTGCCTGCGGCCCAGGGCATGGCCCACTTCATCGACCAAACGCGACCAGCCATGGCCTCACTCATGACAAGGCCCTCGCGAGGGCCCTAGGCTCGTGAGGAGGAGGAGCGTTAGGACCAACAAGGGGAGGGCCTCCTCAGGGCCCCCTCCGAAGCGCCAGAGATCTCCATGCAAGGCCCAGCCTAGGGAGTCATGGGTGACGCAGTGAAGGACAGGCGAGCGCAGTTTCCCCTTTGGTGCAAAGGGAGCAGGGACGTACGCGGGTTCCCAAAGCGCCTCTCAAATGTTTCCATTCTGGTGCAACAAGACCGTAACCACCTGCCCCACAGGGCGAATGTCATCGCTGATCCCATCTGTGCGACATCGACACATACTTTGTAGGCGAAGACCGCCTTTGGGCAGGGTAAGCACATACTCCTGTCCCCTTCAAAATTGGCCGTTGTGGTATCCCTTCTCGCCATTGTGATAAGGGAGGAGGACCCGGGTGAAAGCACATTTGCTCCCTTGGTGGTTTTGGTAATTCATAACAACATATAAGTCATTGAACTAATGTTTCCATCAAGTATATTTCAAGAAAAGTTCAATGATGGGTTGGCAAAGAGATTGTGGAACACCCCAAGATGCAAGGAAATAGGTTTGCAAAGCTTCAAGCAATAGGACTACATTTTATATTTGTGAGAAATCACCTTGAGTCCATAGGAAAGACAATACTATTAAAAGGGGGTAAAGTTTTGTTGGTGAACAAAAAGCTCATATGTGCACAAGTGATAGTCACCAAAGACAGCCAAAAACTCTCCCACCAAAGTCTATTCTAAGCCAAACACTCAAAATCGATGAAACCAACATTCCATTCCGGTGCCACCAATTCCAAACCCTAGATAGACTCAGCCAAACCCTAACCCTTCGGTACAGTTGATACTGCTTTCGGTGCCAGCGAGTTGGGCTGCCAACTTTTTGTTATGCAAGTTGACAGTTTCGGTCCCTCCGAGATTGTTGAATTGGCGTCAACGAGAATGGGCATTCTGACCGTTGGTCACCTTATCGGTGCAACCGAGTTTCCTATATCGGTCCCTTCGAGATTCAAAAGTTGCCACCTTTTCGTCACTTCGGTACCACAGATATTAACACATCGGTGTCACCAAGTTGGTTATTTTGTGTGTAACGGTTGGATTTTTGGGGATGCCTATATATACCCCTTCACCACCACCTACTCGAAAGAGAAGCACTCAGAACCATTACATACCTATCCTATCAGTTTTCTGAGAGAGAACCACCTACCCTTGTGTTGAGGTGAAGATCTTCCACTCCAACCATATGGATCTTGATTTCTAGCCTCCCCAAGTTGCTTTCCACCAATCCCATCCCTTCTACCAAGCCATATTTGTGAGAGAGTGATTGTGTGTTGAGGAGTCTATCGTCTTGAAGCACAAGAGCAAGGAGTTCATCGACATTACCGAGCCTATTACCTTTTAGAGGGTCGTGCCTCCTAGATTGGTTAGGTGTCGCTTGGGAGCCTCCTACTTCATGTTGTGGAGTGAACCAAGAAGTTTGTAAGGGCAAGGAGATCGCCTACTTCGTGAAGATCTACCCTGAGTAAGGCTAGTCCTCTGTGGATGTAGGCCATCATGGTATAGTCAAGATTGCTTCTTCGTGGAACCCTCCGTGGGTAGAGCCCTTCGTGGACTCTCGCGACCGTTACCCTCAGTGGCTTGAAGACTCCATGAACGTGGACGTGCGATAGCACCACCTATCGGAACCACGGGAAAAATCATCGTGTCACCTATTGTGTTTTCTTTCCTTACCCTCTTTTTACTTACATGTGCACTGTCTTTACTTTCCGCTGCAATACTCTTAGACATGCATGTGTAGGGTGTACTTGACATACTATGAATGCTAAAATCTGCGAAGAATTAAAATTGGGAAAAGGTAGATTTTATTTGGTCAAGTAGTCTAATCACCCTCCCCCCTCTAGACCTACTTTCGATCCTACACCGGGCCACCGCTATATATAGAGGGTAGGTTGCACCATAGAGAGGGATCTGATCCATTCACCACTTGCCCATCACCAAGTCACAGAGGGCCACGAACACCACAAAGAGAGCCCTCATGAGGCCTTAGAACACTATACTAGTTCATCTGCACCACCTCCCCAAGAGGCAATCCACCAAAGCAGGAGTAGGGTATTACACTTCGCAACGGCCCAAACCTGGGTAAACTGTCGTGTTCATCCTCTTCCTCGTCATCGTGCGAGTTCTTTGATGTGTTCATCAAGTAGCGAGCTAGGTTGAGCGAGGCTGTAGGGGATCTTCGCACACGCCCTTGTGTTCAAATCTTAAGGGTTTTGCGGAGCCCGAAATCCGACATTTGGCACACTAGGTAGGGGGCGTGTCGGAGTCTTCCTCGAGCAAAGATCTTCTCCCACCTCGCTATTCCGATGTCTGACGCTCGCCGAGCCTGCGCTGAGCGTAGGGCCACCCGTGTCGCCCAGATGGTGCCGGTGGGCCGCGCCGAAGCGCGCACGTCACCCTCGCCTGTGGCGAACGCCGACACGGGCCTCGACGCCCATGAGCAACAGGACTCCTCCCAGCTGATCACTGCACAGCGCAACGGCCACACCGCCACTCCGTTGACCGTCCCAGCTTTCGGGTCGTCCTACCATATTCGGCCCTGGCTGGTGCATGGCCAAGGCGCGTTCGCCATGCCTAACGAGTTGGTTCACTATTGCCCCTCCCCCGACCACTCTGGCGCATCGCGGAGCTCACCAGCGCTACCGGTGATGCTTTGGCGCTCTCCAACTCGCTTCGACCCCAACCATCCCTGGCGGACGACGTGGCGCATGACACGCAGCATCCACCTCCGCGACATGACGTCGACCCTAAGCCCAGGCGGGAAGCGTGCCCTCGCGACCGGCCTCGCGAACCACAGGCAAGGCTGGGAGATGAGGTAAGATGCCAGGTGGTTCCCCAGCCGCGCGTCGACGTGCGCGCGTTCCCCGCACTCGCGACCCAGCGCCGCGACTGGGTACCACTCCAGGAGGCCTCGTAGGAGCGTCAAGGCCAGGAACTTCCCGCACGCGCAGCACCCGTCGAGCCGGTGTGGTGCCTCGCCATCACCCGGAGATCTACCCAACCGCATGGCCTTGCAAGTTCAAGCCTGACCTGCCCCCGCTCTATGATGGTACCCCAGATCCAGCAGAGTTCCTGCAGCTCTACTCCCTGAGCATCCGGGCGGCCGAAGGAGATGACAAGGTAATGGCATGCTGGTTCCCCATGGAGCTCAAGGGAGGTGAGCTCTCCTGGCTCTTCAACCTCCCGGAGGTATGTATCACCTCCTGGGAAGGCCTACGCAAACGCTTCATCGCCAACTTCCAAGGCACCCGCGACCACGCGCCCACCATCAACGACCCGTGGCGAATCAAGCAGTAGGAGGGAGAGACCATGCACAAGTTTATACAACGCTACACGACCACTTGCCTCAAGATCCTGAGGGCTTCAGACGAAGCCATCATCTCAGCATTCACCGGTGGAGTCACCGACCCCAAGATGAAGGAGGGGCTCGCCATGAATGACGAACTGTGCTCCGCCCTGGAGATGTTCAATTTGGCGAACAAGTGTGACAAGGCAGAGGAGGGCTGCGTGTCGCTCCACAAACCTCTAGCGGCGAAGCCAAAAGAAAAGAAGACCAAGGCCAAGGAGGCAAAGCGTAAGTCCCCAACAGTGCTTGCGGCCGAACCTGAGGCGAAGCGCAACTGAGGTGAGGGACACCCCCGAGGAGGAAGGCCCACCTGGATCTTCCATGGCACCAACCACCACGACACTACCGATTGCCAGGAACTCAGGATGATCCGCACCGAACACTTCAGCAGGCGTCCTGGATGAGCTGACCGAGGCTTCGGACGAGACGTTGGCCGCGATGGAGGCTGCTGGGACAACCGGGAACCTCACCAAGGGTGGCGCGATCAGTCCCAGGAGGACCGCTCACGCGATCAAGCTCGAGATGACCGCTGGCGTGACCAGCCTCGTGAGGAACGCTGGCACGATGACCCTCCAGAGGGGTCACGACGCGGCCAGCCTTGCAAGGTTCGCCCTCGTGAGGTCGGCCTACCACCGCTACCACCTTCACCCAGAAGGAAGGAAGAGGACAGGCAGGACGATGGGGCTCGGGGCTTCCAGGAGATCAGGGTCGTGGCATGTATCTTGGGCGGCGCCCAGGCCCCCGCATCAAACCAAGCTTTCAAGCAATTCGCACGGGAGGTGAATGCAGCTCTCCCAAAGCTCGAAGCCATGCGCCCCTCAATTGGTCCCAAACCGCCATCACCTTCGACTCGAGGGACCATCTCAGGTGCTCGGCCATGGCCGGCAAGCTCCCAATGCTATGCACTCCAACCATCAGCAACGTCCTCATCACCAAGACCCTCATCGACAGTGGAGCAGGGCTCAACGTCCTGTCCATTGAGACCTTCGAGACACTCCAGGTACGGTATGAGCATATCATGCCAACCAAGCCTTTCTCAGGGGTCATGGATGGATCCACTGTGCCCATCGGGCAGGTGCGTCTGCCTGTCACCTTCGGCGGGTGCCAGAACTACCACACCAAGATCATCGTATTCGACGTCGTGCACATCCACCTTCCATACAACGCGATCCTCGGGTACCCAACCCTTGCCAAGTTCATGGCGGTGACCCACCATGGCTACAACGTCCTCAAGATGCCAAGGAGTGGTGGCATTATCACCATCGCTTGCGACGAGAAGGATGTTGTCTGCACCCTCGAGCGTGCTTACCGTGCCGCGGCGGCCAAATGCTCGGACGACAAGGAGGACGCCTCGCCCCATGAGGACCCACACAAGAAGGAGAAGCAGCTCACTTCCACGGGGCGCCCGGGGGCCTCGAGCTCTACACCCAAGGATGGGGCCCCACCCCCCATCGCATAGGAAGATGCGCTCAGTGCCACTCTTGGGTCGGGCCTGGGGGTTCCCACCCAGGGAGCTTTGGGCTCGGCCAGTGAGACAAGAGAGGCGCTTGAGTACAACCTGAAGGCGCGGTCTGACGCTCGTCGCCTCGAACCAGGAGCACGGCATGGGGCGCCGAGCTCGCAAGAGTCCGTCATCAGAGCGATCGAGGAGCTTCAAGAAGCACAGGCCGTGCAAGGCAGGGGATGCCCAGCACCACCAATCGCAGTCGCTGTCATCAGCACGATCGACCGGCCACGCATCTGCGTCAACGCACTCGCAATTAACAGTGTCGCAGCCCATGGCCCCTTCTGGCCAGCATGTGCCGATCATGGATGGGTCAACCCGAACGCCTACATCTGTATGGCCTTCGTACTGGTGAACGCAGGCGCCACGTTCCAGTGCCTTTACCGAGCCATGCTCATGCCTTGACTGGCGAGGCGCGGCGAGGAGTTGGAGGAGATGCTCGGACCTAAATAAGGTTACGAGCCTCGGGAGACGAGGCATGAAGGTCGCGCTTGTGGAGGTGAATGATCAGGCTAAGACGGCAGCTTCGGCTCTTCAGCGGCATGGCCGCCATGTGACCTTTTTTGTTGGTTGTGCAAGGTAATTTTTTGGTTTACTCCGTTTGAGGGTGCCCACTGGGCCGCATTATCCTTAGGTGATCAGGGTGCACCTCTGCAGTCGCCTCTTTTGTGCGTATTTCAATAGTTTCTCATGTATTTGGTCTGCTTTCGAACGTTCTGCCTTGCTTGCATGGCTCCTTGCCGGCATGAGTGTGTCGTACCATTCCCTCTGGATTGGTGCCTTGCAAGGGGTTGTGCATTACATCCCTTCCCGGGGCACCCCGGAACCGGGATGCAAGGCCATGTTGCCTCAGGGACTTGCATCTTGGGGCGGTCGACCCCGCTCGGGGCTCCGGTCATAGTGCGGTGCCTCGACATGGAGTCCCGGGAGGTCCCATGGCCTCTTGAGGCAGCAGCAGATAGGGTGGAATGGGGGTCGCTCGGGCGTCAAGGGGGGCTCCTGAGCATCGTGCCTCAAGAGCCTTACCGGTCACATAGCCACTCGCCCCCTTGGTGTCGTCATTGGTTTTCGGTCGGCATCAAGGGTGTTGGGGCCTTGCCCCGTGGTTGTGTCCTTGGTTTCCGGTCGTATACTGCGGCAGTAGGGAAATGTGCGAGACTAGGACCTGCCGACGTAGAGCCACTTGAGCATCAAAGGGGGCTCCTCAGGAGCCTTACTGGTCATAATGCCACTCGACCCCCTGATGTCGTCCTTGGTTTCTGGTCGGCGTCAGGAGTGTCGGGGCCTCGCCCCATGAAGTGCGTCCTTGGTTTTTGGTCGTACCTAACGGCGGTGGGGAAATGTGCGGGACCGGGACCTGCAGACGTAGAGTGCCAAAAGGACTCCCAACCTGCCTCACCCAAGAAGAAGAAGTCTGCAGGGCCTCGGACGGCCCCATCTACGAGAAGACTTAGGCGCAAACCACCTTCAAGGTAGGGACCTCGGGAGGCCAAAGCGCCCTCGTGAGCTCCTAGATACACCTCCCAGTTCTACCGTGCTAGCCATGTGTACGACCTTCACGGGTTGTACACGCCCGGGGGCCCCCGAGGACGCGGAGGGGTCCCTTCCCGCGCAATGTGGCAGCCACAGCCTAGCGCTGGTGAAGAAGTCAACACGGTCCACCAATGACTATGCACACGCAATGTGGAAGCCACAACTCCATGTTGGCGGTCAACATGGTCCACCAATGACTATGCCCATGCAATGTGGAAGCCACAACCCCGTGTCGGCGATCAACATGGTCCACCAATGACTATGCCCATGCAATGTGGAAGCCACAGCTCCACGCTGGCGGACAACACGGCCCTCCAATGGCTATGCCCACGCAATGTGGAAGCCCCATTCCCGGCCTGAGGGGATAAACAACTGAGGGCACCCCCAACGGCTGCATCCAACCTCAGGAAGGTCCCTAGTGGCCCCCTGCTCGCTGCGTTCCCCGAGGATGCACGTGGGGGGCTACACGAGGGCTGCCACCAGGCCAAGTCTGGTACACACCACCTTCCCAAGTCTGCCGAACCTGGTCTTCACGTGCCCATCTCCGGAAAAGCTGGCAAGGAAAGGTATGGGAGCCGCTCGTACGTCAAGAGGGACTCCTAAGCATCACAACTCAGGAGCCTAACTAGACCCGTAGCCCCTCACTCCTTGGACCGTCCTTGGTGATCCTGTCGGCCCAACGGCGGTTGAGGTATGCGCGGGCCGGGCCCTGCCGACGTAGAACTCGAAGCACTCAAGAAAACTACTCAAAAACCTTAAGGAGGACACTGGGCCTCGTACGTCAAGGGGGACTCTTGAGCATTGTGACTCAGGAGCCTAACTGGACCCGTAGCCCCTCACCCCTTGGACCGTCCTTGGTGATCCGATCGGCCCAACGACGGCTGAGGTATGCACGGGTCGGGCCCTGCCGATGCAGAGCGCTAAAGGTGTTCGAAAGTTTCAAATTAACCCAATCTCTGTCGTGTCCCCTTCATGAGGGTTGCTCGCACGTCAAGGGGAAAACCTAAGCATCGCGACTCAAGAGCCTAACTGGACCCGTAGCCCCTCACCCCTAGGACCGTCCTTGGTGATCCGGTTGGCCCAACGGTGGTTGAGGTATGCGCGGGCAGCAAGCAAGAAGGAAATAAGGCAAAGAGAGCGATCACACAGTCAAACGGCTATTAGAAGAATTAAAAAATTTGCGAACACAAATGAGTTTAACACCTCCGTGAGGCACGATGTGCATTGCAGGAAAAGAGCGAGAGAGAGAAGTCAAGGGGAACCATCGCCACCACTCGTCCCATCCTTAGGGGGCTCGTCATGGACATTGCTGGCGTCGTCTTCCTCATCGCCAACCCCAGCAGCATCCAGAGGCGGAGAAACCGTTACGGGAGCGAACCTCTTCACCAGCGTCTCCACGGCGCGATTCACCACCGCCGCGGCACTGACAAGGACCTCAGGGGCGACCGGGTAGATCACGAAGTCGAAGTTAAACCCCGGCTTGCGAAGATGAAGATGGCTGAAGACGCGTGTCGTGGCCTCGGAAAAGAGGTCGCGGCACTCACTCTCCAGGACCCTTTCCACCTGGACGACAGCGCCCTCTAGCGTCTCGACGAGCTTCGAGGTGAGCACCGCGAAGCCGCTCTCCGGAGCCGCCAAGGGCTCCGTGAACCCGTCCCAGCAAAGGGCATGAAGCGCCCGGTGAAGCTTGAGCTCGACGGTAGGGAAGGCGCTCAGCTCCGCGGCTTTTTTCTCCTCAGCCGTGGCAAGAGTTCCCTCCCTGGCGTCAAGAAGGTCCTTCTTCGAAGCAATCTCCTCCCTCTCCACGTCCAAGTGCCTCTGCTCTGCGTCCTGGCGAATTGCCACCTGGGACAGCTCAGAGTCCCGAGCGGCAAGCTTGGCCTCGCGGGCCTTGAGGTCTTCAGACGGGCTTCCGCCTCTTCACAATGCTTGGCAGCAGATGTCGCCTCAATCAGGGCCTCTGTGCATGCTGCCCGGGCGGTCACGGCTTCCTTCTCGCTCTTCGCCTCGGCAGCCTCAGCTTGGCCCCAAGCTGCCTCAAAAGAGGCGACGGCCTGGAGCCACCCTGAGAGGAGCTCTAGACGCCCACTCGCAGGGTGATCGTCGGCACTCCCGAGGGCGTCACGGACCTGATCCAGAGCAGTGAAGGCCCCATACAGGGCATCCAGGCCGCACGCCAGAGGCATCAAGGGTCCCTTCGGAGGAGTCCCCTATGCGATCACAGGGGGCGACCATGGTGGGGCAACGACACGAGGAGCGGGTGACTCCGGAGGCCGCTCGGCGACCACGGACACGGATGAATCGGCAAGCGGCTAGCCCTCGGAGGCTGGCCCCCTAGACATCGGCGCCACCACGCTCTCGAGGGTAGGAGCGACCACACCTATGGGCATTGGGGGCTCAAGGGGCTTCGCGACGACAACCAGGGAGACAGCCTCGCGAACCCCCTCGCCTTCAGCAGCAGGCAATGACACGTCGGCGGGGGCACGCGGCGCGTCGGAAGTCGCCTTCGGCTTAACACCCGCCTTCTTCCTCCTCATCTTTGGCATAGCGGCGTCTCTGGTCACAAAACAAAGGAAGAGCGTTAATGCACAAGCCATAGGAATGCGAGCCAAGCCAAGCCGGACCACTTACTCTTCAACGTCGACCCACTTCCTCTTCCTCTCTGCTCTGGCAGTAATGAAGGCACCCAAGCCCACCACGGTCGGGGCATCACCACGCGAGGGAGCCGGGGCACTGCCCACAAGGACGGTCGCCGAAGGGATCGCCATGGTCGCGGCCTTGCTCGCCTCGCCCGCGAGTTGCGGTCCGGGCGAGGGCGAGGTCGGCATTTCGACCGCCTTGCCTGCAGAGGCAGGGCGCACCAGAGAAGACTCCACTCCGCGCTTCCGGGGAGTCATCACGCAGGCGGACCGCGTGGCACGAGGGGCCGGCCCAAGACCTCTGGGGGCCTTGGCGACGCGAGAGGAGCACGCAGCAGAAACTTCACCAGCATCGTCGTTATCCTCAAGCTTGCATAGAAGGGTGCCCTGCGACGGGGAGATGCCCCTGCCGGGCCATCGGCGACGGTCTTCTCCGAGTCCTCCCCGCGTGAGGTGTCACCGACGAACACCATCACCGGGGAACCAAGGCCCTCCACAAGGAGACGCCCCAATTCAATGAAGACAGACATTGAGGCAACCAGATCGGCCCCATCATCATGGTAGTACAGCGGGGCGTAGGCCTCAGGGAGGCCGTTCGGGTCGCCGTTGAGCAGGGTCGCCACAGCCCTGCTCAATTCCTCGGGGATTATGCGCGCGGACCGAAGCCTAATATTGTCATTGCTGCCCTAATAGTCCCACAAGGTCCTAGAATGGGCCTGGAGGGGTGCCAGGCGCTGCACCAGGAACTCCTTCACTATCATCCCCCCAGTCAGCTTCCTGGTGCTGATATCACGGGAGAAGCGCTCCAGGACAGGCCCGACCCAGGGATCAGAAAGCTTCACGGAGCTCCACGCAGAGGTCTTCTCCGGCAGCCCTTTCAGAAGATCCAACCAAGGGTTTGTGTCCTTGAGATCCATGAGGACCCAACGGTGCCTGAAGTTCTCCACCTTCTTCCCGGCCTTCAAGAGCATATTGCCATTCTAGACCGCGACAAAGGAGACACATGCCGACGGTTGGGCGTCGTCGTGCAAATGCAAGCTGAAGAAATGGAGGAAGAGGGCCACCAAAGGCCGCACTCCCATGAAGGCCTCGTAGTAGAAAGCAAAGATAGACAGGAGCAAGATGGAGTTGGGTTGAAGATGAAGGGCCTGGATCTGGTAGTGGTCGAGGATGGCGGTGAATAACGCGGAGAAGGGCGGGACGAGCCCGACAAAGATGATGTGGAGGAAGAAGGGCTAGACCATTTTGGATGAGGGCCACTTTGCTGAGGAGCCACCCCAAATCAAGGTCCGCCCCTGCTCGTTAGACCCATCTGCTGTCCATGGGAGCATTGGGAGGAGGTCCTCGTCCTTGGCAAGGGTAGACCCCGAGAGCACTGGCGAGATGGGGGCAGGGGCAGAGCCCTGCGCCTCTCGCTTCTGCTTGCCGGCGGGCGCCATCGAGAAAGCGTGCGGGACCGAAGCAGCAAGGAGAAGGACGGAGCAGCGCTGGATCTAGGGAGACGCCTGCTGGAGCTAGAGACCTAGAAAGCAAGAGCAGGTGCACAAGGAAGGGAAGCAGTAATAGCCGAGCACTAGAAGTCAGGCTCTTGTCGATTCGAGCGGAGGCCGAAGCTGTCACGCCCAAGATGCGGTCCTATCCTTATTTCGGCACGAGAGCCTCGACGGGGATAGAAGCGCATCTCGTCGTGTTGCAAGAATGGATATCATTACAAGTACATGTATAGAAGAGATGAGTATATGGAATTGGATTACACTCGCCACAAGCTACATCAGAGTCACATCAATACAACAACATACTCAAACATCATATAGAAGAGCAGGGTCCGACTACGGACGAAATCAAATGACAAAATGACATCCACCCTTGCTATCCCAGGCTGCCGCCTGGAACCCATCCTAGATTGATGAAGAAGAAGAAGAAGAATAAGAACTCCAAATCAAATCAAGCAACGCGCTCACGTCAAACCATCGCATTACATGTACCTGCAACTGTTGTTGTAGTAATCTGTGAGCCATAGGGACTCAGCAATCTCATTTCCAAGGGTATCAAGACTATTAAAGCTTAATGGGTGAGGTATGGTTAAGTGTTGAGGCTACAGCAAGCGGCTAAGCATATATTTCAGTGGCTAACTTACGAGTACAGAAATTAAAGTATGGTGGTCTACGCATAACGGACATGAACTAGTAATGATCACTAACTGATCCTGAACACCTACTTACGTCAAACATAACCCCACCGTGTTCTCTCTCGGATAAGGACTCACGAGAAGAGACAGTCACGGTTACGCACACAGTTGGTGTATTTTATTAGAGTTTACTTCAAGTTTGCTATGACCGGGTGTTAAACAAAATATCCATGTTTGCCACATTACCGCGGGCACGGCTTCTCAAAAAGATTTAACCCTGCAGGGGTGCTCCAACTTACTCATCACAAATTAACCACACATAGCGGGAATAACCTCCACCACGGATCTCGTGATCTTCCTAGGCAATTCCAAAGGAAATCCGACACCTCGAGATAGCCCGAAGAATAATCGGAATTCCTCACTCAAGACGTTCAAGAAAGGTAAAAAAATCCAGCAAGGCCGCCCACGTGTTGACGAACCCGATAAGAGCCGTGTATCTCATTCTCAGGACACAACAGATGAGCGATGGTTACCACGCCAATCACCGAGTTGCCCCGGGCGGCGTTAATAAGCTGCTCTGGGTTGGACCAACACTCATGCGGAGCACTGGCCCGGGGGTTGATTAATTATCCGCGGGTGCCGGCGGGTCCCTATGCAATTTTATTAATTATTAGGCAAATGTAGTACCAATGTTGGACCTTGCCAGACGAGTTTTATCCCAAAACAAAAATCAAAGGGGGTCCCCATAACAACCCCGAGCATGTTAGGAGCGCTCAATTATGGAATATAACACCGGTTCACAAGTAACTAGGACGGCAAGAGTGGAACAAAACACCGAGAAAAAGGACAAGCCTTCCACCCTTTACCAAGTGTATAAGTGCATTAAATTAAATAGCAATAATATTGTGATAACAAAAGAATGTCCATGTTGACACATGGAAGCAATTGCACCTGCAACTAGAAATGCTATAAGGAGGGCTGAGCAAGCGGTAACATAGCCAAACAACGGTTTGCTGGGATGTGGAAGGGTTAGAGGCTTTTCATGGCAATGTTGGGAGGCTTGACAAACAAGTGGTGGGTAGCGAGACATAGCGATAAAAACGAGACACCTAGCATGGCAATGATAGTAATGGTATCCAGGGAAATGTGTCATCTTACCTGAGATCCCGCTTGGAAGAAAAATGAGGTCATGAAGAAGACGAGCCAACGTAGTCGAACGAATCCTCATACTCCGAATGCTTTCGGAACTCTATCGAGAAGAAGCAATCCAAAAAAAACAATCAACACAAGATACACCACAACATATGCATGACACGATGTGCAAACAAATATGATGCATGTCCGGTTAACTATGCAAGGCATGTCAAATCAAAACAATCAAATACTACACATTAAGTGAAGCTCAATATGCAACGAGTTGCATATTGACGAAACTCCATATTCAAATATTTATTTCAACCCCGTTTAGGTACTCATCAATGTTAAATGTTGTTAGGCATGGCAAGAGGTGAAGCATAAGTAAACTACACTGTCTAGGCATCTTAAATGAGGCCGGAAACAACTTATAGCACTTCCGAAATGATCCCATATGTTAATTTCGAAATTGGTCCAGATCTAAACTAATCATATTTTATATTGTTTAAACAACATAATAAAGCATACCATGCAATTCTACACGTCATTCTAGTCGATTTACATATATAGAACATCTCAAACGGAGTTACGGTCTAAAAGATATGAGCAACACAAGATGCACATGTCATGAATGCAATGCATGAAAAATACCATCACAAACATTTCAAATCATGAATGCAGCAAGTTATTATGAAACTACATGAGATTCTAAGCAAATTTCATATATGGCATGTCCAAACGGAGCTACGGTTCAACCACAAACACCACAAGAAGTTTTACTTGAAATCTGCCCAAAACAGCAACTTAGCATTTTGCACTCATGAAAACAACAAGCTATAATATTCTAAAACGCACAAACTAAGCATGGGGCATTAGCATATAAAACACACTTCATTTCATCTTCATATATCATGTACAAAACATGCATGGATCACATGGTAGGAAGCTCACAAGATGGCTACTTGAAAACAGTTTCAGACTTAGTAAAAATAGCAGGTTTTTGACAGTGCAGTTTTTATCACGAAGGCATATTGTTAGCAGTAAAACGCTACAGGTCATATTATGGTATGAAACTTAACAGCATACTAAAGGACATTATCAACTGCAAATGACTCCATTACACCTACCACAAAAGGATCCTAGATCCCTAGCAAAACACATGCCAAGACAGCAATAAAATATTACAGATTCCAGCCTTAGAAATATTTTAGCATCTCAAAACAGCACAATTTTTATAGCATGTAGACAATAAGAAAACAACACCTAAACATGCATTTCTATAGCAAGCAAAATGTCCAGGGCTAGGACACATATCAAAGGGCATATCTCATGTTCAAACTTATTTCAAATCATGCATGTATTAAATCACACGAAAATAACAAAAGGGCATCACAGCAAAATTATATGTACCAAAAAATCTCAAATGACAAAACTAAATGCGCAGATAAATCATATGGATTTTTCTACCCCGAGAACATATATAATATGCATAGGTTCATGTGGGAAAATAAGTCACAATTAATTATGCAAGTTCATGGCATAATCACCTACTAGCAATCATAAATGCAAGTTAAATGCCACTATTACAATAAAAAGGTTTTTTTCATGCATGAAAATGCGATGCCGATAATATGAACTTTTTTTAATATATGGTTGGATTAAATCCCGATACACGTTAAATGAATATGTCAATGCGACATATGGCAATTATGCAAAATAGAAGAAAATGGCATGCTAAATATTTTTAAACATGGATGAAATTGGCATATTGATAATCTACGCGAAATTCTACACATTACTCATATTAAAAATATTTTTATATGGTGCACGGTTAATTAGTTATGAATATTTTTAAATTAAGGGTTTTTTGTGAATTTAAAATCACTCGTTAATTAGATAAATTTGCAGGAAGGGAAAAACACAATGGGCCAAAAGAAGTGGGCACAAAATAGCAAGGCATCGGCCAGGGCGGAGGATAGGACATCGGGGCTCACAGCGGCTTGGGGCTAATGGGCCGCCCTTGGCGCGGGCCCACGAGGCGGAGCGGACGGTCAACGGGGGCTACGGCGGCGCCTTCCTCCTCCCGATGGCAGCGGCAGCCATGGCGCTGGCCACGGCGAGGGGCGGCACCGGGGGCGCGGGCAGGCGCGAGGGAGGCCGGGATCGGGCGGATCCGGGCCGGGACTCCCCGGATCCGACGACAGCGGCGGGCGGCGGCGAGCAAGGCCAGCGGCGGAGCTTCAAGCCATGGCGGCGGACCTGCGCCAGAGAGGTCAGCGAGCTGTGGAGGAGAGGAGAAGGGGAAGGGAAGGAGAGGAAGGGAGAGAGGAGGCCCTGCTCCGGCTGCGTCCGGCGGTGGTGGCTCCGGCGAGGGCCAGCCGGTGGGGCTGCTCATCCCCGGCGGCTGCGGGCTGCGGGAGCTCGGGGCTGCACTGTGGTCGCCGAACACGTCCGGATTGGCCGCCGGACATGTCCGGTAGGTGGGAAAATGTACGAATCTGAGCCCTAGATTTCATATTTGAGGGCCAGATTTGGCTAGGGGCTAGGGTTGCGGGATTGGAGGGAGGTGGAGCTAGCAGGTGGGGTTTTCTAGGGGTGTGGCTGCAATTTTCCATGGGGGAAACCCTAGAGAGAGTGAGAGACCTCTCCATGGGGTTATATATAGGGAAGGCACTAGGGGCTGGGGGTTCGACCTTGTCCGTCCAATCACGATCTGATGACCGAGAACGGAGGAAGGGCTAGGGCTACGCGGATGGGCTATGGGGAAGAGAAAAAGAATTGTGGCCCGGCAACGGAGTTTGTAAAACTGAAAACGTCTGACGAATAACCGATGACCGCACTGTTGGGAGACGTAGTCGTAAATCAAAATTTTCCTATGTGTCTCCAAGATCTATCTATGGAGAAACCAACAACGACTGGGGAGAGATTGCATCTTCATACCTTTGAAGATCGCTAAGCGAAAGCGTTACAAGAACGCGGTTGATGGAGTCGTACTCGCAGCGATTCAGATCGCAGTGGATTCCGATCTAAGCGCCGAACAACGGCGCCTTCGCGTTCAACACACATGCAGCCCGGTGACGTCTCCTACGCCTTGATCTAGCAAGGAGGAAGGAGAGGTTGGGGAAGGGCTCCAACAGCAGCACGACGGCGTGGTGGTGGTGGAGTAGCAAGGTATTCCGGCAGGGCTTCGCCTAAGCGCTGCGGAGGAGGAAGAAGAGAGGTAGGGCTATGCCGTGAGAGCGAGAGAGTTCAGAACTGTTCTCAAAAGTCCAAAAACTCAAGTATATATAGGAGGAGGGAGAGGGAGGACTGCCTTGGCCCCTCCTCCAAAGAGGAGGGCTTCGTCCGAAGTGGGGATAGAGTCCACCTCCCACAAGGGAGGTGGATCTCCTCTTTTTAAAACCCTTTGCCCTTTATCTCTAGATCTCCAGCCGCATGGGCCTTTCTAGAAGCTCTTGGCCAGACCAAAAAGGGCTGGCACACCTCCTCTAAGGGCCCACAAAGTTCTATGGTCGTCACACCCCTCCCGGGGGTCCTCCGGCACCCTCCCGGCACTCCCGGTACAATACCGATGAGCCCGAAAACTTTCCGGTGACCAAAACTGGACTTCCTATATATCAATCTTTACCTCCAGACCATTCCGGGGCTCCTCGTGATGTCCGGGATCTCATCCGGGACTCTGAACAACTTTCGGTAATCACGTATACCATTTCCCTATAACCCTAGCGTCATCGAACCTTAAGTGTGTAGACCCTACGGGTTCGGGAGACACGTGGACATGACCGAGACACTTCTCCGGGCAATAACCAACAACGGGATCTGGATACCCATGTTGGCTCCCACATGCTCCACGATGATCTCATCGGATGAACCACGATGTCGGGGATTCAATCAATCCCGTATTCAATTCCCTTTGTCTATCGGTATGATACTTGCCCGAGATTCGATCGTCGGTATCTCTATACCTTGTTCCATCTCGTTACCGGCAAGTCTCTTTACTCGTTCCGTAATACATCATCCCATGACAAACTCCTTGGTCACATTGAGCTCATTATGATGATGTCTTACCGAGTGGGCCCAGAGATACCTCTCCATCACACGGAGTGACAAATCCCAGTCTCGATTCGTGCCAACCCAACAGACACTTTTGGAGATACCCGTAGTGCACCTTTATAGCCACCCAGTTACGTTGTCACGATTGGCACACCCAAAGCATTCGTACGGTATCCGGGAGTTGCACAATCTCATGGTCTAAGGAAACGATACTTGACATTGAAAAGCTTTAGCAAACGAACTACACGATCTAGTGCTATGCTTAGGATTGGGTCTTGTCCATCACATCATTCTCCTAATGATGTGATCCCGTTATCAACAACATCCAATGTCCATGGTCATGAAACCGTGACCATCTATTGATCAACGAGCTAGTCAACTAGAGGCTCACTAGGGACATGTTGTGGTCTATGTATTCACACATGTATTACAGTTTCCGGTTAACACAATTATAGCATGGACAATAGACAATTATCATGAACTAGGAAATACAATAATAACCATTTTATTATTGCCTCTAGGGCATATTTCCAACAGTCTCCCACTTGCACTAGAGTCAATAATCTAGTTACATTATGATGAATCGTACACCCATAGCATTCTGGTGTTGATCATGTTTTGCTCATGAGAGAGGTTTAGTCAATGGATCTGCGACATTCAGATCCGTATGCACTTTACAAATATCTATATCTCCCTCCTGAATGTAATCATGGATGGAGTTGAAGCGGCGCTTGATGTGTCTTGTCTTCTTGTGAAACCTGGGCTCCTTCGCAAGGGCAATAGCTCTAGTGTTGTCACAGAATAGAGACATCGGGCCCGACGCACTTGGAATTACTCCTAGGTCGGTGATGAACTCCTTCCTTTGCTGCTTCCGAAGCAGCTATGTACTCCGCTTCACATGTAGATGCCGCCACGACGCTTTGCTTGCTGCTGCACCAGCTGACTGCCCCTCCGTTGAAAAGATACACGTATCCGGTTTGTGACTTGGAGTCGTCCGGATCTCTGTCGAAGCTATCATCGACGTAACCCTTTATGACGAGCTCTTCGGCACCTCCATATAAGAGAAACATATCCTTTGTCCTTTTCAGGTACTTCAGGATATTCTTGACCGCTGTCTAGTGTTCCGCTCCGGGATCACTTTGGTACCTCCCTACCAAACTTATGGCAAGGTTCACATCAGGTCTGGTACACAACATGGCATACATAATAGAGCCTATGGCTGAAGCATAGGGGATGACACTCATCTCTTCTCTATCCTTTGTCGTGGTCGGGCATTGAGTCGTACTCAATCTCACACCTTGTAACACAGGCAAGAACCCCTTCTTGGACTGATCCATATTGAACTTCTTCAATATCTTTTCAAGGTATGTGCTTTGTGAAAGACCTATGAGGCGTCTCAATCTATCTCTATAGATCTTAATACCTAATATGTAAGCAGCTTCTCCAAGGTCCTTCATTCAAAAACACTTATTCAAGTAGGCCTTTACACTTTCCAAGAGTTCTATATCATTTCCCATTATCAGTATGTCATCCACATATAATACGAGAAATTCTACAGAGCTCCCACTCACTTTCTTGTAAATACAGGGTTCTCCATAAACCTGTACAAATCCAAACGCTTTAATCACTTCATTAAAGCGAATGTTCCAACTCTGTGATGCTTGCACCAGCCCATAGATGGAGCGCTGGAGCTTGCACACCTTGTTAGCATCATTAGGATCGACAAAACCTTCCGGCTGCATCATATACAGTTCTTCCTTGAGGAAGCCATTAAGGAATGCCATTTTGACGTCCATTTGCCAGATCTCATAATCATAAAATGCAGCAATTTCTAACATGATTCGGACAGACTTCAGCATCGCTACGGTTGAGAAAGTCTCATCTTAGTCAACTCCTTGAACTTGTCGATAACCCTTAGCGACAAGCCGAGCCTTATAGACGGTCACATTACCATCCGCGTCAGTCTTCTTCTTAAAGATCCATTTATTTTCAATGGCTCGCTTATCATCAGGCAAGTCCACCAAAGTCCACACTTTGTTCTCATACATGGATCGTATCTCGGATTTCATGGCTTCAAGCCATTTGTTGGAATCCGAGCCCGCCATCGCTTCTTCATAGTTCGAAGGTTCACCGTTGTCTAACAACATGATCTCTAGGACAGGGTTGCCGTACCACTCTGGTGCGGAATGTGTCCTAGTGGACCTTCGACGTTCAATAGTAACTTGATCTGAAGTTTCATGATCATCATCATTAACTTCCTCTCCAGCCGGTGTAGGCTCCACAGAAACAACTTCCTGTGCTACGCTACTCTCCCGTTCGAGTGGAGGTACAATTACCTCATCAAGTTCTATTTTCCTCCCACTTACTTCTTTCGAGAGAAACTCTTTCTCAAGAAAGGATCCATTCTTGGCAACAAAGACTTTGCCCTCGGATCGTAGGTAGAAGGTATACCCAATAGTCTCTTTGGGATATCCTATGAAGACGCACTTTTCCGCTTTGGGTTCGAGCTTCTCAGGTTGAAGTTTCTTCACATAAGCATCGCATCCCCAAACTTTTAGAAACGACAGCTTAGGTTTCTTTCCAAACCATAATTCATACGGTGTCGTCTCACCGGATTTTGACGGTGCCCTATTTAAAGTGAATGCGGCAGTATCTAATGCATATCCCCAAAATGATAGCAGTAAGTCGGTAAGAGACATCATAGATCGTACCATATCTAATAGAGTGCGATTACGACATTCAGACACACCATTTCGCTGAGGTGTGCCTGGCGGCGTGAGTTGTGAAACAATTCCACATTTCCTTAGGTGCATGCCAAACTCGTGACTTAAATATTCTTCGCCACGATCAGATCGTAGGCACTTTATTTTCCTGTCACGTTGATTCTCTACCTCACTCTGAAATTCCTTGAACCTTTCAAAAGTTTCAGACTTACATTTCATTAAGTAGACATACCGATATCTACTCAAGTCATCAGTGAGGGTGAGAACATAACGGTAGCCACCACGAGCCTCGACACTCATTGGACCGCATACATCGGTATGTATTATTTCCAACAAGTCAGTTGCTCGCTCCATCGTTCCGGAGAACGGAATCTTGGTCATCTTGCCCATGAGGCATGGTTCGCACGTGTCAAATGATTCGAAATCAAGAGACTCCAAAAGTCCATCAGTATGGAGCTTCTTCATACGTTTGACACCAATATGACCAAGGCGGCAATGCCACATGTAAGTGGGACTATCGTTATCAACCTTACACTTTTTGGTACTCACACTATGGACATGTGTAACATCACGTTCGAGATTCATCAAAAATAAACCATTGACCAGCGGGGCATGACCATAAAACATTTCTCTCATAAAAATAGAACAACCATTATTCTCAGATTTAAATGAGTAGCCATCTCGCATCAAGCGAGATCCAGATACAATGTTCATGCTCAAAGCTAGTACTAAATAACAATTATTAAGGTTTAACACTAATCCCGAAGGTAGATGTAGAGGTAGCGTGCCGACGGCGATCACATCGACCTTGGAACCATTCCCGATGCGCATCGTCACCTCGTCCTTTGCCAGCCTTCGCTTATTCCGTAGCTCCTGCTTGGAGTTATAAATGTGAGCAACTGCACCGGTATCAAATACCCAGGAGCTACTACGAGCGTTGGTTAGGTACACATCAATAACAAGTATATCACATATACCTTTAATGTTGTCGTCCTTCTTATCCGCTAAGTGCTTGGGGCAGTTCCGCTTCCAGTGACCGGTACCCTTGCAATAAAAGCACTCAGTCTCAGGCTTGGGTCCATGCTTGTTCTTCTTCTTCCCAGCAACTTGCTTACCGGGCGTGGCAACAGCTTTGCCGTCCTTCTTGAAGTTCTTCTTACCCTTGCCTTTCTTGAAACTAGTGGTCTTATTTACCATCAACACTTGATGCTCCTTTCTGATCTCGACCTCTACTGATTTCAGCATCGAGTACAACTCAGGAATGGACTTCTCCATCCCTTGCATGTTGTAGTTCATCACAAAGCTCTTGTAGCTAGGTGGAAGCGACTGGAGGATTTTGTCAATGACCGAGTCATCCGGGAGATTAACTCCCAGCTGAGTCAAGCGGTTGTGTAGCCCACACATCTTGAGGATGTGCTCACTGACAGAACTATTCTCCTCCATCTTACAGCTGAAGAACTTGTCGGAGACGTCGTACCTCTCGACCCGGGCATGAGCTTGGAAAACCAGTTTCAGCTCTTGGAACATCTCATATGCTCCGTGTTGCTCAAAACGCTTTTGGAGCCCCGGTTCTAAACTATAAAGCATGCCGCACTGAACAATGGAGTAATCATCGCAGCGAGAATGCCAAGCGTTCACAACATCTTGCTCTGCTGGGAGAAGGGGTGGGTCACCTAGTGGTGCATCAAGGACATACAATTTCTTGGAAGCTATGAGGATGATCCTCAAGCCACGGACCCAGTCCGCATAGTTGCTTCCATCATCTTTTAGCTTGGTTTTCTCTAGGAACGCGTTGAAATTGAGGGTGACATTCGCGTTGGCCATTGGATCTACAATATAGATTGTAAAGATAATTTTAGACTAAGTTCATGATAATTAAGTTCACATAATCAAATTATTTAATGAACTCCCACTTAGATAGACATCTCTCTAGTCATCCAAGTGACACATGATCCATGTCAACTAGCCCGTGTCCGATCATCACGTGAGACGGACTAGTCATCCATGGTGAACATCTCCATGTTGATCGTATCTTCCATACGACTCATGTTTGACCTTTCGGTCTTCCGTGTTCCGAGGCCATGTCTGTACATGCTAGGCTCGTCAAGTCAACCTAAGTGTTTCGCGTGTGTAAATCTGGCTTACACCCGTTGTATGCGAACGTTAGAACCTATCACACCTGATCATCACGTGGTGCTTCGGAACAACGATCCTTAGCAACGGTGCACAGTTAGGGTGAACACTTTTCTTGAAATTTTAGTGAGAGATCATCTTATTTACTACCGTCATTCTAGGCAAATAAGATGTAAACATGATAAACATCACATGCAATCAATATAGTGACATGATATGGCCATTATCATCTTGCTCCTTTGATCTCCATCTTTGGGGCACCATGATCATCACTGTCACCGGCACGACACCATGATCTCCATCATCATGATCTCCATCACTGTGTCTTCATGAAGTTATCTCGCCAACTATTACTTCTACTACTATGGCTAACGTTTAGCAATAAAGTAAAGTAATTACATGGCGTTTATGATTGACACGCAGGTCATACAATAAAATAAGACAACTCATATGGCTCTTGCCGGTTGTCATACTCATCAACATGCAAGTCGTGAATCCTATTACAAGAACATGATCAATCTCATACATCACAATGCATCACATCACATCCTTTGGCCATATCACATCACAAGGCATATGCTGCAAAAACAGGTTAGACGTCCTCTAATTTGTAGTTGCAAGTTTTTACGTGGCTGCTATAGGTTACTAGCAAGAACGTTTCTTACCTACGTCAAAACCACAACGTGATATGCCAATTGCTATTTACCCTTCATAAGGACCCTTCTCATCGAATCCAATCCGACTAAGGTGGGAGAGACGGACACCCGCTAGCCACCTTATGCAACAAGTGCATGTCAGGCGGTGGAACCAGTCTCACGTAAGCGTACGTGTAAAGTCGGTCTGGGCCGCTTCATTCCACAATACCACCGAATCAAGATAAGACTAGTAGTGGTAAGCAAATTAACAAAATCGATGCCCACAACTGCTTTGTGTTCTACTCGTGCATAGATTCTACGCATAGACCTAGCTCATGATGCCATTGTTGGGAGACGTAGTAGTAAATCAAAATTTTCCTACGTGTCACCAAGATCTATCTATGGAGAAACCAGCAACGAGTGGGGAGAGATTGCATCTTCATACCTTTGAAGATCGCTAAGCGGAAGCGTTACAAGAACGCGGTTGATGGAGTCGTACTCGCAGCGGTTCAGGTCGCGGTGGATTTCGACCTAAGCGCCGAACAACGGCGCCTCCGCGTTCAACACACATGCAGCCCGGTGACGTCTCCTACGCCTTGATCTAGCAAGGAGGAAGGAGAGGTTGGGGAAGGGCTCCAACAGCAGCACGATGGCGTGGTGGTGGTGGAGTAGCAAGGTATTCCGGCAGGGCTTCGCCTAAGCGCTGCGGAGGAGGAAGAAGAGAGGTAGGGCTTTGCCGTGAGAGAGAGAGAGAGTTCAGAACTGTTCTCAAAAGGCCCAAACCTCAAGTATATATAGGAGGAGGGAGAGGGAGGACTGCCTTGGCCCCTCCTACAAAGAGGAGGGCTTCGGCCGAAGTGGGGATAGAGTCCACCTCCCACAAGGGAGGTGGATCTCCTCTTTTTAAAACCCTTTGCCCTTTATCTCTAGATCTCCAGCCGCATGGGCCTTTCTAGAAGCTCTTGGCCAGCCCAAAAAGGGCTGGCACACCTCCTATAAGGGCCCACAAAGTTCTATGGTCGTCACACCCCTCCCGGGGGTCCTCCAGCACCCTCCCGGCACTCCCGGTACAATACCGATGAGCCCGAAAACTTTCCGGTGACCAAAACTGGACTTCCTATATATCAATCTTTACCTCCAGACCATTCCGGAGCTCCTCGTGATGTCCGGGATCTCATCCGGGACTCCGAACAACTTTCGGTAATCACGTATACCATTTCCCTATAACCCTAGCGTCATCGAACCTTAAGTGTGTAGACCCTACGGGTTCGGGAGACACGTGGACATGACCGAGACACTTCTCTGGCCAATAACCAACAGCGGGATCTGGATACCCATGTTGTCTCCCACATGCTCCACGATGATCTCATCGGATGAACTACGATGTCGGGGATTCAATCAATCCCATATTCAATTCCCTTTGTCTATCGGTATGATACTTGCCCGAGATTCGATCGTCGGTATCTCTATACCTTGTTCAATCTCGTTACCGGCAAGTCTCTTTACTCGTTCCGTAATACATCATCCCATGACTAACTCCTTGGTCACATTGAGCTCATTATGATGATGTCTTACCGAGTGGGCCCAGAGATACCTCTCCGTCACACGGAGTGACAAATCCCAGTCTCGATTCGTGCCAACCCAACAAACACTTTCGGAGATACCCGTAGTGCACCTTTATAGCCACCCAGTTACGTTGTGACGTTTGGCACACCCAAAGCATTCGTACAGTATCCGGGAGTTGCACAATCTCATGGTCTAAGGAAATGATACTTGACATTGAAAAGCTTTAGCAAACGAACTACACGATCTAGTGCTATGCTTAGGATTGGGTCTTGTCCATCACATCATTCTCCTAATGATGTGATCCCATTATCAACGGCATCCAATGTCCATGGTCATGAAACCGTGACCATCTATTGATCAACGAGCTAGTCAACTAGAGGCTCACTAGGGACATGTTGTGGTCTATGTATTCACACATGTATTACGGTTTCCGGTTAACACAATTATAGCTTGAACAATAGACAATTATCATGAACTAGGAAATACAATAATAACCATTTTATTATTGCCTATAGGGCATATTTCCAACACGCACTGCTACGGATGACCGATGGGGTATCAAACGAACTCGGAACGCGACGAAATTTGGCAGGCAGCCTACCTATAATATAACAAGACCGCACGCCAAGTTTCAACACCAATCCAAGAATATTTTTAACACGCCTTTTAAAACATTTTTAAAACGATGCCGCGGGCGCGTGCGTGTGTGGTAGGTCTCGAAACGGGCAACAGCAAGAACGGAGAGAACCGGCAACTAAAAACGGATGCAAGTTTTTAAAACGAGTGACGATGTTGTGCAGATGATGCAAATGATGCGATGATGAATGCAACAACCAAACGAAACACAGCCGAGAATGGAAATAAAAGGGAATCTTCTAGAATCTTTTGGAGTGTTGGTCCCAGGCTGTTATAGAAGCGGCGAAGGACACCCGACACCAACCGTGCGGTGCGCGCTGAGCCTGGCCCACAGGCGTTTGGGGGCCATGGTGCTTCGAGCTGACCCCGAGGCTTCGCCCTGAGGCCAGCTTGCACGGGCCTTGGGCCCGAGGGCTACTGTCGGCGTTCTGGGAATGGGGGTACCCAGACCTGCCTGCCTGCGGCCCAGGGCATGGCCCACTTCATCTACCAAACACGGCCAGGCGTGGACTCACTCAAGACAAGGCCCTCGCGAGGGCCCTAGGCTCGTGAGTAGGAGCAGCGTCAAGACCAACAAGGGGAGGGCCTCCTCAGGCCCCCTCCGGAGCGGCAAAGATCTCCATGCAAGGCCCGGCCTCGGGAGTCAAGGGTGACGTAGTGAAGGACAGGCGGGCGCCAGCGCCCCAGGCGACGCAGTTTCTCCTTTGGTGCAAAGGGAGTAGGGACATATGCGGGTTCCCAAAGCGCTTCCCAAAGGTTTCCATTCCGGTGCAACAAGACCGCAACCACCCGCCCCGCAAGGCGGATGTCATCGCTGAGCCCATCCCTGCGCCGTCGACAACTACTTTGCAGGCGAAGACCGCCTTTGGAAAGGGCGAGCACGTACTCCTGTCCCCTTTCAAAATTGGTCGTTGTGGGATCCCTTCATGCCATTGCGATAAGGGAGGAGGACCCGGGCCACCACTATATATAGAGGGTAGTTTGCATCGTAGAAAGGGATCTGATCCATTCCACCACTCGCCCATCACCAAGTCACAAAGGGTCACGAAGACCGCAAAGAGAGCCCTCATGAGGCCCTAGAACATTGTACTAGTTCATCTACATCACCTCCTCGAGAGGCAATCCACCAAAGCAGGAGTAGGGTATTATGCTTCGCAGCGACCCAAACCTGGGTAAACTGTCGTGTTCATCCTCTTTCTCGTCATCGTCCGAGTTCTTTGCTGTGTTCATCGAGTTGGCTGAGGCTGTAGGGGATCTTCGCACACGCCCTGTGTTCAAATCTTAAGGGTTTTGCGGAGCCCGAAATCCGACAGTGATCGATCAATGCCCTCGAACATGAAGGGCCGGATTTGCAAGGTCCTCCCCATGATTTCACCCCAACCATTAATCCTAGTCCAGTTAACTACTTCCGCATTGGCCAATGCCCACGTGAGTTTTGTGGGCGTAGCATTACTCGTTTATCATGTCCCTTGGCCCCTCTTGTACACCAAAACATCGTTGGGCAATAAAAAATTTACTCGGGGTTTGTGGTAGGGCTGGCAGCGGTGATGCTGCTCCTACCACGTCATGCGGAACCTTAGGCTTGTCGTCAACGCCGTAGCCTGGACGGTTGTCAATCGTGTGGACACATCTGCTTCTCTGCTCGAATTTGTTAGAATAATCCGAGGCTCCCCATCGATTTACCGAGGACCAAGCAATCACACCAGGCACGACATCGAGATTTGTTAACGAGGTTCACCATCATGGCTACATCCCCGGGGCCTGACTATGGGCGCTCCTCCCCATGACACCGTCACAATACCGCACCTCGGCTGCCTGGGCGCCGACACAAGCCGCTGGCTCCCCCGCGTACCCGTGCTATTATGTTGGCATAGGTTACATCGTGTGTCTACCCTCGCTATATATGAGAGGCCTAGGATACAAGTGTCCTATTAGGACACGACTCCATATCCTGTCTAAACACAATACTACTCAAAGTCCAACTGTAACCTACCTTGTACACTAATATTCGACACAACTCTAACAAACTCCACCTTGGCGAATATTCTCCGCCACCTTGGATTTGTTCATGCGTCGAACCTCCATGTACATTGGACTTGAGACACGCCATGAGCATCACTGCTACTCCCAGACTTCATGTGACTCCACCTGCAACTGTAGTCCCTTCTCGTCTTCTTCACAGTCAAAACTCGAGCAAAATTAAGTTCCTCGTTACTCTATTGTGTGCTTCCAACTACCGGAGTATCCGTTCAATGTCATCACACACTGATCATTGACCTGCGTGAAAGTGAACAACTCACATATTGAATGCCACATATAAGAGTTACCTGAACTCAACGTCATCGCTCTTTCTTGACCGTCAGTCTGAAACTTGAAGGAATTTCACCGTCGCCCTGTGTCACCCTGAGTCAAATTCGTAGTTGTCTCACCTTTTTCCCGGATAGTCTCTGACATGTCCCACGGCTATAGCACTCTGCCTCCTTCTGTACTTGTCATCTGCACTTTTCCATGTGCACTGAACACCACAGAATATATGGACATGTACTCTCTCTGCTTCTGACAATTTCAGACTTTCCGTCATTTTCTCAGATTCCCATGGTCAACTCTCGTCCATCAACTAGCACCGATAGACCCAGTCACCAACTTGAACCTGGTACTCGTCAACACTGCTTCAGCGCCCCCACACTTTGTATGACCACATGTCTCACCGTTAGTGCCTTGTCCTGTCGCTGTGTCCCGTGCTTACCGCACGCCTCACCGTTATCACCGCGTCGAGCCTTTGTTGTCCTGGTCGAGTCTCTAGGGCTCCAGACCCACACCACTCAAACCCTTACTACAGAGAACCACCGATCATCACCGGCCGATGTCGAGTATCACACCTTCATCAGACCACTGGCCCCAGTCCGATCCACGTGTCTCTCGCTATCTCGCTGAAATAGGCTTCGACTCTCCATGCATTTATGCCATAGCCCCTCCATCAGCATAGAGTGAAGTCTTCCGCTAGACTCCAGCTCCACCTTCAACATGACTCCATGTAGCTGCACCATGCTACCCCGCGCTCCGTCGACTTCAAGCTCTCATGTGTACAGTGCCTTGAATCAACCCCGTGCCATAGTCCGTCGAAGCCGCACAAGCCCTCGGTCCCGCACCACGTATTTCTACGCCCCAGAAGTTGGACACCATCAGCATCACACTCCTATGTCGTCGTCGCTGAAATCGCCGCCATCTTCTGTTTTGACCGACATCTCCATCGATCCGTCAGACAGTCCAGTCCGACCCAGTCGGAATTATCCGACTACAACCATGTTCCACCCTGTATCGTGTATCGTGTGTGCTCGCACATCTCCGTGCATTGATTGACGCTCTGTGTATGCATGACCTTTGCAGGACGCTTCAAGCTTCCAAATCATCTTCCGCGAAACTCAACCATCACCCGATTCTTCCACCTTATCCGGCTTAGTTTTCCACAACAATTCCTGCATTTATTTTGTGCCAGTCCGAACCAACCCTACTCCCAGTGCTCCTGTGCACGCTTCTGTGCACGTAGCAGATAGCTACCGTATAAATCACCAACACTTCAAGTATGTTGTTTCCAAGCACAAATTACAATGTCCTTTATTGCCTTTTGCGTAAGCCCTTTCACGATGGATCAACTTTAATGAATTCTATCCGCAGCTTGATTTGCTCCTTGCCTGAACGCACATGTCAAATTTTCTCAAACAAATTCTGTGTCTTTGCCTCTGCGTATTCAGCAGCACTCTTTGCACGCACACGTCACGCACTCAAGTCGCTAGGCAACACCTGCTGCCCCGGATCCAGCTTGCTCGCACCATGGGATGCTCCCGTGGCGGCGCCCTTGCACGCCTTCTCCGTGGGCGTCCACCTGGACCTGAGCTTCACCCCGCCACGCGCCCAACAGGGCCCACGGCTGGCTCGTCGGATCCCCTGCTGTTGGCCTGCCCCTGACCACCGAGTCGCGTGCTTCCTTGCGCTGCCTGATCTCCTGCTGCTCCACGCGCGCCTGTACGATGCCGTTTTCCGTTCTCGTCGAGAAGCACCATCCGATCCAATCTGAAATTTGCCTCTCCCAATCGAGCTCCCCGAAAAACCGTTGCACACTTCTCCAGATCGCTTCTTTCCAAACACGACGCTCGTTGTCAAACAAATCCTTCCACTTCGAGCAAATCGATCCAATCCGACCGCACGCTGTCTATCCCAATCGAGTATCTTGCACGTCGTCGGGTTTCATGGACAGCTGCGTGTTCCCTTCCTCTCGATCAACAAATATGAACCTTCGAACCACCTAGCTCATGATATCACTTGTTAGAATAATTCGAGGCTCTTTATCGATTTATCGAGGACCAAGCAAGCACGACACCGAGATTTGTTAACAATGTTCACCATCATGACTACATCCTCAAGGCCTGACTACGGGCGTTCCTTCCCATGACACCATCACAATACCACACCCGGCTGCCCAAACGCCGACACAAGCCGCCGGCTCCCCCTGCGTACCCGTGCTATTATGTTGACATAAGTTACACCGTGTGTCTATCCTCGCTATATATGAGAAGCCTAGGATACAAGAGTCCTATTAGGACACGACTCCATATCCTGTCTAAACACAATACTACTCAGAGTCCAACTGTAACCTACCTTGTATACTAATATTCGACACAACTCAAACAGAATCAATCTCTGAAGAATTCACATATTACAAAGTGTTTACAGATTGTTTGAACCAATCTCCAAAGACTTTACAAAGTGTTTGAAACAATTTCAAGAATGCACCTCTAACAATCAATCTCTGACGGAAGTGATATTTACACTTGTTTTTATCATATAAAGTCACGTGTCAGCAAACTCATCGTCGTCGTCAACTTCATCTACCCACTCGACTCGAGAATAATCCGCCGATTTCATCAACTCGGTCAGGCCTGTCAGGTCTTCCAGATAGGTGGGTTCGTTGATCACCTGCATCACAAAATCCAATCCTCTACTCTTGTATTCACGCAATACCTGGCATTTTGTTTTGCGCGCAAATGCATCAGCAAAGTTGTCAAAACAGCGTATCCAATGCATAGCCGTAGGTGTTGCTTACCGCATTGGAACACGCGATACAGCTGCTCGAGGAATAGCCCATCAGGGTTAGTAAGTTGTACTGCGATACTGATCCTCGTATCTGGTGTGGCAATAGACCAGACGGACGCTCACTGCTCGTGCCAGCGATATCTCCTGGAGCATGTATCCTGCCCGATGCAGCAAGTAAATAAACCATCACTTCACATTTGCTTCCTCACACATCTTACGTAGCAGGTTCCAAGAGGTTCGGCTGCTTACCCATCTGGATGATTTAACAGTCTTGTGAAGAGGTCCGCAGCATGGCCAGATGCAATGGAGGCCAGCCCAGGTCGTGTTACTGTACACTGTTGGTCCAGTGTTCTGTTGGAGACCGACTGCATCACAATGTCATAAAAACATGATATATGATGGTTGCAGTAAATAATTTACTGAGAAGATGAGCATAACTTCAGAAACCTAAGGCAACAAATCAGAAACCTAAGGCAACAAACATTACATCAACAGGAGCGATAACGTCATTGCAGAAATAGCACCCCAGCCTTTGACGCCCAAGAACATCTTCTGCAGACAGCTTGTTCATGGCAGCAACCATATCTGAACCTTCAGAATTTGTTCCTGGACCAGCTCCATGTCTCATGGCAAGGTAGCTATCATACCCTAGGGCTGCAGTAATAGCAATCTGCAGTATAACGGGACGCATTAGCATATATAACTTCCAATGTGTACATAATTCAAGAATATGGACAGGGTTTACCTTGTTTTCATTCGCACAGAGAAGCGTTGGCAGCCACCTACTTTCCCTCGTGTCAGTCAGCAAGAAGACAGCATCATGGGTAGCTACTAACTCCTGGAGACGCTCGCAAGCTTTTAGCACACCAGCAGCTTCTTTAGATGATACAGGGTGCCCTGGCATCGGTATTTCCATTTGAATTCCTTCAGCCTCCTACAAGGCAGATTTTTTTTTTTGAAATGTCGTTAAAAAAATGGAAGTACTGTTTCCAGGGAAGAGAAAGTGAAAACTTACCACTGATGAACATCTCTCTTTTAGATGCTCCAATATTGCTGTTGCTTTGGGGGTCTTGCGGTCTATAGTTGTGTAAAGTGATTGTCTTGCCAAATTTGACACAACAACATAACCACTGTCAACAATTGTTAGATTCCGAACACCATAATCCTGAAAAAGTTAGTATTCACCATGATTAACAAGATGCTCTGTGAGTCTATGTCGGTAGTTCAACATAAAAGTAGCACAAACCATAAAACTAACCATAAGAATACGAGCAATATCACACCCAAGAGTTCCAGCACCTAAAAGTAGACATCGAGCACTAGACAACTTCCCAGAATTTACAGGGAAGCTGGCTGGCAGTTTCAAACAAGTGTCCGACTTTATCAAATTAGAAACGCCTGTAAGGTCCTTTAAATATGTTGGTTGGTTAATGGCTTGTATGACAAAATTCAACCCTTCTCTTCTATATTTAGACAGTACCTGAAATGTTTCACAAGGAGAAACATCAGTATATATACAACTCTTATAATGTAGCGCCATGTGTGCGCTATAATTTACTTACAATGTTGGAACACGCAGCACAATCGTTTGATGAATTGCTTATCACAGTTGATAAAACACACCGCGGGAGTGATCCTCGCATCTGGTGTGGCAATAAACCAAGCTGATGTTCAGTATCCATACCAGCCATATCTCCTGGAGCATGTATCCTGCAAGACGTATGGTACAATCCTTAAGGCACAGCATACGTGTATTGATTAGTTTTCTTTAGTTCTAGCTTGATCAACTATTCTTCATCAAAATCAATGATACACATACAAAAATTGCAACTCTGCAGTTATCTATCAGGTATTTAGTAGCTTACCCCTCTGGATGATGTAACATCCTCGCAAAGAGCTCCACCGTTTTGCCGGATACAATGGAGGTCAGCCCAGGAAGTGCTACTGTTTCATCAGAGACTGACTGCAAACAAATCAGATCAAGCAAATATGAAATCTAGGAACCGGTGTCAAAATTATAAGTATAGAACAAAAACAAAATGAGAATATTCCACAAATGCAAGTCTTTATCTGGTATACATTGACAAGGGAAGTCGTATCGCTGCAGAAACAGCACCCCAATCTTTGACGACCGAGAGCATCTTCAGCGGATAAATTCTGTATTTGAGCAATCATGTCATCCATACTTCCACTTCTCGTTCCTGGACCAGCACCATGTCGCATGACAAGGTAACTGTCATACCCTAATGCTGCGGTGATGGCCATCTGCAGTGGAGACAAAAGACCTTTAGTTCCCAAGAGCTCACTATGTTTAAAAATAGAAGATGGGGAAAGCATACTAATTTATTGTATTAAAATTTCTTGGTCACTAGGAGCTGAGAATTATTACAAAATCCCCCCTGCAGATGAATAATGTGTCTGAGATTTACCTTGTTTTCGTTTGCACACAAAAGAGTTGGAAACCATTTGCTCTCCCATGTGTCAGTCAACAAGAAGACCACATCACTAGAAGCTACTAATGTTTGAAGATGCTTACAATCATCAAGCACATTTGTAGAAACCGGATTCCCAGGCGCTGGTATTTCCATCTGGATGGCTTCAACGTCCTAGATGACGGCAATTGTTGTCAACAAGCATATCTGTAGAAAGCAAATATGCAAGAAAAAGCTAGCCACAACTTACCACTGCAGGACATCTCTCTTTTAGATGTGGAACTATTGCTGTGGCTCTTGGGACACCACAATCCTTATCTACGTAGAGTGATTGTTTGAGTACATCAGACATGGAAACATGACCACCGTCAACCACTGTTAGCTTCCGTACACCCCAGGTCTGAAAGTTTGGTTCCATCATGGATAAAAGGATACAAAAGATATGTGAAAGTGTAGATTTTATTTAAGTTTGTTAGAAGGGAATTATGTAACTGTATACTACTCCATTCCAAATTACGTTGAAGTTCTAGCTTTGTCCTAAGTCTTCTTTTCAGTTAAACCAAGTATAGAAATATATGCTAATAATAGTATGAAAATATATTTTATGCCGAATCTGATGAAATTAATTTGGTGTTGTAGATGTTAATATATTTGTCTATCAAACTTAAAGAAGTTTGGCTTAGGACAAAGCTTCAGATGATTTGAAATGGAGCAAGTATTACAGTTTGTCACATGGGAACATGGATATAGCAGTGGCACAATGTACTAACCATGAGTAAGCGAGAAACTTCACATCCAAGAGTTCCAGCACCCAACAGAAGACATCGAGAGGTAGATAACTTCTTCAAATCAACAGGGAACTGCCGCCATCCCATAAGCTTCAAGTGCAATAGTTGGTGTTCTTCATCCCGCCTGCACATATGATAAACAATCGAAATAAATCCAATTAATTACTAATCATGTGCAGAGTAAGGTAAAACACTCTTCATCTACCTTTCTGGGCTCATTGATTCAAGATTGATTTCTTTCAGTTTCTTTTCTTTCCTTCCATTCCCAGGCTTTTCTCCTTCCCATCCAATAGCTTCAGGCACATAATAAGAGTCATCCCAGCCTGTAATCACAACCAACGTTAAAAAAAAATACAAACTACTAGTGAAACAACTATGTAGAAGTTCTTATCCAGATAGATCATAATACCATGAGGTGGTGGAAATGATGCTTCGCCAATAAGAGACTTCTCTAGATCAGGCTCTGATCCTTTTTCTCGGTAGCATAAGAACTGAACCTTCTCCATTTTCCACCGCAGACTCAGGAATGCAATGTAGTTTCTAAGAGCCCAGCCAGGGTAATCTTGACGATAACCATTATCATAAAATCCAAATAGGAGCTGCATTAGCAGATGGAAGCATTTAAAGAAAGAACAAATATATGCATGATGAATACAAAGCAAAGGATCTCCTAAATCATGTATCAAATATGAGAACACGAAATATTGTGATGATCAAATGAGTGACACGGACACACCTTTTGGCCACTGTCCTGGCAATCTTTCCAGTCCTTGAGTTGCCTTATAACAATAGAAGAATCCGAGGACATATCGACCCAAAAAAAAGGAAGAACTGCAGATATTTTGATCCATTGCAACAAAAGTATAGCAAATTAGCGAAACATGGCCAATTAACAACAAGCTATCAAATAACTGATATACTAGTTTGAGACAACTATCATTTACGCTACCTGTTGTTTCATTTGCACTACGCCACTCTTTCAGTGACTTGAACAATGATTTTGCCTGCATGGGAAAATTGATAGCCTTCAATACCAGCCATAATTATAGATATTTAATATTGTGGATATTAGGTGGACAAGATCATGACCTCCTCTTGACTAAGAATCAGTGAGGCACTGTGCAGGCTGAGCAAGGTCATTTCAGACTTGAAAACCAATGAGGGGAATGCAACACTGTAATAGATCTTCCAATTCTTCAGATCCGCGAATGATATCACAAGGAACCTCAGTAGCAGAGAAGGATCCTCTTCTATTTTACCATACATAATGTCATGCAAGATCTGGTTCCATAGATACATACAACATCGATTAAGAAAAAAGGAAATAAATCGAGAAAGGAAAGCTTTGCAAAACCCATGTTAAAAAATGTACCTTCTTTGCTTCTTCTCTCAGTAGATACTCCACATCTAGATTGTGGAACCCCCGAATATTATTCGTGTTTATGAGGGTCCCTGGGACTGGACAATAGTTCCTGGAGCCAAAGGAGTTGGCAGATGGTGGCACTAACGATTCTGGTGATAGCCTTAAGGAGCCCGAAACTTTTGGATGTGTGCAGGGAGTATAGTAACCTAGCACAAAATTGAAACAAGCTTGTTTGGTCTATCCAGAAAGAGAGTACAAAAAGACATGGACGAACAAATCAGAAGAATGCGTTTTCTTCACACAATTGGAGTTCTTTTAAGGGAAATTTCACTTCTCCGGAGGAATCACTGAAGTTGTAATCCATATAAGTTATAACCATCTCGGTTGATATGTGTGCACAGAGAAACGTGCACAAACAGAAAGATCAATCAGCAACTAAACCAACAATAACCCATCTAAAAAAATGATGGGAGAATCTATATTAGGATATGCGAAAACTTAAGCCTTAATCGAAACCACCTGGACCAGACATTACTAGCAAGTCAGGACACAGAAAACACTAACTGCCAGGAAACATCTCAAGCAAACATTGCAGCGGAGGCAAAATCTAGGCAACATAGCGTCCATGGACCGCCGCCAACTCAAACGATATCGCAAAATCTACGAGTACCGACAGCTAAGACCATTGTCGATCCGACGCACGAAATCGCAACTCTCAAGGAGAACTCCGAGAGGAACGGGAGTGGGCGCGTGGGGGAGGATCCGTACCGGTGATGGGGATGGGGGAGTCGTCGGTGCCGAGGACGTCGAGCTTGAGTAGGCGGAGGGCCTCCCCGAACGGCGTCTCGACGCAGCTAGTGATGGCCTCTACCATCAGCGGCCGCGGCAGCGGCAGCGGCCGCACCTCCGCCTTCGGCGCCATCTCCGGTCTCGTTTTTCCGCCGGCGGCACGGCGAGTGGTTTCGTGGGCTGCTTGCGCTTTTCTTTTTTACCTCCTTTTTTATTTGTTGGATTGGATAACCCTTGCAATTGGAGGAGGGCTTGCTTTAGCGTATGTATAACTTGCGCACGCAGTATTACGTTTCGTGAAGGGATTGTAGAAGACAAAGAACGCGTCTGCAAATAGGACTTCGAATCGACGCTTTTACAGCTAACCCCTCCTACTAGTTATCCAGTTTTCTTTCTTTCTTTTTAATAAGAAAGAAAGATGAGAGATAGATATGGTTGGGACAACCTTAAACTAACACAAAATATGTCCTTTTTCTCATTTGGTTCGCCAAATGGACCGAAGCATCCAACGGTGCTAACCCATTTGGTGATAATGCCCTTTTCCGACGTCTCATTAAACACCTCGTCCACGCGCTCATGTCCTACATTGTCAACTCACTCGTCATGCAGGTAGTGCCCGATCACACATTCTTCTCCGACTCCGCCATCCTCCCCCCCTACACTATCGCGTTGGGCAATATCAACGTTGGATGACATCATGCGGGGACCACTGAGACGACCAACGAACGCACGCACACGTCGAGTTTCAGCCACAATACATAAGGAAGCACATTATGGACGACTGTGGGAGCACCAGGTCCTGCGGCCTCCACGGCACCGTCGTGTCGCGTCGGGCGACGGAGTCTAGGTACCCGTCCGGGATCATCGCACTGCAGTTCGGCATAACTACCCACAAAAAGCGACGGGCGATGGACGCGGGCCTTTGTGCCATCTCAGCCAGCTTCTTGGCGGACAGCACCACAACACTGCCGAGCGACATGTACACCACGCGGTTGCTTGCTCTCCGATAAGAGTGGATGGGATCCCTCGAGCGTAAGGGCAATGTAACTTAGCAATAAGTAATTTTTTTCCTCGGCTAAGATTAATTGAACCAGTAGGAGTCTCCCAGTAAAATAAAGTGAACACCTGCACACAAAGCACAAAACATGCTTGTCCCCAACAAGGGCACAGAGGGGTGTCAAGCCCCTTGTCTTGCTAGTTATAAGATAAAATTGTGAGTGGTAGAGATAGTTGGTAGAAAAGTAACACGATAAATAGAAGTAGCAATTGTGATGAAGATTTCAGTAATGAAGAATCCTTCCGGGGGTATAGGTTCACTAGTGACATCTTTCTCGAAATAGGTAAATTGTATGGTGAACAAATTACAGTTGGGCAACGATTAAATTATAATATTTATAGTTATGACTATTGAAAATATGTCCTAGAGGCAATAATAAATTGTTATTATTATATTTCCGTGTTCATGATAATCGTTTATTATCCATGCTATAATTGTATTGATTGGAAACATATTGCATGTGTGGATACATAGACAACACTATGTCCCTAGTATGCCTCTAGTAGATTAGCTTGTTGATCAAAGATAGTCAAGGTTTCCTAGCCATGGACATAAGATGTCATTTGATAACGGGATCACATCATTGGAAATGATGTGATGGACAACACCCAAACTATAAACTTAGCATACGATCGTGTCAGTTTATTGCTATAGTTTTCTGCATGTCAAGTATCTGTTCCTATGACCATGAGATCATGCAACTCACTGACACCAAAGGAGTACCTTGTTGGGGAACGTTGCATGGGAAACAAAAAAATTCCTACGCACACGCAGATCTATCCATGGTGATGAGCATCTACGAGAGGGAGAGTGGATCTACATACCCTTGTAGATTGCTAAGCGGGAAGCGTTAAGAAACGCGGTTGGTGTAGTCGAACGTCTTCACGATCCAAATCGCCGTGCGTCCCGCGATCCAATCACGATCCGTCCCACGAACTTGATCCCGATCCGTCCCACGAACTTGATCACGATCCGTGCCACGAACTTGATCACGATCCGTCCCACGAACTTGATCACGATCCTTCCGATCTAGCGTCGAACGGACGGCACCTCCGCGTTCAGCACACGTACAGCTTGATGACGATCTCCACCGTCTTGATCGAGCAAGAAGGAGTGAAGAGGAAGAAGAGTTCTCCGGAAGCGTGATGGCGCTCCGGCGATGGTGGTGGAGCAATTCTGGCAGGGCTTCGCCTAAGCACTGCAGAAATCCGATCTAGAGGAGAAACTATGCACTGGAGGAACGGGTAGCACGTGGCTGAAAAACTAGTGCAAAAACCCTAAAACCTCCAGTATATATAAGAGGAGAGGAGGAGAGGCCTTGGCACAAGGGCCAAGGCCTCCTTGCTTCGGTCGAAGGAGAGAGGGAGAGGTGGAGTCCACCTCCAATCTTAGTAGGACTAGGATTCACCCTATTTTGCCTTTTTTTCAACTTTTTCTCTTAGGCCTTCTTCCTCTAGCCGCATGGGCCTCTTGTGGATGTTCCACCAGCCCACTAAGGGCTGGTTTAAACCCTCCTACAGCCCATGTAGCCTCTTGGGTCGAAATACCCCTCCCGGTGGCCTCCCGGTACACTACAAGCACTCCCAGTACACTACCGATGAGCCCGAAACTTTTCCGGCGACCAAAACAAGACTTCCTATATATGAATCTTTACCTCCGGACCATTCTGGAGCTCCTCGTGACGTCCGGGATCTCATCCGGGACTCCGAACAAACTTCGGTCACCACCATACATAACTGTATACTACCGAAACGTCA
Source organism: Hordeum marinum (assembly GCA_022496015.1). Lineage (NCBI taxonomy): Eukaryota > Viridiplantae > Streptophyta > Magnoliopsida > Poales > Poaceae > Hordeum > Hordeum marinum. The sequence goes on from CM039674.1 coordinate 286,047,733, forward strand.
CCAAACCTTAAGTGTGCAGACCCTGCGGGTTCGAGAACTATGTAGACATGACCGAGACACCTCTGCGGTCAATAACCAATGGTGGGACCTGGATGTCCACATTGCTTCCTACATATTCTACGAAGATCTTTATTGGTCGAACCTCTATGTCAAGGATTCAGTTAATCTTGTATGATGTTCCCTTTGTTCTTCGGTATGTTACTTGTCCGAGATTCGATCGTCGGTATCTCCATACCTAGTTCAACCTCGTTACTAGCAAGTCTCTTTACTCGTTCCGTAATATAAGATCCCGTAACTAACACTTAGTCACATTTCTTACAAGGCTTATTGTGATGTTGTATTACCGAGTGGACCCTGAGATACCTTTCCGTCACACGGAGTAACAAATCCATGCCAACTCAACAGACACCCTCGGAGACACCTGTAGAGCACCTTTATAGTCACCCCAGTTACGTTGCAACATTTGATACACACAAGGCACTCCTCCGATGTCCGTGAGTTGCATGATCTCATGGTCATAGGAACATATACTTTGACATGCAGAAAACAATAGCAATAAACTAACATGATCATAAGCTACGTTTGTAGTTTGGGTCTTGTCCATCACATCATTCTCCTAATGATGTGATCCCGTTATCAAATGACATCTCATGTCCATGGCTAGGAAACCTTAACCATCTTTCGATCAACGAGCTAGTTCACTAGAGGCATACTAGGGACATTGTGTTTGTCTATGTATCCACACATGTATCCATGTTTCCAATTAATACAATTCTAGCATGGATAATAAACAATTATCATGAAAAAGGAAATATAATAATAAACACTTTATTTATTGCCTCTAGGGCATATTTCCAACAGTCTCCCACTTGCACTAGAGTCAATAATCTAGCTCACATCACTATGTGATTTACATTGTAATGAATCGAACACCCATGCAGTTTGGGTGTTGATCATGTTTAGCTCTTGGAAGAGGTTTAGTCAACGGGTCTGCAACATTTAGATCTGTGTGCACTTTGCAAATATTTATATCCTTCTCCTCGATGTAATATTGGATGGAGTTGAAGTGTCGCTTTATATGTCTGGTCCTCTTGTGAAACCTTGGTTCCTTGGCTAGAGCAATGGCACCAGTGTTGTCACAGAACAGGCTCATTGGATTTAGTGCACTGGGCACTACTCTAAGATCTGTCATGAACTGCTTCATCCAGACACCTTCCTTTGCCGCCTTCGAGGCTACGATGTATTCCGCTTCGCACGTAGAATCAGCTACCACGCTTTGCTTGGAACTGCACCAGCTTACCGCTCCCCCGTTAAGAATAAATATGTATCCGGTTTGCGACTTAGAGTCGTCCGGATCAGTGTCAAAGCTTGCATCAACATAACCCTTTACGACGAGCTCTTCATCACCTCCATAAACGAGAAACATTTCCTTAGTCCTTTTCAAGTACTTAAGGATATTCTTGACCGCTTGCCAGCGCTCCATTCTAGGATCACTTTGAAACCTTTCGGCCATACTTATGGCAAGACTGACATCGGGTCTTGTGCACACCATTGCATACATGATAGAGCCTATGGCTGAAGCATAGGGGATGACACTCATCTTTTCTCTATCTTCTGTAGTTACTAGGCATTGAGTCTTACTCAACTTCACACCTTGTAACACACGCAAGAACCCCTTCTTGGACTGATCCATTTTGAACTTCTTCAAAACTTTATCAAGGTATGTGCTATGTGAAAGTGCTATTAAGCGTCTCGATCTATCTCTATAGATCTTAATGCCTAACATGAAAGCAGCTTCTCCTAGGTCCTTCATTGAAAAACTCTTGTTCAAATATTCCTTCATGCTTTCCAGCATTTCTATATTGTTTCCAATCAGCAATATGTCATCCACATATAATACTAGAAACGCTATAGAGCTACTACTCACTTTCTTGTAAATACAAGCTTCTCTGTAAACTTGTATAAACTCAAACGCTTTGATCACCTCATCAAAGCGCTTATTCCAACTCCGAGATGCTTGCACCAGTCCATAAATGGATCGCTGGAGTTTGCAAACTTTGTCAGCATTCTCTGGATCGACAAAACCTTCGGGTTGCATCATATACAACTCTTCCTCAAGGAAACCGTTGAGGAACGTTGTTTTGACATCCATCTGCCAAATTTCATAGTCGAAATAAGCAGCTATTGCTAACATGATTCTGATAGACTTAAGCATCGCTATGGGTGAGAAAGTCTCATCGTAGTCAACTCCTTGAACTTGTGAAAAACCCTTTGCCACAAGTCGAGCTTTATAGACGGTCACATTACCATCCGCGTATGTCTTCTTCTTAAAGATCCATTTGTTCTGAATGGCCTTTCGCCCTTCAGGTAATACTTCCAAAGTCCATACTTTGTTTTCATACATGGATCCCATCTCGGATTTCATGGCCTCTAACCATTTCTCGGAATCCGGGCCCATCACTGCTCCTCCATAGCTCGTAGGTTCATTGTTGTCCAACAACATGACCTCCAAGACAGGGTTGTCGTACCACTCAAGGGTAGTACGCGGCCTTGTCGACCTACAAAGTTCAATAGCAGCTTGATCCGAAGCTTCATGATCAACATCATTAACTTCCTCTTCTACCGTTGTAGGTTTCACAGAAACATCTTTGTGCGTTGCGCTACTTTCTGGTTGAAGTAAAGGTTCAATAACCTCATCAAGCTCTATTTTCCTCCCACTCAATTCTTTTGAGAGAAACTCTTTCTCAAGAAATGTTTCGTTCTTAGCGACAAACACTTTGCCTTCGGATCTGAGATAGAAGGTATACCCGACTGTCTCTTTTGGGTATCCTATGAAGACGCATTTCTCTGCTTTGGGTTCCGGCTTTTCAGGCTGAAGCTTTTTGACATAAGCATCACATCCCCAAACTTTAAGAAACGACAACTTTGGCTTCTTGCCAAACCACAGTTCATATGGCGTCGTCTCAACGGATTTTGATGGTGCCCTATTTAAAGTGAATGCAGCTGTCTCTAATGCATAACCCCAAAACGATAGTGGCAAATTAGCAAGAGACATCATAGAACGCACCATATCTAATAAGATTCGATTACGACGTTCGGACACACCATTACGTTGTGGTGTTCCGGGCGGTGTCAACTGTGAAACAATTCCACATTGTCTTAAGTGACTACCAAACTCATAACTCAGATATTCACCTCCTCGATCAGATCGCAGGAACTTAATCTTCTTGTTATGATGATTCTCAACTTCACTCTAAAATTGCTTGAACTTTTCGAACGTTTCAGACTTGTGTTTCATTAAGTAAATATACCCATATCTACTTAAGTCATCAGTGAAGGTGAGAAAATAACGATATCCACCACGCGCTGTAACATTCATTGGACCGCACACATCAGTATGTATGATTTCCAATAAGTTACTCGCCCGTTCCATTGTTCCAGAGAACGGCGTTTTAGTCATCTTGCCCATGAGGCATGGTTCACATGTGTCAAGTGATTCAAAATCAAGTGACTCCAAAAGTCCATCAGCATGGAGCTTCCTCATGCGTTTTACACCAATATGACCTAAACGGCAGTGCCACAAGAAAGTGGTACTATCATTATCAACTCTACATCTTTTGGCATCAATGTTATGAACATGTGTGTCATCACTATCAAGATTCAATATGAATAAACCCCTAACATTGGGTGCATGACCATAAAAGATATTACTCATATAAATAGAACAACCTTTATTCTCTGATTTAAATGAGTAACCGTCTCGCAATAAACAAGATCCAGATATAATGTTCATGCTTAACGGAGGCACTAAATAACAATTATTCAGGTGCATCACTAATCCCGATGGTAATCGAAGAGAGAGCGTGCCGACGGCAATCACATCAACCTTGGAACCATTTCCCACGCGCATCATCACTTTGTCCTTGGCCAGCCTTCGTTTATTCCGTAGTTCCTGCTTTGAGTTGCAAATGTGAGCAACCGAACCGGTATCAAATACCCAGGCACTACTACGAGAGCTAGTAAGGTACACATCAATAACATGTATATCATGTATACCTTGTTTGTCGTTGGCCGCCTTCTTGTTAGCCAGGTACTTGGGGCAGTTCCGCTTCCAGTGACCAGTTCCCTTGCAATGAAAGCACTCAGTTTCTGGCTTGGGTCCATGCTTAGGCTTCTTTACAGGAGTAGCAACTGCTTTGCCATCCTTCTTGGTTTTACCCTTCTTGCCCTTGCCCTTGACTTTGCCATTTTTCTTGAAACTAGTGACTTTATTGACCATCAATACTTGATGTTCTTTCTGGATTTCAGACTCAGCGACTTTTAACATCGCAAACAGCTCGGCGACTGACTTGTTCATCCCGTGCATGTTATAGTTCATCACAAAGCTCTTGTAACTAGGTGGCAGTGATTGAAGAACTTTGTCAATGATCGCCTCTAGCGGAAGGGCAATTCCCAACTCCGCTAGACGAGTTGAATACCCAGACATTCTAAGTATATGTTCACTAATAGACCCGTTCTCCTCCATCTTGCAAGCATAGAACTTATCAGAGGTTTCATACCTCTCGATCTGGGCGTTCTTCTGAAAGATAGACTTCAACTTCTGGAACATCTCATATGCTCCATGACGTTCAAAATGTCTTTGAAGCCCCGGTTCTAAGCCATACAATATTGCACACTGAACTACTGAGTAATCTCCAGTACGTGCCTCCCAAACGTTCTTAACGTCTTCGGAGGTCATGTCTTCTGGTTGGTCACCAAGAGGTGCATCAAGGACATATGATTTCTGGGAAGCCGTGAGGATAATCCTCAGATTACGGGCCCAGTCAACAAAGTTACTTCCATCATCTTTCAACTTAGCTTTCTCTAGGAACGCATTAAAATTCAGGGGTGCTACTGCGTGAGCCATTGATCTACAACATAAATATGCAAAGTTTACTTAGACTATTGTTCAAGATAATGAGTTTAGTTAATCAAATTACTAAAGCTCCCACTCAAATTGACATCCCTCAGGTCATCTGAGTGTCACATGATCCAAATCCACCAACTCAAGTCCGATCATCACGTGAGTTGAGGTGGCTTCAATGGTGAACATCATTATGTTGATCATATCTACTATATGACTCATGTTCGACCTTTCGGTCTTTTGTGTTCCGAGGCCATGTCTGTACATGCTAGGCTCGTCAAGTTTAACCCGAGTGTTCTGCGCGTGCAACACTGGCTTGCACCCGTTGTATGTGAACGTAGAGTCTATCACACCCGATCATCACGTGGTGTCTCAACATGACGAACTTTCGCAACGGTGCACACTCGGGGAGAACACAATTTATCTTGAAATTTAAGTGAGGGATCACCTTATAATGCTACCATCGTACTAAGCAAAACAAGGTGCATAAAAGGATTAACATCACATGCAATTCATAAGTGACATGATATGGCCATAAACTTGTGCTTTAGATCTCCATCTTGAAAGCACCGGCATGATCTCCATCGTCACCGGCACGACACCATGATCTCCATCATCTTGATCTCCATCAACGTGTCGCCATCGGGGTTGTCACGCCCTGCATGCTTCTACTACTATTGCTACCGTTTAGCGATAAAGTAAAGCATTACATAGCGCTTAATGATTGACACGCAGGTCATACAATAATTAAAGACAACCCTATGGATCCTTCCGGTTGCCGTACTCATTGACATGCAAGTCGTGAAATTCTATACATCACATATATCACATCATGTAATTGGCCATATCACATCACAACATACCCTACAAAAACAAGTTAGACGTCCTCTAATTGTTGTTGCATGTTTTACGTGGCTGCTACGGGTTTCTAGCAAACGATTCTCACCTACGCATAAACCACAACGGTGATACATAATTTGCTTTTCAACCTTCTCAAGGACCGCCTTTGTCGAATCCGATCCAACTAAAGTGAGAGAAACTGCCACCCGCAAGCCATCTAGGCAACAAGTTGCGTCGAGGGAACCGGTCTCTCGTAAGCGTATGAGTAATATTGGTCCGGGCCGCTTCATCTCACAATACCGCTGAACCAAAATATGACCAAGGGAGGAAGCAATCTAAGCATCAACGCCCACAAACCTTTTGTGTTCTACTCGAGATCTCATCAACACATAGACCTAGCTCTGATACCACTATTGGGGAACGTTGCATGGGAAACAAAAAATTTCCTACGCACACGCATATCTATCCATGGTGATGAGCATCTACGAGAGGGAGAGTGGATCTACATACCCTTAGATCGCTAAGCAGGAAGCATTAAGAAACGCGGTTGGTGTAGTCGAACGTCTTCGCGATCCAAATCGTCGTGCGTCCCGTAATCCAATCACGATCCATCCCACGAACTTGATCACAATACGTCCCACGAACTTGATCACGATCCATACCACGAACTTGATCATGATCCGTCCCACGAACTTGATCACGATCCTTCCGATCTAGCGCCGAACGGACGACACCTCCGCGTTCAGCACACGTACAGCTTGATGAAGATCTCCACCGTCTTGATCCAGCAAGAAGGAGTGGAGAGGAAGAAGAGTTCTCCGGCAGCGTGATGGTGCTCCAGCGATGGTGGTGGAGCAATTCCGGCAGGGCTTCTCCTAAGCACTGCAGAAATCCGATCTAGAGGAGAAACTATGCACTGGAGGAACGGGTAGCACGTGGCTGAAAAACTAGTGAAAAACCCTAAAACCTCTAGTATATATAAGAGGAGAGGAGGAGAGGACTTGGCAAAAGGGCCAAGGCCTCCTTTCTTCGGCCGAAGGAGAGAGGGAGAGGTGGAGTCCACCTCCAATCCTAGTAGGACTAGGATTCACCCTATTTTGCCTTTTTTTCCACTTTTTCTCTTAGGCCTTTTTCCTCCAGCCACATGGGCCTCTTGTGGATGTTCCACCAGCCCACTAAGGGATTGTTTACACCCTCCTACAGCCCATGTAGCCTCTTGGGTCGAAATACCCCTCCCGGCGGCCTCCCGGTACACTACCGGCACTCCCGATACACTATCGATGAGCCTGAAACTTTTCCGGCGACCAAAACAGGACTTCCTATATATGAATCTTCACCTCCGGACCATTCCGGAGCTCCTCGTGATGTCCGTTATCTCATATAGGACTCCTAACAAACTTCGGTCACCACCATACATAACTCTATACTACTGAAATGTCACCAAACCTTAAGTGTGCAGACCCTGTGGGTTCGAGAACTATGTAGACATGACCGAGACACCTCTACGGTCAATAACCAATGGCGGGACCTGGATGTCCACATTGGTTCCTACATATTCTACGAAGATCTTTATCGGTCGAACCTCTATGTCAAGGATTCAGTTAATCCCGTATGATGTTCCCTTTGTTCTTCGGTATGTTACTTGTCCGAGATTCGATCGTCGGTATCTCAACAGACACCCTCGGAGACACCTATAGAGCACCTTTATAGTCACCCCAGTTACGTTGCAACGTTTGATACACACAAGGCACTCCTCCGATGTCCGTGAGTTGCATGATCTCATGGTCATAGGAACATATACTTTGACATGCAGAAAACAGTAGCAATAAACTAACATGATCATAAGCTACGTTTGTAGTTTGGGTCTTGTCCATCACATCATTCTCCTAATGATGTGATCCCGTTATCAAATGACATCTCATGTCCATGGCTAGGAAACCTTAACCATCTTTCGATCAACGAGCTAGTTCACTAGAGGCATACTAGGGACACTGTGTTTGTCTATGTATCCACACATGTATCCATGTTTCCAATTAATACAATTCTAGCATGGATAATAAACAATTATCATGAACAAGGAAATATAATAATAAAACACTTTATTTATTGCCTCTAGGGCATATTTCCAACATACCTTGTGTGTATTAAATGTCGCAACGTAACTGGGAGACTATAAAGATGCTCTACAGGAATCTCCAAGGGTGTCTGTCGAGTGGGCATGGATCAAGACTGGGATTTGTTATTCCGTGTGACAGAGAGGTATCTCAGGGCCCACTCAGTAATACAACATCACAACAAGCCTTACAAGCAATGTGACTAAAGTGTTAGCCACGGGATCTTGTATTACAGAATGAGTAGAGAGACTTGTCGGTGACGAGATTAAACTAGGTATAAAGATACCAACGATCGAATCTCGGGGAAGTAACATACCAAAGAACAAAGGGAATAACATACGGGATTAACTAAATTCTTGACATAGAGGTTTGACCGATAAAGATCTTCGTAGAATATGTAGGAACTAATATGGGCATCCAGGTCACACTATTGGTTATTGACCGTAGAGGTGTCTCAGTCATGTCTACATAGTTCTCGAACTCGCAGGTCTGCACATTTAACGTTCAGTGACGTTTCAGTAGTATTGAGTTATATATGTTGGTGACCAAAGGTTGTTCGGAGTCCTGGATGAGATCCAAGACGTCACGAGGAGATCCGGAATGGTCCGAAGGTAAATATTGATATATAGGAAAGTGGTGTTTGAACTCCAAAAAAGTTTCGGGCATTTCCGACAGTGTACCGGGAGTGACGAATGGGTTCTGGGGAACCACCAAGTGAGGCCAACACACCCCAAGGGGACACATGGGCCTTAGTGGTGGCGTACCAGCCCCGAGTGGGCTGGACAGCCAGCCCAAGAAGGCCTATGTGCAGGAGGAGGAGGAGGGGCCAAGTAGGAAAGGAGTCCTACTAGGAGTCCACCATACTAAGGGGTTTTGAGGGCAGCCCCCAACCCTAATTGCCACGTGCTGCCCTCTTCTTCCTCTAGATCATTTTCTCCTCTAGCCTAGTTTTGGAGGTGCTTAGGCGAAGCCCTGCCGTAATAGTTCCACCACCGCCGCCATCGCGCTTTTGCACTGCTGAAGAACTCATCTACCTCTCCGCTCCCTCTTGTTGGATCAAGAAGGAGGATATCGTCATCGAGCTGTAGGTGTGCTGAACGCGGAGGTGCCGTCCGTTCGGTGCTAGATCGGGAAGGATCGTGATTGGATTGCGGGACGCTTGGCAATTTGGATCGCGAAGACATTCAACTACATCAACCATGTTTATTAACACTTCCCGCTTCGTGATCTACAAGGGTATGTAGATCCACTCTCCCTCTCGTAGATGCTCATCACCATGGATAGATCTTGTGTGTGTAGGAATTTTTTTGTTTCCCATGCAACGTTCCCCAACAGTGGCATCATGAGCTAGGTCTATGTGTAGATGAGATCACAAGTAGAACACAAAGGAGTTTGTGGGCGTTGATGCTCAGATTGCTTCCTCCCTTGGTCGTGTTTTGATTCATCGGTATTGTGGGATGAAGCGGCCCAGACCAACCTTACTCGTACGCTTACGAGAGACCGGTTCCATCGACTGACATGTGACTTTGTTGCATAAAGATGGCTGGTGGGTGTCTGTCTCTCCTACTCTAGTTGGATCGGATTCAACAAAGGCGGTCCTTGAGAAGGTTGAATAGCAATTTCTGTATCACCGTTGTGGTTTTTGCGCAGGTGAGAATTGGTCTTGCTAGATACCCTTAGCAACCACGTAAACACATGCAAGAACAATTAGAGGACGTCTAACTTGTTTTTGCAGGGTATGTTGTGATGTGATATGACCAATTACATGATGAGATATATGTGATGTATGAGATGATCATGTTTTGCATAGAATATCACGACTTGCATGTCGATGAGTGCGACAACCATCAAGAGCCATATGGTTGTATTTAATTATTGTATGACCCGCGTGTCAATCATTAAGCGCTATGTAATGCTTTACTTTATCGCTAAGTGGTAGCAATAGTAGTATAAGCATGGTCGGCGCGACACCCCCGATGGCGACACATTAATGGAGATCAAGATGATGGAGATCATGGTGTCATGCCGATGACACGTTGATGGAGATCAAGATGTTGGAGATCATGGTGTCATGCTGGTGATGATGGAGATCATGTCTGTGCTTTAAGGATGGAGATCAAAAGCACAAGATCATGGCCATATCACGTCACTTATGATTTGCATGTGATGTTAATCCTTTAATGCACCTTGTTTTGATTAGGACGACGGTAGCATTATAAGGTGATCCCTCACTTAAATTTCAAGATAAATTGTGTTCTCCCCGAGTGTGCACCATTGCAAAAGTTCGTCGTGTCGAGACACCACATGATGATCGGGTGTGATAGACTCTATGTTCACATAAAATGGGTGCAAGCCAGTGTTGCACGTGCAGAATGCTCGGGTTAAACTTTATGAGCCTAGCATGTACAGACATGGACTCGGAACACAAGAGACCGAAAGGTCGAACATGAGTCATATATTAGATATGATCAACATGATGATGTTCACCATTGAAACCACCTCAACTCAGGTGATGATACTTGAGTTGGTGAATTTGGATCATGTATCACTTAGATTACCTGAGGGATGTCAATTTGAGTGGGAGCTTTAGTAATTTGATTAACTAAACTCATTTTCTTGAACAATAGTCCTAGTGACCTTTGCATATTTATGTTGTAGATCAATGGCTCGAGCAGTAGTTCCCCTGAATTTTAATGCGTTCCTAGAGAAAGCCAAGTTGAATGACGATGGAAGTATCTTTGTGAACTGGGCCCATAATCTAAGGATTATCCTCACGGCTTCCTAGAAGGCTTATGTCCTTGATGCACCGCTTGGTGACCCACCCACTCCCGTGTCGTCCGAAGATGTTAAGAACGCTTGGGAGACACGTTATGGAGATCACTCAATAGTTCAATGTGCAATGTTGTATGGCCTAGAACCGGGACTTTAAAGATGTTTTGAACGTCATGGAGCATATGAGATGTTCCAGGAGTTGAAGTTTATCTTTGGGAAGAATGCCTGGATCGAGAGGTATGAGACCTCCAATAAGTTATATGCTTGCAAGATGGAGGAGAACGGGTTTGTCAGTGAACATATACTCAGAATGTCTGGGTATTCGAACCATCTAGCTGAGTTAGGGATGCCCCTTCTGCCGGAGGCGATCACTGACAGAGTTCTTAAATCATTGCAACCTAGCTACAAAAGCTTCGTGATGAACTATAACATGCATGGGATGAACAAACCAGTCGCCGAGCTATTTGAGATGCTGAAAATCGCTGAGTCTGAAATCCAGTAAGAGCATCAAGTGTTGATGGTCAATAAAACCACTAGTTTCAAGAATAATGGCAAGGGCAAGAAGGATAACTCCAAGAAGAGTGGCAAAGCAGTTGCCCCTCCCGTGAAGAAACCCAAGACTGGACCCAAGCCAGAAACTGAGTGCTTTCATTGCAAGGGAACTAGTCACTAGAAGCGGAACTGCCCCCAAGTATCTGGCCGACAAGAAGGCGGACAACACCAAACAAGGTATATATGATAAACATGTTATTGATGTGTACCTTACCAACTCTTGTTGTAGTGCCTGGGTATTTGATACCAGTTCGGTTGCTCACATTTGCAACTCAAAACAGGAGCTACAGAATAGAAGAAGGCTGGCTAAGGACGAAGTGACGATGTGCGTGGGAAATGGTTCCAAGGTTGATGTGATCACCGTCGGCACGCTCGCTCTTCGATTACCATCGGGATTAGTGATGAACCTAGATCTTGTTTATTGCGAGATGGTTACTCATTTAAATTGGAGAATAATGGTTGTTCTATTTATATGAGTAATATCTTTTATGGTCATGCGCCCAATGTGAGGGGTTTATTCATATTGAATCTCGATAGTGATGATACACATGTTCATAATATTGATGCCAAAACATGTAGAGTTGATAATGATAGTACCACTTTCCTGTGGCACTGCCGTTTAGGTCATATTGGTGTAAAACTCATGAAGAAGCTCCATGCTGATGGAATTTTGGAGTCACTTGATTTTGAATCACTTGACACATGTGAACCATGCCTCATGGGCAACATGACTAAAACCCCGTTCTCTGGAACAATGGAACGGGCAAGTGACTTGTTGGAAATCATACATACTGATGTGTGCGGTCCGATGAGCATTGAGGCGTGCGGTGGATATTGTTATTTTATCACCTTCACTAACGACTTAAGTAGATATGGGTATATTTACTTAATGAAGCACAATCTGAAATGTTTGAAAAGTTCAAGCAATTTCAGAGTGCAGTTGAGAATCATCGTAACAAGAAGATTAAATTCCTACGATCTGATCAAGGAGGTGAATATCTGAGTTATGAGTTTGGCAGTCACTTAAGACAGTGTGGAATTGTTTCACAATTGACACCGCCTGAAACACCACAGCGTAATGTTGTGTCGGAACATTGTAATAGAACCTTATTAGATATGGTGCGTTCTATGATGTCTCTTGCCGATTTGCCACTATCGTTTTGGGGTTATGCATTAGAGACAGTTGCATTCACTTTAAATAGGGCACCATCGAAACCCGTTGAGATGACGCCATATGAACTGTGGTTTGGCAAGAAGCCAAAGTTGTCGTTTCTTAAAGTTTGGGGATGTGATGCTTATGTCAAAAAGCTTCAGCCTGAAAAGCTGGAACCCAAAGCGGACAAATGCGTCTTCATAGGGTACCCAAAAGAGACAGTTGGGTATACCTTCTATCTCAGATCCGAAGGCAAAGTGTTTGTCGCTAAAAACGGAACATTTCTTGAGAAAGAGTTTCTCTCGAAAGAATTGAGTGGGAGGAAAATAGAACTTGATGAGGTTATTGAACCTTTACTTCAACCAGAGAGTAGCGCGGCACAGAAAGATGTTTCTGTAGAGCCCGCATCGATTGAAGAGGAAGTTAATGATGATGATCATGAAGCTTAGGATCAAATTACTATCGAACCTCATAGGTCAACAAGGGCGCGTACTGCTCCTGAGTGGTACGACAACCCCGTCTTAGAGGTCATGTTGTTAGACAACGATGAACCTACGAGCTATGAAGAAGCGATGATGGGCCCAGATTCCAATAAATGGTTAGAGGCCATGAAATCCGAGATGGGATCCATGTCTGAAAACAAAGTATAGACTTTGGAAGTATTACCTGAAGGGCGAAAGGCCATTCAGAACAAATGGATCTTTAAGAGGAAGATGAACGTAGACAGTAATGTCACCGTCTATAAAGCTCGACTTGTGGCAAAGGTTTTTTGACAAGTTCAGGGAGTTGACTACGATGAGACCTTCTCACTAGTAGCAATGCTTAAGTCCGTCAGAATCATGTTAGCAATAGCTGCATATTTCGTCTACGAAATTTGGCAGATGGATGTCAAAACAACGTTCCTTGACGGTTTCCTTAAAGAAGAGTTGTATATGATACAACCGGAAGGTTTTGTCGATCCAGAGAATGCTGATGAAGTTTGCAAACTCCAGCGATCCATTTATGGACTGGTGCAAGCATCTCGGAGTTGCAATCTACGCTTTGATGAGGTGATCAAAGCATTTGGGTTTATACAAGTTTACGAAGAAGCTTGTATTTACAAGAAAGTGAGTGGGAGGTATATAGCGTTTCTAATATTATATATGGATGACATATTGCTGATTGGAAACAATATAGAAAGTCTAGAAAGCATGAAGGAATATTTGAACAAGAGTTTTTCAATGAAGGACCTAGGAGAAGCTACTTTCATATTAGGCATTAAGATCTATAGAGATAGATCGAGACGCTTAATAGGACTTTCACAGAGCACATACCTTGACAAAGTTTTGAAGAAGTTCAAAATGGATAAGTCCAAGAAGGGGTTCTTGCCTGTGTTGCAAGGTGTGAACTTGAGTAAGACTCAATGCCCAGTGACTGCAGAAGATAGAGAAAAGATGAGTGTCATCCGCTATGCTTCAGCCATAGGCTCTATCATTCATGCAATTCTATGCACGAGACCCGATGTCAGCCTTGCCATAAGTATGGCCGGAAGGTTTCAAAGTGATCCAGTAATGGAGCACTGGACGACGGTCAAGAATATCCTTAAGCACCTGAAAAGGACTAAGGAAATGCTTCTCGTTTATGGAGGTGATCAAGAGCTCGTCGTAAAGGGTTACGTCGATGCAAGCTTTTACACCGATCCGGACGACTCTAAGTCGCAAACCGGATACGTATTTATTCTCAATGGGGGAGCAGTAAGGTGGTTCAGTTCCAAGCAGAGCATGGTAGCCGATTATACACGCAAAGCGGAGTACATCGCAGCCTCGGAGGCAGTGAAGGAAGGTGTTTGGATGAAGGAGTTCATGACAGATCTTGGAGTAGTGCCTAATGCACTAAATCCAATGGATCTGTTCTGTGACAACACTGGTGCCATTGCTCTGGCCAAGGAACCAAGGTTTCACAAGAGGAACAGACACATAAAGAGGCGCTTCAATTCCATCCGCGAATACGTCAAGGAGGAGGACATAAATATTTGCAAAGTGCACATCCAAGGGCTAAACATAAACAACACCAAAACTGTATGGGTGTTAGATTCATTACAATGTAAATCACATAGTGATTTGAGCTAGATTATTGACTCTAGTGCAAGTAGGAGACTGTTGTAAATATGTTGTAGAGGCAATAATAAATGGTTATTATTATATTTCCTTGTTGATGACAATCGTTTATTATCCATGCTATAATTGTATTGATTGGAAACACATTGCATGTGTGGATACATAGACAACACTGTGTCCCTAGTATGCCTCTAGTAGACTAGCTCGTTGATCAAAGATGGTCAAGGTTTCCTAGCCATGGCCATAAGATGTCATTTGATAACGGGATCACATCATTGGGATAATGATGTGATGGACAAGACCCAAACTATAAACTTAGTATATGATCGTGTCAGTTTATTGCTATAGTTTTCTGCATGTTAAGTATCTGTTCCTATGACCATGAGATCATGTAACTCACTAACACCGGAGGAGTACCTTGTGTGTATCAAATGTCACAACATAACTGGGTGACTATAAAGATGCTCTACAGGTATCTCCAAGGTGTTGGGAGACGTAGTAGTAAATCAAAATTTTCTACGTGTTGGAAGAGATTGCATCTTCATACCTTTGAAGACCGCTAAGTGGAAGCATTACAAGAACGCGGTTGGTGGAGTCGTACTTGCAGCGATTCCGATCATGGTGGAATCCGATCTTAGCGACGAACAACGGCGCCTCCGCGTTCAACACACGAGTAGCCCGGTGACGTCTCCTACGCCTTGATCCAGCAAGGAGGAAGGAGATGTTGAGGGAGAGCTCCGGCAGCATGACGGCATGGTGATGGTGGAGCTATGTGTTCTCCGGCAGGGCTTCTCCAAGCACTACGGAGAACGAGGAGTAGGAGAAGTAGGGCTGCGCCGAGAGGGAGAGAGAGTCGTGTCTCAAACAGCCCCAAGAGCTCCACTATATATAGGAGGAGGAGGAGGGAGGGCTGCGCCCTAGGGTTTCCACCCTAGGGGCCGGCGGCAGCCCTGGATGGGACTTGGGCGGCGGCCAAGGGAGGGAGAGGTGGTGCGGCAGCCCTAGCAGCCCTAGGGTGGGCCTAGGGCCCATCTGGGCCTAGGGTTTGCCCCCCCTCTCTCCTTGCTATGCCTTGGGCCAGGTGGGAGGGGCGCACCAGCCCACCTAGGGGCTGGTTCCCTCCACCTTGGGCCGATGCAGCCCTCCGGGGCCGTGGCCCCTCCCGATGGACCCCCGGAACCCTTCCGGTGGTCCCGGTACATTACCCGTGACGCCCAAAACATTTCTGGTAACCAAAACCTCACTTCTTATATATCAATCTTTGTATCTGGACCATTCCGGAACTCGTCGTGACGTCCGTGATCTCATCCAGGACTCCGAACAACCTTCGGTAACCACGTACAATATTTCCTTATAACCCTAGCATCATCGAACCTTAAGTGTGTAGACCCTACGGGTTCGGGAGACACATAGACATGACCGAGACATGTCTCCGGTCAATAACCAACAGCAGGATCTGGATACCCATGTTGGCTCCCACATGCTCCACGATGATCTCATCGGATGAACCATGATACTGGGGATTCAATCAATCCCGTATGCAATTCCCTTTGTCTACCGGTATGATACTTGCCCGAGATTCGATCGTCGATATCCCTATACCTTGTTCAATCTCGTTACCGGCAAGTCTCTTTACTCGTTCCGTAATACATCATCCCGTGGCTAACTCCTTAGTCACACTGAGCTCATTATGATGATGTCTTACCGAGTGGGCCCAGAGATACCTCTCCGTCACACGGAGTGACAAATCCCAGTCTCGATTCGTGCCAACCCAACAGACACTTTTGGAGATACCTGTAGTGCACCTTTATAGCCACCCAGTTACGTTGTGACGTTTGGCACACCCAAAGCATTCCTATGGTATCCGGGATTTGCACAATCTCATGGTCTAAGGAAATGATACTTGACATTGGAAAAGCTTTAGCAGACGAACTACACGATCTTGTGCTATGCTTAGGATTGGGTCTTGTCCATCACATCATTCTCCTAATGATGTGATCCCGTTATCAATGATATCCAATGTCTATGGTCATGAAACTATGACCATCTATTGATCAACGAGCTATCCAACTAGAGGCTCACTAGGGACATGTTGTGGTCTATGTATTCACACATGCATTATGGTTTCCGGTTAACACAATTATAGCATAACAATAGACAATTATCATGAACAAGGAAATACAATAATAACCATTTTATTATTGCCTCTAGGGCATATTTTTAGCAGTATCCCACTTGCACTAGAGTCAATAATCTAGTTACATTGTGATGAATCGAACACCCATAGCATTCTGGTGTTGATCATGTTTCGCTCGTGAGAGAGGTTTAGTCAACGGATCTGCGACATTCAGATCCGTATGTACTTTACAAATATCCATATCTCCCTCCTGAATATAATCACAGATGGAGTTGAAGCGGCGCTTGGTGTGTCTTGTCTTCTTGTGAAACCTGGGCTCCTTGGCAAGGGCAATAGCTCCAGTGTTGTCATAGAATAGAGTCATCGGGCCCAATGCATTGGGAATTACTCCTAGGTCGGTGATGAACTCCTTCATCCAGACTCCTTCCTTTGCTGCTTCTAAAGCAGCTATGTACTCTGCTTCACATGTAGATGCCACCATGACGCTTTGCTGGCTGCTGCACCACCTGACTGCCCCTCCGTTTAAAATATACACGTATCCGGTTTGTGACTTGGAGTCGTCTGGATCTATGTCGAAGCTAGCATCGACGTAACCCTTTACGACGAGCTCTTCGGCACCTCCATATACGAGAAACATGTCCTTTGTCCTTTTCAGGTACTTCAGGATATTCTTGACCGCTGTCCAGTGTTCCGCTCCGGGATCACTTTGGTACCTCCCTACCAAACTTATGGCAAGCTTCACATCAGTTCTGGTACACAGCATAGCATACATAATAGAGCCTATGGCTGAGGCATAGGGGATGACACTCATCTCTTCTCTATCCTTTGCCATGGTCGGGCATTGAGTCGTACTCAATCTCACACCCTGTAACACAGGCAAGAACCCCTTCTTGGACCGATCCATATTGAACTTCTTCAATATCTTTTCAAGGTATGTGCTTTGTGAAAGACCTATGAGGTGTCTCGATCTATCTCTATAGATCTTAATACCTAATATGTAAGTAGCTTCTCCAAGGTCCTTCATTGAAAAACACTTATTCAAGTAGGCCTTTACACTTTCCAAGAGTTCTATATCATTTCCCATTATCAGTATGTCATCCACATATAATATGAGAAATGCTACAGAGCTCCCACTCACTTTCTTGTAAATACAGGGTTCGCCATAAACCTTACAAACCCAAACGCTTTAATCACCTCATTAAAGCGAATATTCCAACTCCGAGATGCTTGCACCAGCCCATAGATGGAGCGTTGGAGCTTGCATACTTTGTTAGCATCTTTAGGATCGACAAAACCTTCCGGCTGCATCATATACAATTCTTCCTTGAGGAAGCCATTAAGGAATGCCGTTTTGACGTCCATTTGCCAGATCTCATAATCATAAAATGCGGCAATTGCTAACATGATTCGGACGGACTTCACCATCGCTATGGGTGAGAAAGTCTCATCGTAGTTAACTCCTTGAACTTGTCGATAACCCTTAGCGACAAGCCGAGCCTTATAGACGGTTACATTACCATTTGCGTCAGTCTTCTTCTTAAAGATTCATTTATTTTCAATGGCTCGCTTATCATCAAGCAAGTACACCAAAGTCCATACTTTGTTCTCATACATGGATCCTATCTCGGATTTCATGGCCTCAAGCCATTTGTTGGAATCCGAGCCCGCCATTGCTTCTTCATAGTTCGAAGGTTCACCGTTGTCCAACAACATGTTCTCTAGGACAGGGTTGCCGTACCACTCTGGTGCAGAACATGTCCTAGTGGACCTTCGACGTTCAATAGTAACTTGATCTGAAGTTCCATGATCATCATCATTAACTTCCTCTCCAGCCAGTGTAGGCTCCACGGAAACAACTTCCCGTGCCGCGCTACTCTCCGGTTCGAGTGGAGGTACAATTACCTCATCAAGTTCTATTTTCCTCCCACTTACCTCTTTCGACAGAAACTCTTTCTAGAGAAAGCATCCTTTCTTGGCAACAAAGACTTTGCCTTCCGATATGAGGTAGAAGGTATACCCAATAGTCTCTTTGGGATATCCTATGAATACGCACTTTTCCGCTTTGGGTTCGAGCTTCTCAGGTTGAAGTTTCTTCACATAAGCATCGCATCCCCAATCTTTTAGAAACGACAGCTTAGATTTCTTTCCAAACCATAATTCATACGATGTTGTCTCAACGGACTTTGACGGTGCCCTATTTAAAGTGAATGCGGCAGTCTCTAATGCATATCCCCAAAATGATAGCGGTAAGTCGGTAAGAGACATCATAGATTGCACCATATCCAATAGAGTGCGATTATGACGTTCAGACACACCATTTCGCTGAGGTGTGCCAGACGGCGTGAGTTGTGAAACAATTCCACATTTCCTTAGGTGCGTGCCAAACTCGTGACTTAAATATTCTCCGTCACGATCAGATCGTAGGCACTTTATTTTCCTGTCACGTTGATTCACTACCTCATTTTGAAATTCCTTGAAACTTTTCAAAGGTTTTCAGACTTGTGTTTCATTAAGTAGACATACCCATATCTGCTCAAGTCATCAATGAGGGTGAGAACATAATGGTAGCCACCGCGAGCCTCGACGCTCATTGGACCGCATACATCGGCATGTATTATCTCCAACAAGTCAGTTGCTCGCTCCATTGTTCCGGAGAACGGAGTCTTGGTCATCTTGCCCATGAGGTATGGTTCACACATGTCAAATGATTCGAAACCAAGAGAGCTCAAAAGTCCATTAGCATGGAGCTTCTTCATGCGTTTGACACCAATATGACCAAGGCGGCAGTGCCACATGTAAGTGGGACTATCGTTATCAACCTTACACTTTTTGGTACTCACACTATGGACATGTGTAACATCATGTTCGAGATTCATCGAAAATAAACCGTTGACCAGCGGGGCATGACCATAAAACATTTCTCTCATATAAATAGAACAACCATTATTCTCAGATTTAAATGAGTAGCCACCTCACATCAAACGAGATCCAGATACAATGTTCATGCTCAAAGATGGTACTAAATAACAATTATTGAGGTTTAACACTAATCCCGAAGGTAGATGTAGAGGTAGCGTGCCGATGGCGTTCACATCGACCTTGGAACCATTCCCGACGCGCATCATCACCTCGTCCTTTGCCAGTCTCCGCTTATTCCGCAGCTCCTTCTTAGAGTTACAAATGTGAGCAACTGCACCGGTATCAAATACCCAGGAGCTAATACAAGCGCTGGTTAGGTACACATCAATAACAAGTATATCACATATACCTTTAACGTTGCCGGCCTTCTTATCCACTAAGTACTTGGGGCAGTTCCGCTTCCAGTGACCGGTACCCTTGCAATAAAAGCACTTAGTCTCAGGCGTGGGTCCATTCTTGTTCTTCTTCCGAGAACTTGCTTATCGGGCACGGCAACAGCTTTGCCGTCCTTCTTGAAGTTCTTGTTACCCTTGCCTTTCTTGAAACTGGTGGTCTTATTCACCATCAACACTTGATGCTCCTTTTTTATCTCGACCTCCGCTGATTTCAGCATCGAGTACAACTCAGGAATGGACTTCTCCATACCCTGCATGTTGTAGTTCATCACAAAGCTCTTGTAGCTAGGTGGAAGCGACTGGAGGATTCTGTCAATGACCGAGTCATCCGGGAGATTAACTCCCAGCCGTGTCAAGTGGTTGTGCAACCCAGACATTTTGAGTATGTGCTCACTGACAGAACTATTCTCCTCCATCTTATAGCTGAAGAACTTGTCGAAGACGTCATATCTCTCGACCCGGGCATGAGCTTGGAAAACCACTTTCAGCTCCTGGAACATCTCATATGCTCCGTGTTGCTCAAAACGCTTTTGGAGCCCTGGTTCTAAACTATAAAGCATGCCACGCTGAACAAGGGAGTAATCATCACAACGTGACTGCCAAGCATTCGTAACGTCTTGGTCCGCTGGGAAAATGGGTGGGTCACCTAGCGGTGCATTAAGGACATACAATCTCTTGGAAGCTATGAGGATGATCCTCAAGCTACGGACCCAGTCCACATAGTTGCTTCCATCATCTTTCAGCTTGGTTTTCTCTAGGAACGCGTTGAAGTTGAGGGTGAAATTAGCGTTGGCCATTGGATCTACAATATAGATTGTAAAGACAATTTTAGACTAAGTTCATGATAATTAAGTTCACATAATCAAATTATTTATGAACTCCCACTTAGATAGACATCTCTCTAGTCATCCAAGTGACACATGATCCATGTCAACTAGCCCGTGTCCGATCATCACGTGAGACGGACTAGTCATCCATGGTGAACATCTCCATGTTGATCGTATCTTCTATACGAATCACGTTCGACCTTTCGGTCTTCCGTGTTCCGAGGCCATGTCTGTACATGCTAGGCTCATCAAGTCAACCTAAGTGTTTCGTGTGTGTAAATCTGGCTTACACCCGTTGTATGCGAACATTAGAACCTATCACACCCGATCATCACGTGGTGCTTCGGAACAACGATCCTTAGCAACGGTGCACAGTTATGGTGAACACATTTCTTGAAATTTTATTGAGAGATCATCTTATTTACTACTGTCGTTCTAAGCAAATAAGATGTAAACATGATAAATATCACATGCAATCAATATAGTGACATGATATGGCCAATATCATCTTGCTCCTTTGATCTCCATCTTCGGGGCACCATGATCATCATTGTCACCGGCACGACACCATGATCTCCATCATCACGATCTCCATCATTGTGTCTTCATGAAGTTGTCTCGCCACCTATTACTTCTACTACTATGGCTAACGTTTAGCAATAAAGGAAAGTAATTACATGGCGATCTTGATTGACACGCAGGTCATACAATAAAATAAGACAACTCCTATGGCTCCTACCAGTTGTCATACTCATTGACATGCAAGTCGTGAATCCTATTACAAGAACATGATCAATCTCATACATCACAATGCATCACATCACATCCTTTGGCCATATCACATCACAAGGCATATGCTGCAAAAACAAGTTAGACGTCCTCTAATTTGTAGTTGCAAGTTTTTACGTGGATGCTATAGGTTTCTAGCAAGAACGTTTCTTACCTACGCCAAAACCACAACGTGATATGCCAATTGGTATTTACCCTTCATAAGGACCCTTTTCATCGAATCCAATCTGACTAAGGTAGGAGAGACAGACACCCGCTAGCCACCTTATGCAACAAGTGCATGTCATGCGGTGGAACCGGTCTCACGTAAGCGTACGTGTAAAGTTGGTCCGTGCCGCTTCATCCCACAATACCGCCAAATCAAGATAAGACTAGTAGTGGTAAGCAAATTAACAAGATCGATGCCCACAACAACTTTGTGTTCTACTCATGCATAGAATCTACGCATAGACCTAGCTCATGATGCTACTGTTGGGAGACGTAGTAGTAAATCAAAATTTTCAACGTGTTCACCAAGATCTATCTATGGATAAACCAGCAATGAGTGGGAAGAGATTGCATATTCATACCTTTGAAGATCGCTAAGCAGAAGCGTTACAAGAATGCGGTTGGTGGAGTCGCACTCGTAGCGATTTAGATCGCGGTGGAATCCGATCTTAGCGCCGAACAACGGCGCCTCCGCGTTCAACACACGTGCAGCCCGGTGACGTCTCCTATGCCTTGATCTAGCAATGAGGAAGGAGATGTTGAGGGAGAGCTCCGGCAACATGACGGCATGGTGATGGTGGAGCTGCGTGGTCTCCGGCAGGGCTTCGCCAAGCACTACGTAGAACGAGGAGTAGGAGAAGTAGGGCTGCGCCGAGAGGGAGAGAGAGTCGTGTCTCAAACAGCCCCAAGGGCTCCACTATATATAGGAGGAGGAGGAGGGAGGCCTGCGCCCTAGGTTTCCACCCTAGGGGCCGGCGGCAACCCTAGATGGGACATGGGCAGCGGCCAAGGGAGGGAGAGGTGGTGCGGTAGCCCTAGCAGCCCTAGGGTGGGCCTAGGGCCCATCTGGGCCTAGGGTTTGCCCCCCCTCTCTCCTTGCTGCACCTTGGGCCAGGTGGGAGGGGCGCACCAGCCCACCTAGGGGCTGGTTCCCTCCACCTTCAGCCTATGCAGCCCTCCGGGGCCCGTGGCCCCTCCCGGTGGACCCCCGGAACCCTTTCGGTGGTCCTAGTACGTTACCGGTGATGCCCGAAACATTTCCGGTAACCAAAACCTCACTTCCTATATATCAATCTTTGTCTCCGGACCATTCTGGAACTCCTCGTGACGTCCGGGATATCATCCAGGACTTCGAAAAACCTTTGGTAACCACGTACACTATTTCCCTATAACCCTAGCGTCATCGAACCTTAAGTGTGTAGACCCTACGGGTTCGGGAGACACGTAGACATGACCGAGACACCTCTCTGGTCAATAACCAACAGCGGGATCTGGATACCCATGTTGTCTCCCATATGCTCCACGATGATCTCATTAGATGAACCACGATGCCGGGGATTCAATCAATCCCGTATGCAATTCCCTTTGTCTACCGGTATGATACTTGCCCGAGATTCGATCGTCGGTATCCCTATACCTTGTTCAATCTTGTTACCGGCAAGTCTCTTTACTCGTTCCATAATACATCATCCCGTGGCTAACTCCTTAGTCACATTGAGATCATTATGATGATGTCTTACCGAGTGGGCCCAGAGATACCTCTCCGTCACACGAGGTTGTTGGGGAACGTCGCATGGGAAACAAAAATTTTCCTACGCACACGCAAACCTATCCATGGTGATGAGCATCTACGAGAGGGAGAGTGGATCTACATACCCTTGTAGATCGCTAAGCGGGAAGCGTTAAGAAATGCGGTTGGTGTAGTCGAACATCTTCGCGATCCAAATCGCCGAGCGTCCCGCGATCTCATCACGATCCGTCCCGCGATCCAATCACGATCCATCCCGTGAACTCATCACGATCCGTCCCGCGATCTCATCACAATCCGTCTCACGATCTTGATCACGATCTGTCCCGCGAACTCATCACGATCCGTTCTGCGATCTCATCACGACCCGTCTTGTGATCTCGATCACGGTCCTTCCGATCTAGTGCCGAACGGACGGCACCTCTGCGTTCAGCACACGTGCAGCTTGATGACGATCTCCACCATCTTGATCCAGCAAGAGGAGGTGGAGAGGAGAGAGAGTTCACCGGCAGCATGACGGCGCTCCGGTGATGGTGGTGGAGCAATTCCGGCAGGGCTTCGCCTAAGCGCTGCAGAAAACCGATCTAGAGGAGAAACTATGCACCGGTGGAACGGGTAGCACGTGGCCGGAAATTCTGTCCAAAAACCACCCAATCCACTAGTATATATAGGAGGAGAGGAGAGGAGAGGCATCCAAGGCCTTTGGGTCGGCCGAAATAGGAGGTGGGAGCAATCCTACTTCACCTCCAATCCTAGTTGGAGTAGGATTGCCTCCTATTGGCTGATTTTCCACTTTTTGCTTTAGGACTTTCTCTCCTGCGCCATGGGCCTTTGTGGCTGTTTTCCCAGCCCACTAAGGGCTGGTTATTATTCTCCCACATCCCATGGACCTCTTGGGGTCGAAATACCCCTCCCGGAGGTCCCCCGGAGGTCCCCCGGTACACTACCGGCACTCCCGGTACACTACCGATACTCCCGGTACACTACCGATGAGCCCGAAACTTTTCCGGAAACCAAACTGGGACTTCCTATATATGAATCTTTACCTCCGGACCATTCCGGAGCTCCTCGTGATGTCCGGGATCTCATCCGGGACTCCGAACAACCTTCGGTCACCACCATACATAACTCTACACTATCGAAACGTCACCGAACCTTAAGTGTGCAGACCCTGCGGGTTCGAGAACTATGTAGACATGACCGAGACACCTCTACAGTCAATAACCAATGGCGGGACCTGGACGTCCACATTGGTTCCTACATATTCTACGAAGATCTTTATCGGTCGAACCTCTATGTCAAGGATTCAGTTAATCCCGTATAACGTTCCCTTTGTTCTTCGGTATGTTACTTGCCCGAGATTCGATCGTCGGTATCTCCATACCTAGTTCAACCTCGTTACCGGCAAGTCTCTTTATTCGTTCCATAATACAAGATCCCGCAACTAACAATTAGTCACATTGCTTGCAAGGCTCATTGTGATGTTGTATTACCGAGTGGGCCCTGAGATACCTCTCCGTCACACGGAGTAACAAATCCCAGTCTCGATCCATGCCAACTCAACAGACACCATCGGAGATACCTGTAGAGCACCTTTATAGTCACCCAGTTACGTTGCGACGTTTGATACACACAAGGCACTCCTCCAATATCCGTGAGTTGCATGATCTCATGGTCATAGGAACATATACTTGACATGCAGAAAACAGTAGCAATAAACTGACACGATCATATGCTATGTTTGTAGTTTGGGTCTTATCCATCACATCATTCTCCTAATGATGTGATCCCGTTATCAAATGACATCTCATGTCCATGGCTAGGAAACCTTAACCATCCTTTGATCAACGAGCTAGTCCATTAGAGGCATACTAGGGACATGGTTTTGTCTATGTATCCACACATGCATTTAAGTCTCCGATCAATACAATTATAGCATGGATAATAAACGATTATCATGAACAAGGAAATATGATAATAACTAATTTATTATTGCCTCTAGGGCATATTTCCAACAGAGGTGACAAATCCTAGTCTCGATTCGTGCCAACCCAACAGACACTTTCGGAGATACCCATAGTGCACCTTTATAGCCACCTAGTTACGTTGTGACGTTTGGCACACCCAAAGCATTCCTACGGTATCCGGGAGTTGCACAATCTCATGGTCTAAGGAAATGATACTTGACATTGGAAAAGATTTAGCAGACGAGCTACACGATTTTGTGCTATGCTTAGGATTGGGTCTTGTCCATCACATCATTCTCCTAATGATGTGATCCCGTTATCAATGACATCCAATGTCTATGGTCATGAAACCGTGACCATCTATTGATCAACGAGCTAGCCAACTAGAGGCTCACTAGGGACATGTTGTGGTCTATGTATTCACACATGCATTATGGTTTTCGGTTAACACAATTATAGCATAACAATAGACAATTATCATGAAAAAGGAAATAAAATGATAACCATTTTATTATTGCCTCTAGGGCATATTTCCAATAGTCTCCCACTTGCACTAGAGTCAATAATCTATTTATGTTGTGATGAATCGAACACCATAGCATTCTGGTGTTGATCATGTTTCGCTCGTGAGAGAGGTTTAGTCAATGGATCTGCAACATTCAGATCCGTATGTACTTTACAAATATCCATATCTCCCTCCTAAATGTAATCACGGATGGAGTTGAAGCGGCGCTTGATGTGTCTTGTCTTCTTGTGAAACTTGGGCTCCTTGGCAAGGGTAATAGCTCCAGTATTGTCACAGAATAGAGTCATCGGGCCCGACGCATTGGGAATTACTCCTAGGTCGGTGATGAACTCCTTCATCTGGACTCCTTGCTTTGCTGCTTCCGAAGCAGCTGTGTACTCCGCTTCACATGTAGATGCCGCCACGATGCTTTGCTTGCTGCTACACCAGCTGACTGCCCCTCAGTTCAAAATATACACGTATCCGGTTTGCGACTTGGAGTCGTCCGGATCTGTGTCGAAGCTAGCATCGACGTAACCCTTTACGACGAGCTCTTCGGCACCTCCATATACGAGAAACATGTCCTTTGTCCTTTTCAGGTACTTCAGGATATTCTGGACCACTGTCCAGTGTTCCGCTCCGGGATCACTTTGGTACCTCCCTACCAATCTTATGGCAAGGTTCACATTAGGTCTGGTACACAACTCGAACCCGCAAGCTATGCACACTTAATGTTCGGTGATGTTTAGGTAGTATTGAGTTATATATGTTGGTGACCGAAGGTTGTTCGGAGTCCCGGATGAGATCCATGATGTCACGAGGATCTCCGGAATGGTTCAGGGGTAAAGATTGATATATAGGAAAGCGGTGTTTGAGCTTCGGAAAAGATTCCGGCATTTCCGGTAGTGTACTGGGAGTGACGAATGGGTTCCGGGGGACCACCAAGTGGGGACAACACACCCCAAGGGGCCACATGGGCCTTAGTGGTGGCACACCAGCCCCTGGTGGGCTTGGCAACCAGCCCAAGAAGGCCTATGCGTAGGAGGAGGAGTCGGGGCCAAGTAGGAAAGGAGTCCTACTAGGAGTCCACCTCCCTTGTGGGAGGTGGACTCCTCCCCTCTACCTTCGACCGAAGCCCTCCTTGTAGGAGGAGCTAGGCCGCCTCCTCTCCTCTCCCTCCTATATATACTAAGGGTTTTTGATGGCAGCCCCCAACCCTAATTGCCACGTGCTGCCCTTTTCTTCCTCTAGATCGTTTTCTCCTCTAGTCTAGTTTCGGAGGTGCTTAGGCAAAGCCTGCCGGAGTAGTTCCACCACCACCGGCGCCGCGCCGTCGTGCTGCCAGAGAACTCATCTACCTCTCCGCTCCCTCTTGCCGGATCAAGAAGGCGGATATCATCATCGAGTTGTACGTGTGCGGAACGCGGAGGTGCCATCAGTTCGGCGCTAGATCGGGACGGATCATGATTGGATCGCGGGACGCTCAGTGATTTGGATCGCGAAGACGTTCGACTACATCAACCGTATTTCTTAATGCGTCCCGCTTAGTGATCTACAAGGGTATGTAGATCCACTCTCCCTCTCGTAGATGCTCATCACCATGGATAGATCTTGCGTGTGCGTTGGAAATTTTTTATTTCCCATACAACGTTCCCCAACAATGACTATGATTGTTCATGGTGTCGTGGGAGTGATCTTGACAATGAGTATGGGGGGTACAAGTCAAGGGCAGATCCTAGCTACGACACAGGGGTCTTACTTGGATTTATCGAGATTGGGCCCCTCTCAAAGAGGTAAAAACCCTACGCCTCCTGCCCGAAGGCTTATGTTTTCTCTGGGGGTGTTTGATTACACCGAGTGCTTAACCCTTGTCCAGGAGCTCGAGTTGGCTTATATAGAGTCCGCGAGGACCCGCCGAGCGCCATTACAAGGGCCATTAATGCGAGTAACTACACGCATTACTAGAAACTGAAGCTCTCACTACGAACGTTACAGGTAACGGTAGCCATGACTGTAATTTATGTATAACGTTAAGCCATCAGTCGTTGGAACTCCCACGTGGCCCACGTATCCTCTTGGTCCGAGTGAAGGAGCATGTCTGACTAGAGGGAGAACGCCCGAGTGACCTGATGGATTCGAGTGAACCCTGGTCTATCATCTGAGTGCAGCCGCTGTCCTGAGACTTCATCATCTATGTGGGGCCCTATGTGGTCCCTGGATGTCTGGTCGGTGACCCTACCACTAGTAGGTAACCTCATCATTAGCCCCCGAATCGGTTGTGATTTGGATGGACGAGTGAACACCACTTGGAGTGGCTTCGGAACAATGAGGGGGCTCGGAGCCCAGTCAGAGGCTCACATCACTCGACTTCAAGAAGGAACCACAACGGATTCAGGATTAAAAATCTCCGACTGACTAGACCGTCAGGATCGTCGCGAGCAACTCGAAGGACCTTGGTCTTCTCTGAGAGGAGATTACCGCCGTGCTTGTTGCCTAGGGTTTCTGACCCTATCGTGCCTTGAGATCTATATTTGAACTTCAAAGATACTGGGTGCCATTCAACTTGCCCGAGTGAACAGGGACCCGTAGAGGGCATTCGTCGGACCGAAACACGTCGACTGGATCGAGAGGACGCCATGCTCGGTCGGGTTGTCGCGCGGTGGAAATTCCGCACATTCGAAACGAGGACAACGCGCGCAGAAGTGGTTTCGCCACGATAGTGGGGAAAGTGCAAATGATGCCTCGATTTCCGCCCTGAAAATCCACCACGTGCGGTGATGGCGCTATGCGTGTGATCTTGTGGATCTCTCCGCACGTGGTGACTGACGGTTGGTGATTTCGTCGAAGTAGGTATAAATAGAGTCTGGATAGAGAAGAGAGAGAACAAATCCCCTCATTCCTCCTTCCCCTCTGCAACTCTGCTGCAATCCACCACTCTGATTTCCTCCACGAATCGATCTTAGCGTCCATGTGATCGACGGAGATGGGTAAGAGCACGACCACGAAGGCCGAGCGGCCAAAGCGGGGCTCGCGAGGGTCTTCATCAAGCATTGGCGCTCCGTCAAGCTGGCTTCAGGGTGACTGGCCCATGTCACGGGTCATGAAGGCCCACCGGCTCGAGCTGGAGAACCTGGGTCTCCTAACCGCTTGGAGATGGCGTCTGCCTGATGCGGGGGAGCTCGAGCCGTCGTCGTAGAGGGACGAGCAGTCCTCCTAGTGACCCATGTGGAGAGAGGTTTCTCCCTGCCTCCTCATCCTTCCTTTAGATATTTCCTTGATTATTTCGGGGCAAAACTTCCCCACATGCCTCAGAATGCCATGTCCTATCTTGTTGCCTTCATTTCACTATGCAAGAACTTCATAGGATGTCACCCATATTGGGGTCTTTCCAAACATCTTTTCACTTCTCATGCTATGACCGTGAAAAAGTCTTATCTGAGTGGGGAGAAGACCAATGTCAATCAACTGTGTGGGGGCTTAGGCATACAACTTAGGGATAAGGTTAAGTTCCTCGCCATGTCATTTCCCGATTCGGTGAAGGGGTGTCATGATTCGTGGTTTTACTGCAAGGATGTCCCTACCACTGGCAATCAGTTGGGCCTGTTGTCGTACTCGGCGAAACAAGTGTGGTCCCCTCCATCCTTGCTTGTGTCCAAGGAGGAGAAGATGGTCGTGGACATCCTGGTGATGACGATGGTGACCATTGTGAGGAAAGGGATCAACGGGTTGGACTTCCTGGAGGTTTTCCTTCGACGAAGGATTCAGCCCATGCAGGCTCAGGCCCGCCCCATGTGGACGTACGAGGGGCCGGGTGACTCTACGCGCGTTCACCCGGAGGAGCTCGACAAGGAGATGGTGGAGGCGAAGATCAAGTCCATCGCCTCCGCGCACGACAACCCCAGGGGCACTCGGCTAGTTCCCCCCTTTGACAAAGAGAATACACCGATCGATGTAAGTTTGATCCATCTCAATCAGAGCTTCTATAATGTGTTTGTCCGACTGAAATTAGTGTAGCTTCATTTCTCACTCGACAGGTTTTCAAGATGTTGATTGGTCTGGTGTCAGTCGTGAACCGCACGCCCAAGGATGTGGCCCGCGGCACCGAGTGCCCGTAGGCCTTGGGGGATGAGGACGATAATGGGGAGGACGAGACGGGCGAGGAGGACGACTTTGAGGAAGGGAATGAAGCTGAATATTGTAGGGGAACGTTGCATGGGAAACAAAAAAATTCTTACACACACGCAAGATCTATCCATGGTGATGAGCATCTACGAGAGGGAGAGTGGATCTACATACCCTTGTAGATTGCTAAGAGGGAAGCGTTAAGAAACGCGGTTGGTGTAGTCGAACGTCTTCGCGATCCAAATCGCCGAGCATCCCGCGATCCCATCACGATCCGTCTCGCGATCCAATCATGATCCGTCCCACGATCTCATCACGATCCTTCCGATCTAGCGCCGAACGGACGACACCTCCATGTTCAGCACATGTACAGCTTGATGACGATCTCCGCCTTCTTGATCCAGCAAGAGGGAGCGGAGAGGTAGAAGAGTTCTCCCGCAGTGCTACAACGTTGCGGCGATGGTGGTGGAGCTATTCCAACAGGGCTTCGCCAAGCACTACAGAATCAATCTAGAGGAGAAACAGATCTAGAGGAGAAGAAGAGGGCAGCACGTGGCAATTAGGGTTAACTCTTCCCTCTAAATCCTCTATTATGTAAAGGAGGGAGGGAGGGGAGGAGGCAGCCTCAAACCCTCAAGGTTTGGTCGAAATTGGAGGTGGAGGAGTCCTACTCCAATCCTATTAGGAGTAGGATTCCTCCTTTCCACTTGGAAACTCTTTCCACCTCTTCACCTTTGGATTTTTTTTCCTTCTCAAACCTCATGGGATTTGGTGGAGGCTTCGGCCAGCCCACTAGGGGATGGTTTGTCTCCTCCCACAGCCCATGAGGCCCCTCGGGGCGTGACGCTCCTCCCGATGGTCCCCGGTACACTACGGGCACTCCCGGTACACTACCGATGAGCCCGAAACTTTTCCGGTGATCAAAACAGGACTTCCTATATATCAATCTTTACCTCCGGACCATTCCGAAACTCCTCGTGACATCCAGGATCTCATCCGTGGCTCCGAACAACCTTCGGTCACCACCATACATAACTCTATACTACCTGTTGGGGAACGTCGCATGGGAAACAAATTTTTTCCTACGCACACGCAAACCTATCCATGGTGATGAGCATCTACGAGAGGGAGAGTGGATCTACATACCCTTGTAGATCGCTAAGCGGGAAGCGTTAAGAAACGCGGTTGGTGTAGTCGAACTTCTTCGCGATCCAAATCGCCGAGCGTCCCGCGATCCAATCACGAACCGTCCCGCGAACACATCATGATCCGTCCCGCGAACTCATCATGATCCGTCTCACGATCTTGATCACGATATGTCCCATGAACTCATCACGATCCATTCGGTGATCACATCACGAACCGTCTCGCGATCTCGATCACGGTCCTTTCGATCTAGTGCCGAACGGACGGCACCTCCGCGTTCAGCACACGTGCAGCTTGATGATGATCTCCACCGTCTCGATCCAGCGAGAGGAGGTGGAGAGGAGAGAGTTCACCGGCAGCATGACGGCGCTCCAGTGATGGTGGTGGAGCAATTCCAGCAGGGCTTCGCCTAAGCGCTGCAGAAAACCGATCTAGAGGAGAAACTATGCACCGGTGTAACGGGTAGCACGTGGCCGGAAATTCTGTCCAAAAACCACCCAATCCACTAGTATATATAGGAGGAGAGGAGAGGAGAGGCAGCCAAGGCCTTTGGGTCGGCCAAAATAGGAGGTGGGAAGCAATCCTACTTCACCTCCAATCCTAGTTGGAGTAGGATTGCCTCCTATTGGCTGATTTTCCACTTTTTGCTTTAGGACTTTCTCTCCTGCGCCATGGGCCTTTGTGGATGTTTTCCCAGCCCACTAAGGGCTGGTTATTATTCTCCCACAACCCATGGACCTCTTGGGATCTAAATACCCCTCCCGGAGGCCTCCCGGTACACTACCGGCACTCCCGGTACACTACCGATGAGCCCGAAACTTTTCCGGAAACCAAACCGGGACTTCCTATATATGAATCTTTACCTCCGGACCATTCCGGAGCTCCTCATGATGTCCGAGATCTCATCCTGGACTCCTAACAAACTTCGGTCACCACCATACATAACTCTACACTACCGAAACGTCACCGAACCTTAAGTGTGCAGACCCTGCGGGTTCGAGAACTATGTAGA
This sequence comes from Hordeum marinum, assembly GCA_022496015.1. Lineage (NCBI taxonomy): Eukaryota > Viridiplantae > Streptophyta > Magnoliopsida > Poales > Poaceae > Hordeum > Hordeum marinum. The sequence goes on from CM039674.1 coordinate 286,079,717, forward strand.
CATGACCGAGACACCTCTACGGTCAATAACCAATGGTGGGACCTGGACGTCCACATTGGTTCCTACATATTCTACGAAGATCTTTATCGGTCGAACCTCTATGTCAAGGATTCAGTTAATCCCGTATAACGTTCCCTTTGTTCTTCGGTATGTTACTTGCCCGAGATTCGATCGTCGGTATCTCCATACCTAGTTCAACCTCGTTACCGGCAAGTCTCTTTACTCGTTCCGTAATACAAGATCCCGCAACTAACAATTAGTCACATTGCTTGCAAGGCTTATTGTGATGTTGCATTACCGAGTGGGCCCCGAGATACCTCTCCGTCACACGGAGTAACAAATCCCAGTCTCGATCCATGCCAACTCAACAGACACCATCGGAGATACCTATAGAGCACCTTTATAGTCACCCAGTTACGTTGCGACGTTTGATACACACAAGACACTCCTCCGATATTTGTGAGTTGCATGATCTCATGGTCATAGGAACACATACTTGACATGCGGAAAAAAGCAATAAACTGACATGATCATATGCTACGTTTGCAGTTTGGGTCTTGTCCATCACATCATTCTCCTAATGATGTGACCCCGTTATCAAATGACATCTCATGTCCATGGCTAGGAAACCTTAACCATCTTTTGATCAACGAGCTAGTCTATTAGAGGCATACTAGGGACATGGTTTTGTCTATGTATCCACACATGCATCTAAGTCTCCGATCAATACAATTATAGCATGGATAATAAATGATTATCATGAACAAGGAAATATGATAATAACTAATTTATTATTGCCTGTAGGGCATATTTCCAACAGTCTCCCACTTGCACTAGAGTCAATAATCTAGTTCACATCACCATGTGATTCGCATTGTTATGAATCTAACACCCAACGAGTTCTGGGGCTCGATCATGCTTTGCATGTGAGAGAGGTCTTATAGTCAACGGGTCTGTAACATTCAGATCCGTGTGCACTTTCCAAATACCTATGTCAAACTATAAACACTGCTACCACACTCCGCTCGGTACTATTCCAAATGGCTGCTCCACTATACGTATCTAGATTGCTACTACGAGTCATCCGGATTAGTGTTAAAGCTTGTATTAACGTAACTCCTTACGACGAACTCTTTATCACCTCCATAATCGAGAAACATCTCCTCAGTCTCTTAGTTACTGAGGATAATCTTGACCACTGTCCAGTGATCCACTCCTGGTTCACTCTTGTACCCCCTGACGGACTCATGGCAAGGCACACACAGGTGCGGTACACAGCATGGCATAATATAGAGCCTATGGCTAAGGCATAGGGGACGACGTTCGTCCTTTCTCTTTCTTCTGCCTTTGTCGAGCTTTGAGTCTCACTCAACTTTCACACCTTACAAATCAGGCGAGAACTCTTTCTCTGACTGATCCATTTTGAACTCTTTCAAAATCTTGTCAAGGTATGCACTCATTGAAAGTCTCATCGAGCATCTTGATCTATCTCCATAGATTTTGATGCTCAACAATTAGGTAGCTTCATCCAGGTCTTCCTTTGAAAATCACTTTCCAAATGACCGTTTTATGCTTTCCAGAAACTCTACATTATTTCTAATCAACAATATGTCATCCACATATACTATCTGAAATTCTATAGTGCTCCCACTCACTTTATTGCAAATACAAGTTTCTCGTAAACTTTGTATAAACATCAAAACTTTGATCACCTCATCAAAGCGTATATTCCAACTCCGAGATGCTTGCTTTAGTCCATGGAAGGATCACCGAAGCTTGCACACCTTTTAGCATCCTTAGGCCTGACAAAACCTTCTGGTTGTATCACATACAACCTTTCCTCAAGTAAACCGTTAAGGAAACGATGTTTTGACATCCATCTGCCAGATTTCATAATTGAAAACACAGCAACTGCTAACATATTTCCAACAGACTTTAGCACCACTACGAGTGAGAAAGTCTCATCGTAGTCAACTCCTTGAACTTGTCACAAACATCTTTGCAACAAGTCGAGCTTTACAAATAGTGACATTCACAATCAGTGTCTGTCTTCATTTTAAAGATCCATTTGTACTCAACGACCTGCCATCCAACGAGCAAGTCTACCAAAGTCTACACTTGGTTTTCATACATGGATCCTATCTCGGATTTCATGGCCTCCAACCATTTGTCGGAATCCGAGCCCATCATCGCTTCTCCATAGCTCGTAGGTTCATCGTTTGTCCAACAACATGACCTCTAAGACAGGGTTGTCGTACCGCTTAGGAGCAATACACATCCTTGTCGACCTACGAAGTTTGATAGTAACTTGATCCTGAAGCTTCATGATCATCATCATTAACTTCCTCTTCAACTAACGTAGGCTTCACAGAAACATCTTTCTGCGCTGCGCTACTCTCTGGTTGAACAAAGGTTTAACAACCTCATCAAGTTCTATCTTCCTCCCACTCAGTTCTTTCGAGAGAAACATTTCCTCGAGAAAGGATCCATTTAAGCAACAAACATTTTGCACTAGGATCTGAGATTGAAGGTTCACCCAACTGATCTTAGGGTATTCTATGAAGATGCAATTTGTCCGCCTTGGGTTCGACCTCATTAGGTGAAAACATTTTCCACACAAGTGTCACATCCCAAAATATTAAGAAATGACAGCTTAGGTTTCTATCAAACCATAATTCACATGGTGTCATCTCAACGGATTTAGATGGTGCCCTATTTAAAGTGAATGTAGTTGTCTCTAATGCATAACCCCAAAATTATAGTAGTAAAACGACAAGAGACATCATATTACGCACCATGTCCAATAGAGCATAACTATGATGTTCGGACACAGCATCACACTATGGTGTTCCAGGTGGCGTTTAGTTGTGAAACAACTTTCACATTGTCTTAAGTTGTATGCCAAACTCGTGACTCAGATATTCACCTCCACGATCATATCGCAGTCATTTTTATCTTCTTCTCATGATGATCTTTAAACTTCACTCTGAATTTGCTTGAACCTTTCAAACGATTCAGACTTGTGTTTCATTAAGTAAATATACACTATATCTACTCAAATCATCAGTGAAGGTAAGAAAATAACGATATCCACTGCACGCTACAAGACTCACTAGATTGCATACATCAACATGTATCATTTCCAATGAATCACTTGCCCACTCCATCCAACGGGGTCCTTTAGTCATCTTGCCCAAGAGGCATGGTTCGCATGTCTCAACCGATTCAAAATCGAATGAGTCCAAATATCCATCACCATGGAGTTTCTTCATGCGCTTTATACCAATATGACATTTTGCGGCAGTGCCACAAGTATGTGGTACTATCATTATTTAACTTTGTATCTTTTGACATCAATGTTATGAACATGTGTATTACTATGATCAAGATTTCAACAAACCATTCTCACTGGGTGCATGACCATTGAAGGTATTATTCATGTAAACAGAATAACTATTATTCTCTGACTTAAATGAATAACCGTATTGCAACAAACATGATCTAATCATGTTCATGCTCAACGCAAAACACCAAATAACATTTATTTAGGTTCGTCACTAATCCTGAAGGTAGAGAGAGCGTGCGACGTTGATCACATCAACCTTGGAAACATTTCCAACACACATCGTCACCTCACCCTTAGCTAGTTCTCCGTTTATTCCGTAGCTTTTATTTTGAGTTACTAACATTTAGCAACCGAACCGGTATCCAATACCCAGGTGCTACTAGGAGTACTAGCAAGGTACACATCAATAACTCGTATATCAAATATACTTCTGTCGATGTTGCCAGCCTTCTTATCTACCAAGTATCTAGGGTTGTTCCGCTTCAGCGACCTCTCACCTCATAATAGAAGCACTTAGTCTCAGGTTTAAGTTCAACTTTGGGTTGCTTCACTGGAGCAGCAACTGACTTGCTATCCATGAAGTTTCCCTCCTTGCTCTTGCCCTTTTCGAAACTAGTGGTTTGATTAACCATTAACACTTGACGCTCCTTCTTGATTTCTACCTTCACGGTGTCAAACATCGCAAACAGCTCAGGGATCAATACTTCCATCCCTGGTGTATTATAATTCATCACTAAGTTCTAGTAGCTTTAGTGACAGTGACTTGGAGAACTATATCAATCACTATCTTATCTGGAAGATCAACTCCCACTTGATTCAAGCGATTGTAGTACCCAGACAATCTGAGTACATGCTCAACGATTGAGCTATTCTCCTTCATCTTACAGGCAAAGAATCTTGTTGGAGATCTCATATCTCGCAACACAGGCACGAGCCTGAGATCACAATCTCCGCTCCTAGAACATCTCATATGTTTCGTGACATTCAAAACGTTTCGGAGCCTCAATTCTAAGCCGTAATGCATGACGCACTAAACTATCAAGTAGTCATCGAAACGTGCCTGTCATATGTTCACAACATCTATAGACGACGCTAGAGGGGGTGGCGCACCGAGCGGTGCATTAAGGACAGAAGCCTTCTGTGCAGCAATGAGGACAATCCTCAGATCACGGACCCAGTCCGCAATATTGCTACCGACATCTTTCAACTCTATTTCTCAAGGAACATATAAAAATTTAAGGGAGCTACAGCGCGAGCTAGTAATCTACAACATAATTTGCAAAGACACTTTGACTATGTTCATGATAATGAGTTCAATTAATCATATTACTTAAGAACTCCCACTCAAATTGACATCCCTCGGGTCATTCGAGTGATACATGATCCAAATTCACCAACTCAAGTCCGATCATCACGTGAGTTAAGGTGGCTTCAATGGTGAACATCATTATGTTGATCATATCCACTATATGACTCATGCTCGACCTTTCGGTCTCTTGTGTTCCGAGGCCATGTCTATACATGCTAGGCTCGTCAAGTTTAACCCAAGTGTTCTGCGCATGCAAATCTGGCTTGCACCCGTTGTATGTGAACGTAGAGTCTATCACACCCGATCATCACGTGGTGTCTCAACACGACGAACTTTCGCAACGGTGCACACTCGGGGAGAACACAGTTCATCTTGAAATTCAAGTGAGGTATCACCTTATAATGCTACCGCCGTACTAAGCAAAACAAGGTGCATAAAAGGATTAACATCTCATGCAATTCATAAGTGACATGATATGGCCATGAACTTGTGTTTAAGATCTCCATCTTCGAAACACCGGCATGATCTCCATCGTCACTAGCACAACACCATGATCTCCATCATCTTGATCTCCATCAATGTGTTGCCATTGGGGTTGTGGCGCCAGTACTGCTTCTACTTCTATTGCTACCGCTTATCGATAAAGTAAAGCATTACATAGCGCTTAATGATTGACACGCAGGTCATACAATAATTAAAGACAACCTTATGGCTCCTGCCGGTTGCCATACTCAACGACATGCAAGTCGTGAAATTTTATACATCACATGATCATCTCATACATCACATATATCTCATCATGTAATTGGCCATATCACATCACAACATACCCTGCAAAAACAAGTTAGACGTCCTCTAATTTTTGTTGCATGTTTTACGTGGCTGCTATGGGTATCTAGCAAGAACGATTCTCACCTACGCATAAACCACAACGGTGATACATAGATTGCTTTTCAACCTTCTCAAGGACCGCCTTTGTCGGATCCGATCCAACTAAAGTGAGAGAAACTGTCACCCGCAAGCCATCTAAGCAACAAGTTGCGTCGAGGGAACCGGTCTCTCGTAAGCGTACGAGTAATGTTGGTCCGGGCCGCTTCATCTCACAATCCCGCTGAACCAAAATCCGACCAAGGGAGGAAGCAATCTAAGCATCAACGCCCACAAACCTTTTGTGTTCTACTCGAGATCTCATCGAACCATCAACCTAGCTCATGATGCCACTGTTGGGGAACGTCGCATGGGAAACAAAATTTTTCCTACGCACACGCAAACCTATCCATGGTGATGAGCATCTACGAGAGGGAGAGTGGATCTACATACCCTTGTAGATCGCTAAGCGGGAAGCGTTAAGAAACGCGGTTGGTGTAGTCGAACTTCTTCGCGATCCAAATCGCCGAGCGTCCCGCGATCCAATCACGAACCGTCCCGTGAACACATCATGATCCGTCCCGCAAACTCATCACGATCCATCTCACGATCTTGATCACGATCTGTCCCACGAACTCATCACGATCCGTTCCATGATCACATCACGAACCGTCTCGCGATCTCGATCACGGTCCTTCCGATCTAGTGCCGAACGGACGGCACCTCCGCGTTCAGCACACGTGCAGCCTTATGACGATCTCCACCATCTCGATCCAGCGAGAGGAGGTGGAGAGGAGAGAGAGTTCACCGACAGCATGACAGCGCTCCGGTGATGGTGGTGGAGCAATTCCGGCAGGGCTTCGCCTAAGCGCTGCAGAAAACCGATCTAGAGGAGAAACTATGCACCGGTGTAACGGGTAGCACGTGGCCGGAAATTCTGTCCAAAAACCACCCAATCCACTAGTATATATAGGAGGAGAGGAGAGGAGAGGCAGCCAAGGCCTTTGGGTCAGACGAAATAGGAGGTGGGAAGCAATCCTAATTCACCTCCAATCCTAGTTGGAGTAGGATTGCCTCCTATTGGCTGATTTTCCACTTTTTGCTTTAGGACTTTCTCTCCTGCACCATGGGCCTTTGTGGCTGTTTTCCCAGCCCACTAAGGGCTGGTTATTATTCTCCCACAGCCCATGGACCTCTTGGGGTCGAAATACCCCTCCCAGAGGCCTCCCGGTACACTACCGGCACTCCCGGTACACTACCGGCACTCCCTGTACACTACCGATGAGCCCGAAACTTTTCCGGAAACCAAACCGGGACTTCCTATATATGAATCTTTACCTTCGGACCATTCCGGAGCTCCTCGTGACGTCCAAGATCTCATCCGGGACTCCGAACAAACTTCGGTCACCACCATACATAACTCTACACTACCGAAACGTCACTGAACCTTAAGTGTGCAGACCCTGCGGGTTCGAGAACTATGTAGACATGACCGAGACACCTCTACGGTCAATAACCAATGGCGGGATCTGGACGTCCACATTGGTTCCTACATATTCTACGAAGATCTTTATCGGTCGAACCTCTATGTCAAGGATTCAGTTAATCCCGTATAACGTTCCCTTTGTTCTTCGGTATGTTACTTGCCCGAGATTCGATCGTCGGCATCTCCATACCTAGTTCAACCTCGTTACCAGAAAGTCTCTTTACTCGTTCTGTAATACAAGATCCCGCAACTAAAAATTAGTCACATTGCTTGCAAGGCTTATTGTGATGTTGCATTACCGAGTGGGCCCCGAGATACCTCTCCGTCACACGGAGTAACAAATCCCAGTCTCGATCCATGCCAAGTCAACAGACACCATCGGAGATACCTGTAGAGCACCTTTATAGTCACCCAGTTACGTTGCAACGTTTGATACACACAAGGCACTCCTCCGATATCTGTGAGTTGCATGATCTCATGGTCATAGGAACACATACTTGACATGCGAAAAACAGTAGCAATAAACTGACACGATCATATGCTACGTTTGCAGTTTGGGTCTTGTCCATCACATCATTCTCCTAATGATGTGACCCCGTTATCAAATGACATCTCATGTCCATGGCTAGGAAACCTTAACCATCTTTTGATCAACGAGCTAGTCTATTAGAGGCATACTAGGGACATGGTTTTGTCTATGTATCCACACATGCATCTAAGTGTCCGATCAATACAATTATAGCATGGATAATAAACGATTATCATGAACAAGGAAATATGATAATAACTAATTTATTATTGCCTCTAGGGCATATTTCCAACACGAAACGTCACCGAACCTTAAGTGTGCAGACCCTACGGGTTCGAGAACTATGTAGACATGACCGAGACACCTCTACGATCAATAACCAATAGCGGGACCTGGATGCCCATACTGGTTCCTACATATTTTATGAAGATCTTTATCGGTTGAACCTCTATGTCAAGGATTCAGATAATCCCGTATGATGTTCCCTTTGTTCTTCGGTATGTTACTTGCCCAAGATTCGATCGTCGGTATCTCCATACCTAGTTCAACCTTGTTACCAACAAGTCTCTTTACTCATTTCTTAATACACGATCATGTGGCTAACACTTAGTCACATTGATTGCAAGGCTTATTGTGATGTGGTATTACCGAGTGGGCCCTGAGATACCTCTCCGTCACACGGAGTAACAAATCCCAGTCTTGATCCATGCCAACCCAACAGACACCCTCGGAGATACCTGTAGAGCACCTTTATAGTTTGGGTCTTGTCCATCACATCATTCTCCTAATCATGTGATCCTGTTATCAAATGACATCTCATGCCCATGGCTAGGAAACCTTGTCCATCTTTGATCAACGAGCTAGTCTATTAGAGGCATACTAGGGACATGATGTTGTCTATGTATCCACACATGTATCTGAGTTTCCGATCAATACAATTCTAGCATGGATAATAAACGATTATCATGAACAAGTAAATATGATAATAACTAATTTATTATTGCCTCTAGGGCATATTTCCAACAAATATTACCGATCGAAGGACGTTCCAACCAAGTGCCGCTCGAAGACGCGACAGGATCCGAGTGCATGCACCAAGGGGCCAAGTGTTGCCAAGCAAACTGCCACAACTCCTCAGATCGACACTTCGAAGCACACACGAGGCGAATATGCCGAGTCGCTTGAGAGGGCAACCAAACAACCCAAGGTTACGGCAGCCAAGCCCAGGAAGGCAACCTTGCCGTGAATGAGGCTAGAATGTGGGACCGAGAAAAGGCGTCTAGAAGGGGGGGGGTGAATAGACTACTTGGCAAAATAAAAACCTAGCCCTTTCCCAACTTTAATGGTTGACAAGTTTTAGCAATTCTAGCAAGTCTGTTAGACCCTACACATGCAAATCAATGAGTATGGCAGGGAAAAGTAAAGACATGCACATGAAAGTACGAAGTAATAATGGGAAGATCAAACACAATTGGAGACATTAATATTTTTCCCGTGGTTTCTATAGGTGGTGCTATCGTACATCCACACTGATGGAGACTTCAACCCATGGAGGTTAACGGTCGCGAGAGTCCATGGAGGCCTCCACCCATAAGGGTCCACAAAGTAGCAATCTTGTCTATTCCACCATGTCTTACGTCCATGAAGGACTAGCCTCACTCGAGGCAGATCTTCATGAAGTAGGCTATCTCCTTGCCCTCACAAACTTCTTGGTTCAACTCCACATGAAGTCGGAGGCTCCCAAGCAACACCTAACCAATCTAGGATACACCACTCTCCAAAACATAATAGATGTGGTAACAATGATGAACTCCTTGCTCTTGTGCTTCAGAAGATAGTCTCCTCAACACACAATCACTATCTCATAGATTTGGCTTGGTAGAAGAGATTGATTGGGTGGAAAGCAACTTGGGTAATCTATAAATCAAGATTCATATGGTTGGAGTGGAAGATCTTGATCTCAACACATGAGTAGGTGGTTCTCTCTCAGAAAATGGATGGGGCAAGTGTTGGTCTGTTCTGAGTGCTTCCTTTGCGAGTGAGAGGCGGATAGAGGGGTACATATAGGCATCTAAAAAAATCCAACTATTACAACATTATTTCCCAACTTGGGGAAACAAAAGCAAAAACTCAGTTGCACCGAGTAGTACAAAATGTGGCAACTTTTGACATTTCGGTGAGACCGATATATAAATCTCGATGCGTCTGATTTTGGCTGGCCTAGGCAGTTACCAGTTTCGGTGTCATAGATTCCTAAAACTAGGGAATTCCGATTTTTGTAAATTGGACAACAAAAAGTTCTTCACTGATTTTGGTTTCACCAAAACGGAACTTGGTGTCACCGAGACTTTAGGGTTTGGCATAGGATCTGTCTAGGGTAAAAATCGGTAGGGCCAAAATAGAAAACTTGGTGGCACTAAATGTGAATGTTAGGGTTTTGACAAAATATTTTTGGGAGAATTTCATGAGAATTTTTTGTGGCTAATATCTAAGCACTTGAGCAACCAGATCATTATAGATACCTCATCCCCTTTTAATAGTACTAGAGCCGAAGAAGCGCGACACACGCCGCGCCCGTGACCACTTCCGCCTGTATTTTCTAGAATAAGCAAAAACAACAATATGTATTATGTGAGAAAATATAATGAAGAAAAAACAAAATTTTTATTTTTATCCCATGATTTGTGTAGACGTCTAACGAACATGAAAAGAGTTGACAAATTAAGTAAGCCGGCTGGATTGTTATAGTTTTTTGTAAGCACATATTTTCCCGTTTCGTAAGTAAGAAAAAATATGATGGGCGCGGTGTATTTGGATTCGTTCTCATATGCCATGTTTGGTTAATAATGAGATCAAATAGGATTGTTACCAATGTGTAGACCCTATAGTAGGAGAATATTTCTTGTCTAGTTTGTGCATTTATTTTCACCTATATTCCATATCTAGTTCATAACCGACAATATTTCATTTTGTTTTCGGTTTATTCAGGTATTGCTCCGTTTAATTGGTTTTACTTTTTAGTTTCTATTATGGCTATTGTTTCGGTTAACATTTCTGACTTTACTGTGATATTTTTTTTGTTCTTTTTCGGGTAATTGTTGGTGTACTATCCATTGTTGTCGTGGTGTAAAATGGATTGTAATCAGCAGAGGATTTTTTCCTATGAATTATTGTTCATGCAAATATAATGTTCCCATTTACTGTATTGTGCCTCAACAATACCATCACCGAAAGGAGCGGGAGACGATCGAGGGCGGCTATGCATTAGTACGCCGATAGAGAAAAATGATGTGCAGAAAAATCATAAATCTTAAACTTTTATATAAGGATGCAAGGATTGAGCATGCGGAGAGATGATGTGTAAAAAAGAAAAAACAAATTACTGGTCACGATTACTGTTCACTATTCCGGTTTTGCTCGAGTAATTGTTGGTGTATTGTTTGCTGATGTTGTGGAGTAAAAATGGGCAGTAATCGGCAAAAACTTATTTCTGTCATGGATTATTGTTCATGAAATTTTATTGTCGGTTAACTGTTTTGTGCCTCGGCAACGCTATCATTGAAAAGGGGCGAGCGACGATCGACGTAGCGCTGCATCAGTACACCGGTGAAAAGAAATGATGTGCAAAAAAATCCTAAATCTTAACCTTTTATATAAGAACATGAGGGTGAAGTAGGGGAAGAGAAATTACGTGTAAGAAAATGTCAGTTCCTTTCTGAACCATGTTTTTTATAAGACTGATCAAAATTTCTGAATAGCGGGCGTTTTTTTTCAAGCTTGTTTATTAATGGCACTGTTCACTTTTGTTGTTCTGTGTTGCCGCGTAAATGAACAATAAAAGTGCATTCACCTATATTCCGTATCTAATTCCTATCTAACAATATTTCATTTTGTTTTCGGTTTATTCAAGTATTGCTTCATTTAATTGATTTTACTTTTTGGTTTTATTTTGGCTATTGTTTCGTTTAACATTTCTGACTTTACTCGGATATTTTTTTCCGTTCTTTTTCGGGTAATTATTGATGTACCATCCATTGTTGTCGTGGTGTAAAATGGATTGTAATTGGCAAAGGATTATGTTTTCTATGAATTATTGTTCATGCAAATATATTGTTCCTGTTTACTCTTTTGTTCCTCGACAACACCATCACCGAAAGGAGCGGGAGACTATCGCGGTGGATATGCATTAGTACGCCGGTAGAGAAAAATGTTGTGTAGAAAAATCATAAATCTTAACCTTTTATATATGGATGCTAGGATGGAGCATGCAGAGAGATATGACTTGTAAAAAAACGGATTACTAGTCTCGATTACTATTCACTATTCCGGTTTTGCTCGAGTAATTGTTGGTGTATTTTTCGCTGATGTCGTGAAGTAAAAAATGAACAATAATCGATAAGAACTTATTTCTCTCATGGATTATTGTTCATGATTTTTTTTGCCGGTTAACCGTTTTGTGCCTCGGCAGCACTATCATTGGAAAGGAGCGGGCAACAATCGACGTGGTGCTGCATCGGTACGCCGGTGAAAAGAAATGATGTGCAAAAATCCTAAATCTTAACCTTTTATATAAGGACATGAGGGTGGACCAAGGAAGAGAAATGATGTGTAAGAAAATCTTAGTTCCTTTTTGAACCATGTTTTTTATAAGATTGACCAATATTTCTGAACAGCGGGCGTTTTTTTCAAGCTTTTTTATTAATGACAGTGTTCACTTTTGTTGTTTTGTGTTGCCGCGTAAATGAACATTGAAAGTGCAAAAGGTTAGAAAAGGAGAAAAACTGAATGATTCCCGCTTTAGTATAGTAATTTATTGGATTTCCTATAGACTCAAGTGTGATTTCTCAGAAAATACAAAATATAGAGTCTTGAAGCTTGGCCAATCCTATCCTTATCCTCCTTATTTTCTTGGGGGTTCTGCTCACAATCCTTATCCAATCCTCTTTGTGGACTTTATCTGAAATAAATTAGGTAGAACTATTAGTCCAAGAGACAATGTATGTTGTCATGAATTATCAGAACCACCAAGAAAGTATATGTGCTTTCAGTCTCCTCCTTTTGGTAATTGATGACAACATACAATCAAAGCTTCAATTTAAGATATGTACAGATATGTGATAGCTTTGAAAGACACATGACTAAGAGATGCTCCCCCTAAATGTGTGCAATTCCTTTTAGAGGATAGTTGCTTTGGATTGCATGAGCACACACATAGTAGAGAGGACATGATGAGTCATGTTTACCTTGGCTACATGCATCAAACATATATGAAATGGTGTCTCCATGTTCAACACTCACTCTTGCAAACAATATGTGTAAGAAATAAGAGATCATCTTGACCAATGATATGATGCATATACTTACCTTGAAGGTCTTGGTCATTTTAACATTAGAAACACACTTGAGCAAACAAGGTTAGATAACACACGAATATTTCTACCATAAAGATGCAAAGAGTTTCAATAGTACCAAGACATGGAAGACATATTGAAAATAGCATTCGATAATTGATATCCCCCCTATTTGTTAGGATATATATGTCTCCAGTAAAATTTAGAACTTTCTCCCCTAAGTATGGATTTGTTGGTCTTCCTCTCCCCCCGAATATTTGCTTGTAGATATTGGGACTAGGTAGGATGAGACAAGTCTAATACATGAAGGAAAATAAAACTTACAAGTGATCTAGTTTTATTTGGACTTTCTCTCTCCCCCTTAATGTAGTGTCTCTCCCCCTTTGGGTGGTCTTGATTATGTTTCTCCCCTTGAATATTTCTTCCCATTTGGGTAAGCATAAGCTTTGATATTCCCCCCTTTGGCATTAATTTCCAAAAAGGGTCAAAGGGTAAGGGATCCTTGGGAGGAAGGGTCATTGAGAACTTTGACTAAAGATGTCAAGAAGATGGCAAAGAACACTAGTAGTGGCAAAAGTCTGCGACTCCGAGGCAAAGTGAATTAGTAGAACCGATGTGGAAATCTTAGGATTCTAGGAGAAATCGGTATAGACGAACAGGTTCATATCGGTGGTGCTGAAGAGGCTCTTTGCAGTATAGCTGCAATATTGGTAAGACTGATTTCCTAGTTCGAAGGGACCAAGTTGCAAACAGAAACTTGGTAAAAACTTTCTTGGCCATATTGAAAATGAAACTTTTCAATAGATTTGCAATGAATTTTCAAAAACATTTGCAATGAATTTTTTCTCAAATATTTGCAACAAATTTTCTCAAAGATTTGCAATTAATTTTCATCAACTAGATGGAGATTTAATGGTTCCAAGAAAGCATGCAATTAAAAGATGAACCACGCAAGAAACTTCAGATAGATGATGGTCGGTAATTAGATCACATATATTAGAGTATATTGACTTAGGAGCCAAGTAAGAATACTTGATCATAGGTCATACTCATCGTTAAGCTCAAAATTGGGTTGCTATTTTTCGTTTAAGCATGTTAATGTTTTCATATCTCTTAGAATTGCTTTATCTCATGTCTTGGAGTAAAGCTTTTCAAGGATGTGATTATATACCTTCGGGTGATGTAGTTGACGTGACATGTAGGTGAACTTGTCGTGGATGCTCAAAGTTGATGAAGATCATCTTGAGTTGGGAGCAATGCTTGATTGTTTTTGTTCACTTTTCACCTACATGGGTTAGTCATGCAAGGAAGAACAAGATATATCCAAATGACAAGAGTGAAGTTGTTCAACAAATAATTGTCAAGGATATAGTTTGTGTTGTCGTCTTCCTACATCACAAAGAGAGATTGTTGATACTTGGTCATGACAAGATTGCTTTTGATGTGAGTTGATGGCAATCTTGTGAAGTGTAGTTTCTCCAAGTACCTACAAAAGATTAGATGCAATATAAGGGAGCATAGTTTTCCAAGAAATGAAGGATCATCATGTCAATGGTATCACGGAATAGTCAAGTAAGCTCATGCCCTTGCATGCACCCGAGTGGCTCTAGCTCAAGTTTGAAGCATCAATGGTGTTCAACTCACTCCTCAAGTGGCAAAAAACTTTATCATCAAGTGGCTTAGTAAAGATATTGGCCAAATTACTTGTTAGTACGAACATGATCGAGATTGATATATCCTTTGGCAACATGATCACGAATGAAATGATGACAAACTTGAATGTGTTTAGTCCGCGAGTGTTGAATCGGATTTTGAGCAATCTTAATTGCACTCTCATTGTCACATAACAATGGAACATGTCTCACATGTATGCCATAGTATTTAAGAGTTTGAGTCATCCATAGCAATTGCACACAACATGATCCGATGGCAATGTATTCCGCTCTGGCGGTAGCTAGAGATACCGAGTTTTGTTTCTTGGATGACCAAGACATAAGAGATCTCCCAAGAAATTTACAAGTACTTGAGGTGGATTTTCTATCAGCCTTATCTCTGGCATAATCCAAGTCGGAATATCCAACAAGGTTAAAAGAAGACCCCTTAGGATACCAAATGCCAAAGTTTGGTGTATGTATCAAGTATCTCATAATTCTCTTCATGGCCTTAAGATGACACTCTTTAGGACCAACTTTATATCTAGCACACATGCAAATAGTAAGCATGATATCGGGACATGAGGCACATAGATATAGCAATGAAGTGATCATTGATAGATAAACCTTTTGATCAACCGGTTTATCCTCCTTAGTGAGGTCAACATGTCCACTAGTAGGCATATGAGTTTTCATACCTTTACACTCTTGCATGTTGAACTTATTGATCAAGTCCTTGGTATACTTGGTTTGACAGATAAATATTCCTTCTCTCGTTTGGTTAATTTGCAAACCAAGGAAAAATTTCAGCTCACACATCATAGACATCTCATATTTGTCGGACACCAACCTTCCAAATTTCTCACAAAAATGTGGGTTATTAGATCCAAAGATAATATCATCCACATAAATTTGGCACACAAATAATGCACCATTAACTCTTTTTGTGAATAACTTGCGTCAATCTTACCAATTTCAAAACCCTTTTCAAGAAGAAACTTAGCTAGGCATTTGTACCAAGCTCGTGGGCCTTGCTTAAGACCATAGAAAGCTTTACGAAGTTTGTAAACATCATTAGTTTTCTTAGGGTTCACAAAGCCTGGTGGTTGTTTAACATAAAATTCCTCCTCAATTTGACCATTTAAAACAGCACTTTTGATATCCATTTGGCAAAGAGTAAAATAATTATGATTTGCATAAGCAAGAAGTATACGAATAACTTCAAGTCTAGCAACAAGGGCATATGTCTCACCCTAGTCCATACCTTCGATATGAGTGTAACCTTGTGCTGCGAGAGGTGCCTTGTTGCATATCACTTGACCATCTTCATCTTGCTCATTCCGAAACACCCATTTTGTTCCAATGATGTTGTGCTCATCTTTCTGCTTCTCCACTAGTGTCCACACTTAATTCCTCTCGAAGTTGTGTAGCTCTTCATGCATGGCATTTACCCAATCCGTGTCTTCAAGTGCTTCTTCTACCTTCATAGGATCAATACTATAGATAAATGAGTAATGCTCACAAAATTTAGCTAAACGAGTTTTAGAGCGAGTGATTCTCCCGGTTTGTATGTCGCCAAAATTTTGCTCTAAGGATGATTCTTATTTACTCTTGCTCAGACTCGTGGTAGCTTTTGCTTGTTGGATGGTGGAGCTTCCCCTCATCTTGTTCTTCGCTATTGAAGGTGTCATTTCCTTGTGGGGTGGTGAAGGAGGTTGAGGTGGATCATCTTGATGTACTTCTTCTTCCTCTTCATCTTGGCGTGTGAAGCTTATGGAGGCCTCCAGGTCATTTGTGGCTTGCCTTGACGCGAAGTAGGAGCTTACACTTGTGATGATGAAGTGCTTTCCTTCACCTCCATGCGATGAACTTGTAGATGGACAAGTCTTGAATGGCTTTGATACGTCTCCAACGTATCTATAATTTCTGATTGTTCCATGCTGATATATTATCATTCTAGGATACTTTTGGGGCATTTGTTTACCAATTTATAATATTTTGAGCACTAACCTATTGAACCAGTGCTCAGTGCGAGTTGTTGTTTTCTGCATGTTTTTGACTTTTCACGTTTATAGTACCAAACGAAGTCCAATTGCCACTAAACTTTTGATGATTTTTTCTACACCAAATGAAGACCTGGAAGCTTCGGGAGGAGGCCGAGAGGCGCATGAGGGCCCCACCACACATCAGGGCGCGCCCTGGGGGGTGATATGTTGTTCCCCCTTGGGTGTCCCTTGACATTCCTCTCTGGCCTATAAATTCTCTAATATCCTAAAAACCCTAAAGGAGCTCCCGAAACACTTTTTCTGCCACCGCAAGTCTCTGTTCCGATGGGAGCCCATATACAGCTCTGTTTCGGCACACTACCAGAGGGGGATTGATCACGGAGGGCCTCTTCATCAACCTTGTTGCCCTCATGATGATGTGTGAGTAGTTCACCATAGACCTACGGGTCCATAGGTAGTACCTAGAAGGCAATCTCTCTCTCTTCTCTCTCTCTTGATCTTCAATACAATGTTCATCGCATCTTTGTCTTGATCTATCCGATGTAATCCCTCTGTATGGTGCATTTGTTGGGATTCGATGAGTTGTGAGTTTTTTTCAGATTATTCATGACAATATTTGAGTCCAACTAGAATACTAAGTTTCTTATTTGCATGGTCATTATAGCTTCGTAATGCTCTTCGATCTATTGAGATAGTTTGGCCAACTAGACTGATATTTCTTCGGTATGAGTGGTGTGTTATAGTAGGTTCAACCTGACAATTGAGTTTTCAATTCAACCACACCGAGGATATCTGTCTGCAGCAAAGGTTTATTAGCACAAGAAATAGTAGCGGCAAAAGTAATAGTAGTAGTGACAGTAGCAGTTTTGTAGCAGGTGTGACAGTAATAATAGCAATAGTAACTTGGCAGATTCAACATATGTAACACGCATGCACGTGGATTGGTGATGTATAATGATATAGATGACATTGATCGTATAACAGTCACACACTAAGGCAACACAGAACTAGCTCCAATTCATCAATGTAATGTAGGCATGCATTCCGTATATAGTCATACTTGCTTGCGATAAGAACTTGCATGACATCTTTTGTCCTACCCTCCTATGGCAGCGGGGTCCTATTGGAAACTAAGGGATATTAAAGCCTCGTTTTAATAGAGAACCGGAACAAAGCATTAACACATGGTGAATACATGAACTCCTCAAACTACGACAATCACCAGAAAGAATACCAATCATTGTCACCTTGGGGTATGCGGATCATGACACGTAATCGGTACATATAACTTTCAAGATAGGATCCAAATCATTCTAATATTCATGAAAACATAATAGGTTCATATCCAAAATCATGGCACTCGGGCCCTAGTGACAAGCATTAAGCATAGCAAAGTAATAGTAACATCAATCTTAGAACATAATGGATACTGACGTGGCTGGAGACTGCGTCGGTATTTCCCCAAAGAGGAAGGGATGATGCACACAACCATGGTAAGTATTTCCCTTAGTTCTAAAACCAAGGCTATCGAACCAGTAGGAGAACAAAGCAACACTATGTAAACGGCACCTGCACACAAAGAACAAATACTTGAAACCCGACATGTAAGAGAGGTTGTCAATCTCTCCATGGTAAAAGATAGATTGGTTTGTATGACATTGGATAAGTAGATCACACAAGAACACAAAATAAAAGATGCAAATAAAAAGTGCAGCAAGGTATTTTTGGGTTTTTGCAATGGTAGATCTAAAAGCAAATGCAGAAAAGGATAGATCAAAAAACAATATGTTAAAAGATAGACCCGGGGGCCGTAGGTTTCACTAGTGGCTTCTCTCATGAGTATAGCATATGGTGGGTAAACAAATTATTGTTTGGAAATTGAAAGAAGATCAAAGAATCATGATGATATCTAAGGTAATGATCATTACATAGGCATCACGTCCAAAATTAGTAGACCGAAACGATTCTGCATCTACTACTATTACTCCACAGATTGACCGCTATCCAGCCTGCATCTAGTGTATTAAGTTCGTGGAGAAATGGAGTAATTCAATAAGGATGATAACATGATGTAGAAAAGATATATTCATGTAGGAATATACCCCATCTTTTTATCCTCAATAGTAACAATACATGCGTGCTTTGCTACCCCTTCTCTCACTGGGAGAGGACACCGAAAGATTGAACCCATCACAAAGCACCTGTTCCCATGACAAGAAAATCATTCTAGTTGGCCTAAACCAAAGATTCGAAGAAGAAATATGAGGCTATAAATAATCATGCATATAAGAGATCAAAGAAGACTCAAATAATATTCATGGATAGAAACTGATCATGAACTCAAACTTCATCGGATCCCAACAAACACACCGCAAAAAGTCATTATATTAAATAGATCTCCAAGAGACCATTGTATTGAGAATCAAAAGAGAGAGAGAGGAAGCCATCTAGCTACTGCCTATGGACCCTTAGGTCTATGGTGGACTACTCACATTTCATTGTAAAGGCACCCATGAAGACGATGCACACTTCCGTGATGGTGTTAGATTGGATCTCGTGGTTCTGGAACTTACGGCGGCTGGAATTGTGTTTCGCTGATTCTCCTAGGGGTTTTGGAACATTTGGGTATTTATAGAGCTGATAGGCGATGCAGGAGCCTCTTGTGGAGGGCACAACCCACCAGGCCACACTAGGGGCCTCTGGCGCGCCCTGGTGTCTTGTGGCCTCCACGGGCCTCCTCTTAGGTGCTTCCTTGGCTCCCAAGTTGTCTTCTGGCCCAAAAAAATCTCCAAAAAGTTTCGTGGCTTTTGGGCTTCGTTTGGTACTGATATTTTGCGAAGTAAAAAACAAGCAAAAAACAACAACTTGCACTTGGCACTTTGTTAATAGGTTAGTCTCAAAAATGATATAAAGTTGCTATAAAATGATCATAAAACATCCAAGATTGATAAGATAACAACATGGAACAATCAAAAATTATAGATACGTCAGAGACATATCAACATCCCCAAGCTTAATTCCTGCTCGTCCTCGAGTAGGTAAATGATAAAAAAAGAATTTTTGATGTGGAATTGATACGTCTCCAATGTATCTATATTTTTTGCTTGTTCCATGTTGTTATAATCTTGGATGTTTTACAATCATTTTATAGCAAATTTATATCATTTTTGGGACTAACCTATTGACATAGTGCCAAAGTGCCAGATATTATTTTTGCTTGTTTTTTACTTTGTAGAAAATCAATACCAAACGGGGCCCAAACACCGCGGGGATTTTGGAGAATTTTTATGGACCAGAAGTAATAAGATGGGCCAAAGATCACCAGAAGAGGGGGCCCAGGGTGGCCACCCTCCACCAGGGCACTCTAGAGGCCCTTGGCGCGGCCTAGTAGAGGGTGGGCACCTCGGGACTCCCCCAACCGACTATCGAGCCTATAAATTCCCAATTATTTAGAAAACCCTAGGGGAGTCGACGAAACACAATTCCAGCCGCGACAAGTTCCAGAACCTCGAGATCCAATCTAACACCATCACAAAGGGGTTCATCTTCTTCATAGGTTCCTCTCCGATGATGCGTGAGTAGTCCACCATAGACCTACGAGTCTATAGGCAGTATCTAGATGGCTTCCTCTCTCTCTATGATTCTCAATACAATGGTCTCTTGGAGATCTATTTGATGTAATGACTTTTGCAGTGTGTTTGTTGGGATCCGATGAATTTTGAGTTCATGATAAATTTATATCCATGAATATGATTTGAGTCTTCTTTGATCTCTTATTTGCATGATTACTTATAGCATCGTATTTCTTCTTCAAATCTTTGGTTTATTTAGGCCAACTACATCGTTTTTTCTTGCCATGGGAAGAGGTGCTTTGTGATGGATTCGATCTTGCGATGTTCTTTCCCACTAACAGAAGGGGCAGCAAGGCACGGATGTATCGTTGCCATTAAGGATAACAAGATGGGGTCTATTCCTACATGAACATATCTTGTCTACACCATGTCACCGTTCTTATTGCATTATTCTGTTTCTCCATGAACTTAATACACTAGATGCATGATGGATAGTAGTCGGCATGTGGAGTAATAGAAGTAGATGCATAATCGTTTTGGTCAACTTGTATTGGACGTGATGCCTATATAATGATCATTCCCTGGATATCGTCATGATTATTTGATCTTCTATCAATTGCCCGACAGTAATGTGTTCACCCATCACGCGCTATACTCATGAGAGAAGATGCTAGTGAAACCTACGCCCCCGGGTCTACTTTTTAACATATTGCTTTCCGATCTACTATTTGCATCTTTTGTTTTAGGATCTATTAATCCAAAAAATACGTTGCTGCACTTTTTGTTTACTTATTTTGTTGTGTTCTCGCAAGATCTATTTGCCAAAACTATCAGTACCTAATCTATCTTATTACTCTGGAGAGCTTGACAACCTCTCTTTCGCGTCGGGTTGCAAGTATTTGTTATTTGTGTGCAGGTGCTGGTTATGTGGGTGCATGATCTTCCTCTACGGATCAATACCCTGGTTTCATAACTAAGGGAAATACTTACCGTCACTGTGCTGCATCATCCTTCCTCTTTGGGGAAATACCGACGTAGTCTCAAGCCACATCAAAGGAATTTCTGGCACCGTTGCTGGGGAGGAAGCAATCTCATCTACCAGGTTCTTAATGACAAATCTCATATCCTTGCAATTTACATTATTTGACATTTGCCTCTCATTTTCCTCTCCCCACTTCACAAATTTTCTGTTTTATTCGCTCTCTCTTTTTCGTTTGCCTTTTTCTCATGAGATCTCTTGTTTTCTATCTTTGCTTGTGTTGCCATGTGCCTTCTATTTGCTTGCATCTTCGCTTGCTAAAAGTCTATTGATATGGATCCTCACCCACTTGCTAATATTTTTAAAAGACCAAATTATGATGAACCAATTGCTAGTGAGTTGAGTGCACTTGATTATCTCTATGAAGTTTTGTTTGAAAATCATGAATCTGATTTTTTTGATGAAGTGTTGAAAGATGAAAATTATAAGGTGATTCATGATATCTCCTTGCTTTAAAAAAATGATTGCAATGATGTTACTATAAATTCTATTAATGTCAATTATGTTAATGATATGAAGAACTACAAGCTTGGGGCGATAATTTTGTCATGTCCACTTCTCAATGCAAGGATCATGATTGGGGTGATAATGCTTCTTATGATCTTGAAAATTTATTTAAGCCTCATGTTGAATATGTTATTGATAATAATGTTTGCAATAGTATCGAAAGTGGGTTTGGAAGAGCATCAACTTTAGGTAAAAAGAATCCCACATATTTGGAGAGTGTTCAATCTTATGAATTTTATGAGAAAAGTGGGTTTGGAGGGGTTATAACTTTAGTTGATGATAATCCCACTATTTTGGAAGATGATAAAAACTGTTTGCATGTTGATCATAAAGAGAGTATTGTGTATGATGGATATACAATGAAATTCCTTCACGATGCTATTGAAAATTATTATGAGGGAGGAATATATGCTTGTAGGAATTGCAATAATATCAAGTTTCCTCTCTATGTGTTCACAATTTTGAAGTTATGCTTGTTTTGCCTTCCTATGCTAGTTGATTCTTGCCCCCATAAATTGTTTGCTCACAAAATCCCTATGCATAGGAAGTGGGTTAGACTTAAATTTTCTTGTCATGAGATTCATTATGCTCTTTTGCATGTTTCAATTACTACTTTTTATGTGAGCATCATCGAAATCGTTATGCCTAGCTAGGGGCGTAAAATGATAGCACTTGTTGGGAGGCAACCCAATGAATAAAATTATTTTTATCTTTTGCTTTCTATTTTTGACTGTTTTGCACAATTATTCGTCTGTTATGATTGTGTTTTTATGTTTTATTTAGTGTTTGTGCCAAGTAATGCATTTAGGATGATCCATAAGATGACTAGAAACAATGCCGAATCTGAAACATAAACTTTGTTCCAAGTGCACAAATTTTCATTTTTAACTAGAACGTTATATTGAGTTGAAATTTTAACACAACATTTCTATAAAAGTTCTTTACCTTGTCCTAATTTTTTAGAATTTCTAGAGTTCGATAAGTATGGGTAGAGTACAGATTACTACAAACTATTTTGTTTGAAACAAATCATGTTTCCATTGCATTGTGTGCTTGTTTTGATGAATCTATGGCTTGTATAGGGGGTATAAGTCATGGTAAAGTTATAATACAGTAGGTATAATTCAATAATAAAATATTAATGGGTTTACAACAGTACAGAAAGTGGTAATTTGCTTTATTATACTAACGAATCTCACGAGAATTTTGTTAAGTTTTGTGTGATTGAAGTTTTCAAGTTTTGGGTGAGATCACAATGGATGAAGGAATAAGGAGTAAGAAGAGCCAAAGCTTGGGGATGATACAATACCCCAAGGTAATATCGAAAGAGTAACAAGCAACTAAGCTTGGGGATGCCTCGAGTGGCATCCCCTCTATCTTCTAACAACCATCGATATACTACTTGGAACTATATTTTTATTCGTCACATATCATGAGTTTTGCTTGGAGCGTCTTGTATATTTGCTTGTCTTGATTTTTGCATTTTCATTAGTATCCTTGGTGAACACACCTATCTGAAAGATCCAAAATATGCTATGATTTTTTATAATTTCTCTTTATGCTTCACTTAAAACTATTGAGCAAAGGAATTTCTCTAGTGCTTCACTTATATCTTTTTGAGCATGGCGTGCTTTTACATGTTTGAAGAAATGCTCTCATGCTTCACTTATATTAAGTTGAGAGTTAGTAATTTTGAAGAAATCCTCTCATGCCTCACTTATATTATTTTGAGATATGAAACTTGTATGCTCATGATCTTCACTTATATCCATGTGAGGTTGTAAAAAGAAATTGCAATATATGAAACTAGTCCCAAAGCGATAGATATTCAAGAGGGATATAATAAAAACTTTCATGAAGATCATTGGACAAATTAAACTTGATTCTTTGTAATAGTTTTTATACATGACAATAGTGATATGTGAGTTATGTTTATGAGTAATTATGCTTAGTAAGAATATTGGTGTTAAGGTTTGTGATTCCCTAAGCAAGCATGAAAGTCAATAGTTGTGCTACGAAATTATATCCTACTTATGGTGCATTATTCAGTGTTAGTTATGCTTAATGCTCACTGATGTGAGTTTACGTTTCTTGGTTGGATGCTTCCCAATCTATTTTCTAGCCTTCACTTGTACTAAGTAGAAATACTACTTGTGCATCCAAAATCCTTAAAACCAATTTTGCCATATGAGTCCACTATACCTACCTATATATGGTATTTCCATGACGTTCCAAGCAAATTTGTATGTGCCATCTCTAATTTTCAAAATAAAATTTCCTTTTTGTGTGCTCGTACCACTCATGAAATGGTAGGGGGTGACCGATATTTTTCCATGCTAGATGTGTTATTCGCAAGATGAGTGTTTATTCACTTGTCATTGCACGAGAGTATGGCAGTACTAGGGATCCCCATTCCCGAAAGGAAATGAAAAAGAAAAGAAATTTACTTTATGTTGTCAAATAATAATTTCCTTGGAAAGTGTTGGTATGGAAGGCAACCGTGGATTCGGCTAGCCATGGAAAGTGGAAGTATGGTGGAAAAAGGAATAAACTTTATATTCTGTTTGGGAACCGTCTATGATGCATCTAGTGTGGAAAGATATTGAAATCTCTCGGTCATTTTCGTTAACAAAAAAGGCATGCCACTCAAAATATTTTTTCTCTATCAATTTAAACACTTGAGCCCTAGCACCTCTACAAATCCCTACTCCCCTCTGCGAAGGGCCTATCTATTTACTTTATGCAAATTTTATTTTTCAATTTGAGTATCCATCTTCTCTTATAAAGCACCAACTAGGGGGCACTATGATCGTACTTGAGCATTAGGTATAGCTAATATTTGAGTGTGTATTGTGAATGGATCAATGCTTGAGCATGATGGGCTAGGGATAACTTGCTTTAGCGTTGATATTTTGAAAGACATGGTTGCTAGTTGATATGCTTGAGTATTAAAGTTCTCATGTCAAAACTAGACTATTTCTTTGAACCATATGAAAAGTCCAAATGTCCATGCTATAAAGAAAAGGATATATTATGAACATGTTAGGTAACATTCCACATCAAAAATTCCATTTTTATCATTTACCTACTCGAGGACAAGTAGGACTTAAGCTTGGGGATGCTGATACGTCTCCAACGTATCTATAATTTTTTGCTTGTTCCATGCTGTTATGTTATCAATCTTGGATGTTTTACAATCATATTATAGCAACTTTATATCATTTTCTGGGACTAACCTATTGACATAGTGCCAAAGTGCCAGTTGCTGTTTTGCTTGTTTTCTTACTTTGCATAAAATCAGTACCAAACGGAGCCCAAACGCAGTGGGGATGTTTGGAGAATTTTCATGGACCAGAAGTAACAAGATGACCCACAGATCACCAGAAGAGGGGGCCCAGGGTGGCCACTCTCCACCAGGGCGCGCGAGAGGCCCCTGACACAGCCTGGTAGAGGGTGGGCACCTCGGGACTCCCCCAACGGACTATCGAGCCTATAAATTCACAAATATTCAGAAAACCCTAGGGGAGTCGACAAAATACAATTCCACCCGCCACAAGTTCCAGAACCTCGAGATCCAATCTAACACCATCACAAAGGGGTTCATCTTCTTCATAGGTGCCTCTTCGATGATGCGTGAGTAGTCCACCATAGACCTATGGGTCCGTAGACAGTAGCTAGATGGCTTCCTCTCTCTATATGATTCTCAATATAATGGTCTCTTGGAGATCTATTTGATGTAATGATTTTCGCGGTGTGTTTGTTGGGATCCAATGAATTTTGAGTTCGTGATCAGTTTCTATCGATGAATATGATTTAAGTCTTCTTTGATTTCTTACTTGCATGATTACTTATAGCCTCGTATTTCTTCTTCAAATCTTTGGTTTAGTTAGGCCAACTAGATCGTTTTTTGCCATGGGAAGAGGTGCTTTGTGATGGGTTCGGTCTTGCGGTGTTCTTTCCCAGTAACAGAAGGGGCAGCAAGACGCGCATGTATCGTTGCCATTAAGGATAACAAGATGGGGTCTATTCCTACATGAATAAATCTTGTCTACACCATGTCACCATTCTTATTGCATTACTCCGTTTCT
This sequence comes from Hordeum marinum, assembly GCA_022496015.1. Classification (NCBI taxonomy): domain Eukaryota; kingdom Viridiplantae; phylum Streptophyta; class Magnoliopsida; order Poales; family Poaceae; genus Hordeum; species Hordeum marinum. The sequence goes on from CM039674.1 coordinate 286,105,469, forward strand.
CTATGAACTTAATACACTAAATGCATGCTAGATAGCGGTCGATGTGTGGAGTAATTGAAGTAGATGCAGAATCGTTTTGGTCTACTTGTCTTAGACTTGATGCATATATAATGATCATTGCCTGGATATCATCATGATTATTTGATCTTCTATCAATTGCCCTATAGTAATTTGTTCACCCACCGTGCGCTATACTCATGAGAGAAGCCACTAGTGAAACCTACAGCCCTTGGGTCTACTTTTCCAACATATTGCTTTCCGATCTACTATTTGCACTTTTTGTTTACTTATTTTATTTTTTGTTCTTTCGAGATCTATTTGCCAAAACTATCACTACCTAGTCTATCTTATTACCGTGGAGAGCTTGACAACCTCTCTTTCGCGTCGGGTTGCAAGTATTTGTTATTTGTGTGTAGGTTATGTTCATGTGGGGGCATGATCTTCCTATACGGATTGATACCTTGGTTTCATAAGTGAGGGATATACTTACCGTCACTATGCTGGACCATCCCTTCCTCTTTGGGGAAATACCAACGTAGTCTTAAGCCACGTCAGGAATGCTATCTAACATGTTCATCACATATTCTTTTCTTTTGTAGCATGGACATTTGGAATTTTGACATGAAGACTTTGATACTCAAGAAAACCAACAAGCAACCATGTATTTCAAAATGTCAACACTAAAGAAAGTTATCCCTAGCCCATCACGCTCAATCATTGATCCATTCATGAAACACACTTGAATATTAGCTACACCCAATGCTCAAGTACGATCATAGTGCCCCCTGGTTGGTGATTTATAAAGAAGATGGAGACTCAAATAAAAGTTAAAATTGCATAAAGTAGGGATTTGTAGGGGTTTGTAGAGGTTCTAGAGCTCAAAGTTTAAATTGGGAGAGAAAAACTATTTCGGGTGGCATGCCTTTCCTGTCAACGAAAACGACCGAGATCTTTCAATACCTTTCCATGCTAGATATATCATAAGCAGTTCCCAAACAGAAAATAAAGTTTATTCCTTTTTCCACCATTCTTTCACAATCCATGGCTAGCCGAATCCACGGTTGCCTTCCATACCAACACTTTCCAAGGAACTTATTATTTCACAACATAAAGTAAATTTCCTTTTCATTTTGGGATTGTGCATCCCTATTACCGCCGTACTCTCGTGCAATGACAAGTGAATAAACACTCATATTGAGAATAACACATCTAGCATGGAAAAATATCGGTCGCCCCCTTTCGCTTCATGAGCGGTACGAGCACACAAAAAGGAAATTCATTTTGAAAATTAGAGATGGCACATACAAATTTGATTGGAATGACATGGTAACACCGCATATAGGTAGGTATGGTGAACTCATATGGCAAAACTGGGTTTAAGGATTTTGGATGCACAAGTAGTATTTCTACTTAGTACAAGTGAAGGCTAGCAAATAGATTGAGAAGCAACCAACAAAGAAACAAAAATTCACATAAACCGGTATTAAGCATAACTAACACCGAATAATGCACCATAAGTAGGATGCAATTTCATTGCATAACTATCGACTTTCATGCTTGCATAGGGAATCACAAACCTTAACACCAATGTTTTTACTAAAGCATAATTGCTCATCAACATAACTCCCATATTACTATCATCATGTCTCAAAACTATTACAAGGAATCAAGTTTAGTTTGTCCAATTATCTTCATGAAAGTTTTTATTATATCCCTCTTGAATATCTATCACTTTGAGACTAGTTTCATATATTGCCATTGCTTTTGACAAGCTCAAATTAATTTAAGTGAAGAACATGAGCATAAAAATTCCATCTCTCAAAACAATATAAGTGAAGCATGAGAGTATTTCTTCAAAATTCATTAACTCCCAAATTAATCTAAGTGAAGCATAAGAGTATTTCTTCAAAAAAGCACACCGTGCTAAAAAAGATATAAGTGAAGCACTAGAGCAATTCTAAAGCTCAAAAGGTTTAAGTGAAGCATATAGATCAATTCTAGCAAATCATAACATAATTTTGGATCTCTCAAATAGGTGTGTACAACAAGGATACTTGTGACAAATTAAAAATCAAATCAAGTAAAGACTCACATAATACAAGTCGCTCCAAGCAAAACTCATGATACGAAGAAAGATATATAGCTCCAAGTAAAATACCGATGGTCATTAGAAGAAAGAGGGGATGCCACTCGGGGCATCCCCAAACTTAGTTGCATGTTTCTCCTTGGATATTACCTTGGGGTGCCATAGCATCCCCAAGATTAGGCTCTTTTCACTCCTTATCCCTTCATCCATTGTGATCTCACCCAAAACTTGAAAACTTCAATCACACAAAACTTCACAAAATCTTCATGAGATCCATTAGTATAATAAAGCAAATCACCACTCTAAGTATTGTTGAAAACCCATTCATATTTTATTATTGTATTATATCTACTATATTCTAGCTTTACCATGGCTTATACCCTTCAATACAAGCCATATATTCATCAAAAAAAGCACACAATGCAAAAAAAATAAAATCTGACAAGAACAGAACAATCTGTAGTAATCTGTACTATAACCATACTTCTGTAACTCAAACAATTCTACACAATTAGTAAAATGTCGAAAATCTGTATATAAAACTTGTGTGAAAATTTCAGAATTGTCGTCGCTTCTGTGATTTCTAAAAATTCTTTTACTTGATGCAAAAGTTTTTGTTTTTCTACAAGATCAAATCAACTATCACCCAACATGATCCTAAAGGCTTTAATTGGTACTGATATGTCTCCAACATATCTATAATTGTTGATGATGGCATGCTATTAGATTATCTGTTTTGTATGTTTTATATGCATTAATATGCTATTTTATATTATTTTTGGGACTAACCTATTAATCTAGAGCCAATTGCGAGTTTTTGTTTTTCCATTTTTGAGTTTTGCATATATGGAATATTAAACAGAGTCCAAACGAAATAAAACCTGCGGAAGGAATTTTTCTAGAAGGAAACAAGTCATCCAAGCTTGGAGTGCACATCAGGGGAGGTGCCAGGGCACCACAAGCCTGCTAGGCGCGCCCCCCTGGCCGCGCCTAGCAGGCTTGTCGCCTCCTGGCAGGTCTCCTAACCCTAATTCTTGGCCTATAAATACCCAAATATTCCCCCAACATCAAAAAGAGCCACACAAATACTTTTCCGCCGTCGGAAGCCTCCGTTCCTGAGAGATCTAATCTTGAAGCCTTTTTTGATAATCTACCGGAGGGGGTTTCGATCACGGAGGGCATCTACATCAAATCCATTGCCCCTCCGATGATGCGTGAGTAGTCCACCACAGACCTACGGGTCCATAGCTAGTATCTAGATGGCTTCTTCTCTCTCTTTGCTCTTCAATACCATGTTCTTCATGATCTTCATCGAGATCTATCTGATGTAATCCTCTTTTGTGGTGTGTTTGTCAAGATCCGATGAATTGTGAGTTTATGTTCAGATTATCCATGAATCTTATTTGAATCTCCTCTGGTTTCTTATATGCATGATTTCATATCGTTGCAAGTCTCTTCGAGTTATTGGTTTGGTTTGGCCAACTAGATTGGTAATTCTTGCAATGGGAGAAGTGCTTGTTTTTGGGTTCAATCTTGCGGTGTCCTCACCCAGTGACATAGTAGGGGTAGCGAGGCACGTATTGTATTGTTGCCATCAAGGGTAACAATATGGGGTTTTCATCATATTGCTTGAGTTTATCCCTCTACATCATGTAATCTTTCTTAATGCGTTACTCTGTTCTTCATGAACTTAATACTCTAGATGCAGGCAGGAGTCGGTCGATGTGTGGAGTAATAGTAGTAGATGCAGAACCGTTTCGATCTACTTGTCACGGACGTGATGCCTATATGCATGATCATTACCTTGGATAACTACATGATTATTCGCTTTTCTATCAATTGCTTGACAGTAATTTGTTTACGCACCATGATATTTACCTTCAAGAGAGAAGCCTCTAGTGAAACCTATGGCCCCTGGGTCTATTTTCCATCATATATTTTCAGATCTATACTTCCTGCAATTTATTTATCTTTTACTTTCCACACTCGTTACATCTATCTCTATCGGATCTAATCCTTGCAAATAACCATGAAGGGACTGACTACCCCTTTATAGCGTTGGGTGAAAGAGTTTGATTATTTGTGTAGGTGCATCCATTGGTGACTTGTTTGTTCCTCCTACTGGATTGGTACCTTGGTTCTCAAAAACTTAGGGAAATACTTACCTACTTTGCTGCATCACCCTTTCCTCTTCAAGGGAAAACCAACACATGCTCAAGAGGTAGCAAGTACAAACACAAATTAAAACATAAAAAACACAATCATAGCAGTAACATAGTTGTGTAAACACTCGAGAACAAAAAGAAAAAGTCAAAATAAATTTTTATTCATTGGGTTGCCTCCCAACAAGCGCTATCGTTTTATGCCCCTAGCAATGCATAATGCATTGATTCAAGTATTTTCATATTTAATTTTTGCTCCATAGGAGGCCCTCATGATTGATTCATATGGTGGATTAATTCTTGATCTAGGTAAGTGTTCTATAACCTTTCTTAGTGGAAATTGAAATTTAATATTGCCTTCTTTCATATCAATCACGACGCCTATAGTGTGTAAAAACGGTCTACCAAGTATGATGGGACAAGATGGATTGCGATTAATATCAAGAACAATAAAATCTATGGGAACATATTTCCTATTTGCAATAATAAGAACATCATTAATTCTTCCCAAAGGCTTTTTAATAGTAGAATCCGCCAAATGCAAATTAAGAGAACATTCTTCAATATTGGTAAGACCAAGCACATCACATAGAGATTTCGTAATTGTGGAAACACTAGAACCAAATCACATAAAGCAAAGCACAAACAATTTTTAATTTTGACTTTAATGGTAGGTTCCCACTCATCATGTAATTTTCTAGGAATTGAATTCTCTAATTCCAATTTTTCTTCTAAAGATTTCATCATGGAATCAACAATATGTTTAGTAAAAGCTTTATTTTGTTCATAAGCATGGGGTGAATTTATCATGGATTGCAACAAAGAAATGCATCCAATCAAAGAGCAACTGTCATAATTAAAGTCTTTGTAATACAAAATAGTGGGCACATCGCTAGTTAAAGTTTTGACCTATCCAAACCCACTTTCTTCAAATTTTTCATTAAGATTTTCACCCTCCAAATCATTAGGACACCTTCTAGCTAAAGTTGATTCTTCTTAAGTCCCTTTATAATCAATTTTAATATTACTAAACAAGGAATCAATATAATAAACACCAATCACTTTAAGATCTTCATCATTTTTATGAAAGCAATCACCAGAAAATGCTTTTTCTAAAAAAATTCTCTTTTAGCTCTAAGCATAGCAGTTATTTTCTTATTTTCATCCATAGAAACATATAAAGATTTAATTGATTCATTAATTTTAGGTGGAAAAGCTTGCAACTTGAGATTTTCTACATCATGGAAAATTCTATCAATGCTTCTAGCCATATCATCATTCTTAATCAACTTTATTTCCATCGTAGTATTGGAAACTTTTTGAGCATTTATAAATTCTTTAATATTACTCTCAAGATCAGAGGGGTTCATATTATTATTATAAGAAGAATTACCATAGTAATTACCATAATTATTAGAGGAATTTCCAGGAAAAGGCCTAGGATTAAAATTACCTCCATAAGCATTGTTATTAAAATTGTTTCGTGAGATGAAATCCACATCTACGGAATCACTATTTTGATCCTTCAAGGTATACAAAGACACATCATTAATATCAATAGGAGCATTTTTACTAGCAACCAACTTCATAAGAGCATCAACTTTGTCACTCAAAGTACTAATTTCTTCAACCGAATTAACTTTTTTACTAGTAGGTGCTCTTTCGGTATGCAATTGTGAATAATTTGCCATAATATTATCTAGCAATTTAGTAGCTTCACCTAAATTAATTTCCATAAAAATAACACCCGTGACTGAATGTAAAAGATTTCTAGAGACAAAATTCAATCGCCCATAAAAAATTGTATGATCATCCAAAGATTTAAATCATGAGTAGGGAAATTTCTTAGCATCAATTTCATTCTTTCCCAAGATTGTGCAACGTGTTCATGCTCAAGTTGCTTAAAATTCATGATTTTATTTCTAAGGTTAATAATTTTCGCGGGTGGAAAATACTTAGTAATAAAAGCATCCTTGCACTTATCCCAAGAATCGATACTATTGCGAGGCAAAGAAGAAAACCAAAATTTTGCACAATCCCCCAAGGAGAAAGGAAATAATTTCAACTTCACAATATCATTGTGTACATCTATTTTGTTTTACATATCACACAATTGTATGAATGTGTTAAGATGGGACGCGACATCCTCATTAGGAGTATCCGACAATTGATCTTTCATGACAAGATTCAACAAAGCGACATTAATATCACAAGACTCCGCACTAGTGACAGGAGGAGCAATAGGAGTGCTAATAAAATAATCATTCTTGGTATTGTAAAAATCACACAATTTGGTATTTTCTTGAGTCATCATGACTACGCAAACAAGACTGCAAGCAAACAAGAGACCTAATGAGAAAAAGGCAAACGAAAAAGAGGGCGAATAAAATGGCAAATTTTTTGAAGTGGGGGAGATGAAAATGAGAGGCAAATGGAAAATAATGTAAATTGCAAGGAGATGAGATTTGTGATCTGGAAACTGATAGATTTTGATGATGTCTCCCCAGGAACAGCGTGGGAAATTCCTTTGACGTGGCTTGAGACCGCGTTGGTATTTCCCCAAAGAGGAAGGGATGATGCAGCAAAGCTACGGTAAGTATTTGCCTTAGTTATGAAACCAAGGTTATCGAACCAATAGGAGAACCAAGCAACACTATGTAAATGATACCTGCACACAAAGAACAAATACTTGCAACCCCACGCGTAAGAGAGGTTGTTAATCTCTCCACGTTAAAAGATAGATCGGTTTGTGTGAGATTGGATAAGTAGATCGCGCAAGAACAAAAAATAAAAGATGCAAATAAAAAGTGTAGCAAGGTATTTTTGGGTTTTTGGAATAGTAGATCTGAAAGCAAATGCGGAAAATATAGATCGGACAACAATATGTTAAAAGATAGACCCGTGGGGCGTAGGTTTCACTACTCGCTTCTCTCATGAGTATAGCACACGGTGGGTAAACAAATTAATGTTGAGCAATTGATAGAAGATCAAATAATCATGAAGATATCCAAGTCAATGATCATTATATAGGCATCACATCCAAGATTAGTAGAATGAAATGATTCTGCATCTACTACTATTACTCCAGACATCAACCGCTATCCAGCATGTATCTAGTGTATTAAGTTCATGGAGAAACGGAGTAATGCAATAAGAATGATGACATGATGTCGACAATATCTATTCATGTAGGAATAGACCCCATCTTGTTATCCTTAATTGCAAAAATACATGCGTGCCTTGCTGCCCCTTTTGTCACTAGGAGAGGACATCGCAAGATTGAACCCATCACAAAGCTCCTCTTCCCATGGCAAGAAAAATCAATCTAGTTGGCCTAACTAAACCAAAGATTCAAAGAAGAAATACGATGCTATAAATAATCATGCATATAGGAGACCAAAGAATACTCAAATAATATTCATGGATAGAAACTGATCATGAATTCAAACTTCATCGGATCCCAACAAACACACCGCAAAAAGTCATTACATAAAATAGATCTCCAAGATACCATTGTATTGAGAATGCCGCAAAAAACTACAATTCTTCACCGCACAAAAGGGAACGCGCCAAGCACATGATGTCATCATGGACCGCATCGAGCACCTCACCACGAACATACGTGAATCTGAGGAGCGGACGCGGGACTTCATGACAACCCAAATGGCTGAGCTCCCCGCCTTGATGGTGAACCGCGCATCATCCACTTCTACCTCAACTCGATGGCGCACCGCAAGTCGAAACTCCTCCGAGGACTCCTTCGGCGAGAGTCCTCCTCCTCAAGCTCGACCACAACAACGTCACACGCGTCGCCTCTCTCAAGACTCAAGCAATCCTTTCCATGATGACGAGCCTCAAGGTCGACATCCGAGCATAACCACAGTCTCCAACAAGAGAAAGACAACTACGAGCAAGACCGCCTATGTCATTAGCAAGAGGAAGACCGACGCCGTGAAGAGCAAGCACGAGAAGCACATTGAGCGCTTCGCGAATCAACCCATGCCTTGCAAGAATGCAACCGACTAGCTCGCGAGGAACAAGAAGCTCTACGTCGAGAACACCAAGAAGAAGCCGCACGGCAAGAGGAGCACCCAAAATGCCAACAACGGATGCGACAACAACATCAACGACATCCAAGGCAAGAGGAGCAACAGATTGATGAGATCGCTCATAGGCAAGAGCAAGATTAACATGACAACAATGCCCTTCTACGACAAGATGCGTGACCTCAAGCAAATCTCATTGACCACGTGGATGATCACGCACCAAGGCAAGGCCAACGTCAACAAGAGAATTATGCTCCTCCACGACAAGGGTACCACAATTACAACAACCATGAGGAAAATTGCTTTTGCAAGGTCAAATTCACTATGCCTAAATTCTCCGTAAGCAACGACCCCGAAGACTACCTCTCTTGGGCACTCAAGGTTGACAAAATATTCTGGTTGCACAGCTATGAAGAAGACAAGAAGATTGCCATGGCCTCCCTCAAGTTCCAAGATTATGTGCTCATTTGGTGGGAACAGGTGATTGAGCAACAAAGAGAAATAGGTGATACTCCAATCACCACTTGGGAACAAATGAAAGATCTCATGAGAGCTCGATATGTCCCAACACACAATAATCGCGATCTCTTCAAGAAGCTACAACTACTCAAGCAAGGCACCAAGTCGGTGGAAGAGTACTGCCAAGACATGGAGATAGCCATGATAAGAGCCAATGTGAAGGAGGATGATGAGCAAACTATGGCATGTTTCTTGAATGGTCTCAATTACCAAGTCAAGAAAATTGCTGATTTCCAACCCTACTCCAACTTGCTCGAGCTAGTGCATCAAGCCACCAAGGCGGAGCGTTAAGTTCAAGAGGACTACAAGTACTCCAAGACCTCCTACAAGACCTATGGTGCAACTACCCAAGCTTCTCCAACTACGTTACCGTCTACAAGAACCTCAACGTCCAAAGATGACAAGTCAAGGTACAAGGACAAGTCGTCTTCATCATCCCGCAACGCCCCTACAAGCAAAACAAGAGGGTCATCCTCTACACCAACACCGGATGACGTGAAAACGAGATCCATCAAGTGCTTCACATGCCAAGGCAAGGACACAAAATGTATGAGTGTCCCACAAGGCAGGCTATGATCCTTCAAGATGATGGTTCATATGACTCAATGAGTGAAGATGAGATGGAAGCTTTGGAATGAGTGTCTATGCACCGACAAGTCAATGAAGATGAAGACTCTCAAATCTTTTGTGACAATGATCCGAGCCCCGCTCTCATTGTCTCAAAGGTTTTGACCCTACAACAACAACAAGATGAGGACCAACATTGCCACATCTTCCACACCAAGGCCGATATCCAAGGGAGATCCATCAAGGTCATCATCGATGGAGGGAGTTGCCACAATTTGGCAAGTGAGGAACTTTGTTCCAAGTTGCACTTGATCAAGAAAAAGCATCCTTGCCCCTACAAGGTCCAATGGCTAAGTGACTCCGTCACAATACAAGTTGACTACACCGTGCAAGTCTCCTTCAAGATTTGAGCTTACGAAGACACCATGGAGTGTGATGTGGTTCCCATGTCCGTTTTCCACCTACTCCTTGGGAGACCTTGGCAATTTGACCGTGGCACCATACACAACGGGCTCACAAATCAATATAGCTTCAAGTTGAAGGGAACAGAATATGTGCTTTGCCCTATGTCTCCTAGTCAAGTGATTGCCGACAAGCAAGCTTCATCCCATCATGGAGAGAAAAGTGAGAGAGTGATCCACCTCAAAGCGAGTGAGCGACACAAGCCAAATTTGAGTGACTCCATGATGAGGGACATGAGTGACCTAGTACTATTTGCTACCAAAAGAGATTTGAGGGATGTGAGTGAGAGCCCATCGACCGTCCTTCACTACATGTTAGTGTGAAAGGATGATGTTACCCGGCCTAACCCTTCACAACATCTTCCTCTTGTGCTATCTCAATTGTTGTAGGAATTTCAAGATGTGTTCCCCAATGAGCTACCTCTGAGACTACCACCAAAACGAGGGATCGAACACCGCATTGACCTCATCCCCGGCGCACCGCTTCCCAACAAGGCTCCCTACCGCTTCAACCCTGACGAAACAAAGGATATACAAAGGCAAGTACAAAAACTCCTAGATAAAGGGCATGTTCGCGAGAGTTTGAGTCCCTGTGCGCTTTGATGATCCTAGTGCCTAAACATGATGGTAATATGCACATGTGTTCTGATTGCCGCCCTATAAATGCTATAACCATTCGCTATCGTCACCATATCCCACGCTTAGAGGACATGCTAGATGAACTTAGTGGTGCCACTATATTCTCAAAGATAGACTTGAAAAGTGGTTACTACCAAATTCGCATACAAGAGGGTGATGAGTGGAAAATGGCTTCCAAAACTAAATTTGGTCTCTATGAACGGCTAGTGATGCCCATGGGCTTATCCGAAGCACCGGGTACGTTCATGCGCATGATGCATCATGTTTTGTGCCCCTACATTGGATATTGTGTTGTGGTCAACTTTGATGACATCCTTTTTTTTAGAAAATCTCTAGAACAACATGCCACACATGTTAAGAACATTTTGCAAACTCTTTGAAAAGAAAAAAATTATGCATTTTTGGTGTGGAAAGAAAAACATATTGCCAATCTCTTTTGTAGGGACATCTTACGCCTCCATGGAGTATCAAAGACCATTGTCTCAGATCGCGACGTCAAGTTCTTGAGCTACTTGAAGTCCCTTTGCGCCAAGATCGACATGAAGATACTATTCTCTTCGGCGTACCATCCACAAACCGGTGGTCAAACGGAGGTGACAAACCGGACGCTTGGAACTCTCGTACGCGTTCAAGAAGAACATAAAGGAGTGTGAGAATTGCTTACCCGTCGCCGAGTACTATTGGAAATATTCCCTAGAGGCAATAATAAATTAGTTATTATCATATTTCCTTGTTCATGATAATCGTTTATTATCCATGCTATAATTGTATTGATCGGAGACTTAGATGCATGTGTGGATACATAGACAAAACCATGTCCCTAGTATGCCTCTAATAGACTAGCTCGTTGATCAAAGATGGTTCCTAGCCATGGACATGAGATGTCATTTGATGATGGGATCACATCATTAGGAGAATGGTGTGATGGACAAGACCCAAACTACAAACGTAGCATATGATCATGTCAGTTTATTGCTACTGTTTTCTGCATGTCAAGTATATGTTCCTATGACCATGAGATCATGCAACTCACTAACACCGGAGGAGTACCTTGTGTGTATCAAACGTCACAATGTAACTGGGTGACTATAAAGGTGCTCTACAGGTATCTCCGAGGGTGTTCGTTGGGTTGGCATGGATCAAGACTGGGATTTGTTACTCCGTGTGACGGAGAGGTATCTCAGGGCCCACTCGGTAATACAACATCACAATAAGCCTTGCAAGCAATGTGACTAAGTGTTAGTCACGGGATCTTGTATTATAGAATGAGTAAAGAGACTTGCTGGTAACAAGGTTGAACTAGGTATGGAGATACCAACGATCGAATCTCGGGCAAGTAACATACCGAAGAACAAAGGGAACATCATACGGGATTAACTGAATCCTTGACATAGAGGTTCTACCGATAAATATCTTCATAGAATATGTAGGAACCAATATGAACATCCAGGTCCCGCCATTGGTTACTGACCGTAGAGGTGTCTCGGTCATGTCTACATAGTTCTCGAACCCGCAGGGTCTGCACACTTAAGGTTTGGTGACGTTTTCGGTAGTATAGAGTTATGTATGGTGGTGACCAAAGGTTGTTCAGAGTCCTGGATGAGATCCTGGACGTCATGAGGAGCTCTGGAATGGTCCGGAGGTAAATATTGATATATAGGAAGTCCTATTTTGGTCGCCGGAAAAGTTTCGGGCTCATCGGTAGTGTACCGGGAGTGCCGGTAGTGTACCGGGAGACCATCGGGAGGGGTATTTCGACCCAAGAGGATACACGGGCTGTGGGAGGATGAATACCAGCCCTTAGTGGGCTGTAGGAAGTCCCACAAAGGGCCCATGCGGCTGGGAAGAAAAAGCCTAAAAGGAAAAAGGTGGAAAAAGGCAAAAGAGATAAATTAGGAAGGAGTCCTAATCCTACTAGGAGTGGAGGAGGAGGACTCCTCCCTCCTGGTTTGGCCAACCTCCTATATATACTAGTGGGTTTTAGGGTTTTGGCACAAGTTTTTCAGCCACGTGCTATCCGTTCCTCCAGTGCATAGTTTCTCCTCTAGATCGGATTTCTGCAATGCATAGGCGAAGCCTTGCCGGAATAGCTCCACCACCATCGCCGTAGCACCGTCGCGCTGCTGGAGAACTATTCTACCTCTCTGCTCCCTCTTGCTGGATCAAGAAGGCGGAGATCGTCATCGAGCTGTACGTGTGCTGAACGTAGATGTGCTGTCCGTTCGATGCTAGATCGGAAGGACTGTGATCAACATTGCGAGGCGGATGGTGATGAGATCGCGGGACGGATCGTGATGAGCTCGCGGGATGGATCGTGATTGGATCGCGGGTCGGATCATGATGAGATCGCGGGACGCTTGGCGATTTGGATCGCGAAGACGTTTGACTACACCAACCGCATTTCTTAACACTTCCCGCTTAGCGATCTACAAGGATATGTAGATCCACTCTCCCTCTCATAGATGCTCATCACCATGGATAGATCTTGCGTGTGCGTAGGATTTTTTTTGTTTCCCATGGAATGTTCCCCAACAGTGGCATCATGAGCTAGGTCTATGTGTAGATGAGATCTCGAGTAGAACGCAAAGGGTTTGTGGGCGTTGATGATTAGATTGCTTCCTCCCTTGGTCGTGCTTTGGTTTAGCAGTATTGTGGGATGAAGCGTCCCGGACCAACATTACTCGTACGCTTACGAGTGACTGGTTTCATCGACTAACGTGTAACTTCGTTGCACAAAGATGGCTGGCGGGTGTCTGTTTCTCCTACTTTAGTTGGATCGGATTCGACTAAGGCAGTCCTTGATAAGGTTGAAAAGCAACTTATGTATCACTGTTATGGTTTATGTGTAGGTGAGAATTGTTCTTGCTAGATACCCATATCAGCCACGTAAAATATGCAACAACAATTAGAGAACGTCTAACTTGTTTTTGCAGGGTATGTTGTGATGTGATATGGCCAATTACATGATGAGATATATGTGATGTATGAGATGATCATGTGTTGTATAGAATATCACGACTTGCATGTCGATGAGTACGGCAACCGGTAGGAGCCATAGGGTTGTCCTTAATTATTGTATGACCTACGTGTCAATCATTAAGCACTATGTAATGCTTTGCTTTATCGCTAAACGGTAGCAATATTAGTAGAAGCGTGGTGGGGACGACAACCCCGATGGCGACACATTGATGGAGATCAAGATGATGGAGATCATGGTGTCATGCCGGTGACGATGGAGATCATGCCAGTGCTTTCAAGATGGAGATCAAAAGCACAAGTTCATGGCCATATCATGTCACTTATGATTTGCATGTGATGTTAATCCTTTTATGCACCTTGTTTTGCTTAGGACGACGGTAGCGTTATAAGGTGACCCCTGACTTAATTTCAAGATAAATTGTGTTCTCCCCGAGTGTGCACCGTTGCGAAAGTTTGTCGTGTCGAGACACCACGTGAGGATCGGGTGTGATAGACTCTACATTCACATACAACGGGTGCAAGCTAGTGTTGCACGTGCAGAACACTCGGGTTAAACTTGACGAGACTAGCATGTACAGACATGGCCGCGAAACAGAAGAGACCGAAAGGTCGAACATGAGTCATATAGTAGATATGATCAACATGATGATGTTCACCATTGAAACCACCTCAACTCACGTGATGATCGGACTTGAGTTGGTGAATTTGGATTATGTATCACTCGAATGACCGGAGGGATGTCAATTTGAGTGGGAGTTCTTCAGTAATATGATTAATTGAACTCATTATCATGAACATAGTCAGTAGTGTCTTTGCAAATTATGTTGCAGATTACTTGCTCGCGCTGTAGCTCTCTTGAATTTTTATATGATCCTAGAGAAATAGAGTGGAAAGATGATGGTAGCAATATTGCGGACTGGGTCCGTGGTCTGAGGATTGTCCTCATTGCTGCGCAGAAGGCTTATGTCCTTAATGCACCGCTAGGTGTGCCAACCCCTCTAGCGTTGTTTGTAGATGTTGTGAACATCTTACAGGCACGTTCTGATGACTACTTGATAGTTTAGTGCATCATGCATTACGGCTTAGAATTGAGGCTCCGAAACATTTTGAACATCACGGAACATATGAGATGTTCTAAGAGCTGAAATTAGGATCTCAGGCTCATGCCCGTGTTGCAAGATATGAGATCTCCAACAAGATTCTTTGCCTGCAAGATGAAAGAGAATAGCTCAATAGTTGAGCATGTGCTCAGATTGTCTAGGTGCTACAATCAGTTGAATCGAGTGGGAGTTGATCTTCCAGATAAGATAGTGATTGATATAGTTCTCCAAGTCACTGTCACTAAGCTACTAGAACTTGGTGACGAACTATAAAATGTCAGGGATAGAAATAATGATCCCTGAGCTGTTCGCGATGTTTGACACCGCGAAGGTAGAAATCAAGAAGGAGCATCAAGTGTTGATGGTTAGTCAAACCACTAGTTTCGAGAAGGGTAGGAGCAAGGAGGGAAACTTCATGGATAGCAAGTCAGTTGCTGCTCCAGTGAAGCAACCCAAAGTTGAACCCAAACCCAAGACTAAGTGCTTCGATTAAGAGGAGAGCGGTCGCTGAAGCGGAACAACCCTAGATACTTGGTAGATAAGAAGGTTGGCAACGTCGACAGAATTATATTTGATATACATGTTATTGATGTGTACCTTGCTAGTACTCCTAGTAGCACCTGGGTATTAGATACCGGTTCGGTTGCTAAATGTTAGTAACTCAAAATAAAAGCTACGGAATAAACGGAGCACTAGCTAAGGGTGAGGTGACGATGTGTGTTGGAAATGTTTCAAAGGTTGATGTGATCAACATCCCACGCTCTCTCTACCTTCGGGATTAGTGACAAACCTAAATAAATGTTATTTGGTGTTTTGCGTTGAGCATGAACGTGATTAGATCGTGTTTATTGCAACACGGTTATTCATTTAAGTTAGAAAATAATGGTTATTCTGTTTACATGAATAATACCTTCAATGGCAAGT
The DNA here is from genome assembly GCA_022496015.1 of Hordeum marinum. NCBI lineage: Eukaryota > Viridiplantae > Streptophyta > Magnoliopsida > Poales > Poaceae > Hordeum > Hordeum marinum. Next base: position 286,120,952 of record CM039674.1, read on the forward strand.
GATTTATTGGAAATGATACATGTTGATGTATGCAAGCCAATGAGTCTTGTAGCGTGCGGTGGATATCGTTATTTTGTTACCTTTACTGATGATTTGAGTAGATATAGTGTATATTTACTTAAATGAACACAAGTTTGAATCGTTTGAAAGGTTCAACCAAATTCAGAGTGAAGTTTAAGATCATCGTGACAACAAGATAAAAATGTCCGCGATATGATCGTGGAGGTGAATATCTGAGTTATGAGTTTGGCATACAACTTTAGACAATGTGAAAGTTGTTTCACAACTCACGCCACCTGGAACACCATAGTGTGATGGTGTGTTCGAACGTCATAGTAGTGCTCTATTGGCAATGGTGCGTGCTATGATGTCTCTTATCGTTTTGCTACTATAATTTTGGGGTTATGCATTAGAGACAACTACATTCACTTTAGATAGGGCACCATCTAAATCCGTTGAAATGACACCGTGTGAATTATGGTTTGATAGAAACCTAAGCTGTCATTTCTTAATGTTTGGGGCTGCGACGCTTGTGTGGAAAATGTTTTCACCTAATGAGCTCGAACCCAAAGCGGACAAATGCATCTTCATAGAATACCCTAAGAACAGTTGGGTAAACCTTCTATCTCAGATCCAAGCATAAAGTGTTTGTTGCTAAAACTGGGTCCTTTCCCGAGAAAAAGTTTCTCTCGAAAGAATTGAGTGGGAGGAAGATAGAACTTGATGAGGTTGTTGAACCTTTGTTTCAACCAGAGAGTAGTGCAGCACAGGAAGATGTTTCTGTGAAGCCTACGTTAGTTGAAGAGGAAGTTAATGATGATGATCATGAAGCTTCGGATCAAGTTACTATCGAACCTCGTAGGTTGACAAGGACGTGTACTGCTCCTGAGTGGTACGACAACCCTGTCTTAGAGGTCATGTTGTTGGACAACGATGAACCTACAAGCTATGGAGAAGCGATGATGGGCCCGAATTCTGACAAATGGTTAGAGGCATGAAATCCGACAAAGGATCCATGTATGAAAACCAAGTATAGACTTTGGTAGACTTGCTCGTTGGACGGCAGGTTGTCAAGTAGAAATGGACCTTTAAGATGAAGACAGACACTGATGGTAAATGTCACCATTTATAAAGCTCGACTTGTCGCAAAGAAGTTTCCGGCAAGTTCAAGGAGTTAACTACGATGAGACTTTCTCACTCATACCGATGCTAAAGTTTGTTGGAATTATATTAACAGTTGCTGCATTTTTCAATTATGAAATCTAGCAGATGGATGTCAAAACATCGTTTCCTTAACGATTTACTTGAGTAAAGGTTGTATGTGATACAACCAGAAGGTTTTGTGAGTCCTAAGGATGCTAAAAGGTGAGCAAGCTTCAGTGATCCTTCTATGGACTGAAGCAAGCATCTCGGAGTTGGAATATACACTTTGATGAGGTGATCAAAGTTTTTGTAGTTTATACAATGTTTACGAGAAACTTGTATTTACAATAAAGTGAGTGGGAGCACTATAGAATTTCTTATAAGTATATGTGGATGACATATTGTTGATCGGAAATAATGTAGAATTTGTAGAAAACATGAACGGTTGTTTGAAAAGAGTTTTTCAAAGGAAGACCTGGATAAAGCTACCTAATTGTTGAGCATCAAGATCTACAGAGATAGATCAAGATGCTTGATGAGACTTTCAATGAGTACATACCTTGACAAAGTTTTTGAAAGAGTTCAAAATGGATCAGTCAGAGAAAGAGTTCTCGCCTGATTTGTAAGGTCCGAAGTTGAGTGAGACTCAAGGCTCGACAACGGCAGAAGAAAGAGAAAGGACGAATGTCGTCTCCTATGCCTTAGCCATAGGCTCTGTATAGTATGCCATGCTGTGTACCGCACCTGTGTGTGCCTTGCCATGAGTTTGTCAAGGGGTACAATAGTGATCCAGGAGTGGATCACTGGATAACGGTCAATATTTTCCTTAGTGACTAAAATACTAAGGAAATGTTTCTCGATTATGGAGGTGATAAAGGGTTCATCGTAAAGAGTTACGTCGATGCAAGCTTTAACACTAATCTGGATGACTCTTAGTAGCAATCCGAATACATATAGTGGAGCAGCCATTTGGAATAGTACCAAGTGGAGTGTGGTAGAAGTGTTTATAGTTTGACATAGAGATTTGCAAAGTACACACAGATCAGAATGTCGCAGACCCGTTGACTATAAGACCTCTCTCACATGCAAAGCATGATCGAGCCCCAGAACTCATTGGGTGTTAGATTCATAACAATGCGAATCACATGGTGATGTGCACTAGATTATTGACTCTAGTGCAAGTGGGAGACTGTTGGAAATATGCCCTAGAGGCAATAATAAATTAGTTATTATGTGACAGCCCAAGTGCTGTCCCTACCTTATTTGGCATGTAACCCCATGTATGAACCTTGTGTCATGAGCTATGAGATGTATGTTTGCTCCTTGTCATTCATGTGTGTTGCATTCATGCATCATCATGCATCATTCTCATTTCATTCTTTTCTTGCCATGTGACTTTGCAAGTGCCTTGGTATGATGTGAGATGGTGGTGTTGGTTTGATTTGTGATGTGGGAGATGTTTGTGTGTGGTTGGTTCCATGTGTGCTCCTCCTCTTCTTCTTACCCTCCCTTTTGTCCTTCACATCCCCTCTCATCTTTCCCCCTCTCTTCATATTTATTTCATGAGTAGAGTTATTTGCCTCTTTAATTTGTTTAAAAATGTTCATGAGGTAGCCCCACATGTTTGATGATTTGTGGTTATGTTTGGTTGGATGTTTGGGGGTTAATTGTATTTGTGATTTTATTAAAACAGGAGCTACATTTTTATATATTAAATAAAATACTTGCTCCATAATTCAACTTAATATATTTATAAAATAGGGCTCTTTATTTCATCCACAAAATATATTTTTCTTTCCCCAAAATATTTTCTTTTTCTCAGGGCTATTTTTGTTTTGTGTTGTTGTTTTTAAAAAAAAAATAGCAAACACCCCTTCCTATTTTTCGAGAGTGTGAGAGAGGGAGTGGGCCGCGGCCCAGCCCACGTGAGCAGGAACGGCCACCTGCTCCCGTCTCCTTCTCCGTCAGTGAGGTTTAGAGAGCGCGTGCGTCGCCGTCGCTTTTCTGTCGCTGTCACCGTCAGCCTGAGGCTATAAAGCCTCCCCTCGGCGTCCGTGTCGCTCTGCTAGGGTTCCCTCTTGCTCCCTCCGCCGCCGCAGCTCTCCCTCTTCCTCTCTTCTTCCTCCTCCCTCTCTTCTTTTCCCCTGCGAAGCAAGGTGCAGAGAGGTGCAGAGGGTTCGCCGCTCGTCGTCGCCGCATCTCCGGTGGGTGTCGTCCCCGCTGGCGATGGCGTGTAGCTCGTGGGGTCTCCCGCCGTTCCATTCCCACCGCTAGAAGGTGAGGAGCACCTCCCCGCGGTGCGAATCGTCGTCGTCATCGCCGCAAGGAGCAGAGCGTCACCGGGCCTTCTTCTTCCTCGTCGCCGTCGCGTCCCCGCCTCTCCTTCCTCTCCGTGCGTCAGGGTCGCCGCCGTCCTCCCCTAGGTGAGCAGTAGATGCACTGTTCCTTTCCCTTGTTGCCTGCGCATTGCCGTCGTGTCCGTCGCCGCCGTGCCCCTATTCAAGCTCGATTGCCGGGGTCTCCTCCGTGTTCGAGTGCGGGTATGGGGTCCCCGTGCTTCCCGCGTGCCTCGCGTCTTCCCTCTCGTGCCGTAGTCGCCGTAGATAGCCGGAGCAGCTCGCCGCCGTTCGTCTGTCGCCGCAGCTCTGCCTTTCTCCAGTTTCGTCAGGTTTCGTGCATGTGTGTGTATTAGAGCAGCTGCGTCCCTCCTCTGTTAAGATTCGGTCAGGTAGCGCAGTTGTAGCACAGGGGGGTTTCGACCCAGAGGTTAGGGGTTCGACCCCTGAACCTTCCCCTTTTATTTTTTTGTTTTGTTTTGTTTTCTTCTTTGTTTTTCTTTGATCTTTCTTATATACATGTGTATGTGTGTGCATTTCCCGCATGTATGTGTGTGTGTGTTGTTTTCTTTGCCATGTGAGTGTGTGTGTGCACATGTGTATGTGTGTATGCACAAGTGGCATACATACACATGTATGCACATTTAGTGTATGAGTGTGTGTAGGTGCCCCCTTTTTATTTGTTTTGTTGTGTGTGTGAGGTGAGTGTATGTGTGTGTTGCACATATGCATGGGTGCACATGTGTGTGTATGCTATGCATAGATACCTACATGTGTGTTTGTGAGTTGTGAGTGTGTGTGTGTGTGTGTGTGTGCATGTAGGTGTGTGATGCACCATGCATGACACATGTGTGTGTGTGCTCTTTGCACACCCATACATGTGTGAGTTCTTGTGGGTGTGTGTAGTGTAGGCTATGTGTGTGTGCTTCTTGCATACACCCATTGATGTGTAAGTTGAGTAGCTCCATGTGTAGGTGTTCACTCTTTTGTGCATTTGAGCATAGTTTCTCTTTAGCTAGTTTTATCCTTACTATTGATGCTATGCCATGATATCATGTTCCTAGGATGCTATTTAACCACTTCCATCATGTGTCAATAGAGTACATGCCATTTTGGCCTTTTCCATAAGTATGCCATGTGTCATAAGTCACTCATGACTTATAGGGGTCAATTTTCGACCTAGGGATTCTCCCTCTTGATCCAAGAAAGTATAGGGGTATGAGTAATGAATTTGGGGTAGAATCAACCCATGAATGCATCTGTGAAGTCAGATTTGTCTTTGGGGCAACTTCACAAAACTGCATTTTTATGCTGTGATGCCCTTTTGTCCATTTCATGAGATTGCTAGTTAAGGTTGTTGGGAATGTCCCAGTATTTTTTTTATTTGTGCTAAGTCACTAGATAAGTGGGAACCATGCTGTTTAGTGAGAAACTTATGTTTCTGCCCAGCTTGTTTATATATGACTAAGTCTGGGAGAACTGCTGTTATTGTTTTGCCATGTAGAGTGGGTTGCATCTAATGATCTGTTTGGAATTTGAGCATGCTCAGTGCTAGTTATTTGTAGTAGATATTACCTTCTACCATCCTGTTAATTTTGATGCCAATAGGGGCTCTCTAGCATATTTAACTCCTGCTGTAAACTTGCTACTTTATTAACTCAGATTCCAGAAAACTGGAATTTTCACTAAGTCCCTGAAAAACTGTTTCATCTTGCCAACTTGATTGCTTCTCGCTTATTGATGTGTGTATATTTTGCTGTTTGCATAGTTGGATAAGTTGATGTGGGTGTTGAGTAGATTCTGTCCATATCTTGTTTGTGGCTGTAGGATTCCTGTAGCTCAAGTTGTGAGCTTTTCAAGTTGTTATGTTGCTGTTTGTGACAGAGTTGGTGTTATTTTGTTTTGTGACTTGTGGGAGCTATACTCCATAGAATTGATTGATTCTTGAGCCTATTGTGATTTATTTTTCAAAACCTATCCAGTGGCTACCTTTGAATGCCAAGAATTATCCGAGGTCTTGATTGTCTTGTGTTTTACCTCCGTAACTGTCGTGAGCGTATCTCGAGAACCGTAGCTTCGTTTCTTGCGATCCTTATATGCATTTCTATCGATTTTGCATGATGCATCCATATTTGACATGTTCATGCATATATAAATAACTTAAGATGAGGTTCTGTCCTGATTCACTAATATACAAACTTTGCATGTGAAACTTGACTAGTTTGTGGTTGCCATGTTAAGTTTCTTCTAAAATGAATCATGCATCATCTTGGTTGTGCATTGCACCTTGGTTGGTTATTTAATTCCTATTTCTCTTGGGTAGAAGTGACTGTCGATACTGAGTTCGAGGACCCTGGAGAGTACCACTACGAGGATCCCGCTACTTGTTCCGCTGAAGAACCAACAAGCAAGATGATCGTACCCAGATCCCAATACTATCTTTGCTTGCTAGTTTCTCATTCTTATCGTTACAATTGCGCTACCTACCACTTGATATCAGCCCCCATGTTTCCATGACAGCCTCTAACCTCCACATCCTAGCAAACCTTTGATTGGCTAAGTTACTGCTGCTCAGCCCCTCTTATAGCATTTTAGTTGCAGCTGTAGGTTGTTCCATGTGATAACATGGATTTGTATATCACAATATTCTGTTATTTAATTTAATGCACACATATATATCTTGGTATTGGTGGAAGGCTTGGCCTTTTGCTAAGTGATTTGTTCCGCTATTACCGCCATTAGTTCCTTGTTACCGGTGTTATGTTTTCCATACTTTGCGCTCCTAACATGCTCGGGGTTGTTATGGGGACCCCCTTGTTTATACGATTGAGATTAAAACTTGTCCGGCAAGACCCAACATTGGTACTACATTTGCTATAACAAATAAAACTTGCATAGGGCTTTGCAACCCCGTGGATAATTAATCAACCCCCGGGCCAGTGCTCCGCATGAGCGTTGGTCCACCCACCTAGCAGTCGGCAGTGCCACCTCGGGGCAACTCGAGGCATTTTCAGGCAACCGTCCACTTCGCATAGACGGATGATGCCCGTTGATAGAGAGCGCACGGCTCTAGAAGCGGATCTGGTTCACCGAGAGGTCTTGCTGGATTTATTTTACCTTTATCGAGTGTCTTGCGTGTGGAGTCTGACTTTCTTCGGGTTTACCCGAGGTGTTGGAATCCTTTTGGAATTGCCTATGACGATCGTGAGATCCGCGGTCGAGGCTATTCCCGCGGAGTGTCGTTATTTGTGATGGACTAGTTGGAGGACCCCTGCAGGGTTAAATCTTTCGGAAAGCCGTGCCCGCAGTTATGTGGCAACTTGGATATTTGTTTAACACCCGATTATAGCAAACTTTAAGTAAACTCAAATTAAAATACACCAACTATGTGAGTAACCGTGATCGTCTCTGCTCGTGAACATGTTCCGAGAGAGAACACGGTGGGGTTATGATTGACGCAAGTAAGTGCTCCGGATCTCATAGAGATCATACTAGATTCGATCGTTCTTCGTAGGCCACTCATATTTATTTCATGTTGCGTAAGATAGCCACCATATTATGCTTAGTGCTGCTGCAAACTAAACATCACCCCTTCCATCCTGAAGCTTAAATAGTCTTGGTACCCGGGCACATGATAGCTGAGTCCTCTGTGGCTCATAGTTTACTACAACAACTCCAGGTACAGGTATAGATGAGCAGATGCAGGATGATCTTGCCCAGCTCCAATGGGAGTATGATGAAGAAAGAGGCTGTATGTACGTGACATATCCGGATGAGTGAGGACCTGGTCGTGATCTTTGGGATAGCTTGATAGTATCATTCACAACTTCTTTTATCGTTTGATTTCGTCCGTAGTCGGACCCTTTGTTCAAATTGATGTTATGATTTGAGTGACATTGTAAGTTAGCATGTGGCGAGTGTAAGCCAACTTGTATACTCTTCTCATTCAGTATTGTATGTTGTGATGATACTATTCTTGCTAACGGCAAGATGCACATCTATCCCTTGCGAGGCCCTCGTGCCATAAATGGATAGGCGCGCATCTTGGGCGTGACATATTATCATATTTCCTTGTTCATGATAATCTTATATTATCCATGCTATAATTGTATTGAACGGAGACTTAGATGCATGTGTGATACATAGACAAAACCATGTCCCTAGTATGCCTCTAATAGACTAGCTTGTTGATCAAAGATGGTTAAGGTTTCCTAGCCATGGACATGAGAAGTCATTTGATAACGGGATCACATCATTAGGAGAATGGTGTGATGGACAAGACCCAAACTACAAACGTAGCATATGATCGTGTCAGTTTATTGCTACTGTTTTCTGCATGTCAAGTATATGTTCCTATGACCATGAGATCATGCAACTCACTGACACCGGAGGAGTACCTTGTGTGTATCAAACGTCGCAACGTAACCGGGTGACTATAAAGGTGCTCTACAGGTATCTCCAAGGGTGTTCGTTGGGTTGGCATGGATCAAGACTGGGATGTGTTACTCCGTGTGACGGAGAGGTATCTCAGGGCCCACTCGGTAATACAACATCACAATAAGCCTTGCAAGCAATGTGACTAAGTGTTAGTCACGGGATCTTGTATTACGGAACGAGTAAAGAGACTTGCCGATAACGAGGTTGAACTAGGTATGGAGATACCGATGATCGAATCTCGGGCAAGTAACATACCGAAGAACAAATGGAACATCATACGGGATTAACTGAATCCTTGACATAGAGGTTCGACCGATAAAGATCTTCATAGAATATGTAGGAACCTATATGGACATCCAGGTCCCGCTATAGGTTACTGGCCGTAGAGGTGTCTCAGTCATGTCTACATAGTTCTCGAACCCGCAGGGTCTGCACACTTAAGGTTTGGTGACGTTTTCGGTAGTATAGAGTTATGTATGGTGGTGATCGAAGGTTTTTCAGAGTCCCGAATGAGATCCCGGACGTCACGCTCCTCCGGAATGTTTCGGAGGTAAAGATTGATATATAGGAAGTCCTATTTTGGTCGCCTGAAAAGTTTCGGGCTCATCGGTAGTGTACCGGGAGACCATTGGGAGGGGTATTTCGACCCAAGAGGCTACATGGGCTGTGGGAGGATGAATACCAGCCCTTAGTGGCCTGGAGGAAGTCCCACAAAGGGCCCATGTGGCTGGGAAGAAAAAGCCTAAAAGGAAAAAGGTGGAAAAAAGGCAAAAGAGCTAAATTAGGAAGGAGTCCTAATCCTACTAGGAGTGGAGGAGGAGGACTCCTCCCTCCTGGTTCGGCCGACCCAAGGGCTGGCTCCTTGGGTGACAAGCCTCCTCCTCCTCTCCTCCTATATATACTAGAGGGTTTTATGGTTTTGGCAGAAGTTTTTAAGCCACGTGCTACCCGTTCCTCCAGTGCATAGTTTCTCCTTTAGATTGGATTTCTACAGTGCTTAGGCGAAGCCCTGCCAGAATAGCTCCACCACCATCGCCGCAGCGCCATCGCACTGCCAGAGAACTATTCTACCTCTCCGCTCCCTCTTGCTGGATCAAGAAGGCGGAGATCGTCATCGAACTGTACGTGTGCTGAACGCGGAGGTGCCGTTAGTTTGGCGCTAGATCGGAAGGATCGTGATCAAGATTGCAAGACGAATCATGATGAGATCGCGGGACGGATTGTGATGAGTTCGCTGGATGGATCGTGATTGGATCGCGCGATGGATCATGATGAGATCATGATGGATCGCGCGATGGATCATGATGGATCGTGACGCTCGACGATTTGGATCGCGAAGACATTTGACTACACCAACCGCATTTCTTAACGCTTCCCGCTTAGCAATCTATAAGGGTATGTAGATCGACTCTCCCTCTCATAGATGCTCATCACCATGGATAGATCTTGCGTGTGCATAGGAATTTTTTTGTTTCCCATGCAGTGTTCCCCAACAGTGGCATCATGAGCAAGGTCTATGTGTAGATAAGATCTCGAGTAGAACACAAAGAGTTTGTGGGCATTGATGCTTAGATTGCTTCCTCCCTTGGTCGTGTTTTCGTTCAGCGGTATTGTGGTATGAAGCGGCCCGGACCAACATTACTCGTACGCTTACGAGAGACTGGTTCCATCGACTAACGTGTAACTTCGTTGCACAAAGATGGCTGGCGGGTGTATGTTTCTCCTACTTTAGTTGGATCGGATTCGACTAAGGCGGTCCTTGAGAAGGTTGAAAAGCAACTTATGTATCACCGTTGTGGTTTATGCGTAGGTGAGAATTGTTCTTGCTAGATACCCATAGCAGCCACGTAAAACATGCAACAACAATTAGAGGACGTTTAACTTGTTTTTGCAGGGTATGTTGTGATGTGATATGGCCAATTATATGATGAGATATATGTGATGTATGAGATGATCATGTGTTGTATAGAATATCACGACTTGCATGTGCCTTTGCAAATTATGTTGTAGATTACTTGCTCGCGCTGTAGCTCCCTTGAATTTTTTATATGTCCCTAGAGAAATAGAGTCGAAAGATGATGATAGCAATATTGCAGACTGGGTCCGTGATCTAAGGATTGTCCTCATTGCTGCATAGAAGGCTTATGTCCTTAATGCACCGCTCGGTGCGCCAACCCCTCTAGCGTCGTCTGTAGATGTTGTGAACATCTGACAGGCACGTTCTGATGACTACTTGATAGTTTAGTGCGTCATCCATTACGACTTAGAATTGAGGCTCCGAAACGTTTTGAACGTCACGGAACATATGAGATGTTCTAAGAGATGAAATTAGGATCTCAGGCTCGTGCCCATGTTGCGAGATATGAGATCTCCAACAAGATTCTTTGCCTGCAAGATGAAAGAGAATAGCTCAATTGTTGAGCATGTGCTCAGATTGTCTAGGTGCTACAATCACTTGGATCGAGTGGGAGTTGATCTTCCAGATAAGATAGTGATTGATATAGTTCTCCAAGTCACTGTCACTAAGCTACTAGAACTTGATGATGAACTATAAAATGCCAGGGATAGAAATAATGATCCATGAGCTATTCGTGATGTTTTACACCACGAAGGTAGAAATCAAGAAGGAGCGTCAAGTGTTGATGGTTAGTCAAACCACTAGTTTCGAGAAGGGCAGGAGCAAGGAGGGAAACTTCATGGATAGCAAGTCAGTTGCTGCTCCAGTGAACCAACCCAAAGTTGAACCCAAACCCGAGACTAAGTGCTTCGATTATGAGGAGAGCGGTCGCTGAAGCGGAACAACCCTAGATATTTGGTAGATAAGAAGGCTGGCAATGTCGACAGAAGTATATTTGATATATGTGTTATTGATGTGTACCTTGCTAGTACTCCTAGTAGCACCTGGGTATTGGATACCGGTTCGGTTGCTAAATGTTAGTAACTCAAAATAAAAGCTACGGAATAAACGGAGCACTAGCTAAGGGTGAGGTGACGATGTGTGTTTGAAATGTTTCCAAGGTTGATGTGATCAACATCGCACACTCTCTCTACCTTCGGGATTAGTGACAAAGCTAAATAAATGTTATTTGGTGTTTTGCGTTGAGCATGAACGTGATTAGATCGTGTTTATTGCAACACGGTTATTCATTTAAGTTAGAGAATAATGGTTATTCTGTTTACATGAATAATACCTTCAATGGTCATGCACCCAGTGAGAATGGTTTGTTGAATCTTGATCGTAGTAATACACATGTTCATAACATTGATGCCAAAAGATACAAAGTTAATAATGATAGTACCACATACTTGTGGCACTGCCGCTAAATGTCATATTGGCATAAAGCGCATGAAGAAACTCCATGCTGATGGATGTTTGGACTCCTTCGATTTCATATCGGTTGAGACATGCAAACCATGCCTCTTGGGCAAGATGACTAAGGACCCCGTTTCCAGATGGATGGAGCAGGCAAGTGATTTATTGGAAATGATACATGTTGATGTATGCAATCCAATGAGTCTTGTAGCGTGCGGTGGATATCGTTATTTTGTTACCTTTACTGATGATTGGAGTAGATATAGTGTATATTTACTTAATGAAACACAAGTTTGAATCATTTGAAAGGTTCAACCAAATTCGGAGTGAAGTTTAAGATCATCGTGACAAGAAGATAAAAATGTCCGCGATATGATCGTGGAGGTGAATATCTGAGTTATGAGTTTGGCATACAACTTTAGACAATGTGAAAGTTGTTTCACAACTCACGCCACCTGGAACACCATAGTGTGATGGTGTGTTCGAACGTCATAGTAGTGCTCTATTGGCAATGGTGCGTGCTATGATGTCTCTTATCGTTTTGCTACTATAATTTTGGGGTTATGCATTAGAGACAACTACATTCACTTTAGATAGGGCACCATCTAAATCCGTTGAAATGACACCGTGTGAATTATGGTTTGATAGAAACCTAAGCTGTCATTTCTTAATGTTTGGGGCTGCGACGCTTGTGTGGAAAATGTTTTCACCTAATGAGCTCGAACCCAAAGTGGACAAATGCATCTTCATAGAATACCCTAAGAACAGTTGGGTAAACCTTCTATCTCAGATCCAAGCATAAAGTGTTTGTTGCTAAAACTGGGTCCTTTCCCGAGAAAAAGTTTCTCTCGAAAGAATTGAGTGGGAGGAAGATAGAAATTGATGAGGTTGTTGAACCTTTGTTTCAACCAGAGAGTAGTGCAGCACAGGAAGATGTTTCTGTGAAGCCTACGTTAGTTGAAGAGGAAGTTAATGATGATGATCATGAAGCTTCGGATCAAGTTACTATCGAACCTCGTAGGTTGACAAGGACGTGTACTGCTCCTGAGTGGTACGACAACCCTGTCTTAGAGGTCATGTTGTTGGACAACGATGAACCTACAAGCTATGGAGAAGCGATGATGGGCCCGAATTCTGACAAATGGTTAGAGGCCATGAAATCCGACAAAGGATCCATGTATGAAAACCAAGTATAGACTTTGGTAGACTTGCTCGTTGGACGGCAGGTTGTCAAGTAGAAATGGACCTTTAAGATGAAGACAGACACTGATGGTAAATGTCACCATTTATAAAGCTTGACTTGTCGCAAAGAAGTTTCCGGCAAGTTCAAGGAGTTAACTACGATGAGACTTTCTCACTCATACCGATGCTAAAGTTTGTTGGAATTATATTAACAGTTGCTGCATTTTTCAATTATGAAATCTGGCAGATGGATGTCAAAACATCGTTTCCTGAACGATTTACTTGAGTAAAGGTTGTATGTGATACAACCAGAAGGTTTTGTGAGTCCTAAGGATGCTAAAAGGTGAGCAAGCTTCAGTGATCCTTCTATGGACTGAAGCAAGCATCTCGGAGTTGGAATATACACTTTGATGAGGTGATCAAAGTTTTTGTAGTTTATACAATGTTTACGAGAAACTTGTATTTACAATAAAGTGAGTGGGAGCACTATAGAATTTCTTATAAGTATATGTGGATGACATATTGTTGATCGGAAATAATGTAGAATTTGTAGAAAACATGAACGGTTGTTTGAAAAGAGTTTTTCAAAGGAAGACCTGGATAAAGCTACCTAATTGTTGAGCATCAAGATCTATAGAGATAGATCAAGATGCTTGATGAGACTTTCAATGAGTACATACCTTGACAAAGTTTTTGAAAGAGTTCAAAATGGATCAGTCAGAGAAAGAGTTCTCGCCTGATTTGTAAGGTCCGAAGTTGAGTGAGACTCAAGGCTCGACAACGGCAGAAGAAAGAGAAAGGACGAATGTCGTCTCCTATGCCTTAGCCATAGGCTGTGTATAGTATGCCATGCTGTGTATCGCACCTGTGTGTGCCTTGCCATGAGTCCATTAAGGGGTACAAGAGTGATCCAGGAGTGGATCACTGGACAACGCTCAATATTATCCTTAGTGACTAAAATACCAAGGAAATGTTTCTCGATTATGGAGGTGATAAAGGGTTCGTCGTAAAGAGTTACGTCGATGCAAGCTTTAACACTAATCCGGATGACTCTTAGTAGCAATCCGGATACGTATAGTGAAGTAGCCATTTGGAATAGTACCAATGGGAGTGTGGTAGCAGTGTTTACAGTTTGACATAGATATTTGCAAAGTACATATGGATCGGAATGTCGCAGACCCGTTGACTATAAGACCTCTCTCACATGCAAAACATGATCGAGCCCCAGAACTCATTGGGTGTTAGATTCATAACAATGCGAATCACATGGTGATGTGCACTAGATTATTGACTCTACTACAAGTGGGAGACTATTGGAAATATGCCCTAGAGGCAATAATAAATTAGTTATTATCATATTTCCTTGTTCATTATAATCGTTTATTATCCATGCTATAATTGTATTGATCGGAGACTTAGATGCATGTGTGGATACATAGACAAAACCATGTCCCTATTATGCCTCTAATAGACAAGCTCGTTGGTCAAAGATGGTTAAGGTTTCCTAGTCATGGACATGAGATGTCATTTGATAACGGGATCACATCATTAGGAGAATGGTGTGGTGGACAAGACCCAAACTACAAACGTAGCATATGATCGTGTCAGTTTATTGCTACTGTTTTCTGCATGTCAAGTATATGTTTCTATGACCATGAGAGCATGCAACTCACTGACACCGGAGGAGTACCTTGTGTGTATCAAACGTCGCAATGTAACTGGGTGACTATAAAGGTGCTCCACAGGTATCTCCGAGGGTGTTCGTTGGGTTGGCATGGATTAAGACTTGGATCTGTTACTCCGTGTGACGGAGAGGTATCTCAGGGCCCACTCGGTAATACAACATCACAATAAGCCTTGCAAGCAATGTGACTAAGTGTTAGTCATGGGATCTTGTATTATGGAACGAGTAAAGAGAGTTGCCGGTGACAAGGTTGAACTAGGTATGGAGATACCGACGATCGAATCTCGGGCAAGTAACATACCGAAGAACAAAGGGAACATCATACGGGATTAACTGAATCCTTGACATAGAGGATCGACCGATAAAGATCTTCATAGAATATGTAGGAACCAATATGGAAATCCAGGTCCCACTATTGGTTACTGACCATAGAGGTGTCTCGGTCATGTCTACATAGTTCTCGAACCCGCAGGGTCTGCACACTTAAGGTTTGGTGACATTTTCGGTAGTATAGAGTTCGGTATGGTGGTGACCGAAGGTTGTTCGGAGTCCCGGATGAGATCCCAGACGTCACGAGGAGCTCTGGAATGGTCCGGAGGTAAAGATTGATACATAGGAAGTCCTATTTTGGTCGCCGGAAAAGTTTTGGGCTCATCGGTAGTGTACCGAGAGTGCCGGTAGTGTATCGGGAGACCATCGGGAGGGGTATTTCGACCCAAGAGGCTACATGGTCTGTGGGAGGATGAATACCAGCCCTTAGTGGGATGGAGGAAGTCCCAGAAAGGGCCCATGCGTCTGGGAAGAAAAAGCCTAAGAGGAAAAAGGTGGAAAAAAGGGAAAAGAGCTGAATTAGGAAGGAGTCCCAATCCTACTAGGAGTGGAGGAGGAGGACTCCTCCCTCCTGGTTCGGCCGACCCAAGGGCTGGCTCCTTGGGAGCCAAGCCTCCTCCTCCTCTCCTCCTATATATACTAGAGGGTTTTAGGGTTTTGGCACAAGTTTTTCAGCCACGTGCTACCCGTTCCTCCAGTGCATACTTTCTCCTCTAGATCGGATTTCTGCAGTGCTTAGGCGAAGCCCTGTCAGAATAGCTCCACCACCATCGCCACAGCGCCATCGTGCTGCCGGAGAACTATTCTACCTCTTCGCTCCCTCTTGCTGGATCAAGAAGGCGGAGATCGTCATCGAGCTATACGTGTGCTGAACGCGGAGGTGTCGTTCGTTCGGCGCTAGATCGGAAGGACCGTGATCAAGATTGCGAAACGGATCATGATGAGATCACGATACGGATCGTGATGAGTTCGAGGGATGGATCATGATTGGATCACGGGACAGATCGTGATGAGATCGCGAGACGCTTGGCGATTTGGATCGCGAAGATGTTCGACTACACCAACCGCGTTTCTTAACGCTTCCCGCTTAGCGATCTACAAGGGTATGTAGATCCACTCTCCCCCTCATAGATGCTCATCACCATGGATAGATCTTGCGTGTGCGTAGGAATTTTTTTGTTTCCCATGCAACGTTTCCCAACAGTGGCATCATGAGCTAGGTCTATGTGTAGATGAGATCTTGAGTATAACACAAAGTGTTTGTGGGCATTGATGCTTAGATTGCTTCCTCCCTTGGTCGTGTTTTAGTTCAGCGGTATTGTGGGATGAAGCGGCCCGGACCAACAATACTCGTATGCTTACGAGAGACTGGTTCCAGCGACTAACGTGTAACTTCGTTGCACAAAGATGGCTGGCAGGTGTCTGTTTCTCCTTCTTTAGTTGGATCGGATTCGACTAAGGCGGTCCTTGAGAAGGTTGAAAAGCAACTTATGTATCACCGTTGTGGTTTATGCGTAGGTGAGAATTGTTCTTGCTAGATACCCATAGCATCCACGTAAAACATGCAACAACAATTAGAGGACGTCTAACTACTTTTTGCAGGGTATGTTGTGATGTGATATGGCCAATTACATGATGAGATATATGTGATGTATGAGATGATCATGTGTTGTATAGAATATCACGACTTGCATGTCGATGAGTACGGCAACCGGTAGGAGCCATAGGGTTGTCCTTAATTATTGTATGACCTGCGTGTCAATCATATAGTGCTATGTAATGCTTTAATTTATCGCTAAACGGTAGCAATAGTAGTAGAAGCATGGTGGGCGCGACAACCCCGATGGCGACACGTTGATGGAGGTCAATATGTTGGAGATCATGGTGTCATTCCGGTGACGATGGAGATCATGCTAGTGCTTTCAAGATGGAGATCAAAAGCACAAGTTCATGGCCATATCATGTCACTTATGATTTGCATGTGATGTTAATCCTTTTATGCACCTTGTTTTGCTTAGGACGACAGTAGCATTATAAGGTGATCCCTCACTTAATTTCAAGATAAATTGTGTTATCCCAGAGTGTGCACCGTTGCGAAAGTTTGTCGTGTCGAGACACCATGTGATGATCGGGTGTGATAGACTCTATGTTTACATACAACTTGTGCAAGCCAATGTTGCACATGCAGAACACTCGGGCTAAACTTGACAAGCCTAGGATGTACTGACATGGCCTCAGAACACAAGAGACCGAAAGGTCGAACATGAGTCATATAGTAGATATGATCAACATGATGATGTTCACCATTGAAACCACCTCAACTCACGTGATGATCGGACTTGAGTTGGTGAATTTGGATCATGTATCACTCGAATGACCGGAGGGATATCAATTTGAGTGGGAGTTCTTCAGTAATATGATTAATTGAACTCATTATCATGAACATAGTCAGTAGTGTCTTCGCAAATTATGTTGTAGATTACTTGCTCACGCTGTAGCTCCCTTGAATTTTTATACGTTCCTAGATAAATAGAGTTGAAAGATGATGGTAGCAATATTGCGGACTGGGTCCGTGATATGAGGATTGTCCTCATTGCAGTGCTTAGGCGAAGCCCTGCCGGAATAGCTCCACCACCATCGCCGTAGCACCGTCGTGCTGCCGTAGAACTCTTCTACCTCTCCGCTCCCTCTTGCTGGATCAAGAAGGCGGAGATCGTCATCGAGATGTACGTGTGCTGAACGTGGAGGTGCCGTCCGTTCGGCGCTAGATCGGAAGGACCGTGATCAAGTTTGCGAGATGGATCGTGACGAGATCGCGGGATGGACCGTGATCAAGATTGCGAGATAGATCGTGATGAGATTGTTGGGATGGATCGTGATGAGATCGCGGGACGCTCGGCGATTTGGATCGTGAAGACGTTTGTCTACACCGACCACGTTTCCGCTTAGCGATCTACAAGGGTATGTAGATCCACTCTCCCTCTCATAGATGCCCATCACCATGGATAGATCTTGCGTGTGCGTAGGAAATTTTTTGTTTCCCAGGCAACATTCCCCAACAAGTATGCCTACAATCAAGCACGACACTTCACCACCAACAAGTCTCCTTTTGAGGTGGTCTATGGCTTCAACTCATTGTCCTCATGGGACATCCTTCCTCTACCACTCCAAGAGCGACTCAACATGGATGCCAGTGCAAGGGCAAGCTACATCAAGAGGATACACGAAGACACAAGAAACACCATCGAGCGCCAAGTGGAACGCACCACCGCCAAAAGCAACACCAACAAACACCCCATGGTGTACAAGCCCGACGAAGTTGTATGGGTGCACCTTCACAAGGATCGTTTCCCCGTCGAGCGCAAGTCCAAGCTGCTACCTCGCGCCGATGGCCCCTTCAAAGTGTTGGCATGTTACAACAACAACGCCTACAAGATAGACAGCCCTCGCGACAAATACAATGTGAGCGATACTTTCAACGTCATGGACCTATCCCGCTTCCATGGTGATGAAGATCTTTATCCGAGGACGGATCTTTCCCAAGGGGGGGGGGAGATTATGCAGAGCATCTCATGAACTCCACCATTGACCCTTCTCCAACACCACAAGCCACAAGAGGACCCATGATGAGAGCCCGTGCACGCGCCTTCGAAAATGAGGTGACATCTCTCCTTACTCAACCTACATGTGATGCACTCGAGACATGGCCGCTATCTCAGATGGAAGTGCTTTGTGTACTCAGGTACTCAGGAGAGGGACGTCAAGCTAGAAAGGACAAGGCATGCCCCAAGGACAAGCTCCAGCCTCCGAATGTCCGACCAGCCTCAGATGATCGACGGGCCTCGGACGATCAACGCATGGAGAATAGCTCAGCACGTAGGCCGTTCGGACTCCCCTGCACACGGATGACCGGCGCCGCCCAGACGATAGGTGGGCCCCAGCGAACGGACGTCCGGGCCATCCCGGAAACCCAGCCACCAAGCACCCGCTTTGAAACTTCGGAAGTCCGGAGCCTCCGGACGACCGAGCGCCGAAAGTCCGACCGCGTCCGGAAACCCGTCCAAGCCGCGCCCGCACCAAAACCTCGTACTTCTGGCCTCCTCCGGACATCTAGACCGTCCTGAGCCGTCGGACGTCCGACCCCATCCGGATGTCAAGTGTAGCGACCCGACCTGAAAGGTCGAATCTCCGGTGTTTCCGTACCATCCCAAGATCATGCTGGTACACACACGATACATCAATGTATATATCAAAGGGAAATCACACATCATTTATTAATCGTAAATCTCATATCGAGTCCTTTATTACAATAAAGATTACAATAAAGTGGCTGAAGGCCAACTCATGAGAATATCTAAATCTTGCGGAAGCTTCATAGGTAGTGAAGTCCATCTGACTCCAAGGGCATCTCACCAAGCGTAGAGCGTATCCTCACTCCTGGTCAGAAAAATACTCTGCAACATGATACGTTGTAGCCTTGTAGGTCAGCATATGGAATATGCCGGCAAAGTCACGAGAGAGGGGTGAAAAGATAATCATCTAATCTACATGCATATATGGCAGGTGGGGTAGTAAGTTTTTGCGTAAAGCCAATTTTCCTACATCAAGAGAGGGCTAAGCAAAATTATTACTAAGTTGGTTGATTAATGAGATGGTTCCACCAACCAATTCTCATACCCAAGTTATTAATACCCACATCATCATTTTAATTGTGTTGAGGGTTCCGGAAGTTTCAGTTCCTTTGGCTCAAGTCGTCCATGACCGTGGACACGGCTAATCAATTAGGTTTGAGTACTCTGCAGAGTTTTGCACACGTTACCCACAAGATTTGGTCGCCTCCGTTTGATTTCTCGCACTTCAGGGTGTTTGATAAACGGATGACCAAAACATGGTCTTCCAAAGGGTTTCCCTGTGACTCTATCGGTGCCCATCCTTTCCTACCGTTCTTCTACATCTCGTAGCACCGCCTGTCCAGGGTCACCACGATATCCAACCAAGCCAGAGCCCATAATGACTTGTGGTTGTGCAGGTAAGCCTTGGGTCTTGAAGCATCCATCCATCTCTTTGTGCCTGGGTGGACCTTTCTGCGTGAATACTAGGACATCTCCAGCATCACCTAGGCTAACCACTGGTTTCTCCAGGGCGCCGTTCAACCATCATCCACCCAGAGGTATGTTGAAAACTTGGAAACCTTGAAGTCTTGATCATAGTAGGTCTTGAAATTATTATCTCACACTCTCATGAATCACACATCCAACCCCGTCTACTAATAGCATAGCAAAATTGATTGAACGTTTCCCGGGGCCAAAGTGTCAAAGGTTGAGGGGTGCCTACCACATGATACTACATCAAGTAACCAAATTTCCAATTTACCTACTTTGCATGCAATTGGGGTGATGGAAGAACTAATGCAATAAAACATAGGTATACATGATCCAAGTGACTTGCCTGATTGACGATCTTCATACTCGAGGGACTCTAGGTAACAAGCTTCGCACTCCGGATGATCTAACGAATCAAATAAGAGCACTCAATAAGCATACAACAAAGATTGTAACTCACAAAAATCAGGAATGAACTAGAATCACTCAAGACAAAACAAGGCACAATCAAAAGAAAAGAAAATCAACACATATTTTTGTTTTCTAAAAGGATGATGGGTGAACTACTACTAACAAATAGAACTATTGGTATTAACAAAACAATAGTTGACAGAAAAGAACAATAGAAATATTTTATTAATAAACAGAATTAAATCCATTTAAAGTTTTGTTAAGAAAAATCTTAGTAGGGTTTTAAAAGTTTTGATAAACACTACTACATGAAGTGGGCTAGAGTTTATTAACCATAGAGTGAAATAAACTATAATTTTATTAATAAAACAATTCTCCTAACAGAAAAGAATTTACTAAAACTTTTCTTAGAAAACAGAATTTAATTATCTAAAACTTTGTTAAAGGAAACTATTACTAACTAGTTTGTTTTAATCAAATTAAACCTAGTTGAAAAAGAGTAAAGATTCCTATAACAATGTAGAAATAAACTAAGCAAATTACATTTTTATTAACATCAAGTCAATCACCTAAAGTTGAAACAACATAACCTACTAAAAAAAATATGACTAACTCAGATTTAAACTAACTAAAAACTAAATTATTTAAACTATACTAACCACTAGGCAGATTCTGTTTATAGTTAAAACACTAAACAAATCCATCCTAAAAATTCTCAAACTAAGCATGCTTATAGTCCTAACTAATACAAAGCAGTAGCAAAAAGATTCATACTAAAATCTATTTTTAAACTCTAGTTATTCAGATTTGAGTAGTTTGAGCAAATTTGATTAAATTCAAATTTTAGAGTTAAAATTTAAAATCTAATACTACAGGATGAAACTACATGAAATATCTGACCGAATGAAAAAATAATCAACTAAAACCACCAAATAGTTTAAAAGATATGATAAAAACAAAATCAGGATGCATTCTGTTTTCTAGATTAGAAAAGAAAAAGAAAAAAAATAACGATCGGACAGGGGCTACGTGTCAGGTTCCTAATGGTCGAAGGAGCGTGCGTGCGGGTGTTTGCGGGCGGTTAACTGAACGTTAGAGGATACCGGTTCGAGTTATAAATGGATCTAATCTCGTGCGTAGACTACGGATCCGACGACTACGGTGGAGACGGCGACTTACAGAGAGGGGATCGGGGTTCTCCGGCGAGTTCGACGGCAGCCGGTTGTCGAAAGTGGTCGGGGAGGACGCTGCGGTGGTCGGGGGCGGTGTCCGAGGTGCTCAGGCGATGGCGACGAGGCTCTGGAGTAGTCTGGTGGTGTCGGAGAGGGCTGGGGGTGATGGAGACGACGGGCACGAGCTCGGGAAAGATCCGGTGGGGATCCGAACTCCGGCGAGTTCGTGTGGGGTGGTTCTAGCGAGGGCAGAGTGGGGGCTCGGGGTGGAATGGAGAGAGGAGAGTGAGGGCTATTTATAGGACCAGGTGCGGGGTCGGGGGAGGGAAAAATGAGGGAGATCCGGGAGAGGATTCTCCGGCGACGGCGGCGCACCCGCGAGGAAGAGGATGACCGCGCGGATGGCGCCATCAGACAGTGGGTCCGGCTCATCAGTGAGAGGGAGAGCGGCATCAGCGCGTCGGTTGACCGGTTCGTAATGAATTCGCGAGTTAATGCCCGTGGGCCGACCCGTTTTCAAATAAATTCGTTTCCTTTTTAATAACCAGAGCAGTAAAACTCATTTAAAAGCATTCAAAACATTTCCAATTATAGGAAATATATATATCAAAATGATCAGGAGAATTAATGCTATTCAATGAACATTTTCCTCTGTCATTTGAATACTTTGAAAAAAATAAATATTTCCAGAAATTGCCTATATGGTTTTAAAAGCTTTTGCAAATATTTTTCAAAATAGCCCCTGGTTTTTATTGTTCAAATAAATCACCAAGAAGTCCCTGGTGTGGAGTGTCATGTTCCTCCCTCTTATTTTGGACTTTTCCAAGGTTTTCAAATAGGTGAAAGCAACATATTGAAAATTGAAAGGGACTTTCAGAAAGTCAGAAGAAGCATTTCAACAAATCCATACATTCAAGCAATGATGATGATGATGCGTAGCTATATTCCATAACATTCCAAAATGAAATTTTGGGATGTTACATCCAGACCCTGTCTGCGCACATGCCCACGGGTTTCGGCCCATGTACCCCTACCTCGTCTTAAACTATATATACCTCACCCCCTCCTCTTTCTAGGGTTAGCTAATGTTTGCTCTTGATCTTAGCTCCATTACTTGCCCCTCTTGAGGAGCTTGACCTCCTTTGGGAGTAGATACAAATGATGCCAAGGCCCCTCTAGAGGGAAGATCCTCCAGGATATCAAGGCCCCTCCTCCGGAGTGGGAGATCACGTACTGCTACTTGTATCGTTGGTTGATTTGGGATCTTGTACCTCTTGTGTTGTTATGGATCTAGTTGGTGTGTGGTTGAGTTTGCTCTTGAGTGTTTCCTCTCGTTCTTCCCTGTGTTCTTCATGTTTCCCCCTCCAATTCGTGAAAGATCGACCACCACGGGTCTTGCCCCGTATCACTCTCACTCTAGAGGAGGAGCCTTGAATCCACGAGGGATCTTCCCTCTAGAGGGGCCTTGGCATCACTTGGATCTACTCCCAAAGGAGGACAAGCTCCTCAAGAGAGAAGTAATGGATCTATGCTCACAAGTGCAAAACAATAGCTAACCCTAACATATGATCCAAGGGTCCAATATATAGCCAGTAGGAGGTAGGGGACGAAGAGAGGACAAAGTGGGCTAGATGGGTCGGCTGGCCTGGGAGGCCCATGCGCATGGCCTAATTGAGCCCTGTGCGCACGGGGGGTTCCGTGGGCATGGGACAGGGCCGTGCGCATGGGGTCACCGCTAAGCTTCCTGGGAGGCCCATGTGCCCGGGATCTTCTAGGGTCGTGCACATGGGGTGGCTGCTGTATCTCCTAGGAGGCCCGTGTGCACGGGGTCTTCGGTTACTCTGTTACCCTCGTGCGCACGTGGTCCAGGCAGTCCATGTGCACGGGGTCGGCTATAGCTGGGCTTCTTGGCAGCAGCTTCGTCTCAGTCTTCCATGCTTCCTCGTGGTTGGTCCCCTTGGCCTTGGATTTCTTCCTCGTAACTAATGATGCATAGAGTGTCGAGGTGAGGTAGCATCCAAGTCCCATTTGTATCGATGCCAAACTCAAAGAGGAGGGACTTCGCCTTAGTTTCTATTACCCGTGCGCGAGCTCTTGTCATAGGGCCACTTGTGTCTTGTGAAGAGGGTGTAGGCTTCGTCATCTCCCACCCTTGGGGAAGATCCGTCCTCGGATCAAGATCTTCATCACCATGAAATGGGGAGAGGCCAGTGACATTGAAGATGTCGCTCAGGTTGTACTTGTCGCGTGGAATGTCGATCTTGTAGGCATTGTTGTTGTAGCGTTCCAACACCTTGAATGGTACATCGACTCGAGGTAGTAGTTTGGACTTGTTCTCATTGGGAAAACGCTCCTTACGGAGATGTAGCCACACAAGGTCGCCGGGCTTGAACACCATGGGGTGTTTGTTGGTGTTGCGCTTGGTGGTGATGCGTTCCACTTGGCGCTCCATGGTGTTCCTTGTATCTTCGTAAATCTTCTTGATGTAGCTTTCCCTTGCACTTGCATCCATGTTGACGCTCTCTTGTAGTGGTAGCGGGATAATGTCCAATGGGGACAAAGGGTTGAATCTATAGACCACCTCGAAGGGACACTTGTTGGTGGTGAAGTGTCGTGTGCGATTGTAGGCGTACTCGATGATGGGGAAACAATATTCCCATTCCTTGATGTGATTCTTGATCAACAGGCGGAGGAGAGTTCCAAGCGTCCACTTCGCCAGCTCCGTTTGGCCAACTATTTGTGGATTGTATGCCGAGGAGAAAAGTAGCTTGATGCCAAGCTTGGCGCAAAGGGTCTTCCAAAAGTAGCTCAAGAACTTGACGTCGCGATGCGAGACAATGGTCTTGGTTACTCCATGTAGGAGTAAGATGTTCCTACAAAACATATTGGCAATATGTGAAGCATCATCTATCTTGTGGCAAGGAATGAAATGATCCATTTTGGAAAAATGATCCATAAGAACAAAAATGGAATCATGGACATTTTTTGTTCGTGGAAAACCAAGCACACAATCCATAGTAATGTTTCCCAAGGTTGGAACTATAACAGACCGACGCTCCAGAACATTCCCCTTTTATTCCCATTCTCGTCGTGTGATTCGTCTGGTTGTCGCATTCATAATTGCATCATTTGCATCATCTGCATAGCATCGTCTCTCATTTTCAAAAACTTGCATCCGTTAGTAGCTGCCGGTTCTCTCTGTTCGTGTCGTCGACCGTTTCGAGACCGCGGCATCGATAAAATGTTGTTTTCAAAGTGCATTTAACTTATTCTTGGATTGGGTCAGAACTTGGTGTGCGGTCTCGTTATATTGTAGGTAGGCCGCGTGCCAAATTTCATCGCAATCAGAGCTTGTTTCATACCCCAACAGTCGCCCGTAGCGGCACCGTCATCGGTTTATCTGTCGGACGTTTACGGTATTTGAAAAACTCCTTCTCACGGGCCACAAACATTCCTTCTCATCGACACCAAACCCCTCTACACAGCCCACTAACCTAGCCTAGCCCTAGCCATCATCGGAGTCGTCCGATCGTGATCCTACGGTCCGAATTCGGCCGAAAATTGCTAACCCTCGCCCCATTTGCTATAAATAGACCCTAGCCTCGCAATCCCTAGCCTCCCCCTCGTTTTCCTTGCGTCCACAACCCCCAACAGCCACCTAGCCGCAGCCCCCTCTCTCCCACCATGTAGGGCCTGCCAAAGCGCATCGCTCGGCCCGCCCAAGCCCATCTGGGCCCGAACGAGCACCGCCGCCCAAGCCTTAGGCGCCCGAGCGCGCCCCTGTTGCCAGGGCCTCGCCAGCGCCCGTGCCCGACCTCCCATCCCTGCTGCCCCTCGTGAAGAGGCCGGCGGCCACCAAAGCATCATCGATGACCAGCCCCTTAACCTCCAGGCCGGTTCCTCGCCGCCCCTCTTCTCCTCCTTCTCTCTCATCTCTCCCCGCTAATCTCCCTCCTCCTGTGCTCGTAGAGCCGCCCCACCTTGGAGATCTCGCACCGCTGTCGAAGCTTCACCGCCGTCCACCTCCGTCACCGGATCCGAGGCCCCGTCCCGGATCTACCCGCCCCGACCAGCTCCTAGCCACCTCGACCAGAGCCCCAAGTCCTGTGCCATGGATGCCTCCTCTCTCTCGTTGGGAGGAGGAGGACGACCGAGGAGCCTCTCGCTCGATCCAGGCGCGTGCACCGCCCGCCAGTGCCTAGTGAGCCCCGCACGCCCATGGCCCAGCCGGCACCTTGTGGGCCTGGCCCTAGATCCCGTGCTCACCAAGGCCCAAACCGCCTCGCCGATGCCTGCATTGACCCCCCACACGTGGGCCAAGGCCCAGCCAGCCGCCCCACCGACGCGGGCCAAGCCCGCTAGGTGAGCTCCCCTTTTGCGCTATTCCTTGCCCATGGGCGCATGATGCTATGCTGCACTTAGTCATCCTTGGGCCAGATCTAGATTCGGCCCGTTGTAGTTTTTTTTACGTTTTGCGAATTATCCAATTATCTGAGAATTACAGTTATTGAAAAAAAACTAGTTCATACATTTAATAACTTTCAACCATGCATCGTATGTAAAAACTTAATACATGAAAAATGACTAGAATTTTGTGTAGATTCACAATATCCAACTCTCACATGTGTTTAAATTTTTTAACTTGCTGTTTTCATGTAATTTGCATAAATGCCATGTAAAATGATCTATATCATAACTAATTAACCGTAGCTTCGCTAAAAATGTTTTACATATGTAATTTGACTAGAAAAATGTGTAGAATCTCATGGTGACATTTATTTTTCTGTTTAACAACTCTAAAATATGGTTAGTTCAGATCTGGTACAAACTTAAAATATGCATATGAGGTCATTCCAGAATTGTTATTCGTTGCTTCCGGCCTCATGTAAGGTGCCTAGGTGATGTAGTTGTTTGTGCTTCACCTCTTTCCATGTCTAACGACGTTTAATATTGATGAGTACCTAGACGGGAGTGAACTAAATAATTCGAACGTGGAGTTTCGTCAATATGCAACTCGTTGCATATTGAACTTCATTTAATATGTAGGAGTTTTTTGTTGTTCTTGCCATGCCATGCCATGCGTTGCATATTAAACCGGGAATGCATCATATTTGTTTGCGCATCATGTCATGCATATGTTGTGGTGTTCCGTGTGTTGATTATTGTTTCGGATTGTTCCTTCTCGATAGAGTTCCAAAAGTGTTCGGAGTGTGAGGATTCATTCGACTACGTTGGTTCATCTTCTTCATGGACTCGTTCTTCTTACAAGCGGGATCTCAAGCAAGATGACACATTTTCCTGGATACCACTACT
This sequence comes from Hordeum marinum, assembly GCA_022496015.1. Taxonomy (NCBI): domain Eukaryota; kingdom Viridiplantae; phylum Streptophyta; class Magnoliopsida; order Poales; family Poaceae; genus Hordeum; species Hordeum marinum. The sequence goes on from CM039674.1 coordinate 286,147,375, forward strand.
ATCATTGCCATGCTAGATGTCCCACTTTTATCGTTATGTCTCGCTACCTACCACTTGTTTGTAAAGCCTCCCAACATTGCCATGATAAGCCTATAACCCCTCCACATCCCAACAAACCTTTGTTTGGCTATGTTATTGCTTGCTCAGCCCTTCTTATAGCATTTCTCGCTGCAGGTACAATTGCTTCCATGTGACAACATGGACATTCTTTTATTATCACGATATTATTGCTATTTAATTTAATGCACTTATACACTTGGTAAAGGGCGGAAGGATTGGCCTTTTGCTCGGTGTTTTGTTCCACTCTTGCCGCCCTAGTTAATTGTGAACCGGTGTTATGTTCCATAATTGAGCGATCCTAACATGCTCAGGGTTGTTATGGGGACCCCCTTGATTTTTGTTTTAGGATAAAGCTTATCTAGCAAGGCCCAACATTGGTAGTACATTTGCCTAATAACTAATAAACTTGCATAGGGACTTTCCGGACCTCGTGGGTAATTTAATCACCCCCCCGGGCCAGTGCTCCTCATGAGTGTTGGTCCAAACTGGGCTGCCTGCGGGGCCGCCTCGAGGAAACTTGGGGATTGGTTTTTCCCCATAGCTAGACCCATCTGGTAGTGCCCTGAGATAGAGATACACATGGCTCCTATTGGGATCTGGCTCGCCGAGGGGGTCTTGCTGGACTTGTTTTACCTTTCTCGAATGTCTTGCTTGAGGAACTCTTATCTTCTTTGGGCTATCTCGAGGTGTTGGATTTCCTTTGGAATTTCCTAGGATGATCACGAGATCTGTGGTCGAGGTTATTCCCGCGGCATGTGGTTAATTTGTGATGGATTAGTTGGAGCACCCTTGTAGGGTTAAATCTTTCGGAAAGGCGTGCAGGCGGTTATGTGGCAAACTTGGAAACTTTATTTAACACCCGGTCATAGTAAACTTGAATTAAACTCAAATAAAATACACCAACTGTGTGTGTAACCGTGATTGTGTCTTCTCGTGAGTCCTTACCCGAGAGAGAACACTATGGGGTTATGTTTAACGTAAGTAGGTGTTCATGATCAGTTAGTGATCATTACTAGTTCACGTCTGTTATGCGTAGACCACCATACTTTACTTTCTGTACTCGTAAGTTAGCCACTCAAATAAATGCCTAGTTGCTTGCTGCAGCCTCACCACTTAACCATACCTCACCCATTAAGCTTTAATAGTCTTGATACCCCTGGATATAAGATCACTGAGTCCCTGTGGCTCGTAGTTTACTACAACAATAGTTGCAGGTACATGTAATGCAATGATTTGACGTGAGAGCGATGCTTGTTTCATTTGGAGTTCTTCTTCTTCTTCTTCATCGATCTAGGATGGGTTCCAGGCGGCATCCTGGGATAGCAAGGATGGATGCCATTTTATCGTTTGATTTCGTCCGTAGTCGGACCCTGCTCTTATGTATGATGTTTGAATATGCTGTTGTATTGATGTGATATTGATGTAGCTTGTGGCGAGTGTAAGCCAATTCCATATACTCATCTCTTCTATACATGTACTTGTAATGATATCCATTCTTGTAACACGACAAGATACACTCCTATCCCTGTCGAGGCCCTCGAGCCAAAATAAGGATAGGGTCGCATCTTGGGCGTGGCAGGAACGGTATAGGAAGAGGCATGTAAAGACCACGTGATCGAGCTTTGGACTTATATTTGCGGCATGTAGAGCATCGGTTGGTGAAGCGTGCGACATCATGAAGCATATTTGGCCAATAGAACTTGTCAAAGAGTGTGGCATATGTTTTGTTGCATCCAAAGTGACCCATTAGTCCTCCACCTTGAGCCTCGTGCAAAATCAACAAATAAAGAGAAGACTTGGGAAAACAAAGTTTGTTAGCACCCATAAGATATCCATCTTTCATATAGTAGTTCTCCCAACAAGTTTTCATTTGGCAATTGGCATATGGAATAGCAAAAGGAATATCATGTTCATACAACTCTTTTATATGCTCAAAGCCAATAACATTCAATTCAAGTTGAGTAACGAGCATGCATTTGCGGGAAAGAGCATCCACCACAACATTTTCTTTGCCCTTAATGTATTTGATGACATAAGGGAAAGAATCAATGGATTCACTGCATTTAGCATGATGTTTGTTCAACTTAGTTTGACCTTTTAGGTATTTGAGAGTTTCATGGTCGTTATGAATGAAAAATTCACGTGGTCGCAAATAATGTTCCCAAGGATGTAAGACTCTGACCAATGCATACAATTCTTTGTCATATATAGGATAGTTGAGTTGAGCACCGGAAAGTTTCTCACTAAAATACGCAATTGGGCGTTTTTCTTGCATAAGCTCGCCACCTATGCCATTACCACTAGCATCACAATGCACTTCAAAAGTTTTGTCAAACTTAGGCAAGGCAAGCAAAGGTGCATGAGTGAGGAAATGTTTAAGTTCGGGGAAAGCGGTGTCTTGGAATGGTCCCCAAACAAAAGGTGAATTTTTCTTGCTCAAAGCATGGAGAGGAGATGCAGTAGTGCTAAAGTATTTCACAAACCGACGGTAGAAACTGGGTAGTCCTAAGAAACTCCGCACTTGTTGCAAATTGGTGGGTGTGGGCCAATTTTTAATGGCCTCAATCTTAGTTTCATCAACATGGTCACCCTTAGACGAAACCACAAAACCTAGGAAAACAACTTTTTTAACACCAAAAATGCATTTGTCCATGTTCGCATAAAGTTTTTCTTTCCGAAGAGTTTGCAAGACGTCCCTAACATTTGTGGTGTGTTGTTCTAGAGAGTCACTAAAAACAAGGATGTCATCAAAGTAGACCACAACACAATATCCAATGTAGGGGCTCAAAACTTGATGCATCATTCGCATAAATGGTGATAGCATTTATAGGTCGGCAATCGGAACACATGTATCTATTTCGCATAAATGGTGATAGCATTTATAGGCCGGCAATCGGAACTCATCACCCTCTTGGATGCAAATTTGGTAGTAACCACTTTTTAAATCTATTTTGGAAAATATAGTGGCACCACTAAGTTCATCTAGCATGTCATCTAAGCAAGGGATAGGGTGGCGATATCGAATGGTGATAGCATTTATAGGTCGGCAATCGGAACACATGCACATACTTACATCTTGCTTAGGTACTATGATCATGGGAACCGCACAAGGACTCAAACTCTCACGTACATGCCCTTTATCTAGGAGTTTTTGACTTGACTTTGTATCTCCTTTGTTTCGTTAGGGTTGACGCGGTAGGGTGCCTTGTTAGGGAGCGGCGCGTCGGGGATGTGGTCGATGCGGTGTTCGATCCCTCGTTTTGGTGATATTCTCGAAGGTAGCTCATCGGGAAAAATGACTTGAAATTCCTGCAACAATTGAGACAACACAAGAGGAAGATGTTGTGAAGGGTTAGGCCAGGCAACATCATCTTGCACACTATCACATAGTGAAGGATGGTCAATGGGCTCTCACTCACATCCCTCAAATCTCTTTTGGTGGGAAAAAGTACTAGGCCACTCTTGTCTCTCATCATGGAGTCACTCAAATTTGGCTTGTGTCGCTCACTCGCTTTGAGTCACTCTCTCACTTTTCTCTCCGTTGATGATGACCTTGACAGATCTTCCTTGGATACCGGCCTTGGTGTGGAAGATGTGGCAACATTGGTCCTCGTCTTGTTATTGTTGTTGTTGTTGTGTCAAAACCTTTGAGACAATGGGAGCGAGGCTAGGATCATTGTCACAAAAGATTTGAGAATATTCATCTTCATTGACTTGTCGGAGCATAGCCACTTGTTCCAAAGCTTCCATCTCATCTTCACTCATGGAGTCATATGTGTCATATTCTTGAAGGATCATGGTCAGCCTTGTGGGACACTCGTACATCTTGTGTCCTCGGCCTTGGCACGTGAAACACTTGATGGAGCTTGTTTTCGCGGCATCCAGTGTTGATGTAGAGGATGATGCTCTTGGTTTGCTTCTAGTAGCGATGCGGGATGATGAAGATGACTTGTCCTTGTAGCTTGACTTGTCATCTTTTGTTGTGGTGGTTTTTGTAGAGGAAGGTGTCGTGGTTGGAGAAGCTTGAGTAGTTGCACTGTAGGTCTTGTAGGAGGTCTTGGAGTACTTGTGGTCCTCTTGGACTTGATGTTCTGCCTTGGTGGTTTGATGCACTAGCTCGAGTAAGTTGGAGTAGGGTTGGAAATCCACAATTTTCTTGACTTGGGAATTGAGACCATTCAAAAAACGCACCATAGTTTGCTCATCTTCTTGCTTTACGTTGTCTCTTATCATGGCCATGTCAATCTCTTGGTAGTACCCTTCCACCGACTTTGTGCCTTGCTTGAGGAGTTGTAGCTTCTTGAGAGATCATGATTGTAGTGTGTTGGGACGAATCGAGCTCGCATGAGGTCCTTCATTTGTGCCCAAGTGGTGATTGGCTGGCTACCTCTTTCTCTTCTTTGTTTAATCATTTGTTCCCACCAAATGAGAACGTAATCTTGCAACTCGAGCGGGGCCATGGCAATCTTCTTGTCCTCTTCATAGTTGTGCAACCGGAATATCTTGTCAACCTTGAGTGCCCAAGAGAGATAGTCTTTAGGATCATTGCTTCAGGAGAACTTAGGCGTGTTGAACTTGAGCTTGCCAAAGCGATTTCCCTCGTTGTTGTTGTGATGGTGGTATCCTTGTCGTGGAGGAGCATAGCTATGTTGTTGACGTTAGCCTTGCCTTGGAGCTTGATCATCCACTTGGTCAATGGGATTTTCTTGTGGTCGCTCTACTTGTCATGGAGGCTCATTGTTTTCATGTTGATATTGCCCTTGCCTTGGAGAGAGCTCATCAATGTGTTTCTCCTCTTGCCTTGGGTGTTGTTGACGTTGTGATCGCATCCGTTGTTGGTGTTCTTGGTGCTCCTCTTGACGTGCAGCTTCCTCTTGGAGTTCTCGATGTAGAGGTTATTGTTCCTTACGAGCTTGTTAGTTGCGTTCTTGCAAGGCATATGTTGATTCACGAAGTGTGTGATGTGCCTCATTTGCTTGCTCTTCATGGTGCCAGTCTTCCTCTTGCCGGTGGCGTAGGCGTTCTTGCTCGTATGCGTCTTTCTCTTGTTGGTGGCAGTGGTCACGCTCATGATGTAGACTTTGAGGCTCGTTGTCGTGGAAGGGTTTGCTCTATTCTTGAGAGAAGCGATGGGCATCACGTTGTTGTGGTCGAGCTCTAGGAGGAGGACTCTCACCAAAGGAGTCCTTAGAGGAGTGGCGACTTGATGTGCATCGTCGGGTTGAAGTAGAAGTTGATGATGTGTGGTTCAGCATCAATGCATGGAGCTCGTCCATTTGGGTTGTAAGGAGGTCCCGAGTTCGCTCCTCGGATTTGCATATGTTGATGGTGAGGTGCTCGATGCGGTCCGTGATGACATCGTGTGCTTGGCGCATTTCCTTTTGTGCGCTGAAGAATTGTAGTTTGGTGACGTAGTTGTCCGCATCATCGTCGCGCTCCTTGAAGGCCGGGTTCATCATAGTAGTCCTATCCATAGCACTCAAATAAATGTAAGTGGTAGAATGAGAAAACACAATACCAAATACCGTTTCGAAGGTTGAAAGAGGATCAATCACTCAATGTGAAATCATGGAAATAGTAGAATTGGTACTGGAGTTTGCCCTTCTCACACCTACACGAAGTAATGCTTTGAACTGTAGCTTGGTTAGGATGAGTGGCACAAAATTTGAGCAAATGCGAACCAAGATGTTGTCAATGTTGAGTAAGATTAGCAAAATAGCAAGACAATGCAAATAGGCCAATAGCTTTTAATGCACTAGGAACTAGGAACACACACACACACGAATATCTATAATGGGATCCGCGCAACCAAGGAATGAGCAATATGAAATCTCCGCAAGGCTCGTGTTGCATGGATACAAGAGAGAACTAGCTCGATTGCTCTAATGGGCTTGATACTCGCTTGTGCACCAACCTATGAGAGTAACCGTGCCGTCTTCAATCCCAAGTATCTAGTATGTATGCGAGAGGATATGATGCTAAGTCTATTGCTTACAAGATCTTTGGGATCTTTCTCTTTGCTTAAAAGTTTTTTTTCTATATGCTTGATGCTCGAACCAAGATATGAGACAAGTATGATGGATATGCACGGGAGAGACTTATGGCACAAAGTAGACAACAAGTGTGGTGCACGCTAAACTAGCTATGCATCATATGAGTGTCACTACGGTGCATAAGTAACATGGCCCGACAATTCTCAACTTGCTAGTCTCGATGGGTAAGGCCCGCAAATAGGCTCGGAGGTATCAATGCAATGACAAGGAATGGACAAAGATGTCGTCGAAGTTATCGTCCTTGCTTACGGTTGAAGGTGGCCAAAGTCAAAGTCGAGGCCGGTGATGATGAATGGTGGTAGTGATGACGTCCAACCGTGCCTAAGTAGCTGAAACACCTTAGGACACAAAAGCTACAAACTCAAAATCACAAAGAAAATGGCAATGCAGCGGAAGGAAAAGTGTGGGGGTGACAAAGGCTGAGAACAGAAAAAATTGGGGTTGTTCTGTAGGGCCTGTGCACATGGGGTCTTTTGAGGCCCGTGTGCATGGGGTGTCTAGGAAGTTCGCGAGGGCCCGTGCACACGGGGTCCAAGCCCGTGGACAAGGGGTGTGGAAGAATTTCGGGCAAATCACGTTTTTGGTGGATTTCAGGAAAAAAATCAGGAAACTCTTGGATAGAAAGCTAGATCCACTTGCTAGGCTTCTATTATAAAGATCAAAACCAACAAAAACTCATAAGATTCAACAATTAGAAAAAAATTGGTATGTCTATTTTTGTGGGGATTTTCGGATTAGGATGAAATCAAGCAAAAATAGGCTAGAAAATGGTGGGGGAGACTCCAAATTCATTACCAACATGGCTCATGATACCATATGATACGGAGCAAGACCCGTGGGTGTCGATCTTTCACGAATTGGAGGGGGGAAACATGAAGAACATGGGGAAGCACAAGAGAAACACTCAAGACCAAACTCAGATCACACATCCACTAGATCCATGATCATCACAAGAGTTACAAAGATCCCAAATCAACCAACGATACAAGTAGCGGTAGTGTTCTCTCACTCCAGAGGAGGAGCCTTGAAACCACGGGGGATCTTCCCTCTAGAGGGGTGTCGTGGTTTTGTCACGGCAGATGTCCGAGGACTTATGTTTGAGGCCATTGCTAAGGTGATGGACTCAAAGGGGTTGGTTGGGACGAAGGACACGAGTTTACCCAGGTTCGCCCCCTCAAGAAGAAGTAAAAGCCTACGTCCTGCTTGTGTTGTATTGATTGGAGTATCGATTACAAGGGAGAGGATTCGCTTGACCTAGTTCTCGATTAGTTGGTTTCTGTCTAAGTCGCCCCGGGTCTCGCCTTTATATAGGAGGTCAAGACCACGGCTTACACAAGTCTCATACCAACTCTTACAACATATCCGAGTCTATCCCTATATCGCCTTACCATCTTGGGCAAGCCACCTCCGGGCGGCTTAACCACCCGGGTCTTCATGCCACCTTCCGTCTGGGCCTTGTCTTGGCCCATCTTGGTAAGCCGCCATACGGCCAAGCCTACGTCTCTTGGCCCATCTGCCTTGGTTTGGATTATGAGCCGCCAGGTATGACCTGGCCCCACCTGGGCGGGTCTTACCACGGGGTTATATCCCCAACATTAGGCCCCAGGTTGATTTGAGCTTGCTCATGTCAGTTTTCCATCTTACTTGGCGGCGAGTCTCACTCTTCATCACCTGAAAGTAAGATATGTAACCCGCCGTGACGTCATACCGGATATGCCGAAAAGATTTCCTGACAATCACAATGGATCTTTTCATTATTAAACTGACGGCTCGAAAATCGAGGCATCCATCTCGGTCGGTCTATTTCCGTCACCTTGATTCCCGCGCCCGCTTCCACTTTCTAGCCTCTTAAATAGGACCGCGAAAGGATCTTTCTTATTTCCTCTGCCGCCTGCGCCTCTTCTTCTTCCTCTCGACGCCATCACCCCCGAGCTTCCTTGCTCTGGTGAAGCTTCATCGCCATCGTCACCCTAGGCTGCTGCATCAACCTGAACGGACGAGAGCATTGCCCGCGACTGCCGCGTGACTCTGGTACGTCTTTCTCCATCCCCTAGATATGTAGCTTAGTGTGACTAATCCACGGATTTCTTCGACCCGTTAGAGCGCAAGTTCTTCATAATGCTATGTGACACATAACTCCGTAAATCTTGTAATGTCCACCTTCCCGCTGTGGTAGATCGTGCGAAATCACCACTAGCCTAATACAGATCCGTAGTTGCTTCCTTTTACTACCCTCGAACTTTGCCAGTTCTTCCTCAGTTCGTCATTAGGTTTGAAAGAAATCAATTTTTTCCTCTGTTTGTAGATCCGCAATTGTAAAGATAGCATGTGAAACCTGTTTTCCACACTTAGTTGTATTTTGCTTCATCTCTCTGCCAGCTTAACCCGCCATATATTCCCCCCGCTCTTGCCATAAACTGCACCGGCGGCTTAGCTTCGCAGAACTTAGATTTTGTCAACCGCCCTTAGTTGTCTGCCACCTTCTAACTCGCCGCGCACTATTACTTTCCACAGTTTTAAGACACCATTATGCCTCGTGCCTCTTCTTCTTGTAACTGGATCGGCTCTGCAGTCTCTGAGGAGTTTTTGAAGGATTTTGTAGACGCAGGGACCTTGCCAGCCAAAAATATCATTCATTGGCGGGTTCTAGGCAATGAGAAGAAACCCATCCCCCAAGAGGGCGAAGTAGTCATATTCGCGGACCACCTTGTACGCGGTTTCAGCCCGCCCGACTCTAAATTTTTCCGAGACGTCCTTCACTTCTTCAAGCTGCATCCTCAAGATATTGCACCCAACTCTGTCTCAAATATGTGCAACTTCCAAATCCTCTGTGAAGTTTACTTACAAGAAGAGCCATCATTTGACCTCTTCCGTGAGTTTTTGTACGTAAACCGCCAAACAGAAGTGGCGGCTGGCCCAAGCTTGGAGCTCAGTGGAGTCTCCATTCAAAGAAGACGGGATATGACCTTTCCGGCTGTTCGAATGCCAAGTCACCCCAAGGACCGGAACAAAACATGGTTTTATTCCAAAGACACTTCTCCAGAGGGAGAATGTCCATTGCCGGGTTATCGTCCGACCCGGCTTCGCACCACAACTGAACTCCCTGACCTGATGTCGGCCTCCGGATGGGCAAAGTATGCTCCGGCGTATGCCAAAATTAGAGACCTCATGGCCAATGGTCTGATAAGTATTGATCTGACCCGCTGCTGGATCTCTTGGAGAGTCATGCCTCTGAGCCAGAGAAACCGTCTCATGTGTGAATATACGGGTGATGCCAATGACTCCCTCTGCTTTAATCCTACCACATTGTCAAAATACAACATCGTTGCCGCCATCAAAAGCCTTGTCCATGAGTCTCAAGGATCTTGCCGCACCATTGGATTACCACCCTTCTGTGCCGCAAACCCAGCCCCAGATGTAAGGGTGACTCTCAATCTCCTTACTTCCGCGTTAGCTATCCATGTATGTTTGCAATCTTTAACCTCTTTCGACGGCTTTTACTTCCAGGCTAACTCCAACTTCTGGAAAAATAAATATGTCCCTCCTCCGAAGAAGTCGAAGGATAAGGCCGATGGACGGAAAAATAAAAATGTACCTCAAGAGCAGCCTAAGGCTGACGACTCAGAGGTAGAACTTGAACTCTCTTGACCATCTTACTATGCACCTTACTGACAGAAATAACTTCATAGGACGAAACGGAGACAAGCCATGCCAACGTTCCTGAGGTAACCTATGTTTCATCTGACTCAGAACATCTTCCAGCAAAGAAGACACGACCGGTCATCCGAAAAGTTCCATTTTCTCATCCTCTTGCTTATCTAGACGCCAACTTTATTTTGAAAAAGCAACAACACCTCTCCCGACGCCAGACCCGGAGCACTGGCTCTGAAGATCTTATGGACAGGTTGTCCCACTCTCTGGTTCAACAGAAACGGCTGGCTGAGGTATTTGTTTAATTTTTTTTAATTTTTTCACCTTACTTTATAACTTTACTCTGTCTTTTTACTGCTTTAACTATTTTTAGGAATCGCCCCCTTCATCAGGCGACTCTACAACAACTAAGCTGCCACCTCTGAAGATCCACCCAGAGTACGTGCTTTCATGCTTGCATCCTATCCTTTGTCATCCTTTGAACTTTATACAATAACTTTCTGTGCTTTCTAGGGCTCAAGCGAAACGAAGGAAGACCGACTATCTACCTCTACCCCCACTGCCCAAGAGCCAGAGCCTGCCAAGCCGGACTCTCCTGCTGTACATGTTGATCCCTCTGCATTCTCAAAAGATGCACCTAAAGACGCTCGTCATTCTGTCGAGCCGGCGGCCCATGAGCTGACAACTGAGAGTTCTCCAAGGACCAAATCTAAGCCGCCAAGTCCTTCAACGGCTGTCAAAGATCCAGTTCTTCCGGGCATCATCGTTACTGGTACCGACATCGAACTCCTCAACCTCATGTGCTGACAAAGCACACTGAGAAAACTGAAGCTTGTGACAACCTGGACATTGAGCTCCCCGTGCTAGAGAAGCTAACTGCTGATGAGTTACACGCTAGTTATCTGAACCGCCTCTCCACAAGCCGGAACATGAAGCTCAAACTTGTTAATCTGATGAAGAAAAAATATGAGGTACTCCTTCCTTTCCTTATACCCTTATGTAGCCCCCAAGAGCCGGTTTAATATTTGTTGATGGTAAACCGGGTCTTACAATCCATGTCATAAGTAGAACCACTTAGCCTGTAGCCCCCAAGTATCGACTTAATATGTAAATATTGAGCCAGTACTCAGTGTTAAGTAGTTGATCAAATGTAGCCCCCAAGTTCGGGTCAGTATAGAAATAATGGGCCGGAACTTCCTTGTAGATTGAACAAAGAGCCACATGTAGCCACCAAGTGCCGGCTTATCATGGACGAATATGAGTCGGAACTTCATTGTAGACTTAGAAAACATTGCTGTAGCCCCCAAGTGCCGGCTTAAGTTGACGAAGACGAGCCGGAACTTATTTATAGTCTTGGAGAACAAATAGACATTAGCCCCCAAGTGTCGAGTATATTGCTTGCAATCTGCTTGAGACTTGCATTACATTTTGTTTACCTTAACCATCTGGCAATATGTTATCCTGGCGACTTACCCCTCATTTGCTTTTTGTATGTCACAGGAAGCTTTAAGCAATGCCGAGTTTGAACTGACCGGCTTAAAGAGCAATCTGGCCTCCCAGCAAGCCGCCCGAAGCGAAGCAGAAGAGAAGTGCCGGCTTGCAGCCGAAGAACTTACAAAAGCTAAGTCTGAATTTGCTGCTTTCAAAAAAGCTACTGAGGCGGAGAAAACTGCTCTGGCCAAATGTGCGAACGATGCTGATGAGCGACTCATGGTCGTATCAAACGAATTGCACTCCCTGAAGCGCCATATCTCAAAGATGACGGCTGCTATCTTTGGTAATTACTAAAAACTCAGCCGATATTCTTACTTAAAAAACTGTGGCGGCGGCTTATCACTCAAAACTCATCCTTTGTAGGTCAAAGGACCCGCTAGCTTGGTTCTGACAGCTTGCTGCAGCTGAAAGCCGTCTACACTTTGTTAGAACAACTGTACTGCGGGACCCTTTGCACCATCAGGGGTATGCTGAACAAAGAAAGCATCCCCAAGTTCATGATAGGGAGCCATTGTTGTCCACCCTGCCAAAACAAATCCAAGAACTCAAAAAATCAGCCGTGCGGAAGGGAGCCATTGTTGCAATAAGTCGGGCTTTGGCTTTTGCCCTAGAGCTAACTCCTGAAGAGATGATGGATGGCTTTCCGCCAAAGAAGGACAACGACTCAGAATTCACAGAAGCCGACTATGCTCATTGTATGAAGGCCTCCAGGGTCCTTGTATCAGTGTTAGCGGAAGAAGTGAATCTGTCAACATATCAGGTGGCTTACAACGCTGAGAACAAGCGAGTGCGCGACCCAACCTTCGAGGCCAGGTATTTAACTCCCGCACACTGTAAGCATCTCTTTGCCCTTGACATTGACCCGTCTCCCCTCTTTGAAGAGGCCAACTTTGAAGCTTTAACCAACTGCAACTAGGACATGGACAATCTCCAAATCGAGGAGGTTGAAGACCCGCCGCAGGATGACCCGCTGTCCAATTGATCAACTTGATAATGCCATGGTATAACTCGGCTTCGTGACCCGCCGAAATTTGGGGTGGTGTAAAAAACTTTAAGTCATGCTTTTTGAGCTCTATGGAGAGTGTTGTAATAGGCCTTGTGGAAAAAACCTTGTCTTGCCTGAACTGTGCCATCGTGCACATAGGAAATCGCATGGCTTTAACATATTATGTCTGCCTTGTGCTTCAATTCATACCAGATGTCGTGGCGGCTCTTCTTAAGAAAACAGTCTATAAGAGCAGAATACTTTCTGCACTGTTGGGAGGGCGGCTTAGAATAGCACAACCCGGAGATGTTATATATTTCCTGACTTGCTTTTTCAATAACTCATGTGCCGGTTCTTCTGGGTGGACTCGCTACTTAAAACTCCTTATCAGTACAGGGTCTCTATTGAGATTGGCCATCAATTTATTTGAACGACTCAGAGTCTCTAAGCGAGATTAACTGATAGGAAGTGTAACATCCCAGAAAGAGACACGACAGGACATGAGTACCCTGGTAGCCCATAAACTTCCTCTCACTTGACATAAACCCGTCGTTTTAACCTTAAACAGTGCAGGGTCTTTAAAAGATTAACTGTCTAAGAGTACAAAAGGGACACATAGCAGAGAGTCGACAGTAGATGAGAGAGTTTATCCTCGCTTTCCGTAAGCCGACCCTCACGTGACAAGAACCACTGGTTTAACCTTAACCACTACAGGGTCTCTATCGAGATTGGCCATCAATTTCCTTGAACCGGCTCAGGGTCTCTAAGCGAGATTAAATGGTAAGAGTTCGGCGGGTCACATAACGAAGCAGCATCAGCTTACAAGCAGGTTTAACCCGAGCTTGTGGTGGCTTAAGAGCCGATCAAGAGGGTATGCAAGCTAAACCCGATGGGTTGGAAGCCCCCAAATGACCTTGTTGACAGAGTCAACTTTTTGGGTGTATAACCCGCCTGGCTTTGGCTTAAGAGCCGATTAATTGGGTCTGATAAGCTAAACCCGATGGGTTGGAAGCCCCCTAGATGACCTGTTGACGGAGTCAACTTTTTGGCTTAAGAGCCGATCAATAGAGTCTGATAAGCTAAACCTGGCAGGTTGGAAGCCCTCTAGATGACCTGTTGACGGAGTCAACTTTTTGTCTTAAGAGCCGATCAATAGGGTCTGATAAGCTAAACCCGACGGGTTGGAAGCCCCCTAGATGACCTGTTGATGGAGTCAACTTTTTGGCTTAAGAGCCGAGCAATAGGGTCTGGTAAGCTAAACCCGATGGGTTGGAAGCCCCCTAGATGACCTATTGACGGAGTCAACTTTTTGGCTTAAGAGCCGATCAATAGGGTCTGATAAGCTAAACCCGGTGGGTTGGAAGCCCCCTAGATGACCTTGTTTGCGCAAAGTGAGATACGGGAAACACCAGAGGCCGTGGCTTGCAGGGATGCCAACTTTATTCATATATCTATATGATATGTACAATGATGGTGTACAATGTCAAGTCTTGACGACTCAAGTATAGTAAGGCCGCAGATGAGCTATGTTCCACGACCGGCAGGTCTCCTTCCCAGAAGTGCTTGATTCATCTCGTATGCCAATGAGGTAATACGACCCGTTGTTGAGATCCCTGCTAACCATGAAAGGTCCTTCCCATGGAGGGGATAAGTTTTGTGCATCTGTTTGATCTTGAATCAACTGCAACACTAAGTCGCCTTCTTGAAATGTCCGGGTCTTAACTCTACGGCAATGATAGCGACGCATGTCTTGTTGATAAATTGCCGATCGAGCCGGCTCCAGATCACGCTCTTCCTCCAAGGCATCCAACACGTCTTGACGTGCTGTTTCATTATCCGCCTCAACGTAAGCCGCCACCCCTGGAGAGTCGTGACGTATATCGCTTGGTAACATGGGTTCCGCGCCATAAACCATGAAGAAAGGCGTATAGCCTAATGATCTGTTGGGAGTAGTTCTGATGCTCCATAAGACGGACGATAACTCCTCTACCCAACAACCCAACGTTCGCTACAAAGGAACCATAAGCCGGGGTTTGATACCTCGCAAGATTTCCTGGTTAGCACGCTCTGCCTGACCATTTGACTGTGGATGAGCAACCACAGAAACGTCAAGTCGGATGTGCTCACTTTCACAGAACACTTGCATAGCCCCCTTGGATAATTTCGTGCCATTATCTGTGATGATACTATGAGGGTAACCAAAGCGGTAGATTAGCTTTTTAACAAACTGAACCGACGGAGCCGTGTCACACTTGCTGACCGGCTCAGCTTCTACCCACTTGGTAAATTTGTCCACGACCACCAAGAGGTGGGTCTTCTTGTCCTTGGATCTCTTGAAAGGCCCAACCATATCAAGCCCCCAGACTGCAAACGACCAGGTAACTGGAATCATGCACAACTCCTGAGCCGGGACGTGAGCATGCCGGACGAACTTCTGACATCCATCGCACTTGCGAACCAAGTCTTCCGCATCCTTATGAGCCGTCAGCCAGAAAAAGCCATGTTGAAAAGCCTTGGCCACCGAAGATTTTGAGCCGGCGTGATGACCACAATCGCCAGCATGAATTTCATTCAAGATTTCCTTGCCTTCTTCAGGTGAGACACACCATTGAAAGATGCCAGTGATGATGCACTTATGTAACTCACCATTGATGATTGTCATAGACTTAGACCGCCTGATGATCTGCCTTGCCAGGTTTTCATCCTCATGTAACTTGCCGCGAGTCAAGTACGCCAGGTAAGGCACTGCCCAGTTAGGAATAGCATGTAGAGCCACCACCAGCTGCCCCTCTGGGTCAGGTATAGCCAAGTCTTCCTTCGAAGATAACCTAACTGATGGGTGATGTAGTACGTCTAAGAAAACGTTAGGCGGTACCGGCTTACGCTGAGAACCTAGCCTTGATAAGGTGTTAGCTGCCTCATTTCTGCGATGATCAACATGATCCACCTGATAACCCTTGAAATGACTAGCAATGACATCCACCGCCTGACGATAAGCCGCCATCCGCGGGTCCTTGGAATCCCATGTGCTTGAAACTTGCTGGGCTACGAGGTCTGAATCACCGAGACATCTAACCCAGCTCAGGTTCATCTCCTTAGCCACACGGAGGCCATGAAGCAGAGCTTCATACTTAGTTGCATTGTTAGTACAAGGAAACATTAGCCTTAGCACATAACATAACTTGTCACCTTTAGGGCAAGTTAAGACAACTCCTGCCCCTGATCCTTCTAGTTGCCTGGATCCATCAAAGTGAATTGTCCAATATGTGTTATCCAGCTTTTCCTCGGGCGCTTGACACTCCGTCCAATCGTTTATGAAATCCACCAAGGCTTGAGACTTGACCGTCGTGCGAGGCACGTATTTCAGATTAAGATGTCCAAGCTCCAATGCCCACTTAGCGATCCTGACGGTGGGTTCTCTGTTTTGAATTATGTCTCCCAACGGGACAGAGCTGACTACTGTGATCTGGTGCCCTAGGAAATAATGCTTCAGCTTACGATTAGCCATGAATACCCCATATACCAGCTTCTACCAATGTGGATACCTCTGCATGGACTCTGTCAGGACTTCACTGATGTAGTAAACCGGCCTCTGAACCGGATATTCCTTCCCCGCCTCCTTACGCTCAACGATGATTGCAGCGCTTACTGCCCTGTTATTAGCCACCACATATAAGAGCAAAGGTTCCTTCTCAGCCGGAGCCGCTAAGATCGGCAGTTCAGTAAGATGTCTCTTGAATGCCTCAAACGCCTCACACGCCGCCGTACTCCAAACAAAGTTGTCTGTCTTCTTCATCATCTGGTACAAAGGGATGCCCTTCTCACCAAGGAGACTTATGAACTGGCTTAACGCAGCGATCCGCCCCGCCAGGCGCTGAACATCATTCATGCATGTCGGCTCATACAGGGAAGTGATAGCCTTTATTTAATCTGGATTAGCCTCAATGCCATGCTCAAAGACTAGAAATCCCAAGAGCTTGCCTGCAGGAACGCCAAAAACACATTTAGCCGGGTTAAGCATCATCTTGTAGACCCGTAAGTTGTCAAAGGTCTCCTTCAGGTCATCTAGAAGAGTCTCCTTCTTCCTTGAATTGATCACAATATCATCCACATATGCATGAACTTTGCGACCAATTTGACTGTGAAGACAGTTCTGTACACAATGCTGGTAAGTCGCCTAGGCACTCTTGAGCCCGAAAGGCATGGACACATAGCAGAAAGCACCAAAAGGTGTGATGAAAGCCGTCTTCTCTTGGTCCTTGATTGCCATATTGATATGATGATAACCAGAATAAGCATCTAGGAAGCATAAACTCTCACAACTCGCTGTTGCATCGATGATCTGGTCGATATGGGGGAGAGCAAACGAGTCAACCGGACATGCCTTGTTAAGATCCGTGTAATCTACACACATACGGCATGTGCCGTTCTTCTTAAGAACTAGCACCGGGTTGGCAAGCCACTTTGGGTGAAACACTTCAACGATGAAACCCGCCGCCAGAAGCCGGGCCAGTTCTTCCCCAACGGCCTTACACCTCTCTTCATTGAACCATCGTAGGAACTATTTGACCGGCTTAAATTTAGGATCCACATTAAGGTGGTGCTTAGCGAACTCTCTTGGTACACCCGACATGTCAGAAGGCTTCCATGCAAAGATGTCCCAATTCTCATGGATGAATTCGATGAGCGCGCTTTCCTATTTTGGATCCATATTGGCCCCAATAGTAAACTGTTGAGATGAGTCGCTCGGAGTAAAATCCACCAGCTTGGTATCATCCGCCGAAAACTTGAGGGGCGGCTCAGATTCTGTGGTGGGTTTTTGAGCGGAGTCATGTCTTCCGGGTCAACATTTTCCTTATAGAACTTGAGCTCTGCTTCCACGCAACTTGACTCTGCATAAGCTGCATCTCCTTCCTCACACTCAATAGCCGTCTCCCGATCACCATGCACTATAATCGTCCCGTTCAAACTCGGCATCTTGAGCTGTAAGTAGACGTAACAAGGCCTAGCCATGAACTTGGCATAAGCCGGATGTCCAAATAGGGCATGATATGGAATTTTGATCTTGACCACCTCAAAACACAAGTTTTCCACCCTGTAGTTGTATTCTCCACCAAAGGCGACTTCCAAAGAGATCTTACCCACTGGATAAGCTGACTTTCCAGGCACCACACCATGAAAGACTATCAAGGAAGGCCTAAGATCCTTATCAAGCAACTTCATCCGGCGAAAAGTGTCATAGTACCAAATATTAATGTTGCTGCCACCATCCATAAGCACCTTAGTAAACACATATCCTCCCACTTGGGGGGCAACTACCAAAGCCATCCGTCCCGGGTCGTCAACACGCGGCGGGTGGTCCTCTCTACTCCAAGTTATGTCATACTCTGACCACTTCAAGTATTGCGGGAGAGCCAGTGTGATCGCATTAACCGCCCGCTTGCGACTTCTGATCTTGCTTGTCAAGGATGGTTGTAAAAACATGATACTGACCCGAGTTGAGGTGCTTCGGATTACTCTAATACTCAGACTGGTTACTTTGTTGCTGATTATTGCCACCAAATTGCTGATGATGCCCTCCTTGATTGCCCTGGCCCTGATAGCCGGATCCTGGCAGGCCACCACCATTGTTGTTATGCTGCCGCAAGCTGTAGTCCTGAAACTGTCGCATAATTTGGCAATTCCTCCACGTGTGACCCACCACCCTGTCGGGTCGGCTATGCTCCGGACAAGGCTTATTAAGCAACTTCCAAGTTGAAAGGAGTTTTACCTTTATTAAAAGGCTGTCTGAAGTTCCCATTGCCCTTAGCATGATTGTTCACGGCGCTGGCATTGGCCACCAATTCTGACCTGCCATCTGGATTCTTCCTCTTGCTCTGGTTGCCACTACATGCCGCACCCTTGCGATTGTTATTCTTCTTGCCATGATTGGGCTTCTCCTCATCAGAGCCTGGATCCTTCGTATTGTCAGAGTCGGTGTACTTCGTGAGAGTCGCCATGAGCTCCCCAATGTCCTGACACGAGCGCTTGAGCCGGCCAAGCTTCTACTTCAGAGGTTTAAAGTGGAAATTCTTCTCCAGAATCAAAACTGCTTGAGCCGCCGTAATCTGTTCAAACAAGTGGATGATGGTTGAGACCCGCTGGACCCAATGATGAGCCGACTCATCCTCCTGTTGCACACAATGATCCAAATCCACAATCATCATGGGCTGCTTGCACGTTCCTTGGAAATTTTTGATGAACTTCGCCTTTAACTCGGCCCAGGAATTAAAGGTGTTGGGTGGCAAGCCCTTCAACCACGTGCGAGCCGGCCCTTCCAGCATCATGATAAAATACTTGGCATGTACTGCATCGTTGATGTCTAACATCTGCATCACGAGCTCATAGCTTTCAATCAAGGCCTCCAGAGGCAGGTCAGCAGTGTAATTTGGGACCTTGCGAGGGCCCTTGAAATCTTTCGACAGACTCTCGTTCTGCAAAGCCGATACTAAGCACGGCACTCCCACAGCCCTGGTGGTTACTCCTGCTCCTACCGAGATGGAAGGTGCGGGTTCTTGATGAGCCGCCATCTCTTGCTATGCTCTCGCCTGGTCCACCAGGGCCTGAGCATCCAGAACCGCCTGATCATCTTGCGGCGGGCCCCGGTGCCAATCATTGCTAGAAACCACCGGCGCCTCAGAACGCCGGCTGAAGCTGCGGCTGGGAATGGGGGTTGAATGCACGCGACTCTGGATGTAGGTGTACTTCTCCTGCTTGGCCATCGTCCTCTGCAGGTATCCAATAGCGTTCCGCACCTCTTGTGCGAAAGGCGCCTTGTCCGGGATAGGGATCGTTCCAAGCTGGGTTGCTGCCACCACCATGTTCTCCGCCAGGTTTGAATAATGACCCGCCGGCGTTGGGAAAGCCATTGGTGCGGCCTGGTTCCGTCGGGGCGGGTTAAGTTGCTGCTGCCGAGCCGCCGACCGACTTCCAGGTGCTTCCACTGTCCGTCCCGTTCCTGGCATCCTAAAAAGGTTTCTAGCCTCGTACTGTTCCGGCAAGCGGGACTGATTTCTCATCCGCTGAACCGCCGCTGTAGATTGCTGCTCCAGCCCAAGGCGGAAAGCGTTCTCCCTAAGGTGCTCTGCCTCTGCATCCATCTGAGCCTTCAGCATGCTGATCCCTTGTTGGACTTCAGTCATCTTGTCCTTTAGCCTTGCAACCTCTGCGTTCCGGGCGGCTTGATTCTCTGCCGTGACTTTAGTTGCCATCAGGGCCGTAAGCTCATTCATTAGATCTAGAAGAACTTGAGCCGACGGTGGGTCGGCCCCTGACCCAGCTGCCTCGGTGGCTGTACTGCTCGGGCCCGGTGCTGAACCCGCCATGAGATGGCGGCATGCATCGGCGGCCCATGGTCCTCCGGCTCATGATACTACGACTTAGGGTAAAGCTCGTCGTAGCCCCCGAGCCTACCATCATGACGCTGGTAGATTGATTTCGTCTCTCCGCTCGAAGATCTATCCTCCGAACAGACGAGAGTTTCCTACGACATGGAACCCTCAAGATCCATGCCCTGAGTGAAGCCGACGAATACATGCTTCCTGCCCGGGTTAGCACGGGCAGGTCGCATGTGTCAGGCGGGTTGCGTGCGCCGAGCCGGCTTGACGATGTTGGTGCAGACGTCCAGCCCGGGTGTAGATCCGCCAACCTTGCCGATGAAGACGTGGATTCCACCGAAGGGAACCCGGAAACCATACTCGACAGAGTCGGCCTCGGGGCCCCAGCCGTCGTCGTTGATGTAGAGCCGGCCGCGGTGGCTTTTGTTCATCCTGCCAACAACGTACCCCTCGATCCCTGGGAGAGAGACCTTTGAGAACTCAACACCACCGAGCACTAGCCCCATGGTGGGCGCCAACTGTCATGGTTTTGTCACGACAGATGTTCGAGGACTTATGTTCGAGGCCATCACTAAGGTGATGGACTCAAAGGGGTTGGTTGGGTGAAGGACACGAGTTTCCCCAGGTTAAGCCCCTCAAGAAGAGGTAAAAGACTATGTCTTGCTTGTGCTGTATTGATTGGAGTAACGATTACAAGGGAGCGGATTCGCTTGACCTAGTTCTCGATTAGTTGGTTTCTGTCCAAGTCGCCCCGGATCTTGCCTTTATATAGGAGGTCAGAACCACGGGTTACACAAGTCTCATACTGACTCTTACAACATATCTGAGTCTATCTCTATATCGCCTTACCATCTTGAGAAAGCCGCCTCCGGGCGGCTTAACCGCCCCGGTCTTCATGCCACCTTCTGTCCGGGCCTTGTCTTGGCCCATCTTGATAAGCTGTCATATGGCCAGGCCTACATCTCTTTGCCCATCTACCTTGGTCTGGATTATGAGCCACCAGGTATGACTCGACCCCACCTAGGCGGGTCTTACCACGGGGTTATATCCCCAACAAGGGGCCTTGGCATCACTTGGATCTACTCCCAAAGGAGGACAAGCTCCTCAAGAGAGACAAGTAATGGAGCTATGCTCACAAGTGCAAACCAATAGCTAACCCCAAGATATGATCCAAGGGTCCAATATATACCTAGCAGGAGGTAGGGGATGGAGAGAGAGGACGAAGTGGGCCGGATGGGTCGGCTAGCCTGGGAGGCCTGTGCGCACGACCTAAGTGAGCCCTGTGTGCATGGGGGGTCCCGTTGGCACGGGACACGGGCGTGCCCACGGGGTCGCCGCTTTAGCTTCATGGGAGGCCCGTGTGCACGGGGTCTTCTGGGCCCGTGCGCACGGGGTGCCCGCTGTAGCTCCTAGGAGGCCCGTGTGCATGGGTTCTTCGGTTACTCTGTTATCCTCGTGCGCATGGGGTCCAAGCAGCCCGTGTGCACGGGGTCGGCTGTAGCTGGGCTTCTTGGCAGCAACTTCGTCTCCGTCTTCCATGCTTCCTTGTGGTTGTTCCCCTTGGCCTTGGATTTCTTCCTCGTACCTAATGATGCATAGAGTGTCGAGGTGAGGTAGCATCCAAGTCCCATGTGTATCCATGCCAAACTCAAAGAGGAGGGACTTCACATTAGTTTCTATTGCGCATGCGCGAGCTCTTGTCATAGGGCCACTTGTGTCTTGTGGAGATGGTGTAGGCTTCATGGGGATGAGTGAGGGATGCTCCGCATAAAAAAATCTCCGATATTTTTTATCGCGTTTGGACCTCGTTTGATATGGATATTCTGCGAAACAAAAAACACACGAAAAAATGAACTGGCATTGGGCACTGAATCAATAGGTTAGTAAAATAAATCATATAAATTGTTGCCAAAAGTATGTGAAAGTTGTATAATATTGGCGTGGAACAATCAAAAATTATAGATACGATGGAGACGTCTCAACGACGATGGCAATTTCCCCTCTTCGGAGCCCAAAATAGGCTCCGGATCAGCCCTCTGGAGGAAGAACATGAGGTGGTAGTGGCTCTCGTGAAACGGGATAAAATCTTCTCTCTGATTTTTTCACGCGGATGTGAATTTATAGAGTTGGAATCAGGGTCGGAGGGGCCACGAGGGCCCCGCAAGCCATCTGGCCGCCACCTAGGGGGGGCGGCTGGTTGCGTGGTGTCCTTATGGTCCACCCCTCCCACAGTTCTTCGCTGCAAAATTCTTTATATATTCAAGGGAAAATCCACAAAAAGTTTCGTCCAATTATGAGAACTTTTATTTTTTCACAAAAATAACATCAAGGTAGTTCTGCTAGAAAATAGTGTCAGTCCAAGTTACTTTCATTCAAATCATGCAAATTAGAGGACAAAACGAGAGCAAAATGTTTGGAAAAGTAGATAAATTTGAGACGTATCAACTCCCCCAAGCTTAACTCATTGCTTGTCCTCAAGCAATTCAGTTGATAAACTGAAAGTGATAAAGAAATCTTTTACAAACTCTTCTATTCTCATTATTATACACATGCTTAGCTAGTGCTCAAGTTTTCAGAATAAATCATAGATAGACACGTCCATGACAACAAATAGATATGATGTTAACGCGTGGCAAAACATAAGCGGATATAAAGCAATAATAAAACATCTCCAATGACAATAATTTGACAAAACACTCATAATACAATATGGTGACATGGTATTTCACTAGCCCTCCATGTGACCGCAAAACATAAATGCAGATCACCTCTGAGATCCGAGAAGCGACTAAACATTATAATTTAGGGTAGAAAAGATCCAATCATGCTCATATTCAACGTTAACTAGACTAAATGCATAAGAATGACAATAGTGCCCTCGAGTCTGGTGCTTTTAGTAGGAGGATGGAGACTCAGCATAAAAATAAATTGATAGGCCCTTCGCAGAGGGAAGCATTGATTTACAGAGGGGCCAGAGCTCGAGGCTTAAAACAAGGATGAAAGTATACTTTTTGAGCGGTGCACTTTTCTTGTCAATGTTACGACAAAGATTTTCAACATTTTCCATGCTAAACTAATTATTGGCGGTTCCCAAACAGAATAGTAAAGTTTACTCCTATCCACCATCCAAACACATTCCATGGCTAGCCGAATCCACGGTTGCCCTCCAAACAACCAACTGTCCCAAGGAGTTGTTGTAATTTATTTTGCTTAGGTGGGACTGGGCATCCCTCTTACCAGCCTCTCTCGTGCAATGATGGTGAATAAACGACCACCGTGAGAATATCTTGCTTAACATGGAAACTAGTGACCGCCCATCACTCCATGAGCGAGACGAGTGCACAAAAATGGATTTTTATTTGAATATTTAGAGATGACACCGACACATTTACTTGGAACGACAGGGTAATACCGCATATAGGTAGACATGGTGGACTTATGTGGAATACCTTGGTTTAAGGATTTTGATGCACAAGCAAAATTTTCGCTTAGTATAGGTGAAGGCTAGCAATAGGTTGAGAAGCGACCAGCTAGAGAGCAACAACTGTCATGAACATGTATTTTGAATAACTAACATTGGATGTAGCATGAGTAGGATATGAACACTTTAATTTAAACATCGTGAAGGATATATTGGCTTTGGTTCAATTACATGTTCGCACATTGGCCAAGTTAAACCGCTTGAATTTCTTAGAGGGAAATACCATACTATCATATCATATTATAACCATTTTAATTCATGTTCACACACAAGATAGATCATTATTAACTCCTAGCTATTTAGGCATGGCATGAGAAGCTATAATCTCTAATTGTCATCATGAACATGTTTACTGATGATATACTGAATCAGGATCAAATTAGCTAAACATATTTACAAAAACAGAAAACAAGAATAGTTCATACCGGCTTCCTTTGCTAGAGTCACTTCATCAAATACCGCCATTCTTTCCTTTCACTTGCATAATCGAATGGTGTGATAATAATAATAGTGCAAGAATGCCGTGGACTAAGATGGAATCTGCAAGGGGGGTTTAAGACAAAGGAGAAGACAAGGTAAAATTGGCTCTCTCTTAGATCATCAATAAAGCATATGACAGCCACTCAACATTTCCATCATGGTCTTCTCCTTTTGATAACTCAACAAAATAAAAGAAATTCACACAAACACACTGCAATATTTTTGGAGTTTTTTTCTTAAGAAAGCAAAGGAACTAAGGGAAAAACAAGAACGAGAAAAAATATTTACATGGGAAAGCTCCCAACAAGCAAAGGAAATCTTTTTAGGTTTTGTTTTTAGTACTACAGTTAAAGAAACAAGGAAATGAAAAGAACCGAAAACACGGGAAAGCTCCCAACAAGCAAAGGAAATCTTTTTAGGTTTTGTTTTTAGTTCTACAGTTAAAGAAACAAGGAAAAGAAAAGAACCGAAAATAAGGGAGAAATATTTTTGTATTTTCAAAGTTTTTCAAACACACAAGAAGAAAGAGGAAAATAAAGATAACATGGATAAAGAAAGAGGATGAACACCGACAATTTATATGAAATGTGAGAATCATGAATGTAATGTCGGTGAGAGATACATACTCCCCCAAGCTTAGGCGTTTACCTAGCTTGGTAATCACCATTGATAGTAGCCGTAAGGTCCAGGAAAGTACTTCCGCCGAGGTACCTGATACGTCTCCAATTTATCTATAATTTTTGATGATGTCATGCTATTATATTATCTATTTTGGATGTTTTATATGCATTAATATGTTATTTTATCTTATTTTGGGGACTAACCTATTAATCTAGAGCCTAGTGCCAATTTTTGTTTTTTCCTTGTTTTTGAGTTTTGCAGATATGGAATATTAATCGGAATCTAAACGGAATAAAACCTTTGGAATGATTTCTTCTGAAAGGAAACAAATCAACCAGGCTTGGAGTGCATGACAATGCACCTGCTAGGAGGTCACAAGCCTGGTAGGCGCGGCCACCCCCCTGGCCGCGCCTGGCAGGCTTGCCGTCTCCTGGCAGGTCTCCTAACCCTATTCTTCATCCTATAAATACACAAATATTCCCCCAACACCAGAACGAGCCACACAAATACTTTTAGGCTGCCAGAAGCCTCCGTTCTCAAGAGATCCAATCTTGGAGCCTTTTCCGGTAATCTGTCAGAGGGTTTTTTCATCACGGAGGGCATCTACATCAACTCCATTGCCCCTCCAATGATGCGTGAGTAGTCCACCACAGACCTACGAGTCCATAGCTAGTAGCTAGATGGCTTATTCTCTCTCTTTGATCTTCAATACCATGTTCTTCATGATCTTCATGGGAATGTATCCGATGTAATCTTCTTTTGTGGTGTGTTTGTCAAGATCCGATGAATTGTGAGTTTATTTTCTGATTATCCATGAATCTTATTTGAATCTTCTATGAATTGTTATATGCATGATTTCATATCCTTGTAAGTCTCTTCGAGTTATTGGTTTGGTTTGACAGACTAGATTGGTAATTCTAGCAATGGGAGAAGTGCTTGGTTTTGGGTTCAATCTTGCGGTGTCCTCACCCAGTGACATAGTAGGGGTAGCGAGGCACATATTGTATTGTTGCCGTTAAGGGTAACAAGATGGGGTTTTCATCATATTTCTTGAGTTTATCCCTCTACATCATGTCATCTTTCTTAATGCGATACTCTGTTCTTCATGAACTTAATACTCTGGATGTAGGCAGGAGTCGGTCGATTTGTGGAGTAATAGTAGTAGATGCAGAATCATTTCGGTCTAGTTGACACATACGTGATGCCTATATGCATGATCATTTCCTTGGATAACTACATGATTATTCACTTTTCTATCAATTGCTTGACAATAATTTGTTTACCCACCATGATATTTTCCTTCAAGAGAGAAGCCTCTAGTGAAACCTATGGCCCCCGTGTCTACATTCCATAATATATTTTCAGATCTATAAATGAAAAATACCAAAAATACTTTGATGAAATTTAATTACCTTTTACTTTTCATTGTCGTTTACATGTATCTCTATCGTATCTAATCCTTGCAAATAATCGTGAAGGGATCGACAACCCCTTTATGGCGTTGGGTGCAAGAGTTTGATTGTTTGTGTAGGTGCATCCATTGGTGAGTTGTTTGTTCTTCCTAATGGATTGATACCTTAGTTCTCAATAACTGATGGAAATACTTATCTACTTTTCTGCATCACCCTCTCCTATTCAAGGGAAAACCAACGCAAGCTCAAGAGGTAGCAAGAAGGATTTTTGGCACCGTTGCCGGGGAGGATACACATCAAGCCTACCAAGTACCCATCACAAACTCATATCTTGCATTCACATTATTTTCCATTTGCCTCTCATTTTCCTCTCTCTCACTTCTAAAATTATTTTTAGAAAATACCACAAAGATTTGCCTTTTTATTTGCCCTTCTTTCGTCTGCCTTTCGTTTGCTTGTGTGCTTGATTGCTTGCTTTGTCATGATGTCTGAGAATACCAAGTTGTGCAACTTTTCCAACACTAATAAGAATGATTTTATTAGTACTTTGATTGCTCCTGCCACTAGTGCGTAATCTTATGAAATCATTGCTTCCTTACTTAACCTTGTTATGAAAGAACAATTTTCTGGCCTTCCTAGTGAAGATGCCGCATCCCATCTAAATAATTTCGTTGAGTTGTGTGATATGCAAAAGAAGAAAGATGTGTATAATGATATTGTTAAATTGAATCTATTTCCGTTCTCACCAAGAGATTGTGCTAAAACTTGGTTTTCATCTTTGCCTAAAAATAGTATTGATTCATGGAATAAGTGTAAAGATGCTTTTATTTCCAAGTACTTTCCTCCCGCTAAGATCATCTCCCTTAGGAACAATATAATGAATTTTAAGCAACTTGATCAAGAGCAAGTTACATAATCTTGGGCAAGGATGAAATTAATGATTAGGAACTGTCCCGCACATGGTTTGAGTTTATGGATGATTATACAATTTTTTATGCGGGATTGAATTTTGCATCTAGGAATCTTTTAGATTCAGCCGCAGGTGGTACTTTTAAGGAAATCACATTAGGAGAAGATACTAAACTCCTAGATAATATTATGACAAACTACTCTCAATGGCACACCGAAAGATCTCCTACTAGTAAAAAGGTGCATGCTATTGAAGAAATAAATACTTTGAGTGAAAAGACGGATGAATTGATGAAATTGTTTGCTAGTAAGAGTGCTCCTATTGATCACAATGATATGCCTTTGTCTTCTTTGATTGGAAATAATAATGAATCTATGGATGTGAATTTTGTTGGTAGGAACAATTTTGGTAATAACGCGTATAGAGCTTATTTCAACCATAGGCCGTTTCCTAGTAATTCCTCTAAGAATTATGGTAATTCCTACAACAATTCTTATGGAAATTTTAATAAGATTCCCTATGATGTTGAAAATATTGTTAAATAATTTATTGGTTCACAAAAGGTTTTCAATGCTATGATTGAAGAAAATTTGCTCAAGATTGATGATTCGGCTATGAACGTTGATAGAATTTCGCTTGAGATTGATTCTTTGAAAGTTATATCTACTCCACCCAAGCATGATATTAATGAGTCTTTAAAGGCTATGAGAATCTCTATTGATGAAAGTAAGGAAAGAACCGCTAGAATTCGTGCTAAGCGTGAATGGCTTGAAAAAGTGTGTTCTCATGATAATGATGACTAAGATATCAAAGTAATTGATGTGACTCCTATTTAATATTTGTTTTAAAATATAAATCTTAATAAATATGGGGCTGTAGATAAGTCAACTTTAGTTAAAGAGTGTCCTAATGATTCGGAGTCTATAGATCTTTATGCTAAGATTGATAAAGGTGGGATAGAAGAGGTCAAAACTTTGAATAGCAATGAACCCAATCTTTTGGATTTCAAGGACTTTAATTATGATAGTTGCTCTTTGATTGATTTTATTTCCTTTTTACAATCCATGATGAATTCTCCTCATGCTTATAGTGAAAATAAGGCTTTTACTAAACATATCGTTGATGCTATGATGAAATCTTTTGAAGAAAACTTGCGTTAGAAGTTTCTATCCCTAGAAAGCTTCATGATGAGTGGGAACCTACCATTAAGATTAAAATAAAATATTATGACTGCCATGCTTTGTGTGATTTGGGTGCTTGTGTTTCGACGATTCCGAAAACTTTATGTGATGTGCTTGATTACAATGATCTTGATGATTGCTCTCTAAATTTGTATCTTGTGGATTCTACTATTAAGAAACCTATGGGAAGGATTAATGATGTTCTTATTGTTGCAAATAGGAATTATGTGCCCGTAGATTTCATTGTTCTTGATATAGATTGCAATCCTACATGTCCTATTATTCTTGGTAGACCTTTCCTTTGAACGATTGGTGCAATTATTAACATGAAAGAAGGAAACATTAGATTTCAATTTCCATTAAGGAAAGACATGGAACACTTTCCTATAAATAAAATAAGATTGACTTGTGAATATATTACTAGAGCTACTTTTGGATTGCATATCAAAGATGACTTTACCTAGATCTATTGCGTTTTTCCTAGCTAGGGGCGTTAAATAATAGCGCTTGTTGGGAGGCAACCCAATTTTATTTTTGTGTTCTGTTTTTGCTTATGTTTTTGAGTGTTTCCCAAATTATTACTTATGTAGCAATTTTTTTGTGTGTTTTAATTAGTGTTTGGTCCAAGTAAAACCTTTGGGGTGATCTATGGTAGTTGTTGATTTGATCTTGCTGAATAACATAAACTTTTGTGCTCAGTCCAGGATTTTTCTAAAATTTTCAGAGCATCGAATGAGTATGAAATTTTTACACAAGATTTATATATAAATTTACCAGGTTGTACTAAGTTTTCAGAATTTTTTGAGTTACGGAAGTATAGTATTTTTTCAGATTGCTATAGACCATTCTGTTTTTGACCGATTCTGTTTTCTTTGAGTTGTTTGCCTATTTTGATGAATCTATGGGTTGTATCATGGGGTATAAACCATGGAGAAGTTAGAATACAGTAGGTATGAAACCAACATAAATAAATAATGAGTTCAAAACAGTAACTAAAGTGGTGATTTATTTTCTTATACTAACGGATCTCATGAGTTTTCTGTTAAGTTTTGTGTTGCGAAGTTTTCAAGTTTCGGGTAAAGATTTGATGGACTATGGAATATAGAGTGGCAAGAGCCTAATATTGGGGATGCCTTGCCAAAGATCCTAAGCTTGGGGATGCCCAGGAAGGCATCCTCTCTTTCGTCTTCAATCCATTGGTAAATTTACTTGAGGCTATATTTTATTCACCACATGATATGTGTTTTTCTTGTAGCGTCTTGTATGATATGACTCTCTGTTTCTTAGTTTGCCACAATCATGTCACGCCTAAGATGCATGCCTATCCATTTTAAGGCACAATGGCCTCGCAAGGGATAGAGGCGCATCTTGCCATTAGCAAGTATAGTATCATCACATCATACAATACGGAAAAGATGAGTATACAAGATTGGCTTATACTCGCCACATGCTAAATTACAATCCACTCAGAGTTCAAATCATCAAGATGAAGACAGGGTCCACCTACGAACGAAATCAAACGATGAAAACAGATGCAAATGATACTATCTCGCTATCCCAAAGATCACGACCATGTTCCTCTACTCATCCGGATAAGTCACATACATCCTGCCTCTTTCCTCATCATATTCCCACTTGAGCTGGGTAAGGTCATCCTGCATGAACTCATCTGACCCTGTACCTAGAGTGTTGTAGTAAACTGTGAGCCATAGGGACTCAGCAATCATGCGCCCAGGTACCGAGACTATCCAAGCTTAAAGGTTGGGTTGGGGTAAGTGTTTAGTTTGCAACAGCACTAAGCATTTATGGTGGCTAAATTACGCAACATGAAAATAAATATGAGTGGCCTACGATGAACAATCGAATCTAGTATGATCTCTATGAGATCCTGACCACTTACTTACGTCAACCATAACCCCACCATGTTATCTCTCGGAGCATGTTCACGAGCAAAGACGATCACGGTTACTCACACAGTTGGTGTATTTTAATTGGAATTTACTTCAAGTTTACTATTACCGGGTGTTAAACAAATATCCAAGTTGCCACATAACCGCGGGCACGGCTTTCCGAAAGATTTAACCCTGCAGGGGTGCTCCAACTAATCCATCACAAATTAACCACAATCCGCGGGAATAGCCTCGACCACGGATCTCGAGGTCATCATAGGTAATTCCAAAGGAATTCAAACACCTCGAGAAAAACCCGAAGAATGTCAGACTCCACACGCAAGACACTCGATAAAGGTAAAACAAATCCAGCAAGACCTCCTGACGTGTCGACAAACCCGATAAGAGCCGCGTATCTCGTTCTCAGGACACAACCGGATGAGCACAACATACAGTGGCCTGATAGAAATCTCCCGAGTTGCCCTGGGTTGGCCCCGCACACGACTCTAGTTTGGACCAACACTCATGAGGAGCACTCACCCGGGGGTTGATTAAATTATCCACGGATTTGCAAGGCCCTATGCAAGTTTTATTAAGTTATTAGCAAATGTAGTACCAAAGTTGGGTCTTGCCAGACAAGTTTTAATCTCAACCGAATGAACAAGGGGGTCTCCATAACAACCCCGAGCATGTTAGGAGCGCAAAATATGGAAAACATAACACCGGTAACAAGGAACTAATGACGGTAACAGCGAAACAAATCACTTAGCAAAAGTCCAAGCCTTCCACCAATACCAATATATATATATATATGTTCATTAAATTAAAAAACAGATAATATTGTGATATACAAATCCATGTTATCACATGGAACAACCTGAACCTGCAACTAAGAATGCTATAAGAGGGGCTGAGCAGCGGTAACTTAGCCAATCAAAGGTTTGCTAGGAGGCTGATATCAAGTGGTAGGTAGCGCAATTGTAATGATAAGAGTGAGAAACTAGCAAGGAAAAATAGTATCGGGATCCAGGTACGATCATCTTGCCTGTTGGTTCTTCAGCAGAACAAGTAGCGGGATCCTCGTAGTGGTACTCCCTTGGGTCCTCGTACTTAGTATCAACACTCGCGTCTACCCAAGATAAACAACAACAATAAACATCCAACCAAGATTCTATGCACAACCAAGATGATGCATGATTCATTTATGAAGATTTAAACATGGCAATTCAAAACTAGTCATGTTTCACATGCAAAGTTTGTATATTAGTGAACCTGGAAAGAACCTCATGTTAATTTATTTAGACATGGATGAACATGGAAAATATGGATGCATCATGCAAAATCAATAGAAATGCATATAAGGAACGCAAGAAACGGAGTTACGGTTCTCACGATACGCTCACGACAAGGTACGGAAGCAAAACACAAGACCACCAAGACATGGGATAATTCTTGGCATTCCAAGGTAGCCAATGGTTAGGTGATGAAAAAACAACCACAATAGACTCAAAAATAAATCAATTCCATGGAGCATAGCTCCCACAAGTCACAAAACAATAAAACTCACAATCTGTCACAAAACAGCAACATAGCAACTTACTCAGCTCACAACTTGAGCTAGAGGAATCCTACAATCCCAAACAAGGCATTTACAGAACCTACTCAACACACACATCAACTTATCCAACTACACAATCAGCAAAGGAGGCACACATCAATAATAATGAAGCAATCAAGTTGACATGATGAAACAGTTTTCTGGGACTTGGTGAAAATTCCAGTTTTCTGGAATCTGAGATTATAGAGTAGCAAGTTGACAGCAGTAGTTAAATATGCTAGAGAGCTCCTATTGGCATGAAAATTAACAGGACGGTATAATACAATATCTACTACAAATAACTAACACTGAGCATGAGCAAATTCACAACATGTTGATAGATGTCACCCACTCTACATGGCATAAAAATAACAGCAGATTCTCAGACAGTAGTTTTTAGCATGCTGATACAGAAACATTAAGTTGGCTACTTAACAACATGTTTCCCACTTATATGGGTGATTCTCAAATTAAACAAAAATACCATGGCATACTAGACACAAAATACTAGCACTTCCTAGTTGGCACATGTCTCAAAGCAAACATGGATTAAATCATGCAAAAATGACAAAATGGCATCTCAGCTCAAATGACAGATTTAAGAACTTGCTCAAAAATGAAATCTGAGAGTTCCAATGAGTTCATTGGATCTTCCTACCCCAAAACCATGGGTCATACTCATATGCCCATGTGAAACAACAAGGCACCAACAACTAGCAAAACCACCCACTACTATTCATGGCATAACTTACTCTAAAGGAAATGCACATAAAGGACATAAGCATATTGGCATCTAGCTAAGAACGGAAAGGAGCTAACAATTCCTACATAACAGCCTAATCATCAAAGGGGTATGACAAGTGGGAAAACCCACTAGTCCCCCCCCCCACAAGTGCACATGGCACTTCACTCACAACACAACTCATGTGTGTGGGTGGTCATCCACACACATATACATACATATATGCTCAATGCATATGTATATGAACACACTCACACACACACACCACAATCACTTGCATGTATTCCACATAGACATACACACATGCACTCTCAACACACATACATACACTCAAGTTGATACACACACACTAAGCATACTCATGGCAAGCACTTTCAGAGTGCACCACACCACACATACAACAACCACATGCATATATACACGGGTATATACACATACACACACACTAGCACACACACAACACCCACATGTGTGTATGCATGAGCACACACATAACACACACAACACACACCACCTACACACTACACATGCACAATGCACATGTGCTCATCACAAGCACATACACACACACACACACACACTATCTACCCAAATGACAAGGAAAAAACCCTAGAATGGTCCTACACACACATACATGTTGCAAGTAACAAAGCAAAAGAAAACACACAAAAAACAAAAGAGAAAAATAAAGGGGGGAGCGTCGGGCTCGAACCCACGACCATTGGATCGTTTCCCCCCGGCGCTACCACTCTGCTACGATTCGGTTTGTTAATAGGGTAGGGGAGGCACTGCTCTAATACACACACTACACCAGGTTACTGACAAAACTGAAGATACTACAGAGCACGGTGGCAGAGCAATGGCGACGACCAAACGGCCGACTCCGATGACCATACGCGTGGCGGAGGCCCTGGCTGGACTCACTGCTACTGCCCGCACGTGCGCACACACTCACAAGCACCTAACACCGGCGAGAACACCACCGGCGATGATGACAGAACATCACAGCGGCATCTGCACACGACACTCACGACGGCGACCCAGACACGGAATCGGACGAGGCGGAGAAAAAACGGACCCCCGCGGGGAGCAGGAACTCGCACGCAACGCCCGGAAGCATCAGCTCGATGGTGCAATCATCGGAGACTAGGTCCGATGGCGGCGGAACGCTCCTAGCATGAACACGCACCTACACAGGGCTAGCAAGCTTGGGATCGGGCGAGGGAAAATGGGGAGCTCACCTAAACATGATCGCGCGGCCAATCGGGCTCGAGGACGCGCGACGACGGCGAATTGCCGCGACGGAGGAGCTCAGCTGGAGGGGAAGAAGACGAAGCAGAGGCGCGGCCTTGGCGTCCCACGCGGATGCAACGGACATCGGGGAAGCAGATGGTGATGACTACACGATCCCGATGATCTCCAGCTCGAGGGGCTCGCCGGAGAAGCTGTCGCGGCGACAAGCTCTCTCTCTCTGAATCTCATTGAACCCTCTCCAGACCCTCTGAACCTTACCTTGTTGGGGATAGGAGAGGAGGCGAGAAGGGGGGGGGGGGCGGCGCGATGAGGGAGAGGAACCCTAGGGGAATCGACACGAAGGCCGAGGGGCTATATAGGCAATGGGATAGACGGCAATGGCGACGGAAAAGGCGAGGGCGACGCGGCTCCCTCTCTGAAGACTGATGGCAGAGACGATGGGAGCAGGTGGCCGTCTACTCACGCGGGCTGGGCCGCGGGAGAGACATCCTACCTGGCTCTCTCTCTCAGAACAGAAACAGAGAAAGTTTTCTTCTTCTTTTTATAAAACCAGCCACACAAAAATAAATCCCTAGAATAAAAGAAAATGTTTTAGTGCAAAACAAAAATATTTTTGTAAAGGAAATAATGTGCACTATTTAATAAAATTAACAAGTTGATTTTTTGAGCAAGTTGTTTTAATACTTTAATAAAAGGCAGCTCCTGTTTAATTAAAATACAATAACAACCAAACCCCAAACACAAAAGAATCCCACCCTAAATTCATAACAAGCAAAGGGCTGGCTCTTGAACATTTTTAAATAATTTAAATGGCAACTTAAATCTGATTATAAAATAACATGGGAAATAAGACATATGATGGGTTTTTATTGTTGGAAAGAAAAGAGAGGGGAATAAAGAGGAGATTGCACACATGAGATCCACCCACACCTAAACAAAATCAAAGAACTCATATACATGGTCACTTCACAACAAGACAGGACATGATGGATGCATGATGCATGATGTATGAATGCAAGAACAAGACAAGGATGACAAGTTGAAAAACATCATAAATCTCATGGCACAAGGTTCATACAATAGGGTTACAATGCCATAAAAGGAAGGGACAACACTTGGGCTGTCACAAATCATCCTTGCTGCACACATCTTTTGAGAGATACACGCTGAATCATGAATTTATTAGAATACTCTATGTGCTTCACTTATATCTTTTAAGATGGGCAATTTTGCTCTATGTGCTTCACTTGTATTTTTTAGAGCACGATGGTGTTTGCGTTTTATAGAAATAATTGAACTCTCGTACCTCACTTATATTATTTTAAGAGTATATAAACAACATGGTAATTGGTCTAGGTCATGAATTTAGTCCTAATCTGATAGGCATCCAAGAGGGATATAATAAAAACTTCCATATTAAGTGCATTGAGTATTTTTGAGAAGTTTGATTCCTTGCATAAAGTTTTGAGATATAAAGATGGTAATGTTAAGAGTCATGTTAGGAAGTAATTGTGATTTGGTAATAATACTTGTGTAAAGGTTTGTGATTCCCGTAGCATGCACGTATGGTGAACCGTTATGTAAGGAAGTCGGAGCATGATTTGTTTATAGATTGTCAACCTTTGTGTGACGGTAGGGAGCGCGCGATGGTTAACTCCTACCAACCTCTCCCCTAGGAGAATACGTTTAATACTTTGCTTCAATGACTAATAGACTTTTGCAATAAGTATGTGAGTTCTTTATGACTAATGTTGAGTCCATGGAATATACGCACTCTGACCCTTCTGCCTTTGCTAGACTCTCTTGTACTGCGTAACTTTTGCCGGTACAAAAAACACCTTCCTCAAAACAACCACCATATATCCTTCCTCAAAACAGCCACCATATATCTTTCCTAAAAACAGCCACCATATATCTTTCCTCAAAACAGCCCCCATTCTGAGATATATTGCCATGCAACTTCCACTGTTTCCTTTTATGACTTGCACCATCATTTTCATATTGCATATAGTCATATTTTGTCATAGTATCAAGTTGTAATTTTCTTTTCAGTTGTAAGTAAATAAAAGTGTGATGATTATCATTAGTACAACATGTCCCATGTGAGGAAAGTATGATGGAATCTATGATTCCCTCACAAGTGGGGATGAGATTTCGGACTTCATGATAAATAAAAGAGGCCAATGAAGCCCAAAAAAGAGAGGACTTAGATGCCCACCAAAAAAGGGAAAAAAAGATAAAAGGAAAAAGTGAGAGAAAAGAGAGAAGGGATATTGCTAATATCTTTTTCCACACTTGTGCTTCAAAGTAGCACCATGATCTTCATGATAGAGAGTCTCCTATTTTGTCACTTTCATATACTAGTGGGAATTTTTCTTTATATAACTTGGCTTGTATATTCCAATGATGGGCTTCCTCAAATTGCCCTAGGTCTTCATGAGCAAGCAAGTTTGATGCACCCCCACTTAGTTTCCTCTTGAGCTTTCATACACTTATAGCTCTAGTGCATCCGTTGCATGGCAATCCCTACCCACTCACATTGATATCTATTAATGGGCATCTCCATAGCCCATTGATATGCCTAGTTGATGTGAGACTATCTTCTCCCTTTCCTTGACAACCTCCACCATATTCTATTCCACCTATAGTGTTATATCCATGGCTCACGCTCATGTATTGTGTGAGAGTTAAAAAAGTTTGAGAAAATAAAAGTGTGAAAACAATTGCTTGATTATTCATCGGGGTTGTGCATGATATGAATACTTTGTGTGGGGAAGATGGAGCATGGCCACACCATATGATATTGTAGGGATGACTTTGTTTTGCCATTATATTTTGAAGAGATACACTTGCTTTACTAGTATGCTTGAAACGTCATTGTTTTTATATCAATATTAAGCTTTTGTTTTGAGTCTTATGGATCTTAATATTCATGCCACAATAGAGTATATTACATGGATAATTATGTTAGGTAGCACTCCACATCAAAAATTATGTTTTTATCATTTACCTACTCGAGGACGAGCAGGAATTAAGCTTGGGGATGCTGATACGTCTCCAACATATCTATAATTTTTGATGATGTCATGATATTATGTTATCTATTTTGGATGTTTTATATGCATTAATATGCTATTTTATATTATTTTTGGGACTAACCTTTTAATCTAGAGCCTAGTGCCAGTTTTTCCCCTTGTTTTTGAGTTTTGCAGATATGGAATATTAAATGGTGTCCAAATAGAATAAAACCTTCGGAATGAATTTTTCTAGAAGGAAACAAATCAACCAGGCTTGGAGTGCACGCCAGGGCATCTGCGAGGAGGTCACAAGCCTGGTAGGCATGGCCACCCCCCTGTCTGCGCCTGGCAGGCTTACCGTCTCCTGGCAGGTCTCCTAACCCTATTCTTTGTCCTATAAATACCCAAATATTCCCCCCAACACCAGAACGAGCCATGTAAATACTTTTCCATCGCTAGAAGCCTCTATTCCTGAGAGATCCAATCTTGGAGCCTTTTCCAATAATCTGCTCGAGGGGGTTTCGATCATGGAGGGCATCTACATCAACTCCATTGCCCCTCCGATGATGCATGAGTAGTCCACCATAGACCTATGGGTTCATAGCTAGTAGCTAGATGGCTTCTTCTCTCTCTTTGATCTTCACTACCATGTTCTACCTTGTAAGTCTCTTCGAGTTATTGGCTTGGTTTGGCCAACTAGATTGCTAATTCTTGCAATGGGAGAAGTGCTTGGTTTTGGGTTCAATCTTGCGGTGTCCTCACCCAGTGACATAGTAGGGGTAGCAAGGCACGTATTGTATTGTTGCCATCAAGGGTAACAAGACGGGGTTTTCATCATATTGCTTGAGTTTATCCCTCTACATCATGTAATCTTTATTAATGCATTAATTTGTTCTTCATGAACTTAATACTCTAGATGCAGGCAGGTGTCGGTCGATGTGTGGAGTAATAGTAGTAGATGCAGAATCATTTCGGTCTACTTGACATGGATGTTATGCCTATATGCATGATCATTGCCTTGGATAACGACATGATGATTTGCTTTTCTATCAATTGCTTGACAGTAATTTGTTTACCCACCATGATATTTTCCTTAAGAGAGAAGCCTCTAGTGAAACCTATGGCCCCCGGGTCTACTTTCCATAATATATTTTCAGATCTATAAACCAAAAATACCAAAAAAAATACTTTGCTGCAATTTATTTACATTTTACTTTCCATTCTCGTTTACATCTATATCTATCGGACCTAATCCTTGCAAATAATCGTGAAGGGATTGACAACCCCTTTATAGCATTGGGTGCAAGAGTTTGATTGTTTGTGTAGGTGAATCCATTGGTGACTTGCTTGTTCCTCCTATTGGATGTATACCTTGGTTCTCAACAACTGAGGGAAATACTTATCTACTTTGCTGCATCACCCTTTCCTCTTCAAGGGAAAACAAACGCAAGCTCAAGAGGTAGCAGTACCCGAGGGTCCCATGCCTAGGCCTCAGCCTTCAGAGTAGCAAGCTCGTTCCGGTAAGCAATGATGTCCTCTGGCATTAGTTTGTATCCATTCCTGGCATGATAGTTTTAAAAAGAAGGTGTAGGTAAAGGAATAATATCGCAAGTCTTCTCGCTAAACATTAGGCTGTAACAAAGGGGTTGTTGTGATTCAGGTTTCAAAAGAAACCGGTGTTCGACCATAGATAGATGTTCGAGGTGCACCTTAGGAAACAAATAATCAGTAGGGCGTATGGCCACCTCAAAGCGCCTGGCCAAGCATGAAAATAAATACCACCATGAATCTTGCCTTTAGTTCGGTTAAGATGTAAGTGGACCGACAATAGATCCTAAGTTGTAAGCATTATCACCATATAGTGCATGGTGCAAAATAGAGAGTGTGGTGGCGCTGAGGACACCACCTTGATCCATAGAAGTTATGCATTTTCGTACGAATGGATAAAAATGGTGCACAATCAGAAATTTCACACTAGTAGCTCTAGCGTGTGATATGCCCCTAGTTTCTCCCATAGTTAAGGTTTGGAGGAACTCCTCGAACTCCTCAGGCTTAGGTTCGCGCACTCCCCCGTCAGAGGGGAGCAGACATATTTCACAAAATTCACATAAGGGTAACTCATAGTTCTTGGATATAGAGCAAAGCGTACCATGGGAGCACCGGGCGTATTAATGAAGTAAAATTTTTGCAAGAAGGAATTAGTAAGGAGATAGTGTTTGTCACACTTACCTGCGATGAAGTTGGTTAGTCCGACATTTGCAAAAAACTGCATGAACTCTTCATAGAAACCCGCGTCACTCATGAAGGGTATATGTGGCCATTCACATGGCCTAACTTCCGCATTGCGAGGAGGTTGATATAGCCATCCTGAATCCTCCTAGGAACTCCCTCGGGGCTACGGCTTGAAGAAGCTTTCCTTAGAAAGTTCATTCTCCTAAGAACAAATTTCTGAGATTTTTGGGCCACAAAATTATATCAATAAACCTTGCAAAATTGATATCAACTACTCATATGGATTCCAAGAGGACATATCAAGCATTCCCACTACTTGGAACTCAAAGAATTAGACATGCAAGCTTATTTTTTGTAGCGCCAAGTGTAGCAACTTATGCCAAATATAAACTAGCAAAAAACTAATTGGAAGAATGGGTGAGTCACATACCAAGGAACAATTCCTCAAAAGAGTTTCGGAAACGGAGTTACAAGCAAAGAGATCAAAAATTTCACTTTATGGGTGAAGAACACGGGAGAGAGATGGCTAGAGAATTTTTTTCCAGGGGTAGGAGAAGGAGTGGGAGGAAGAGATAAGGCAAGGGATCCCTGTGGGCCCCACAAGTCAACCGACCGCCGCCCGGGGGGGAGGGGGTTGGTTGCATGGTGGCCCACTGACATGCCCCCCATGCAGTAATTTTTACACCAATTGTTTTTATAAATTCCAGAAAAATTCATGTTAAATTTTTGTGGAAATCTGAGACTTTTTATTTTTGATGTATTTTTGATGCACGAGAAAAAACAAAAAATA
This sequence comes from Hordeum marinum, assembly GCA_022496015.1. Lineage (NCBI taxonomy): Eukaryota > Viridiplantae > Streptophyta > Magnoliopsida > Poales > Poaceae > Hordeum > Hordeum marinum. Next base: position 286,186,600 of record CM039674.1, read on the forward strand.
GAAATTTCATGGAATTTTATTTTTATTTTAAGTAAGAAAACAGAATATACGTTGTGATAGAGAGAGTTGTGAATATGCAATTCATCAATCTCATGTCTTTCGAAAAGAATTGATTAAGAGGGTTGATCAAGTCTTATTAATAAATGTTTCCAATTAACATGAAACTAAAGAATCTTCATATGTCACTAGGTTAGCTCAATTGGGATTAATATATCCCCAACAATAAGATTATAATATTTCTTCTTCTTGGCAGCTGGGTGAGAAATTGTAATATCTCCAATGATAATCGTGGGAATAGGATCAATGACATTAATATTATTAACCAAAGTTTTCTTCCTCGGAAAATGCACGGTATGTTGCTTGCCAGTGATATGAAATATGACCTTGCTTTTATTGCAATCTATAACAACCCCTGCAGTATTTAGAAAAGGTCTACCAAGGATGATTGACATATTGTCGTCCTCAAGCATATCAAGAATAACAAAGTCTGTTAAGATAGTAACATTTGCCACCACAACAAGAATGTCCTTGCAAATTCCAATAGGTAAAGCAGTGGATTTATCGGCCATTTGCAAATATATCTTAGTAGGTATGAATTTACTCAATTCAAGTCTTTTATAAAGGGAGAAAGGCATAACACTAACACCAGCCCCTAAATCACATAAAGCAGTTCTAACACAATTTTTTTTGAAATATGATAGTAAGGGGAAAACCCCTACTATTTTTATATATCTATATAAATGGGGGGTTTACATAGACATATCAAGAGTTTTACATGGCGATGTACATACCAAAAATGTGAAACTATAATCAAGCTAAGTGTAGTCTAGACGATAGAAGTATAGAAGGTGATCAGAGCAGCTCTATGGGCTGCTTTTACCCTATGTTGAAGTAGCAACAGATCCTCTTTGAAGCGTTTGAGCCAAGATCCCACACTAGGAGTCAATCCCCTGAAGTGTTTGTTGTTCCTCTCCTTCCATATGCTCCAAGCTGCGGTTAAGATGGTTTCAAAGAAGAAAGGGTTTGGCCAGATGTCTTTTGTGGCATGAAGGAGAGTGAGTCAGCAGTCAAAGGATGGATAGTCAACATGAAGTTTAGCCCAACAGCTCTGACTGAATGGACAGGTGAAGATCATATGGTCCACTGTTTCTTCAATGTGTTGGCCACATAGGATGCAATCAAAGTTATCTCCTATATTATAGTGTCTTCTCTTCAGCATGTTGTGTGTGTTAAGCCTGTCATGGAATAGGAGCCAACCAAATACCTTAATCTTCATGGTGCATTTTGATTTCCAAAGTTGGCTAAAGGTGGGGTGGGCCTCCACATCCCGAAAGCAGCTGTTGTAATAGTCCTTTGGCCTATAATGTGTAGCGCCCCAAATATAGTGCCAAACATCATTGAGTGACAGAGAGGGAGAAATCCATCTTGACGACGCTATGTCCTGGATCTCCTCCAGAGCTTGGGGTGAAACTGGCAGGTGAAAGGTTTCATGTAGGTTGGGGGACGTCATCGCATTGGCGATCGAAATATCATCATGCAGGGCAAATCAGAATGCACGCGGGTGTAAGATCTGAAGCACCTCCTCCCTCCATAAATCCTTCCAAAAGAGGGTCGTCGCCCCGTCCACAACCTGTACACATGAGATCCCTCGATAGGTGGGAGTTAGTTTGAGGATATCCCTCCACCAAAATGAACCAACAGGGTCAACGGCATGTGGGATTTTGCCAACATAATGATTGTCCCAGATGAGGTTGACCCATGGTACATCCTGCCTATTGAAAAACTTGTGCAAGAATTTGAGCAGCAGGGCCTTGTTGTGGATTTTCAAGTTGATCACTCCCAACCCTCCTTTTTTCTTGGGCCGACATACCATGTCCCATGCAGCAAGAGAGTTAAATTTGTCTCCTTGTTCTGTTTTCTTAGTCCAAAGGCATCTACGTCTGATTTTATCGAGCATCTCAATGAGCTTGGGTGAGAATTTAAGAGTGCACATGGCAAACACCAGAAGGGACGTGACTGAAGAGTTTAACCATGAGAGTTTACCGCCATACGACATCAAGAGGGAGTCCAAGGTATGTGAAAGGCATCGATCTGACTGCACACCCAAAGACTGTGGCCAGGTTGGCCGTAGCAACCAAGACAATGTTGATCGGGATCAGTGTGGATTTGTGGAAATTAATTTTGAGTCCAATATACGAAGCATAGTCTAATAATATCTCTTTAACCAAGGTGGCTTGTCGGGTGCATGCTGGAAGGATAATGAGCGTGTCATCCGCATATTGAAGGACCGGATAATCAGTCTGCCCCTTGCATGGGAATGGTAGGTTAATTCTGGCCTGTCTGAATGCATCGTTGATTGCTGCCTGAAGTAGTTCTGCAGCAGGAACAAAGATTAGAGGCAAGAGCCGGTCTCCTTGCCTGACCCCACATCTACATTGGAATTTTCGTCCCGGTACGCTGTTGAGAAGGACAGATGATCGACCAGAGGCAAAGAGGCATTTGATCCAAGAGATCCATCTTTCATTAAAACCCATATGACGCATGATCTTCATAGGTTCATGCGCGATTGTGTCGAATGCTTTAGAGAAGTCAAGTTTGAGTAAAATGATTTCCTTTCCGGATGCATGGCATTGATGAATATAATGTTAAGCCCATGCGAGACAATCTTGGATGGTTTGCCCCTTGAGAAACCCATATTGGTTGCGCTGTATCAGCTCGAGTATGAAGCTTTGTAACCGATTCGCTAATAACTTCATGAGCAGCTTTAGACAACAATTGAGCAGGGTGATCGGTCTGTAGTCGTTGACTGACTTCGGCGAGTTAACCTTGGGTATAAGGGTGATGAGTCCGTCATTGATGTTGGTTATGTCATTGTCCCCCTCGTAAAATTGTGAGCAAAGCGAACAGAAATCAGTCTTGATAATCGGCCAGCATGCTTTGAGGAAGGACCCGCTGAATCCATCGGGGCCAGGAGCACGATCAGGTGGCATTTCCTTGACTACCCCATCTATTTTCTCCTGAGTGAATGGGTCTATGAGATGATCTAGGTTAGGAGCATGCTGGATGATTGAGGGCAAATCAAACTTCATATTGTGGGTATACCTTCTTGTTAATAGAGCAAGGTATTGTGGGTATACCCGGATCCCCCAACTTCTTAGGTACCCCACCATTAAAAGAAGAATTAGCAAGCATGGTGGCAATTTCAATTTTAGGTATCTTTCTTTTATTAGTGATAATATCTTTCATATACCTAGCATATGGAGGTATTTCCAACATATCAGTCAAACGAGTGTGCAAATGGACAAGTCTAATCATTCCAGGCTTTCAACAAAGTACTCAAAATCTTAATCATCCTTACTTTTAGTGGCCTTACGAGGGAATGACATAGGTTTTTGAACCCATGTCTCTCTTTCCCTTTCGTGTTTCCTAGCAACAAAGTCTCTCTTATCATAAGTTTATTTTTAGAAGGTGGGTTATCAAGATCCTCAACAAGTTCAATTTCCACATCATTATCATTTTCTTTGTTATTTTCTGGTTGAGCATCTATATGAGCATGATCATCATTATTATCATTTTCATTATCTCTAGGTATATGCTCACTACCAGACGGAGTCTCAGCATCAGAAACAGAAACTTCACTGTTTTTCTCAGCGGATTTTTCTATAACAATGTCACTAGAAGCATTCAAGTTCCTATCATGTTTCTTTTTCTTCTTCTTCTTAGATAAACTAGGAGTATCTTCATTAATTTTCTAAGAATCCTGTTCAATTCTTTTAGGGTGGCCTTCAAGATAAAGAGGTTCTTGGGTCATTCTACCTCCACCAGTCACTACTCTAATAGCATGATCATTTATATTATTCATTTCAGCAAGCAAATCATTTGGTGATTTAGCGACTTGGTCTAGTAGAGTGTGAACCATAGAAGCATGTTTGTGTCAACCTTTCACATAATTTGGAATTCTAAACATCAAGTCACTTAAGTGATCTATCGTCATAGCATTACGTTGCAACTGATTCTTAACATAATTGTTGAAGTGTTCTTGCTTAACAACGTAATTATCAAATTCATCCAAGCATTGTTTAGGAGTCTTAGTGTAAGGTATATCACTTTTAGTAAAGGAACGCAGATAGTTAACCTTTACTACCTGTGTCAGGGTATCAAGTCCATGTATTTCTTCAATAGGTGGTAATTTCTTGACATCCTCAGTTTTAATACCTTTTTCTTTCATAGATCTTTTTTGCTTCTTGCATATCTCCGAGATTCACAAATAGAATACATCTCTTCTTTTGAATAGGTTCTGAAGGTTGTTCAGGGAGTGTACAATCATTGGCATTTTGCCGTATGTTATTCAATAATTCTTCATCTTGTTCCACAATTATTTCCCTAAAAACACAACCAACACAACTATCTAGGAAATCCCTAGAAGCATCAGCTAGTCCATTATAAAAAATATCAAGTACTTCATTCCTCTTAAGTGGGAAATAGGGAAAAGCCTATAGTAACCGGAGTCCCCGAAGCTTGAGGTAGATTCTCCTCTTTAATTTGAGCAAAGTTAAATATCTCCTGTAAGGCAACTTGTTTCTTATGAGCGGGAAAATATTTTGCAAAAAAGTATTGAAGCATATCCTGGGGACTACGTATGCAACCAAGAGTACGTAATAAGAAGCATTCCTTGGACTCGCCTTTTAGCGAGAAAGGAAAAGCTTATGGATATAATAGTAGCGAATCTTTTCTTCATTGGTAAACAGAGCAACAATATCATTCAGTTTCATAAGGTGTTGCACAATAGTTTCATTTTCATAACCATGGAAAGGATCAGACTCTATTATAGGAATTAACTCAGGGTCTACAGAGAACTCATAATCCCTATCAGTAACAAATATAGGATAAGTAGCAAATTTAGGATCACATTTCATTTTCTCCATCATAGATTTTTCTTTTAGTTTGCATAATAGTTTCTTCACATCATCTCCTTTTTCACAAGCAATAATGTCCCTGGCTACCTCATTATTCATAACATAACCTTCAGGTACAAAAGGCAATTCATATCTATTAGGTGATCGAGGGGTAATAGGTGATTCAAAGTCTTCCTCAATTTCAGCATTGTCAAGTTCTCTAGCTTTAGCAATATGAGCATCAAGTAATTCATTCAGTGGCACAGGTTTAGTTTCAACATGTGTAGCGATAGTTTCATCATTAATTTCAGAATTAGCATCATCAAGTTCATGTAAAATGTCAGGACGATCAATAGGTGGCGATGTAGCAAGTTGATCCAAAAATTAGGTGAATCTAAAGAAGAGCTAGATGGTAGTTCCTTACCTCCTCTCGTGTGAGAGGGGGTGATATTAGTTCAGTTGTCTTTCAGATTTCTCATAGTAGCAATTGGATATCCTTCAGTTAATACAATAAATAGAGCTATGCTCCCTAGCAACGACGCCAGAAAAAGGTCTTGATAACCCTAAGTGTAGGGGATCGTGACAGTCTTCACAGGTAGTATTTCACCCTAATTTATTGATTCGACACAAGGGGAGCCAAAGAATATTTATTGTCCTTGACAGTTGAGTTGTCAATTAAACTGCACCTAGGATATCTATCTACAGTAAAGGTTTAGTAGCACGACAAATAGTAGTGGCAAAAGTAACACTAGTAGTGACAGTAGCAGTTTTGTAGCAGGTGTGATATTAACAATAGCAATAACTTGGCAAGATTCAGTATATGTAACGTGTAGGCACATGTATCGGTGATGGGTAATGGTTTAGATGACACTTATCATATAACAGTTACACACTAGGGCGACACAGAACTAGCTCCAATTCATCAATGTAATGTAGGCATGTATTCCGTATATAGTCATACGTGCTTGTGATAAGAACTTGCATGACATCTTGTGTCCTACCCTCCCGTGGAAGAAGGGTACTATTGGAAACTAAGGGATATTAAGGCCTCCTTTTAGTAGAAAACTAGAACAAAGCATTAACACATGGTGAATACATGAACTCCTCAAACTACGCCAATCACCGGAAAGAGCCCCAATTATTGTCACCTTGGGGTATGCGGATCATGACACACAATAGGTACATATAACTTGCAAGGAAGGATCCAAATCTATCTTATATTCATGAAAACATAATAGCTTCAGATCTGAAATCATGGCACTCGGGCCCTAGTGACAATCATTAAGCATATCAAAGTCATAGTAACATCAATCTGAGAACATAGTGCATACTAGGGATCAAGCCCTATCAAACTTAACTCAATTACATGATCAATTCCATCCAATCTCACCATCGTCCAGCAAGCCTACAAAGGAATTACTCACTGCCGATGGTGACCATCCTGGCAGTGTTGATGGAGAAGGGTTGGTGATGACGACGACGATGATTTCCCCTCTCCGGAGCCCAAAACAGGCTCCAAATAAGCCCCCAGGAAGAACAGAGGTGGTGGCAGCTCCGTCTCATGAAACACAATGAAATCTTCTCTCAGATTTTTTCTCTGTGGATGTGAATTTATAGAGTTGGGACTAGGGTCGGACAGGCCACCAGGGCCCCACAAGCCATCTGGCCACCGCCTAGGGGGGTGGCTGGTTACATGGTGGCCTGCTGGTCCACCCCCTCCGACTGTTCTTCGCTCCAAAATTCCTTATATATTCCATAAAAAGTCCACAAAAAGCTTCGTCCAATTCCGAGATCTTTTATTTCTTCACAAAAATAATACCAAGGTAGTTCTGGTGAAAACAACGTCAGTCCGGTTTAGTTTCATTCAAATCATGCAAATTAGAGGACAAAACGAGAGCAAAAGTGTTTGGAAACGTATCTACTTTTCCTCACTCTTTTGCCCTTGTTTTAGGACTCTAATTTGCATGATTTGAATGTAACTAACCCGGACTCATGTTGTTTTCAGCAGAATTTCCATGGTGTTGTTTTGTGCACAAATAAAAGTTCTCAGAATGGAATGAAACTTTAGAGAGATTTATTTTGGAAAATATAAAAAATAACGGAGCCAGAAAGCACCGGAGAGGGGGCCCAGGGTGCACAACACCCACCAAGGCACGCCAGCCCCCTCCCGGCCCACCTTGGTGGGTGGTCGGCACCTTGGGGCCCCATTTGACCTATTTCCACCACTATAAATTCCTAAATTTGGAGAGAAAAATCGCATAGAAAGAATTATCGCATTTCATGAGATGGAGTCGCCGCCACCTCCTGTTCTTCATTGGGAGGCCAGATCCGGAGTCCGTTTGGGGGCTCTGAAGAGGGGAATCTTCGATCTTCGTCATCATCAACCTTTCTCCATCGCCAATTGCATGATGCTCCCCACCGGGAGTGAGTAATTCCTTCGTAGGCTTGTAGGTCGGTGAGGAGTTGGATGAGATTCATCATGTAGTCGAGTTAGTTTTATTTGGGCTTGATCCCTAGTATCTACTATGTTCTAAGGTTGATGTTGCTATGACTCTGTCATGCTTAACGGTTGTCACTAGAGCCCGAGTGCCATGATTTCAGATCTGAACCATTTATGTTATCATCATTATATCTATGTTCTTGATCCGATCATGCATAGTCATATGGACCTATTACGTGTTACGATCCGTCAACCCCATAGTGACAATATTTGGGATACTTCACGATGATGACTGTAGTTTGAGGAGTTCATGTACTCACTAAGTGATAATGCTTTTTTTGGTTTTCTATTAAAAGGAGGCCTTAATATCCCTTAGTTTCCTTATGGACCCCACTGCCATGAGAGGGTAGGACAAAAAATGTCATGTAAGTTCTTTTCCATAAGCACGTATGACTATATACGGAATACATGCCTACATTACATTGATGAACTGGAGCTAGTTTTGTATCGCCCTAGGTTATGTCTGTCACATGATGAATATCATCCAGAATACTCTGATCCAGTGCCTATGAGCTTTCCACTTATTGTTCTTTCTAAGTTACTACTACTGCTGTTACTATTGCACTTGCTACAAAACTATCACTACTACTGTTACCACTACTGTTACTGTTACTACTGCTATCAACCTATCATATTATTGTGCTACTGATCACTTTGCTACAGATATTTATCTCTAGGTGCGGTTGAATTGACAACTCAACTGCTAATACTCCCAAATATTCTTTGGCTCCCCTTGTGTCGAATCTATAAATTTGGGTTGAATACTTTACCCTCAAAAACTGTTGCGATCCCCTATACTTGTGGGTTATCAAGACCTTTTTCTGGCGCCGTTGCCAGGGAACATAGCAATATTTATTGAGTCACTTGGGATTTATATCAATCTATCACTAGGAAGAATCTGAAGGATACTAAGACCAAGATTTTTCCCTCTAAGACGAGGAGAGGTAAGGAACTGCCATCTAGCTCTGCACTTGATTCACCTTCTGTTATGAGTAAGCTTGCAACATCACCACGTGCTAGTAACCCTGACATGTCGCAAGTTATTGATAATGACACCTATGCTATTAATTATGCTTATGATGATGCTAGTACCATGCTTGATGATAATGTGCCGCTAGGAGAATTTCTTGATGAACAAATTGCTAGAGCTAAAGAGAATGAAATTGTTGAAACTGATGAAGCTTATGAAATTGATTATTATTATGAAACTCCTATTAGTCCTAGATATCCTAAGTTTAAAATGCCTAAGATACCCGAAGGTTATGTTATGGACGAAGAGATAAGTAGATAAATTCTTCCTTGTAAGGATAGAGACGATCTTAAGATATTGCTATGCAAGTAGAAGCAAAAAACTTTGAATGCTAGAATGAAATGTGATCCTAAGTTTGATACTTGACCTATCTGTGTTACCAATAAGGATTATGAGTTCTCTGTCGACCCAGAGTTAATTACTTTGGTTGAAGCTGATCCTTTCCATGGCTATGAAACTAAAACTATAGTGGCACACCTTACTAAGCTGAATAATATAGCCACCCTCTTTACTCACTTATTACGTCCTTAAGTTGTTTCCATTCTCATTAAAGGGTGATGCTAAGACATGGTACAATACTCTTGCTCCTGGTTGTGTGCATAGTCCCCAGGATATGATCTACTACTTCTCTGAAAAATATTTTCCTGCTCATAAGACACAAGGTGCCTTATAGGAAATATTTAACTTTGGGCAAATTGAAGAAGAGAGTCTCCCACAAGCTTGGGGGAGGCTTCTCCAGTTGCTTAACACTTTGCCTAATCATCCTCTTAAGAAAAATGAAATACTTCATATCTTCTATAATGGACTAACCTATGCTTCTAGGGACTTCCTAGATAGTTGTGCTGGTTGTGTTTTCAGGGAACGAACTATTGAAAAAGCTAAGGAATTATTGAATAATGTATTGAAGATGTGATGATTGGACTCTTCCTGAATCACTTCCTAAATCCAATCCAAAGAAGAGAGATATCTTATTCCTCAGTCATGAAGATATGCAAGAGGCAAAGAAATCTATGAAGGAAAAAGGTATTAAAGCTGAGGATGTTAAAAATTTGCCACCTATTGAAGAAATACATGGTCTTGACACACCACCACCTCCACAGGTGGTAGAGGTAAATTATTTATTAAAGTTTAATGAAAGTGGCATCCCTCACAATAAACCTCCTAGTCAATGCTTATATGAGTTTGATAACTATATTATGAAGCAAGATCATTTCAATGCCCATGTTCTGAAACAATTGAAATACAATTCTGATATGATTGCTTGCTTGAGTGACTTGATATTTAGAATCAGTAATGATGTTAGAGGTGTAGGAAAGCATACCTCTATGGTTCAAACTCAGTTGGAACAAGTTGCTATGTCTCAAAAAGGATTGCTTAATGAAATGAGTAGTAATATGCATGATTTTGCTATTAGAGTAGTAACTAGAGGAGGTAGAATGACCCAAGAACCACTTTATCCTAAGGGTCATCCTAAAACAATTGAACAAGATTCTCAGATAATGAATTGTGATGCACCTAGCCCTTCTAAGAAGAAAAAGAAATGAAAAATTATAGGACTATGCATGTTTCTAGTGAACTTGAGACACAAAAACCTCCCGATAGTAATGATGTCTCTATTTCCGATGCTGAAACTCATCCTGGTAATGAACATCCACCTAGTGATAATGATAATCATAGTGATAATCATGAGGATACTCAACCTAGTAACGATAAAGAACCAGATAATGATGTAGAAATAGAACCTACTATTGATCTTGATAACCCACAACCTAAAAATAAACGTTATGATAAAAAAGACTTTGTGGCTAGGAAACATGGTAAAGAAAGAGAGCCATGGGTTCAGAAACCCATGCCATTCCCAGCTAAGCCATCTAAGAAAAAGGATGATGAAGAATTTGAGTGCTTTGCTGAAATGATTAGGCTAGTCTTTAGCGTACTCATTTGACTGATATTTTGAAGATGCCCCTTATGCAAAGTACATGAAAGACATCATCACTACTAAAGAAGGATACCGGAAGATGAAATCTCTACCATGCTTTCTAATTATTCATTTAAGGATGGAGTACCTAAAAAACTTGGAGACCAACGAATACAAACTATACCTTGCTCCATTAAAAGAAACTATGTCAAAACGGCTTTGTGTGATTTGGGAGGCGATGTTAGTGATATGCCTTTCTCCTTATATAAAAGACTTGATTTGAATAAACTCACACCTATTGAGAGATATCATTGCAAATTACTAATAAATCAACGGCCATACCGATTGGTATTTGTGAGGATGTGCACGTTGTTGTTGCAAATGTTACTATCTGAACGGACTTTGTTATTCTTGAGATGCCTGAGGACGACAGCATGTCGATTATCCTTGGTAGACCCTTTTTGAGTACTGCATGGGCTGTTATTGATTGCAATAAAAGCAAAGTCACTTTTCATATCAATGGTAATGAGCATACGGCGCACTTTCCAAAGAAGCAATTCCAAGTGAATGGTGTTGATGTTATTGAAAATTCTCCGACACTCACTATTGGAAGGTTTCAATTACCTCTACCTACTGTCAAAAAGAAATATAATATTATTATGGTTGGGGATATGCCTATCCCCATTGAGTTGACCTAGTGTTTTACGAACGAAAGTCCTTCGATTTCATGCTAATCGGAAGTGGTTGTTAATAAGACATGATCAACCTTATTAATGAGTCGTTTTCGAGAGGTATTGTCGGTGTACTAAAGTTTGGGCTTTTTAGTACCCCATACTTGTGCACAGACAGTCATAGCCATACCAGTGGCAAGGCCTGCCAGGGAGCAACTAAGAACAAATACAACAACATTGAGAAGACATTCAAGTCGACAAACCAAAGACCGAAGGCTGGGACCCTAGCAAGATCTTGCCGGGATGGCCTACGGAGCACCGGCAGGAAGTGCACTCGGCAAGGCCCTGCCATCCTGTCAGCACAGAGGTGAAGCTCCGTCAAGGTGAAGCACCAGCAAGCCCTCGCTAGCGCAGAGTCTAGGTGTCGCCTTGCGTGGGAACGTGTCAAGACGTCGGCGATGGAGAGGCTAAGCGGTGCCGATGGGACGGGTTCCTGTCCCATGCCGAAGACGGTCAGGGACGCTTGACGGAGCATTAAATGCGTTTGTCTCGCACCGTCAGTATTAGGTATGATAACACTGTAGCATTGTACACCCTGTGTACGTACTGTATGCCACTGTTGGTGAACCCTTCGAGAGTATAAAAGGAGGCTCAGTGTGTTACGGTAGAGGACTTTTCGACCTTTTCGGAATCCTAAACTTGTGGAGCTCCTCTAGCCTGTTCTGCATGAGTAGCAGTTGTGTACTGTAGCGCTCCGAGAACCTGAGCTAGAATCCATCCAATACAACCAAGCAGGAGTAGGGTTTTACGCATCTTTGAGGCCCGAACCTGGGTAAATTCCCATGCGCTGGTCCTCCGATCTACTCTTTGTGCGAGCCTTGTTCCCTGCCAAACCGTAAAGGGATCCTTCCGATCCCATTGGTGTCGTTTCCCCCGACATCTTTGGCACGCCAGGTAGGGGGAAAGGTCGAGTGCACCTCATCTTGTGACTAGCGCGTCAGTTCTTTCGTCATAATCATCATCGCCATGGTCCCAAGAAGAACGGTTTCACGGCGGTGGAACCCTATACGTCCGCCACGCCCATAGCTGCCCAGGAGGGCAAGAGAGTGGCGCGGGAAGAGGGAGAGGGGACCCTATACCCTCACGGCGCTCCGATGATCAAGGCCAAGCAAGCGGCGACACCCGCCGCGGAGACGCTCGCGGCGGTGGCGGAAATCCCCGCACCACTGGATCTCAGGACGGAACTATACCTCCTGTGGGCGGTATGGTGAACTCCAAGGACGGAAGGGCACCTTCCAAGGCACCCGCATAGACATGTACGCCGCGTCCATCCCAGGATGCGCGCGAACCACCACGGGGTCGGTAGTTCCCAACGTCCCCACGGAAAAGCTCCTACGCATCGCTCCCAAGATGCGCGGGACCAGCATGCACGCGAGCATGCTAGTGGGAGTGGCATGCATTCATGGGACCGCGACAGAGCTCCTTCTAACATGGTTAGGAGTCAGAGCACCTCGCGTTCTTCACGCCGTTCGCTGCCGACCATGTCGGAAGAAGCAATGGCGTGGGCATTGCTACTCATGAACTTCCCTCCTACTATGGAGAAGCTCGACGAGTGGAGAGACACCATTCAGAGCCTTCTCGGCCTCGCTGACAAGTTTCGGTCCACCAAGCTGGCTCGCGCCAGTGGTGAGAAGGCCGGAGGTGGTGCGACCATGGTGCACTCTCCTCCACAGCAACAACGCTGGTCACCGACTCGACGCACCGATGCTTACGATGGCTACTCGATGGCGTCATCTGATCCACGGACTCACCACGATCAGCGTCAAGTTCTTCGGGAACGAAGCAAGGAAGACGCTCGAACTACAATCGAGCAACGTCAGGAAGGACGCCATCAATCTGATAAGCACACAGGACCCACTGTAGACAAGCCCGTGCCAGGGTATCCTGTCAGCCTACCTTACGAGGTGGGTTGTCTAGCGTTTACCCGTGAGCTGTGGCAAGTCCAATGGCCCAATTCCCGCATGTTCAAGCCAGAAGTTCTAGAGAAATATGATGGAAAGACTCACCCGTCAGAGTTCTTAAGCATCTACACCATTGCGGTGCAGGCTGCCGGGGCTCGCGACGACAAGATACTCGCCAACTACTTCTCGTTGGTGCTTAAGCCCAACATCAGGTCGTGGTTGATGCACTTGCCGGAAGGATCCATTTCTTCCTGGGCAAATCTATGCCATGAGTTTGTTGGCGTCTTCACCAGAGGTCATCAAGCTCCTGGCCAGGAAAGTGATTTACATCTCATCCCCTAGAAAGAGGGCGAGACTTTGTGCAAGTACATCGAGAGGTTCAGCCGCATACACCACAACATACCAGACGTTCATCCTGCCATTGTTATCAGCGTGTTCCATCAGAACGTGCGCAACCGCGGGATGTGGGAAGAGCTGGCGATGAACAAGGTCAGGGATGTTGCCGAGCTTTATGCTCTGGTAGATAAATCTGCTCGAGCTGAAGAAGGGAGGAGGCTCCCAGGCGAAGACGCTAGCGTAGGGGTCGACTCAGAGGATCAGGACACTGCCACCCCGACAAAGAAGGGATGATGGCGTAACAAGAAGCGCAAGGGCAAGGCCGTGCTTGCCGTCGAGGGATTCGGCAATCCCAGCACCGTCAAGAATGCCAAGGCTGATGACCCCGGTAAGGATGTTGCCGGATGCATCTCCCGTCAGGCTTTGACGATTGCAGACAAGCCGGAAGGCCCTGTCAAGCAATATTGCAAGATCCATCGCACGAAAGGGCATGATCTCCAAGACTGCCAGCAGGTTGAGCAGCTTGCCGAGAAGCAAAAAGTCGAGTACGAGAGGCGAGACAAGGAGAAGGGTCAGGATGGCACAGAGGGACCTGGCAAGAAGCGCGGTGGACGGGGGGGTCGTCGCGGCAAGGCCAAGCCACACAAGGACTGACCCGCTCACGGCCACGACAAGCAAGAAGGGGTGATGATGGCGTTGAAGAGGACAACAAGTCCAATGAGCAAGAATTCCAGAGAGCTACAGACACCATGTGTGTTAACGGAGGTGCCTCATTGCATTCTTCCCACCGTTGACTTAAATAGTGGGCGCGTGAGGTTAATGCGACTGAGCCATCTGTCAGTGTTTGGAAGCCTTTAAAATGGTCCAGCACGCCTATCATTTTCGACGTTGAGGATCACCCTGTTCGCGTAACTGCGGTCGGGGTGTTTGTCGTTGTTGGTCTCACCAAGGATTCGCAACCTCAAGGTGATGAAAATGTTAGTTAACGGTGTGGCCGGCTTGAACTTGATCTCTCTTGAGGTGATCAAGAAATTGCAAATTCCCGATGGAGATCTTGAGGAAAGGGGCTCCTTTCAGGGGGTCAATCTGGGAAGGAGCCAACCCAAGGGGAAGATCACACCTTTGGTAACATTTGCCAGTGATCTGAACTTCAGGACGGAGAAGGTCATTTTCGATGTCACCAAGATTTCGTTGCCCCACAATGGGATCCTTGGTTGTCTAGCGTTGGCCAAGTTCATGGTGGCGTCACACTATGCCTACAATGTACTGAAGATGCCCGGGCCGAGGGGCATCATCAGTGTCAAGTCCGACAAGAAGGACACGCTTATCTACGCTGATCAACTCTATCGGGAGGCGGTTGCAGCATCTGCCGCCAAGGTACTTGCTCCTGCCAATGAAACTCCAGGGAGGAAGAATCCAGCAATACCTCTGGCACACATTCCAGCAAGCGCACCTGCTCGGAGTGCTGCGCTCCCATTGATGATGTGCCAGAGAGTTCCACCGGCAAGAGCAAGAAGTCCAAGGAAGCTCCACGAGAGACTAAGAAGGTGCCCACCAAGGAAGTTCCAGAGTCAACTGTCCCCGGCTAGGAAACCAATCAAGAGTGGATCATGTATTTTGACAGAGCTTTCTTGCTGCAAGGCACCAGTGTGGGAGTGCTGCTTGTCGTACCCACCAAAGAGGACCTCAAATATGTGATTCAGATGCACTTTCCCTAGGAGAGGTCAACAAACAATACTATAGAATACGAAGGGATGCTTGCCGGTCTCAGGATCGTTGGAGACCTCGGGATTAAGAAACTTATTGTCAGGGGTGATTCTCAGCTTGTTGTCAGGTAGGTGAACAAGGATTATCAGAGTCCATTGATGGAATCTTATGTAGATGAAGTGAGAAAGTTGGAAGAACATTTTGACGGTCTGCAAATGGAGCATGTTCCGTGTGTAGAGAACATCGTTGCTGATGGCCTGTCAAAGTGTGCTGCTCTCAAGTTGCCTGTGGAACTAGGAACTTTTGTTCTTCGACTGACTCAGCCATCCGTGACACCATCAACTGGACAAGAGAAATGAATAAAGTTGAGTTCCGGCAAGTATTTCCTGGTAGAGCTCCCAGAAGCCGCTGGTGAGGAAGTTGCCGGGGACAATGCCAGGCTTGCCTGTGAGTGTCGCGCTCCGGCAGAGCCTCGGGCTCTTGCCATGGAAGCACACGCTCCCGCCAGGCTTGCCGGGGGGCAACTGGCTCCGGCAGGACCTCGAGCCCTTGCCATTGAGACAAATGCTTCCCCGGCAGAGGATATGCCTTTAGTCCTTGTTGTTGAGCCCTAGGCTCCAGCATGGGCACAACACATCATCCATTCCCTTCAAACATGAGAACTCCCTAAGGAACAAGAAGCTGAGAAAGTAGCCTGAGGGTCTAATATGTACCAGTTCGTGGGCAACGTCCTGTATAGAAAGAGGTCGAACGGTGTGAAACTGAAGTGCATTTCTCGAGAAGATGGACTGGAGCTGTTGGCACAGATACATGGAGGCATATGTGGTTCCCACATAGGGTCAAGAGCGCTTGCCGGTAAGGCATTCCGGCAAGGTTTATTTTGGCCCACTACCCTCCAGGATGCAACTGTGCTAGTAACCAAGTGTGAGGCATGCCAGTTTCATTCGAAGAAAATGCATCAACCAGTGCAAGCTCTTCAAACAATCCCTCTCTCCTGGCCATTTTCGATCTGGGGGCTCGACATCTTGGGGCCCTTTCCCCGCGCCGCCGGGGGATTTGAGTACTTGTACGTTGCAATCAACGAGTTCACAAAGTGGCCAGAAGTGGAAGCATTGAGAAGGGTGACAACATAGTTAGCTAGCAAGTTCTTCAAAGGACTGGTCTATCACTTTGGTCTTCCTAACAGGATCATCATTGACAACGGCACACAGTTCGCGAGCCGCACCTTCATGCAATATGTCCAAGACCTTGGCAACATGATCTGTTTTGCTTTAGTTGCCCATCCAAGGATCAACGGCCAGGCGGAAAGGGCTAATGCTGAAGTGCTATGAGGTCTCAAGACAAGAACTTTCGACAAGCTGCACAAGTGCGGAAGGCGCTGGATTGATGAGTTGCCGATGGTTCTTTGGTCAATCAGAACGACTCCAAAATTGAGCTACCGGCCAGACACCCTTCTCTCTAGTATATGGGGCGGAAGCATTTCTCCCCACGAAACTCACATACGGGTCACCTCGAGTGCTCGCCTATGACGAGCTTGAGCAAGAGCAGTTGTGGCAACATAATGCGACGTTCCTTGAGGAAAATCGTCTTCAGGCTGCTATGTGAGCCACGCGCTAACAACAATCTTTGTGCCGCTATCATAGCCGCAAGGTTCATGCCCTCAGTGTTGAGGAAAGTGACCTTGTTCTTCAGTGAGTTCAGTCCACCAAGAATTCAAACATGTTGACGCCAAAGTGGGAAGACCCTTATCGGGTAGTGCGAGTCACCAGGCTCGGCATAGTCCGCCTGGAGACCAAAGATGGCATCCCAGTGAGCAACTCCTGGAATATCGAACATCTTCATAAGTTCTACCCATGAGGCGCGGTTGCCGGGACTCCCGGCAACCACCTTTTGTACGGAGTCTTGCCGCCGAAGCATGTAATCCTTTGTACAAAGCCAAGCACAAACCCTGTGCATAGTTGAATAAAACTAATTGTTCTACAAATCTTGTTGATTATCATGTTTACTTATATACATGCTTATTTGAGATACTATATTGCGCTTACTCTCGACAAGAGCTAACGGACCGCCAAGGTTCCATATCCCTATTTTCTCTTCTTTCTTTTTCTCAAAAGGACAGAAGGTTACCTCGCGTGCAACTTTTCGGGGTGTGTGGATACCGACGGGCGACGTTCAAGGAAAACATATTGCCGGAAGTAGCACGACAACGAAAAGCTAAGTTGCAAAACCCTAAGTGAACTCTTACTGCGAAGTTGTTTTCCTTGGACGATTTTGACTCTTGTATGGAAAACCTGCACGCTAAGGAACCTTGCCGTGATTGGTCATGCCCTTGCTCTGTTTCGAGTCTGCCCAATGGCTTAAGTGGTTGCGCTCGTGTCCCTGTTCCGTTTCGAGTCTGCTTAATGACTCAAGTGGTTGCACTCGCGCCCTTACTCCATTTCGAGTCCTCTCAACAGCTTAAGTGGCCATGCCAAGAATGTTGAGGTATCTTGCCAATAGTGGCACCGCTAGCAGGCTGCTAAGGACCCGCTCCTCGAAGCGCTCGGGGTAGGGCTACACTTGCTGACAAGGTTTTTTTCCGAAAAGGCATAGGGAAAACACCATGCAAAGAGGAATATACAAGGAGAATAGTATACAATCTTTCAAATAGGGTGAAATTTACATGAGATGTCACCTTTTCCTAAGTACATCTTATTTGACTTTCTCCCCGAGGGGAGATTGCAAGAAGAAAAAATGGAAAGAGGAGGCAGACTACAAGAAGAAATAGATGGCAAGGGGCCTCCGACGAGAGGCTAGCCCCTCCTAGACCAGCATTGCATGGAGGAGAGGGCCAACATTGCACAGAGGAGAAGACCAGCACTGAATGTACGAGAAGGGGACCCCAGAAGCCGAAATCCACGGGCCTGCCGGAAGATCCAACTAGAAGATGAGGCAACACCCGGGACAAGGACCCTCGGCAAGATCATCTTGTCGGGAGGAGGAGAGGCGTGAGGCTGACGATGATGGTGCAGCCGCCAATCAGTCAAAGCTCAGGTCGTCATATTCCAACTTGACGTCCTGGAGTTTGGACTCGTTGTTGCTTTCACCGACACCGTCCTCCTCATCGCTACCGCTCGAGGATGAGCTTTCGGCACCACTCGAGCTCTCTTCGCAGTAGCTGAGACGGACGCCTGAGCGGCCAGAAGTCTTGACGGAGAGCACATTGGCCTTCGTCATTTTGAAACGAAGGACGTGCCCATCCTGGAGGTTGTGGGTGTGGGCGAAGGATTTCTAGCCGCACCTGAAGAACATGACGCGGCTCTCCGGATACTTGACGTCCACCCGTGTGGCACCGTTGCAGCAACCATGCGCCCGCAACGACAAGGTGGGCAGTTCATCGGCCTCCATTGCCCGGGCGAAAGGGTGTGAAGGCGCAGATGGCCTCAAAGGGGACCGCGTAGTTTGAGGATGAACTCCAACACCGTCCCCTCAGCGTGGGTTTCTTCGAGGAAGGGGCCTGGTGTCGGAGGGAGAGATGGAGCAGCACTCCACCTCCCCCGGCCTCGGCATCCACGACGGCCACAGCCCCTCGCGCCTCTCCCACCGCGAACACCTGGATCATCCTCTGCCTCTGCGGCAGAAGCGGTGGCATGATCCAGACGAGAACTCCTCCTTGGTGTAGAGGACGGTTTCCTCCCTCCCCCCCCCCTAGTCATGGCTAAGGGCGGGCGCCACTCAAGGTTTGGAAAAGGCGGAAGGGCGAGCCCTGGAGGTTTGCACTCGATGAGGAATGAAGGATGGATGAACATCGCCCTCGCAAACCCTCAATTTATAGGGGGAGCGCGGGGACTGGCTCTCCCCCGCTCCAAAGGTCGCCACCCACCTCCTCCAATAGTGTCGCCCACAATCACGGGGAGAACAACAACAGCCCCGTTGCACCAATCCATGGCGCTGAAGTTTCTCCCACAATCAGGACTTTAAGTCATGGGAGCCCGTTGCTGGCTATCCACTATGCATGCGGCGCACGTGGCAGAAATGGCCTGACGCATCCATGAAGATAATTATTACCGTTCCACGCACATACCCCCACGTCGCGCACTTAAGTGGCAACATCGGTTAATCCCTGCCACGCGTGCCCGTGCACTGCTTGGGCCTAGCCCAACAACGCCTTGCACCGTGTATGGCCCAGGCCGGGGGGCTCCTATCGGTGTACTAAAGTATGGGCTTTTTAGTACCCGTACTTGTGCACGGACAATCGTAGTCATACCAGTGGCAAGGCCTGCCAGGGAGCAACTAAGAACAAATACAACAACATCGAGAAGACATTCAACTCGACAGACCGAAGACCGAAGGCTGGGACCCCGGCAAGATCTTGTCGGGATGGCCTATGGAGCCCTAGCAAGAAGTGCACCTAGCAAGGCCCCGCCATCCTGCCAGCACAGAGGCAAAGCCCCGGCAAGCCCCCACCAGCGCAGAGGCCAGGTGTCGCATCGCCTGGGCATGTGTCGAGACACTGGCAATGGAGAGGCTAAGCGGTGCTGATGGGACAGGCTCATGTCCCGTCCCGCAGGCGGTCAGGGAGACCTGACGGAGCATTAAATGCATTTGTCTCACACCGTCAGTGTTAGGTATGATAACACTATAGCACTGTACACCCCCTGTATGTACTATATACCACTGTTGGTGACCCCTCGAGAGTATAAAAGGAGGCCCAGGGCGTTACGGTAGAGGACTTTTCGAACTTTTCGGACTCCTAAAATCGTGAAGCTCCTCTAGCCCGTTCTGCATGAGTAGTAGCTGTGTACTTTAGCATTCCCAGAACCTGAGCTAGAATCCATCCAATACAACCAAGCAGGAGTAGGGTTTTACGCATCTTTGCAGCCCGAACCTGGGTAAATTCCAGCACGTTGGTCATCCGATCTGCTCTTTGTGCGAGCCTTCTTCCCCACCGAACCTTAAAGGGATCCCTCCAATCCCATAGGTGTCATTTCGTTGATGAATTTAGTAGACACAACTCTATGTATCCACTTTTAGTTTTCTGTTTTAGTTAGTAGAATAAAATAAAATGCCATGTTTATCCTGTTTTTTGTTTTCTCCATGCAATAAAAAATGACCCAAAAATAAAAATTCTCAGAAAGCCCTGAAAATTTAACATGATTTTTTTCCGATTATTTATGAATTTTTGGTGCAAATAACACATGAGGGGAGTGCACAGGGTGCTCAGCACCCAGCAGGGCGCGTCAACACCCCAAGCGCGCCCTAGTGGGTGGTGCCCCCCACATAGATCCCCCCACTTATCCCTTTAGCCCACATTTTCACCTACCTCTAGCAAAAAATTAGCATAGCCACCGTTTTCGTGTTTTTGCTCTCAAACCCGCTGATTTCGATCTCTTTACTCGAAGATCCGTTTTCGAAACTGTTTAGAGGGATTGCTACTTGGTATGTGAGTCCTCCATTGCTCCAATTAATTTTCGTTTTAGTGAGTTATTTTCAGAGTAATTAGCTACTCTTGGTGCTATTGTAGATGATCTTGCATGTTGAATTCTTAGAGTTCTAAGTAGTTTGAATGCTCAATATGGTCTCTACGCATGCTTGGGAGTAGTTGCTAACAATCTTACAAAGTTTTGTTGAAATTTTTTTGTGGACTAATTTTTTCAGAACTTTTATAGGAATAAAATGAATATCTTTAGGAAGTTCTCCTCCAAGAAAAATGCCAAGGGAGTCATTGGGAATCATCGGACAATAAACTTCACATTCCAAGAAAGGTGGAGGCGTGGTCGTGCGAATGGCCACATGCTACCTTCCTAGAGGAAGCCGGGATCCACCAAGGGTTCTCTCAATTTGTCGCAAACACTGGGTTAACCGAGTTCCTCATAGATAAGTGTGACCAATATCACATCCTTACAACTTCCTTTGCGCAAAGTTTTAATTATCTAGGGTGAAACTATTCTCCTGAAGTAGAGTTCAATCTTTATGTTGAACCTCACAGAATATCACTAACCGACTTCTGTAACATATGCTTGATTCCTTTTGATGGGGACCTGAGAGAACCTAGGTCATTTGAGTTTGAGAAGTTTATCCTTGCATTAACTGTGGGTGAGGATAGAGGCGTGTCGAAAGCCACTGCTATTAACTTAGAGTTTCCCTCGGTACATTATTTCGCCTTAGTCATCACTAAGTGTTTAACCGCTAGGGAGAAGGTCAGCTCACTCAATGCTCCTCACCTCGCTATTTTACGTCGTGCACTTTATTATGATCACACCTTTAGTATGGGGGCTATTATTTCCTGGATCTTATAGCTCAATAAAACTAAGGGAAAGATACATGGTGGTATTTACCCTACTCGCTTAGCGAACCACTTTAGAATCCCCTTCCGCTCACATGATTACCGCTTACCCCGAGTTTACCTCGATCATAAGACACTGTAGGCTCACCATTTTCTTGATGTAACTGACTCTCCACGTGATATTCACTATAACCTAGTATTTAGCAAGGAAACACGTGATGTTATCCCTTTTCCTGCATCTGCTTTATTTGACCCTATTGCCAGGAATGGATACAAGATTATGCGAGATGACATTACAGCTTACCGAAACAATCTAGCAGCTGCTGAGGAGGAGCATCGGGTTTGGTATGCTCAGGTGCCGCATCCACCCCACTATGACCTGGGACCAGACGGCTACTACAGATGGTGATTACCAAGCTTGGCCAAAAGCCTAAGCTTGGGGGAGTACGTATTTCCTCCAACATTACATTCATGTTCGCACATTTCATTCCAGGTGTTGATGTTCAGACTATTTCATTGTAATATCCATGCTAGATTTGTTTTCTCGCTTTCTTCTTGTGTGTTTCAAAAACTTTGATAAAACCCAAAAACATTTCCTACTTCTTTTTGGTTTTTCTTTCTAGCTTAGTTTAATTGTAGCATTCAGAAGAAAACCCAAAAAGATTTCTTGCTTCTTCTTTTACTTGTTGGGAGCTATACCGTGTAGATAGTTTTTCTCGTTTTTGTTTTTCTTCTTTGTTTTCCTTCCTTCAAGTAAAAACAAAAACTCCAAAAATATTTCAGTGTGTTTCTCTGAAATTCTTTTCTGTTTACTTGAGTCGTACCGAGGAAAAGACCACGATGAAATTGTTGAGTGGTTCTCATCTGCACTATTGTTTACCTAGCAAAGAACCCATATTACCTTGTCTTCTCCTCTTGAATAAAAGATTTGCAAATTCCAGCTTAGTCCACGGCATTCTTGCAGTATTATCATCTTCTTATCATTCGGTCGTGCAAGTGAAAGGCAATAATGACAACATTTGATGAATTGACTGTGTCAGAGAAAGGCAGGTTTGAACTCAACTTTTTTTGTTTCTGTAAATATGTTTAACCTAGTATCCCTTGATTCAGCTCATTAGGATCAAACATGTTTGCAATGACCACTAGAGATTATAGTTGTTTAGGCCATGCTTAAGTAGCTAGGAGTGGATAATGATTTATCTTGGGTGTCAATATGCATTAAAATGGTTGTGATGCGGTATGATGATATGGTATCCTCCTCTGAATGTTTCAAGTGGCTTGACTTGGTGCATGTTCACGCATGTAGTTGAATCGAAACCAACATAGCCTTCATGATATTTATGTTCATGGTGTCCATATCCTACTCATGCTAGTATTCAATGTTGATTATATGTGATGCATGTTCATGACCGTCCTTGCTCTCTAGCTGGTCGCTTCTGAATCTAATTGCTAGCCTTCTGTTGTACTAAGAGGGTACTGCTAGTGCATCAAAATCCTTAAACCAAGTTATGTTAGATGAGTCCACTATATCTACCTATATGCGGTATTACCCTATCGTTCCAAAGTAAATTTGCATGTGCCACCTCTAAAAATTCAAATGAACATCTGTTTTGTGTGCCTGGACCGCTCATGAAGCGATAGGGGCGGTCAATGTCTTCGATGTTAAGCGGGTTATTCTCATGATGAGTGTTTATTCACTTGTCCTTACACGAGAGGGGCGGTAATAGGGATTCCCAGTCCCGAAATAAAAAATAAAAAATAATTAAAAAAAACCCAGGAATGTTGTTGGTTTGGACGGTACCCGTGGATGCGGCTCGCCGTGGAGTGTGATTGTTGGTGGAGGGGGAGTAAAACCTTTACTTTTACCGCTTGGGAACCGTCGCTAATTTGTTTAGCATGGAAGATATTGATAACTCTTGGTCGTGACATTGACAGGAAGGGTGTACCTCTTGAAATTATATCTATCCTTGTTTCAAACTCTGAGCTCTGGCACCACTCCAAATCCATGCTTCCCTCTGCGAAGGGACTATCTATTTACTTTTATGTTGAGTCATCACCTTCTCACATAAGCGCCAGACCTAAGAGCACTATTGTCATCCTCACGCATTGTGTATAGTTGATGTTGGGTGCAACATGACTGGATCTTTCCTACTATGAATTGTAATGTTTAGTCGCTGCTTGAACTTTGGAGGTTCTCTGCATTTATGTTTTGCGGTCTCATAAAGGGCTAGCGAGATACCACTATTTTCATATTGTATCACGATTGTTTTGACAAAATGTTGGCGCTTGAGACATCGTATTATAGCTTGTTAGTTTCTTATGTTATTGATATGAGTAAATATAATTCCTAAGAGTTATTTTTGACATGGTTAGTCATAATCTTTGCTGAAAATTTGGGTGCTACTTAAGCATATATATGTAAACAAGAACAAAAGAGTTTATAAAAGTTTTTCTTTATCACTTTCAGTTTATCACTTTTCCTCACTCTTTTGCCCTTGGACTCTAATTTGCAAGATTTGAATGGAACTAACCCGGACTGAAGCTGTTTTTAGCAGAATTGCCATCGTGTTCTTTTCGTATATAAATAAAAGTTCTCACAATGGAACAAAACATCCTGGAGATTTATTTTGGAAAACATAAAAAATACTGGAGCCAGAAACCACTTGAGAGGGGCCCAGGGTGCGCAACACCCACCAGGGCGCGCCAGCCCCCTCCCAGCGTGCCCTGGTGGGTGGTGGGCACCTTGGGGCCCCACTTGACCTATTTACGCCACTATAAATTCCTAAATTTGGAGAAAAAATAGGAGAGAAAGAACTATCGCGTTTCACGAGATGGAGACGCCGCCACATCCTATTCATCATCGGGAGGCCAGATCTGGAGTCTGTTTGGGGCTCCAGAGAGGGGAATCTTCGATATTCATCATCGCCAACTTTCTCCATCGCCAATTCCATGATGCCCCCCACCGGGAGCGAGTAATTCCTTCGTAGGCTTGCTGGTCGGTGAGGAGTTGGATGAGATTCATCATGTAATCGAGTTAGTTTTGTTAGGGTTTGATCCCTAGTATCCACTATGTTCTAAGATTGATTTTGCTATGACTTTGCCATGCTTAATGCTTGTCACTAGGGCCCGAGTGCCATGATTTCAGATCTGAACCATTTATGTTATCATCATTATATTTATCTTCTTGACCCGATCTTGCCTAGGCATATGCACATCTTACGTGTTATGATCCATCAACCCCATATTGACAATATTTGGGATACTTCGCGGTGATGACCGTAGTTTGAGGAGTTCATGTATTCACTAAGTGCTAATGCTCTGTTCCGGTTCTCTATTAAAAGGAGGCCTTAATATCCCTTAGTTTCCTTATGGACCCCGCTGCCACGGGAGGGTAGGACAAAAGATGTCCTACAAGTTCTGTTCCATAAGCACGTATGACTATATACGGAATACATGCCTACATTACATTGATGAACTGGAGCTAGTTCTGTATCACCCTAAGTTATGACTATCACAAGATGAATATCATCCAATGAATACTCCGATCCAGTGCCTACGAGCATTCCACTTATTGTTCTTGCTAAGTTACTACTACTGTTGTTACTGTTGCACTTGCTACAAAACTATTACTGCTGCTGTTACCACTACTGTTAGTGTTACTACTACTATCAACCTCTCATATTAGTGTGCTACTTATCACCAGGTGTGGTTGAATTGACAACTCAACTTCTAATACTCTCAAATATTCTTTGGCTCCCCTTGTGTCGAATCTATAAATTTGGGTTGAATAGTTTACCCTCGAAAATTGTTGCAATCCCCTATACCTGTGGGTTATCACCCATTTGCTTATGGACGTGATGCCTATATACACATGATCATTGTTTTGAAAATCGCATAACTATTCTCTTTTCTATCAATTGCCGAACAGTAATTTGTTTACCCACTGTATGCTATTTCTATGAGAGATGCCACTAGAGAACTCTACGGCCCCCGAGTCTATTCACTTATATATATTCACAAATGCTATTACTACCTTGCTGTTATTTATATTATTTTATTTTCTTTTGCAATTTACAATTATCTACTATTATCTACATAACTCACTTGCTTGCAAATAACGAGATCAAGGGGATTGACAGCCCTCTTGCCGGCATTGGGTGCAAATTGTTTGTTATTTTGTATGTAGCCGCTAAAGACGGTTGAGCATTCGTATCCCTATTGGTTCGATAAACTTTGGTTTCACAACTGATGGAAATACTTACCCACATTGTGTTGCGATAACCCATTCCTCTTCACGAAAAACCAAACGCACATCACAAGTATCAGGAAGGATTTCTGGCGCTGTTGCCGAGGAGGGGATCGATCACGGAGGGCCACTTCATGAACTTTGCTGCCCTTATGATGATATGTGAGTAGTTCACCATAGATCTATGGGTCCGTAGGTAGTACCTATATGGAAATCTTTCTCTCTTGATCTTCAATACAATGTCCATCGCATATTTGCCTTTATCTATCCGATGCAATCCCTTTGTATGGTGCATTTGTTGGGATCCGATGAATTGTGAGTTTATGTTCAGATTATTCATGAAGAGTATTTGAGTCAAACCTGAATACTAAGATTCTTATTTGCATGATCATTATAGCTTCGTAATACTCTCCGATCTATTGAGATAGTTTGGCCAACTAGATTGATATTTCTTCGGTGGGAGTGGTGCGTTGTAGTAGGTTCAACCTGACGAGTTTCTATATCCCAGTGACAGAAGGGGACAAGTTTTGTCTTTGTGTTGCTGCTACTAAGGATAAAACGATGGGGTTCATTCATATTGATTGAGTTTACTTTGTCTACATCATGTCATCGTTCTCCAAGCATTACTCTGTTTTACTTAATACTCTAGATGCATGCTGGATAGCGGTCGATGAGTGGAGTGTTAGTAATAGGTTTAGGCAGGAGTCAGCCTATTTGCTTATGGACGTGATGCCTATATACACATGATCATTTCCGTGAAAATCGCATAAATATTCGCTTTTCTATCAATTGCCCAACAGTAATTTGTTTACCCACTGTATGCTATCTCTTTGAGAGATGCCACTAGAGAACTCTACGGCCCCCGAGCCCATTCACTTATATATTCACAAACGCTACTACTACCTTGCTGTTATTTATTTGCTTTTATTTTATTTTGCAATATAAAATTATCTACACAACTCACTTGCTTGCAAATAACGAGATCACGGGGATTGACAACCTTGTTGCAGGCGTTGGGTGCAAGTTGTTTGTTCTTTTTGTGCAACCGCTGAAGACGGTTGAGGATTGGTATTCCTATTGGTTTGCTAAACCTTGGTTTCATAACTGAGGGAAATACTTACGCACATTGTGCTGCAATAACCCATTTCTCTTCACGAAAAATCCAACGGAGGTCACAAGTATCAGGCTTCCGAAGGTTCCTTATCTCCTACATCATTTGGCAATTGTTCGACTTGCTAACCATTAGACTCATCAAACTTCAAATCTACCATCTCTTCAACTTTACGAGTGAAGTTTTTGTAGACACGGTAAGTGTGAGAGTTTGACCTGTAACCAAGTAGGAAGCCTTCATGAGACGTAGGAGAAAATTTAGAACGACGATGCGTACCAAGAATGTAGCACTTTGAACCGAATACCCGAAGTATCCAACTTGGGGTTTGTTACTGGTCAGTAGCTCGTATGTCATTTTACCGAGAAGCTTGTGTATGTAGAGTCGGTTTGTAGCATGACAAGTTGTTTCCATGGCTTTCGCCCAAAAGTGTCTTGGCGTCTTGTATTCATCGAGCATTGTTCTAGCCATCTCTATGAGAGTTCGGTTCTTCCTCTCAACAACTCCATTTTGTTGAGGTGTGTACATGGCTGAGAAGTCATGTGAGATACCT
The DNA here is from genome assembly GCA_022496015.1 of Hordeum marinum. NCBI lineage: Eukaryota > Viridiplantae > Streptophyta > Magnoliopsida > Poales > Poaceae > Hordeum > Hordeum marinum. The sequence goes on from CM039674.1 coordinate 286,213,790, forward strand.
TCTTCATCAAGAAAAGTATCCACATTGGTGTTCTTGAACTCTCATCTACTGTCGATCTGAGTTTTCTTGATCTTCACTTCAAATTGATTTTGGGCTTTGTGAGCGAAGTTCTTGAAGATATTTTGTACCTGCAAATTTTTCATTAAGGAAGAATACCCACGTAAATCTGGAATAATAATCAATTATAACTAGACCAAAGGAATTTCCACCGAGGCTCTTGTAAGCATTGGGACCAAAAAGATCTGTATGAAGCAACTCGTGTTGTCTCCTAGTAGTCATGATGTTCTTTACTGGATGACTTCCACCCACTTGTTTTCCTGTCCGACAAGCACTTCAAAGTCTATCTTTATCAAAGATGGCATCTTTAACACCAAGTATGTGATCACCTTTGATGAGCTTGTCTAGGTTATGCATACCAACATGTCCTAGTCTTCTATGCCAAAGCCAACCTTTTGAAGATTTTGCAATGAGACAAGTACGAGGTTGAATCTCAGTGAAATCAATAATATATAGATCACCTCTACAAAATACGGTAAAGACCATGTTATGATTGTCTTGACAAAACACTTGGCAATCTACCTTAGTAAATAGCACATTGATACCGAAGTCGACTAGTCTAGATACATAAAGAAGATTATAGCCAAGGGATTCAACAAGCATGACATTTTTAATAGAACTATCATGAGATATGACCACATTACCAAGAATGAGTACCTTACCCTTGGAGTTTTCTTCAGAAGTCGCATACCTCCGTGGTCCATGGTTTGGTATGATCTCTTGAAACATGTCTATATCTCCGGTAATGTGATCGGTGCATCCACTATCGAGAATCCAGTCTTTACCCTTGGAGTTTGCCATGATACTTAGACTCTTCATCGTCTTCTCACATTCCATGTCAAAATTATCATCTTCATCATAGTAGCCATGTTCCACATTGTCATCCTCAAGTGGAATATCCTCGTCACAAAAATCAAGAGATTCATTAGAATTGCGACCATGACAATTTTCAAGTTTATGAATGTGAATGGCTTCAATGATGATGTTATTGATGGTAATGGCATCTCCTTTACCAATCATGAGGTCACGAGGCTCAAACAATTATTCATCAAAGTTAGGATCACTTGGTTTCGTCTTGTGAAAGGCAATAGTTTTATGGAGAATGGCATCAAGATTTTTTAAAGAGTAGTTTGGATATCTTTTGTCCATGTCATTCCATAAAGTCTAACCAAACTCTCACACCTACCATGTCTACAAAAACTTCACTCAAAAAGTTGAAGAGATGGTAGATGTGAAGTTTGATGAATCTAATGGTTCACAAGTCGAACAATTTCCAAATGATGTAGGAGATAAAGATCCTTCAGAAGCTATCCAAGATTTGCCTATCGGTAAGATTCGTCCCAAGGATATGAAGGAAAATACGTCATCAACCCAAGTGGAAGCTCCTACTTTGCATGAAGTCTACCGACAAAACGACATGGAAGCATCCACGAGTGGTACATGGCAAGATGAAGAGGAGGAGTAAGTACATCATGAAGATCCACCACAACCTCCTTCACCACCACCTCAAGGAGATGATACCTTTGACAACAACAAAGATGAAGGAGATGATGAAGAAGAAGCTCCACCATCCAACATGCAAAAGCTACCCCGAGTTCGAGAACAAGTGACCAAGAACCATCCCCTAAACCAAATCTTCAGTGACACACAAACATGGAGGATCACTCGCTCTAAAACTCACTTAGCTAACTTTTGTGAGCATTATTATTTCATCTCTAGAATTGAACCCTTGAAGGTTGAACAAGCTCTTGGAGACACAAATTGGGTGAACTCTATGCATGAAGAGCTTCACAACTTCGAGAGGAACGAAGTGTGGACACTCATGAATAAGCTCGAGGACGAGAAAGTACAAAATGGGTGTTTCGCAACAAGCAAGATGAAGACAGTCAATTTGTACGCAACAGGCACGTCTCGTAGACCAAGGATATACGCAAGTTGAAGGTATGGACTACGGTGAGACCTATGCACCCATTGCTAGACTTGAAGCTATTCGAATTCTTCCTTCTTATGCCAATCACCATGACATCACTCTTTGCCAAATGGATATTGAAAGTGCCTTTTAAAATGGTGAAATAGAGGAGGAATTCTATGTTAAACAACCTCCCGGATTTGTAAATCCTAAGAAACCTGACCACGTTTACAAACTTTGCAAAGCTTTATATGGTCTTAAGCAAGCTCCTCGTGCTTGGTATAAATGCCTAACGAAGTTTCTTATTGAAAAAGGTTTTGAAATTGGTAAAATTGAGTCAACCTTATTCACAAATAGAGTTAATGGAGAATTATTTGTGTGCCAAATTTATGTGGATGATATTATCTTTGGATCGACTAACCCACAATTTAGTGAGCAATTTGGAAGGTTGATGTCAGAGAAGTATGAGATGTCTACGATGTGTGAGCTCAAATTCATCCTTGGTCTACAAATCAAGCAAACGAGAGAAGGTACATTCATCTCTCAAACAAAGTACACCAAGGACTTGATCAAGAAGTTCAACATGCAAGAGTGCAAAGGTATGAAAAGTCCCATGCCCACTAGTGGACATGTTGATTTCAATAAGGAGGATGAACCGGTTGATCAAAAGGTCTATCAATCAATGATTGGTTCATTGTTATATCTATGTGCCTCCCGTCCCGATATTATGCTTAGTGTGTGCATGTGTGCCCGATATCAAGCTGCACCTAAAGAATGTCATCTTAAGGCCGTGAAACGTATTGTGAGATATTTGATACATACACCAAACTTTGGCATTTGGTATCCCAATGGATCTTATTTTAATCTTGTTGGCTACTCCGATTCGGACTATGCCGGTGACAAGGTTGAGAGAAAATCCACCTTGGGTACATGTCAATTTCTTGGTAGATCTCTTGTGTCTTGGTCCTCCAAGAAACAAAACTCGGTATCTCTATCTACCACCGAAGCTGAGTATATTGCTGCCGGATCATGTTGTGCGCAATTACTATGGATGACACAAACTCTTAAGGATTATGGAATCCATGTGAAAAATGTTCCATTACTTTGTGACAATGAAATTTCTTTTAATATTGGTCATAATCTAGTGCAACATTCTCGAACCAAGCATATTCAAGTTCGACACCATTTCATTCAAGATCATGTTGCCAAAGGAGACATTAATCTTAAGGTTCGTACCAGCAAGCAATTGGTCGATATCTTTACTAAGCCACTTGATGAAAAAGTGTTTTTTCACTTGAGGAGTGAATTGAACATCATTGATGCTTCAATCTTGAGGTAAGCTCACTTGGATGCATGCAAGGGGATGAGCTTACTTAACCATTCCATGCTATTATTACCATGAATATCATGTATCTTGGAATTCTATGCTCCCTTGTATTGCGCCTAACCCTTTTGTAGGTACTTGGAAGAACAACACTCCACAATATTGCCAACAACTCATATATTTAGCAATCTTGTCATGACCAAGTATCCACAACTTCTCTTTGGTGATGAAAGGAACAAGACTACAAAACATATCCTTGACATATATTTCATGTGTTCACAATTGCTCTCAATTTGTATCAAGTGTTTTGTATATATCATGTTCTTCCTTACATAACTAACCTATGTAGGTGAAAAGTGAACGAAAACAAAAAGGATTGCTCCCAACTCAAGGTGAACTTCATCAACTTCAAGCATCCTCATCAGGTTCACCAACAAGCTACATCATCAATGTCACTCAAAGGTATGTACTCATATTCTTAATATAGCTTTACTCTAAGTCATGAGATAAAGAAACTCAAGTGATATGAAGACATTAAAATGCTTAAAAAAATGGTAACCCCATTTGGAGATTAACGATGAGTATGAACTATGATCAAGTATTCTTGATTGACTCCTTAAGTCAACTCTAATATAGGTGACCTAGTCACCGCCCATCATCTAGTCATAATAATTGAATGGAGAAACCTTCTTGTGTTGCTCTTTGACATTTCCATTCAACTCTAGCCTAGATGAAAATTCATTGCAAATCCTTCTGAAAATTCATTAAAAATCCTTTTGGATATTCATTGCAAATCCTTTTGAATTCATTGCAAATCTTTGACACACATTTGAGACATTCTGAAAAATTGCATTTGACTAGTTGCCAAGTTTTTGTTTTACAACTTGGACCCTCCGATCGAAATTTCTTGGTCTTACTGATATTGCAGTCCTCCTACGGAAACACATATTGGTGCTACCGAATCCTTTTGCCCCGGAGCCACCGACCTCTATGCACTTTGTCTGTTTTGCTTTATGATCAGTTTAATGATTCCAATGATGTTGGGGGAGAAACTTCAAGAGATATAATCTCAATTAATCAAGGATCCCCACATCAAAGGAAGATAAATCTTGAAGGGTTTACACATCTTAAGGGGGAGAAAGCAGTTTTCAAGGAACCCTTGTCTAAATTACTCTCAATGACCCTATATCTCCAGGATCCCTTCCCATTCAATGATTCCTTTAATTTGTCCCTTGTGTGACCATTTTGGAAATTAATGCCAAAGGGGGATAAATATCAAAGCTTCAAATCTTATGCTCATACCAAAGGGGGATATACGATACTAAAGGGAAAAATATCTAAAGCATTATTGCTTCAGGGGGAGAAATGACCATGAAAAGAAGAAGCGTAACCTTATCATATAAAGGGGGAGAAATGTCAAGGATCCCTTTTCATGAAAACACTTCTTAAGGAGAAGAGAGGAGAATAAATTTGAAATTTAATTCCCATATGCTTTAGGCTTTTCTAAACCCTACCTACTCCCAATATCTACATATTATGATTCTGGGAGAGAGGAAAACTTTCACAATTGGTGTCCAGGGGAGAAAACTCTAAACTTATTTGGAGACATATCATTCTCAAGAAATCATTTCTTATATGTCTTCCATATCTTGGTACTCTTGGTTTCATTTGCATTTGCACTATCAAATACACTTGTGTTTCCTAACATTGTTTTCTCAAGTGTGTTCCTATTGTTAAATGCTCAAGGACCTCAAGGTAACTATATGCATCATATTCTAGTTCAAGATGATCTCTTGCTTCTTGTACATATTGTTTGCAAGAGTGAGTCTTGAACATCAAATCATCGCATGCACATATATTTGATGCATATCACCAAGATATACATGACTTCTCATGTCCTTCCTACCATGTGTGTTTTCATGCATTCAAAAGCAACTATCCTTAAAATGGATTGCACACATCTAGGGGGAGCTTGTATTAGTCATGTATCCTTCAAAGTCTTCATATATTTTCGCGTATCTTAAATCAAAGCTTTAATTGTATGTCGTCATCAATTACCAAAAAGGGATAGATTGAAAGCACAGTATAATCCCTTGGTGGTTTTGATAATTCATGACAACATACATTGTCTCTTGGACTAATAGTTTCATCTAGTGTATTTCAAATAAAGTCCACATAGAAGGCTGGCTAAGGAGTGTGGAGAGTATCCCAAAGAACAAGAAGGATAAGGAATAGCATTGGAAAAGCTTCAAGCCAGAGTACTCTACATTTTACTTTGTGAGAAATAACTTTGAGTCCATAGGAAAAGCCAATTACTATTAAAAGGGGATAAGGTACTATTGGTGAACAAGATGCTCCACGTGCACAAGTGATAGTCACCAAAAACACCCACAAACTCTCCGACAAATTTTGTCTAAGCCATTCATGAAAATCGGTGCAACCAACACTATCCACTCGGTCCCACCGATTCCCAGCCTCAGACAGAACACTGCCAAACCCTAGCACATTGGTGCAACCGATCCCACTTCGGTGCCACTTAGTTCAGCTTGCCAACTTTTTGTTACCTCGATTCATAAAATCAGAAGCTACAAGATTTTGGATCGGCGTCACCGAGATTTGGATTCTGACCTTTGGTCACCTAATCGGTACCGATGAGATTTCTATATCGGTCTCACCGAGTTTCAAAAGTTGCTACCTTTGGAGCAACTCGGTACCACTGTGATTCACACATCGTGTCACTGAGTTTGTTAATTTAGGTGTATCGGTTGGATTGTTGGAGATGCCTATATACCCCTCCACCACCACTCACTTGAAATAGAAGCACTTAGAACATATCCCCACTTATCCCAACAGATTTTCTGAGAGAGAGCCACCTACTAATGTGTTGAGATCATGCCATTCCATTCCAACCATATGAATCTTGATCTCTAGCCTCCCCAAGTAGCTTTCCACCCAATCAATATCTTCCACCAAAGCCAAATCTGTGAGAGACTGATTGAGTGTTCCGGAGTCTCATCTTGAAGCACGAGAGCAAGGAGTTCATCAATATTATCGAGCCTATTACCTTTTGGAGGGTGGCGCCTCCTAGATTGGTTAGGTGTCACTTGGGAGCCTCCTGCTTCGTGTTGTGGAGTGAACCAAGAAGTTTGTAAGGGCAAGGAGATCACGTACTTCGTGAAGATCTGCCCCGAGTTAGGCTAGTCCTCCGTGGACGTAGGCCATCATGGTATAGACAAGGTTGCTTCTTCATGGAACCCTCCATGGACTCTCGCGACCGTTACGCTTCGTGGGTTGAAGTCTCCATAAACGTGGACGTACGATAGCACCACCTATCGGCACCACGGGAAAAATCTTCGTGTCCTTCATGCGTTTGATCTCCCTATCTCAACACCTTAATTCCATGTGCAATGTCTTTACTTTCAGTTTCTATACTTGATGACTTGCATGTGTAGGGTGTGCTAGACTTGTCATATTTGCTCAGAAAATACCAACACTTAACTTTGGATATTGTGTAGATTTTAATTTGTGATAGTAGTCTATTCACCACCCCCCCCTCTAGACATACTCTTCTGGTGATCCCACACGGATCCACTGATCCCTCCGACCGACAAGGACGCGATTATGCAAGATGTCTACCCTTCCCAAGAGGCTAGAGTCTCGCCCGCCAAGGCCATTTCTGAGTTCAGGAGCTAGTGTGGCACTTCGAAGGCCGGAGACACACTCGAGGCTGCCCCACATGCTTCTATGCCAACTCCGGTCGCAGCTACCCACTTCATGTTGCACCATGCCCCTGAGGAATGAGCGGGTGCAAGCAAAGAGGCCATGATCGAGGTGGGGCTGAGGAACAGGTGGCTCTGGAATGTGCATGATGCAAGCAAAGCCCTACAAACGAATATCCGAGTAAGCGGCGTCGTACGTACCAATTCAGTCGGATGCCTTTAATTTCGCATGTCATTTGTTTTGATTTTTTTTATTTTCGTTTGCGAGTGGGTTTGCGCGGAGCACACCTACTGGGTGTTCCCTACATCCAGTGGCGGCGTGCTGATAGCACCCACTAGGTGTAGTCCCCAAGACTATCGTCTACTAAGGCAGTCGGCGGTAGTCTTAAGTTCTAGTTGCATCTGTTGATATTGCTTTCCATGGTAGCCACATCGTCTTGTGGAAGTACCTGATACCCACATTGATGTAGCAACTATTCCAACTTCCACTTGGGGTGCACTGAGCACACCCACTGGGCGTAGTCCTCGAGACTGTTGTCGCTGAAGCTGTCGGTGGTAGTAAAGAGTATATTTTTGCGTTCTACTCATCGTATTTTTTGCCTCCATTGAATCTGAATAATAATGCTTTTATGTTTTACTTCTCATTGACATAGCATTTGCGAGCTCGGGACTCAGTACAACACCATCGAAAAGGAGGTACAGGACCTCCGGATCAGCTTGGAAGCCAAGAAAGCCAAGAGCGCGTTTCTTAATCTTTACTTTAAATTGATTTTGGGCTTTGCAAGCAAAGTTCTTGAAGATCCTTTGTACCTATGACTTGTCACTGAGGAAGAATACCCACGTAAATCTTGAATAATAATCAACTATAACTAGACCAAAGGAATTTCCACCGAGGCTCTAGTAAGCATTGGGACCAAAAAGATCCATATAAAGCACCTCGGGTGGTCTCCTAGTAGTCATGATGTTCTTTAGGGGATGAGTTCCACCCACTTGTTTTCCTGCCTAACAAGCACTACAAAGTCTATCTTTGTCAAATATAACATCTGACACACCAAGTATGTGATCACCTTTGATGAGCTTGTCTAGATTACGCATACGAACAGGTCCTAGTCTTCTATGCCAAAGCCAACCTTCAGAAGATTTTGCAATTAGACAAGTACGAGGTTTGGATCTCTTAGTGAAATCAACAATATATAAATCACCTCTACGAAAGCAGGTAAAGACCTTGTTATGATTTCTTGATGAAACACTGGGTAACCTGCTTTAATAAATAGCACATTGAAACCGAAGTCGGCTAGTATAGACACGGAAAGAAGATTGTAGCCAAGGGATTCAACAAGCATGACATTTTGAATAGAAATATCATGAGATATGGCCACCTTACCAAGACCAAATACCTTACCCTTGGAGTTGTCTCCAAAAGTCACATGCCTTCGTGGTCATGGTTTGGTGTGAACTGATGTGGCTTGATACTACGTCGATATTTCACCAAAGAGGAAGGGATGATGCAACACAGCGACGACAAGCATTTACCTCAGTTATGAAACCAAGGTATCAATCTTTAGAGGAAGATCAAGCACCTACATAAACAACACCTCCACATGAATAACAAATACTTGCAACCCGACGCGTAAGAGAGGTTGTCAAGTTCTCAATGGTAAAAAGATAGATTAGGTAATGATAGTTTTATCAAATAGATCTCACAAGAACACAAAATAAAATATGTAAACAAATAGTGCAGCAAGGTATTTTTTGGATTAATAGATCTTAAAACAAAAAGGCTCGAAAGCAATATGTCAGAAAAGTAGACCCGGGGGTCGTATGTTTCACGAGTGGCTTCTCTCATGAGTATAGCACATGGTGGGTGAACAAATTACTGTTGGGCAATTCATAGAAGAACAAATAATCATGACGATACCCAAGCAATGATCATTATACAGGCACCACGTCCAAGATAAGTAGACCGAAATGATTTTGCATCTACTTCTATTACTCCACACATCGACCGCTATCCAGCATGCATCTAGTGTATTAAGTTCATGGGAAAACGGAGTAATGAAATTAGAACGGTGACATCCTGTAGACAAGATCTATTCATGTAGGAATAGACCCCATCTTGTTATCCTTAATGGAAATGATACATGCGTGCCTTGCTGCCCCTTTTGTCACTGGGAAAGAACACCGCAAGATCGAACACATCACAAAGCACCTCTTCCCATGGCAAGAAAAAATGATCTAGTTGGCCTAACTAAACATAAGATTTGAAGAAGAAATACGAGACAATAAGTAATCATGCAAATAAGAGATCAAAGAATACTCAAATCATATTCATGGATAGAAACTGATCATGAACTCAAAATTCATCGGATCCCAACAAACACATCAAAAAAGTCATTACATCAAATAGATCTCCAAGAGACCATTGTATTGAGAATCATAAGATAGAGAGGAAGCCATCTAGCCACTACCTATGTACCCATAGTTCTATGGTGGACTACTCGCATCATCAGAGAGGCACCCATGAAGACGATGCACCCCTCCGTGATGGTGTTAGATTGGATCTCGTGGTTCTGGAACTTGCGGCGTCCGGAATTGTGTTTCGTCAACTCCCCTTGGGTTTTCCAAATATTTGTGAATTTATAGAGGCAATAGTCGGTGGATAGGAGGTACCGAGGTGGCACCACCCATCGGGCCGCGTCGGGGCCTCTACCGCACCCTGGTGGGTGTTCCCCACATCGGGCCTCCTCTCTGGCAGTTGTTTAGCCCATCTAGTGTCTTCTGGTCCGAAAAAATTCTCCACATTTTTTCATGACGTTTGGGCTTCGTTTGGTATTGATTTTCTACGAAGTAAAAAACAAGCAAAATCAGGAACTGGCACTTTGCCACTACGTCAATAGGTTAGTCCCAAAAAATGATATAAAGTTGCTATAAAATGATTGTAAAACATCCAAGATTTATAATATAACAACGTGAAACAAGAAAAAATTATAGATACGTTGGAGACGTATCAGCATCCCCAAGCTTAATTCCTACTCGTCCTCGAGTATGTAAATGATAAAAACAGAATTTTTGATGTGGAATGTTGCCTAACATGTTCATCACATATTGTTTTCTTTGTAGCATGGACATTTGGACTTTTTAGATGGTTCAAAGCAATAGCCTAGTTTTGACATGAAAACATTAATACTCAAGCATATCAACAAGCAACCATGCCTTTCAAAATATCAACACTAAAGCAAGTTATCCCTAGCCCATCATGCTCAATCATTGATCCATTCATGATACACACTCAAATATTAGCTACACCTAATGCTCAAGTACGATCATAGTGCCTCCTAGTTGGTGCTTTATAAGAGAAGATGGAGACTCAAATTGAGAATAAAAATTGCATAAAGTAAATAGATAAGCCTTTCGCAGAGGGAATTAGGGATTTGTAGAGGTGCCAGAGCTCAAGGTTTAAATTGATAGAGAAAAATATTTTGGGTGGCATGCCTTTCCTGTCAATGAAAACGACTGAGAAATTTCAATATCTTTCCATGCTAGATACATCATAAGCGGTTCCCAAACAAAAAATAAAGTTTATTCCTTTTTCCACCATACTTCCACCTTCCATGGCTAGCCGAATCCACGGTTACCTTCCATACCAACACTTTCCAAGGATTTATTATTTGACAACATAAAGTATTTTTTATTTCTTTTCATTTCATTTCGGGAATGGGTATCCCTATTACCATCGTACTCTCGCGCAATGACAAGTTAATAAACACTCATATTTAGAATAACACATCCAACATGGAAAAATATTGTCACCCCCTACCGTTTCATGAGCGGTATGACCACACAAAAAGGAAATTTTATTTTGAAATTTAGAGATGGAACATACAAATTTTCTTGGCACGACATGGAAATACCATATATAGGTAGGTATGTTGGACTCATATCGCAAAACTGGTTTTAAGGATTTTGGATGCACAAGTAGTATTTCTACTTAGTACTAGTGAAGGATAGCAAATAGATTGATAAGCATCCAACCAAGAAACAAAAATCACATAAGCGAGTTTTAAGCATAACTAACACCGAATACTGCACCATAAGTAGGATGTAATTTCGTAGCACAACTATTGACTTTCGTGCTTGCATAGGGAATCACAAACCTTAACATCAATATTCTTACTAAGCATAACTACTCACTAACATAAGTCACATATTACTATTGTCATGCCTCAAAACTATTACAAAGAATCAAGTTTAATTTTTCCAATTATCTTCATGAAAGTTTTTATTATATCCCTCTTAAATATCTATCACTTTGGGACTAGTTTCATATATTGCCATTGCTTTTGACAAGCTCAATTAGATATAAGTGAAGATCATGAGCATAAAAGTTTGATCTCTCAAAATAATATAAGTGAAGCATGAGAGGATTTCTTCAAAATTACTAACTCCCAAAATAGTATAAGTGAATCATGAGAGCATTTCTTCAAACATGTAAAAGCACGACGTGCTCAAAAAGATATAAGTGAAGAACTAGAGCAATTACATAGCTCAATAGATTTAAGTGAAGCACCTAGACAAATTCTAGAAAATGATAGCATAATTTTGGATATCTCAAATAGGTGTGTGAAGAAAGGATAAAAGAAAATAAATCAAAGATACAATACGCTCTAATCAAAACTCATGATATGTGACAAATAAAAATATAGTTCCAAGTACAATACCGATGGTTGTTAGAAGAAAGAGGGGATGCCACTCGGGGCATCCCCAAGCTTAGTTGCTTGTTACTCTTTACATAATATTTTGGGGGTGTTGTAGCATCCCAAATCTTAGGCTCTTCTTACTCCTTATTCCTTCACCCATTGTGATCTCACCCAAAACTTGAGAACTTCAATCACACAAAACTTGACAAAATTTTGGTGAGATCCATTAGTATAATAAAGAAAATTACCACTTTAAGTACTATTGTAAACTAATTCATATTTTATTATTGCATTATATATAATGTATTCTAACTTTACCATGACTTATACCCCCCAATACAAGTCATAGATTCATCAAAACAAGCACACAATGCAACGAAAAAAGAAATTGTTTCACACAAAATAGTTCGTAGTAATCCGTACTCTACCCATACTTCTATAACTCTAAAAATTAGGAAAAATTAGGAAAACATAAAGATTTTGTATAGAACTACTGTGTTCAAATTTAATCTTATTATCACGGTCCATTAAAAAAATTCGTTCACTTGAGACAAAGTTTCTATTTCAGATTCAGTGTTGTTTCTACTCATCTTATGAATCATCCTAAAGGCTTTACTTGGCACAAACACTAATTAAAACATAAAACACAATCATAACAGAAGCATAATTGTGCAAACACTAAAAATCAGAAAGGAAAAGATAAAAATAATTTATTCATTGGGTTGCCTCCTAATAAGCGATGTCGTTTTACGCCCCTATCTAGGCATAACGCATATATTGAAGTATTGTCATGTGTAGTTTTTGCCAGCTTTATGAGGGCTTTCTCAAACCTGGGAGGTTATTTACGATTCCCCACATTTTCAGGAGAATAAACCTTCTTGAGATCTAAGATATCCAAACGCTTATTGCAAAGAGTAATCAAAGTGTTCATGTGATTCAGGTTTCCATCAATATGTTTAAGAGGGTCATGATATTTTTGCAACTCAACCAAATAATTTATGTAAATCACCCAATTTGTCTAAAATTTGAACCCCTTCGTGTGTGAGAGAGGGAACCTTTTTTGGTGGATGAACCCCCAATATCCCTTCTAAAATTTCATAAGCAGTGTTGGGATCAAGTTCAGTAAAGTTTCCTTTAGCAGAAAAATTCAAAGTATAGAACTTCTAAATCTAGTGACAAAGGGCTAGTGATGCTATTCACAGTGAAGAGATATGCAAACAAGAGATCTGATGAGAAAAAGGCAAACTAAAAAGAGAGGGCGGATAAAACAACAAATTTGTGAAGTTGGGATAAGAAAATGGCAAATAATGTAAATTGCAAGGAGATGAGATTTGTGATTAGCAACCTGGTAGATGAGATCTCTTCCTCCCAGGCAAGGGCGCCAAAAATTCCTTTGACGTGGCTTGAGACTGCGTCGGTATTTCCCCAAATAGGAAGGGATGGTGTAGCACAACGACGGTAAGTATCTCCCTCAATTATGAAACCAAGGTATGAAACTGTTGGAAATATGCCCTAGAGGCAATAATAAATTGGTTACTATCATATTTCCTTGTTCATGATAATTGTTTATTATCCATGCTAGAATTGTATTGATTGGAAACTCAAATACATGTGTGGGTACATAGACAACATTGTGTCCCTAGTAAGCCTCTACTAGACTAGCTCGTTGATTAGAGGTGGTTAAGGTTTCCTAGCCATAGACATGACTTGCCATTTGATAATGAGATCACATCATTATGAGTACCTTGTGTGTATAAAACGTCACAATGTAACTGGGTGACTATAAAGGTGCTCTACAGGTATCTCCGAGGGTGTGTGTTGGGTTGGCATGGATCGAGACTGGGATTTGTCACTCCGTATGACGGAGAGGTATCTTTGGGCCCACTCGGTAATACAACATCACAAGAATCTTGCAAGCAACGTGACTAAGTAGTTAGTCATGGGATATTGTGTTACGAAACGAGTAAAGAGACTTGCCAGTAACGAGATTGAACTAGGTATGGAGATACCGACGATCGAATCTAGGGGAAGTAAGGTACTGATGGACAAATGGAATTGCATATGGGATTGATTGAATCCTTGATATCGTGGTTCAACCAATAAAGATCTTCGTATAATATGTAGGAACCAATATGGGCATCCATGTCCCGCTATTGGTTATTGACCATGGATTTGTCTCGGTCATGCCTACATAGTTCTCGAACCCGTGGGGTCTGCACACTTAACGTTTGGTGACGATATGGTATTGTCGAGTTATGTATGTTGGTGACTGAAGGTTGTTCGGATTCCCAAATGAGATCCTGGATGCCGCGAGGAACTCCGGAATGGTCCGGAGGTAAAGATTTATAAATGGGAAGTCATATTTTGGCTACCGAAAAGTTTCGGGTTTTTCCGGTATTGTATCAGGAAGCTTCCGGAAGGTTCCGGAGGGTTCTGCAAGGGTCCCTCCAGCCCCTTGGAAGTGCATGGGCTGTAAGGGGGCATCGAAGACTTGTTGGGCCAGCCCCCAAGGTCCCATGCAGCTAGGGCGTAGGAAACCCTAATGGGGAAGGCACCTAGGAGGTGCCTTGGGGAGGGAGGACTCCTCCCTCCTGGCCACCGCCCACTTCCTTGGAGGAAGGGCTAGGGATGCGCCCCATCTACCCCATCCTCCTATATATAGAGAGGGAGAGGGAGGGTAGCAACACCCCAAGGCATAGGTGCAGCCCTCCCTCTCTCCCTAGATCTGTTTCTCCATCAAAAACGCATCTACGGCACTGCTTGGTGAAGCCCTGCTGAGATTGGTCCACCACCACCGCCACCATGTCGTCGTGCTGTCGGAGAACTCATATACTATTCCTCCCTCGCTCACTCGATCGAGGAGGAGGAGACATCATCGAGCTCTACATGTGCTGAACACGAAGGTGTCGTCCGTTTGACGCTAGATTGGGACGGATCATGATTGGATCGCGGGATGGATCGCGATTTGGATCGCGAAGACGTTCGACTACATCAACCGCGTTTCTTAACGCTTCCCGCTTAGTGATCTACAAGGGTATGTAGATCCACTCTCCCTCTCCTAGCTGTTGATATCCATAGATAGATCTTGGGTGTTCGTAGGAATTTTTTGTGTTTCCCACGCACTGTTCCCCAACAGTGGCATCATGAGTTGGGTCTATGCGTAGATGAGATCATGAGTAGAACACAAAGTAATTTGTGGGTGTTGATGCTTAGATTGGTTCCTCCCTTGGTCTTTTCTTGATTCAGCGGTTTTGAGGGATGAAGCGGCCCAGACCAACCTTACTCGTCCATGTACGAGAGACCGGTTCCATCGACTGACATGTGACTTTGTTGCATAAAGATGGCTGGAGGGTGTATGTCTCTCCTACCTTAGTTGGATCAGATTCGACAAAGGACGTCCTTGAGAAGGGTGAATAGCAATTTTTGTATCACCGTTGTGGTTTTGCATAGGTAAGAATCGTTCTCGCTACATACCAATAGCAGCCACGTAAAACATGCAACAATAATTAGAGGACGTCTAACTTGTTTTTGTACGGTATGTTGTGATATGATATGGCCAATGACATGATGAGATATATGTGACGTATGAGATGATCATGTTTTATATTGAATATCACGATTTGCATGTCGATGAGTACGACAACCGATAGGAGCCATAGGGTTGTCTTCAATTATTGTATGACCTGCATGTCAATCATTAAGCGCTATGTAATGCTTTACTTTATCGCTAAGCGGTAGCAATAGTAATAGAAGCATGGTGAGCGTGACAACCCCGATAGCGCCACAATGATGGAGATGATGATGATGGATATCATGGTGTTACGCCGGTGACGATGGAGATCATGTCGGTGCTTTGGAGATGGAGAACAAAAGCACAAGTTCATGGCCATATTATGTCACTTATGATTTGCATGTGATGTTAATCCTTTTATGCATCTTATTTTTCTTAGGACGGCGGTAGCATTATAAGGTGATCCCTCACTTGAATTTCAAGATAAATTTGTGTTCTCCGCGAGTGTGCACCGTTGAGAAAGTTCATCGTTTCGAAGCACCACTTGATGATCGGGTGTGATAGACTCTACATTCACATACAACGGGTGCAAGCCAGTATTGCATGTGCGGAACACTCGGGTTAAACTTGATGAGCGTAGCATGTACAGACATGGCCTCAGAACACAAGAGAGCGAAAGGTCGAACATGACTCATATAGTAGATATGATCAACATGGAGATGTTCACCATTGAAACCACCTCGTCTCACGTGATGATCGGACTTGGGTTGGTGGAGTTGGATCATGTCACACTTAGAAAACCTGAGGGATGTTGATTTGGGTAGGAGTTCTTTAGTAATATGATTAATTGAACTCATTACATGAACATAGTCTAAGTTGTCTTTGCAAAATTATGTTGTAGATCAATAGCTCGCGCTATAGCTCCCCTGTGTTTTTGATATGTTCCTAGAGAAAATAGAGTTGATAGATGATGGTAGCAATTATGTGGACTAGGTCCGTGATCACAAGATTGTCCTCAGTTGCTGCACACAAGGCTTGAGTCCATAATGCACCACTCGGTGCGCCACCCCCTCAAACGGCGACTTTGGATGTTGTGAACATATGACAAGCACATTCTGATGACTACTTGATAGTTCAGTGCATCTTGCATTACGACTTAGAATTCAGGATCCAAATACGTTTTGAAAGTCACGGAGCATATATGATGTTCCAAGAGCTGAAATTGGATTTTAGGCTCGTGCCTGTGTTGAGAGGTATGAGAGCTCCAACAATATTCTTTGCCTACAAGATGAAGGAGAATAACTCAATCGGTGAGCATGTTCTCAGATTGTCTGGGTGATACAATCACTTGAAACGAGTGGGAGTTGATCTTCCAGATAAGGGAGTGACTGATATAGTTCTCTAAGTCACTACCACAAAGCTGCTAGAGCTTCGTGATGAACTATAAACATGCCAAGGATGGAAAAGATGATCCCTGAGCTATTCACGATGTTTGACACCGTGAAGGTGGAAATCAAGAAGGAGCATCAAGTGTTGATGATTATTCAAACCACTAGTTTCGAGAAGGGAATGGGCGAGGAGGGAAACTTCATGGATGGCAAGCTAGTTGATGCTCTAGTGAAGAAACCCGAGGTTGAACCCAAACCCGAGACTAAGTGCTTCTATAATAAGGGGAACAGTCAGTTAAGTGGAACTCCCTAAATACTTGGTAGATAAGAAGGCTAGCAATGCCCACAGAAGTATATTTGATATACATATTATTTATGTATACCTTGCTAGTACTCCTAGTAGCACCTGGGTATTAGATACCGGTTCGATTGCTAATGTTAGTAACTCGTAGTAAAAAAGCTACGGAATAAATGGAGACTAAGCTAACGGTTAGGTGACGATGTGTGTTGGAAATGTTTCCAAGGTTGGTGTGATCACCACCGCACGCTCCCTCTACCTTCGAGATTAGTGTTAAACCCAAATAAATTTTATTTGGTGTTTGCGTAGAGCATGAACATGATTAGATCATCTTTATCGCAATATCCTTATTCATTTAAATCAGATAATAATGGTTATTATGTTTACATGAATAATACTTTGAATGGTCATGGACCCAATGTGAATGGTTTATTGAATCTCGATCGTAGCGATACATATGTTCATGCCAAAAGATGCAAAGTTAATAATGATAGAACCACATACTTGTGGCACTGCCGCTAAAGGTCATATTGGTGTAAAGCGCATGATGAAACTCCATGTTGGTGGATCTTTGGAATTACTCGATTTCGAATCGGTTGAGATATGCGGACCATGCCTCTTGGGCAAGATGACTAAGACCTCGTTTTGGGGTATGATGGAGCGGGCAAGTAACTTATTGGAAATGATACATGCTAATGTATGCGGTCCAATGAGTGTTGTAGCATGCGGTGGATATCATTATTTTCTTACCTTCACTGATAATTTGAGTAGATATGGGTATATTTACTTAATTAAACACAAGTCTGGAATGTTTGAAAAGTTCAAGAAAATTCAGAGTGAAGTTTGAGATAATCATGACAAGAAGATAAAATGTCTACAATATGATCGTGGATATGAATATCTAAGTTACGAGTTTGGTATACAACTTAAGACATTGTGGAAGTAGTTTCACAATTCACGCCACCTAGAACACCATAGTGTGATGGTGTGTCCGAACGTCGTAGTCGTGCTCTATTGGATATGGTGCGTACTATGATGTCTCTTATCATTTTTGCCACTATAGTTATGGGGTTATGCATTAGAGACAACTACATTCACTTTAAATAGGTCACCATCTAAATCCGTTGAGATGACACCATATGAATTATGGTTCGGCAGAAACCTAAGCTATTATTTCTTAGAGTTTGGGAATTTGAAACTTATGTCTGATAATCTCAAACCCAAAGCGGAAAGGTGCATCTTCTTAGGATACCCTAAGGAAACAGTTGGGTATACCTTCTATCTCAAATCCGAGGGATAAGTGTTTGTTGCTAAAATCGGGTCCTTTCTCGAGAAAGAGTTTCTCTCAAAAGAATTGAGTGGGAGGAAAGTAGAACTTGATGAGGTTGTTGAACTATCACTTCAGTTGGATAATAGCATGATGCAGAAAGATGTTTCTGCGACGCCTACACCAAGTGAAGAGGAAGCAAATGATGATGATCATGAAGCTTCAGATCAAGTTACTATCGAACCTCGAAGATCGATAAGGACTCGTACCTCCCCTGAGTGGTATGTTAATCCTGTATTGGAGGTCATGTTGTTAGACAACAGTGAACCTACAAGCTATGAAGAAGCGATGGTGGGCTCGGATTCCAACAAATGGCTAGGAGCCATGGAATCCGAGAACGGATCCCTATACGAAAACCAAGTATGGACTTTGGTAGACTTGCCCGTTGAACGGCAGGCCGTTGAGTACAAATGGACCTTTAAAAGAAGAAGACAGAAGCTGATTGTAAATGTCACCATTTGTAAAGCTCGACTTGTCACAAAGAAGTTTCTGACAAGTTCAAGGAGTTGACTATTATGACACTTTCTCACCCGTAGCGATGCTAAAGTCTGATGGAATTATGTTAGCACTTGTTGCATTTTTCAATTATGAAATCTAGCAGATTGATGTCAAAACATCGTTTCCTTAACGGTTTCCTTAAGGAAAGGTTGTATGTGATACAACCGGAAGGTTCTGTCGGTCCTAAGGATGATAAACTGTATGCAAGCTCCAGTGATTCTTCTATGGACTGGAGCAAGCATTTCGGAGTTGGAATATATGCTTTGATGAGGTGATCAAAGTATTTGGGTTTATACAAAATTTATGAGAAACTTGTATTTACAAGAAAGTGAGTGGGAGCACTATAGAATTTCGGATAAGTATATGTGGTTAACATATTGTTGATGGAAATGATGTAGAATTTCTAGAAAGCATGAAGGCTTGTTTGAAAGGAGTTTTTCAAAGGAAGACCTATAATGGAGCTATTTAAAAATTGGGCATCGGAATCTATAGAGATAAATCAAAATGTCTGATAAGACTTTCAATGAGTACATACCTTGAAAAGATTTTGAAAGAGTTCAAAATGGATTAGTCAAAGAAGGAGTTCTTGCCTGATTTGTAAGGTGTGAAGTGGATTAAGACTCAAAACTTGACCATGGCAGAAGAAAGAGAAAGCACGAAGGTCGTCCCCTATGCCTTATCCATAGGCTCTAAATAGTATGCTATGTTGTGTACCGCACCTAGTGTGTGCCTTGCCATCAGTCTATCAAGGGGTAGAAGAGTGGTCCAGGAGTTGATCACTAGACAGTGGTCAAAATTATCCTTAGTAACTAGAGGACTAAGGAAATATTTCTTGTTTATGGAGGTGATAAAGAGTTCATCGTAAAGGGTTACGTCAATGAAAGCTTTGGCACCAATCCGGATGACTCTGAGTAGCAGTCTGAATACGTATAGTGGAGCAGTGATTTGGAATAGCTCCAAGTGGAGCGTGGTAGCAACATCTACATTATGACATAGAGATTTGCAAAGTACACACGGAACTGAATGTCGTAGACCCGTTGACTAAACCTCTTCCACGAGCAAAACATGATCAACTCCAGAACTGTATGGGTGTTAGATTCATTACAATGTAAATCACATAGTGATGTGAGCTAGATTGTTGACTCTAGTGCAAGTGGGAGACTGGTGGAAATATGCCCTACAGGCAATACTAAATTGGTTATTATCATATTTCCTTGTTCATGATAATTGTTTATTATCCAAATTAGAAGTATATTGATTAGAAACTCAAATACATGTGTGGGTACATAGACAACATTTTGTCCCTAGTAAGCCTCTACTAGACTAGCTCGTTGATCAAAGATGGTTAAGGTTTCCTAGCTACAGACATGAGTTGTCATTTGATAACGAGCTCACATCAGTAGGAGAATGATGTGATGGACAAGACCCAAACTATGAACGCAACATATGATCGTGCCAGTTTATTGCTATTGTTTTCTACATGTCAAGTATCTGTTCCTATGACCATGAGCTCATGCAACTCACTGACACCGGATGAGTACCTTGTGTGTATCAAATGTCACAACGTAATTGGGTGATTATAAAGGTGCTCTATAGGTAACTCCGAGGGTGTCTGTTGGGTTGGCATGGATCGAGACTGGGATTTGTCACTCTGTATGATGGGGAGGTATCTTTGGGCCCACTCGGTAATACAACATCACAAGAAGCTTGCAAGCAATGGGACTAAGGAGTTAGTCACAGGATCTTGTGTTATGGAACGAGTAAAGAGACTTGCTAGTAACGAGATTGAACTAGGTATGGAGATATCGACGATCAAATCTCGGGAAATTAACATACCGATGGATAAACGGAATTGCATATGGGATTGATTGAATCCTTGACATCGTGCTTTGACTGATAAAGATCTTCCTATAATATGTAGGAACCAATATGGGCATCCAGGTCCCGCTATTGGTTATTGACCATGGAGTTGTCTCGGTCATGTATATATAGTTCTCGAACCCACGGGGTCTGCACACTTAACGTTTGGTGACGATATGGTATTGTTGAGTTATGTATGTTTGTGCCTGAAGGTCGTTCGGAGTACCGGATGATATCATAGATGTCACGAGGAGCTCCAAAATGGTCCGGAGGTATAAATTTATATATGGGAAGTCATATTTTGGCTACCGGAAAAGTTTTGGGTTTTCCCGATATTGTACTAGGAAGCTTCCGGAAGGTTCCAAGGGGTTCCAGAGTAGTTCGGAAGGGTCCCTCCAGCCCCTAGGACGTGCATGGGATGTAAGGGGGCATCCAAGACTTGTTGGGCCAGCCCCCAAGGGCCCATGCGGCTAGGGGGTAGGAAACCCTAAAGGGAAAGGCACCTAGGAGGTGCCTGTTGGAAATATGCCCTAGAGGCAATAATAAATTAGTTATTATCATATTTCCTTGTTCATGATAATCGTTTATTATCCATGCTATAATTGTATTGATCGGAGACTTAGATGCATGTGTGGATACATAGAAAAAACCATGTCCCTAGTATGCCTCTAATAGACTAGCTCGTTGATCAAAAGATGGTTAAGGTTTCCTAGCCATGGACATGAGATGTCATTTGATAACAGGGTCACATCATTAGGAGAATGATGTGATGGACAAGACCCAAACTGCAAACGTAGCATATGATCGTGTCAGTTTATTGCTACTGTTTTCCGCATGTCAAGTATGTGTTCCTATGACCATGAGATCATGCAACTCACAGATATCGGAGGAGTGCCTTGTGTGTATCAAACGTCGCAACGTAACTGGGTGACTATAAAGGTGCTCTACAGGTATCTCCGATGGTGTCTGTTGAGTTGGCATGGATCGAGACTGGGATTTGTTACTCCGTGTGACGGAGAGGTATCTCGGGGCCCACTCGGTAATGCAACATCACAATAAGCCTTGCAAGCAATGTGACTAATTGTTAGTTGCGGGATCTTGTATTACGGAACGAGTAAAGAGACTTGCCGGTAACGAGGTTGAACTAGGTATGGAGATACCGACGATCGAATCTCGGGCAAGTAACATACCGAAGAACAAAGGGAACGTTATACGGGATTAACTGAATCCTTGACACAGAGGTTCGAACGATAAAGATCTTCGTAGAATATGTAGGAACCAATGTGGACGTCCAGTTCCCGCCATTGGTTATTGACCGTAGAGGTGTCTCGGTCATGTCTACATAGTTCTCGAACCCACAGGGTCTGCACACTTAAGGTTCGGTAACGTTTCGGTAGTGTAGAGTTATGTATGGTGGTGACCGAAGTTTGTTCGGAGTCCCGGATGAGATCCCGGACATCACGAGGAGCTCCGGAATGGTCCGGAGGTAAAGATTCATATATAGGAAGTCCCAGTTTGGTTTCCGGAAAAGTTTCGGGCTCATCGGTAGTGTACCAGGAGTGCCGGTAGTGTACCGGGAGGCCTCCGGGAGGGGTATTTCGACCCCAAGAGGTCCATGGGCTGTGGGAGAATAATAACCAGCCCTTAGTGGGCTGGGAAAACATCCACAAAGGCCCATGGCGCAGGAGATAATGTCCTAAAGCAAAAAGTGGAAAATCAGCCAATAGGAGGCAATCCTACTCCAACTAGGATTGGAGGTGAAGTAGGATTGCTTCCCACCTCCTATTTCGGCCGACCCAAAGGCCTTGGCTGCCTCTCCTCTCCTCTCCTCCTATATATACTAGTGGATTGGGTGGTTTTTGGACAGAATTTCCGGCCACGTGCTACCCGTTACACCGATGCATAGTTTCTCCTCTAGATCGGTTTTCTGCAGCGCTTAGGCGAAGCCCTGCCGGAATTGCTCCACCACCATCACCAGAGCGCCGTCACGCTGCCGGTGAACTCTCTCTCCTCTCCACCTCCTCTCACTAGATCGAGACGGTGGAGATCGTCATCAAGCTGCACGTGTGCTGAACCCGGAGGTGCCGTCCATTCGGCACTAGATCGGAAGGACCGTGATCGAGATCGCGAGACGGTTCGTGATGTGATCACGGAATGGATCGTGATGAGTTCGCGGTACAGATCGTGATCAAGATCGTGAGACGGATCGTGATGAGTTCGCGGGACGGATCATGATGTGTTCGCGGGACGGTTCGTGATTGGATCGCGGGACGCTCGGCGATTTGGATCGCGAAGAAGTTTGACTACACCAACCGCGTTTCTTAACGCTTCCCGCTTAGCGATCTACAAGGGTGCGTAGATCCACTCTCCCTCTCGTAGATGCTCATCACCATGGATAGGTTTGCGTGTGCGTAGGAAAAAATTTGTTTCCCATGCGACGTTCCCCAACAGTGGCATCATGAGCTAGGTTGATGGTTCGATGAGATCTCGAGTAGAACACAAAAGGTTTGTGGGCGTTGATGCTTAGATTGCTTCCTCCCTTGGTCGGATTTTGGTTCAGCGGGATTGTGAGATGAAGCGGCCGGGACCAACATTACTCGTACGCTTACGAGAGACCGGTTCCCTCGACGCAACTTGTTGCTTAGATGGCTTGCGGGTGACAGTTTCTCTCACTTTAGTTGGATCGGATCCGACAAAGGCGGTCCTTGAGAAGGTTGAAAAGCAATCTATGTATCACCGTTGTGGTTTATGCGTAGATGAGAATCGTTCTTGCTAGATACCCGTAGCAGCCACGTAAAACATGCAACAACAATTAGAGGACGTCTAACTTGTTTTTGCAGGGTATGTTGTGATGTGATATGGCCAATTACATGATGAGATATATGTGATGTATGATATGATCATGTGATCTATAGAATTTCACGACTTGCATGTCGTTGAGTACGGCAACCGGCAGGAGCCATAGGGTTGTCTTTAATTATTGTATGACCTGCATGTCAATCATTAAGCGCTATGTAATGCTTTACTTTATCGCTAAGCGGTAGCAATAGAAGTAGAAGCAGGGCTGGCGCCACAACCCCAATGGCAACACATTGATGGAGATCAAGATGATGGAGATCATGGTGTTGTGCCGGTGACGATGGAGATCATGCCGGTGTTTTGAAGATGGAGATCTTAAACACAAGTTCATGGCCATATCATGTCACTTATGAATTGCATGAGATGTTAATCCTTTTATGCACCTTGTTTTGCTTAGTACGGCGGTAGCATTATAAGGTGATCCCTCACTTGAATTTCAAGATGAACTGTGTTCTCCCCGAGTGTGCACCGTTGCGAAAGTTCGTCGTGTTGAGACACCATGTGGTGATCGGGTGTGATAGACTCTACGTTCACATACAACGTGTGCAAGCCAGATTTGCACGCGCAGAACACTCGGGTTAAACTTGACGAGCCTAGCATGTACAGACATGGCCTCGGAACACGAGAGACCGAAAGGTCGAACATGAGTCATATAGTAGATATGATCAACATAATGATGTTCACCATTGCAGCCACCTCAACTCACGTGATGATCGGACTTGAGTTGGTGAATTTGAATCATGTATCACCCGAATGATCGGAGGGATGTCAATTTGAGTGGGAGTTCTTAAGTAATATGATTAATTGAACTCATTATCATGAACATAGTCAAAGTGTCTTTGCAAATTATGTTGTAGATTACTAGCTCGCGATGTAGCTCCCTTAAATTTTTATATGTTCCTAGAGAAATAGAGTTGAAAGATGTTGGTAGCAATATTGCGGACTGGGTCCCTGATCTGAGGATTGTCCTCATTGCTGCACAGAAGGCTTATCTCCTTAATGCACCGCTCGGTGCGCCACCCCCTCTAGCGTCGTCTATAGATGTTGTGAACATCTAACAGGCACGTTTCGATGACTACTTGATAGTTTAGTGCGTCATGCATTACGGCTTAGAATTGAGGCTCCGAAACGTTTTGAACGTCACGGAACATATGAGATGTTCTACGAGCAGAGATTGTGATCTCAAGCTCGTGCCTGTGTTGCGAGATATGAGATCTCCAACAAGATTCTTTGCCTGTAAGATGAAGGAGAATAGCTCAATCGTTGAGCATGTACTCAGATTGTCTGGGTACTACAATCGCTTGAATCAAGTGGGATTTGATCTTCCAGATAAGATAGTGATTGATATAGTTCTCCAAGTCACTGTCACTAAAGCTACTAGAACTTAGTGATGAACTATAATACACCAGGGATAGAAGTATTGATCCCTGAGCTGTTCGCGATGTTTGACACCGCGAAGGTAGAACTCAAGAAGGAGCGTCAAGTGTTGATGGTTAATCAAACCACTAGTTTCGAAAAGGGCAAGAGCAAGGAGGGAAACTTCATGGATAGCAAGTCAGTTGCTGCTCCAGTGAAGCAACCAAAAGTTGAACTCAAACCCGAGACTAAGTGCTTCTATTATGAGGTGAGAGGTCGCTGAAGCGGAACAACCCTAGATACTTGGTAGATAAGAAGGCTGGCAACATTGACAGAAGTATATTTGATATACGAGTTATTGATGTGTACCTTGCTAGTACTCCTAGTAGCACCTGGGTATTGGATACCGGTTCGGTTGCTAAATGTTAGTAACTCGAAATAAAAGCTACGGAATAAACGGAGAACTAGCTAAGGGTGAGGTGACGATGTGTGTTGGAAATGTTTCCAAGGTTGATGTGATCAACGTCGCACGCTCTCTCTACCTTCAGGATTAGTGACGAACCTAAATAAATGTTATTTGGTGTTTTGCGTTGAGCATGAACATGATTAGATCATGTTTGTTGCAATACGGTTATTCATTTAAGTCAGAGAATAATAGTTATTGTGTTTACATGAATAATACCTTCAATGGTCATGCACCCAGTGAGAATGGTTTGTTGAAATCTTGATCGTAGTAATACACATGTTCATAACATTGATGTCAAAAGATACAAAGTTAAATAATGATAGTACCACATACTTGTGGCACTGCCGCAAAATGTCATATGGTATAAAGCGCATGAAGAAACTCCATGGTGATGGATATTTGGACTCATTCGATTTCGAATCGGTTGAGACATGCGAACCATGCCTCTTGGGCAAGATGACTAAAGGACCCCGTTGGATGGAGCAGGCAAGTGATTCATTGGAAATGATACATGTTGATGTATGCAATCTAGTGAGTCTTGTAGCGTGCAGTGGATATCGTTATTTTGTTACCATCACTGATGATTTGAGTAGATATAGTGTATATTTACTTAATGAAACACAAGTCTGAATCGTTTGAAAGGTTCAACCAAATTCAGAGTGAGACAAGAAGATAAAAATGACTGCGATATGATGGTGGAGGTGAATATCTGAGTCACGAGTTTGGCATACAACTTAAGACAATGTGAAAGTTGTTTCACAACTAAACGCCACCTGGAACACCATAGTGTGATGGTGTGTCCGAACATCATAGTTATGCTCTATTGGACATGGTGTGTGCTATGATGTCTCTTGTCGTTTTACTACTATAATTTTGGGGTTATGCATTAGAGACAACTACATTCACTTTAAATAGGGCACCATCTAAATCCGTTGAGATGACACCATGTGAATTATGGTTTGATAGAAACCTAAGCTATCATTTCTTAATACTTGGGGCTGCGACACTTGTGTGGAAAATGTTTTCACCTAATGAGGTCGAACCCAAGGCGGACAAATGCATCTTCATAGAATACCCTAAGATCAGTTGGGTGAACCTTCTATCTCAGATCCAAGTGCAAAGTGTTTGTTACTAAAACGGATCCTTTCTCGAGGAAAAGTTTCTCTCGAAATAATTAAGTGGGAGGAAGATAGAACTTGATGAGGTTGTTTAAACTTTGTTCAACCAGAGAGTAGCGCAGCGCAGGATGTTGTTTCTGTGAACCCTACGTTAGTTGAAGAGGAAGTTAATGATGATGATCATGAAGCTTCAGGATCAAGTTACTATCGAACTTCGTAGGTCGACAAGGATGTGTACTGCTCCTAAGCGGTACGACAACCCTGTCTTGGAGGTCATGTTGTTGGACAAACGATGAACCTACGAGCTATGGAGAAGCGATGATGGGCCCGGATTCCGACAAATGGTTGGAGGCCATGAAATCCGAGATAGTATCCATGTATGAAAACCAAGTGTAGGCTTTGGTAGACTTGCTCGTTGGACGGCAGGTCGTTGAGTACAAATGGATCTTTAAAATGAAGACATACACTGATGGTGAATGTCACTATTTGTAAAGCCCGACTTGTTGCAAAGATGTTTGTGACAAGTTCAAGGAGTTGACTGCGATGAGACTTTCTCACTCATAGTGGTGCTAAAGTCTGTTGGAATTATGTTAGCAGTTGTTGTGTTTTCAATTATGAAATCTGGCAGATGGATGTCAAAACATCGTTTCCTTAACGGTTTACTTGAGGAAAGGTTGTATGTGATACAACTAGAAGGTTTTGTCAAGCCTAAGGATGCTAAAAGGTGTGCAAGCTTCGGTGATCCTTCCATGGACTGAAGCAAGCATCTCGGAGTTGGAATATACGCTTTGATGAGGTGATCAAAGTTTTGATGTTTATACAAAGTTTACGAGAAACTTGTATTTGCAATAAAGTGAGTGGGAGCACTATAGAATTTCTGATAAGTATATGTGGATGACATATTGTTGATCAGAAATAATGTAGAGTTTCTGGAAAGCATAAAACGGTCATTTGGAAAGTGATTTTCAAAGGAAGACCTGGATGAAGCTACCTAATTGTTGAGCATCAAAATCTATGGAGATAGATCAAGATGCTCGATGAGACTTTCAATGAGTGCATACCTTGACAAGATTTTGAAAGAGTTCAAAATGGATCAATCAGAGAAAGAGTTCTCGCCTGATTTGTAAGGTGTGAAAGTTGAGTGAGACTCAAAGCTCGACAACGGCAGAACGTCGTCCCCTATGCCTTAGCCGTAGGATCTATATTATGTCATGTTGTGTACCGCACCTGTGTGTGCCTTGCCATGAGTCCGTCAGGGGCTACAAGAGTGAACCAGGAGTGGATCACTTGACAGCGGTCAAGATTATCCTCAGTAACTAAGAGACTGAGGAGATGTTTCTCGATTATGGAGGTGATAAAGAGTTCGTCGTAAGGAGTTACGTCGATACAAGCTTTAACACTAATCCGGATGACTCGTAGTAGCAATCTGGATACATATAGTGGAGCAGCCATTTGCAATAGTACCGAGCGGAGTGTGGTAGCAGTGTTTACAGTTTGACATAGGTATTTACAAAGTGCACACGGATCTGAATGTTACAGACCCGTTGACTATAAGACCTCTCTCACATGCAAAGCATGATCGAGCCCCAGAACTCGTTGGGTGTTAGATTCATAACAATGCGAATCACATGGTGATGTGAACTAGATTATTGACTCTAGTGCAAGTGGGAGACTGTTGGAAATATGCCCTAGAGGCAATAATAAATTAGTTATTATCATATTTCCTTGTTCATGATAATCGTTTATTATCCATGCTATAATTGTATTGCTCGGAGACTTAGATGCATGTGTGGATACATAGACAAAACCATGTCCCTAGTATGCCTCTAATAGACTAGCGCGTTGATCAAAAGATGGTTAAGGTTTCCTAGCCATGGACATGAGATGTCATTTGATAACGGGGTCACATCATTAGGAGAATGATGTGACGGACAAGACCCAAACTGCAAACGTAGCATATGATCGTGTCAGTTTATTGCTACTGTTTTCCGCATGTCAAGTATGTGTTCCTATGACCATGAGATCATGCAACTCACAGATATCGGAGGAGTGCCTTGTGTGTATCAAACGTCGCAACGTAACTGGGTGACTATAAAGGTGCTCTATAGGTATCTCCGATGGTGTCTGTTGAGTTGGCATGGATCGAGACTGGGATTTGTTACTCCGTGTGAAGGAGAGGTATCTCGGGGCCCACTCGGTAATGCAACATCACAATAAGCCTTGCAAGCAATGTGACTAATTGTTAGTTGCGGGATCTTGTATTACGGAACGAGTAAAGAGACTTGCCGGTAACGAGGTTGAACTAGGTATGGAGATACCGACGATCGAATCTCGGGCAAGTAACATACCGAAGAACAAAGGGAACGTTATATGGGATTAACTGAATCCTTGACACAGAGGTTCGACCGATAAAGATCTTCATACAATATGTAGGAACCAATGTGGACGTCCAGGTCCCGCCATTGGTTATTGACCGTAGAGGTGTCTCGGTCATGTCTACATAGTTCTCGAACCCGCAGGGTCTGCACACTTACGGTTCGGTGACGTTCCGGTAGTGTAGAGTTATGTATGGTGGTGACTGAAGTTTGTTCGGAGTCCCGGATGAGATCCCGGACATCACGAGGAGCTCCAGAATGGTCCGGAGGTAAAGATTCATATATAGGTAGTCCCAGTTTGGTTTCCAGAAAAGTTTCGGGCTCATCGGTAGTGTACCGGGAGTGCTGGTAGTGTACCGGGAGGCCTCCGGGAGGGGTATTTCGACCCCAAGAGGTCCATGGGCTGTGAGAGAATAATAACCAGCCCTTAGTGGGCTGGGAAAACATCCACAAAGGCCCATGGCGCAGGAGATAATGTCCTAAAGCAAAAAGTGGAAAATCAGCCAATAGGAGGCAATCCTACTCCAACTAGGATTGGAGGTGAAGTAGGATTGCTTCCCACCTCCTATTTCGGCCGACCCAAAGGCCTTGTCTGCCTCTCCTCTCCTCTCCTCCTATATATACTAGTGGATTGGGTGGTTTTTGGACAGAATTTCCGGCCACGTGCTACCCGTTACACCGATGCATAGTTTCTCCTCTAGATCGGTTTTCTGCAGCGCTTAGGCGAAGCCCTGCCGGAATTGCTCCACCACCATCACCAGAGCGCCGTCACGCTGCCGGTGAACTCTCTCTCCTCTCCACCTCCTCTCACTAGATTGAGACGGTGGAGATCGTCATCAAGCTGCACGTGTGCTGAACCCGGAGGTGCCGTCCATTCGGCGCTAGATCGGAAGGACCGTGATCGAGATCGCGAGACGGTTCGTGATGTGATCACGGAATGGATCGTGATGAGTTCGTGGTACAGATCGTGATCAAGATCGTGAGACGGATCGTGATGAGTTCGCGGGACGGATCATGATGTGTTCGCGGGACGGTTCGTGATTGGATCGCGGGACGCTCGGCGATTTGGATCGCGAAGAAGTTTGACTACACCAACCGCGTTTCTTAACGCTTCCCGCTTAGCGATCTACAAGGGTGCGTAGATCCACTCTCCCTCTCGTAGATGCTCATCACCATGGATAGGTTTGCGTGTGCGTAGGAAAAAATTTGTTTCCCATGCGACGTTCCCCAATAGTGCCTTGGGGAGGGAGGACTCCTCCCTCCTGGCCGCCACCCCTTCCTTGGAGGAAGGTCTAGGGCTGCACCCCATCTGCCCCCTCCGCATATATATAGAGATGGAGAGAGAGGGCAGCAACACCCCAAGGCATAGGTGCAACCCTCCCTCTCTCCCTAGATCTGTTTATCCACCGAATACGCGTCTATGGCAGCACTTGGCGAAGCCCTGCTGAGATTACTCCACCACCATCGCCACCACATCGTCGTGCTACCAGAAAACTCATGTACTACTCCGCCCTCGCTCGCTGGATCAAGGAGGCAGAGACGTCATTGGGTTGTACGTGTCCTGAAAGCAGAGGTGTCATCCGTTCGATGCTAGATCGGGGTGGATTGTGATTGCATGATGGGACGGATTGCGGTTTGGATCGCGAAGAAGTTCGACTACATCAACCGCGTTTCTAATGCATCCCGCTTGGCGATCTACATGGGTATGTAGATACACTCTCCCTCTCGTAGTTGTTGATCTCCATAGATAGATCTTGGGTGTTCGTAGGAAAATTTTTGTTTCCCAGGCAACGTTCCCCAACTCAATTCGTCGAGGAAGATCAAACACCTACATAAACAACACCTGCACACAAATAACAAATACTTGTAATCCGAAGCATAAGAGAGGTTGTCAAGCTGTCAACGGTAAAAAGATAGATTAGGTAATGATAGTTTTGGCAAATAGATCTCGCAAGAACATAAAATAAAATAGGTAAACAAATAGTGTAGCAAGTTTTTTTTGGATTAATAGATCTGAAAACAAAAAGGAAAAATAGTAGATCGGAAAGCAATATGTTCGAAAAATAGACCCGAGGGGCTTAGGTTTAACTAGTGGCTTCTCTCATGAGTATACCGCATGGTGGGTGAACAAATTACTGTTGGGCAATTGATAGAAGATTGAATAATCATGACGATATCCAGGCCATGATCATTATACAGGCACGGCATCCAAGGTTAGTAGACTGAAATGATTCTGCATCTACTTCTATTACTCCACACATCGACCGCTATCCAGCATGCATCTAGTATATTAAGTTCATGGGAAAACTGAGTAATGCAATAAGTACAATGACATGATGTAGACAAGATCTATTCATGTATGAATAGACCCCATCTTGTTATCCTTAATGGCAACGATACATGCGTGCCTTGCTGCCCCTTCTGTCACTGGAAAGAACACTACAAGATCGAACCCATCACAAAGCACATCTTCCCATGGCAAAAAAATCGATCTTGTTGGCCTAACGAAACCAAAGATTCGAAGAAGAAATATGAGGCTATAAGTAATCATGCAAATAAGAGATCAAAGAAGACTCAAATCATATTCATGGATAGAAACTGATCATGAACTCAAAATTCATTGGATCCCAAAAAACACACCGCAAAAGTCATTACATCAAATAAATCTCCAAGAGACCATTGTATTCAGAATCATAAGAGAGAGAGAGAGAGGAAACATCTAGCTACTTCATACGGACTCTTAGGTCTATGGTGGACTACTCACGCATCATCGGAGAGGCGCCCATGAAGACGATGCACCCCTCCGTGATGGTGTTAGATTGGATATCGAGGTTCTCGAACTTGTGGTGGATAGAATTCTGTTCCATCGACTCCCCTAGGGTTTTTCGAATATTTGTGAATTTATAGAGGCGATAGTCGGTGGAGGAGGGTCCCGAGGTGGGCACCACCCACCAGGCCATGCTAGGGGCCTCTACCGCGCCCTGTTGGGTGTTCCTCACCTCAGGCCTCCTCTATGGCACTTGTTTGGCCCATCTGTTATCTTCTGGTCCAAAAAAATTCTCCAAAAATTTTCATGACGTTTGGTACTGATTTTCTGCAAAGTAAAAAACAAGCAAAAACAACAACTGGCACTTTGGCACTATGTCAATAGGTTAGTCCAAAATGATATAAAGTTGCTATAAAATGATTGTAAAATATTAAATATTGATAATATAACAGCATGGAACAAACAAAAAATGTAGATATGTTGGAGACATATCATGATCCCTTGAAACGTGTCTCTATATCCGGTCATGTGATCAATGCATCCACTATCAATAATCCACTCTTTTCCTCTGGACATGTAGTCTTTGAAGTTTTCCATGAGACTTAGACTCTTCATCATCTTCTCACATTCCATGTCAAAATTATCATCTTCATTGTAGTAACCATGTTCCACATTCTCATCGTCAAGTGGAATATCCTTGTCACCAAAATCAAGTGATTCGTTAGAATTATGACCATGACAATGTTCATGTTTATGAATGTGAATGGATTCAACGATGATGTTATTGATGGTAATAACATCTGCTTTAGAACACATGAGGTTACGGAGCTCAAACAAGTATTCATCAAAGTTAGGATCACTAGGCTTCATCTTGTGAAATGCAATAGTTTTATGGAGAATGACATCAATAGTTTTTAAAGAGTAGTTTGGATATCTTTTCTCCAGGTCATTCCACAAAGTATAGCCACACTCAAAGTTTTTCATTTGATCAAACACAATTCTTGGCAATCCTCTAATGATAAGATTAACGGCTCTGAGATTACGAAGCATGTCTATTTCTTCCTATTGTGAAGGATGTAAGGGATCAATGGGAAGCACATAGGGATTCTTTACATGCTTGCTCAAATGGAATTCATTGAATAGATAAAGCATTTTATTTTTCCATTAACTATAGTACTTCCAATTGAGAATAGGCAGTCTACAACTAAGACTCTCGAAACTAGAAATATCCATCTTCCTCCAACGGTGATAAAACCAAAGCTATGGAGACCAAAGCTTCGATAGCAATTGTGGGACCAAGAAGAAGCGTCTAGAAGGGGGGTGAATAGATTACTTGGCAAAATTATAACCTAGCCTTATCGCAATTTTAATGACTGGCAAGTTTTAGCAAGTCTAGTACACCCTACACATGCAAGTCAACAAGGATGGCAGAGGAAAGTAAACACATGCACATGAAAGTAATGAGTAGTGTTTGGAAGATCAAACACAATTGGAGACACAAAGATTTTTCCCATGGTTGCGATAGGTGGTGCTATCGTACATCCACGCTGATGGATACTTCAACCCATGAAGGTTAATGGTCACGAGAGTCCACGAAGGGCTCCACCCATAAGGGTCCACAAAGTAGCAACCTTGTCTATTCCACCATGGTTGCGTCCACGAAGGACTAGCCTCACTCGGGGTAGATCTTCATGAAGTAGTCGATCTCCTTGCCGTACAAACTTCTTGGTTCAACTCCACACGAATTCGGACACTCCTAAGAGACACCTAACCAATCTAGGAGACACCACTCTCCAAAAGGTAATAGATGTGGTGACAATGATGAACTCCTTGCTTTTATGCTTCAAAAGATAGTCTACTCAACACTCAATCACTCTCTCATAGATTTGGCTTGGTAGAAGAGATTAATTGGGTGGAAATCAACTTGTGGAGGCTACAAATCAAGATTCATATGGTTGGAGTGGAATATGTTGATCTCAACACATGAGTAGGTAGTTATGTCTCAGAAAATGGATGGGGCAAGTGTTGGTCTATTTTGAGTGCTTCCTCTGTGAGTGAGAGGCAGGTGGAGGGGTATATATAAGCATCTCTAAAAATCCAACAGTTATGACATTATTGTCCAACTCGGTGAGACGGAAGCAAAAACTCGGTTGCAGCAACTAGTGCAAAATGTGGCAACTTTTGGCGTTTCGGTGAGACTGATATATAATCTCGGTGGGTCCAATTTTGGCCAGCCTAGGCAGTTACCAGTTTCGGTGTCACCGTTCCTAAAACTAGGAAATTACGACTTTTAGAAATGGGACAATAGAAATATGGTCATTGATTTTGGTTTCACCCAAACGGAACTTGGTGTCATCGAGGCCTTAGGGTTTTGCATAGGATCTGTCTAGGGTAAAACTTGGTAGGGCTGAAATAGAAAACTTGGTGGCACCGAATTTGAGTGTTATTGTTTTGACATAACATTTGTGGGAGAATTCATGATTATTTTTGGCGGCTAATCTCTAAGCACTTGAGTAACCAGATCAGCATAGATACCTCATCCCCTTTTAATAGTATTGGCTTTCATATGGACTCAAGTGTGATTTCTTAGTAAATACAAAATTTAGAGTCTTGAAGCTTGGCAAATCCTATTCTTCTGCTCCTTGTTTCCTTGGGGATTCTCCCCACAATCCTTAGCCAATCCTCTCTGTGGACTTTACCTGAAATAAATTAGGTAGAACTATTTGTCCAAGAGACAATGTATGTTGTCATGAATTATCAAAACCACCAAGGGGATTTTGTGCCTTCATGGAGGTGCTCATGGCTTCAAAGTGAGTACCAGAGTCATTTGTTTCATTTGATATCTTGAGTCCTCTTCCTCCGAGTGGTGACTGACCGAGTGACTTGCTTATTTCAGTGCTACCACCTCAACAGCTTCACTCGAGCGAAAGATTTCGGAGAAGAGCCAAACAGAGGCGGATGACTCAACCTCCAAAGGTAGTCTCAGCACATCCCTTGATTGAATCCGCTGAAGAGTCTTGGCAATTTTTTATGTTTAAGCAATTGTAGGGCCGACTGAAGTGATAGATCTTGATGGCGACGACCACGCGGACCCACCGATCCCTCCGGTCAACAAGGATGTGATTATCCGAGATGTCTCCCCCTCCCAAGAGGTCATAGTCTCGCTCGCCAAGGACCTTGCTGTGGTCAGGAACAAGAGTGGCATTCCGAAGGCCGGAGACACACTCAAGGCTGCCCCACACGCTTCTACGCCGACTTCGGCCACAACCACCCTCTTCACACTGCACCGTACCCCTAAGGACCAAGTGGGTGCAATCAAAGAGGCCATGATCTAGGTGGGGCTGATGAATAGGAGCCTACGGGAGGCGTACGACGCAAGCGAAGCCATGTAGATGATTATCCGAGTAAGTGTTGTCATAAGTACCAATTCATTCGGATATCTTGACGTTTGCATGTCGTTTGTTTTGATTTTTTTATATTTTCGTTCCCAAGTGGTTTTGCGTGGATCACACCTACTCGGTGTTCCCTACTTCTAGTCGGGGCACGCTGAGCGCACCTACTGGGTGTAGTCCCAGACACTACCATCGACTGAGGCAGTCGGAAGTAGTCTTAAGTTCTAGATGCATCTGTTGATATTGCTTGCCATGGTAGCCTCATGGGCTTGTAGAAGTAGCTCATACCTAGATTGTTGCAGCAACTATTCCACCTTCCAGTGGGGGCACAATGAGCGCACACACCGGGTGTAGTCCTGAGACTGTTGTCGGCTCAAGCAATCATTGGTAGTAAAGAGTTTTTTTTTCCTTCGACTGATCAAGTTTGTTGCCTCCACTGAATCCAACTGAAAATGCTTGTCTATTTTACTTCTTGTTGACAGAGCGTTTATGAGCTCAGGACTCAGTACAACACCATTAGAAAGGAAGAACGGGACCTTTGGATCAGCCTGAAAGCGGAGAAAGCTAAGAGCACGTTTCTTGATCTTCACTACAGACAAATTTTGGGCTTTGCGAGCGAAGTTCTTGAAGATCTTTTGTGCCCGTGACTTGTCATCGAGGAAGAATACCCACTTAAACATGGAATAATCATCAACAATAACTAGACCAAAGGTTTTTCCACCGAGGCTCTAG
Organism: Hordeum marinum; assembly: GCA_022496015.1. Classification (NCBI taxonomy): domain Eukaryota; kingdom Viridiplantae; phylum Streptophyta; class Magnoliopsida; order Poales; family Poaceae; genus Hordeum; species Hordeum marinum. The sequence continues at coordinate 286,249,443 of CM039674.1, forward strand.
TAAACATAGGGACCAAAAAGATCCATATGAAGCAACTCGAGTGGTCTCCTAGTAGTATATCTGGCCATGGGTCGGGCCGGGCCGGGCTTGGTATGGGCCTAAAAAATCCCAAGGCATATAATTGAGGATGAGGCCCAGCCCAGGCCCTGCCATTAGGCCTAATTTGAAGCCCAAGCCCGGCCCATCTGTTGAAAAGCCCGTCGGGCCTGGGGCCGTGGGCCGGGCCTCTTCCTTAAAATTCCAATATACCAAGCCCAAGCCCGGCCTGGCCCTATTGGTGGGCTCAAAACTCAGCCCAAGCCCAGCTCATGGGCAAGCCCATAGGGCCTAGGCCCTAGATTTTGGGGCCGAGCCTGGGCGGGCCGACCGGGTCGGGCCTGAGATGCCCAGGTATACCTAGTAGTCATGATGTTCTTTACGGGATGACTTCCACCCACTTATTTTCCTGCCTGACAAGCACTACAAAGTCTATGTTTGTCAAAGATAACCTCTTTAACACCAAGTATGTGATCACCTTTGATGAGCTTTTCTAGATTACGTATACCAACATATCCCAGTCTTCTATGCCAAAGACAACTTTTGAAGATTTTGCAATGAGACAAGTACGAGGTTTGGATCTCTTAGTGAAACCACCAATATATAGATCACCTCTATGAAAGATGGTAAATACCATGTTATGATTGTCTTGACGAAACAGTTGGCAATCTAATTTAGTAAATAACACATTGAAACCAAAGTCGGCTAGTCTAGATACAGAAAGAAGATTGTAGCCAAGGAATTCAACAAGCATGACATTTTGAATACAACTATCATGATATATTGCCACCTTACCAATATCGAGTACCTTACCCTTGGATTTGTATCCAAAAGTCATATACCTCTGTGGTCCATGGTCTGGTGTGATCTCTTGAAACATTTTCTATCTCCGATCATGTCATCGGTGCATCCACTATTGAGAATCCACTCTTTTCCTCCGGACATGTAGTCTTTGAAGTTTTCCATGAGACTTAGACTCCTCATCGTCTTCTCACATTCCATGTCAAAATTATCTTCTTCATCGTAGTAGCCCTATTCCACATTGTCATCGTCAAGTGGAATATCCTCGTCACAAAAATCAAGAGATTCGTTGGAATAGCGACCATGTGAATGTTCAAGTTTATGAACGCGAATGGCTTCAAAGATGATGTTATTGATGGTAATAGTGTCTCCTTTATCACGCATGAGGTCACGAGGCTCAAACAAGTATTCATCAAAGTTAGGATCACTTGTCTTCATCTCGTCAAAGGCAACAGTTTTATGGAGAATGACATCAAGATTTTTTAAAGAGTGGTTTGGATATCTTTTCTCGAGGTCATTCCATAAAATATAACCACACTCAAAGTTTTTCATTTGATCAAACACAATTCTTGAATATCTTCTTATTATAAGATTAACTAATCTAAGATTACGAAGCATATCTATTTCTTCGTCGTGTGATGGATGTAAATGATCAATGGGAGGCACATAGGGATTCTTAACATGCTTGCTCAAATGGAATTTGTTGAATAGATAAAGCATTTAATTTTTTCATTGACTATCCCATTGAGAATAGGCACTCTACAACTAAGACTCCCCAAACTAGACACATCCATCTTCCTCCAACGGTGATAAAACCAAAGCTATGGAGACCAAAGCTCTGATACCAATTATGGGACCGAGAAGAGGAGTCTAGAAGGGGGAGGAATAGACTACTTGCCAAAATGAAAATCTAGACTTTTCCCAATTTTAATGGTTGGCAAGTTTTAGCAATCCTAGCAAGTCTAGTACATCCTACACATGCAAGTCAACGAGCAAGGCAGCAGAGAGTAAACACATGCACATGAAAGTAAGGAGTGGTGATATGAAGATCAAACACAATTGGATACACGATGATCTTTCCCGTGGTTGCGATAGGTGGTGCTATCGTATGTCCACATTGATGGAGACTTCAACCCACGGAGGGTAATGGTCACGAGAGTCCATGGAGGGCTCCACCCATAAGTGTCCACAAAGTAGCAACCTTGTCTATTCCACCATGGCTTACGTCCACGAAGGACTAGCCTCACTTGGGGTATATCTTCATGAAGTAGGCGATCTCCTTGCCCTTACAAACTTCTTGGTTCAACTCCACATGAAGTGGAAGGCTCCGAAGCAACACCTAACCAATCTAGGAGACACCACTCTCCAAAAGGTAATAGATGTGGTAACAATGATTAACTCCTTGCTCTTATGCTTCAAAAGATAGTCTCCTCAACACTCAACCACTCTCTCACAAATTTGTCTTGGTAGAAGAGATTGATTGTTGGAAAGCAACTTAGGGAGGCTAGAAATTAAGATTCATATGGTTAGAGTGGAAGATCTTGATCTCAACACATGAGTAGGTGGTTCTCTCTTAGAAAATGGATGGGGCAATTGTTGGTCTATTCTGAGTTGCTTCCTCTGATGGGGCAATTGTTAGTCTCCTTGACACTTGGGGAGGCTAGAAACCGAAGCAAAAACTCGGTTGCAGCGACTAGTGCAACATGTAGCAACTTTTGGCATTGGGGTTAGACCGATATATAAATCTCGGTGCGTCCAATTTTGGATCGCCTAGGGAGTTACCAGTTTTGGTGTCATCGATTCCTAAAACTCGGAAATTTCTACTTTTAGAAATGGGCAACAGAAAGTTGGTCATTGATTGCGGTTTCACCAAAATGGAACTTGGTGTCATCGAGACCTTAGGGTTTTTCATAGGATCTGTCTATGGTAAAACTTGGTAGGGACGAAATAGAAAACGTGGTGGCACCGAATTTGAGTGCTAGGGTTTTGACATAATATTTGTGGGAGAATTTCATGAGTATTTTTGGTGGATAATATCTAAGCACTTGAGCAACCAGATCATCATAGATAGCTCATCCCCTTTTAATAGTATTGGCTTTCCTATGGACTCAAGTGTGATTTCTCAAAAAATACTCTGGTCCCTTGACCTTGCAAACATTGTTTATGTTGTGCTAACCATAGTAACACTCCATCATTCAAGAAATTCTAAACTTGTAATAAAAGGAGCTAAATTTTATAGAGATTTAGTCACCTCCCTAGGTCCATCTCAATCCTTCCAAGTGTGTAAATTTTTTAGTCCTACAATGTTGTTTGAAGGTGGAAGCACACAAGCATATGACCTCCTTGCTCCTTGGCAAGGTAGAAGAACAATGTGCATGAGGTAGCCCATGCTTGGGCCAAGTGTATTGGTTGGCTTGTAGCTATGTGACTCGTTTTGTCACACTGATGAGAAGAGTAGTCATCTCAGGTAAGGCCTTACTTGAGAGGTATTATGATCACTTTGGGTTTGTCGCAACTGTGGATCGACATACTTATGAACATGGTGTCCTCGGTATCCTTTTCTGTTTTATTCAATGGTGAGAAGCTCAAGTCATTCAAGCCGACTAGAGGGATTTGGTAGGGAGATCCAATCTCCCCCTACTTATTCTTGATTGTAGCAGAGGGCCTTTCGGGTCTCTTGAAATCCATTTCTCACTCATCAATCGCAGGTATTAAGGTGGTCCCTACAGCGCCCACCATTAACCACCTCTTATTTGCAAATGACAACATGATGCTTTTTAAGGCTAATGTTGAGGGATCGGTTGCAGTGTCAAACCTGTTGGAAACTTATGGCAATTCTTCAGGGCAGAGGATCAATCATGAGAAATCTTCTATTATCTTCAGCAAAGGTTGTCCTTCATCAGACAGAGAGGAGGTAAATAACTCTTTAAATGTGCAGAATGAATCTTTTAGTGAGCGTTACTTGGGAATGCCCATGGATGTTGTCCACTCAAATAACGATACATTAAACTATCTAAGAGATCGTGTTTGGGAGAAGATCAAAGGGTGGATGGAGAAGTTACTCTCTTTGGATGCAAAGGAAGTCCTCATTAAATCAGTTGCGTAGGCAATACCGGTGTTCTCCATGTCATGGTTCCGGTTACCAAGGGGTTTGTGTGAGAGTATGACATCCATTATTCATCAATTTTGATGGGGAAGTAAGAATGGAAAGAGAAAACCAAGCTGGGTGGCGTGGGATAAGATGACACGGTGAAAACATTTGGGTGGTCTCGGCTTTAGAGACTTGGAGATCTTCAACTTATCATTGTTGGCGAGACGGGCTTGGAGGATTCTTAACGACGAGACATCCTTGAGTGCTAGGATTCTGAAATCCGTATATTTTCGAACATGCTCGCTACTGGAAGCTGACTTGGGGCCTCAACGGTCTCCGATTTGGAGAGCAGTTTTGGATGGGAGGGATATTTTGGAATAAGGAATAATCCGGGGAGTTGGCAATTATGAGATAACTAATGTATGGAATAATAAATGGATCTCGCGATACAACTTTAAGCGCCCTAGCACCTCGCTTGTTGTCAATCCTCCAGTTAAACTTTTGGACCTCATTGATAGCACCTCGGCTCAATGGAAGGAAGTGTTGGAAATATGCCCTAGAGGCAATAAAAAATTAGATAATATCATATTTCCTTGTTCATTATAATCGTTTGTTATCCATGCTAAAATTGTATTGATTAGAAACTCAAATACATGTGTGGATACATAGACAACAAAGTGTCCCTAGTAAGCCTCTACTAGACAAGCTCGTTAATCAAAGATGGTTAAGGTTTCCTGGCCATAGACATGAGTTGTCATTTGATGACGGGATCACATCATTACAAGACCCAAAAACTACGAACGTAGCATATGATCGTGTCAGTTTATTGCTATTGTTTTCTGCATGTCAAGTATATGTTCCTATGACCATGGGATCATGTAACTCACTGACACCGGAGGAGCGCCTTATGTGCATCAAACTTCGCAACATAACTAGGTGACTATAAAGATGCTCTATAGGTATCTCCGAGGGTGTCAGTTGAGTTGGCATGGATCAAGACTGGGATTTGTTACTTCGTGTGACATAGAGGTATCTCAGGGCCCACTCGGTAATACAACATCGTAATGAGCTTGCAAGCAAAGTGACTAACGAGTTAGCCATGGGAACTTGTATTACGGAACGAGTAAAGAGACCTGCCGGTAATGAGATTGAACTAGGTATGGAGATACTAACGATTGAATCTTGGGCAAGTAACATACCGATGTACAAAGGGAACTACATACAAGATTAACTGAATCCTTGACATAGAGGTTCAACCGATAAAGATCTTCGTAGAATATGTAGGATTATAAGGTGATCCCTCACTAAAATGTCAAGATAAAATTGTGTTCTCGCCAAGTGTGCACCGTTGCGAAGGATCGTTGTTTTGACGCACCACGTGATGATTGGGTGTGATAGACTCTACGTTCACATACAACGGGTGTAAGCCAGTTTTGCACATGCAGAACACTTGGGTTAAACTTGACGAGCCTATCATGTACAGACATGGGCTCGGAACACAAGAGACCTAAATGTCGAACATGAGTCATATAGTAGATACGATCAACATGGAGATATTTACCATTGAAACCACCTCATCTCACTTGATGATCAGACTTGGGTTGGTGAATTTGGATCATGTAGCACTAGGATGAGCGAGGGATGCTAATTTGAGTGGGAGTTCTTACGTAATATGATCAATTCAACTCATTATCATGAACATAGTCTAAGTTGTCTTTGCAAATTATATTGTAGATCAATAGCTCACATTATAGCTCCCCTATATTTTAATACATTCCTAGAGAAAAATAGAGTTGAAAGATGATGGTAGAAATAATGCGGACTGGGTCCGTGATCTGAGGATTGTCCTCATTGTTGCACAGAAGGCTTATGTCCTTGATGCACCGCTCAATGCGCCAGCCCCTCAAGCATCGTCTGTAGATGTTGTGAACAGCTGACACGTGCGTTCCGATGACTACTTGATAGTTTAGTGTGTCATGCATTACGGCTTAGAACTGAGGCTCCTAAAACGTTTTCAACGTCACGGAACATAGGAGATGTTCTAAGAGATGAAATTGTGATTTCAGGCTTGTGCCCATGTTCACAGGTATGAGACCTCCAACAAGATTCTTTGCATAAAAGATGAAGGAGAATAGCTCAATCAGTGAGCATGTGCTCAGATTGTCTGGATGCTACAATCTCTTGAATCAAGTGGGAGTTGATCTTCCATATAAAATAGTGATTGACAGAGTTCTCCAAGTTACTGCCACAAAGCTACTAAATCTCCATGATGAACTATAATGTGCCAGGGATGGAGATGATCCCTGAGCTATTCGCGATGTTTGACACCACAAAGGTAGAAATGAAGAAGGAGCATTAAGTGTTGATGGTTAGTAAAACCACTAGTTTCGAGAAGGGCAAAGGCAAGAAGGAAAAAATCATGAATGGCAAGCCAATTGCCGCTCCAGTGAAGAAACCCAAGATTGAGCCCAAACCCGAGACTAAGTGCTTCAATAATAAGGAGAACGGTCACTGGTAGCGGAACTGCCCTAGATACTTGGCAGATAAGAAGGCCGGCAACGTCAACAGAAGTATATTTGATATACGTGTTATTGATGTGTACCTTACTAGTACTCCTAGTAGCACCTGGGTATTAGATACTGCTTCAGTTGCGAATGTTAGTAAATTGAAATACAAGCTACAGAATAAACAGAGACTAGCTAAAGGGCGAGGTGACAATGTGTGTGGGAAATGGTTCCAAGGTTCATGTGATCGCCGTCGGCACGCTCGCTCTTCGATTACCATCGGGATTAGTCATGAACCTGAATAATTGTTATTTAGTGTTTGTGTAGAGCATGAACATGATTAGATCGTGTTTATCACAATACGGTTATTCATTTAAGTGAGAGAATAATGGTTATCCTGTTGACATGAATAATACCTTCAATGATCATGCACCCAATGTGAATGGTTAATTGAATCTCGGCCGTAGTGATACATATTTTCATAATATTGATGTCAAAAAGATGCAAAGTTAATAATGATAGTACCACATACTTGTGGCACCGCCGCTAAGGTCATATTGGTATAAATCGCATGAAGGAACTCCATACTGATGGATCTTTGGACTCACTCAATTTCGAATCGGTTGAGACATGTAGACCATGCCGCATGGGCAAGATGACTTAGGCCCCATTTTCAATATGATGGAGCGGGCAAGCGACTTATTGGAAATGATAAATGTTGATGTATGTGGTCCAATGAGTGTTGAAGCATGCGATGGATATCGTTATTTTCTTACCTTCACTTATGATTTGAGTATATATGGGTATATTTACTTAATGAATCACAAGTTTGAAACGTTTGAAAAGTTTAAGCAATTTCAGAGTGAAGTTGAAGATCATCGTGACAAGAAGATAAAATGTCTATGATATGATTGTGGAGGTTAATATCTGAGTTATGGGTTTGGTATGCAACTTAAGACAATGTGGAAATTATTTCACAACTCACGCCGCGTGGAGCACCATAGTGTGATGGTGTGTCCAAACGTCGTGGTCATGCTCTATTAGATATGGTGTACTACGATGTCTCTTACCGATTTGTCACTATAGTTTTGGGGGTTATGCATTAGAGACAACTACATTCACACAAATGATCCTCTTCCTGGATGTCTTCTTAGGCAAAGCTTTCTTTGGAATCTCAACGGACAAAGTTGCCCTAGCACTCTCATGTGCTTTGATGGTTTCTGCAGGTGCATAGATCTTGCTGACCACCTTCCTAGATGAGGTGGCCTCATTGGTAGACTTCCTTGCAGCCTTCTCTTGCTTCTTAGCAAGAACCTCTTCTGGGACAAAATCAGAATCTTCCTCTTGTGAGTTGAGTCTCTTCCTTGTCCTAGTGTTAGCCTCAGGAAACCCATGAGAGCTAGGAGTGCTTGGATCTGTCGAAGAACTGGACTCAGGACTAGTGCCTGAACTCATCTCTATGTTCTGCTTTGGCAAATTCCGACTATCTGAGCCTGACATGTTGTCCCCGTGAATAGAGTATAGAAGAGTGGAATAGGATAAGTCATCACAAAATGCAGAGATTTTTGAAAGTTTGAACAAAAGATTTTCCAAGTTTTGCATTCTGTCAAGTGTATTTCAGTACACCCGAGGCAAAAATTTCAGTCACACCGAGACAAACACCTTACTTTCTAGGAACTTGGCACCGAAAATGAGAACTCGGTTCCACCGAGGTGTTCTTAGTGTGGCAGAAAGGAAAATCGGTGACACCGATTTCTTCGCATCGGTTCTACCGAGATACAGGTGGCGGACGGCAAAACCCTAAAAATCGATCGTCCTCTACTCTATGGGATTTTCTTTTCTATGGAAGGCTCTCAAACTGTGGATAGACTGGGAATAAACCCTAATGTGCAAGAATCGAATAGAGAAGAGCAAGAGGGGGCTGAATCCATACCCTAATGCGGCGATGGATCCGCTACGGCGGCAACGTTGGCGAAGAAAATGTCAACATCGGCGATTCCCAGCGGCGGAGGCGCTCGGGGAAGCAAGGAGATGACCAGGGGCCTTTGGGCGGCAGCTAGGGTTGTGGAGGTGCAATGTTTGACGAATGAAATTCAAAGCTTCGGGGTCCACTAAATATATACCCATCGCTGTCGGTGACACCGAGTTGATATTTTCGGTGTCACCGAGTTTCACAACTATCAGCTGATAGGGAAACTCGGTGTAACCGAGAATATGAAATCGGCAGTACCGAGATAGAAAAGCCAGATCAACCCTAGGCATTCGGTGAGACTGATAAGTTGGAGTTGGTTCAACCGAGATGCACTTGGGAGGTTTTAATGGTCAGTCCTTGACGATACAGAACTCCGAGTGCTCCTCACACAGAGAGATCGAAAAGTACTTGTTCAAATTTTGTGATGCAGCATGAATAGAATATGAGGTGAGAAAGCATAGATATCTAAAGGAGTGGTCCTAGGCATTCTTGTATATCCAATTGCCAAATGAAAATGAAAAGCCCAATAGCAACAATTGGATATCCTCGAATGAGAAAATAAATGCAGACCAACATGCTCACACAATAAGATGTCAAATGAAATCATGGCAAACATGCACAAACACAATTGCATATAACAAGCACTTTCACGATGACAGAGTCATCTATATTAGAGTATATTGACTTAGGAGCCAAGTAAGAATACTTGATCATAGGTCATACTCATCGTTTAAGCACAAGTGGGGTTACCACTTTTAGACGAAGCATTTAATGTTGTCACATTCTATGAGATACTTTGACTCAAGATTTAGAGTAAAGCTCCCCCTTGATGTGACATACCCCCATAGGAGGGATAAACTAACCTTGAGTTTTGTCGATCAAGACTTCATGTAGGTGAAGTAGTGGTGGATGCTCAAAGTTGATGAAGATCACCAAGAGTTGGGAGCATCCTTGTTGTTTCATTTCTCTTCTCGCCTACATGGGTTAGTACCAACACAGAAGAGACAAATACAAAGATATCTATGGACATGGGGTGCAAAGCATATGTGATGATGTCCATTGATTTGTTGATTACCTTGTACCTTGCTTACCTTTGAGGGAATGTGTGACTCCTTGAACAATTGCATGATGTTGATGTTGGTTGCTACTAGTTCTTGCCAATAATGAATATGAGTGGATTTCATTGGCGGATTCACCCCTCAAGAACTTCTCTAGTTCTTCTTCTTGGGGACCCACGTCAAGTTGATGGGGATCCTCGATGTTGAAGTAGCACTTGTAGAACTTGAGCTTGTAGTAGCCTTGGGAACCCACTTCACCAAATCTTGGGATTTATCTTCATATGACTCAATGTCCTCTTGAAGCTTGTTCTTGTCCTTGAGTTGGGGTCTTGTGGTGGATGGTCATCTTGAGCTTTTGTTACCTTGGGGAGAGTATTTTCATACTTCTCCTTTTAAGGAACAAACTTGGGATTGGGGTATTGACCTTCTTCCCATTCAACTCCATTAGCGTTGAAGTAGCCAACACCACGATTCTTCCGGTATCCTCTATGCTTGCGTATAATCTCCTCAAATTGTTTGCACCCTTCCAGACTCTTGTACCCTTTCAAGAGTTCATTTTCTTGATCAAGTGTAACTTGGCTAAGAGAAGAGTTAGTGGGATCAAGAGAACTACTAGAAGCAATATCATTGGATTTATCATTCTATTGCTACTAGTTGAAGAACCTTTCTTTCCTTTGTTACTAGCTTGCTTAGACTTAACTTGTGGCATGAATGTAGATAAGAGAAGTCGCTTGGCTAGATAAGAGGAAGTCTTCTTTCAAAGATCATCATTGATAGCTTTAAGGAACTCATGCTCTTTCTCTAAGTTGAGCTTCTCGAAGTGTAGATTCCCATGTGTCCTTACAAGCTCTCTATGATCTTCTAGAGTTGACTCGTGAGCTAACTTAAGAGTTTTTAGTTCTTGAGTTACTCGTTCTATTTCCAACTTATCATTATCGCATGACTTATCTACACTAGAGTGAGTACTAGAAAGTTCATTTTGACTAACATTACTATATTTGTCAAATAGCAAGTCATCTTCAATTAACAAGTCATCTTTATCACTATTGAAATCAAGATACTCGGGGTGTGATACCTTGGGGCCTTTATCCATGAAGCAACATCCACTCCCTTCATTTCGTGAATCAAATATGCTGTACGAGTCGGTCGTCACTAGTGCAAGTTGAGCAACACCTTCATCTTGACTATAGTCGGAGTTGGAGTGATAGCTTCTCTCGGAGTGGTTGTCGGATTCGGAACCGGAAACCCATTCACCAACATGATCTTGATGTTTCCTTCTTGAGTAGCTCTTGGTGTACTTTTCCTTCTTCTCCGAGTCCCTACTTCTCCTTGAGGGTCTTCGTTCATAACGATCATCTCTACTCCTTCTCTCTCTTCGAGGTGACTCGTCTCTTGAGCTTCTTCTTCTTGGTGACTCTTGTTTCCTTTTGTAAGGAGTTGTGCACTCATTTGAGTAGTGTTTGGGCTTCCCACAATTGTAACAATTTCAGTCATGACTTGGCGAACGCTTCTCTTCATATCTTGAGTTGGAGCTTCGATCTTTGCTTCTATTCTTGTAGAACTTGTTGAATTTCTTGACCATGAGGCTTATCTCTTCATTTGTGACAAGGTTATCACTTGAGGTAGCAGGAACATCACTTGTGGCTTTGTAAGAACCGCTAGACTTGTGGTGAAGCTCTTCCTTGTCTTTGAGTGTCATCTCACGAGCAACAATTCTACCAATCACTTCCGTTGGCTTGCGATCCTTGTAGTTTGGCATCATTTGGATCAATGTGCATACGGTGTCATATCGATCATCCAAAGCTTGAAGTATCTTCTTGATGATGAATTTGTCAGTCATTTCTTTGCTTCCTAAGCCGGCAATCTCATTGGTTATGAGAGCTAGCGTAGAGTACATCTCAACAACTCCTTCACCATCCTTCATTTTGAACTTGTCAAGTTGACTTTGAAGAACATCCAACTTGGATTCTCTCACAGATTCTGTACCTTCATGCATATCAATCAAAGTATCTCAAATATCTTTTGCATTCTCAAGACGACTGATTTTTTGAATTCTTCGGGGCATAGGCAGTTGAAGAGAATGTCACATGCTTGAGCATTGAGTTGCAACATCTTCAGTTCTTCCGTAGTCGCTTCGCGATCGGGTTCCCTTCCTTCCGCAAAGAATTCACCTTGCATAGCAACATGAACAACAGCCCAAACGGCGGGGTTCTAACCAAGCAAATGCATTTTCATTTTGTGCTTCCAAGTAGCAAAATTTATGCCATCAAAGTACGGACCTCTACGGTGATAAGTTCCCTCACTAGATGCCATACTCTCCTAGGTTGTGAGACCAATGCAATGGAGACCAATGCTCTGATACCACTTTTAGGATCGAAAGTAGTGCTAGAGGGGGGTGATTAGACTACTTGACCAAATAAAAATCTACCTTTTCCCAATTTTAATTCTTGGCATATTTTAGCATTCATAGTATGTCAAGTACACCCTACACATGCATGTCTACGAGTATAGAAGCGGAAAGTAAATAAAAGCATGTAAGTAAAGGAAGGGTAGGAAGATCAAACGCAATTTGTGACACGATGATTTTTCCCGTGGTTCCGATAGGTGGTGGTACATCCACGTTCATGGAGTCTTCAAACCACAGAGGGTAACGGGCGCCAGAGTCCGCAGAGGGCTCTACCCACAGAGGGTACCATGAAGAAGCAACCTTGAATATACCATGACGGCCTTTGTCCACGGAGGACTAGCCTAACTCGGGGTAGATCTTCATGAAGTAGGCTATCTCCTTGCCCTTACAAACTTCTTGGTTCACTCCACAACACGAAGTAGGGGGCACCCAAGAGACACCTACCAATCTAGAAGGCACCACCCTCCAAAAGGTAAAAGGCTTGGTTTGTGTTGATGAACTCCTTCCTCTTGTGCTTTAAGATGATAGACTCCTCAACACACAATCACTCTCTCACAATTTGGCTTGGTAGAAGAGATTGATTGGGTGGAAAGCAACTTGGGGAGGCTAGAGATCAAGATTCATATGGTAGGAATGGAATGGCATGATCTCAACACATGAGTAGGTGGCTCTCTCTCACAAAATCAGTAGGTATGAGTGAGGAACTATTCTGTGTGCTTCTCTTGCGAGTGAGTGGTGGTGAAGGGTATATATAGGCATCTCCAAAAATCCAACCGTTACACACAAAATTACCAACTCGGTGACACCGATGTGTTAATCTCGGTGGTACCAAAGTGACCAAAAGGTGGCAACTTTTGAATCTCGGTGACACGAATATAGGAATCTTGGTTGCACCGATAAGGTGACCAACAGTCAGATTGCCCAATCTCGGTGACGCCAATTCACAAAACTCGGAGGGACCGATTTTGTAAACTTGCGTAATAGAAAGTTGGCAGCCTAACTCGGTGGCACCGAATGCAGAATCGGTTGCACCGAATAGCTAGGGTTTGGCTGGGTGTGTCTAGGGTTTGGAATCGGTGGCATCGTGTAGAGTGTTGGTTGCACCGATTTTGAGTATTTTGCTTTGGACAGACTTTTGTGGAAGAGCTTGTGGGTGTATGTGGTGACTATCACTTGTGCATGTATGAGCATTTTATTCACCAACAAAACCTTACCCCCTTTTAATAGTATTGGCTTTCCTATGGACTCAAAGTGATTTCTCACAAATGTAAAATATAGATTCCTTTGCTTGAAGCTTGGCCAATGCTATTCCTTGCATCTCGGGGTATTCCACAATCCTTATGCCAAACCATCATTGAACTTTTCCTGAAACATACTTAGTGGAAACATTAGTTCAATGACATATATGTTGTTATTAATTACCAAAACCACCAAGGGGGAAAATGTGCTTTCAACCGCACCTGGTGTGTGCCTTTCCATGGGTCTGTCAAGGGGTACAAGAGTGATCCAGGAGTGGATCACCGGATAGCGGTCAAAATTATCCTTAGTAACTAGAGGGCTAAGGAGATGTTTCTCGATTATGGAGGTGATAAAGAGTTGCCATAAAGGGTTACGTCGATGCAAGCTTTGACACCAATCCAGATGACTCTAAGTAGCAACCCGGATACGTATAGTATGACATAGAGATTTGCAATAGCTCCAAGTGGAACATGGTAGCAGCATCTACAGTATGGCATAGAGATTTGCAAAGTACACATAGATCTGAATGTTGCGGACCCGTTGACTAAAACCTCTCTCACAAGCAAAACATGATCAAACCCCAGAACTCATCGAGTGTAAATCACATGGTTATGTGAACTAGATTATTGACTCTAGTGCAACTAGGAGACTGTTGGAAATATGCCCTAGAGGCAATAATAAATTAGTTATTGTCATATTTCCTTGTTCATGATAATCGTTTATTATCCATGCTATAATTGTATTGATTGGAAACTCAAATACATGTGTGGATACATAGACAACAAAGTGTCCCTAGTAAGCCTCTACTAGACTAGCTCATTGATCAAAGATGGTTAAGGTTTCCTGGCCAAAGACATGAGTTGTCATTTGATGATGGGATCACATCATTGGGAGAGTGATGTGATGGACAAGACCAAAAACTATGAATGTAGCATATGATCATGACAGTTTATTGCTATTGTTTTCTGCATGTCAATTATATGTTCCTATGACCATGAGATCATGTAACTCACTAACATCGGAGGATTACCTTGTGTTCATAAAACATCGCAACGTAACTGGGTGACTATAAAGATGCTCTACGGGTATCTCTGAGGGTGTCAGCTGAGTTGGCATGGATCAAGACTGAGATTTGTTACTCCGTGTGACGGAGAGGTATCTCAGGGCCCACTCGGTAATACAGCATCATAATGAGCTTGCAAGCAAAGTGACTAAAGAGTTAGCCATGAGACCTTGCATTACGGAACGAGTAAAGAGACTTGTCGGTAACGAGATTGAATTAGGTATGGAGATACCGACGATCAAATCTCGGGCAAGTAACATACCAATGGACAAAGGTACTGCATACGAGATTAATTGAACCCTTGACATAGAGGTTCAACCGATAAAGTTCTGCGTAGAATATGTAGGAACCAATATGGGCATCCAGGGCCCGCTATTGGTTATTGACCGTAGAGGTGTCTCAGTCATGTCTGCATAGTTCTCGAACCCATAGGGTCTACACACTTAACGTTTGGTGATGATATAAGTATAGTTGAGTTATTATGTTGGTGACCGAAGGTTGTTCGGAGTTCCGGATAAGATCACAACATGACGAGAAGCTCCAAAATAGTCCGGAGGTAAAGATTGATATATGAGATAATAGTTGTAAGAGCACATTTCTCCATGTGTGGTTTTAGGTAATTGATGACAACCCCTATGGACTAATGGTTGCCTTTAGTTATATTCGAAGGATTTGTCCATAGGCACTTCTTGAAGTCCATCTGTTGGTTTCAAGGAGTTTATATGGTAACCAAGGTGGTATTCAAGGTTTTGTCCAAATATTGATCATAGAGAAGATAATATACAAGGTTGATCAAGACTAAGTCAAAGAGTGAATCAAGTTGATCAACACACAAAGCATACAAGATGTACCAAGAGGGATCAAGTGATCCCATGGTATGGTAAGCATAGTCCATTACGCTTTGTGTACTAACCCTTTTTCCCTATGAGTGTTCATTGTGGGTTTAGGTATGTTTCCATGGGATAGCATCAATAAGAAGTTCCCATACAATCCATGGAGGATGACATCAAGTGGTGATCATCATCAAGGTTGCGGTGTGCCAGCTCAAGTGAAGCATAACGGAGAGATCATGCTTGAATCTTGCCATTCATTGTGGTGCAATGGACTTGTGAAGATGTGCCGAAGAGTGGCTCACCCATAGTGGAGTATGGGGGAGCAATCTACTAATCTTCATCAAGTCGACGCAATCAAGAAAGGTGGTCCATCTTGAGGAGGTCAAGATCGTCATCATCTAGCTCAAGTGGACTATGCGCAAGGCAAAGGTTTGACCTTGATAGGGTTTTCTATTTTACCGGTCTCATAATGGTAGTTGGGAGACTGGGTTACAGTATAGATAGTTGTACTATCAAGGGGGCTCTCAAGTGAGTAGCTTGATCATATCGTTCGTTGAGATCTCAAACCATTTGCATCCTTGCATCATCATATTTCTTGGTTCTTGTTTGGTGTTTCTCTTTGTGAGTTCTTGAGCTTATGGTCAGCTTCATGACAAGCTCAAGTTCATCGAAAACGGAGTCCATATGCATCGTCTATGATGTTTTCGATGTTGGAGTTTTTGCTGGTTCTTCATTCACAGAGATTTCACATCTCTATATCATTATCATTTGTCGTTGTTGGATAGCCCTTGTTGTGCTAAATCCAACAAGCTTGAGTTTGCTCAATTCGGAGTTCATTTGCGAAAGTTATGCCAGTTTCAGTGTCAGAGCTGTTTTTCTCTGAGCAAACTATAGTACTGCTTGGTAGCACGGAAGTACTGCTCTCCCTAGAGCGGTAGTACCACTCCAGCGGTGCTACCGCCTTGAAGAACCGCTCGAACTACCGTTTATTTTTGTAAGTTGAAGTTCCGAGCGGTACTATCGCCCTTATGTGCCGCTTATGTTTTTTAAGCGGAAGTATCGGGCGGTACTACCGCCTCGAGTTTTTCTGCCATTTTGCATGCTTCTCTTGGAACTACCGTGCTAAGCGTTAGTACCGCTCAACCGAGCGGTAGTACCGCTTGTGCACGACCTGTGCACATAACGGTTCGATTTGGGGGTCCCTATAAAAGGGGGTCTTCTTCCCCAATGGTTTTTATCTCTTTAGCTCCTGTTCTTCCCCCATTTTTGACCTTCTTCGAGATTGCTAACTCTCAATCCCTCCAATGATTCTTGCTAGTTCTTGAGAGAAAATAGAGAGGAGATCTAGATCCACATTTGCACCAATCACTTTCTCCTCTTTGTGAGGGGAACCCCTTAGGTCTCGATCTTGGAGTTCTTCGTGTTCTTCTTCGTTCTTCCTCTCATTTCCTCCATAACATTTTTTGCCGTGGTGGGATTTGGGAGAGAAGGACTTGGGCACTCCGTGTGCCCTTGCCATTGCATTTGGTGCATAGGTTTGATTTCTCCACGGTGATACATGGAAGTGAAGTTTGAGAAGCCTATTACTCTTGGGTGTTTGAGAACCCTAGAGCTTGTTCCTCTTGTGTGCTTTGGCACCCTAGACGGTTGGTGGTTCCTCAGAGCTCAATCATTGTGGTGCAAAGGTCCAGGCAAGCTTCGGGGTCTCCCATTAGACTGTGGAGATTGCCCCGAGCATTTGTGGTCACCTCGAAGCCATAATCCTTTGTGGTGAAGCTTTGTGGTGCCGTTGCGAGCCTCCGATTAAGCTGTGGAGATTGCCCCAACCTTGTTTGTACGGGTTCGGTGACCACCCTCAAGGGTCCCTTAACGGAATCACGACATCTTGCATTGTGCGAGGGCGTGAGGAGAGTACGGTGGCCCTAGTAGCTTCTTGGGGAGCATTGTGCCTCCACACCGCTCCGAGCGGAGATTAGCATCCGCAAGGATGTGAACTTCGGGATACATCATCGTCTCTGCGTGCCTCGGTTATCTCTTACCCGAGCCCCTTTACTTATGCACTTTACTTTGTGATAGCCATATTGTTTCTTCTTATATATCTTGCTATCACTTAGTTGTCTATCTTGCTTAGCATAAGTTGTTGGTGCACATAGGTGAGCCTAGTTGTTTTAGGTTTTGTGCTTGGCTAATTAAACGATAGTTTTATACCATATTTGTTCAAGCCTAAACCGTAATTATTTTAAAGCGCCTATTCACCACCACCACCACCCTTAGGCGACATCCACGTCCTTTCAGTAGTGTTTGGTCTCCAGAAGGGTTCCGGAATTCGCCGAAAGAGGTTTCGGATGTTTCCCGAAATGTTCAGGTACGAGAACACTTTATTTGGGCCAAGGGGTAAAGCTCACAAGGCTTTAGGAAGGTGCAAAATGAGTTTTGCGAAGGCCAGGGGCCAGACGCCATGGACCCTGGCGTCTAGGGCCAGACGCCAAGGACCTTGGTGTCTAGTCCTGGTGTCCGAGGAGGAATCTTGCCTTGCATGCCAAACCGACTTTGAGGAGGCTCTTTCTCCAAGAAACGACCCCAGGGCTTAACATATAAATAGAGGGGCAGTGTTAGCACCTAGCAGTGTGTCTGCAACCCCGCCCCTCTAGTTTATCCTTCGTCATAGTTTTCGTTGTGCTTGGCGAAGCCCTGCGGAGATTGTTCTTCACCACCACCATCACCACTCCGTCGTGCTGCCGGAAGTCATCTACTACTTCGCCCCTCTTGCTGGATCAAGAAGGCGAGGACGTCATCAAGCTGTATTGTTGGGGTACGACACCTATGGGATCGCATGGATCCCTTTACGGTTCGGCAGGGGGAAGGTGTGCACAAAGAGCAGATCCAACGAGCAACGCGGGAGATTTTTACCCAGGTTCGGGCCGTTGAGAAGCGTAAACCCCTACTCCTGCTTTAGTGTATTATGAGTCTTTGGGCTCTGGCTCCAGGAGCGCTATGTGGTGAATAGTACACAACCGCTACACATGTGTTTGAGCCAGAAGGTCATCCCCACTGTAGCTACGCCTTGGGCCGCCTTTTATATGTCAAAGGGGTCACCAACAGTGGCGCACAGTACATACAGGAGGTGTACAGTTGCTATAGTGTTATCATACCTAATATTGACGACATAGTACAAACGCATTAAATGTTCTATTTAGCTATCCCTAGCTTTCTTGGGGACGGAAAAAGAGGTCGTCCCATCAGCATCGCTTGACCCCATCATCATTATCGCCTTGAAACGTACCCATGAGGGTAAGGCCTGTCTGACAGGCTGGTCACTGCGCTAGAACGGTGACAGGCTGGGGAGGTCTTGCTGGGTGTGAGTCCTGTCGGGGCTCCGTAAGCCATCCCGGCAAGATCTTGTTGGGGTCCCAGCTTTTGGTTTTCTGTCTTCTGATTATTGACTCGAATGCCTTCTTGAGATTCCTGCACTTGCATTCAGCTGTCCCCCGGCTGGCCTTGCCGCTGGTGTGGCTACAACCGTTCGTGCACAAGTATGGGGTACTAAAAGACCAAAACTTTAGTACACCGACACGAGCCCCCGGGCCTAGGCCATACACGGGTGCAAAGTGTTGTTGGGCTAGGCCCAAACAGTGAACGGGCACGCGTGGCAGGAAACAACAGTTGTAATCATTACGCTTAATACACCTTCCCACGACCCATGCTGAGTGCGTGATGTGGGATACGTGCGCGAAGCAGCCGTAACCGCAGCACGCTCGCAAAAGCGTTTCACATTGATTAGTAAAGAGGCAGCCTCGCGCCCTCCCCATAAGAAGGAATCCGCAGAGGCGCTTGCTCATTTACTTCCTGTCCTTTCCAATCTAGAAACTGTCATCGTCTCCTTCCTCAAGCCTGAACCAGAGCTTCTCCCACTCATCCGCCACCTCCACGCCCTCTCCATCCTCACTCTCTGCTCCCATAGCCGCCATGCTGCCCAAGGCGAGTAAGAGCAAGGAGGTGAAAGCCGTTGTCACGGAGAGCGAGTTGGCGAAGATGCGGAAGTAGCGCGTCGTCTTCACTTCGGCGCTCGATGCAAGCGTCTTGAAGGAGCGATACCAGTGCATGTGGGCGAGGGAGACAAAGTCTCATCCTGCTACTCACGTGAGTCCAGGTTCCTCCAAGGGTCGCCCAGACAAATTCCCCTTCTTTGTCGATTACTTTTACTGCGGACTCTGTCCCCTGTTTTTTGATTTCTTCAACGACATCATGTACACATACGGCTTCCGTCTCTTGGATTTTACGCCGAATGTCGTGACATGCATGTCAATTTTTGCCCATCTATGTGGAAACTTCGTCGGAGTAATCCCCAACACAGCCCTCTTACGCCACTATTACATTTCCCGCATTCAAAAGGGAGAAGCCCTTTCTGATTCTATCACTTGGATCCCAAGGTCATGGAACAAGGAGATATACCCGGACAGGGTCTTCCGCGAGAAGTGGGAAGAATGGCGGGGCAAGTGGTGCTGGATTCAGGAGAATAATCCTCAGCCCTTCTCTTCGCCTCGACAAACAAAGATGGTGCACGGCAATGACTGGAGCGCCCTCGATCTTCAAGATGAGAAGCTCACAGTTGCAATTACCATGATCCACCACCTTAAAGTTGTCGGGCTCACGATAGATGTGATTGGCGATGATTTCCTTCGCTGGCGCATCGCCCCTCTGCAGAACAAAGGGAGACCAGCCTGGGAGTTCCGAAATGCGGCAGATATCGTGAGGCTGCGCCCTGGCTTGAATAACAACTTGACGGTCATGCAGCACACAGCTCTTTACCACAAACTGTTTAGGCTTGACGCGAGGTATGAATTGTCGGCTGGCATGATCCCTCGATGCAACAACTTTGCCTTGGCCTCAATCATCGCCATGATGCCGGTGTGTAATGCTCACAGCCTTGACAGAACTTGGGAAGAGCCATCCGCAGAGCAGGCACAAGAGTTTTTTGACAACTTGTCGGAGAGGGCCATCCGTGAAGAAACGAACCTCATCTTCCCACCACTGAAGAAGAAGTAGCATACATCGCCAATAGGATGGAAGAGGCAAATCTTGCCGCGGAGGCCGGCAACGCTAGCTTCACGGAAGGGGAAGCCAGTGAACAAGAAGTGGTATCAGAGGGAAAACTTGCCGGGCAGGGCGAGGTTGCCGGAGAACAGAGTGGCACTGCTGTCGGGGGCCCTTCTACCGAAGATACAACCGAGGGGCAGCTACACGAGGAACCCCCAGATCCCAAGAAGAAGAAGAAGAAGAAGAAGAAGAAGAAGAAGAAGAAGAAGAAGAAGCGTATTCTTCGGAAAGCCTCCTCCAGTGCCTCAGTTCTCCAATCTTCCTCGAGTAGTGCAGCCCCTGGCAAGGCTGCGCAGCGGCAAGAAGCTCAACAGCAACCCTTCGCTTCTGCTGCAGCCAAGCGACCCAGGAACACTCTTTCTCCTCCTCACATGGACACCATGGTGGAGGTTGACTTCGACCTCTCCATCTTCAGCTCGGAAGAAGAAGAGTAAGGATCCTGTCACATCTTTTATCCTCTGAATTTCTAGCTTTGCTTAATTTTTTTTGCCTCATTTTGGCCTGTCCCCGCAGAGATACGGAAACGTTGGCGCAAAAGATGGTGAAGAAGGTAAAGATTTCAACGGGCGATGAGCCGCCAGCAAGCACTACAGGTGCGCTAGAGCTAATCAACATCAGCCCGGAGTCCAGCCCATGACGCAGTTCTCAACACAGCCCCTAGCATGAATCCGTTACTCATTTCCCACTAGCGAGCATTGGGACGTGTACCTTCGCCACTAACATCATCGGGCTTGTAGAAGAAGAGCAGCAACAAGGAGAGCCATCGGAGGCCGCCCCTGATGCGTCGCCTCCGTTGACTACGCCACCCAGAAATGGACCTCCGGCAAGGGCTTATGCTGACGAGCCCATTCTTGCTGGGGGGAGGCTGGCAAGCATAGGCACCGGCATTCCTACACCGGCAACCAATGTTGCCAGGAAAGGAGAAACTACCTCTCAACAGCTAGGCGCAGGTAAACCGCTCATCGTAGAGTACTTGTCATTCTGTCTTTATATATATATATATATATATATTTGTCTTCATGAACTTCAACTTTGGTCTCATCTTGTTCCCCCTTCTTTGGCTTTCAGATCTCTCTTCGACAGAACAAATGGACGTCGATGTCGTCATCGAGAAGACTGCCAGAAATGTTGTCGCCGAGGCCACCAGAGTTGCCGCTGACGAGGCTGCCAAGGATGTACAGGAAGAAACTGTTGAAAATATGCCCTAGAGGCAATAATAAAATGGTTATTATTGTATTTCCTTGTTCATGATAATTGTCTATTGTTCATGCTATAATTGTGTTAACCGGAAACCATAATACATGTGTGAATACATAGACCACAACATGTCCCTAGTGAGCCTCTAGTTGACTAGCTCGTTGATCAATAGATGGTCACGGTTTCATGGCCATGGACATTGGATGTCATTGATAACGGGATCACATCATTAGGAGAATGATGTGATGGACAAGACCCAATTCTAAGCATAGCACAAGATCGTGTAGTTCGTTTGCTAAAGCTTTTCAATGTCAAGTATCGTTTCCTTAGACCATGAGATTGTGCAACTCCCGGATACCGTAGGAATGCTTTGGGTGTGCCAAACGTCACAACGTAACTGGGTGGCTATAAAGGTGCACTACGGGTATCTCCGAAAGTATCTGTTGGGTTGGCATGAATCGAGACTGGGATTTGTCACTCCGTGTGATGGAGAGGTATCTCTGGGCCCACTCGGTAAGACATCATCATTATGAGCTCAATGTGACTAAGGAGTTAGTCACGGGATGATGTATTACGGAACGAGTAAAGAGACTTGCCGGTAACGAGATTGAACAAGGTATGGGGATACCGACGATCGAATCTCGGGCAAGTATCATACCGATAGACAAAGGGAATTGTATACGGGATTGATTGAATCCTTGACATCGTGGTTCATCCGATGAGATCATCGTGGAGTACGTGGGAGCCAACATGGGTATCCAGATCCCGCTGTTGGTTATTGACCGGAGAGGTGTCTCGGTCATGTCTACGTGTCTCCCGAACCCGTAGGGTCTACACACTTAAGGTTCGATGACGCTAGGGTTATAGGGAAAAGGTATACGTGATTACCGAAGGTTGTTCGGAGTCCCGGATGAGATCCCGGACGTCACGAGGAGCTCCGGAATGGTCCGGAGGTAAAGATTGATATATAGGAAGTCCAGTTTTGGTCACCGGAAAGTTTTCGGGCTCATCGGTAGTGTACCGGGAGTGCCGGGAGGGTGCCGGAGGACCCCCGGGAGGGGTGTGACGACCAAAGGACCACATGGGCTGTTAGATAAAGTGTGCCAGCCCTTATTGGGCTGGGCAAGACTTTTGCTAAAGGCCCATGCGGCTGGAGATAAGGAGATAAGGCAAAAAGGATTTAAAAGGAGGAGATCCACCTCCCTTGTGGGAGGTGGACTCTCCCTTTAATTCGGCCGGCCATCTCCTCTTTGGAGTAGAGGCCAAGCCAGCCCTCCATGTCCCTCCTCCTATATATACTTGAGGTTTTGGATGTTTTGAGACAAGATTTGATCTCTCTCTCTCACGGCGAAGCCCTACCTCTCTTCTTCCTCCTCCGCAGCGCTTAGGCGAAGCCCTGTCGGAATACCTTGCTACTCCACCACCACCACGCCGTCGTGCTGCTGTTGGAGCCCTTCCCCAACCTCTCCTTCCTCCTTGCTGGATCAAGGTGTTGGAGACGTCACCGGGCTGCACGTGTGTTGAACGCGGAGGTGCCGTCCGTTCGGCACTTGATCGGATCTACCGCGATCTGAATCGCTGCGAGTACGACTCCATCAACCGCGTTCTTGTAACGCTTCCGCTTAGCGATCTTCAAAGGTATGAAGATGCAATCTCTCCCCTCTCGTTGCTGGTTTCTCCATAGATAGATCTTGGTGAACGTAGGAAAATTTTGATTTACTACTACGTCTCCCAACAGTGGCATCATGAGCTAGGTCTATGCGTAGAATCTATGCACGAGTAGAACACAAAGCAGTTGTGGGCGTCGAGTTTGTTAATTTGCTTGCCGCTACTAGTCTTATCTTGATTCGGCGGTATTGTGGGATGAAGCGGCCCGGACCAACTTTACACGTACGCTTACGTGAGACCGGTTCCACCGCCTGACATGCACTAGATGCATAAGGTGGCTAGCGGGTGTCTGTCTCTCCTACCTTAGTCGGATCGGATTCGATGAAAAGGGTCCTTATGAAGGGTAAATAGCAATTGGCAAATCACGTTGTGGTGTTGACGTAGGTAAGAAACGTTCTTGCTAGTAACCTATAGCAGCCACGTAAAAACTTGCAACTACAAATTAGAGGACGTCTAACTTGTTTTTGCAGCATGTGCCTTGTGATGTGATATGGCCAAAGGATGTGATGTGATGCATTGTGATGTATGAATTGATCATGTTCTTGTAATAGGATTCACGACTTGCATGTCGATGATTATGACAACCGGCAGGAGCCATAGGAGTTGTCTTATTTATTGTATGACCTGCGTGTCAATCATAAACGCCATGTAATTACTTTACTTTATTGCTAAGCGTTAGCCATAGTAGTAGAAGTAATAGTTGGCGAGACAACTTCATGAAGACACAATGATGGAGATCATGATGATGGAGATCATGGTGTCGTGCCGGTGACAGTAATGATCATGGTGCCCCGAAGATGGAGATCATAGGAGCAAAATGATATTGGCCATATCATGTCACTATATTGATTGCATGTGATGTTTATCATGTTTACATCTTATTTGCATAGAACGACGGTAGTAAATAAGATGATCTCTCAATAAAATTTCAAGAAAGGTGTTCACCCTAACTGTGCACCGTTGCTAAGGATCGTCGTTCCGAAGCACCACGTGATGATCGGGTGTGATAGGTTCTAACGTTCGCATACAACGGGTGTAAGCCAGATTTACACATGCGAAACACTTAGGTTGACTTGACGAGCCTAGCATGTACAGACATGGCCTCGGAACACGGAAGACCGAAAGGTCGAACATGAGTCGTATAGAAGATACGATCAACATAGAGATGTTCACCATGGATGACTAGTCCGTCTCACGTGATGATCGGACACGGGCTAGTTGACATGGATCATGTATCACTTGGAAGACTAGAGAGATGTCTATCTAAGTGGGAGTTCATTAATAATTTGATTAAATGAACTTAATTATCATGAACTTAGTCTAAAAATGTCCTTGCAAATTATGTCGTAGATAGCTCGCGCTGTAGCTCCCCAGTTTTATTGATACAATCCTAGAGAAAAGTAAGTTGAAAGTTGATGGTAGCAATAATGCGGACTGGGTCCGTGATCTGAGGATTGTCCTCATTGCTGCACAGAAAGCTTATGTTTTTGATGTACCGCTAACTGCATCACTCCCTCAAGCGTTGTCTGTAGATGTTGTGAACATATGACAGGCACTTTTTGATGACTACGTGATAGTTCAGTGCGTCATGCATTACGGCTTAGAATTGAGGCTTCAAAATGTTTTGAACGTCACAGAACATATGAGATGTTCTAGGAGCTGAGATTGTGATCTCAAGCTCGTGCCTATGTTGAGAGGTATGAGACCTCCAACAAGATTCTTTGCCTGCAAGATAAAGGAGAATAGCTTAATCGGTGAGCGTGTTCTCAGATTGTCTGGGTGCTACAATCACTTGAATCAAGTGGGAGTTAATCTTCCAGATGAGATAGTGATTAATGCAGTTCTCCAAGTCACTGCCACCAAGCTACTAGAGCTTCGTGATGAACAATAACATGCCAGGGATGGATAAGATGATCCCTGAGTTGTTCGTGATGTTTGACACCACGAAGGTAGAAATCAATAAGGAGCATCAAGTGTTGATGGTTAAGTGAAAACCACTAGTTTCAAAAGGGGCAAGGGCAAGAAGGGAAAAACTTCAGGAATGGCAAGCCAGTTGTTGCTCTAGTGAAGAAACCCAAGGTTGAGCCCGAACCCGAGACTAAGTGCTTCTGTTATGAGGAGAATGTTCGCTGAAGCGGAAAAACCCTAGATGATTGGTAGATAAGAAGGCTGGTAATGTCAATGGAAGTATATTTGATATACGTGTTAGTGATGTGTACCTTGCTAGTACTCCTAGTAGCACCTGGGTATTAGATACCGGTTCGGTTGCTAAGTGTTAGCAACTCGAAATAAAAGCTACGGAGTAAATGGAGACTAGCTAGGTGAAAGGTGACGATGTGTGTTGGAAGTATTTCCAAGATTGATGTGATCACCATCGCACGCTCTCTCTACCTTCAGGATTTGTGATAAACCTAAATAAATGTTATTTGGTGTTTGCGTTGAGCATAAACGTGATTAGATCATGATTAGTGCGATACGGTTATTCATATAAGTTAGAGAATAATGGTTATTCTGTTTACATGGATAATGCCTTCAATGGTCATGCACCCACTCGAAATGGTTTATCGAATCATGATCGTAGTAGTACACATATTCATAACATTGGTACCAAAAGATACAAAGTTAATAATGATAGTACCACATGCTTGTGGCACTGCCACGTAATGTCATATTGGTATAAATCGCATGAAGAAACTCCATGATGATGGATGTTTTTTGACTCACTCGATTTCGAATCGGTTGAGACATGCGAGCCATGCCTCTTGGGCAAGATGACTGAGACCCCGTCATCCAATATGATGGAGCGGGCAAGTGGCTTATTGGAATTAATACATGTTGATGTATGTGGTCCAATGAGTGTTGAAACACACAGTGGATATCGTTGTTTTTCTTTACCTTCACTGATGATTTGAGTAAATATGGGGATATTTACTTAATGAAACACGAATCTGAAATGTTTGAAAGGTTCAAGGAGTTTCAGAGTGAAGTTAAAGATCATCGTGACAAGAAGATAAATGTCTATGATATGATCATGGAGGTGAATATCTAAGTTACGAGTTTGGTATGCAATTTTAGACAATGTGGAAATTGTTTCACAGCTCACGCCTCCTGGAACACCATAGTGTGATGGTGTGTTCGAACGTCGTAGTCGTGCTCTATTGGATATAGTGAGTACTATGATGTCTCTTATCGTTTTACCACTATCGTTATGGGGTTATGCATTAAAGACAAATCCATTCACTTTAACAGGGCACCATCTAAGTCTGTTGAGATGACACCGTGAGAATTATGGTTTGACAGAAGCCTAAGCTGTCATTTCTTAATGTTTGGGGCTGCGACGCTTATGTGAAAATGGGTTTTTCACCTAGCGAGCTCGAACTCAAAGCAGACAAATGCATCTTCATAGAATACCCTAATGAGACATTGGGTATACCTTCTATCTCAGATCCAAGCGCAAAAGGTGTTTGTTGCTAAGAACGGGTCCTTTTTGAGAAAGAGTTTCTCTCGAAAGAATTGAGTGGGAGGAAGATAGAACTTGATAAGGTTGTTGAACCTTTGTTTCAACCAGAGAATAGCACAACACAGAAAGATGTTTCTGTAGAGCCTACTTAGTTGAAAAGGAAGTTAATGATGATGATCATGAAGCTTCGGATCAAGTCACTATCGAACCTCGTAGGTCGACAAGGACGCGTACTGCTCCTGAGTAGTACGACAACCCTGTCTTGGAAATCATGTTGTTGGACAACGATGAACCTACGAACTATGGAGAAGCGATGGTGGGCCCGGATTCCAACAAATGGCTAGGAGCCATGAAATCCGAGAAAGGATCCATGTATGAAAACCAAGTATGGACTTTGGTAGACTTGCCTGTTGAATGGCGGGTCATTGAGTACAAATGGACCTTTGAGATAAACATAGACGCTAATGGTGAAATGTCACCGTTTATAAAGCTCGACTTGTCGCAAAGAAGTTTCCGCCAAGTTCAAGGAGTTGACTGCAATGAGATTGTCTCATCTGTAGCGATGCTAAAAGTCTATTAAAATTTTGTTAGCAGTTGCTGCATTTTTCGATTATGAAATCTGGCAGATGGATGACAAAACAAGGTTTCCGTAATGGTTTCTGTGAGGAAGAGTTGTATGTGATACAACCAGAAGGTTTTGTCAATCCTAAGGATGCTAATAATGTGCAAACTCCAGCGATCCTTCTATGGACTGGAGCAAGCATCTCGGAGTTGGAATATATGCTTTGATGAGGTGATCAAAGTGTTTAAGTTTATACAAAGTTTATGAGAAACTTGTATTTGCAAGAAAGTGAGTGGGAGCACTATGGAATTTCTTATAAGAATATGTAGTTGACATATTATTGATCGGAAATGATGTAGAATTTCTGGAAGAGCATGAAGGGTTGTTTGAAAAGTTTTGTTTTTCAAAGGAAGACCCAGATAAAGCTACTATTTTATTGAGCATCAAGATCTATAGGGATAGATCTATTCGCTTGATAAGTTTTTTCGACGAAGACATACCTTGACAAGTTTTTGAAGGAGTTCAAAATAGATGGGTTAAAGAAGGAGTTCTTGACTGTATTGTAAGGTGTGAAATTGAGTAAGACTCAATACTCGACCACGGCAGAAGATAAAGAAGAGATGAGTGTCATCTCCTATGCTTTAGCCATAGGCTCTATATAGTATGCCATGCTGTGTACCGCACCTGTGTGTGCCTTGCCATGAGTCTGTCAAGGGGTACAAGAGTAATCCAAGAGTGGATCACTAGACAGCGGTCAAAGTTAGCCTTAGTAACTTGAGAACTAAGGAAATATTTCTTGATTATGGAGGTGATAAAGAGTTCATCGTAAAGTGTTACGATGATGCAAGCTTTAAAACCAATCCGGATGACTCTTAGTAGAAATCCAGCTACGTATAGTGGAGCAGCCATTTGGAATAGCTCCAAGTGGAGCATGGGAGTAGTATCTACAAATATGACATGGAAAGTTTGTAAGGTACACACGGATCTGAATGTCGCAGACCCGTTGACTAAAACCTCTTTCACGAGCAGGACATGAACAAACCCCAGAACTTATTGGGTGTTAATCACATGATGATATGATCACATGGTGATGTAAGTGTTAATCACATGGTGATGTGAACTAGATTATTGACTCTAGTGCAAGTGGGAGACTGTTGGAAATATGCCCTAGAGGCAATAATAAAATGGTTATTATTGTATTTCCTTGTTCATGATAATTGTCTATTGTTCATGCTATAATTGTGTTAACCGGAAACCATAATACATGTGTGAATACATAGACCACAACATGTCCCTAGTGAGCCTCTAGTTGACTAGCTCGTTGATCAATAGATGGTCACGGTTTCATGGCCATGGACATTGGATGTCATTGATAACGGGATCACATCATTAGGAGAATGATGTGATGGACAAGACCCAATTCTAAGCATAGCACAAGATCGTGTAGTTCGTTTGCTAAAGCTTTTCAATGTCAAGTATCGTTTCCTTAGACCATGAGATTGTGCAACTCCCGGATACCGTAGGAATGCTTTGGGTGTGCCAAACGTCACAACGTAACTGGGTGGCTATAAAGGTGCACTACGGGTATCTCCGAAAGTATCTGTTGGGTTGGCATGAATCGAGACTGGGATTTGTCACTCCGTGTGACGGAGAGGTATCTCTGGGCCCACTCGGTAAGACATCATCATTATGAGCTCAATGTGACTAAGGAGTTAGTCACGGGATGATGTATTACGGAACGAGTAAAGAGACTTGCCGGTAACGAGATTGAACAAGGTATGGGGATACCGACGATCGAATCTCGGGCAAGTATCATACCGATAGACAAAGGGAATTGTATACGGGATTGATTGAATCCTTGACATCGTGGTTCATCCGATGAGATCATCGTGGAGTACGTGGGAGCCAACATGGGTATCCAGATCCCGCTGTTGGTTATTGACCGGAGAGGTGTCTCGGTCATGTCTACGTGTCTCCCGAACCCGTAGGGTCTACACACTTAAGGTTCGATGACGCTAGGGTTATAGGGAAAAGGTATACGTGATTACCGAAGGTTGTTCGGAGTCCCGGATGAGATCCCGGACGTCACGAGGAGCTCCGGAATGGTCCGGAGGTAAAGATTGATATATAGGGAGTCCAGTTTTGGTCACCGGAAAGTTTTCGGGCTCATCGGTAGTGTACCGGGAGTGCCGGGAGGGTGCCGGAGGACCCCCGGGAGGGGTGTGACGACCAAAGGACCACATGGGCTGTTAGATAAAGTGTGCCAGCCCTTATTGGGCTGGGCAAGACTTTTGCTAAAGGCCCATGCGGCTGGAGATAAGGAGATAAGGCAAAAAGGATTTAAAAGGAGGAGATCCACCTCCCTTGTGGGAGGTGGACTCTCCCTTTAATTCGGCCGGCCATCTCCTCTTTGGAGTAGAGGCCAAGCCAGCCCTCCACGTCCCTCCTCCTATATATACTTGAGGTTTTGGATGTTTTGAGACAAGATTTGATCTCTCTCTCTCACGGCAAAGCCCTACCTCTCTTCTTCCTCCTCCGCAGCGCTTAGGCGAAGCCCTGTCGGAATACCTTGCTACTCCACCACCACCACGCCGTCGTGCTGCTGTTGGAGCCCTTCCCCAACCTCTCCTTCCTCCTTGCTGGATTAAGGTGTTGGAGACGTCACCGGGCTGCACGTGTGTTGAACGCGGAGGTGCCGTCCGTTCGGCACTTGATCGGATCTACCGCGATCTGAATCGCTGCGAGTACGACTCCATCAACCGCGTTCTTGTAACGCTTCCGCTTAGCGATCTCCAAAGGTATGAAGATGCAATCTCTCCCCTCTCGTTGCTGGTTTCTCCATAGATAGATCTTGGTGAACGTAGGAAAATTTTGATTTACTACTACGTCTCCCAACAGAAACCGCCAAGGAGTCTGTTGAGAAGGCCGACAAGGAGTTCATTGACCATACTACCGGCATTCTTGCCGCAGGAGCGCTAGGCGCTACGCCGGCCATAGAGCCCCCAGTTGCCGATGACGCGGCTATTGAGGATCAGTCGTCAACATCCGAAGCCCCCTCATCAAGCAGATATCTCAAGGCTGATGAGAACTTGTTCGTCAACATACCAGGAATAGCAAGCACTGGGGTGCCAACTGAAGGAGAAATCTTTGACGGGGAAGTCACCACTACCGCCAGACTCGAAGTTATCGACAAACCAAGCGTCAGCGGCCAATCCAAGGAAGAACAACTCCAAACCATGAGCAACAACTTTCAAAAACTCCAAGCGCTCTACTGCACTCGAAAGGAGAAGTTGGACTCCGGAGCAGCAGTTATTGGAGCAGCGGAGGCGGATTTCCAGAAGCGCGTTGAGGAAATGCAAGCTTGGTTCGCCAAAGCTTTCCAAGAGTTGAAAACTGGTCGGGAGCAGCTGAGCGAAAACTGGAACGAGCTCCTCTTGAAGCAGTCTGACATTGAGAAGGCGCAAGAGGAGGCCATGCAACAGGCTGCTGCAAAGGAAGCCCTCTTAATAGAACGCCGTGTCGGGCTTGATGCTCAAGAAGAGGAGCTTGCCGCTCGCGAGAGGGCGCTTGCCGACAAGCTTCGCCGCAAGGATGAAGAAATTGAAAAGCTTGTCGCGCAGCAAACCCAGGAGCTGGAGCAGAAACATAAGGAAGCCCTCGAGGCTTTAGTCACAGTCCACGCCGGTAAGCTGAAGGAAGCCATCAATGTTGCCGAAGCTACAGAGGCTGCCAAGAACAAGCTCGACGATAAGGTGAAGAGGCTTGAGGCAGACCTTGAGGACCACGGCAAGGAGATCTCGATTCTCAAGATCGACAGAGAGAAAACTCTCAACAGCCTGGCGAAGATATAGGTTGCCATGTCCAACAAGACCAAGCAACTCACTTCAGCCAATGACTCCATCGTCGATATGGAGATGAAGATGGACACACTGAATGAGTCCCTTGAGAACAGCACGGCTCGTGAGAAGGTCTTGATAAAAGATCTACGGAATGAGCAGGACCTGCTCAAGAGTGCCACCTCCACTCATAACAACTATGTGACAGGCATGCAGATCTAGACTGAGCGCCTTGTTGATGTGGCGGAAAGGCTCGTTGCATAGTTGTCCACCATGGGCCTGTGGAACTTCAACCTTTCTTCCAACGATAGGGTCTCTCCGAGTGCCAGGTTGACCATGTTCTTTGAGGGCATCATTGACGCCCTCAAGCAGCTAAATTCTGATCGAGCAACCCATCTGGCCAACGAATCCTGCAAACTCTGTCGGGTCGTCCTTCTCAAGGTGCTCGTCAAAGTGGCGCACAAGAACCCCGACATCAACTTCACCAACGTCCTCGACCGCTTGCCGAAGGATGTGGACGTCAAGGCACTCGAAGAACTTGTCGCGCCCATTGTCGACAAGGTGAACCAAGTCAAGAGGGTCGAAGGTCAGCGCAGGGACTCGTTGTTTCACTTCTTGTTGTCGCCACCATTCCATGCCAAAGAAAATTTTATCTTAAGTTAGAATCGCGGCAACTTTTAATGTAATATAACTGGCTGTGTTTTGAATGAATGCACGTTATTCCACTTGTCAGATTTCTCTCTATATGGTACATGCCCTACGCTTTATCGGAAACTTGCCGGTGCACGCAGCCCTGCCGCGGGCGCTTTGAGGAGCAAATCCTTAGCAGCCTGCTGGAGGTGCCGTTGCCGGCAAGATACCTTGATGTTTTAGTGCAGCCACTTAAGTTGTTGAGCAGACTCGAAACAGAGTAAGGGCGCAACCAATCATGACAAGGTTCCTTCACGTGCAGGTTTCTCATACAAAAGTCGAAATCGTCCAAGGAAAATAACTTCACAGTAAAAAAAGCTTTGACAGCTCGTCGGCAATGTTGTTCTCTGCACGAGGAACATGCTCTGTCTGCAGACCATCAAAGTGCTCCTCCTACTTCCTCACTTCATCTACGTAGGCTTCCATCAACGGGCTCTAGTAATCTTTCTTTACTTGCTTGACGACAAGCTGTCAATCACCTCTGATGATGAGATTTATAATTCCAAGGTTTGCCGCGATCTTGAGACCGGCAAGCAGCCCTTCATATTCTGCAGTGTTGTTTGTTGACTTCTCCCGGGGAAAGTGTATCTGAATTACATATTTGAGGTGCTCTCCGGTGGGTGCAACAAGCAGCACGCCAGCACCGGCGCCTTGTAGGGAGAAAGCCCCATCAAAATACATAATCCATTCTTGATTCGTTTCCTTGCCGGGGAGAGTTGTTGCTTGGATCTCTTCGTCCGGCGTTGGGGTCCATTCTGCAATGAAATCTGCCAAGGCTCTGCTCTGAATAGTTGAAGTAATTTCAAATTTGAGACCAAATCTTGATAGTTCCAAATCCCACTCCACAATCCTGCCGGTCGCATCTGGGTTTCGTAAAATCCGTTGCAACAGAAAGCAAATGACGACGGTGATCTCATGTGCCTGGAAATAATGGCGCAGCTTCCTCGAGGCCATAAGGAGGCCAACTTTTTCATGCCAGAGTATCTTGACCTAGCCCCTACAAAAGGGAGCTGACAAAATAAATTGGGCTCTACACCATCTTCTTCCTTTGTGTCGCTTCATTTATCTGCGCAGATTCTACCTTGTCAGTACCAGACTCTGTTGGGGAAGATCCTGGCTCATCGCTTGGCGGTTCTGCCTCCGCCACTGCTTCTTCGTCGACTTCTCTCTATGCCACTAACACAGCACTAACCACTTTATTCGTTGCCGCCAGGTATAGCAACAATGGCTCTTGTGGTTTAGGTGCGACTAGTATTGGCGGAGAGGAGAGGTACTTCTTCAAATCCTGTAGTGTTGCCTCCGCTTCCGGAGTCCACTTCATTGGACCTTCCTTTTTCAAGATTTTGAAGAAAGGCAGGGCGCGCTCAGCAGATTTGGAGATGAACCTACTCAGAGCCGCAACGCAGCCGGCAAGACGACGCACATCTTTGATGTGTCTTGGTGCTTCAAGCTGCTCAATTGCCTTGATCTTGTCGGGATTCACCTCGATCCCACGCTGGGACACAAAGAATCGGAGAAGCTTGTCGTATGGAACACCAAACACACACTTCTCAGGATTGAGCTTGAAAATGATCTTGCGTAGATTTGCAAACGTCTCTTCTAGATATTGTATGAGCGTTGCTTTGTCCTTGGTTTTGACCACTATGTCATCCATATAAGCTTTCATATTTCTATGTAGCTGGGGCTCAAAACCGATCTGGACTGGTCTTGCAAACGTTGAACCAACACTTTTCAACCCGAAAGGCATACGTATTAAGCAATACATACCACATGAGGTGATAAATGTGGTCTTCTCTTCGTCTTCCTTAGCCATGAAGATCTGATGATATCCTGAATAAGCGTCAAGAAATGACAGCAAATCATAGTCGGCAGTGGAGTCCACAATCTGGTCGATGCGCGGCAAGGGAAAAGGATCTTTTGGACATGCTTTATTGAGATCTGTATATTCAATACACGGCCTTCATTTTCCATTCGCCTTGCACACTACAACTGGATTGGCCAACCATGTTGGATGGAGCACTCCTCTGACCAAACTTGCCGCTTCCAACTTCCTACTTTCCTCGGCAATAAATTCTTGCCGCTCCAAGGCTTGCTTCCTAACTTTATGCTTGACGGGCCACGCGTCAGGACACACACCAAGATGATGCTCAATTACCTCCCTGGGAACACCGGGGATATCAGATGGTGGCCGGAAATTCTGTCCAAAAACCACCCAATCCACTAGTATATATAGGAGGAGAGGAGAGGAGAGGCAGCCAAGGCCTTTGGGTCGGCCGAAATAGGAGGTGGGAGCAATCCTACTTCACCTCCAATCCTAGTTGGAGTAGGATTGCCTCCTATTGGCTGATTTTCCACTTTTTGCTTTAGGACTTTCTCTCCTGCGCCATGGGCCTTTGTGGCTGTTTTACCAGCCCACTAAGGGCTGGTTATTATTCTCCCACAGCCCATGGACCTCTTGGGGTCGAAGTACCCCTCCCGGAGGTCCCCCGGTACACTACCGGCACTCCCGGTACACTACCGATACTCCCGGTACACTACCGATGAGCCCGAAACTTTTCCGGCGACCAAACTGGGACATCCTATATATGAATCTTTACCTCTGGACCATTCCGGAGCTCCTCTTGACGTCCGGGATCTCATCCAGGACTCCGAACAACCTTCGGTCACCACCATACATAACTCTACACTACCGAAACGTCACCGAACCTTAAGTGTGCAGACCCTGCGGGTTCGAAAACTATGTAGACATGACCGAGACACCTCTACAGTCAATAACCAATGGCGGGACCTGGACGTCCACATTGGTTCCTACATATTCTACGAAGATCTTTATCGGTCGAACCTCTATGTCAAGGATTCAGTTAATCCCGTATAACGTTCCCTTTGTTCTTCGGTATGTTACTTGCCCGAGATTCGATCGTCGGTATCTCCATACCTAGTTCAACCTCGTTACCGGAAAGTCTCTTTACTCGTTCCGTAATACAAGATCCCGCAACTAACAATTAGTCACATTGCTTGCAAGGCTTATTGTGATGTTGCATTACCGAGTGGGCCCCGAGATACCTCTCCGTTACACGGAGTAACAAATCCCAGTCTCGATCCATGCCAACTCAACAGACACCATCGGAGATACCTGTAGAGCACCTTTATAGTCACCCAGTTACGTTGCGACGTTTGATACACACAAGGCACTCCTCCGATATCCGTGAGTTGCATGATCTCATGGTCATAGGAACATATACTTGACATGCAGAAAACAGTAGCAATAAACTGACACGATCATATGCTATGTTTGTAGTTTGGGTCTTATCCATCACATCATTCTCCTAATGATGTGATCCCGTTATCAAATGACATCTCATGTCCATGGCTAGGAAACCTTAACCATCCTTTGATCAACGAGCTAGTCCATTAGAGGCATACTAGGGACATGGTTTTGTCTATGTATCCACACATGCATTTAAGTCTCCGATCAATACAATTATAGCATGGATAATAAACGATTATCATGAACAAGGAAATATGATAATAACTAATTTATTATTGCCTCTAGGGTATATTTCCAACAGTCTCCCACTTGCACTAGAGTCAATAATCTAGTTCACATCACCATGTGATTCGCATTGTTATGAATCTAACACCCAATGAGTTCTGGGGCTCGATCATGCTTTGCATGTGAGAGAGGTCTTATAGTCAACGGGTCTGCGATATTCAGATCCGTGTGTACTTTGCAAATCTCTATGTCAAACCGTAAACACCGCTACCACACTCCACTTGGTACTATTTCCAAATGGCTGCTCCACTATACGTATCCAGATTGCTACTACTAGTCATCCGGATAGGTGTTAAAGCTTGCATCGACGTAACTCTTTACGACGAACTCTTTATCACCTCCATAATCAAGAAACATTTCCTTAGTCCTCTGGTTACTAAGGATAATTCCGACCGCTGTCCAGTGATCCACTCCTGGACCACTCTTGTACCCCTTGACAGACTCATGGCAAGGCACACATAGGTGCGGTACACAGCATGGCATAATATAGAGCCTATGGCTAAGGCATAGGGGACGACGTTCGTCCTTTCTCTTTCTTCTGCCGTTGTCGAGCTTTGAGTCTCACTCAACTTCACACCTTACAAATCAGACGAGAACTATTTCTCTGGCTGATCCATTTTGAACTCTTTCAAAATCTTGTGAAGGTATGCACTCATTGAAAGTCTCATCAAGCATCTTGATCTATCTCTATAGATTTTGATGCTCAACAATTAGGTAGCTTTATCCAGGTCTTCCTTTGAAAATCACTTTCCAAATAACCGTTTTATGCTTTCCAGAAACTCTACATTATTTCTGATCAACAATATGTCATCCACATATACTTATCAGAAATTCTATAGTGCTCCCACTCACTTTATTGCAAATACAAGTTTCTCGTAAACTTTGTATAAACATCAAAACTTTGATCACCTCATCAAAGCGTATATTCCAACTCCGAGATGCTTGCTTCAGTCCATGGAAGGATCACCGAAGCTTGCACACCTTTTAGCATCCTTAGGCCTGAGAAAACCTTCTGGTTGTATCACATACAACCTTTCCTCAAGTAAACCGTTAAGGAAACGATGTTTTGACATCCATCTGCCAGATTTCATAATTGAAAACACAACAACTGCTAACATAATTCCAACAGACTTTAGCACCACTACGAGTGAGAAAGTCTCATCGTAGTCAACTCCTTGAACTTGTCACAAACATCTTTGCAACAAGTCGAGCTTTACAAATAGTGACATTCACCATCAGTGTCTGTCTTCATTTTAAAGATCCATTTGTACTTAACGACCTGCCGTCTAACGAGCAAGTCTACCAAAGTCTACACTTGGTTTTCATACATGGATCCTATCTCGGATTTCATGGCCTCCAACCATTTGTCGGAATCCGGGCCCATCATCGCTTCTCCATAGCTCGTAGGTTCATCGTTGTCCAACAACATGACCTCCAAGACAGGGTTGTCGTACCGCTTAGGAGCAGTACACATCCTTGTCGACCTACGAAGTTCGATAGTAACTTTATCCTGAAGTTTCATGATCATGATCATTAACTTCCTCTTCAACTAACGTAGGCTTCACAGAAACATCTTTCTGCGCTGCGCTACTCTCTGGTTGAACAAAGGTTTAACAACCTCATCAAGTTCTATCTTCCTCCCACTCAATTCTTTCGAGAGAAACATTTTCTCGAGAAAGGATCCGTTTAAGCAACAAACACTTTGCACTAGGATCTGAGATTGAAGGTTCACCCAACTGATCTTAGGGTATTCTATGAAGATGCATTTGTCCGCCTTGGGTTCGACCTCATTAGGTGAAAACATTTTCCACACAAGTGTCACAGCCCCAAGTATTAAGAAATGACAGCTTAGGTTTCTATCAAACCATAATTCACATGGTGTCATCTCAACGGATTTAGATGGTGCCCTATTTAAAGTGAATGTAGTTGTCTCTAATGCATAACCCCAAAATTATAGTAGTAAAACGATAAGAGACATCATAGCACGCACCATGTCCAATAGAGCATAACTATGATGTTCGGACACACCATCACACTATGGTGTTCCAGGTGGCGTTTAGTTGTGAAACAACTTTCACATTGTCTTAAGTTGTATGCCAAACTCGTGACTCAGATATTCACCTCCACGATCATATCGCAGTCATTTTTATCTTCTTGTCACGATGATCTTTAAACTTCACTCTGAATTTGCTTGAACCTTTCAAACGATTCAGACTAGTGTTTCATTAAGTAAATATACACTATATCTACTCAAATCATCAGTGAAGGTAAGAAAATAACGATATCCACTGCACGCTACAAGACTCACTAGATTGCATACATCAACATGTATCATTTCCAATGAATCACTTCCCCGCTCCATCCAACGGGGTCCTTTAGTCATCTTGCCCAAGAGGCATGGTTCGCATGTCTCGACCGATTCGAAATAGAATGAGTCCAAATATCCATCACCATGGAGTTTCTTCATGCGCTTTATACCAATATGACATTTTGCGGCAGTGCCACAAGTATGTGGTACTATCATTATTTAACTTTGTATCTTTTGACATCAATGTTATGAACATGTGTATTACTACGATCAAGATTTCAACAAACCATTCTCACTGGGTGCATGACCATTGAAGGTATTATTCATGTAAACAGAATAACCATTATTCTCTGACTTAAATGAATAATCGTATTGCAATAAACATGATCTAATCATGTTCATGCTCAACGCAAAACACCAAATAACATTTATTTAGGTTCGTCACTAATCCTGAAGGTTGAAAGAGCGTGCGATGTTGATCACATCAACCTTGGAAACATTTCTAACACATATCGTCACCTCACCCTTAGCTAGTTCTCCATTTATTCCGTAGCTTTTATTTCGAGTTACTAACATTTAGCAACCAAACCGGTATCCAATACCCAGGTGCTACTAAGAGTACTAGCAAGGTACACATTAATAACTCGTATATCAAATATACTTCTATCGATTTTGCCAGCCTTCTTATCTACCAAGTATCTAGGGTTGTTCCGCTTCAGCGACCGCTCACCTCATAACAGAAGCACTTAGTCTCGGGTTTGAGTTCAACTTCGGGTTGCTTCACTGGAGCAGCAACTGACTTGCTATCCATGAAGTTTCCCTCCTTGCTCTTGCCCTTCTCGAAACTAGTGGTTGATTAACCATCAACACTTGACGCTCCTTCTTGATTTCTACCTTCGCGGTGTCAAACATCGCGAACAGCTCAGGGATCAACATTTCTTTCCCTGGCATTTTATAGTTAATCACCAAGTTCTAGTAGCTTAGTGACAGTGACTTGGAGAACTATATCAATCACTATCTTATCTGGAAGATCAACTCCCACTTGATTCAAGCGATTGTAGTACCCAGACAATCTGAGTACATGCTCAACGGTTGAGCTATTCTCCTTGATCTTACAGGCAAAGAATCTTGTTGGAGATCTCATATCTCGCAACACGGGCACGAGCCTGAGATCACAATCTCAGCTCCTAGAACATCTCATATGTTCCGTGACGTTCAAAACGTTTCAGAGCCTCAATTCTAAGCCGTAATGCATGACGCACTAAACTATCAAGTAGTCATCGAAACGTGCCTGTCAGATGTTCACAACATCTACAGACGACGCTAGATGGGGTGGCGCACCGAGAGGTGCATTAAGGACATAAGCCTTCTGTGCAGCAATGAGGACAATCCTCAGATCACGGACCCAGTCCGCAATTTTGCTAC
Source organism: Hordeum marinum (assembly GCA_022496015.1). NCBI lineage: Eukaryota > Viridiplantae > Streptophyta > Magnoliopsida > Poales > Poaceae > Hordeum > Hordeum marinum. The sequence continues at coordinate 286,288,243 of CM039674.1, forward strand.
CAACATCTTTCAATTCTATTTCTTTAGGAACATATAAAAATACAAGGGAGCTACAGCGCGAGCTAGTAATCTACAACATAATTTGCAAAGACACTTTGACTATGTTCATGATAATGAGTTCAATTAATCATATTACTTAAGAACTCCCACTCAAATTGACATCCCTCCGATCATTCGAGTGATACATGATCCAAATTCACCAACTCAAGTCCGATCATCACGTGAGTTGAGGTGGCTGCAATGGTGAACATCATCATGTTGATCATATCTACTATATGACTCATGTTCGACCTTTCGGTCTCTTGTGTTCCGAGGCCATGTCTGTACATGCTAGGCTCGTCAAGTTTAACCCGAGTGTTCTGCGCATGCAAATCTGGCTTGCACCCGTTGTATGTGAACGTAGAGTCTATCACACCCGATCATCACGTGGTGTCTCAACACGACGAACTTTCGCAACGGTGCACACTCGGGGAGAACACGATTTATCTTGAAATTAAGTGAGGGATCACCTTATAATGCTACCGTCGTCCTAAGCAAAACAAGGTGCATAAAAGGATTAACATCACATGCAAATCATAAGTGACATGATATGGCCATGATCTTGTGCTTTTGATCTCCATCATGAAAGCACCGGCATGATCTCCATCGTCACCGGCATGACACCATGATCTCAATCATCTTGATCTCCATCAACGTGTCGCCATCGGGGTTGTCACACCCTACATGCTTCTACTACTATTGCTACCGTAGCGATAAAGTAAAGCATTACATAGCGCTTAATGATTGACACGCAGGTCATACAATAATTAAAGACAACCCTATGGCTCCTGCCGGTTGCCGTATTCAACGACATGCAAGTCGTGAAATTCTATACATCACATGATCATCTCATACATCACATATATCTCATCATGTAATTCGCCATATCACATCACAACATACCCTGCAAAAACAAGTTAGACGTCCTCTAATTGTTGTTGCGTGTTTTACGTGGCTGCTACGGGTATCTAGCAAGAACGATTCTCACCTACGCATAAACCACAACGGTGATACATAGATTGCTTTTCAACCTTCTCAAGGACCGCCTTTGTCGGATCCGATCCAACTAAAGTGAGAGAAACAGTCACCCGCAAGCCATCTAAGCAACAAGTTGCGTCGAGGGAACCGGTCTCTCGTAAGCGTACGAGTAATGTTGGTCCGGGCTGCTTCATCTCACAATCCCGCTGAACCAAAATGCGACCAAGGGAGGAAGCAATCTAAGCATCAACGCCCACAAACCTTTTGTGTTCTACTCGAGATCTCATCGAACCATCAACCTAGCTCATGATGCCACTGTTCGGGAACGTCGCATGGGAAACAAAAAATTTCCAACGCACACGCAAACCTATCCATGGTGATGAGCATCTACGAGAGGGAGAGTGGATCTACATACCCTTGTAGATCGCTAAGCGGGAAGCGTTAAGAAACGCGGTTGGTGTAGTCGAACATCTTCGCGATCCAAATCGCCGAGCGTCCCGCAATCTCATCACGATCCGTCCCGCGATCCAATCACGATCCGTCCCGTGAATTCATCACGATCCGTTCCGCGATCTCATCACGAACTGTCTCGCGATCTCGATCACGGTCCTTCCGATCTAGCGCCGAACGGACGGCACCTCCGCGTTCAGCACACGTGCAGCTTGATGACGATCTCCACCGTCTCGATCCAGCGAGAGGAGGTGGAGAGGAGAGAGAGTTCACCGGCAGCGTGACGGCGCTCTGGTGATGGTGGTGGAGTGATTCCGGCAGGGCTTCGCCTAAGCGCTGCGGAAAACCGATCTAGAGGAGAAACTATGCACCGATGAAACGGGTAGCACGTGGCCGGAAATTCTGTCCAAAAACCACCCAATCCAATAATATATATAGGAGGAGAGGAGAGGAGAGGCAGCCAAGGCCTTTGGGTCGGCCGAAATAGGAGGTGGGAGCAATCCTACTTCACCTCCAATCCTAGTTGGAGTAGGATTGCCTCCTATTGGCTGATTTTCCACTTTTTGCTTTAGGACTTTCTCTCCTGCGCCATGGGCCTTTGTGGCTGTTTTCCCAGCCCACTAAGGGCTGGTTATTATTCTCCCACAGCCCATGGACCTCTTGGGGTCGAAGTACCCCTCCCGGAGGTCCCCCGGTACACTACCGGCACTCCCGGTACACTACCGATACTCCCGGTACACTACCGATGAGCCCGAAACTTTTTCGGCGACCAAACTGGGACATCCTATATATGAATCTTTACCTCCGGACCATTCCGGAGCTCCTCTTGACGTCCGGGATCTCATCTGGGACTCCGAACAACCTTCGGTCACCACCATACATAACTCTACACTACCGAAACGTCACCGAACCTTAAGTGTGCAGACCCTGCGGGTTCGAAAACTATGTAGACATGACCGAGACACATCTACAGTCAATAACCAATGGCGGGACCTGGACGTCCACATTGGTTCCTACATATTCTACGAAGATCTTTATCGGTCGAACCTCTATGTCAAGGATTCAGTTAATCCCGTATAACGTTCCCTTTGTTCTTCGGTATGTTACTTGCCCGAGATTCGATCGTCGGTATCTCCATACCTAGTTCAACCTCGTTACCGGCAAGTCTCTTTACTCGTTCCGTAATACAAGATCCCACAACTAACAATTAGTCACATTGCTTGCAAGGCTTATTGTGATGTTGCATTACCGAGTGGGCCCCGAGATACCTCTCCGTTACACGGAGTAACAAATCCCAGTCTCGATCCATGCCAACTCAACAGACACCATCGGAGATACCTGTAGAGCACCTTTATAGTCACCCAGTTACGTTGCGACGTTTGATACACACAAGGCACTCCTCCTATATCCGTGAGTTGCATGATCTCATGGTCATAGGAACATATACTTGACATGCAGAAAACAGTAGCAATAAACTGACACGATCATATGCTATGTTTGTAGTTTGGGTCTTATCCATCACATCATTCTCCTAATGATGTGATCCCGTTATCAAATGACATCTCATGTCCATGGCTAGGAAACCTTAACCATCCTTTGATCAACGAGCTAGTCCATTAGAGGCATACTAGGGACATGGTTTTGTCTATGTATCCACACATGCATTTAAGTCTCCGATCAATACAATTATAGCATGGATAATAAACGATTATCATGAACAAGGAAATGTGATAATAACTAATTTATTATTGCCTCTAGGGTATATTTCCAACACTTGGTGCGATGGAATTGTAGTATTGCTTGTCGGCAACCGCCAAGGCCTGACAGGAGACAACCTGGCAATCTCCTTGCTGGGGCCGTCAACCTTAGTCTTCTTGGTAGTGTCGAGGTAGCCGGATTCCTCGACGGCAAGTACGGTTTTTCCCTTGCATTTCCTATTCCGCCGTTGGCCTTTCTTTGCCGGAGCGGCGGTGTCTCCGTCTTCAGAGTCGACTCCAGCTCCAGCATCCACGCCGGGGAGTCTCCTCCCTTCTTCAGCTCGAGCACATTTATCAGCCAGAGCATAGAGCTCGACAACATCCCTAACTTTGTTCATCGCCAGCTCTTCGCGCATCCTGCGGTTACGCATGTTCTGATGAAACACGCTAATAACAGCAGCAGGATGAACTTTTGGGATGTTGTGATGTATACAGTTGAATCTCTGAATGTAATTGCGCAAGGTTTTGCCTTCTTTCTAGGGGATGAGATGCAAATCACTTTCCTGGCCAGGAGCTTGGTGACCTTTGGTAAAGGAGCCAACAAACTCATGACACAGATCTACCCAGGAAGAAATGGAATTCTCCGGCATATGCATCAACCATGACCTAATGTTGGGCTTGAGTACCAAAGAAAATTAGTTGGCGAGTATCTTGTCATCGCGAGCCCTAGTAGCCTGCACCGCAATGGTGTAGATGCTCAAGAACTCCGACGGGTGAGTCTTGTCGTCGTATTTCTCCGGGACCTTCGGTTTGAATGTTCGGGAATTGGGCCACTAGACTCGCCGCAGCTCACGGGTAAAATTTAGACAACCCACCTCATAAGGTAGGTCGACAGGATACCGTGGTGCAGGCTTGTCTACAGTGGGTCCTGCACGCCTATTAGATTAATGGCGCGCTTCCTGCCGCCGCTCGATGGTAGTCCGAGCGTCTTCTTTGCTTCGCTCTCGAAGAACCTGACGTTGATCACAGCGAGTTCGCGGATCAGACGACGCTGTTAAATCGTCACCACGGGTGTCGATCTGTCGAGTCGGCGACCGCTGTTGCCGCCGCGGAGGAGAGTGCACCGTGGTCATGCCATCTCCAGCCTTTTCGCCATCGGTGCGTGCTGGCTCGATGGACCGCCGCCGCGAAGGCTATGTCCGCTGCGGCCCATCTCTATCAACGAGGCTAAGGAGGCTCTGAATAGTATCTCTCCACTCTTCAAGCTTTTGTGCAGCAGGAGGAAAATTCAGGAGTAGCTTTGCTCGCGCCAACGCTTCTGCTGATGTAGTCGGCGGTGAAAGGTGTGAATAACCTAAGGTGCCCTGACTCATAACCGTGTTAGAAGGAGCTCCATCACGGTCCTGCGACCACGCGCCACTTCCACCAGCATTTTGGCGTGTATGCTGGTCCCGCGCATCTCGGGAGTGATGCTCAGGAGACTATCCAGGGGGGCGCTTAGAACCACCAACGTCATGACGCTGTTCATCGCGTGCGACCTAAGAAGGCCGCGGCGCATGCGCCGGTGTGAGTGTCTTAGAAGGCACCCTTCCGTCCCTGGAGTTCACTACGCCGCCCATAGGCAGTACAGCTCCGTCCTGAGATCCAGCGACGCGTGGGTTGTCGTCTTCGCTGTGAACGGTGTCGCTCGCTTGGCCTTGATCACCAGAGCGTCATGGAAGCTCAAGACCTTCGCCTCCTCCGCCTGCATCCACACCGTCGCCTGTCCGAGTAGATACAGGCATACCGGACATGGATGGATCAACCGTCGTAAAACCCTTCTTCTTGGGAGCCATGGTGATGAAGATGATGGATGCTGAAGAAACTGGCGCGCTGATCATTAGATCAGGTTCATGCAACCCTCTCCCCTACCTGGCGTGCCAAAGATGTCGGGGTACGACACCTATGGGATCGCGTGGATCCCTTTACGATTCGGCAGGGGGAAGGTGTGCACAAAGAGCAGATCCAACGAGCAACGCGAGAGATTTTTACCCAGGTTCAGGCCGCTGAGAAGCGTAAACCCCTATTCTTGCTTTAGTGTATTATGAGTCTTTGGGCTCTGGCTTCAGGAGCGCTATGTGGTGAACAGTACACAGCCGCTACGCATGTGTTTGAGCCAGAAGGTCCTCCCCCCTTAGCTATGCCTTGGGCCTCATTGTATATGTCAAAGGGGTCTCCAACAGTGGCGCACAATACATACAAAAGGTGTACAAGCTGCTACAGTGTTATCATACCTAATACTGACGGCATAGGACAAACGCATTAAATGTTATGTTTAGTTGTGCCTAGCTTTCTTGGGGACGGAAAAATAGACCGTCCCGTCAGCGCCGCTTAACCCCATCATCGTTATCGCCTTGACACGTACCCATGAGGGTAAGGCCTGTCTGACAGGCTGGTCATTGCGCTGGAGCGGTGACAGGCTGGCGAGGTCTTGCCGGGTGCGAGTCCTGACGGGGCTCCGTAAGCCATCCCGGCAAGATCTTGTCGGGGTCCCAGCTTTTGGTCTTCTGTTTTCTGATTATTGACTCGAATGCCTTCTTGAGATTCCTGCACTTGCATTCAGCTGTCCCCGACAGGCCTTTCCGCTGGTGTGGCTACAACCGTCCGTACACAAGTGTGGGGTACTAAAAGACTCAAACTTTAGTACACCTACATGTACGTGTGTTGAACGCGGAGGTGCCATCCTTTCGGCATTAGATCGTGATTGGATCGCGGGACGGCTTGCGATTTGGATCGCGAAGACGTTCGACTACATCAACCGCATTTCTTAACGCTTTTGCTTAGCGATCTATAAGGATATGTGGATCCAATCTCTCCTCTCGTAGATGCTCATCTCCTAGATTTATCTTGGTGAAACGTAGGAATTTTTTTGTTTCTCATGCAACGTTCCCCAACAGAAAGAGCTGATCCGACAGGTTTTTACCCCTTTTGATGCAGAGGAAATACTGAAGATCTCTTTATGCACGTGGAATGTTGATGACTTCTAGGCTTGGCATGAGGAAACCCGAGGTAATTTTCCGTTCGGTCGGGTTACCTTATGATCTTGAGAACAAAGCTCAGTGGGGAGGGATGGATTCAGGGGGAAGAAGGGACTTCAGAGAGAGATAACACATTTTGGACTTCCATTTGGCATATTGAAGTTCCATCCAAGCTTTGCATGTTCGTCTGGCGGCTGGGGAGGCAGTCAATGCCCACGGGTGAAGTTCTTAACCATCGCCATATGGCGGATGAGGACTTGCAAGTTGTGTGGAGCAAGAGATACGTGGAGACACGCGCTCCTAGTATGCTCCATGTCTAGAAGTGTTTGGTCACTTGCGCCGAAGATCTAGTTGAGAAAGTCTCGCGGTGCCAACAGGAGAATCCGATGGAGTAGCTCTTTGCCTTGCATGAAAAATTTGAATTCTGACGACTTTGTCTGACTAGTTGTGACTGCTTGGGCCATCTGGGGTGTGCAGAGGAAAGCAATTTATGAAGAGATTTTCCAGTCTCCTTTTGCAACAAACAATTTCATCTCAAGCTTCCTTCAGGAGGTAAGGCAAGCAACTGAACATGTACAAAAGCCGAACCAGGTACCAGCTGTGAGGCCGTCCTCGTGGTTACCTCCGGTCCAGGGATTCGTCAAGATGAATGTGGATGCCGCTGTATCAACAAGAAGAAAATGCGAAGCCGTTAGTGCAATCTGTAGAGACATAAATGGAATGTTCCTTGGGGCTTCGGTCGTATAGTTATTAAGTCTATCACTGATCATCAGACACTTGAAGCGATGGCAATCAGGAAAGCTCAATCTTTGGCCGAGGATCTATATGTCAAAGTTATTCAGATCGCGTCAGATTGCAATGTGGTAGTAGATGACCTGAAGAACGGAACATATGCGACATACATGGCAATAACAAGAGAGATCTCAACACGGTCTGCTGCTTTTAATTCATATAACATAGTTCGCGAATTTAGGAGCTCAAATTATGAAGCTCACAATCTCGCAAAGCATGCTCTTACCCTTAGTGGTGGCCGTCATGTTTGGTTAGGTCATCCGAAAAACCTTTCCTTTGTCCCTATAAACGCTGTGACGAATCAAGAAAAAGCTGTGCGAGATTGTCTCAAAAAAAACGAGAAGAGTAGTCATGATTCCTCGATAACATGTAAGATATGTGTTATGAGAAATAATGGAGCGTAATGTCGATAAATCCAAAATTAATGGAGGAACGCAATGTCGATAAATCCAAAATATTCGCCAATAACAGGTAAGATATATGTTATGAGTAATAATTGAGTAATGTTGTGTCGATTAATTCAAAATTAATGGAGGAACATTATGTCGATAATTTTCAAAATAAATGGAGGAACATTATGGCATTAGCACTGCAAGTAAAATTGAAACGGAGGGAGGGTGTTCCATTATTGCTGCAGTTGCCATTTGGAAGCGATGGCTCTGTGGCTGCTTGGGAGCATGGAGGTGGGTGGGATGAGCCTACCTTGCTACAAGATCATGCTTTGGCAAGCAGGCTAGGCAGAACGTGGTACTGTGGCTCTTTTCCGGAAAGAGAAGGGCTACTCCGCTGACCGCCGGGACCCCACGCAGCGCCCATCACCCAAACCCTTTCACGTTTCCACCTCTCCCTCTCGCGCGCCCAATTTTAGCCAGCAAACAGACCCACACCTCACCCTCGCACGGCTACACTAGCTGGGACAAAAACCCTCGTTCTCTCCCCTGCCGTTTCCAGTTCCACCGCCGCGACGACATGCCGACCACGCCGTCGGCTGGCGATCTCCTCGGCCGCAGGCCACGCCGCCTGATCATCTACGACGACGACGACGGCCACCGCGCGCCGGAGGTCGCCGCGGGCGGAACCCAGCGCGTCGAGGCGGAGAGCGCCCAGGATTTGGTGCTAAACCCTCTCGCGCCCTCGTCCTCTTCCCAGCCCGCAGAGATCATCCAGATCGACGACGACAACCGCGCGCCGGAGGTCGCCATGGCCGGGAGCCAGCGCGTCGAGGCGGAAAGCGCACGGGATTCGGTGCGAAACCCACTCGCGTTCTCGTCCTCTTCGCAGCCGGTGGATGCACTGGGCAACGGCGGCCAGCCCGCCGAGATCATCGAAATCCCCGACGAAGAAGAAGAAGAAGAAGATGTGGGTGAGGCCGGGGGGCCCGGGGGACTTATCAAGGAGGAGCCTGTCGATGACATCGACTGGACCTCTCTCCTCTTGTCAAGCGAGGAGGAGGGGGAGGCCCCGAGGTCTGGCGAGAGTAGGAGCAGCGGCAGCCCCGATGGCGGCACGGCCAGTGATGGAAACAGCAACGGAATTGGGACGAGTCGGCGAGAGGGTGCTTGTGACGACGGCGAGGAGGAAGTGGAGATGCCGGATGCAGAGGAAGGGCATGAAGAAGATAAAGAGGAGGAAGAGGAAGAGGATGATAAAGACGAAGATGAATGGGAGGAGGAAGAAGAGGAGGAGGAGGAGGAGGAAGAATCGGAAGAAGATTCCGAGGAATCTGAGGCAGAGGAGGAAGCAGGCCATCGCATGCTGAGAGATGCCAGGGGCACCGGTCGGTACGCGAGGCCGGGGCCGGGCGGCGACGGCAGCCGCGCAGAGATCTTCCTCAAGCGCAAGTTTGAAGGCTGGTACATCACCAAGATGGCGGACACCGCCTCCACTGACAGCACCATCGCGTCGCGGACGCGGTCACAGCGGAGATGCCCCGATGCGAAGCTGCTCAGGCAAGCCACCCGCAGAAAGCCATACTGCGTCGACACGCCGTCGCAGTCCAGCTCGGAGTCAGAGGAGGACGACAAAGACAAACCACCGCCTCATCCAGCGCGGTCGTCCAGCGAAGACCGTGAGGGGGGCGGCCGCGGGCATGGCAGAATGGGGAAAATGCACCCACGGCGGCGCCGAGGACAAAACGCCGATGATGATGACTCTGACGAACACGACGGAACGGCGACGAGGCGGCGCCGAGGACAAAACGCTGCCCACAGCGACCAAGACTTTGAGGAACCGGGCGGAATGGCCGCCGCGAGGAGGAGGGAGAAGCAGCGCATGGAAGAAGATAATGCCGCTGCTGACGGTGGCGATGAGCGAAAGAAAGAAGGAGCAGCGTCTTGCCGGCAGGCGGCCGGCCGCAAGAACAAGGACTTCCCGGCAGATGGATGGGAGCAGCAGGGCGATGTCACCTTCAAGAAGAGCTCCCTGGTTCCTCCGAGGCGGCAGGGCGGGCAAGACCGAGAGACCTACGACGATCTGCTCTACTCCATTTTCGAGGGAATCGAGACCACTCTTCAGAACGCCTCTGTTCCTCTGGACGCCCCTCTTCCTGCACAAGAACAGGGAGGCGATCCGTTTCCTCTGGTCTTCTCCTTCGGGGTTCAAGATGAGGTGGTGCCGGAGAAGACTCATCTGGACGACCTGTGTGCAGATCTTGACTTGGCCTTGGACTTGGACGCCGAATCCAACAAGGTTTCTTCTCACACTTGCCACAAGGTAACTAAATAAGCTCTTCCTCCTGTTCTATTGTGCTACTTCCTTTGTATCTAAATACTTGTAGTTTGGGAGAACTAGAACTACAAGTATTTAGGTACAAAGGGAGTACAATTTTTGGTTTGGACCGGTTACGTTTAATTTTTCTAGCAATTCTCCTATACAAATGTGAGGAAGATGAGAATTGTTGGATAGTGTTATTTTCCCTAGATAGGAGTACTGCATAGAGCAACACATTTGTTTCAGTTTTACAACAACAAAAGCTATCCTTTTTCTTTTCATTCAGGACGCGGAGAGCGATGAGCATGAAATTCCTGTACATGGAGCAACTTTCTGCAAGCGAGGAAAGCATGACCTCTTTCATGATGACCAAATCGGTGTCCGATGCCGAAAATGCGATTACATCGAAATCGAAATTAGAGACGTATTTCCCTCCATGGTAAGCAAAGTTTGGCTTCAGCATGTGTACGTACCGTACGTGTTTCATTGACCTTTCCATTCAGAAAATAGAGCTCTGACCTCTTCGATTCAACAGGCCAAGGAGTCGACGGATAGAGAGCCAGCAGTGGAGCATGATGACTTTGACTTGTTCTTTGATGACATCCTGAAATCAGTTGGATATGAAGGAGCAAGCAACATGGGAGGTGGTGATCAAACTGGCGTCGTCTGGGATCTCATTCCCGGGATACGGGAAGACATGTTCCCGCACCAACGGGAAGGGTTCGAGTTCATGTGGCGAAAACTTGCAGGAGGGATCGACATCGAGCAGCTGAGGCACACCATGAACACTGACACCACAAGTGGATGTGTGATCTCTCATGCCCCGGGGACCGGCAAAACCAGGCTAGCAATCACATTCGTGCAATCATACCTGGAGCTCTTCCCGCACTGCAGGCCAGTTATCATTGCCCCCAGGGGTATGCTGGCTACATGGGAGCAGGAGTTCAGTAAATGGAATGTCAAGCTCCCATTCCATGTGCTGAGTTCCAGTGAGATACAGTGGGATCAAGACAAGACCATCCATAAGCTGGTCTCTAAGGATCAAGGTCTGGGCCAGAAGCTGGCCATGAAGAAACTGAGCCAGAAATCCAAGACGATGCTGAAGCTGGCATCCTGGTATGAAGGGAGTAGCATCATTGGTCTAAGCTACTCGCTCTACAGGAATCTTGCCAAGGGTGAAGGCAAGGATGGAGAGATGCAGAGGAATCTGCTTCTTGACAAGCCCGGCTTGCTGGTCCTCGACGAGGGCCACACACCAAGGAACAAGAAGAGCCTCATCTGGAAAGTTCTCGCAGAGGTCAGCACCGAAAAGCGGATAATCCTGTCAGGGACTCCATTCCAGAACAACTTCCTAGAGCTGTACAACATCTTGTGCCTGGTTAAGCCCAAGTTTGCAAAAGATTTTGCTTGCACAAGACTCAGCAAGAAAGGCGTTGCTTCAACCAGCCAATCATCAAGAGCAGCGCCTCATCTGGAGGAGGATGACGGCAAAGAATTCTGGAGTTCATTAAGGATAAGTAACATCACGGATGAACACATCACTGAAATCCGGGAGAAGCTGGGCCCTTTTGTGCACATTCATAATGGTGACATTCTTCAGAAGTCTCTTCCAGGACTGAGAGAATCTGTTGTGATCCTCAACCCTCTTCCTCGTCAGAAGGAAATCATCGCGATGATGGAGGAAAGTGCAGGGAAGGGATTTCTTGACGCAGAATACAAGATATCTCTTGCGTCCATACACCCGTTCCTCGTCACGAGCACAAAACTGTCAGACATAGAAGCAGCTGTCGTGGACAAGATGAAGAGCGTGCGGCTGAACCCAAGTGAAGGAGTGAAGACATGGTTTGTTTTCGAGATCATCCGTCTTTGTGAGGCACTGAAAGAAAGAGTGCTCGTGTTTAGTCAGTACCTTGAGCCACTAGCCCTGATCATGGATCAGCTTACCAGAAAGCTAGACTGGACAGAAGGCAAGGAGATCCTGCTGATGAGTGGAAATGTGCGTGTTAAACAACGGGAAGCCTTGATGGAAGCCTTCAACGACATGAACAGCGAGGCCAAGGTGATGCTTGCGTCAACCAAGGCCTGCTGTGAAGGCATAACACTGGTCGGTGCATCGCGCGTGGTTCTCCTTGATGTCGTCTGGAATCCTTCTGTTGGAAGGCAGGCAATTGGCCGAGCCTATAGAATCGGCCAGGAGAAGATTGTGTACACATACAACCTGATTGCAGAAGGAACAAAGGAGAAGGTCAAATATGACAGACAAGCTACCAAGGATCACATGTCCAAATTACTGTTTTCAAATGAACCGCAGCCTACCGGGAGCAATCTGTCACCAGAATTGATATCCAATGATAGGATTTTGGAAGCAATGGCTGCGCGTGAAGACCTCAAAGACATGTTTGTGCAGATTCTCCCTTCGCATTGACTAGATAACTTATAGCTCAATCTTGTAAGTGGAAGCTTCAGAGATTAGAACGTGCTAATTGACATTTTATGCAGCAGTGCTAACCCTTTTTCTTATGTTGTGTGAGGACAGGGAGGTACGATGATTCTACATTCCATCGATATCTGAATCTTTGGAGTCTCCAGATATTAACTGGCATCTTGCTGCCCATGTGGTGTAGCTGCTCCTAGAACTCTTTTGGTGTTGTGTGCTGTAGGGTACTAATGGGTTTTCGTCCCGTAATTTGTCGCTTAATCGACGAGGAACAGCGGCTTTCCCATTAGTGTGTCAAACTCGTTTCTTTCCCTTTCGCTCCTTTCTTGCTTTCTGTAATACTCCTACTTGGTATTTCTGATATTATTTGCCTGCTAGTGAAGTATATAACTTTATTTGTATTAGTTACTGTCAGTGGTCGAACACATTGCTTGCTTGGTCCCAAGGTAGTTCTACCTTTTTAGTTTTTAGATACTACTATGACATAGCTTAAGAGACCTACGATGCCAAACTACAAAACATGTCAGGTGACTTTTCCAGTCAACTATGTCATCAAGTTAGCAGCATAAGTCAAGAGAATCCTATCCTGAAAGCAAGAAACATATGCATGATTTAAATTGATTTGAGTTTATTTTGAATTTGTACGATATACTTCAACAGCTGGGATGCTAGTTTGTCATGGTCTGTCTTCAGATTTCAACTGTAATTTTATTGGAGTTTATTTCGGATTTATATGATATAGGAGTACTTTGACTACTGGAATGCAAGTTTGCCGTGGTCTCCTGTCTTCAGGTTTGAACTGCAATTTCATGGGATCTCAACTAATTGACATGATAAGAATTAAGTAACATGCAACAATCAGTTGGAAAAATAAATGTTTTATATAAATTACTTAAACTACTACAAGTTTAATTCAAATGGTTTTTGTTCTCTCTATATTATGGAAGACTGTTTCATTATGTGTCTATTTTTCTTTATTTCTGTTCGTTATTTTCTATAAAGAAAGATTTTAGTGTCAATGTCCTCTCTCCAGAATCTCAATTGCATCATGAAAGCTGTGATGGTGTTTCCTTTTTGTTCAGTAGATTGATTCAATCACAAGTCTACAACTATTTCCATCAGTGTACATTTTCAGGTTGTTTTCTGTTTGCTCTAGTTTACTCTGACGGCTAGCTACCTTGTTTATGTAGTTCTTATTCCCGCTTTAAATCAGGACAATTGACAAGCTGAGCTGCTGCCATTTCATAAAAATGAAAAGGAAGTAACAATGTTGTAATTTGGCATGTAGAAAGGCACCACAGATTACCAGAGTTAGGGCAGCAAAAAGTAATAATTGTCTTGAATGAAGATTCCTATGTACTCCCTCCGGAAAATAGGTGTCATGGTTTTAGTTCAAAACTAAAACCACGACATTTATTTTGGAACAGAGGGAGTATATTTTATTTGCTGTTGCTATATACTCTAGTTCCAACAGTTGCCGTTCTGGCAGGATAATGATATCAACAGATTAGCCTTGAAAACTTTCATAACATTATATTTTTATAAACGAGTATGCCAATAGTTTAGTATAGAATTCAATACTGAAGTCACATCTTGAGATCGTGTAGAAGAAAAAGGCAAATACCTGCATCAATACCTGCATGGCGAATAGTGACAGATAGCTGGGCAGATGAGCCGTGAGTCCATCTCATATGACGCATTGGGGTCATCTGATCTGATTACTTTGGTTGAACAGGACCATCTTGAATCTGTTGCAATTTTTCTCCAGCACCATCTGATCTAGGATTCTCCATTCAATCCTCCCCTCAGAGAAATACTTTATCTTACTCAGCTGGCCAGTGTGAAAGTACTTGTGGCTACCAGCCTAAAACATTATGGATTATTTGTGTTTGTGAATCGCGACGCACAAAAGAATGGGATTTGAGTTTTCATATGTTAAAACCTATGAATCATCAATCAACATATAGGTAATGAGGCCAGAAATATTGAGCTCCTACAAAACTACTGATATTCATAACTCCCATCAAGATATGGCTTCAAATTAAAATGATTTGGTAAGCATATGAAATCATGAATGCAATTGCCCCATCATAAGCTGAATTTTATTCGTTCTCGTGGCTGACAGCCTACAATTTTTCCACATTGAAAAGAAATCAACACATGGCAGAGATACTAGTGTGGTTTATACCTGCACAAAGCACCAGAATGTGACCTAAATGATAACACTGCACACACACCAATGTGAAGAAAAAGTACAGTGAGAAGGTGTTACAGGCATGAGAACATGTACGCGGCCATGGCCAAGAAGCAGCGTCCAGCTAAGCGTACTTGGCAAGCTCGTCGGCGAACACAGCCGCGTGTGGCTCCTCCACGCAGCGGAGCATGAGTCGGATCCCACGCTTGGGCGCCGGGGGCTTGAGGTAGATCACCGACGCGACGATGTTGACGTCGTCGTTGAGCGTGAACACGTATCCGGGCTCGCCGAAGCCGTAGTCCACCTCGTTGAAGCCGACGCGACTCCAGTCCGACACCGTCACGGTGCCGTAATCCAGCGGCACGTTGTAGTGGTCGTCCTTGGCGCCACCGTGCATCCAGTCGATGAACCTCACCTTAAGCGCCTCCTTGGCCTCTCGCATCACGCCGACCACTTCGGGCAGCGCCGCCTCCCGGATGATCTTGCTGCTCCGGGTGATCCCGACCGGGTACACGCAGTTGCCGTAGTAGCCATCCACTGACGGCAGCACGCCCTGGAGGAGGTGCCGCGTGCTGGCGGCGAAGCCTAGGCGGACTTCAGCGTCGTCGGGGAGCTCCACCGCCAGCGCACGGCACTTGAAAACCACGGCCGTCACGGCGTCGAAGGTGGAGCAGGTCTCCCCGCCGGTGGCGGCCTTGAACTCGTCCTTGATGCGCAGGATGCTCTCCGGCGAGATCTCGACCACCTGGGTCACGAAGCTGAACGCCGTGAAGGACGGCGGCGGGCCGCGCGGCAGCTTGGGTGGGTCCGGGATCGTTTCGCGGTCCCACACAGGAGCCACCGATGACGCCGGGAACCCCCGGGCCAGCTCACCCGCCGCCTTGAGGAACTGCGCGGCGCCCTGCCCGTCGAACACCAGGTGGCTGAAGCAGATCCCCACGGCGAATCCACCGCAGGTGAATTTCGTCACCTACAAATACAATACAGCAGCGCCGAGTTAGAAATCTAAATCCGTCACTTTTGTTGGATTGGATCGTTGGCAGTGGATCACGAGATGAGGTGTAAGTAATCGCGTGCGAACCTGCGCCATGAGGATGAGGTCCTCGAGCTTCTCCTCGGGGGGGGGACGGGGGATAAGCTCCACCTTGGGGATGAGCAGCGGGCGCTCGAGGCCGTTGACGTCGGCGAGCGAGCAGCTCGCCGTGGCCTCCACGAACCAGACGCCCTCGCCGGTGCAGTCCACCACGAGGTCGCCCGGGGAGGGCTCCGCGATGCGACCGGCCACCGGATAGTAGGGCACCAGCGCCCTCGCGAAGCCTTGGCGCATCGTGGCCACCTGGTCGGCGCCGCCCCGTTCGGAGGACGGGGGGAAGACCTGGATGAAGTCGACAGAGACGCGGACGGCGGCGGTCTTGTCGATGGAGGAGAGCGGGAGCATGCCGCCCGGGGTGGGCCCCGCCGGTGGGACGAGCGCCGGCGGCGACTTGGCGACGGTGGGCGCGGCCATGGTCTGGTGGGTTGGTGGGGGAAATCAAAATGGGAGCGCTCTGGTTGCTTGCTTTGCCGCTTCGCCACTAGGAATCGTGAATGGAGGTTGAGGTTGTTGCCGTCGGTGTCTGCCTCGGTGGCTCGCACGAGCTCAAACTTCTGATTTTCAAAGTGTCTGCCTAGTTTGGCAACACTGTTTTTTCAAAAACCATGGTATTCAAAACCTCAGTATTTCATTATATGGGCAATGAATACTTCAGTTTCTAGCATTCTTAGTTTTTCTCTGTTTTTATAACACTGCGGAGAAATTTGGCAAGTGACAGTTTTTTCTTTCTTCAGTTTCTTTGGGTTTTACGGATTGTTATGTTGTTAAATGCATACTCAGCTATACCCACGGAACAGCTTGTGCTAGTGGTTTTTAGGGATTGTTAGTGTATCTACCATCGGATTTAGCAAATTCAGCATATCAAACGTCCGCGGACCGGTCACTTCTCAAATCACGTCGTCGACATTAGTGTATCTCATATGCGATCCCCTATCCATACTAAACCATGCAACATCGATCAAACTGCATAGATCATCAAACGGACATACAAATGCACAATCTGTTCACCAAAAAATCACCAACGGGTCTTCAAAAGACCGTCATAGTTCACATAATGCACAGAAATGACGAACAACTTTCAACTACATCTAAAAACATGAAATTACAGTGAAGAAAGCGGATCTTCACCACTTCCTCGATGGCCCTTTCCCCTTCCGGTCGCCAGCGTAGTTGTAGGAGGAGAAGGAGAGGATGATGAGCCCTTTGAGCTGCCGAACGGCCCGGTCCTGAGTCGCCTTCATCCCATTCTGCTTGAGATTTACAAAGTCACCGTAGGCGTCTCGTCATCGACGGGAACGTCTTCTCTTACTGAATGCGCATCGCCGAAAATCCTAAAATAAATTCAAGAATAATACAAGCACAAGGACTTGAACCCTGGTAGATTGGGGATACCACTGTCGCTCAAACCATGCAACCACAGATTGGTTTGCGATCAATCGGCTAGCTAGTATCTATTTATATGTCACACGCGTTGATGATCAAAAGAAGATGGAATGGGAGAGACGAACGAGCCATAGTTTCTCGGTTTTTAAAAAAGTGGTCGGGACCTATTTTTCATATACCACAGAAAGACCACAGTTTTAGGGATACTATGGTTTGTTAAATTGCAATATTTTTTTCTTCCGAACAACTCAAAGTATTGAAAACCAAGGTTTGGATGGAAAACACGGTATTCCTTAAAAACTGCAAAAATACTTTAGCTCCCAAACGCACGCTGACTCTTTTTTGTTAGGCAGATGTGATTTGTACGCGAGTGGTATGGTACTATTAGTGGATTTCACATGACATCGGAGCAACTTTAGCAAGATAATTGTCATACCTACATGGGAAACGTTTCTCCACGGACGAACAAGCCGAGCGTTCGGGCGATCGCCCCCTCGTGGCAAAATTTTGTGTTCTAACCATTTTAGAGAAGTTATAACCAAGATCCGATCCTCGTTTGCAAAAAAATTGGGACCTGGTCATTTTCTTACCGTCGGTATAACAACCTATCGCCAAGATCCCTGGCGGTAGGAAAAGGGGCCACGTCAGCGCAGTGCATCCCTACCGTCAGAGGTATTAACGGTAGCATATGCACCCTTACCGTCAAGGTGTCCGGCGGTAAGGTACGTACGCGCACTGTGTCTGGAACTTAGAAATGTTTCCAGTAGGGTGTGCAACCCTACCGCTAGGGACCTTGGTGGTAGGTTGTTATTCTCTATCGCCATGGACTGAGTCAGATCTTAAAAAAATTACAAACGAGTGTCAGATCTCGATCAACTTTCCTAAAAGGGTAAAAACAAGAAATATAGCCCCCCCACCGCCCCCCTCGCTGGCTCGCATGTTTACGCAGAAGTGACTAGGCCAGGTGCGTTCATGGGGCCCAAGCGAGATATTCCTTTTCTTATCTTTTTTACATTTTTCCTTTTTTCTCTGCTTTTTTTCTTGTTCTTGTCTTGTTGCTTCTTTCCTCTCTCCTTATGCAACCCAGCCATCCCTTGCTTCTTCATCATTCACGGACAAAGCTACAAGCGATAAATCTTGGTGCTACAACCGGCGTCCCCTTTTGTTACGACCGGCGACATGATTTGCTACAACCATTCATGTTGATAGCGACAATGACAATTTTTTGCTTTAATTGTCATTTGTCTTTGCTACGACCGGCGATGGGAATTTCTACAACCATTCATGCCGATGTCGCAACTTGTGACCCACAATGATGATGCCGACAAGTTTGCTTTAACTTTTGTCAGTTTTTGTTACGACCGGCGACAAGAATTGCTACAACTATTCACATTGATGATGTGGCCCGCGACCGCGGTAAGAATGATTTTGCTTCAACCCTCGTCAACATTTGCTACGACCAACAATGAGAAATTGCTAGAACCATTCATGCGACCCGCGACGACGACGACGACGACATTTTGGTTGCAACCATCATCGGATTTTGCTACAACCGATAAAGGAAATTGCTACAACCAGCAAGGTCGGGAGCTGCAACTGGCATAGGAGATGCTTCAACCGGTGGTCAGCGAGCTGCAGCCACTGGTGGAGCTATATCCAACGATGACCGGCGTCAGCGAGATGTGACCCTTCAAAAGTCGAGCTGCACCCGGCGTGTGTCGGAGTATGCAAGGGGCCGCATACGGCAAATAAGGGCCGCAAAAGCTATAAGGGGGCGGTTGTTGTTTGTACGAGCGACCGCGGTGTGTGTGTGGGCGGCGAGGCATTGAGCGCGGGCGAGCGAGGGGAGGCAGAGCTGCAAGCGAGAAAGGGCGTTGTTGCGTCTCCGCGAGCCATGCGATTAGAATGGGGGCCGCGAGGTGTGCGACGACCACACTAACAGGGAGCGAGTACGATGGGATTTGCATATGGTATAAGGATACGATTTGGACGGCTAACGGCTACCTAATTGAGCGTAGCGGGTGAGACCGGCCGAAATTCGGCCGACGCGCCCGCGCCCATCATTGGCCTATCTACAACTTCCAAAAAATTCTGAAGGATGCTTCATTTTTCTTAATGCTACGGGAGCATGTGGGCAAACATAAAGTCGTTATATCTCATAATGTTTTTCCCGATTTCTTCTATCCACACTACTAGTCTAATTTGGTATTGGCAAAAAACAACTAAACAGTATTACATACAAACAACTAATCTGAATAGTGTTGAGCGGTGATTGGGTTCCAGACCAAGGGCCAGTTCTTTTGAGCATAGCTGTGGAAATAAGCTCCAGTGGAAATAAGCTGAAAATAAGCTGCTGTAAAAATAAGCTCTAGATAATAAGCTAGCCAGTTCTTTTGAGTGCCTGTTTTCTCAGCTTATTTGTGGTATGATCAAGGAAAAGTCTGTAATGCCCTTCGGTTATATTGTTTGTTCGGATTAATTGATATTGCGGTATTATTTATTATTTCGTTGCCATGTGAATATAAAATCAACTTTGAAACACAACAACAACAACAACAACAACAACATGTCATAATCAAACATAAAGGAGGATCATTATCTCGCATACGAATATCATACATGAATCATTGTCTCATGTACGAGTACGAGTACTTGAGAAGAAGTATTGAATAAAAATATCTTTAAATTATTACATGATACTCCCAACAAAAGCATACACCTCTAAGCATCAAGGGAAAACACTTGTCGCAATAGCATCACGGATGGAACCCATAGTACCATCATCAATGGGTGCATAGTGATGAGAAAGGCTCTCCTCGTGAGCATAAGATCCACTCTCAACCATGTCAAAGTGTTGATCACTTAGTTTGCTCTCACGTATGAAGTTATGAAGACACGCGCATGCAGTAATGATCATTGTTTGCGTAGCAGGTTTGTATCGTGTGATGCCGAGGAGGATTCTCCATTTCATCTTTAGAACACCGAATGATCGTTCGATGACGTTTCTTAGTGATGAATGTAGATGATTGAATGTTTCATATCTCCCTCTTGGTGGTACTTGTTGGAAATTGGGTACATGATAACGTTGTCCTTTGTATGGTGCTAGATATCCAACTCTGTTTGGATATCCAGAGTCAACAAGATAATATTTTCCTGCATTGACAATACAAATAACCAAAATCAATTAGTTCACGCAAAACATTAGAGCACAAGAATGCATGTACAAGTTATTACCGTCTGGAGGGTGTGGAAAGTAGGAATATTCAACTTGTGCATCATTGAGTACACGCGTGTCATGAACAGATCCAGGCCATCCAGCAACAACAAACGTAAATCTCATATCAAAATCGCAAATTGCCATGACATTCTGAGTTGTCGAACCTTTCCTATTTCGATACTTGGGTTGCTCACTAGCAGGCACAACACATTCAATGTGTGTTCCATCGATTGCCCCAATGGCATCCTTGAAGTGAGGCCAAAATCTTGTGTTTGTAAGTGAGTCATGAACTTGGGTAAAAGAACGATCGTTGGGTTGAATGTAATCACCGCCCATACGGTACACACACAACAGTACCTCCTTAAATTTTTTGTTGATGGTAGATCGACTGTGTTCAAATCGATCTGCAACATTGTCGGTGGTCTGGCGTGACCCCAAAGTCCACAAGAACTGTGCTAATGCTTCTTTGCTTGACATGTTGCAAGTTGACCTTAGACCATACCTCTCAACTAAAATGTCATGTAGTGAGTAAAACACTGACCTTCGCATCCTGAACATAGAGTAGAATATTTGTGGTTGCTTCTCTTTCTCTTCCACCCACTGCAATCCTGTCATTATTGGTGCTCTTCTAGGTCCATATGGCAGCCTCTCTTTGTTTAGAACATAATATGCCATTGCAAAAACAACAAAATCAACTTCGTCCTCTTGTTCCTCCTCAACAGAGATGTCCATCTGTCATATAAAAACAACACAACAGAAATATGACTACAAATTAGTTCACAACAATACAAAGATTAATAGCAAATGGGTTCACAACAGTACAAATGAGTTCACAACAAAACAAATAGGTTCACAACAGTACAAATGAGTTCACAACAAAACAAATAGGTTCACAATAATACAAATGAGTTCACAACAAAACAAATAGGTTCACAACACTACAGATTTGCTCTAATTCTTTTTCATAAATGTTTCCCAGGCCCTGTTGATCCACTCAAGCCTCACACTTGGAAGTTCATCCTTCAATGCACTAAAGACATCACGATGTTCCTTCTTCGTAAAGAGTTCTAGAGCATGGAAATACACTTCACTTCCAGGTATACCTCCATCATTCACCACCATGTCCTTCATCTCCTTTATCTCATCTCTCACGAGATCCACCTTCATTTCAGATGTCGTCGAATTGCGGCTTGTCTCCCTCTTTTCCCAAAGGTCCGCAATACGCTTAAATTGCATTCTTTCCTCACTATATTTTACAATCTTTTGCACCATCACGAGGCTAGGTGAATAAGGACATGATCTCTTCTTACGACCTTTAGCTTTAGGTGTCACGTGAGTAACATCTATATCACATCTTGAGCCTCCCACATCATCATCATCAATGAGAATTTGAGAGCAACCAACTTGAGAGGTGGGAGGTGCCGCCATCGCATACTCATTTGTCACACTAACATCATCAAATATAGTACTCAGTTTGATCTCATCCTCTAATGGAGCAAATCAAAACTTGGCGGCAAGTTCATTTCTCTGAAAACAAACATATCACAAATTAGTGCAACAATTGCAAGAGCAACAAATTCCAAACAATGGTCGTGTTAATGTATACCCGTATCTCATTTGCCCACCATTCATCACTAACTGCAATAGTCTTGGTAATAGGATCAAACCCAATGCTTGTTGCCTTTTGGGTTAATGTCTTCCAAACAATATAATCTTTTTTCAGCACATCCCACTTATTCTTGAATTTTTTTTGCTATATTCTCTCCTCGTGCGCTCAAAAAACTTTCTTACCACATTGTCATATCCAAGTGGTGTCAATGTTCCTTCTTTGCCACGGTTATTGGCATTCACTTCTTCCACACATATATCAATGAAAGTTCTAAGACCAATATTATCCCAATGTGCTTTCATCTATTTTTCATCATGCCAATACAAAAGAATTGGAATAATTAATATATATGAGCTGCTCACAGCAATAGAAATCAACCACACAATCTATATCAAATTTCTTTCATATGAGTTGCTGTAAAAAAAGCCCAAAAAATAACACATATGAGCTGCTCACCTTGCTGCCTCACAGGAGGGGAGAGGGAACGGTGGTGGGGCGCCGGAGAAGTGCGTCGCCGGAGGAGTGGGTCGCCGGAGTGTTGTGCCGGACCGGGTCGACGGGAGGAAGGGGTGCCGCCCGCGGGGACGGATCTAGGGCGTTCGCGGAGTGGGAATGGAGCAGCGGGGCGGGGGGCGGGGAGGGGAGACGAGGAGGGGCGGCGGGGAGGGGTGACGGGGCGGGGCAGCGGGGGGGGGGGGGGGCGGCGGGGCGGCGACGACGGCAGGACGGGGTGGCAGGGGAACCTGGAGCAGAGAGGCCGAGAGGTGGGAAACGAGCAGGGGAACCCTCACGCGGTGCTGGGTGCGGGACGAGGCGGTTTTTTTTCTCTAGGTGGCAATTCGGCCGTAAATAACACCAAACAATATGACCCTTCGTCATACCTGTTCGTTTCACTTGCGGGAAGCTGCGGGAAGCCACCAAGGAGGAGCTTTTTCTCATTGCACTTGCTTGGGAGGTGAAAATAAGCTGAGGTAACTTTTTCTAAACCAGTTCTTTTGGGCTTCTGGCTTAATTTGACAAAAAGCTGAAAAAAGCTCCAAAAGAACTGGCCCCAAGCCGGATTCCCCCGGGAAACCGTTTTCGATGTATCCGTGAATCATGTGCCGTGATGGTGTTGATGCCACAAATCTTGTGCCTGCACCCCGTAGAACGGAAACCGCGGAAGGTGTGGGACAAATGACACACTGTGAGGCTTATTACTTTGATTACAAACCAGTTATAAGAAGGAAAAAGGTGAGGGGTTCTCATCTTCTGCCGCTCTAGCCCATTTCAGCCCCTCTTTCATGTGAAGGGTTATAAGAAGGGATCAGTTCTTGATGCCGACTGATCTGGGCGATCGGATCCCGTCGAGAGAAGGCCCACCGTAGCCGCGTGACAACAGACATGTACTGTGCTTGGGATATTTCGTGAAGGGGCTTGGATTTCCCCTCCACAAATTCATGTGTGGCCTTCTCCAATTCCTGGGGTGCCAGGTGCATCACATCCCTTTCAATGGGGTGCTCCACATTACGAATTAGTAACGAGTTCAAGAGGCTTGACAACCCTCTTGTCCGCGTTGGGTGCAAGTGTTTGGTTCTATGTGTGTAGGTACTGATGACGAGGGTTTCCTTGATCCTCCTATCAGTTCGATATCCTTAGTTCTCACTGGTGGAAATACTTATCTCTATTGTGTTGCATCTCCTCTCCTCTTCGGGGAAAATCCCAACGCAGTTTACAAGTAGAGAGAGTAAAGGGGACTTGTTACTTAATGCTATGGTTGGGTTTACCTTATTGATTTCTAGTAGTTGCGGGTGCTTTCTAGAGGTCCAATCATAAGTTCACATGATCCAAGTACGGAAAGTATGTTAGCTCATGCCTCTTCCTTATATAAAATTGCAATAATTATTACCGATCTTATTATCATTTACCTAGGAAACTCTCGCAAATCCATCCACCACCTTTTCACACTTATTTTTTTTATTAAAACATCACCTAAATTTTATTTCGCATTCTTTATTATCTTGCAAAACTATCTTATTACACCTACAAAGTACGTCTAGTTTTATTCCTGCAAAGTAGTTTATTTCTTGTACTAGGTAAAGCAAACATTGTTGCGCGTAGAGTTGTATCGGTGGACGATAGAAATTGATAGAATATTAACTCTACCTTTAGCTCCTCATTGGGTTCGGCACTCTTACTTATCGAAAAAGGCTATCAGCGATCCCCTGTACTTGTGGGTTATCAAGACCTTTTTTGGCACCGTTGCCAGGGAGCTCTAGCGTCGGGTTGCTATTCTCATGTGTGCATGTTTGCTTTGTCTCTAAGTAGATATTATTTTCTATTATAAGTTGTTTTATATCTTTAGTTATGGATATGGAACACGAAACACCAAAAAAATTAGTTGTACTTGCTACTCATGGAGATGGGGAGCCTCCTAAAACCCTCGACACTCGTTATGTGGAAGACATTAAATACTACTTTGGTAATCCTGATAAGTGTCCATCCAACTTGATAATGAGACATACTTTAGATCACCTGGAATACTTTAGGGATTATTGCTTGAATAAAAAAGGGAAACACTTATGAGATCAAATTAAAATGTTGCATTGGTATGCTTGGGATCTATGCTTGAGATATGATTATACTTGTTGTTCTAGGATGGAGGATCCACACATTCCCTTTGAGTTTGAATTTAATGATAATGAAGCATTGGTTTCTTATGCTAATGGTGTATATGATTACTATGATGTGGAACAAATAGAAAAAATTGTTGCTTTTATGGGTGCTTATGAAATTGAATCTTTGTTTGAGAAGTGCGATAACTTTGATGATGTTGTTTATAGATCTAAACATTATGCTATACTTAAATATTGATATGAGAATTATGAATATAATGCTTAAATTGATAAATTTATTGAGAAAGTCTCTACTACCCAAGAAGAGACTAATATTTTGCAGGAATCTAAAATTGATGAAACTGTGAGCTCATTAGATGAAAGAGATGATGAGGAGAGCGAAAAACAAAAGGAGGAAGAGCGGATTAACTACCTAAAATTGCCCAATATGAATTATGCTTATGGAGATGAACTTATTATAGTTAAATATGTTAAGAATGAAATTATTGCTACTGCACCCACACATTATAGTCGTATTATCTTTTTGAATTCTCCCAACTACTCTATATCGGAGAAGTTTGCACTTATTAAGGATTATATTGATGGGTTGCTTTTTACCATTACACGTGATGATTTTCATGGAAATAATATGCACGTGCTTGCTGATCCTACTTAAAATTATTATGAGAGAGGAACCAAATCTTCAACTCTCTATGTTTCCAATACGATAACATTGCAATAAACTATTTATACTATGCATTGGCATTTACTTTGTGTGCATGGATTGTTATTTTATGACATGCCGATGTATAGGAAGAGAGTTAGACTCTATTGTTCTATGATATATATATATATTACTTTGTGCTCACTACTATATTACAAATCATTATTAATTAAAATTTTCTTCGATATACCTTGGGATCCGGGTGGATCAATTACTTGAGCGCAATATGCCTAGCTTAATGGTTTTAAAATAAGCGTTGTTAGGGAGACAATCCAGAAGTTTTAGAGATTCATTTTTTCTGTGCTTTTAAAAAGTTTTAAAACAAAAAAATATAGAGGGTAAGTTAAAAAAATCAAAAGGAGAAGGGATTGGAAAGTTATGCATTGGAGATGTGAGGGTTGACCTTGAATACTTGTGTTCATGCTCATGGAAACAACGTAGAATTTTTTTATGTAAGTTTCTTGCAAAAATAATTAACCCCTATACAAATCAATTTTATAATAATACTAATATTGTAACAGCCCAGGACCGACGCTCCAGAAGATTCCCCTTTTATTTCCGTTCTCGTCATGTGTTCGTCTGGTTGTTGCATTCATCATCGCATCATTCGCATCATCTGCATAGCATCATCTCTCGTTTTCGAAAACTTGCATCCGTTCGTAGTTGACGGTTCTCTCCGTTCTTGCCGTTGCCCGTTGAGAACAACCACACACACACGCACCTGCGACATCATTTAAATAAAAACTGTTTTTAAAGTGCGCGAAAAATATTCTTGGATTGGGTCGAAACTTGGCGTGCGGTCTTATTATATTGTAGGTAGACCGCCTGTCGAATTTCGTCGCGTTCTGAGTTCGTTTGATACCCCATCGGTCAGTCGTAGCAGTGAGGTCATCGGTTATTTATCGGACGTTTGTCGGTGTTTTAAAACTTCGTGTCACGGGTCGCAAACTTCCCTCTCTTCCCCTCGTAGCCCATCTGCACAGCCACCATAGCCCCTTCGCTTTCGGACTGTCGAATTGACATCCGGCAGTCCGAAATCGGACAACAACCGCTAACCCCTAGCCCCGAAACCTATATATAGTCCCTCCCCCTTCCTAATTGGGCAGCCAGTCCTAATCCCCCTAGAATCCCGTGCCAAAACCTCTCCTTCTCCCTCCTCGAGCCGTCAGGCCCGCCCGAGCCCATCTGAGCCCGGGGAAGCCCATCTGGACCATCCCCGAGCTCCTCCCGTGCTCCCATGGCAGCTCCCATGGTGCCTGAGCTCCTCCTGCTGCTCCCCCGCAGCTTCCCCGGCCGGCCCTTGCCGGAGCACTGCCGGAGCACCGTCGCCAGACCTCGCCCCGCCGCCCTCTTCCTCTCCTTATCCTCTCCTCCCTTCCTTTCCTTCTCCTTCTCCTCTCCCTGACCCGACCTCTCTCTCTTCTACCATGGACAGGAGCTGCAGCGCCGCCGATCTCCGTGCTCCGCCGCCGCCAAGGCTTCTCACTGTCGGGAATGGGGAGCCCCACCCCTGATCTACTCTTCCCCGGCCTCTCCCTCGCCGGATCCCGCCTACCTGTGCTGCCCTCTCCGCCGTTGCCCTCCACCATGGCCACGTCCACTTGCGCTTGGGAGGACGACGAGCGCCCCAGCCGCTCGCTCCGCCTCGCCCCGCATGGGCCACGTCAGCAGGCCCAGCAGCCTTCCCTGCCACCGATCGGCCAGCCGGCCCAGGGTGAGCCCAGCCAGCCTCTTTTGTTTTTTCTGGTCATTGCGATTTTTAAATGATTATATCTATTAATCCGTGCACCGTATAAAAATATTTTGAATATGTAAAATGCTTAGAATAAAATGTAGATTATAATATGTCAATTGCATCCATGCCTAAAATATTTAACTTGTCATTTTGCATCATTGCCATTTAATTGGATTACCATATTTATTTAACCGTGCATCGAAATTAATAAAATCACATATTAAAAATGTTCATCTCATTGACATCGCATTTTCATGCATGATAAAAATATCGGCATCATGTTTGCATTTATTTTGCATAAATGAAGTGCTATAAGATGATTAGGCCTAATACTCGCATATTTAATTGTGATTAATTTTCCACATGAACCTAAGCATATTATATATGTTTTCGGGGTAGTATAATCCATAGAGGTTATCTGTGCATTTTGTTTTGCCATTTAAGCATGTTTGTGTGCATGCCATTATGCCGTGATGCCCTTTTATTAATTTTGTGGGATTTAATCCGTGCATGATATGAATTAAGTTTGAACATGAGAAATGCCCTTTGATATGTGTCCTAGCCCCTGGACATTTTGCTTGTCATAGAAATGCATCTGTAGGTGTTATTTCGTTGTTGTCAACTTGCTATAAAAATTATGCTGTTTTGAGATGTTAAAATATTTCTAAGTTTGGAATCTGTAACATTTTGTTGTTGTCTTCCCATGTAATTTGCTAGTGATCTAGAATCCTTTTGTGGTAGGTGTAATGGAGTTATTTGTAGTTGATATTGCCCTCTAGTTTGCTGTTAGATTATATGACCTGTGGCATATAGTTTCACTATTTTTAATATGCCTTCGTGATAAAAAACTGCACTGTCAAAAACTGCTATTTTCACTAAGTCTGAAACTGTTATCAAGTAGCCATCTTGTGAGCTTCCTACCAAGTGATCCATGCATGTTTTGAATATGATATGTGTAGATGAAATGAACTGGATGTTGTATGCTATAGACCCATGCTTAGTTTGTGCATTTTAGAATATTATAGCTTGTTGTTTTCATGTATGAAAAATGCTATCTTGCATTTTTTGGCAGATTTCAACTAAAACTTGTTTTGGTGTTTGTGGTTGAACCGTAGCTCCGTTGTGGGCATGTTGCATATGAAACTTGCTTAGAATCTCATGTAGTTTCATAATAACTTGCTAAATTCATGATTTGAGATGTTTGTGATTGCATTTTTCCATGCATTTGCATTCATGACATGTGCATCTTGTGTTGCTCATATCTTTTAGAACATAGCTCCGTTTGAGATGTTCTTTATATGTATATCGACTAGAATGACGTGTAGAATAACATGATATGCTTTATTATGATGTTTAAAAAATATAAAATATGATTAGTTCAGATCTGGACCAATTTCGAAATTAACATATAAGATCATTTTGGAAATACTATAAGTTGTTTTCGGCCTCATTTAAGATGCCTAGATAGTTAGTTTACTTATGCTTCACCTCTTGCCATGTTTAAAAACATTTAATATTGTCGGGTACCTAACAAGAGTGAACTAAATAATTCGAATGTGGAGTTTCGTCGATATGCAACTCGTTGCATATTGAGCTTCACTTAATGTGTAGTATTTGATTGTCGTGAATTGTCATGCGTTGCATATTAAACCGGACATGCATCATATTTGGTTGTTCATCGTGTCATGCATATGTTGTGGTGTATCTTGTGTTGATTGTTGTTTTCGGATTGTTCCTTCTCGATAGAGTTCCGAAAGCATTCGGAGTGTGAGGATTTGTTCGACTACGTTGGTTCGTCTTCTTCATGGACCCGATCTTCTTCCGAGCGGGATCTCAGGCAAGATGACACATTTCCCTGGATACCATTACTATCATTGCTATGCTAGTTGTCTCGCTTTTATCCTTATGTCTCGCTACCTACCACTTGTTTGATAAGCCTCCTAACATTGCCATGATAAGCCTCTAACCCTTCCACATCCCAGCAAACCTTTGTTTGGCTATGTTACCGCTTGCTCACTCCTTCTTTTAGCGTTTCTAGCTGCAGGTGCAATTGCTTCCATGTGCCAACATGGACATCCTTTTGTAATATCACAATGTTGCTGCTATTTGATTTAATGCACATATATACTTGGTAAAGGTGGAAGGCTTGGCCTTTTGCTCGGTGTTTTGTTCCACTCTTGCCGCCCCTAGTTACTTGTGAACCGGTGTTATGTTCCATAATTGAGAACTCCTAACATGCTCGGGGTTGTCATGGGGACCCCCTTGATTTTCGTTCTGGGATAAAATTTATCTGGCAAGGCCCAACATTGGTACTCCATTTGCCTAATAACTAATAAAATTGCATAGGGACCCGCCGGCACATGCGGATAATTTAATCAACCCCCGGGCCAGTGCTCCTCATGAGTGTTGGTCCAAACTAGAGTCGTGTGCGGGGCCAACCCGGGGCAACTCGGGAGATTTCTACCAGGCCACTATACGATGTGCTCATCTGGTCGTGTCCTGAGAACGAGATACGCGGCTCCTATCGGGTTCGTCGACACGCCAGGTGGCCTTGCTGGATTTGTTTTACCTTTCTCGAACGTCTTGAGTGAGGAATTCTGATCTTCTTCGGGCTATCTCGAGGTGTTGGATTTCCTTTTGAATTGCCTAGGAAGATCACGAGATCCGTGGTTGAGGTTATTCCCGCTGTGTGTGGTTAATTTGTGATGGATGAGTTGGAGCACCCCTGCAGGGTTAAATCTTTTCGAGAAGCCGTGCCCGCGGTTATGTGGCAAACCTGGATACTTTGTTTAACACCCGGTCATAGAAAACTTGAAGTAAACTCTAATAAAATACACCAACTATGTGCGTAACCGTGACTGTCTCTTTTCGTGAGTCCTTATCCGAAAGAGAACACGGTGGGGTTATGATTGACGTAAGTAGGTGTTCAGGATCAGTTAGTGATCATTACCAGTTCACGACCATTATGCGTAGACCACCATACTTTACTTTCTGTACTCGTAAGTTAGCCACTCAAATAAATGCTTAGTCGCTTGCTGCAGCCACACCACTTAACCATACCTTACCCATTAAGCATTAATAGTCTTGATACCCTTGGAAATGAGATTGCTGAGTCCCTGTGGCTCACGGATTACTACAACAACAGTTGCAGGTACAGGTAATGCAATGATTTGACGTGAGCGCGTTGCTTGATTTGATTTGGAGTTATTCTTCTTCTTCTTCTTCAATCTTGGATGGGTTCCAGGCGGCAGCCTGGGATAGCAAGGGTGGATGTCATTTTATCGTTTGATTTCGTCCGTAGTCGGACCCTGCTCTTCTATATGATGATTGAGTATGTTGATGTATTGATGTGACTCTGATGTAACTTGTGGCGAGTTTAAGCCAATTCCATATACTCATCTCTTATGTACATGTGCTTGTAATGATATCCATTCTTGCAAACGCGTCGAGATGCGCTTCTATCCCTGTCGAGGCCCTCGTGCCGAAATAAGGATAGGACCGCATCTTGGGCGTGACAAGTTGGTATCAGAGCCTGTTCCGACCTAGGAGCCCCCTTAATTGATCGAACTTGGCCGAGTCGAGTCTAGTGAAAAACTGTTTTGAGTCTAGTTATATCGGAGAGTAGGATTCTTTATACTCCTCTCCTATGCTCTGGTGAGGTATTCGACTTAGGAATTTTGATTTTACTCCTCTTCTCGCTCAAAATTTTTTTAGGATCACGCGGGTATTTTGGAGACTATATGATGCCGATGTGACGGAGTTCTGTCTTGGTGCCTCCTGTCTGACTTGATTTCTTCTAGGGAGTTGAGCTCTGAGGGATTCTTGACAGATCGTTATCATTCAGTTTTCTTGATATCTCAGGACGGAGGATGTTCGAAATTGCTTCAATACTTATCGTGGTGAGATAAGGTCGGAGTCACCCAGTACTGGGGAGGCGTCCGGGATACCACCATGGTTTAGTATCGTTGTGAGTTCGAGGATTCGAGATTAGACGAGTTTGCGAAGTTTCTTGAATTATGGTGTGGAAGGTTGCGGGTGCAGTTGCAGCTGATTACCTAGGGTAGGTTCCTGGGTCCGCAACCCGAATCGCATAAACAAGAAAGTTTTCGGAAGTTCTTAGGTGGGAATTCAAGTAGTTACCTAGTATTATCTTTCCAACAAGTGCATAGTGGGTATGTATTTGTTCTGGTTTGTTTCTTAAGCCTCATCCTTCGTTTTGTTTTGAATATGGTAATTCAAGTTGCTTCGATGTCAAGTGGTGATTTCATATCTTTTTGAAGTAGTGTTCTCATATTTCTGTGGGATTGCTAATTCTTGTGCTCAATCAAGTTTCATATCAATTCTTTTCCTACCGGTGCGCTTCTCTTCAAGATAATTCTATCCTTTTCAATATTGCAAGATCAATCCTCATATTTCGTTTCGGAGTTGTCTCATCTATTCCAAGTTTCCTTTGTTTTTCCCACCCTCCCACCCTTTTTCTTCAATGATTAAATTCTCATCCAAGTGTCTTTTCTATTCATGTAATGCTTCCGCTATCTTTTCTTCTATCTTGTTTCCGGTGATTTGCTATGGAGATTCTCGAGTGTTTCAATTTCAAGATCTATCATCCTAGTCCTTGTTCTCGTTGTTATTCTTCTCCAGTGATTCTTTATGAAGATGCTCAGTGCTCAAGTTATCATTTATTAGTATTCATCGTTTTCTTTTCCGATGGTTCAATTCAAGTTCTTGATGTTCATCATATCATTTTTCATTCTCTATCTGCTCTCCCATGTTGGAATTCTTATCCAAGCTTCTCTTGTTTATTCATCCCTCTCTATCCGTCCGGAGCGTTGAAGATATCTGAGAAGACATTATTTTTCATTCTTGTCCTCTTAAATCATTTCAGGGGTCTCATATCATCAAGTTCTTAATTTGTACCGGTGCAATCTGTCTTTTCATCAATTGTTTCAATGGTGATCTCTTTGAGTGGGCCCATAACCCACAGGTCTTTTCCCAGGATCCAACCTGGCTCTTCTAATCTTTCCGGAGATGTCCTCAAGTTCTTTTCAATATGACGTAAGAATGAATTTCATCAGTCATATGCCTTCTTGAAGATCGTTTCTAAATCATTTTCATTCTTGGCTCAACCTTTTGTTTATTCATTGTTCCGGAGTGTCTCAGTAATTCATGGTGTTGTTTCTTGTCATCATTCTCTGCATTGAAGACCGAAGGAGTGTTTCTCTTAAATCGATGTTCGCTCTTCCAAAGATTCTTGGATTCAGCTTGTTGTTATCATCTCAATTGTTTTGATCATGAGAAATTTCCCCAATATCTATCTGGTGCATTCTGAATTGTTTTCATTTCTTGATCCTCCGAAGGCCATCATTTCAGAAGATTTCTTCGTTCTCAGCTTCCAGCTTTCGTTCTCAAATTCTTCTCAATTGTTGTCCCTTCGTTCGTATCTCAATTATTCCGGTGCCGTTTTCAGTTTCTATTAGGCAAATCTTGATCTCTTCATTCTCATGTGTCCTCTTTAGTTTCTAATTCTTGTCGGTGCTTCGTTCAAGTTTTCTATTAGGTGGATCATGCTCTCTTCGTCCTCATGTTATATCATCCTTTTGCATTATCCTCTTTCGTTTTGAATTCTTACCGGTGTTCTCGTGCAAGACTTCTCCAAGTTTGTGATCTATCTCTCTTTCTTCAGTTTTTTTTCAAGAAGAATAAGTGATGTGTGAAATCCGTTGCTTGTCATCAATTTAACTTGATGAAGGATAGTCATATCATAATTCTTATTCTTGTTTCATCCAAGCGTTTTCAATCTTTCTTCCGGAGTTGTTCAAGATATCAAATTTCTCGATTTCAAGTGTTCTCATCTTTTCCTTTCGGAGCTCCAGTTTTCTCAAGTATCTCTTCGTGAAGCTTGTTCTAAATCATGGAAGGCCTCAATCTGTTCTTTTGCATCCCTCAATTCTTTCTATCATCCCTTCATTTAAGAGTCCGGAGGTTCTTCATGGTGATTCATCTAGATTTCTTTCATTTTCAAGTGTTCTTCAAGATTCTTGTTGGAGGTGCTCAAGTGTTCTTTATCTTGGATTTTTTAAGTTCAATTCCTTCTCCATTGTCTTTTGAGATGGTGTTATTAAATTCTGGAATTTAAGGAGTCTCAAAGGGAGATTGTCAAGAATAAGATAAGTAAACCCATCTTCTATTCTCAGAGTTCTCTTGGGTTGGATTTCACCTAAAGCATTTCCTAAGGATTGTTGCTATCATGGTGTTATAAATGGTCCAAGTTTTCTCCTCCTCCTCTTGGAGAAAGAAGTTTTTGCATATCTTGTCGCTCTCAATCAATCAATTGTTGTGTTGTGGCAGGTTGTCACCTCATAATTTTGAGATGTTTTGCATAAGTCCACAACAAGCTTGTTCTTTTCGTTGTTGGTGTTCCAACAACTCCATTCAACCATGCTTCCAGTCCATTTGTGCTGGAAGTTGTCATTTTCTTATTAGTTCTCTTCTCTTCAAAGATCTAGCTTCTATTCTTTTATTCCGGAGGCCTTGTGATGTTGCTCTCTTCAATCCATCATCTTGTTGTATCAAGATCATGTTCTTTCTTTGCTTATTCTTTTAACCGGAGTGCTGTGGAATCTTTTCATGATCCTTCCATCTTTGAAGTTTTGATTCTAATCCAGCCGAAGTTTGGTGCCTCTCTTTCAATTTGTTTCCATCATATCTAATTTTTCCTCTCTATCCTACCGAAGTGCTGCCGAAATTTCTTGTGAATTCTTGCTTGTTCCTCATGTCATTCGTCTTTCCATTGAAACCTTCATGTTTCATTGGTTTCACTCGTTTGTCAAAGAAGCAACTAAGTTTTACCTCTTGCTCTTTATCTTCCCCTTTTTCATGCTAGATCTCAGTACGAGATCCTCGTGTAGTGGAGGAGAGTTGTAACAGCCCGGGACCGACGCTCCAGAAGATTCCCCTTTTATTTCTGTTCTCGTCATGTGTTCGTCTGGTTGTTGCATTCATCATCGCGTCATTCGAATCATCTGCATAGCATCATCTCTCGTTTTTGAAAACTTGCATCCGTTCGTAGTTGACGGTTCTCTCCATTCTTGCCGTTGCCCGTTGAGAACAACCACACACGCACACGCCTGCGACATCATTTAAATAAAAACCGTTTTTAACGCGCATGAAAACTATTCTTGGATTGGGTCGAAACTTGGCGTGCGGTCTTATTATATTGTAGGTAGACCGCCCGTCGAATTTCGTCGCGTTCCGAGTTCGTTTGATACCCCGTCGGTCAGTCGTAGCAATGAGGTCATCGGTTATTTATCGGACGTTTGTCGGTGTTTTAAAACTTCGTGTCACGGGTCACAAACTTCCCTCTCTTCCCCTTGTAGCCCATCTGCATAGCCACCGTAGCTCCTCCGCTTCCGGACCGTCGAATTGACATCCGGCAGTCCGAAATCAGACAGCGACCGCTAACCCTAGCCCCGAAACCTATATATAGTCCCCCCCTTCCTAATTGGGCAGCCAACCCTAATCCCCCTAGAATCCCGTGCCAAACCCTCTCCTTCTCCCTCCTCCAGCCGTCAGGCCCGACCGAGCCCATCTGAGCCCGGGGAAGCCCATCTGGACCATCCCGGAGCTCCTCCCATGCTCCCATGGCAGCTCCCATGGTGCCCGAGCTCCTCCCGCTGCTCCCCCGCAGCTTCCCCGGCCGGCCCTTGCCGGAGCACCGCCAGAGCACCGTTGCCGGACCTTGCCCTGCCGCCCTCTTCCTCTCCTTCTCCTCTCCTCCCTTCCTTTCCTTCTCCTTCTCCTCTCCCTAACCCGGCCTCTCTCTCTTCTACCATGGACAGGAGCTGCAGCGCCGCCGATCTCCGTGCTCCGCCAACGCCAAGGCTTCTCGCCGCCGAGAATGGGGAGCCCCGCCCCCGATCTACTCTTCCCTGGCCTCTCCCTCGCCGGATCCCGCCTACCTGTGCCGCCCTCGCTGTCGTTGACCTCTGCCATGGCCACGTCCACTTGCGCTCGGGAGGACGACGAGCGCTCCAGCCGCTCGCTCCTCCTCGCCCCGCACGGGCCACGCCAGCAGGCCCAGCAGCCTCCCCTGCCACCGATCGGCCAGCCGGCCCAGGGTGAGCCCAGCCAGCCTCTTTTGTTTTTTTAGGTCATTGCAATTTTTAAACGATTATATCTATTAATCCGTGCACCGTATAAAAATATTTTGAACATGTAAAATGCTTAGAATAAAATGTAGATCAATAATATGTCATTTGCATCCATGCCTAAAATATTTAACTTGTCATTTTGCATCATTGCCATTTAATTGGATTATCATATTTATTTAAACGTCCATCAAAATTAATAAAATCACATATTAAAAATGTTCATCTCATTGGCATCGCATTTTCATGTATGATAAAAATGTCAGCATCATGTTTACATTTATTTTGCATAAATGAAGTGCTATAAGATGATTAGGCCTAATACTCGCATATTTAATTGTGATTAATTTTCCACATGAACCTAAGCATATTATATATGTTTTCGAGGTAGTATAATCCATAGAGGTTATCTGTGCATTTTGTTTTGCCATTTAAGCATGTTTGTGTGCATGCCATTATGCCATGATGCCCTTTGTTAATTTTGTGGGATTTAATCCGTGCATGATATGAATAAAGTTTGAACATGAGAAATGCCCTTTGATATGTGTCCTAGCCCCTGGACATTTTGCTTGTCATAGAAATGCATCTGTAGGTGTTATTTCGTTGTTTTCAACTTGCTATAATTTTTTTGCTGTTTTGAGATGCTAAAATATTTCTAAGTCTGGAATCTATAACATTTTGTTGCTATCTTCCCATGTGATTTGCTAGTGATCTAGAACCCTTTTGTGGTAGGTGTAATGGAGTTATTTGTAGTTGATATTGCCCTCTAGTATGTTGTTAGATTATATGACCTGTAGCATATAGTTTCACTCCTTTTAATATGCCTTCGTGATAAAAAAACTGCAATGTCAAAAACTGTTATTTTCACTAAGTCTGAAACTGTTATCAAGTAGCCATCTTGTGAGCTTCCTACCAAGTAATCCATGCATGTTTTGAATATGATATGTGGAGATGAAATGAAGTGGATGTTGTATGCTATAGCCCCATGATTAGTTTGTGCATTTTAGAATATTGTAGCTTGTTGTTTTCATGTGTGCAAAATGCTATCTTGCATTTTTTGGCAGATTTCAACTAAAACTTGTTTTGGTGTTTGTGGTTGAACCGTAGCTCCGTTGTGGGCATGTTGCATATGAAACTTACTTAGAATCTCATTTAGTTTCATAATAACTTGCTGCATTCATGATTTGAGATGTTTGTGATTGCATTTTTCCATGCATTTGCATTCATGACATGTGCATCTTGTGTTGCTCATATCTTTTAGACCGTAGCTCCGTTTGAGATGTTCTTTATATGTATATCGACTAGAATGACATGTAGAATAACATGGTATTCTTTAATCTCCTGTTTAACAAATATAAAATATGATTAGTTCAGATCTGGACCAATTTCCAAATTAACATATGAGATCATTTCGGAAATACTATAAGTTGTTTTCGGCCTCATTTAAGATGCCTAGATAGTTAGTTTACTTATGCTTCACCTCTTGCCATGTTTAAAAACATTTAATATTGTTGGGTACCTAACAAGAGTGAACTAAATA
The DNA here is from genome assembly GCA_022496015.1 of Hordeum marinum. Classification (NCBI taxonomy): domain Eukaryota; kingdom Viridiplantae; phylum Streptophyta; class Magnoliopsida; order Poales; family Poaceae; genus Hordeum; species Hordeum marinum. Next base: position 286,324,598 of record CM039674.1, read on the forward strand.
ATTCGAATGTGGAGTTTCATCGATATGCAACTCGTTGCATATTGAGCTTCACTTAATGTGTAGTATTTGATTGTCGTGAATTGTCATGCGTTGCATATTAAACCGGACATGCATCATATTTGGTTGTTCATCGTGTCATGCATATGTTGTGGTGTATCTTGTGTTGATTGTTGTTTTCGGATTGTTCCTTCTCGATAGAGTTCCGAAAGCATTCGGAATGTGAGGATTTGTTCGACTATGTTGGTTCGTCTTCTTCATGGACTTGATCTTCTTCCGAGCGGGATCTCAGGCAAGATGACACATTTCCCTGGATACCATTACTATCATTGCTATGCTAGTTGTCCCACTTTTATCCTTATGTCTCGCTACCTACCACTTGTTTGATAAGCCTCCTAACATTGCGATGATAAGCCTCTAACCCTTCCACATCCCAGCAAACCTTTGTTTGGCTATGTTACCGCTTGCTCACTCCTTCTTTTAGCGTTTCTAGCTGCAGGTGCAATTGCTTCCATGTGCCAACATGGACATCCTTTTGTAATATCACAATATTGCTGCTATTTAATTTAATGCACATATATACTTGGTAAAGGTGGAAGGCTTGGCCTTTTGCTCGGTGTTTTGTTCCACTCTTGCCGCCCCTAGTTACTTGTGAACCGGTGTTATGTTCCATAATTGAGCGCTCCTAACATGCTCGGGGTTGTCATGGGGACCCCCTTGATTTTAATTTTGGGATAAAACTTATCTGGCAAGGCCCAACATTGGTACTCCATTTGCCTAATAACTAATAAAATTGCATAGGGACCCGCCGGCACATGCAGATAATTTAATCAACCCCCGGGCCAGTGCTCCTCATGAGTGTTGGTCCAAACTAGAGTCGTGTGCGGCGCCAACCCAGGGCAACTCGCGAGATTTCTATCAGGCCACTATACGCTGTGCTCATCTGGTCGTGTCCTGAGAACGAGATACGCGGCTCCTATCGGGTTCGTCGACACGCCAGGCGGCCTTGCTGGATTTGTTTTACCTTTCTCGAACGTCTTGAGTGAGGAATTCTGATCTTCTTCGGGCTATCTCGAGGTGTTGGATTTCCTTTGGAATTGCCTAGGAAGATCACGAGATCCGTGGTTGAAGTTATTCCCGCTGCATGTGGTTAATTTGTGATGGATGAGTTGGAGCACCCCTGTAGGGTTAAATCTTTTCGAGAAGCCGTGCCCGCTGTTATGTGGCAAACCTGGATACTTTGTTTAACACCCGGTCATAGCAAAGTTGAAGTAAACTCTAATAAAATACACCAACTGTGTGCGTAACCGTGACTGTCTCTTTTCGTGAGTCCTTATCCGAAAGAGAACACGGTGGGGTTATGATTGACGTAAGTAGGTGTTCAGGATCAGTTAGTGATCATTACTAGTTCACGACCGTTATGCGTAGACCACCATACTTTATTTTCTGTACTCGTAAGTTAGCCACTCAAATAAATGCTTAGTCGCTTGCTACAGCCACACCACTTAACCATACCTTACCCATTAAGCTTTAATAGTCTTGATACCCTTGGAAATGAGATTGCTGAGTCCCTGTGGCTCACAGATTACTACAACAACAGTTGCAGGTATAGGTAATGCGATGATTTGACGTGAGCGCGTTGCTTGATTTGATTTGGAGTTATTCTTCGTCTTCAATCTTGGATGGGTTCCAGGCGGCAGCCTGGGATAGCAAGGGTGGATGTCATTTTATCGTTTGATTTCGTTCGTAGTCGGACCCTGCTCTTCTGTATGATGATTGAGTATGTTGATGTATTGATGTGACTCTGATGTAACTTGTGGCGAGTGTATGCCAATTCCATATACTCATCTCTTCTGTACATGTACATGTAATGATATCCATTCTTGCAAACGCGTCGAGATACGCTTCTATCCCTGTCGAGGTCGTCGTGCCGAAATAAGGATAGGACCGCATCTTGGGCGTGACAAATATGCCAAGATTTACCTTTAGGTTGTTTAAATTGCTTGTTTGATATGTGCTGTGCAAAAACAGAAACTTTGGTTGTAGTGCTTTATTATTTTTTCTATTTTATTGGAACGTCAAAAATTTGTGAACTTTTACACGGTAAAATTATAAAAATTGTTTGTTAAGTCCTAATTTTTCAAAATTGTTTGAGTTACATAAGTATATGTTTCATTTGGATCTTTAGAGACTGCCCTCTTTTTCACAGATTATTGTTATAGTTTCTTTGTCTGCATATGTTTGAAATCTTGTTGAGCCCCATTGACTTGGGAGCCATAGAATTGTGATAGAGTACAGTAGGTAATGTTGGATTATAATTATACAATAATGTTATGGCAAGACATGATGGATTTGATGTTATATGTACTAACCTTTCTAACAAAAGTTCTGTTAAGTTTTGTGTGGATGAAGTGTTCGAAGATCGATGAGGTATCCATATGAGAAGAATAAGGAGAGATAAGAGTTCAAGCTTGGGGATGAACAAGGCACCCCAGTTAATTATTTAAGGAGACTCAAGCGTCTAAGCTTGGGGATGCCCCGGAAGGCATCCCATCTTTCTTCCTCGACAATTATCGACATGTCTCTATTTTTGTTTTGTTCACATGATATTCGTAAATTCTTGGAGCATCGTGTGCCTTTTATTTTTATTTTAGCAATGCGCCATGCTAGAATGGGATAGTCCTTGATTTATTTATAGAATTACCTATGCACTTCACTTATATATTTTGAGTATGGATTTATATAATGCTTCTATGCTTCACTTATACCATTTGAACTTTGGATGCTTGCTTCTGTACATTGGGAACTGACGTGGCTTGAGACTGCGTTGGTAGTTCCCCAAAGAGGAAGAGATGATGCAACACATCAACGGTAAGTATTTCCCTCAGTTATGAAACCAAGGTATCAATCCATAGAGGAGGATCACGCACCCACGTAAACATCACCTGTAAACAAATAACAAATACTTGCAACCCGACGCGAAAGAGAGGTTGTCATTCTCTCTACGGTAATAACATAGATTAGGTAATGATAGTTTTGGCAAATAGATTGGCAAGAACACAAAATAAAATAAGTAAACGAAAAGTGCAACAAGGTATTTTTGGTTTTTTTGGATTAATAGATCTGAAAACAAAAGATCCAAATAGTAGATCGGAAAGCAATATGTTGGAAAAGTAGACCCGGGGGGCCGTAGGTTTCACTAGTGGCTTCTCTCATGAGTATAGCACACGGTGGGTGAACAAATTACTGTTGGCAAAATGATAGAAGATCAAATAATCATGACGATATCCAAACAATGATCATTATATAGGCATCATGTCCAATATAAGTAGACTAAAATGATTCTGCATCTACTTCTATTGCTCCACACATCGACTGCTATCCAGCACACATCTAGTGTATTAAGTTCATGGGGAAACGGAGTAATGCAATACGAACGGTGACATGATGTAGATAATATCTATTCATGTAGGAATAGACCCCATCTTGTTATCCTTAATGGAAATGATACATGCATGTCTTTCTGCCCCTTCTGTCATTGGGAAAGAACACCGGAAGATCGAACCCATCACAAAGCACCTCTTCCCATGGCAAGAAAAATCGATCTAGTTCGCATAACTAAACCAAAGATTCGAAGAAGAAATATGAGGCTATAAGTAATCATGCAAATAAGAGATCAAAGAAGACTCAAATCATATTCATGGATAGAAACTGATCATGAACTCAAAATTCATCGGATCCCAACAACACACCATAAAAGTCATTACATCAAATAGATCTCCAAGAGACCATTGTATTGAGAATCATAGAGAGAGAGGAATCCATCTAGCTACTGCCTACGAACCCGTAGGTCTATGGTGGACTATCCACGCATCATCGGAGAGGTACCTATGAAGAATATGAACCTCTCCATGATGGTGTTAGATTGGATCTCGAGGTTCTGGAACTTGCGGAGGCTGGAATTATGTTTTGTCGACTCCCCTAGGGTTTTCGGAATATTTGGGAATTTATATGCTCGATAGTCAGTTGGGGGAGTCCTGAGGTGCCCACCCTCTACCAGGCCGTGCCAAGGGCCTCTAGTGCGCTCTCGTGGAGGGTGGACACCCTAGGCCCCCTCTTCTGGTGATCTTTGGCCCATCTTCCTTCTGGTCCATAAAATTTCTAGAAAAATCCCCGCAGCGTTTGGGCTCCGTTTGATACTGATTTTCTGCGAAGTAAAAAATAAGCAAAAACAGCAACTGGCACTTTGGCACTATGTTAATAGGTTAGTCCCAAAAAATGATATAAAGTTTCTATAAAATGATTGTAAAAGATCCAAGATTGATTATATAACAACATGGAACAAGCAAAAATTATCAATACGCTCGAGACGTATAAGGAACATCGTTATTTGTAGAATGCTCTTTTGCTTCATTTGTATTTATTTGAGCATGTCCAGGTCTTTTGTAGAAATAATGAAATTCTTATCCTTTACTTGTATCTATTTAGATAGTTAACATGAATTGGTCATTCACATGGTTAGTCATAAAATCCTACAAAAACTTGTAGATCACCGAATATGATAAGTTTGATTCCTTGCAATAGTTTTGCGGCATTAAGATATTATATGTGGTTTCACTAGTGGATGATCACAGTTTAGTAGGAATATCGATGTTAAGGTTTGTGATATCATGTTTATTAAAGTGCCGCTTATGGCATGACCGTGATGTTGGAGTACTTTTATTCCTCATTGAAATCCTTGTGTTGTTTGAGTCGGGGGCGCACAATGGTTACCTCCTCCCAACCTCCTTCCTAGAGGCGCACTGGTAGTACTTTTCTTCGAGAGAGCTAATAAAACTTTTAGAATAAGTATATGAGTTCTTTATAACTAATGTGAGTCCATGCATTATACACACTCTCACCCTTCCGTATATTGCTAGCCTCTTCGGTACTGTGCATTGCCCTTTCTCACCTCAAGACCTGGTGCAAACTTCACCGGTGCATGTAAATCCCATGATATGATATGCTCTATCACACATAAGTCTCCTTATATCTTCCTGAAAACAACCACCATGCCTACCTATTAAGGCATTTCAATAGCCATTCCAAGATATATTGCCATGCAACTTCATCATCATATACATGACTTGAGAATTCATTGTCATATTGCTTTGCATAATCGTAAGATAGCTAGCATGATAGTTTTTGATATATTTGCTATGCTAGATCATTGCACATCCTGGTACACTACCAGAGGCATTCATATTGAGTCATGTTGTATAGTTTAATATCAACTTGTAAGTAAATAAAAGTGTGATGATGATTATTAGAGCATTTTCCTGGTGAGGAAAGGATGATGGAAACTATGATTCCCCCACAAGCCGGGACGAGACTCCAGACGAAAAATGAAAAAAGAGAAAATTTGCGGAGGCCAGATGAGCCCACCGGGACGAGACTCCAGACGAAAAATGAAAAAAGAGAAAAATGGGGGAGGCCAGATGAGCCCACCATAAAAAAACAAAAAAATGAGAGAAAAGGAGAGAAGGTGCAATGTTACTATCCTTTTTCCATGCTTGTGCTTAAAAGTAGCACAATGTTCTTCATATAAAGAGTCTCCTGAGTTGTCGCTTTCATATACTAGTGGGAAATTTTCATTATAGAACTTGGCTTGCATATTCCGATGATATGCCTGAGGTCTTCATGACCAAGCAAGTTGGATGCACACCCACTTAGTTTCATTTGAGCTTTCATACACTTATAGCTCTTAGTGTATCCGTTGCATGGAAATCCCTACTCCTCGCATTGATATCGATTGATGGGCATCTCCATAGCACGTTAGTCCGTCTAGTTGATGCGAGACTTTCTTAATTTTTGACTTATCCTATTGATCTCTACCACCATACTCTATTCCACTCGTAGTGCTATGTCCATGGCTCATGCTCATGTATCGAGTGTAGTTAAAAATGTTGAAGCGCATGAAAAAGTATGAAGCAAATGCTTGACTTGATGCCAGGGTAATCATGATTTGTACTTGTGTTAGTAAGACGGATTCTTGCCATGCTTACATGATTAAATGTGCAGGGATAACGTTCTTTAGCATCGTTTTTAAGGACATGATTGTTTGTTGGTAAACTTGAGTATGGATGTCTTTTTTGTCAAATGATAGACTATTGCATTGAATCACTTGTATCTTAATATTCATGCCATGATTATATATTTGTTTAAGATTATGTTAAGTACCATTCCACATAAAAAATTATATTTTTATCTTTTACCTACTTGAGGACGAGCAGGAATTAAGCTTGGAGGTGCTCATACATCTCCATCGTATCAATAATTTTGAATGTTTCATGCAATTGTTTTACAATTTTTTTACACTTTTGGCAATAATTTATATGATTTTCTTGAACTAACATATTGATTCATTGCCAAGTACCAATTCCTATTAGTTAAATTTTTTTGTTTTGAGGAAAATCTATATCAAACTAAGTCCAAACACGGTAAAAAATTATGGAGATTTATTTTACAATATATGCAATTATTGGGAAAAATAATCAATGCCAGATGATGTCGAAATGGCCCACAAGCTCGATGGGCACGCCCATCAGGTTTGTGGGCACCTTGGAGGTTGGTTAGTGTCGAAATTGGGGCTCTGCAAAACCCAACAAGGTTCGAACACTCGGGCGTGTGAGAGGATCTTAATCGGCTCAAAGTCTCAAGGTTGTCACCGAACAACCTAGCTAAGACGAGCAAGTGAAGGCAGGAATAAAGTGGACTCAGAGATTTACCCAGGTTCGGGCCACCTTGCGGTGTAAAACCCTACTCCTGCTTTGTGGTGGATTGGCCACATGAGGATGCTAAGGATGAACTAGTACGGTGGTGGGTGGCCTCACGAGGACACTTGACGGTGATGAACTAGCTCCACTCAACCTACCTTCTACGATGGGAGCTGGTGGCTATTTATAGGGGCCACGATCCTCTTCCCTCATTGCATAGGCGGGAAGGGATCCACAACGACCAAATATGAAAGGTGATAGGAGGTACATTTTATCCTGACTAAATGTGGTCTTCGCCTGCAAAGCTTTGGGGGTTGACGCGGTGCTGGGCTCATCGATGACATCCATCCTGCCGAGCTCGTGGGCTCGACCTCATTGCATCGGGAAGGCAACCTTTGAGAGATTCCTTGGGAGCCCGTGTATGTTCTTGTCCCCTTAGCACGAAAGAGGAAATTGTCCTCCTCATGCGCCCGTTGGCGCACGCCTGGCTTTGCCGCCAGAACCCACATCATCCCAGCCTCGGGAGGCAGGGCGCTTGCATAGGAATCTCCGCTCCTTGGGAGGCAGTCTGGGGGGATGCCATTCTCCAGAGGTCTTGACATTGTCCTCCTCGCAAGGCGGGGGCTCTCGGGAGGGTCTTGACTTGAGAGACTTGTCGTTGGGCCGTACCGGGCCATTGTGGTGGGCCACGCGCTGGGCCGCAGGCACACAGGTCTGGGTACCCTCGGTCCGAGAACACTGACAGTAGCCCCCGGGCCCATGGCATGCTGGCCCTGGCTTCGAAGCGAAGGAGAGGAGTGTGGGGCAAATCGTCACGGGCTCCAAACCGCCCGTGGGCCCGACGCGAGGCACCCGGCGGGTCGCTTGACCCCTCCTTCTCCGTGAGGTCTCGAGAACCGCCTCGAGTTGGGTCGATTCATAGCCTACGCACCACATTGGTCATCATTGCTCTTCCTCGATTGTCGTCGCCTTCTTGCCGTCCCGTCGCCTCGGTCCCACGCCAAAGTGACCTGTCGGGGGAACCGAGGCGACGCGAGGAAGAGCCGCCCACGAGCTGAGTGCGGCACGTGGCACCCGAGGGGCTCACATGGGCCTCCGCTTCCCACGACGCCTCGGGGATTGCGGTTGCGACTATAAACCTGCCCCGCCCGGGGGAGGGAAATTCCATCCTCACTTGCCTTCTTGTGTGTCTCTTTCCATTGCTGCCCATCCGCTTCTTTGGAAAACTGCCTTCTTTCCCCTTCCTTCCTCCGATGGCGTCCAGGGGGAGTGCAGCCAGCGCCGGAGCACGAGCAGGGTCCTTTGCCCAGCCATCGCCTCCGGGGAGCGGTGGTGGTCAAGCTTCCAAGCCGATGCAGGTGCGCCGACGCTGGACAGCCACCGACGAGTAAGTGTGTGGGCGCCTTGTTCTTCTTGCGCATCCCGTCTGTCTTGTCGAGTCTGATAGCCGATCTTCCTCACGACGCCCACGCCCAAGAGGCGCATGCTTGACATGCTCCAGGGCGAGGCGGACGCCCTCAGGACCCAGCTGTTGGACGTTGAGGCCACTCTTCAGGCCGCGTTGCGGGGCAAGGAGGATGCCAAGGCGGAGCTGGCATCACTCCAGGCCCAAGTTATGGAGGCCGCGAATGCCATGCACGGCGCATGTGAAGATGATGGAGGCACAACGCGCTAAGCAGTACCTGGACATCGCCCATCGCGCAGACAACATGGTCCGCCAATTCGTCAGGGAGGCCCCAGTGTTGCCGTGTGCGCACGATGATGGTGGCTACCTCACCTTATTCCAAAAGGTGTAGGAGGCGCTAGAGTCTGGTGTCTCCCAGGTGGATGAGGAGGTCAAGTCCAGCGCGCGTGATCTCCTGGACAATGCGTTGACGCGCGTCTTCTCCAACCTGCGTCGCCACGCCCCCGCGTTCGACGTGTCCCGCATGATGGAGCTGGTACCTGAGGCGCTTTGGAGTCTCCTCAGGGACGAGGTGCACGAGAACTAGAGTCCTTGATCGAGCGGTTTGACGCAGAGGCACCGTCTGAGGGGGCGGCAGCTCCGGTGACGAGTCGTCCAGGAGCCACTATGGAGACAATGCTTCTTCTGCCTGAGCTTCTTCTCTTCTATCCTTGTTGCATCATGAACCATTTGGCCCATGTAGGGCATTAAGCATTTGTATGATACCTTGCTTTTGCTTAGTAGCAAGTCGTCGCGCCTCAAATATCCTTGTTTCTTTCGCGTGATTCTTAGTTTTCTTTGCGCGCCTCCTGCGCCCCGGCCATCCGAGGCCTGCGGCGAACGGCTTTTGAGGTTCTTGCTCCTAGCGCGTGGCGGAGGACTTAGGGCGGTAGCACCCGTGCGCCTCCTCATGCTTCTGCTCTCCTTGCTCGGCTGATGCTGCGCCCCGGGCCCTTCTGAGGGGTGTGGCCCCTGGGGACGCCGCGTGGCTTCTTGGCGCCGATTGCTCACTCGATCCTCCCAAGACTGGTGCCCTTGTGACGGTTTCATTTGTGAAGCTGAGTCCACACCAGTGGTGGGATCTTGGGGCGGCGCCGTGGAAGCCCAACCCCCCTTCCATGCTTCTTTTCTGATGCGGAGCATCCTACGGACATCACCATGGCAAGAGTCCCTTTGGCAAGTGACACATGCGACATCTACTTCACATACATAAAGGTTAATCATCTCCTTTACATGAGTTTACTTGACCCCTTCGTGTATGGTATACTACTTGACACTCCTCTCGTGTGCATGCATAGGTATTTCTAGAGCTTCACAGATGATGATGAGGAGTTCCAGCACCCACGTACGACTACACCATTGCTACCTCTTGAGCTTGCGTTTGGTTTTACCTTGAAGAGGAAAGGGTGATGCAGCAAAGTAGATAAGTATTTCCCTCAGTTGTTGAGAACCAAGGTACCAATCTAGTAGGAGGAACAAGCAAGTCACCAATGGTTGCACCTACACGAACAATCAAACTCTTGCACCCAACGCTATAAAGAGGTTGTCAATCCCTTCACGGTTATTTGCAAGGATTAGATCTGAAAGAGTTAGATGTAAACCAGTGCGGAAAGTAAAGGATAAATAAATTGCAGCAAGGTATTAATCTAAAAATATATGATGGAAAATAGACCCGGGGGCCATAGGTTTGACTAGAGGCTTCTCTCTTGAAGGAAAATATCATGGAGGGCAAACAAATTAGTGTCAAGCAATTGATAGAAAAGTGAATAATCATGTAGTTATCCAAGGAAATGATCATGCATATAGGCATCACGTCCGTGACAAGTAGACCGAAACAATTCTGCATCTACTACTATTACTCCACACATCGACCGACTCTGCCTGCATCTAGAGTATTAAGTTCATGAAGAACAGAGTAACCGATTCGATGCTCTGACCGGGGGTGTGACCCTCGTATGTGTTTTGTCTTCTCCCCATCACGGAGCGTGGGGTCCTCCACTGGGTGTGGGCAGGAGCCCTTCCCTCTGCAGACATGACACGACTCGTCGTGGGATTCCACTTTGGGGGGGGGGGGTCCGGAGCGTGTACAACCCCTAACTCATTATTACGTGAGAGTGTCATGGCGACGATAATTGGGTGGTCATCCCAGGCGCAAGGCTTAGGAGTTCCCAACCCAGTCTTCAGATGTTTCTGCATATTTCTGTTGGAAATATGCCCTAGAGGCAATAATAAAGTGATTATTATATATTTCCTTGTTCATGATAATTGTCTATTGTTCATGCTATAATTGTATTAACCGTAAACCGTAATACATGTGTGAATACATAGACCACAACATGTCCCGAGTGAGCCTCTAGTTGGCTAGCTCGTTGATCAATAGATGGTCATGGTTTCATGACCATGGACATTGGATGTCATTGATAATGGTATCACATCATTAGGAGAATGATGTGATGGGCAAGACCCAATCCTAAGCATAGCACAAGATCGTGTAGTTCGTATGCTAGAGCTTTTCTAATGTCAAGTATCGTTTCCTTAGACCATGAGATTGTGCAACTCCCGGATACCATAGGAATGCTTTGGGTTTATCAAACGTCACAACGTAACTGGGTGATTATAAAGGTGCACTAAAGGTATCTCCGAAAGTGTCTGTTGGGTTGGCACGAATCAAGACTGGGATTTGTCACTCCGTGTGATAGAGAGGTATCTCTAGGCCCACTCGGTAATACATCATCATAATGAGCTCAATATGACTAATGAGTTAGTCACGGGATCATGTGTTACAGAGCGAGTAAAGAGACTTGCCGGTAACGAGATTGAATAAGGTATAGGGATACCGTCGATCGAATCTCAGGCAAGTAACATACCGATGGACAAAGGGAATTGTATACGGGATTAATTGAATCCCCGACGTTGTGGTTCATCCGATGAGATCATCGTGGAAGATGTGGGAGCCAATATGGGTATCCAGATCCTGCTATTGGTTATTGTCCGGAGAGGCGTCTCGGTCATGTCTGCATGCTTCCCGAACCCGTAGGGTCTACACACTTAAGGTTCGATGACGCTAGGGTTATATGGGAATAGTGTACGTGGTTACGGAAGGTTGTTCGGAGTCCCGGATGAGATCCCGGACATCACGACAAGCTCCGGAATGGTCCGGAGGTAAAGATACATATATAGGAAGCGAGTATTTGGTCGCCGAAAGTGTTTCGGGTGTCACCGGTAACGTATGGGGACCACCGGAAGGGTTCTGGGGGTCCACCTTGAGGGGCCACCGTCACCAGAGGCCTGCATGGGCCGAAAGTGGGAGGGAACCAGCCCCTCGCTGGGCTGGTGCACCTCCCACTAGGCCCAAGGTGCAGCAAAGGAGCAAGGGGGGGGGGGGCAAACCCTAGCGCAGATGGGCCCTAGGCCCACCCTAGGGCGCCTCCCCCTCTCCCCTCTCTTGGTCGCCGGCCCCAAGGGCCATCTAGGGCTGGCCGCCGCCCTGGGGTTGGAACCCTAGGGGGTGCGCTCCCTTCCTCCTCCTCCTCCTATAAATAGTGGAGCCCTTGGGGCTGTTGGAGCACACCAATCTCCCTTGGCGCAACCCTACCCCTCGTCCTCCTCGTCCTCCGTAGCACTTGGCGAAGCCCTGCCGGAGTACCACGCAGCTCCACCATCACCAAATCGTCGTGCTGCCGGAGCTCTCCCTCAACCTCTCCTTCCTCCTTGCTGGATCAAGGCGTAGGAGACGTCACCGAGCTGCACGTGTGTTAAACACGGATGCACCGTTGTTCGGTGCTTAGATCAGAATCCATCGCGTTCTGAATCGCTCCGAGTATGACTCCACCAACCGCGTTCATAGTAACGCTTCTGCTTAGCGATCTTCAAAGGTATGAATATGCTCAAACCCCTTACTCGTTTCTAGTTTCATATAGATTGATCTTGGTGATACATAGGAAAATTTGAATTACTACTACGTTCCCCAACAGTGGCATCATGAGCTAGGTCTATGCGTAGATTCTATGCACGAGTAGAAGACAAGTAGTTGTGGGAGATGATTTGGTTAATTTGCTTGCCATTACTAGTCTTATCTTGATTCGGTGGCATTGTGGGATGAAGCGGCCCGGACCGACTTTACACATATGCTTACGTGAGATTGGTTCTACCGCCTAACATGCACTTGTTGCATAAGGTGGCTAGCCGGTGTCTGTCTCTCCCACTTTAGTCGGATCGGATTCGATGAAGAGGGTCCGTATGAAGGGTAAATAGATATTGGCATATCACCGTTGTTGCTCTTATGTAGGTAAGAAATGTTCTTTCTTGAAACCCATAGCAGCCACGTAAAACTTGCAACAACAATTAGAGGACGTCTAACTTATTTTTGTAGGGTATGCTATGTGATGTGATATGGACAAAAGGATGTGATGAAATATATATGATTTATGAGATTGATCATGTTCTTGTAATAGGAATCACGACTTGCATGTCGATGAGTATGACAACTAGCAGGAGCCATAGGAGTTGTCTTAATTTATTGTATGACCTGCGCGTCAATAAAAAACGCCATGTAATTACTTTACTTTATTGCTAACTGTTAGCCATAGTAGTAGAAGTAATAGTTGGCGAGACAACGTTAGGAAGACACAATGATGGAGATCATGATGATGGAGATCATGGTGTCATGCCGGTGACAATGATGATCATGGTGCCCCGAAGATGGAGATCAAAGGAGCAAGATGATATTGCCCATATCATGTCACTATATGATTGCATGTGATGTTTATCATGTTTTACATCTTATTTGCTTAGAACGACGGTAGCTTTAAATAAGATGATCTCTCACTAAAATTTCAAGAAATGTGTTCCCCCTAACTGTGCACGTTTGCTAAGGTTCGTTGTTCCGAAGCACCACGTGATGATCGGCTGTGATAGGTTCTAACGTTTGCATACAACGGGTGTAAGCCAAATTTACACACGCAATACACTTAGGTTGACTTGACGAGCCTAGCATGTACGAACATGGCCTCGGAACACGGGAGACCGAAAGGTCGAACATGAGTCGTATAGAAGGTACGATCAACATGGAGATGTTCACCATTGATGACTAGCCCGTCTCACGTGATGATCTGACACGGGCTAGTTGACGTGGATCATGTGTCACTTGGATGACTAGAGAGATGTCTATCTAAGTGGGAGTTCATTAAATAATTTGATTATGTGAACTTAATTATCATGAACTTAGTCTAAAATGTCTTTACAATCTATCTTGTAGATCCAATGGCTTACGCTAATGTTGCCCTCAACTTCAATGCGATCCTAGAGAAAACCAAGCTGAAAGATGATGGAAGCAACTATACGGACTGGGCTCATAACTTGAGGATCATCCTCATAGCTTCCAAGAAATTATATGTCCTTGATGCACTGCTAGGTGACGCACCCGTTTTCCCAGCAACTCAAGTCGTTATGAATGCCTGGTAGTCGCATAGTGATGATTACTCCCTGGTTCAGTGCGGCATGCTTTACAGCTTAGAACCAAGGCTCCAAAAGCGTTTTGAGAAACACAGAGCATATGAGATGTTCCAAGAGCTGAGAATGGTTTTCCAAGCTCATGCCCAGGTCGAGAGATATGAAGTCTCCGACAAGTTCTTCAGTTGTAAGATGGAGGAAAATAGTTTTGTCAGCGAGCACATACTCAAAATGTCTGGGTTGCACAACCGCTTGTCTCAGCTGGGAGTTAATCTTCCGGATGACTCGGTTATTGACAGAATCCTCCAGTCGCTTCCACCTAGCTACAAGAGCTTTGTAATGAACTACAATATGCAAGGGCTGGAGAAGTCCATTCCTGAGTTATATTCGATGCTGAAATCAGCGGAGGTGGAAATTAAAAAGGAACATCAAGTGTTGATGGTCAATAAGACCACTTGTTTCAAGGAAGGCAAGGGTAAGAAGAAATTCAAGAAGGACGGCAAAGCAATTGCCGCACCCGGTAAGCAAGTTGCCGGGAATAAGAACAAGAATGGACCTAATCCTAAGACTGAGTGTTTTTATTGCAAGGGTACCGGTCACTGGAAGAGGAACTGCCCCAAGTACTTAGCGGATAAGAAGGCCGACAACGTTAAAGGTATATGTGATATACTTGATATTGATGTGTACCTTACCAGCGCTCATAGTAGCTCCTGGGTATTTGATACCGGTGCAGTTGCTCACATTTGCAACTCCAAGCAGGAGCTGCGGAATAAGCGGAGACTGGCGAAGGACGAGGCGACGGTGCGCGTCGGGAATGGTTCCAAGGTCGATGTGATCGCCGTCGGCACGCTGCCTCTATATGTACCTTCAGGATTAGTTTTAAACCTTAATAATTGTTATTTAGTACCAGCTTTGAGCATGAACATTGTATCTGGATCTCGTTTGATGCGAGATGGCTACTCATTTAAATCTGAGAATAATGGTTGTTCTATTTATATGAGAGAAATTTTTTATGGTCATGCCCCGCTGGTAAATGGTTTATTTTTGATGAATCTCAAATGTTATGTTACACATGTTCATTGTGTGAGTACCAAAATATGTAAGGTTGATAACGATAGTCCCACTTACATGTGGCACTGCCGCCTTGGTCATACTGGTGTCAAACGCATGAAGAAACTCCATGCTAATGGACTTTTGGAGTCTCTTGATTTTGAATCATTTGACACGTGCAAACCATGCCTCATGGACAAGATGACCAAGACTCCATTCTCTAGAACAATGGAGCAGGCATCTGACTTGTTGGAGATAATACATACCGATGTATGCGGTCCAATGAGCATTGAGGCTCGCGGTGGCTACCGTTATGTTCTCACCCTCACTGATGACTTAAGCAGATATGGGTATGTCTACTTAATGAAACACAAGTTTGAAACCTTTGAAAAGTTCAAGGAATTTTAGAGTGAGCTAGAGAATCAACATGAAAGGAAAATAAAGTGCCTACGATTTGATCGTGGCGGAGAATATTTGAGTCATGAGTTTGGCACACACCTAAGGAAATGTGGAATTATTTCACAACTCATGCCGCCTGGCAGACCTCAGCGAAATGGTGTGTCTGAACGTTGTAACCGCACTCTATTGGATATGGTGCGATCTATGATGTCTCTTATCGACTTACCGCTATCATTTTGGGGATATGCATTAGAGACTGCCGCATTCACTTTAAATAGGGCACTGTCTAAGTCTGTTGAGACGACACCGTATGAATTATGGTTTGGAAAGAATCCTAAGCTGTCGTTTCTGAAAGTTTGGGGATGCGATGCTTATGTGAAGAAACTTCAACCTGAAAAGCTCGAACCCAAAGCGGAAAAGTGCGTCTTCATAGGATACCCCAAAGAAACTATTGGGTATACCTTCTACCTTAGATCCGAAGGCAAAGTCTTTGTTGCCAAGAATGGATCCTTTCTAGAGAAAGAGTTTCTCTCGAAAGAAGTAAGTGGGAGGAAAATAGAACTTGATGAGGTAATTGTACCTCCACTCGAACCGGAGAGTAGTGCAGCACAGGAAGTTGTTTCTGTGGAGCCTGCACTGGTTGGAGAGGAAGTTAATGATGATGATCATGAAACTTCGGATCAAGTTGCTATTGAACCTCGAAGGTCCACAAGGACACATTCCGCACCAGAGTGTTACGACAACCCTGTCCTGGAGATCATGTTGTTGGACAACGGTGAACCTTCAAACTATGAAGAAGTGATGGTGGACCCTATTCCAAAAAATGGCTTGAAGCCATGAAATCTGAGATAGGATTCGTGTATGAGAACAAACTATGGACTTTGGTGGACTTGCCCGATGATCGGCGAGCCATAGAAAATAAATGGACCTTTAAGAAGAAGATTGACACGGATGGTAATGTGACCGTCTATAAGGCTCGTCTTGTCGCTAAGGGTTACCGACAAGTTCAAGGAGTTGACTATGATGAGACTTTCTCACCCGTAGTGATGCTGAAGTCCATCCGAATCATGTTAGCAATTGCCGCATGTTATGATTATGAGATCTGGAAAATGGACGTCAAAACGACATTCCTTAATGGTTTCCTTAAGGAAGAAGTGTATATGATGGAACTGTAAGGTTTTGTCGATCCTAAATATGCTAACAAAGTATGCAAGCTTCAGCGCTCCATCTATGGGCTAGTGCAAGCATCTCGGAGTTGGAACATTCGCTTTAATGAGGTGATTAAAGCGTTTGGATTTATACAGGTTTATGGAGAACCCTGTATTTACAAGAAAGTGAGTGGGAGCTCTTTAGCATTTCTCATATTATATGTGGATGACATATTGTTGATGGGAAATGATATAGAACTTTTGGAAAGCATAAAGGCCTACTTGAATAAGTATTTTTCAGTGAAGGACCTTGGAGAAGCTGCTTACATATTAGGCATCAAGATCTATAGAGATAGATCGAGACGCCTCATAGGTCTTTCACAAAGCACATACCATGACAAGATATTGAAGAAGTTCAATATG
Organism: Hordeum marinum; assembly: GCA_022496015.1. Classification (NCBI taxonomy): domain Eukaryota; kingdom Viridiplantae; phylum Streptophyta; class Magnoliopsida; order Poales; family Poaceae; genus Hordeum; species Hordeum marinum. The sequence continues at coordinate 286,341,265 of CM039674.1, forward strand.
GATCAGTCCAAGAAGGGGTTCTTGCCTGTGTTACAGGGTGTGAGATTGAGTACGACTCAATGCCCGACCACGGCGAGGATAGAGAAAAGATGAGTGTCATCCCCTATGCTTCAGCCATAGACTCTATTATGTATGCTGCTGTGTACCTGACCTGTTGTGAACCTTGCCATAAGTTTGGTAGGGAGGTACCAAAGTGATCCCGGAGCGGAACACTCGACATCGGTCAAGAATATCCTGAAGTACCTGAAAAGGACCAATGATATGTTTCTCGTATATGGAGGTGCCAAAGAGCTCGTCGTAAAGGGTTACGTCAATGCTAGCTTCGACATAGATCCAGATGACTCCAAATCACAAACCGGATACATGTATATTTTGAACGGAGGGGCAGTCAGCTGGTGCAGCAGCAAGCAAAGCGTCGTGGCGGTATCTACATGTGAAGCGGAGTACATAGCTGCTTGGGAAGCAACACAGGAAGGAGTCTGGATGAAGGAGTTCATCACTGACCTAGGAGTGATTCCCAATGTGCCGGGCCCGATGACTCTATTCTGTGACAACACTAGAGCTATTGCCCTTGCCAAGGAGCCCAGGTTTCACAAGAAGACAAGAGACATCAAGCGCCGCTTCAACTCCATTCGTGGATATGCTTAGGATGGAGATATAGACATTTTTAAAGTACATACGGATTTGAATGTCGCAGATTTGTTGACTAAACCTCTCTCACGAGCAAAACATGATCAACACAAGAACTCTATGGGTCTTCGATACATCATAATGTAACTAGATTATTGACTCTAGTGCAAGTGGGAGACTGTTGGAAAATGCGCTAGAGGCAATAATAAAGTGATTATTATTATATTTCCTCGTTCATGATAATTGTCTATTGTTCATGCTATAATTGTATTAACCGGACACCGTAATACATGTGTGAATACATAGACCACAACATGTCCCTAGTGAGTCTCTAGTTGGCTAGCTCGTTGATCAATAGATGGTCACGGTTTCATGACCATGGACATTGGATGTTGTTGATAACGGGATCACATCATTAGGAGAATGATGTGTTGGGCAAGACCCAATCCTAAGCATAGCACAAGATCATTTAGTTCGTATACTAGAGATTTTATAATGTCAAGTATCGTTTCCTTAGACCATGAGATTGTGCAACTCCCGGATACCGTAGGAATGATTTGGGTGTATCAAACGTCACAACGTAACTGGGTGACTATAAAGGTGCACTATAGGTATCTCCGAAAGTGTCTGTTGGGTTGGCACGAATCGAGACTGGGATTTGTCACTCCGTGTGACGAAGAGGTATCTCTGGGCCCACTCGGTAATACATCATCATAATGAGATCAATGTGACTAAGGAGTTAGTCACGGGATCATGTGTTACGGTACGAGTAAAGATACTTGCTGGTAACGAGATTGAACAAGGTATAGGGATAGCGACAATCAAATCTCGGGCAAGTAACATACCGATGGACAAAGGGAATTGTATACGAGATTAACTGAATCCCCGACATCATAGTTCATCCGATGAGATCATCGTGGAACATGTGGGAGCCAATATGGGTATCCGGATCCCGCTATTGGTTATTGGCCAGAGAGGTGTCTCGGTCATGTCTGCATGCTTCCCGAACCCGTAGGGTTTACACACTTAAGGTTCGATGACGCTAGGGTTATATGGGAATAGTGTACGTGGTTACCGAAGGTTGTTCGGAGTCCCGGACATCATGAGGAGCTCAGGAATTGTCCAGAGGTAAAGATTCATATATATAGGAAGTGAGGATTTGGTCGCCAAAAGTGTTTCGGGCATCACCGGTAACGTACCGGGACCATCGGAAGGGTTCCGAGGGTCCATCATGAGGGGCCACCGGCACCAGAGGCCTGTATGGGCCGAAAGTGGGAGGGACAGCCCCTGGGTGGGCTGGTGCGCCTCCCACCAGGCCCAAGGCGCAGCAAAGGAGCAAGGGGGGCAAACCCTAGCGCAGATGGGCCCTAGGCCACCCTAGGGCGCCTCCCCCTCTCCCCTCTCTTGGTCGCCGGCCCCAAGGGCCATCTAGGGCTGGCCGTTGCCCCGGGGTGGGAACCCTAGGGGGTGCGCCCCCTTCCTCCTCCTCCTATAAATAGTGGAGCCCTTGGGGCTATTGGAGCACACCAATCCCCCTCGACGCAGCCCTACCCCTCGTCCTCGTCCTCCGTAGCGCTTGGCGAAGCCCTGCCGGAGTACCATGCAACTCCACTGTCACCATGCCGTCGTGCTGGCGGAGCTCTCCCTCAACCTCTCCTTCCTCTTTGCTGCATCAAGGCATGGGAGACATCACCGAGCTGCATGTGTGTTGAACGCGGAGGCGCCGTTGTTCGATGCTTAGATCGGAATCCACCGCGATCTGAATCGCTGCGAGTATGACTCCAACAACCGCGTTCATAGCAATGCTTCCACTTAGCGATCTTCAAAGGTATGAATATGCTCAAACCCCTTACTTGTTGCTGGTTTCACATAGATTGATCTTGGTGATACTTAGGAAAATTTTGAATTACTACTACGTTCCCCAACAATTTCGGTGCGGGAGCAGCCTGTGTACGAACGCCATCGTATGTCGTGTGGCCACAGAGGTGTTGTTGCATGCCCTTATAGTTCAAACATGGGTGTCATGTCACGCCTTGCGTGTCTGTAAGGGCACGTCTGCGGGGAACCACTATTCACCAGTTGCGTGTTCAGCGGCCGCGTGCCCCTACGGCCCAAACATGAGCGCCGTGTCGTGCCCTCGTGTCCGTAGGGGCACGTTTGCATGGGGCGAGTCGTTGTTCATACCTTAGGCACGAGGCTCAGGAGCTCCTACTCTGGTCTTCGGATGCTCCCACACATTTTGATGTCGGAGCGGCCCGTGTGCGAGCACCATCACACACCGCATTACCACCATAGTCTTCCACAACCTAACCCATTTTGGTTCCCATTTGATTTGTGGTTGCTTGAGTTGTGATTTGAGTCTCCTAAGGTGTTTTGGCTACTTAGGGACGGTATTTCATCATCGACCACCGATGACTTGTATCGGTCCATCATCTACATCGACGACCGATGTTCGACATCGACAACGACCATCCATCCTTTGAGACCATCTTCAACTGGAAGCAAGGCCGGTTACTCCCGACTTCATGAAAGGTTAAGTGTGACGAAGGTATCCATTCCTTCATACAATTTTCCTTCCTTGCCATTACATCTTGATAGACCCACCATCTTTGCGATTACCTTCATACCTATTGAGACTAGCTATCCGAGTATTGTCGGGCTTCGCGAAAACTTGTGCACCATAGTGATACAATATCATATTGTTGCATAATTGGAAATATCATATAGTGCAATTGCTTGCTCCCCTGCATATATTGTGATACTTGTCTCATATAGTTGGTTGAGGCTCAGTAAGAATAGTGGAAAGGAAGAGAAGAGTAAAAACAAAAAAAGCTTCTAAGAAAGAGAAAGAAAGATCAAAGCTTATAAGAAAAAAGAGTTGAGCATGGAAAGAGATACTTGTGCATGAGGAGACATGGAATAGGAAACATTTTGCTTGCATAAATAGGATTGGTGCCAAGTGGCGAATCATGCCCAAATATGCAATAAGCTAGCGTCTCTCCTTGTGTTTGTGCAACACGAGCTTTGCTCATCCCTATAGTTGCACAAGCCACATTATCCCACTGCGTGTGTTTCTCTTTTGCCATCCTCTATATTTGTGATCACTTGCTTTGCATTTTGAGTCCATTGCATTTATTTCAACATTTACAATATCTTGGAATCTATTTTGCTTGATTTTTGTGCCACTAACCCCACTGAGCTCCACTATAAGCAATTTGTGTAGGTTGTGAGAATTGGACAAGGTTTTTCACCGAGTACACTCTTTCCTTGCATACATTGTGGTCTTTTGAGGTCCATCTACAACTTCATAAAGAGGTAACTTTGGTATGTTCATTCCGTCTCATTCTCACACCTTCTCGAGTGCTTCAATGGATAGGGACGACACATCTCCTTCGGTATACAACCACAACACGAGTTCGATGCCATGAAGAACATCATCGACGCCAAGATGCACGCTCAAATGGAGGACCTCAAGGTCCTCATCAAGAACCGCAAGAGGTCTTCATCATCTTCGAGAAGACGCTCAAGTGCACATACTCCCGAGCTACCATCTCCGGCATGATCACGCCGGCATCAACACCATTAACGACATGAAGAAATAATGACACCAACATCAAGGTGTCCAACAAAGACCAAGTGAGAATGTCACGAGATCGATACCAACCACTACTCAATGGCTTCACCACCTCCATTGGCATCTTTGCCTTTGGATATTCGGCATCTTCACCAACAAGCACATCAAGAGAAGCTCCCCAAGCTCAAGTCCGCGACTTGCATGAGCTACTATGACCTCGACATCGTCCATGACATTCCTTTCTATGGGACTCATGACCCCGGGGAGTATCTTGGGTGGGAGCGCAAGATGGACCACTACCTCAAGCTACTTCAAGTCCCCTTCGAAGATCAAGTGAAGTGTGCCACAAGTAACTTACACGATGACGCATCGACATGGTGGCTTCACACATCTTCGAAGAGCTTCGACATGAGTTGGTATAAGACGAAGAAAGTGATGTGGCGAGAGTTTGTGCCTTCCACCTACATGGAACATCTTCAACGCCAATTGGAGAACACCATACAAGTATCTAAGTCCATCAACGAGTACTTCATGAAGATGAATAAAGCCTTGCGATGAGCCGGCGTGACCGACCCCATATGGATGAAGTTCTACTTAATGATGTGATTGAAAAACGACATCGCCAAGCCTATCTTCAACAACAACTACGAGTCTCTCGCCGAACTCTACTTTGGTGCTCTCCAGGCGGCACAAGAACTCAAGGTCAAGCCTACTCGAACCCACATACACTTCGCGATGAATAAGCTCAACGACAACGAGCATGAGGATGGTACCACTAAGATGTCCAAGCCTGACGAGCACCAAGATGACGCTCCCGAGTTCAACTTCACCGCCACACCTCTTTGTGGCATTGATGATGCCGAGTCTACCATGAATCTTTTTGAAGACGGCACGGTAATGACTACGACTACAGAGCCACTCAAGGAACATGTTTTTGAGACGAGAGACAAGGTGGAGAGCAAGGATGGCGCTTCCATCTTTGGAGGCGAGAGTGATAATGTGCCATCTTCGGCCTTCATCCACGGTGACGGTGACGAGATGGTTGAGCATGTAATTTTCCCTTTGACCATGACAACATTTGGAGATGAGTTGAGAGACCTTTGCCAGAATATTGAGAGTGAGAGTGCCTTCACCACTAGCCCCATATATGATGAGTTGCCACAATTCCCATGTGAGGAGAGCCACAACCCCCAACACTTGAGTGAGATGAGTGAGTCCACCATATGTGAGTTTGAGTGCACCTACTTTGAGGGAGTGTGTGAGCCACCACCACATAGAGAGAGTGAGGTAGTTGATAGGGCATGTGCGGCCACTTTGATTTCTAACAACTTAACATCTACCTCTATTGTGTCTTCTCATTTGGTGCTAGGTCCCATACACAAGGACGCGTCGATCCTCGATGACTTTGTCCTTCCTTTGGACAAGACGATGGCTGATGTCTACTACACAACCTTCTTTTTGTAGACTCATGTTGGGCCTCCAAGCGCAGAGTTTTGTAGGACAGTAGAAATTTCCCCTCAAGTGAATGACCTAAGGTTTATCAATCCATGGGAGGCGTAGGTTGAAGATGGTCTCTCTCGAAAAACCATGCAACCAAATAACAAAGAGTCTCTTGTGTCCCCAACACACCCAATGCAATGGTAAATTGTATAGGTGAACTAGTTCGGCGAAGAGATGGTGATACAAGTGCAATATGGATGGTAGATATAGGTTTTTGTAATATGAAAATATAAAAAAAGCAACTAATAGTAAACAGCGAGAAAAACGTTGTATAAATGCTTGGAAACAAGGCCTAGGGTCCATACTTTCACTAGTGCAATTTCTCTCAACAATATTGGCATAGTTGAATCATATGTAAATACCTCTCGTGCGACAAAGAGTTCACTCCAAAGTCACAAATAGCGGAGAACTAACGAAGAAATTATTGTAGGGTACTAAACCACCTCAAAGTTATCTTTTCTGATCAATCTTATGAGCTATCCCTATAAGTGTCACGGACAGCCCTAGAGTTCACACTAAAATAACACCTTAAGGTACACATCAACCAAAACCCTAATGTCACCTAGATACTCCAATGTCACCACAAGTACCCATGGGCTTGATTATACGATATGCAAACATAATTTCAGATTCATCATGTTCAATCCAACACAAAGAACTTCAAAGAGTGCCCCAAAGTTCCACCGGAAAGTCAAGACAAAAACGTGTGGCAACCCCTATGCATAGATTCCTAAGGTCATAGAACCTGCAAGTTGATCACCAAAGCATACATCAAGTGGATCAATAGAACATCCCATTGTCACTACAGATATCCCATCGCAAGACATGCATCAAGTGTTCTCAAATCCTTAAAGACTCAATCCAATAAGAAAACTTCAAAGGGAAAACTCAATTCATCACAACAAGATAGAGAGGGGAAAACTCCATATGATTCATCTATATCAATAAAGCTCGTGGTACATCAAGATCGTGCCATCTAAAGAACATGAAAGATAGAGATATCAAACACATAGCTACTGGTACATACCCCCGGCCTCGAGGGTGAACTAGTCCCTCCTCATCATGGAGACCGTCAGGATGACGAAGATGGCCTCCGGTGATGGTTTCCCCCTCCGACAGGGTGCCGGAACGGGCTCCCGATTGGTTTTTCGTGGCTCTAGAGGTTTGAGGCAACGGAACTCCCGATCTAGGTTTCTTTTCGGAGGTTTCTATATTTATAGGAATTTTTGGCGTCGATCTCATGTCAAGAGGTGCCACGAGGCGGTGGCAAGCCTGCTGCTAGCGGGCTAGGGGGTGGCTGTGCCTGGTAGGCTTGTCACCTCCTCATGGCTCTTCTGTCCCAGCTCCAATGCTTCAGGGGTCTCTTTTGGTCCAGAAAAAATCATACTAAATTTTCAGCCCATTTCGAGAACTTTTATTTCTGCACAAAAAACAACACCATGGTAGTTCTGCTGAAAACAGCGTCAGTCCGGGTTGGTTCTAATAAAATCATACCAAAATCATATAGAATTATTGTAAACATGGCATGCATACTTCATAAATTATAGATACGTTGGAGACGTATCAGCATCCCCGAGCTTAATTCCTACTCGTCCTCGAGTAGGTAAATGATAAAAGAAACAATTTATGAATTGTGAATGCTAGCAGGTGCACAAGTTTGATCAATGATAATTCCAATCACCTTTTTCTAGCATCATTATAAATCATAAATAGTAGCTCATCTCATAAAACGTCTCATGATAAAATAACAAGCTATCCATATGTTAAAGTATAGACTAACAACCTATGCTTTCAGTCACCAAGCAATTGCAATTCATCTAATTTCCAGGAAGGGTCTATGTAAGAGCTTTGATTTAGAAAATTCCACATACTCAACTACCATATAGTCTTCCATGATTTCTAACACTCAAAGCATATTTTTAGGACAAATAGCATTCATCGAACACAGAGAAAGATAGGGGCTTAATGTTTCGCCTCCCAACTTATTTATCATATAGATAATTGTCAACAATAATAATTCATGATCAAATATATTTGAATGTCCATATATGCTTGGATCTTTCCCCACCACATGATGCTTTCCAACTAAAGAAAGAGGCAAAATATAGGAAGTGGTGAAGATCACCATGACTCTTGCATAAAGGTAAGTATTAGAAAGTAAAAGACGGGCCCTTTGCAGAGGGAAGCATTGATTTGCAGACGTGCTAGATCTCGATCTTTTAAAACAGAGAGGAATAATAATTTTGGGCGGTATGCTTTCATTGTCACCATAACAACCGAGAGATCTGGGTATATTCCATGCTAGATACATTATAGGCAGTTCCCAAATAGAATGGTAAAGTTTTTACTTCCCCTCCACCAATCAATCACACTCCACGGCCAGCCGAATCAACGGGTACCGTCCATACCAACAACATTCCTGGGGGAGTTTTGTTTAATTATTTGCATTTTTTTATTTCGGGACTGGGAATCCCTATTGCCAGCCACTTTCTCGGGAAGATAGTGAATCAAGACATATCATGAGAATAACCCACCTAGCATGGAAGATACTGACAGCCCCTAGTTACTATATGAGCGATTCGGGCATACAAAACAGAATATTATTTGAAGGTTTAGAGTTTGGCACATGCAAATTTACTTCGAACGACAGGTAAATACCGCATATAGGTAGGTATGGTGGACTCATATGGAACAACTCTGGGTTTAAGGGTGTTTGGATGCACAAGTAGTATTTCTACTTGGTGCGGAAGTTTTGGCTAATATGAGGTGGAAGCAAGCACAACATGTTGGAGGATCCATAAAAATATAACTTCTATACAAATATACCCAAGCATAACTCATTATGTTGTCTTCCTTGTCCAATTCAAACTAATTTTCTCAAGTTTGAAAATAATTAATGGGGATTCACAATCATACAAGATGTCCAAGATAGTATATTTATATGTGAAATCTCTCTTCCTTCAATATTCTTTCATGAATGGTTCAAGTGACCAATGCGGTGTTTGCTAACTTTCAATAAATTTTACCACCTATACTTATTATATGTGAAATAGTTACTCCTCATGGGATAAGCATATAAAACATATATAATTCTAGATTTATGATATTCAAATCATTCAACCATTTACTCATAGGATATAAGTGAAGCACGATAGTAAATGAAAAAACTACTCCAATACATATAAGTGAAGATCAATGAGTAGTGAAACAATTAAGTAGCTATGTGAGGAATTTCTCTCTCTCTCTCTCTCAATAAATATTTTCAGATATGAGTATTTTATTTAAACATAAAGCAAAAAAAATAGCACTCCAAGAATAGCACACATCATGTGAATGAATAAAAATTTAGGCTCAACATAGGCTAACCGATAGTTGACGAAGAGAGGTGGGATGGATAGCATCCCCAAGATTAGATGCTTGAGAATTCTTGAAATATTTGCTTGGTGTGCCTTTGGCATCCCCAATCTTGATATTTTGTATCTTGTTCAATCATCTCATATCCCGGTTTCACCTATTCTCAAAAACTTCATCCACACAAAACTCAAAAAGAACTCGTGAGATAGGTTAGTACACATAAGAATAAATCAACACTTCATGTACTGCCTAGACAAGTTTCATAATAATTTTCAAACATTAGGTACTGTATACTATCATTTCCACAATTTATATCTACCAATATAGGCTATGGAAACTATAGGATAAGTAGATAACGAAACTATGACAGCAATCTATCCAAACAGAACAGTCTATAGGAATTTATGAAAACAGTGTACCTCTATAACTCAAAAAATTATGAAAATTTAGTAAATGATATAAAATTTATATTGAAACACTTTGTAAAAATTTCAGAAACTTTCCACGTTCCAGTAAAATATGAAAATTCAAATTCTACAGAAGAAGTTTCTGTTTTTACACAGCACACATGAAACATGCAATTCAAGCATTCTAAAGGCAATTCTTGGAACTTTTTATCGAAAAACAAGATTATAAATAACACCTAACACATAAAAAAATGACACTCCAAGCAAAACACATATTATGTGATGAATAAAAATATAGCTCTAAGTAAGATATACCGATAGTGTTGAAAACGAAAGAGGGGATGCCTTCCGGGGCATTCCCAAGCTTAGACGCTTGAGTCTTCCTTGAATATTAACTTGGGGGTTCCTTGGTAATACCCAATATTATTTTATTATCACTCCTTATTCTTCTCATATTGGTGTCTCACCAAAAACTTGAAAACTTCAATCACACAAAACTTAACGGAACTTTGTGAGAAAGGTTAGTGTAATAAAGATGGATCATTCACTTAGGTACTGTCAAGAAAAGATTCATAATTGTTCCCACATGATAAATACTGTATTACATCATTCCCAAAATTTATATTACGCAATATAAGATATAGGAACACTTGAAACAAGCAAACTATGCAAGCAAAGCAAAATCTATGAAAAAACAGAATAGTCTGTAAAGATCTGAATGATAACCAAACTTACCCGACTATAAAAATTCTGAAAAAATATGAAACATCAAGGAATTTGCATATAAATGTTGTGTAAAAATTTCAGAATTATTTGGCGCACCAGTAAAATCAGATAATTAATATATTGGACATAAAACTTTCTGTTTTTGCATAGAATCAACAAGCAAGTATCCACACTATCCCAAAGGCTTTACTTGGCACTTTATTGAAATAAAAGACACAAAACATGATTAATACAGTATATTAATCATGTGACTACACCAAAACATAAGGTAAAAATGTTGGGTTCTCTCCCAACAAGCGCTTTTCGTTACCGCCTTTTAGCTAGGCATGATTTTTTCAATGATGCTCACGTAGGAGTAATATTTGAGACATGCAAAAGAGCATAATCAATAACATAACAAGCACATTTAAGTCTAACCCACTTCCTATGCATAGGTATTTTGTGAGCAAACAATTCATGGGAACAAGAATCAACTTGCATAGGAAGGCAAAACAAGCATAACTTCAAAACCTTGAACACATAGAGAGGAAACTTCATATTATTGCAATTCCTACAAGCATATGTTCCTCCCTCATAATAATTTTAAGTATAATCATGAAGTAATTAAACAATATAACCAGCACATAAAGCATTCTTTTCATGATATACAAGCATAGAAATTTTACTACTCTCCACACAAGAAAATTTCTTCTCATGACTAATAGTGGGAGTATCATAAAAGAGTTGAATACTACAAATTGGTTCCACACTAAAAGAGTGATATTCAGTAAAAGGATATTCATAATTATGACAAGTATCATAATAGTAATCATCACTCTTTTTCATCGCATAAGTATCATCATAATAATCATCATAAGTAGGAGGCATGCAATCATTATAACAACTTTGATCATTCAAAGTAGGGAGAATAAAAAGATCATCTTCATTAAGCATAGCATACCCAAGCTTGGGACAAACATTAATTGTAGCAAATAAATTCTGAAACATGTCGTTTTCATCAAACATAGCATTCCCAAGCTTGTGGCTTTGTATATCATAAACATAATCACTCTCATCATTAATAGTATGAATAGCACCAATAGTATAGCAATTATTATCATCATCCTCCAAGTTGGTGCCATAAATATTTTCAATATTATAAGAAGTATCATTATCTTCCTAATCATACTTATCACAATAAGCAATAGGCATAACAAAATCATCCTCAAGTGCATCATCTTCCACAACTATTTTTGATTCATTCTCATGAGACCTATCAATAATGGGAGCAACATTATTTGGGAGAGATACCTCTTTGCCTTTACTTTTCCTTCTTTTCTTCTTCTTCACCACATTATGTGTGGTTTTACTTAATTCCTCCAAGCTTCTTTTTGAAGAGGTTGGTTGAACAAAAATCTCCTCCTCGTGACCTGATTCATCATAAGAAAAAATAGAAGGATATTGGGAAACCTCTTCCCCTTCATTGGTATTCTCTTCATCTTCTATTTTTTTCTTGTCTTTAAGTAATTGGCAATATAAGGATTCTCAATGCAATTTACCATGCAATACATATATATTTCATTTAGATCAAAATCAATCAATTTCATGAGAACCCAACATGCAACATCCTTAGTTTTATGTTTCATTTCTTCATACCCCCCAAATAGACTAAGTTCATTATGATGCTCAAGGGTAATGAGGTTATCACAGTTTTTGGACACAATTCAATCAGGAAATAATTCACATTGGAAACTAAAATGACCACTTTCATTGCAAAGTTCACAAGGACGGTGAGAAATATTAAGTCTTTCAGCACAAACATATAGCCTCTCTTGCAACCATTTAGTTTCTAAATACTCGTGCCTCTTACAAAATCTATCTTCCCTTTTAGGCAAGTCTTGACAAACTCTATGCACTCCACAAAAATTGACATGCTTATACGAAATATTTTTATCATGACTAGTGCAATCATCATTAGTACGATGGATATTCAAACAATTCATACTAACAACATTGCAATCATGCTCATCACTCAAAGATTTAGTGCCAAACATTTTCATAATTTCCTATTCTAACACTTGAGCACAATTTTCCTTTCCACCATTTTCACGAAAGACATTAAAAAGATGAAGCATATGAGGCAACCTTAATTCCATTTTTTTGTAATTTTCTTTTATAAAACCAAACTAGTGAAAAACAAGAAACTAAAAGATTTAATTGTAAGATCTAACAATATACCTTCCAGCACTCACCTCCTCGGCAACAACACCAGAAAAGAGCTTGATGTCTACTACACAACCTTCTTCTTGTAGACTCGTGTTGGGTCTCCAAGCGCAGAGTTTTGTAGGACAGTAGCAATTTTCCCTGAAGTGTATTACCTAAGGTTTATCAATCCGTGGGAGGCGTAGGTTGAAGATGGCCTCTCTCGAACAACCCTGCAACCAAGTAACAAAGAGTCTCTTGTGTCCCCAACACACCCAATACAATGGTAAATTGTATAGGTGCACTAGTTTGGCGAAGAGATGGTGATACAAGTGCAATATGGATGGTAGATATAGGTTTTTGTAATCTGAAAATATAGAACAACAAGGTAACTAATAGTAAACATCAAGCAAAACATTGTATAAATGCTTGGAAACAAGGCCTAGGGTCTATACTTTCACTAGTGCAATTTGTCTCAACAATATTGGCATAGTTGAATCATATGTAAATACCTCTCATGCGACAAAGAGTTCACTCCAAAGTCACAAATAGCGAAGAACTAACGAAGAAATTATTGTAGGGTACGAAACCACCTCAAAGTTATCTTTTCTGATCAATCTTATGACTATCCCTATAAGTGTCATGGACAGCCCTAGAGTTCGTATTAAAATAACACCTTAAGATACACATCAACCAAAACCCTAATGTCACCTAGATACTCCAATGTCACCACAAGTACCCATGGGGTTGATTATACAATATGCATCACATAATTTTAGATTCATCATGTTTAATCCAACACAAAGAACTTCAAAGAGTGCCCCAAAGTTTCTACCGGAAAGTCAAAACAAAAACGTATGCCAACCCCTATGAATAGGTTCCTAAGGTCACGGAACCCGCAAGTTGATCACGAATACATACATCAAGTGGATCAATAGAATATCCCATTGTCACCACGGATATCCCATCACAAGACATACATCAAGTGTTCTCAAATCCTTAAAGACTCAATCCGATAAGAAAACTTCAAAGGGAAAATTCAATTCATCACAACAAGATGGAGAGGGGAAAACTCCATATGATTCATCTATATCAATAAAGCTCGCGGTACATCAAGATCGTGCCATCTCAAGAACATGAGAGATTGAGAGAGAGAGAGATCAAATACATAGCTACTGGTACATACCCTCAGCCCCGAGGGTGAACTACTCCCTCCTTTCCATGGAGACCATTGGGATGATGAAGATGGCCTCTGGTGATGGTTTCCCCCTCTGGCAGGGTACCGGAACAGGCTCCCGATTGGTTTTTCGTGACTTTGGAGGTGTGCGGCGGCGGAACTCCTGATCTAGGTTTCTTTTCAGAGGTTTCTATATTTATAGGAATTTTTGGAATCGATCTCACGTCAAGAGATGCCATGAGGCGGTGACAAGCCTGCTGCTAGCGGGCTAGGGGTGACTGTGCCTAGCACGCTTGTCGCCTCCTCGTGGCTCTTCTATCCCAGCTCCAATGCTTCGGGGGTCTCTTTTGGTCCAGAAAAAATCATACTAAATTTTCAGCCCATTCCGAGAACTTTTATTTCTGCACAAAAATGACACCATGGTAGTTCTGCTGAAAACAACGTCAGTCCGGTTAGTTCTAATCAAATCATATAGAATTATTGTAAACATGGCATGAATACTTCATAAATTATAGATACATTGGAGACGTATCAATGTCCATGGTGGAATATGATGCACCCCGACATGGTTCCATCATGATGAACATGACCACGAGTTGGTCTATGCCACCTCACCTACACCACATGGGTGGAATGATAAAGGTAACATAGGCGAAGGTGGTGTCGTTGTCCCACTAGCGAACATTGATTGCTTGCATGATGTCGATCCACCTATTTCCATGCTTCATGATTATGCGACTTCCTCATGTGATAAATTGCCCATTTATGATGTGTTTGACGATTCTCATATGGAGTCTATTACTTGTGATGCCGTGTTGCATAGGATTTCTTGTGAGAACTCTATATATCACATCATGTTTGTCAATCCGCTTGACTTGTCATATGCCATGCATGAGATCACCCATATTGCATCTTTGCAATCTCAACGTAGTAACTATGCACATGCCATTAAAATAAATCCAATTTGCACACATGGCATAGATGAAAAGCCCATGGTTGTTGGCATTTGCTTTTCTGGTGATGACATAGCCATGCTCCCTTTGCATCATTTGCGCAGTTGTTCTCATATGACATGCCATGACCACCTAGCTTCGGATATGCATTGTTTGGGATGTTGTCCATATTCTCCATATTATGCTCCCGCTATTGCACATGAGGAGATCCCAATACTTTCCTCATACATATTAGGAGATTGTGTTGCATCCTACACTTTGCATGATCCCCATATTTGTGTGCACAATATGCTTGCCATTTATATGCATAAAATGCTTGTGCCACATACTTGCTATAAATTGCGTCCCGATCATGTTGAGCATCATAACTATAATTACATGATGGATGATGTATTCCTATACCATGCATCTCATTTATTTGAGCATTGGAAATTATGTGCTAACGAACACAAGCACATGCACATCTTAATGGATGATGTATACATATACCACGCGCACACCATTTTTTCCTTTGTCTTAGTTGTGTGTAGGTACTCATGAACAGTCATCAACCTCACAATCCCATCAGTTGACGAAAAGAGCTCTTGAGAGCATTGATGCTTTGGGATTCACCGAAATGTGTCTCCAGCCATTCCCCTTGCGCAAGGACTATGCTATCACACTCAAGATGCGATCCTATCCTTATTTTGGCATGAGGGCCTCGACAGGGATAGAAGCGCATCTCGTCGTGTTGCAAGAATGGATATCATTACAAGTACATGTACAGAAGAGATGATTATATGGAATTGGCTTACACTCGCCACAAGCTACATCAAGATCACATCAATACAACAACATATGCAAACATCATACAGAAGAGCAGGGTCCGACTACGGACGAAATCAAACGACAAAATGACATCCATCCTTGCTATCCCAGGCTGCCGCCTGGAACCCATCCTGGATCAATGAAGAAGAATAAGAAGGACCCCAAATCGAACAAGCATCGCGCTCACGTCAAATCATCACATTACCTATACTTGCAACTCTTGTTGTAGTAATCTGTGAGCCACAAGGACTCAACAATCTCATTTTGTCAGGACCCCGATCCTAAGCCATAAGAAACCAGCCTGTAACACATCACATCACTTTGCGGTCTCACGCACAGTTATCTCCACGGTTGCCACCTTACCTGGGCCAGGACCGTTTGCGTCTTTTGACTCACATATGTGAATGTGTCGCTAGCATTCAAATGTCAAAGAACCCGAGCCGACATGACTAGTCATAGAACCCAAGTGGCACATCCGTACAGGGACAGGCATATGTAACCCAGCAATGCAGGTGTCGATCTCTAGCGTGTGTAGACGAGTCATAGCAAGCTACAAGGACTCCATTATGCCGTGGGACATAAATGTCATCACTGCACGTAGACGAGTCGTAGCAGGCTACAGGGACTCCATTACACTGCGAGACATTTCCCTGAAGGAACAGACACAACAACAAAGAAGGATACATGCCAGTCAATCAATGTGTCCGGAGCAGTAGCCAGCTACCAAGGCTCGGTGGAAGCACAAAGAGGCATTTCCCCGTAAAGAGTACTACTAAAGGCACACAACTAGGTGTCGAATCCCATACATACCATTGATCGTCACACGTACGCACGACATGCCCGATATGCATAGGTACAACTATGGCATCACAACATAACCATACAACATTACAACATTTATTTAGAAGGCTCGGAAGAGCCAATACAATAAGATGTTACAAATAGGGGTCACAAGACCCAACATTCAGAGCATTCAAACAAGCAAGCGAAAGTTAAACATGTCTAGGTACAGACATCTATAAAAGTGGCTGGAGGAGCCTGAAAAGCTACAACGACCCTACCAAAGGAACCAAACCTCTGTCTGGGATTCCCAAGCTAATACGGTCAACATCGAACTTCACGTTGTAAATACCACTAACGAGACTGACGTGTCCTCTGCAAAAACATAAATTAAGCAAACGTGAGTACAAAGGTACTCAGTGTTGGGGAACATTGCATGGGAAACAAAAAATTTCCTACGCACACGCAAGATCTATCCATGATGATGAGCATCTACGAGAGGGAGAGTATATCTACATACCCTTGTAGATCACTAAGCGGGAAGCGTTAAGAAACGCGGTTGGTGTAGTCAAATGTCTTTGCGATCCAAATCGCCGAGCGTCCCGCGATCTCATCATGATCCGTCCCGCGATCTCATCACCCCATCACGCGATCTTAATCACTGTCCTTCCGATCTAGCGCCGAACGGACGACACCTCCGCATTCAGCACACGTACAGCTCGATGACGATCTCCGCCTTCTTGATCCAGCAAGAGGGAGCATAGAGGTAGAAGAGTTCTCTGGCAGCACGACAGCGCCACGGCAATGGTGGTGGAGCTATTCCGGTAGGGCTTCGCCTAAGCACTACAGAAAACCGATCTAGAGGAGAAACTATGCACTAGAGAATAGGGTAGCACGTGGCTGAAAATCTAGTGCCAAAAAACCGTAAGACCTCTAGTATATATAAGAGGAAGAGAGGAGAAGGCTTGTACCTCAAGGGGCCAGCCGTAGGCTTTGGCCGAACCAAGGAGGAGAGGAGGAATCCTCCTCCAATCCTAGTAGGACTAGGACTCCTCCTTATTTTGGTCTTTTTGCCTTTTTCCACCTTTTTCTCTTTGGGCTTTTCTTCCTAGCCGCATGGGCCTTGTGTGGGACTTCCACCAGCCCACTAAGGGCTGGTATTCACTCTCCCACAGCCCATGTAGCCTCTTGGGTCGAAATACCCCTCCCGATGGTCTCCTGGTACACTACCGATGAGCCCAAAAGTTTTTTGGCGACCAAAATAGGACTTCCTATATATATATATCAATATTTACCTCCGGACCATTCCGGAGCTCCTCGTGACGTCTGGGATCTTATCCGGGACTCCGAACAACCTTCGGTCACCACCATGCATAAATCTATACTACCGAAATGTCACCAAACCTTAAGTGTGCAGACCTTGCGGGTTCGAGAACTATGTAGACATGACCGAGACACCTCTACGATCAATAACCAATAGCGGGACCTGTATGCCCATATAGGTTCCTACATATTCGAAGGAAGACCTGGATAAAGATACCTAATTGTTGAGCATCAAGATCTATAGAGATAGATCAAGATGTTTGATGAGACTTTCAATGAGTACATACCTTGACAAGATTTTGGAAGAGTTCAAAATGGATCAGTCAGAGAAAGAGTTCTTGCCTGATTTGTAAGGTGTGAAGTTTGTGAGACTCAAAGCTCGACCATGGCAGAAGAAAGAGAAAGGATGAACGTCGTCCCCTATGCCTTAGACATAGGCTCTGTATAGTATGCCATGCTATGTGCCGCACCTGTGTGTGCCTTGCCATGAGTCCATCAAGGGGTACAAGAGTGATGCAAGAGTGGATCACAGGACAATGGTCAAGATTATCCTTAGTAACTAAAAGACTAAGGAGATGTTTCTCGATTATGGAGGTGATAAACAGTTCGCCGTAAAGAGTTACATCGATGCAAGCTTTAACACCAATTCGGATGACTCGTAGTAGCAATCTGGATACGTATAATGGAGAAGCCATTTGGAATAGTACCAAGTGGAGTGTGGTAGCAGTGTTTATAGTTTGACATAGAGATTTGCAAAGTACACATGGATCTGAATGTCGTAGACCCGTTGACTATAAGACCTCTCTCACATGCAAAGCATGATCGAGCCCTAGAACTCATTGGGTGTTAGATTCATAACAATGCGAATCACATGGTGATGTGAACTAGATTATTGACTCTAGTGCAAGTGGGAGACTGTTGGAAATATGCCCTAGAGGCAATAATAAATTAGTTATTATCATATTTCCTTGTTCATGATAATCGTTTATTATGCATGATATAATTGAGTTGATCGGAAACTCAGATACATGTGTGGATACATAGACAACACCATGTCCCTAGTATGCCTCTAATATACTAGCTCATTGATCAAAGATGGCTATGGTTTCCTAGCCATTGACATGTGATGTCATTTTGTAATGGGATCACATCATTAGGAGAATGATGTGATGGACAAGACCCAAACTACAAATGTTGCATATGATCGTGTCAGTTTATTGCAACTGTTTTCTGCATGTCAAGTATATGTTTCTATGACCATGAGATCATGCAACTCACGGACACCGGAAGAGGTCCTTGTGTGTATCAAATGTCGCAACGTAACTGGGTGACTATAAAGGTGCTCTACAGGTATCTCCGAGGGTGTCTGTTTGGTTGGCATGGATCAAGACTGGAATTTCTTACTCCCTGTGACGGAGAGGTATCTTAGGGACCACTCAGTAATACACCATCACAATAAGCCTTGAAAGAAATGTGATTAAGATTTAGTCACGGGATCTTGTATTACGGAATGAGTAAAGAGACTTGCCGGTAACGAGCTTGAACTTGGTATGGAGATACCGACGATCGAATCTCGGGCAAGTAACATACCGAAGAACAAAGGGAACAATCCTTGACATAGAGGTTCGACTGATAAAGATCTTTGTAGAATATGTAGGAACCTATATGGGCATCCAGGTCCCGCTATTGGTTATTGACCGTAGAGGTGTCTCGGTGATGTCTACATAGTTCTCGAACCCGCAGGGTCTGCACACTTAAGGTTTTGTGACATTTCGGTAGTATAGATTTATGCATGGTGGTGACCGAAGGTTGTTCGGAGTCCCAGATAAGATCCCAGACGTCATGAGGAGCTCCGGAATGGTCCGGAGGTAAATATTGATATATATAGGAAGTCCTATTTTGGTCGCCGAAAAACTTTTGGGCTCATCGGTAGTGTACCGGGAGTGCCGGTAGTGTACCAGGAGACCATCGGGAGGGGTATTTCGACCCAAGAGGCTACATGGGCTGTGGGAGAGTGAATACCAGCCCTTAGTGGTCTGGTGGAAGTCCCACACAAGGCCCATGCGTCTGGGAAGAAAATCCCAAAGAGAAAAAGGTGGAAAAAGGCAAAAAGACCAAAATAAGGAGGAGTCCTAGTCCTACTAGGATTGGAGGAGGATTCCTCCTCTCCTCCTTGGTTCGGCCGAAGCCTAGATGGCTTGGCCCTTGGGCCAAGCCTCCTCCTCTCTTGCTCTTATATATACTAGAGGTTTTAGGGTTTTTGCACTAGATTTTCAGCCACGTGCTACCCGTTCCTCTAGTGCATAGTTTCTCCTCTAGATCGGTTTTCTGCAGTGCTTAGGCGAAGCCCTGCCGGAATTGCTCCACCACCATTGCCGCGGTGCCGTCACGCTGTTGGAGAACTCGTCTACCTCTCCACTCCCTCTTGCCGTATCAAGAAGGTAGAGATCGTCTTGAAGCTATACGTGTGCTGAACTCGGAGGTGTCGTCCGTTCGGTGCTTGATCAGCACGGATCGTGATTGGATCATGGGATGCTCGGCGATTTGGATCGCGAAGACGTTCGACTACACCAACCATGTTTCTTAACGCTTCCCGCTTAGCGATCTACAAGGGTATGTAGATCCACTCTCCCTCTCGTAGATGCTCATCACCATGGATAGGTCTTGCGTGAGCGTAGGAAATTTTTTGTTTCCCGTGCGACGTTCCCCAACAAATTCTAGGGCTGTGAGAACTCACCCCCACTAAACAAGAATCTTGTCCTGAGACTCAGGCGTAGGGTAAGAAGTCAAAGGGACACTAACTAACACAATCTTCATGATCCAAGTGCCCTCCTCGCAGTTGTTGTTTCATTGCATCATGATAGTCTTGATATCTTTGCCTTCGGGATCTTCATCCAACAGAAAGACAACAAGGATTGAAATCTCTACAAGAATCGATCTTTACGAAGATCGAGCGACTCATGACCAACTCATGGAATGAGACATAATAACATCTCTCGAGCTGGAACACAAAACACACGTCGGAAACAATGAATGAGAAAGATGATGGAGGTCCAACTGGTAGGCAACAATTCTATGCTAAAGTAGATGGTGAAGAGGTTTGAAAGCAGAGAGGAGTTAATTGCCATAATACCATTACGGGGTACCTTAGGGGAGGTGACTCATAGGATTATCCCTTAAGTGGCAAAAAGAATTACTTCTGATACATGAATCATTGAAATTCTTCATACCAGCCTAAGGCAATTCACAATAGATCATTGAAAAGAATTCAAAGAATGGGATACTAAGATCGAAGGGAAACTAGAGTTATAAAACAACTCGGTAACGGAAGGCACATCCAATTAATACCGAGAGTATAACCTAGTGTCTGAGCGTGCTCTCAAGAACTTGAGCATCTCATATTCATCAGGGTTTTTACCAACATCCGTGCCAAGGATCCTGGCAACACCTCATACTACCATGATGAATAATGATGGAGGATGTAGATGCAAAGGAAGACAACACTTTCTCAGATTTCACCTTAGCTATGCCAAGGGAGCAAAATCTGGATGATCGACCGAGAGACATTTAGCACTCCGCTTCTAATGTTCTCCTTGAAGAAATAGCGTAACCCAATTAGGTAACGTTTGGTATCTAGATCATCAAGTAAAAAGGTCAAACTTCGGAATCTCAAAGGTTCCATAAGAATAAACTTCTAGAATAAGTCATACAAGGTCCTCATGGGGAGGTGGCCAAGTTGCTGAAACAAGATATTATAATAGTAGGTCTTCCGGGTAGGTATGTTAGACACAACATCCCTTTGCTGGGTTACAGAGAGACCAATATTATAATTCTTGGGGAAATGTCCCAACCATCATATCTGCCTGAGATTCGGATATGGTTGGTGTCAGGATATTCCAGACTCAACATGTCTGAAAGTGAAAGGTTGCAACATAAATCGAAGAGATGATGTTGCAAGATTCTCGGGAAATGAACTGCGGAAGCCAACTCCAAAACATAAGCTAGATTGCAAGACCGACATGAACACGGTGTCCAAGACAATTGTGGTCATATGGAGAGCTTACAACAAAACACTACCGAGTTCTGGATGGAAGCATCATTGGGGTAACGAAGTCCTTGCATAAGTCGTACGATTAGATCTTAAGAAGGAACTTCTTTTCCTTAAACAAATCAATCGATGGCTTGGTGTGCTAGGAGATACATATGGAATGGAGGTTGCAAATCTACCAAACCATAGAATACTTCGCACATGCATGATTGACTTGGGATGATTCCAAAGGAAGCAAAATGAACTTTCTCAAATTCATGGCGACAACTTGCATCAACTGCACGTGAACTGAGAGGAAGCCACTTCTTACACCTAGCATATACTTCACGCACGGAACATGAAGATATGCCTACAAAAGTTTCCAACACTAGCTTCATGTCCATCATGAGTCATGAGAACAACAATGGGCTCAACAACAATTCATCGAGGTATGCTATGAGACGAGAATGTTGCCGATGGGCTCAACAACAATTCATCGAGGTATCCAAATGGATGGAATTCCACAACTATGAGAACAAAGTGATAGCATTGGTCAGACCAAAAGATATAATGGTGTATGCTCGAGGATACATCCATGAGTAAAAAAACATTAGGAAGAACTTTGGTTCTGATTTTGATTTGACGATAGCCCATACTCAAATCAATGGTTGAACAAGACAATAGGTGCAACAATTGATCACAAGTATTAATTGATGAAGATATCATCTTTCTTCGACACGCACACAAGATATCCCTTTGGAAATAACTAAGTCAGGAAAAGCTTTTATCTTTCAACTCTCCAAGTTGTTGTTTAGCTTAACCAACTAGTTCAGGGGTATCCAATATAGATTCTTGGAGAAAGGTGGTTTATAGAAAAACCATCTTGATCACGAACTCAACATAATGGTCAAGGAGCACCTTGGTAATACTTCCTAGAAGATATTCAGAAAATCACGATCCTCCGATATGTTATCAAGCTCGAGAACAATCTTGCTTTTCAAGGCAAGACGATATGATCAACAGAGCAAAGGATTGATACAATCATAACTCATTGATCGAAAAGTGCACCATGGAAAATGGACTAGGTAGCACGATTAAATCTCCTTTAGCCTTATCTCTTTATCCCTAGCCACATGGGCCTTTAGGGAAGGACTTTGCCAGACCAATAAGGGCTGGTCCACCTCCTCTAAAAGCCCATGAAGTCCTTTGGTCATCACACTCCTCCAGGGGGTCCTCCGGCACCCTCCCGGCACTCCCGATACACTACCGATGAGCCCGAAAACTTTCCGGTGACCAAAACTGGACTTCCTATATATCAATCTTCACCTCTGGACCATTCCGGAGCTCCTCATGATGTATGGGATCTCACGAGACTCCGAACAACCTTCGGTAACCACGCACAACAATTCCCTATAACCCTAGCATCATCGATACTTAAGTGTGTAGACCTTACGGGTTCGGGAGGCACGTAGACATGACCGAGACACCTCTCCAGTCAATAACCAACAACGGGATCTGGATACCCATGTTGGCTCCCACATGCTCCATGATGATCTCATCGGATGAACCACGATGTCAGGGATTCAATCAATCCCATATACAATTCCCTTTGTGTACCGGTATGATACTTGCCCGAGATTCGATCGTCGGTATCCCCATACCTTCTTCAATCTCGTTGCCAGCAAGTCTCTTTACTCGTTCCGTAACACATCATACTTTGGCTAAATCCTTAGTCACATTGAGCTCATTATGATGATGTCTTAC
Source organism: Hordeum marinum (assembly GCA_022496015.1). Classification (NCBI taxonomy): domain Eukaryota; kingdom Viridiplantae; phylum Streptophyta; class Magnoliopsida; order Poales; family Poaceae; genus Hordeum; species Hordeum marinum. The sequence continues at coordinate 286,364,468 of CM039674.1, forward strand.
CGAGTGGGCCCAGAGATACCTCTCCGTCACACAGAGTGACAAATCCTAGTCTGGATTCATGCCAACCCAATAGACACTTTCGGAGATACCCGTAGTGCACCTTTATAGCCACCAAGTTACATTGTGACGTTTGGCACACCCAAAGCATTCCTATGGTATCCAGGAGTTGCACAATCTCATGGTCTAAGGAAATGATACTTGACATTAGAAAAGCTTTAGCAGACGAACTACACGATCTTGTGCTATGCTTAGGATTGGGTCTTGTCCATAACATCATTCTCCTAATGATGTGATCCCATTATCAACGACATCCAATGTCCATGGTCATGAAAGCGTGACCATCTATTGATCAACGATCTAGTCAACTAGAGGCTTAATAGGGACATGTTGTGGTCTATGTATTCATAAATGTATTACGGTTTCCAGTTAACACAATTATAGCATGAACAATAGACAATTATCATGAAGAAGGAAATACAATAATAACCATTTTATTATTGCCTCTAGGGCATATTTCCAACAGTCTCCCACTTGCACTAGAGTCAATAATCTAGTTACATTGTGATGAACCGAACACCCATAGAGTTCTGGTGTTGATCATGTTTTGCTCGTGAGAGAGGTTTAGTAAACGGATCCGCGACATTCAGATCCGTATGTACTTTACAAATATCTATATCTCCCTCCTGAATGTAATCACTGATGGAGTTGAAGCGGCGCTTGATGTGTCTTGTCTTCTTATGAAACCTGGGCTCCTTGGCAAGGGCAATAGCTCTAGTGTTGTCACATAATAGAGTCATTGGGCCCGACACATTGGGAATCACTCCTAGGTCGGTGATGAACTCCTTCATCCAGACTCCTTCCTTTGCTGCTTCCGAAGCAGCTATATACTCCGCTTCACATGTAGATGCCGCCACGACACTTTGCTTGTTGTTGCATCAGCTGACTACCCCTCCGTTCAAAATATACACGTATCTGGTTTGTGACTTGTAGTCATCCGAATCTGTGTTGAAGCTAGCATCGACGTCACCCTTTACGATGAGCTCTCCAGCACCTCCATATACGAGAAACATGTCCTTTGTCCTTTTTCAGGTACTTCAGGATATTCTTGACCGCTGTGCAGTGTTCCGCTCCGGGATCACTTTGGTACCTCCCCACCATACTTATGGCAAGGTTCACATCAGGTATGGTACACATCATGGCATACATAAATAGAGCCTATGGCTGAAGCATAGGGGATAACACTTATCTCTTCTCTATCCTTTGCCATGGTCGGGCATTGAGTCATACTCAATCTCACACCCTGTAACACAGGCAAGAACCCCTTCTTGGGCTGATCCATATTGAACTTCTTCAATATCTGGTCAAGGTATGTGCTTTGTGAAAGACCAATGAGGCGTCTTAATCTATCTCTATAGATCTTGATGCCTAATATGTAAGCAGCTTCTCCAAGGTCCTTCATTGAAAAACACTTATTAGAGTAGGCCTTTATGCTCTCCAAAAGTTCTATATCATTTCCCATTATCAATATGTCATCCACATATAATATGAGGAATGCTACAGAACTCCCACTCACTTTCTTGTACATACAGGGTTCTCCATAAACCTGTATAAACCCAAACGCTTTAATCACCTCATTAAAGCGAACGTTCCAACTCCGAGATGCTTGCACCAGCCCATAGATGGAGCACTAGAGCTTGCATACTTTGTTAGCATCTTTAGGATCGACAAAACCTTCCGGCTGCAGCATATACAGTTCTTCCTTAAGGAAGACATTAAGGAATGCCGTTTTGACGTCCATTTGTGAGATCTCATAATCATAAAATGCGACAATTGCTAACATGATTCGGACGGACTTCAACATCACTATGGGTGAGAAAGTCTCATCGTAGTCAACTCCTTGAACTTGTCGATAACCCTTAGAGACAGGCCGAGCCTTATAGACGGTCACATTACCATCCACGTCAGTCTTCTTCTTAAAGATCCATTTATTTTCAATGGCTCGCTTATCATCAGGAAAGTCCACCAAAGTTCATACTTTGTTCTCTCATACATGGATCCTATCTCGGATTTCATGGATTCAAGCCATTTGTTGGAATCCGGGCCACCCTCACTTCTTCATAGTTCGAAGGTTCACCATTGTCTAACAACATGATCTCTAGGACAGGGTTGTCGTACCACTCTGGTGCGGAGCGTGTCCTAGTGGACCTTCAAATAGCAACTTGATCTGAAGTTTCATGATCATCATCATTAACTTCCTCTCTAGCCGATGTAGGCTCCACGGAAACAACTTCCCATGCTGCGCTACTCTCCAGCTCGAGTGGAGGTACAATTACCTCATCAAGTTCTATTTTCCTCCCACTTACTTATTTCGAGAGAAACTCTTTCTAGAGAAAGGATCCATTCTTGGAAACAAAGACTTTGCCTTCGGATCTAAGGTAGAAGGTATACCCAATAGTCTCTTTGGGATATCCTATGAAGACACACTTTTTTGCTTTGGGTTCGAGCTTCTTAGGTTGAAGTTTCTTCACATAAGCATCGCATCCCCAAACTTTTAGAAACGACAGCTTAGGTTTCTTTCCAAACCATAATTCATACGGTGTTGTCTCATCGGACTTTGACAGCGCCCTATTTAAAGTGAATGCGACAGTCTCTAATGCATATCCCCAAAATGATAGTGGTAAGTCGGTAAGATACGTCATAGATCGCACCATATCCAATAGAGTGCGATTACGACGTTCAGACACACCCTTTCGCCGAGGTATGCTAGGCGGAATGAGTTGTCAAACAATTCCACATTTACTTAGGTGCGTGCCGAACTCGTGACTCAAAAATTCTCCGCCACGATCAGATCGTAGGCACTTTATTTTCCTATCACATTGATTCTCTACCTCACTCTGAAATTTCTTGAACCTTTCAAAGGTTTCAGACTTGTGTTTCATTAAGTAGACATACCCATATCTGCTCAAGTCATCAGTGAGGGTGAGAACATAATGGTAGCGACCGCGAGCCTCGACGCTCATTGGACCGCATACATCGGTGTTTATTATCTCCAATAAGTCAGTTTCTCGCTCCATTGTTCCGGAGAACGGAGTCTTGGTCATCTTGCCCATGAGGCATGGTTCGCACATGTCAAATGATTCAAGAGACTCCAAAAGTCCATCAACATGGAATTTCTTCATACGTTTGACACCAATATGACCAAGGCGGCAGTGCCACATGTAAGTGGGACTATCGTTATCAACCTTACATCTTTTGGTACTCACACTATGGACATGTGTAACATCACATTTGAAATTCATTAAAAATAAACCATTGACCAGCAGGGCATGACCATAAAACATTTCTCTCATATAAATAGAACAACCATTATTCTCAGATTTAAATGAGTAGCCATCTCACTGTTGGAAATATGCCCTAGAGGCAATAAATAAAATGTTTATTATTATATTTACTTGTTCATGATAATCGTTTATTATCCAGGCTATAATTGTATTGATTGGAAACACATTACATGTGTGGGTAAATACACAACACTTTGTCCCTAGTATGCCTCTAGTGAACTAGCTCGTTGATCAAAGATGGTCAAGGTTTACTAGCCATTGACATGTGATGTCATTTGATAATGGGATCACATCATTAGGAGAATGATGTGATGGACAAGACCCAAACTACAAACTTAGCATATAACCATGTCAGTTTATTGTTACTGTTTTCTACATGTCAAGTATATGTTCCTATGACCATGAGACCATGTAACTCACGGACACCGGAAGAGTGCCTTGTGTGTATCAAACGTCGCAACATAACTGGGTGACTATAAAGATACTCTACAGGTATCTCCGAAGGTGTCTGTTGAGTTGGCATGGATCAAGAATGGGATTTGTTACTCCGTGTGACAGAGAGGTATCTCAGGGCCCACTCGGTAATACAACATCACAATAAGCCTTGCAAGCAATGTGACTAAGTGTTAGTCACGGGATCTTGTATTACGAAATGAGTAAAGAGACTTGTCGGTAACGAGGTTGAACTAGGTATGGAGATACCGACGATCAAATCTCGGGCAAGTAACATACCGAAGAACAAAGGGAACATCATACGGGATTAACTGAATCCTTGACATAGAGGTTCGACCGATAAAGATCTTCATAGAATATGTAGGAACCAATATGGACATCCATGTACCACTATCGGTTATTGACCGTAGAGGTCTCTCGGTCATGTCTACATAGTTCTCGAATCCGGAGGGTCTGCACACTTAAGGTTTGGTGATGTTTCAGTAGTATAGAGTTATGTATGGTGGTGAACGAAGGTTGTTCGGAGTCCCGAATGAGATCCCAGACGTCATGAGGAGATCCGGAATGGTACGGAGGTAAAGATTGATATATAGGAAGTCCTATTTTGGTCACCGAAAAAGTTTCGGGCTCATCGGTAGTGTACCGGGAGTGCCGATAGTGTACCGGGAGACCATCGGGAGGGGTATTTCGACCCAAGAGGCTACATGGGATGTGGGAGAGTGAATACCATCCCTTAGTGGGCTGGTGGAAGTCCCAGACAAGGCCCATGCGGCTGGGAGAGAAAACCCAAAGAGAAAAGGTGGAAAAAAGGCAAAATAGGGAGGAATCCTAGTCCTACTAGGATTGGAGGAGGAGTCCTCCTCTCCTCCTTGATTCGGCTGAAAAAGGGCTGGTACCTTGAGGTCCAAGCCTCCTCCTCTCTTCCTCCTATATATACTGGAAGTTTTAGGGATTTTTGGATCTAGATTTTCATCCACGTGCTACCCGTTCCTCCAGTGCATAGTTTGTCCTCTAGATTGGATTTCTACAGTGCTTAGGCGAAGCCCTGCCGGAATAGCTCCACCACCATCGCCGGAGCGCCATCACGCTGCCGGAGAACTCTTATACCTCTCCACTCCCTCTTGCCGGATCAAGAAGTTGGAGATCGTCATCAAGCTGTACGTGTGCTGAACACGGAGGTGCCGTCCGTTCGGTGCTTGATCGGGACGGATCGTGATTGGATCGTGGGACGCCCGGCGATTTGGATCGCGAAGATGTTCGACTACACCAACCACATTTCTTACGCTTCCCGCTTAGCGATCTACAAGGGTATGTAGATCCACTCTCCCTCTCGTAGATGCTCATCACCATGGATAGGTCTTGCGTGAGCGTAGGAAATTTTGTTTTCCATGCGACATTCCCCAACAGTGGCATAATGAGCTAGGTCTATGTGTAGATGAGATCTCGAGTAGAACACAAATAATTTGTGGGGGTTTATGCTTAGATTGCTTCCTCCCTTGGTCGTGTTTTGGTTCAGTGGTATTGTGGGATGAAGTGGCCCGGACCAACCTTACTCGTATGCTTACGAGAGACCGGTTCCATCAACTGACGTGTAACCTCATTGCACAAAGATGGCTGGCGGGTGTCTGTTTCTCCTACTTTAGTTGGATTGGATTCGACAAAGGTGGTCCTTGAGAAGGTTGAAAAGCAACTTATGTATCACCGTAGTGGTTTTTGCGTAGGTGACAATTGTTCTTGCTTGATACCCGTAGCAGTCACGTAAAACATGCAACAACAATTAGAGTACGTCTAACTTGCTTTTGCAGGGTATGTTATGATGTGATATGGCCAATTACATGATGAGATATATGTGATGTATGAGATGATCATGTTTTGTATAGAATATCACGACTTGCATGTCGATGAGTACGGCAACCGGCAGGAGCCATATGGTTGTCTTTAATTATTGTATGACCTACGTGTCAATCATTAAGCACTATGTAATGCTTTACTTTATCGCTAAACGGTAGCAATAGTAGTAGAAGCATGGTGGGTGCGACAACCCAGATGGCGACACATTGATGGAGATCAAGATGATGGAGATCATGGTGTCATGCTGGTGACGATGGAGATCATGCCGGTGCTTTCAAGATGGAGATCAAAAGCACAAGTTCATGGCCATATCATGTCACTTATGATTTGCATGTGATGTTAATCCTTTTATGCACCTTGTTTTGCTTAGGACGACGGTAGCATTATAAAGTGATCCCTCACTTAATTTCAAGATAAATTGTGTTCTCCCCGAGTGTGCACCATTGCGAAAGTTCGTCGTGTCGAGACACCACGTGATGATCGGGTGTGATAGACTCTACATTCACATACAACGGGTGCAAGCTAGTGTTGCACATGCGGAACACTCGGGTTAAACTTGACGAGCCTAGCATGTACAGACATGGCCTCGGAACACAAGAGACCAAAAGGTCGAACATGAGTCATATAGTAGATATGATCAACATGATGATGTTCACCATTGAAACCACCTCAACTCACGTGATGATCGGACTTGAGTTGGTGAATTTGGATCATGTGACACTCAGATGACCTGAGGGATGTCAATTTGAGTGGGAGCTTTAGTAATTTGATTAACTAAACTCATTATCTTGAACAATAGTCTAAGTAACCTTTGCATATTTATGTTGTAGATCAATGGCTCGCGTAGTAGCACCCCTGAATTTTAATGCGTTCCTAGAGAAAGCTAAGTCGAAAGATGATGGAAGTAACTTTGTTGACTGGGCCCGTAATCTGAGGATTATCCTCACGGCTTCCCAAAAATCATATGTCCTTGATGCACCTCTTGGTGACCAACCAGAAGACATGTCATCCGAAGACGTTAAGAACGCTTGGGAGGCACGTTCTGGAGATTACTCAATAGTTCAGTGTGCAATATTGTATGACTTAGAACCGGGACTTCAAAGACGTTTTGAACGTCATGGAGCATATGAGATGTTCCAGGAGTTGAAGTTTATCTTTCAAAATAATGCCCGAATCGAGAGGTATGAGACCTCTGATAAGTTCTATGCTTGCAAGATGGAGGAGAATGGGTCTATCAGTGAACATATACTCAGAATGTCTAGGTATTTGACTCTTCTAGTGGAGTAGGGAATTGCCCTTCCGCATGAGGCGATCGCTGACAGAGTTCTTCAATCACTGCCACCTAGTTACAAGAGCTTTGTGATGAACTATAACATACGCGGGATGAACAAGTCAGTCACCAAGCTGTTTGCGATGCTAAAAGTCGCTGAGTCTGAAATCTAGAAAGAACATCAAGTGCTGATGGTCAATAAAACCACTATTTTCAAGAAGAATGGCAAGGGCAAGGGAAAGAAGGGTAAAACCAATAAGGATGGCAAAGCAGTTGCTACTCCTGTAAAGAAGCCCAAGCATGGACCCAAGCCAGAAACTAAGTGCTTTCATTGCAAGGGAACTGGTCACTGGAAGTGGAACTGCCCCATGTACCTGGCTGACAAGAAGGCGGCCAACGACAAACAAGGTATATATGATATACATCTTATTGATGTGTACCTTACTAGCTCTCGTTGTAGTGCCTGGGTATTTGATACCGGTTCGGTTGCTCACATTTGCAACTCAAAACAGGAACTACGGAATAGACGAAGGATGGCAAAGGATGAAGTGACGATGCGCGTGGGAAATGGTTCCAAGGTTGATGTGATCGCCGTCGGCACGCTCTCTCTTCGATTACCATCGGGATTAGTGATGAACCTGAATAATTGTTATTTAGTGCCTGCGTTAAGCATGAACATTATATCTGGATCTTGTTTATTGCGAGACGGTTACTCATTTAAATCAGAGAATAAAGGTTGTTTTATTTATATGAGTAATATCTTTTATGGTCATGCACCCAATGTGAGGGTTTTATTCATATTGAATCTTGATAGTGATGACACACATGTTCATAACATTGATGCCAAAAGATGTAGAGTTGATAATGATAGTACCACTTTCTTGTGGCACTGCCGTTTAGGTCATATTGGTGTAAAACGCATGAGGAAGCTGCATGCTAATAGAATTTTGGAGTCACTTGATTTTGAATCACTTGACACATGTGAACCATGCCTCCTGGGCAAGATAACTAAAACGCCGTTCTCTGGAACAATGGAATGGGCGAGTGACTTATTGGAAATCATACATACTGATGTGTGCGGTCCAATGAATGGTACAGCGCGTGGTGGATATCGTTATTTTCTCACCTTCACTGATGACTTAAGTAGATATGGGTATATTTACTTAATGAAACACAAGTCTGAAACGTTTGAAAAGTTCAAGCAATTTCAGAGTGAAGTTGAGAATCATCGTAACAAGAAGATTAAATTCCTGCGATCTGATCGAGGAGGTGAATATCTGAGTTATGAGTTTGGCATTCACTTAAGACAGTGTAGAATTGTTTCACATTTGACACCGCCTGGAACACCATAGCGTAATGGTGTGTTCGAATGTCGTAATCGAACCTTATTAGATATGGTGTGTTCTATGATGTCTCTTGCTGATTTGCCACTATCGTTTTGGGGTTATGCATTAGAGACAACCACATTCACTTTAAATAGGATACCATCGAAATCCGTTGAGACGACGCCATATGAACTATGGTTTGGCAAGAGGCCAAAGTTGTCGTTTCTTAAAGTTTGGGGATGTGATGCTTATATCAAAAAGCTTCAGCCTGAAAAGCTGGAACCCAAAACGGAGAAATGCGTCTTCATAGGATCCCGAAGGAGACAGTCGGGTATACCTTGTATCTCAGATCCGAAGGCAAAGTGTTTTCCGCTAAGAACGGAACATTTCTTGAGAAAGAGTTTCTCTTGAAAGAATTGAGTGGGAGGAAAATAGAGCTTGATGAGGTTATTGAACCTTTACTTCAACCAGAAAGTAGCGCAACGCAGAAAGATGTTTCTGTGGAACCTACGACGGTAGAAGAGGAAGTTAATGATGATGATCATGAAGCTTCTGATCAAGCTACTATTGAACCTCGCAGGTCGACAAGGGTGCGTACTACTCTTGAGTGGTACAACAACCCTGTCTTGGAGGTCATGTTGTTGGACAACAATGAACCTACAAGCTATGGAGGAGGGGTGATGGGCCTGGATTCCGAGAAATGGTTAGAGGCCATGAAATCCGAGATGGGATCCATGTATGAAAACAAAGTATGGACTTTGGAAGTATTACCTGAAGGGCGAAAGGCCATTCAGAACAAATGGATCTTTAAGAAGAAGACGGACGCGGATGGTAATGTCACTGTCTATAAAGCTCGACTTGTGGCAAAGGGTTTTTCACAAGTTCAAGGAGTTGACTACGATGAGACATTCTCACCCGTAGTGATGCTTAAGTCTGGCAGAATCATGTTGGCAATAGCTGCTTATTTCGATTATGAAATTTGGTAGATGGATGTCAAAACAGCGTTCCTCAACGGTTTCCTTGAGGAAGAGTTGTATATGATGCAACCAGAAGGTTTTGTCGATCCAGAGAATGCTGACAAAGTTTGCATACTCGAGCGATCCATTTATGGGCTGGTGCAAGCATCTCGGAGTTGGAATAAGCGCTTTGATGAGGTGATCAAAGCGTTTGAGTTTATACAAGTTTATGGAGAAGCTTGTATTTACAAGAAAGTGAGTGGGAGCTCTATAATGTTCTAATATCATATGTGGATGACATATTGCTGACTGGAAACAATATAGCAATGCTGGAAAGCATGAAGGAATATTTGAACAAGAGTTTTTCAATGAAGGACACAGGAGAAGCTGCTTTCATATTAGGCATTAAGATATATAGAGATAGATCGAGACGCTTAATAGCACTTTCACAGAGAACATACCTTTATAAAGTTTGAAGAAGTTCAAAATGGATCAGTCCAAGAAGGGGTTATTGCCTGTGTTACAAGGTGTGAAGTTGAGTAAGACTCAATGCCCAGTGACTATAGAAGATAGAGAAAAGTTGAGTGTCATCCCCTATGCTTCAGCCATAGGCTCTATCATGTATGACTTGCTGTGCAGAAGACCCGATGTTAGCCTTGCCATAAGTATGGCCGGAAGGTTTCAAAGTGATCCTGGAATGGAACACTGGGCAGCGGTCAAGAATATCCTTAAGTACCTGAAAAGGACTAAGGAAATGTTTCTCGTTTATGGACGTGATGAAGAGCTCGTCATAAAGGGTTACGTCAATGCAAGCTTTGGCACTGATCCGGATGACTCTAAGTCACAAAATGGATACATATTTATTCTCAACGGGGGAGCGGTAAGCTAGTGCAGTTCCAAGCAAAGCGTGGTAGCCTATTCTACATGTGAAGCGAAGTACATCGCAGCCTCAGAGGCAGCGAAGGAAGGTGTCTGGATGAAGCAGTTCATGACAGATCTTGGAGTAGTGCCCAGTGCGCTGAATCCAATGAACCTGTTCTGTGACAACACTGGTGCCATTGCTCTGGCCAAGGAACCAAGGTTTCACAAGAGGACCAGACACATAAAGCGATGCTTCAACTCCATCCGCGATTACATCGAGGAGAAGGACATAAATATTTGCAAAGTGCACATGGATCTGAATGTTGCAGACCCGTTGACTAAACCTCTTGCAAGGGCTAAACATGATCAACACTAGAACTGCATGGGTGTTCGATTCATTACAATGTAAATCACATAGTGATGTGAACTCGATTATTGACTCTAGTTCAAGTGAGAGACTGTTGGAAATATGCCCTAGAGGCAATAAATATAGTGTTTATTATTATATTTCCTTGTTCATGATAATCGTTTATTATCGATGCTATAATTGTATTGATTGGAAACACATTGCATGTGTGGGTAAATAGACAACACTTTGTCCCTAGTATGCCTCTAGTGAACTAGCTCGTTGATCAAAGATGGTCAAGGTTTCCTAGCCATTGACATGTGATGTCATTTGATAACCGGATCACATCATTAGGAGAATGATGTGATGGACAAGACCCAAACTACAAACGTAGCATATGATCGTGTCAGTTTATTGCTACTGTTTTCTGCATGTCAAGTATATGTTCCTATGACCATGAGATCATGTAACTCATGGACACCGGAAGAGGGCCTTGTGCGTATCAAACGTCGCAACGTAACTGGGTGACTATAAAGGTGCTCTACAGGTATCTCTGAAGGTGTCTGTTGAGTTGGCATGGATCAAGACTGGGATTTGTTACTCTGTGTGACGGAGAGGTATCTCAGGGCCCACTCGGTAATACAACATCACAATAAGCCTTGCAAGCAATGTGACTAAGTGTTAGTCACGGGATCTTGTATTACGGAACGAGTAAAGAGACTTGTTGGTAACAAGGTTGAACTAGGTATGGAGATACCGACGATCAAATCTCGGGCAAGTAACATACCGAAGAACAAAGGGAACATCATACGAGATTAACTGAATCCTTGACATAGAGGTTCGACCGATAAAGATCTTCGTATAATATGTAGGAACCAATATGGACATCCAGGTGCTGCTATTGGTTATTGACCGTAGAGGTGTCTCAGTCATGTCTACATAGTTCTCGAACCCGCAGGGTCTGCACACTTAAGGTTTGGTGACGTTTCAGTAGTATAGAATTATGTATGGTGGTGACCGAAGCTTGTTTGGAGCCCCGTATGAGATCCCGGACGTCACGAGGAGCTTCGGAATGGTCCGGAGGTAAATATTGATATATAGGAAGTCCTGTTTTGGTCACCGGAAAAGTTTCGGGGTCATCGGTAGTGTACCGGGAGTGCCGGTAGTGTACCGGGAGACCATCGGGAGGGGTATTTCGACCCAAGAGGCTACATGGGCTGTGGTAGTGTGAATACCAGCCCTTAGTGGGCTGGTGGAAGTCCCACACAAGGCCCATGCAGCTAGGAGAGAAAACCCAAAGAGAAAAGGTGGAAAAAAGGCAAAATAGGGAGGAATCCTAGTCCTACTAGGATTGGAGGAGGAGTCCTCCTCTCCTCCTTGATTCGGCCAAACCAAGGGCTGGTCACTTGAGGGCCAAGCCTCCTCCTCTCTTCGTCCTATATATACTGGAGGTTTTAGGGTTTTTTGGAATTAGATTTTCAGCCACGTGCTACCCGTTCCTCCAGTGCATAGTTTCTCCTCTAGATTGGATTTCTGCAGTGCCTAGGCGAAGCCCTGCCGGAATAGCTCCACCACCATCGCCGAAGCGCTGTCACGCTGCCGGAGAACTCTTCTACCTCTCCGCTCCCTCTTGCTGGATCAAGAAGGCGGAGATCATCATCAAGCTGTACGTGTGCTGAACGCGAAGGTGGCATCCGTTCGGTGCTTGATCGGGACGGATCGTGATTGGATCGCGGGACGCTCAACGATTTAGATCGCGAAGACATTCGATTACACCAGCCGTGTTTCTTAACGCTTTCCGCTTAGCGATCTACAAGGGTATGTAGATCCACTCTCCCTCTCGTAGATGCTCATCACCATGGATAGGTCTTGCGTGAGCGTAGGAAATTTTGTTTTCCATGCGACGTTCCCCAATACTCACATCAAACGAGATCCAGATACAATGTTCATGTTCAAATCTGGTACTAAATAACAATTATTGAGGTTTAATACTAATCACGAAGGTAGATGTAGAGGTAGCGTGCCGACGGCGATCACATCAACCTTGGAACCATTCTCGACGCGCACCGTCACCTCGTCCGTTGCCAGTCTCCGCTTATTCCGCAGCTCCTGCTTGGAGTTACAAATGTGAGCAACTGCACCGGTATCAAATACTCAGGAGCTACTACGATTGCTGGTTAGGTACACATCAATAACAAGTATATCACATATACCTTTAACGTTGCGGGCCTTCTTATCCGCTAAGTACTTGAGGCAGTTCCGCTTCCAGTGACCGGTACCCTTGCAATAAAAGCACTCAGTCTTAGTCTTGGGTCCATGCTTGTTCTTCTTCCCGGCAACTTGCTTACTAGGCGCGGCAACAACTTTGCCGTCCTTCTTGAAGTTCTTCTTACCCTTGCCTTTCTTGAAACTAGTGGTCTTATTCACCATCAACACTTGATACTCCATTTTGATCTCGACCTCCGCTGATTTCAACACTGAGTACAACTCAGGAATGCACTTCTCCATACCCTGCATGTTGTAGTTCATCACAAAGCTCTTGTAGCTAGGTGGAAGTGACTGGAGGATTCTGCCAATGACCGAGTAATCCGGGAGAGTAACTCCTAGCTGAGTCAAGCGGTTGTGCAACCCAGACATGTTGAGTATGTGCTCACCGATAGAACTATTTTCCTCCATCTTACAACTGAAGAACTTGTTGGAGACATCATATCTCTCGACCCAGGCATGAGCGTGAAAAACCAGTTTCAGCTCTTGGAACATCTCATATGCTCCGTGTTGCTCAAAACGCTTTTGGAGCCCCGGTTCTAAACTGTAAAGCATGCCGCACTGAACAAGGGAGTAATCATCGCAGCGTGACTGCCAAGTGTTCATAACATATTGATCTGCTGGGAAAATGGGTGTGTCACCTATCGGTGCATCAAGGACATACAATCTTTTGGAAGCTATGAGGATGATCCTCAAGCTACGGACCCAGTCCGCATAGTTGCTTCCATCATCTTTCAGCTTGCTTTTCTCTAGGAACGCGTTGAAGTTGAGGGTGACATTAGCGTTGGCTGTTGGATCTACAATATAGATTGTAAAGACAATTTTAGACTAAGTTCATGATAATTAAGTTCACATAATCAAATTATTTAATGAACTCCCACTTAGATAGACATCTCTCTAGTCATCCAAGTGACACATGATCCACGTCGACTAGCCCGTGTTCGATCATCACGTGAGACAGACTAGTCATCCATGGTGAACATCTCCATGTTGATCGTATCTTCTATACGACTCATGTTCGACCTTTCGGTCTTCCGTGTTCCGAGGCCATGTCTGTACATGCTAGGCTCGTCAAGTCAACCTAAATGTATCGCGTGTGTAAATCTAGCTTACACCCGTTGTATGCGAACGTTAGAACATATCACACCCGATCATCACGTGGTGCTTCTGAACAACAATCCTTAGCAGTGGTGCACAGTTAGGTTGAACACATTTCTTGAAATTTTATTGAGAGATCATCTTATTAGCTACCGTCGTTCTAAGCAAATAATATGTAAACATGATAAACATCACATGCAATCAATATAGTGACATGATATGGCCAATATCATCTTGCTCCTTTGATCTCCATCTTCAGGGCACCATGATCATCAGTGTCACCGGCACGACACCATGATCTCCATCATCGTGTCTTCATGAAGTTGTCTCTCCAACTATTACTTGTACTACTATTGCTAACGATTAGCAATAAAGTAAAGTAATTACATGGCGTTTATGATTGACACGCAGGTCATACAATAAATTAAGACAACTCCTATGGCTCCTGCCGGTTGTCATACTCATTGACATGCAAGTCGTGAATCCTATTACAAGAACATGATCAATCTCATACATCACAATGCATCACATCACATCCTTTGGCCATATCACATCACAAGGCATATGCTGCAAAAACAAGTTAGACGTCCTCTAATTTGTTGTTGCAATTTTTCACATGGCTGCTATAGGTTTCTAGCAAGAATGTTTCTTACGTATGCCAAAACGACAACGTGATATGCCAATTTTTATTTACCCTTCATAAGGAACCTTTTCATCGAATCCAATCTGACCAAGGCGGGAGAGACAGACACCCGCTAGCCACCTTATGCAACAAGTGCATGTCAGGCGGTGGAACCGGTCTCACGTAAGCATATGTGTAAAGTTGGTCCGGGCCTCTTCATCCCACAATGCCGTTGAATCAAGATAAGACTAGTAACGGCAAGCATATTCACAGGATCGACGCCCACAACAACTTGTGTTCTACTCGTGCATAGATTCTACACATAGACATAGCTCATGATGCCACTGTTGGGAGACGTAGTAGTAAATCAGAAAAATTCCTACGATCACCAAGATCCATCTATGGAGAAACTAGCAACGAGTAAGGGGAAAGTGTATCTTCATACCTTTGAAGATCGCTAAGCGGAAGCGTTACTGGAACACGGTTGGTGGTGTCGTACTCGCAGCGATTTAGATCACAATGGATTCCGATCTAAGCACTGAACAACGGCGCCTCCGCGTTCAACACACATGCAGCCCGATGATGTCTCCTACACCTTGATCCAGAAAGGAGGAAGGAGAGGTTGAGGGAGAGCTCCGATAGCACGATGACATGGTGACGGTGGAGCTACGTGGACTCCGGCAGGGCTTCGCCAAGCGCTACGGAGAACAAGGAAGAGGAAGGGTAGGGTTGTGTCGAGAGAGAGAGAACTCATGTCTCAAATCAGCCCCAATACCTCGGGTATATATAGGAGGAGGGAGAGGGAGGTACGCCTTGGCCCCTCCTCCAAGGAGGAGAGGTTCGGCGAGATAAGGGAGGAGTCCACCTTCCACAAGGGAGGTGGATCTCTTCCTTCTAAATCTCCTTTAGCCTTATCTCTTTATCTCTAGCCGCATGGGCCTTTAGGGAAGGACTTGGCCAGCCCAATAAGGGCTGGTACACCTCCTCCAACAGCCCATGAAGTCCTTTGGTCGTCACACCCCTCCCGGGGTCCTCCGGCACCCTCTCGACACTCCCGATACACTATCGATGAGCCCAAAAACTTTCTGATGACCAAAAATGGACTTCCTATATATAAATATTTACCTCTAGACCATTCCGGAGCTCCTCGTGATGTCCGGGATATCATCCGAGACTCTATACAACCTTCGGTAACCACATACAACAATTCCCTATAACCCTAGCGTCATCGAACCTTAAGTGTGTAGACCCTACGGGTTCGGGAGGCACGTAGACATGACCGAGACACCTCTACGGTCAATAACCAACATCAGGATCTGGATACCCATGTTGGCTCCCACATGCTCCACAATGATCTCATTAGATGAACCACGATGTCAGGGATTCAATCAATCTCGTATACAATTCCCTTTGTCTACCGGTATGATACTTGCCTGAGATTCGATCATCGGTTTCCCCATACCTTGTTCAATATCGTTGCCGGCAAGTCTCTTTACTCGTTCCATAACACATCATACCGTGTCTAACTCCTTAGTCACATTGATCTCATTATGATGACGTCTTACCATGTGGGCCCAGAGATACCTCTCCGTCACACGGAGTGACAAATCCCAGTCTCGATTCGTGCCAACCCAACAGACACTTTCAGAGATACCCATAGTGCACCTTTATAGCCACCCAGTTACATTGTGACATTTGGAACACCCAAAGAATTCCTACGGTATCCGGGATTTGCACAATCTCATGGTCTAAGAAAACGATACTTGACATTATAAAAGATTTTGCAGACGAATTACATGATCTTGTGCTATGCTTAGGATTGGGTATTGTCCATCACATCATTATCCTAATGATGTGATCTCTTTATCAACGAAATCCAACGTCCATGGTCATGAAACCATGACCATCTATTTATCATCGAGCTAGTCAACTAGAGGCTCACTAGGGACATGTTGTGGTCTTTGTATTCATACATGTATTACGGTTTCCGATTAACACAATTATAGCATGAACAATAGAAAATTATCATGAACAAGGAAATACAATAATAACCATTTTATTATTGCCTCTAGGGCATATTTCCAACACCACATGGAGTGATATATGCGGTCTTCTCCTCGTCTTCCTTGGCCATGAAGATCTGATGATAGCCGGAATAGGTATCAATGAAAGACAATAAATCGCAACCGGCAGTGGAGTCCACTATTTGGTCGATGTGCAACAAGGGAAAAAGGTCCTTGGGGCAGGCTTTGTTGATGTCTGTGAAGTCAATGCACAACCTCCACTTCCCATTCGCCTTGCACACTACAACTAGATTGGCTAACCATGTTGGATGGAGTACTCCTCTGATCAAGCCAACCGCTTCTAATTTCTTGATATCTTTGGCAATGAATTGTTACCGCTCCAAAGCTTGCTTCCGGACCTTCTGCTTGATAGGCCGCGCATGTGAGCAGACGGTAATGTGGTGCTCAATCAACTTCTTGGGAACACCGGGGATATCAGATGGTTGCCATGCAAACACATCGACATTCGGCCGCAGGAAGGCAATGAGCGTGCTTTCCTATTTGTCGTCAAGGGTGGAACTTATGGTAAAAGTTCATCCCGTGCCATCCTCCTTGGCGGGCACCTTCTTGGTCTCTGGTGGAGCTGCCTTGGACTTCTTGCTCTTGTTGGTGGAGCTCTCTGGCACATCATCAACGGGAGCGTAGCACCCCGAGGAGGTGCGCTTGCCGGAATGTGTGCCAGAGGCCTTGCCGGTCTTCTTCCTCCCGGGAGCTTCAACGGTAGGAGCAAGTGCCTTGGCGGCAAGTGCTGCAACTGCCCCCCGGTAGAGTTGGTCATCGCAGATAAGTGTGCTTTTCTTGTCGGAGTTGATCATGATGACGCTCATTGGCCTAGGAATCTTCAAAACGTTGTAAGCGAAGTGGGTGGCCGCCATGAATTTGGCCAGTGTTGGGCGACCAAGGATGCTGTTCTGTGACAACGAGATCTTGGAGACGTCAAAGACGATCTTCTCTGTTATGAAATTGATATGACTGCCAAATGTCACTGGCAGGGTGATCTTGCCCTTCGGCTAAGTTTTCCCTGAACTGACCCCTTGGAAAGCGCCTGTCAGCTCAAGATCTTCATCGGGGATTTACAGCCTCTAGATGACATCATGCGAGATCAGGTTTAGGCTGGCCCCACTGTCGACTAGCATCTTTTTCACCTTGAGGTTGCGTATTGTTGGCAAAGCCAACAATGGCAGACACCCAACCGCAGTTATGCCATCAGGGTGATCCTCGGCGTCGAAGATGCTAGGAGTGTTGGACCACTTCAGAGGTCTCTGCGCATCGATAGAGGGCTCCGCCGCGTTTACCTTGCGTGCCAACTGTTTAAGTTGGCGATGAGAGGAATGCGACGAGGCACCTCCTTCGATGCACACCATATATGTATCCTTCCAAAACTCATGCTCGTTGGACTCGTCATCCTCCGTGGCATCATCATCGTCACCCTCTTGCTTGTTGCGACCACAAGCGGGCCGGTCTTTTTGCTGCATGGGCTTGCCACGGCAACCACCTCGACCAACGCGCTTCTTGCCAGATCCCTCAATACCATCTTGGACTTTCTCCTTGTCTCGCCTCTCATACTTAGATTTTTGCTTCTCAGCGAGATGCTCAACTTGCCAGCAGTCTTGGAGGTTGTGGCCCTTGGTGCGATGGACCATGCAATACTTCTCGCCGGAGCCCTCCGTCTTGTCGGCAGCCGCCATTGCCTAGCAGGAGATGCACCCGGCAACAACCTTGCCGGGGTCGTCAACCTTGCCCTTCTTGGCAGTACCGGTGTTGCCAGATCCCTCGACGGCAAGCACGTCCTTGCCCTTGCGCTTCTTGTTGCTCGGCTAGCCCTTCCTCGCCAGGGCGGTGGCGTCTTCATCTTCAGAGTCGACCCCTGCTTTAGCATCTTCACCGGGGAGTCTTCTCCCTTCTTCAGCCCGGGCACATCTATGTGCCAGAGTGTAAAGCTCAGCAACATCCCTGACTCTGTTCATCACTAGCTCTTCCCGCATCCTGTGGTTGCTCATGTTCTGATGGAATGTGCTGATAACAGCAGTAGGATGGACGTCTGGGATGTTGTGGTGCATGCGGCTGAACCTTTGGATGTACTTGCGCAAAGTCTCGCCCTCCTTCTAAGGGATGATATGCAAGTCGCTTGCCTGACCAAGAGCATGGTGACCTCCAGTAAAGGCGCACACAAACTCGTGGCACAGGTCTGCCCAGGAGGAGATGGATCCCTCTGGTAGGTGTATCAACCACGACCGGACGTTGGGCTTATGCACCTGCACCGCAATGGTGTAGATGCTCAAGAACTATGACGGGTGAGTCTTGCCGTCGTACTTCTCCAGGACCTCTGGCTTGAACGTGTGGGAATTGGGCCACTATACTTGCCGCAGCTCACGGGTAAACGCTAGACAACCCACCTCGTAAGGTAAGGCTGACAAGATACCCTGGCGCAGACTTGTCTACAACGGACCCTACGCGCCTATCAGACTGAATGCGCGTTTCCCGCCGCCACTCGACTGCAGTTCGAGCGTCTTCCTTGCTTCGTTCCCGAAGAACTTGACACTGGCCGCGGTGTGTCCGTGGATCGGACGATGCCGTCGAGTAACAATCATAAGCGTCGGTCTGTCGGGCCAGTGACCAGTGTTGTTGTTGCGGAGGAGAGTGCACCGTGGGCGTGCTGCCTCCAGCTTCTCACAGCTAGCGTGAGCGAGCTCGGTGGACCAAAACCTATCTGCGAGGCTGAGGAGGCTCTGAATGGTGGCTCTCCACTCGTCGAGCTTCTCCGCAGCAGGAGGGAAATTTAGGAGTAGTTGTGCTCACGCCATCGCTTCTTCCGACATGGTGGGCAACGAACGACGCGAGGAACGTGAGGTGCTCTGTCTTCTAACTGTGTTAGAAGGAGCACCGCCGCGGTCCCGCGTCGGCACGCCACTCCTGCTAGCATGTCGGCGAGCATGCTGGTCTTGCACACCTTGGGAGTGATGCACATGAGCTTTTCCATGGGGACGTTGAGAACTACGGGCGCCGTGACGCGGCTCCTCGCACGCGTTGTAAGAAGGCCGCGGCGTAGGTGCCGGCGTCGACGCTCTGGAAGATACCCTTCCGCACCCAGAGTTCATCATACCACCCATAGGCGGTACGGCTCCATCCTGAGACCCAGTGGCGCGGGGTTCCCGCCCCCGCCATGAACGTCTCCACGGCGGGCGTCACCACTTGCTTGGCCTTGATAACCAGAGGGCCGTGGAGGTTCTGAACCTCCGCCTCCTCCTGCACCCGTGTCCACGCCATCGCCTGTCTGTGCAGATACACATACAGCGGATGCACATGGGCCTACCACCGTTAGGCCTTTCTTCTTGGGGGCCATGGCGATGACGAGTATGAAGAAACTGGCGTGTTGATCACCAGAACAGGTTTGCACGACCTATGTTCCCCATACCTGGCGCTCCAAAGATGTTGTGGGGGGATGAGCACCTATGAGATCCGAAGGACCCCTTTAAATTCGGCGGGGGAGAAGGCACACACGAAGAGCAGGCCTGATGAACAACACGCGGGGATCTTACCCAGGTTCGGGCCACACGGATGCATAAAACCCTACTCCTCCTTGGTTGTATTATGGGTGTTCTTAGGGTTCTAGCTACATGAGCACTATGAACAGCTACCATGAGTGCTAGCTAGGATGACCCGAGAGTCGACAGTGCAAAAGTCCTCTACCGTATCGCCTTGGGCCTCCTTTTATACTCTGAATGGGATTCCAACAGTGGCGTACAGTGCGTACACGGGGTCTACAGAGCTACAGTGCTATCATACCTAACACTGACGGAGTAGGACATGCGCATTTAATGCACCGTCAGGCATCTCTATCCGTCTGTGGGATGGGACAGAAGCCCGTCCCATCGGCACCGCTTAGCCCTCTCAAGCGCCGATGCCGCGACAAGCGTCCAGGTGGATCGACACTTGACCTATCTGCTTGCGGGGCCTTCCCAGGGCTTTTGTCTTGCCAGGGCTTTGCCTTGCCGGGGCCTTGTCTTGCCTGGGGGTTCAATAGCCCTTCCGGAAAGGTCTTGCTAGTGGTCTTGATTCTTCTGTGTTTGTACCTGGAAATTCCCTGCTGGGCTTCGCCGCTAGGGTGGCTACTACTGCCCATGCACGAGTAAGGGGCACTAGAGAGCCCAAAACTCTAGTGCACTGACACCGGCTCTACGGCATAGACCTCTTGAAGGGTGCGCTTCCTCTCCTTTTTGGGTATGTGAGTGGCGTATATCATATTCACAGTTTTTACCTCTGGGGTGAACTGCTTTTGGCCACCATTGTTCGGGCCACGGGGCTCCCCGTCATCCTCACCGTGCGGGCCTTTTGACTTGCTCCTTGGCTGCGAGTTTGCCAACCTGTTTGAACACCCAACAGTAATGGTTGGTGTGGTTGGTGGGCTTGTCTGGCGTGCCATGGATCTGGCAGGGCCTTTCCATGATTTTATCCAGCGGGGTAAGTCCGTCACGATTGCCTTATGAGGCTTCTTCCGCTACCCGCATCGGGGATAGCGGAACCCGGCGTTAACGGCCGTGTTGTCGGCGTCACTATTGTTGTGCCTACACTTATTTTTATTGCGTCTTGGGTTCCCGTTTCCGTCTTGAACTTCGGAGGTTCCGGGGTGTTCAGGGTTGTGTCTCCGTCTAGCGAGCGAGTTATCCTCGCCCACGAAAAAGCGAGTCATGAGTGATGTGAGGGCAGCCATTGTCCTAGGTTTGTCCTAACCGAGCTGGCGAGCCAGCCATTCATCCTGAATGTTGTGCCTGAAGGAGGCTATTGCCTCGGCATCCAAGCAATCCACGATCTGTTTTTTCTTGGTCAAGAATCGATTCCAAAATTGCCGAGCAGACTCTCCTGCCTTCTGGACGATGTTGCTTATGTAGGAGGAGTCCGATGGCCGTACATAGATGCCTTGGAAGTTAGATCGGAAAGTATCCTATAGATCCTCCCAGCACCCGATAGAGTTTTCGGGGAGGCTATATAACCAGTGCCGAGCTGGACCCTTAAGTTTTAGGGGTAGGTATTTGATGGCGTGGAGATCGTCTCCTTGTGCCATGTAGATGTGGAGGAGGAAATCCTCAATCCATACTGTTGGGTCAGTTGTCCCATCATATTGCTCTAAGTTCATGGGTTTAAATCCTTTTGGGAACTGATGCTGCATCACCTCGTCGGTGAAGCAAAGTGGGTTGGCAGCGCCGCTGACCCGGGCTATGTCACGTTGGTAATCGGCATCTGTTCTGGCCCGGTTTCGGTCACGACCTCTATAATTGCGGTCGAGCCAGGGCCAGTGCCTGTCCCCTCTATCGGGGGAGTACCCTCTCGATCAGTAGATGGATCTTGTACGACCTGTTCTATGATCCAGGTCGTGTCACAGGTCGTACCTGTCATCGGGCTCTATTTGCTCCATTCCCCCTCCTCGGGGTATCACCGGACTATAACCGTTATCGCCAGCCATCCTATCTCGTCCTTGGGGAGGACGGTCCGGCTGGTCGTATGGAGTGTGCTTGGGAGACTGTGTATTGGGGAGCTCGTCTTCGAATTGCGGCAGTAGTCATCGGTGTGGGTAGCTCTTGTGTTGGTCCAACAGACCGATACCATATCCCTCCTCGGCTGATAGGACCTTCCTCCATCTATTGCTGAGGTTATCTTGTTAGGCCTTAAGCTGCCATTCTTTTGCTTTCAAACTTAGGGCAGTAGCTATAAGTTGTTGCCGGAACTCTTCCTGATCTTCAAGGTTATTCGAGATGACGAAGTCATCGGATTCTGGATGGTCCTCCTTTTCGACAAGGGGGAGGTAGTTGTCATCCTCGGAATCGTTTGAATCATCAGGGTCACGCTGATCCTCTGGCCTTTCCTGGTCCTCTAGTGGATGCTCAGGGATATCAGGATCTTCATGGTCTTTAGGGGTATCTCTTTCCCTGGTGCGAGCAATAGCTTCCCTTCCCTTTTTGCCTTTGACCGTTTGTGCGGCTTCCGGCGCCTTGACGACGCTTCACCCGATCTATCACCATTTTTTGGTTGTGTGATTGCCACTACCGGCTGGAGTGCCCACCATGTAGACGTCATAGGTGGTGGTGGCAGCCCATCGCCCGGTATTGACGGGGGTGGGGGCGCAATCCTCCTTATCCATGTTTTCTGCCTTCCCGGAGGCGTTGTCCAACATATTGATTAAGTCCTCGATAGTGGCTATGAAGTGGGTAGTGGGTGGGATGAAAAATTCCTCTTGACCTGTCTTAGGACCGATCTGAGCATGGATCAGGGTTGGGTTGTGTGTAATTTTCATCAATGAGATTAGATCTAGAGCCTCGTTGAGTGTCGAGAGCTCAATCGGGTCGACCTGCCCAGTACTTTCGGAGTTAATCTTTGATGCGTCTGCCCAAGAAGGGTGTTCGGCGAGGGTTGGTGTTCGGGTATCTGGTGCTACGGCCAGATCCGAACCCAAAGCGAGATTCGAGGTCAAGGCCTCAGAGTCTTCGGGCACGTGAGATGAGACCACGAGCCCGGTGAGCAAAAGATCACCCCGAGAGTCTATGGAGAACTCTAGGTTCCCAAATCTGATCTCCTGCTCGTGGGCGAAACTCCCGACCTGGCCCAAATGGCCGGTCAGGATAGCGTGTAGCACAATGCTACCAAAGGCGAAGATTTGTCCGGTGACAAAGGAGTCAACGCCACAGACTTGTTCGCCGATGATAACGCAAGCTATTGATTCCTTCGGCAATCACAGTAGAACTCTCAATGAAAGTACCAATGTCAGTGTCGAAACAGGAAGATCTTGAGTAGGGGGTCTCGAGTTGTGAGACTAGGATCGATGGTAACAGGAGACGAATGAGACGATGTTTACGCAGGTTCGGGCCCTCCTATGGAGGTAAAACCCTATATACTGCTTGATTATATTGATGGTATGAAGGTTACAGAGTTGATCTACCTCAAGATTGAAGAGCCAAACCCTAGATGAGTTTTCCTCCCCTATAGCCTAAAACCCTCCTAGTTTATATAGAGACCGGGGGGGGGGGTACATAGGGTTTACACACGGCAGGTCCCCTGTCGGGGATGGAGATGTCGATTTCCTCATCTTGTCTTGGAGTGCATGTCGTGTCTTCGAGACTTCCTTCTAGAATGAGGGCTCTTCAATATATCCTGCCCTTCCTGCTACAGTCAAAGAGCGGCCCACCAAGTCAGCCTATTAAGAGATAGGCCGACGACCCGAGGATCCCTTAGTCCAGGACTCCCTCAATGGGTGCGTGATCTTCCTCTACGGATTGATACCTTGCTTTTATAACTGAGGGAAATACTTGTCGTCACTGTGCTGCATCATCCCTTTCTCTTTGGGGAACTACCGATGCAGTGTCAAGCCACGTTAGTAGCAAGGGAATAACATTATATGATCCAACTATATTAACAAAGCCCATGATACATCAAGATTGCAACATCTCAAGAAAAAGAGAGAGAGACATCAAGATCGCGACATCTCAATATCGCGACATCAAGATCGCGATATTGATGATCGCGACATCAAGATCGTCACATCTCAAGATTCTGACAACTCATTCTATTTAGCTCTAGCAATTTGTTCATCAAGAATTCACCTAATGGCACAGTATCATCAAGCATGGTACTAGCATCATCATAAGAATCATTCATATCATAAGTAGCATCATCAATATCAAGATTAATAGCATGTGGTGGTGGTGCAAACTTACTCATAACAGAAGGTGAATCAAGTGTAGAGCTAGATGGCAGCTCCTTACCTCCCCTCGTAGTAGAGGGAAAAATCTTGGTTTTATAGTATCCTTTAGATTCTTCATAGTGATTAATTCATATAAATCCCAAGTGACTCAACAAATATAGCTATGCTCCCCGGCAACGGCGCCAGAAAAAGGTCTTGATATCAATTCAACCACACTTGGAGATAAATATCTACAGCAAAGTGATCAGTAGCACCATAGTATGACAGTTTGATAGCAGTAGTAACAGTAACAGTAGTGGTAACAGTAGCAGTAGTGATTTTGTAGCAAGTGTAATAGTAACAAAAATAGTAGTAACTTAGCAAGAACAATATGTCGAAAGTTCATAGGCACTGGATCGGTGTATTTGTTGGATGATATTCATCATATAATAACCATAACCTAGGGCAACACAGAACTAGCTCAAGTTCGTCAATGTAATGTAGGCATGTATTCCGTATATAGTCATACGTGCTTATGGAAAGGAACTTGCACGATATCTTTTCTCCTACCCTCTCGTGGCAGCGGGGTCCATAAGGAAACTAAGGGATATTAAGGCCTCCTTTTAATAGAGAACCGGAACAAAGCATTAACATTTAGTGAATACATGAACTCCTCAAACTACGGTCATCACCGTGAAGTATCCCAAATATTGTCACTATTGGGTTGACGGATCATAAGATGTAATAGGTGCATAAGACTAGGCAAGATCGGATCAAGAACATACATATAATGATGATAACATAAAATGGTTAAGATCTGAAATCATGGCATTCGGGCCCTAGTGACAAGCGTTAAGCATGGCAAAGTCATAGCAACATCAATATTAGAACATAGTGGATACTAGGGATCAAGCCCTAACAAAACTAACTCGGTTACATGATGAATCTCATCCAACTCCTCGGTGACCAGCGAGCCTACGAAGGTGTTACTCACTCCCGGTGGGGAGCATCATGGAATTGGCTATGGAGAAGGGTTGATGATGACGAAGACCGAAGATCCCCCTCTCCGGAGCCCCAAACGGACTCTAGATCTGGCCTCACGATTAAGAACAGGAGGTTGCGGTGGCTCCGTATCGTGAGATGCGATGAAACTTTCTCTTTGATTTCCCTCTCTAAATTTAAGAATTTATAGTGCTGGAATTAGGGTAGGAGGGCCCACGAGGTGGGAACGCTCCACCAGGCCACACTAGGGGGTCTAGCGCGCCCAGGTGAAGGGTGGCCACCCTGGGCCCCCTCTCTGGTGGCTTATGGCTCCAAAATTCTTCATGTATTCCAAAACAATTCTCCAAAAAATTTCACTCCATTCCGAGAACTTTTATTTCTACACAAAAACAACACCACGGTAGTTCTACTAAAAATAGTGTTAGTCCGGGTTAGTTTCATTCAAATCATGCAAATTAGAGACCAAAACAAGACCAAAAGTGTTAGGAAAAGTATATACGTTGGAGACGTATTAGGTCTATACAGGGATCTCCAAAAATCCAACCGTTACAACATTGTTGACCATCTCGGTGAAACCAATGCAAAACTCGGTTGTATCGATCTGTTCAAAATGTGGCAACTTTCGGAATCTCAGTGGGACCGATATAGGAAACTCGGTGGCACCGAAGTCTGTGGCTGAGGTAGTTTCCAACACTCAGTGATATCGAAACACAAAACTCAAAAATTCTGATTTTATGAAAACAACCAACATAATCGTGGTCACTGATTCTCGGTTGCACCGATGTGAACTCGGTTCTACCGAAGAGCTAGAGTTTGGCTAGGGTTCTATCTTAGGTTTTGACTCGGTGTAGCTGAAGTGGAGTTCTTGGTGGTACCGATTTTGAGTGGTAGAGTTTAGACAGAGTATTTTGTGGGAGAGCTTGTGGGTGTTTTTGGTGGCTAGCACCTTGAGCAATTTCTTCACCAACAATACCTTACCCCCTTTTGATAGTATTGGCTTTCCTATGGACGCAAAGTGATTTCTCACAAAGTAAAAATAGAGTGTTCTAGCTTGAAGCCTTCCCAATCCATTCCTTGCATCTTGGTGTATCTCCTCACAATTATAGCCATCCCATCATTGGACTTTTCCTCAAAAATACTTAGCGAAAACATGAGTCCAATGAAATATATGTTGTTATTAATTACGAAAAACACCAAGTGAGGGAGTCCTGGATTATGGGGTCCGAGGACGGTCGACCTATTGTTTATGGGCCGAACTTTATGGGCCGCAAGGAGGACATTGGATGAACAAGTCACCCACGCCAGGATGGAGACCTGAAGGAGGCGTGACGTATCCTCCAAGACGTTGACCATAGAGATGGATGTTTATCTCTTCGACATGTAAACGACCATGTGTAAACCCTAGGTACCCTTAGCGTCTATATAAGCCAGAGGGTTTTAGGTGGTAGGAGAGGACAATCTTCTAGGGTTAGCTATTCGATCTCGAGGTAGATCAACTCTGTAACCCCCATATCATCAATACATCCAAGCAGGCCGTAGGGTATTACCTCCATAGGAGGGCACAAACCTGGCTAAATCTGTGTCCCCTTCGTCTCCTGTTACCATCGATCCTAGTCTCATAGTTCGGGACCCCCTACCCGAGATCCGCCGGTTTTGACATCGACATAGGTGCTTTCATTGAGAGTTCCACTGTGAGCGCCTAAGGAATCGATGTCTCACCTCTTCGCGAGCAATGAGATCGGCATCCAAGGGATTCTTTCCCCCGATCATAATCTTGTGGGCAGCGGCACCTTGTCGCGCGCCAACCCGATCACCCACCCTGGCCAGATCGGGAACTACTTTCCCATCAACCAGAGGATCACGTTTGAAACCTTAGAGTTCATCGCTGATTTTCAGGGAACACTTGTTTTAATGGAACCCTCGACCCTTGTGGAGAAGCCTATAAGTCCGGATGCCTTGATGCCGAAGACATCAGGCCCCACGGCTAAATAGAGCATGAATCCGCTTTGGTGCAGCTCTGGAGCCGTCTCGCCGATCATTGAATCCACTCGCCTCAGCAACATGCATACCACCATCACCTTGTTCTTAAACGAGTTGTTCGATCAGATTGAGGCCATGCGGGTATCGGAGGACCAGGTTCCGGTTTATGACCGGCTCGGGATCAGGCCTGATGCCAAGGAGATTCATGTCCCTTCAGTCACCCACCTTGTCGCTACCATCGAGTGCCCGACCGAGGATTCGTCCCGATCGCCTGAACTAAAAAACAGTATACACCCCGACCTCTGATCATCGAGACTTCATCGGAGAAACGGCGGCCGGGAACCACCCAGGAGCCGGATTATTTCCGGCCCGGGATCAATCACACGATTCGGAATTTGTAATTCCGAACACTCAATGTGACGTGGGATCGAATTTTTCCCCACCCACCACCCAAGACGAACACCCCAGTATCACACTGAAACCTGCATCCTCGGAATTTCGGGATATTAAGAATCTATAGGGGGAGTCAGTCCATCACTTTTGTGCAAGACTCCTACTCTCTAGGAGCAGAGAAAAAGGTCTCAGCGACCAAGAGATAATGGCAATTTTCATTCGCAACTTCCATGATGAAGGGATTCTTAACGCCTTGGCCCGCAGACACATTCATAACTTCTAGGAGTTGTCCGAGTTGGTACAAAAATATTGTGCCATGGAAAGTGTTGGCAATCTGAATGGTTGTTTTCGGAACCAACTTTCCCCCAAGCACCCTAGTGGAGATCGGAAAAAGAGGGTACCTCCACAGCAGCCAGCGAGATACGAACCCGCCGAAAAAAGAAACAGGCCTTCCCCAAGGGTCGGCACTGTCCTCGACGGACTACTCGATAAACCTTGACCTATACATTCCGCGTTATTAAACACAAGCCTGACTCATAGCCTTAGAGATTGCTGGGCCGTCAGACAAGTGACAAAAAGTGGCGAGGCCATCCTCGAAACACCTTTGACGAATGGGCACTCCTCATCATCGTCCGAACAAAATGCCGAAGTCCTGACGGTCTACGAAACATTCCCCTCAAGGAACGGGAGAAAAAGGGACGTTAGAGAGCTCGAACAGGTCTACCATGTGGCAGTAACTAGCACATGGACATACATACCGATTACCTTTAAAGATATTCACCAGCCAGCCATTCTTTCCGGTCACTCACCGACCGCACTAGTCTTGAACCCCATTGTCGATGGGCATAGGCTACATAAGGTATTAATGGACACATGCAGTGGTTTAAACCTAATTTATGAAGGTACCTTGGAAAAATGCAATTTGGTTGATCTCGTATCGAACATAGCAATACAACTTTCCAAGGAATAGTTCCAGGGAAAGAGGCACGCTGTTCCGGACGTATCGTTCTGGACGTTGTGTTCGGCACGCCCGAAATACCGATCCGAAGAGGTTCTCTTCCACATCATACCCTTCCCAAGCGGCTATAACGCCCTATTGGGACATGACGCATTTGCAAAGTTACAGGCTATACCCCATTATGGGTAAATGAAACTTAAGATGCCAGGACCAAACGGAGTGATCATGGTCTCTAGTGATCCGTACATAGCCCTTCGGGATGAGAACAAATCGACAACACTTGCCCTCGAAGCATTAGCTGAGGCTTTCACTGCCGAAGAACTGGCCGCGTTACGGTCAACAGTTAACAAGGATGGCGTGATCCTTAGCAAAAGGCCCAAGTCTACGTCCTTCAAACCCGCAGAGGAAATCGTTAAGTTGCAAGTACATCTAACAGACCCCAATAAGACAATGTCCATCGGAGCCCAGCTCGATCCCCTTATGGACGAGGCACAGCGGAATTTTCTTCGAGAAAATTAGGACATTTTTGCCTGACATCCTGTAGATATGCCCGGAATCCCACGACAGCTTGCCAAACACAGTCTGAATATTATAGCAGGCTCTAAGCCCGTTAAGCAGACTCTCCATCGGTTCTCCGAACCCAAAAAACAAGCCATGGGTGAAGAATTGGCTAAATTGCTAGAGGCTGGTTTCATTCAGGACATCAAGCACCCCGAATGGTTGGCAAACCTAGTGATGGTACCAAAGAAAGACAAGTCTTGGCAGTTGTGTGTCGACTTCAAGGACGTCAACAAGGCCTTCCCTAAGGACCCTTTCCCCTTACCACGGATAGACCAGATCATCGACGCTATAGCCGGACATGATTTGTTGTGCTACCTTGACACTTACTCTGAATACCATCAGATTAAAATGAAGGAATTTGATCAAGCGGTAACCGCATTCATCACCCATACGGGCCAATTTGCTTCCACACGATACCTTTCAGGCTAAATAACACTGGGGCTACATACCAGCGCATGATCCAGACGTCCTCTCGCGACACGGGTCAGTAAGACAGTCGAGGCATACGTGGACGATGTGGTAATCAAAACCAAACACGTCAGCCAATTGATCGATGACTTACAAAAAACTTTCGACAGTTTGCGCAAGTATGATATAAGACTCAATCCGGAAAAATGTGTATTCAGAGTTCCCTCTAGTGAGTTGCTTGGATTCATTGTCTCCCATAGAGGATAGAGACGAATCCAGCTAAGATCCGTGCCTTATCGGAACTTGCAATTCCCATAGAGATGAAGCATGCCCAGAGATTAGCTGGGTGTGTGGCGATGTTAAGCCGCTTTATCTCCCGCCTCGGAGAGAAAGCGTTGCCACTCTATAAACTGCTGAAATGGACAAACAAATTCGTGTGGACCGATGAAGCAACTGCATCGCTAGAATAAATCAAAACACTACTGGCAACCAATCCCATACTCAAAGCACCATGCATTGGTGAGCCCATGTTGTTATACATATCGTCCACCAATCAAGTTGTCAGCGTGGTGCTCGTTGTTGAACGAGATGAGGAGGGACACAAATTCTGGACTCAGAAACTGGTCTATTACGTGTCAGAAGTGCTAACACAGTGCAAGTTAAGATATCCACACTACCAAAACATAGCCTACATAGTGTATATGGCATCAAGGAAACTCCGACATTACTTCCAAGAGTGTGCGGTAACATTGGCGTCCGAAGTCCCCCTGACTATTATAATCAACAACAGGGACGCCACCGGCCACATAGCCAAGCGGGCCATTAAGCTCCTTCCCTTTGAAATAACCTATAATCCCTGTCGTGCCATAAAATCTTAGGTATTGGCAGACTTCCTGTCTGAATGGATAAAGGTCGAGCTCCCCAAGGAATACATTACATACTCCCATTGGACAATGTACTTCGATGGGTCCAAAACTTTCTCCGGACTGGGGGTTGGATTCATCCTCACATCCCTGACAGGGGACAATGTGCAATACGTGTTGCAAATCATGTATGCCGACACCAACAATGCAGCCGAATACGAAGCTCTCCTTCATGGTCTTTGGATGGCAATATCAATGGGCATACGACGGCTGGAGGTATAGGGAGACTCCAGCCTGGCCATCTCCCAAATTAATGGCGAATTCGACGCCAAAAATCCGAAGATGGTGGCATACAGAATTGTCGTCCTAAAGATATGTGCTCGGTTCAAAGGGTTGGAATTTCACCACGTCGATCGCAACAACAACCAAGCCGCTGACATAATGGCCCATATGGGAGCCAAGCGCGACCCTCTCCCAAGAAACACCTTTCTTGAAAGGCTCTTTAAGCCATCCATAGTGTCACAGGATGAGGACAAGGGCGCTAGTCCGGACACGGTTGACAAGGTTGCCCCCCCTCGGAAATCAAACCATACAATAATATCATCGACGGCTCCTTATTGTGGGAAACGTCTTCGAATCATGAGGTAATGGCAGTAATCGCGTCATGGACAGAGCCTTTCCTCGCCTACCTTCTTCGTAAGGAACTCCGTGCCGATCAGATAGAGGCACGACACATAGTTCGGCGATCCAAGGCCTACAAAGTACATGAGGGCAAGTTATACAAGAAAAGCACCACCGGAATATTACAGTGGTGCATATCCGAGGAAGAAGGACGGGAGCTCCTTTCCGAAGTTCACGCAGGCATGGGCGACCATCATGCCGCGACAAGAGCCTTAGTTAGCAAGGCCTTCCGAGCTAGTTTCTTCTAGCCCACAGCTCGGACGGATGCCCAGTCGCTTGTCAAACATTGCGTAGGATGTCAACTCTTCGCAAACCAAAGCCACATGCCCCCAATGGCTCTTCGAACTATTCTGATCACTTGTTCTTTCGCGGTCCGAGGGTTGGACATGGTTGGACCCCTTAAAGGGGGGACCAAGAAAAATAAATACATATTGGTCATGGTTGACACACCGTTACGGTGTCCCGCACAGTATAATAACGGATAATGGATCCAATCTCACTACCCAAGAGGTCAAGGACTGGTGCACCAAAATGGGCATTAAGCTAGATTATGCATCAGTCTATCATCCGTAGACCAATGGACAAGTCGAACGAGCAAATGGTCTCATTATGAGCGGCATTAAGCCACGTTTGGTCCGATCTCTTCATGAATCCGCCTGCCATTTGGTGGAGGAGGTCGACTCTGTTTTATGGGGCTTACGCACCACCCCGAACATAGCGACGGGTTACACACCATTCTTCATGGTCTACGGGGCTGAGACAGTCCTCCCCTGTGACATTATTCACGATGCACTAAGAGTGCGCATGTACAAAGAAAAAGAGGCTGAGTTAGATCGGCAGGACGACCTAGACACCTTAGAAGGAGAGCACGACATAGCTCGGGTCGCTCCATGTTTTACCAGCAACAAGCACGACGCTACCATAGCAAGGAGGCCAGGGTAAAAGCATACAACATAGGCAAACACGTCCTACGGGTTCCGGAGAAGCAGAAGCATAAACTCAACCCCAAATGGGAGGGCCCCTTCATCATCGATGAAGTACTCGCGGGAGGAGCATATCGTCTTTAGAGCCATCCAAACAACCGCCTTGAACTAAACCCATGGAATGCATCTCGTCTTCGGCGCTTCTACGGATAAACCAGTGTTGTCCAATCCTCCAATATTTTTCTTTTTTCTGTCGTATTTCCCTTTTTCCTTTATCTTCCTCTACCACTTTGTTGTTCGATAGGATTGATTTTCTTTTTTCCTATGTTCGGTTAAACTAGCCTTGTACTACGGTTATCGGCATACACTATAAAGTGTTGAATCCGAATACAGCACCCGGGGGCTTCTTCTTCAAGCCAACGTTTTCTACATTGTAACTATTTACCAACACTTATCATGTACACACATTTTCTTTGTCACGCTCAAGCCATCATAATCATCAATTCAAACTAAGGTTTGCCAAGCTAGGTTGCGTCGCTCCTGTGGTTACCCCCTAAGTTCCCGATTGTTCGACTACGGGGTAAAAGCTAGCTATCTTACATAGACAATTGGTCGGTTGTGACGGAAACACCTAATGCGGCTATGGTAGCCGTTACTATTACCTGGGTCTAAAAAACCCTTTATTCGCATACTAAAAGTATGCGGCCTTCTCTCGACAATTTTCGTAGAATCTTGGTGAAAGGTATCAGTAGAGGTGCTATTTTCCCTGGAAAATGATTCTTACGCTACGCAGTTATATAACATACCTCTCTGTGTGCTTTCTATCTATTTGCACCGTATGTCTGGATTGTCTGGTTCCCCGAACACAAGTCGCTCTTTTTGAGTCACGAGTTACGAGGAACACTCCCGAGCTCTTCGCACGAGAGGTAGAAGCCGATGGCCGGTTAAGACAAAGTTTACAACACGAATTGTTCATATAATAATGTATATCATTACACATTCGGCTACTGATCGAGATCATCGCTTATAGTATCTAGGGAGTAGTCCTCTTGTGAAAGACGGGCGGCAGGCATCACCTGATCATACACCAGGTGCAGTGGTACTTCTTGTCCATCCGATCCCACGGGACCAACCCGAGCCATACACTCGGGATTAAGTCCGGTATAGAAGGTCTTGGTCATCACCCATGCCTCCCGTGCTCCCTCCCGGCAAGCTGAAGTCTTCCACAGCTCGAACCTCCTCCGAGCTCCCTTGAATCGATCGACGAGTCCCGATAGCCCTTCAGGAGGCTGTTCGGCCGGCCATAGCGCCTGAACCATGTTCTTCATTACTTTTCGTGCACGCCCATGGACAGCAGTCAGCTCTTTGAGCAAGTTCCCCTGGTATGATCCCATCTCCTCTTCAGGACGCCCGGACAGGAGGCTTGTACATGAGGCAAATGCTTACTTTTGCTTCCTTCATAAGACAAACTTATGAATAATCAAATCACACATACCAAACATGCCCTTCTGAAGTTTTTGGTTTTCTTCCTAGTCCTTGGCCAATTAACTTTTCAGATTCTTAATTTCTTCGGCCTACTTTTGCACAACAAGACAACCAACCTGATGCTGGGACTCGGTGTACCGCTGAGAGTCTTGGGTCTCCTCCAACTGCCTTTCCATATGCCCTATGGATTCAGCTGCTACACGACATCCTTGCGTCAAATATGGCGAAATATTAAGATTAGCAGTAGAGGTATACTCACCATGGGCCTCCTAGGTGAAGCTGTTCACTTGCTCTAGTTTGGCCTTCACAGACTCAACTTCTGCGCGGCTATCTTCTAACTCCTTCGCCAGTTGCTCGGTCCGTTGCTTTGAAGCCTGCATTAGCAGTAAGACATCATGGAGATCCTTAATTTGGTTTTTTCAAACCAATTTAAGGCTCAGGGGCTACTGGGTTTACATGGGTGTTTGGACTCTATAAAAGTCGATCACTTACCTACATGCTGGCCGAAATCAATTTCATGGCTTCGCCGAACCCAGCTCGGGCAGCACTAATGTGTGCATCAGCTGATTAAAGGGCGTTGAACTCTTGTTCAGAAAATATTGGGTGCCGCATATCTTCCCATCGTCGCCGATGATTCATGGTGCTTCCCACTTCCGATTTAGTAACGGATACACCGTCGCCAGAATTGTCAGGTACTGGATTGGCCATGGGGGCTCAGGTAGCAGGACTAGCGTGAGCTGTGGCTCTGGCATTCTGAGGCTCACCGTCACCCCGACTACTTCTTCGATGGTAGAAGACTAGGCGTTTCGCCTAAGTATTTCAATAAAATAAATTGCCATAAGGCTCTGTTGATTTTAATAATTGGCAGATGACCGAACAATATACGTTGGGGTTGAGCGGCAGGCTGATTCGTCATCACGATCGGCTCCCTATGGGCTTTCGATTCTGCCATGGTCTCGGTTGCCAGCGCATGGCATGCACACCGACGACATTTGGGAGTCGGAGCCAGCGCTTTTGGGGCATTGTTGGTGGCTTGCCTCTTACAGGATGAGCTTTCCTTCTTCTTGTCCGTGGCAGGGATGGAGAAGGACCCGAGGTAATTGACTATGATATCCACTGGGGATTGGTCGAGGCTGACCTGATAATAGACGCCGTCTTCAAAATCAATTAGAAGGTCCGGGTCCTCATGAAAACCCGGATCAACATCATGTGCGTAGCTTTTGGGCTGAGGAGCCGGACAATTGACTGTCTCGATGAAGCTCCTCCATTCCTATTTGCGCAAGACTCCAGTCAAACAAAGTACGGAATGAAAATTCAGAACTATGTTCGTAGAGGGAAAAGGGCTTACCCATTCAATAGGATTGTGGGATGAGTATCCTTCTTTGGTCGCCCGTCAAATACAGTCCTCTTGCTCCCATTTGTACAGGTCAGCAAGGGCAGGGGCCAACGCCGCCTGGTTGGTGGGCCCTAGTCTTTGGGAACGCGTGGTGTCACTTGTCCCACTGTAGCGCCACAAGGGGTGCACCCTCTGTTGGAGGGGTTGTACACACCGGGTGATGGAAGCGGCCATGACGTCGATCATGGTTAGTCGATGGTGGAAAAGCATCCGCACCTAAGCCGACAAGCGTTGCACTTTGGTGCTTTCCTCCTGGGTTGGACTCCTTGGCCGCTAGTTGTATCTTTTCTTCAAGGGTGCGTCGGAGTGTTTGGGAAAACTTGTATAAGCTGACTCGAACAGGGGGACGTCTTCAGTATAATACCATTCCAAAGTCCACTCTTCGGATTCCTTCGGGGTTCCCACCGGATATCCCATCCTCGATATGCAGCATACTTCAGCTCCGCTGACCTCCAAAATTGTCTTGTCCGGAGTTCGGGGGACGAGACAGAAATACTTTCTCCACAATCCGAAGTGCGCCTCGCAGCGTAAGAACATCTCGCAGAGGGCCACGATGCCTGAGATGTGCAAAATGGACCCCAGGGTAAGGTGGTGGAGTTCAGCACCATAGAATTTCAGCAGCCCCGTTAGAAACGGGAGGATGGGAAACCCGAGGCCCCATAGGATAAAGGGAATGAAACATACACGTCCCCCTATGAGGATTGGGGAAACGCTCGGTGAAGACCTCGTCGTTGTAAGAAATTAGGCATGTGCGGGTCACCGCCAGATCTGAAGAAGGAAGATACCCTTGGGTCTCCAGATTATGAAGTCATAGGGTGGCAACGGAGTAGCTGGTCCAGTCCCCTGGACGTGATACTTAGGGGCGTGTAGAGGAGCTAGGGTTGCTGGCCATGGTTTTCAAGGATCTTCTGCTGGGAGTTTTTTCGATGGAGTGGAAGAGGGTGTGGTCTCATACGCAATTTTGTTTGATTAAATGGGTGGTTCCTCCATTGCTGAGGGGTAAGATTGTAAAAAACACTGACCACTCGCCTCCCCGCGGCATGCAAAAATCAAGGAACACGGGAGATTATTGTAATAAACCTACACCCATGACGCTTGGGGTCTTACCGAAGATTGGTCGGTTGCCGAACAAGGAGAAGTGAGGGACTCGTCTCGCAAGCCGAAGATGACGACATGAGGAGATTGACCGGATATACATCGGCGTTGAAGGCTAGTACGGGGGCTACTGAGGGAGTCCTAGATTAGGGGGTCCTCGAACGGTCAACCTATTGTTTATGGGCAGAACTATATGGGACACAAGGAGGACATTGGATGACCAAGTCACCCACGCCAAGATGGAGACCTCAAGGAGTCGTCGCGTATCCTCCAATACGTCGACCGTAGATAGGCATGTTTATCTCTTCAGCATGTAACCGACCATGTGTAAACCCTAGGTACCCTCGGCGTTTATATAAGTCGGAGGGTTTTAGGTGGTAGGAGAGGACAACCCATCTAGGGTTAGCTATTTGATCTCGAGGTATATTATCATGCCCAAGATGCACGCCTATCCATATTAAGGCATGGGGGCCTCACAAGGGATAGAGGCGCATCTTGCCGTTCGCAAGTATAGCATCATTACATCATACATTACAGAAGAGATGAGAATACAAGTTGGCTTACACTTGCCACATACTAAATTACAATACCACACAAGAGTTCAAACATCAAGATGAAGACAGGTCCGCCTATGGACAAAATCAAACGATAAAATAGATGCAAATGATACTATCTAGCTATCCCAAAAATCACGACCACGGTCCTCTACTCATCCGGATAAGTCACATACATCCTGCCCCTTTCCTCGTCATATTCCCACTGGAGCTGCATCAAATCATCCTGCACAAACTCATCTGTACCTGTACCTAGAGTGTTGTAGTAATCTGTGAGCCACAAGGACTCAGCAATCATGCGCCCGGGTACCGAGACTATTCAAGCTTAAAGGT
The DNA here is from genome assembly GCA_022496015.1 of Hordeum marinum. Taxonomy (NCBI): domain Eukaryota; kingdom Viridiplantae; phylum Streptophyta; class Magnoliopsida; order Poales; family Poaceae; genus Hordeum; species Hordeum marinum. The sequence goes on from CM039674.1 coordinate 286,401,223, forward strand.
TGGGATGGGGTATGTGTTTAGTTTGCAGCAGCACTAAGCATTTATGGTGGCTAAACTTATGTAACATGAAGATAAATACGAGTGGCCTACGATGAACAATTGAATCTAGAATGACCTCTATGAGATCCTGAACACTTACTTACGTCAATCATAACCCCACCGTATTCTCCCTCGGATCATGTTCACGAGCAGAGACGATCACGATTACTCACACAGTTGGTGTATTTTATTAGAGTTTACTTCAAGTTTACTATAACCGGGTGTTAAACAAATATCCAAGTTGCCACATAACCGCGGGCACGGCTTTCCGAAAGATTTGACCCTATAGGGGTGCTCCAACTAGTCCATCACAAATTAACCACACTCCGCGGGAATAGCCTCGACCACGGATCTCGTGATCATCCTAGGCAACTCCAAAGGAATTCCAACACCTCGAGATAACCCGAAGAAAGTCAGAGCCCTCACACAAGACACTCGATAAAGGTAAAACAAGTCCAACAAGACCTCCTGACGTGTCGACGAACCCGATAAGATCCGCGTATCTTGTTCTTAGGACATGACAGATGGGCTAAGTTTCCGGCTGGCACACCCGTTGGTGGCCCTGGCTACTGCCATTTTGGACCAACACTCATGTGGAGCACTGGTCCGGGTTGTTGAATTTATCAACGGGGTAGCTAGTCCCTATGCAAATTTTACTTAAGTTGTTTAGCAAATGTAGCACCAAAGTTGGGTCTTGCCAGACAAGTTTTAATCTTAACCGAATAAACAAGGGGGTCCCCATAACAACCTCGAGCATGTTAGGAACGCAAAGTATGGAAAACATAACACCGGTAAAAAGAAACTATGGCAGTAACAGCGGAACAAAACACCTAGCAAAAGGCCACCAATACTAGATATATGTGTGCATTAAATTAAATAACAGATAATATTGTGATATGCCAAATCCATGTTATCACATGGAACAACCTGTACCTGCAACTATGAACGCTATAAGAGGGGCTGAGCAGCGGTAACTTAGCCAATCAAAGGTTTGCTAGGATGTGGAGGTTAGAGGCTATCATGGAAAATTAGGAGGCTGATAGACAAGTGGTAGGTAGCGCAATTATAACGATAAAAGCGAGAAACTAGCAAGCGAAAATAGTATCGGGATCCGGGTACGATCGTCTTGCCTGTTGGTTCTTCAGTGGAACAAGTAGCGGGATCCTCGTAGTTGTACTCGCCTGGCTCTTCGTACTCAGGTTCAACGTTCGCGTCTACCCAAAGAAACAACAAGAATAAACAAACACCCATGGTGCAATGCACAAGCAAGAATGATGCATGCTTATTTGAAGAGTTTTTTTAACATGGCAATCCTAACTAGTCATGTTTCACATGCAAAGGATTGGTCATTAATGAATCTGGACAGAACCTTATGTTAAGTTATTTAGACATGCATGAACATGGCAAATATGGATGCATCATGCAGAAACGATAAAAATGCATATGAAGATCGTAAGAAACGGAGTTACGGTTCTCACGATAAGCTCACGACAAGATACGAAGGCAAAACACAAGACAAGAAAGACCTGGGCTATTCCTCGACATTCCAAGGTAGCCACTGGTTAGGCAATGAGAAACCAACCACAATAGAGCCAAAGATCAAGCAATTCCATGGATTATAGCTCCCACAAATCACAAAACAATAAAACAAACAATCTTCCACAGAACAGCAACATAGCAACTTGCACAGCCCATAACTTGAGCTACAGGAATCCTACAATCACAAACAAGGCATTTACATAAACTAAATAACATGTTTATCAACTTATCCAACTACACAATCTGGAAAGGAGGCACACATCAATAAGCATGAAGCTCACAAGTTGGCATGCCGAAACAGATTTCTGGGACTTAGTGAAAATAACAGTTTTCTGGAATCTGAGTTAATCTGGTAGCATGTTGACAGCAGCAACTAATGGTGTTAGAGACCACCTCATGGCATGAAAATTAACAGGATGGTAGTAGACAACATCTACTTCAAAACACTAGCACTGAGCTTGAGCTAATTCACAACATATCACAAGATGGCAACCACTCTTCATGGCATAAAAATAACAACAGATTCTCAGACTTAGAAATATTTAGCACGGTGAAAACAGTAACATTAAGTAGGCTACTTTACAGCAATTTTCCCACTTATATGGGTGATTCTCATGTCAAACAAAAATACCATGTCATAATAGGCATGAAACACTAACACTTCCATGTTGGCCCAAGCCCCAAAGCAAGCATGGATTAATTCATGCATAAATGACAAAGTAGCATCTCAGCAGAAAATGACAGTTTTATAAACTTGCTCAAAAGTGAAATATAATTGCACCAATGGATTCCTTGGCTCTTTCTACCCAAAAATCATGTATCATACTCATATAGTCACATGAAGCATCATGGCACAAAACATACTAGCAAAACAACCACCTCTCTTTAAGTAAAAACTTACTTGAAATGCACATGAGCATATATGAACATGGCCAGATTTGGTAATATAGCTAGATTGGAAAGATCTATATTACACTACAAAACATGACACGTATTAATATGAATACTGTATGACAAGTGGGGCATGGCCCACTTGTCACACACACACACTCACCCAAACCTACACACACACATACATGACATGCACAAACCACACATACACAAATGCACAAGTGCACATGGCACACCCACACTCATGAAACACACACACTCATGTGTGTGGGTGTTCATCACACACACACACACATCCACACATATATGCACAAGTGCATATATGCATATACATATGCACGTGACACTACACTCACACACATGCTCACTCACATACACACATACACTCACCCACACATATATTTCTAAACCAGAAAAGGAAAAAAACATCTACTCATGTAGCATACACTTACGCACACATACATACATATCATGAAATAAATAAAAAGAAAACAATGAAATAAAAGAAAAACACAAAAACGGGGTATGGGGATCGAACCCCAGACCTGTTGGTCTTACCCCGAGTGCGTTACCACTATACTACAGCTACGGCTGCTAACAGGAGAGGGGAACGATCCCACTTATACACACCACTATGCGCTATCTGACGAAACTGAAGAAAAGCGACACTACAGCGACAGGCAACGTCGGCAACGATTCCGGCAAACAGAGGACCCTAGCGGTCGATTGCTCCGGTGCGGGGCTAGAGGCGTCTATGAGGACACCATTCCTACGCCTAACACACGATGAGAACCATGGCAGCAGGCACCTACATCTACGGAGGATCTACGGCGGAAGTGAGCACGGTCTCGTCAGAGGTGACGACCCTACACACACATCAGAGCAGAGGGGAAGCTACCACGAATGGCTGCTCACAACGGGGTTGCTGCTGAAGAAAATGACGACGGGGGGGTCGGAGACGAGTGCCGGAGTAGAAGCAGGGGGGATCGACGGAGCGGAGTGCCGCCAACAAAGATTAAGAAGGGGGGTCATTGCTGCGGAGCTTCTCCGGGGCTCCTAGTAGTGGGAATGGAACGCGGGGAGGTTCCCCGAGCCCCTGGACGCCATGGACGTCAAAGAGGTCGACGGAGACGACGAGCAGACGCCGACGATCTTCTCTGCCTCTCTCCAAATCTCTCCCTGGACCAGAAACTCACATTGGGGAGGAAGAAGAAAGGAGAAGGAATAGAGGGTGGCGGCGGCGCGAGGAGGGAGAGGGGAAAACCTAGAGGGGCACGCACGTCGAGGGGGAGTTTAAAAAGGGGGAAGCTAACGACGTCACAACGGGGAAGGACACGACACTGACGCGCTCTCTCTGCTCCCTCTCTGCTTTAGTGACGGAGAAGAAACGGGAGAAGGTAGCCGTTCCCTCCGAGAACAGGCCGGGCTAGCTTCGCTAGCTAGTTGGGCCACGAGGGAGAGGGCCCAACTCCCTACCTCTCTCTCTCACCGAAATATAAAAGGTTTTTTTAAAAACAAACCATAGCCACCTTACAAAAACCCCACAGAATTATTTAAAAAGTTTTTGACAAAACCAAAAACACTTTTACAACCAAGAAATTAAGAACTATTTTATAAAAATAACTAGTTGATTTTTAGAGCAACTAATTAAATGGTTTATTAAACAACATCCCCTTTTTATTTAAGGCCCAAAAATCAGAAAGCTCAAACAACAAAATAATAACACTCACATGCTTAAAATATTAAAGGCTATCTCTTGAACATTTTACACAATTTAATTATCAATTAATTAAGTTGATTAATGGCAATGAAAATAAAGGTTAATAGGTCAGGTTTGATAGAAAAGAATGAGAGGGGGGAGAGAAGGAGTGTTGCTCCACCCACACACTAGCCATAACAGAAAACACAGAAACACACCCAACACAACAAGGTCACATCACTAACAAAGGCATGGCATGATGAATGATATGATGCATGATGCATGAACGCATGAACAAGACATGGCATGACAAGGCTCAAACTCATATCATTAAAGTCATAACAACAAGGTTCATAGGAGATACATGCCATAAAAGGTAGGGACAACACTTGGGCTGTCACATAGATCAACTCTGTAACCCCCATATCATCAATACATCCAAGCAAGACGTAGGGTATTACCTCCATAGGGGGGCCCGAACCTAGATAAATCTGTGTCCACTTCGTCTCTTATTACCATCGATCCTAGTCTCACAGTTCTGGACCCCCTACCCGAGATCCACCGGTTTTGACACTGACACCAAGGGAGCAAATGTGCTGGTAATTTATGACAACATATAGATCAAAGTTTTGACATATGATATAACCAATGAATAGAGTCATCGTTTTGATAAGTACATGATAAGAAAGGGCTCCCACTAAATTTGTGCATTATTTTGAATTTGTGTTTGAATGCAAATGCACAATCGATTAGGCTCATTGGGTACTCTTCCATGTCACATACAGCTTGGTGGTGTGCGAGAATAATATGAATGAATAACATAGCACAACACATCAATCAAGAAGTGAATGATCATATCATAAGCATCTCAAAGGAAAATAGTAGCAACACATAAGAAGTGTATGATCAAACACCAACAAGGTTAACACAAACGAACAACCAAAATATTTTAAAGTTTTGGAGAGCGACAAAAAGCAACTCTCTCTCTCTCAGCCCTATTGATCTGTACAACTTCTCCCCTTTGGCAATAGGTTACCAAAAATTTCAAAGGTATAGGACTAATCGTCTCTCTGGGATGATCTCCTCCGGTGGTTTATGTAGGAGTCGAGAGAACCACATCCGCGAAGACTTCTGCCGATGTCATGGAAGGGAATTGTGTAGACACTTGAGGTGCTGATGGAGCTTGTGGGACCGAAGGAGCTGCAACAAGAGCTGCTGTAGATGGTCTCTTCTCAGAAGCTGACACTAAAATGGATTTGGATTGTGTCTTGAACTGAGTGCTAGGCTGGAGAGGGTGACCTGCATCTTCATCATCATCCTCTAAGGTGTGGGGAAGGGGTACTGAGTCCACCTCCTTCTTGAGCTCATCAACTGTCTTAGTCAACCTATCCACCTGGTTGTTCAAAGTATGAAACTTGTCTTCAACAATACTTTTCAGGATCTTTTGGTTCTTGAGAATCTCCATGATGTCATTCTGCATGCCTTGGATTGAACTAACAAGAGATCCATCTGCTTGTTCCTTGCCCTTCACACTGGACCACTAGTGGCTCTGGCTGCCTCAACTACTGCATGTGTAGTAGATGAAGTGGGATGATCTGGGTCCATCACCACGACATTGTCCTCAAACTCAAGCTGGAGAGGCATGTGGGGTCTATCAAGAGCAAATACATTCTTCTCAAGTTTGGAGTTGATGAGCATCTGAATGTATGGAGCATATCCACATGACCTCTTTTTGTCAGCATCTATCCTCTTCACAGTCTCTACAATCAAGTCCATGACTATAAATTTGGTGTGAAGGTCAATGTGATGCTGCATGTTTATGGAGAATCCACTGATCATCTTCTCATCTCCTGACTTGGGCATCAAGGTGTACCTAAGAATGGTGTTGGTGGTTTTCAAACCTGTGTGTAGATAGTACATGGAGCAAAACTTATGTGAATGCACATAGTCAATAGGGATTGGCTTGTACGTACTAGCCATGCAATTTTGATTCGTCTTGGCCTCTGAGTACACATCGAAGTCACCATCCTGTACTTGTGGAGCACCTAAGATGGTAGCCCATTCTTCCACTTAAGAGTCATATCTTATTCCCTAAGTCACCCACACTATCCTTCCATATGGATAGAAATGTGAAGTGGAGTGGAACTGCATGATCATCTCATCATTCTAGGGGGTGATCTTCTTGCCAACAAAAGCATCAATATCAATAGCCTTGAAGTTATCTAGCAAATGGGGGAAGTAATCCTCATTTTCCTTAATGTAGCCCCAATCTACATATCTCATGTCACTGACAGTAGGGCTGTTATTAAGAAAGATTGTCTAATAGAAATCCTACTGCTCCTTAGTGTAGAACCTATAATCTACAACTGTCTTCCTCCTCTAAGGATAAGGATCTATGGCTCTCCACTCTCTCATCCCTGAATCCTTCCTCTTCTTCATATCCTTGGCAAGTTCATAGTTGTCATTGTGTTGTGGGAGGTGAGGTCTAAGCTTCCTCAAGACAGACATGTCCTCATCTTCAGCGACAACTCTAGAGGAGGATCCCTTGCTCTTCTCTACAGCTAGAACATCCTTAGTTGTCCTCTTGGACTTAGGAGATGTGGACTTTTTGGGAGGAGGAGCTGCCTTGCCTTTGGGAGGGGCCTGAGAAGTCATGGCATCAACAAGCAGCTTCTTCTTCTTCTTCTTCTTCTTCTTAGGAGGAGCCTAAGCAACCGACTCTTCCTCTCCCTCTAGATCTTATGAATATTCATACAAGGAAGTTGGTCTTCTAACAACATGTACTATCCTCTTCCTGCTTGTCTTCTTCTCAGGAGGCTTCTTGGGCATAGAGCTTCTGGTTGGCTCTATTTGCATGCAAGCCCTAGCACTCTCTGGTGCTCTCATAGCCTCTATGCTCGCATACTCCTTCCTGACAGGCCTTTTAGATGAGGGGCCCTCAGATGTAGACTTCTTAGGAGCCTTGTCTTCTTTGTCCTGCTTTGTCTTGGCACGGACTTCATCTAGCACAAAGTCAGAGTCCTCTTCATCTAAGTTCAACTTCCTCCTAGCTCTAGTGGCTGCCTTGGGAAAATCAGGTGATCTAGGGTTGTCATCATAAGAAGATGTGCTACCCTCAGGACTAGTGCATGTACTCATCTCAACCTCTCTCTCTCGCTCTCTCTCTCTGAGGTCATTTTGGCTGTCCATTGAATCTGACATGCTGGCCCTGTGAATAGAGTATAAAAGAGTAGTGGGGTTGAGTCATCACAAAACACATACATTTTTCAAATTTGAACAAAGAAATTCTTAGTTTTAACTTTCTTCAAAATGGATTTCAGTAGCATCGAGTCAGAATTTTTGGATTCACCAAGACAAATGATCTTCTTCATAGAAACTTGGCAGTCACTTCGGTGTCACCGAAAATGACCACTCGGTTTCACTGAGACCATTCTTAGGAATCCTAGAACCAAATCGGTAGAATTGTTTTTTGTGACTCGGTAGCACCGAGATGCGTATTGCGAATGGCTAAACCTAAAATTTTCTCCTTCGCTAATCTATCGGATCTTTTGGTGGATTAGGAAGATTGCACACTGTGGTTTGTGGATGGAAGAAACCTAATGCGCAAAAATTAGATGGAGGAGAGCACAAGGGGCCAGATTCATACCCTAGCTTGGCGATGAATCCTCTATTGTGGCAATGGTGGTGTAGATCCCGTCGACGGCGGCGATTCCAAATGGTGGAGGTGCATGGGGAAGCAAGGGCGATGACCAAGGGGTTCGGAGTGGCTTTTCGGAGTTAGGGGGAATAGACTTTGCATATTGAATTTAAAAAGATGGGTCCGCCGAGCTAAATAATCCTCACTGTCCGTCAAACCGATTGAAATATTTTGGTGTCACCGAGTTGCCTGACTGTCAGGAGACACAGAGACTCGGTGAGACTGACAATTTCCGATCGGTTGTACCGAGGTCAAAAACCGAGATCAACTTAGTCAATCGGTGGAACCGAGTTCGTGGAGTTTCTTACATCGATATTCACAAAGAGGTTCTGGAATGCATCTCTTGTCGACATAGTACTCCGAGTGGTCCTCACACAGAGGGATCGAGAAGTGCTTGTTCAAGTTTTGTGGTGTAGCATGAATAAAACTTGAGACGAGAAAGCATAGATAGCTAGAGAGGGGTCCTAGGCATTCTTGTACATCCATTTGGAAAAATAAAATCAAAAGCCAAATAGCTAAATTGGATATCCTCGAATGAGTAAAGATATGCAGAGCAACATGCTCACACAATAAGATATCAAATGAAATCATTGCAAACATGCACAAACTATCTGGCATCTATCAAGCACTTCAATGATGATGTAGACATCTATATATGAGTTTATTGACTAGTTCCTGAACTCATCTCAACATCGCTCTCTCTATCTCTGAGGTGGAATGGTAGATATGAAAGCAAATGCGGAAAAATATAGATCGGAAAGCGATATGTTAAAAGATAGACTTGGGGGCCTTAGGTTTCACTAGTGGCTAATCTCATGAGTATAGCACATGGTGGGTAAACAAATTATTGTTGGGAAATTCATAGAATATCAAATAATCATGATGATATCCAAGGTAATGATCATTATATAGGCACCACGTCCAAGATTAGTAGACCAAAACGATTCTGTATCTACTACTATTACTCCACACATCAACCACTATCCAGTATGCATCTAGTGTATTAAGTTCATGGAGAAACGGAGTAATGCAATAAGAAAGATGACATGATTTAGCCAAGATCTATTCATGTAGGAATAGACCCCATCTTGTTATCCTTAATAGCGACGATACATGTGTGCCTCACTGCCCCTTCTATCACTGGGAGAGGACACCGCAAGATCGAACCCATCACAAAGAACCTCTTCCCATGGGAAGAAAAATCGACCTAGTTGGCCTAACTAAACCAAGGATTCGAAGAAGAAATACGAGGCTATAAGTAATCATGCATATAAGAGATCAAAGAAGACTCAAATAATATTCATGGATAGAAACTTATCATGAACTCAAACTTCATCGGATCCCAACAAACACACCGCAGAAAGTCATTACATCAAATAGATCTCCAAGAGTCCATTGTATTGAGAATCAACAAAGAGAGAGAGAGGAAGCCATCAAGCTACTGCCTAGGTCTATGGTGTACTACTCACGCATCATTTTAGAGGCACCCATGAAGACGATGCACCCCTCCGTGATGGTGTTAGATTGGATGTCGTGGTTCTGGAACTTGCGGCGGCTGGAATTGTGTTTCGTTGACTCTCCTAGGTTTTTTGGAATATTTGGGTATTTATAGAGCCGATAGGCGGTGGAGAGGGATCTTGTGGAGGGCACAACCCACCAAGCCGTGATAGGGGCCTCTAGTGCACCCTGGTGTCTCGTGGCCTCCATGACCCTCCTCTCAGGTGCTTCTTTGGTCACCCAGTTGTCTTCTGGCCCAAAACAAATCTGCAAAAAGTTTCGCTGTGTTTCGGCTTCGTTTGGTACTGATATTCTGCGAAGTAAACAACAAGCAAAAAACAACAACTGGCACTTGACACTATGTCAATAGGTTAGTCCCAAAAAATGATATAAATTTGCTATAAAAAGATTGTAAAACATCCAGGATTGATAATATAACAACATGGAACTATGAAAAATTATAGATACATTGGAGAGGTATCACTGCGCCATAGAGATTCTACCTCCTCGACCGCATTCTTCCCTACCGTCACCGCCATAGGAGGTCGGCGCCAAGTTAGGGTAACATCTCGGATTTTTGCACCCCTCTTCTGAATGTGGTGCAAATTAATCGATTCCATCATCTTGCCACAGTGTGCACTTGCTCCTTCCACCAAAAACTCCATTAGATTCAAGAACTTTCTAATTAGGTTTAACCGTCTGCAATCTGCATCTCAGTGTCACCGAGTCATAAAAAATCGATTCTACTGATTTTGCTTTTAGGGCAACTGAGAAAAGTCTCAGTGAGACCGAGTGGCAACTTTTGGTGAAACTAAAGTGGCTGCCAAGTCTCTGTTAAGGAGGCTGCTTGTCTCGGTTGCTCCGAAAAGTTTGACTCGATGGTACCGAAATTCTTTTTGCTGAAGATTAAACTTAAGATTTCGGGTTCAATCTTTTAAGAAAACAATATGTATTTTTGTGATGCTCATCCCCTCTGCTTCTCTATAATCTATTCAAAGGGTTAGCATGTCAGGATCAGGGTCAGACAATGACAATGACTTGAGAGATAGAGTCGTGCACATGAGCTCAGACACTAGCCCAGATGCTAGTTCATCTTCTTTAGAGGATCTAGGCGCCCCTAGCTCCCATGGTATGTCCAAGGCTTCCACTGGGGCAAGGAAGAAGCTAAACTCAGATGAAGAAGATTCAGATTTTGTGCTTGATGAGGAGGTAATCAAGAAGCAACAAGAGAAGCAGGAAAGAGCTACAAAGAAATCTACTACACAGGCTACTTCTGCCAAAAGGCCTGTTAGAAAGGAATGTGCTAGCTCAAAAGCTATGAGGGCACCTAAGAGTGCCAAGGCCAACACTTCTCTTTCAGTTGAGCCTCCCAAGAGTTCTATGCCTAAGAAGGCAGGAGACAACAAGAGAGCCAGGAACAGGATAGTGAGAGTCATTGGAAGGCACACTTCCATGTATGAGGACCCATATGATGCTGAGGAAGAGGAAGTGGAGGAAGATCCAGCTGCCCAAGCTCCTCCTTCCAAGAAGAAGAAGTGTTTTGCAGATGATATGCCCAAGCAGGCTCCATCAAAGAACAAGAAGTCTGCATCTAAGAAGCCAACTGCTCCCGTATCCAAGAAGACCACCAAAGGCATACCTCTTGCAGTAAAGAACAAGACTTCTACTTCTAGAGATGATGAGGGAGTGAACATGCCAGTTTTGAGAAAACTAAGGCCACGTATGCCAGACCATAATGATGCTCATCCTATACTTGAGGATATGAAGAACATGAGAGATTCAGGTCTGAGAGTGTGGAGAGCAAATGATCCTTATGCCTCTAGGAAAAAGGACTGTTGTGGATGACACATTCTACACCAAGGAACAACATGACTTCTATGAGACTGTCCTTTTGGACAAGAGCCCAATAGTCAGTGACATGAGATATGCTGACTAAGCCTATATCAAGGCAAATGAGGACAATTTCCCAAGTGTGCAAGAAAATTCAGATGCATTGGTATATAGAACTTTGTTGGGAGAGAGGTCACAGCTTGGAATGATAAGATGGTCATGTAGTTCTACTCCACTGCCCATTTTTATCCAGATGGCAAGATTGTATGGATGACTGAGGGAGTCAGATACAAGTCCACAGTGGAGAGTGGGCTACCATCTTAGGAGCCCCATAAGTTGAGGATGGTGGTCTGGATGCATATGCTGAAGCAAAGATGAACCACAATTCTATGGCAAGTATGTACAAAGACATCCCTACCAGCCAAGTGCATTCACACAAATTTAGCTGTGTCTATCATCTACAAGCAGGACTACCCACCACTAGAACAATCATGAGGTATACATTGATGGCTAAGTCTGGTGATAACAGATGATCAGGGGGTATTCCATCAACATGCTACACCATATAGACACCCACACCAGATTTAGGGTAATGGACTTGATTGTTGAGATAGTGAAGAGGACAACTGCTGATCAGAAGAGATCATGTGGATATGCACCGTACATTCAGATGCTCATCAACTCTAAGCTAGGGAAGAATGTGTATGCACTAGATCGTCCACATATGCCACTCAAGCCAGACTTCAAGGACAATATTGTGGTGATGGATCCTAGTCATCCCACTTCATCGACTGCACAACAGGTTGAGGCAGCGAGAGCCACTAGTGCTGAGGTGCCAAGGACCAAGAGTGAGCAGATGGATCTTCTCCTTAGCACTCTCCAGGGCATCTAGAAGGATATCAAGGCCATCCTGCTTAATCAGGGGGAGTCTTGTGAGGATTGTGGAGGACAGGTTTACCACGTTGAACAACAAAGTGGATGGGATGATAAAGACTATAGATGACCTCAAAAAGGAAGTGGATACCGTTCCCATTCCTCATTCGTCTGATGATGATGATGATGATGATGAAAGTCCACCTCCCTGGACCAGCACCCAGTTCAAGACCTAGGCCAAAACTCCTATAGTGCCAGCTCCAGAGACAAGGCCTTCTTCATCAGCATCTGCCACAGCTCCATCAGTTCCGTGAGCACATCCAGTGTCTACTCCACCTCCTTAGAGGACTTCAGCAGAAGCTTTCATGGATGCTCTTCTCTCGACTCCTTTTATAGCCACATGGGCAGCTTCTTCGTCTCATGGAGGAGACCATGCCCAGAGCAATGATTAGCTCTATAACTTTGAACTTTTTGGTAACTTGTTGCCAAAGGGGGAGAGGTTATAGATCATAGGGCTTCGAGAGAGAGAGAGAGAGTTGCATTTTGATCCCTCTCTGTGTTTAAAAACATTTGTTTTATCGTTTGGTAGAAAACTTTGTCGGTGTTTGATCATATACATTTGTGTGATGCTACTACTATGTTATCTTTGTGTTGCCTATATGATGATCATTCACTTAATGTTTGGTGTGATGTGCTTATGTAATTCACTCATATTAACTTTTGTGCACCACCAAGTTGTATGTGACATGGAACAGTAACCCATGATCCTAATCGATTGTGCATTTGCATTCAAATGCAAATTTAAAATAACGCACAAATTTAGCGGGAGCTCTTGCTTATCACGTACCTCTCAAAGTGATGATGCTATTCATTGATTATATCTGTTATCGAAGCTTTGAGCTATATGTTGTCGTCAATTACCAAAAAGGGGGAGATTGAAATTACAACTTCTCCCTAGGTGGTTTTGGTAATTAATAACAATATATATATATCTCATTGGACTAATATTTCCACTATGTTTATCTTAGGATTGTCCATGCTTCAAGATTGAGGACTCTACATTTTATATTTTGTGAGAAATCACTTTTGAGTCCATATGAAAGCCAATACTATTAAAAGGGGATGAGGTATTTATGATGATCTGTTTGCTCAAGTGCTTAGAGATTAGCCACCAAAAATACTCACCCGCTTTCCCACAAAAAACCTCTGTCCAAAGCCAAAAGTCAAAATTAGGTGACACCAACGATTCCCATTCGGATCCACCGGGTTTTACCCTAGACAGAAACCCAACCAAACCCTAGCATCTGGGTACTACCAAGTTTCCATTCGGTGCAACCGAGAATGAGTGACCAACTTTCTGTTAACCAATTTTTTAAAGTCGGTCCCACCGAGTTTGATGACTTGGTGACACCGAGATTTGGAAACTGCCTAAGTCACCCATATCAGTACCACCGATATTTATATATCGGTCTCATTGAAAAGTCCAAAGGTGCCACATGTTCCACTAGTCGGTGCAACCGTGTTTTCACTCCAGTTTCACCGAGTTAGGTGATAATGTGGTAACGGTTGAATTTTTTGGAGATGCCTACATATACCCCTCCACCACATCCCACTCGCAATAGAAGCACACAAAACACACACCCACTTGTCATATCCAATTTTGTGAGAGAGAACCACCTACCCTTGTGCAGAGTTCATGATCATCCACTCCAACCATATGGATCTTGATTTCTAGCCTCCCCAAGTTACTTTATCATACGTCTCGAACGAATCTATAATTTTTGTTTGTTCCATGCTAATATATTATTACTCTAGGACACTTTTTGGGTATTTATTTACCAATTTATAATATTTGTGAGCACTAACCTATTGACCCAGTGCCATGTGTGAGTTGTTGTTTTCTGCGTGGTTTTGCCTTTTCAGAGTTACAGTACCAAACGAAGTCCAATTGCCATGAAACTTTTTGACGATTTTTTCTAGACAAATACAAGACCTAGAAGCTTCGGAGAAAGGCCAGGAGTTGCACCAGGGCCCCACCACACAACAGGCCGCGCTACCAGGGGGTAGTGGCCCGATATGTGGTGGCCCCCTCGCAACTTTCCCGACGTCATTCTGTGGCCTATAAATTCACATCTACACTCACTAGAAGCGCTTCCGAAACACCTTTTCCACCATCGCAAGTCTCTATTCCGATGGGAGGCCATCTACACCTCCATTCTAGCACCCTGCTGGAGGGGAGACTAATTATGAAGGGCCTCTTCACCAACCTTGCTGCCCTCACCATGATGTGTGAGTAGTTCACCACAAACCTACGGGTTAGTAGGTAGTACCTAGATGGCAATCTCTCTCTCTCTATCGATCTTCAATACAATGGTCATCGCATCTTTGCCTTGATCTATCTAATGCAATCCCTTTGTATGGTGTGTTTGTTGGGATCCAATGAATTGCGAGTTTATGTTCAGATTATTCATGAAAATTATTTGAGTCAAATATGAATACTATGATTCTTATTTGCATGATCATCATAGCTTCGTAATGCTCTCCGATCTATTGAGATAGTTTGGCCAACTAGATTGATATTTCTTCGGTGGAAGTGATGCATTGTAGTAGGTTCAACCTGATGAGTTTCTATTTCCCAGTGACAGAAGGGGACAAGTTACGTCTTTGTGTTTCTTCTACTAAGGATAAAACTATGGGTTTAATTCATATTGATTAAGTTTACTTTGTCTACATCATGTCAATGTTCTCCAAGCATTACTCTGTTTTACTTAATACTCTAGATGCATGTTGGATAGTGGTCGATGGGTGGAGTAATAGTAAAAGGTGCGGGAAGGAGTCGGCCTATTTGCTTTTGGATCTGATACACATGATCATTGCCATGAAAATCGCATAACTATTCTCTTTTCTATCAATTTCCCAACAGTAATTTGTTTACCCACAGTATGCTTTGCTTATGAGAGATGCCACTAGAGAACTCTATGGCCTTGGGGGTATATTCACTTATATATTCACAAACTTTATCATTACCTTGCTATTAGTTATTACCTTTTATTTTATTGTGCACTTTACAATTATCTACACAACGCACTTGCTTGCAAATAACAAGATCAAGGGGATTGACAATGCTCTTGTCGGCGTTGGGTGCATGTTGTTTGTTCTTTTGTGTGCAACCGCTAAATATGGTTGAGGATTGGTATTACTATTGGTTCTATAAACCTTGGTTTCATAACTGAGGGAAATACTTACCCACTTTGTGCTGCGGTAGCCCATTCCTCTTCACAAAAAACCCAACGCAGATCATGAGTATCTGGAACGATTTCTGGCGTCGTTGCCAGGGAATACCATCACCAACTACCAAGTAACTTTGCACAAAATTTCATTCACTTGTCCTTATTTTTATTTTCTGTTCTATTTAGTGTGTCTCATAAAAATCAAAAATACAAAAATATATATCTTTGCTAGTTACTAGTTTGCTTCTTTTGCTTGCTTGTTTCCTTGAAAGTTGCTATCATGTGTAAATTTGAGAAGGTTATCATTGAAAGTGCTAGTGAAGGTGGTGCTAGTGACTTGGATGAATAAAGACAAAAATGTATTGATCACGCTTATGATCTTACTAAAAGTCGGGTCCCTACTACTAACACCGACACTATCCTAAATTCTAAAATTTATCATGTCGGTAGTGCGAACATCATTGGAAAGCATGTTATTAAAGAATTCTTTGAAAGTTCAATGGTCTCCCCACTTAATAAAGGATCTATACTTGATGAAACAAATTGTTATGAAAATGCTATTTCTATGATTATAGTGAAATTGGAAAGGAAGTTTGTGCACCTCCATCCTATGCTTCAAATAAAATATTTGGGACCTCCTAGCATAGACAATCCCGAGGTTTAGAAAATTGCTACCAACATCCTTATGAATGAATTTGATTATATTGTGCACGAAGCTAAAGATATTTTTTCCTTCTATGGAATAAAATCTGAACATCCGGCTATAGAAGTAATCCTCCATAATAGAGATGCTTTGTGTAGGTTGGAATCTAATGATTGTCAAGCATTTGATGAGAATATGAGAAGGAATGTACTTACAGAAGAATTGACACAATCCCTATTTCTCGACACTTGTGATAAATGTGAATGAATTGCTAAGGTAATTAATGAAGGGTTTTGTGAGGATTAGCATGAAAAAATTATTAGAGAACCTATTAGTGATGAAATCCATGCTCTTTATCAGGATCCTTATGATGAAAATGATGATAGTAATGATTGTACAAATTCCTTTCAACACTAGGGACATTATACCAGCTTTGATAAGAGTGTTTTATTAAGTAAGATTTTGTAATAACTTATTTTTAAATACATGAAGGAGTCCAATACTTGAAACTATGCATTTGGCCTAGCTAGGGGCATACAACAATAGCGCTTGTTGGGAGGCAACCCAATATGTATCTTTATTGTAGTTTTTCCTTTATGTATGTGATAACATGATTGTTTCCTATTTAATTATTATGTTTTTGTGTTTAAATTAGTGTTCGTGCCAAGTAAAGCCTTTGGGATGACCCAAAAGATGAGTAGAAACGATGCTGAAACATAACAAAAACGTTGACTCTAGTGCAAGAATTTTAATTTTTTACAGGAGCATGATAATGATCTAAAATTTTAACACAGTATTTATATACAAATTATTTATTTTTTATATTTTTCAGAATTTTTAGATTTACAGAAGTATGATCTCTTTACAGATTACTATAGACTATTCTGTTTTAAACAGATTCTGTTTTGCTTGCATAGTTTGCTTGTTTTGATTATGCCATTGACTATATTGAAGGGTCTAACCCATGGAGAAGTTAGATCACAATAAATATAATTAAAAAATGAATTAGGAATCAATTTATCATAGTACCTCGAGTATGCAATATGTTTCTTATAGTAAAGGATCTCACGAAGTTTTGTTTTGTTTTGTGTGATTGAAGTTTTCAAGTTTTGGGTGTGATCACGATGGACTACGGAATAAGGAGTAGCAAGAGCCTAATCTTGGGTATGCCCAAGAACCCCAAGTAAAATTCTAAGGGGAGTCAAGAGTCTAAGCTTGGGGATTCCCCAGAAAGCATCCCCTCTTTCGTCTCTATCCATCGGTATGTCACTTGGAGCTATATTTTTATTCATCGCATGATATGTGTTTTGCTCGAAGCGTCGTTTGATTTTGTTTGCTTTTAATTTAAGTTTGTGACAATCATACTTTGCTGGAAAACATATTTGAGATAGATACTCCTTCATGATAATTTTCTAGAATACTCTATGTGCTTCACTTATATCTTTTGAGTTTGGCAGTTGCCCTAGTACTTCACTTATATCTTTTTAGCATGGTGGCGTGTAGATTTTATAGAAATAATATGCTCTTTTTATTCACTTATATTTGTTTGAGATATAAATAAATAGTGACGATAATTTTCATGGGTCATAAGACTATTCCAAAAATATTAGGTATTCAATGAATGATAATCAAAACCATTGTGTAGCACATATAAAGAAGTTGTGGGTTAATGGCATTGATGTAGTAATATGAAAAGGGTGTGAGTCCAAATTTTTGATTCGTAGAAGTGTCAAGATTAAGAGGTGTTAACTTGTTGTTCACCTAAAAATTAAAGAGGCATGGTGATGATGTGTGAGCATTTATATTCCTTATTGAAATCCTAGTGTTGTTTTGAGTTGGGGGCGCACGATAGTTAACTCCTACCAACCCCTCCCTCGGGGCATGCGAGGAGTACTTTGATTTGTGATAAAACTAATAAAACTTTGCAATAAGTATGTGATTTATTTATGACTAATGTGACACCAGGGACATACACATATTCACCTTCTCATATTTGCTAGCCTCTTCGGTACCGTGCATAGCCCATTGTCACCTCAAGTATCGGTGCAAATATTCACTGGTACATCCAAACCATGTGACATGATACGCTCTATTGCAAATAAGCCTCATTATATCTTACTCAAATCAGCCACCATACATACCTATTATGGCATTTCCATAGCTATTCCGAGATATATTGCCATGTAAATTCCATCGTCACTTCACATGACTAGTTCGTTCATCATCATAATGCTTTGCGTGATCATATAGAGATGACATAGTATTTGTGGAAAATCCAGTGTTCTTCATATTTTTGATACATGTCACACTAGATCATTTCAGATCCTAGTACACTGCGAGAGGCATTCATACAGAGTCATATCTTTCTATCTGTTCTTCATGTTGAGTTGTAAGTAAATAAAAGTGTGATGATCATCATTATTAGAGCATTGTCCTAGTGAGGAAAGGATGATGGAGACTATGATTCCCCCACAAGTCGGGATGAGACTCCTAATAAAAAATGAAATAACAATTGGGAGGCCAAATGAGCCCACCTTATAAAAAAAGAGAAATGGGGGAGACAAAAAGAAAAAAAATAGAAAAGCCCACCATAAAAAATGAGAGAAGGGACTGAAAGCACAATATGCTCCCTTGGTGGTTTTGATAATTCATGAAAACATACATTGTCTCTTGGACTAATATTTCTACCTAGTGTATCTCAGGTGAAAGTCCATAGAGAGAGATGGGTTGGCAAAAAGGGTTGTCGAGAGTATCCCCAAGAAGAAGAAGAAGGAGAATGAATAGCATTGGCAAAGTTTTAAGGAAGATGACTCTACATTTTACTTTGTGAGAAATCACTTTGAGTCCATAGGAAAAGGAAATACTATTAAAAGGGGGTAAGGCACTGTTGGTGAACAAGATGCTCAAAGGTGCACAAGTCATAGTAACCAAAAACACCCACAAACTCTCCCACATATTATGTCTAAGACATTCTAGGAAATTAGTGAAACCAACACTTCCCACTCGGTCCCACCGATTCCCAGAACCCTGCCAAACTCTAGCATATCGGTGCAACCAATCCCACATTGGTGCCAGCGAGTTTAGCTTGCCAACTTTTCGTTACCTCAATTCAAAAAATCAGAAGCTTCAAGTTTTTGGATCGGCGTCACCAAGATTTGGATTCTCACCATTGGACACCTGATCGGTACCGCCGAGATTTCTACATCGGTCTTATAGAGATTCAAAAGTTGTCACCTTTTGGAGCAACTCGATACCACCGAGATTCACACATTGGTGTCACCAAGGTGGTCACTTAAGGTGTAACGGTTGGATTTTTGGAGATGCCTATATATACCCCTCCACCACCACTCACTCGTAAGAGAAGCACTCAGAAAAGATCCCCACCTATTCTATCAGATTTTCTGAGGGAGAGCCACCTACCCATGTGTTGAGATCATGCCATTCCATTCCAAACATATGAATCTTGATATCTAGCCTCCCTAAGTTGCTTTCCACCCAATCAATCTCTTCCACCAAAGCCAAATTTGTGAGAGAGTGACTGAGTGTTGAGGAGTCTATCATCTTGAAGCACAAGAGCAAGGAGTTCCTCGACATTATCGAGCCTATTACCTTTTGGAGGGTGATGCCTCCTAGATTGGTAAGGTGTCAAATGGGAGCCTCCTACTTCGTGTTGTGGACTGAATCAAGAAGTTTGTAAGGGCAAGGAGATCGCCTACTTTGTGAAGATCTACCCTGAGTTAGGCTAGTCCTTCGTGGACATAGGCCATCATGGTATACTCAAGGTTGCTTCTTCGTGGAACCTTCCGTGGGTAGAGCCCTCCATGGACTCTCGTGATCGTTACCCTCCATGGGTTGAAGACTCCATAAACATGGACGTATGATAGCACCAACTATCGGAACCACGGGGAAAATCTTCGTGTCCTTCATGCGTTTGATCTCCCTATCTCAACTCCTTACTTCCATGTGCAATGTCTCTTCTTTCCGTTGCTATACTTGATGACTTGCATGTGTAGGGTGTGCTAGACTTGTTAAAATTGTTAAAATCTACCAACACTTAACTTTGGATATTGTGTAGATTTTAATTTGTGCTAGTAGTCTATTCATCGCCTCTACACATACTCTTCTAGTTATCCCACAGTTGTTATCAGAGAAATGACTCCATAACCCTGGTTTAATCACCTTTGGAGAAAGATGGATATGCCTAGTTTGGAGAGTTTTAGTTATAGAGTGCCCATTCTTGATGGAGAGCACTATAGTCAATGGAAAGATGTTATGATTGATCTATTTGAAAAATTCCATTTGACAAAGCATATTGAAAATCCCTATATGTTCCCCATTGATGAATTGCATCCCACATATGAAGAGGAAACTGACATGATTGGTAACCTTAGAACTGTCAATCTTATCGTTAGAGGTTTACCAAGATCTGTGCTTACTCAATTGAAGAATTTTGCATGTTCTTTCACTTTGCGGAATGATTTAGAGAAACGGTATCCAAATTATTCATTAAGTAATTTTGATGAAATTCTTCATAAAATTGTTGCCTTTCATGGAATTAAGCCTAATGATCCATACTTTGGTAAATGCTTATTTGTGCTTCGTGATCTTATGCATGATAAAGGAGATGTCACCAAAATTAGCAACATCATTGTAGAATCCATTCACATACATAAGCTTGAACATTGTCTAACGAGTCTCTTGGTTTTCATGACGAGGAGATTCTACCTAATCATGACAATGAAGAACATGTATGCTATGATGAGGGTGTGTTGTTCGACATCGAGCATGAGAAGATCACGAAGAATCTAAGTCTCATGACAAACTTCAAAGATTACATGTCCGGTGGAAAAGAGTGGATTCTTGACAGTGGATGCACCGATCATATGACTGGTGATAAACACATGTTCCAAGAGATCACACCTAATCAAGGACCTCGGAGGTACGTGGCCTTTGGAGACAACTATAAGGGTAAGGTGCTTGGCCTTGGTAAGGTGGCCATATCTCATGATAGCTCTATTCCAAATGTCATGCTCATTGAATCGCTTGGCTACAATATTCTTTTTGTATCTACACTAGCGGACTTCGGTTTCAATGTGCTATTTACTAAAGTAGTTTGCCAAGTGTTTTGTCATGATAATCATAAAACCGTCTTTACCGATATTCCTAGAGGATTTCTATGCATTGTCGATTTCACTAAAAAGGCCCAACCTCGTACTTGTCTTATTGCAAAATCTTCTAAAGGTTGTCTATGGCATAGAAGGCTAGAACATGTAGGCATGCACAATCTAGATAAGCTTATCAAGGGCGATAACATTCTTGGTGTGAAAGATGTTATCTCTGACAAAGGTAGGCTTTGTAGCGCTTGTCAAGAAGGAAAGCAAATAGGTGGAAGTCATCCGCTCAAGAACATCATGACCACTAGGAGACCACTCGAGTTACTTCATATGGATCTTTTTGGTCCCAATGCTTACAAGAGTCTCGATGGAAACTCTTATGGTCTAGTTATAGTTGATGATTTTTCTAGATTTACGTGGGTATTATTTCTTGATGATAAGTTGCAAGTACAAAAGATCTTCAAGAACTTTGCACGCAAAGCACAAAATCAGTTTGAAGTAAAGATCAAGAAGGTTCAGAGCGATAACGGATCGGAGTTCAAGAACACCCATGTAGATACCTTTCTTGATGAAGAAGGTGTCTCGCATGAGTTCTTGGCTACGTACACACCTCAACAAAATGGAGTTGTTCAGAGGGAGAACCGCACCCTTATTGAGATGGAAAGAACAATGCTTGACGAATACAAAACGCCAAGACACTTTTGGGCAGAAGTCGTGGGAACAACATGTCATGCTACAAACCGACTCTACTTGCAAAAGCTTCTCGGTAAAACGACATACGAGCTGCTCACCGGTAACAAACCCTAGGTTGGATACTTCCGAGTATTCAGCTCTAAGTGCTAAATTCTTGATAAGCATCGTCGTGCTAAATTTGCTACAAAATCTCACCAAGGTTTCCTACTTGGTTATGAATCAAACTCTCACACCTACCGTGTCTACAACAACTTCACTCGAAAATTTGAAGAGACGGTAGATGTGAAGTTTGATGAATCTAGTGGTTCACAAGTCGAACAATTGCCAAATGATGTAGGTTACAAAGATCCTTCGAAAGCTATCCAAGTTTTGCCCATCAGCAAGATTTGCCCCAAGTAAGTGAAGGAAATTACTTCATCAACCCAAGTGGAAGCTCCTACTTCGGATCAAGGCTATCGGCAAAACGACATGGAAGCATCCACAAGTGGTAGATGACAAGATGAACAGGAGGAGGAAGTACATCATGAAGATCCACCACAACCTCCTTCACCACCACCTCAAGGAAATGACCACTTAGACAACAACGAAGATGAAGGAGATGATTAAGAAGAAGATCCACCATCCAACAAGCCAAAGCTACCCCGTTCGAGCACTAGTGACCAAGAACCATCCCCTAAACAAAATCTTTGGTGATATACAAACAGGGAGGATCACTCTCTCTAAACTTGCTTAGCTAACTTTTGTGAGCATTATTCTTTCATCTCTAGAATTGAACCCTTAAAGGTTCAAAAAGCTCTTGAAGATGCGGATTGGGTGAACGTTGTGCATGAAGAGCTTCACAACTTCGAGTGGAGCGAAGTTTGGACACTCGTGGAGAAGCCCAATGATGAGCAAAACATCATCGGTACAAAATGGGTGTTTCTGAACAAGCAAGATGAAGACGGTCAAGTTGTATGCAACAAGGTGCGTCTCGTAGCCTAAGGATATATGCAAGTCGAAGGTATGGACTACGATGAGACCTATGCCCCCGTTGCTAAACTTGAAGCTATTCGAATTCTTGTTGCTTATGCCAATCACCATGACATCACTCTTTACCAAATGGATATTAAAAGTGCCTTTTTAAATGGAGAAATTGAGTATGAAGTCTATGTTAAACAACCTCCCGAATTTGTAAATCCTAAGAAACCTGACCACATTTACAAACTTCGCAAAGCTTTATATGGTCTTAATAAAGGTCCTCGTGCTTGGTATAAATACCTAACAAAGTTTCTTATTGAAAAAGGTTTTGAAATTGGTAAAAGTGGTGCAACCTTATTCATAAAGAGAGTTAATGGTGAATTATTTGTGTGCCAAATTTATGTGAATGATATTATCTTCGGATTCACTAACCCAGAATTTAGTGAGAAATTTGGAAGGTTGATGTCAGAGAAGTATGAGATGTCTATGATGTGTGAGCTAAAAATTCTTTCTTGGTCTACAAATCAAGCAAACGAGAGAAGGCACATTCATCTCTCAAACCAAGTACACCAAGGACTTGATCAATAAGTTCAACATGCAAGAGTGCAAAGGTATGAAAACTCCCATGCCCACTAGCGGACACGATGATCTCACTAAGGATGGTGAACTGGTTGATCAAAAGGTTTGTCAATCAATGATTGGTTCATTGCTTTATCAATGTGCCTCCCATCCTGATATTATGCTTAGCGTGTGCATGTGTGCCCGATATCAAGCTACACCTAAAGAATGACATCTTATGGCCATGACACGTATTGTGGGATACTTGATACATACACCAAATTTTGGCATTTGGTACCCCAAGGGATCTTCTTTTAATCTTGTTGTCTACTCTGACTCGGACTATGCCGGTGACAAGGTTGATAGAAAATCCACCTCAGGTACATGTCAATTTCTTGGTAGATCTCTTGTGTCTTGGTCCTCTAAGAAACAAAACTCGGTATCTCTATCTACCGCCGAAGCTGAATATATTGCTGCCAGATCATGTTGTGTGCAATTTCTATGGATGACACAAACACTTAGTGATTATGGAATCCATGTGAAAAATGTTCCATTACTTTGTGATAACCCTGTGCACATTCTCGAACCAAGCATATTCAAGTTGTGTGCAATTGCTATTAAGATTGGTCATAACCCTATGCAACATTCTCAAACCAAGCATATTCAAGTTCGACATCATTTCATTCGTGATCATGTTGCCAGAGGAGACATTAATATTAAGCATGTTTATACCAACAAGTAATTGGCCGATATCTTTATTAAGCCACTTGATGAAAAAGTGTTTTTTCACTTGAGGAGTGAGTGGAACATCATTGATGCTTCAAACTTGAGCTAAGCTTAGTCGGATACATGCAAGGGGATGATCTTTATTTACCATTCCATGATATTATTATCATGAATATCATGTATCTTGGAATTCTATGCTCCCTTGTATTGCATCTAACCCTTTTGGAGGTACTTGGAAGAACAACACTCCACAAGATTGCCATCAAGTCATATCTTAAGCAATCTTGTCATGACCAAGTATCCACAACCTCTCTTTGATGATGAAAGGAAGAAGACAACAAAACATATCCTTTACATATATTTAAACTTCTAAATTGGTATCAACTCACAATTGGTATCATGTCATTTGAACATATAATGTTCTTCCTTGCATGACTAACCTATGTAGGTGAAAAGTGAACGAAAAAAAGGATTGCTCCCAACTCAAGAGGAACCTCATCAACTTTGGGAATCCTCATCAAGTTCACCTACAAGGTAGGTCATCAACATCACTCAAAGGTATGTACTCATATCCTTGATATAGCTTTACTCCAAGTCATGAGATAAAGCAACTGAAGCGATATAAAGACATTAAAATGCTTAATGGAAAAATGGTAACCCCATTTTGAGCTTAACGATGAGTATGACCTATGATCAAGTATTCTTGCTTGACTCCTTAAGTCAATATACTCTAATATAGGTGACCTAGTCACTACCCATAATCTAGTCATATGAATTGAATGGAGAACCCCTCTTGTCTTGCTCCTTGACATTTCCATTCAACTCTAGCCTAGATGAAAACTCATTTCAAACCTTTCTAAAAAATTCATTGCAAACCTTTATGATAATTCATTGCAAATCTTTCTGAAAATTCATTGCAAATCTTTCTAAAAATTTGTTGCAAATCCTTGAGACACGTTTGAAACATTCTGAAAAATTCAATTTGACAAAGTTGCCAAATTTCTGTTTTCCAACTTGGAGTCTGCGATCGAAACTTCTCGGTCTTACCGATATTGCAGTCTTACTGTAGAAACACATATCGGTGCCACCAAATCTTTTGCCTTGGAGCCACCAACATCTATGCACTTTGTTAGCTCTGTTTTATGACAAACTCAATGATTCCAATGATGTAGGGGGAGAAACATCAAGTGATAAAATCTCAAATTAGCAAGGATCCCCACATCAAAGGAGGAGAAATTCTTAAAAGTTTTTTAGATCTTAAGGTGGGGAAAAACGGTTTTCAAGGAACCCTTGTCTCAATTCTATCAATGACCCTATATCTTTAGGATCTCTTCCCATTCAATGATTCCTTTTATCTGTCCCTTGTGTGACCTTTCTGGAAATTAATGCCAAAGGGTGAGAAACATCAAAGCTTCAAAGCTTATACTCATACCAAAGGGGGAGATACTCATATCAAAGGGGCATATACAATACTAAAGGGGACAATATCTAAGCATTCATGCTTTAGGGGGAGAGATGATCATGAAAATAAGAAGTATAACCTTATCACATAAAGGGGAGAAATATCAAGGATCCCTTATCACACAAACACTTCTTAAGGAGAAGAGAGAAGAATAAATTTGAAATTTAATTCTCAAATGTTCTAGATTTTTCTCAGCCCTACTCACTCACAATATCTATATATTATGATTCAAGGAGAGAGGAAAACTTTCACAGTTGGTGTCTAGGAGAGAAAATTCTAAACTTAATTGGAGACATATAATTCTCAAGAAATCATTTCTTATATGTCCTCCATATCTTGGTACTTTTGATTCCACTTGCATTTGCACTATCAAATACACTTTTGTTTCCTAACAGTGTTTTATCAAGTGTGTTCCTACCGTTAAATGCTCAAGGACCTCAAGGTAAGTATATGCATCAGATACTTGTTCAAGATGATCTCTTGCTTCTTGCACATATTGTTTGCAAGAGTGAGTCTTGAACATGAATTCATTTCATTCTCATATATTTGATACATATTGCCAAGATATACATGACTACTCATGTCCTTCCTACCATGTGTGTTGTCATGCATAAAAAAGCAACCATCCTTAAAATGGATTGCACACATCAAGGGGGAGCGTGCATTAGTTATGTATCCTTCAAAGTCTTCATAAATTTCTACATATCTTAAAATGAAACTTTGATTGTCTGTTTTCATCAATTACCAAAAATGGGGAGATTGAAAGCACAATATGCTCCCTTGGTGGTTTTGATAATTCATGACAACATACATTGTCTCTTGGACTAATATTTCTACCTAGTATATCTCAAGTGAAAGTCCATAGAGAGATGGGTTGGAAAAAAGGGTTGTGAAGAGTATCCCCATGAAGAAGAAGGAGAGGGAATAGTATTCACAAAGCTTCAAGGAAGAGGACTCTACATTTTACTTTGTGAGAAATCACTTTGAGTCCATAGGAAAAGCTAACACTATTAAAAGGGGGTGAGGTACTGTTGGCGAACAAGATACTCAAATGTGCACAAGTGATAGTCACAAAAAACACCCACAAACCCTCCCACATATTTTGTCTAAGCCATTCTTGCAAATCGGTGAAACAAATACTTCCCATCGGTCCCACCGATTTCGAGAACCCTGCCAAACCCTAGCATATCGGTGCAACCGATCCACATCGGTGCCACCAAGTTCAGCTTGCCAACTTGCTGTTACCTCGAATCACAAAATCAAAAGCTCCGAGTTTTTGGATCGGCGTCACCGAGATTTGGATTCTAACGGTTGGACACCTGATCAGTATGCCGAGATTTCTATATCGGTCTCACCGAGATTCAAAAGTTGTCACCTTTTGAGCAACTAGGTACCACCGAGATTCACACATCGGTGTCACCAAGTTGGTCACTTAAGGTGTAACGGTTGTCTTATTTGAGATACCTATATATACCCCTCCACCACCACTCACTCGTAAGAGAAGCACTCAGAACATATCCCCACCTATCCTATCAGATTTTCTGAGGGAGAGCCACCAACTCATGTGTTGAGATCATGCCATTCCATTCCAACCATATGAATCTTGATCTCTAGCCTCCCCAAGTTTCTTTCCACCCAATGAATCTCTTCCACCAAAGCCAAAACTGTGAGGGAGTGATTGAGTGTTGAGGAGTCTATCATCTTGAAGCACAAGAGCAAGGAGTTCATCGACATTATCGAGCCTATTACCTTTTGGAGGGTGGTGCCTCCTAGATTGGTTAGGTGTCGCTTGGGAGCCTCCTACTTCGTGTTGTGGAGTGAACCAATAATTTTGTAAGGGCAAGGAGATCGCCTACTTCGTGAAGATCTACCCCGAGTTAGGCTAGTCCTCCGTGAACATAGGCCATCATGGTATAGTCAAGGTTGCTTCTTCATGGAACCCTCCGTGGGTAGAGCCCTCCGTGGACTCTCGCAACCGTTACCCTCCGAGGGTTGTAGACTCCATAAACATGGATGTATGATAGCACCACCTATCGGAACCACGGGAAAAATCTTCATGTCCTTCATGCGTTTGATCTCCCTATCTCAATTCCTTACTTCCATGTGCAATGTCTCTACTTTCCGCTGCTATACTTGATGACTTGCATGTGTAGGGTGTGGTAGACTTGCTAAAATTGTAAAAATCTACGAACACTTAAGTTTGGATTGTGTGTAGATTTTAATTTGTGCTAGTAGTCTATTCACCTCCCCCCTCTAGACATACTATTCTAGTGACCCCATAGGGACTTTTCTACTATCCTTTACCACACTTGTGCCTCAAAGTGGCACCATGTTCTTCATATAGAGAGTCTCCTACATTTGTACTTCCACATGCTAGTGGGAATTGCCTTTTCATATAATAAACTTGACTTGTATATTCCGATGACGGGCTTCCTCAAATGCCCGAGGTCTTCATGAGCAAGCAAGTTGGATGCACACCCCCACTTAGCTTTAGTTGAGCTTTCATACACTTATAGCTCTAGTTCATAAATTGCATGGTAGTCACTACTCCTTGCATTGACATCTATCAAGGAGCATCTCCATACCTTGTTGGTACACCTAGTTGATGTCAGACTATCTTCTCCACTTTTTACCCCTTTGATATCTACCATCATATTCTACTCCACTTTCTAGCAGGAATTAATCTTGGGGATACTGATACGTCTCCAATGTATCTATAATTCTTTATTGTTCCATGCTAATATATTATCATTCTAGGATACTTTTTTGGCATTAGTTTACCAATTTATAATATTTTTTGAGCACTAACCTATTGACCCAGTGCCCACTGCCAGTTGTTGTTTTCTGTGTGTTTTTGACTTTTCAGGTTTACAATAGCAAACGAAGTCCAATTGGCACAAAACTTTTTTACGATTTTTATGTACAAATACAAGATCTAGAAGCTTCGGAGGAAGGCCGGGAGCTGCACCATGGCCCCACGACACAATAGGCCATGCCACTAGGGGGTCAAGGCCTGATATGTGGTGGCCCCCTAACACCTCTCTCGACGTCATTCTCTGGCCTATAAATTTACATCTACCCTAAAAACACCAGAAGCACTCCCGAAACACTTTTTTCACCTCCACAAGCCTCTGTTCCGATAGGAGGCCATCTACACCTCCATTCCGGCACCCTGTCGGAGGGGAGATCGATCAGGGATGGCCTCTTCATCAACCTTGCTGCACTCACCATGATGTGTGAATAGTTCACCACAGACCGACGGGTCCGTGGGTAGTACCTAGATGGCAATATCTCTCTCTCTCACTTCAATACAACGTTCATCACATCTTTGCCTTGATCTATCCGATGTAATCCCTTTGTATGTTGTGTTTGTTGGGATCCGATGAATTGCGAGTTTATGTTCAGATTACTCATGAAAAGTATTTGAGTCAAATCCGAATACTATGATTCTTATTTGCACGATCATCATAGCTTCGTAATGCTCTCCGATCTATTGAGATAGTTTGGCCAACTAGATTGATATTTCTTCGATGGGAGTAATGCATTGTAGTAGGTTCAACCTGATGAGTTTCTATATCCTAGTGACAGAAGGGGAAAAGTTACGTCTTTGTGTTGTTTCTACTAAGGATAAAATGATGGAGTTAATTCATATTGGCTGAGTTTACTTTGTCTACATCATGTCAATGTTATCCAAGCATTACTCTGTTTTACTTAAGACTCTAGATCCATGCTGGATAGCGGTCGATGGGTGGATTAATAGTAATAGATGCAGGTAGGAGTTGCCTATTTTCTTATGGACATTATGCCTATATACACATGATCATTGCCGTGAAAATCGCATAACTATTCGTGTTTCTATCAATTGCCCAACAGTAATTTGTTTACCCACCATATGCTTTGCTTATGAGAGATGCCATTAGAGAACTCTACGGCCCCCGGGTCTATTCACTTATATATTCACAAACGTTATAATTACCTTGCTGTTATTTATTACCTTTTATTTTATTTTGCAATTTAGAATTCTCTACAATTATCTAAACAACTCACTTGCTTGCAAATAACGAAATCAAGGGGATTGACAACCCTCTTGTCGGCGTTAGGTGCAAGTTGTTTGTTCTTTTGTGTGCAGCTGCTGAAGACGGTTGAGGATCGGTATTCCTATTGGTTCAATAAACCTTGGTTTCATAACTGAGGGAATTAATTACTCACTTTGTGCTGCGATAACCCGTTCTTCTTCACGGAAAACCCAACACAGATCACAAGTATCACTTTCCGCCCAATCAATCTCTTCTACCCATGCCAAATCTATGAGAGAGTGATTTAGTGTTCAGGAGACTATTTGTTGAAGCACAAGATCAAGGAGTTCATCATACTACCACATATATTACCTTCTGGAGGGTGGTGCCTGCTAGATTGGTTAGGTGTTTCTTGGGAGCCTCCTTCTTCGTGATTGTGGAGTTGAACCAAGAAGTATGTAAGGGCAAGGAGATCGCCTGCTTTGTGAAGATCTACCCTGAGTAAGGCTAGTCCTCCGTGCACCTAGGCCATCATGGAATAGACAAGGTTGCTACTTCGTGGACCCTTCATGGGTGGATCCCTCCGTCGACTCCCGCGATCATTATCCTCCATGGGTTGAAGTCTCCATAAACGTGGATGTACGATAGTGCCACCTATCGGAACCACGGGAAAAATCTTCATGTCTCCAAAGTGCGTTTGATATTCTTATCCCTATTCTCTTACATATGCTTGTCTTTACTTTCCGCTACAATACTCGTAGACATGCATGTGTAGGGTGAACTTGATTGGCTAGAATTGCTAAAAATAGTCAACCTATTAACTTGGGAAAAGGTTAGGATTTTTATTTAGTCAAGTAGTCTAATCACCCCCTCTAGACCTACTTTTGATCCCTACAACCACATGCTAGGATGATGGGCCATCATAGAGGCCTAGTCTCAGTCTGCCATGCATGCACCCGAAGCAGCCTGCCCTGGATGCGCACTGCCAAGCAGCTGCGTCGCATCAGGAAAGTTAGTGCACCCTCGGGACGCAGCTGTATCAATTGACACGCACAAAATAAATGTGAAAATGCGGAGGCAGTGCTCTATTTAACTCCACGCACCAACGGTCCACTCCCCTGCTCCATTGAACTCCCCACACTCCTCTGATTAAATACCGACATGCAACATCATTCCACCAATGCTTCACTCCATTGATTCCATGCGCCGTGAAATGCAAATCTAGTTCATCCACCATGGTGAGGTAGCTACATACCGCAAGGATACCCACGGGAAGTCCCTGCCCCAGGGCGCCGGTGCCCGACACCGGCGGCGGCTCCAACTCTGGAGCGGTTCCAACTCTGGCGCATGCTCGCTAGGCTCCAACACCTACTCCAATGAATCTGAGCTCGATCCCACATCGTCCGAGTTGTTTCATAACTGCCGGGAGATCGAGGAGGAGGACGTCAAGGTGGAGCTGGCCTTTGAGGCGATGTAGGAGAACCTAGACATCTATGGCACGGAAGATGCGTCCGAGGAAGACACACTGCCTCCTGCGCCCGATGTTGCCGTGCTTAGTGCCCAGGACAACGAGGCCCTGCGCATGGCACATCAGTAGCTCGACGAGGTGGTGGTACCCACGTCTCTGTCCATGGCACAAGCAGATGCTGTCAGGCGTCGGGCGACTGAAGAAGAAGGTGTAGCTCGAGAGCAGAGGAGGGCGATTACTCTGCGTGCAACGACCGCCGTCGAGGCGTAAGGTGAGGGACCATACGTTGTGATCCTATCCTCCTTCTATGATGAAGAGCACAATGGCAACGACGGGACCATCATCCTTTTGGATGATGAAGACAAGTAGTCGTCCACTTGTTGTCGCTGTCGGCGTCTGTTAGCATTGGCCGACCATCTCAGGTCCCTTGTCTCCTTAAAATATGTATTAGTTAGTGTAATGTCATTATATTTGCTCGCTCTCTTAATCTATGAATGTGTTTGTTAAGTTAATACGATGTATTACCCCTCCCATTTATATGACTTGCAATTTTTAACCTACCATTTCGATGCAACATCTTAAAGATTACGTGGAAGAGAATAATGAGACTTCTAAAAGGAGCAAGAGACAGAGGACTGCAATGTCTTTTGGTAATGATTCTCTTGTGTATGTCATAGATGAAAATCCTAGTTCTATTTCAAAGGCCTATGCATCTGAAGATGCTGACTACTGGAAGGAAGCAGTCCATAGTGAGATGGATTCCATCTTGGCAAATGAAACTTGGGAGATTATTGATCGTCCTTTTGGGTGCAAACCTATAGGGTACAAATGCATGTTCGAGAAGAAGGTTAGGCCTGATGGTACTATTGAGAAGTACAAGGCATGACTCGTGGCCAAGGGTTATACCCTAAAGGAAGGTGAAGACTTCTTTGATGCTTACTCAAGTGTGGCTTGACTCACCACTATTGGAGTATTACTTTCACTAGTTGCCTCACATGGTCTTCTCGTTCATTAAATGGATGTTAAGACTACTTTCCTGAATGGAGAGTTGGATGAGGAAATTTACATGGAACAACCAGATGGGTTTATAGTGGACGGTCGTGAAGGAAAGGTGTGCAAATTGTTGAAGTCTTTGTATGGACTTAAGCAAGCACCTAAGAAGTTGCATGAGATGTTTGAAAGAACTTTAACAGCTACAGGCTTTTTTGTAAATGAAGCTGACAAATGTGTGTACTATTACCATGGTGGGGGAGAGGGGGTCATCCTTTGCTTGTATATTGATGACATATTAATTTTGGGAACAATTCTGAATTTTATTAAGGAGGTCAAGCATTTCCTATCTTGTTGTTTCAAGATGAAGGATTTAGGAGTAGTTGCTGTTATTTTGAATATCAAGCTGTTGAGAGATGATGATGGTGGGATTACATTGCTTCAATTTCACTATGTGGAAAAGATCTTGAGTCGCTTTTGGTTATAGTAACTGCAAGCCCTCTCCAACACCTTATGATGGTAGCGTGTTGCTTCGAAAGAATCAAAGAATTGCTAGAGACGATTGAAATACTCTCAGATTATTGGCTCGCTTATATGTTTAGCCAACACCACGAGACCTGACATCTCTTTTGCTATTAGCAAACTAAGTTGGGTTGTCTCAAAACCAGCAGATGGTCATTGGAAAGCTCTAGAAATAATTATGCGCTATTTGAAGGGAACTACGAGTTATGGAATTCACTACACTATGAACCCAAAGGTTCTTGAAGGGTATAGTGACTCAAACTAGATCTCTGATGCTAATGAGATAAAGGCCACGAGCGGGGTATGTATTCACTCATGGATGTGGCGTTGTTTCTTGGAAGCCTTGCTAGCAGACCATCTTAACAAGGTCATCAATGGAAGCAAAACTCGTAGCACTACATACAACTACGATCAAAGTAGATTGGCTTCATCGGATCTTGAATGACTTGTCGATTGTTGAGAAACTTATACCGGGATCCTTATGAACCACGACAATGAAACTGTGATCACGAAAGAAAGCAACTCAAAGTATAACATGGAGTCATCAAGACATGTTCAAAGAAGGTTAAAGTTTGTGTAGGATCTAAATTAGGTCTAGAGGGGGGTGATTAGACTACTTGACCAAATAAAAAGGAAAGCCTAACCTTTTCCCAAGTTAATTGGTTGGCAGATTTTAGCAATTCTAGCAAATCAAATTAACCCTACACATGCATGTCTACCAGTATTGCAGCGAAAAGTAAATACAAGCATATGTAAGAGAACAGGATAAGAAGATCAAACGTAATTTGGAGACACGAAGTTCTTTCCCGTGGTTCTGATAGGTGGCACTATCGTATATCCATGTTTATGGAGACTTCAACCCACAGAGGGTAACGGTCGCGAGATTCCACGGAGGGCTCCACCCACAAAGGGTCCACGAAGTAGCAACCTTGTCTATTCCATGATGGCCTACGTGCATGGAGTACTAGCCTTACTCAGGGTAGATCTTCACAAAGTAGGCGATCTACTTGCCCTTACAAACTTCTTGGTTCAACTCCACAATCACGAAGAAGGAGGCTCCCAAGCAACACCTAACCAAACTAGGAGGCACCACCCTCCAAAAGGTAATACATATGGTAGCATGATGTACTTGTTGCTCTTGTGCTTCAAAGGATAGTCTCCTCAACACTCAATAACTCTCTCACAAGTTTGGCATGGGTAGAAGTGATTGATTGGATGGAAATCAACTTGGGGAGGCTAGAAATTAAGATCCATATGGTTGGATTGGATGATCTTGACCTCAACACCAGGGTAGGTGGTTCTCTTTGAGAAAATTGGATATGGCAAGTTGGTGTGTTCTGAGTGCTTCTCTTGCGAGTGGGATGTGGTGGAGGGGTATATGTAGGCATCTCCAAAAATCCAACCGTTACAACATTTTTGCCCAACTCAGTGAAACTGGAGTAAAAACTCGTTTGCACCGTGGAAGGACGTGGATGTTGCCTAGAGGGGGGTGAATAGGCGCTTTAAAATAATTACGATTTAGGTTTGAATGAATGCAGAATAAAACTATCATTTAATTATTCAAGCAAAAAAACTAAAACAACCAGGCTCACCTATGTGCACCAACTACTTATGCTAAGCAAGATAAACAACTATGTGATAGCAAGATATATAAACTGAAACAATATGGTTATCACAAAGTAAAGTGCATAAGTACAGGGCTCGGGTAAGAGATAACCGAGGCACACGGAGATGATGATGTATCCCAAAGTTCACACCCTTGCGGATGCTAATCTCTATTCGGAGCTTTCACGCCCAAGATGCGGTCCTATCCTTATTTTTGGCACGAGGGCCTCGATAGGGATAGAAGCACATCTCGTTGTGTTGCAAGAATGGATATCATTACAAGTACATTTACACAAGAGATGAGTATATGGAATTGGCTTACACTCGCCACAAGCTACAACCAGTTCACATCAATACAACAACATACTCAAACATCATACAAAAGAGCAGGGTCCATCTACGTACGAAAACAAACGACAAAATGACATCCATCCTTGCTATCCTAGGCTGCCGCCTGGAACCCATCATAGATTGATGAAGAAGTCGAACTCCAAATCAAACAAGCAATGCGCTCACGTTCAAACATCGCATTATCTG
This sequence comes from Hordeum marinum, assembly GCA_022496015.1. Taxonomy (NCBI): domain Eukaryota; kingdom Viridiplantae; phylum Streptophyta; class Magnoliopsida; order Poales; family Poaceae; genus Hordeum; species Hordeum marinum. Next base: position 286,435,809 of record CM039674.1, read on the forward strand.
TACCTGCAACTGTTGTTGTAGTAATCTGTGAGCCACGCGGACTCAGCAATTTCATTTCCAAGGGTATCAAGACTATTAAAGCTTAATGGGTGAGGTATGGTTAAGTGGTGAGGCTGCAGCAAGCGACTAGGCATTTATTTGAGTGGCTAACTTACGAGTACAAAAACTAAAGTATGGTGGTCTAAGCATAACGGACGTGAACTAGTAATGATCACTAACTGATCCTGAACACCTACTTACGTCAATCATAACCCCACCGTGTTCTCTCTCCGATAGGGACTCACGAGAAGAGACAGTCACGGTTATGCTCATAGTTGGTGTATTTTATTAGAGTTTACTTCAAGTTTTCTATGACCGGGTGTTAAACAAAGTATCCAAGTTTGCCACATAACAGCGGGCATGGCTTTCCGAAAGATTTAACCCTGCAGGGGTGCTCCAACTCATCCATCATAAATTAACCACTCGCAGCGGGAATAACCTCGACCACGGATCTCGTGATCATCCTAGGCAATTCCAAAGGAAATCCGACACCTCGAGGTAGCCCGAAGAAGATCAGAGTTCCTCACTCAAGACATTCGAGAAAGGTAAAACAAATCCAGCAAGGCCTCCCGACGTGTCGGCGAACCCGATAGGAGCCACGTATCTCGTTCTCAGGACACGGCGGATAAGCTAGTGTACGGTGGCCTGACAGAAATATCTCGAGTTGCCCCGGGCTGGCCCCGCAAAGTGCTCTAGTTTGGACCAACACTCATGAGGAGCACTGGCCCGAGTTATTGATTAATTATCCGCGGGTGCCGGCGGGTCCCTATGCAATTTTATTAGTTATTAGGAAAATGCAGTACCAATGTTGGGCCTTGCCAGACAAGCTTTATCCTAAAACGAAAATCAAGGGGGTCCCCATAACAACCCTGAGCATGTTATGAGCGCTCAATTATGGAACATAACACCGGTTCACAAGTAACTAGGGCGGCAAGAGTGGAACAAAACACCGAGAAAAAGGCCAAGCCTTCCACCCTTTACCAAATGTATAAGTGCATTAAATTAAATAGCAATAATATTGTGATAAAAAAAGAATGTCCATGTTGTCACATGGAAGCAAATTGCACCTGCATCTAGAAACGCTATAAGAAGGGCTGAGCAAGCGGTAACATAGCCAGACAACAGTTTGCTGGGAAGGTGGAGGGTTAGAGCTTTCATGGCAATGTTGGGAGGCTTGAAAAACAAGTGGTAGGTAGCGAGACATAGCGATAAAAGCGAGACAACTAGCATACCAATGATAGTAGTGGTATCCAGGGAAATGTGTCATCTTGCCTGAGATCCCGCATGGAAGAAGAACGATTCCATGAAGAAGACGGGCCAATGTAGTCGAACGAATCCTCACACTCCGAACACTTTCGGAACTCTATCGAGAAGAAGCAATCCGAAACAAACAATCAACACAAAATACACCACAACATATGCATGACATGATGCGCAAACAAATATGATGCATGTCCGGTTTAATATGCAACACATGGCATGGCATGGCAAGCACAACAAACAACTACTACATATTAAGTGAAGTTCAATATGCAATGAGTTACATATTGACGAAACTCCTCGTTCGAATTATTTAGTTCACTCTCGTTAGGTACTCATCAATGTTAAATATTGTTTGGCATGGCAAGAGGTGAAGCATAAGTAAACTACACTATCTAGGCATCTTAAATGAGGTCGGAAACAACTTATAGTATTTCCAAAATGACCTCATATGTTAATTTCGAAATTAGTCCATATCTGAACTAATCATATTTTATATTTGTTAAAAAACAGAATAAAGTATACCATGCCATTCTACACGTCATTCTATTCGATTTACATATATGGAACATCTCAAACGAAGCTATGGCCTAAAAGATATGAGCAACACAAGATGGATATGCCTTGAATGCAAGATGCATGAAAATGACAACCACAACATTTCAAATCATGAATGCATCAAGTTATTATGATTCTACATGAAATTCTAATCAAGTTTCATATATGGCTCGTCCAAAACGGAGCTACGGTTCAGCCACAACCACCAACACAAGTTTTATAAGAAATCTGTACCAAACAGCAACATGGCATTTTGCACGCATAAAAATAACAAGCTACAATATACTAAAATGTACAAACTAAGCATGGGGCAGTAGCATATAACACACACTTCATTTCATCTTCACATATCATACTCAAAACATGCATGGATCACATGGTAAGAAGCTCGCAAGACGGCCACTTGAAAACAGTTTCACACTTGGTGAAAATAGCAGTTTTGACAGTGCAGTTTTTTTATCACGAAGGCATATTGAAAGCAGTAAAACTATATGCTACAGGTCATATTATGGCATGAAACTTAAAACCATACTAAAGGACATTACCTACTACAAATAACTTAATTACACCAACCCCAAAGGAGTTCTAGATCATTAGCAAAACACATGACAAGACAGCAACAAAATATTATAGATCCAGACTTGGAAATATTTTGGACCCTCAAAACAGAAGTATTTTTATAGCATGTTGTCATCAAGAAACCTAACATCTAACATGCATTTCTATGGCAAACAAAATGTCCAGGGGCTAGTTCACATGTCAAAGGACATTTCTCATGTTCAAAATTATTTCATATCATGTATGGATTAAATCCCACAAAATAACAAAAGCGTATCACAGCAAAATAACAGGCACACAAAAATGCTTAAACGACAAAACTAAATACGTGGATAAATTCTATGGATTTTTCTACCCCGAAAATATATATAATATGCATGTGTTCATGTCGGAAAAAAATATGTCATAATTAATTGTGCAAGTCATGACATAAATCTATTAGCAAGTTATTTATGCAAATAATGCCAACAACACTTCAAATTTATATTATGCTAGAAAATGCAGTAAAAGTAATATACATATTTTACATCTAAGAGATGTTTAATTCCGATGCACGGTTAAATAATTATGACAATGCAAATTAATGGCAATTATGCAAAATGATGCAAACAGCGAGCTTAGGTATCCTTATCGTGGATGAAAATGACATGTTGTTAATCTATGCATTTGTCTAAACAGTTTTCGTATATGAAACATTTTATTTCGCCCCACGGTTAATTAAATATTGACATTTTAAAAACATGTCGTTATTTTGTTATATGCAAATTACACTGGTTAATAGCAATTCACGGGACAAATAAAAACATGCATTGGGCTAAATCTGATAAGCTACTAGGCCTAACAAGCCTGAGCATTGAATGGTAAAACAACACACAGGCGAGGCATAGGGGTGTTGGGCTGGGATTCTCACAATGGGCTCGAAGGCTAGGTGGCGGCTGGGCCTTGGCGCGACCCATGGGCGCGGGAGGGCGAGGCCCACGGCAGGCGAGCCGCTTGCTCATCGTCTCTCTGCTCACGCCCGAGCATAGGACTCCAATGGCGGGGCGAGCCGGCCATGGTGCAGTGCAGCGAGGGCCGAGGCCGGGGACGGGCAGAATGGAGGTGTGGCGATCGGAGCCGGTGATCCCCGACCGGATCTGGCGGCCGGCGGCGGCGGTCGGAGCTCCGGTGGCGGGGTTGGTCTGCCATGACTTCAGCCTACAAGGGAGAGAGAGAAGGCCAGCCAGAGGTTAGGGAGAGGGGGAGAGGAGGAAGAAGGGGAGGAAAGGGAGGAGGTTCAGCCGGGGTCCAGTGGAAGGAGCTCGCCGGCGGCGGCGGCTCGCCAGGGCTCCAGCGACGGCCGGCAGGGCGGCGCGGCTAGAGGTGCGCGATGGCCATGAGCCTACGGGAGTGGGGCTGCTCCGTGGTCACCAGACATTGTCTGGGTTGGTCACCGGACATGTCCGGTAGGTCGGGTTTTGGGCGAAATTCAGCCTCTAGATCGCGATCCGAGGGCCTAAAACGGGCAGATGGTTGGGGCTGCGGGATCTAGAGGAGGAGGGCTAGCAGGTGGGATAATTGGAGGGGGTGGATGCAAAAATGGCAAGGGGGAAACCCTAGTGGAGTGAGAGACTTTCCATGGGCTTTATATAGGGGTTTGTTATACGGGTGGGTTGGACAACGTCCATCCGATCGCGATCCGACGACCACAAACGGAGGGAGTGGCTAGGTTGGGCTAATGGGCTATGTAGTTGGGCCAGGTGGGGATGAGAGTAAGAATTGTGGCCCATGACATGAGGTTTTTAAACAACGAAAACATCCGCTAAATAACCCGCCGCTACGCACGACCGTTGGGGTACCTAACAACCTCCGATTGTGACGAAAATTGACAGGCGGTCTAGCTACATTATAATAAGACCGCACGCCAGGTTTCGACCCAATCCTAGAATAGTTTTATCATGCCTTAAAAACGTTTTTTTAATGATGACGTGGGCGCATGCGTGTGTGGTTGGTCTTGAAACGGTCGATGACACGAACGGAGAGAACCGACAGCTATGAACGGATGCAAGTTTTCGAAAACGAGTGATGATGCCAAGCAGATGATGCGAATGATGCAATGAGGAATGCAGAAACCAAATGAAACACATACGAGAATGGAAATAAAAGGGAATCTTCTAGAATCTTCTGGAGCGTCGGTCCCGGGCTGTTACAACTCTCTTCCACTACATGAGGATCTCATCTCGAGATCTAGAATTAGAAGGGGAAGAGAAAGAGCAAGAGGTAAACTTAGTTGCTTCTTCGATAAATGAGTGAAAACAATGAAACATGAAGGTTGGAAAGAGATGAAGAATGACATGGGAACAAGCAAGAATTCACAAGAAATTTCGGCAGCACTTCGGTAGGACAGAGAAGAAAAATTGATATGAAGGAAAAGAACTTGAACATAGAACACAACACTCCGGTAAAATGAATAAGCAAGAAGGAACATGATCTTGATAAAACCCGATGACAGATTGAAGAGAGCAACATCACAAGGCCTCCGTAACAAGAGAATAGAAACTGGATTGATGGAAGGAAAAGAATGGATAAGAAAATGACAACTTCCAGCACAAATGAATTTGAAAGCATAGGTTGAATGGAGTTGATGAAGAATCAACAATGAAAAGAATAGCTTGCTATGGGCTTATGGAAAACATCTCAAAATTATGAGGTGACAACCTGCCACAACAAAAACAATTGATTGCTTGAGAGCAACAAGATATGCCAAACTTCTTTCACCAATAAGAGGAGGAGAAAACTTGGATCATTTATTACAGCATGATAGAAACAATCCTTAGGAAATGCTTTAGGTGAAATCCAACCCAAGATAACTCCGAGAAACAAGATGGGTTTACTTATCTTATACTTGACAATTTACCTTCGAGACTTCTCATAATCAAGAATTCATAACACCATCTCAAAAGACAATGGAGAAGGAATTGAACTTAGAAATCCAAGATAAAGAACACTTGAGCACCTCCAACAAGAATCTTGAAGAACACTTGAAAATGAATGAAATCTTGATGAACCACCATGAAGAACCTCCGGAAGAACTGTTAAACAAAAGGATTATAGAAAGAATTGAAGGATGCAAAAAGAACAAGATTGAGGCCTAGCTATGAATTAGATGAAGCTTAGCGACAAGATACTTGAGAAAAACTAGGAACTCCGGAAAACAAAGATGACCACTTGGATAAGGAATTTGATATCATGAACAACTCCGGAAGAGGGATTGAAATCACTTGGATGAAACAAGAATAAGAATTATGATATGCCTATCCTTCATCAAGTTAAATTGATGACAAACAATGGATTTGGCATACCACTTATCCTTTTGGAAAAGATAGGAAAGATAGATAGAGCACGAACTTGAAGAGGTCTTGAACGATACACCGAAAAGAACTAGAAACTAAAGAGGACACATGAAAATGAAGAGATCAAGATTAGCCTAATATAAACTGAACAAGGCACCGGAATAATTGAGATACAAATGAAGAGACAACAATTGAGAAGAATTTGAAAATGAAAGCTGAAAGCTGAGAACGAAGAAATCTTCTAAAACGATGGCCTTCGGAGGATCGAGAAATGAAAACAATTATGAAATGCACCAGATAGATATGGATGGAATTACTCATGATCAAAACAATTTGAGATGATAGCAACAGCCTGAAACCATGAATCTTCAATAGAATGAGCAAAGATTTAAGAGAACCATTCCTTTGGTCTTCAATGCTGAGAATGATGGCGAGAAACAACACCATGAATTACTAAGACACTCCGGAATAATGAATTAAGGAAGGTTGAGCCAATGATGAAAATATGAAGCGATCATGGAGAAGGAATAAGGCTGATGAAAATCATTCTTACATCATATTGAGAAGAACTTGAGGACATCTCCGGAAAGATTAGAAGAGTCAGGTAGGATCCTGGGGGAAAACCTGTGGGTTATGGGCCCACTCAAAAGAAACCACCGTTAAACAATTTATTAGAAAGAAAGATTGCACCGGTACAGGCTGAAACTTGATAATATGAGACCCTTGAAATAATTTGAAAGGATTATGAATGGAAGTGAAAGTCTTCTGAGATAACTTCAGCACTCCGGATAGAACAACGATAAGAATAAGCAAGAAAGGCTTGATGAGAATTCAAACACGGGAGAGCAATTAGAGAATAAACATGATATGATGAACATCAAGAATTTGAAATGAATCCACCGGAGAAGAATAACAACAAGAACAAAGAAAATGAGGATAGATCTTGAAATCGAAACTCCTGAGAATATTCACAAAGAATCACCGGATACAATACAAACATAATGATTGCTGAAGCATCACATGAATAGAGAAGGCACTTGGATGAGAATTTATTCATTGAAGAAAAAGGGCGGGAGGGTGGTAAAAACAAAGAAAACATGGAACAAATGAGACAACTCCCGAACAAAATATGAGGATTGATCTTGCAAATATTGGGGATGATTGAATAACTTGAAGAGGAGTGCACTGGTTGAAAAGAATTGATATGACAACTCCAGTTGAGCAAAAGAATTAGCAATCCCATAGACATATCAGAACACTTAGGAAAGATATGAAATCACCGCTTGACATCGAAGCAACTAGGATTACCATATTCAAAACAAAAAAAAGGATGAGGCTGACGAAACAAGCTAGAACAAATACATACCCACTATGCACTTGTTGGAAAGATAATCCTAGGTAACTACTTGAATTCCCACCTAAGAACTTCCGAAAACTTTCTGGTTATGCAATCCGGTGTGGGGGATACAAGGAGGAAATATCTCACACAACTAGCAAACCTACACCCCAACTGTATCCATCCTTCAACACATAACCAGAGGCTTTCCAAATCCATCTAACTCGAATCCTCAAAAGCACAACGATACTAACCATGGTGGTACCCCGGACGCCTCCCTAGTACTGGGTGACTCCGACCTTATCTCACCGTGACAAGTATTGAAGCAATTCCAAATACGCTCCGCCCTGAGATACTAAGGAAGCTGAATGATAACGATGTGCCAAGAATTCCCTAGAGCTCAACTCCCCGGAAGAAATCAAGTCAGATAGGAGGCACCAAGACAGAACTCCTTCACATCGGCATCATATAGTTTCCAAAATACCCACGTGATCCTAAAAAAATTTGAGCGAGAAGAGGAGTAGAATCAAAATTCCTAAGTCGAATACCTCACCAGAGTATAGAAGAGGAGTAAAAAGTATCCTACTCTCCGATATAACTAGACTCAAAATAGTTTTTCTCTAGACTCGACTCAGCCAAGTTCGGTCAATCAAGGGGGCTCCTAGGTTAGTACAGGCTCTGATACCAACTTGTCATGCCCAAGATGCGGTCCTATCCTTATTTTTGGCACGAGGGCCTCGATAGGGATAGAAGCGCATCTCGTCGTGTTGCAAGAATGGATATCATTACAAGTACATTTACAGAAGAGATGAGTATATGGAATTGGCTTACACTCGCCACAAGCTACAACCAGTTCACAAAATACAACAACATACTCAAACATCATACAGAAGAGCAAGGTCCGTCTACGGAAGAAAACAAACGACAAAATGACGTCCATCCTTGCTATCCCAGGCTGCCGCTTGGAACCCATCCTAGATTGATGAAGTAGAAGAACTCCAAATCAAACAAGCAATGCGCTCATGTTCAAACATCACATTACCTGTACCTGCAACTGTTGTTGTAATAATCCGTGAGCCATGGGGACTCAGCAATCTCATTTCCAAGGGTATCAAGATTGTTAAAGCTTAATGGGTGAGGTATGGTTAAGTGGTGAGGCTGCAGCAAGCGACTAGGCATTTATTTGAGTGTCTAACTTACGAGTACAGAAAGTAAAGTATGGTGGCCTAGGTATAACGGACGTGAATTAGTAATGATCACTAACTGATCCTGAACACCTACTTACGTCAATCATAACCCCACCGTGTTCTCTCTTTGATAGGGACTCACGAAGAGACAGTCACGGTTACGCACACAGTTGGTGCATTTTATTAGAGTTTACTTAAAGTTTGCTATGAACGGGTGTTAAACAAAGTATCCAAGTTTTCCACATAACCGCGGGCATGGCTTTCCAAAAGATTTAACCCTGCAGGGATGCTCCAACTCATCCATCATAAATTAACCACTCACAGCGGGAATAACCTCGACCACGGATCTCGTGATCATCCTAGGCAATTCCAAAGGAAATCCGACACCTCGAGATAGCCCGAAGAAGATCAGAGTTCCTCACTCAAGACATTCGAGAAAGGTAAAACAAATCCAGCAAGGCCTCCCGACGTGTCGACGAACCTGATAGGAGCCGCGTATCTCGTTCTCAGGACCCGGCGGATAAGCTAGTGTACGGTGGCCTGATAGAAATCTCCCGAGTTGCCCCGGGTTGGACCCGCACAGTGCTCTAGTTTGGACCAACACTCATGAGGAGCACTGGCCCGGGTTGTTGATTAATTATCCACGGGTGTCGGCGGGTCCCTATGCAATTTTATTAGTTATTAGGAAAATGTAGTACCAATGTTGGGCCTTGCCAGACAAGCTTTATCCTAAAACTAAAATCAAGGGGGTCCCCATAACAACCCCGAGCATGTTAGGAGCGCTCAATTATGGAACATAACACCGGTTCACAAGTAAGTAGGGCGGCAAGAGTGGAACAAAACACCGAGCAAAAGGCCAAGCCTTCCACCCTTTACCAAATGTATAAGTGCATTAAATTAAATAGCAATAATATTGTGATAACAAAAGAATGTCCATGTTGTCACATGGAAGCAAATTGCACCTACATCTAGAAACGCTATAAGAAGGGCTGAGCAAGCGGTAACATAGCCAGACAACGGTTTGCTAGGAAGGTGGCAGATTAGAGCTTTCATGGCAATGTTGGGAGGCTTGAAAAACAAGTGGTAGGTAGCGAGACATAGCGATACAAGCAAGACAACTAGCATAGCAATGATAGTAGGGTTATCCAGGGAAATGTGTCATCTTGCCTGAGATCCCGCATGGAAGAAGAACGAGTCCATGAAGAAGACAGGCCAACGTAGTCGAACGAATCCTCACACTCCGAACACTTTCGGAACTCTATCGAGAAGAAGCAATCCGAAACAAACAATCAACACAAAATACACCACAACATATGCATGACATGATGCGCAAACAAATATGATGCTTGTCCGGTTTAATATACAACGCATGGCATGGCATGGCAAGCACAACAAACAACTACTACATATTAAGTGAAGTTCAATATGCAACGAGTTGCATATTGACGAAACTCCACGTTCGAATTATTTAGTTCACTCCCGTTAGGTACTCATCAATGATAAATGTTATTAGGCATGGCAAGAGGTGAAGCATAAGTAAACTACACTATCTAGGCATCTTAAATGAGGTCGGAAACAACTTATAGTATTTCCGAAACGACCTCATATGTTAATTTTGAAATTGGTCCATATCTGAACTAATCATATTTCATATTTGTTAAACAATAGAATAAAGTATACCATGCCATTCTACACGTCATTCTATTCGATTTACATATATGGAACATCTCAAACGGAGCTACAACCTAAAAGATATGAGCAACATAGGATGGATATGCCTTGAATGCAAAATGCATGAAAATGACAACCACAACATTTCAAATCACGAATGCAGCAAGTTACTATGATTCTACATGAAATTCTAATCAAGTTTCATATATGGCTTGTCAAAAACGGATCTACGGTTCAGCCACAACAACCAACACAAGTTTTATAAGAAATTTGTACCAAACAGCAACATGGCATTTTGCACGCATAAAAACAACAAGCTACAATATACTAAAATGCACAAACTAAGCATGGGGCATTAGCATATAACACACACTTCATTTGATCTTCACATATCATACTCAAAACATGCATGGATCACATGGTAGGAAGCTCACAAGGCGGCCACTTGAAAACAGTTTCAGACTTAGTGAAAATAGCAATTTTGACAGTGCAGTATTTTATAACGAAGGCATATTGATAGCAGTAAAATTATATTCTACAGGTCATATTATGGCATGAAACTTAACAAGGACATTACCTACTACAAATAACTCCATTACACCAACCCCAAAGGAGTTCTAGATCACTAGCAAAACACATGGCAAGGCAGCAACAAAATATTACAGATCCAGACTTAGAAATATTTTGGACCATCAAAACAGCAGTATTTTTATAGCATGTTGTCATCAAGAAAACTAACATCTAACATGCATTTCTATGGCAAACAAAATGTCCAGGGGCTAGTTCACATGTCAAAGGGCATTTCTCATGTTCAAAATTATTTCATATCATGCATGGATTAAATCCCACAAAATAACAAAAGAGATCACAACCAAATAACAGGCACACAAAAAATGCTTAAACAACAAGACTAAATACGCAGATAAATTCTACGGATTTTTCTACCCCGAAAACATATATAATATGCATGTGTTCATGTAGGAAAAAAATATGTCATAATTAAGTGTACAAGTCATGACATAAATGTATTAGCAAGTTATTTATGCAAATAATGCCAACAACACTTCAAACATTTATACTATGCTAGAAAATGCAGTAAAAGTAATATACACATTTTACATCAAAGAGATTTTTAATTCCGATGCACGGTTAAATAATTATAACAATGCAAATTAATGGCAATTATGCAAAATGATGCAAAGAGCGAGCTTAGGTATCCTTATCGTGGATGAAAATGACATATTGTTAATCTAAGCATTTTTCTAAACAGTTTTCGTATATAAAACATTTTATTTCTCCGCAGGGTTAATTAAATATTGACATTTTAAAACATGCCTTTATTTTGTAATATGCAAATTACATTGGTTAATAGCAATTCGCGGGACAAATAAAAACATGCATTGGGCCGAATCTGATAAGCTACTGGGCCTAACAAGGGTGAGCGATGAATGGTAAAACAGCGCACAGGCGGGGCATACGGGTGCTGGGCTGGGATTCTCACGATGGGCTCGAAGGCTAGGTGTCGGCTGGGCCTTGGCGCGGGAGGGCGAGCCCCACGGCAGGCGAGCCGCTCGCTCGTCGTCTCTCTGCTCACGCCCGAGCAGAGGACTCCAGCGGTGGGGCGAGTCGGCCATGGTGCGGCGGGACAAGGGCCGAGGCCGGGGACGGGCGGAACAGAGGCGGGGAGATCGGAGCCGGTGATCCCTGACCGGATCTGGCGGCCGGCGACGGTAGTCGGAGCTCCGGCGACGGGGTTGGTCTGCCATGGCTTTGTCCTGCAAGGGAGAGAGAGAAGGCCAGCCGGGGGTTAGGGAGAGGGGGAGAGGAGGAAGAAGGAGAGTAAAGGGAGGAGGTCTGGCCGGGGTCCGGTGGAAGGAGCTCGTTGGCGGCGACGGCTCGCCGGGGCTCCGGCGATGGCCGGCAGCGGCGGCACGGCTAGAGGCGCGCGATGGCTGCGAGCCTGCGGGAGCAGCTGCTCCTTGTATGCCAGACATTGTCCGGGTAGGCTGCCGGATATGTCCGGTAGGAAGGGTTTTGGGCCAAATTTAGCATCTAGATCGCGATCCGAGGGCCTAAAACGGGCAGATGGTTGGGGCTGCGGGATCTGGAGGACGAGGGCTAGCAGGTGGGATAATTGGAGGGGTTGGCTGCAAAAATGGCAAGGGGGAACCCTAGTGGAGTGAGAGACTCTCCATGGGCTTTATATAGGGGTTTGGTATAAGGGTGGGTTGGACAACGTCCGTCCGATCACGATCCGATGACCCCGAACGGATGGAGTGGCTAGGTTGGGCTAATGGGCTGTGTAGTTGGGCCAGGTGGGGATGAGAGAAAGAATTGTGGCCCATGACACGAGGTTTTTAAACACCAAAAACATTCGCTAAATAACCCGATACGGTGCCGCTACGCACGACCGTTGGGGTACCTAACGACCTCCGATTGTGACGAAAATTGACAGGCGGTCTAGCTACATTATAATAAGACCGCACGCCAAGTTTCGACCCAATCCAAGAATATTTTTAGCGTGCCTTAAATACGTTTTTTTAACGATGACGCGGGCGCGTGCGTGTGTGGTTGTTCTCGAAACGGTCGACGACACGAACGGAGAGAACCGACAGCTACGAACGGATGCAAGTTTTCGAAAACGAGTGATGATGCCAAGCAGATGATGCGAATGATGCAATGATGAATGCATCAACCAAACGAAACACATATGAGAATGGAAATAAAAAGGAATCTTCTGGAATCTTCTGGAGCATCGGTCCCAGGCTGTTACAGGAGCGGTGTGGTGGCAAAATGCTCCCCAAGAAGCCACTAGGGCCACCGTAATCTCCTCATGCCCTCACACAATGCAAGATGCCATGATTCCTCTAAGGGATCCTTGAGGGCGGTCACCGAACCCATACAAACAAGGTTGGGGAAAGCTCAACAACTTAATTGGAGGCTCCCAACAACACCACGAAGCTTCACCATAATGGATTGTAGCTCCGAGGTGACCTCAAATGCCCGGGGCAATCTCCATAACCTAATTGGAGACCCCCGAAGCTTGCGTGGAGCTTCGCACCACAATGATTGAGCTCCGAGGCACCACCAACCATCTAGGGCACCAAAGCACCCAAGAGGAACAAGCTCTAGGGTGCTCAAACACCAAAGAGTAATAAGCTTCTCAACTTCTCACTTCCACTATCACCATGGAGAACTCAAACCTATGCACCCAATGCAATGGCAAGGGCACATGGAGTGCCGAAATTCTTCTCTCCCAAATCCCACCACAACAACTAATGCTATGGAGGAAAGTGAGAGGAAGAACAAAGAAGAACACGAAGAACTCCAAGATCTAGATCCAAGGGGTTACCCTCACATAGAGAGGAAAGTGATTGCTGGAAATGTGGATCTCGATCTCCTCTCTATTTTCCCTAAAAAGGAGCAAGTATCATTGGAGGTATTGAGAGTTAGCAAACTCTAAGAAGGACAACAATGGGGGGCAAACATGAGCTCAAAAGATGGGGACCATTGGGGAAGAAGACCCCCTTAAATAGGTGCCCACGAATCTGCCTCTTATGTGCAGAATAACATAGGAGCGATACAACCTCTATGCTCACAGTTACAACCGATAGTACCGATTATACTGGAACAACCGGCCTACAACCGCCCAAGAAGCGCTCCAAAAGAGAACCTAGTCCGATGGTAGAGTGGTACATGGTCGGTACAACCTCCGGACCAATTCAGGAGTGGTACAATCGCTCCAAACACCTGTTGTACCGCTCGAGCGGTACAACCTCTTAGTGTACAACAAGAAAGACAAAAACAGCCATAACTTTCGCATACGAGCTCCGAATTGAGCAAACTCAAACTTGTTGGATAGTAGACGAGAAGCACTATCCAAACAACGAATGGTTGTAGCAAGAAGAGGTAGTAACAAAATGCCAATGATATAGACATGTGAAACCTCTATGAATGAAGAATCGTTAAAAACTCCAACATCAAAAACATCATAGAAGATGCATATGGACTCCGTTTTCGATGAACTCGAGCGTGTCATGAAGATGACCATAAGCTCTAAAACTCACAAAGAGAAAAGCCAACCAAGAACCAAGAAAGATGATGATGCAAAGAATGCAATGGTTTGAGTTCTCAACGAATGATACGATCAAGCTACTCACTTGAGAGCCCCCCTTGATAGTACGACTATCGACCGGTCTCCCAACTACCACCATGAGACTAGTAAAATAGAAAACCCTATCAAGGTAAAACCTTTGCCTTGTGCATAGTCCACTTGAGCTAGATGATGACGATCTTGTCCTCCTCAAGATGGACCACCTTTCTTGATTGCACCGGCTCGATGAAGACTAGTAGATTGCTCCCCCATACTCCACTATGGGCGAGCCACTCTTTGGCACATCTTCACAAGTCCATTGTCACCACAATGGATGGCAAGCTTCAAGCATGATCTCTCCATGATGCTTCACTTGAACTTCGACACCACAACCTTGATGATGATCACCACTTGATGTCATCCTCCATGGGAATATACCTAACCCCACAAAGAACTCTCACGTAGACCATGGGTTAGTATAAAAAGCGCAATGGACAATGCTTACCATACCATGGGATCACTTGATCCCTCTCTGAACATCTTGTACGCTTTCTGTGTTGATCAACTTGATTCACTCTTTGATTTAGTCTTGATCCACCTTGTATCTTGTCTTCTCTCTTCGTAAACATGATGTCTTGATGATAAACATGAATGTTCACACAATCTTCTTCTTCAAGACATGCTTGCAATAAGCTCAAATCTCACATGACCAATCTTTGGATAAATCCTTGAATACCACCTTGGTAACCATATAAACTCCTTGAAACCAACACATGTACTTCAAGAAGTGCCTATGGACAAATCCTTTGAATATAACTCAAGGCAACCATTAGTCCATAGGGATTGCCAACAACTACCAAAACCACATATGGATAAATATGCTCTAACAATCTTCCACATTTTGGTAATTTATGACAATCACCTTCAAGAGAGTTTATATAAGGAAATAAGCACAACCAAGCACACCCATGCAAAGCAACAACCAATAATGCATATGCATGGCTATGACATGCAAATGCTTAAGAGTCAAAAGCAAAACTCTCTAAACAATTCCAAACTAAACTCTCTAAACTTCTCCCCATTGGCATCGATTGCAAAAATGGGTGAAAAGCTTAGAAAGCCAATATAATGGGTGTTCCTCCAAAAGGTGTGTATTTCTCAAAACAGAGTGCAATGAGCTAGACATATCCAGTGATAAGTAGTTGGAGGAAAACAAACTATATTGAAGACCCCAAGATTGCAAAAAGGATCATATGCAAAAACATATACAACAGAGTGAAGCAAGCAATCAAAAGGTAACAATTGGAGCACACAATCACATGATCATATGAGTCACATGAATGAAAGATATTATGATATGGGAAAAGGAGTGTGTTAAAGAAACTAGAGAAGCTCACCATTATTTATGCACTATTAAGAATTTTTTGTGTTTGGGTACAAGTGCACAAGATAGGATCATGACTCCCCCAAAATCAATAGAAACACACAACAAGTGCAAGCAAGTAGATAAGACAATAAACATAGTACTTTCACCAAACATATGGTCGAGCAACATTAAAAAGAGATAACTTAAGAATAGCCTCAACCAAAATGATGTGTGTGACTCATGGAAAAGCACTTGAGAAGACTGATATAAGGATGACACCAAGTGCAAGACATATCTCCCCCCACACTACTAGCAAATGGGTTCACAAGCTTACTAATAAACAGATTAAACACCATAGTTTGTGACAACCCATGGTGAAGATAAGAAATAAAAGCCTTCTCAAGAGGAGGGATACCAAAGGAAATGGCAAAACCCTCGTCAAGACATGCATGAGGAAAGATAATCTTCACCACCAATGAGTGCATCAAGATGCAAGGATATAAGATCCGCACTCAAGACAAATTCTTTCACAAAACCACCAAAAAAAGGAATGCAACGGTGGACGTGAAAGAAAAGAGGATATCAAGTAGAGATGTAACTTCTCTCATGTGTATAAGATTCTAGGTAGAAGACAATCATGCTGATATATATATATATATATCCACAAAGAAGTATGTACACATGAAATAGTTACAAGAAGGAACAAGCAAGATATCCAAAAGGAAGTCATTAATACCCTAGTAAGATCTTTGCTTGAAAGCATAGCACAAGGCCTAATATTTTCTTAATGTACATAAATGAAATCCCAGCTCACGAACATCAGAGACATCACAACTAGAAACAAGAGACCATCGTTGGGATGCTGTGAGAAAGGAAACAAGTACCACAAGAATGAATTAAGAAATGTATGCCATGATGCAACCTACAAAAGGTTGAAAGCAAGAAATGTATGCATGAAGTAGATACTTGTTACCGAGATAGCATTGGATTGATGTAGAAGATAATGGTTCATCGATCATCCTAACTTGGATCCAATAAGCACATGGTGTCAACACCTTCCTTGTAAGTCAGTCGAGCATCCAATGTATCTCCACGTGTTCGTAGAACAAATACACAAACAAAGTGGTACCCAAAATCATTGGGACCAAAGAGTTAGTGGACCAACAATACATAGGACAAACTCCACATAACTATGTGCATATATTTATGAAATTTAATTTCATGCACACTTTAGCCAATTTGTGACATAGTGGAGTTTCCCCTATATATTACGCCAAAGAGAGAAAGCATGCCAAATAAAGTACATATAGTAATATGCATGCTCAAGACATTCAAGAATCAAATCAACACATAGTTGATAAGATCCCAAAAATTGAGGTATCAAGTGAAAGTAAGATACCCAACAAAAAACTGTCACTTGAAGGATAACAATTAAAACATGCATCATGGAATGAGATATCCATATGCCAAATAGAATATACAAGGAAAATAAACAAGAGGTATCAAGTTACCAGAAGAGAGCTAGGTTACAAACAAACCAAGCCCTCGACAAGTTTTCATGATGGCACAAAGTACCAAAAATGAAAAACTTTTAACTTCCACCAACATGAACTTGGGATCAAAAGGTAGTATCATAAACGCATAAAGAGAGTCTTCTAAATAAAATTGGATAGCTCCTGCAAGACATGTGCATTATATAGAATTTGCATTTGAATACAAAATGCACAATATGAGATCATCACTTTCCCTATATCTATAGAAACACTACACATGCCAAAAAAACCACAAGAGGCAGGGAAGACAAACGATAAACAAAATCCAATGTAAAGATGGTTAGAAATTTCTACCACTTAAAAGGAATACCAATTGTCAAAGGACAAGAAGTATTTGGTAATAATTCCCATTGGTAGATTTTAAATAGATCCAACATCACCTTTACTCCTAAATCACAAGCAAATGACATTTGTGGAGCTAACATGCCACCTAGGAACAAGATAAATTATAATATCAACTCTAATTGACAATGTCTCAAATGTACACATTCTCTGGGCTTGTAATATGCACATAGCATATTACTCCCCCCATAATGTGGTAACCCAACATTATTAACAGGTAGCAAATGAAATCCAACAAGAGATGATTAATGGACCATTTAGAATTTAAATTTCTCATGAGAAGAAATACCACATAGATGTTAGATAATCTTGTAATATCAACACTAAGTGGTATTCCTCGTGTACACACATTTTTAGGATCGTGAAGTGCACACAGCACATCACTCCCCCAAAATGGGATAATCCATTAATCTCTCAAAAGAGCCAACTAAGATACAAACAAGATGCAAAAAAGAGGCTCAACACAAGTCTCACACATACATGATGTGCAACCCACCATACATATTTGATTACTCGAGATAAACAAGTAGGAAGCACAACATATATAAATACATGCCAAGGTACAAAACCACAACATGCAAAGGGGCAAGTAACTAAAAATGTATTCAATTTAAGTACAAGTTACCGCAAGGAGGAACATTGGTTATAATATAGAAACTTGATGACCCAAATGACTTGGCTTGAGACAATATGAATGATGAAGACCCCTTAATTCTTCATAATGTACCATGTATCCAATGCCCTCCAATAATACCTATTTATCATGTTTGTGCTTGTTGGTCCCCAACCAAGTTTGGTCGTAAGAGGTTAGTCATAATAGGCTTGACTACCCAAATGGTTCTTTTCTTGACACCACTTTGAGTACCAACACATTTGGCAAACACATTGCCAAGATTATCCTTGCCAAGAGAATAGATATCATCAATAATGATTGGGTTGGATAAGTTACCTTTCGTGCAAGAAGAAGTGAAGTGACCATTCTCACGGCATAAGTATCAACATCTACCCTTTACTTTCTTCTCAATTGATTTCTTAACTTGAGGAGCGGTGACTTGGGTGTTCTTGGGAAGAGGCCTTTATTCAACATGTGGTTGAGCATGATATTGAACTTGCATTCGCTTCCCTTGTTGCTTGTTACTTTGAGGCTTATTCTTCAATGGACAAGATCTTACATGGTGCCCTTATATTTTGCACTTGAAGCAAATAATCTTGGCCGAATTATTGATTTGTTCTTGGTCCTTCTTTTTGTTGCTCTTGGAGTTCTTCTTCATATTGGAGTTGAATCGAAGTCCACCTTTGTCATTGGGAGGTTTTTTCACACTCAAGATGTTGTTGAGTGTGGACTTCCCTTCATGAATCTTTTCCAAGTATTTCTTCAAAGAAGTGACTTGGGCCTTGAGCTCTTTGATTTCCTCTACATGGTTAGTATCAGCACAAGTACTCGAGGAAGTATAAGCATAATTGTTAGAGCAACAAGTAAAGGAAATTAATTCATCACAACATGTATCAATGTTATGCTTAGATGAATTAAGAGGACCAGCACATGGCAATATAGCATTCTGACTAGAAGTTGTGCTAATGCCCACATGAGGCTCACTAGATGTTACCTTAGTATTACTATCCTCATGAGATATCTTTAGAACATTATGGGACAATAGTAGATCATCCTGAGAGATTGTGAGCATTACATGACTTTCTGCCAATTTCCCATACTTGCTAGATAGCAACTCAGGTTGAGATCCTAGCTCAACATTCTCCTTTAATATGGATGCTTCAAAAAATAGAGTTAGTAGCACAAGAATCATCATTAACAACAATAGGAGAAGGCAACTTGGCAAGCTCTTTTACATAAGAAGCTTTAAGTTGGGCATGAGACTCGGTGAGTTCGATGAGCGAACTCTTAATGACCCTCGATCCATTTTTGAGGTGCTCAAATTCCTCAAGGATTATATCACGTGCAACTTCAAGCTTATCATTTTTAGTTCTAAAATCATTAGCCACCTTGAGAGCTCTATCATGTGATTCCTTTAATCTAGATAATTCTAGAGCAAAGGTCTCCTCAAGAGACTCCTTGGTGGTTTGTTCATTTTCAAGAGCTTGAGATAGCTCCGTGATCTCATTAGCCTAATTACACTCATGACCCTCCATTTTATCAATGGTGCATCATGCTCCATGAGATGAGCTTCCAACATGTCAATATATTTCTTGCCCTCAATGGCAATAGACATGATTTCCATGAAGTTGGATCAGGCAAGTTTATTCTTATGAAGAGCTTTAAAAATAATTTCTCCCTTAAGTTTTAAGAGAGCAATATTATCACTCTCTTCATCATTATCTTCATCCTCATAATCATCAACATCATCATCATGAGATATATTGGGATTCAAAGTAGGAGATACCTTTGAAGCCTTAGCCACAAGGAAAAAGTGAGAAATAATAGATGATGATGTAGGATCCCTTGAATCACCATTCAATACCACATCTTTTTCCATGGAGTGTTGGGTTTCGTCTACATTGTTAGCACAAAACTCGAGGAAATCGATGCATTTTGATCATGACAACAAGACATAGCACGCATATCAACATGAGCTTTAGTCAAGCAATTTCTACATGATATGCAAGGACTATCAACCCAAGCATGTGAAACATTTAGAGTTCTCTAAGTATTTAAATCCAAAGATAAAGCATTGCAATAAGATGGTGATCACCACCACTCACCATATCATTACATTGTGGCAATCCACATGTAGGTGAAGTAGATGACGTTGAGAAGACAACACGACCGGAGGTGAAGGGAGAACCAACAGACCTACAAATCTTGGACACACCATATTTATCTTGAATCTTTGTCCACAACTCATGAGCATCCTGGAACGGCATGAGTTGAACTATAACTACATTGCTCAAAGCGTCGAAAAGCACATTAGAAGCTTGAGCATTGGGATAAGGTTTTTTATCATCCTCTAAAGATATGTGTTGAGAATCCTTTGGAGGAGAAAAACCCATATATACAATTCGCTCTAAATTTGGGTCCATGACCCTAAAGAGATTAAGCATGTGAATTATCCAAACATCAAAATTTGTGCCATCAAAACTAACAGTATCAGAGAATCCTAATCCCCTAGTCAACACCCTACTCTCTAGGTGGTTAAACCTAATAATGAGAGACCTAGCTCTGGTACCAATTGAAAGGACATGGATGTCGCCTAGAGGGGGGTGAATAGGAACTTTAAAATAATTATGGTTTAGGCTTGAACAAATGCGGAATAAACCTATAATTTAATTAGTCAAGCACAAAACCCAAAAAAACTAGGCTCACCTATGTGCACGAACAACTTATGCTAAGCTAGATAAACAACTAAGTGATAGCAAGATATATAACATGAAACAATATGGCTCTCACAAAGTAAAGTGCATAAGTAAAGGGCTCGGGTAAGAGATAACCGAGGCACGCAGAGACGACGATGTATCCAGTTCACACCCTTGCAGATGCTAATCTCCGTTCGGAGCGGTGTGGAGGCACAATGTTCCCCAAGAATCCACTAGGGCCACTGTAATCTCCTCACGACCTCGCACAATGCAAGATGTCATGATTCCACTAAGGGACCCTCGAGGGCGGTCACCGAACCCATACACACAAGGTTGGGGCAAACTCCATAACTTAATTGGAGGCTCCCAACAACACCACAAAGCTTCACCACAATGTATTGCGGCTCTGAGGTGACCTAAAATGATCGGGGCAATATTCACAACCTAATTGGAGACCTCAAAGCTTGCCCGGAGCTTTGCTCCACAATGATTGAGCTCTGAGGCACCACCAACCGTCTAGGGCGCCAAAGGACCCAAGAGGAACAAGATCTAGGGTGCTCAAACACCCAAGAGTAATAAGCTTCTCAACTTCTCACTTCCACGTATCACCACGGAGAACTCAAACCTATGCACCAAATGCAATGGCAAGGGTACACGGAGTACCCAAGTTCTTCTCTCTCAAATCCCACCACAACAACTAATGCTATGGAGGAAAGTGAGAGGAAGAACAAAGAAGAACACGAAGAACTCCAAGATCTATATCCAAGGGGTTCCCCTCACATAGAGGAGAAAGTGATTAGTGGAAATGTGGATCTAGATCTCCTCTGTCTTTTCCCTCAAAAAGGAGCAAGAATCATTGGAGGGATTAAGAGTGAGCAAGCTCTAAGAAGGTCAACAATGGAGGGGGGGCAAACACGAGCTCAAAAGATGGGGACCATTGGGGAAGAAGACCCCCTTAAATAGGTCCCCACGAATTTGCTTGTTATGTGAAAAATAACATAGGAGCGGTACAATCTCTATGCTCACCGGTATAGCCGATAGTACCGATTATACCCGAACAACCGGGCTACAACCGCCCAAGAACCGCTTCGAACTAGAACCTAGTCCGGTGGTTAGAGTGGTGCATGGACGGTACAACCTCCGGACCAATTCTGGAGCAGTACAACCGCTACAAACACCGGTTGTACCGCTCGACCGTACTACCTATATTAGAACCGGTACAACCTCTTAGTGTAAAACAGGTAAGACAAAAACAGCCATAACTTTCGCATACAAGCTCCGAATTGAGCAAACTCAAGGTTGTTGGATAGCAGATGAGAAGTTATCCAAAAAACGAATGGTTATAGCAAGAAGAGGTAGTAGAAAAATTCCAATTACATAGAGATGTGAAACCTATATGAATGAAGAACCGACAAAAACTCCAAGATCGAAAACATCATAGAAGATGCATATGGACTCCGTTTTCGATGAACTCGAGCTTGTCATGAAGATGACCATGAGTTCTAAAACTCACAAACAGAAAAGCCAACCGTGGTAAAGGTTTCAATGACCAAGAAATATGATGATGCCAAGAATGCAATGGTTTGAGTTCTCGACGAATGATACGATCAAGCTACACACTTGAGATCCCCCCTTGATAGTAGGGCTATTGATCCTTTAACCTAGTCTCCCAACTACCACCATGAGACCGGTAAAATAGAAAACCCTATCAAGGTCAAACCTTTGCCTTAAGCATAGTCCACTTGAGCTATATGATGACGATCTTGTCCTCCTCAAGATGGACCACCTTTCTTAATTGTGTTGGTTGGATGAAGACTAGTAGATTGCTCCCCCGTACTCCACTATGGGCGAGCCACTCATCAGCACATCTTCATAAGTCCATTTTCACCACAATGGACGGCAAGCTTCAAGCATGATCTCTCGATGCTTCACCTGAACTTGCACACCACAACCTTGACGACGATCACAACTTGATGTCATCCTCCATGGGAGTATACCTAACCCCACAAAGAACTCTCACATAGACCATGGGTTAGTACAAAAAGCGCAATGGACAATTCTTACCCTACCATGGGATCACTTGATCCCTCTTGGTACATCTTGTACGCTTTGTGTGTTGATTCACTCTTTGACTTAGTCTTGATCAACCTTGTATCTTATCTTCTCTCTTCACAAATATGATGTCTTGACGGTAAACATGAATGTTCACACAATCTTATTCTTCAAGACATGCTTGCAATAAGCTCAACTCTCACATGACCAATCTTTTGATAAATCCTTGAATACCACCTTGGTCACCATATAAACTCCTTGAAACCAACACATGTACTTGAAGAAGTGCCTATGGACAAATCCTTCTAATATAACTCAAGGCAACCATTAGTACATAGGGATTGTCAACAATTACCCAAACCGCATATGGAGAAATATGCTCTAACACACCGACTAGTGCAAAATGTGGCAAGTTTGGCCTTTTCGATGAGACCGATATATAAATGTCGGTGGTACCAATATGGGTGACCTAGGCAGTTATGAAATCTCGGTGTCACTGATTCCTCAAAATCAGTGGGACCGACTTTAAGAAATTGGTTAACAGAAAGTTGGTCACTGATTCTCGGTTGTGGGACCACCGATTCTTGGTTAACAGAAATTGGTTAAGAGAAAGTTGGTCACTGATTCTTGGTTAACAGAAAGTTGGTCACCGATCTTGTCCCCCTTTAAATTTGGCCATTGTGGGATCCCTTCCCGCCAATGTGATAAGGTAAGAGGACCCATGCCACCGCTATATATAGAGGCTAGGCCTCATCGTAGAGGGGATCTGATGCATGACTTAGCCAATCAAACCACAAGACAAGGAAGGAAGCCAAGAACACAGCTTGAGCTCCCTCGCGAGGCTCGAGCCCACTATACTAGTTCATCCACCTCACCTCCTCGAGAGGCAATCCACCAAAGCAGGAGTAGGGTACTACGCTTCACAATGGCCCAACCTGGGTAAACTGCCTTGTTCATCTTCATCCTCGTCATCATGCGAGTTTGCCGTTGTATCCCTCGAGTAGACAGCTAGGTAGGATGAGGCTGCAGGGGATCTTCACACATGCCCCTGTGTTCGAACCTTGAGGATTTTGCGGAGCCCGAAATCCGACATTTGGCGCGCCAGGTAGGGGGCGTGTCGAAGTCTTCCTCAAGCCAAGCTCTTCCCCCGCTCCACCGCTCCGATGGCCGGCGCCCAACAAGCTTCCCCCAACCGCGACAGATCAGCTCTCGTTGGTTCCGCCGCCGCCGCCGGGGCCGCCCCAGCGGCATGGTGCTGGGCGAACATTATCAGACCACCAGTATCGCCTCCGTCGTCGCTGCCCCTCGCATCGCGTAGGCACACGGCGGGCAGGCGGCACCCTCAGCACCGGCGACGCAACGCACCTACGTGGAGGACCTTGACGCGCACGATGCGCTGCTGCTGGCAAGCAAGATGCTCCGCCACTGCCCAACGCATGGGGACTTCGACGCGTGGGCCGATCACGTCACGGACCTGATCACCATCGTGTGGAGGGTCGTGGCTCCTCACCCGTCTTCACGCACTAGGGGATCTTCCGCTATGCCTACCCTCGGAATGGCACCCCCCTCCCCCCGAGCGGGGCCAGATGCGCACTGTGCTCCTCCTCCTTTGAATTCTGGTGACTGATTTTGGGACACAACTCAGACACAACAAACGAACGCGCAAGGGAAACTATGGGGCGCCGCACGCATGCGCCAATGCGCGCCCCCGTGACCCAATGGACCTTTAACACCCTGAACTAACCAGGCGAGAGCACGCCATCCTACGCAGGGAGCAAATGGCGCAGGCGTCCAAACAAATAAGCCACAATGGTGACGGCGCGTCGGATAGCCCAGGGAACAAGCCACGTCAGGAGACATGCGTCCCACCCAATGGCGGGGGTAGAGGTAAGTAACTTCGCTCTGAGACGCGACGCAGGAGGGTCTGCGGGCTGCGTGCACAGGGCGGCGCCCCGCCGCCGCTGGGAGGGACCGGCCCTGGCGTCCCGCCGGATGGCTCATGAGGAGAACCGGGCCTCAATGTTGAGCCCTATGTACCATGCTACGTCGTGCCGAGGGATACTGGCCCGGATCAGGCGCCAGCACCCCCCAAGAATAGGGGAAGCCCCTGGCGTCCTCCCTGAGCCGGGCTTGAGGGCTTCCCCCAACGAAGCACCAATTCTGGATGATGCAAGTGGGAGAAAGAGGGAGGACGTCCATGGGCCCGTGTGGTCACGATGCAAGTTGTCGTCCTCTCGGGCAAGCGATGCCGAGCCGAGCCCCCAGACCTTAGGAGTGATAACCTGGGGGACGGGCAACAAGACACAGGTAACACGGGCCACCCACGGCAATCGGAATACCGGCATAGCCTTAGGAGGCTAGGCCTCACAAGGCTCCCAATGCCCTTTCCGGTCGGCGCCTCGACACCTTGCAAGACGGCATCATCGACGAACACCTCTACGGCTGCGCCGGATGCGTTGTGCTCATGTTTGGGCCGCGAGAGTGCAATCGCATGGCTACGTGGGGAACAATGCATTCGGGTTTAGGTCATGGGGCGCGCAACCGAGCAGAAATGTATGGGTGGCTCTTGACGGAGTTGGGAGCTATCGGGTCGGGCACCTGAGGGGTTTCCCTGCTATCTACGGCCGTGACACTCTCACGTAAAATTGAGTGGGCTTTATATGCCCCCCCAAGGACGCGGAGGGGTTCCTCCCATGCAATGTGGCAGCCACAGCTCCGCGCTGGCGGAGAAGTCAACACTGCCCATCAATGGCTATGCCCATGCAACGTGGATGCCTTACGCTCAGCGTTGGGGGAAGATGAAGACTAGCCTAGGTGCCAGACGTGACTTTCATTTGCTCTTCTCGTATTTGAATTTGCCAACTTTCCTAGAACAAAACCCAGGGCTTTTTCCAAACCATGTTTTCAAGAAATAGGTCAGGGACTGTGTTCATCACCATTCCCCATCTTGGGTTTTTCTCTTCAGGACGGGCACTCGCCTGCTCCCCTCCCCCTTCGCACCCCGCGAGCGGGGGCTGGGGGCACGATGCTCGTACCTCGATAAAGCCTTGGCGCCCGGATCCTCGCGTGGTACTCCCGGACAGTTAGCAAGCGTATGACGCTTCATACTCGCTCGGGGGCTCCATTCATTGACCGACGCGCCATCTCGGATCCTCGGGAGGCCACCCCTCCTGGGGCAGGAAACAAAAAATTTCTTTTGGAGCCGCTTGAGCATCTAAAGGGGCTCCTGAGCAACGTGCCTCAGGAGCCTTACCAGTCATATAGCCACTCGGCACCGTTGATGCCGTCCTTGGTGATCTGGTCGGCACTGAGGGTGTTAGGGCTCCCAACCTGCCTCACCTGCAAGAAGAAGAAGTCCACAGGACATCCAGACTCCCCAAACGCCATAGCCACGCCTCCCCTGGAGCCTACAACAAGCATGCCAAGCTAAGTACCCTAATCACAGCCAGAAGGTCACCTTAATTAACGAAAATGCAAAAGCCAGGACATGTGATAGAAGCACGGATAGAAGAGGCAAGCGCCCAAGTTCATTACACGCCCGCAGGGCCTCCGTTGGTTTTTTTATTACAGGAATAGGAGAAGAAGGAAAATACCCCACGGAGGCTGCCGCTTTGGGAACTTTGGGGCCCGCCCACCGGCACTCAGTCAGTGTCCTCCTCCTCCTTCATGGGCCCGCGGAGGTGCGTCGACGCAAACGCTTCAGGAGCAGAGGAGTGACTCCGTGGCGGCTGGCTTCCCCCTGAGGTCCAGGCGCACCGACGCATCATAGCTGCTATCGGTGTTATCGTTGTTGCTGCCATCGCTCAGGCTCCCCTTGGAGGGGGTGTCACTGCCACTCGAGACGCGGCACTCGTCATGAAGGACAAACTCATCTCCAAGATCGCCGCGGCCGGTGTCCTCCCGGAAGCACCCCAGGCACTCGCCCTCTCCCCCCAAAGTCCTTGACGAAGGGCGTCGCCACCCTGTCATATTTGAAGTGGAGGGTGGGCCTCCCCACCAGGCCGCGGGCATGGGCAAATGTCTGCCACCCGCGGTTTAGGTACACATAACTTCTAGGGGTGACCTCGACCTCTACCCACGATGCCATACTACAGCTGGCGTCGGCTTGCAGCCATAGGCCATCGGCCCCCCCAGTTGGCAGCGCCCCCGCAAAGGAGCGTGAGAGTCGGAACGAGGCATCCTCTGGCCTCTCCACCCACACCATGAACTCCTGGGCCGTATCGGTCATATGGAGTCGTGGGCACGGCGGCCGGGCCGCCACCGCCGTCCTCCCATAGCGGGCGCCACCTCCTCGACTACTGCAGGCGCCTACGCTGGACGGAGCCGCACCACGGCCGCCGACATGCATGTTCACACAATCTTCTTCTTCAAGACATGCTTGCAATAAGCTCAACTCTCACATGACCAATCTTTGGATAAATCCTTCAATGCCACCTTGGTCACCATATAAACTCCTTGAAACCAACACATGTACTTCAAGAAGTTCTTATGGACAAATCCTTCGAATATAACTCAAGGCAACCATTATTCCATAGGGATTGTCAACAATTACCAAAACCACATATGGAGAAATATGCTCTAACACACTGACTAGTGCAAAATGTGGCCACTTTGGCCTTTTCGGTGAGACCGATATATAGATCTCGATGGTTCCGATATGGGTGACCTAGGCAGTTTCCAAATCTTGGTGTCACCGATTCCTCAAACTCGGTGGGACCGACTTTAAGAAATTGGTTAATAGAAAGTTGGTCACCGATACTCGGTTGTGGGATCACCGATTCTTGGTTAACAGAAAGTTGGTCACCGATTCTTGGTTAACAGAAATTGGTTATCAGAAAGTTGGTCACTGATCCTATCCCCTTTAAATATGGTTGTTGTGGGATCCCTTCCCGCCATTGTGATAAGGGAACAGGACTCGGGCCACCGCTATATATAGTGGCTAGGCCACACCGTAGAAGGGATCTGATCCACGACTTAGCCGCTCAAACCACAAGACAAGGCAGCAAGCCAAGAACACTGCTTGAGCTCCCTCACGAGGCTCAATCCCACTATACTGGTTCATCCACCTCACCTCCCCGAGAGGCAATCCACCAAAGCTGGAGTAGGGCATTACACTTCACAGCGGCTCGAACCTGGGTAAATTGTCGTGTTCATCTTCTTCCTCGTCATCATGCGAGTTTGCCATTGTATCCACCGAGTAGGGAGCTAGGTAGGACGAGGCTGCAGGGGATCTTCGCACACGCCCCTGTGTTTGAACCTTGAGGTTTGGGTACCCCCGTTCCCAGAACACCAACACATAACATATAGGTGGAATAGAATATGGTGGTAGGTTTCAAAGGGGCAAAAAGTGGAGAAGATAGTCTCGCGTCAACTAGGCATACTAATGAGCTATGGAGATGCTCATCGATAGATATCAATGCGAGGAGTAGGGATTGCCATGCAAATGATTCACTGGAGCTATAAGTGTATGAAATATCAACTCAAGCTAACTAGGTGTATCAAACTTGCTTGCTCATGAATACCTCGGGTACTTGAGGAAGCCCGCCATGGGAATATACAAGTCAGGTTTATTATATGAAAAGGTAGTTCCCACTAGCATATGGAAGTGTCAACATTGGAGACTCTCTATATGAAGAACATGATGCCACTTTGAGGCACAAGTGTGGTAAAGGATAGTAGCAAAGTCCCTGTGGGGTCACTAGAAGAGTATGTCTAGAGGGGGTGAATAGACTACTAGAACAAATTAAAATCTACACAATATCCAAAGTTAAGTCCCTTCCCTCTTTTCTATCAATTTATTTTTGTACTTTATCGTGGGATTTTCTCCTTTTTTTCTTTTTGCCTCCCCCATTTTTTGTGTGGTGGGCTCATTTGACCTCCCCCATTTTTATTTCATTTTCGCCCGGAGTCTCTTACCGACTTGTGGGTGAATCATAGTCTCCATCATCCTTTCCTCACTAGAAAATGCTCTAATAATGATGATCATCACACTTTTATTTACTTACAACTCAACATGAAGAACTGATAGGAAGATATGACTCTGTATGAATGCCTCTAGCAATGTACCAGGATGTGCAATGATCTAGCGTGACATGTATTAAAAAATGAAGAATGGTGGCTTTGCCACAAATACTATGTCAGATCTATATGATCATGCAAAGCATTATGATGGTGAACGAACTAGTCATGTGATGTGACGGTGGAATTTGGATGGCAATATATCTCGAAATGGCTATGGAAATGCCATAATAGGTAGGTATGGTGGTTGTTTTGAGGAAGATATAATGAGGCTTATGTGCAATAGAGCGTATCATGTCACGGGGTTTGGATGCACCGGTGAATGTTTGCACTGATCGTAGAGGTGAGAATGGGCTATGCACGGTACCGAAGAGGCTAGCAAATATGAGAAGGTGAAGATGCGTATCTCCAAATTGTCACATTAGTCATAAAGAACTAACATACTTATTGCAAAGTTTTATTAGTTTTATCACAAATCAAAGTACTCCTCACATTCCCTGATGGAGGAGGTTGGTAGGAGTTAACCATCGTGTGCCCCCAACTCAAAATGACACTAGGATTTCAACGAGGAATAGAAATACTCACACATCATCACCATGCCTCTTTAATTTTAAGATGAATAACAAGCTAACACCTCTTAATCTCGACACTTCTATGAATCAACAATTTTGGACTCACACCTTTTCCATATTACCACATGAATGTCATTAACCCACAACTTCTCTATATGTGCTACACAATGGTTTTGATTATCATTCATTGAATACCTAATATACTTGGACTAGTATTATGACCCATGCAAATTACCATCACTATTACTCAGCTCTCAAACAAATATAAGTTAAGAACAAGAGCATATTATTTCTATAAAATCTACACGCCACCATGCTCAAAAAGATATAAGTGAAGTACTAGAGCAACTGCCTAGCTCAAAAGATATAAGTGAAGCACATAGAGTATTCTAGCAAATTATCATGAAGATGTGTCTCTCTAAAATAGGTGTGTTAAACAAATGATGATTGTGACAAACTGAAAGTAAAGCAAACAACAGCAAACGACGCTCCAAGCAAAACACATATCATGTGATGAATAAAAATATATCTCCAAGTGACATACCGATGGATTGAGACAAAAGAGGGGATACCTTCTGGGGCATACCCAAGCTTAGGTGCTTGAGTTTCCTTAGAATTATACTTAGGGTTCCTTGGGCATCCCCAAGATTGGGCTCTTGCTACTCCTTATTCCATAGTTCCTCGTGATCACGCCCAAAACTTGAAAACATCAATCACACAAAACTCAACAAAAATTCATGAGATCCGTTAGTATAAGAAACATATTGCATACTTGAGGTACTGTGATAAATTGATTCAAATTCTGTTTTGCATATTGGGTACTGTATTCTAACTTCTTCATGACTTACACACCCTATATAATCCATGGCATAATCAAAACAACCAAACTATGCAATCAAAACAGAATATGTTTAAAACAGAACATTTTCTAGAAATCTTTAATGATACCATACTTCTGTGAGTCTAAAAATTC
Organism: Hordeum marinum; assembly: GCA_022496015.1. NCBI lineage: Eukaryota > Viridiplantae > Streptophyta > Magnoliopsida > Poales > Poaceae > Hordeum > Hordeum marinum. The sequence continues at coordinate 286,466,028 of CM039674.1, forward strand.
TAACAAATTAGTAAAATGTAAAGAATTTGTATAGCAATAATGTGTTAAAATTTCATATCATTATCACGCTCCAGTAAAAAAATCCCTCACTGGAGTCAAAGTTTCTGTTTCAGATTCAGGATCGTTTCTACTCATCTTGTGTGTCACCCGAAATGCTTTACTTGGCACAAACACCGATTAAAACATAAAAACATAATCATTGCAGAGTCAACAATCATGTTATCACACAAAAACAGAAAGTAAAAACAAAAATAAAGATAAACATTGGGTTGCCTCCCAACAAGCGCTATTGTTTTATGCCCCTAGCTAGGCATAATGGATAGTTTCAAGTGTTGTCATCTTTAACATTCAACCCATAGGTAGCTCTCATGATTGATTCATAAGGTGGTTTAATTCTCTTCCTAGGGAAGTTTTCCATCCCCGTATTTAGTGGGAATTGGAATCTTATGTTTCCCTCTTTCATAAATATAATTGCACCTATAGTTCGTAAAAATGGCCTTCCAAGTATTATGGGGCAAGAAGGATTGCAATCAATATCAAGAAAAATTAAATCTACAAGGACATACTTTTTGTTTGAAATAATAATCACATCATTAATTCTACCGAAAGTTTTCTTAATGGTAGAATCCGCAAGATGCAAGTTTAGGGAACACTCTTCAATATCAGTGAGACCAAGCACATCACATAAAGTTTTTGGTATGGTTGAAACACTAGAACTAAGGTCACACAAAGCATTGCATTCTTATTTATTTATATTTATTTTGATAGTAGGTTCCCACTCATCTTGCAATTTTATAGGAATAGAAATCTCAAGCTCAAGTTTCTCATCATAAGCTTTTATCATAGGTTCTATTGTATGTTCGGTAAAAGCTTTGTTTTGTTCATAAGAATTGGGTGAGATAATAATGGATTGAAGCAAGGAAATATATTCTACTAATGAGCATTTATCACAATTAAATTCCTTGTAATCCAAGATAGTGGGCAGATAACTAGTGAAAGTTTTGACCTCTCGAAACCCATTTTTTTAGTTTTAGCATTAGAATCATCACCCTCCAAGCAAACGGGATGATCCTAAACTAAAGTTTAATCATCTAAAATACCTTTATCATTTATATTCATAGATGTAAACAAAGATTCAATAGGAGAAACACCAGTCATTTTAAGATCTTCATCATGATTCCGGTAAAAATCGTGTGCAAGAGCTTTTTCTAAGAATTCTCGCTTAGCTCTCAACTTAGCGGTCCTCTCCTTACTTTCATTAGTACATAACTGGATAGATTTACCAGACTCATTAAAATTATTCTTGGGTGGCAAAGACTTATTTTAAAGATTTTCAACATCAAGAGCAATTCTATCCATGTTTTTAGCCAAAGTATCAATCATATGGAACTTTTGTTTTACCGTAGTGTTGAAAACCTTTTGAGAATTAATAAATTATTTAATTGTGTTCTCAATATCAGAAGGTATCCTATTAGAATTTGTAGAATCATTGCCATATGAATTGACATAAGAATTTCCATAGGTGTTAGTGGAATTACCGGGATACGGTCTAGCATTGAAATTTCCTCTCTAAGCATTGTTGTTGAATTTTTTCCAGAGATGAAGTTCACGTAAATAGCATCATTATTTTTATCAATTAAAGTATACAAAGGCATATCATTGGGATCAACACTAGCATTTTATTAGCAACCATATTCATAAGAACATCCACTTTTTCACTCAAAGTAGTTATCTCTTTGACAAAACTTACCTTTTTACCAGTTGGAGCTGATTCGGTATGCCATTGAGAATAATTTGTCATAATGTTGTCCAAAAGTTTTGGGGCCTCTCCTAAGGTCACATCCATGAAGGTACCACCTGCGGCAGAATCTAGAAGATTTCTAGACACAAAGTTTAGTCCAACATAGAAATTTCATTCTCTCCCAAGCTTGAGCAACATGTTCTTGATCTTGTTGTTTAAAATTCATTATTTGATTTCTATGGGAGATGATCTTAGCAGGAGGAAAATACTTGGCAATAAAAGCATATTTATGAGGTAAAGATGAAAACCAAGCTTTAGCCTTGTCTCTTAGTTAAAAGGAAATAATTTAAATTTCACAATATCATTATCCATATCCTTTTTCTTTTGCATATCACATAAACAATGGTATTAAGATGTGATGCGGGATCCTCATTAGGACTTCCCGAAAATTGATCTTTCATGACAAGATTGAGCAATGCAGCATTAATATCAAATGCCTCTGCACTAGTGGCAAGAGGTATAAGAGTAATAATAAAATCATTATTATTAGTATTTGAGAAATCACAAAACTTGGTAGTATCTTGAGACATGGCGACCACACAAGCAAAACAAGCAAGACAAGTAAACCAACAAGTAAAGCAAACTGAAAGCAAACTAGTAACTAGCAAAGGTAAATATTTTTGGTTTTTTGGTTTTTATGATATACAAACTAAATATAACAACAAAAAATAAGAACGGGTGAATGAAATTTTGTGCTAAGTTACTTGATAGTTGGTGATGGTATTCCCCGGCAACGACGCAAGAAATCCTTCCTAATACTCATGATCTACGTTGGGTTTTCCGTGGAGACGAATGGGTAATCGCAACAAAGAGTGTGTAAGTATTTACCTAAGTGATGAAACCAAGGTTTATCTAACAAATATGAATATCAATCCTCAACCTTCTTCAACGGTTGCACACAAAAGAAGAAACAACTTGCACCCAACATCGGCAAGAGGGTTGGCAATCCCCTTGATCTCGTTATTAGCAAGCAAGTGAGTTGTGTAGATAATTGTAGATAATAGTAAAGTGCAAAATAAAATAAAAGATAATAAATAACAACAAGGTAATTATAGCGTTTGTGAATTTATAAGTGGATAGACCGGGGGCCTTTGAGTTCTCTAATGGCATCTCTCATAAGCAAAGCATACTATGGGTAAAAAAATATGGTTGCGCAATTGATAGAAAAGCGAATAATTATGCCATGTTCACGGCAATGATCATGTGTATATAGGCATCACATCCATAAGCAAATAGGAAAACTCGTGCCTGCACCTACTACTATTACTCCACTTCAAGAGTGCTTCTATGCTTGCCTCTCTACGTATTAAGTTCATGACAAATGGAGTAATGCCTGGAGAACGATGACATGATGTAGACAAAGTAAAGTGAACTAATATGAATAAAGCCCATCATTTTATTCTTAGTAGCAACAACACAAAGACGCAACCTGTCGCCTTCTGTCACTGGGATATAGAAACTCGTCAGGTTGAACCTACTACAATGCACCACTCCCACTGAAGAAATATAAATCTAGTTGGCCAAACCATCTCAATAGATCGGAGATCATTACGAAGCTATGATGATCATGCAAATAAGAATCATAGTAATCAGGTTTGACTAAAATAATTTTCATGAAAAATCTGAACATAAACTCACAATTCATCGGATCCTAACAAACACATCACACAAAGGAATTACATCGGATAGATCAACGCAAAGATGCTATGAACATTGTATTGAAGATCAAGAGAGAGAGAGAGAGATTGCCATCTACGTACTACCTATGGACACGTAGGTCTGTGGTGAACTAATCACACATCATGGTAAGGGTAGCAAGGTTGATGAAGAGGCCCTCCATGATCGATCTCACCTCCGATAGGGTGCCGAAATGGAGGTGTAGATGGTCTCCCGATGTAACAAAGACTTGTGGTAGGGAAAAAGGTGTTTCGGGAGCACTTCTGGTGTTTCTAGGGTATATGTGAATTTATAGGCCAGAGAACGACGTCAAGAGATGCTCTAGGGGGCCACCACATATCTGGCCGCGCCCCTAGGCCGGTGACTGGATGTGTAGAGGGCCCTTGGTGCACCTCCTGGCCCTCCTTCGAAGCTTCTAGGTCTTGTATTGGTTCAGAAAAAATCACCAAAAAGTTTCGTGGCAATTGGACTCCATTTGGTATGGTAACTCTGAAAAGGCAAAAACACACAGAAAACAGGAACTCGCACTTGGCACTGTGTCAATAGGTTAGTGCTCAAAAATATTATAATTGATAAATACCCAAAAATTGTCCTAGAGTTCGAGTCATAGTCCATTGTTTGACTTGCTTACTAGTGTATCATAGAGTTCTAAGTGGAAGTTCAACTTAGCAGTCTCCACTACAGTATCGGCACATAAACAGTGTTTTGGAAGCTCAGGGAAATTTTGTGTGCCTCTGGGATCTGGTGGGGGATTGCTGGAATTTGATCTATATATGGGCCAGCCCAATGGCTTCAACCTCATCTTCCTATAGCCGACCACTACACATACGAGGGCTCGTTATTAGCTGCCACATTCAAGCTCCTATGACTAAGTGAAACAAATAATGCCATAATAGTCTGATTGCCTAGTTCCTACAAGTGGAGGTGCCTCCGGGTATCGAGACATCGACTAAGGGTCAGAGTTGCATCAAGGAACACCCTTTGTATACTCTACACCGGTAAGAGCCGCCGAATGGCAACTTTCAGCTAAAATAGTCACATGGGAGGAAAATACATTAACATACAAACACACATATGAGAAAATGGGATGATACACTTATTAAGACAACGGATGGTTTTTGCATCCCAAACACTTCGGCATTCTGACATCCTACAGTTGATACAAAGTATCCTTTGGATAATGAGCCTCGCTCTTTCGGGGCCCCTCTTCCACCTCGGAATATAACTGATCAGTGTTGTGTTGTTTATCTGGAGGAGGCCCCACAAAAATGACCAATTCCTCAACCCTTCAGAAGTGTGTGTTCATGCAGGTGTACGCCCGTCGTGCTCCTTCAAAGCACACGAAATGCCTCCAACAATCCACCTGTAGGCCGACAACGCACAACTGGGTCAGGAGACTGAAGAGGTTGGTCGGCAGCGCTCCAATGGGCCATAGTTGTATACAGAGGTCCCGAAGCACGGGGTTCATCAGGCAAAGTAGCTCCGCCAGCATCTTAATTTGCTAATTTAGCAGCGGTGAGGATGAAGCATCCAAGAACTGCCACCAAAATGCCTTCTCACCTTCAGGACCCTCTAGTTGCCCGAAGTGATGGACGGCATTGGCGACACTCTTCTAAAGATCCGTGAAGACCTCACGACTGGGTGAGCTCGATGCACCTTTGGCTGCCAAACGCACATTACAAGTAAATATGGCTTACCCGTAGCCATCTGCTCCACTTCTGTGAGAATTTGGTAGTCAGAGCGACCCGCGATCTGGAGCTCAGAGTGCGCGTGTTAAAGATTTTGTAGCTCTTCCTTTGCTTTCTGCTCCTCGACCTGAAGGGCGTTAGGTGCTTCGAATACACCCTTCAGAGTCTCTTCAACTTAGAGAACCCGTGCTTGCCCATCCTCCATCAGGGGACACTCTCGGCAGCCCGGGCCTTTTTCGCCTCTACATCCTCACCCTTTTGCTGCTCCACCTCTAGACGAGCCTTTTTCAGCTCATCCTTGAGCTCCACAAGCTCGGCCAGGGCCATTGTCATTCAAAAAGTTTGGCATCAACATCATAATTAAGCAAGGAAAGTACGCTTCTCGTATTTAAAGGTCTCCTTGAAGCACACGGAGACTGGACCACTTACCTTGAGATTGCTCGAACTGTTGGTTCTTCCGGTTGCGGTCCTTCTCTGACCTCTCAAGCTTACAGTTCATCTCTACTATCTCTTTGGAGAGAGAGTCCAGAGCCAAGGTCGAAGCCTGCAAAACAAGGATTTTTCCACATAATCCCCGCTGTCGCTTCACCTTAGAGAAGCAGAATTCTGTGGGATGGCAATAACTATCCTTGAAGCTTGAAGTAAGGAGAGAATACCTTGAAGCTTGTCACAAGGCCTTTAAACACCTCATGCAATCCAGCTCCCATGGAACAGAAGCCTTGCAGTGTTGGGCCTATAAAAGCATGATATTATTCCTTGAGGATCCCTTCAAGGTATACTCTATATGCTCGGTCCACCCCGTGCTAGTCCGCCCTTGGGCAGGAGGTTAAGGTGATGAAACTCCGGCCTCAAGCACCTGGGTGCTTGGTGGAGGGGTCTTTGGCCACAATAATCGAGCTAGGGCTGACCTTGGTTGGACCAAAGATTTGTCCAGCATCTCTTTGGTGACCTCGAGGACCTTCTCCCCTTAGTCTGGTGGGACCGATGTGTTTACCTTTATAATGTCAATTAGCCCTCCAACCTCCATTGGGTTGACTGGGGTAGTCGAATAGGAGGTGACCTTGCTTAGCTCATCATGAACTAGCAAGGGAGCAGAACGATCTGGGGTTCCACTAGGTGGAGTCAGACCGCTCAAAGAATTGCTTGGAAGCGCCTTCAGCATACTGCAGGTAAAATACTCATATGAGCTTGTTCCAGCTAAAATATATAACGTAAAATGTACAGAGTATAGAAGGTAACAGCGTACCTCCAGGGTGCTAGTTTATTCGTCCCCAGAATAAGGGGATCATCCTTAGAGTCATTGGAAAGCACGATCTTTCCTGACGACTTACCGACAGCCACAACCGAGGTTTTCTTCAATCTCTTTTGGCCTTTCGGGCGCGCACCAGCCTTGGCGCCTTCTGGCACCGCCCTCTTCCCTTTGAGGGAAGGTTCGTCCTCCGTCAATTCTTGGATGCAGGGGGTGTGGGTCTCTTCGGACTAGGAAACTGAAGCCTCCCACTTCCGAAGACCCGCTCGACCCCCCTGGGACTTCGCCCTCTTAGGGAACACCACATGCAGTTCCTCAATTAGGAGCGCCACGAGTTGAGGGGTTCTTGCCTCCTCTGGAAATGGGGCCGGGCACCGTATGGTATGAATCTTCGCCGACCAATTCTGTATCTGTCAAGCAAATCAATCAGTCAAAATTAATCTCACCATCTGAAGGGGAGAGAAAATGAACATGTGGTTTAAAACATTTACCGACGGGGCATCATAGCCGACTTCAAAGCTGCAGTCCTGTCCCTCCACGAGGGTGTCGTCCTAGGCAAGCTCACGCAGCCGTGTCCACATACCAGCCAGGTTGGTGTGGAAGAAGTGAACAACTAGCCCTACCTCCTTAGGTGTGTAGTCCCACATCGGTTTTGACCGAAGTTGGAGTGGAAGCATCCGACAGTTCAACATGACATTGATCACGTTGGGAAGCTCGAGGTTCTTCTCGAGGGACCACCACTGGATCTTTCCAACCATATTCTTCACCTCATTCGCATTCCCCCAAACAATGCACTTATTCGTCCAGGGTTTGAGCTTTCGTGGAGGTCCTGCTGAGAATGCAGGGACCTCAGTTTGACTAGGGGTTAGTGGTTTGGTGATCTAGAACCACTCACGTTGTCGTTCCTTCACTGTCTCCGTGAAGGCGCCCTGAAACAAATCAGTGTTCTGATTCTTGTGGATCATGCCCCCTCCGCACTCCTCAATATCGGAACCGCTAGACTTCGGTTTTATCCCAAAGTCTTTAGCCAAAGGCCAAAGTGTGGCTCGCAGCGGAGGAAGGCCTCGCAGACTCTGGTGAAAGGGGCAAGGTGGAGGATGGATTTTGGGTCCATATAGTTCAATCAAGCTCATAGTGAAACATTACCCTACGCACGAAGGGGTGCAACAGGAACCCCAAGCCCCGGATAAGGTGGGGGACGAAGACTACCCGCTCCCCTGCTTTGGGAGCAGGCACCCACTGGTCAGTGTGGGAGGTGCAGGTCTTCACATTGTTGGGGATGTATCCGACCTTTTGGAGGTCTAGAATGGTGACGTGGCTTGAGACTGCGTCGGTATTTCCCCAAAGAGTAAGGGATGATGCAACACAACGACGGTAAATAGATCTCGCAAGAACACAAAATAAAATAACTAAACAAAAAGTGCAGCGGGGTATTTTTTGGATTAATAGATCTGAAAACAAAATGGAAAAATAGTAGATCGGAAAGCAATATGTTGGAAAAGTAGACTCGAGGGTCGTAGGTTTCACTAGTGGCTTCCCTGATGAGTAGAGCACATTGTAGGTGAACAAATTATTGTTGGGCAATTGATAGAAGATCAAATAATCATGATGATATCTAGGGAATAATTATTAAATAGTCATCACTTTCAAGACAAGTAGAGCGAAACGACTCTACATCTACTTCCATTACTCCACACATTGACCGCTATCCAGCATGCATCTAGTGTATTAAATTCATGGGAAAACGGAGTAGTGCAATAAGAACGGTAACATGATGTATACAAGATCTAATCATGTAGGAATAGACCCCATCTTGTTATCCTTAGTGGCAAAGATACATGTGTGCCTTGCTGCCCCTTCTCTCACTGGGAAAGAACACCGCAGGATCAAACCCATCACAAAGCACCTCTTCCCATGGCAAGAAAAATGATCTAGTTTGCCTAACTAAACCAAAGATTCGAAGAAGAAATACGAGACTATAAGTAATCATGCAAACAAGAGATCAAAGAAGACTCAAATCATATTCATGGATAGAAACTGATCATGAACTCAAAATTCATCGGATCCCAACAAACACACCGCAAAAGTCATTACATCAAATAGATCTCCAAGAGACCATTGTATTGAGAATCATGAGAGAGAGAGGAAGACATCTAGCTACTGCCTACGGACCTGTAGGTGTATGGTGTACTACTCACGCATTATCGAAGAGGCACCTATGATGAACATGAACCCCTCCGTGATGGTGATATATTAGATCGCGAGGTTCTGGAACATGCGGCAGCTGGAATTGTGTTTCATCGACTCCTCTAGGGTTTTCTGAATATTTGAGAATTTATAGAGGCGATATGGGTGGAGGGGGTCCCGAGGTGGGAACCACCCATCAAGCCATGCCAGCGACCTTTAGCGCGCCGTGGTGGGTGTTCCCCACCTCGGTCCTCCTCTTTGGTGCTTGTCTAGCCCATCTGGTGTCTTTTGGTCCAAAAAATTTCATGGTGTTTGGGCTTCATTTGGTACTGATTATCTGCGAAGTAAAAAAACAAGCAAAAATAGCAACTTCCACTTTGGCACTGTGTCAATAGGTTAGTCCCAAAAAATATATAAAGTTGCTATAAAATGATTGTAAAACATCCAAGATTGATAATATAACAACATGGAACAAGCAAAAATTATAGATACGTTGCAGATGTATCAGCATCCCAAGCTTAATTCCTACTCGTCCTCGAGTATGTAAATGATAAAAACAGAATTTTTGATGTGGAATGCTGCCTAAGATGTTCATCACATATACTTTTCTTTGTAGCATGGACATTTGTACTTTTGGAGGGTTCAGAGCAATAATCTAGTTTTGACATGAAAACTTCAATACTCAAGCATATCAACAAGCAACCATGTCATTTAAAATATCAACACTAAAGCAAGTTATCCCCAGCCCATCATGCTCGATCATTGATCCATTCATGAAACACACACAAATATTAGCTATACCTAATGCTCAAGTACGATCATAGTGCCTCGTAGTTGGTGCTTTATAAGAGAAGATGGAGACTCAAGTAAAAAATAAAAATGGCATAAAGTAAATAGGTAGGCCCTTCGCAGAGGGAAGTAGGGATTTGTAGAGGTGCCAAAGCTCAAGGTTTAAATTGATAGAGAAAAATATTTTGGGTGGCATGCCTTTCCTATCAACGAAAACTACCGAGAGATTTCAATACCTTTCCACTCTAGATACATCATAAGTGGTTCCCAAACAGAAAATAAAGTTTATTCCTTTTTTCCACCATACTTTCACTTTCCATGGCTAGCCGAATCCATGGTTGACTTCCATACCAACACTTTCCAAGGAATTTATTATTTCACAACATAAAGGTTTTTTCTTTCTTTTCATTTCGGGACTGGGCATCCCTGTTACCGCCGTACTCTCGTGCAACGACAAGTGAATAAACACTTATCTTGAGAATAACACATTTAGCATGGAAAAATATCGGTCACCCCCTTTCGTTTCATGAGCAGTATAAGCACACAAAAAGGAAACATTATTTTGAAAATTACAGATGGCACATACAAATTTTCTTGGAACGGCATGGAAATACCGTATATAGGTAGGTATGGTGGATTCATATGGCAAAACTGGGTTTAAGGATTTTGGATGCACAAGTAGTATTTCTACTTAGTACAAGTGAAGGCTAGCAAATATTTTGAGAAGCATCCAACCAAGAAACAAAAAATCACATAAGAGAGCATTGAGCATGACTAACACCGAATAATGCACCAGAAGTAGGATGTAATTTCGTAGCACAACTATTGACTTTCGTGCTTGCATAGGGAATCACAAACCTTAACATCAATATTCTTACTAAGCATAATTACTCACTAACATAACTCAGATATTACTATCGTCATATCTCAAAACTATTACAAAGAATCATGTTTAATTTTTCCAATGATCTTCATGAAAGTTTTTATTATATCCTTCTTGAATATCTATCACTTTGGGACTAGTTTCATATATTGCCATTGCTTTTGACAAGCTCACAGGGATATAAGTGAAGAACCTGAGCATAAAAGTTTCAGCTCTTAAAATACTATAAGTGAAGCATGATAGAATGTCTTCAAAATTAGTAACTCTAAAATTAATATAAGTGAAGCATGAGAGCATTTCGTCAAACATGTAAAAGCACGTCGTGCTCAAAATGATATAAGTGAAGCACTAGAGCAATTCCATTGCTCAAAAGATTTAAGTGAAGCATATAGAGAAATTCTAGAAAATCATACCATAATTTTGGATCTCTAAAATAGGTGTGTGCAGCAAGGAAAAAAAGCAAAACAAATCAAAGATACAAGACGCTCGAAGCAAAACTCATGATATGTGACGAATAAAAATATAGTTGCAAGTAAAATACTGATGGTTGTTAGAAGAAAGAGGGGACGCCACTCAGGGCATCCCCAAGCTTAGTTGATTTTTACTCATTGAATATTATCTTGGGGTGTAGTAGCATCCCCAAGCTTAGGCTCTTCTTACTCCTTATTCCTTCATCCATCATGATCTCACCCAAAACTTGAAAACTTCAATCACACAAAACTTAACAAAATTTTCATGAGATCCGTTAGTATAATAAAGCAAAATACCATTCTAAGTAATGTTTTAAACCCATTAATATTTTATTATTACATTATATCTACTATATTATAACTTCAACATGACTTATACCCCCCGATACAAGCCATAGATTCATCAAAACAAGCACACAATGCAACGAAAACAAAATCTATTTCAGACACAACAATCTGTAGTAATATGTACTCTAACTATACTTATATAACTATAAAAATTCTTAACAATTAGTACAACATAAATAATTTGTTAAAATTTCAGCTCATTTTCGCGCTCTAGTAAAAAATGAAAATTCGTGCACTGGAGACAAAGTTTTTGCTTCAGATTCAGCATTGTTTCTACTCATCTTATGAATCATCCTAAAGGCTTTACGTGGCACAAACACTAATTAAAACATAAAATACACAATCAAAACAGAGGCATAATTGTGCAAACACTCAAAAACATAAAGGAAAAGAGAAAAAAATATTCATTGGGTTGCCTCCGAACAAGTGCTATCGTTTTACGCCCCTAGCTAGGCATACTGCATAGTTTCAAGTATTGTCATCTTCAGTTTTTACGCCATAGAAGGACCTCATGATTGATTCATATGGTGGATTAATTCTTGTTCTAGGGAAGTGTTACATACCCTTTCTAAGTGGAAACTGAAATTTAATGTTGCCTTCTTTCATATCAATCACGACACCTATAGTGCATAAAAATGGTCTACCAAGTATGATGGGACAAGACGAATTGAAATCAATATCAGGAACAATATAATCAGTGGCCACATAATTCCTATTTGAAATAATAAGAACATCATTAATTCTTCCCAAAGGCTTTTTAGTAGGAGAATCCGCCAAGTGCAAATTAAGATAACATTCTTCAATATTGGTAAGACTAAGCACATCACATAGAGATTTCGGAATTGTGGAAACACTAGCACCCAAATCACACAAAGCAAAGCATTCACAATTTTTAATCTTTACTTTAATGGTAGGTTCCCACTCATCATGCAAATTTCTAGGAATTGAAATCTCTAATTCCAACTTTTCTTCTAAGGATTTTATTATGGCATCAATAGTATGTTTAGTAAAAGTTTTATTTTGTTCATAAGCATGGGGTGAATTTATCATGGATTGCAGCAAAGAAATACAATCAACCAATCTTTGTAATAAAAAATGGTGGCTACATCACTAGTTAAAGTTTTGACCTCTCCAAACCCAGTTTTATCAAAAGTTTCATCAAGATTTTCACCCTCCAAAATATTGGGATGCCCTCTAACTAAAGTTGACTCTTCTTCAGTCCCTTTATCATAAAAAAATTAATTACTATAAAAGGATTCAATGGAGCAAACACCAATCATTTTAAGATCTTCATCATTGTTAGGAAAGTAATCGCTAGAAAACGATTTTTCTAAAAAAATCTTTTAGCTCTAAGCATAGCGGCTCTTTTCTTATTTTCATCCATAGAAACATATAAAGCCTTAGTTGATTCATTAATCTTAGATGGAAAAGCATTCAACTGGAGATTTTCTACATCATGGGAAATTCTATCAATGCTTCTAGCCATATCATCAATTTTATTCAACTTTTCTTCTATCGTAGTATTGTCGGGGGGATGACCCCCGGGTACCCCAAAGACGACAAGTCGGATGGGGTGCCTGCCCGCTTGGGCCGGTTGCTCCGACTCACACCCACGGCCGGCTGCTCTGACCAGCCGACTGCGCCCGGCAGACGGTAGCCCGGAGCCAACTATGATGTTCCATCAGACACGCGAGGACCAGATAACGAATCCTGCGGCAGTGCACTAGTGGCAAGCGGTAGCGCACTGCGCGGGTGTCGCACAGTACTATCTACAGTGTAACATGTCCCCTGGGCACTGACTTATAAAGAGCACCAGGGGACAGACGTAGCTTAGTCCACAAGCTACATATGGCTTGACATGTAAGCTACCCATGGTAGCTCACACCTCAACCTGCTTGGGATGTAAGCCACCCACTGTAGCTTACATCCCAAGCCACCCACTCATGCCTATATAAAGGCCTCATGCCCATCACATATAGGGACGAGCTTCCCTCACATCCTCTCATCCCCACTCTCACACTCATGTATGAGGCAAGAAGCCTCATGGCTCTCCTTCCCAAACAGCTCCAGGAGCAACCATGTACCAAATATACCTTAGTTATACAGATATGCAGGAGTAGGGGTATTATCTCTCCGGAGAGACCCGAACCTGGGTCAGCCACTGCATGCTATTCGCATAACCGTCCCGGATCATCCACGACAGTCTTGCCCTCACCTCGATAAGCCACCCCATGGCATCTGTTGTCTTGCGTGACCCCCTGTGAGAAAATGACGACAGTTGGCACCACCGTGGGGCCCGCTGCTGTTGGAACCGCGGCCCGGGCGGGATCTTTCCGGGGGCCCGACTCCAACTCACCCCCAAGACGAATGCGTGCGCCGCCACGTCCTTGCTGTCGGTTTCGTCACCGTCACCACGGCGTCGCCGCTATCTTTCCGGGGCCCGACTCCAACTCACCTCCGGGACAAATGCGTGCATTGCCGCATCCTCGCTACCGGTTTCGTCACCGCCATTGCGGCATCGCCGCTATCTTTTCGGGGGATCGACATCAACACGCCCCCAAGGCAAATGTGCGCGACGCCGTGTCTTTGCCATAGGTCTGGTCATCATCGGCCGCTCCTCCAACCCCACGTGCCACCTTCTGCGGCTCCCGGCCATGGGAGGTGGCCGCTAGCTCCTCCCCATATCAGCATTGATCCCGGTCGTTGCGCTCGCGCCGGCGCCGAAAGCGTCTCGCCGGTCGGGCCGTCGGTGTTGCTGTCGCCGCTCCGTCCGTGCGCCGACACCGACGCGCCTCCGCCAACCGCGGCCGCCCATGCTCCCCGCTGCGCCGGCTCTGTTCCCGTCCGCTGGCCGGCTCGTCAACCGTCGCATGTCGACCGTTTCGTCCGGCCTTCTTCGCGAGTTGTCGCCGGTGGGCTCCATCGTGGCGACTCCCCAACACGTTGGTCGTCCCGTCGGGCCGCCAGACCTGCACGTCTCCAACCTCAACCAACGTCAACCTCGCTTCATGAACGGCGTCGGCCACTGCCTCCCGCACGGCCGGCCATCGAGCCCTGCTCCTATGCCATCTTCGGACACGAGCTCCTGCTCCTTGCATTGTTCGTACATAGCATCTGCGGCCACGGACCTCCCCGTCTCCGAGCCTCGGTGTGCGTGCGTGGGCAGTTTGCAACCTGGATGGCTGGCCATGGCCGTCCGTGCCCGTGCACCCATGCTGGAAGCCAGCACCAACCTCCCGCTCTTCGCACCTATCGGCTGTCGTGCTGGCCGGCCCCGCTCGCCGCGCCTGCCGGTTGGGGCTCCCCCGTCACCCGTCGTCAGCTCCGCCCCTGCGGACCATCGACGCCGCCGCACCGGCTCTGCCTCCGCGTACCTATGTCGCCCCAACGCGTGGCCGCGCACCTCGTTGCTATCGGCCCCGCACGACAGCCTCGTCCGTGCGGCGCGCGGGCTCCCGACGCTCGGGCGACTCCGCCTCGTCCCCCGGCCTTCGCCCCGTGCCTCTGTTTGCTCGGCTCCCCGATGCCAGCGCGCTCCCGCCTCCGGCTCTGCCCCCGCACTGGCTAGCTATGGGCTCCGCATCGGTGTGCCGTCTCGACGACTCGAGTGCCCGCACGCACCGCGCCTCCTGCTCCTGTACCTGCATGGCCTCGCCTCCGTTGCTGTATCGCCAGGCCATGCTGTGCGCCGTGCGTGTCCGTCTGCCGATTTGCATTGCCCGCGCGTCCGTGCCGCCTACCGATGGTCGGACCGCGCCTTCATCGGTGGACCGGCCGGCTCCCGCCTCGCCTCGCAGCAGCGCGCTCCTGCTCCCACCTCGCCCAACCGCTGTGTGCCCCTGCTCCCACTTCCCCGCGCCCGCGCTAGGCGGCCAGCCTGCCGCCTGCCGGTCCCCTGCCACGCCCGTCCGTCCGCACGCACCGGCTCCATGGTGCGGCGCCGTCTCCACCCTACTCCGCTCCCGGGCGCTGGCCGGCTCAAGCTTTTGCCTGGGTACCGGCTTCGCTAACCCACGCTGTCTCCGCCTCCCTCGCTGGCAACACACGCCTCGCGGGGGGCGGTCTCCCGCGCCTCCATGCACCCCGCGCGGGATGGTCCCGAGTCTCATGTACCTGCCGGCGGCTCACACCCACGTTACCACCCGGACGGCTTGCGGCTCCTCCTTACGCGCGGCCAGCGGTGGGCCTGCCCCACTGCCGGCTGTCACTGTCGCGCCCGGACGCCGGCTCCCGCTGCCATGCCCGGTCCCCGACTGCCGCCCCTGCGCGCTAGCCGGCTCCTGCTGATTGCCCAACGTTGTCCGCTCCCGAGCGGAGAAAAGAAAAAGGTGGAGAAGTCCAGCCGGCTTAAAAAAAAAGAACGGCTGCCTGCCCGTCCGCCTGTTTCGCCACTCGGACGGCCAGACGCGACCCGGCCTCCTCGCTAGCTTCAACATCAGGCCGGCTAGAGGGCCGACCCGGTCGCCCGTCCGCCTCGACGCCCGTTCAGTCGGTTCCGACCAGCCGGGACCCCCTTCGAGCACCCGGAGGCACGAAGGCTACACCTAGCGGGTGTGCCGGCGCGCTCTACAAGAGCCAAGCCGCGCCAGCTATCTTCGTCAATAACCACCTCAGCGACGTGAAAAAAGAAACGAACCTCCTCGCCTGGAGACTCGGAGGCTACTTTCACCAATGCCTCGTGCTCATTGGCCGGCAGACCCGCGTCCGCTCTCGGCAGCGTCTCTAGCTCATCAGCCGACGGACCCCGCGTCCGCCCTCAGCAGCGCCTCGCGCACACCCGCCAGTGGACTCCGCGTCCGCCTTCGGCAGCACCTCATGCTCATCAGCCAGCGGATCCCGCGTCCGCCCTCGGCAGCGCCTCGCACACACCAGCCGCCGGACTCTGCGTCCGCCTTCGGCAGCGCCTCGCGCTCATCAGCCGGCGGACCCCGCGTCCGCCCTCGGCAGCGCCTCGCGCACACCAGCCGGCGGACTCCGCGTCCGCCTTCGGCAGCGCCTCGCGCTCATCAGCCGGCGGACCCCGCGTCCGCCCTCGGCAGTGCCTCGCGCACACCAGCCGGCGGACTCCGCCTCCGCCTTCGGCAGCGCCTCGTGCTCATCAGCCGACGGACCCTGCGTCCTCCCTCGGCAGCGCCTCGCGCACACCAGCCGACAGACTCCGCCTCCGCCTTCGGCAGCGCCTCGCGCTCATCAGCCGACGGACCCTGCGTCCGCCCTCGGCAGCGCCTCGCGCACACCAGCCGACAGACTCCGCGTCCGCCTTCGGCAGCGCCTCGCCCTCACCAGCTGGCAGACCCCGCGTCCGCCTTCGGCAGCGCCTCGCGCACACCAGCCCGCGGACCTCGCGCCCGCCTTCGGCAGCGCCTCGCGCACATCAGCCGGCGGACCCCGCGTCCGCCTTCGGCAGCGCCTCACGCTCATCAGCCGGTGGGCCCCGTGTCCGCCTTCGGAAGCGCCTCGCGCTCACCAGCTAGCGGACCCCGCGTCCGCCCTCGGTAGCGCCTCGCGCACACCAGCCAGCGAACCCTGCGTCCACGCCCGGCAGCGCCTCGTGCCCATCAGCTGGTGGACCCCAAGTCCGCGCCTGGTAGCGCCTCGCGCCCATCAACTGGTGAACCCCAAGTCCGCATCTGGCAGCGCCTCGTGCGCGTCAGCAGGACCACGTCGGCTACAAACCGCATTGGCCAACATCGACAAAGCCGCCTTGCCGGCATCCAAATGCAATGTGAGATCCCCACGCGCGTACCCTTGCACCGTATACACAAAATAAATAACCCCGAGCGGCCCTCGGGGGCCATCCCCACATTTATTCTACTGCCTTACTATTCGCCCCGGCGCTAGCTAGTCTTGGCCCGAGGTTGGCTGCTTGGTCTGATACGTTCGTTCCCACGGGACGGCTTAGTAGCGTGCACGGGACCAAAGGCCCACTCTTTGTCTCGGCTACAGACCGCACCGGGGCTGTCCGGCTAGCAAGAGCAAACGCTTGAGGTCACCACACGCGAAAAGCGTCCAAGGCAAAAACGTCTTGGCCAACCCGGCCATTTTCATTTATGAGTATCTGTTCGGTCGGGTCTGCTCCTAGAGTCTGAGTACTGTACGCTCCATTCCGCGGCCCACTCTTCGTGTCAGCTACAGACCGGCTCCCGGCTGTCTGGCTACCAAGAGCAAAAGCCAAAGGGCGGAGGGAACATGAAAAAGACTGAGGGGGCCCGGACGAAACCGAGTCGGCACCCTCTGCTCCAACTTGCACTGCCAAAATTAAATATTTTTTATATTTGTGCCGACCTAACCTTGTCTTTTGCATGATCATTTCCATGAGGAAACCTCCTCGCTCGCAAGATCGGAGGCTACTCCAGGCGGAGCACTATGCTCGACAGCCGGCGGACCCGGCGCCCGCCTTCGGCAGGGCCCCGTGCCCACCAGCCGGTGGACCCTCCGTCCGTGCCCGGCAGCACCTCGCGATCGACAGTCGCCGGACCCGCGTCCGCCTTTGGCAGAGCTCCGCGCCCACCAGCCGGCGGACCCTCCGTCCGTGCCCGGCAGCGCCCCACGCTCGACAGCCGCATGACCCCGCATCCGCCTTCGGCAGGGCTCCGCGTCCCCCTGCCGGCGGACCTTCCGTCCACGCCCGGCAGCGCCTCGCGCTCGACAGTCGGCAGACCCCGCGTCCGCCTTCGGCAGGGCTCCGCGCCCACCAGCCGGCGGACCCTTCCTCCGTGCCCGGCAGCACCCCGCGATCGACAGCCGGCGGACCCCGCGTCCGCCTTCGGCACCGCTCCGCGCCCACCAGCCAGCGGACCCTCCGTTCGCGCCCGGCAGTGCCTCGCGCTCGACAGTAGGCGGACCCCGCGTTCGCCTTTGGCAGGGCTCCGCGCCTACCAGCCGGTGGACACGTCCACGCCCGGCAGCGCCTCGCGTCAACAATCGGTTGACCCCGCCTTCGCCTTCGGCAGGGCTCCGCGCCCACCAGCCGGCAGACACTCCGTCCGCGCCCGGCAGCGCCTCGCGCTCGACAGCTGGCGGACCCCGCGTCTGCCTTCCGTAGGGCTTCGCGCCCACCAGCCAGTGGACCCTCCATCCGCGCACGGGAGCGGCAGCTGGCGGACCCCGCGTCCGCCTTCAGCAGGGCTCCGAGCCCACCAGCCGGTGGACCCTCCATTCGCGCCCGACAGCGCTTCGCGCTCGACAGCCGGCGAACGCCGCATCCGCCTTTGGCAGGGCTCCGCGCTCGACAGCCGGCGGACGTCGCGTCCGCCTTTGGCAGGGCTCCGCGCCCACCAGCCGGCGGACCCTCCGTCTATGCCCGGCAGCGCCTCGCGATCGATAGTCGGCGGACCCGCGTCCGCCTTCGGAAGGGCTCCGCGCCCACCACCCGGCTGACCCTCCATTCGTGCCCGGCAGCGCCCCGCGCTCGACAGCCGGATGACCCCGCATCCGTCTTCGGCAAGGCTCCGCGCCCACCAGCCGGTGGACCCTCCAATCGCGCCCGACAGCGCTTCGCGCTCGACAACCGGCGGATGCCGCGTCCGCCTTCGGGAAGGCTATGCGCCCAGCAGTCGGCGGACCATCCATCCGCGCCCGGCAACGCCTCGTGCTCGACAGCCAGCGGACCCCGCGTCCGCCTTCCATAGGGCTCCACGCCCACCAGCCAGCGGACCCTCCGTCCGTGCCCGACAGCGCCTCGCGATCGATAGTCGGCGGACCCGCGTCCACCTTTGGCAGGGCTCCGCGCCCACCAGCCGGCGGACCCTCCGTTCGTGCCCGGCAGCGCCCCGCGCTCAACAGCCGGATGACCCCGCGTGCCTTCGGCAGGGCTCCATGTCCACTAGCCGGCGGACCCTCCATACGTGCCCGGCAGCGCCTCGCGCTCGACAGTCGGCGGACCCCGCGTCCGCCTTCGGCAGGGCTCCGCGCCCACCAGCCGGCGGACCCTCCGTCTGTGCCCGGCAGCGCCTCGCGGTTGACAGCCGGCGGACCCCGCGTCCGCCTTCGGCAGGGCTCCGCGCCCACCAGCCGGCGGACTCTCCGTCCGCGCCGGCAATGCCTCGCGCTCGACAGTCGGCGGACCCTGCGTCCGCCTTCGGTAGGGCTCCGCGCCTACCAGTCGGTGGACCCGTCTGCGCCCACTAGCCAGTGGACCCTCCGTCCATGCCCGGCAGCACCCCGCGCTCGATAGCCGGTGGACCCTGCGTCCGCCTTCGGTAGGGCTCCGCGTCCACAAGCCAGCGGACCCTCCATCCGCGCCCGGCAGTGCCTCGCGCTCGACAGTCGGCGGACCCCACGTCCGCCTTTGGCAAGGCTCCGCGCCTACCTGCCGTCGGACCCGTCCACGCCCGGCAGCGCCTCGCGCTTGAGAATCGGTGGACCCCGCGTTCGCCTTTGGCAGGGCTCCGAGCCCACCTGCCGGCAGACGCTTCGTCCGCGCCCGGCAGCGCCTCACGCTCGACAGCTGGCGGACCCCGAGTCTACCTTCCGTAGGTCTCCGCGCCCACCAGCCGGCGGACCCTCCATCCGCGCACGGGAGCGATAGCTGGCGGACCCAGCGTCCGCCTTCAGCAGGGCTCCGCGCCCACCAGCCGGTGGACCCTCCATCCGTGCCCGGCAGCACCTCACGCTCGACAACCAACGGACCCCGCGTCCGCCTTCGGCAGGGCTCCGCGCCCACCAGCTGGTGAACCCTCCATTCGTGCCCGGCAGCGCTTCATGCTCGATAGCCGGCGAACGCTGCGTCCGCCTTCGGGAAAGCTACGCACCCACCAGCCGGCGGACCCTCCATATGTGCCCGGCAACGCCTCGCGCTCGACAGCAGGCGGACCCCACGTCCGCCTTTCGCAGGGCTCCGCGCCAACCAGCCGACGGACCCTCCGTCCGTGCCCGGCAGCGCCTCGCGATCGACAGTCGGCGGACCCGCGTCCGCCTTCAACAGGGCTCCACGCCCACTAGCCGGCGGACCCTCCGTTCGTGCCCGGCAGCACCCCGCGCTCGACAGGCAGATGACCCCGCATCCGCCTTCGGTAGGGCTCCGCGTCGACCAGCCGGAGGACCCTCCATCCGCGTCGGGCAGCGCCTCGCGCTCGATAGTCGGCAGACCCCGCGTCCGCCTTCGGCAGGGCTCAAGATAAGACTAGTAGTGGTAAGCAAATTAACAAGATCAACGCCCACAACTGCATAGAGTAGGGAGACGTAGTAGTAAATCAAAAAAATTCCTACGATCACCAAGATCTATCCATGGAGAAACCAGCAACGAGTGGGGAGAGATTACATTTCATACCTTTGAAGATCGCTAAGAGGAAGCATTACAAGAACGCGGTTAGTGGAGTCGTACTCGCAGCGATTCAGATCGCGGTGGATTCCGATCTCAGCGCCGAAAAACGGCGCCTCCGCGTTCAACACATGTGCAGCCCGATAATGTCTCCTACACCTTGATCCAGCAAGGAGGAAGGAGAGGTTGAGGGACAGCTCCGGCAGCACGACGGCGTGGTGATGGTGGACCTACGTGAACTCCGGCAGGGCTTCGCCAAGCGCTACGGAGAACGAGGAAGTGGAAGAGTAGGGCTGCGTCGTGAGAGAGAGAAGTTGTGTCTCAAATCAGCCCAAACCCTTGCATATATATAGGAGGAGGGAGAGGGAGGGCTGCCTTAGCCCCTCCTCCAAGGAGGAGAGGTTCGGCCGAAGGTGGGGAAGAGTCCACCTCCCACAAGGGAGGTGGATCTCCTTCCTTTCAAAACCCTTTTGCCTTATCTCTTGATCTCCAGCCGCATGGGCCTTTCTAGAAGGTCTTGCCCATCCCAAAAAGGACTAGCACACCTCCCCTAAGGGCCCACGAAGTGCTATGGTCGTCACACCCCTCCCGGGGTCCTCCGGCACCCTCCCGGCACTCCCGGTACACTACCGATGAGCCCGAAAACTTTCCGGTGACAAAACTAGACTTCCTATATATCAATCTTTACCTCCGGACCATTCCGGAGCTCCTCGTGACGTCCGGGATCTCATCCGGGACTCCGAACAACCTTAGGTATTCACGTATACCATTTCCCTATAACCCTAGTGTCATCGAACCTTAAGTGTGTAGACCCTACGGGTTCGGGAGACATGTAGACATGACCGAGACACCTCTCCGGTCAATAACCAATAGCGGGATCTGGATACCCATGTTGTCTCCCACATACTCCATGATGATTTCATCAGATGAACCACGATGTCGGGGATTCAATCAATCCCGTATACAATTCCCTTTGTCTATCTTTATGATACTTGCCCGAGATTCGATCGTCGATATCTCTCTACCTTGTTCAATCTCGTTACCGGCAAGTCTCTTTACTCGTTCCGTAATACATCATCCCGTGGCTAACTCCTTAGTCACATTGATCTCATTATGATGATGCCTTACCGAATGGGCCGAGACATACCTCTCCATCACACGAAGTGACAAATCCCAGTCTCGATTCATGCCAACCCAACAAACACTTTCGGACATACCCGTAGTGCACCTTTATAGCCACCCAGTTACATTGTGACGTTTGGCACACCCAAAGAATTCCTACGGTATCCGGGAGTTTCACAATCTCATGGTCTAAGGAAACGATACTTGACATTGAAAAGCTTTAGCAAACGAACTACACGATCTTGTGCTACGCTTAGGATTGGGTCTTGTCCATCACATCATTCTCCCAATGATGTGATCTCGTTATCAACGACACCCCATGTCCATGGTCATGAAACCGTGACCATGTATTGATCAACGAGCTAGTCAACTAGAGGCTCACTAGGGACATGTTGTGGTCTATGTATTCACACATGCATTATGGTTTCTCGTTAATACAATTCTAGCATGAACAATAGAAAATTATCATGAACAAGGAAATACAATAATAACCATTTTATTATTGCCTCTAGGGCATATTTCCAACAGTCTCCCACTAGCACTAGAGTCAATAATCTAGTTACATTGTGATGAATCGAACACCCATAGCATTCTGGTGTTGATCATGTTTTGCTCGTGAGAGAGGTTTAGTCAACGGATCTGCAATATTCAGATCCGTATGCACTTTACAAATATCTATACTCCCTCCTGAATGTAATCACGGATGGAGTTGAAGCAGCGCTTGATGTGTCTTGTCTTGTTGTGAAACTTGGGCTCCTTCGCAAGGGCAATAGCTCGAGTGTTGTCATAGAATAGAGTCATCGAGCCCGACGCACTTGGAATTACTCCTAGGTCGGTGATGAACTCCTTCATCTAGACTCCTTCCTTTGCTGCTTCTGAAGTAGCTATGTAATCCGCTTCACATGTAGATGCTGCCACGATGCTTTGCTTGCTGCTGCACCAGCTGGCTGCCCCTCTGTTCAAAATATACACGTATCCGGTTTGCGACTTGGAGTCATCCGGATCTGTGTCGAAGCTAGCATCGACCTAACACTTTAAGACAAGCTCTTCGGCACCTCCATATACGAGAAACATGTCCTTTGTCCTTTTTAGGTACTTTAGGATATTCTTGACCGTTGTCCAGTGTTCCGCTCCGGGATCACTTTGGTACCTCCCTACCAAACTTATGGCAAGGTTCACATCAGGTCTGGTACACAGCATGGCATACATAATAGAGCCTATGGCTGAAGCATAGGGGATGACACTCATCTCTTCTCTATCTTTTGCCGTGGTCGGACATTGAGTCGTAATCAATCTGACACCTTGTAACACAGACAAGAACCCCTTCTTGGACTGATCCATATTGAACTTCTTCAATATCTTGTCAAGGTATGTGGTTTGTGAAAGACCTATGAGGCGTATCGATCTATCTCTATAGATCTTGATGCCTAATATGTAAGCAGCTTCTCCAAGGTCCTTCATTGAAAAACACTTATTCAAGTAGGCCTTTATACTTTCCAAGATTTCTATATCATTTCCCATTATCAGTATGTCATCCACATATAATATAAGAAATGCTATAGAGCTCCCACTCACTTTCTTGTAAATACAGTGTTCTCCATAAACCTGTATAAACCCAAACGCTTTAATCACCTCATTAAAGCGAATGTTCCAACTCCGAGTTGCTTGCACAAACCCATAGATGGAGCGCTGGAGCTAGCATACTTTGTTAGCATCTTTAGGATTGACAAAACCTTCCGGCTGCATCATATACAGTTATTCCTTAAGGAAACCATTAAGGAATGCTGTTTTGACGTCCATTTGCCGGATCTCATAATCATAAAAATGCGGCAATTGCTAACATGATTCGGATAGACTTCAACATCGCTATGGGTGATAAAGTCTCATTGTAGTCAACTCCTTGAACTTGTCGATAACCCTTAGCGACAAGCCGAGCCTTATAGACGGTTACATTACCATTTGCGTCAGTCTTCTTCTTAAAGATCCATTTATTTTCAATGGCTCGCTTATCATCAGGCAAGTCCACCAAAGTCCATACTTTGTTCTCATACATGGATCCTATCTCGGATTTCATGGCCTCAAGCCATTTGTTGGAATCCGGGCCCGCCATCGCTTCTTCATAGTTCGAAGGTTCACCGTTGTGTAACAACATGATCTCCAGGACAGGGTTGACGTACCACTCTGGTGCGGAACGTGTCCTAGTGGACCTTCGACGTTCAATAGTAACTTGATCTGAAGTTTCATGATCATCATCATTAACTTCCTCTCCAGCCGGTGTAGGCTCCACAGAAACAACTTCCTGTGCTGCGCTACTCTCCGGTTCAAGTGGAGGTACAGTTACCTCATCAAGCTCTATTTTCCTCCCACTTACTTCTTTTGAGAGAAACTCTTTCTCGAGAAAGGATCCATTCTTGCCAACAAAGACTTTGCCCTCGGATCGTAGGTAGAAGGTATACCCAATAGTCTCTTTGGGATATCCTATGAAGACGCACTTTTCTACTTTGGGTTCAAGCTTCTCAGGTTGAAGTTTCTTCACATAAGCATCACATCCCCAAACTTTTAGAAACGACAGCTTAGGTTTCTTTCCAAAACATAATTCATACGGTGTCGTCTCAACGGATTTTGACGGTTCCCTATTTAAAGTGAATGTGGCAGTCTCTAATGCATATCCCCAAAATGATAGCGGTAAGTCGGTAAGAGACATCATAGATCGTACCATATCTAATAGAGTGCGATTACGACGTTCAGACACACCATTTCACTGAGCTGTGCCAGGCGGCGTGAGTTGTGAAACAATTCCACATTTCCTTAGGTGCGTGCCAAACTCGTGACTTAAATATTCTCCGCCACGATCAGATCGTAGGCACTTTATTTTCCTGTCACGTTGATTCTCTACTGCACTCTGAAATTCTTTGAACCTTTCAAAAGTTTTAGACTTATGTTTCATTAAGTAGACATACCCGTATCTACTCAAGTCGTGAATGAGGGTGAGAACATAACGGTAGCCACCTCGAGCCTCGACACTCATTGGACTGCATACATCGGTATGTATTATTTCCAAAAAGTCAGTTGCTCGCTCCATTGTTCCGGAGAATGGAGTCTTGGTCAACTTGCCCATGAGGCATGGTTCGCACGTGTCAAATGATTCGAAATCAAGAGACTCCAAAAGTCCATCAGTATGGAGTTTCTTCATACCAAGGTGGCAGTGCCACATGTAAGTGGGACTATCGTTATCAACCTTACACCGTTTGGTACTCACACTATGGACATGTGTAACATCACGTTTGAGATTCATCAAAAATAAACCATTGACCAGCAGGGCATGACCATAAAACATTTCTCTCATATAAATAGAACAACCATTATTCTCAGATTTAAATGAGTAGCCATCTCGCATCAAGCAAGATCCAAATACAATGTTCATGCTCAAAGCTAGTACTAAATAACAATTATGAAGGTTTAACACTAATCCCGAAGGTAGATATAGAGGTAGCGTGCCGACGGCGATCACATCGACCTTGGAACCATTCCCGACACGCATCGTCACCTCGTCCTTTGCCAGCCTCCGCTTATTCCACAGCTCCTGCTTGGAGTTACAAATGTGAGCAACCGCACCGGTATCAAATACCTAGGAGCTACTACGAGCGCTGGTTAGGTACACATCAATAACAAGTATATCACATATACCTTTAACATTGTCGTCCTTCTTATCCGCTAAGTACTTGGGGCAGTTCCGCTTCCAGTGACCGGTACCCTTGCAATAAAAACACTCAGTCTCAGGCTTGGGTCCATTCTTATTCTTCTGCTTCCCAGCAACTTGCTTACCAGGCGCGACAACAGCTTTAATGTCCTTCTTGAAGTTCTTCTTACCCTTGCCTTTCTTGAAACTAGTGGTCTTATTCACCATCAACACTTGATGCTCCTTTTTGATCTCGACCTCTGCTGATTTCAGCAGCGAGTACAACTCAGGAATGGACTTCTCAATCCCTTGCATGTTGTAGTTCATCACAAAGCTCTTGTAGCTAGGTGGAAGCGACCGGAGGATTCTGTCAATGACAGAGTCATCCGGGAGATTAACTCCCAGCTGAGTCAAGGGGTTGTGAAGCCCAGACATCTTGAGGATGTGCTCACTAACAGAACTGTTCTCCTCCATCTTACAGCTAAAGAACTTGTCGGAGACGTCATATCTCTCGACCCAGGCATGAGCTTGAAAAACCAGTTTCAGCTCTTGGAACATCTCATATGCTCCGTGTTGCTCAAAATTCTTTTGGAGCCCTGGCTCTAAACTGTAAAGCATGCCGCACTGAACAAGGGAGTAATCATTGCAGCGAGAATGCCAAGCATTCGCAACGTCTTGCTCTGCTGGGAGAAGGGGTGCGTCATCTAGCGGTGCATCGAGGACATACAATTTCTTGGAAGCTATGAGGATGATCCTCAAACCACAGACCCAGTCCGCATAGTTGCTTACATCATCTTTCAACTTGGTTTTCTCTAGGAACGCGTTGAAATTGAGGGTGACATTCACGTTGGTCATTGGATC
Source organism: Hordeum marinum (assembly GCA_022496015.1). NCBI lineage: Eukaryota > Viridiplantae > Streptophyta > Magnoliopsida > Poales > Poaceae > Hordeum > Hordeum marinum. The sequence goes on from CM039674.1 coordinate 286,492,044, forward strand.
TACAATATAGATTGTAAAGATAATTTTAGACTAAGTTCATGATAATTAAGTTCACATAATCAAATTATTTAATAAACTCCCACTTAGATAGACATCTCTCTAGTCATCCAAGTGACACATGATCCATGTCAACTAGCCCATGTCCGATCATCACGTGAGACGGACTAGTCATCCATGGTGAACATCTCCATGTTGATCGTATCTTCTATATGACTCATGTTCAACCTTTAGGTCTTCCGTGTTCCGGGGCCATGTATGTACATTCTAGGCTCGTCAAGTCAACCTAAGTGTATCGCGTGTGTAAATCTGGCTTACACTTGTTGTATGCGAACGTTAGAACCAATCACACCCGATCATCACATGGTGCTTCAGAACGACAATCCTTAGAACCGGTGCACAGTTAGGGTGAACACTTCTCTTGAAATTTTATTGAGAGATCATCTTATTTACTACCGTCGTTCTCAGCAAATAAGATGTAAACATGATAAACATCACATGCAATCAATATAGTGACATGATATGACCAATATCATCTTGCTCCTTTGATCTCCATCTTCGGGGCACCATGATCATCACTGTCACCGACACGACACCATGATCTCCATCATCATGATCTCCATCATTGTGTCTTCATGAAGTGGTCTCGTCAACAATCAAATAAGACAACTCCTATGGCTCCTGCCGGTTCTCATACTCATCGACATGCAAGTCGTGAATCCTGTTACAAGAACATGATCAATCTCATACATCACAATGCATCACATCACATTCTTTGGCCATATCACATCACAAAGCATATGCTGCAAAAACAAGTTAGACGTCCTCTAATTTGTAGTTGCAAGTTTTTACGTGGTTGCTATAGGTTTCTAGCAAGAATGTTTCTTACCTACGCCAAAACCACAACGTGATATGCCAATTGCTATTTACCCTTCATAAGGACCCTTTTCATCGAATCCAATCTGACTAAGGTGGGAGAGACAGACACCCGCTAGCCACCTTATGTAACAAGTGCATGTCAGGCGGTGGAACCAGTCTCACGTATGCGTACGTGTAAAGTCGGTCCGGGATGCTTCATCCCACAATACCGCCGAATCAAGATAATACTAGTAGTGGTAAGCAAATTAACAAGATCGACGCCCACAACTGCTTTGTGTTCTACTCGTGCATAGATTCTACGCATAGACCTAGCTCATGATGCCACTTTTGGGAGACATAATAGTAAATCAAAAAATTTCCTACGATCACCAAGATCTATCCATGGAGAAACCAGCAATGAGTGGGGAGAGATTGCATCTTCATACCTTTGAAGATCGCTAAGCGGAAGCGTTACAAGAACGCGGTTGGTGGAGTCGTACTCGCAGCGATTCAGATCGCGGTGGATTCCGATCTCAGCGCCGAACAACGGCGCCTCCGCGTTCAACACACGTGTAGCCCGATGACGTCTCCTACACCTTGATCCAGCAAGGAGGAAGGAGAGGTTGAGGGAGAGCTCCGGCAGTACGACGGCGTGGTGACGGTGGACCTACGTGAACTCCGGTAGGGCTTCACCAAGCGCTATGGAGAACGAGGAAGAGGAAGAGTAGGGCTGCGCCGTGAGAGAGAGAAGTTGTCTCTCAAATCATCCCAAACCCTTGCATATATATAGGAGGAGGGAGAGGGAGGGCTGCCTTGGCCCCTCCTCCAAGGAGGAGAGGTTCGGCCGAAGGTGGGGAAGGGTCCACCTCCCACAAGGGAGGTGGATCTCCTTCCTTTCAAAACCCTTTTGCCTTATCTCTTGATCTCCAGCCGCATGGGCCTTTCTAGAAGGTCTTGGCCATCCCAAAAAGGGATGGCACACCTCCTCTAAGGGCCCACGAAGTCCTATGGTAGTCACACCCCTCCCGGGGTCCTCCGGCACCCTCCCGGCACTCCCGGTACACTACCGATGAGCCCGAAAACTTTCTGGTGACCAAAACTAGACTTCCTATATATCAATCTTTACCTCTGGACCATTCAGGAGATCCTCGTGACGTCCGAGATCTCATCCGAGACTCTGAACAACATTCAGTAATCACGTATACCATTTCCCTATAACCCTAGTGTCATCGAACCTTAAGTGTGTAGACCGTACGGGTTCGGGAGAGATGTAGACATGACCGAGACACCTCTCCGGTCAATAACCAACAGCGGGATCTGGATACCCATGTTGGCCCCCACATACTCCATGATGATTTCATCAGATGAACCACGATGTCGGGGATTCAATCAATCCCGTATACAATTCCCTTTGTCTATCGGTATGATACTTGCCCGAGATTCCATCGTCGGTATCTCTATACCTTGTTCAATCTCGTTACCGGCAAGTCTCTTTACTCGTTCCGTAATACATCATCCCGTGGCTAACTCCTTAGTCATATTGAGCTCATTATGATGATGCCTTACCGAGTGGGCCCAGAGATACCTCTCCGTCACACGGAGTGACAAATCCCAGTCTCGATTCGTGCGAACCCAACAAACACTTTCGCAGATACCCGTAGTGCACCTTTATAGCCACCCAGTTACGTTGTGATGTTTGGCACACCCAAAACTTTCCTACGGTATCCGGGAGTTGCACAATCTCATGGTCTAAGGAAACGATACTTGACATTGAAAAGTTTTAGCAAACGAACTACACGATCTTGTGCTATGCTTAGGATTGGGTCTTGTCCATCACATCATTCTCCCAATGATGTGATCCCATTATCAACGACATCCAATGTCCATGGTCATGAAACCGTGACCATCTATTGATCAACGAGCTAGCCAACTAGAGGCTCACTAGGGACATGTTGTGGTCTATGTATTCACACATGCATTACGGTTTCTGGTTAATAGAATTGTAGCATGAACAATAGACAATTATCATGAACAAGGAAATACAATAATAATCATTTTATTATTACCTCTAGGGCATATTTCCAACACGCGCCCGGCAGTGCCTCGTGCTCGACAGCTGGCGGACCCCGCGTCCGCCTTCCGTAGGGCTCTGTGCCCACCAGCCGGCGGACCCTCCATCCGCGCACGACAGCGACAGCTGGCGGACATCCCGTCCGCCTTCAGCAGGGCTCCGCGCCCACCAGCCGGTGGACCCTCCATCCGCGCCCGGCAGTGCCTCACGCTCGACAGCCAGCGGACCCCGCGTCCGCCTTCGGCAGGGCTCCACGCCCACCAGCCGGCAGACCCTCCATCCGCGCCCGGCAGCGCCTCGCGCTCGACAGCCGGCGGACGCCGCGTCCGCCTTCGGGAAGGCTCCGTGCCCACCAGCCGGCGGACCCTCCTTCCACGCCCGGCAATGCCTTGCGCTCGACAGCCGGCAGACCCCGCGTCCGCCTTCCGCGGGGCTCCGCGCCCACCAGCTGGTGGACCCTCCGTCCGTGTCCGGCAGCGCCTCGCGCTCGACTGTCGGCGGACCCCGCGTCCGCCTTCGGCAGGGCTCCACACCCACCAGCTGGCAGACCCTCTGTCCGCGCCCGGCTACGCCCCGCGCTCGACAGCTGGTGGACCCCGCGTCCGCCTTCAGAAGGGCTCCATGCCCACCCACTATAGCTTACATCCCAAGCCACCCACTCATGCCTATATAAAGTCCTCATGCCCACCACATATAGGGGCGAGCTTCCCTCACATCCTCTCATCCCCACTCTCACACTCATGTATGACGCAAGAAGCCTCATGGCTCTACTTCCAAACAGCCCAGGAGCGATTATGTACCAAATATACCTTAGTTAAGTAGGGGTATTATCTCTCCGGAGAGCCCCGAACCTAGATAAACCACTGCATGCTATTCGCATACCCGTCGCGGATCATCCACGGCAGCCTTGCCTCACCTCTATGAGCCATCCCATGGCATCTGCCGTCTCGCGTGACCCCCCGTGAGAAAACGACGACAAGTATTGAAAGACTTTTGAGCATTGATAAATTATTTAAAATTACTCTCAAGATCAGAGGTGTTACTATTGTTATTATTATAAGAACTAGTGGAGTGACCCACGCATTTGCGTGGCTAGATTTACCATATTATCACATTTCATATTTCTATTTACCAATTGTTTTCTCACAGTTAACTATTATTTGGTTTAATTGCCTCTATTCCATCATTGAGGTATGTTATCATGTACAAAATTTAATTATAACTAAAAATACTATACGACTAAAATATACGTCTAGTGAAAAACATGATTTTATTTTGGTAGCAACCCAGTCATTAACTCGACTTGTTGTTTTAGGAACATTGGTGTATGACAACAAATGTCCCATGACTTTAGGTCCGCACTCGAATGTAGAAAAATAATAGTCTCACATTAACTTCTAGGTTGTGTCTTCTACTCAACTTCTCCATATTGTCTTCCTCAATCCGAATCATCATTCGTTGTTGGAAAATGCTCGATGAAAATTAAATATGAACATTGATCGCCCGTGGCGTAAACTTGTGTTTTCTTCCTTCTCTCAGATCGTCTTTGGTTGTCTGGTATATATTTTCATTATCGTAATATGATTCTTCTAGTGACTTCCAGTCATAGCCATCTCTTTAGTTGCCTCGATTGCAAAGACAAAATGATGTAGTTACCGATGTATATTCACATTAATGTTTTCAATTTCCCTCAGAAAAAATAGTTTTGAAATATTTTCTTTGGTCATTTTCTTGTCTTGCATAACTGAGTTATATTTCATCAGTTATTATGCTATATCACAATCTTCAAATAAATATTTCTTAGTCAACTATTAATAGCCATCGGATCAAGATTTTCTCATCCTTTGAACCTTCCCAAAAACAAAGTGTTGACTGGTTCTCAATAATGACTTAAAAGTTGTTTTGAAATGGAAAACACAATATTGTTTATTATAACTGAATAAGTTATTACATACTAACATCATTTATCATTTCCAACTTTAGTGAACCACATATCAATTTTGTTCATTTGTAGATACATTCGATTGCATGTGAAAAATGTCACCTTTTTTTCATCGGCACCTTGCATGCCTTGTAAATGGTCATTATACATGCATGTTGTCTTTTGCTCTACCACTTCGAAAATTCTGTCGGGTGGTGTGCATTCCCCTAGTGACATTCAGTTAATGCAAGTCTAAAGAAGTAAGCCAACCAAGTATTTGTAGATGAATTATGATATGTATGAGCAGAGTTTCGTTTACACTGGTCTGACGTGACTACATACTGTTTGCTACTTAACAGAAGTAAAATCGTTGATCTTATGCCATTTTTTTCATGCTTCTGTTTTATAGTATTTTATTTCCCATATAGACTCAACTGACAATTTTCACAAAGTATTTATCCAAAATATAGATAATTACTGGACTGTAGGTCGAGTGTATTTTACTGACAGTTCTCAATCGAATATAATAAAGTTTTTTTCAACTATCGTATCTACCGTAGAATTTAATAAAAGTTGAAATATTCAATATGGTCAATTATTTCTACATGCGTGTCTTATATATTATGTAGATTGATAGACTGTCTCGGCTAAGAGACTCATAACGACCTAGCCAGGTTGTTCTGGTCCGATTCAGAATAGAAAGTAAAGGAGAGCTCTGGTTCAGATATATAAAGAAAGAAGTGTGTGGCTATGGTGACATCCATCTACAATTCTAACGTAGCGGCCTTAATAAGATTAGAACTTTGTATATGTGCCTGGTCTTCCCGTACGTGTAGCTTTTGCATGTGTACACGACAACGTGACATTTAAATATGCAAATAACATTCATACTATGCAAATAATATAAGCATAATCTTCTCAGTGTCAAAATTCAAAATAATATTAGCATAATCCTTGCAAATTTTTTTTTGTTAAAATTCAAAAAGAGTAGATTTCCATCGAATAATATTAATTGAAAAAATGACCACAAAATTTATATGACCTACCCATAGGATTGCTCGTAAATATATCTGTTTCATTGTATCTTATTACTACAACCCAACTAAACTACATGAGTTAGTCACCTTTGTCGATTTATTATTTTTGCTTCATTTTAGCAAAATCATGTTTTTAGAATCACTTTAAGGAGCGTGGTCATTTTATATGGATGTTTAGTAACGTTAGCTTTTTTTAGGGCAACGTTATCAGTGTGGCCTTTTTTTTTAGACTCGTTATCAGTGTGGCCTAACACATATTTGCTGTTTTTTCTACTTCTATGTAGTATGGGGCCTAATAGCCAGCCCAAATCGTACAGCTTGTGGCCCAGCGCAACGTCCTGCTAATTTCTTTTTCTATTTCTCTTTCTCTGTCTGTCTTATTTCGGTGACTGTGTTTAAAGGCAGCCTAAATCATAGTCTATGGTAGATTTTCCTTTGCAGGACACGTACATGACATGGAGACACCTTTCCTTTGGTGTTATTTCCAAGGATTTCGGCTGGTTCTTACCCGTACATGTTGTTTGTGCTTGTACGTGTTAGATGCCAAAAACCATTGTTCAAAAAATCTTCCGATTCAACGATTTATCTTTCGATTTATGACTACTCATGGATGACCGATAAGATTATGCCTTATCTTTGTCGTTTATCTTTGGTCCGATTTATCACTCTAACAAACGATTATCAGGAATCTACCGATAAATTAAGCCTATTACTAGCACTATGTTTACAAAAAAAAACTATGTTTATTTGTGTTTTTCTCGACCTTGTTATGCAATATGTACTATTGCCCTATCTTTTGTCAGTATACGAGGATTCAAGGGCTAGGAATCAAGGTAATATTTCTATCCAATATTGTTTTTGGTGTTGAATATATCATATTTAAGTGTTGGAAACTTTGAATTTGCAAAAATGGCCAATTAATAGTCGATCAATAAAATCGATTAATCAGGCCGATTTCCGATTAATCTCTTATCCCCACCTGACTGATATGCTAGCGATAAGCGATATCCTTAACATTGCCAAACATTGCACCTAATATTATTCTATGTTACTTTTAGATATTTTAATCTCTACCATTATACTCTAAATTAATGGTTTATATATTTTTAGCATATGTGGACAAACGTAAAAACTTGTTTGCCTCTTGTTTTAAGTATATAATAGATTACCATAGGAATTGCCATAATTAATAGAGGAACTTCTATGAAAAGGCCTAGGATTAAAATTACCTCTATAAGCATTGTTATTGACGTTGTTTCGTAAGATGAAATTCACGTCTACGGAATCACTATTTTGCTCAATCAAAGTAGACAAAGGCACATCATTAATATCAATAGGAGCATTTTTACTAGCAACCAACTTGATAAGAGCATCAACTTTTTCACTTAAAGTACTAATTTCTTCAACGGAATTAACTTTTTTACTAATATGTGCTCTTTGAGTATGTCATTGTGAATAATTTGCCATTGTATTATCTAGCAATTTAGTAGCATCACCCAAAGTAATTTTCATAAAAGTACCTCCCGTGACGGAATCTACAAGATTGCTAGAGACAAAATTCAATCCCGCATAAAAAAACTATATGATCATCCAAAGATTTAAACCATGAGTAGGACAATTTCTTAGCATCAACTTCATTATTTCCCAAGATTGTGCAACATGTTCATGCTCAAGTTGCTTAAAATTCATGATTTGAGTTCTAAGGGAAATATTTTTCATGGGCGGAAAATACTTAGTAATAAATGCGTCCTTGCACTTATCCCAGGAATCGATACTATTGCGAGGCAAGAAGAAAACCAAATTTTTACACGATCCCACAAGGAGAAAGGAAATAATTTCAACTTCATAATACATTGTCCATATCTTTTTTCTTTTGCATATCACACAATTCTAGAAATGTGTTTAGATGGGACGTGGCATCCTCATCAGGAGTACCAGAAAATTAATCTTTCATGACAAGATTCAACAGAGCGTCATTAATATCACAAGACATCGCACTAGTGGCGGGAGGAGCAATAGGAGTGCTAATAAAATCATTATTATTGGTATTTGAAAAATCGCACAACTTGGTGTTTTCTTGAGTCATCATGACTACACAAACAAGATTGAAAGCAAACAAGAGATCCGACGAGAAAAAGGCAAACGAAAAAGAGGGTGAATAAAACGGCAAATTTGTGAAGTGGAGAGGAAAACGAGAGGCAAATGGCAAATAATGTAAATTGCATGGAGATGAGATTTGTGATTAGGAACCTGGTAGATGTTGATGACGTCTCCCCGACACCAAGGTTGGCACGTGAAGAGATCACTTCCTCCCTGGCAACGGCGCCACTAATTCCTTTGACGTGGCTTGAGACTGCATCGGTATTTCCCCAAAGAGGAAGGGATAATGCAGCACAGCGATAGTAAGTACTTCCCTCGTTTATGAAACCAAGGTATCAATCGTAGATGAAGATCAGGCACCTACGTAAACAGCATCTACACACAAATAACAAATACTTGCAACCCAACGCGTAAGAGAGATTGTTAAGCTCTCAACAATAAAAAGATAGATTAGGTAGTGATAGTTCTGGCAAATAGATCGCGCAAGAACACAAAATAAAATAAGTAAACAAAAAGTGCAGCGAGGTATTTTTTTTGAATTAATAGATCTGAAAACAAAATGGCAAAATAGGAGATCGAAAAGTAATATGCTGGAAAAGTAGACCCCGGGGCCGTAGGTTTCACTAGTGGCTTCTCCCATGACTATAGCACGCGATGGGTGAAAAAATTACTATTGGGCAATTGGTAAAAGTTCAAATAATAATGACGATATCTAGGCAATGATCATTATATAGGCATCACATCCAAGACAAGTAGACCGAAATGATTCTACATCTACTTCTATTGCTGCACACATCGATCGATATCAAACATGCATCTAGTGTATTAAGTTCATGGGAAAACGGAGGAATGCAATAAGACGGTGACATGATGTAGACAAGATCTATTCATGTAGGAATAGACCCCATATTGTTATCCTTAATGGCAACGATACATGCGTGCCTTGCTGTCCCTTCAATCACTGGGAAAGAACACCCCAAGATCGAACCCATCACAAAGCATCTCTTCCCATGGCAAGAAAAATCAATCTAGTTGGCCTAACTAAACCAAAGATATGAACAAGAAATACGAGGCTATAAGTAATCATGCTAATAAGAGATCAAAGAAGACTCAAATCATATTTATGGATAGAAACTGATCATGAAATAAAAATGCATAGGATCCCAACAAACACACCGCAAAAGTCATTACATCAAATAGATCTCCAAGAGACCATTGTATTAAGAATCATAAGAGAGAGAGGAAGGCATCTAGCTACTTCCTACGGACCCGTAGATCTATGGTGGACTACTCATGCATCATTGAAGAGGCACCTATGATGAAGATGAACCCCTCCGTGAATGTGTTAGATTGGATATCAAGGTTCTGGAACTTGCGGCGGCTGGAATTGTGTTTCGTCGACTCCTCTAGGGTTTTCCAAATATTTGACAATTTATAGAGGTGATAGTCCATGGAGGGGGGGTCTCGAGGTTGGCACCACCCAGCAGGCCGTACCAGGGGACTCTGGCGTGCCTTGGTGGGTATTCTCCACCCCGGGCCTCCTCTCTGGCACTTGTCTGGCCCATCTGGTGTCTTCTGGTCCAAAAATATTCTCCAAATATTGTTACGGTGTTTGGGCTTCGTTTGGTACTTATTTTCTGCGAAATAGAACACAAGTAAAAACAGCAAGTGGCACTTTGGCACTATGTCAATAGGTTAGTCCCAAAAAATGATATAAAGTTGCTATAAAATGATTGTAAAACATCCAAGATTGATAATATAACAACACGGAACAAGCAAAAATGATAGATACATTGGAGACGTAGCAAATGGTACCCTCCGTCACGAGAGAATCACCCTAGTGCCCTTGGATTTTATCGGCCATGGCTAATGATAAAGCAAGAATTTGCTGTTGGGAAGAGAGCGGGACTGGATCTGGGCGCTGGAGCTTGATGAAGCGGTAGGCAAATAAGGGGATGATAGTGTGGTGGCTTACATTGTTATTTCTGTATTCTTAGAGGACGATGAGAGGCCAAGAGTCCCCTTTGCTGCACCGATAAAAAACCCACCCACCGCAAAAGATGTCGTTATGCATATGGGGGGAAACAAAATCTTGATGATATTGTAGGATCGAAAGTAGGTCTAGAGGGGGGGCGTTGATGGGGAACGTTGCATGGGAAACAAATATTTTCCTACGCACACGCAGATCTATCCATGGTGATGAGCATCTATGAGAGGGAGAGTGGATCTACGTACCCTTGTAGATTGCTAAGCGGGAAGCATTAAGAAACGCGGTTGGTGTAGTCGAACGTCTTCGCGATCCAAATCACCGTGCGTCCCGCGATCCAATCACAATCCGCCCCGCGATCCGATCACAATCCATCCCGTGAACTTGATCATGATCCGTCCCACGAACTTGATCACGATCCTTCTGATCTAGCACCGAAAGGACGACACCTCCGCATTTAACACACGTACAACTTGATGACGATCTCCACCGTCTTGATCAGCAAGAAGGAGAGGATAGGTAGAAGTGTTCTCCGGCAGCATGACGACGCTTCGGCGATGGTGGTGGAGTTGTTCCGGTAGGGCTTCACCTAAGCGCTGCAGAAAACCGATCTAGAGGAGAAACTGTGCACTTGAGGAACGGGCAGCACGTGGCTGAAAATTCTGTGCAAAAACCCTAAAACCTCCAATATATATAGAGGAAGAGAGGAGGAGGCTTGGAACAAGGGCCAAGCCTCTAGGAGTCGGCCGAATCAAGTGGGAGAGGTGGAATCCACCTCCAATCCTAGTAGGACTAGGATTCACCCTATTTTTGCCTTTTTCCACTTTTTCTCTTTGGGTTTTTTCTCCCTAGCCGCACGGGCTTTGTGTGGAACTTCCACCAGCCCACTAAGGGCTGGTATTTACTATCCCACAGCCCATATTGCCTCTTTGGTCGAAATACCCCTCCCGATGGTCTCCCGGTACACTACCGGCACTCCCAATACATTGCCGATTAACCCGAAACTTTTCCGACGACCAAAATAGGACTTCCTATATATCAATCTTTACCTTCGGACCATTACAGAGCTCCTCGTGACGTTCGGGATCTCATCCAGGACTCCGAACAACCTTCGGTCACCACCATACATAACTCTATACTACCGAAACATCACCGAACCTTAGGTGTGCAGACCCTGCGGGTTCGAGAACTATGTAGACATGACTGAGACACCTCTATGGCCAATAACCAATAGTGGGACCTGGATGCCCATATTGGTTCCTACATATTCTACGAAGATCTTTATCAGTCGAACCTCTATGTCAAGGATTCAGTTAATCCCGTATGATGTTCCCTTTGTTCTTCGGTATGTTACTTGCCCGAGATTCGATCGTCGGTATCTCCATACCTAGTTCAACCTCATTACCGACAAGTCTCTTTACTCGTTTCATAATACAAGATCCCGTGACTAGCACTTGGTCACATTGCTTGCAAGGCTTATTGTGATGTTGTATTATCGAGTGGGCCCTGAGATACCTCTCCGTCACACTGAGTAACAAATCCCAGTCTTGATTCGTGCCAACTCAACAGACACCCTTGGAGATACCTGTAGAGCACCTTTATAGTCACCTAGTTACGTTACGACGTTTGATACACACAAGGCACTCCTCCAATGTCCGTGAGTTGCATGATCTCATGGTCATAGGAACATATACTTGACATGCAGAAAACAGTAGCAATTAACTGACACGATCATATGCTACGTTTGTAGTTTGAGTCTTGTCCATCACATCATTCTCCTAATGATGTGATCCTGTTATCAAATGACATCACATGTCAATGGCTAGGAAACCTTGACCATCTTTGATCAACGAGCTAGTTCACTAGAGGCATACTAGTGACAAAGTGTTGTCTATTTACCCACACATGTAATGTGTTTCCAATTAATACAATTATAGCATGGATAATAAACGATTATCACGAACAAGGAAATATAATAATAAACACTTTATTTATTGCCTCTAGGGCATATTTCCAACAGTCTCCCACTTGCACTAGAGTCAATAATCTAGCTCATCACTATGTGATTTACATTGTAATGAATCGAACACCCATGTAGTTCTGGTGTTGATCATGGGTCTGCAACATTCAGCTCCGTGTGCATTTTGCAAATATTTATGTCCTTTTCCTCGATGTAATCGCGGATGGAGTTGAAGCGTCGCTTTATGTGTCTAGTCCTCTTGTGAAACCTTGGTTCCTTGTCCAGAGCAATGGCACCAGTGTTGTCACAGAACAGGTTCATCTGATTCAGTGCACTCGACACTACTCCAAGATCTGTCATGAACTGCTTCATCCAGACACCTTCCTTCGCCGCCTCCGAGGCTGCGATGTACTCCGCTTCACATGTAGAATCGGCTACCATGCTTTGCTTGGAACTACACCAGCTTACCGCTCCCCCGTTGAGAATAAATACGTATCCGGTTTGTGACTTAGAGTCATCCGAATCAGTGTCAAAGCTTGCATCGACGTAACCCTTTACGACGAGCTCTTCATCACCTCCAAAAACGAGAAACATTTCCTTAGTCCTTTTCAAGTACTTAAGGATATTCTTGACCGCTGCCCAGTGTTCCATTCCAGGATCACTTTGAAACCTTCCGGCCATACTTATGGCAAGGCTGACATCGGGTCTTGTGCACAACATTGCATACATGATAGAGCCTATGGCTGAAGTATAGGGGATGACACTCATGTTTTCTCTATCCTCTGCAGTCACTGGGCATTGAGTCTTACTCAACTTCACATCTTGTAACACAGGCAAGAACCCCTTCTTGGACTGATCCATTTTGAACTTCTTCAAAACTTTATCAAGGTATGTGCTCTGTGAAAGTGCTATCAAGCGTTTCAATCTATCTCTATAGATCTTAATGCCTAATATGAAAGCAGCTTCTCCTAGGTCCTTCATTGAAAAACTCTTGTTCAAATATTCCTTCACGCTTTCCAGCATTTCGATATTGTTTCCAATCAGCAATATGTCATCCACATATAATATTAGAAACGCTATAGAGCTCCCACTCACTTTCTTGTAAATACAAGCTTCTCCATAAACTTGTATAAACTCAAATGCTTTGATCACCTCATCAAAACGCTTATTCCAACTCCGAGATGCTTGCACCAGCCCATAAATGGATCGCTGGAGTTTGCAAACTTTGTCAGCATTCTCTGGATCGACAAAACCTTCTGGTTGCATCATATACAACTTTTCCTCAAGGAAACCGCTGAGGAACGCTGTTTTGACATCCATCTGCCAAATTTCATAGTCGAAATAAGCAGCTATTGCCAACATGATTCTGACAGACTTAAGCATCGCTACGGGTGAGAAGGTCTCATCATAGTCAACTCCTTGAACTTGTGAAAAACCCTTTGCCACAAGTCGAGCTTAATAGACGGTGACATTACCGTCCGCGTCTATCTTCTTCTTAAAGATCCATTTGTTCTGAATGGCCTTTCGCCCTTCAGGTAATACTTCCAAAGTCCATACTTTGTTTTCGTACATGGATCCCATCTCGGATTTCATGGCCTCTAACCATTTCTCGGAATCCGGGCCCATCACTACTCCTCCATAGCTCGTAGGTTCCTTGTTGTCCAACAACATGACCTCCAAGACAGGGTTGCCGTACCACTCAGGAGTAGTACGCGGATTGTCGACCTACGAGGTTCAATAGTAGCTTGATCCGAAGCTTCATGATCATCATCATTAACTTCCTCTTCTATCGTCGTAGGTTCCACAGAAACATCTTTCTGCGATGCGCTACTTTCTGGTTGAAGTAAAGGTTCAATAACCTCATCAAGCTCTATTTTCCTCCCACTCAATTCTTTCGAGAGAAACTCTTTCTCAAGAAATGTTCTGTTCTTAGCGACAAACACTTTGCCTTCGGATCTAGATAGAAGGTATACCCGACTGTCTCTTTCGGGTATCCTATGAAGACGCATTTTTCTGCTTTGGGTTCCCGCTTTTCAGGCTGAAGCTTTTTGACATAAGCATCACATTCCCAAACTTTATGAAACGACAACTTTGGCCTCTTGCCAAACCACAGTTCATATGGCGTCGTCTCAATGGATTTCGATGGTGCCCTATTTAAAGTGAATGCAGCTGTCTCTAATGCATAACCCCAAAACGATAGTGGCAAATCATCAAGAGACATCATAGAATGCACCTCTAATAAGGTTCGATTACGACGTTCGGACACACCATTACGCTGTGGTGTTCCGGGCGGTGTCAACTGTGAAAAAATTCCACACTGTCTTAAGTGACTGCCATACTCATAACTCAGATATTCACCTCCTCGATCAGATCACAGGAATTTAATCTTCTTGTTATGATGACTCTCAACTTCACTCTGAAATTGCTTGAACTTTTCAAACGTTTCAGACTTGTGTTTCATTAAGTAAATATACCCATATCTACTTAAGTCATCAGTGAAGGTGAAAAAATAACGATATCCACCACGCGCTGTAACATTCATTAGACCGCACACATCAGTATGTATGATTTCCAATAAGTCACTTGTCCGTTCCATTGTTCCAGAGAACGGCGTTTTAGTCATCTTTTCCATGAGGCATGGTTCACATGTGTCAAGTGATTCAAAATCAAGTGACTCCAAAAGTCCATCAGCAAGGAGCTTCCTCATGCGTTTTACACCAATATGACCTAAACGACAGTGCCACAAGAAAGTGATACTATCATTATCAACTCTACATCTTTTGGCGTCAATGTTATGAACATGTGTGTCATCACTATCAAGATTCAATATGAATAAACCCCTAACATCGGGTGCATGACCATAAAAGATATTACTCATATAAATAGAACAACCTTTATTCTCTGATTTAAATGAGTAACCGTCTCGCAATAAACAAGATCCAGATATAATGTTCATGCTTAACGCAGGCACTAAATAACAATTATTCAGGTTCATCACTAATCCCGATGGTAATCAAAGAGAGAGCATGCCGACGGTGATCACATCAACCTTGGAACCATTTCCCACGTGCATCGTCACTTCATCCTTCGCTAGCCTTCATTTATTCCGTAATTCCTGCTTTGAGTTGCAAATGTGAGCAACCGAATCGGTATCAAATACCTAGGCACTACTACGAGAGCTAGTAAGGTACACATCAATAACATGTATATCATATATACCTTGTTTGTCATTGGCTGCCTTCTTGTCAGCCAGGTACTTGGGGCAGTTACGCTTCCAGTGACCAGTTCCTTTGCAATGAAAGCACTCAGTTTCTGGCTTGGGTCCATGCTTGGGCTTCTTTACAGGAGTAGCAACTGCTTTGCCATCCTTCTTGGTTTTACCCTTCTTGCCCTTGCCCTTGACCTTGCCATTTTTCTTGAAACTAGTGGTTTTATTAACCATCAATACTTGATGTTCTTTCTGGATTTAAGACTCAGCGACTTTTAGCATCGCAAATAGCTCGGCGACTGACTTGTTCATCTCGTGCATGTTATAGTTCATCACAAAGCTCTTGTGACTAGGTGGCAATGATTGAAGAACTCTGTCAGTGATCGCCTCTGGCGGAAGGGCAATTCCCAACTCCGCTAGACGAGTCGAATACCCAGACATTCTGAGTATATGTTCACTGATAGACCCGTTCTCCTCCATCTTGCAAGCATAGAACTTATCAGAGGTTTCATACCTCTCGATCTGGGCATTCTTGTGAAAGATAAACTTCAACTCCTGGAACATCTCATATGCTCCATGACGTTCAAAACTTCTTTGAAGTCCCGGTTCTAAGCCATACAATATTGCACACTGAACTATTGAGTAATCTCCAATTCATGCCTCCCAAGCGTTCTTAACGTCTTCGGAGGTCATGTCTTCTGGTTGGTCACCAAGCGGTGCATCAAGGACATATGATTTCTGGGAAGCCGTGAGGATAATCCTCAGATTACGGGCCCAGTCAACAAAGTTACTTCCATCATCTTTCAACTTAGCTTTATCTAGGAACGCATTAAAATTCAGGGGTGCTACTGCGTGAGCCATTGATCTACAACATAAATATGCAAAGTTTACTTAGATTATTGTTCAAGATAATGAGTTTAGTTAATCAAATTACTAAAGCTCCCACTCAAATTGACATGCCTTAGGCCATCTGAGTGTCACATGATCCAAATCCACCAACTCAAGTCCGATCATCATGTTAGTTGAGGTGGCTTCAATGATGAACATCATTATGATGATAATATCTACTATATGACTCATGTTCGACCTTTCGGTCTCTTGTGTTCCGAGGCCATGTCTGTACATGCTAGACTCATCAAGTTTAACCTGAGTGTTCTGCACGTGCAACACTGGCTTGCACCTGTTCTATGTGAACGTAGAGTCTATCACACCCGATCATCATGTGGTCTCTCAACACGACGAACTTTCGCAACGGTGCACACTCGGGGAGAACACAATTTATCTTGAAATTAAGTGAGGTATCACCTTATAATGCTACCGTCGTCCTAAGAAAAACAAGGTGCATAAAAGGATTAACATCACATGCAAATCATAAGTGACATGATATGTCCATGAACTTGTGCTTTTGATCTCCATCTAGAAAGCACCAGCATGATCTCCATTGTCACCGGCAAGACACCATGATCTCCATCATCTTGATCTCCATCAACGTGTCGCCATCGGGGTTGTCACGCCCAACATGCTTCTACTACTATTGCTACCGTTTATCGATAAAGTAAAGCATTACATAGCGCTTAATGATTGACACGCAAGTCATACAATAATTAAAGACAACCCTATGGCTCTTGTCGGTTGCCATACTCATCGACATGCAAGTCGTGATAATCTATACATCACAATGATCATCTCATACATCACATATATCACATCATGTAATTGGCCATATCACATCATAACATACCCTGCAAAAACAAGTTAGACGTCCTCTAATTGTTGTTGCATGTTTTACGTGGCTGCTACGAGTATCTGGCAAGAACAATTCTCATCTACGCAAAAACCACAACGGTGATACACTAGTCGCTTTTCAACCTTCTCAAGGACCGCCTTTGTCGAATCTGATCCAACTAAAGTGAGAGAAACTGGCACCCGCAAGCCATCTATGCAACAAGTTGCGGTCGAGGGAATCGGTCTCTCGTAAGCGTACGAGTAATGTTAGTCTGGGCTGCTTCATCTCACGATATCGCTGAACCAAAATGCGACCAAGGGAGGAAGCAATCTAAGCATCAACGCCCACAAACCTTTTGTGTTCTACTCGAGATCTCATCTAAACATAGACCTAGCTCATGATGCCACTGATGGGGAACGTTGCATGGGAAACAAAAAATTTCCTACGCACACGCAGATCTATCCATGGTGATGAGCATCTACAAGAGGGAGAGTGGATCTACGTACCCTTGTAGATCGCTAAGCGGGAAGTGTTAAGAAATGCGGTTGGTGTAGTCGAACGTCTTCGCGATCCAAATCACCGTGCGTCCCATGATCCAATCATGATCCGTCCCGTGATCCAATCACAATCCGTCCCGCGAACTTGATCACGATCCGTCCCATGAACTTGATCATGATCCTTCCGATCTAGCGCCGAACGGACGACACCTCTGCGTTCAGCACACGTACAGCTTGATGACGATCTCCACCGTCTTGATCCAGCAAGAAGAAGCGGAGAGGTAGAAGAGTTCTCCGGCAGCACGACGTCACTTCGGCGATGGTGGTGGAGCTATTCCGGCAGGGCTTCGCCTAAGCGCTGTAGAAAACCGATCTAGAGGAGAAACTATGCACTGGAGGAACGGGCAACACGTGGCTAAAAATTCTGCGCAAAAACCCTAAAACCTCCAGTATATATAAGAGGAAGAGAGGAGGATGCTTGGACCAAGGGCCAAGCCTCTAGGAGTCGGCCGAATCAGGTGGGAGTGGTGGAATCCACCTCCAATCCTAGTAGGACTAGGATTCACCCTATTTTTGCCTTTTTCCACTTTTTCTCTTTGGGTTTTTTGTCCCTAGCCACATGGGCTTTGTGTGGGACTTCCACCAGCCCACTAAGGGCTGGTATTTACTCTCCCACATCCCATGTTGCCTCTTGGGTTGAAATACCCCTCCCGATGGTCTCCCAGTACACTACCGACACTCCTGGTACATTACCGATTAGCCCGAAACTTTTTCGACAACAAAATAGGACTTCCTATATATCAGTCTTTACCTCCGGACCATTCCGGAGCTCCTGATGACATCTGGGATCTCATCCGGGACTCCAAACAACCTTCGGTCACCACCATACATAACTCTATACTACCGAAACATCATCGAACCATAAGTGTGCAGACCCTGCGGCTTCGAGAACTATGTAGACATGACTGAGACACCTCTATGGCCAATAACCAATAGCGGGACCTGGATGCCCATATTGGTTCCTACATATTCTATGAAGATCTTTATCGGTCGAACCTCTATGTCAAGGGTTCAGTTAATCCCGTATGATGTGATGAATCACATCATTCCCCTAATGATGTGATCCCGTTATCAAATGACATCACATGTCAATGGCTAGGAAACCTTGACCATCTTTGATCAACGAGCTAGTTCACTAGAGGCATACTAGGGACAAAGTGTTGTCTATTTACCCACACATGTAATGTGTTTCCAATTAATACAATTATAGCATGGATAATAAACGATTATCATGAACAAGGAAATATAATAATAAACACTTTATTTATTGCCTCTACGGCATATTTCCAACAGGGGTGATTAGACTACTTGGCCAAATGAAAATCTACTTTTTCCCAATTTTAATTTTTGGCAGATTTTAGCATTCATAGTATGTCAAGTACACCCTACACATGCATGTCTAAGAGTATAGCAGCGGAAAGTAAAGACATTGCACATGCAAGTAAAGTTAGGGTAAGGAAAGCAAACACAATTGGTGTCACGATGATTTTTCCTGTGGTTCCGATAGGTGGTGCTATCATACATCCACGTTCATGGAGTCTTCAACCCACAGAGGGTAACGGTCGCGAGAGTCCACGGACGGCTCTACCCACGGAGGTTTCCACGAAGAGCAACCTTGACTATACCATGACGGCCTACATCCACGGAGGACTAGCATTACTCGGGGTAGATCTTCACGAAGTAGGCGATCTCCTTCCCCTTACAAACTTGTTGGTTCACTCCACAACATGAAGTAGGAGGCTCCCAAGCGACACCTAACCAATCTAGGAGGCACCACCCTCCAAAAGGTAATAGGCTCGGTAATTTCGATGAACTCCTTGCTCTTGTGCTTCAAGATGATAGACTCCTCAACACACAATCACTCTCTCACAGATATGGCTTGGTAGAAGAGATGAGATTGGTGGAAAGCAACTTTGGGAGGCTAGAAATCAAGATCCATATGGTTGGAGTGGAAGATCTTGATCTCAACACAAAGATAGGTGGTTCTCTCTCAGAAAACTGATAGGATAGTTTCTGAGTGCTTCTCTTTCGAGTAGGTGGTGGTGAAGGGGTATATATAGGCATCCCCAAAAATATAACCATTACACACAAAATGACCAAATCGGTGACACCGATGTGTAAATCTTCGTGGTACCAAAGTGACCAAAGGTGGCAACTTTTGAATCTCGGAGGGACCGATATAGGAATCTCGGTTTCACCGATAAGGTGACCAATGGTCAGAATGCCCATTCTCGGTGATGCCGATTCAAGAATCTCAAAGGGACCGAAACTGTGAACTTGTATAACAGAAAGTTGGCAGCCCAACTCGGTGGCACCGAAAGCAGTATCAGCGGTAATGAAGGGTTAGGGTTTGGTTGAGTCTGTCTAGGGTTTGGAATCGGTGGCACCGAATGTGGAATGTTGGTTGCTCCGATTTTGAGTGTTTGGCTTAGAACATACTTTGGTGGGAGAGTTTGTGGGTGTCTTTGGTGACTATCACTTGTGCACATATTAGCATTTTGTTCACCAACAAATTTTACCCCCTTTTAATAGTATTGGCTTTCCTATGGACCCAAGGTGATTTCTCACAAATATAAAATGTAGAGTCCTCTTTCTCGAAGCTTTGCCAATCCATTTCCTTGCATCTTTGGGTATTCCACAATCTCTTTGCCAGCCTATCATCGAACTTTTCCTGAAATATAGTTGATGGAAACATTAGTTCAATGGCATATATGTTGTTATGGATTACCAAAACCACCAAGGCAGCAAATGTGCTTTCAATCTCCCCCTTTTTGGTAATTGATGACAACATATAGATCAAAGCTTCAACATATGATATAAACAATGAATATAATCATCGCTTTGAGAAGTATGTGATAAGCAAGATCTCCCCCTAAATTTGTACATTATTTTGGATTTGTGTTTGAATGCAAATGCACAATCTATTAGGTACATGGGGCACTTCTTCCATGTCACATACATCTTGGTTGTGTGCGAGAATAGTAAGATTGAACATCATAGCATAACACAATCAAGCAATGTAGAAAGATCATCTCATAAAGCATTAAGATGATAGGAAGTAGTAGCATCACAAGCAACCAAAAGATAATTGTTTTTGAAAAGCAATAAACACCAAAACGCTCTCTCACTAGAAGCCTAAAGATCTATATACACTTCTCACCCTTTGGCAACAAGTTACCAAAAAGTTCAAAGGCATAAGTCTAAGCGTTCTTGGGCTGATCTCCTCTGGTTGTTGATGAAGGAGTCGAGAGAACAGCGTCAGCGAGGATCTATGCAGATGTCGTGGATGAAGTTGGAGTGGTAGCTGGACGAACTGGAGCTGATGGTGCAAGAGATGAGGTGACAGCAGCAGGAGCTGATGAAGAGGGCCTCAAGTCTGGAGCTGGCACAGTGGATGATCTGGCGTGAGTAGGAAATTGTGTGCCTGTCCTGAGAGGTGATCCATCCTCCTCATCATCATCGTCATCTGAAAAAGTGGTGTGAGGAAGTGGCACTGAGTGAACTTCCTTTTGGAGCTTTGTGACTGTCTTAGTCAACATGTCCACCTTATCATTAAGGGTATTGATCCTAGTTTCAAAGATCCTCACAAGACTGTTCTGGTTGTCCAGAATTCCCTTAATGTCCTTCTGCATGCCCTGAACTGATGAAATCAACATATCCATTTGCTCATTTCTGGATCTAGGGACATGAGCACTAGTGGCTCGAGCTGCCTCTGCCTCTGCCTAAGCTGTAGCATATGTGGGATGATCTGGGTCCATCACCACGATGTTATCCTCAAGCTCTAGCTGTAGGGGCAAATGGGGACTGTCAAGAGCAAATATGTTCTTTCTCAATCTGTGAGTTGATAAGCATCTAGATATAGGGTGCATAGCAGCAAGAGCGCTTCTGATCAGCGGCAACCCTCTTGACTGTCTCAACAATCAAGTCCATGACTCTGATCCTGGTGTGTCTGTCAAGGTGGATCAACATGTTGATGGAATAGCCTCGTATCATCTTGTCATCTCCTGACTTGGGCATCAAGATATGCCTCAGAATGTTGTTCATGGTGTGGAGGCCAGCTTGAAGATAGTAGATGGATCCAAGCTTGTGAGATTGCACCTTGTGTGCGGGGATAGGAGTATACATATCCTTCAGGGCATTGTGGCTCGCCTTGGATTCTGTGTAGATCCAAGTCTCCATCCTGAACCTCTGGGACTCCTAGAAGTGCAGCCCACTCATTAACTATGGACTCATATCTTGCTCCCTCTATCATCCATACAATCCTACCATCTCCATAGAAATTTGTAGTGGAGTAGAATTGCATGATCATTTCATCATTCCACGCAGTAAACTCTCCGCCAACAAACTCATCCAAACCAATGTAGTGAAAATTGTCTTGGACACTTGGAAAATAGTCCCCATTCTCCTTAATGAATTTCCAGTCAACATACCTCATGTCGCTCACAGCTGGACTCTTGTCAAATAGCATAGTCTTATAGAAATCCTATTGCTCTTTGGTAAAGAATCTATAGTCCACAACTATCTTCTTCCTTTGGGCATATGGATCTATGGCTCTCCATGCCCTCAAACCTGAGTCTTTCCTCTTCTTCATATCTTCAGCAAGTGGATAGCTGGCATTATGTATTGGAAGGTGTGGTCTAAGTTTCATCAAGGTTGTCAAGTCATCATCATGCTCAGCTCTGGAAGCAGTTCCCTTGTTCTTTTCAGAAGCTGGAATCTGCCTGGATGTCCTCTTAGGCTTTTCAGCAGCAGCCTTCTGGGATTTTGTGCTCTTGGATGTGCCTGTCTTGGGCATAGTATCAGCTAGAAGTTTCTTGGCCTTCTTCTTGGGAGGAGCCTTTGCAGCTGGCTCATCCTCCTCTTCAGTAGCAGTTGCCTCCTCTAGATCATCATACATAGATGTAGGCCTGCCAGTCACATGGATTATCCTCTTTCTGGCTCTCTTCTCCCCTGCCTTCTTAGGCATAGACTTCTTTGGGGGCTCAATGGTCACTGGTTCCCTAGCACTCTCATGTGCTTTGATAGTTTCAGCAGGTGCATAACTTTTGCTGACCACCCTCCTGGAAGAGGTTGCCTCATTTGCTGACTCCTTAGCAGCTTTCTCTTGCTTCTTGGCAAGAGCCTCCTCAGGCACAAAATCTGAATCTTCCTCATCTGAATTCAGCTTCTTCCTGGACCTAGTGGCAGCCTTGGGCAACCCATGGGAGCTGGGGGTGCCTGGATCTGAAAAAGAATTAGGCTCAGGGCTAGTGCCTGAACTCATCTCAACATCCTGCTCTTGCATGTTCTGACATGCTGACCCTGTGAATAGTGTATAGAAGAGTGGAATAGGATAAGTCATCACAAAATATTCAGCTGGTTTTTGAAAGTTTGAACACGAAAACTATAGATGTAGTTCACTGCAAAATTGGATTTCGGTGTCATCGAGTCAAACCTTTCGGTGTTGCCGAGACTCACAAAACCCTTAACCGAAACTTGGCAATAGTTTCGGTCAGACCGAAAACTGCCACTCGGTCTCATCGAGTTTTGTCCTCAGTAGCACAAAGAGGCAATTGGTGGAACCGATTTTTCTGACTCCGTCTCACCGAGATGCAATTTCACGGACAACTAAACCTAAAATTTGCCAATTTGCTAGACTATGGAGTTAATCTTGTGGATAGAACAATCTCAAACTGTGGCAAGACAATGGTGAAAAAATAATGCGCAAGATTCGGAGGTTGGAGCGCAAGAGGGGGGCGAATCCGTACTCTAGCTCGGTGACGGATCCACTACAGCAGCGATGGGGGCGAAGATTCCGTCGATGGGGGCAATTCCCAAAGGCGGAGGGGTGCGGGAAGACAAGGGCGATGACCAGGGGTCCTTCTGCGGCATCTTAGGGCTTGGGGCGCGATGGTTTGAAGAGTGAATTTTCGAACCGTTGGGACCACCGAATATATACCCTTTACTGTCGGTGACACCGATTCTAAATTTCGGTGTCACCGAGTTTCTCAACTGTCAGCTGATAGGGAAACTTGGTGTAACCGAGAATATGGAATCGGTAGTACCGGGGCAAGAAATCCAGATCAACCCTAGGCATTTGGTGTGATCGAGATTTTGGTGTTGGTTCCACCGAGATGCACTTGGGAGGTTTTAATGGTCAGTCCTTGTCGATACGAAACTCCGAGTGCTCCACACACAAAGGGATCATAAAGCACTTGTTCAAATTGTTGGGAGACGTAGTAGTAAATCAAAAAAAATCCTATGTGTTCACCAAGATCTATCTATGGAGAAACAACAACGAGTAAGAGGAGAGTGCATCTTCATACCTTTGAAGATCGCAAAGTGGAAGCGTTACAAGAACGCGGTTGGTGGAGTCGTACTCGTAGCGATTCGGATCATGATGGACTCCGATCTTAGCGCCGAACAACGGCGCCTCCACATTCAACACACGTGCAGCCTGGTGACGCCTCCTATGCCTTGATCCAGCAAGGAGGAAGGGGAGGTTGAGGGAGAGCTCCGGCAGCACGATGGTGTGGTGACGGTGGAGCTGCATGGTCTCCGGCAGGGCTTCACCAAGCACTACGGAGAATGAGGAGAGGGAGGAGTAGGGCTGAGCCGAGAGAGGAAGAAACCGTGTGTTTGGCAGCCCCCCAAACCCCCACTATATATAGGAGGAGGGGAGGAGGGTGCGCATCCCCTAGGGTTCCCACCCTAGGGTGGAGCGGTAGCCCTAGATGGCTTTTGGCCAGCGGCCAAGAGGGGAGAGGGGGAGGGCGTAGCCCTCGTGGGCCTTAGGCCCATCTGGGTCTAGGGTTTCCCCTCCCTCCCACCTTTCCTGCGCCTTGGGCCAGGGTGGAGGGTGCACCAGCCCACTCTGGGGCTGGTCCCTTCCACTCTCGGCCCACGCAGCCCTCTGGGGCTGGTGGCCCCACTTGGTGGACCCCCGGAACCCTTCCGGTGGTCCCGGTATGTTACTGGTAATTCCCAAAACACTTCCGGTGGCCAAAACCTCACTTCCTATATGTCAATCTTTGTCTCTGGACCATTCCGGAACTCCTCGTGACATCCGGGATCTCATCCGGGACTTCGAACAACCTTCGGTAACCATGTACACTATTTCCCGATAACCCTAGCATCATCGAACCTTAAGTGTGTAGACCCTATGGGTTCGGGAGACACGTAGACATGACTGAGACACCTCTCCGGTTAATAACCAACAGCGGGATCTGGATACCCATGTTCGCTCCCACATGCTCCATGATGATCTCATCGGATGAACCATGATGTCGGGGATTCAATCAATCTCGTATGCAATTCCCTTTGTCTACAGGTATGATACTTGCCCGAGATTCGATCGTCGGTATCCCTATACCTTGTTCAATCTTGTTACCGGCAAGTCTCTTTACTCATTCTGTAACACATCATCCCGTGGCTAACTCCTTAGTCACATTGATCTGATTATGATGATGTCTTACCGAGTGGGCCCAGAGATACCTCTCCGTCACACGGGGTGACAAATCCCAGTCTCGGTTCGTGCCAACCCAACACACACTTTCAGAGATACCCGTAGTGCACCTTTATAGCCACCCAGTTACGTTGTGATGTTTGGCACACCCAAAGCATTCCTACGGTATCCGGGAGTTGCACAATCTCATGGTCTAAGGAAATGATACTTGACATTGGAAAAGCTTTAGCAGATGTACTACACGATCTTGTGCTATGCTTAGGATTGGGTCTTGTCCATCACATCCTCCTCCTAATGATGTGATCCCATTATCAAAGACATCCAATGTCCTTGGTCATGAAACCGTGACCATCTATTGATCAATGAGCTAGCCAACTAGAGGGCCACTAGGGACATGTTGTGGTCTATGTATTCACACATGCATTACGGTTTCCGGTTAACACAATTATAGCATGAACAATAGACAATTATAATGAACAAGGAAATACAATAATAACCATTTTATTATTGCCTCTAGGGCATATTTCCAATAGTCTCCCACTTGCACTAGAGTCAATAATCTAATTACATTGTGATGAATTGAACACCCATAGCATTCTGGTGTTGATCATGTTTTTGCTCATGAGAGAGGTTTAGTCAACGTAGTTGCGACATTCAGATCCGTATGTACTTTACAAATATCTATATCTCCCTCCTGAATGTAATCACGGATGGACTTGAAGCGGTGCTTGATGTGTCTTGTTTTATGGTGAAACCTGGGCTCCTTCGCAAGGGCAATAGCTCTAGTTGTAGGACCAAAAGTAGGTCTAGAGGGGGGATGATTAGACTACTTGACCAATCAAATTTTTTGCGTATGCCAAGTTTTAGGGTTGACAGTTTTTATCATTTCATGGCAAGTCAAGTACACCCTACACATGCAACTCTAAGAGTATATAGCAGCGGAAAGTAACAACAAGCATGTATAGAAGGGATAGGGTAGGAAGATCAAATGCAATTGTATACATGATGATTTTTCCCGTGGTTTCGATAGGTGGCGCTATCGTACATCCACGTTTATGGAGTCTTCAACCCACGGAGGGTAACGGTCGCGAGAGTCCACGGAGGGCTCCACCCAAAAGGGTCCATGAAGTAGCAACCTTGACTATTCCATAACGGCTTCCGTCCATGAAGGACTAGCCTCACTATGGGTAGATCTTCATGAAGTAGGTGATCTCCTTGCCCTTACAAACTTGTTGGTTCACTCCACAACGCGAAGTAGAAGTCTCCCAACCGACACCTAACCAATCTTGGAGGCACCACCCTCCAAAAGGTAATAGGCT
This sequence comes from Hordeum marinum, assembly GCA_022496015.1. NCBI lineage: Eukaryota > Viridiplantae > Streptophyta > Magnoliopsida > Poales > Poaceae > Hordeum > Hordeum marinum. The sequence continues at coordinate 286,518,229 of CM039674.1, forward strand.
CAGTAATGACGATGAACTCCTTGCTCTTGTGCTTCAAGATGATAGACTCCTCAACACACAATCTCTCTCACAGGTTTGGCTTGGTAGAAGAGATGGGATTGGTGGAAAGCAACTTGGGGAGGCTAGAAATCAAGATCCATATGATTTGAGTGGAAGTTCTTGACCTCAACACAAGGGTAGGTGGTTCTCTCTCACAAAATCTCATAGGATAGGTATGGAATAGTACTGAATGCTTCTCTTTCGAGTAAGTGGTGGTGAAGGGGTATATATAGGCATCCCCAAAAATCTAACTATTACACACAAAATGACCAACTCGGTGACACCGATGTGTTAATCTCGGTGGTACCGAAGTGACCAAAAGGTGACAACTTTTGAATCTCGGTAAAGCCGATATAGGAAACTCAGTTGCATCGATAAGGTGACCAACGGTCAGATTTCCAATCTCGGTGACGCCGATCCAACATTCTTGGTGGGATCGAAAATGTGAATTTGCGTAGCAGAAAGTTGGCAACCTAAACTCAGTGGCACCGATATGGAATTGGTTGCACCGACGTGGCTAGGTTTTGGCTGAGTCTGTCTAGGTTTTGGAATCGGTGGCACCGAAGTGGGGAAGTTGGTTGCATCGATTTTGAGTGGTAGGCATAGAACAAACTTTGGTGGGAGAGTTTGTGGATGTTTTTGGCGACTATCACTTGTGCACGTTTGAGCATATTGTTCACCAACAAAACCTTACCCCCTTTTAATAGTATTGGCTTTCCTATGACTCAAAGTGATATCTCACAAATATAAAATGTAGAGTCCTCTTGCTTGAAGCTTGGCCAACCTATTTCCTTGCATCTTGGGGTTTCTCCACAATCTCCTTTTGCCAATCCTCTCATTGAACATTTCCTGAAATATACTTGGTGGAAACATTAGTTCAATGACTTATATGTTATTAATTACCAAAACCACCAAGGGAGCAAATGTGATTTCAATCTCCCCCTTTTTGGTAATTGATGACAACATATAGATCAAAGCTTCGACATATGATAAAATCAATGAATATAATCGTCGCTTTTAGAGGTATGTGATAAGCAAGAGCTCCCCCTAAATTTGTGCATTATTTTGAATTTGCGTTTGAATGCAAATGCACAATCGATTAGGTATGTGGGGCACTTCTTCCATGTCACATACAACTTGGTGGTGTGCGAGAATAACTAGAATGAATAACAATGCACAACACAATCAAACAAAGGTGAATGATCATCTCATGAGCATTAAGATGATAGGAAATAGTTGCCTCACACATAACATAGCATGATCACACACAAGCACAAAAGTATCTCATATCAAACCAAAAGAACCAAATGTTTTGAAAAGCAATAAAACACCAAAACGCTCTCTCGCTAGAAGCCTAAAGATCTATATACACTTCTCCCCCTTTGGCAACAAGTTACCAAAAAGTTCAAAGGCATATATCTAAGCGTCCTTGGGCATATGTCCTCCGGTTGTTGATGAAGGAGTCGAGATGACAGTGTCGGCGAAGATCTCTACAGATGTCGTGGATGGAGCTCGAGTAGTCACTGATGGAGCTGATGGAGCTGTTGGAGCTGGCATTGTGGCTGATCTGGCCTGAGTAGTGAACTGAGTGCCTGGCCCTAGAGGTGAATCGTCCTCATCATCCTCATCCTCATCTGAAGTAGAAGAGACCCGAGGGATCTACACGGAGTCAACTCATGCTAAAGTTCTATGACTATCTTCGTCAGCCAGTAAGGGTCTTGATTCTGGTTTCAAAGATCCTGACAAGACTGTCCTGGTTGTCCAGAATCCCCTTAATGTCCTTTTGCATGCCCTGAACTGATGCAATCAATAGATCCATTTGCTCGTTCCTGGATCGTGGGACTTGAGCACTAGTGGGTCTAGCTGCCTCTGCCTCTGCCTGAGTTGCAGCTGAAGTGGGATGATCAGTATCCATCACCACAACGTTGTCCTCGAGATCTGGTTGTAGGGGAAAATGTGGGTGATCTAGGGAAAATATGTGCTTCTCCAGTTTTGAGTTTATGAGCATCTGGATGTAGGGTGCATAACAGCATGATCGCTTCTAATTAGCAGCAACCCTCTTGATTGTCTCTACAATCAGATCCATGACTCTTATCCTGGTGTGAGTGTCAAGGTGGATCAACATATTGATGGAGTGGCCTCGGATCATCTTATCATCTCCATACTTGGGCATCAAGGTGTTCCTCAGAATGGTGTTGATAGTGAGAGGCTAGCCTGGAGAAAATAGATTGATCCTAGCCTGTGAGACTTCACATTGGCAGCAGGGATCTCCTTGTACATGTTAGCCATAACATTATGACTAGCCTTGGATTCTGAGTAGACATCCAGGTCACCATCCTGTGCTTTAGGAACTCCTAAGATATCAGCCCATTCTTCCATTGTTGATTCATATCTTGCACCTTGAGTTATCCACTCAATTCTACCATCTCCGTAGAAGTGTGCAGTGGAGTAGAACTGCATGATCATCTTGTCATTCCATGCTGTGAATTCTCTACCAACGAACTCATCTAGACCTATGCAGTGGAAGTTGTCCTGGACACTTGGAAAGTAGTCCTCATTCTCCTTGATGAACTTCCAATCAACGTACCGCATATCACTAACAGCTGTACTCTTGTCAAAGAGCACAGTCTCATAGAAGTCATGCTGCTCTCTGGTCTAGAATCTGTAGTCCACTGCGGTCTTCTTCCTCTGGGCATAAGGATCTATAGCTCTCCATGCCCTCAATCCAGAATCCTTCCTCTCCTTCATGTCCTCAGCTAGTGGGTAGCTGGCATTGTGAACTGGAAGGTGTGGTCTGAGTTTCATCAGTGTTGTCAAGTCATCCACATCATCAACTCTGGAAGCAGTTCCTTTGTTCTTCTCAAAAGCTGGAATCTGCCTAATTGTCCTCTTGGGCTTCTCAGCAGCCTTCTTGGATGTGCTCGTCTTAGGCATAGCATCAGACATAAGTTTCTTTGCCTTCTTGTTGGGAGGAGCCTGTGTAGCTGGCTCAACCTCCTCTTCCTCAGCAGCAGCAGCTTCTTCTCGATCCTCAAACATGGAGGTAGGCCTGCCAGTTACATGGATGATCCTCTTTCTGTACTTCTTCTCCCATGCCTTCTTAGGCATAGCTCTCTTGGGGATCTCAACAAACATTGTTGCTCTGGCAGTCTCATGAGCCTTGAAGGTAGAAGGTGGTGCATATATTTTGCTAACAACTCTTTGAGAGGAAGTAGCTTTAGCTGCGGCTTTCTTGGCAGCCTTCTCTTGCTTCTTAGCAAGAATCTCCTTAGGCACAAAATCTGAATCCTCTTCATCTGAGTTCAACCTCTTCCTGGTTCTGGTGGCAGCCTTGGGCAACCCATGAGATCTGGGGGTGCCTAGATCTGAGAATGAACTGGGCTCTAGGCTTGTGCTTGAACTCATGTCTGCTCCCTGCTCTGGCCTGTTCTGACTGTCTTCTGAACCTGACATGTTGATCCTGTGAATAGAGTATAGATGAGCAGAAGGAGATGAGTCATCACAAAATGAGGCTGTTTTTGAAAATTGAGCAATGAGTTTTCAAAAGTTTTGCAATCTATCAAATGCATATTAGTGCAGCCGAAAAGAATTTTTCGGTGAGAACGAGACTGACCAACTCGTTATCAGAAACTTGGCAGCCTTTTCGGTAGGACTAAAAAGAGCTACTCGGTTCCACCGAGTTAGTTCTCGCCCTCACAGAAACACATATCGGTGAGACCGATATTTCTGTTTCGGTTCCACCGAGATGTATCGGGCGAACAGCAAAACCCTAGAAAATTCATCTAACTCAAGATTTTGCAGATTTGATTGGATGAATATATGAGAAAGGGGTGGCTTATAGAGAAAACTAAGTCCAATGCGCAAGAATTAGAATGGGAGCACACTAGAGATCAAATCCGTACCCTAGCTTGGCGCGGATCCTCTACGCGGGTGAAATCAGTGTAGATTAAGTCGACAGTGGCGATTCCTAGTGGTGGAGGAGATCGGGAAGTCAAGGGCGATGACCAGGGGTCTTTGGGGCGGCAGCTTAGGGTTCTGAGGCACGACGTTGAAGATAGAAATTTCAAAGCGTCGTGGTCCACAGCATATATACCCCTCACTGTCGGTGATATCGATTTTATGTTTTCAGTGTCACCGAGTTCCACAACTGTCAGTTGACTGGGAAACTCGGTGTAACCGAGAACATGAAATCGGTGTTACCGAGATTGAAAACCAGATCAACCCTAGGCAATCGGTGAGACCGAGTTTTTGGAATTGGTTCCACTGAGTTGCACTTGGGAGGTTTTAATGGTCAGTCCTTGTCGATGCGGAACTCCGAGTGCCCCACACACAGAGGGATCGAAAAGCACTTGTTCAAATTTTGTGATGCGGCATGAATGGAATATGAGGTGAGAAAGCATAGATAGCTAAAGAGTGTTCCTAGGCATTCTTGTCCATCCAATTGGCAAAAGATAAATCAAAAGCCAAATAGCAACAATTGGATGTCCTTGAATGAGAAAATAAATGCAGACCGACATGCTCACACAATAAGATGTCAAAATAAATCATGACAAACATGCACAAACACTCTAGCATCTAACAAGCACTTGGGCGATGACAAAGTCATCTATATATGAGTACTTGACTTAGGAGCCAAGTAAGAGTACTTGATCATAGGTCATACTCATCGTTTAAGTACAAGTGGGGTTACCACTTTTTCATAAGGCATTTAATGTTGTCACATACTAAGAGATGCTTCGACTCAAGAATTAGAGTAAAGCCCCCCTTAATTTGACATCCCCCCATAAGAGGGATAAACTAACCTTGGGTTTTGTCGATGAAGACTTCATGTTGGTGAGGTAGTTGTGGATGCTCAATGTTTATGAAGATCACCAAGAGTTGGGAGCATCCTTGTTGTTTCCTTACTCCTCTCACCTACATGGGTTAGTCCCAACACACAAGAGACACATACAAGGATATCTATGGACATGGAGTGCAATGCATGTGTTATGATGTCCATTGATTTGTTGATTACCTTGTCCCTTTCTTACCTTTGAGGGAATGTGTGACTCCTTGAACTATTGCATTGAGTTGATGTTGAGTGCAAAAAATTCTTGCCAATAATGAATGTGAGTTAATTTCATTGGCGGAGTCACCCCTCAAGAACTTACTAGTTCTTTTTCTGGGGAACCCACATCAAGTTGATGGGGATCCTTGGTGTTGAAGTGGCCTTTGTAGTAGTTGAGCTTGAAGTAGCCTTGGGAACCCACTCCACCAAAGCTAGGGATTCATCTTCATATGAGCCAATGTCCTCTTGAAGCTTGTTCTTGCCCTTGAGCTTGTGGTCTTGTGGTGGAAGGTCATCTTGAGTGTTTGTCCCCTTAGGAAGAGTATTTTCGTACTTCTCCTTTTGAGGAACAAACTTGGGCTTGGGATATTGACCTTCTTCCCATTCAACTCCATTAGCGTTGAACTAGCCAACACCACGATCCTTCCGGTATCCTTCGTGCTTGCGTATAATTTCCTCAAATTGCTTACATCCGACAAGACTCTTGTAGATACCAATTTCTATAATTCCTTTCAATAAAGCATTTTCTTGCTCAAGTGTAACTTGTCTAAGAGAATCATCATTAGTGGAATCAATAGAAGTACTAGAAGCAACATCATGGGGTTTAGCATTTTTATTGTTGCTACTAGATGAAGAACCTTTCTTGCCTTTGTTACTAGATTTCTTAGTTTTAACTTGAGGCATGAAAGTAGACAAGAGTAGTCGTTTGGCTAGATAAGATGAGGTCTTCTTTCGAAGATCGTCATTGATAGCTTTGAGAAACTCATGCTCTTGCTCCAAGTTGAGCTTCTCGAAGCGTAGCTTCTCATGAGTTCTCACAAGCTCTCTATGATCTTCGAGAGTAGATTCATAGCTAACTTAAGAGTGTTTAGTTCTTTAGTTAGTTGTTCTATTTTCATATTATCATCATCAAATGACTTATCTTGACTAGCATGAGAATTATCAAGTTCATTTTGATCAATATCACTAGTTTTATCACAAAGCAAGTCATCATCACAAAGTAAATCATCTTCATCACTATCAAAATCAAGATACTCGGGGTGTGATACCTTGGGGCCTTTAGCCATGAAGCAACTTCCACTCCCTTCGTTTGGTGAATCAAATAGATCGTAGGAGTTGGTAGTCACTAGAGCAATTCCGGCAACACCTTCATCTTGACTATAGTCAGAGTCGGAGTGATAGCTTCTCTCAGAGTGGTTGTCGGAGTTGGAGCCGAAAACCCATTCACCAACATGAGCTTGATGTTTTCTTCTTGTGTAGCTCTTGGTGTGCTTGTTCTTCTTATCCGAATCTCTACTTCTCCTTGAGTGTCTTCGTTCATAATGATCATCTCTACTCCTTCTCCCTCTTTGTGGTGACTCATTTCTTGAGCTTCGTCTTCGAGGTGACTCTTCTCTTCTTTTGTAGGGAGCCGTGCACTCATTTGAGTAGTGTCCGGGCTTCCCACAATTGTAGCAATTGCGGTCATGACTTGACGAATGCTTCTCTTCATATCTTGAGTAGGAGTTTCTTTCTTTGCTTCTTTTCTTGTAGAACTTGTTGAATTTCTTGACCATGAGGCTTATTTCTTCATTGGTGACAAGGTTGTTGCTTGAAGTTGCAGGAGCATCACTTGTGGATTTGTAAGCACCGCTAGACTTGTGATGAAGCTCTTCTTTATCTTTGAGTGTCATCTCATGAGAAACAATCCTTCCAACAACTTCCGTTGGCTTGAGATCTTTGTAGATTGGCATCATTTCGATTAATGTGCACACGGTGTCGTATCTCTCATCCAAAGCTCTAAGTATCTTCTTGATGATGAATTTGTCGGTCATTTCTTTGCTTCCTAAGCCGGCAATCTCATTTGTGATGAGAGCTAGCCTAGAGTACATCTCTGTGACTCCTTCACCATCCTTCATCTTGAACTTGTCAAGCTGACCTTGAAGAACATCTAACTTGCATTCTCTCACGGACTCGGTTCCTTCATGCATATCAACCAAAGTATCCCAAATCTCTTTGGCATTCTTAAGACGTCTGATTTTGTTGAATTCTTCGGGGCATAAGCGGTTGAAGAGAATGTCGCATGCTTGAGCATTGAGTTGCAACATCTTCAACTCATCCGCGGTCGCTTCACGATCTGGTTCCTGTCCATCCGCAAAGAACTCACCTTGCAAGCCAACACGAACAGCAGCCCAAACAGCGGGGTTATGACCAAGAATATGCATTTTCATTTTATGCTTCCAACTAGCAAAATTAGTGCCATCAAAGTACGGACCTCTACGGTGACAACTTCCCTCAATAGAAGCCATACTCTCCTAGGTTGTGAGACCTAAGCAATGGAGACAAAAGCTCTGATACCACTTGTAGGACCGAAAGTAGGTCTAGAGGGGGCGTGATTAGACTACTTGACCAATTAAAAGTTTTGCCTATGCCAAGTTTTAGGGTTGACAGTTTTTAGCATTTCATGGCAAGTCAAGTACACCCTACACATGCAATTCTAAGAGTATATATCAGCGGAAAGTAACAACAAGCATTTATAGAAGGGATAGGGTAGGAAGATCAAACGCAATTGTAGACATGATGATTTTTCCCATGGTTCCGATAGGTGGCGCTATTGTACATCCACATTTATGGAGTCTTCAACCCAAGGAGGGTAACCATCGCGAGAGTCCATGGAGGGCTCCACCCAAAAGGGTCCACGAAGTAGCAACCTTGACTATTCCATAATGGCTTCCGTCCATGAAGGACCAGCCTCACTATGGGTAGATCTTCACGAAGTAGGCGATCTCCTTGCCCTTAAAAACTTCTTGGTTCACTCCACACCACGAAGTAGGAGGCTCCCAAGCGACACCTAACCAATCTAGGAAGCACCACCCTCCAAAAGGTAATAGGCTCGGTAATGATGATGAACTCCTTGCTCTTGTGCTTCAAGATGATAGACTCCTCAACACACAATCTCTCTCTCACAGGTTTGGCTTGGTAGAAGAGATGGGATTGGTGGAAAGCAACTTAGGGAGGCTAGAAATCAAGATCCATATGATTTGAGTGGAAGATCTTGACCTCAACACAAGGGTAGGTGGTTCTCTCTCAGAAAATCTGATAGTATAGGTATGGAATAGTCCTGAGTGCTTCTCTTTCGAGTAAGTGGTGGTGAAGGGGTATATATAGGCATCCCCAAAAATCCAACCGTTACACACTTAATGACCAACTCGGTGACACCGATGTGTCAATCTTAGTGGTACCAAAGTGACCAAAAGGTGACAACTTTTGAATCTCGGTATGGGATCGGTTGCACCGAAGTGGCTAGGGTTTGGCCGAGTCTGTCTAGGTTCTGAAATCGGTGGCACCGAAGTGGGAAAGTTGGTTGCACCGATTTTGAGTGGTAGGTATAGAATAGACTTTGGTGGGAGAGTTCGTGGATGTTTTTGGCGACTATCACTTGTGCACGTTTGAGCATATTGTTCACCAACAAAACCTTACCCCCTTTTAATAGTATTGGCTTTCCTATGACTCAAAGTGATTTCTCACAAATATAAAATGTAGAGTCTCTTGCTTGAAGCTTGGCCAACCTATTTCCTTGCGTCTTGTGATTTCTCCACAATCTCCTTTTGCCAATCCTCTCATTGAACATTTCCTGAAATATACTTGGTGGAAATATTAGTTCAATGACTTATATGTTGTTATTAATTACCAAAATGACCAAGGAAGCAAATGTTCTTTCACAAGTGTTGTCACAGAATAGAGTCATCGAGCCCAATGCATTGGGAATCACTCCTAGGTCGGTGATGAACTCCTTCATCCAGACTCCTTCCTTTGCTGCTTCTGAAGCAGCTATGTACTCCGCTTCACATGTAGATGCCGCCACAACGCTTTGCTTGCTGCTACACCAGCTGACTGCCCCTCTTTCAAAATATACACGTATCCGGTTTGCGACTTGGAGTCGTCCGGATCTATGTCCAAGCTAGCATCGACGTACCCCTTTACCATAAGCTCTTCGGCACCTTCATATACAAGAAACATGTCCTTTGTCCTTTTCAGGTACTTCAAGATATTCTTGACCGTTGTCCAGTGTTTCGCTCCGGGATCACTTTGGTACCTCCCTACCAAACTTATGGCAAGGTTCACATCAGGTCTGGTACACAGCATGTCATACATAACAGAGCCTATGGCTGAAGCATAGGGGATGACACTCATCTCTTCTCTATCCTTTGCCGTGGTCGGGCATTGAGTCATACTCAATCTCACACCCTATAACACAGGCAAGAACCCCTTCTTGGACTGATCCATATTGAACTTCTTCAATATCTTGTCAAGGTATGTGCTTTGTGAAGGACCTATGAGGCGTCTCGATCTATCTCTATAGATCTTGATGCCTAATATATAAGCAGCTTCTCCAAGGTCCTTCATTGAAAAACATTTATTCAAGTAGGCCTTTACATTTTCCAATAGTTCTATATCATTTCCCATTATTAGTATGTCATCCACATATAATATGAGAAATGCTACAGAGCTCCCACTCACTTTCTTGTAAATACAGGGTTCTCCATAAACTTGTACAAACCCAAACGCTTTAATCACCTCATTAAAGCGAATGTTCCAACTCCAAGATGCTTGCACTAGCCCATAGATGGAATGCTGGAGCTTGCATACTTTGTCAGCATCTTTAGTATCAACAAAACCTTCCGGCTGCATCATATACAGTTATTCCTTAAGGAAGCCATTAAGGAATGCTGTTTTGACGTCCATTTGCCAGACCTCATAATCATAAAATGCGGCAATTTCTAACATGATTCGGACAAACTTCATCATCGCTACGGGTGAGAAAGTCTCATCGTAATCAACTCCTTGAACTTGTCGATAACCCTTAACGACAAGCCGAGCCTTATAGACGGTCACATTACCATCCGCGTCAGTCTTCTTAAAGATCCATTTATTTTCAATGGCTCGCTTATCATCACGCAAGTCCACCAAAGTCCACACTTTGTTCTCATACATGGATCCTATCTCGGATTTCATGGCTTCAAGCCATTTGTTGGAATCCGGTCCCACCATCGCTTCTTCATAGTTCGAAGGTTCACCGTCATGATCTCCAGGACAGGGTTGCCGTACCACTCTAGTGCAGAACGTGCCCTAGTGGACCTTTGACATTCAATAGTAACTTGATCTAAAGTTTCATGATCATCATCATTAACTTCCTCGCCAGCCGGTGCAGGCTCCATGGAAACAACTTCCTGTGCTGCGCTACTCTCCGGTTCGAGTGGAGGTACAATTACCTCATCAAGTTCTATTTTACTCCCACTTACTTCTTTCGAGAGAAACTCTTTCTCGAGAAAGGATCCATTCTTGGCAACAAAGTTTTTGCCTTCGGATCTGAGGTAGAAGGTATACCCAATAGTCTCTTTGGGATATCATATGAAGACGCACTTTTCCGCTTTGGGTTCGAGCTCCTCAGGTTGAAGTTTCTTCACATAAGCATCGCATCCCCAAACTTTTAGAAACGACGGCTTAGGTTTCTTTCCAAACCATACTTCCTATGGTGTCGTCTCAATGGATTTTGACGGTGCCCTATTTAAAGTGAATGCAGCAGTCTCTAATGCATATCCCCAAAATGATAGCGGTAAGTCGGTAAGAGACATCATAGATCGCACCATATTCAATAGAGTGCGATTACTATGTTCAGACACACCATTTCGCTGAGGTGTGCCAGGCGGCTTGACTTGTGAAACAATTCCACATTTCCTTAAGTGTGTGCCAAACTCGTGACTTCAATATTCTCCGCCACGATCAGATCGTAGGCACTTTATTTTCCTGTCATGTTGATTCTCTACCTCACTCTGAAATCCCTTGAACCTTTCAAAGGTTTCAGACTTGTGTTTCATTAAGTAGACATACCCATATCCGCTCAAGTCATCAGTGAGGGTGAGAACATAATGGTAGCCACTGCGAGCCTCAACGCTCATTGGACCGCATACATCAGTATGTATTATCTCCAACAAGTCAGTTGCTCGCTCCATTGTTCCGGAGAACGGAGTCTTGGTCATCTTGCCCATGAGGCATGGTTCGCACGTGTCAAATGATTCAAAATCAAGAGACTCCAAAAGTCCATCAGCATGGAGCTTCTTCATGCATTTGACACCAATATGACCAAGGCGGCAGTGCCACATGTAAGTGGGACTATCGTTATCAACCTTACACGTTTTGGTACTCACACTATGAACATGTGTAACATCACGTTTGAGATTCATCAAGAATAAACCATTGACCAGCGGGGCATGACCATAAAACATTTCTCTCATATAAATAGAACAACCATTATTCTCAGATTTAAATGAGTAGCCATCTCAAATCAAACGAGATCCGGATACAATGTTCATGCTCAAAGCTGGTACTAAATAACAATTATTGAGGTTTAAAACTAATCCCGAAGGTAGATGTAGAGGTAGCGTGTCGACAGTTATCACATCGACCTTGGAACCATTCCTGACATGCATCGTCACCTCGTCCTTTGCCAGTCTCCACTTATTCCGCAGCTCCTGCTTGGAGTTACAAATGTGAGAAACTGCACCGGTATCAAATACCCAGAAGCTACTACGAGCGCTGGTAAGCTACACATCAATAACAAGTATATCACATATACCTTTAACGTTGCCGGCCTTCTTATCCGCTAAGTACTTGGGGCAGTTCCGCTTCCAGTGACCAGTACCCTTGCAATAAAAGCACTTAGTCTCAGGCTTGGGTCCATTCTTGTTCTTCTTCCCGACAACTTGCTTACCAAGCGCGGCAATAGCTTTGCCGTCCTTCTTGAAGTTCTTCTTACCCTTGCCTTTCTTGAAACTAGTGGTCTTATTCACCATCAACACTTGATGCTCCTTTTTGATCTCGACCTCCACTGATTTCAGCATCGAGTACAACTTGGGAATGGACTTCTCCATAACCTGCATGTTGTAGTTCTTCACAAAGCTCTTCTAGCTAGGTGGGAGCAACTGGAGGATTCTATCAATGACCGAGTCATCTGGGAGATTAACTCCTAGTTCAGTCAAGCGGTTGTGCAACCTAGACATTTTGAGTATGTGCTCACTGACAAAACTATTCTCCTCCATCTTACAGTTGAAGAACTTGTCAGAGACTTCATATCTCTTGACCCGGGCATGAGCTTGGAAAACCTGTTTCAGCTCTTGGAACATCTCATATGCTTCATGTTGATCAAAACGCTTTTGGAGCCCCGGTTCTAAACTGTAAAGCATGCCGCACTGAACAAGGGAGTAATCATCGCAGCGTGACTGCCAAGCATTCGTAACGTCTTGGTCCGCTAGGAAAATGGGTGGGTCACCTAGCAGTGCATCAAGGACATACAATATTGTGTAAGATATGAGGATGATCCGCAAGCCATAGACCCAGTCCGCATAGTTGCTTCCATCATCTTTCAGCTTGGTTTTCTCTAGGAACGCGTTGAAGTTGAGGGTGACATTAGTGTTGGCCATTGGATCTACAATATAGATTGTAAAGACAATTTTAGACTAAGTTCATGATAATTAAGTTCACATAATCAAATTATTTAATGAACTCCCACTTAGATAGACATCTCTCTAGTCATCCAAGTGATACATGATCCATGTGAACTAGCCCGTGTTCGATCATCACATGAGACGGACTAGTCATCCATGGTGAACATCTCCATGTTGATCGTATCTTCTATACGACTCATGTTTGACCTTTTGGTCTTCTGTGTTCCGAGGCCATGTCTGTACATGCTAGGCTCGTCAAGTCAACCTAAGTGTTTCACGTGTGTAAATCTGGCTTACACCCATTGTATGTGAACGTTAGAACCTAACACACCCAATCATCACGTGGTGCTTCAGAACAACGATCCTTAGCAACGGTGCACAGTTAGGGTGAACACATTTCTTGAAATTTTATTTAGAGATCATCTTATTTACTACTGCCATTCTAAGAAAATAAGATGTAAACATGATAAACATCAGATGCAATCAATATAGTGACATGATATGGCCAATATCATCTTGCTCCTTTGATCTCCATCTTCGGGGCACCATGATCATCACTGTCACCGGCACGACACCATGATCTCTATCATCATGATCTCCATCATCGTGTCTTCATGAAGTTGTCTTGCCAACTATTACTTCTACTACTATGGCTAACATTTAGCAATAAAGTAAAGTAATTACATGGCGTTTATGATTGACAGGCAGGTCATACAATAAAATAAGACAACTCCTATGGCTCCTGCCAGTTGTCATACTCATCGACATGCAAGTCGTGAATCCTATTACAAGAACATGATCAATCTCATACATCACAATGCATCACATCACATCCTTTGGCCATATCACATCACAAGGCATATGCTGCAAAAACAAGTTAGACGTCATCTAATTTGTAGTTGCAAGTTTTTACGTGGCTGCTATAGTTTTCTAGCAAGAATGTTTTTACCTACGCCAAAACCACGATATGCCAATTGCTATTTACCCTTCATAAGGACCCTTTTCATCAAATCCAATCCGACTAAGGTGGTAGAGACAGACACCCACTAGCCACCTTATGCAACTAGTGCATGTCAGGCGGTGGAACCGGTCTCACGTAAGCGTACATGTAAAGTTGGTCCGGACCGCTTCATCCCACAATACCGTCGAATCAAGATAAGACTAGTAGTGGTAAGCAAATTAACAAGATCGACGCCCACAACAACTTTGTGTTCTACTCGCGCATAGATTCTACGCATAGACCTAGCTCATGATGCCACTATTGGGAGACGTAGTAGTAAATCAAAAAAAATCCTACGTGTTCATCAAGATCTATCTATGGAGAAACCAGCAACGAGTAAGAGGAGAGTGCATATTCATACCTTTGAAGATCGCTAAGTGGAAGCATTACAAGAACGTGGTTGGTGGATTCGTACTCGTAGCGATTCGGATCGCGGTGGACTCCGATCTTAACGCCGAATAACGGCGCCTCCGCGTTCAATAGACATGCAGCCTGGTGACGCCTCCTACGCCTTGATCCAGCAAGGAGGAAGGAGAGGTTGAGGGAGAGCTCCGACAGCACGATGGTGTGGTGACGGTGGAGTTGCATGGTCTCCGGCAAGGCTTCACCAAGCACTACGGAGAACGAGGAGAGGGAGGAGTAGGGCTGCACCGAGAGAGGAAGAAACTGTGTGTTTGGCAGCCCCCAAAACCCCCACTATATATAGGAGGAGGGGAGGAGGGTGCACAGCACCTACGGTTCCTACCCTAGGGTGGTGTGGTAGCCCTAGATGGCTTTTGGTCGGCGGCCAAGAGGGGAGAGGGGGAGGGCGCAGCCCTAGTGCGCCTTAGGCCCATATGGGTCTAGGGTTTTCCCTCCCTCCCACCTTTCTTGTGCCTTGGTCCAGGGCAGAGGGCGAACCAGCCCACTCTGGGGCTGGTCCCTTCCAATCTCAGCCCACGCAACACTCTGGGGCTGGTGGCCCCACTTGATGGACCCCCGGAACCCTTCCGATGGTCCCGGTACGTTACCGGTAATTCCCGAAACACTTCCGGTGGCCAAAACCTCACTTCCTATATATCAATATTTGTCTCCGGACCATTCCGGAACTCCTCGTGACGTCTGGGATATCATCCAGGACTCCGAACAACCTTCGGTAACCACGTACACTATTTCCCTATAACCCTAGCGTCATCGAACCTTAAGTGTGTAGACCCTACGGGTTCGGGAGACACGTAGACATGACCGAGACACCTTTCTGGTCAATAACCAACAGCGGGATCTGGATACCCATGTTGGCTCCCACATGCTCCACGATGATCTCATCGGATGAACCATGATGTCGGGGATTCAATCAATCCCATATGCAATTTCCGTTGTCTACCGGTATGATACTTGCCCGAGATTTGATCGTCGGTATCCCTATAACTTGTTCAATCTCGTTACTGGCAAGTCTCTTTACTCATTCCGTAACACATCATCTCGTGGCTAACTCCTTATTCAAATTGAGCTCATTATTATGATGTCTTACCGAGTGGGCCCAGAGATACCTCTCCGTCACACGGAGTGACAAATCCCAGTCTCGATTTGTGCCAACCCAACAGACACTTTCGGAGATACCCATAGTGCACCTTTATAGCCACACAATTACGTTGTGACATTTGGCACACCCAAAGCATTCCTATGGTATCCGAGAGTTGCACAATCTCATGGTCTAAGGAAAGCATACTTGACATTGGAAAAGCTTTAGCAGACGAACTACACGATCTTGTGCTATGCTTAGGATTGGGTCTTGTTCATCACATCATTCTCCTAATGATGTGATCCCGTTATCAATGACATCCAATGTCCATGTTCATGAAACCATGACCATCTATTGATCAACGAGCTAGCCAACTAGAGGCTCACTAGGGACATGTTGTGGTCTATGTATTCACACATGCATTACGGTTTCCGGTTAACACAATTATAGCATGAACAATAGACAATTATCATGAACAAAGAAATACAATAATAACCATTTTATTATTGCCTCTAGGGCATATTTCCAACACAAATTTTGTGATGTAGAATGAATAGAGTATGAGATGAGAAAACATAGATAGCTAAAGAAGTGGTCCTAGACATTCTTTTATATCCAATTGGCAAAAGATAAATCAAAAGCCAAATAGCAACAATTGGATATCCTTGAATGAGTAAATAAATGCGGACCAACATGCTCACACAATAAGATGTCAAATCAAATCCTGGCAAACATGCACAAACACTATAACATCTAACAAACATTTCGGCGATGACGGAGTCATCTATATATGAGTATATTGAGTTAGGAGCCAAGTAAGAATACTTGATCATAGGTCATACTCATCGACTAAGCACAAGTGGGGTTACCACTTTCACATAAAGCATTCAATGTTGTCACATTCTTTTGAGATGCTTTAACTCAAGTCTTAGAGTAAAGCTCCCCCTAGATGTGACATCCCCCCATAAGAGGGATAAACTAACCTTGGGTTTTGTCGAAGAGGACTTCATGTTGGTGAGATAGTGATGGATGCTCAAAGTTGATGAAGATCACCAGGAGTTGGGAGCATCCTTGTTGGTTCATTACTCTTCTCACCTACGTGGATTAGTCCCAACACACAAGAGACAAATACAATGATATCAATGGACATGGAGTGCAAAGCATATGTGATGATGTCCATGGATTTGTTGATTACCTTGTCCCTTGCTTACCTTTGAGGGAATGTGTGACTCCTTGAACTATTGCATAGAGTTGATGTTGATTGCAAATAATCCTTGCAAATAATGAATATGAGTGAATTTCATTGGCGGACTCACCCCTCAAGAACTCTCTAGTTCTTCTTCTTGGGGACACACATCAAGTTGATGGGGATCCTCGATGTTGAAGTAGCACTTGTATAAGTTGAGCTTGTAGTAGCCTTGGGAACCCACTTCACCAAAGCTTGGGATTCATGCTCATATGAGTCAAAGTCCTCTTGAAGCTTGTTCTTGTCCTTGATCTTGGTGTCTTGTGGTGGAAGGTCATCTTGAGATTTTGTTCCCTAGGGATGAGTATTTTCATACTTGTCCTTTTGAGGAAAAAACTTGGGATTGGGGTATTGACCTTCTTCCTATTCAATTCCATTTGCATTGAAGTAGCCAACACCATGATTCTTCCGGTATCCTCCATGTTTGTGTACAATCTCCTCAAATTATTTGTATCCTTCAAGACTCTTGTAGATACCTTGCTCTATAATCCCTTTCCAGAGTTCATTTTCTTGCTCAAGTGTAACTTGGCTAAGAGAAGAGTTAGTGGGATCAAGAGAACTACTAGAACCAATATCATTGCATTTATCATTATTATTGCTACTAGTTGAAAAACCTTTCTTTCCTTTGTTACTAGCTTGCTTAGACTTACTTGATGCATGAATGTAGATAAGAGAAGTCGTTTGGCTAGATAAGAGGAAGTCTTCTTTCGAAGATCGTCATTGATAGCTTTAAGGAACTCATGCTATTGCTCTAAATTGATCTTCTCGAAACGTAGCTTCTCATGCGTCCTTACAAGCTCTCTATGATCTTCTAGAGTTGACTCATGAGCTAACTTAAGAGTTTTTAGTTCTTGAGTTAGTCGTTCTATTTCCAACTTATCATCATCACACGACTTATCTATACTAGAGTGAGTACTAGCAAGTTCAATTTGACTATCATAACAAGGTTTGTGAAATAGCAAGCCATCTTCAATTAACAACTCATCTTCATCAGTATTGAAATCAAGATACTCGGGGTGTGACACCTTGGGGCCTTTATCCATGAAGCAACTTACACTCCCTTCATTTGGTGAATCAAATGGATCACAGGAGTTGGTTGTCACTAGTGCAATCATGGCAACACCTTCATCTTGACTATAATGAGATTTTGGAGTGATAGCTTCTCTCGGAGTGATTGTCGGAGTCGGAGCCGGAAACCCATTCACCAACATGAGCTTGATGTTTCCTTATTGAGTAGCTCTTGGTGTACTTGTCCTTCTTCTCTAAGTCCCTACTTCTCCTTGAGGGTCTTCGTTCATAACGATCAACTTTACTCCTTCTCTCTCTTCGAGGTGACTCGTCTCTTGAGCTTCGTCTTCTTGGAGACTCTTCTGTTCATTTGTAAGGAGCCGTGTACTCATTGGAGTAGTGTCCGAGCTTCCCACAATTGTAGCAATTTCAGTCACGACTTGACGAACGCTTCTCTTAATGTCTTGAGTTGGAGCTATGCTCTTTGCTTCTATTCTTGTAGAACTTGTTGAATTTCTTGACCATGAGGCTTATCTCTTCATTTGTGACAAGGTTGTCGATTGAGGTAGAGGGAGCATCACTTGTGGCTTTGTAAGCACCGCTAGATTTGTGATGAAGCTCTTCCTTGTCTTTGAGTGTCATCTCATGAGCAACAATTCTACCAATCACTTCCGTTGGCTTGAGATCTTTGTAGTTGGGCATCATTTTGATCAATGTGCAAATGGTGTCATTTCGATCATCCAAAGCTCGAAGTATCTTCTTGATGAGGAATTTGTCTGTCATTTCTTCGCTTCCTAAGCCGGCAATCTCATTGGTGATGAGAGCTAGCCTAGAGTACATCTCAGCGACTCCTTCACCATCCATCATCTTGAACTTGTCAAGCTGACCTTGAAGAACATCTAACTTGGATTCTCTCACGGACTCAGTTCCTTCGTGCATATCAACCAAAGTATCCCAAATCTCTTTTGCATTTTCAACATGGCTGATTTTGTTGAATTCTTCGGGGCATAGGCAGTTGAAGAGAATGTCACATGCTTGAGCATTGAGTTGCAACATCTTCAATTCATCCACAGTTGCTTCACGATCGGGTTCCTTTCCTTCCGCAAAGATTTCACCTTGTAAGCCAACACGAACAACATCCCAAACAGCCGGGTTATGACCAAGCAAATGCATTTTCATTTTGTTCTTCCAACTAGCAAAATTTGTGCCATCAAAGTACGGACCTCTATGGTGATAGTTTCCCTCGTTAGATGCCATACTTCTCCTAGGTTGTGAAACCAATACAATGGAGACCAAAGCTCTGATACCACTTGTAGGATCAAAAGTAGGTCTAGAGGGGGGTGATTAGACTACTTGACCAAATGAAAATCTACTTTGTCCCAATTTTGATTCTTGGCAGATTTTAGCATTCATCATATGTCAAGTACACCCTACACATGCATGTCTAAGTGCATAGCAGTGGAAAATAAAGACATTGCACATGTAAGTAAAGAGAGGGTAAGGAAAGCAAACACAATTGGTGACACGATGATTTTTCTTGTGGTTCTGAAATATGGTGCTATCGTACATCCACGTTCATGGATTCTTCAACCCACGGAGGGTAACGGTTGCGATTGTTCCATGGAGGGCTCTACCCACTGAGTCTTCAACAATCTCAGAGGGACCAAAACAGTGAACTTGCATAACAGAAAGTTGGTAGCCCAACTCGGTGGCACCGAAAGCAGTATCGGCTGTACCGAAGGGTTAGGGTTTGGCTGAGTCTGTCTAGGGTTTGGAATCGGTTGCACCGAATATGGAATGTTGGTTGCACTGATTTTGAGTGTTTGTCTTAGAATAGACTTTGGTGGGAGAGTTCGTGGGTGTCTTTGTTGACTATCACTTGTGCACATATGAGCATTTTGTTCACCAACAAAACTTTACCCCCTTTTAATAGTATTGGCTTTCCTATGGACTCAAGGTGATTTCTCACAAATATAAAATGTAGGGTCCTCTTGCTTGAAGCTTTGCCAATCCATTCCCTTGCATCTTGGGGTATTCCATAATCTCTTTGTGAATCCATCATCAAACTTTTCCTGAAATATACTTGATGGAAACATTAGTTCAATGACATATATGTTGTTATGAATTACCAAAACCACCAAGGGAGAAAATGTGCTTTCAGATATCCCTGATAAAACGGGCATGATCTCCACCTCGATGGAACATGCCAGGAAAAAGGATGCCTCGGGCCACGATTTGAGGGAGGCAGTAACTGCTTGACCGCTCAGGAGATGTGCCACTTTTATAAAGCTGTCACGATAAGTGGCACTGTTCACACCTACATGATTGGCCTTTGAGGCTAAGATAATCTACCTCTTCGGATGGAAAATAGAGCTCGGCCTGGTCTTGTTATATGGCACTGCTTTATTTTAAGGATGGTTTGAACGTTTTTAAGTCATAAGTACAAAATCGTTTATGAAGGCAAGGACTTTGGATCCGAAGTTATCTTCATAAATGGAATCGTCCTTGATCTAGAATACTAGTTTGGGGGCTACTGACGGTGGCCCGGACTAAGGGGTCCTAACCTAGTCGGCCCAAGCTCTTCGGATTGGGACGAGGGGCCCACTGTCCTCTTAAGATGAACTATAGAGGTTGCACGGTAGAACGTGGTCGAGACTGTGATTACCGAAGACTTGACGTATACTCCAAGACTTCTCTTGCCGTTTCCATGTTAGGATACCAACCTTGTAACCCTACCAAATCGGCGTGTATATAAGTTGTGGGGTTTAGCCCATAGAGGGGACTCAAACATGACATTACTCACGTAGCCCTAAGGTTAGGACATATCTCATGATCTTGACGTAGATCAACTATGTATTTGATATTACTCCATCAATATAACAAGAGCAGGATGTAGGGTTTTACCTCCATCAAGAGGATCCGAACCTGGGTAAACATTGTCTCTTTCGTTCATGTTACCACCGATCCGAGATCCACAGCTTGGGACCCTCTACCCCGAGGTTTGTCGGTTTTTACACCGACACAAGTGAAGCATGACATAGTCACATTGATGTGCCGAAGAATTCACCATCCGACATCGATACCTTTGAAGCTTGGTGTCTAAGGACGAGGGAGTTGCTTCCACGTAGAGTTAATCACGGCTTGGACTCTATAGTCCTCCTAATCGGTTGGAACCTATGGAAACAATGGAAAGCTAGAGTCTTCAACAACGTGTCCCAATAACTAAAGCTACATCTCACATTTTGATGGAGCTCAAGAACTGGCTCACATTTTGACGCATCTGAAAAACCGGCGGAGTTGCTTCCACATAGTCAGATCGTTTGGAACTTATGGAAACAACAAAAAGCTTGAGTCTTCAACAATGCATCCAGGTCAACTAAATGCCACAACTCACATTTTGATTGAGCTCAAGAACTAGCTCACATTTAGGGCTAAAGAGCTCGATGTGTTTAGATAGCTTTCAGAGAATATCTCTATAATGTAATTTAGTGTGGGTGGTGTAACAACTACATTGCTTGCAGCGTATGTCAGACTCTTGTATTTAAACATTCGAGAAACTTTTTAAATCCAAGGAAACTATTTTAATCAACTGTCTGATTTTGTGTTTCATTAGTCGAGCATGTGGCCATCCGATCGCTCCATGATGTGCTAACATCTTGACTCTTCCATATCGTGCTGGACCAACCAAACCAACCAACCACCACCAAAATTGTTAGAATTAATTAACCCATGTGTTAATTCTGGGATAATCCCTCCTTTTGTGGAACCTCCTTCAGTTGCCTTTGGCAACACACGTGACGGTTCCTCAAACCCGTTTGAACAGAAGCATCCCTACTCGCGTCCTTTGCACTTGTATAAATAACCACTTTGTCAATGAATGAAAGTACGTTGTTCCATTACTTATCTTTGTCTCTCATCTTACTTTACAACACATTATCAGCACACTCTACCGTGAGCGATAAGAATGCACAGACGGATGCAGCAATCCGGTGAATCTCTACCAAGAGCAAGTTGGGCATCTCTGGTTCCTTCAGAAATTTTTTGATCATGCTCTGGTTGCTGGAGAAGTCCGCTTCGAGTCCACCCACTACAAACACGATGCACACACCCATGCAACATATTAGTCAGGAGATGCCAAGCGATAGTCTTATTGCAAATAGCCATGGCTGTCTTCGACCCCGACGAAACAGACGAGAGGAAAATCATGGGAAAAAGGAATGAATCAGAGTCATACCGTCATCTCATTGCTACACTAACAAGGTGCTTCTTTTCAATTTAGTCATGCATATACCAATCGCCATCAGAAATCGGTACTTTTGGCCAGGGCTAATGCAGTGCATGTAGCAGCACGTGTTGGGGATATATCCCCGCAATATGACCCGCCTTAGAGGCTCCGGTTCATATTGATGACTTGTAAGCCGGCCCATGGGTGAGCTGTAAGACTGGTGGCCCAGGAAGATAGAGGGCTCAAGATGTGGGACGCATGATGGCTCGGACGTAGAAGACCCGGGTGTGTAAGCCGCCTCAAGGACAACTTGGACAGAAAGATAGAAAGAGACTCGGAGTCACAAGAAGACCCAGTTAGATAATTGTAAAGACCCGGTGGTCCTGACCTCCTATAAAAGGCAGACCCGGGGCGACTTAGAGGATAGGTTATCGAGAACTAGGTCAAGCTTCTAGCTCCTTGTAATCGATACGCAAGCAATACAAACACAAGCAGGACATAGGCTATTACCTCGACTTGAGGGGACGAACCTGGGTAAATCCATGTCTTTCGTCCCGATCAACCCCTTTGAGTCCACCCCGTTAGCTATGGCCTCAAATCCAAGTCCGTTCACTCGGACATCTGCCGTGATAAATCCACGACAGTTGGTGCCCACCGTGGAGCTAGCGCTTGGTGGTGTTGAGTTCTCAAAGGGCTCTCTCCCAAGGCTCGAGGGATACGTGGTTGGAAGAATGAGCAAGAGTCGCCGCGGCCGGCTCTACATCGACGACGCCGGTTGGGGGCTTGATGCTGATTCTGTGGAGTATGGATTCCAGGTTCTGTTGATGGATCTACACCCAGGCCGGACATCTGCACCAACATCGTCGAGCCGGCTCGGCGTCTCCAATCTGCGAGTGGTGTGTGGCCTGCCTGTGCCCATCCAGGTCAAAAGCATGTTCTCGTGGGCTTCACTCAAGGTATGGACCTGGAAGCGTCCGAGTCACAGGGAACTCTTGTTTGCTCGCAAGATGAGTCCTCTAGTGGGGAGACTGAGTCAGTGTATCGGCTCAGTAATGGTGGCCTTCGGGGATACTACGACACCTATTCTGAGGTAGAGGGCTTTGAGTCGGATGCTCGGAGACCCCCGGTTCATGCGGCGGTGTTCATGACGGGATCGGCTCCAGCCGCCGGTCACACAGCTGCGGGAGCCGCCGCAGCGGGTGATAACCTGCCGCCGTCGGCTCACGTTCTAGTGGAATTGATGGACGAGCTTACAGCTCTCATTGCCACGGAAGTAACACCGGATAATCAAGCAGCCCGGAATCTAGAGGTGGCACGGATCAAGGGCCGGATGGCAGAGGAATGACAAAGGATGGCTGAGCTGAAGAGCCGGATGGAGGAAGAAGCAGAGCGTATCAAGGTAGATGCTTTCCATCTGGAGCTGGAACAAAGGTTAGCAGTCACGGTGCACCGGAGGAGGCATCAATCCTGTATGCCAGAACGTTACGAAGCAAGGAACCTGTTTAATACCCCTGATGCGGGGCGGGTTGTGGGCACGCCGAAAAGCCACCCGATGGAACGCCCGGCAACTCATCCACCCCAGCATAACCAAACTTCACCTAGAGCTTTTCCGACACTGGCGGGTCATTACTCTAACCCGGTTGAGAACATGGTGGCGGCGGCCACCCGGCTTGGGACGATTCCCATCCCAGATGAAGCACCCTTTGCGGAGGACGTGCGAAACGCCATTGGATATTTACAGATGGCCATGGCCCAGCAAGAGAGATATGCTCATAGCCGGAGCCGGGTTCACTCTACCGCCTCCCGAGTCGAAGTTTCAGCCAGCGCTACGAGTCGCCGGCGTGTTCCAACAGTCATCCACGTCAGGGACCACCGGAGGATGAGCAGGCGGCTCTAGATGCACAAGCCCTCGCGGACCGGGCGAGGAACAGGCGAGAAGCGGAGATAGCGGCAACCCGTCCAGAGTCAGCGCTTTCCGTCTCAATGGGAGTAGTTAGTACCAGAGCCGTAGGGGTGCCATGTTTAACTCCGGCCTTGAGAAGTGAAAGACTACTGAAATATTTTAAGGGGCCTCAAAAAGTTCCGAATTACATAGCTGATCTACCCCCTGAGGCTTGGGTTGAGAGTTATGAGCTGGACATGGAGATGATGGACGTCAGTGAGGCGGTATGTGCAAAATATTTCATCATGATGCTTGAGGGTCCGGCTCGCACATGGTTGAAAGGTCTGCCGCCTAACCCGATAAGTTCATGGGCAGAGCTAAGAGCGAAGTTTATTAAGAATTTTTAGGGGACCTGTAAGCTGCATATGACCATTGTTGACTTGGACCATTGTGTTCAACAGGAAAATGAGTCGGCCCATCATTGGGTCTGGCGGGTGTCGACCATTATTCACTCTTCAGAGAAGATCACGGCGGCTCAAGCGGTGCTTATTCTGGAAAAGAACTGTCATTTTGTTCCATTGAAACAGAAGCTCGGCCGGCTCAAGCGCACGTGTCAGGATATGGGAGAGCTCATGACGGCCCTGACAATGTATGCTGACTCAGATAACACCAAGGATCCAAGATCGGATGATGAGAAAGCCAATCAAGGGAAGAAGAACAATCAAGGCAAAGGCTTTGTGAACAATGGGAATCAGAATAAACGGAAGAACGCTGATGGCGGGTCAGAGCTAGTGGCAAACACCAACACAGAACAGAACCATCCCAAGGGGAGCGGAAAATTCAGGCTGTTTCACCAAAGGAACAGAGGTCCTTTCAATTTAGAAGAAGTGCTTAAGAAGCCTTGTCCGGAGCACGGCACGCCTGATAAGCCGGTGTTACATGTGTGGAGTGATTGCTTTATCATGCAGAGATTCAAAAACCAGCATTCCCAACCACGCAATAACCAGGGCGGTGGCCCGCCTGGCGGCTCAGGGCACGACGGATCAGGGGCTGGATTCGACGCCGGCGATTTAGGAGTCGGGCATCCGGGTCAGAATAACCAAGGGGGGCACCAACAACATCCTGGCAACAACAGCAATAACAACAATCAGCAGCAGTAGCAGCGCAATCAATCCAGGTTTCAGAGTAACCCGAAGCAGCTCAGTTTTGGACAGTATCACGTGTTCATGACCGGTCACAGTAAACGAGACGAGAAGTTGCGGAGGCGAGCGGTTAATCCGGTTGCTCCGGCTCTCCCGCGATACTTACCATGGTCTGAGTATGACATAATGTGGAGCCGAGAGGATCACCCGCCGTGGGTAGATGACCCGGGCCGGCTGGCTTTAGTTGTGGCCCCTCAGGTGAATCGCTATATGGTGAACAAGGTGCTCATGGATGGAGGCAGCAGTATCAACATCCTTTATTATGACACTTTCCGGCGGATGAAGTTGCTTGACAAAGACCTTAAACCTTCCTCCACCATCTTTCATGGTGTGGTCCCGGGTAAGTCGGCATACCTGGTGGGCCGGATTTCTTTGGAAGTGGCTTTTGGCGATGAGTATAATTACAGGGTGGAGTCCTTGTGGTTTGAGGTGGTTAAAATCAAAAGTCCCTATAATGCACTGTTTGGGAGGCCGGCTTATGCCAAATTTATGGCTAGGCCTTGCTATGTTTATTTACAACTCAAAATGCCCGGCTTAAATGGTACAAGCGCTGATCTATCATCCGGCTATATACCCTATCAAGCGCTGTTGTAGGGAGGCTTCTTGCCTTCGGGTATACCTTACATCTCCCCTGCACAGTCTGCTTTTACGCTGTTGCAAGGAGGCTTCTTGCCTTCGGGTATAGCTTACATCTCCCTTGCACAGCCGGCGTTATGCCCAATTAAGCACTATTGCAAAGAGGCTTCTTGCCTTCGGGTATAGCTTACATCTCCTTTGCATAGCCAGCTGTTATTAAACTGTTTCAAGGAGGCTTCTTGCCTTCGGGTATAGCTTACATCTCCCTTGCACAGTTGGCTTTATGCCTAGTTTTGTTACATTAAGCGCTGTTGTTGATGGAGGCTTCTTACCTTTGGTATAGCTTACATGACCCTAAGACAATAGCGTGTACACCAAATTCCAGTTGCTTATCAACTGCGGCCATCGAAGGGGGCTTCTTACCGACGGGTATCCCTTATCTCACCCTAATGGCCGGCTTTATGCCACTTCCGGTTACTTATTAACCGCGGTTGTCGAAGGGGGATTCTTAACGATGGGTTCGCTTATCTCACCCTGACAACCGGCGTTTACGCCAAAACTCAGTTGCTTATCAACTGTAGTTGTTGAAAGATGCTTCTTGCCTTCGGTTATAGCTTACATCTCCTTTCAAACAGTCGGCTTTATGCCATCTCAGGCTAATTATTAGCCGTGGCTGTCGATGGAGGCTTCTTGCCTTGGGGTATAGCTTACATCTCCCATCGATAGCCGGCGTTCGCGCATACAACATTTGCTGTTAAAAGGAGGCTTCTTACCGTCAGGTATAGCTTACATTACCCTTCATACAGCCGGCTTTAGGCCGCTTCTGGTTCATCAATTGCCGCAGTTGTCGATAGAGGCTTCTTACCATCAGGTATAGCTTACATTATCCTAAGACAACCGGCTCCTTAATGGATTCATCTGACAAGAGTCGGAGCCATGTTGCTCCAGTTGACAAAATTCAAGTTTTCAAAGATATTATCCAGCTCTAATCTTCTGGAGAAGGAATGACGTCTTGAAATACAAACACCCCTCATCAAAAAAGCTCAAGGTATATTTATGCAAAGGAGCGATCAATCAATGGAGAGCCGGCAACACATCATATTGAAACACGGAGAGACGGAAAGTATACACAAAGAGATGGAAATATATACAACCGGCACTATCTTTAGAACGACAGAGTCATCCTTAAGCTATTACAAAAATTGCTCTCAGAAGGAGCAAAGGCATTACCAAGTTTCAACCGCCCACGACGGGTCATTGCATGAGCCATCGCTCAGAAGGTTACAAAATGCAAAGTCAGACGACCGGATCATCCTGCTCCGGCTCTTCTACTGGCTTCATCTGGAGAGTTTCCAAATCCCAGCTGTAGTCAGCCAGCGCGGCGAAGGACCCTTCTTCAAAAAAGGGAGAAGTGTCGAGATCATTAGGAAAGAGTTCCTTACTATGGGCGGGTGTTAGAGATTTCCACTCGTAGAGAGGCCCACGGATCCTCTTATCCTCGCCATCATAAGCCGCCTGGTAGACATTTAAGTTGGCTTCATCTACAAGTATAGACGCCAAGAAGAGGGAGTCCTTGACACACTGGATGTAGTCCGCCTCTGTGAATTCTGAGTCGTCGTCTTTCTTCAATGGATAGCCATCCATCAGTTCAGCCGGCGTCAGCTCAGGGGCGAAGGCCAGAGCCCGGCTCAATCCGGCGACTGCTCCTTGACAAAAAGCTGATTTCTTCAGTTCTTCAATCTGTTTTGGCATGGTGGAGAAGAGTTCCAAGACCCCATTCAGAGTGGTGGGGATCTTCTCCTTATATTGAACACTCTTGATCGTGAAGATGGCATCGCAGTATTTTTGTTTCGCAAAGGTGTAGATGGCCTTCAGCGGTAGAAGGCTATCAGAAGCCAGCTGTCGGCTCCTGGGACCTGGATAAGCCGGATAAAGCTAATGAGTCGCCACTTTTTCAATAGCAATGTTAAAATACAAAGTAAAACAGAAGCTTACCAAATAGGGCGGCTGACATCTTCGCTATGTGCCGCTTCAGGCCTTGGAGTTCCTCCGCCACAGCTATAAGCCGCTGGTCGGCGTCGTCCGCCCGTTTGGTCAGAGCGGCCTTTTCAGATTCTACCGCCTCTTTCAAAGAGGTAAGCTCAGCACTGGCATTGGCCAGCCCCTCAGAGAAAAGCCGACAGTTTTCGTCAGCAATGCTTCGGGCTTCTTGCTGAGCAACCAAGTTGGCCTTCAGATCCGTCAACTGAGACCCGGCTTCGTTTAAGGCTTCCTATAACACATCAAAATACAGCAGAAGTCGCCAAAATATAGGACGAGTGCTATAAGCGAATTTCTGCAAGTCTCAAACAGATTGCAAGCAATATATTTGACACTTGGGGGCTAATGTATATTTGCTTTTTCAGTATGCAGTACAGTTCCGGTTCATCTCCTTCGAAGTTAATCCGGAACTTGGGGGCTACAATTTGGCTCTTCAAAGACTACTTCTGATGGAAGACCCGACTCAAATAAAATCTGAGACGGCCCTTAGGGGCTACGATTGGCGGTTCACTTTATCTACAGTACTAAGCTAAAGCAATTCTAAGTGAATTTGGCATGACAATATCTACAGAGGTCACAGAAAGATCCGGTTCAACTATCAACTAGATTAAACCGGCTCTTGGGGGCTAAGTAAGGATATGGTAAGAAGGAAAGGTACCTCATATTTGGTTTTCATCAAAGTCACCAGCCGAAGCTCCAAGTCACGGCTGGTATTTAGCCGGTTCATATATCCGGCATGGAGCTCATCAGCTGTCATCTTCTCGTATGAAGAATCAAAGTTTCAGTTCCTCGAGGCCTCTAACGGTTCAGTATGTTTAGTCAGCACATGAGCCGGAGGCATCTGCTGAGCTGACCCGGTGATGACAACGTTCGGGGTTGCAGGAGTTTTTGCAGGAGTCGGTGGCTTGGAAGGAGCTCTAGGAGGACTCTCCATAATGACATCTTCAGCGGCCGGCTCCGCAGAGGCAGCCGGTGGAGTTGCTTCCGGATGCACCTCCTCCGGGTGTTCGATTTCCTGGTCTTGGATGACCAGGCCGGGGGAGGGCTTGTTGGTCTTACGACGCTTCGCTTGAGCACTACAAAATGGAAAGAGCAGCATTTGAAGAGGTTACTATCATATTAAGAGCCGGAGATCCGGATGCCATGATAAAGAATACTTACAGTGGATTGATCTTGGGCTATGGTAGAACCGACGCCGAAGAGTCCCAGAGGATGGGGTTTTCTAAAAGAATGAAACAGGAAAAATGAGAAAGCATCTAGATTACAAAGGATAGACAAAGAAAAGTAGAGACGTAAACCTCTGCGGGGCGCTTTTTGGGAGCCGGTGAGTTTGGTAACCCGTACACGAGCTCAGTAGAGCTGGTACTCCGAGTCTGTCGACGCTTGGCCTGCTGTTGCTTTTTCAAAAGAAAGTCGGGAGCTAGGTAAGCTAGAGGATGAGAAAGAGGAACTTTTCGGATAACTCGCCATGGCTTTCGGGGGACAAAACATTCTGAGTCAGAAGAAATATAAGTTACCTCGGGAGCATCGGCATGGCTGGTTTCCACTTCATCCTGTGAATACAATAAACATTAATACCAAGCAGAGGGGGCAAAGGGTCAAGCAGGCAAATCAAGACTTTACCTCTGAGTCGGACGACGGAGGCGGCTCAAGCTAGTTTTCCTGTGGAGCGCTCTTCTTTGGCTTCTTGCCCGCAGTTTTCTTTTTGGCCTTCTTTGGAGGAGGGACATATTTCTTCTTCCAGAAGTCTGAGTCGGCCTAGAAAAGTGACTCGGAAAAAGGGAAATGAATCAGCAAGTTACAAGCAACATACAAGAGACGGACGTGAAGAGATCAACTTACGTCTGGAGCGGGGTTAGTGACGCAGAAAGGCGCCAGCCCGATGGTGCTGCAGGGGCCGGAGGCTTCGTGAACAAGACTCCGGACGATCATGGCGATATCATCCTCTGTCAAGTTCGATTTGCTGAAGCACAAGGAGCTGTCATACTTGCCTTCGTACTCGCACATTAGCTGGCCCCTTCAGCTTAAGGGCATGATCCGCCAAGAAACCCAGCAGCGGATCAGATCTATTCCTGTTAATCCGTTGGCCATGAGCACCTTGAGCCTGGCGTGAGTTGATTCAAACTTGGTGCGTTCTGATACTGAGAGCCGGTCCAGAAGTTCCAAATCTATCTTGAGCCGGGAAGCATGATAACCCGACAAGGGGCATTCACCCTTAGGAGAAGTATCCTTGCAGTAGAACTAGGTTTTATTCCAGTCCTTTGGGTGACTCAGAATCCTCATAGCCGGGAAGGTTATGTCTCTGCACCGCTGAATAGAAATCCCTCCAAGCTCCAGACTCGGACCGCCCTTCACCTCAGTTTGGCGGTTGGCATAGAAGAACTTCCGAAAGAAGCCAACAGACGCTCTAGACTGCAGAAAAGCTTCGCAGAGAACTTGGAAGTTGCATATATTCGAGATAGAGTTGGGGGCCAAGTCTTGAGGGTGCAACTTATACAAATGAAGAACGTCCCAGAAAAATTTAGAGCCGGGCGGCACGAACCCTCGCTCAATGTGGTTGGTGAAAACGACTACTTCTCCTTTCTTGGGTGCAGGTCGGGTCTCATTACCCGGAACCCGCCAATGAAGAACCTCTTTGGGAGGGAGAGTGCCCACTTCGACAAGATCTGCTAAATATTCTTCCGTGATGCAGGAGCCAACCGAGTTGCATGAGTTGGACGCACGAGATATGACGGCGGCTTAACTACTGTACAAAGGAGATAAAGACGGCAAGTCAAGAACAAGCAGGAATCTACGGCGGCTTACAATTTTAAGGACTCTACAATATCATGCTTTTGTCCGGGTGACAAGAGCCGGACGTGGCTTAGCGACTCATCCTGGGAAAGGAAGATTGAAAATCGGCTAAGTCCTAAAAAACAGATTCCGCAAACTATTGCTATGGCTACAGATCTAGAAAAATGGAGGAAAAGATTTTATCCCGACCTAGCGACGAACAACAGAAGGAAAGAAATGGACCACAGCCATCATGGTCCACGCATTGCATGCGGCCGGCTCGCGCAGGGCGGCGGAGTGAGCGCACGTTCCAAAACCCTAGCGGGGGCGCCGGAGCCCGAGCGGCGGCGCCGGAGCTCCTGGTGAAAACCCTAGGACGACGGTGGTGATCTAGAAAACAGGAGAACTCACCTGAGAAGGCGTGGTGGAGGCGGAAGAATCTCTGGTACGTTCAGGGTGATGCAGCGGCCAAGTTGGGGACGATGTATGGATGGCACCGGAGCAAAGCTCGAAGATGCTCGGGCGATGACAGGAAGAAGAAGAAGAGGCACGAGCGGGAGGATGAAAAGCTTCGACCCGCATGAGTCATATTTAAAGAAGGAACAAGGAAGGCGCGAAAATCCAGGCGACGACAATGTTTGACCGAGGCGGACGCCTCGATTCTCGGGATGACAGTTAATGAAAGATTCGGTGATACGTCAGCAGATCTCATGACATCACGCCGGGTCATTTCCGGGCGGCTCGCCAAAATCAGAAGAGAAGGATGAAGTGAGCAAGCTCAATTCAACCCGGGGCCTAATGTTGGGGATATAACCCCACAATATGACCCGCCTTAGAGGCTCCGGTTCATATTGATGACTTGTAAGCCGGCCCATGGGTGAGCCGTAAGACTGGTGGCCTAGGAAGATAGACGGCTCAAGATGTGGGCCGCATGATGGCCCGAACGTAGAAGACCCGGGTGTGTAAGCCGCCTCAAGGACAACTTGGACAGAAAGATAGAAAGAGACTCGGAGTCACAAGAAGACCCGGATAGATAATTGTAAAGACCCGGTGGTCCTGACCTCCTATAAAAGGCAGACTCGGGGCGACTTAGAGGATAGGTTATCAAGAACTAGGTCAAGCTTCTAGCTCCTTGTAATCGATACACAAGCAATACAAACACAAGCAGGACGTAGGCTATTACCTCGACTTGAGGGGCCTAACCTGGGTAAATCCGTGTCTTTCGTCCCGATCAACCCCTTTGAGTCCACCCCGTTAGCGATGGCCTCGAATCCAAGTCCGTTCACCCGAACATCTGCCATGATAAATCCACGACAGCACGGATGCGTCGACATCGGTGTCCCCTTGCTTGCCAGGTAACGCTAGCAGCCGCACCTCCTCTCTGATAGCATGTGCACCCATGCAACCGGCCCACCAACGCCCTCACCCACACTCGCCTTGGATCCTAGCCATGGTCTAGATCCTTGATTCGGACTCGCACGCGACGACTGCTCCTAGTTGACTACGGAAGCAGCGGCCAAGGGCCTCTTACAACATGGAATGCCTTCACCACTTTGGTCGGGGTTTGAATCAACGTCCACCCTGTCACCCCTGTTGAAGCAGTTTTGCCTCCGGGAAATGACATCCTCGTCAGGCGCGCCGCTTCTATCTCTGACCCCTACAGTCATTGATGTCACCATTGTTGAAATATGAGGTGTGCCTAGGGCTCATCTAACAATATTTGAATATCTACAAGGACCCATGTGGGTTTATATGGCACTAGGTGTGGTGGGAAGTTTGGTACAATCTTGGAAGATGGAGAGGAGTTGGACCTCCTTACAAGGGATTCTCTTCTACATGCTATTGGAGCTTGAGATGGGAAGTGGTCCTCATGCACTCCTTTGCCGCCGTCCGCCTCGTCATGACCCATGACGGCTTGCGACATTGAGCCGAGCCGAGGTCACACATATGCACTTATTTTTGTCGATCGGGAACAGTCGGATCATGGGATGTTACTGACGCGGACATGGTTCTAGGCCACGTCTCTCCGTGCGGCTGGGCCTATATATGTGAGGTGTCTACCAATCCTAGTTGTCACTCAATTCAAATTGCATCTGTCACCATGCCCATGGTCGTTCCTTTTGTTGTTGTTGCCGCCGGTGACTCACCCCGTTCACCGCATATATGGTCGATCAGAGAGAAAGGCCTCCCAAACCCCACCTCTTTGGGTCCTCTATGGGAGAGGGGCGATTAGAATTTTGGGGATCGTCTCCAACATGACTGCTCGCCGTTGTCCGTCTATGTCTGCTGCGTCGTCTACGTCTACATCGTCTTTGTCATCACCATGTCCACCAACGTTGAATGTGCCGCCACCGAGAAGCTCGAAGGTGAGAAGAAGGCCACTGAGGACGATGTTGTTGCCACCGTCATGTCCTCTGCCTAGATGATCAGAGGGTATTGCATGTTTTAACCCTCTCATGTTTATAAATGTTTTAGCAGTACTAGCTATGTGCGTAGATCTTTCTACTATATGTGTAGTACATGCTAATTTGGATCGTAATCAGTATGTCAACAATCTTGTCAATGCCATGATCGTGATTATTTCCTGGATTATGTTAATCAAAAAATTGCCTATTTACTCAGTAATCCAAAAACCTAATTTGTGTAGGAATTTTTTTAGTCATGGTTTTGCTATTGCACTAAAACCGGATAAGTTTACCTATTCATATTTTAAGCTTTGGCAGACCAAAATCACCTTATGGATCGCGACAATGAATGGTTTCGGGGTTGCCGATGCTAATCCCACAGGAACGATCACTCCTCAACGGTAGAAGGCGTTCATGGAGGCCAGCATCTACTTTGCCGGAGTAGTTCTAAGTGTGATCGGAGATAAGCTATTTGACGCATATTTACATATGCGGGTTGCCCAGGACTTGTGGGAGGTGCTCAAATCTAAATTTAGTGCCATTGATGCTGGGAGTGAGATGTATGTCATTGAGAAGTTCTAAGATTACAAGATGGTTGAGAATCATTTTGTATTGGAATAGGCTCATGAGCTACAGTGCCTCGCGAAGGAGCTTGAGCTTCTTAAGTGCGATTTATCGGGCAAATTTGTCGCAGGGTGCATCATCACTAAGCTCCCAAATTCCTGAAGGAACTTTGCTACTACTCTGGAACATCAGAGGCGTGAATTCTTGGTACAGGATGTCATTGGAGAATAGAGTGTTGAGCATAATTCGAGAGAAAATGACTCGCATAGAAAAGGGGCTGAAGGAACTCCTATCGATAATATGGTACATTACAGGAACTTTAATTCCCACAAGCCCAAGGGAAATAATTCTATCGAGCAGAATACCGACTTTAAGCAGAAGAGAAAGAAGACCTTCAAGAAGAACAAAGGAGATGGTTGCTTCACCTGTGGTGCAGAGGACCATTGTGCCAACAAGTGCTCAAACAAGTACAAGAAGCCAGGGCAGGACTCCAAGTCTACCAATATGATTGTGAGAAATAGTGACAGTGGTGCATATGAGTACAGTAATTTATTTACTGTATTTTCACTTTGTTTGTCCATCGATTGGTGGGTGGACATAGGTGCAAATATTCATGTGTGTGTGCTGAGATGTCATTGTTTTCTTCTTACCAAGCCACGGGTCACGGTTCCGTATTGCTGGGGAATGGCACGAGTGGTTCTATTTTTTGTGTTGGCACAGTCGATCTAAAGTTTACTTTGGGGAGGTCGTGCAATTGAAGAACGTGCAGCATGTCTCCGCTATCAAGAAGAATCTCGTTAGTGGCTCCCTTCTGTGTGGAGAACGGTTTAAGTTGGTCTTCAAGTCTAATAAAGTAATTTTACAGAATATGGAGTTTTTATTGGAAAAGGTTATGAATGTGGAGGTCTTTTCTGCCTTTCTCTCCTGGATTTTTGTAATAAAGTCATGAACAATGTTCATTCCATTGTCAATGAATCTCAAGTTTGGCATTCACGTCTTTACCATATTAGTTTAGGTGTTATGATGTGGCTAGCAAAGTTGAGTTTAATCCCGAGTTTCACTTTAGCCAAAGTTTCTAAATGCCATTCGTGTGTGAAATCTAAGCAACATTGCGAGCCTCACAAGGTTGTGCAGGAGAGACACTTGGCACCACTAGAAATCATACATTTTGATATCTGTGAGATGAATGGTGTGTTGACTAAAGGTGGATAGAAATACTTCATGACATTGATATATGATTCCACTAGATATTGCTTTGCGTATCTATTAAATACTAAAGATGAGCCTCATCACTACTTTAAAACCTATAAGTCAGAAGTTGAGAATCAATTTGAAAAGAAAAATAAATGAGTCTAGTCAGATCATGGTGCAGAGTACTTATTGGATGAGTTTGATTCATTTTATGCGGAACACTATATTATTCATGAGAGGACGCCTCCCTATTCACCCCAGTTAAACGGGGTTGCCGAACGTGAAAACTGTACTCTAAATGATTTGGTTAATGCCATCTTAGATACATCAGTTTATCCAAGGCATGGTGGGGGATGCTATATTGATAAGATAATGAAATCAGTACATATGAACAATGGGACAAGAGAAGGAATACACTCTCCTACTTACATACCTCGGGATATTTGGTGAAAATCAATGTGTCGATCCCCCAAAAGTGTAAGCTTGGACAAAAAACCATGGACTATGTTAATTTGGGCTACACTAAGAATAGTGTTGGTTATAGATTTCTGGTAATGAAATCTGAGGTACCTAACGTGAAGGTTGGTAAAGTTATGGAGTCTAAAGATGCTAGATTCTTTTAGGATAGTTTTCCTATGAGAGATATGCAGAACACTTCTAGACAGGAATCTGAGGAGACACCTGAGCCTGACATTCCTATGGAATATTACAAAGAAACACAAATGAAGATCCTAAGGAGGATGACGAGGAAACCCTTGCTAGGGGAAAGGGATAAGGGACTGCAAAGACCTTTGGTGCTGATTTCTTTGTGTATATTGTGGATGATAATCCCACCTCTATTCAGAGGAATATGCATCTCCAAATGCTGACTACTGGAAAGATGCGGTCCGTAGCTAGATGGATTCCATCATGGCTAATGGGACATGGGAAATAACTGAACGTCCTTATGGTTGCAAACCATTGGGATGTAAGTGGGTGTTCAAAAAGAAGCTTAGGCCCGATGGTACGACTTAAAATTACAAGGCTAGAAAGAAGAAGAAGATTTCTTTAATACTTGTTCACATGTGGCCATACTAACCATCATTCGAGTATTGCTCTCATTGGTGGACTCACATGGTCTTTTGGTCCACCAGCTGGATGTTAAGACGGTTTTCCTGAACGAAGAGGTAGACGTGGAAATCTATAAGCAGTAGCTAGATGGCTTCGTAATAGATGGTTAACAAGGAAATGTGTGTAAGCTGTTGAAATATATATATATGGCCTGATGCAAGCACCTAAGCAATGGCATGAGAAGTGTAATACAACTCTGACATTTTTCGGCTTTGTTGTTAATGACATACTGACATTTGGAACCAACCTCAAAGTGATTGAGGAGGTTAATGTTGGAAATATGCCCTAGAGGCAATAATAAATTGGTTATTATTATATTTCCTTGTTCGTGATAATTGTTTATTATCCATTCTATAATTTTATTGATTGGAAACTCAAATACATGTGTGGGTACATAGACAACACTGTGTCCCTAGTATGCCTCTAGTTAACTAGTCCGTTGATAAAAGATGGTCAAGGTTTCCTGGCCATAGACGCGAGATGTCACTTGATAACGGGATCACATCATTAGGAGAATGATGTGATGGAAAAGACCCAAACTATAAACATAGCATATGATCATGTTAGTTTATTGCTATAGATTTCTGCATGTCAAGTATCTGTTCCTATGACCATGAGATCATGCAACTCACTGACACCAGAGGAATACCTTGTGTGTATCAAATGTCACAACGTAACTGGGTGATTATAAAGATGCTCTACATGTATCTCCGAGGGTATCTATTGAGTGGGCATGGATCAAGACTGGGATTTGTTACTCCATGTGATGGAGAGGTATCTCAGGGCCCACTCGACAATACAACATCACAATAAGCCTTTCAAGCAACGTGACTAAGTGTTAGCCATGAGATCTGGTATTACGGAACGAGTAAACAGACTTGCCGGTAATGAGATTGAACTAAGTATAGAGATACCGATGATCGAATCTCGGGCAAGTAACATACCGAATAACAAAGGGAACATTGTATGGGATTAAGTGAATCCTTGACATAGAGGTTCAACCGATAAAGATCTTCATAGAATATGTAGGAATCAATATGGGCATCTAGGTCACACTATTGGTTATTGACCGTGGAGGTGTCTTGGTCATGTCTACATAGTTCTCGAACTCATAGGGTCTGTAAACTTAAGGTTTGGTGACGTTCCGGTATAGTAGAGTTATGTATGGTGGTGACCGAAGGTTGTTCGGAGTCTCAGTTGATATCCTGAACATCACAAGGATCTCTAGAATGGTCCGGAGGCAAAGATTGATATATAGGAAGTCCTGGTTTGGTCACCGACAAAGTTTTGGGTACTTCGGTAGTGTACCAGGAGTGTCGGGAGGATACCAGGGGCCATCAGGAGGGGTGTCTGGACCCAAAGAACTTCATGGGCTGTGGGAGGAGTCAACCAGACCCTAGTGGGCTGGAAGAACCCCCCACTAAGATCCATGCGGCTAGGGGTGGGAAAAACCCAAAGGTGGAAAGTTGGAAAGGGTTTCCAAGTGGAGAGGAGGAATCCTACTCCTAGTAGGATTGGAGTAGGACTCCTCCACCTCCAATTTAGGCCAACCCTGGAGGGTTTGAGGCTGCCTCCTCCCCTCCCTCCCTCCTATATATATAAGAGGATTTAGAGGGGAGATCTAACTCTAATTGCCACGTGCTCCCTCTAATTCATCTAGATCATTTTATCCTCTAGTCTAGTTCGGCGGTGCTTAGGCGAAGCCCTGCCCGAATAGTTACACCACCATCGCCGCCACGCCCTCGCACTGCCGGAGAACTCATCTAACTCTCCACTCCCTCTTGCTGGATCAACAAGGCGTAGATCATCATCGAGTTGTATGTGTGCTGAACGTGGAGGCGTCGTCCATTCGGCGCTAGATTGGAAGGTACGTGATCAGGATCCCGAGACGATTCGTGATTTGATCGCGGTATGGATCGTGATGGGATCGTGGGACAGATGGTGATTGGATCGCAAGAAGGACCATGATGGGATCGCAGGATGCTCGGCGATTTGGATCGCCAAGACGTTCGACTACATCAACCGCGTTTCTTAATGCTTCCCGCTTAGCGATCTACAAGGGTATGTAGATCCACTCTCCCTATCGTAGATGCTCATCACCATGGATAGATCTTGCTTGTGCCTAGGAAAATTTTTGTTTCCCATGCAACGTTCCCCAACAGTTGCATCATGAGCTAGGTCTATGTGTAGATGAGATCACGAGTAAAACACAAAGGAGTTTGTGGGCGTTGATGCTCAGATTGCTTCCTCCTTTGGTCGTGTTTTGATTTAGTGGTATTGTGGAATAAATAGGCTCAGACCAACCTTACTCGTACGCTTACGAGAGACCGGTTCCATCGACTTACGTGTAACTTTGTTGCACAAAGATGGCTGGCGGGTGTCTGTCTCTCCTACTCTAGTTGGATCGAATTCGACAAAGGCAGCCCTTGAGAAGGTTGAATAGCAATTTGTGTATCGCCGTTGTGGTTTTTGCGCAGGTGAGAATTGTTCTTGCT
This sequence comes from Hordeum marinum, assembly GCA_022496015.1. NCBI lineage: Eukaryota > Viridiplantae > Streptophyta > Magnoliopsida > Poales > Poaceae > Hordeum > Hordeum marinum. The sequence goes on from CM039674.1 coordinate 286,556,016, forward strand.
AGATACCCATAGGAACCACGTAAAACATGCAACAATAATTAGAGGACGTCTAACTTGTTTTTGCAGGGTATGTTGTGATGTAATATTGCCAATTACATGATGAGATATATGTGATGTATGAGATGATCATGTATTGTATGGAATAACACGACTTGCATGTCGATGAGTTCGGCAACCGGCAGGAGACATAGGGTTATCTTTAATTATTTTTGCCTTTTTGCTTTACTTTATCGCTATGAGTTAGCAATAGTCATGGAAGCAACAGTTTGCGCGACAGCCTCATGGCGACACATTGATGAAGATCAAGATGATGGAGATCATGGTGTCATGCCAGTGATGATGGAGATCATGCCAGTGACGATGGAGATCATGCCGGTGCTTTGGAGATGGAGATAAAAAGCACAAGTTCATGGACATATCATGTCACTTATGATTTGCATGTGATGTTAATCCTTTTATGCATCTTATTTTGCTTAGGACGATGGTACAATCATAAGGTGATCCCTCACTTAAATTTCAAGATAAAATTGTGTCCCCCCCCCCCGAGTGTGCACCGTTGCGAAAGTTTGTCATTTCGAGACACCACGTGATGTTTGGGTGTGATAGACTCTACGTTCGCATACAACGGGTGCAAGCTAGTGTTGCCCATGCGGAACACTCGGGTTAAACTTGACGAGCCTAGCATGTGCATACATGGCCTCGGAACACAACAAACAAAAAGGTCGAACTGGTGGGGAACGTTGCACGGGGAAAAAAGCCTACCTCACACACAACATCTATCCATGGTGATGAGCATCTACGAGGGGGAGAGTGGATCTACATACCCTTGTAGATCGCTAAGCGGGAAGCATTAAGAAATGCGGTTGATGTAGTCGAACGTGTTTGCGATCCAAATCGTCGAGCGTCCCGCGATCCAATCACGATCCGTCCCGATCTAGCGCCGAACGGATGGCACCTCCGCGTTCAGCAAACGTACAGCTTGATGATGATCTTTGGCTTCTTGATCCAAGAAGAGGGAGCAGAGAGGTAGATGAGTTCTCCGGCAGCGTGACGGTGTGGCGGCGGTGGTGGTGGAACTATTCCAGTAGGGCTTCGCCTAAGCACCGATGAAACAATCTAGAGGAAGAACTACGATCTAGAGGAGAGGGTAGCGCGTGGCTCATTTCTATGTTGAAAAACCCTCAACACCTCTAGTATATATAGGAGGAGGGAGGGAGGAGGATTGGCCCCCAAGGGGCCAAACCTAGCTTCGGCCGAAGTGGAGAGAGGAGGAGTCCTCCGCCAATCCTATTAGGATTAGGACCCCTTCTCTCCCACTTGGGCCTCTTTCCACCTTTGGGATTCTCCACCCCAGCCGCATGGCTCTCTAGTGGGGCTTCAGCCAGCCCACCAGGGGATGGTTTACCTCCTCCCACAGCCCATGTAGCCTCTTGGGTCGAGACACCCCTCCCGATGGTCCCCCGGTACCCTACTGGCACTCCCGGTACACTACCGATGAGCCCGAAACTTTTCCGGTGACAAAAACAGGACTTGCTATATATCAATCTTTACATCCAGACCATTCCGGAGCTCCTCGTTATTTCCGAGATCTCATCTGGGACTACGAACAACCTTCGGCTACCACCATACATAACTCTATACTATTGAAATGTCACCGAACCTTAAGTGTGCAGACCCTGTGGGTTCGAGAACTATGTAGACATGATCGAGACACCTCTATGGTTAATAACCAATAGAGGCACCTAGATGCCCATATTGGTTCCTACATATTCAACGAAGATCTTTATCGGTTGAACCTCTATGTCAAGGATTCAGTTAATCCCGTATGATATTCCCTTTGTTCTTCGGTATGTTACTTGCCCGAGATTTGATCGTTGGTATCTCTATACCTAGTTCAATCTCGTTACCGACAAGTCCCTTTTCTCGTTTTGTAATACAAGATCATGTGGCTAACACTTTAGTCACATTGCTTGCAAGGCTTGTTGTGATGTTTTATTACTGAGTGGGCCCTAAGATACCTCTCCATCACACGGAGTAACAAATCCCAGTCTTGATCCATGCCAACTCAATAGACACTCTCGGGCATACCTGTAGAGCACCTTTATAGTCACCGAGTTACGTTGTGATGTTTGATACACACAAGGTACTCCTTCAGTGTCAGTGAGTTGCATGATCTCATGGTCATAGGAACAGATATTTGATATGCAGAAAACTATAGCAATAAACTGACACGATCATATGCTATGTTTATAGTTCGGGTCTTGTCCATCACATCATTCTCCCAATGATGTGATCCCATTATCAAATGACATCTCATGTCAATGGCTAGGAAACCTTGACCATCTTTGATCAACGAGCCGGTCTACTAGAGGCATACTAGGGACAAAGTGTTGTCTATGTATCCACACATGCAATGTGTTTCCAGTCAATACAATTATATCATGGATAATAAACAATTATCCTAAACAAGGAAATATAATAATAACTATTTTATCATTGCCTCCAGGGCATATTTCCAACAGTCTCCCACTTTCCTCGATTACGATAGTGGCAAATCGGCAAGAGACATCATAGAACGCACCATATCTAAGAAGGTTCGATTACGAGTTTGGACACACCATTACACTATGGTGTTCCAGGCGGTGTCAATTGTGAAACAATTCCACACTGTCTTAAGTGACTGCCAAACTCATAACTTAGATATTCTTTTCCTCGATTAGACCGTAGGAATTTAATCTTCTTGTTATGATGATTCTCAAGTTCACTCTGAAATTGCTTGAACTTTTCAAATGTTTCAGACTTGTGTTTCATTAAGTAAATATACCCATATCTACTTAAGTCATCAGTGAAGGTGAGAAAATAACGATATCCACCGCGCGCCTCAATGCTCATTGGACCGCATGCATCAGTATGTATGATTTCCAACAACTCACTTGCCCGTTCCATTGTTCCAGATAACGGCGTTTTAGTCATCTTGCCCAAGAGACATGGTTCACATGTGTCAAGTGATTCAAAATCAAGTGACTCCAAAAGTCCATCAGCATGGAGCTTCTTCATGCGTTTTACACCAATATGACCTAAACGGTAGTGCCACAAGAAAGTGGTACTATCATTGTTAACTCTACATCTTTTGGCATCAATGTTATGAACATGTGTATCATCACTATCGAGATTCAATATGAATAAAACCCTCACATTGGGTGCATGACTATAAAAGATATTACTCGTATAAATAGAACAACCATTATTCTCTGATTCAAATGAGTAACTATCTTGCAATAAACCAGATCTGGGTATAATGTTCATGCTTAACATAGGCACTAAATAACAATTATTCAGGTTCATCACTAATCCCGATGATAATCGAAGAGCGAGCGTGCCGACGGCGATCACATCAACCTTGGAACGATTTCCCACGCGCATCGTCACTTTGTCCTTTGCCAGCATTCATCTATTTCGTAGCTCATGTTTTGTGTTGCAACTGTGAGCAACCGAACCGATATCAAATACCCAAGAACTACAACAAGAGTTGGTAAGGTACACATCAATAACATGTATATCATATATATCTTGTTTGGGGTTGGCCACCTTCTTGTTGGCCAGATACTTGGGGTAGTTCCGCTTCCAGTGACCAGTTCTGTCGAGGATATACCCCACGGTATGACCTGGCATGGCGACTCACAGGAGACCCCATGAAGACATGACATCTTATTAATGACCCGGCAGGTGGGTCGGAGGATGACCAAGCCCAAGACCCGGCGGGTGAGCCGGCGCCTGGCGGCTCACAAGAGAAGGCCCGAAGAGAGAAGGATTCCATTAAAGGAAATAAGACCCAGAGTAGGATTCGTGAGAGGCTAGTCCTAATCCTACTCCTAGTAGGACTCTATTTGTAAGCCTACCCTCTCCACCTATATAAGGAGGGGTAGAGCACCCCTAGAGGGAGAAGATTGACAAGTCCACAAGTTTAGACAATACAAGAGATTAGAGATAGATAGATTAGAGGCTCTCGTGATTAGAGGTAGAAATTAGCACCCTTATAACCGAGAGATCTTCATCATCATCAATATCAGACAAGCAAGACATAGGCTTTTACCTCCATCGGAGGGGCCGAACCTGGGTAAACTTCGTGTCTCTCGATTCCGATCAACCCCTTCAAGCCGCCACATAGTTGCGTCTTTGCCCCGAACCTAAGTCCGTTCACCCGAACATCTGCCGTGATAAATCCACGATAGTTGGCGACCACCGTGGGGCTGCGCATGATAGTATTGTGTTCTTGGAGAGGATGCTTTTTCAGGGATCGAGAAGCTCACAATTAATCAGACGGGGAAGAACCAACATGGAATAAACTTGGACAGAGCCGAGAAATTAAGGTTTTGTCGGTTGAGTCGCTGCTGCTGCAAATCGAAGATGTGCTTCATGTTGGTCAGCTACTAGTACTTCCAAACCGTGGAGCATTCATCGGCGGAGCCGCTATTATTCCACGTCATCAAGCAAAGGACCAACAGGATCTACACTTCTCACATGGGTTGACTGCTAATTAGTTCTTTGATTATCTACCTTCGTCTGCACTACGTACACAAGAGCAACTTGGCGTTGGGAGATCCATTAAGGACACCGCCACCTAAATTCAAGAGACTGCGTCAAAATACTACATGGTGAAGCATCACGGGAAAAAACAAAGAAGAAAGAGAGGACAAGGCCGCCGCGGATTCGGTCTTCACCGCTGCCGCGACGCCGTGGCCCGTTCGACCTCGACTCCGGCTTGTCCCCGTGCTCCAGCCGAGCCCGGACTCCTATGCCACGTCTATTGCACGACACGACCCTGACCTGGAGGTTGACATGGACGCAGACTCGGACGTTGCTGGCACGCCTCCGCTGCCATGCCGAGCCTCCGGACCCAGAGACGAAATCGGTCTTGCGCCGCCACACCGTCCACACCGCCACAGAGCTTGACCTGTCGCCGTCCTTGGCCATTGTCTTGTCGCGCCGTCCCGCCATGGTTGTCCTATCCTCACTCTGCTTCGTTGCTCCTCCCGCGCCTCATCAAGCCGCTGAGCCGGCCTCGCCATCGCCCTCAAGCCGCCGTGTTCCGCGACCTCACCTAACTCTGCCCCGTCATGCCCACTACGTCATGTTGCCACGCGCCTGCTCGTCTTTGTCGTGCCTCGTTCCGGGTCGTGATCGCCCCGCACCACTGCTCCTGCCGGCTGTCGCCCTATGCCATGATTTCGGTTAGCCGCCGCCCCGCGCTAGGCCCGCCGGCTCTCCCGTGCTTCGTCGCGCCTACCTTCACCATGCCTCAGCCGCCATGGTCTCCAGCCGATGCGACCGGCTCTGCCTTGCTTGCCGTCCTGTGGCCTCAGCACCCATGCATGCACATTCCTATGCGTCCGCGCTGCAAAACATGCCGCGCCGCAGCTCCACCCGGCGAGCCACCGCGTGCTATAGCTCCACATCGACCAGAACGGTCCCCAGCTCCACCCCGCTATGCGTCCGCCTCCGATTCACCTCCATGCCCAAGTCGGCGTCACCCGGCTCTACCGCCTCCGAGCTGGCCTCAAGCGCCTCACATATGAACCGCCTCGCCTCCACTCATACCGCACCTGCATCACTCCGGCGAGCCGCCCCGCGCTGCCACTCCGGCGAGCCGCCCCGTGGCGTAGCTCCTGCTGGCCCACTCGCCGGGCCGCCCCCTGGCTGGCTCCATTCCGCCCTGGCCACGTCCACGCCGCCCCACTCTATCTCCCCTATGGGCGTGCCTGTGCGCAAGCCCTCTACCATGGGCAGCAGCGGTAGTTCTGCCCGCACCGTGGTCCTTCACCGCCTCAAGTTGCCCTGCTGGACTTCTTTGACGCAACGTCGTCACCGCTAAGACGGCCCAGTCTAGCACCGTCGCCGAGTTCCCGTGGCCGAATTGCTACCTCCGCTGCGGTTTCAAGAGTGCCTCAATCGCTGTTAAAATTACGAGAGTGACTCAGCTAGTCATCGGGATGAATCAGGTGAAACGCATCAGGACAATTATTCATTATAGCCGTTGTGCCATGCCGCGGATACGGAGCTTCTGCCAGCATCATCATGCACCGGCGTCCGCACTTGCTCAATGGACGCATCCACAAGCCGCCGCTCCTACGGTCCAGTCTACATCAACATGTGGTCGACTCATCCATCCGTGCCTGCAGCCGACTCATCCGTCAGGCGCTATAGCTGATTCAATCCGTCTGTACCAGCTTACAACGCCGTGGCTGTCTCTCAACATCCATGACGGCACTGGCTTACAATGCCGCAGCCGTCTCTCGTGACCAGGCCGTCTCTCGTGGCCGCGCCGGCTTACAAACGCCATAGACGTCTCTTGCACACCGGCTTACAATGCCACGGTTGTCTCTCGTGGCTGCATCGGCTTACAACGCCACGGCCGTCTCTCGCGACCATGCCATCTTCAAACACCGCCGCTGATTTCTACATCTACATCAACACGCCAGGGGCCGCATGCACCAGTACGAGTCGCCCAACGGATGGTTCTGAATCGCCGCCTTGTGATGCAATCTACAACATATCAGTGCAGGGCTCGTCTATATGAGCCGCGCAACGGATGCGCGCAAGACGCCACCCACAGTTTGATCTACATCAATATATCGGTGCAGTGCTCATCGATATGAGCTGCCCGACGGACAGGCGCACAAGTCGCCGCCACTACAATTTGGTTCACTTCAACAAATAGCCGGGACGAACTATCAACCGGATCATTGCAATAGATTATGCGGGATCATCTATAACCCGCCACGGCGAACCTCAACTTTCAATGGAGATTCTCAAGCCGCCTCTTCGAGTCAACTTAAGACTCGGGGGCTACAGACATGGCGAGACACATTTGGTCATTTTCAACGAGAACCCCGGGTCTTTGCACGAGAAAATCCAATCCTGGGGGCTATTACATTACTGATGGAAGATTAAAAGTTGCCCAAGAGGACGAACCGTCGTGATGCACCATTCAAACAGAGGTGCCCGGTTTATTGGATCATCGCTTGGAGCTTCTGGCGCTTCTTTATACAAGATGGATGTTTACAAGATAGCGACTGACAAGAAGAGTTCAAAAATACCCCGGTTGATGTATCAACTGAGATCGGCGAACGACGGCTTCTTACCTTCGGGTACAGCTTCTAACGCCTATTAGCCAGGCGTTATGCCACAAAAAACCAGCTCAAGAAAATGAGCCGCGGCGAGGGCGGCTTCCGACCTTTAGTCGGTACAGCTTTTAATGCCTATCCGCTGGCGCTTTGCGTCGTAATTGCTGAAAAGGGGGCTTCTTACCGATGGGTACCGCTTCTAACACCCAATCGGTTGGCTTCATGCCAAATTTCCGGCTAACATGTTTAGTCGCGATTGTAAAGGGTTTGTACCGATGGGTATCTAACACCTAACAACCGGCGAACAGCGGCTTCTTACCTTCAGATATAGCTTCTAGCGCATATTAGCCAGGCGTTATGCCACAAAAATCCAGCTCAGGAAAATGAGCCGCGGCAAACGGTGGCTTCCTACCTCTGGGCACAGCTTCTAACGTCTATTAGCCAGGCGTTATCCAACAAAAATCTGGCTCAGGAAAATGAGCCGCGATGAACGGCGGCTTCCTACCTTCGGGTACAGCTTCTAACGTCTATTAGCCAGGCGTTATGCCATAAAAATTCGGCTCAAGAAAATGAGCCACGGCGAGGGCGGCTGCCTACCTTCGAGTACAGCTTCTAACCCCTATCCGCCGGCTTTATGCCAAAAAATGTTGACAAGTTAACATTACATCATACATTGCATCTTGCATCATACATGGCATCATACATTGCATCATATATTTCATCATATTCACATGTCATGCCGGCTTATCAAGCCGGGTCAAAGCCAGATTATGAAAGAAGGAGCAATGTTATGAAAGATATAACATCTCCGGGTTGTGCTTTTTCAAGCCGCCCTTACAGCAACACAGAACATATTCTGTCATGTTTTTGTAGGTCTTGTTTATTAAAGATGAGCCGCCGTTATATTGGAAAGTTGATTATTCTTGAAGAACCGCCCTATCAGATATAATGTCGTGTCATTTAATTGGCTGGTCCTCGGATTTCTTCAATTATGCTCTCTAGTAATCTACAACACTCATGGATTTCTCCAATATATATTTGCCGGGTTGCACCGCAACCATGAGCAGGGATTTCATGTCAAAGACAAAGGAATTATTTCAGGATATTCATTCCGGGTTATACTACAACCACGGTTAAGAATTCATCCAACAAATTGTGGTGAGTCATATTATTCTTACATAGTCCCAAGTCGCCGCAGGCAGACGACCCGGCACTTGGGGGCTACACTATTCAAAGCCAGTTTATATCAATTATGCAAGTCCCATGTCGCTGCAAGCATGCACCACGACACTTGGGGGCTAATGCAAGCCGGTTTTCAAATCATTACATCGTCAGTAAGACCATGTTATCTCAAAGAGATGAGCCGGCTTTTCTATATTTTTCTAAAGTCCTAGCCCAGTAATTCTTACTGACCCGGCACTTGGGGACTACACCGCTTAGATCAATTTTTCAAAGTCCCAAGTCACTGCAGGTATGCGACCCGACACTTGGGGATACAGTATTCAGCTGTTTAAACAGATTATGAGGTTCAAATTGAAGACCCGGTGCATCACATTCTGATGAGCCGGCCCTTGGGGGCTACACCCACCAAAGCTTTCTGATGAGTCAGCCCTTGGGGGCTACACCCGCCAAAGCTTTCTGATGAGCCGGCCCTTGGGGCTACACCCGCCAAAGTTTCATAAGGTATAAGATAGTTATAAGCCCCAGGTTGCTACAGGCAGGTCAACCCGGCCCTTGGGGTCTACACAGTCCAAAATATTATTGCAAAGCACCAAGTTATCATGGATAATCTCGGAGCTTGGGGGCTATAGGTAATATAGACATATCAAAAACTCTTGAGGAGATTTTCAAGATATTAAGTATGGTGTTCAGTTGTTAGACCCGGCGTCACCAACACTTATGACCCGGTGTTATCAAAAGATCATAACCCGCCAGATTTTATAAGCCGCCCTGCTTCACAACAATGGAAGTCCGGTTTACATCAGATGGGTTTTCATCCCAATATTTTTATCAAGTCAGCTGGATTCTAGTTGTTTGACCCGGCGTCACCAATGATAATGACCTGGCGTCATCAGCAATAATGACCCGGCATCATCAATGATTATGACCCAGAGGAGATGACCCGCTAAGAGTATTGGAAGCCGATTCAATGACATATGGGTGTTCTATTCTTAAAAAATTTCAAAGGACATTGACAAGGAAGATGATTATCAAGATGACTCATTCATATGCAGAAAAGACCCAGATTTCTGAGGAGCCATTTTATAAGCTGGCCAAAGGAGCAAGCCGGGCACTTAACATATTTATTATTCTTATTTCAGGAGCTTAGCATGAATAAATTCAAACTAATCTGGGGGCTAATGTCGGGGATATACCCCACGGTATGACCCGGCCTGATGACTCACAGGAGACCCCATAAAGACATGACATCTTATTAATGACCCGATAGGCGGGTCGCAGGATGACCAAGCCCAAGACCCGGTGGGTGAGCCGGCGCCTGGCGGCTCACAAGAGAAGGCCCGAAGAGATAAGGATTCCCTTAAAGGAAATAAGACCCGGATTAGGATTCGTGAGAGGCTAGTCCTAATCCTACTCCTAGTAGGACTCTATTTGTAAGCCTACCCTCTCCACCTATATAAGGAGGGGTAGAGCACCCCTAGAGGGAGAAGATTGACAAGTCCACAAGTTTAGACAACACAAGAGATTAGAGATAGATAGATTAGAGGCCCTCGTGATTAGAGGTAGCAATTAGCACCCTTGTAACCGAGAGATCTTCATCATCATCAATATCAGACAAGCAGGACGTAGGCTTTTACCTCCATCGGAGGGGCCGAACCTGGGTAAACTCCGTGTCTCTCGATTCCGATCAACCCCTTCAAGCCGCCACATAGTTGTGTCTTCGCCCCGAACCTAAGTCCGTTCACCCAGACATCTGCCGTGAGAAATCCATGACAAGTTCCCTTGCAAGGAAAGCACTCAGTTTCTGGCTTGGGTTCAACCTTTGGTTTTTTCATGGGAGGGGCAACTACGTTGCCACTCATCTTAGAGTTACCCTTCTTGCCCTTGCCATTCTTCTTGAAACTAGTGGTTTTATTGACCATCAACACTTGATGCTCCTTCTGAATCTCAAACTTAGTGACTTTTAACATCGCAAATAGCTCGGCGACTGACTTGTTCATCCCATGCATGTTATAGTTCAACATGAAGCTCTTGTATCTAGGTGGCAATGATTGAAGAACTCAGTTAGTGCTCGCCTCTGGCAGAAGAACAATTCCCAACTCAGCTAGACGGGTCGAATACCCACACATTCTGAGTATATGTTCACTGACAGACCCATTCTCCTCCATCTTGCAAGCATAGAATTTATCGGAGGTCTCATATCTCTCGATCTGGGCATTCTTTTGAAAGATAAACTTCAACTCCTGGAACATCTCATATGCTCCATGACGTTCAAAACGTCTTTGAAGCCCCGGTTGTAAGCCATACAACATTGCACATTGAACCATTGAGTAATCATCAGAATGTGCCTGTCAGGCGTTTGCAACGTCTGCAAACTCAACTAGAGCGGGTGTATCACCAAGTTGTGCATCAAGGACATAAGCCTTCTGGGAAGCCATGAGGATAATCCTTAGATTATGGGCCCAGTCCACAAAGTAACTTCTATCATCTTTCAACTTAGCTTTCTCTAGGAACGCATTAAAATTCAAGGGTACTACTACGCGAGCCGTTGATTTATGAGATAAATATGTAAAGATTACTAAGACTATTGTTCAAGATAATGAGTTTATTTCATCAAATTACTAAATCTCCCACTCAAATTGACATCCCTCGGGTCGTCTGAGTGATACATGATCCAAATTCACCAACTCAAGTCCGATCATCACGTGAGTTGAGGTGGTTTAAATGGTGAACACCATCATGTTGATCGTATCCACTATATGACTCATGTTCGACCTTTCGTTCTCTTGTGTTCCGAGGCCATGTTGTACATGCTAGGCTCGTCAAGTTTAACCCGAGTGTTCCGCACGTGCAACACTGGCTTGCACCCGTTGTATGTGAATGTAGAGTCTATCACACCTGATCATCACGTGGTGTCTCGACATGACGAATTTGTGCAACGGTGCACACTCGGGGAGAACACAATTCATCTTGAAATTCAGGTGAGTGATCACCTTATAATGCTATTGTTGTCCTAAGAAATACAATGTGCATAAGAGGATTAACATCACATGCAAATCATAGGTGACATGATATGGCCATGAACTTGTGCTTTTGATCTCCATCTCCAAGGCACCGACATGATCTCCATCGTTATTGGCATGACACCATGATCTCCATCATCTTGATCTCCATCAATGTGTCGCCATCGGGGTTGCTGCACTGACTGTTGCTTCCACGACTATTGCTAACTCATAGCGATAAGGTAAAGCAAAAACGGCGACAATAATTAAAGACAATCATATGGCTCCTGCCGGTTGCCGTACTCATCGACATGCAAGTCGTGATATTCTATACAAAACATGATCATCTCATACATCACATATATCTCATCATGTAATTGGACATATCACATCACAACATACCCTGCAAAAACAAGTTAGACGTCCTCTAATTGTTGTTGCAAGTTTTACGTGGCTGCTACAAGTATCTAGCAAGAACAATTCTCACATACGCATAAACTACAATGGTGATACTCAAATTGCTATTCAACCTTCTGAAGGACCGCCTTTTTCGAATCCGATCCAACTAGAGTAGGAGAGACAGAAACCCGCCAGCCATCTTTGTGTAACAAAATTACACGTCAGTCGATGGAACCGGTCTCTCGTAAGCGTACAAATAAGGTTGGTCCTGGCTGCTTCATCCCATAATACCGCTGAATCAAAACATGACCAATGGAGAAAGCAATCTAAACATCAACGCCCACAAACTCCTTTGTGTTCTACCCAAGATCTCATCTACACATACACCTAGCTCAGATGCCACTGTTGGGGAAAGTTGCATGGGAAACAAAAAAATTCTTACGCACACGCAAGATCTATCCATGGTGATGAGCATCTATGAGGGGGAGAGTGGATCTACATACCCTTGTAGATTGCTAAGAGGGAAGCATTAAGAAACGCGGTTGATGTAGTCGAACATCTTCGCGATCCAAATCGCCGAGCGTCCCATGATCCAATCATGATATGTCCCGATCTAGCGCCGAACGGACGGCACCTCCACGTTCAGCACACGTACAGCTTGATGAGGATCTCCACCTTCTTGATCCATAAAGAGGGATTAGAGAGGTAGATGAGTTCTCTATCATCACGATAGTGTGGCAGCGATGGTGGTGGAACTATTCCAGTAGGGCTTCGCCTAAGCACCGCTGAAACAATCTAGAGGAAGAACTACGATCTAGAGGAGAGGATAGCACATGGCTGATTTCTATGTTGAAAACCCTCAATACCTCTTGTATATATAGGAGGAGGGAGGGAGGAGGCTTGGCCCAAAAGGGGCCAACCCTAGCTTCGGCTGAAGTGGAGAGAGGAGGAGTCCCCCTCCAATCCTATTAGGATTAGGACTCCTTCTCTCCCACTTGGGCCTCCTTTCACCTTTGGGATTCTCCACCCCAGCCGCATGAGCCTCTAGTGGAGCTTCAGCCAGCCCACCAGGGGCTGGTTTACCTCCTCCCACATCCCATGTAGCCTCTTGGGTCGAGACACCCCTCCCGATGGTCCCCCGGTACCCTCCCGGCACTCTCGGTACACTATCGATGAGCCCGAAACTTTTCCGGTGACCAAAACAGGACTTCCTACATATCAATATTTACCTCCAGACCATTCCAAAGCTCCTCATGATGTCCGTCATCTCATATGGGACTCCGAACAACCTTCAGTTACAACCATACATAATTCTATCCTACTGAAACGTCACTGATCCTTAAGTATGCAGACCCTACGAGGTCGAGAAGTATGTAGACATGATCGAGACACCTCTATGGTCAATAACCAATAGCAGGACCTGGATGCCCATATTGGTTCCTACATATTCTACGATCTTTATCGGTTGAACCTCTATGTCAAGGATTCAGTTAATCTCGTATGATGTTCCCTTTGTTCTTCAGTATGTTACTTACCCGAGATTCGATCGTTGGTATCTCTATACCTAGTTCAATCTCGTTACAGGCAAGTCCCTTTTCTCATTTTGTAATACAAGATCATGTGGCTAACACTTTAGTCACATTGCTTGCAAGGATTGTTGTGATGTTTTATTACTGAGTGGGCCCTAAGATACCTCTCCGTCACACGGAGTAACAAATCCCAGTCTTGATCCATGCCTACTCAACAGACACTCTCGGTGATACCTATAGAGCACCTTTATAGTCACCCAGTTACGTTGTGACTTTTGTTACACACAAGGCACTCCTCCAGTGTCATTGAGTTGCATGATCTCATGGTCATAGGAACAAATGCTTGACATGCAGAAAACTATAGCAATAAACTGACGCGATCACATGATATGTTTATAGTTTGGGTCTTGTCCATCACATCATTCTCCCAATGAAGTGATCCTGTTATCAAATGACATATCATGTCAATGTCTTGGAAACCTTGACCATCTTTGATCAACGAGCCAGTCTAGTAGAGGCATACTAGGGACAAAGTGTTGTCTATGTATCCACACATGCAATGTGTTTCCAGTCAATACAATTATAGCATGGATAATAAACGATTATCATGAACAAGGGAATATAATAATAACTATTTTATCATTGCCTCTAGGGCATATTTCCAACACGAACATGAGTCATATAGTAGATATGATCAACATGAAGATGTTCACCATTGAAACCACCTCAACTCACGTGATGATCAGACTTGAGTTGGTGGATTCGTATCATGTGACACTCGAAGGACTAGAGGGATGTCAATTTGAGTTGGAGTTTTTAAGTGATATGATTAACTAAACTCATTAGCATGAACATAGTCAAAAATGTCTTTGCAAATTATTTTGTAGATAACTAGCTCGCGTTGTAGCTCCCTAGAGAAATAGAGTTGAAAGATGATGGTAGCAATAATGCGAATTGGGTCCATGATCTGAGGATTGTCCTCATTGCTGCACAGAAGGCTTATGTCCTTAATGCACCGCTCGGTGCGCCACCCCCTCAAGCATCATATGTAGATGTTGTGAACATCTGACAGGCACATTCTGATGACTACTTGATAGTTCAGTGCGTCATGCATTACGGCTTAGAATTGAGGCTCCAAAACGTTTTGAACATCACGGAACATATGAGATGTTCTAAGATCTGAAATTGGGATCTCAGGCTCGTGCCCGTGTTGAGAGGTATGAGACCCCCAACAAGATTCTTTGCCTACAAGATGAAGGAGAATAGCTCAATCGGTGAGCATGTGCTTAGATTGTCTGGGTACTACAATCGCTTGAATTGAGTGGGAGTTGACCTTCCAGATAAGATAGTGATTGATATAGTTCTCCAAGTCACTGTCACTAAGCTACTAGAGCTTCATGATGAACTATAAAATGCCAGGGATGGAAATAATGATCCTTGAGCTATTCACGATGTTTGACACCGCGAAGGTAGAAATCAAGAAGGAGCATCAAGTGTTGATGGTTAGTGAAACCACTAGTTTCGAGAAGGGCGAGGGCTAGGAGGGAAACTTCATGGATGGCAAGTCTGTAGCTGCTCCAGTGAAGAAACCCAAGGTTGAACCCAAACCCGAGACTAAGTGCTTCTATTATGTGGAGAACGGTCGCCGAAGTGGAACAACCCTAGATACTTGGTAGATAAGAAGGCTGGCAACGTCGACAAAAGTATATTTGATATACATGTTATTGATGTGTACCTTGCTAGTACTCCTAGTAGCACCAAAGGTATTGGATACCGGTTCGGTTGCAATCTGGGTATTCGATACCGAAGAGTGGCTCACCCATAGTGGAGTATCGGGAAGCAATCTATTAATCTTCATCAAGCCAACGCAATCAAGAAAGGTGGTCCATCTTGAGGAAGACAAGATCGTCATAATCTAGCTCAAGTGGACTGTGCGCAAGGCAAAGGTTTGACCTTGGTAGGGTTTTCTATTTTACCGGTCTCATAGTGGTAGTTGGGAGACTGGGTTACAGGATAGATAGTCGCACTATCAAGGGGGATCTCAAATGAGTAGCTTGATCGTATTGTTCGTTGAGAGCTCAAACCATTTGCATCCTTCCATCATCATCTTTCTTGGTTCTTGTTTGGTGTTTCTCTTTGTGAGTTCTTGAGCTTATGGTCAGCTTCATGACAAGGTCAAGTTCATCAAAAACAGAGTCCATATGCATCTTCTATGATGTTTTCGATGTCGTAGTTTTTGTTGGTTCTTCATTCATAGAGATTTCACATCTCTATATCATTGGCATTTTCATACTGCTTCTTCTTAAGAAAACCAACAAGCTTGAGTTTGCTCAATTTGGAGTTCAATTGCGAAAGTTATGGCAGTTTTAGTGCCAGAGCTGTTTTCTTTGAACAAGCGGTAGTACTGCTCGGTAGCATGGTTGTACCGCTTGGGTGGTAGTTCTGTTATGTGCTACCACTGTCACTACCGCTTATATTAGCCTTCCGGTGCCTACAGGGGTCTCTTAACATTTTCAGCGGAAGTACCGCTCATAGTACCGCTCTAGTGGTACTACCACCCTGAAGAGCCGCTCGAACTACCGCTTATTTTTTTAAGCGGAAGTTCCGAGCGATACTACCGCCCTTAAGTGCCGCTTATGGTTTTTAAGCGAAAGTATCGGGTGGTACTACCGCCTCGAGTTTTCTGCCGTTTTGCATGCTTCTCTTGGAACTACCGTGCTAAGCGGTAGTACCGCTCAGCCGAGCGGTAGTACCATTTGCGCCCGACCTGTGCACATAACGGTTGGATTTGGGGGCCCTATAAAAGGGGCTTTTCTTCCCCGTTTCTCTCTATCTCTTGAGCTCGTGTTCTTCCCCCATTGTTGACCTTCTTCGAGCTTGCTAACTCACAATCCCTCCAATGATTCTTGCTAATTCTTAAGGGAAAAGAGATACAAGATCTAGATCCACATTTCTACCAATCACTTTCTCCTCTTTGTGAGGGGATCCCCTTGGATCTTGATCTTGGAGATCTTCGTGTTCTTCTTCGTTCTTCCTCTCATTTCCTCCATAGCATTTGTTGTTGTGGTTGGATTTGGGAGAGAAGTACTTGGGCACTCCATGTGTCCTTGCCATTGCATTTTGTGCATAGGTTTGAATTCTCCACGGTGATATGTGGAAGTGAGAAGTTGAGAAGCTTATTACTCTTGGGTGTTTGAGCACCCTAGAGCTTGTTACTCTTGGGTGCTTTGGCGCCCTATACGATTGTTGGTGCCTCGGAGCTCAATCATTGTGGTGCAAAGCTCTGGGCAAGCTTCGGCGTCACCAATTAGGTTGTGGAGATTGCCCCGATCTTTTGAGGTCACCTTGGAGCCACAATCCATTGTGGTGAAGCTCCGTGGTGTCGTTGGGAGCCTCCAATTAAGTTTTGCAGATTGCCCCAACCTTGTTTGTACGGGTTCGGTGACCACCCTCAAGGGTCCCTTAGTGGAATCACGACATCTTGCATTGTGCAAGGGCGTGAGGAGATTACGGTGGCCCTCGTGGCTTCTTGGGGAGCATTGTGCCTCCAAACCGCTGCTAACGGAGATTAGCACCCGCAAGGGTGTGAACTTCAAGATACATAATCGTCTCCTCGTGCCTCGGTTATCGCTTACCCGAGCCCTTTAGTTATGCACTTTACTTTGTGATAGCTATATTGTTAGATGCTATATATCTTGCTATCACTTAGTTGCTTATCGTGCTTAGCATAACTTGTTGGTGCACATAGGTGAGCCTAGTTGTTTTAGGTTTTGTGCTTGAAAAATTAAACGTTAGTTTTATTCTGCATTTGTTCAAGCCTAAACCATAATTATTTTAAAGCTCCTATTCACCCCCCTCTAGGCGACATCCACGTCCTTTCACCACTGGCGTGTCATGGCAGCAAGCTTTAGCAGGCATGGACCACTTTTTTCAGGATAGCCTGTGATCTTGTCCCCCTTCAAACGGCTCATTTTGTCAACCCTTCCCACCTTGTGATTTTGGGGAAGAGGACCATGGGACAGTATAACATAGGGGAGGCCTCGGCTATAGAGATGGATCGACCCCATACGAGCAAGAACGCTCCTTTGCAACCTCTGATATCCACGAGCAATCCAGACAAGCAAGAGTAGGGACTTACACCGCAAGGTGGCCTGAACCTGGGTAGTTGTTGTGTATGTGTTCCTCTTCCTTAGTTCGTGTTCACCATAGCACTGCCGGAGGCTGCCGAGGTAGAATAGGGTTGTTGAGCAAGCTCACCCCAGAGTTTGAACCATCTTGGGTCCCTGGAGCCCCGATTCCGACATTTGGCACGCCGAGTAGGGGTGCACCGTTGTTCTCTTTCTCAGCCCAAGCTCCTCCCTACAGTGACCCATGGCCAACGCTCGCCCCCTGCACGCCGGGAGTCAGACAGCCCGCCTCGACCGGGCCGCACCCGCAAATCGCGACAACCGCTACCATCTCGCAAAACCCACGGTGGTCGCCGTCCCTAACCATGCATGTTGCGGTCGGTGGCCCCCACTTCGTGCTCTCCCTGCAGTAAGAGGACCGCGCTGCGGCATCTTCCTTGCCTCGCGCCTACCTTGGGGGCTTGAACACGTAGGATGCGTTGCTCGTGGCAAACGAGCTTCTCTGCCACAGCCCGGCGGATGGTGGCCATGACACCTGGTCAAATCACGTCGCCGATCTCGTCGCTACCGCCGGAGGAACCCTGACTCCTACGTTGTTACTCCTCCCCCCATTGACCTGCATTGGGGATGCCACACACGGGGAGCCCGCACCGCTTCACCGGCATGGTAATCCAGATGAGCATGTGCGCGATGTGTGCCCGCAAGACCAGCCCTACGTCTTATTCCTCTTACTCATGGTCCCGGTGCAGGGGCGCGGTAGCGGCCGCGCTAGGCCTAGGAGCGCAAGGCGCCTGTTCTGCGCATTCCACCAGGTGCGCACCCACAACACTAGGGATTGTCAAGCATTGAGTCCCCCTCGTGGCGAGCACGATGACTGATATGTCTCCAACGTATTGATAATTTATGAAGTATTCATGCCATATTCACCTATGTTTACAATACTTTTATATGGTTTTGATGCACATTATATGATTTGTTTAGAACTAACCTGGACTGACACTATTTTTAGCAGAACTACCGTGGTGTTGTTTTTTGTGCAGAAAATGAAAGTTCTCGGAATCGCCCGAAACTTTCGATGATTTTTTTGGAACAAAAGAGGCACCCGACGCTTCATGGGAGGGCCAGAAGAGTCATAAGGTGTAGGATCGAAAGTAGGTCTAGAGGGGGGTGTTTAGACTACTTGACCAAATAAAAATCTACTTTTTCCCAATTTTTATTCTTCGCGGATTTTAGCATTCATAGTATGTCAAGTACACCCTACACATGCATGTCTAAGAGTATAGCAGCGGAAAGTAAAGATTTTGCACATGTAAGTAAAGAGAGGGTAGGAAGAGCAAACACAATTGGTGACACGATGATTTTTCCCATGGTTCTGATAGGTGGCGCTATTGTACATCCACGTTCATGGAGTCTTCAACCCACGGAGGGTAACGGTCGCGAGAGTGCACGGAGGGCTCTACCCACGAAGGGTTCCACGAAGAAGCAATCTTGACTATACCATGACAGCCTACGTCCACGGAGGACTAGCCTTACTCAGGGTAGATCTTCATGAAGTAGGCGATCTCCTTGCCCTTACAAACTTCTTGTTTCACTCCACAACACGAAGTAGGAGACTCCCAAGCGACACCTAACCAATCTAGGATGCACCACCCTCCAAAAGGTAATAGTCTCGGTAATGTCGATGAACTCCTTGCTCTTGTGCTTCAAGATGATAGACTCCTCAACACACAATCACTCTCTCACAGATATGGCTTGGTAGAAGAGATGGGATTGGTGGAAAGCAACTTCGGGAGCTAGAATCAAGATCCATATGGTTGGAGTGGAAGATCTTGACCTCAGCACAAGGGTAGGTGGTTCTCTCTTAGAAAACTGATGGGATAGGTATGGAATGGTTCTGAGTGCTTCTCTCTCGAGTAGGTGGTGGTGAAGGGGTATATATAGGCATCCTGTAGCGACCCGACCTGAAAGGTCAAATCTCCGGTGTTTCTGTACCATCCCAAGATCATGCTGGTACACACACGGTACATCAATGTATATATCAAAGTGAAATCACATAGCTTTAATAATCGAAAAATCTCATATCGAGTCCTTTATTACAATAAGAAATACAATAAAGTGGCTGAAGGCCAACTCATGAGAATAACTAATCTTGCGGAAGCTTCAAAGGTAGTTCAGTCCATCTGACTCCAAGGGCATCTCATCGAGCATAGAGCATATCCTCACTCCTGGTCAGAAAAGTACTCTGCAACATGATACGTTGCAGCCGTATAGGTCAATATATTGAATATGCCGGCAATGTCACAAAAGAGGGGGTGTAAAGTAATCATCTATTCTATATGCATATATGGCAGGTGGGGTAGTAAGTTTTTGCATAAAGCCAATTTTTTCCTACAACAAGAGAGGGCAAAAGCATAATTACTACAATGTTGGTTGATTAATGAGATGGTTCCACCAACCAATTTGCATACTCATGTTGACATTAATACCCACATCAATGTAATTATTTGTGTTGAGAGTTCCAGATAGTGTCAGTTCCTTTGGCTCAAACTGTCCATGACCGTGGACACGACTAATCGATTAGGTTTGGGTACTCTGCAGAGTTTTGCTCACGTTCCCCACACGATTTGATCGCCTCCGTTGGATTTCTTGCACTTCAGGGTGTTTGAGAAACGGATGACCAAAACATGGTCTTCTAAAGGGTTTCCCCGAGACTCTGTCGGTGCCCATCCTTTCCTACCGTTCTTCTACATCTCGTAGCACCGCTTGTCTAGGGTCACCACGATATCCAACCAAGCCAGAGCCCATAATGGCTTGTGGTTGTGCAGGTAAGCCTTGGGTCTTGAAGCATCCATCCATCTCTTTGTGCCTGGGTGGACCTTTCCGCATGAATACTGGCACTTCTCTAGCAACATCTAGGCTAACCACTGGTTTCTCCAGGGCGACGTTCAACCATCATCCACCCAGAGGTATGTTGAAAACTCGGAGTCTTGAAGACTTGATCATCTTGTAGGTCTTGAAATTATTAACTCACAACTCTCATGAATCACACAACCAACCCCGCCTACTAATAGCATAGCAAAATTTAAATCAATGTTTCCCGGGGCCAATGTTTCAAAGGGTTGAGGGGTGCCTACCACATGATACTACATCAAGTAACCAAGTTTCCAAATTACCTACTTTGCATGCAATTGGGGAGATGGTAGAACTAATGCAATAAAACATAGGTATACATGGTCAAAGTGACTTGCCTTGTTAACGATCCTCGTATTCAAGTGACTCTAGATAACAAGCTTCGCACTCCGGATGATCTTATGAATCAAACAAAGCACATAATAATCATAAACACAATATAATTCATACAACAGCAAGGTAAACAAATACTTCAACAAACAATAGCACAATCAAAAAGAATAATCACTTAAAGTATAAGACTCTAAAAATTTTGGTGTCAAAACTCTACTAAGACATAACAAGTCAAAAATTTGTTTGGAACAACTAGGCATTTAGATAACAGAAAAGTAAATACAAAATTTTATTTGAAAACAGAAAGTATTTCGTTATAAAAAAATTGTGCAAAAAGATTTACTACAAAACTTTTTTCTAAACAATACTAAAGGTGAAAATAAGATGTACCTATTCAAACTAGAGCACAAAACAATTTGAAAAAATAGTTTATTAATAGAAAATAATACACCTAATGTTGAATCAACAGAACCTAATGAAATCTAAAAACTAAAGTTAAATTAAATCAGGTTCAAACTAAACTAAAATCAAATTAACTAAACTCTAAACATATTCTGTTTTTGTTAAAAACCCTAACCAAATTCATCCAAAAAAACTCAAACTATGTAGGATGATAATTCTAACTAATAAAAATCAGTGGCAAAAACATTCATACAAAAAACTCAATTTATACATATTTTAGTAATTTAAACAAATTTGATTAGATTCAAAATTTAAAGTTCAATTTTTGAAATCTAAGCATACAGACATAAACTACAACAAATTTGCGAACTAATGCAAAAAGAATCAACAAAAAACACCAAATATTTTAAAAGATATGATAAAAACAAAAACAGAATACATTCTGTTTTCTAAAAGAAAAAAGAAAAAGAAAAACGTTCTATTGATCGGACAGGGTCTACGTGGCATGTTGTGATTGGCCGCGAGGGCGTGCATGCGGGAGCTAGCGAGCGGTTGGCCAAGACTTAACGCGTACCGGTTCGTGGTTTTAAGTGATCTAATCTCGCGCGTTGGATTGGGATCGGACGGCTACGGTGAGGTGCGGTGACTTACTACGGTGGGGGTCGGGGTTCCGGCGAGGTCGGCGGTGGCCGGTGGTCGGAGGTGCTCGGGGACGATGGTGCGGTGGTCGGGGGCGACGTCCGAGAGCTTCAAACGGCGGCGGTGAGTCTCCGGCGTCGATTGGTGGCGTCGGAGGGGGCTGGGGCTGAGTGTGGCGATGGGCAGGAGCTCGGGGAGGTCCGGTTGGGTGCCGAACTCCGGCAAGGTGTGGGGCAGCGTTCCGGTGAGGTGAGAGGGGGTTTCGGTGGTGGAACAGAGAGCGGAGGGATGGGGCTTTATATAGGGGCGTTGCGGTGGTTGGGGAGGGCACGAGAGGCGAGATCTACGGGGAGAGATCGCCGGCGACGTCGTCGGGCGCGGGGAAGGGGATAAGCGTGTTAACGCCGCGATCGGACGGTGGGTCCCGCGCGTCAGTGAGGGTGGGATGCGTGGTTAGCGCATTGGTGGCCGACCCGGAGTAATTTCGGGTCTTAAAGGCTGTGGGCCGGCCCGGTTCGGTTTAAATTATTTCCTTTTCTATTTCCAGAGCAATAAAAACTCTTTTAATGCGTTCAAAATATTTCCAAACATAGGAAATATATATATCAAAATGATCAGGAGAATTAATGCTATTTAATGAACATTTTTTCTCTGTCATAATGAATATCTTTTGAAAATTTATTTTCAGAAAAAATGCCTAATTGATTTTAAATCCTTTTGAGATAAACTTTGAAATAACCCCTTGGTTTTATTGCTCAAATATTTCACCAAGATGCCCCTGGTGTGGAGTGTCATGTTACTCTCCGCTTTCTTTGAACATCACCAAAGGTTTTCAAATAGGTGAAACAAATACATGGGAAAAAATTGAAATGGCCTTTCAGAATTTCAAAGGAAGCACTTCAACCATTCATTTCATTCAAACAAAGTGATGATGATGCATAGCTATATTTCATAACATTCCAAAATGAAATTTTGGGATGTTACAAACCTGCCCACCTTAAGATGAATCTCGCCCTCGAGATTCGGGTTGGCTAGAAAATAGGTGCGGATGGTCTCTACGAAGATCTTCTTCGCGTTCCCAGGTGGCTTCTTCCTCGGTGTGGTGACTCCATAGAACCTTACAGAACTTGATGGTCTTGCTTCGGGTAACTCTGTAGGTAGTCTCGAGGATTCTGACAGGCTTCTCCTTGTAGGTCAGGTCACTGTCAAGTTGTATGGCCTCTAAGGGCACTGTGTCTCTTAAAGGAATATCGACCATCTCAGCATGGCATTTCCTCAGCTGGGAAACGTGGAAAACATCATGAACTCGAGACAGTCCTTCCGGCAATCCCAGCTTGTATGCAACTTTGCCTCTACGTTCAAGAATTTTGTAGGGGCCTATGAATCTGGGTGCTAACTTTCCTTTAACACCAAACCTGTTGATTCCTCGAAGTGGGGACACACGAAGATATGCTCGATCTCCCACTTCATATGTCACCTCCTTGCGTTTGTTATCAGCATAGCTCTTTTGCCTGGATTGAGATATCTTGAGTCGGTCTCGAATCAGTTTGACCTTTTCTTCAGAATCTCGGATAAGATTGGGACCAAAGAGTTTTCGGTCTCCAACACCATCCCACATCAATGGTGTTCTGCACCTCCTTCCGTATAAAGCTTCAAAAGGGGCCATCTTCAGACTAGTTTGATAATTGTTGTTGTACGAGAACTCTGCGTAAGGTAAGTTGTCATCCCAACTGGACCCATAGTCTAGCGCACAAGCTCTCAACATGTCTTCCAAGATCTGATTGACTCTCTCTGCCTGTCCATCGGTCTGTGGATGAAAAGATGTACTGAATTCCAGCCTTGTACCCAAAGTTTCATGTAACTGATGCCAAAACTTTGAGGTAAATTGTGTTCCTCTATCTGATACGATACTCCTCAGAACTCCATGCAGACATACGATCCTGGTCATATATATCTTGGCTAACTTAGCACAGGTATAGGTGGTCTTCACTGGAATGAAATGAGCCACCTTGGTCAAGCGATCGACCACTACCCAAATGGAATCATATCCTGAACGGGTCCTAGGTAGTCCTGTGATGAATTCCATACCAAGCTTATCCCATTTCCACTCGGGTATCGGCAAAGGTTGGAGTAACCCTGCTGGTTTCTGATGTTCCGCCTTTACTCGCTGGCAAACATCACATACCGCAACATGTTCGGCAATATCCTTCTTCATTCCTGTCCACCAGTAACTTTCCTTCAAATCCAGGTACATCTTGGTGTTACCTGGGTGTATCGAGTATGGTGAATCGTGGGCTTCTTGAAGTATCAACTTCCTGAGCTCTGGGTCATTGGGCACATAGATTCGGTTCTCAAACCATAGAGTACCTTGTTCATCTTCACGAAAGTCTTTAGCTTTTCCTTCTTTCATTCTCTACTTTATCTCAGCTATCTCCTTGTCCGATTTCTGGGCTTCACGAATTCTTTCGGTCAAGGTGGACTGAATCTCTAGTGTGGCAACATATCCTTTTGGAACTATCTCTAACCGAAGCTCTCTGAGATCATTGGTTAACTCCTGGGGTAATCCTCCGGCTATGAGTGTGTTCACATAACTCTTCCGACTCAAAGCATCTGCCACAACATTTGCCTTTCCTGGATGGTAATGCAGTCTCATGTTGTAGTCCTTGATTAACTCTAACCATCTCCTCTGTCTGAGGTTCAACTCCTTCTGTGTGAAGATATATTTCAGGCTTTTATGATCAGTGTAAACATCACAACTATTCCGATAAGGAAATGTCTCCAGGTCTTGAGTGCGTGCACTACGGCTTCTAGTTCCAAATCATGGGTGGCATAATTCAACTCATGGGGTCGTAGCTGTCTGGATGCATAAGCTACAACTTTTCCCTCCTGCATGAGTACTCCTCCAAGTCCTAGGCGTGATGCGTTACAATAAACCTGGAAGTCCTTCCAAATATTTGGCAGTATCAACACTGGGGCTGTGACCAAACGTTTCTTCAACTCCTGGAAACTGGCCTCACATTCCTTAGTCCAGATATACTTAGACTCTTTCTTCAACAATTCCGTCATGGGTTTGGCAATCTTTGAGAAATTCTCAATGAATCTCCGGTAATATCCGACAAGTCCGAGAAAACTGCGGATATCCTTAACTGAGGTGGGTGACTTCCACTCAATGACTGCTTCAACCTTAGCGGGGTCTACTGCTATTCCTTCTCCGGAAATAATGTGTCCAAAGAATCCGACTCCTGTCAGCCAAAATTCACATTTACTGAACTTGGCATATAACTGATGCTCTCTAAGCTTCTCTAGAACTAAACGCGAGTGTTCCTTGTGTTCTTCCTCACTCTTGGAGAATATCAAAATGTCTTCGATGAACACCACGACAAACTTGTCCAAATATTCCATAAACACTTTGTTCATCATATTCATGAAGTAGGCAGGAGCATTAGTCAAACCAAAGGACATGATCATATACTCATATAAGCCATACCTTGTGGTGAAGGCTATTTTGGGTATATCTTGTTCACGGATCTTTAGTTGGTGATACCCTGATCGAAGATCGATCTTGGAGAATACTTTGGCACCTACTAGCTGATCTAACAGGTCATTAATCGTCGGCAGAGGGTACTTATTCTTGATAGTTACCTCGTTCAATGCACGATAATCGACCACCATCCTCAAGGTTTTATCTTTCTTCTCCACCAAAAGAACTAGGGCTCCCCAAGGTGAATAACTTGGGCGAATATATCCCTTATCCAATAACTCCTTAATCTGCTTCTTGATTTCTACTAAATCATTTGCGAGCATCCGATAGGGTCTCTTGGAAATTGGGGCTGTTCCTGGTAGTAGCTCTATCAGAAACTCAATCTCCCTATCTGGTGGCATGCCTGGTAATTCCTCTGGGAATACATGTGGAAAGTCTTGTACAACCGGCACTTCCTCCTGAACAACTCTTGTGAGGGAATTTAACCAAGCACTCATCCGTGTGCGTCGGGATACATACTTAATCCTCTTGTTCTCTGGAGTGGTGAGTGAAATAGACTTGTTGGGGCAATCAAGGTTTCCTTCATACTTGGTCATCCAATCCATGCCTAGGATTACATCCAATCCCTGGGATTCTAAGACGATGAGGTCGGTAGGAAAAACATGGTCTCCTATGTGGAGTTTTAAGGCGTGGCATCCTATCCCTGCCATCATCATACCTCCTGGGGAATTGACCTTAATGGGCTGACTAAGGGTTTTGGTGGGTAAACCATACTTTTCCACAACTACCCTTGATATGAATGAATGAGTTGCACCAGAATCAAAAAGTACCATAACTGGACGTGAATGCAATAAAAACTTACCAACCACAGTCTCGGGCTGATCATAGACTTCTTCCACATCAAGGTGGTTCACCTGAGCACGAGGAAAAGGATTTGGCTTCTTAGCTGCGGAATTGTCATTGTTGTTGTCGTTTCCATTTCCTTGCTTGTTCTGAGGGCATTCAGTGGCATAGTGCCCTGTCTTCTGGCACTTGAAACAGGTGATATGGTTCAGATCCTTCTGAGCTGGAGCGGGACGGTGTTGGTTGCCACTCCCATTTCCATTACCATTCTTGAAGTTGCCATTGTCGGGACGATTATTCCCATTTCCTCCATGGTTATGCCCTCCATGGTTGTGCATGGGATGAGTGTGTCCTCCATACTTACCAGTCCCTGATCCGGTATTTCCTGAGTACGGGGAGTAGCGGGGCTTCTGTTGAGCTCCAGAGTGAGACTTCCCCTGTCCATACTTCCTCTTGCGGTTTTCGATTTGCTGCTGCTTCCCCTCCAAGATGAGGGCCTTGTCTACCAGCTCCTGGTAGTTGCTGAAAGTAGCCACCATCAGCTGCACATTCAACTCATCGTTGAGTCCTTCCAAAAACTTCTCCTGCTTGGTTGCATCATCAGCCACATCTCCTAGTGCATAACGAGCCAACGTGCTGAAATCATCCACATACTGGGCCACGGAACGGTTCCCCTGGCGTAAGTTGCAAAACTCACGCTTCTTCAGACTCATGGCTCCAGCTGAGACATGAGCACTGCGGAAAGCTAGCTTGAACTGCTCCCAAGTCACACCAGCAATGGGGTACGTGGTGGTGTAGTTCTCCCACCATGAAGGTGCTGGTCCCTCCAGTTGATGGGCGGCAAAGCGCACCTTTTCAGCCTCAGTGCATCCCGCGGTGGTGAGTTCCCTCTCCATCTTGCGGAGCCAATCATCTGCCACAATGGGCTCAGTGCTGCTGGAGAAAGTTGGTGGATTCAGCCTCAGAAAACGGGTGAGATTGTCGCCTTGAGGTGGAGGGTGGTTGTTGTGGTTGTTCGTCTGGTTCTGAATCAACAGCTGCATCAGGGCATTCTACTGCTGGAGAAGTTGTGTGAGTTCCGGCGGGAAAGTGAAGTCAGGCTCACGTCGCGGAGGCATCTTGCTGTTTTCAGAGGGGTGAGAATTAGAATAGAACAATGACCTAAAAGGAAATTCACTACCCATATGCAATGCAACAAACATATCACACCAAACACTCATTCATTTATTCAACTCAAGGCTCAAACATCGAGATACAAATCTCCAAATCAAACTAAGCATCGACCTACGCTTTAACGACGAAAATAAAGATACATGGGGGCATAACTAAAGTTCTCCTCAAAAGTACATGGTGAAGTGGCCTCCTCCGATGACGCTCTCCTCATAGTCATCATCGTTGCTGATCAAGGGAGCCATGTCTCCTTCTGGATGAAGATTTTCACCCATGTCCATCTGTTCCTCCAGAGTTGCAATGCGAGTGTTCAGCTTATCGATCCTCTCTAAGAGATCCTTCACTTCATACTCATGCTCGTACTTGGCTTCTCGTAGGTCAGCTCGAGGTCAATCTCGAGGTTCATCAGCTTCTTGATCGTCTTCGTGTCGGCACGTACCCGAAGCTCCAAGGTCCTGATGTGCGTCTCTAGAGTCTGGATATAGGAAATGGTGGTGTCTTCAGTGGGAGTGGTTATGATATTTCCATTGGCATCCCTACGACAAACCATGCCGTGTCCTGGTGAAATGGGTCCACCCCTGTATTCCTCCTGAATACGTCCAAGGGCGCGGTGAATTGCCATGTCTCTCCCAAGTATCCAGGTGGGTGCCACAAACTTGAAGTCGATGGGTTCCTTATGATTTCCAAAGGTCTTCCCGGGGATGTGCACCTCGATCCTGTAGCGTCCGTCTTGTGGAAAAGACATGATAGGAGTCCCGATGATGCTTGGAAAGGCAATCCTTATGTCCCTGACGATCCTCATCAGCTCCTTGCCAAAGGGCATCGTCGCGTCAGGCTAACAAAACTCCGTGATCAAAACTGGGATGAAGGTGGCCATCTATAAATTTTGAAATAAATCGGAGGGAAGTCAGAAATGAGTAGATGAGAGTATAAGAATTTTAAAGGCAAAAGAGAAATAAATCCTAGGCTTTTCCAATCCTAGAGGTTACGTCCTATGGTCAGCGTGTGCTCTAATACCATTTTTGTAGCGACCCGACCTGAAAGGTCGAATCTCCGGTGTTTCTGTACCATCCCAAGATCATGTTGGTACACACATGGTACATAAGTGTATATATCAAAGTGAAATCACACAGCTTTAATAATCGAAAAATCTCATATCGAGTCCTTTATTACAATAAGAATTACAATAAAGTGGCTGAAGGCCAACTCATGAGAATAACTAATCTTGCGGAAGCTTCAAAGGTAGTTGGGTCTATTTGACTCCAAGGGCATCTCACCGAGTGTAGAGCGTATCCTCACTCCTGGTCGGAAAAGTACTCTGCAACATGATACGTTGCAGCCGTATAGGTCAGCATATTTAATATACCGGCAATGTCACAAAAGAGGGGGTGTAAAGTAATCATCTATTCTGTATGCATATATGGCAGGTGGGGTAGTAAGTTTTTGCATAAAGCCAATTTTTTCCTACAATAAGAAAGGACAAAAGCATAATTACTACAATGTTGGTTGATTAATGAGATGGTTCCACCAACCAATTCTCATACTCACGTTGACATTAATACCCACATCAATGTAATTATTTGTGTTGAGAGTTCCAAATAGTTTCAGTTCCTTTGGCTCAAACTGTCCATGACCGTGGACACGGCTAATCGATTAGGTTTGGGTACTCTGCAGAGTTTTGCACACGTTACCAACATGATTTGATCGCCTCCGTTGGATTTCACTCACTTCAGGGTGTTTGAGAAACGAATGACCAAAACATGGTCTTCTAAAGGGTTTCCCTAAGACTTTGTCGGTGCCCATCCTTTCCTACCATTCTTCTACATCTCGTAGCACCGCCTGTCTAGGGTCACCACGATATCCAACCAAGTCAGAGCCCATAATGGCATGTGGCTGTGCAGGTAAGCCTTGGGTCTTGAAGCATCCATCCATCTCTTTGTGCCTGGGTGGACCTTTCCGCATGAATACTGGCACTTCTCCAGCAACATCTAGGCTAACCACTGGTTTCTCCAGGGCACCGTTCAACCATCATCCACCCAGAGGTATGTTGAAAACTCGGAGTCTTGAAGACTTGATCATCTTGTAGGTCTTGAAATTATTAACTCACAACTCTCATGAATCACACAACCAACCCCGTCTACTAATAGCATAGCAAAATTTAAATGAACGTTTCCTGGGGCCAATGTGTCAAAGGGTTGAGGGGTGCCTACCACATGATACTACATCAAGTAACCATGTTTCCAAACTACCTACTTTGCATGCAAATGGGGAGATGGTAGAACTAATGCAATAAAACATAGGTATACATGGTCAAAGTGACTTGCCTTGTTGACGATCCTCGTATTCAAGTGACTCTAGATAACAAGCTTTGCACTTCAGATGATCTAACTAATCAAACAAAGCACATAATAAGCATAAACACAATACAATTCATACAACAGCAAGGTAAACAAATACTTCAACAAACAATAGCACAATCAAAAACAAGAATCACTTAAAGTATAAGACTCTAAAAATTTTGGTGTCAAAACTCTACTAAGACATAACAAGTCAAAAATTTGTTTGGAACAACTAGGCATTTAGATAACAAAAAAGTAAATACAAAATTTTATTTGAAAACAGAAAGTATTTCATTATAAAAAATTTGTGCAAAAAGAGTTACTACAAAACTTTTTTCTAAACAATACTAAAGGTGAAAATAAGATGTACCTATTCAAACTAGAGCACAAAACAATTTGAAAAAAATAGTTTATTAACAGAAAATAATACACCTAATGTTGAATCAACAGAACCTAATGAAATCTAAAAACAAAAGTTAAACTAAATCAGGTTCAAACTAAACTAAAATCAAATTAACTAAACTTTAAACAGATTCTGTTTTTGTTAAAAACCCTAACCAAATTCATCCAAAAAAACTCAAACTCTGTAGGATGATAATTCTATCTAATACAAATCAGTGGCAAAAAGATTCATACAAAAATATATTTTTAAACTCTAGTTATAAATATTTTAGTAATTTAAACAAATTTGATTAGATTCAAAATTTAAAGTTCAATTTTTGAAATCTAAGCACACAGACATAAAATACAACAAATTTGTGAACTAATGCAAAAAAATCAACGAAAAACACCAAATATTTTAAAAGATATGAAAAAAACAAAAACAGAATACATTCTGTTTTCTAAAATAGAAAAGAAAAAGAAAAACGTTCTATCGATTGGACTGGGTCTACGTGGCATGCTATGATTGGCCGCGAGGGCGCACGTGCGGGAGCTAGCGAGCGGTTGGCCGAGACTTAACGCGTACTGGTTCGGGGTTTTAAGTGATCTAATCTCGCGCATTGGATTGGGATCGGACGGCTACGGCGAGGTGCGGTGACTTACAACGGTGGGGGTCGGGGTTCCGGCGAGGTCGGCGGCGGCCGGTGGTCGGAGGTGCTCGGGGACGATGGTGCGGTGGTCGGGGGTGGCGTCCGAGAGCTTCAAACGGTGGCAGTGAGTCGTCGGCATCGATTGGTGGCGTCGGAGGGGGTTGGGGGTGAGTGTGGCGACGGGCAGGAGCTCGGGGAGGTCCGGTTGGGTGCCGAACTTCGGCGAGGTGTGGGGCAGCGTTCCGGCGAGGTGAGAGGGGGTTTCGGGGGTGGAAAGGAGAGCGGAGGGACGGGGCTTTATATAGGGGTGGTGCGGTGGTCGGGGAGGGCACGAGGGGCGATATCTGCAGGGAGAGATCGCCAGCGACGTCGTCGGGCGTGGGGAAGGGGATGAGCGTGTTAACGCCGCGGTCGGACGGTTGGTCCCGCGCGTCAGTGAGGGTGGGACGCGTGGTTAGCGTGTCAGTGGCCGACCCGGAGTAATTTCGGGTCTTAAAGGCTGTGGGCCGGCCCGGTTCGGTTTAAATTATTTCCGTTTCTATTTCCACAGCAATAAAAACTCTTTTAATGCATTCAAAATATTTCCAAACATAGGAAATATATATATCAAAATGATCAGGAGAATTAATTCTATTTAATGAACATTTTTCCTCTGTCATATTTAATATCTTTTTAAAATTTATTTTCAGAAAAAAATGCCTAATTGATTTTAAATCCTTTTGAGATAAACTTTGAAATAACCCCTTGGTTTTATTGCTCAAATATTTCACCAAGATGCCCTTGGTGTGGAGTGTCATGTTACTCCCCTCTTTCTTTGAACACTACCAAAGGTTTCAAATAGGTGAAACAAATACATGGGAAAAAATTTGAAATGGCCTTTCAGAATTTCAAAGGAAGCACTTCAACCATTCATTTCATTCAAACAAAGTGATGATGATGCATCGCTATATTTCATAACATTCCAAAATGAAATTTTGGGATGTTACACATCCCCAAAAATCCAACCGTTACACACAAAATGACCAACTCGGTGACACCGATGTGTTAATCTCGGTGGTACCGAAGTGACCAAAAGGTGGCAACTTTTGAATCTTGGTGAGACCGATATAGGAATCTCAGTTGCATCGATAAGGTGACCAATGGTCAGAATGCTCAATCTCAGTGACGTCGATTCAACAATCTTAGAGGGACAAAAAATGTGAACTTGCATAACAGAAAGTTGGCAGCCTAACTCGGTGGCACCGAAAGCAGTATCGGCTGTACCGAAAGGCTAGAGTTTGCATGAGTCTGTCTAGGGTTTGGAATTGGTGGCACCGGTGGAAATGTTAGTTGCACCGATTTTGAGTCTTTGGCTTAGGACAGACTTTGGTGGGATAGTTTGTGGGTGTCTTTGGTGACTATCACTTGTGCACGTATGAGCATTTTGTTCACCAACAAAACCTTACCCCCTTTTAATAGTATTGGCTTTCCTATGGACTGAATGTAGCGACCCGACTCAAAACGAGTCAAGCCTCTGTGTTTGCTATGCCATCCCTGGATCAGTATGCTGGCACACACAGTACATCAATGTATATATCAAAGTGCAATCACATGTAATTAACGCAAAACTGATATATACCTTAGAATAGCAGCGGATACAGTCAACGGGAGTGGAGTCCCAATAACACCAACGGCGAGTTGAGTGCAGACCGTAACCCTGAATCGTACTCTTACCCGTCGTAGAAGAGTATCTGCAACATGATACGTTGCAGCCATATAGGTCAGTACATTGAATGTACCGGCAAGATCACCATAGTAGAACAGAAGAATAAAGACTATTCTATATGCAAAGGCTTTGTGGCTCTGTGTCTAAGTTTTTGCGTAAAAGCTGATTTTATTTTCCTACAACAAAAGGGAATATCAGGA
This sequence comes from Hordeum marinum, assembly GCA_022496015.1. Classification (NCBI taxonomy): domain Eukaryota; kingdom Viridiplantae; phylum Streptophyta; class Magnoliopsida; order Poales; family Poaceae; genus Hordeum; species Hordeum marinum. The sequence goes on from CM039674.1 coordinate 286,588,429, forward strand.
ATTTCACTATGGAATTACCTATCATGACATGGTTCCGCCAACCAATGTCTCAATACCCACAAGTATCTTAAGTTGCCCACAATTAAGTTATCAGTCCAGTGTTGAGAGTTCTGAGATAGATCCATGTCCAGAGGCTCAAATTGTCCGTAACCGGGGACACGGCTAATCGATTAGGTTTAACTCTGCAGAGTGTTGTGTACTTTACCCACAAGATTCTTTCCCTCCTGGTAAGTCCTCGCACTGCCTGGTGTTTGAGAACAGGATGAAAGAAACATGGTCTTTCAGAGTGCTTCCCTAACTGTCCGACAGTGCCCATCCCAATCCTAACGTCGACTACATCTCGTAGCACTGCCCAGTAGAGTCACAACAAAGATCAACCAAGCCAGAGCCCATAATGACTTGTGGCTACACAGGTAAGCTTCCGGGCATGAAGTATTCATCCTTCTCTTTGAGTCTGGGTGAAGCTTTCCGCAAGATGTCATGGCGCTTCTCCATGCATCCCGGCCATCCACTGGTTTCTCCAGGGATGCCCAATCAACCATCCTTCACCCAGTAGTGTGTATTGAAAACTTGTCTTCTCGAGTCTTGAAGTCTTGAGGTCTTGAAGATGCAGGACTTGAAGATGTCTTCATGAAGTTGTCGACTTGACGTAGAGTCCTTCTTCACACCACTCACGAACACTCATACCAATCCCCGTCTACTTTAGCATAGCATAAAAATAACTAACGTTCCCGGGGCTTTAGTAACATGTGGTGGGTTCCTACCTCATGCATTCTACTCAACTACAAGGATTTCAATAACACTACGGGAGGGATTTGTTGAATGATGTCACTACATGCAATAAAACATAGGTATGAAATAGATGGTCAAAGTGAACTTGCCTGTACTGTTGATGAAGATAAGATATCGCTCTCAGAAATTAACTTGATAGAACTATTCGTCACTCTCCGATGAAAATCTATCGTAAGCAAATAACATTCAATAAACATTCATGCCAAAACAAAGAACTGAAAAACGCAAGAACAAAACATGTCTTGGTGCGAAAATAACAACATACTAAGGTTAAATAAGAAAAGATAGGTTCTAACTGTGTTGTAAAGTGAAAGTGGAGGAATCAACTTCAAAAGAGTTAATGGATGATGAACTATTGCTATATAAGCTTAGGTTGGAGAGACTATGAAAGACGATCCAAAGTATGGGAGAACAACATGAACGTTGTTTGACACATAGTATAAGGCATAAGAATTTATTTGTAGAAAGAATTTAATTGAAAAGGTCAAAAGAAGTTGAACTGTAAATTCAAGTATGAATTGAATCTGAATTCACAAAGGTCAAAAGAAGTTGAACCGACGTAAGATGGTTATGAATAAAAATATATGACACGGGTATTTAGGGACAAAAGGAATCAATTAAAAAGGTGTTACAGTTTGCAAGATATGATCAAATGAAGGTTCGGATTCAAATTGAATCGCTCCAATTTGAAAGGTTCAAAGATTGAAACTAATGATGTTACTATATATGGGAAGTCAATATGAACGTGTAGAAAAAGAATTACTAGGTTCAAAATGACGGATCAAAAGTTATAAGCAATTCAATATGGCATTGAGTTAGCTTAGTACAGTGTGTGAACACATTTTGGGAACTAATAGAGAAGTATGAGCAAGATCAAAATTATATGTTGATATGATAACACTAATGATGTGAACGGAAAGATTACTTTGATACGGATCCGTCGCAATTGGATTCATCGGAAACGGAGCTACGGATAAAAAGATATGATCAAAAGAAGTTTGAACATAAATCTGAATAAATTTTGAAATTTGAAATTTTGAAAAAAATTGACGTGATAGGTTGATTGGATAGGTGAAGTCAAGACGAAACTCTAGGCGTTGGTTTCATCTAATTCTGATAAACGAGTAAAAAGTTATGGCTATTTGAAAAATCTGGGCCAAGCTGTTTTACGGAGGAAAAATGCTATGTCTAAAATAATTCTAGGACTAATGAGTAAATACGGAGACTAATTAATAATCTAATTACTCTACCGTATACTACTATAGAAATACTAGTCCAGGGATATTAAACTACAGGAGTATGAAAGAAAATACGAAGAGAATACCTTTATATGCAGAGAAGATATAAATCCAAAGAGGAGACGACTTCCAGAAATCCCGCCGGAGAGAAGAAAATATTTTTTTTTATAAAGCTAGTCAAACCGAAACGATTCGATTCAACCCGAAGTGGATGACTTTTGGGTGCACCTATGGGTCTATATTTATAGGTGAAAGGAAGGTGCAAACATCCAAAGCTAAGCAAGGTGGGACTAAAATAGGGAAAGAGAGAAGAAGAAGAGGGCCACCCGGATGGGCTGAATCAGCCGGCCTGTTTTTTTTTTTTAAATACTCGGATTAACAGTGTACCGGCATGAACAGTGTTCCCTGGTTTTTTTTTAAAAAAAAACAGCAAAGAAAAACAAATAAAAAAAATAGACAAACATTTTATATAGTCATATTATATATCAAAATTTTCAGAAAAATATTTCCTAAAACATGAACATTTTCTTAAGGCCGAATAAAATACTTTAAAAAAATATATATTTTTTTGCAATAACTCCAAAATGAAAAGAAACTAGAATTTCGAATAAATGGAAAATAGTTTTTTATTTTAAAATTTGAGTCAAAACATTGTATATGATTTTTGAGTGTCATTTACCTCCTCTCATTTGATTTTATAAGAGGGTTTTGTAAATATTTGAACTCAAAATTGAATAGGGATTCGAAATAGAAAATTTTGGGAAAGTCATTTTATTCCCTCTCATTAAAATTTCAAAAGTTTCAAAATTCCACTCGATTTCACACAATCAATCACACAACATTCAAGCAAACAATCCTACTTATTTATTTAATATAACATTCCAAAATTTAGAATTTTGGGATGTTACAAACTACCACACTTAAAATGAATCTCGTCCTCGAGATTCGAAAAGGCTAGAAAGAAAAGGTTAGGGTTTTGGGGATCTTCTTAGCAAATCAATTGACCAAGAAAGCGTGGGTCTACCACACTTAAAATGAGAGTTACTGGTCCCTCAAATCATGACACACCTTTGGGTGCATCTGTCTGTTCACATTCTTCACGGTAGATTCTTCGGTGATGCTCCTCCGTTATATCAAAATCTTGTGTCCTCACAACAAGGTGTACTTCCTCCGAAACTGGGTCTTCTTAACTGACAGGTCTCACGATCATTCTAAATAACTTATCGAAGATCTCATGGTGGTCTACCATTAGTGGTTATCCTGCAGTGAAACATGGGTCGTGGCTTCATTCCTCACCGTAAAATTCCTACGGGTGACAGCAACTGCCATATACAAGGGGTTTACATCATACCATTCTAAGGCTTCAACAAAAGCTTTCAAAGAACGTCGTCTCTTTACTATGGGTAAGTCACTCAGATTTACCATTCCGAATAGCAAGAGAATGATAAGAGTAAGTCGTCATGGTGGCCAAGCCATGTCGCACTGAAATCATTACCTTGTATAAGGTTTAGTAATCTCATATTCTAGCACTTGGGCTCCCTCACAAGCATTGCAGAAATTTCTCTTGTCAACGAACAAACTTCGGATAAATCCATTAATTCTGCAAGCTAAGCAAAAACATCTATCGTTTCTTCACAATTCTCAGGTTATCGTAAACTCCTAAGAAAAACGTTTGATAGTCAGTCGTAGCTTCTTCCAAGTTTCTTCCTTCACCAAGGTGGGGCTTGATCCTTATCAATCCTGAAGTCAGTGACTTGTGGATTCACTTGAATACTTGAACAACTTCATCTCACCCGTGGGGTGACTATCGATCCATATTCCAGCATTACCTTCAGTTCACTCCATTATACCCTTGAGGTAACAAATCACAGACTTATTTTTGTTTAGATTCCACTCTGCAGAATCCATTTTCCTTTCCATTGGTCTGTTTAACCCTGGGTATGGTTTCATCACAATCATTCCTTTTCTCAATATTCCAACTTCAAAGACACGTTCTCACAAGTTTATCATCCACATATTTTGCGGTGGTTCCTCATTCTCTTCATCTGCATTCACTTATCCAAACTGCTTAATTCGGGGAAGGTACCTGTGGTTTCTACCACACTTAAAATGAAACGAAATCATGTTTGCATAGACCATATTTTCTCATATCCTCGAAAATGGTCGGAGATTTTGGGTCATAGAGTAACAACTCATGTAATACATCATAAGATAAATCATAACACCATAAATTCCATTGATTCATGAATTTATTTACAACTCTGAGGCTTCCGTTACAAGATAAGCTCATGAAAAACAAAGGTGCTTCATGATACGTGTATTTCCATCTTCAAAACTTAACTATCCCATTCTAGCTTTCTTCTCATATTCAATCCTTGGTTACATCCTCAATCACTTCTAAAAACTCCTAGAAAGTACTTTATTACAAATGCTGCCATCCACATAGTTTGGTATGGTCTAGCATCAACTCTCAACTTTATTCATTCATCTCCCCTTGGAGATATTTTAGTACCACTGAAAATTTCCGATGTGCTCCTTGAAATCCTCCATCTTTTCCTTGATTAGGGTGGACATGAGCTTCATCTCCATCATTTCCGTATGCACCTCTTGCAGGTATTCCTGAGTATGATGGAGTCTTGCTTCAAGTATTTCTCCAATATGGCGTATGGCTTCCATGGCAGCTTCACGAACAGCGTCAAAGAAAATAGCTTGTGGTACACGAGATATGTAAAAGTATTGTCCAGTAGTCTTTGGGCAAACTCCATTTGCACGGTGGAGGTGTACCTCCACATACCAAAGTTTCACTCCATTATCCATGAATGGGTAGCCTTTGTAGACTGCATCTCCTTCAAGATGGATGTGCTTCATCATATCCTTCAGGATCCTTGGGTAGTCATGATCACTGGTCAGGGTCATGATTGTTTCCGGGCCTTTGAGGAAAGACTCATAAAGGGTGGTCATCTGCGTGTGTCAAAAAAGGTACTCAGAATTGACATATGTCTCGACTTGGGTAAACATCCATGTTATCCAAAATCAAACTTCAAATTCACTTTCCAACATCTTTAGAGAGTATTGTCATCCTTAAAACAAATGGATTATCCATTACATAACTTCAAGGATAAGAGTGCTACCTATTACATTTATTACTTCCGAACTCAAACTACTCATGCTTAGCATTCTTCTTTGGGCAGGTATAGGAGTAGGGTCATGTCTTCTTGCACCGAAAACAGATGATTTCTGACAAATCTCGGGCCTTCTTGATGTTGGTGCTTGCTCCTTGGGTTCTTGATTCCTTTCTTGGGCACTTATCGGCATAGTGGCCTAAATTCTTGCACCTGAAACACATGATCTGACTCAGATCCTTCTTCGTAGAAATTGGGTTGTTCAGAGGAAGTCTTCGGTTTCTCTTCTTGGGTTCCTTGGTTTCGATCAAAAGTTCAATTTCCTGTGGATCAAACAACACTTCTTCTATCGGGAAGTTTCCCAGATACTCTTTTCTTTCCTTCATACAGTCCTGTGAGAAATGTCCTTCTTCTCCACATGTATAGCAGACATTTGAGTAAAATCTGGTTAATCCTTCTCCATCAGGGTCTTCAATATCTTTCTTCATCACAAATTCTTCAAATTCTCCTCTGAAGGCTTCCTTCATGGCTTCCTTCTGTTGTTTGATGACTTCCTGTACCTTGGGGTACATTTGGCATTGAGCCGGGTAGTGATTGGTTCCTTCACACAAGAAACATGTCACTTGCCCAGTTGGGCAGTCCTCAGCAGGGTGATTTTCTTCACAATAAGGACATCCTTCCTTGTGTTCTTCCTGGGTGTGTCCTATTTCTCCACAGATTTTACATGCTCGGGTCTTCTTCATCGGGATAACACAATGCTTCTGAATGAGATGGGATCTTAACAGAGTCTTCTTGAGTTCTTCCCAATTCTTTGCTCCATTAAATCCTTGTATGGCGTGATGCATTTTCCACCAAGTTGCGGCACTTTGGGTAAAGTGCTGGAGGGCATATTGAACCTCATACTTCTGTGCTATCGAGTTGCTCCGGAAGTGATTCTCCATGTTGTGAATCCATACTTCTGCCTCTAGCTGGGTCATTGGTCCAGAAAGTACAAGTCCAGCTTCATATGCCATCTATTGGGTTCAAGGTTTTGGGATGAGATGGTAGAGAAAGGAGGAGAAAACACACAATACAAACAATGGTTTTGAAAATAGATTTTTTTTTGTGACTGTCGAAAATAAAACTTACACACAAATGACAGCGCACAAATCATCGTATCTAACGTAAATATACAGCAGGGGTTTGGTCTAGGGGCATAACATCTTGGAAAATTCTTCATGGTCTTCAATTTCTTCAGATCAATATAATCTTCAATCCTTTTTGTAGCTCTTTCCATAATGGAATACATCTTTGTTGGAGTTGGTCACCAGTTGTCCGATATCTTGTCCTTCTTGGAGTGGCTTCAGTTGATCCTTAGTGGGGTCAAGGGGAAAAGGGTATTTTCTAACTCTTTGATAAAACTCAGAAGGGATGAGAAGTAGAAGGTCTTTTGAAAACAAAGTTTTCGAGAAATCATTTCCTAAGGGCTTTCCAGTTTCTAGGGTCACGTCCTACAGTCAACATGTGCTCTGATACCATTTCTGTAGCGACCCGACTCAAAACGAGTCAAGCCTCTGTGTTTGCTATGCCATCCCTGGATCAGTATGCTGGCACACACAGTACATCAATGTATATATCAAAGTGCAATCACATGTAATTAACGCAAAACTGATATATACCTTAGAATAGCAGCGGATACAGTCAACGGGAGTGGAGTCCCAATAACACCAACGGCGAGTTGAGTGCAGACCGTAACCCTGAATCGTACTCTTACCCGTCGTAGAAGAGTATCTGCAACATGATACGTTGCAGCCATATAGGTCAGTACATTGAATGTACCGGCAAGATCACCATAGTAGAACAGAAGAATAAAGACTATTCTATATGCAAAGGCTTTGTGGCTCTGTGTCTAAGTTTTTGCGTAAAAGCTGATTTTATTTTCCTACAACAAAAGGGAATATCAGGAATTTCACTATGGAATTACCTATCATGACATGGTTCCGCCAACCAATGTCTCAATACCCACAAGTATCTTAAGTTGCCCACAATTAAGTTATCAGTCCAGTGTTGAGAGTTCTGAGATAGATCCATGTCCAGAGGCTCAAATTGTCCGTAACCGGGGACACGGCTAATCGATTAGGTTTAACTCTGCAGAGTGTTGTGTACTTTACCCACAAGATTCTTTCCCTCCTGGTAAGTCCTCGCACTGCCTGGTGTTTGAGAACAGGATGAAAGAAACATGGTCTTTCAGAGTGCTTCCCTAACTGTCCGACAGTGCCCATCCCAATCCTAACGTCGACTACATCTCGTAGCACTGCCCAGTAGAGTCACAACAAAGATCAACCAAGCCAGAGCCCATAATGACTTGTGGCTACACAGGTAAGCTTCCGGGCATGAAGTATTCATCCTTCTCTTTGAGTCTGGGTGAAGCTTTCCGCAAGATGTCATGGCGCTTCTCCATGCATCCCGGCCATCCACTGGTTTCTCCAGGGATGCCCAATCAACCATCCTTCACCCAGTAGTGTGTATTGAAAACTTGTCTTCTCGAGTCTTGAAGTCTTGAGGTCTTGAAGATGCAGGACTTGAAGATGTCTTCATGAAGTTGTCGACTTGACGTAGAGTCCTTCTTCACACCACTCACGAACACTCATACCAATCCCCGTCTACTTTAGCATAGCATAAAAATAACTAACGTTCCCGGGGCTTTAGTAACATGTGGTGGGTTCCTACCTCATGCATTCTACTCAACTACAAGGATTTCAATAACACTACGGGAGGGATTTGTTGAATGATGTCACTACATGCAATAAAACATAGGTATGAAATAGATGGTCAAAGTGAACTTGCCTGTACTGTTGATGAAGATAAGATATCGCTCTCAGAAATTAACTTGATAGAACTATTCGTCACTCTCCGATGAAAATCTATCGTAAGCAAATAACATTCAATAAACATTCATGCCAAAACAAAGAACTGAAAAAACGCAAGAACAAAACATGTCTTGGTGCGAAAATAACAACATACTAAGGTTAAATAAGAAAAGATAGGTTCTAACTGTGTTGTAAAGTGAAAGTGGAGGAATCAACTTCAAAAGAGTTAATGGATGATGAACTATTGCTATATAAGCTTAGGTTGGAGAGACTATGAAAGACGATCCAAAGTATGGGAGAACAACATGAACGTTGTTTGACACATAGTATAAGGCATAAGAATTTATTTGTAGAAAGAATTTAATTGAAAAGGTCAAAAGAAGTTGAACTGTAAATTCAAGTATGAATTGAATCTGAATTCACAAAGGTCAAAAGAAGTTGAACCGACGTAAGATGGTTATGAATAAAAATATATGACACGGGTATTTAGGGACAAAAGGAATCAATTAAAAAGGTGTTACAGTTTGCAAGATATGATCAAATGAAGGTTCGGATTCAAATTGAATCGCTCCAATTTGAAAGGTTCAAAGATTGAAACTAATGATGTTACTATATATGGGAAGTCAATATGAACGTGTAGAAAAAGAATTACTAGGTTCAAAATGACGGATCAAAAGTTATAAGCAATTCAATATGGCATTGAGTTAGCTTAGTACAGTGTGTGAACACATTTTGGGAACTAATAGAGAAGTATGAGCAAGATCAAAATTATATGTTGATATGATAACACTAATGATGTGAACGGAAAGATTACTTTGATACGGATCCGTCGCAATTGGATTCATCGGAAACGGAGCTACGGATAAAAAGATATGATCAAAAGAAGTTTGAACATAAATCTGAATAAATTTTGAAATTTGAAATTTTGAAAAAAATTGACGTGATAGGTTGATTGGATAGGTGAAGTCAAGACGAAACTCTAGGCGTTGGTTTCATCTAATTCTGATAAACGAGTAAAAAGTTATGGCTATTTGAAAAATCTGGGCCAAGCTGTTTTACGGAGGAAAAATGCTATGTCTAAAATAATTCTAGGACTAATGAGTAAATACGGAGACTAATTAATAATCTAATTACTCTACCGTATACTACTATAGAAATACTAGTCCAGGGATATTAAACTACAGGAGTATGAAAGAAAATACGAAGAGAATACCTTTATATGCAGAGAAGATATAAATCCAAAGAGGAGACGACTTCCAGAAATCCCGCCGGAGAGAAGAAAATATTTTTTTTTATAAAGCTAGTCAAACCGAAACGATTCGATTCAACCCGAAGTGGATGACTTTTGGGTGCACCTATGGGTCTATATTTATAGGTGAAAGGAAGGTGCAAACATCCAAAGCTAAGCAAGGTGGGACTAAAATAGGGAAAGAGAGAAGAAGAAGAGGGCCACCCGGATGGGCTGAATCAGCCGGCCTGTTTTTTTTTTTTAAATACTCGGATTAACAGTGTACCGGCATGAACAGTGTTCCCTGGTTTTTTTTTAAAAAAAAACAGCAAAGAAAAACAAATAAAAAAAATAGACAAACATTTTATATAGTCATATTATATATCAAAATTTTCAGAAAAATATTTCCTAAAACATGAACATTTTCTTAAGGCCGAATAAAATACTTTAAAAAAATATATATTTTTTTGCAATAACTCCAAAATGAAAAGAAACTAGAATTTCGAATAAATGGAAAATAGTTTTTTATTTTAAAATTTGAGTCAAAACATTGTATATGATTTTTGAGTGTCATTTACCTCCTCTCATTTGATTTTATAAGAGGGTTTTGTAAATATTTGAACTCAAAATTGAATAGGGATTCGAAATAGAAAATTTTGGGAAAGTCATTTTATTCCCTCTCATTAAAATTTCAAAAGTTTCAAAATTCCACTCGATTTCACACAATCAATCACACAACATTCAAGCAAACAATCCTACTTATTTATTTAATATAACATTCCAAAATTTAGAATTTTGGGATGTTACACTGAAAGTGATTTCTCACAGATATAAAATGTAGAGTCCTCTTGCTTGAAGCTTTGCCAACCTATTTCCTTGCATCTTGGGGTATTCCACAATCTCTCTGCCAACCCACCATTGAACTTTTCTGAAACATTCTTGATGGAAACATTAGTTCAATGACTCATATGTTGTTATGAATTACCAAAACCACCAAGGGAGAAAATGTGCTTTCAATCTCCCCCTTTTTGGTAATTGATGAAAACATATAGATCAAAGCTTCGACATATGATATAATCAATGAATATAATCGTCGCTTTGAGAAGTATGTGATAAGCAAGAGCTCCCCCTAAATTTGTGAATTATTTTGAATTTGCGTTTGAATGCAAATACACAATCGATTAGGTACATGGGGCACTTCTTCCATGTCACACCATCTTGGTGGTGTGCGATAATAATTAGAATTAACAACATAGCACAACACAATCAAGCAATGTGAGTGATCATCCCATAATCATCAAATGATAGGAAATAATAGCAACACACATAACATCGTATGATCACACACAAACACAAAAGTATCTCACGACACACCAAAAGAGCCAAATGTTTTGTAAAACTAGCAAATAAAAATAGACGCTCTCTCACTCGAACTTTGAGCCTAATATCTATATACACTTCTCCCCCTTTGGCAACAAGTTACCAAAAACTTCAAAGGCTTATATCTAATCGTTCTGTGGCTGATCTCCTCCAGTTGTCAATGTCGGAGTCGAGAGAACTACGTCGGCGAAGACTTCCGCTGAAGTCCTGGATGGAGCTGGAGTAGATATTGGAGGCGCTGGAGCTGATGGAACAAAAGACACTGTGGCTAGAGCATAAGATGAAGGCCTCGTCTCTGGAGCTGGTACTGTATGAGTCCTGGCATTAGTCATAAAGTGGGCAATCGTCCTGACAGGTGCACTATGTTCCTCATCATCAGAAGAAGAATCAGATTTTGAGGAGTGGCGAAGGATTGGGGCTTCATCAACCTCCTTCTTGATCTCATTGACTGTCTTTCAAAGTCAGCCCATCAACCTTGTCATTCAAAGTTTTCACTTTATCATCAATAATGTTCACAAGGCTCTCCTAAGTATCCTTGATGGTCTTGATATCCTTCTTCATATCCATGATAGTAGTGATCAAAAGATCCATCTGCTTGTTCCTAGACCTGGGAACCTAAGCACTAGTGGCTCGAGCTGCCTCTACTTCTACCTCTGCTTGTGCCTAAGCTGCAGTTGATGTGGGATGATCTGGGTCCATCACCACAATGTTATCCTAAGGTTCGGCTGAAGTGGAAAATGAGGACTGTCCAGAGCAAATGTGTGCTTCTCAAGCTGAGAGTTGATGAGCAACTGGATATGCGTAGCAGCATGAGCGCTTCTGATCAGCAGAAACCCTTTTTAAAGTCTCTATGATCAAGTCCATCGCTCGAATCCTAGTGTGACGATCAAGATGGATGAGCATGTTGATGGAGTATCCATGAATCATCTTCTCATCTCCAGACTTGGGCATCAGGGTATGCCTTGGGATGGTTTTCATGGTACGGAGACCTGGCTAGAGAAAGTAGATGGAGCCATGCTTGTGAGATTGCACTTTGCCTGTAGGGATAGGATTATACATGTCCTCCATAGCATTGTGGCTCGCCTTGGATTCTGTGTAGACATCCAAATCTCCATCCTGAACCTCTGGGACTCCTAAGATGGTAGCCCACTCATCAATAGTAGAATCATATATTTCGCCTTCAATCATCCAGACAATCCTTCCATCTCGATAGAAATGTTTAGTGGAGTAGAATTGCATGATCATCTCATTGTTCCAGGCAGTAAACTCTCTGCCAACAAACTCATCAAGTCCAATGCAGTGGAAATTTTCATGGACACATGGAAAGTAGTCCTCATTCTCCTTGATGTACTTCGAGTCAACATATCTCATGTCACTGATTGTTGTGCTCTTGTCTAGCAAAACTGTCTCATAGAAGTCTTGCTGCTCTTTGGTGTAAAATATGTAATCAACAATAGCCTTTCTCCTCTGCGCATATGGATCAATGGCTCTCCATGCCCTCAAGCCTGAATCCTTCCTCTTCTTCATATCATCAGCAACTAGGTGGCTGGCATCATGAATTGGAAGGTGAGGTCTGACCTTCATCAGAACAGACATGGCATCATCATCATCATTTGCTTCTCTGAAAGTAGATTTCTTGTTCTTCTCAGCAGCAGGTATATCTCTGCTAATCCTCTTGAACTTCTATGCAACAAATTTCTTTGAAGTTGTCTTGGTGTTCTTGGAGGGGCTTGGCTTGGGCATAACATCAACAAAAAGTTTCTTGGCTTTCTTCTTAGGAGGGGCCTAAGCAGCAGGTTCCTCCTCTTCCTCCTCAACAGCAGCATCAGCAGCAGCAGCCTACTCTAGATCCTCAAACATGGAGGTAGGCCTACCCTACACATGGATGATCCTTTTCCTAGCTGTCTTCTTTGGCACAGCCTTCCTGGGGACCTCAACAGACACTGTTGCCCTAGCACTCTCATGTGCTTTGAAGGTTTCTGCGGGAGCATAAATTTTGCTGACCACCTTCCTAGATGAGGTGGCCTCATTGGCATCCTTGCTTGCAGCCTTCTCTTGCTTCTTGGCAAGAATCTCTGACGGGACAAAATCTGAATCCTCATCATCTGAGTTGAGTCTCTTCCTGGTCCTTGTATCAGCCTTAGGCAACCCATGAGAACTGGGAGTGCCTAGATTTGGAAAGGAACTGGACTCAGGACTAGTGCCTGAACTCATCTCAACATTATGCTCTGGCAAGTTCTGACTGTCTGACCCTGACATGCTAACCCTATGAATAGAGTATATAAGAGTGGAATAGGATAAGTCATCACAAAACGTTCAGCTGGTTTTTGAAAGTTTGAACAGAAAAATTATAGATGTAGTTCACTGCAAAATTGGATTTCGGTGTCACCGAGTCAAACATTTCGGTGCTATCGAGACTCACAAAACCCTTAATCGAAACTTTGCAACAGTTTCGGTCAGACCAAAAACTGTCACTCGGTCTCACCGAGTTCTGTCCTAAGTAGCACAAAAAGGCAATCGGTGGAACTGATTTTTCTGCCTCGGTATCATCAAGATGTAACTTGACGGGCAACTAAACCTAGAATTTTTTGATTCGCTAGACTATGGAGTTTATCTTGTGGATAGAATGATCTCAAACTGTGGCTAGATAATGGAGAAACCCTAATGCGCAAGAATCGGCAGTTGGAGCGCAAGAAGGAACCGAATCTGTACCCTAGCTCGGTGACGGATCCGCTACGGCAGCGACGGGGGCGAAGATTCCGTCGACAGCGGCGATTCCCAGCGGCGGAGGAGCGCGGGAAGACAAGGCCGACGACCAGGGATCCTTCTGTGGCAGCTTAGGACTTGGGGCATGGCGATTTGAAGAATGAAATTTTGAACTGTTGGGACCATCGAATATATACCCTTCACTGTCGGTGACGTCGATTCTAAATTTTTGGTGTCACCGAGTTTCTCAACTGTCAGCTAACAGGGAAACTCGATGTAACCGAGAATATGGAATCGGTAGTACCAAGGTAGAAAACCAGATCAACCCTAAGCATTCAGTGAGACCGACATTTTGGGGTTGGTTCCACCGAGATGCACTTGGGAGGTTTTAATGGTCGGTCCTTATCGATACGGAACTTTGAGTGCTCCACACACAGAGGGATCGAAAAGCACTTGTTCAAATTTTGTGATGCAGCATGAATGGAGTATGAGGTGACAAAGCATAGATAGATAAAGAGTGGTCCTAGGCATTCTTGTTCATCCAATTGGCAAAAGAGAAAATCAAGAGTCAAATAGCAACAATTGGATGTCCTCGAATGAGAAAATAAATGCAGACCAACATGCTCACACAATAAGATGTCAAATGAAATCATGACAAACATGCACATATACACTAGCATCTAACAAGCACTTGGGAGATGATGAAGTCATATATATATGAGTATATTGACTTAGGAGCCAAGTAAGAATACTTGATCATAGGTCATACTCATTGTTTAAGCACAAGTGGGGTTACCACTTTCACATAGAGCATTTAATGTTGTCACATTCTTGTGAGATGCTTTAACTCAAGTCTTAGAGTAAAGCTCCCCTATATGTGACATCCCCCAAAAGATGGATAACTAACCTTGGGTTTTGTTGAAGAGGACTTCATGTTGGTGAGGTAGTGGTGGATGCTCAAAATTGATGAACATCACCAAGAGTTGGGAGCATCCTTGTTGTTTCCTTACTCTTCTCACCTACATGGGTTAGTCCCAACACACAAGAGACAAATACAAGGATATCTATGGACATGGATGCAAAGCATATGTTATGATGTCCATTGATTTGTTGATTACCTTGTCCCTTGCTTACCTTTGAGGGAATGTGTGACCACTTGAACTATTGCATAATGTTGATGTTGTTTGCAACTAGTTCTTTCCAATAATGAATATGTGTGAATTTCATTGGTGGAGTCACCCCTCAAGAACTCTCTAGTTCTTCTTCTTGGGGAGCCACATCAAGTTGATGGGGATCCTTGGTGTTGAAGTAGCACTTGTAGAAGTTGATCTTGTAGTAGCCTTGGGAACCCACTTCACCAAAGCTTGTGATTCATCTTCATATGAGTCAAAGTCCTCTTGAAGCTTGTTCTTGCCCTTGAGCTTGGTGTCTTGTGGTGGAAGGTCATCTTGAGCTTTTGTTCCCTTGGGAAGAGTATTTTCATACTTCTCCTTTTGAGGAATAAACTTGGGATTGGGGTATTGACATTCTTCCCATTCAACTCCATTAGCGTTGAAGTAGCCAACACCACGATTCTTCCGGTATCCTCCATGCTTACATACAATCTCCTCAAATTGTTTGCACCCTTCAAGACTCTTGTAGATACCTTTCTCTATAATACCTTTCAAGAGTTCATTTTCTTGCTCAAGTGTAACTTGCATAAGAGAAGAGTTAGTGGGATCAAGAGAACTACTAGAAGCAATATCATTGGATTTATCATTTTTATTGCTACTAGTTGAAGTAACTTTCTTTCCTTTGTTAGTAGATTGCTTAGACTTAACTTGAGGCATGAATTTAGATAAATAAAGTTGTTTGGCTAGATAAGAGGAAGTCTTCTTTTGAAGATCGTCATTGATAGCTTTAAGGAACTCATGCTCTTGCTCTAAATTGAGCTTCTCGAAGCGTAGCTTCTCATGTGTCCTTACAAGCTCTCTATGATCTTCTAGAGTTGACTCGTGAGCTAACTTAAGAGTTTTTAGTTCTTGAGTTAATCGTTATATTTCCAACTTATCATCATCACATGACTTATCTACACTAGAGTGAGTACTAACAAGTTCATTTTGACTAACATTACTAGTTTTGTCAAATAGCAAGTCATCTTCAATTAACAAGTCATCTTCATCACTATTGAAATCAAGATACTCGGGGTGTGATACCTTGGGGCCTTTATCCATGAAGCAACTTCCACTCCCTTCGTTTGGTGAATCAAATAGATCATAGGAGTTGGTAGTCACTAGTGCAATTCCAGCAATACCTTCATCTTGACTATAGTCGGAGTTGGAGTGATAGTTTCTCTTAGAGTGGTATGTTTCCTTCTCGAGTAGCTCTGGGTGTATTTGTCCTTCTCCGAGTCCATACTTCTCCTTGAGGGTCTTCGTTCATAACGATCATCTCTACTCCTTCTCTCTCTTTGAGGTGACTTGTCTCTTGAGCTTCGTCTACTTGGTGACTCTTCTCTTTGTTTGTAGGGAGCCACGCACTCATTGGAGTAGTGTCCGGGATTTCCACAATTATAGCAGTTCCGGTCATGACTTGACAAATGCTTCTCTTCATATCTTGAGTTGGAGTTTCGATCTTTGCTTCTATTCTTGTAGAACTTGTTGAATTTCTTGACCATGAGGCTTATCTCTTCATTTGTGACAAGGTTGTCGCTTGAGGTAGTGAGAGCATCACTTGTGTCTTTGTAAGCACCGCTAGACTTGTGGTGAAGCTCTTCCTTGTCTTTGAGTGTCATCTCATGAGCAACAATTCTACCCGTTGATTGGGATCTTTGTAGTTGGGCATCATTTGGATCAATGTGCAAACGGTGTCATATGGATCATCCAAAGCTCGAAGTATCTTCTTGATGATGAATTTGTTAGTCATTTCTTCGCTTCCTAAGCCGGCAATCTCATTTGTGATGAGAGCTAGCCTAGAGTACATCTCAGCGACTCCTTCACCATCCTTCATCTTTAACTTGGCAAGTTGACTTTGAAGAACATCCAACTTGGATTCTCTCACAGATTATGTACCCTCATGCATATCAATCAAAGTATCCCAAATCTCTTTTGCATTCTCCAGACTGTTGATCTTGTTGAATTCTTCGGGGCATAGGCAGTTGAAGAGAATGTCACATGCTTGAGCATTGAGTTGCAACATCTTCAACTCGTCTACGGTCGCTTCACGATCGGGTTCCTTTCCTTCCGCAAAGAATTCACCTTGCATGCTGACACGAACAACAGCCCAAATGGAGGGGTTATGACCAAGGAAATGCATTTTCACTTTGTGCTTCCAAGTAGCAAAATTAATGCCATCAAAGTACGGACCTCTACGGTGATAATTTCCCTCACTAGATGCCATACTTCTCCTAAACCAATGCAATGGAGACCAAAGCTCTGATACCACTTGTAGGATCGAAAGTAGGTCTAGAGGGGGTGATTAGACTACTTGACCAAATAAAAATCTACGTTTTTCCAATTTTAATTCTTGGCAGATTTTAGCATTCATAGTATGTCAAGTACACCCTACACATACATGTCTAAGAGTATAGCAGTGGAAAGTAAAGGCATTGCACATGTAAGTAAAGAGAGGGTAGGAAGATCAAATGCAATTGGTGACATGATGATTTTTCTCGTGGTTCTGATAGGTGGCGCTATTGTACATCCATGTTCATGGAGTCTTCAACCCACAGAGGGTAACGGTCGCGAGAGTCCACGGAGGGCTCTACCCACGAAGGGTTCCACGAAGAAGCAACCTTAACTATACCACGATGGCCTACGTCCATGGAGGACTAGCCTTACTCAGGGTAGATCTTCATGAAGTAGGCGATCTCCTTGCCCTTAAAAACTTCTTGGTTCACTCCACAACATGAAGTAGGAGGCTCCCAAGCGACACCTAACGAATCTAGGAGGCACCACCCTCCAAAAGGTAATAGGCTCGATAATGTCGATGAACTCCTTGCTCTTGTGCTTCAAGATGATAGACTCCTCAACACACAATCACTCTCTCACAGATATGGCTTGGTAGAAGAGATAGTATTGGTGGAAAGCAAATTGGGGAGGCTAGAAATCAAGATCCATATGGTTGGAGTGGAAGATCTTGACCTCAACACAAGGGTAGGTGGTTCTCTCTTAGAAAACTAATGGGATAGGTATGGAATGGTTCTGAGTGCTTCTCTCTCGAGTAGGTGGTGGTGAAGGGGTATATATAGGCATCCCCAAAAATACAACCCTTGCACCCAAAATGACTAACTCGGTGACACCGATGTGTTAATCTCGGTGGTACCGAAGTGACCAAGAGGTGGAAACTTTTGAATCTCGTGAAGACTGATATAGGCATCTCGGTTGCATCGATAAGGTGACCAATGGTCAGAATGCTCAATCTCGGCGACGTTGATTCGACAATCTCGGAGGGACCGAAAATGTGAACTTGCCTAACAAAAGGTTGGCAGCCTAACTCGATGGCATCGAAAGTAGTATCGGCTGTACTGAAAGGCTAGGATTTGGCTGAGTTTGTCTAGGGTTTGGAATCATTGGCACCGGGATGGAAATGTTGGTTGCACCGATTTTGAGTGTTTGGCTTAGGACAGACTTTGGTGGGAGAGTTTGTGGGTGTCTTTGGTGACTATCACTTGTGCACGTATGAGCATTTTGTTCACCAACAAAACCTTACCCCCTTTCAACAGTATTGGCTTTCCTATGGACTCAAAGTGATTTCTCACAAATATCAAATGTACAGTCCTCTTGCTTGAAGATTTGCCAGCCTATTTCCTTGCATCTTGGGGTATGCCACAATCTCTTTGCCAACCCATCATTGAACTTTTTCGAAACATTCTCGATGGAAACATTAGTTCAATGACTTATATGTTGTTATGAATTACCAAAACCACCAAGGGAGCAAATGTGCTTTCACAAGGTGGTCACCTCCACCAGGGCGCGGTAGGCCCCCAAACCGTGCCCTGGTGTTCACTGCCCACCTCATGGCCCATCACCGCGTGAAACCAATGCCAAAAATTCCTATAAATATAGAAACCATTGGAAATAACCCTAGACTCCTCGTTCCGCCACCGCAAGGCCTCTGTATCGAGAAAAAACCAATTTGGAGAGAAAATTGTACCCTGTTGGAGAGGGTAGATCATCTTCGGTGGCCATCTTCATCATCCCGGCGGAGTCCATGATGAGGAGGGAGTAGTCCACCCTTAGGGCTGATGGTTTGTACCAGTAGCTATGTGTTCAATCTCTCTCTCGTGTTCTTGAGATGGCACGATCTTGATGTATCACGGGCTTTGTTAATATAGTTAGATCACATGGTGTTTTCCCCTCTATATCTTGTTGTTGAGTTTTACCTTTGAGATTTTGTAATTATCAGATTGAATACTTTTATGCATTTGAGAGCACTTGATATATGTCTTGCATGAGGATACCCGTAGTGCCATTGGGGTATTCAAGTGATTCACTTGATATATGTTATGTACTCAACTTGCGGATTCCCGAAGTGACATCGGGGTGATCTATGCATAGGGGTTCATACACGTTCTTGTCCTAGCTTATCCGGTAGAAATCTTGGGGTACTCTTTGAGGTTCTTTGTGTTGGATTGAGTATTATGAATCTGAAATTGTTTCATGTGCATCGTATAATTAACTCATGGATACTTGTGGTGACATTGGAGTATCTAGGTGACATTAGAGTTGGTTGATGTGTATCATATGGTGTTATTGTAGTACGAACGCATAGATAGATCGATCGAAAGGATAACTTGGTTATTTTAGTATGAACTCTTGGATAGATCGATCGGAAAGGATAACTTTAAGGTGGTTTCATACCCTATAGACAATTTCTTCTTATTCTCTCCGCTAGATAAGAAATTTGGAGTGATTATTCGTTGCACGTTGAGGGATGATTATTTGATCCAATTATATTAGCATTGTTGAGAGATTGCACTAGCGAAAGTACGGACCGTAGGCCTTGTTTTTAAGCATTGTAATATCGTTTGTGCTCATTTTTGTCACTTGCTACCTTGCTGTTTTTATATTTTCAGATTACAAAAACCTATATATATCATCCATATAGCACTTGTATCACCATCTCTTTGCCGAACTAGTGCACCTATACAATTTTCCATTCTATTGGGTGTGTTGGGGACACAAGAGATTTCTTGTATCTGATTGCAGGGTTGTTTGAGAGAGACCATCTTCATCCTACACCTCCCACGGATTGGTAAACCTTAGGTCATCCACTTGAGGGAAAATTTCTACTATCCTACGAAACTTTGCGCTTGGAGGCCCAACACGAGTCTAAAGGAATAAAGTTGCATAGTAGACATCATCGACCAACACCCAGGCCGCGGCGGCCATGATGTTCTCCACGGAGTGACCAGGGAGGAGGCAGGCATGGTGACCGAGACGGCGACTCCCGCCAGGACGGTGGGCGTGGGTAGGACCATGGGAGGCCATGTCATGGGAGGTCCCGCGGGCCGCGACCTTGAGAGAGCGCCGCTCCCTCCCCGCGGCCAACACTGCCAGGGGAGGTTGGTAATGTCCAGCCGGACCAGGGAGACGGGAGCCCCCAGGGGCCGCACGTAGTAGCGTGCCTTCTCGGCGAGGCTCATGCCCCGGCCCACATCACCCACTCAGGCAAGCCCCTCCTAGGGAAGACGCCACCCCCCTGAGGCCGGAGACCACGCGACCTCTCCGCAGTCAGTAGTGCGCCGTCTCTACGGGTGCCAGGGATGGCGCTGGGACCGCTGCCGTCGCGAGCGTGCTCCCCTTGCTATGCACCCCAATGATCAATGATGTCATGGTCACCAATACCCTTATCGATGGAGGCGCAGGCCTAAACGTGCTCTCCGTCGAAACCTTCGAGGCGCTCCGGACTCTCTGTGACTGGGAGTAATCGGGTACCCCATCATTCTTGGGAGTAATCGGGTACCCCGTCGTCCCCTGGGGTAAATTGCCTCCCTGTCACTTTCGGCACACGCAACAACTAGCACGTTGAGCTCATTGATTTTGACGTGGCACACACCATTCTCCCATACAATGTGATCCTGGGGTACCCGGCGCTGGCCAAGTTCGCGGCGGTGGTCCACTATGGCCACAACACTCGCAGGATGCTTGGCTACAGCGACATCATCGTCGTCACCTCCGATGAGTCGGACGCGGCATGCTCCCTTGAGTAAGGCTATGGGTGGTCGCACTCGAACGTGTGAGCGTCAAGGAAGGCCCGAGAGGGGGCCCGGGGGCTCGCGAGCACATGCCCCCGAGGAAGAGGCAGCAGTCGCCCGTCCAAGGATCCACTAAGTGAAGGGAGCAGTGCCGACGCCAGGACGGGACTTCCCGCGACACCCTGGCGATCAATGGCATGGGATGGGCCGCCCTCGCCTGCGGTGCTCCCAGGGGAGACGAGGGCTGCCATGCCTTAGCGCGAGGGCTACGCCAGGTGTTTTGGTACGTCGGGTCCGAACCAGATCTGCCCCCATGCTATGACGATGATCGTGACCCCATGGAGTTTGTACGACTCTTCACGTTGAGTATCAAGGCGGCAGGTGGAGGCGACGACGCTAAGGGGAACTGGTTCCTAGCGATCCTCAAGGGCGGCGCACGCCGGTGGATCATGAGCCTGCCCGAGGGGTCGGCCTCCTCGTGGTGTGAGCTTTGTGAATTGTTCACAACCAACTTTAGGGGTGCACATGATCGACCCCTCCCTGACAATGGTCAGCGGCACATGAAGCACCTCCCCGAGGAAACCCTACACGAGTATACCCAGCACCTCAGGAGGGACCGCGACGCCCCTGAGGAACTCCCAGCTACTCCGTGTCTCCCCCCTGCAACAGCTAGGATACCATGTGACCTTTCGGTTTGTGCAAGCTAAACGCGCCCCTGGGTTTCATTATCCTCCTATCGGCATTTTCTTGCTATGAATAGAATCTGGTTATTTATTTTATCAAGTTTATGACGTTTGCTAAAGTTTGAGCCTTGATGCCTCGCCGATGATCTAGACTATTGTGCCCCCGCACCCCGCCCCCTCGGCAACCCCTAAACAGAGGGTTGGACATGGCACCTGTGCTCGGGTTTGTCCTAGCAGCATCGACAAATCCAGGTGATCGAGCTCTGGCTCGTGGGCTGGCCCCCCGTGAATGTCATCTCAAGAAGGTCCTTGGTGTCTATCCCTCGCATGGAGACGACGCAAGGGGGGAGCTGAGGGAGCGCCCTAGAGTGTGGGGTCATCCGCCTAGCATCGCGCCACGCATCAGCGATTGCCTGGTGCGCGTCGCCCCCGCGACATGCAGTTGTGCCTACGGGCTCAAATCTCCCGAAGGACGAGGTAGGAGCCCCTGAGCTTTAAGCATGGGGCATCCGATACCTCCCCAATCGCCGCTCGTGACACTCACGTAAAGATGAGTTGGGGCTATACACGCCCCGGAGTCTGCCGACATGTCATTTCATGGCCTCGAGAGGGCTCCCGCCCATTCCCAAGTGGAAGCCCCATGCTTCGCGTTGGTGGAACGGTCAAACCGTGACTATGCCCACGCCCAAGTGGAAGCCCCATGCTCCATGTTGCCGGAATAAACGAGCCCTGTTCATGCCCATGCCCAGTGGAAGCCCCATGCTCCGCGTTGGTGGAGAAGACAACCAAGGTCACCCTCGTGGGCCACGCCGCCCTCAAGTCGAATCTTCTCGGCCATGCGGCTAGCGATCACTCACCACCGTGCACACTCGTTAGTCCCCCTCGCGCACGGGAGGGGGCTCCTCGCTTGACACCCGAGCATAGTCTAGCGAGCGCACGATACCCAAAATGAGGTGTTTTGTGTGCATGGTTCCCTTGGGGTGACCTCGTGACCGCCGGCATGTCCCCCCTTGGGCATCGCGCCTCAAACGCACCCGCTGTCATGCCCTGGTGTACCGGCAGCGGCCAAGCAACGCCCGGAGGGCCGAGCCTCGACAGCACAAAGAACCTAGGCAAGTAAGGAAGCTTCGAGAGATCGCGCATTCGCGCCGCATGGCCCCCCCACGACCCGCAACCACCTCACAAAACCATCCGGAAAGCTAAGTCAACTACCTCGTGAGGCATGGTGACCCCTGATCATGTTCTCTATTCTCGTAACCTTGTTCCAGGCGAAAACCTACCCCTTGCGCGAGCCATGTGCACATCAAAAGGGTCTCCTAAAAATTCGCGCCTCGGGAGTTCTAGCCGAGCTTTGGACCCATCACCTCCTGGCCTTGACTCGAGTAGCACGGTTTGGTGAAGCAGCAATGGATAAATCGGGCTTAGAGGCCGAGTCTTGGTGGTACATAACGCTAAAGCAATCACGAAGAGGAGGACTGAGCCTAACAAGAAATATCGAGGACGAACTCATTGTTGAACCCGGTATGATGCTGAGCATAGGGCGTGAAGGCCATAATTTTCCTTACATGCCCGCACGGGGCCATAATGTTTTTGTAGGAAAAGGGAGTGGAAGCAAAAGAGAAGGGACAAGGTCTGAGCGGGGCCACCTCCAGGACTCCGGCCCTGCACTCCGACCCAGGCGCTGCCCATGCCTAGTCAGAGTCTTCCTCTTTGACGCGGGCGTCCCGAGAGTCTTCGAAGTCGTTGTCGCTCCTGCTTCCCCTAGAGGACGGGCTGTTGCTGCCATCATCGCTCGAGGAATTGTTGCCGTCGATGCTGTCACGCTCCGAGCAGCAGTCGAGGTGACCACCGGATCCGCCAAAAATCTTCGCGAAGAGTGTGGCGGCCCCGTCGAACCTAAAGTGGAGGACGTGCCCCTTCTTCAAGCCTTGGGTGAGGGCAAACAAATTCCACCCCCGCTTCAGGAACATGAAGCCAAAGAGGTTGGATTCCGTCGTCACCCAAGAGGGCACATTGCCGTAACCATCCGGCTACAGCCATAGGCTGAGGGACGCGCGGTCCGCTATCTCGTCCATGAAGAAATTCGGAAGCCATGGCCAGGTGCTAGGCGAGCCGCTCATCCCCATGATGAACTCATAGTCCAATTCTGTGAAATGGCTCCACAGACGGGGAAGTTGGGCGGCCGCACCACCTCTCCTACCACGCCCGTGGCCGCCTCGGCCCCCGCATCCGTGTCGAGGGTCGGGCTCCCTCAACGACTTCTTGAGCTGTCTTGGATTGACAACGTCGAATGCTCGTGACCCTTAGTGGCATGGGGTTGCCTCCACCATAGCCATCTTCTCCTTCTCAAGAGCCGAAAACCTCCTCAAAGACGTCATTGCGGCAACGGCGGTAACTGGAATGCAGAGCAAGAGTGGGGAGAGGCAAGGAGGCCCTTTGCCGCACCTTATATAGCATTCGACAAATGGCTGGCCGCGCCCCCTTGCCTCGACGGACGGATGCGAGGTCGGTAAACGCGATCATGGCCCCGTGCCGGCACAGATCTTGCGCCAGCCTGGGCAATTTCCGAGGCATTGTGGGAAGTGGACGCGTCTAACGAACCGTCATGCGCCACACGTCGTGCCTGACCCATAGGCAGTTAGGGCCCGCATCATTTCGCTCCTCACACTGACAGCATGGTACGCCGCGGTCCCGGGGGCTAATGTCGGGCCCCTAGGACCAAGGGCACCTAGGCCGGTACGCCCGCGCCCAAGACGGGCCGCACATCAAAGGCCCATGGAAGCCTGCCAGGACTTTGCAAGCCAGACGCTCGCGAGGGTGCCCGCCTCGTGAGGCACATGATAGCCGGTGTTGTCGGGGACCTCGTGGAGCCCTCATGAGGCCACCTCCCGAAGTCGACGCCAGGGCCCCTGCTGGGCGCACCAGACATGGGTAGCTCGGCAGAGCCGCCTAGCCCCATGTTAGCGAATGGGTGACGCAAGCCGAGTCAGGCAGCGCCAGGAGTTGCGCCAGCGGACTCGGATGGAGAGGTTTTCCTATTTTGTGCTAAAGGGGAGAGGCCAGCTTGGCGGTTCCAAAGCACCTCCAAAGGTTTCCCCTTCGATGAAAGAGGACCGGGGCCGGGGGCTCGGCAGGACGAAGGTCATCCCCGAGCCCACCAACATGTCATGGCAGCAAGCTTTAGTAGGCAAGGACCTATTTTGTCAGGATAGCTTGTGATCTTGTCCCCCTTCAAACGGCTCGTTGTGAGAACCCTTCCCGCCTTGTGATCTTGGGGAAGAGGACCATGGGGTAGTATAAGATAGGGGAGGCATCAGCTGTAGAGAGGGATCGACCCTAGACGAGCAAGAACGTTCCTTTGTAACCTCTGATATCCATGAGAAATCCATACAAGCAGAAGTAGGGTCTTACACCGTGAGGTGTCCTGAACCTGGGTAATTGTTGTGTCTGTGTTCCTCTTCCTTAGTTCGTGTTCGTTGTAGCACCGCCGGAGGCTAGCGAGGTAGAATAGGGCTGGTGAGCAAGCGCACCCAAGAATTTTGAACCATCTTGGGTCCTAGAGCCCCGATTCCAACAACGACACTGGTGTTTTCGTTGACAGTTCCATTGAGAAGGATCGATGGATCATTTGCGGGTCAACTACAACAACATCAATGGGAACCTTTACGTCCCTGGCCAACTTTTCGTGTTTGACAACATGATTTTTTGTGCCGATTCGACCAGCCATCTGGCCTCCATCAAGAACTACACCCCAGATGATATTGTGACCTTTAGAGGCCTCGAATACACAGTGGATTCCCATGGAGAACTCGTCCTGTCAGGATGGATGCCCGACTAGATGGAGGAGCTACCTAGCACTGCAGCATCGACTCCGAAACCGATCTCTCTAGAGGACATCGGGACAGAAGCCTTTATATCACCGAAGATCCCCATAGAGACTTCGGGCGACCTCCCCTCAAACCTTGGCCCGGACCCAGTCCCGGCCCTATCCCTGAAGCTATGATGGGTATTGAGCCAACCCCGGCACAGGATCTAGAAACACCCTTGGACCCCCTACACGCCGGAAACACGCCAAGCTATACACAGGGCACACTTTGAGTCAGCCCCGCTTAGAGCCAGGCAATGAGCTCCGAATTACTATCTCACATGAATGAGATGCTCGATCATATGCAGAGCATGTCCATCTTGGATGGCAAGACTTCGATTTACAACAAGATCGGACTTAAAGACGATGATCGGGAAATTTAAGTCCCACCCACCACCCATCTAGTGGCCACGGACACCCACCGCTTAGCCATGACCAGTTCCTCATTGCGGAGACAAGTTCAGCGATCCCTGTTCATCTGCGTGGCAAAGCAAGATCTCAGGTGGCCGGTATGCTTAATCATGATGGTTTCTCAGTTCGCTTTTTTGAAGATTCTCCGCTTGGTCTTGGGTTGTTTTGCATCTGCACTGTTCCCTTGAGAGATGCTATTCTAGGAAGAACTTACATGATTTACGAGGAGGTTGACGTCACTTTTGTTAAGCATGATGAAGCTGTTAATATGCGCATGTCGGTGCTGGGTGGAAACTCATGGGTTCTGATGTTAGCTTTTCCCCTGGACTATCAGACTCGATTTTGGGTGGATAAGGCGGTTTCCCAATTTGGTAAACTCCTATCATGGTACAGTCCAAGAGAACCATTGTCAGGAGTTCTAGCGCAGGTCTGGCTCATGTGTCCCTCTCTTGTCCCCAAAGATATTGGCATGCGTCGGATGGGGGGACAAAGGAGATCCTGGACAGTCCCGGTGGTTCTTCTCAGGCCTGATGCTGCTAATGTGTTTGTGCAAGATGTCCCTCTAGAAGGTGAAGATCCCTTACCCCCTAATGGAGATGCTCATCCTCTGTTTGGACCACACACAACTGCTGAACATGCTTTTCAAGTCAGACTCCGGGTCTGGCTTGCCCGTAATGGTGTGTTCTCGCAAGGTGCGGTCAATGCTGGAGGAAACAATCAGGTGCTTCGGCAAACCCCGCGATGACCATAGTTCATCCCAGCAAGAGGACAAATTAATTATCAGGAAATGCTTCGCGAGCAAGGTGTTCACTTCTCTGATGGAATGGTGACTGACGGAAAAGTGGTGGATAGTCCTCTATCTACATATCATGATGAGTTGATCTCATCTGCCTCTAGGGAGGGATCACCAATGGATGTTACTGATCAAGTTCAAGTCAATTTTTGCCTCACCAGAGAGAACACCTTTCCTGATCAGATTTCTGATTCTGTTGGTGATGTGCCAATGGCTTTCATTCTAGCGCTTTTTGTGATCAAGGCTGCTTCTTTTCCATCTCTCCCTAAGGACTACAAGTGCATTCAGAGCCACATTATGCCAATCAGCTTGGTCAGGTTTCTTGGAGTACAGGCTATGTTCAATAGTGTTGCTGCCCATATCACTCCTGATAGGAAAGTGGCAAGGAAACTATGTTTTCTGGACTCACCTTCCTTGGCCATTGAGGGATCCTATGAAGCTAGCTTTTCTGAACCAGTTGTGATAGAGTTTGTGGCAATCCCTGAAACTCCTTCTTACATGAAGGTTGCTGCTCCTTCTACTGATAGCACTACTGCACTTACTCCTCTCAAAAAGAGAGCAAGAAAGTCTGCAACTCCGATTGTTACATCTGAAGTTCGGAGAAGTCCTAGAAACAAAATGTTTCGTGGCTTCAAGGTGCCCCAGCCGTCTGATTGTCGTAAGCGCACGTGCTCATTGCTCCTGTTGTTACACTCCGTATCCAAGACCCATCACCAGCGAGGAAAGTTACAGAACCACTTTTAGTGTCCAAACTGCAGCAGTTACGTGTTTCTGAATGTATCATCCCAATATCTGAACTGTCTAAGGAAATGCTGCTTGCCCCAAAGGACAACCAAGTGTAGGACTAAAATTACAACGCGATTGCATGGAGTGCATACTGCTCCTCTTATGTTCTCATTATTGCTAGTTTATTTACTATATTTCTTTCTCGCAACCTTCGCTACATCAGACGATGTTAAGGGTTTATTGGTTTTCGTTCTTTTCCTTATTCGCTCCTGTCCTACCAAACTTGTTATTTTAAACTCAGTGCATCGTGATGAATCGTTCTTATAGTTCCTGGAATATTATCTGTTGGAATGTACGAGGGATTGGAGCGGATGAAAAGCATACGTCATTATGATCCCACATTGATAACTCTGGATGTGCTGTTATTTGCATTCAAGAAACGAAACGTGAGCACTTTGATCACTCTTATCTGCGTAAATTTTGCCCCTGACGATTCGATCAGTTTGTGTGCGCCCCTTCTGTTGGTAATTCTGGGGGTATATTGGCTATTTGGAACATCTCCTTGTTCACTGGTACAGTCCTTCACTCCCACAAATGGGCTCTTTCTATCTCGTTCAAATTGACCCAATCTTCTGCAGAATGGACGCTTTCAAATATTTATGGGCCTTGTGATGGGGAAGAGAGGCATGCTTTTTTTCCTAGCTCTATGATCTACATATTGCACATAATGTTGACTGGGTTTTGCTTGGCGATTTCAACTTTATCAGACCACCAGAAAACAGAAATAGGCCAGGTGGTGATATCGCTGATATGATCACGTTTAATGATATTATTAGATCCCTCAATTTGGTGGAAATTCCTCATAAGGGCTTTACATACACTTGGAGTAATATGCAGCAAAACCCTCTTCTCGAGCAGCTTGACTGGTTCTTCACTTCGAACCACTGGACATTTTCCTACCCAAATACCACTGTTAAGTCCATGGCTTGCCCTGTCTCCGATCACATACCCTGTCTTTTTTCTGTACAGACAAATATCCCCAGATCAAAGATTTTTTGGTTTGAGAATTTTTGGGTTTCACACCCAGGGTTCAAATAGGTGGTATCTAACTCTTGGAATTCTTTGGTCGGCCCAGGTGATGCGGCAAAGAAACTAAGTTTCAAATTTAAGAACCTGAGGTATGCCTTAAACCCCTGGAGCAAATCGTTGTCCCGGCTCTCCTTGTTAATTAGCAACTCTGAAAAAATCCTGACGCTAATTGATGGCATTGAGGAAGAACGGCCTCTGCTTATTCAACAATGGAATTTCAGAATCATCCTCAAAAGTCACATCACTCGTTTGCTTGCTTATAAACAACAATATTGCCATACAAGGTGCACTATCCGCTATATAAAATATGGGGATGAGAATACGAAATTCTTTTAGAGAATGGCCACGGAGAGACATCGTATCAATTCAATTGCTAGCCTTACGCTGCCCAATGGCATCCTTTTAGATGATCATGATAGTAAGGCAGATGCTCTTTTTCATGCTTTCAGAGAAAGACTTGGCCAATCAGTACCATTGGACATGAAATTCAATCTTGAGACATTAACTAAGGCCACAGTGGATCTGGGTGCTCTGGTTGCACCCTTTACTCATCAAGAAATTGATGATGCAGTTAAAATTATTCCTTCTGATAAAGCACTAGGTCCGGATGGATTCAATGGTTGCTTCTTAAAATCATGCTGGGACATTATCAAGGAGGATTTCTACTCCCTTTGCTCATAGTTTTGGGAGGGTACGATTTCTTTGGATTGTCTAAACTCCTCTTTAATCACACTAATCCCAAAGAAATTAAACCCAACCACTGTTAATGATTATCGGCCCATCTCTTTGCTAAACTGTTGTCTCAAGCTATTGACCAAACTACTTGCTGATAGATAACAGAAGGTCATATTACAAATAATCCATGAAAATCAATATGGGTTCATCAAAGGAAGATCTATACAAGATTGCTTAGCTTGGGCATTTGAATTCATCCATCAATGTCAGCAATCTGGTCGTGCAATTGTACTCCTTAAGCTAGACTTTGAAAAATCTTTTGACCTAGTAGAACATGAGCTCATTTTCATCATGATGCAGAAGTTGGGTTTTGATCCCCGATGGGTTAATTGGATTAAGGTTCTATTTGCTTCTGGCCATTCTTCGGTCTTATTAAATGTTGTTTCGGGCAAGTCCTTCCACTTCAAACGTGGTGTGCGGCAAGGAGATCCTGTGTCACCTCTTCTATTTGTCTTAGCTGTTGAATTACTTCAATATATTATCAATTATGAACTTCATCAAGGCAAGCTCAGTCTGTCGATCCCTAGGCACGGACAATATCCCATTGTTCAGTACGCAGATGATACATTAATTGTGCTACCTGCTTGCCCACAACAGCTTTCTCATTTAAAACAGGTGCTCCAAGATCTTGCTTCCTCCTCTGGCCTAAAGATAAACTTTCAAAAATCAGTTATGATCCCAATCAATGTTAACAGGGATGTTGCAAGGGATCTTGTGGAGGAGTTTGGGTTTGAGGTGGTCAAAATGCCATTCACATATCTTGGCTTGCCTCTTGGCACCACCCAACCATCAATGGCTGATCTAATGTCGTTAGTGTATCGAGTTGAGAGAAAATTGTCCAGCACTTGCTCTTTGCTTTTCCACGTGTCCAGAATCACACTTGTAAATTCCCTGGCAACATCTATGATGAACTTTACTATGTGTACTTTCAAGTTAAATCCAAGGTCATGCAGTACTTTGACAAGGTCACAAGGCATTTTATTTGGACCCAAAAAACTAAGCAAGGCACCTCGTGTAATTCTTTGGTTGCATGGAACAGACTATGTTTCCCTAAGTCCTCAGGTAGCCTGGGAGTTATCAACATAAAGGTACAAAATCAAGCCCCTCTCCTCAAGTTCTTGGATAAATTTTATAACAGAGAACATCTCCCTTGGGTTGAGCTAATCTGGGATACCTATTACAACTCATCCATTCCACATGTTGCTCCATCATGTGGTTCTTTTTGGTGGAGACAAATCTATAAATTGATGCCCATTTTCAAAGGTGTTTCCTCTTGTGTGGTTGGTAATGGAGAAAATACTACCATGTGGCTTGATAAGTGGAATAATGCTCCTCTTGCAGCTCGATTCCCTTGCTTGTTCTCTTTTGTCATCAACGAGGATTGTTCAGTGCATCTCTTCTATTCTAATTCCTCAAATGCCTTAGAGAATCTATTTCATTTGCCACTATCACCAGAAGCATTTGTAGAACTTCAACAGGTCCAATCCCTCAGGCCAAATAATCTAGACCAAAATGGGACTCTAGACACCTAGATATATGATTGGGGATCTTCTTACTCATCCAAGAAATTCTATAGCAACTGCCACAAGGACATCACTGCACCAACTCCCATCAGGTGGATTAGGAGTTCAAAATTACAGATGACTGATAGGCTAAACACAAGAAATATGCTAAGAAGAAGACACTTCAACACTGATGATGGGTTTGCCTGTGTTTTATGTGATTCTGGGACTCAGGAGACAATTGATCACCTCATTTTTATGTGCTCCTTTAGCTCCGCGTGCTTGGCCAGAGTGGGCATCACTTGGAGCCACAATCAGCCAAGGATGCAGGATCTCCAAGTTGTCAAGCAAACCTTTGCAAGTGATCTATTCTTTGAGGTTGTGGGTATTGTGGCATGGAACATATGGAAAGAGAGAAACAACCTGATTTTCAGGCATATACAACCCACCATGACATCTTGGAGATAGAGAACCAAATCAGATTTACTCTGGCTCAAGTACAGAGTGGACAAAGCTTTTTGGGATTACATTACACTCTTAGCTATCTCCTTGTAATAGCTTATTCCCCATCATCTGCTTGCCCAATAGTTTTTGCTCTACTTTAATACTATCCCCATTAGTGCGAACCATCCCTAGATCACATCCAGGGGATTGTAAATCTGATGTAAATCTTCAATTTTAATATATCACAGTAGGAGCCTCTCCTACTGTTGCATGGTCAAAAAAACGGTAGATGACTTAATCGACGTACTAGACTACGATGAGGCCATGGACATGGATGAAGATGTCGATGGCCCCATAGAACACACTGCACCCCTCGTAAACACTTGCAAGTGGACCGCAACATCAACCTATGATTTCTATATGGTGGATACCCCCAAATCCCCTATAAGACATTGGCGCAAACGTCGAAGGGGCAACAATGGGGAGCCCAATGGCAATAACGCCACTGCCAATGGAAATGAGGCAATGCCCGGCGACGCTGATAACACTGGAGAGAACACACAAGCCTCCCCAGTATGAAAAAACAATCCCGAAGAAAATGTCGAGGACTCGAATCATGATGACCTCTTTGAAGGGTCCGATAGCAATTACATGCCAGAGTCCTAGGAAGACGAGAGCCTCAGTATCGAGGACTATATCGTCCCCGAACAACCCTTAAAACAAGATGCTTTCGGCGGTGCCTCGCCGCCACCGCTCGAAGCATGAAACGCAAGAAGAAGAAGCTACAACCGAATGTGAATGCATTGAATTACAAGTGGGTCGAAGTACTCTCAGCCGAACAAGAAATCGAAGACCGACGTCATAGCGTGCCAAAATCAATACATCATGTGTACTACAACCTTCTTCTTGTAGACTCGTGTTGGGACTCCAAGCGCAGAGTTTTGTAGGACAGTGGAAAATTTCCCTCAAGTGGATGACCAAAGGTTTATCAATCCGTGGGAGGAATAGGATGAAGATGGTCTCTCTCAAACAACCCTGCAACCAAATAACAAAGAGTCTCTTGTGTCCCCAACACACCCAATACAATGGTAAATTGTATAGGTGCACTAGTTCGGCAAAGAGATGGTAATACAAGTGCAATATGGATGGTAGATATAGATTTTTGTAATCTGAAAATATAAAAACAGCAAGGTAACAAATAGAAAACAGTGAGCAAAACGTTGTATAAATGCTTGGAACCAAGGCCTAGGGTTCATACTTTCACTAGTGTAATTTATCTCAATAATACTAACATAGTTGAATCATACGTAAATACCTCTCGTCCAACAAAGAATTCGCTCCAAAGTCACAAATAGCGAATAACTAACAAAGAAATTATTGTAGGATACGAAACCACCTCAAAGTTATCTTTTTCGATCAATCTTATGAGCTATCCATATAAGTGTCACGAAGAGCCCTAGAGTTCGTACTAACACCTTAAGATACACATCACCCAAAACCCTAATGTCACCTAGATACTCCAATGTCACCATAAGTACCCATGGGCTTGATTATATAATATGCATCACATAATTTCAGATTCATCATGTTCAATCCAACACAAAGAACTTCAAAGAGTGCCCTAAAGTTTCTAATGGAAAGTCAAGACAAAAACGTGTGCCAACCCCTATGAATAGATTCCCAAGGTCACGGAACCCGCATGTTGATCACCAAAACATGCATCAAGTGGATCAATAGAACATACCATAATCACCACGGATATCCCATCACAAGACATACATCAAGGGTTCTCAAATCCTTAAAGACTCAATCTGATAAGAAAACTTCAAAGGGAAAACTCAATTCATCACAAGAAGATAGAGAGGGGAAAATTCCATATGATTCATCTATATCAACAATGCTCGTGGTACATCAAGATCGTGCCATCTCAAGAACACGAGAGAGAGAGATCAAACACATAGCTACTGGTACATACCCTCAGCCCCGAGGGTGAACTACTCCCTCCTCGTCATGGAGACCGCCCGGATGATGAATATGGCCTCCGGTGATGGTATCCCCCTCCGGCAGGGGGGTGGTCTCCCGATTGGTTTTTCGTGGATCTGGAGGCTTGCAGCGGTGGAACTCCCGATCTAGGTTTCTTTTTGGAGGTCTCTATATTTATAGGAATTTTGGCATCGATCTCACGTCAAGGGGTGCCATGAGGTGGTGACAAGCCTGCTAGGCGCGGTCAGGGGGTGGCCGCGCCTGGCAGGCTTGTGACCTCCTCGTGGTTCTTCTGGCCCAACTCCAATGCTTCGAGGGTCTCTTTTGGTCCCAAAAAATCATACGAAATTTTCAGCCCATTCTGAGAACTTTTATTTCTGCACACAAAAACGACACCATGGTAGTTCTGCTAAAAACAACGTCAGTCCGGGTTAGTTCTAATAAAATCATACAAAAATTGTATAGAATTATCGTAAACATGGCATGAAGACTTCATAAATTATAGATACATTGGAGATGTATCAGCATCCCCAAGCTTAATTCCTGATCGTCCTCGAGTAGGTAAATGATAAAAGAAATAATTTATGAAGTGTGAATGCTAGCAAGTGCACAAGTTTGATCAATGATAGTTCCAAACACTTTCTCTAGAATCATTAAATATCATGAACAGTAGCTCATCTCATAAACCTTCTCATGATGAAATAACAACCTATCCACATGTTAAAGTATAGACTAACAAACTATGCTTTCAGTCACCAAGCAATTGCAATTCATGTTATTTTCAGAAAGGGTCTATGTAAGAGCTTTGATTTAGAAAATTCCACATACTCAATTATCATATAGTCTTCCATGATTGCTAACACTCAAAGCATACTTTTGGAGCAAATGGCATCCGTCAAACACAAAGAAAGATAGGGGCTTAAAGTTTCGCCTCCCAACTTATTTATCATATAGATAATTGTCAACAATAATAATTCATGATCAAATATATTTGAATGGCCATATATGCTTGGATCTTTCCCCAACACATGATGCTTGCCAAGAGAAAAAGGTCAAATATAGGAAGTGGTGAAGATCACCATGACTCTTGCATAAAGGTAAGTACATGAATGTGGAAGATAGGCCTTTCGCAGAGGGAAGCGTTGATTTGCAGAGGTGCCAAAGTTCGAGCCTTTAAAACAGAGATGAATAATAATTTTGACGGTATGCTTTCATTGTCACCATAACTACCGAGAGATCTCGGTATCTTCCATGCTAGATACATTATAGGCGGTTCCCAAACAGAATGGTAAAGTTTTTACTCCCCTTGCACCAATCAATCACACCCCACGGCGAGCCGAATCCATAGGTATTGTCCATACCAACAACATTCCTAGGGGAGTTTTGTTTAATTATTTGCAAAAACAATTCGGGACTGGGAATCCCTATTACCAGCCACTTTCTCGTGAACGATAGTGAATCAACACATATCGTGAGAATAACCCACCTATCATGGAAGATACTGACAGCCCCTAGTCATTATATGAGCAATTCGGGCATACAAAACAGAATATTATTTGAAGGTTTAGAGTTTGGCACATGCAAATTTACTTGGAACGGTAGGTAAATACCACATATTGGTAGGTATGGTGGACTCTTATGGAACAACTTTGGGTTTAATGGTGTTTGGATGCACAAGTAGTATTTCTACTTGGTGTGGAAGTTTTGGCTAGTATGAGGTGGAAGCAAGCACCACATGTTGGAGGATCCATAACAATATAACTTCTATACAAATATACGCAACCATAACTCATTACGTTGTCTTCCTTGTCCAACTTCAACTAATTCGCTCAAGTTTGAAAATAATTAATGGGTAATCACAAACATAGAAGATTTCCAAGATAGTATATTTATATGTGAAATCTCTATTCCTTCAATATTTTTTTCATGAATGGTTCAAGTCACCAATGCGGTGGTTGCTAATTTTCAATAAATTTTACCACCTATACTTCTTATATGTGAAGTCATTACTCCCCATGGGATAAGCATATAAAAAATATATAATTTCAGATTTATGATATCTAATTCAATCAACCATTTA
Source organism: Hordeum marinum (assembly GCA_022496015.1). Lineage (NCBI taxonomy): Eukaryota > Viridiplantae > Streptophyta > Magnoliopsida > Poales > Poaceae > Hordeum > Hordeum marinum. The sequence goes on from CM039674.1 coordinate 286,623,232, forward strand.
CTCATAGGATATAAGTGAAGCACGAGAGTAAATGACAAAACTACTCCAAAACATATAAGTGAAGATCAATGAGTAGTTAAACAATTAAGTAGATATGTGAGGGCTTTCTCTCTCTCTCTAAATAAAGATTTTTCAGATCTGAGTATTTTATTTAAACAGCAAGCAAAATAAAAATAGCACTCCAAGAATAGCACATATCATGTGGAAAAAATTAGGCTCAACATAGGCTAACCGACAATTGTTGATGAAGAGAGGTTGGATGCGTAGCATCCCCAAGCTTAGATTCTTGAGACTTATTGAAATATTTACTTGGGGTGCCTTGGGTATCCCCAATATTGAGATTTTGCATTTCTTTCAATCCTCTCACATCATGGTTTCACCTATTCCCAAAAACTTCATCCACACAAAACTCAAAAAGAACTCGTGAGATGGGTTAGTACACATAAGAACAAATCAACACTTCATGTACTGCCAAGACAAGTTGCACGATAATTTTCAAACATTAGGTACTGTATATTATTATTTCCACAATTTATATCTACCAATATAGGCTATGGAAACTATAGGATAAGTAGATAACAAAACTATGACAGCAATCTGTCCAAACAGAATAGTCTGTAGAAATTTATTATAAAAGTGTACTTCTGTGACTCAAAAAATTACGAAAATATATTACATGCTATAAAATTTATATTAAAATACTTTTTAAAAATTTCAGAAACTTTCCATGTTCCAGCAAAATATGAAAATACAAACACTACAGCAGAAGTTTCTGTATTTACCCAGCACATATCAAAGCATGCAATGCAAGCATCCTCAGGCAATTATTGGAACGTTTTATTGAAAAACAAGATTAAAAATAACACCTAATAGAGAAAAAAAATTATGCTCCAAGAAAAACAAATATTATGTGACGAATAAAAATATTGCTCTAAGTAAGATATACGGATAGTGTTGAAGACGAAAGAGGGGATGCCTTCCGGGGCATCCCCAAGCTTAGGTGCTTGAATATTCCTTGGATATTACCTTTGGGGTGCCTTGTTAATCCCCAATATTAGGTTCTTGTCACTCCTTATTCTCCTCATATCGGTGTTTCACCCAAACTTGATAACTTCAATCACACAAAACTTAACGGAACTTTGTGAGAAGGGTTAGTGTAGTAAAGATAAATCATTCACTTAGGTACTGTCAAGAAAATATTCATAATTGTTTCGGCATGATAACTACTATATTACATCATCCCCACAATTTATATTACTCAATGTAAGCTATAGGAACACTTGAAACAAGCAAACAATGCATGCAAAACGGAATCTGTCAAAAACAGAATAGTCTATAAAGATCTGAATGATCACCACACTTCCATGACTCTAAAAATTCTGAAAACTTGTGAAACCTCAAGGAATTTTCATATAAATGTTTTGAAAAAAATTCAGAATTTTTTTATGCTCCGGTAACATCAGATAATTCATATACTGGACGCAAAACTTTCTGCTTTTGCACAGAATCAAACAAGCAAGTATCCACACTATCCCAAAGGCTTTACTTTGCACTTTATGGAAATAAAAGGCACAAAACATGATTACTACAGTATCTTAATCATTTGAACACACAAAAACAGAAAGTAAAAGTGTTGGGTTGTCTCCCAACAAGCGCTTTTGTTCAATGCCTTTTAGCTAGGCATGATGATTTCAATGATGCTCGTATAGGAATAATAATTGAAACATGCAAAAGAGCATCACGAATCTCATGACAAGCACATTTAAGTCTAACCCACTTACTATTCATAGGCATTTTGTGAGCAAACAATTTATGGGAGCAATAATCAACTAGCATAGGAAGTCAAAACAAGCATAACTTCAAAACTTTGAACACATAGAGAGGAAACTTGATATTATTGCAATTCCTACAAGAATATGTTCCTTCCTCATAATAATTTTCATTAGCATCATGAAGTAATTACACAATATAACCAGAAAATAAATAATTATTTTCATGATCTACAAGGATAGAAAATTTATCACTCTCCATATAAGCAAACTTCTTCTCATTCATAATAGTGGGAGCAAACTCAACAAAATAACTATCATGTGACACTTGATTGATATAACCACATTGAATATTAAAATCATGATAATAGGTTTCATGGTTATCATTACTATTTATAGCATATGTGTCATCACAATAATCATCATAGATAGGAGGCATGCCATCATCATAATAGTTTTGCTCATCAAAACTTGGGGGACTAAAAATATCATCTTCATCAAACATAGCATCCCCAAGCTTGTAGTTTTGCATATCATTACCATCATGGATATTCAGAGAATTCATATTAAAAATATCACTATCATGCTCATTATTCAAAGATCTAGTGCCAAACATATTAATAACTTCTTCTTCTAACACTTGAGCACAATTTTCCTTTCCATCATTTTCACAAAAGACATTGAAAAGATGAAGCATATGAGGCAACCTCAATTCCATTTTTGTAGTGAAAAACAAGAAACTAAAAGATTTAACTGCAAGATCTAAATATATACCTTCAAGTACTCACCTCCCCTGCAACGGCGCCAGAAAAGAGCTTGATGTCTACTACACAACCTTCTTCTTGTAGACTCATGTTGGGCCTCCAAGCGCAGAGTTTTGTAGGATAGTGGAAATTTTTCCTCAGGTGGATGACCTAAGGTTTATCAATCCGTGGGAGGTGTAGGATGAAGATGGTCTCTCTCAAACAACCTTGCAACCAAATAACAAAGAGTCTCTTGTGTCCCCAACACACCCAATACAATGGTAAATTGTATAGGTGCACTAGTTCGGCGAAGAGATGGTGATACAAGTGAAATATGGATGGTAGATATAGGTTTTTGTAATCTGAAAATATAAAAACAGAAAGGTAACAAATAGTAAACAACGAGCAAAACGTTGTATAAATGCTTGGAAACAAGGCCTAGGATTCATACTTCCACTAGTGCAATTTCTCTCAACAATACTAACATAGTTGAATCATATGTAAATACCTCTCGTGCAACAGAGAGTTCACTCCAAAGTTACAAATAGCGGAGAACTAACGAAAAAATTATTGTAGGGTACGAAAGCACCTCAAAGTTATCTTTTCCGATCAATCTTATGAGTTATCCCTATAAGTGTCACGAACAGCCCTGGAGTTTGTACTAAAGTAACACCTTAAGATACACATCGACCAAAACCCTAATGTCACCTAGATACTCCAATGTCACCACAAGTACCCATGGGCTTTATTATATGATATGCACCACATAATTTCAGATTCATCATGTTCAATCCAACACAAAGAACTTCAAAGAGTGCCCCAAAGTTTCTACCAGAAAGTCAAGACAAAAACGTGTGCCAACCCCTATGCATAGATTCCCAAGGTCACGGAACCCGCAAGTTGATCACCGAAACATACATCAAGTGGATCAATAGAACATCCCATTGTCACCACGGATATCCCATCGCAAGACATAAATCAAGTGTTCTCAAATCCTTAAAGTCTCAATCCGATAAGAAAACTTCAAAGGGAAAACTCAATTCATCACAAGAATATAGAGAGGGGAAAACTCCATATGATTCATCTATATCAATAATGCTCACAGTACATCAAGATCGTGCCATCTCAAGTACACGAGAAAGAGAGAGATCAAACACATAGCTACTAGTACATACACTCAGCCCCGAGGGTGAACTACTTACTCCCTCCTCATCATGGAGACCGCCGGGATGATGAAGATGGCCTCCGGTGATGGTTTCCCCCTACGGCAGGGTGCCGGAACGGGCTCCCAATTGGTTTTTCGTGGCTCTGGAGGCTTGCGGTGGCGGAACTCCCGATCTAGGTTTCTTTTCGGAGGTTTCTATATTTATAGGAATTTTTTGCGTCGATCTCACGTCAAGGGGTGCCACAAGGCGGTGACAAGCCTGCTAGGCACGGCCAGGGGGTGGCCGCGCCTGGCAGTCTTGTGACCTCCTCGTGGCTCTTCTGGCCCAACTCCATTGCTTCGGGGGTCTCTTTTGGTCCAAAAAAATCATACTAAATTTTCATCCCATTCCGAGAACTTTTATTTCTGCACAAAAAAACGACACCATGGTAGTTCTGCTAAAAACAGCGTCAGTCCGGGTTAGTTCTAATAAAATCATACCAAAATCATATAGAATTATTGTAAACATGGCGTGAATACTTCATAAATTATAGATACATTGGAGACGTATCAATACATGTAGGCGTCTACTGGCAGAGTTCGATGAAGAACTAGCTACTGACACGCCTGATCGACCCCCTAGATCTCGGGACAAGCCAACAAGGGAACACCTCAACACCCGACCGGCTCCATGCCGATATGTCAAGGACCCCGTAGATTACCTGAACCGTCACGACGTTCGACGTCACATTGAGGCAAACCGAGCGCCTCCTCGATCCATCCACGGATCAAGAGGATGTGCGCCAGCCAGTCTAGATGGCTATGACACCTAGCTAAAGGAACGGTTGTGCCCGAGATCAAGCCTAAGAACGACTCTCCCCTGACATCCCACGGGACACTACCCGGTTCCAAGGTCCAACCCACCCAATCTGCTTTACGGGGAGAGTAATGGACATCAATTCGAAAGGGTTTAAGCCCATCAGTATAGAATCAAATGACGACACCACAGACCCAGTAGTGTGGATCAAGAATTTCCTTCTCCACATACACATGGCCAATGGTGGCGACCTCCACACCATCAAATATTTTCCTCTCAGCCTAAAGGGATCGACTAGGCATTGGCTTAACAACCTGCCTCCTCACTATATTGGTAGCTAGGAAGACCTTGAATATGCCTTTAGGGCGAATTTCCAATGCACTTATGTCCGACCTCCGGACACTGATGACCTCAGTCGTGTCACCCAACAACTAGGCGAATCTGCCTAGAAGTTCCGAAATGGGTTCCTGACCAAAAAGAACCAGAAAATAGACTACCCTGACACCGAAGACATCGTTGCATTCAAGAACAACATCTGAGATGAATGGCTTGCATGTGAGCTTGGCCAAGACAAGCTGAGGACCATGGAAGCCCTCACATCGCTGATGATCTGCTTTTGTGCGGGAGAACATAGCTGGCTCGCACGAAGCACTCATAATGGTGAGGCGGGCACTTTGGAGACACATGGCGCCGATGGAAAGCCTAGACTAAATAAAAACAAGCACATGCATAAAAATGTCCGGAGCGACACAGAGGATGCCTCAATCAATGCAGGGTTTACCGGACCTAGATCCAGACAAAAAAAGAAAACCCTTCAAAAGGAATAAGGATGAACCTAGCCAACTTGACAAGATTCTGAATCGAGCGTGCTAAATCCATGACACTTGAGACAAACTAGCAACTCACACTAATAGGAATTGTTGGGTCTTCAAACAAGCTGGCACGGTAGCAACGGAGAATCAAAGTAAAACCCAAAATCATAGTGAAGACGAGGATGAACCTCGGTGAACCAACAACGAAGGCCAAAAGAAGTTTCCTAAGGATGTAACACAGGTGAACATGATCTATGTTACCAATATCCCCAGAGGGAGAGGAAGCGCGCACTTTGGGACATATACGCGATAGAGCCAGTCTCCACGAAGTTAAACCCGTGGTCGGCTCACCCGATCACATTCGACATACATGGCCATCTGATCAGCAGCAAGCATGGCAGGTTAGCTGCACTTGTCCTGGACCCAATTGTAGATGATTTCCACCTAACATGTGTCCTTATAAACAGAGGAAGTAGCCTCAACCTAATATATGAGGACGCAGTTAGGAAGATGGGAATCGACTCATCTCGGATCAAGTCGAGTAGCACTACCTTTAAAGGCATCATACCAGGTGTTGAGGCTTGTTGCACCGGACACGTGTCACTGGAGGTCATCTTCGGATCACCTGAGAACTTAGGATGTGAGGAATTAATCTTTGACATTGTCCCCTTTCGAAGTGGATACCATGTTGTCCTAGGGCGCATAGTATTTGCTCGCTTCAACGTGGTCCCACACTATGCTTATCTCAAGCTCAAAATGCTAGGACCCAACGGTGTTATCATAATCAATGATAACATGGAACGCTACCTCCATACTAAGGAGCATACCACAGCCTTCGCAGCCGAGGTGCAGGTATCTGAGGACACTGCATGTGGCGGTAAACGCACTTATAGCTCTTTGAAGCATTCGGTATACGCGCAAGTCAACCTCGGACGCATACCTTCACACACTAAATAGTGGTGCAGACTCCTCAAACGCTCCCCTTGGAAGGGGCACTACATCCCCAGGGTGCACAACTTCACACTAAAAATCCCTTGGGCCACCGAGGAGCCAAAATTTATGGAAAGACCTGACTGGCTAGACCGAGGAATGGCCAAACTTCGAGATTCCATACCGGCAAGGTCCTGTCAAAGATCTTGACAAAGAAGTATACCCACGTGGCTTCAACCACACAGTGGACATCTGTAGACCTCCTAAAAGGACTCGGCCAGTGAGCTCTTTAAGTACATGTGAAGCTGGGGTTGCATACAATCCATCTCTGTCGTCACCATCAATTAGGATATGATGGTTAATAGCACGGAGATGTAGTCGTGCTGCAGGAAGCGGCCCGGTCTCATAAACTCGATGATAATATCCGCCTTGTTTTTATACGCTCATTTTTTTGTCGCATTGTATCTTTTTAGTTTCTCTTGTTACAGCTCGGCATGTAAAACTTGAAGTTATAAAATAAAGAAAGCATGCCCCTCCAGGTTCTTACTGTATTCCTGTACAAGCACTGCATGTGGGATACAATAGCGTCTTCAAGATATAGCTGCTAAAGGGCTTTGTTTCCCTGTCTTGAAATACAAGTCCAAAATACTCCGTGTCTCGAATGTTGCACTATATGCATCAGCTTCGAACCTAGATCTTGGTCAATAGTTGGGTTGCCCTCCTCCTACGTGCAAACCTTATGTTCCCGAACAAATTCAGCTAAGGGTGTAACGGGAGAACCACTGTGATAGTGCTGCGAGCTTAATTGGCAGAGCACCTGAGTGGAGAAAGCCGAAAACTGACTAACTAGGTAGTGAAAATTGGTCAGCAATCCGAAGACCGTGTTAAGTGATGTGTCATTAGAGATCACCCATATTAAATGAAGGGCTTATTAATAGTATAAGCCGATGTGGATAATGGTGTAGGCCTCGGCCGCCTAAAGCAGACCACTTCACACATTGGAGGCTCCTCATTAGCCCCCACAGTCAAACTCATATGACTAGTGAAAGTTATAAAGCCATTATAGTATGATTGCCTAGTTCCTACAAGCAAAGACCGCCTTTGGGTACTGAGAAGTCAGCTAAGGGTTAAAGCTGCCTCAAGGAACACCCTATGTTTAATCTACATTGGGGTAGTAGCCCCAACGACTAGCCACTTCCAGATTCATCACTGTCACACAGGAGCAAAATAAAATTAAAAACATATATGAGGAAATCTAATGACATACTCATTAAAACAAGAGATGGTTTTGTCCATCCCGTGTACTTTGGCACTCTGAAGTACTACAACTGATACAAAGTGTCCTTTGGACACATGGTCTTGGTCGTCTGCCACTTCGGCATGGAACTTCTCAAACACAAGTCGTGGCTTTCACCTTTCGGAAGTGCGTGTTGATGCAAGCATACGCCCGCGATGGTCCCTCAAAGCACGTGGATCGCTTCCAGCGATCCACCTGTAGGCCAGCAACCTACAACCGGGGCAGGAGTCTGAAAAGGTTGGACGACAGAGGTTCGGTGGGCCACAACTTGATGCAAAGATTCTGGAGCGCTGGCCATGCCACGCGCATTAGCTCTGCCAGCTGCATCATTCGATGGTTCAGCAGATGTGGCGATGAAGAGTCCAGGAACTACCGACAGAATGCCTTCTCCTCGTCGTGGCCCTCCAGTTGCCCTAAGTGTTGGACAGTGTTCATCATCCTCTTCGGAAGATCCGCGAAGACCTCTAAGGAATTCCACAAGTGGGTGAGCTCGATCCACCCTTTGCTGCCAAAAACACACTGCAATAATTATGGCTTACCCGTGGCTATTTGCTCCACTTGTTGGTGCACCCCGCGGTTGGTTCAGACCGTGACACGGAGCTTGGAGTGCACAAGATGGAGCTTATGGAGCTATTCTTTGGCCTACTTCTCCTCAACCTAAAGTTCGTCGTGTGTTTCAAACATAGCATTCAAGGTCTCCTCGATCTTCACGACCCACACTCGTTCCTTCTCCCTAGCCACCTTCTCAGCAGCCCGGTCCTTCTCTGCCTTTGCGGACACTGCCTTCTACTACTCCACCTCCTGCCGAGCCTTCTTTAGCTCGGCCTTGAGCCCCTCAAGCTCGGACAAAGTCGTTGTCATTCAAACATTTTGGCTTCAACTCCTAACTCAATGACAAAACACATTACACTTCTAGCACTCAAAGAACAAGAAGTACCGATCGTTTCCCTTGAGACTGCTTGAACCGCTGGTTCATTGATACGTCTCGTTGTATCTATATTTTTTTATTGTTTAATGCCAATATTCTACAACTTTCATATACTTTTGGCAACTTTTTATACTATTTTTTGGTACTAACATATTGATCCAGTGCCTAGTGCCAGTTCCTGTTTGTTGCATGTTTTTTGTTTCGCAGAAAATCCATATCAGACAAAGTCCAAATGCGATAAAAACTTACGGAGATTTTTTGGAATATATGTGATTTTTGGGGAAAAGAATCAATGCGAGACGATGCCCGAGGAGGTCATAAGCCTGCTACGTGCGGCCCACCCCCCTGGACGCGTGCTGAGGTCTTGTGGCCGCCCCTTAGATCGGTTGGAGCTTGCCTTTGGCTGCAAGAAAGATATTTTATAAGTAAAATACCCTCAAAATTTCAGCCCGATCGGAGTTACGGATCTCCGGATATTTAAGAAACGGTGAAAGGCCAGAATCTGGGAGCACAGAAATAGAAGGAAAAAGAGAGAGAGATCCAATCTCGGAGGGGCTCTCGCCCCTCCGCCGCCATGGAGGCCAAGAACCAGAGGGGAAACCCTCCTCCCATCTAGGGGGAGGCCAAGGAAGAAGAAGAAGGAGGGGGCTCTCTGTTAGAAATATGCCCTAGAGGCAATAATAAATTAGTTATTATCATATTTCCTTCTTCATGATAATCATTTATTATCCATGCTATAATTGTGTTGATCGGAAACTCAGATACATGTGTGGATACATAGACAACACCATGTCCCTAGTATGCCTCTAATAGACTAGCTCATTGATCAAAGATGGTTAAGGTTTCCTAGCCATGGACATGAGATGTCATTTGATAACGGGATCACATCATTAGGAGAATGGTGTGATGGACAAGACCCAAACTACAAACGTAGCATATGATCGTGTCAGTTTATTGCTACTGTTTTCTGCATGACAAGTATATGTTCCTATGACCATGAGATCATGCAACTCACGGACACCGGAAGAGTGCCTTGTGTGTATCAAATGTCGCAATGTAACTGGGTGACTATAAAGGTGCTCTACAAGTATCTTTGAGGGTGTCTGTTGGGTTGGCATGGATCAAGACTAGGATTTGTTACTCCTTGTGACGGAGAGGTATCTCAGGGCCCACTCGGTAATACAACATCACAATAAGCCTTGCAAGCAATGTGACTAAGTGTTAGTCACGGGATCTTGTATTACGGAACGAGTAAAGAGACTTTCCGGTAATGAGGTTGAACTAGGTATGGAGATACCGACGATCGAATCTCGGGCAAGTAACATACCGATGAACAAAGGGAACATCATACGGGATTAACTGAATCCTTGACATAGACGTTCAACCGATAAAGATCTTCATAGAATATGTAGGAACCAATATGGACATCCAAGTCCCGCTATTGGTTATTGGCCGTAGAGGTGTCTTGGTCATGTCTACATAGTTCTCGAACCCGTAGAGTCTGCACACTTAAGGTTTGGTGACGTTTCGGTAGTATAGAGTTATGTATGGTGGTTACCAAAGGTTGCTCGGAGTCCTGGATGAGATCCTTAACATCACTAGGAGCTCCGGAATGGTCCGGAGGTAAAGATTGATATATAGGAAGTCCTATTTTGGTCGCCGGAAAAGTTTCGGGCTCATTGGTAGTGTACCAGTAGTGCCGGTAGTGTACCGGGAGACCATCGGGAGGGGTATTTCCACCCAAGAGGCTACATGGGCTGTGTGATAGTGAATACCAGCCCTTAGTGGGCTGGTGGAAGTCGCACACAAGGCCCATGTGACTGGGAGAGAAAACCCAAAGAGAAAAGGTGGGAAAAGGCAAAATAGGGAGGAATCCTAGTCCTACTGGGATTGGAGGAGGAGTCCTCCTCTCCTCCTTGATTCGGCCGAACCAAGGGCTGGTCCCTTGAGGGACAAGCCTCCTCCTCTCTTCCTCCTATATATACTGGAGGTTTTAGGGTTTTTGGCACTAGATTTTTAGCCACGTGCTACCCGTTCCTCTAGTGCATAGTTTCTCCTCTAGATCGGTTTTCTGCAATGCTTAGGCGAAGCCCTGCCGGAATAGCTCCACCACCATCGCCGCAGTGTTGTCGCGTTGCCGGAGAACTCTTCTACCTCTCCGCTCCCTCTTGATGGATCAATAAGGTGGAGATCGTCATCGCGTTGTACGTGTGCTGAACGCGGAGGTGCCGTCCGTTCGGCGCTAGATAGGAAGGACCGTGATCAAGATCGCGAGACGAATCGCGATGAGATCGCGGGACGGATCGCGATGAGATCGTGGGACGGATCGTGATGAGATCGCAAGAAAGATCATGATGAGTTTGCGGGACAGATCGTGATTGGATCGCGGGACGGATCGTGATGAGATCGCGGGACGCTCGGTGATTTGAATCACGAAGACGTTTGACTACACCAACCGCGTTTCTTAACGCTTCCTACTTAGCGATCTACAAGGGTATGTAGATCCACTCTCCCTATCGTAGATGCTCATCTCCATGGATAGATCTTGCGTGTGCGTAGGAAAAAATTTGTTTCCCATGCAACGTTCCCCAACAGTGGCATCATGAGCTAGGTCTATGTGTAGATGAGATCTCGAGTAGAACACAAAGAGTTTGTGGGCGTTGATGCTTAGATTGCTTCCTCCCTTGGTCGTGTTTTGCTTCAGCGGTATTGTGGGATGAAGCGGCCCAGACCAACCTTACTTGTACGCTTCCGAGAGACCGGTTCCATCGACTGACGTGTAACTTCGTTGCACAAAGATGGCTAGCGGGTGTCTGTTTCTCCTACTTTAGTTGGACCGGATTCGACTAAGGCGGTCCTTGAGAAGGTTGAAAAGAAACTTATGTATCACCGTTGTGGTTTATGCGTAGGTGAGAATTGTTCTTGCTAGATACCCGTAGCAGCCACGTAAAACATGAAACAACAATTAGAGGACGTCTAACTTGTTTTTGCAGGGTATGTTGTGATGTGATATGGCCAATTACATGATGAGATATATGTGATGTATGGTATGATCATGTGTTGTATTGAATATCATGACCTGCATGTCGATGAGTACGGCAACCGGCAGGAGCTATAGGGTTGTCTTTAATTATTGTATGACATGTGTGTCAATCATTAAGCGCTATGTAATGCTTTACTTTATCGCTAAACGGTAGCAATAGTAATAGAAGCATGGTGGGCGCGACAACCCCGCTGGCGACACGTTGATGGAGATCATGGTGTCATGCCGGTGACGATGGAGATCATGTCGGTGCTTTAAAGATGGAGATCAAAAGCACAAGTTCATGGCCATATCACGTCACTTATGATTTGCATGTGATGTTAATCCTTTTATGAACCTTGTTTTTCTTAGGACGATGGTAGCATTATAAGGTGATCCCTCACTTAATTTCAAGATAAATTGTGTTCTCCCCGAGTGTGCACCATTGCGAAAGTTCGTCGTGTCGAGACACCACGTGATGATCGGGTGTGACAGACTCTACGTTCACATACAATGGGTGCAAGCCAGTGTTGCACATGTAGAACACTCCGGTTAAACTTGGCGAGCCTAGCATGTACAGACATGGCCTCAGAACACAAGAGACCAAAAGGTCGAACATGACTCATATAGTAGATATGATCAACATGATGATGTTCACCATTGAAACCACCTCAACTCACGTGATGATCGGACTTGAGTTGGTGAATTTGGATCATGTATCACTCGAATGACTAGAGGGATGTCAATTTGAGTGGGAGTTCTTCAGTAATATGATTAATTGAACTCATTATCATGAACATAGTCAGTAGTGTCTTTGCAAATTATGTTGTAGATTACTTGCTCGCGCTGTAGCTCCCTTGAATTTTTATATGTTCCTAGAGAAATAGAGTTGAAAGATGATGGTAGAAATATTGTGGACTGGAACTTGGTGATGAACTTGGAAATATGCCCTAGAGGCAATAATAAATTATTTATTATCATATTTCCTTGTTCATGATAATTGTTTATTATCCATGCTATAATTGTGTTGATCGGAAACTCAGATACATGTGTGGATACATAGACAACACCATGTCCCTAGTATGCCTCTAATAGACTAGCTCGTTGATCAAAGATGGTTAAGGTTTCCTAGCCATGGACATGAGATGTCATTTGATAACGGGATCACATCATTAGGAGAATGGTGTGATGGACAAGACCCAAACTACAAAGGTAGCATATGATCGTGTCAGTTTATTGCTACTGTTTTCTGCATGTCAAGTGTATGTTCCTATGACCATGAGATCATGCAACTCAGGGACACCGGAAGAGTGCCTTGTGTGTATCAAACGTCGCAACGTAACTGGATGACTATGAAGGTGCTCTACAGGTATCTCCGAGGGTGTCTGTTGGGTTGGCATGGATCAAGACTGGGATTTGTTACTCCGTGTGACGGAGAGGTATCTCAGGGCCCACTCGGTAATACAACATCACAATAAGCCTTGCAAGCAATGTGACTAAGTGTTAGCCACGGGATCTTGTATTACGGAACGATTAAAGAGACTTGCCGGTAATGAGGTTGAACTAGGTATGGAGATACCGACGATCGAATCTCGGGCAAGTAACATACCGAAGAACAAAGGGAACATCATACGGGGTTAACTAAATCCTTGACATAGAGGTTCGACCGATAAAGATCTTCATAGAATATGTAGGAACCAATATGGACATCCAGGTCCGCTATTGGTTATTGACCGTAGAGGTGTCTCGGTCATGTCTACATAGTTCTCGAACCCGCAGGGTCTGCACACTTAAGGTTTGGTGGCGTTTTGGTAGTATAGAGTTATGTATGGTGGTGACCGAAGGTTATTCGGAGTCCCGGATGAGATCCCGGACGTCACGAGGATCTCCGGAATGGTTCGGAGGTAAAGATTTATATATAGGAAGTCCTATTTTGGTTGCCGGAAAAGTTTCGGGCTCATTGGTAGTGTACCGGGAGTGCCAGTAGTGTATCGGGAGACCATCGGGAGGGGTATTTCGACCCAAGAGGCTACATGGGATGTGTGAGAGTTAATACCAGCCCTTAGTGGGCTGGTGGAAGTCGCACACAAGGCCCATGCGACTGGGAGAGAAAACCCAAAGAGAAAAGGTGGAAAAAAGGCAAAATAGAGAGGAATCCTAGTCCTACTTTGATTGGAGGAGGAGTCCTCCTCTCCTCCTTGATTCGGCCAAACCAAGGGCTGGTCCCTTGAGGGCCAAGCCTCCTCCTACCTTCCTCCTATATATACTGGAGGTTTTAGGGTTTTTGGCACTAGATTTTCAGTCACGTGCTACCCGTTCCTCTAGTGCATAGTTTCTCCTCTAGATCGGTTTTCTGCAGTGCTTAGCGAAGCCCTGCCGGAATAGCTCCACCACCGCCACAGCACTGTCGCGCTGCCGGAGAACTCTTCTACCTATCTGCTTCCTCTTGCTGGATCAAGAAGGTGGAGATCGTCATCGAGCTGTACGTGTGCTGAACGCAGAGCTGCCGTCATTCGGCGCTAGATTGGAAGGTCCGTGATGAAGATCGCGAGACGGATCGCGATGAGATCGCGGGACGGATCGCGATGAGATCGCGGGACGGATCGCGATGAGATTGCGGGATGGATCGTGATGAGCTCATGGGACGGATCGTGATTGGATCGCGGGACGGATCGTGATGCGGGACGCTCGGCGATTTGAATTGCGAAGACGTTCGACTACACCAACCACGTTTCTTAACACTTCCCGCTTAGCGATCTACAAGGGTATGTAGATCCACTCTCCCTCTCGTAGATGCTCATCGCCATGGATAGATCTTGCGTGTGCGTAGGAAAATTTTTGTTTCCCATGCAACGTTCCCCAACACTCTCTCCCCCTCTCTCCCAGTGGCACCGGAACGCCGCCAGGGCCATCATCGTGACGGCGATCTACTCCAACAACTTCGTCATCTTCACCAACACCTCCATCACCTTCCCCCGTCTATCTATAGTGGTCCACTCTCCCGTAACCTGCTGTACCCTGTACTTGAACATGGTGTTTTATGTTTCATATTATTATCCAATGTTGTGTTGCCATCCTATGATGTCTGAGTAGATTTTTGTTGTCCTATTGGTTGATTGATGATCATGATTGGTTTGAGTTGCATGTTTATTATTGGTGCTGTCCTATGGTGCTCTCCGTGTCGCGCAAGCGTGAGGGATCCCCATTGTAGGGTTTGCAATATCCTTATGATTCGCTTATGGTGGGTGGCATGAGTGATAGAAACACAGACCCGAGTAAGTAGGTTGTTTGCATATGGGAATAAAGAGGACTTGATACCTTACAATGCTATGGTTGGGTTTTACCTTAATGATCTTTAGTAGTTGCGGATGCTTTCTAGAGTTCCAATCATAAGTTCATATGATCCAAGTAGAGAAAGTATGTTAGCTTATGCCTCTCCCTCATATAAAATTGCAATAATGATTACCGGTCTAGTTATCAATTGCCTAGGGACAATTCTGCAACTCCTACCACCACTTTTCCACACTCATTAAACTAACTTAGATATTTCTTTACCTTAGCAGCCCCTAGTTTTTATTTATCTGCTCCTTATTATCTTGCAAACCTATCCTATCACACCTACAAAGTACTTCTAGTTTCATACTTGTTCAAGGTCAAGCAAACGTTAAGCGTGCATAGAGTTGCATCGGTGGTCGATAGAACTTGAGGGAATATTTGTTCTACCTTTAGCTCTTCGTTGGGTTCAACACTCTTACTTATTCAAAGAGGCTACAACTGATCCCCTACACTTGTGGGTTATCAAGACCTTTTTCTAGCGCCGTTGCCGGGGAGCAATAGCGTGGGGTGAATATTCTCGTGTGTGCTTGTTTGCTTTATCACTAAGTAATTTTTATTTTCTATTTTAACTTGTTTTCTATCTTTAGATATGGGTAGGAAACGCAAAATACCAAAAAAAAGTTGTACTTGTTGCTCCAAAAGTTGAGGAACCACTAGTGTTCCGTACCACCGAAGAATATTACTTGGGTCATCTTCGATCCACTTGTGCTCGTGCTGAAAACCCAACTAGCTTAGTTGAGGGAAAATCATTAAATGAGCATGCTCATTATGTGCGACATCACATATCTCAAAAAGGGAAACTCTTGTGGCATCAAATTAATACTTTGTGTTGTTATGCTTGGAATCTATGTGAAATTTATGATTTTACTTGTTCTAAAGAAGCTAAAAAACACCTTCCCTTCCGATGTGTGTTTAATGATAATGAAATATTATCCTCTTATGCCAAGGAGGCCTATTGCTATAATGATGTTGAACAAATTGAAGAATTTGTTACTTTTAAGGGTGCCTATGAAATTTGTTCTTTGATTGAAAAGTATGATGCTACTCTTTATCAATATGAAAATTTTGCCATACTTAAATATTGCTATGAAAACTATGCTTCTAATGCTTATGTCAAAGAGTTTATTGAAAGAATGACCGCTGATTTGGAAGAGACTAATATTTTGCAGGAATCTATGGAAGAAGAAATTCCTGACACTGTGAGCTCATTAGATGAAAAAGATGACGAGGAGAGCGAAGAACAAAAGGAGGAAGAGCGGATTAGCTACCCATGCCCACGTTCTAATGACAGTAACTCTTCAACTCATACATTGTTTAATTTCCCTTCGTGCTTACCGAAGGATGAATGCTATGTTGATTATTATGATCCCTTGGATTCATTTGAAATATCCCTTTTTGATGAAATTGATGCTTGCTATGCTTGTGGCCATGATGCCAATATGAATGATGATTATGGAGATGAACTTGCTATAGTTCCTTATGTTAAGAATGAAATTGTTGCTATTGCACCCACACATGATAGTCCTATTATGTTTTTGAATTCTCCCAACTACACTATATAGGAGAAGTTTGCGCTTATTAAGGATTATATTGATGGGTTGCATTTTACTATTACACAAGATGATTTTGATAGATATAATATGCATGTGCTTGATGCTCCTACTTTCAATTATTATGAGAGAGGAACTACATCTCCATCTCTCTATGTTTCCAATATGATAATATTGCAAGAAACTGCTTATGCTATGTATTGGCCTTTACTTTGTGTGCATGAATTGTTCTTTTATGACATGCCGATGCATAGGAAGAGAGTTAGACTTCGTTGTTGCATGATATATGTTACTTTGTTCTCAATACTAAATTACAAATCATTGTTAATTAAAATTGGCTTTGATATACCTTGGGATCCGGGTGGATCCATTACTTGAGCACTATATGCCTAGCTTAATGGCTTTAAAGAAAGCGCTGCCAGGGAGACAACCCGGAAGTTTTAGAGAGTGATTTAATTCTGTTGTGTGCTTTTATATAGTTAAAAACAAAAAAATAAAGAGGGGAACCTAAAACTTTTTCAAAAAGAAAAGTGAAAGTGAGAGAGACGAGCATTGTGAAAGTGAGAGCTAGCCTTGAACTTTGTTCATGCCCATGGAAACTTTGCAAATCTTGATTACAGAAAATTTTCAACAAAAATAATTATCCCCTTGTATAAATCCATTGTATTATAAAAATAATGTGCCAAGATTTTCCTTTAGGATGATTAGATTGCTTGTTTGGTGTGTGCAGTGCAAAAAAAGAAACTTTGGTTGTAATTTACATTTTTTACTGGAATGTCAAAAGTTTCTAAAAAATTTACACAATACTTCTATGCAAAAAATTTATTTTGTACTAATATTTCAGAAGTTTTAGAGTTACATAACTATGGTGAATGTTTAGATTGCTACAGACTGTCCTGTTTAGGATAGATTCCGTTTTTGATGCATTGTTTTGCTCGTTTTAATGAAACTATCGATTGTATCGGTGGTATAAGCCATGGAAAAATTATAATACAGTAGCTACAATGCAAAAATAAAATATTAATTGGTTGGCAACAGTACATAAATTTCTGATTTGCTTTATTATACTAACGGGTCTCACGAGGGTTTTGTCAAGTTTTGTGTGATTGAAGTTTTCAAGTTTTGGGTGAGATCACGATGGATGAAGGAGTAAGGAGTGGAAAGAGACTAAGGTAGGGGATGCCCGAGGCACCCCAAGGTAATATTCAAGGACTCCCAACAAACTAAGCTTGGGGATGCCCCGGAAGGCATCCCCTCTTTCTTCTAACAACCATCGGTAATTTTACTTGGAGCTATATTTTTATTCGTCGCATGATATGCGTAAATCTTGGAGCACCGTGTGCTTTTTATTTTTATTTTAATAATGCACCATGATGGTATGAGATAGTCCTTGGTTGATTTATAGAATGCTTCATGCACTTCACTTATATCTTTTGAGTATGGCTTTATAGAATGATTCATGTGCTTCACTTATATCATTTGAAGTTTGGATTGCGTGTTTCTCACACATAGAAAACCACCATTTGTAGAATGCCCTTTTGCTTCACTTATATTTTTTATAGCATGGGCATATATTTTGTAGAAATAATTAAACACTCATACTTCACTTATATCTATTTAGAGAGTTAACAGGAGTTGGACATTCACTTGTTAGTCATAAAATCCTACAAAAACCTTGTAGATCACTGGATATGATATGTTTGATTCCTTGCAATAGTTTTGCGATATGAAGATGGTAATATGATAGTCATGCTAGTGATTAGTTGTGAATTGGAGAAATAAATGTGTTGAAGTTTGTGATTCCCGTAGCATGCACGTATGTTGAACCGTTATGTAATGAAGTTGGGGCATGATTTATTTAATGATTGTCAACCTTTGTGTGAGGGTCGGGAGCGCACGATGGTTAACTCCTACCAACCTATCCCCTAGTAGCATGTTTCTAATGCTTTGTTTGATAACTAATAAACTTTTGCAATAAGTATGTGAGTTCTTTATGACTAATGTTGAGTCCATGGATTATATGCACTCTCACCCTTCCACCTTTGCTAGCCTCTATAGTACCGCGCAACTTTCGCCGATGCATCAAACCCACCTTCCTCAAAACGGACACCATATATTTTCCTCAAAACATCCACCATACCTACCTATTATGACATTTCCATAGCCATTCCGAGATATATTTCCATGCAACTTCCACCGTTCTGTTTAGTATGACATGCACCATCATTTTCATATTGCTTTGCATGATGTTTTCTTGATGTCATTTGCTAGGCTAGATCATTGCACATCCCGGTATCCTACCGGAAGCATTCATATAGAGTCATATTTTTGTTCTAGGTATCGATTTGTAAGTAAATAAAAGTGTGATCATTTTCATTATTAGAGCATTGTCCCGTGTGAGAAAAGGATGATGGAAGCTATGATTCTCTCACAAGTTGGGAGGAGTCTCCGGACTTTACAAAAAAATAAAAGAGGCCAGCGAACCCCAAATAAATAAATAAAAGAGGCCAAAGATGCCCCAAAATAAGAAGAAAAAAATAAAAAAATTGAGATAAAGAGAGAAGGGACAATGCTACTATATTTTCCCACACTTGTGCTTCAGAGTAGCACCATGATCTTCATGATAGAGAGTCTCCTATTTTGTCATTTTCATATAGCTAGTGGAATTTTCATCATTTGCACGACCACTTAATTTTCTTTTTGAGCTTTCATACACTTATAGCTCTAAGTGCACCCATTGCATGGCAATCCCTACTCACTCACATTGATATATATTGATGGGCATCTCCATAGCCCGTTGATACGCCTAGTTGGTGTGATACTATCTTCTCCTTTTTCCTCATCACCTCCACCATATTCTATTCCACCTATAGTGCTATATCCATGGCTCACGCTCATGTATTGCGTGAGAGTTGAAAAGGTTTGAGAACATAAAAAGTGTGAAACAATTGCTTGACTTGTCATCGGGGTTGTGCATGATTTAGATACTTTGTGTGGGGAAGATGGAGCATAGCCAGACCATATGATATTGTAGGGATAACTTTCTAAGGCCATGTTATTTTGAAAGGACATGATTGCATTGTTGGTGTGCTCGAAGTATTATTGTTTTTCAATATAGACTATTGCTTTGAATCACTCGTATCTTAATATTCATGCCATGATTAGATTATATGACCAAGATTATGCTAGGTAGCATTCCACATCAAAAATTATCTTTTTTATCATTTACCTACTCGAGGACGAGAAGGATTTAAGCTTGGGGATGCTGATACGTCTCCGTCGTATCTATAATTTTTGATTGTTTCATGCCAATATTATACGACTTTCCTATACTTTTGGCAACTTTTTATACTATTTTTGGGACTAACATATTGATCCAGTGCCCAGTGCTAGTTCTTGTTTGTTGCATGTTTTTTGTTTTGCAGAAAATCCATATCAAACGAAGTCCAAACGCGATAAAACCTTACGGAGATTTTTCTTGGAATATATGTGATTTTGGGGAAAAAAGAATCAACGCGAGACAATGCCCGAGGAGGTCACAAGCCTGCTAGGCGCAACCAACCCCCCTGGCCGCGCCCTCAGGGCTTGTTTCCATCCCTTAGGTCGGTTGGAGCTTTCCATTGGCAGAAAGAAAGATATTTTTATAAGGAAAATCCCCTAAAAATTTCAGCCCGATCAGAGATATGGATCTCCGGATATTTAAACAATGGTGAAAGGCCAGAATCTGGGAGCGCAGATATAGAAGGAAACAGAGAGAGAGAGAGATCCAATCTCGGAGGGGCTCTCTCCCCTCCGCTGCCATGGAGGCCATGTACTAGAGGGTAAACCCTCCTCCCATCTAGGGGGAGGCCAAGGAAGAAGAAGGAGGAGGGGTCTCTCTCCCCCTCTCTCCCAGTGGCACCGGAACGCCGCCAGGGCCATCATCGTGACGGCGATCTACTCCAACAACTCTATCATCTTCACCAACACCTCCATCACCTTCCCCCATCTATCTACAGCAGTCCACTCTCCCACAACCCGCTGTACCCTCTACTTGAACATGGTGCTTTATGCTTCATATTATTATCCAATGATGTGTTGCCATCCTATGATGTCTGAGTAGATTTTTGTTGTCCTATTGGTTGATTGATGATCATGATTGGTTTGAGTTGCATGTTTTATTATTGGTGTTGTCCTATGGTGCTCTCCATATTGCACTAGCATGAGAGAGCCCCGTTGTAGGGTTTGCAATATGCTTATGATTCGCTTATGATGGGTGGCGTGAGTGATAGAAACACAGACCCGAGTAAGTAGGTTGTTTCCATATAGGAATAAAGAGGACATGATACCTTATAATGCTATGGTTGGGTTTTACCTTAATGATCTTTAGTAGTTGAGGATGCTTGCTAAATTTCCAATCATAAGTGCATATGATCCAAGTAGAGAAAGTATGTTAGCTTGTGCCTCTCCCTCATATAAAATTGCAATAATGATTACAGGTCTAGTTATCAATTGCCTAGGGACAATTCCGCAACTCTTACCACCACTTTTCCACACTCGTTAAACTTACTTAGATGTTTCTTTACCTTAGCAGCCCCTATTTTTTATTTATCTGCTCTTTATTATCTTGCAAACCTATCCTATCACACCTACAAAGTACTTCTAGTTTCATACTTGTTCTAGGTAAAGCGAACGTTAAGCGTGCGTAGAGTTGTATCAGTGGTCGATACAACTTGAGGGAATATTTGTTCTACCTTTAGCTCCTCGTTGGGTTCGACACTCTTACTTATCGAAAGAGGCTACAACTGATCCCCTACACTTGTAGGTTATCATTCATCACGTCGAGGTCTTTCTCAGACGTCTCGAGCTTCCAGTTTACCTCCCCTATCTCCTAAGAGACGGAGCTTGGAGCTAAGGTAGAAACCTACAAACAAAGTTTTTTTCACATAAAGCCCCATGACCAATTATTAACCTCGGACGCGTGCCTTGCTTCCTGGGGGCTAAACATCAAGTTCCTACTTCTATTCGATCCCAACACCAGTTCCTCGAAACCGGCCTTGGACTCGGGGGCTACTCACATACCAGGCCGTTTAGAAGGCCATGAGAACATGTCCTTGGATAGGTACATGGATTTCCAAATTAAATGCAAAGAAAAAATTACTGCACAAGGGTAAAAACTTACCTCGAAGCTCGTAAGAGGCCCTTGAAGACCTCGTGCAATCCAGCCCCCACGGACGAGAAGCCTTGTAGTGTCATGGCTATGAAGGCATGGTGCTCTTATTTGAGGGAGGAACACTTCAAGGTCTCCTCCATCTCCTCGTTCCACCCCATGCTAGCCCGCCCTTGGGCAGGAGGTGGAGGCGGAACGACCAAAGACCCAAACACCAAGGTGCTGGGCGAAGTGGTTTCCAACCTCGGCGCTGGAGCCTGGGTGGACTGCGGGTAGGCCGACGTGTGGCCCAGTGATACTTGTGATCTGTGTTGGGGTTTTCCCCAAAGAGGGGATGATGCATCATAGTATAGATAAACATTTCCCTCAGTGAGAACCAAGGTTATCGAACCAACTGGAGAACCACACGATTTTTGGTCTTCACCGCCTACACACAAAAGAGCACACACTTGCACCCAACGCTGGCAAGAGGGTTGTCAATCCCTTTGAACTCGTTACTTGCAAGAAATGAGTTGTGTAGATGATAGTTTGATAAATATAAATTAGAAAATAAATGAAAAGTAAAATAATGGAAGCAAGGAAATGGTAAGAGCATTTGTAAATATATTTGTGAATAGACATGGGGGGCATAGTTTTCCCTAGAGGCATCTCTCTTGTAGAAAGCATACAGTGGGCAAACAAATTACTCTTGGGCAGTTGATAGAAAAGCATATAGTTATGCAATATTTATTCATGGCAATGATCATTACATATAGGCATCACATCCGTAAGCAAGTAGACCGACTCATGCCTGCATCTACTACTATTACTCCACCCATCGACCGTTATCCAGCATGCATATAGAGTATCAAGTGAAACAAAGTAATGTTTGGAGAACAATGACATGATGTAGACAAAGTAAATCCAATTAATACGAATAGGCCCCATCATTTTATCCTTAGTGGTAGCAATACAAATACGTGTAATCTCCATTTCCATCACTGGGATTGGGCACCGCAATATTGAACCCACTACAACGCACCTCTCCCACGGAAGATAAATCAATCTAGTTTGCCAAACTACATCAATAGATCGGAGAGAATTATGAAGCTATCATATAATAATGCATATATATGAAAATACTAGCAAGGAACTCAATATAATCTCATGAATATTGTGAACATAAACCCACAATTCATCGGATCCCAACAAACGTATCGCACAAAGTGATTACATAAAATAGATCATCGTGAAGATGTGATGAATTTTGTATTGAAGAACATATAGAGAGAGAGACATATAGGTACTAAATACGGACCCGTCGCTCTATGGTTACTTCCTCACACATCATCATGGGAGCAGCAAGGTTAATGTAGAGGCCCTCCATGGTCGATCCCCCCTCTAGCGGGGCACCAAAACAGGGCTCAGATGGGCACACGGCGGAATAGAGACTTAAGGCGGTAGAAAAGGTGTTTCGGTAGGCTCTATGGGTTTTTTAGGGTTAAGAGAATTTATAAGCCAAAGAACAATGCCAGAGGACTGGGGAGGTGGCCCCAAGCCATCAGGGCACGGCCACCCCCTGGGCACGCATGTTGGCTTGGCGCCACTCTGATACTTGTGATCTGCGTTGGGTTTTTTCCCCCAAAGAGAAGGGGATGATGCAGCCAAAAACATGTAGAAAACAGCAATGGGCACTTGCCACTAGGTTAATAGGTTAGTGCTCAAAATAATATAAATTGGCAATCAAATGCCTAAAAGCATCCTAGAATGATAATATGATAGCATGGAACAATAAAAAAATTATAGATGCATTAGAGACGTATCGGCATCCCCAAACTTAATTTCTGCTCGTCCTTGAGTAGGTAAATGGTATAAACAGAATTTTTCATGTGACATGCTACCCATCATGTAATCTCTTGCAGGTATGATCATTAAGAAATGATGAATTAACAAACATCAACATAGTAATATCCATAAACATAAGTAACATAATCATCGATTTTCAAAATGTACGGTCCTTAAAGAATGTTTACCCCCTATTCATTTTATCATATTAGTGTGAGATGGCTCCATCTTCACCACATAAATACAAATTTTAAGCACCATGGTGTTAATCTAGGAAATTGGATCATACTTTTAACCTGCTTCATCTTTTTATTACTCGCTTAATACATGAGCATGAACCATGGATATAGCATATAGGTGGAATAGAATATGGTGGTAGGTTTCAAAGGGGTAAAAGTGGAGAAGAAAGTCTTGCATTAACTAGGAGGATCAATGGGCCATAGAGATGCATATCAACCGATATCAATGCGAGTAGTAGGGATTGCCATGCAACAGATGAACTAGAGCTATAAATGTATGAAAGCTCAACTGAATCTAAGTTGGTGTGCATCCAACTTGCTTTCTCATGAAGACCTCGAGCATTTGAGGAAGCTCGTCATCGGAATATACAAGCCAAGTTCTATAATGAAAAAATCCCACTACCATATGAAAGTGACAGAACATGAGACTCTCTATACTAAAAACATGGTGCTACTTTGAAGCACAAGTGTGAAAAAATAGGTAGTAGCACTGTCCCATCTCTCTTTTCTCTCATTTTTTCTTTTTCTTTCTTTCTCTATTTTTTCTTTCTTTCTCTTTTTCCTTTTTTTTATTTTTTATTTTCTTTTTTTTCGGAGTCTCATCCCGACTTGTGGGGGAATCGTTGTGTCCATCATCCTTTCCTCACTGAGACAATGCCCAAATAACGATAATCATCACACTTTTATTTACTTACAACTCGATATGAATAACTACTAAACAATATGACTCTATATGAATTAATATGGCAGTGTACTACTGTAGTAGGATGTGAAATGATCTAGCATAACATGTATAACAATGATGAACGATGGCTTTGCCACAAATACTATGTCAGCTACATGATCATGTGAAGCAATATGACAATGGGTGTACTAGTCATATGATGTAACGGTGGAAGTTGCATGGCAATATATCTCGGAATGGCTATGGAAATGTCATTATAGGTAGGTATGGTGGCTATTTAGAGGAAGATATAAGGTGTCTTATTTGCAACAAAGCGTATCATGTCATGGGGTTTTGATGCACCGATCCTCGAGGTGAGAATGGGAAATGCACGGTACCGAAGAGACTAGCAATTACGAGGTGGTGAGAGTGCATACATCCATGGATTCACATTAGTCATAAATAACTCACATACTTATTTCAAGGTTTTATTAGCTCTCTCGAAGTAGAGTACTACTCGCATGCCGCTAGGGGTTAGCCATCGCGCAACACTAGGATTTCAACGAGGAATAAGAATGTCCATACATCATCACCATGACGTAACCAATATTTATATGAACAGCAAATTAACACCCTTTAACTATCGATATTTTTACTAACCAACAACCATGCACTCATGCCCTTTCATATTACCACATCAATATCATTAACTCAACAATTTCTCTTTTATGTGCTACATGAAGGTTTTGATTATGCACTCCTCGAACATCTATTATTTTTGGACTAGACTTATAACCCATGCAAATTAACGTCACTAGTTATTAACTCTCAAACAAATTTTAAGTGTAGAATGATAGTGCAATTATTTCTATCAAATCTATACGCCATCGTGCTCTAAAAGATATAAGTGAAGTACCAGAGCAACTGCTTAGCTTCAAAGATATAAGTGAAGCACAAAGATTATTATCATGGTGAACATGTGTCTCTCTCAAGTGGGTGTGTCCAGCAAACAATGATTGTGGAAAACTAAAACAAAAGCAAACGACGCTCCAAGCAAAACGCATATCATGTGATGAATAAAAATGTAGCTCCAAGTGACATACCAATGGATTGAGACGAAAGAGGGGATGCCTTCTGGGACATCCCCAAGATTAGAAGATTGAGTCTTACTAGAATTCACCTTGGGGTGACTTGGTCATCCCCAAGCTTAGGCTCTTGCCTCTCCTTATTCCTTCATCCATCGTGATAACACCCAAAAGCTGAAAACTTCAGCACACAAAACTCAACAGAAAACTCGTGAGATATGTTAGTAGGATGGAAGAACCATAAACATTAGTTACTATTATAAATTGATTCATATTTTGTTATTTCATAAGTTACTGTATTATAACTTCTCCATGTCTTATACCCCCAGATAGAATCCATAGGATCATCAAAACAAGCAAACTATGTGAGCAAAAATAGAATATGTCTAAAATAGAACAGTCTGTAGTGATCAGAAAAGACATCATATTTATGTAACTCCAAAAAATCTGAAACTTCGGACAACCTGGGGAATTTGTACAGCAATACTGTGTAAAAATTTCAGATCAAAAAGATATTCCGATAAAATCAGATAAATTTAGTATTGGACGCAAAAGTTTCTGGTTTGCATCGTATCAATTCTACTTATCATTCAAGTCATCCCAAAGGCTTTAGTTGGCACAAAAACTAATTTAAACATAAAAACACAATGATTATAGTATCAATAATCATGTTATCTCACACAAATAGAAATTAGAACAAGAAAATAAGATAACTATTGGGTTGCCTCTCAACAAGCGCTATTGTTTTACGCCCCTAGCTATGCATAATGCATAGTTTCAAGTGTTAGACCCTTTCATGTCCTTTAGGACTAGCTCTTCCAAAAGAGCATTCAATAAATCACCTCTGTCAAATATAGTTAGTAATCCTAAGTTTTCAAAGAGATTCTTAATATTCGTGATATCATCACTAGCATCATCATCATCATAGGGGTCATCATATAGGACATGAATTTCATCATTAATGGGTTCCCAAATAGCATATTCATGCCAATCCTCACTAAACCCTTCATTACTTCCATTAGAAATCCATTCAAATTTTTCACAAGTTTCAAGGAATAAAGTTTGTATTAATTCCTCAAGAGGAACCTTCTTCCTCATATTCTCACTAAAATCTTGATAGTCATTAGATTCC
The DNA here is from genome assembly GCA_022496015.1 of Hordeum marinum. Lineage (NCBI taxonomy): Eukaryota > Viridiplantae > Streptophyta > Magnoliopsida > Poales > Poaceae > Hordeum > Hordeum marinum. The sequence continues at coordinate 286,649,673 of CM039674.1, forward strand.
AACCTATGCATAGCATCTTTATTATAAAGGATCACTTCTATGGGGGATGTTCGGATTTTATTCCATAGAAGGAAAAATATATCTTGCTTCTCGCGCAATATAATCAAATTCGTGCATAAGGATATTAATAGCAATTTTCTTAACCTCCGGATCGTGTATGCTAGGAAGTCCCCATAATATCTTTTGAAGCATAGGATGAAGATGCACAAACTTTATTTCTAACTTCAATATAAGCATGGTAATAGCATCCACATAACAATGTGTTTCATGAAGTATGGATCCTTTAATAAGAGGGAAAGCTACCGAGTACTCAAAAAATTCTTGAAGAACATGCTTTCCAATAATGTTCCCACTACCTACGTGATTTATTTTAAAATTTAGAACCGTGTGAGTATTATTATGAGGAACTTGACTTTTAGGAGGATCATGGGTGGAATCAATAAATTTTGGTCTTTCCTCATCCAAGTCGAGCCACCTTATTTTTGGGCCAGGCCCATGTAATTTGGAAATACCTTATCATAGGCTGTTTTTAGAGTCCGTATGTGTGGGGAAACTACGTTAGGGTTGGTTTCGGACCCCTCCTCCAAGGGGCCACGAATTCCCCCTCTATTCCCCTGTATATACAGCCCTTAGGGCTCCGTTTAGACTTGGATTTTGTTTAGATTACAAGTTCATCATAGCTTCAACTTAGCGTCCTTTGTTTGTGTTCCACAACCAGACCAAGACGTCACAGAATGCCACTTTAATCAATAAAGCTTTCCTCTTATATTCGCAATATCTAGATTGCAATCTCAGTTTCTTGCTTGTTCTTCGTTTGCGTGCAGGAACAGACCCTCGTGGTTAGGTTGATCGTGCTCTGGCATGGTCAATAACCTCTCGGAGTTGGTTTAGCAATTGCTAAGGCGCTACATCCTCGCACGTTCGTAGTTGGATCATCAAAGTCGACTCTACCAAAAATGATAGCAACATCTCATCAAAAGATAGGGACAACTTCACCTCTATCAGTTGTCAATCCCCTTGATCTCATTATTTGCAAGCAAGTGAATTGTGTAGATAATTGTGAATAATTGTAAAATATCAAATAAAATGGAAGCAAATAAATAAAAGCATGGTAATGATAGCATTTGTGAATATATATAAGTGAATGGACCCGGGGGGTGTAGAGTTCTCTAGTGGCATCTTTCATAAAAATAGCATACGGTGGGTAAACAAATTATTGTTGGGCAATTGGTAGAAAAGCGAATAATTATGCAATTTTCACGGCAACAATCATGTGTATATAGGCATCACATCCATAAGCAAATATGTCGACTCCTACCTACACCTATTACTATTACTCCACCCATCGACCGCTATCCAGCATGCATCTAGAGTATTAAGTACAACGGAGTAATGCTTGAAGAACAATGACGTGATGTAGACAAAGTACACTCAATCAATATGAATGAACCCCATCGTTTTATCCTTAGTAGCAGCAACACAAACGCAACTTGTCCCCTTCTGTCACTGGGATATAGAAACTCGCCAGGTTGAACCTACTACAAGCACCACTCCCACCAAAGAAATATCAATCCAGTTGGCCAAACTATCTCAATAGATCGGACAGCATTACGAAGCTATGATGATCATGCAAATACGAATCTTAATATTCAGATTTGACTCAAATAATTTTAATGAGAAATCTGAACATAAACTCACAATTCATCGAATCCCAACAAACACACCATACAAAGGGATTACATCAGATAGATCAAGGCAAAGATGCGATGAACATTGTACTGAAGATCGAGAGAGGGAGATAGAGAGGGAGAGAGAGATTGTCATCTAGGTCTATAGTGAACTACTCACACATCATGGTGAGGGCGGCAAGGTTGATGAAGAGGTCCTTCGTGATCGATCTCCGCTCCGACGGGGTACCGGAACGGAGGTTTACATGGCCTCCCATCAAAACAGAGACTTGCGGCGGTGGAAAAAGTGTTTTGGGAGCGCTCTTGGTTTTTTAGGGTAACTGTGAATTTATAGGCCAAAGAGGGGCATTGGGAAGCGCCCGAGGGGGGCACAAGCCATCAAGGCACCCCCCCCTGGTGGCAAGCCTTGTTGGCTTGTGGGCCCCTCGTGGCTCCTCCGGCCTCCTACTAAGATTCGAGGTCTTATTTTGGTCCAGAAAAAATCATCAAAAAGTTTCGTGGTAATTGGACTTCGTTTGGTACTGTAAACCTGAAAAGTCAAAAACATGGAGAAAACAGCAACTTGCACTCGTCACTGGGTCAATATGTTAGTGCTCAAAAATATTATAAATTGGTAAATAAATACCCAAAAAGTATCCTAGAATGATAATATATTAGCATGTAACAATCAAAAACTATAGATACATTGGATAAGTATCAGCATCCCCAAGCTTAATTCCTGCTCGTCCTCGAGTAGGTAAATGATAAGAATGGAATTTTTGATTTGACATGCTACCCATTATGTAATCTTTTGCATGCATGCTCATTGAGAAATGATGAATTAACAAACATCAACATAGTAATATTTATAAGTATAAGAAACAAAATCATTAAATTTTTAAAGTATAAGATCCTAAAAGAATGTTTACCCCTACTCGTCTTATTACATTAGCAAGGCATGACTTTGTCTTCACCACATCAATACAAATGTTAAGCACCACGGTCTCCAAGTCAGGCAATTGGATTGTACATTTTGAATATGCATCAACTTTTTATTATTCACGCAATACATGAGCGTGAACCATTGGACATAGCATATAGGTGGAATAGTATATGATGGTAGATATCAAAGGGATAAAAAGTGGACAAGATAGTCTCACATCAACTAGGCGTGCCAACAACCTATGGAGATGCTCATCGATAGATGTCAATGCAAGGAGTAGGGATTGCCATGCAAATTATGCACTATAGCTATAAGTGTATGAAAGCTCAACTGAATCTAAGTGGGGTGTGCATCCAACTTGCTTGCTCATGAAGATAAAGGGCATTTGAGGAAGCATGTCATCAGAATATACAAGACAAGTTTATTATGAAAAGGTAATTCCCACTAGCATATGGAAGTGACAGCATAGGAGACTCTCTATATGAAGATTAAGGTGTCACTTTGAGGCACAAGTGAGGTAAAGGATAGTAGCAAAGTCACTTCTCTCTTTTTCTCTCATGTTTTATGGTGGGCCCTTTTTTCTTTTTGCCTCCCTCGTTCATTTTTTTTATATGGTGGGCTCATTTGGCGTCCCCAATTTTTATTTAATTTTTTGTCCGAAGTCTCATCCCGACTTGTGGGGAATCATAGTCTCCACCATTCTTTCCTCACTGGGATAATGCTCTAATAATGATGATCATCACACTTTTATTTACTTACAACTCAATATGAAGAAGTGATAGGAAGATATGACTCTGTATGAATGCCTCTGGCAGTGTACCAGGATGTGCAATGATCTAGCATGACATGTATCAAAAACATGATGAATAGTGGCTTCACCACAAATACTATGTCAGCTCCATATGATCATGCAAAGCATTATGATGATGAACGAAGTAGTCATGTGAAGTGACGATGGAATTTGCATGGAAATATATCTCGGAATGGCTATGGAAATGCCATAATATGTAGGTATGGTGGATGTTTTGAGGAACATATAATGAGGCTTATGTGCAACAGAGTGTATCATGTCACGGGGTTTGGATGCATCGGCGAAAGTTGCACCGATCCTCAAGGTGAGAATGGGCTATGCACGGTACCGAAGAGGATAGAAAATATGAGATGGTGAGAATACATATGTCTATGGTTTCACATTAGTTATAAATAACTCACATACTTATTGCAAAGTTTAATTAGTTTTATCACAAACCAAAGTACTCCTCGCATGTCTCGAGGGAGGAGGTTGGTAGGTGTTAACCATCACGCGTCCCCGACTCGAAACAACACTAGGATTTCAACAAGGAATAAAAATACTCACACATCATCACCATGCCGCTTTAATTTTTAGATGAATAACAAGTTAACAGCTCTTAATATTAACACTTATACGACTCAAAAATTATGGACTCGCACCTTTTTCATATTACCACATCAATGACATTAACCCACAACTTCTCTATATGTGTTACACGATAGTTTTGATTATCATTCATCGAATACTTAATATTTTTGGACTAGTCTTATGACCCGTGAAACTTACCGGCACTATTTATTCATATCTAAAACAAATATAGGTGAAGAACGAGAGCATATTATTTATATAAAATCTACACGCCACCATGCTCAAAAAGATATAAGTGAAGTACTAGGGCAACTGCCAAGCTCAAAAGATATAAGTGAAGCGCATAGAGTATTCTAGCAAATTATCATGAATGTGTGTGTATCTCAAATAGTTATGTCCAAAAAATGATGATTGTGACAAACTAAAAGTAAAAGAAAACAAAAGCAAACGATGCTCCAAGCAAAACACATATCATGTGATGAATAAAAATATAGCTCCAAGTGACATACCGATGGATTGAGATGAAAGAGGGGGTGCCTTCCGAGGCATACCCAAGATTACATGCTTGAGTATCCATAGAATTATACTTGGGGTGCCTTGTGCATCCCCAAGCTTAGGCTTTTGCTACTCCTTATTCCGTGGTCCATCGTGTTCACACTCAAGACTTGAAAACTTCAATCACACAAAACACAACAAAACATTGTGAGATTTGTTAGTATAAGCAACATATTGCATACTTTAGGTACTGTGATAAATTTATTATAAATTCATTTTTTCATAATAGGTATTGTATTCTAACTTCTCCATGGCTTATACCCCCGATATAATCCATAGCATAATCAAAACAAGCAAACTATGCAAGCAAAACAGAATTTGTTTAAAACAGAACAATTTGTAGCAATCTGTAAAGATACCATAATTATGTAACTCTAAAAATTCTAAAAATTATTACAATGTAAAGAATTTCTATATAGATACTGTGTAAAAAATTCATATCATTATCACGCTCCAGTAAAAAATGAAAATTCTTGTACTGGAGTCAAAGTTTCTGTTTTGTTTCAGCATCGTTTCTACTCATCTTGTGAGTCATCCCAAAGGATTTACTTGGAAAAAACACTAATAAAAACATAATTATTAAATAGAAAACAATCATTTCATCACAAAATAACAGAAAGGAAAAACAAATATAAAGATACATGTTGGGTTGCCTCCCAACAAGCGGTATTGTTTTATGCCCTAGCTAGGCATAATGCACAGTTTCCGGTGTTGTCATCTTTGACACTCAACCCATAAGTAGATATAATAATTGATTAATAAGGTGGTTTAATTCTATTCCTACAAAATTGTTACATCCCTTTATTTAATGGGAATTGGAATCTTATGTTTCCCTCTTTCATATCAATAATTGCACCTATAGTTCGTAAGAATGGCCTTCCAAATATTATGAGACAAGAAGGATTACAATCAATATCAAGCACAATGAAATCTATAGGAACATAAAAAAATTGCAATAATAAGCACATCATTAATTCTACCTAAAGTCTTCTTGATGCTAGAATTCGCAAGATACAAGTTTAGGGAACACTCTTCAATATTAGTGAGACCAAGCACGTCACATAAAGTTTTAGGTATGGTTGAAACACTAGCACTAAGGTCACACAAAGAATTTCATTCACATTTATTTATATTTATTTTTATGGTAGGTTCCCACTCATCATACAATTTTCTAGGAATAGAAACTTCAAGCTCGAGTTTCACATCATAAGCTTTTACCATAGCTTCTACTATATGTTCGGTAAAAGCTTTGTTTTGTTCATAAGAATTTGGTGAGATAATAAAGGATTGTAGAAAGGAAATATATTATACTAAACAGCATTTATCGTAATTAAAGTCCTTGTAATCCAAGATAGTGGGCACATCACTAGTTAAAGTTTTGACCTCTCCAAACCCACGTTTTCAGTTTTAGCATTAAAATCATCACCCTCCAAGCAAACGAGACGCTCCTCAACTAAAGTTGACTCATCTCCAGTCCCTTTATAATTAATATTCAGAAGTTAAAAAAGATTCAATAGGATAAAGACCAATCATTTAAGATCTTCATCATGATTCCGGTAAAAACCGGGTGGAAAAGCTTTTTCTAAGAATTCTCGCTTAGCTCTCAACTTAGGGGTCCTCTACTTACTTTCATTAATAGATAATCGTATAGATTTGATGGTCTCATTAAAATCATTCTTGGGTGGCAAAGATTTATTTTTAAGAGTTTCAACATCAAGAGCAATTATATCCATGTTTTTAGCGAAAGTATCAATCACATGCAACTTTTGTTCTACCGTAGTGTTGAAAACCTTTTGAGAATTAATAAATTACTTAATTGTATTCTCAATATGAGAAGGTATACTCTTATGATTTGTAGAACAGTTTTCTTAAGAATTTCCATAGTTGTTAGAGGAATTACCGGGATACGGTCTAGCATTGAAATTTCCTCTATAAGCATTGTTATCGAAATTATTTTGCGAGATGGAGTTCACATAAATAGCATCATTATTTTGATCAATAAAAGTAGAAAAAGGCATATCATTGGGATCAACATTAGCATTTTTACTAGCAACCATATTCATAAGAGCATCCACTTTTTCACTCAAAGTAGCGATTTCTTCGACGGAAATTACCTTCTTACCAATTGGAGCTCTTTCGGTATGCCATTGAGAATAATTTTTCATAATGTTGTCCAAAAGTTTTGTGGCCTCTCTTAAGGTCACATCCATAAAGGTACCATCTGCAGCAGAATCTAGAAGATTTCTAGACACAAAGTTTAGTCCAGCATAGATATTTTGGATGATCATCCACAAGTTTAAGCCATGAGTTGGACAATTTCTTATCATCAATTTCATTCTCTCCCAAGCTTGTGAAACATGCTCTTGATCTTTCTGTTTAAAATTCTTATTTGATTGTTAAGGGAGATAATCTTAGCAAGAGGAAAATACTTGGAAAATAAAAGCATATTTACACTTATCCCATGTTCCAATACTATTATGAGGTAAAGATGAAAACCAAGCTTTAGCTTTATCTCTTAGTGAAAAGGGAAATAGTTTTAATTTCACAATATCATTATCCATATCCTTTTTATTTGTAATATCACATAATTCAATAAAGGTATTGAGATGTGATGCGGGATCCTCATTAGGACTTCCCAAAAATTGATCTTTCATATCAAGATTTAGCAATGCAGCATTAATATCAAATGCCTCCGCACTAGTAGTGGGTGGTATAGGAGTAATAATAAAATCATTAGTATTAATTTGAGAAGTCACACAACTTAGTAGTATCTTGAGACATGGTGACCGACAAGCAAAGCAACAAGCAAGACAAGTAAACTAGCAAGTAAAGCAAACTAGAAGCAAACTAGTAACTAGCAAAGGTAAATATTTTTGTATTTTTTATTTTTATGAGACAAACTAAATATAACAGAAAATAAAAATAAGAACAAGTTAATGAAATTTTGTGCGAAGTTACTTGCTAGTTGGTGATGGTATTCCCCGGCAACGGCGCTAGAAATCCTTCCTGATACTCGTGATATGCGTTGGGTTTTCCATGAAGAGGAATGGTTATCGCAGCACAAAGTGGGTAAGTATTTCCCTCATTTATGAAACCAAGGTTTATCGAACCAATAGGAATACCAATCCTCAACCGTATTTAGCGGCTGCACACAAAAGAACAAACAACTTGCACCCAACGCCGGCAAGAGGGTTGTCAATCCCCTTGATCTCTTTATTTGCAAGCAAGTGAGTTGTGTAGATAATTGTGGATAATTGTAAAATATAAAATAAAATGAAAGCAATTAAATAATAGCAAGGTAATGATAGCATTTGTGCATATATAAGTGAATAGACCCGGGGGGTGTAGAGTTCTCTAGTTGCATCTCTCATAGAAATAGCATATGGTGGGTAAACAAATTACTCTTGGGCAATTGATAGAAAAGAAAATAATTATGCGATTTCACGGAAATGATCATGTGTATATAGGTATCACTTCCATAAGAAAATATGCCGACTCCTGCTTGCACCTATTACTATTACTCCACCCATCGATCGCTATCCATCTTGCATCTAGAGTATTAAGTAAAATGGAGTAATGCTTGGAGAACAATGACATGATATATACAAAGTAAACTCAATCGATATGAATAGACCCCATAGTTTTATCCTTATTATCAGCAACACAAATGCGACTTGTCCCCTTTTTTCACTGGGATATAGAACTCGCCAGGTTGAACCTACTACAATGCACCACTCCCACCGAAGAAATATCAATCTAGTTGGCCAAACTCTCAATAGATTGGAGAGCATTACGAAGCTATGATGATCATGCAAATAAGAATCTTAATATTCATATTTGACTCAAATACTTTTAATGATAAATCTTAACATAAACTCACAATTCATTGGATCCCAACAACCACACCATACAAAGGGATTACATCGGATAGATCAAGGCAAATATGCGATGAACATTGTATTGAAGATCGAGAGAGAGGGGGAGATTGCCATCTAGGTCTATAGTGAACTACTCAGACATCATGGTGATGGCAGCAAGGTTGATGAAGAGGCCCTCTGTGATCGATCTGCCCTCCGGCAGGTTGCCGGAACGGAGGTGTAGATGGCCTCCCGTCGGAACAGAGACTTGCAACGGTGGAAAAAGTGTTTCGGGATCACTCTTGGGGGTTTTTAGGGTAATTGTGAATTTATAGGCCGGAGAGGGGCATCGGGAGGCGCCTGAGGGGGGCAAAGGCCATCAGGGCACCCCCTGGTGGCATGCCCTGTTGGCTTGTGGGCCCCTCGTGGCTCCTCTGGCCACCCTTCGAAGCTTCCAGGTCTTCTTTTGCTCCAAAAAAATCATCAAAAAGTTTCGTGGCAATTGGACTTTGTTTGGTACTGTAAACCTAAAAATTCAAAAACATGCAGAAAATAGAAACTGATACAGGGCACTGGGTCAATAGGTTAGTGCTCAAAAATATTATAAATTGGTAAAAAATACCAAAAAAGTATCCTAGAATGATAATATATTAGCATGGAACAATCAAAAATTATAGATACGTTGGAGACATATCAGTACTTGATAGGAAATTGATGATACTCCGCGGCAACGGCGCTAGAAATCCTTTCTGATACTTGTGATGTGCATTGGGTTTTTTCCTGAAGAGGAGGAGATGATGTAGCACAATATAGACAAGTATCTACCTCATTGAGAACCAAGGTTATTGAACCAATAGTAGAACTACGCAATTTCCCATCTTCAGTGCCTACACACAAAAGAGCACACACTTGCATCCAACGCGAGCAAGAGGGTTGTCAATCCCCTTGAACTCGTTACTTGCAAGCAATGAGTTGTGAAGATGATAGTTTGATAAATATAAAATATATAATAAATTAAAATTAAATAATGGAAGCAAGGAAATATGAGTGTTTGTAAATATATTTGTGAATAGACCCGGGGGCCATAGTTTTCCCTAGAGGCATCTCTGTTGTAGAAAGAATACGGTGGGTAAACAAATTACTGTTGGGAAATTGATAGAAAAGCGCATAGTTATGCAATATTTATTCATGGAAATGATCATTAAATATAGGCATCATGTTTTTAAGCAAGTAGATCGACTCCTACCTACATCTACTACTATTACTCCACCCATCGACCATTATCCATCATGCATCTAGAGTATTAAGTGAAACAGAGTAATGCTTGGAGAACAATGACATGATGTAGACAAAGTAAATCCAATTAATATTAATAGAACCCATCGTTTTATCTTTAGTGGCAGCAATAAAAATATGTTTCATGTCCCTTTCTGTCACTGGTATTGAGCACCGCAAGATTGAACCCACTACAATGCACCTCTCCCACTAAATATAAATCAATCTGGTTGACCATAGTACATCAATAGATCGGACAAAATTACGAAGCTATCATATAATCATGCATATATGTGAAAATACCGGCAAGGAACTCAATATAATCTCATGAATAATCTGAACATAAACCCACAATTCATTGGATCCCAACAGACGCACCACACAAAGTGATTACGTTGAATAGATCATCGCAAAGATGCGATGAACTTTGTATTGAAGAACATTGAGAGAGGTATAGCCATCTAGGTACTAACTATGGACCCGTGGTCTGTGGTGAACTACTCACACATCACCATGGGAGCAACAAGGTTGTTGTAGAGGCCCTCCGTGATCGATTATCCCTCTGACAGGGAACCAGAACAGGGCTCCAGATGGGCACACGGCAGAACAGAGACTTACGGCGGCGGAAAAAGTGTTTCAGGAGGCTCTCTGGATTTTTAGGGTTAAATAGAATTTATAAGCGAGAGAACAACACCAGAGGGCCAGGGGGAGGGCCCCAAGCCATCAGGACGCGGCCACCCCCCTAGGCGCAACATGTTGGCTTGGGGCACCTAGTGTGCCCTCCGGTCTTCCTCTGAAGCTTCAAGGTCCTTATTTTGTTTAGAAAAATCGTCAAAAGTTTCGGGGTATTTGGACTTCATTTGGTACAGTATTCCTGAAATCCAAAAACATGCAGAAAACAGCAATTGGCACTTGGCATTGGGTTAATAGATTAGTGCTAAAAATAATATAAACCAGCAAGTAAATGCCTAAAAAGCATCCTAGAATGATAATATAATAGCATGGAACAATAAAAAATTATAGATACATTGGAGACGTATCACCCATCGTTCCCTTGAAGACCTCGTGCAATTCGGGCCCCATGGAACAGAAGCCTATTGGGGAACGTAGTAATAATTCAAAAAAAACTCCTACGTGTCACCAAGATCAATCTAGGAGATGCTAGCAACGAGAGAGAGAGGGAGTGCATCTTCATACCCTTGAAGATTGCTAAGTGGAAGCGTTGCAAAGAACGTGGTTGATGGAGTCGTACTCGTGGCGATTCAAATCGCGGAAGATCCGATCCAAGCATCGAACGGACGGCGCCTCCGTGTTCAACACACATACAGCCCGGGGACGTCTCCTCCTTCTTGATCCAGCAAGGGGGAGGAGAAGTTGAGGGAGAGCTCCGGCAGCACGACGACGTGGTGGCGGTGGAGCTCGTGGTTCTCATGTAGAGCTTCGCAAAGCACTACCGAGGAGGAGGTGTGGGAGGGGTGAGGGCTGCACCAGGGGCAAGGGGGTGTGGCTACCCTCCCACCTCCCCTCTATTTATAGTCTGAAGGGGAGAGGGGGTCGGCCCCCTAGATCCATCTAGAGGGGGCGGCGGCCAAGGGGGGAGCTTGCCCCCCAAGTTGGTGGGAGGCTCCCCACCCCTTAGGGTTCCCAACCCTAGGCATGTTGGGCCCTTGGGGGGCGCACCAGACAACTAGGAGGCTGTTTCCCACCCATATTTAGCCCACGTGGTCCTCTAGGGCAAGTGGCCCCTCCTGGTGGACCCCGGAACCCTTTTGGTGGTCTCGGAACAATACCGATAAACCTCGAAACCTTTCCGGTGACTGAAACTAGACTTCCCATGTCTAATATTTACCTCCGGACTATTGTGGAACTCATCGTGACATCTGGGATCTCATCTGGGACTTTGAACAACTTTTGGTAACCACATACAATTCCCATTACAACTCTAGCGTCACCGAACCTTAAGTGTGTAGATCCTACGGGTTCGGGAACTATGTAGACATGACCGAGACACCTCTTCGGACAATAACCAATGGCGGTATCTGGATACCCATATTGGCTCCCACATGTTCCACGATGATCTCATCGGATGAACCACGATGTCGGGGATTCAATTAATCCCGTATACAATTCCCTTTGTCCATCGGTATGTTACTTGCCCGAGATTCGATCGTCGGTATCCCTATACCTTGTTTAGTCTCATTACCGGCAAGTCTCTTTACTCATTCCATAACACATGATCCCTTGACTAACTCCTTAGTCACATTGAGATCATTATGATGATGTATTACCGAGTGGGCCCAGAGATACCTCTCCATCACACGGAGTGACAAATCCCAGTCTCGATTCGAGCCAACCCAACAGATACTTTCGGAGACACCTGTAGTGCACCTTTATAGTCACCCAGTTACGTTGTGACGTTTGATACACCCAAAAAATTCCTACAATATCCAGGAGTTGCACAATCTCATGGTCTAAGGAAATGATACTTCACATTAGAAAAGCTCTAGCAGACGATCTTGTGATATGCTTAGGATTGGGTCGTGTCCATCACATTATTCTCCTAATGATGTGATCCCATTATCAACGACATCCAATTTACATGGTCAGGAAACCATGACCATCTATTGATTAACGAGCTAGTCAACTAGAGGCTCACTAGGGACATGGTGTGGTCTATGTATTCACACATGTATTACGGTTTCCGGTTAATACAATTATAGCATGAACAATAGACAATTATCACGAACAAGGAAATATAATAATAACCATTTTATTATTGCCTCTAGGTCATATTTCCAACAGTCTCCCACTTGCACTAGAGTCAGTAATCTAGTTACATTGTGATGAATCGAACACCCATAGAGTTCTAGTGTTGATCATGTGCGCTCGTGAAAGAGGTTTAGTCAACAGATCTGCGACATTCAGATCCGTATGTACTTTACAAATATCTATATCTCCATCCTGAATGTAACCACGAATGGAGTTGAAGCAGCATTTGATGTGCTTGGTCTTCTTGTGAAACCTGGGCTCCTTAGCAATGGCAATACTCCAGTGTTGTCACGGAAGAGAGCCATTGGGCCCGACGCATTGGGAATCACTCGTAGGTCGGTGATGAACTCCTTCATCCAGACTCCTTCCTGCGCTACTTCCGAAGCAGCTATGTACTCCGCTTCACATGTAGATGCCCCCACGAAGCTTTGCTTGCAATTGCACGAGCTAACTGCCCCACCATTGAAAATATACACGTATCCGGTTTGTGACTTGGAGTCATCCGGATCTGTGTCGAAGCTAGCATCGATGTAACCCTTCACGACGAGCTCTTCGGCACCTCCATAAATGGGAAACATATCCTTAGTCCTTTTCAGGTACTCAAGGATATTCTTGACCGTTGTCTAGTGTTCCATTCCGGTCTCACTTTGGTACCTCCCTACCAATCTTATGGTAAGGTTCACATCAAGTGTGGTACACAGCATGGCATACATAATAGAGCCTACGACTGAGGCATAGGGGACGACACTCATCTTTTCTCTATCTTCTATCGAGGTCGGGCATTGAGTTGTGCTTAATCTCACACCTTGCAATACAGGCAAGAACGCCTTCTTGGACTGATCCATATTGAACTTCTTCAATATCTTGTCAAGGTATGTGCTTTGCGAAAGAGCAATGAGGCGTCTCGATCTATCTCTATAGATCTTGATGCCTAATATGTAAGTAGCTTCTCCAAGGTCCTTCATTGAAAAACACTCATTCAAGAAGGCCTTCATGCTTTCCAAAAGTTCTATATCATTTCCCATCAACAATATGTCATCCACATATAAAATGAGAAATGCTACAGAGCTCCCACTCACTTTCTTGTAAATACAGGCTTCTCCATAAGTTTGTATAAACCCAAATTCTTTGATCACCTCATCAAAGCGAATGTTCCAACTCCGAGATGCTTGCACCAGCCCATAGATGGAGCGCTGGAGCTTGCATACCTTGTCAGCATTCTTAGGATCGACAAAACCTTCCGGTTGCATCATATACAATTCTTCCTTAAGGAAACCGTTAAGGAATGCCGTTTTGATGTCCATTTGCCAGATCTCATAATCATAAGATGCGGCAACTGCTAACATGATTCGGACGGACTTTAGCATCACTACGGTGAGAAAGTCTCATCGTAGTCAACTCCTTGAACTTGTCGATAACCCTTAGCGACAAGCCAGGCCTTATAGACGGTCACATTACCATCCGCGTCAGTCTTCTTAAAGATCCATTTATTTTCTATGGCTTGCCGATCATTGGGCAAGTCCACCAAAGTCCATACTTTGTTCTCATACATGGATCCTATCTCGGATTTCATGGCTTCAAGCCATTTGTTGGAATTCGGGCCTGCCATGGTTCTTCATAGTTCGAAGGTTCACCGTTGTCTAACAACATAATTTCCAGGATAGGGTTGCCGTACCACTCTGGTGCGGAACATTTTCTCATGAACCTACAAAGTTCAGTAGTAACTTGATCCGAAGTTTAATGGTCATCATCATTAACTTCCTCTCTAGTCGGTGCAGGCACCATAGAAACATTTTCCTACGCTGCACTACTCTCCGGTTTGAGATGGGGTACAATTACCTCATCAAGTTCTACTTCCCTCCCAATTACTTCTTTCAAGAGAAACTCTTTCTCTAGAAAGGATTCATTCTTGGCAACAAAGATCTTGCCTTCGGATCTGAGATAGAAGGTATACCCAATAGTTTCCTTAGGGCATCCTATGAAGACGCTCCTTTCCGATTTGGGTTCGAGCTTTTCAGGTTGAAGTTTCTTGACATAAGCATCACATCCCCAAACTTTCAAAAACGACAACTTAGGTTTCTTCCCAAACCATAATTCATACGGTGTCGTCTCAACGGATTTAGATGGTGCCCTATTTAAAGTGAATGCGGCAGTCTCTAATGCATATCCCCAAAATGATAGCGGTAAATCAGTAAGAGACATCATAGATCGTACCATATCCAATAGAGTGTGATTACGACGTTCGGACACACCATTACACTAAGGCGTGCCAGACGGCGTGAGTTGTGAAACAATTCCACATTTCCTTCAATGCGTGCCAAACTCGTGACTCAAATATTCTCCTCCATGATCAGATCGTAAGAACTTTATTTTCTTGTCATGTTGATTCTCTACCTCACTCTGAAATTCCTTGAACTTTTCAAAGGTCTCGAACTTGTGTTTCATTAAGTAGACATACCCATATCTGCTTTAGTCATCACTGAGGATGAGAACATAACGATAGCCACCGCGAGCCTCAACGCTCATTGGACCGCATACATCGATATGTATTATTTCCCAACAAGTTGGTTGCTCGTTCCATTGTTCCGGAGAACGGAGTCTTAGTCACCTTTCCCATGAGGCATGGTTCGCACGTGTCAAATGATTCATAATCAAGAGACTCCAAAAGTCCATCTGCATGGAGTTTCTTCATGCATTTGACACCAATAAGACCAAGGCGGCAGTGCCACAAGTATGTTGGACTATCATTATCAACCTTACATTGTTTGGTATTCACACTATGAATATGTGTAACATCACGTTCGAGATTCAATGAAAATAAATCATTGACCAGCGGGGCATGAGCATAAAACATATCTCTCATATAGATAGAACAACCATTATTCTTGGATTTAAATGAGTAGCCATCTCACATCAAATGAGATCCAGATACAATGTTCATGCTCAAAGCTAGTATTAAATAACAATTATTGAGGTTTAAAACTAATCCTGAAGGTAGATGTAGAGGTAGCATGCTGACGGCGATCACATCGACCTTGGAACCATTCCCGACACGCATCATCACCTCATCCTTCGCTACTCTCCACTTATTCTGCAGCTCCTATTTTGAATTACAAATGTGAGCAACCACACCGGTATCAAATACCCAGGAGCTACTACGAGTGCTGGTAAGGTACACATCAATAGCATGTATATCATATATACGTTTGATGTTGCCAGCCTTCTTATCCGCTAATTACTTGGGGCAGTTCCGCTTCCAGTGACCGGTTCCCTTGCAATAAAAGCACTCAGTCTCAGGCTTGGGTCCATTCTTGGGCTTCTTCCCGGCAACTGATTTACCGGGCGCGGCAACTGCTTTGTTGTCCTTCTTGAAGTTCTTCTTACCCTTTCCTTTCTTGAAACCGGTGGTCTTATTCACCATCAACACTTGATGATCCTTTTTGATTTCCACCTCCGCTGATTTTAGGATCAAATATAACTCAGGAATGGACTTCTCCATCCCTTGCATATTGAAGTTCATCACAAAGCTCTTGTAGCTAGGTGGAAGCGACTGTAGGATTCTGTCAATAACCGAGTCATCCGGAAGATTAACTCCCAGCTGAGACAAGCGGTTGTGCAACCCAGACATTTTGAGTATATGCTCACTGACAGAACTATTTTCCTCCATTTTACAACTGAAGAACTTGTCGGAGACTTCATATCTCTCGACCCGGGCATGATCTTGGAAAACCACTCTCAGCTCTTGGAACATCTCATATGCTCCGTGTTGCTCAAAACACTTTTGGAGCCCTGGTTCTAAGTTGTAAAGCATGCTGCATTGAACCAGGGAGTAATCATCACTACGCGACTGCCAGGCGTTCATAACGTCTTGGGTTGCTGGGAAAATGGGTGCGTCACCTAGCGATGCATCAAGGACATATGCTTTCTTGGAATCTATGAGGATGATCCTCAAGTTACGGACCCAGTCCGTATAGTTGCTTCCATCATCTTTTAGCTTTGTTTTCTCTAGGAACGCGTTGAAGTTGAGGGCAACATTAGTGTGGGCCATTAGATCTACAAGATAGATTGTAAAGACAATTTTAGACTAAGTTCATGATAATTAAGTTCATCTAATCAAATTATTTAATGAACTCCCACTTAGATAGACATCCCTCTAGTCATCTAAGTGATACATGATCCATATCGACTAGGCCGTGTCCGATCATCACGTGAGACAGACTAGTCATCAATGGTGAACATCTCCATGTTGATCGCATCTACTGTACGACTCATGTTCGACCTTTCGATCTCTCGTGTTCCGAGGCCATGTCTGTACGTGCTAGGATCGTCAAGTTTAACCCGAGTGTTTTGCGTGTGTAAATCTGGCTTACACCCGTTGTATGCGAACGTTAGAATCTATCACACCCGATCATCACGTGGTACTTCGAAACAATGACCCTTCGCAATGGTGCACACTTAGGGGGAACACATTTCTTGAAATTTTAGTGAGGTATCATCTTATTTATGCTACCATCGTTCTAAGCAAATAAAAAGTAAAAACATGATAAACATCACATGTAAATCATAAAGTGACATGATATGGCCAATATCATCTTGCGCCTTTGATCTCCATGTTCGAGGCGCGGCATGATCACCATCTTCATCGGCACGACACCATGATCTCCATCATCATGATATCCATCACCGTGTCTTCATAAAGTTTTCTCGCCAACTATTACTTCTACTACTATGGCTAGCGGTTAGCAATAAAGTAAAGTAATTACATGGTGTTTTTGATTGACACGCAGGTCATACAATAAATTAAGACAAATCCTATGGCTCTTGCCAGTTGTCATACTCATTGACATGCAAGTCGTGATTCCTATTACAAGAACATGATCAATCTCATACATCACATATATTTCATCACATCCTTTTGGCCATATCACATCACATAGCATACCTTGCAAAAACAAGTTAGACGTCCTCTAATTGTTATTGCAAGTTTTACGTGGCTGCTATGGGTTTCTAGCAAGAATGTTGCTTACCTATGCAAAATCTACAATGGTGATATGCCCATTTCTATTTACCCTTCATAAGGACCCTCTTCATCAAATCCGATCTGACTAAAGTGGGAGAGGCAAACACCTGCTAGCTACCTTATGCAACAAGTGCATGTCAGGAGGTGGAACCAGTCTCACGTAAGCGTACATGTAAAGTCGGTCCGGGCCGCTTCATCCCACAATGAGTCTGAATCAAGATAGGACTAGTAACAACAAGCAAACTGACCAAATCATCACCCACAACTACTTGTGTTCTACTCGTGCATAGAATCTACGCATAGACCTAGCACTGATACCACTATTGGGTAACGTAGTAATAATTCAAAAAAAATCCTACGTGTCACCAAGATCAATCTAGGAGATGCTAGCAACGAGAGAGAGGGAGTGCATCTTCATACCCTTGAAGATCGCTAAGCGGAAGCGTTGTAAAGAACGCGGTTGATGGAGTCGTACTCGCGGCGATTCAAATCGCGAAAGATCCGATCCAAGCGCCGAACGGATTGTGCCTCCGCGTTCAACACAAGTACAGCACGGGGACATCTCCAACTTCTTGATCCACGAAGGGGGAGGAGAAGTTGAGGGAGAGCTCTGGCAGCATGACGGCATGGTGGCAATGGAGCTCGTGGTTCTCCGGTAGAGCTTCACTAAGCACTACAGAGGAGGAGGTGTAGGAAGGGGAGGGCTGCGCCAGGGGCAAGGGGTGCAGCTGCCCTCCCACCTCCCCTCTATTTATAGGCTTAAGGGGAGAGGGGGTCGACCCCCCTAGATCCATCTAGAGGGGGGCGGCGGCCAAGGGGGGGGAGCTTGCCCCCTAAGTAGGTGGGAGGCACCCTCACCCCTAAGGGTTCCCAACCCTAGGCGCTTTGTGCCCTTGGGGGCGCACCAGCCCACTAGGAGGCTGGTTCCCACCCATATTCAGCCCACGTGGTCCTCCGGGGCAGGTGGCCCCTCCCGATGGACCCCCGGAACCCTTTTGGTGGTGCCGGTACAATACCGATAAACCCCGAAACCTTTCTGGTTACTAAAACTGGACTTCCCATGTATAAATCTTCACCTCCAGACTATTCCGGAACTCCTCGTGACGTCCGGATCTCATCTGGGACTCCGAACAACTTTCGGTAACCACATACAATTCCCGTTACAGCTCTAGCGTGACCGAACCTTAAGTGTGTAGACCCTACAGGTTCGGGAACTATGCAGACATAACCGAGAACCTCTCCGGCCAATAACCAATAGTGGGATCTAGATACCCATATTGGATCCCACATGTTCCACGATGATCTCATCGAATGAACCATGATGTTGGGGATTCAATTAATCCCGTATACAACTCCCTTTGTCCATCGGTATGCTACTTGCCCGAGATTCGATCGTCGATATCCCTATACCTTGTTAAATCTCCTTACCGGCAAGTCTCTTTACTTGTTTCGTAACACGTGATCCCATGACTAACTCCTTAGTCACATTGAGCTCATTATGATGATGTATTACCAAGTGGGCTCAGAGATACCTCTCCGTCACACGGAGTGACAAATCCCAGTCTCGATTCGTACCAACCCAACAAACACTTTTGGAGACACCTGTAGTGCACCTTTATAGTGACCCAGTTACGTTGTGACGTTTGATACACCGAAAGCATTCCTACAGTATCCGGGAGTTGCGCAATCTCATGGTCTAAGGAAATGATACTTGACATTAGAAAAGATCTAGCAGACAAATACACGATCTTGTGCTATGCTTAGGATTGGGTCTTGTCCATCACATCATTCTCCTAATGATGTGATCCCGTTATCAACGACATCCAATGTCCATGTCAGGAAACCATGACCATCTATTGCTCAACGAGCTAGTCAACTAGAGGCTCACTAGGGACATGGTGTGGTCTATGTATTCACACGTGTATTACGGTTTTCGGTTAATACAATTATAGCATGAACAATAGATAATTATCATGAACAAGGAAAAATAATAATAGCCATTTTATTGTTGCCTCTAGGTCATATTTCCAACAAAACCTTGCAGCGTCGTGCATATCAAGGCACGGTGCTTTTCTTTGCGGAAGGAGCACTTCAAGGTATCCTCCATCTGCACGGTCCAACCCACGCTAGCCCGCCCTTGGGAAAGAGGTGGAGGTGGTATGACCTTATACTGAAGCACCTGGGTGCTAGGCAGAGTGGTCTATGGCCTCGGTGTCGGAGCCTGGGCGGACTACAGCTGGGTCGACGTGTGGCCCGGCGTTTCCTTGGTGACCTCAGGGATCTTATCCTTGGCCTTGCGAGACCGGGATGTCAACCTCGATCATGTTGATAGAACCTATATCCCCCGTAGTTTCAACCTGGAGAGCCAGAGCGGAAGTCACCTCCCCCAACCTATCATGAGTTGGCGGAGGACTGTGGGGGGGGCAGGGTCCCATTGGCAGATGGCAGCCCACTGGAAGAGTCGCTTGGGTGCACCTTTGGTGGCCTACGGAAAGACGCTCGTATGAGCTCACTCCTACTAAAACATAATCTAATGAAGCGCAGAATATGGAAAACAGTGACTTACCCTCGGGGTGTTGGGTTTTTCCTCCCTAGTACGAGGGTTTCATCTTCGGAATCGTTGGAGAGCACGATCTTCCCCGACGGTTTGTCGACGGCCCCGACCGGGGTTCTCTTCAACCTCTATTGGCCCTTGGGCCACACTCCGGCTTCGGCGTCCTCTTATGCACCCTCTCCCCTTTAAGGGAAGGGTCTTCCTCCTCATCCTCCTCCGCATCTTTGTTGACGACGGATGTGTGGGTCTTCTCGAACTGGGCAACCGAGGCCTCTTGCTTCCGAAGACCCACTATGTCCCTCTGGGACTTCGGCCCCTTGAGGACTAACACATGCGGCTCCGCGACTAGGAGTACCGTGAGCTCAGGAGTTCTCGCCTCCTCTGAAAATGGGGTCGGTCAATGCATGGCATGCATCCTGGTTGTCCATTTTTTGTACATATCAAGCAAAACAGTTCATTGAAATCTATCTCACCATGAGAAGAAAGAATAATATGAACACGTGTGTTAGAACACTTACTTTTGAGGCTCCATGGGCGGCCTCGAAGCCACGGTCTTGCCGCTCCTCGGGGATCTTGTCCTTGGCAAGCTCGAGCAGTCGCGTCCACATGCCGGCCAGGTTAGTGTGGAAGAAGTGGAGAAAGGGCCCCGCATCCTCGGGTTTATACTCCCACATCGGTTTGGCCCAAAGTTGGAGCGGGAGGACCACGCGGTTTAGCATGACATTGATCACCTCAGGGAGCTGGAGGTTCTTCTTGATGGACCACCGCTTGATCTTCTTGATTAGTGCCCCCACCTTGTTGGTGTCGCCCCAGGCAACGTGTTTCTCCATCCAGGACTTGAGCTTCCTTGGGGGCCCTATCGAAAAGGTTGGGACCTCAGTTTGGACCGGGTCGCACGGTTTAGTGATGTAAAACCACTCGCGCTGCCATTCCTTCACCGGCTTGATGAAGGTGCCATGGAACCAGTCAGCATTTTGGTTCTTGTTGACTATGGCCCCTTTGCACTCTGCTAGATTGGAGCCGCTGTACTTTGGCTTAACTCCGAAGGTCTTCAACCAGAGGCCTAAGTGCGGTTCGTGACGTAGGAAGGCCCCCAGATCATAATGAAGGAGGCGAGGTGAAGAATGGAGTTCGGGGCCATGTGGTGGAAGTCGAGCCCATAGTAGAAAATAATACCACGCACGAATGGGTGCAGCAGGAATCCTAAGGCTCGCACAAGGTGGGGAATGAAGACTACCAGCTCCCTGCATTTGGAGTGGGCACTTGCTGGTTGGCGTCGGGAGCACGGGGGCGATGGTAGCGGAGAGGAACCCCACGGTACGCATCTCCAAGATGGTGTCGTCCATCACGGAGGAACCACCCTGGTGCCCCTTGAGGTTATCGGCCATGGTTGGATAGGGGAGTTTGGGTGCAAGAATGGATCTGGGTGTTGGAGCTAGACGAAGCAACAGGAGGGGGGATGGGAGGGTGGTTGCTTGTACCATCCTATTTTTACTCTTTTAGGTTGTTGAAAGTCCAAGAGTCCCCCTTACCACGCCAATAAACACGCCACTCCCGTAGATAATGTCGTTGGGCATATGGGGGGAAATAAAATCTTGATGACATCCCTAAGAAAACATGCATGATCTCCACCTCAATGGGACATGCCAGTAAAAACGATGCATCAGGTCGTGATCCGGGTAGGCAATAACTGCTCGACCTGTCATGGGGTGTGTCGCTTCAATAAAGTTGCCAAGCTATGTGTCACTATTCACACTTGTGTGGTCGGCCTTCGAGGCTAAGTTACCCCGCCTCCTAGGGCAAGGTACGAGCTCGGCTAGGTCTTGTTTACAAGACGCCACTTCTTTTAAGAGCGGATCTGGAGTTTGGATGTTGTGAAGGGGAAATCGTCTGTCAACACAAGGACTTCGGATCCGAGGTTATCTTCATCAAGGGAATCGTCCTTGGCATAGAAGACCGGTTCGGGGGATACTAACGGTGTCCTGGACTAGGGGTACTAACTTAGTCGGCCCATGCTCCTTGGATCAGACCGATGGGCCTTCATTCTTCCCAAGATGGACTCCGGAGGCTGTACAAGATTGCATTTGCCGAAGACTTGACATATACTCCAAGACTTCTCCTAGCACCTTTACGCCAAGATATCGACCTTGTAACCCTAGGTACCCTACCGGGCATGTATATAAGTTGTAGAGTTTAGCCCGTATAAGGGACATCAACACAATATCATTCACCTAGCCCTAGAGTTAGAACACATGTGGTGATCTCGAGGTAGATTAACTCTGTACTCGATACTTCTCCATCAATATAAACAAGAGCAGGACGTAGGGTATTACCTCCATCAAGAGGGGCCAAACCTGGGTAAAACATTGTCTCTTTGCTCCTATTACCATTTGTCCAAGATCCACAACTCGGGACCCCCTACCCCAAGGTTTGCCGGTTTCCGCACCGACAATGAGGAGATAGAAATAAGATGTTGGGACCTATGGTCCCATATCACAATGCATGCATTGGATTCACGAAACAAAATTGGTTAAGAATCAAGAATATCTTTCAATATCTCCAATGATTCAAACATCTTGTCTTGATCTTTCATTTTTAGAGAAATCTGGATACCAATATCAGTGGATACACCGATGAGATCCCTACCATGTCAGATCATAGACAAGCTTTGTGTTCTTGTTAGGTGTGGTATCCATCCCATAAAAGTCTTCAAAACATACCTCATGGCTACAACAACAAACCATTATCTCAAACATAATGTTTCTTGTGTTGTCTGGATGCAAACAGGTTACGTAATAAGAAATATCGCTATATTGCTTATCTTGCAAGTCAAATCATGAGACTGATTTGTTCATCAAGTGTCTACCAACTTCTACATTCTAGAAATATGTTATTGAATTTGGTATTTCATGGCTTCGGAATTTGCAAGAATCAGGGGGAGTATCTTCCTGAATTGTTCATGTTCAACGCATCATATTATACTCTTTTTCCATTCATGAGTTTACTATACAAGTTCTCGTAAAGGTTTTTAATGAGGTAATTGTTGGAAATATGCCCTAGAGGCAATAATAAAATGGTTATTATTGTATTTCCTAGTTCATGATAATTGTCCATTGTTCATGCTATAATTGTGTTAACCAGAAACCGCAATACATGTGTGAATACATAGACCACAACGTGTCCCTAGTGAGCCTCTAGTTGGCTAGCTTGTTGATCAATAGATGGTCACGGTTTCATGACCATGGACATTGGATGTCGTTGATAATGGGATCACATCATTAGGAGAATGATGTGATGGACAAGACCCAATCCTAAGCATAGCACAAGATCATGTAGTTCGTTTGCTAAAGCTTTTCAATGTCAAGTATCGTTTTCTTAGACCATGAGATTGTGCAACTCCCGGATACCGTAGGAATGCTTTGGGTGCGCCAAACATCACAACGTAACTGGGTGGCTATAAAGGTGCACTACGGGTATCTCCGAAAGTGTCTGTTGGGTTGGCACGAATCGAGACTGGGATTTGTCACTCCGTGTGACGGAGAGGTATCTCTGGGCCCACTCGGTAAGACATCATCATAATGAGCTCAATGTGACTAAAGATTTAGCCACAAGATGATGTATTACGGAACGAGTAAAGAGACTTGCCGGTAACGAGATTGAACAAGGTATAGAGATACCGACGATCGAATCCCACGCAAGTATCAACCGATAGACAAAGGGAATTGTATACGGGATTGATTGAATCCCCGACATCGTGGTTCATCTGATGAGATCATCATGGAGCATGTGGGAGACAACATGGGTATCCAGATCCCGCTGTTGGTTATTGACCGGAGAAGTGTCTCGGTCATGTCTACGTGTCTCCCGAACCCGTAGGGTCTACACACTTAAGGTTCGATGACGCTAGGGTTATAGGGAAATGGTATACGTGATTACCGAAGGTTGTTCGGAGTCCTGGATGAGATCCTGGATGTCATGAGGAGCTCCGGAATGGTTCGGAGGTAAAGATTGATATATAGGGAGTCCAGTTTTGGTCACCGGAAAGTTTTCGGGCTCATCGGTAGTGTTCCGGGAGTGCCGGGAGGGTGCCGGAGGACCCCCGGGTGGGGTGTGACGACCATAGGACTTTGTGGGCCCTTAAAGGAGGTGTGCCAGCCCTTTTTGGGCTGGCCAAGACCTTCTAGAAAGGCCCATGCGGCTGGAGATCAAGAGATAGGGCTGAAAAGATTTAAAAGGAGGAGATCCACCTCCCTTGTGGGAGGTGGACTCTCCCCCTAGTTCGGCCGAACCTCTCCTCCTTGGAGGAGGGGCCAAGGCAGCCCTCCCTCTCCCTCCTACTATATATATGCAAGGGTTTGGGCTGATTTGAGACACGACTTCTCTCTCTCGGTGTAGCCCTACCCTTCGTCTTCCTCGTTCTCCGTAGTGCTTGGCGAAGCCCTGTCGGAGTTCACGTAGCTCCACCGTCACCATGCCGTCGTGCTGCCGGAGCTCTCCCTCAACCTCTCCTTCCTCCTTGGTGGATCAAGGCGTAGGAGACGTCACCGGGCTGCACGTGTGTTGAACACGGAGGCGTCGTTGTTCGGCGCTGAGATCGGAATCCACCGCAATCTGAATCGCTGCGAGTACGACTCCACCAACCGTGTTCTTGTAACGCTTCCGCTTAGCGATGTTCAAAGGTATGAAGATGCAATCTCTCCCCACTCGTTGCTGGTTTCTCCATGGATAGATCTTGGTGATCGTAGGAAAAAATTTGATCTACTACTGCGTCTCCCAATAGTGGCATCATGACCTAGGTCTATGCGTAGAATCTATGCACGAGTAGAACACAAAGCAGTTGTGGGTGTCGATCTTGTTAATTTGCTTAACACTACTAGTCTTATCTTGATTCGGCGGTATTGTGGGATGAAGCGGCCCGGACCGACTTTACACGTACGCTTAAGTGAGACTGGTTCCATCGCCTGACATGCACTTGTTGCATAAGGTGGCTAGCGGGTGTCTGTCTCTCCCACCTTAGTCGGATTGGATTCTATGAAAAGGGTCCATGAAGGGTAAATAGAAATTGGCATATGATGTTGTGGTTTTGCCGTAGGTAAGAAACGTTCTTGCTAGTAACCTATAGCAGCCACGTAAAAACTTGCAACTACAAATTAGAGGACGTCTAACTTGTTTTTGCAGCATATGCCTTGTGATGTGATATGGCCAAAGAATGTGATGTGATGCATTGTGATGTATGAGATTGATCATGTTCTTATAATAGGATTCACGACTTGCATGTCGATGAGTATGACAACCGGCAGGAGCCATAGGAGTTGTCTTATTTTATTGTATGACCTGCGTGTCAATCATAAACGCCATGCAATTACTTTACTTTATTGCTAAACGTTAGCCATAGTAGTAGAAGTAATAGTTGGTGAGACAACTTCATGAAGACACAATGATGGAGATCATGGTGTCGTGCCGGTGACAGTGATGATCATGGTGCCCTGAAGATGGAGATCAAAGGAGCAAGATGATATTGGCCATATCATGTCACTATATTGATTGCATGTGATGTTTATCATGTTTACATCTTATTTGCTTAGAACGACGGTAGTAAATAAGATGATCTCTCAATAAAATTTCAAGAGAAGTGTTCACCCTAATTGTGCACCGTCGCTAAGGATCGTCGTTCCGAAGCACCACGTGAAGATCGGGTGTGATAGGTTCTAACGTTCGCATACAATGGGTGTAAGCCAGATTTACACACGCGGAACACTTAGGTTGACTTGACGAGCCTAGCATGTACAGACATGGCCTCGGAACACGGAAGACCGAAAGGTCAAACATGAGTCGTATAGAAGATACGATCAACATGGAGATGTTCACCATGGATGACTAGTCCGTCTCACGTGATGATCGGACACGGGCTAGTTGACATGGATCATGTGTCACTTAGATGACTAGAGAGATGTCTATCTAAGTGGGAGTGCATTAAATAATTTGATTATGTGAACTTAATTATCATGAACTTAGTCTAAAATTATCTTTACAATCTATATTGTAGATCCAATGGCCAACGTGAATGTCACCCTCAATTTCAACGCATTCCTACAGAAAACCAAGCTGAAAGATGATGGAAGCAACTATGCGGACTGGGTCCATGGTTTGAGGATCATCCTCATAGCTTCCAAGAAATTGTATGTCCTTGATGCACTGCTAGGTGACCCACCCTTCTCCCAGCAGAGCAAGACGTTGCGAACGCTTGGCATTCTTGCTGCGATGATTACTCCCTTGTTCAGTGCGGCATGCTTTACAGTTTAGAACCGGGGCTCTAAAAGCGTTTTGAGCAACACGAAGCATATGAGATGTTCCAAGAGCTGAAACTGGTTTTCCAAGCTCATGCCCGGGTCAAGAGATATGACGTCTCCGACAAGTTCTTCAGCTGTAAGATGGAGGAGAATAGTTCTATCAGTGAGCACATCCTCAAGATGTCTGGACTACACAACCGCTTGACTCAGCTGGGAGTTAATCTCCCAGATGACTCGGTCATTGACAGAATCCTCCAGTCGCTTCTACCTAGCTACAAGAGCTTTGTGATGAACTACAACATGCAAGGGATGGAGAAGTCCATTCTTGAGTTGTACTCGATGCTGAAATCAGCGGAGCTCGAGATCAAAAAGGAGCATCAAGTGTTGATGGTGAATAAGACCACTAGTTTCAAGAAAGGCAAGGGTAAGAAGAACTTCAAGAAGGACGGAAAAGTTGTTGCCGTGCCCGGTAAGCAAGTTGCCGGGAAGAAGAAGAACAAGAATGGACCCAAGCCTAAGACTGAGTGTTTTTACTGCAAGGGTACCGGTCACTGGAAGCGGAACTGCCCCAAGTACTTAGCGGATAAGAAGGACGGCAACGTTAAAGGTATATGGGATATACTTGTTATTGATGTGTACCTAACCAGCGCTCGTAGTAGCTCCTGGGTATTTGATACCGGTGCAGTTGCTCACATTTGTAACTCCAAGCAGGAGCTGCGGAATAAGCAGAGGCTGGCAAAGGACGAGGTGACGATGTGCGTCGGGAATGGTTCCAAGGTCGATGTGATCGCCGTCGGCACGCTACCTCTACATCTACCTTCGATATTAGTGTTAAACCTTAATAATTGTTATTTAGTACCAGCTTTGAGCATGAACATTGTATCTGGATCTTGCTTGATGCGAGATGGCTACTCATTTAAATCTAAGAATAATGGTTGTTCTATTTATATGAGAGAAATGTTTTATGGTCATGCCCTGTTGGTCAATGGTTTATTTTTGATGAATCTCGAACGTGATGTTACACATGTCCATAGTGTGAGTACCAAAAAGTGTAAGGTTGATAACGATAGTCCCACTTACATGTGGCACTGCCGCCTTGGTCATATTGGTGTCAAACGCATGAAGAAGCTCCATATTGATGGACTTTTGGAGTCTCTTGATTTAGAATCATTTGACACGTGTGAACCATGCATCATGGGCAAGATGACCAAGACTCCGTTCTCCGGAACAATGGATCGAGCAACTGACTTGTTGGAAATAATACGTACCGATGTATGCGGTCCAATGAGTGTCGAGGCTCGTGGTGGCTACCGTTATGTTCTCACCCTCACTGATGACTTGAGTAGATATGGGTATGTCTACTTAATGAAACATAAGTCTGAAACTTTTGAAAGGTTCAAGGAATTTCAGAGTGAGGTAGAGAATCAACGTGATAGGAAAATAAAGTGCCTACGATCTGATCGTGGCGGAGAATATTTAAGTCACGAGTTTGGCACGCACCTAAGGAAATGTGGAATTGTTTCACATCTCACGCCGCCTGGCACACCTCAGCGAAATGGTGTGTCTGAACGTCGTAATCGCACTCTATTAGATATGGTACGATCTATGATGTCTCTTACCGACTTACCGCTATCATTTTGGGGATATGCATTAGAGACTGCCGCATTCACTTTAAATAGGGCACCGTCAAAATCCGTTGAGACGACATCGTATGAATTATGGTTTGGAAAGAAACCTAAGTTGTTGTTTCTAAAAGTTTGGGGATGCGATGCTTATGTGAAGAAACTTCAACCTGAGAAGCTCGAACCCAAAGCGGAAAAGTGCGTCTTCATAGGATATCCCAAAGAGACTATTGGGTATACCTTCTACCCACGATCCGAGGGCAAAGTCTTTGTTGCCAAGAATGGATCCTTTCTTGAGAAAGAGTTTCTCTCGAAAGAAGTAAGTGGGAGGAAAATAGAACTTGATGAGGTAATTGTACCTCCACTCGAACCGGAGAGTAGCGCAGCACATGAAGTTGTTTTTGTGGAGCTTGCATCGGCTGGAGAGGAAGTTAATGATGATGATCATGAAACTTCAGATCAAGTTACTATTGAATGTCGAAGGTCCACTAGGACACGTTCCGCACTAGAGTGGTATGGCAACCCTGTCCTGGAGATCATGTTGTTGGACAACGATGAATCTTCGAACTATGAAGAAGCAATGGCGGGCCCGGATTCCAACAAATGGCTTGAAGCCATGAAATCCGAGATAGGATCCATGTATGAGAACATTTGGTGGACTTGCCTGATGATAAGCGAGCCATTGAAAATAAATGGATCTTTAAGAAGAAGACTGGCGCGGATGGTAATGTGACAGTCTATAAGGCTCGGCTTGTCGCTAAGGGTTATCGACAAGTTCAACGAGTTGACTACGATGAGACTTTCTCACCCGTAGCGATGCCGAAGTCTGTCCGAATCATGTTAGCAATTGCCGCATTTTATGATTATGAGATCTAGCAAATGGACGTCAAAACGGCATTCCTTAATGGCTTCCTCAAGGAAGAACTGTATATGATGCAGCCGGAAGGTTTTGTCGATCCTAAAGATGCTAACAAGGTATGCAAGCTCCAGCGCTCCATCTATGGGCTGGTGCAAGCATCTCGGAGTTGGAACATTCGCTTTAATGAAGTGATTAAAGCGTTTGGGTTTGTACAGGTTTATGGAGAACCTTGTATTTACAAGAAAGTGAGTGGGAGCTCTGTAGCATTTCTCATATTATAAGTGGATGACATACTGATAATGGGAAATGATATAGAACTCTTGGAAAGTATAAAGGCCTGCTTGAATAAGTGCTTTTCAATGAATGACCTTGGAGAAGCTGCTTACATATTAGGTATTAAGATCTGTAGAGATAGATCGAGACGCCTCATAGGTCTTTCACAAAGCACATACCTTGACAAGATATTGAAGAAGTTCAATATGGATCAGTCCAAGAAGGGGTTCTTGCCTGTGTTACAGGGTGTGAGATTGAGTACGACTCAATGCCCGACCATGGCAAAGGATAGAGAAGAGATGAGTGTCATCCCCTATGCTTGAGCCATAGGCTCTATTATGTATGCCATGCTGTGTACCAGACCTGGTGTGAACCTTTCCATAAGTTTGGTGGGGAGGTACCAAAGTGATCCCGGAGCGGAACACTGGACAGCGGTCAAGAATATCCTGAAGTGCCTAAAAAGGACAAAGGACATGTTTCTCGTATATGGAGGTGCCGAAGAGCTCGTCGTAAAGGGTTACGTCGATGCTAGCTTCAACACAGATCCGAACGACTCCAAGTCGCAAACCGGATACGTGTATATTTTGAATGGAGGGACAGTCAGCTGGTGCAGCAGCAAGCAAAGCGTCATGGCGGCATCTACATGTGAAGCGGAGTACATAGCTGCTTCGGAAGCAGCAAAGGAAGGAGTCTGGATGAAGGAGTTCATCACCGACCTAGGAGTAATTCCAAGTGTGTCGGGCCCGATGACTCTATTCTGTGACAACACTGGAGCTATTGCCCTTGCGAAGGAGCCAAGGCTTCACAAGAAGACAAGACACATCAAGCGCCGCTTCAACTCCATCTGTGATTACATTTAGGAGGGAGATATAGATATTTGTAAAGTGCATACGGATCTGAATGTCGCAGATCCGTTGACTAAACCTCTCTCACGAGCAAAACATGATCAACACCAGAATGCTATGGGTGTTTGATTCATCACAATGTAACTAGATTATTGACTCTAGTGCAAGTGGGATACTGTTGGAAATATGCCCTAGAGGAAATAATAAAATGGTTATTATTGTATTTCCTAGTTCATGATAATTGTCTATTGTTCATGCTATAATTGTGTTAATCGGAAACCGTAATACATGTGTGAATACATAGACCACAACGTGTCCCTAGTGAGCCTCTAGTTGGCTTGCTCGTTGATCAATAGATGGTCACGGTTTCATGACCATGGACATTGGATGTCGTTGATAACGGGATCACATCATTAGGAGAATGATGTGATGGACAAGACCCAGTCCTAAGCATAGCACAAGATCGTGTAGTTCGTTTGCTAAAGCTTTTCAATGTCAAGTATCGTTTCCTTAGACCATGAGATTGTGCAACTCCCGGATACCGTAGGAATGCTTTGGGTGTGCCAAACGTTACAACGTAACTGGGTGGCTATAAAGGTGCACTATGGGTATCTCCGAAAGTGTCTGTTGGCTTGGCACGAATCGAGACTGGGATTTGTCACTCCGTGTGACGGAGAGGTATCTCTGGGCCCACTCGGTAAGACATCATCATAATGAGCTCAGTGTGACTAAAGAGTTAGCCACGGGATGATGTATTATGGAATGAGTAAAGAGACTTGTCGGTAACGAGATTGAACAAGGTATAGAGATACCGATGATCGAATCTCGGGCAAGTATCATACCGATAGACAAAGGGAATTGTATACGGGATTGATTGAATCCCTGACATCGTGGTTCATCCGATGAGATCATCGTGGAGCATTTGGGAGCCAACATGGGTATCTAGATCCTGCTGTTGGTTATTGACCGGAGAAGTGTCTCGGTCATGTCTATGTGTCTCCCGAACCCGTAGGGTCTACACACTTAAGGTTCGATGACGCTAGGGTTATAGGGAAATGGTATACGTGATTACTGAAGGTTGTTCAGAGTCCCGGATGAGATCCGGAGGTCACGAGGAGCTCCGGAATGGTCCGAAGGTAAATATTGGTATATAGGAAGTCCAGTTTTGGTCGCCGAAAAGTTTTCGGGCTCATCGGTAGTGTACCGGGAGTGCCAGGAGGGTGCCGGAGGACCCCCGGGAGGGGTGTGACGACCATAGGACTTCGTGGGCCCTTAGAGGAGGTGTGCCAGCCCTTTTTGGGCTGGCCAAGACCTTCTAGAAAGGCCCATGCGGCTGGAGATCAAGAGATAGGGCTAAAAATATTTAAAAGGAGGAGATCCACCTCCCTTGTGGGAGGTGGACTCTCCCCCTAGTTCGGCCGAACCTCTCCTCCTTAGAGGAGGGGCCAAGGCAGCCCTCCCTCTCCCTCCTCCTATATATATGCAAGGGTTTGGGATGATTTGAGACACGACTTCTCTCTCTCGGCGCAGCCCTACCCTTCCTCTTCCTCGTTCTCCGTAGCGCTTGGCGAAGCCCTGCCGGAGTTCACGTAGCTCCACCGTCACCATGCCGTCGTGCTGCCAGAGCTCTCCCTCAACCTATCCTTCCTCCTTGGTGGATCAAGGCATAGGAGACGTCACCGGGCTGCACGTGTGTTGAACGCGAAGGCGCCGTTGTTCGGCGCTGAGATCGGAATCCACCGCGATCTGAATCGCTGCGAGTACGACTCCACCAACCGCGTTCTTGTAACGCTTCCGCTTAGCGATCTTCAAAGGTATGAAGATGCAATCTCTCCCCACTCGTTGCTGGTTTCTCCATGGTTAGATCTTGGTGATCGTAGGAAATTTTTTGATTTACTACTACGTCTCCCAACAGTAATATCAACATGAGATCATATGTCATGCTTTTTGTTTTCCCCACCAGGGTCTTTAGGAAAGTATATGTGATATATTTATTGTGCTCTAAACTCTATGGGGTTTCTCTTATTGAGTTAAAAGAGACAATAACCATTATAGTTGCATCATTTTCTCCTTATTTCCCCACTCGGTTTGCCAGAGTTTTGGAAACATATCAAACACTATGTTCCTCACATTTTTCCCATAGGGTTTTTTGAGGAATCTTTATCAAGTGGAAGTCTGCTGACAAGATCAAGCAGTGATTAGGGGGGTGTTAGAATTTATTAACCCGTATGTTAATTATGGGATAATCCCTACTTTGTGAACCGCCTTCAGTTACCTTTGGCAACGGAGGCAGCGGTTACTCACACCCCTCTTAACAGACGCATCCCTAATCGTGTCTTTTGCACATGTATAAATAACTACTTCGTCAATGAATGAAAGAATGTTGTTTCATTACTTATCTTTGTCTCTCCTTTTACTTTATAACAAAACTCAAGGTAACATTTCCATTTGGAGCATGCCTTGGTGCACTAACTGGAATTCTATTCATGATCATATTATTGCTCAACAAGCTGGCATTATTTATCTTTCTTTTGTGAGACCTTCAGCTTCCAAGCCAGAAGAGTTGGAATCATGATCTTATTTTCTCTTTTTTCAGCAGCCATTGTCTTCTCTCATTATTCAAACAGAAACCATTGATGATGAAACTCCAGATTTGCTTTGTTGGGACTCTCTCCTAATGGCATTTGCTCCTCTAAGTCTACTTACAAATTATGTTTGCAAGAGATTCATGCCAATCCTAGAAATATGCCTCTTGCTATTCCTTTGGATTTGGAAGATCTCTTGAAGTTGATTTGGAGACAAAAGAATTTATTGCCCAGGGTGCAAACTTTTGCTTGGAGACTCCTTCGTAAGTCTTTACCTACGGGTTTGCGAGCTGGCTGTTTCTCAATACATGTTTCGCAAACATGATGTAGATGTGGTCTTCAAGAAGATGAATTGCATCTCTTCTTTCTTTGTCATTTTGCACGCGCAGCATGGTTTTCCCATCCTTGGTTAAATAGATCATAAGTATTAGTACAAGGTCATTCTACGATGCACTCACTTCTTATTGATCTCCTTCGTATGGCTCATCCTCATGGTGATATCTTGAATGTGCTGAATTTTTTGTGGTGTCTTTGGAAAGCTCGAAATGACTTTCTTTTTTATAGAAATAAAGCTCTTCCTTACCAGGTTCAGATTGCTGCTGCAGCATTAACCTCGGATTTCTATGATACTCCATGTCTTTCTAAAAAGCAGTAGCAATCTCATGATAAACATTCTTCTAATTTGCTTCCTCTTCAGGGCACTACTCTCAAGTCAGATTTGTTAGTTGTTGGAGCTAAAGTTTTTTATGCAGCTTTCAGGTCTAAAAATCCTAGTTTGGGGCTAGGAGAAATGGCTAGAGATGTTGGAGTTTTCATTTCTATGCCATCTCAACAAGGGGAGTTCAATGTACAAATTCAAGCCTCAAATCATGCAACTTCTACTCCTTTGCAAGTTGAAGCTCTTGCTCTTACTTGTGCAGCTTTGTGTGCTTCTCAGATTAATATTTCTTGCCCCACATTCTTGATGGATTTCCTTTCATTAGCCAAGTTTGCTGCTTTGAGGAACATCTCTCATTCTACCACCCCTTTGGATGTTAGAAAAGAGCTAGCTCGTTTTTTTAAAACAACTTCTAACTTGAATGCTCGGGTGTTCCATATTTCTAGGGAAATCAATGGAATTGCTCACAATCTTGCACAACAGGTTTTTAGGTCTAATGGTAGCACTAAAATCTCTTGCTTTGCTCATAGTCATTCACATACATCATGCCTAGTAGTATCCCTTCTTTCTCATTTTCAGATTCAGGGTGTTAATCTGCATACAGTTCACTGTTTTTAACTCAAGTGCAGGTCTCCCAAGCTTGCATTCGGCTTCGGATTTGTTGTTCCTAAAAGGAAGCAGAGTTCCTCTTTTTCTTAAGTTGCGGGTCAAATGAACAAATGGAATGAAAACGGTCCTGATGATTTGTTGATGGAGGCTAGCTTACCTGTTGCGTCTGCTGCTAGAGGGGCAGAGATCGTCCCAGAGATCTTCATTTTTCTGTTGTGGTGTGCAAGACGGATGATGCTTCTGATAAAGCTGGGTTGAGCTCTATTATTCTGTGAACACTTGTGTATCAGTGGCCGCCACTGATGTGTTGTGTTGCAACACCACTGGCGCACTAGCGCTGTAAGTGGAAACTGTTGTGGCGAAGCGGCTGATGTTATTGTTGTTATTGCAAGGCTCTTGTTGTGTGCTCGTCACGCTAGGATCCCCCTGAACTACGACAGTCGTCGCCGATTGCGTTTGGAACACCCCTAGTGTTGCGATTACAGACTGCTATGGAGTGATGCTACTTTGCAATGCCAGGTCCACGACGGAGGCGCATCCTTGTTTGCTCACGAAGGGGGCAAAGGAGCCACGAGCACGGATGTGAAAAGGATGTTATGAGCAAACTAGCTATGAAACCCAGGGTTCAATGCTACAATGGTGGACGAGCCTGCCATTCGTTGAAATACACAGTGTTGTGACGTGGGCGTAGCTCTTCCTGGGTTTACGCGAGCAATGAGGCAGGATATATGATAGAGACAAGGGTTTGATCAGACGGTGATTAATGTTTTAATGCGCGGCTCGCAAAGGGGCTGATCCCTAGCCGGATGATGTGTAGCACCGGCCTAAACATTATGCCCTCTATAAAAAAAGTGAGCCTGGTATTCTTTTTCACTTCGCCTAATATTCCTTCGGAGAGGACATGGCAAGTATTGTAGGTACACTCACGAATTAGTTTTACATAATGACAGTGTCAACTCCGCCTATGTTGTCTCAACATAGCCGGTCCCAAGCCCGGGTAAAGGAGGAGGGTTGTGATAGGCTTAGCGAGCCAACGTGAAAACCCAGC
Source organism: Hordeum marinum (assembly GCA_022496015.1). Taxonomy (NCBI): domain Eukaryota; kingdom Viridiplantae; phylum Streptophyta; class Magnoliopsida; order Poales; family Poaceae; genus Hordeum; species Hordeum marinum. The sequence continues at coordinate 286,684,483 of CM039674.1, forward strand.
CACTCTTATGGAGATGAAACCCAAAAGATTTTCGTTGGGGCGTAACCCTCTCAGCGACGCGCCACATCGGAACCTGGGTGTGGTGGAAAATGGGCAAGGGTCAGGCCGTCACCCCCCAGGTGGCGCGCCGTATCGTGATCTGGATACGGTGGCAAGTGAGCGAGGATCGGGTCGTCACAACCTCAGTGGCACGCTACATCGGCGCCCAGGTGTAGTGGAAAATGAGCGAGGGTCTTCGCATTTGACTCGACGAGTGCGAAGGCTAAGGAAGCTAGCCGAGCCTAGGAGGATTTGATTAGGTAGTTGGAACGTAGGGTCTCTGACAAGTAAGCTTCGGGAGGTAGTTGATACAGCAGTGAGGAGATGCGTTGATATCCTTTGCGTCCAAGAGACCAAATGGAGGGGGCAGAAGGCGAAGGAGGTGGAGGGTACTGGCTTCAAGTTGTGGTACACGGGGACGGTTGCAAAAAAAAATGGAGTAGGCATCTTGATTAGCAAGAGCCTCAAGGATGGAGTGGTAGACGTCAAGAGACGTGGGGACCGGATTATCCTAGTCAAGCTAGTAGTTGGGGACTTAGTCCTCAACGTTATCAGCGCGTATGCCCCACAAGTAGGCCACAATGAGAACACCAAGAGGGAGTTATGGGAATGCTTGGAGGACTTGGTTAGGAGTGTACCGATTGGCGAGAGGCTCTTCATAGGAGGAGACCTCAATGGCCACGTGGGCACATCTAACACAGGTTTTGAAGGGGTGCATGGGGGATTTGGCTATGGCATCAGGAATCAAGAAGGAGAGGATGCCTTAAGCTTTGCGTTAGCCTATGACATGATCATAGCTAACACCCTCTTTAAGAAGAGAGAATCACATCTAGTGACTTACAGTAGTGGGTAGCACTCTAGCCAGATTGATTTCATCCTCTTGAGAATAGAAGACAGGCGTGCATGCCTAGACTGTAAGGTGATACCTGGAGAGAGTGTTGTCCCTCAGCATAAGCTTGTGGTTGCTGACCTTCGCTTTTGGATTCGTGTCCAGCGAGACAAGCGTGCTAAATTCGCTAGAACGAAGTGGTGGAAGCTCAAGGGGGAGGTAGCTCGGGCGTTCAAGGAGAGGGTCATTAAGGAGGGGCCTTGGGAGGAAGGAGGTGATGCAGACAACATGTGGATGAAGATGGCAACTTGCATTCGCAAGGTGGCCTCAGAGGAGTTTGGAGTGTCCAGGGAAGTAGAAGAGAAGCTAAAGATACCTGGTGATGGAATGATGATGTCCAGAAGGCAATCAAGGAGAAGAAAGATTGTTTTAGACGCTTGTATCTGGATAGGAGTGCAGACAACATAGAGAAGTACAAGATGGCAAAGAAGGTTGTAAAGCGAGCTATGAGTGAAGCAAGGGGTCGGGCGTATGAGGACCTCTACCAAAGGTTAGACACGAAGGAAGGCGAAAGGGACATCTATAAGATGGCCAAGAGCCGGCAGAGGAAGACGAGGGATGTTGACCAAATCAAGTGTATCGGACGGAGCAGATCAACTCCTGGTGAAAAAAGAAGAGATTAAGCATAGATGGCGGAAGTACTTTGACAAGTTGTTCAATGGGGAGAGTGAGAGCTCTACCATTGATCTTGATGACTCCTTTGATGATACTAGCAGGCGTTTTGTGAGGCGAATCCAGGAGTCGGAGGTCAAGGAGGATTTAAAGAGGATGAAAGGAGGCAAGGCGATGGACCCCGATTGTATCCCCATTGAGGTGTGGAGAGGCCTTGGGGACATAGCGATAGTATGGCTAACCAAACTTTTCAACCATATTTTTTGGGCAAACAAGATGCCAGAAGAATGGAGACGGAGTATATTAGTACCAATCTTCAAGAACAAGGGGTATGTTCAGAGTTGTACTAATTACCGTGGAATTAAACTGATGAGTCATACAATGAAGCTATGGAAGAGTCATTGAGCACCGCGTACGAAGAATGACAAGCGTGACCAAAAATCAGTTTGGTTTCATGCCTGGGAGGTCGATCATGAAAGCCATTTTCTTGGTACGACAACTTATGGAGAGATATAGGGAGTAAAAGGACCTGCATATGGTGTTCATTGACTTGGAGAAGGCATATGATAAGATACCGCGAAATGTTATGTGGTGGGCCTTGGAGAAACACAAAGTCCCAATAAAGTACATTACCCTCATCAAGGACATATACGATAATGTCGTGACAAGTGTTCGAACAAGTGATGGCGACACTGACGACTTTCCAATTAAGATAGGACTGCATCAAAGGTCAGCTTTGAGCCCTTATCTTTTTACCTTTGTGATGGATGAGGTCACAAGAGATATACAAGGAGATATCCCATGGTGTACGCTCTTTGCGAACAATGTGGTGCTAGTCAATAAGAGTCGGACGGGGTCAACAGAAAGTTGGAGTTATGGAGGCAAACCTTGGAATCGAAAGGTTTTAGACTTAGTAGGACTAAAACCAAGTACATGAGGTGCGCTTTCAGTACTACTAGGCACGAGTAGGAGGAGGATGTTAGCCTTGATGAGCAAGTGGTGTCTCGAAAAGACACCTTTCGATATTTGGGGTCAATGTTGTAGAAGGATGGGGATATTGATGAAGGTGTGAACCATTGAATTAAAGCCGGATGGATGAAGTGACGCCAAGCTTCTGGCATTCTTTGTGACAAGAGGGTGCCATAAAAGCTAAAAGGCAAGTTCTATAGGATGACAATTCGACCCGCAATGTTGTATGTCGCTGACCGTAATGTTGTATGATGCTGAGTGTTGACCGACTAAAAGACGACATGTGCAACAGTTAGGCATGGCAGAGATGCGCATGTTGAGATGGATGTGTGACCAAGCAAGGAAGGAACGCATTCGGAATGATGATATACAAGATACAGTTAGGATAACGCCAATTGAAGAGAAGCTTGTCCAGCATCATCTAAGATGATTTGGACATATTCAACATAGGTCTCCAAAAGCCCTAGGATAATGTCAAAAGAGACCAAGATAGACCAAACTTGACATGAGAAGAGTCCATAAAGAGAGATCTGAAAGATTGAAGCATCACCAAAAAACTAACCATGGACAGAAATGCGTGAAAGCAGAACCATGAGTTGGTTTGGGTTTCACCTCTAGCTTACCCCAACTTGTTTGGGACTAAAGGCTTTGTTGTTGTTGTTGTTTGTATAATGACAGCGTCAACACGCCAAAGACCAAAGACAACATGAAGAGCAAATAACAAAACTAAAGATCGATTAACAATTCACCAGATGCGTAAAAGCATACTACGCATGTGGAAGAACAAAACTCAGTTAACATTGATGATTATTCATCTGGACGACCGAAATACAATATCAATGTCCAGGATTAACTTTGCTAATTTACAACCATGGGGACCAAAAGTTGCAAAAGTAGGGCAACCCCAGTACATCCAGCTACTGCAAACAACACGTTCATGGTTCACAGAAGTTTGAGATTAATAACTGTTTTATGGCAAAAATTGTTGTAGTCCAACATGCGTGCAGGATGACAACCATCCGCGACAAAAAGAACCACCAGGCAACAAATTCAAGATCGGCTTCGACCAAAGAATCATAACATCCTGTTGCTGCGAAGCAATAAACCATGGCGAAGCCTCACTATAACTGGGATGGAAGATTTTGACCTTCCACCATATGCAAGATGACAACGAAAAGGTACAATCTGGAACAGAGATAATCACCGGAGATTGAAGAGATCTGAGCTCCCAATCAATAATATGCTCTTCAAATGAATGCATCGAGAAGTTAATCAGTGTGCTCAAAACACCTTCTCACTTAGATATCTTGCCGTGCACTTTGGTTAATTGGGCACTGGCTCCAGTTCAAAATATGTTTCTGTTCCAGCTGTAACCAGGCGGTAACTAGTTGGCGCATTTACCTCATGCTAAGGTTGCTCAGATCATCCACAAGATGCACGGTCCCATTCAAACTGTGTGCATCTCCCTCCTTAATTTTTGCTTGTGGGCTTGGTACATCTCCATTTTCTGGTGAACTCTCGGAGGTACTGCCGGCGATATGTGCAGTAATAGCACTTTTAACACCTTCAAAGTAGGTTGAGCATGGAAAATATTCAGCACAGCGTACCTTCCACCCTGCAGAGATACTGAGGTTAATCCTGACAATATACAATTAACAAGAAGAATCTATTGGCCCGGTATACAGGCAAACCATGCCAAGGCGAGCATCCAGTGCAGTTCAGTATTGTAACTAATCGATTTTTCACAAATATATGTATTCATTTAGCAACAAACATATTATAGGGGCAGGAAGAGAAGAATTGTCTGTTGCCCTCAAAAACATAAATGTAAGGTGAAAATAAGCAATTTGGGTATGCCATGTTGAAACTTACTGTTTGCAACATCCTGATCAGCAAAAACAGTATCCAGCAATTTATGAACATCAATACAATCTTGAATGCCCCATTCCTTAATGGGACCAAGCACACCATTTCTGCAGAAATTTCAGATGATATAAATACTATGTACACAGCAGGTGAATAAAGTCAGAAGCATATTCTTCTTCCATATCTTTACCCTGACGCTGTGTTATTTGTCGAGTCTTCAATTAATTTAATCGCCTGCAGCTTCTTATCCGGCTCCAAGAGGTACATCATTTCAGCTGCAGCTGCTCTGTGTGTCAAAGAAGCTAGCAAAGATGGATTTGAATTAGTAAAATTCTTGGTAAAGAAAAGGTCCATAAACCAAAAAAAGAAGATAATTACCGTTGTGCTTTTCAAGGAAGTTTATATTTACTTCAACAAGAGATTTCCCATGTAATTGCCTGCAAAAACTCGCTGGTCAAATAATCTGGAGTAAATGCATACTGAAAGATTAATCGCCATTTCAGAACCTTAGATCTGGTCGTTCAGCTTCCAGAACGTTCCATATTAATTTCTCAGAATCTGTTCCTGGGGCCGGAAGATTGTTTATCCTGTGGAAGAATCTTATCTGCAAATAAAATAAACAAAGTTGAATATATACTGCTAACAGTCAGCTCATGATGAAAAATTAAATGAAATATGAACAATATGCATGCATTCCGTATTAACACATGTTAAATACACTCCAAGCATAGTAATAGCAATGCTAAGAAAGCATCACTAAATTCTCAACAACAAACAATAATCTAAACAGATTAGAAGCTAAAATGTAACCACTAGATGATAGATAACAACAACAACAACAACAAAGCCTTTAGTCCCAAACAAGTTGGGGTAGGCTAGAGGTGAAACCCATAAGATCTCGCGACCAACTCATGGTTCTGGCACATGGATAGCAAGCTTCCACGCACCCCTGTCCATGGCTAGTTCTTTGGTGATGCTCCAATCCTTCAGATCTCTCTTTACGGACTCTCCCCATGTCAAGTTCGGTCTACCCCGGCCTCTTTTGATATTTTCAGCATGCTTTAGCCGTCCGCTATGCACTGGAGCTTCTGGGGGCCTGCGCTGAATATGTCCAAACCATCTCAGACGATGTTGGACAAGCTTCTCTTCAATTGGCGCTACCCCAACTCTAGGTGATAGATAGTGGCAATAAATTCCTAGTCATCCATTTCCTAAAAGAGGATTCCATTTGTGGTTTATGCAATTGGTCAACAAACATACTTTTGGTAGATTTCACTGAATTGAACAAGTTATATCCTCCAGAAGAATTTTCGCATTACAGAAGTAACGATTCCTGTAATATAATGGTCATTCCTTACAGGACATTTACTCAGCACATCATCTGCAGAGTATAAAAAAAGGCAGCCCAATGCATGTAGCTCCCGCTTGCGCGGGGTCCGGGGAAGGGTCTGACCACTTTGGGTCTATTGTACGCAGACTTCCCTACATTTCTGCAAGAGTCTGTTTCCAGGACTTGTACCCATGACCTCATGGTAACAAGGCAGCAGCTTTACCACTGCGCCAAGGCTCCCCTTTATCATCTGCAGAGTATACACCGGTAAATCATCGTACAGGGTTCGGCTCACCAACTTTTTCCATCCAAACCAAGAGAAAAACTCAGTTCAAAAGGCACGCTAAATTCAAAGAGCACTCAGCGTTTATGGTCTGACATCCTTATAGCAATGCAAATAAAAGAATAAACCCCACACAGGTCTGTGTTGCCTGTGAAGAATAAATCAGATCTAGCATAAACTGAGTGCTTCCAAACAAATATGTCATTATAGTGCCAATCTCAGAATAACGGAATTTAGATAAATATGCAAAGCCAAACCAGACCTCTAGAGAACATGATCTTGACGCACTCATAAATATAAAATGGAGAATCATTTTATAGTATTCCATAGAATTATGATAGAAAATCCAATTGCAAGGTGCAATTTTGGATACTCACCAAACTTCGGTGACTGTCTGGATTATTTTCGTCCAATTTAATGAGCTGTTTGACCGCCTGTAACAAGAGATAGATAAAGAAAACTAAGAAGGCTATATAACAGATTAAGATAGTGTATCCAGTTCTAACTTTTAAGTACATAATTATGTTTGCAGGTAAACTTCCACGTAAAAATTTGTGTTTGCAGGTAAGCTTTGTATACCAGAATTGCTCTGATAGAAGTAATATTAGTACATTTTGTCATAGATGTTCTGAAATATTAAGAAACAAACTAATATATTGCTGTAAAACCTAATGCTTAAAGGCAGTATATTTAGGAACGTCTTCAACGAACGAAACAATTTCCACTTTAAAACAAAGCACTACACAGAACCTTTTTTTAATATGCAGATCACTTGGTTTTCATCTTCCACAACCCCACATACACCAACTAAGCAATAACGGCAGGTAATTCAATGGCCAAAATGGTATGATCTACATCAGTCCACTTACACATAAAGTACTTCAACAATGGAATGTTATATCTATGTAAACAAAAAATGCAGTAGTGCAATGATATATTGATATATGCACTGTGCTTGAAAGAGTTAGGAATATTTGTTTGCAACGATATTGCCAGCATGAACAATCAATTAATTCGGCAGTGCTGTATAATCTTCTTTATTTGGAAAGTGTATCCCTTCCATGGCTAGTGATTTCCTTTCTCTTTTTTTTGGCAAAAAAGAAGCCACACCGACCAACAACAACAACAAAGCCTTTAGTCACAAACAAGTTGGGGTAGGCTAGAGGTGAAACCCATAAGATCTCGCGACCCACTCATGGTTCTGGCACATGGATAGCAAGCTTCCACGCACCCCTGTCCATGGCTAGTTCTTTGGTGATGCTCCAATAAGCCACACCGACCAAACGTTACAAAAACCAATCAAAGACATACTTGTTCACATGTTATAATATACATATCCTTTAGGACACGCATCAAAACATCATAAGGCGGAAAAAAAAGGTCAAAAAATCTAGGGAGTCCATGGCTAGTTCTTTGGTGATGCTCCAATAAGCCACACTGACCAAACGTTACAAAAACCAATCAAAGACATACTTGTTCACATGTTATAATATACATATCCTTTAGGACACGCGTCAAAACATCATAAGGCGGAAAAAAAGAGGTCAAAAAATCTAGGGAAATCATTCCCTTCGGTACCTAGAGTATGGTTATTTGGAAAATGCAAAAAAATGACATGACCTATTAATTGTGTATGTACAGTTTATTTGCATTGGTCAAATTACAGTACAGAAGTTGTTAAAACATTCTCACAAATAATTTATCATAAAGAAACATGATGTAGCAAATATTAGCATCAGTCTATCAACAGTACAAGTAAAGCAACAGAGGCTCTCTCAATTATAATCAAGCGAGGTACCATATCTTAGATTCTTAATAGGGTAAAATTTATTTCCAGCAAAAGGAAAGGAAAAAACAGAAGACTAGGATATCCCCAAAAATGAGGTGCATAATATCATACCTGAAAAGCGAGTAAAACCTTTTGCTTTCTCATGTTAAGTTCAAATGAAAGTATATGAGTTTCTAATGAATTTGACGAGTTATTCTGCAGAAGTTTCAAATATTTTGTGGCTTCTGCAAGTGGATCTTCAACCTGGAAACAGAAATGTATAAGATAAAGCTTGCATAAAATAAAGACGAAATCATTCAATGGACTAAAAGGATAAAAACTGATGTTTCTAAAAGTGCAATACTACGAGTACAACTGATCACATAGAAAATGAATACCTGGACCAATTTTTCACCGTGTGGGTCCAAATCAACTGGCCTTGCTTGTTGTTTCTTCCCAGATTTCGAACTGTTGGATGAAGTTGTTTCATCCTCTTGTTTCTCTTCAGCCTCCTGGGGAGATTCAAGGGCAAATTAAGACAGACATAGCAGTGATACATCTAAAACAAAGTTTTGGAGGTTACCCTTTTAGCTCGAGCTTCTGCCTTCTTCTGTTTTTGCCTCAACTTCTTCCTCTGAGCAGCTGGCAGTTTTGACAACTCATCATTCTCCTCAGCAGATGATTTTGATGGAGAATCGTGCAATTTCATGTAACACCTAAAAATTTTAGCAATAGCTTTACAAATATCCCTGAAGGAAAGTACAAAATAACTGATAGAGAAGACCATAGGAACTATTACATGATAGCCCCTGCAGCAGCCTTGTGAAAGTATTCATGAGCATGCAAACGATCTTGAAACTTCAGCATAGAGACATACGCCCGAAGTGTCATCTTCCGTAAGCAATATGAATGGAAGTCAAATTGATCTTCAGTCATATCAGTGTAATGCTTTTCAACAGCCAAGAAATTTTTCAGAGCCCGGCCAAGATCACCTTGACGAAAATAACTCTCGCCAGAAGCAAGTTCATACCTTAAAGAGATCATTGACTTAGAGAGTGATGAAAAAAATAGGCACTTAATGGTGGAGGAGGGAGGGAAGCATGTACCACATGCACTGCATGTCATGGAGATTATTGTGCTGATCTCCATCTTTTGTAAACAAGACAGCAGTCTTCTCAGCTAACCCGACCTTCACAAGCCGCAAAATAAGCAGTTAAATGTGTAGTGTTTGCTGACATAAGGTTCGCTGATGTAATACTAAAACAGACACCAGCAGAACCATGCAAAAAATGTTGTTGTGTTTCTAACTGAATATACCTGATCGGCTTGAAGCATCTGCATTACACACTCGCTGTTTAAATAACGATCAGCAAGGTCCATGGACCTGGCTTCATCCGCTAATGCTGCTGCTGCAGAAAAATTGCCAGCATGTTGCAATATATTCCCCTGAAACGAAGCATGTGGACTAACATAGTTATTAACAGATAATTATGCACAACGTACGGTGAAAAGAGTAGTTACTACTCCCTCCGTTCCATAATATATATAAAAGGTGTGCACGCTTTTCAAGATTTAAGTTTGACCATAGATTTAACCAATGAAATGTGGGTTTTATGCCATAAAAATTATACCATTGAATTTGTATCTAAAAGAAGTTTCCAATGGTACTCCCTCTGTAAAGAAATATAAGAGCATTTATAGATCACTAAAGTAGTGATCCAAATGCTCTTATATTTCTTTAGAGAGGAAGTATAACTTTTCAGTAACATGATTTATGTATTAATGGTCCAATTGATGGTCAAAGTTTTATCTCAAAAAGTGTGTGCACCTTATATTCAGGAATGGAGGAAATATTATTTAGAGGAGGCGAGAAGAGCAAAAAAGTACGACTGCAAGACCAGTAGATTGGAGAAAGAAAAAAATTAGATTGGAAAAGCAAGACAAGAAATGGTTAGCAAGGGTAAACAACTCCTTTTTTAGGAGAATGCAGCAGAAATATGTTGGCTATTTCATTATTAAAGGGGAGGAGGGAGTCCAAAGAAAGACCAAACCAGCAGTGCAAAATTACAAAAATGTCCAAAATTAGGATAAAGTGTTTTCCTCTAAAACAGCAGGCTATGTACTCAAACTGCAAAAACGTCTTACATTAAATTACAGAGGTTATATCAAACTAGCAATTGGAACCAAACAAAACCATTTAAGTAAGAATGAAATTTCAGTTCAAATTCACTGTGAAATTTACAGGGAGTCCTATATTGGAGAAATGGTGATGCTGCTTAATTGCATACTAAGGAAAACACACGTGCACATGGGGGGAGGATGTACCTTTATGGAGTACAAATCAATGACAGTTGGCGTGTGCAAAATGGCCTCGTCAATTTTATCCAGAGCAATATCATACTGGCTCCTTCTGTCATAGTGCTGCATCATGACACGCGACAAACATAATGATGCAACTTCAAAAGATATATTTGAAAATAACTCGGTGGTTTATCAGGTAATATGCAGGTGTTCACACCAAATGCTAACCTGGGAAACCAACAGCAGAGTCCACATGAGTGTGGATGGAGGTTCCATCTGCGAACTGCAGGAAGAAACAGTTAAAGACATGCATGAGAATTTACAGATTAAATCAAAACTACAGGTTCGACAAGACATGACTACTTTCAGGGAGTATGATAGGCAGGGTTTTTTTTAAGCAGCATGCTTGAAAAGAATGATAGGACACTTTCAAGTTACAATTTGCTGTATTACAGCCGAGAACGGTATAGGAGTTCTGACAGCATCAAAATTCTGCACAATTTGGCATACATCAACCATACAACTTTGGTCTCATGACTCTGTAATTTGAAACAAGTGCATCATTGTTCCTTGTGTAAGAATGGTTGAGAAGATGCCTTGCAAACAAATCCCTCTAGATACCCCTTTCCAGGCGGATTCCAGCACATTATTTTTTGGCTTTTTTCATCTTGAAAGATGCCAACTAAGTGATGAGCGGCGAAGTTAAGCTAATGCTGCAGTACAAGCACATAAACATATAGTTGTGCTACTAAATAAATGTTCGATTGGTTGACAAAATCAAAATTGGTCTCAGTTCGGTAACAAAAAATTAAAAAAAAAACTGATATCAAATTTTGCCCGATACAGGTGCCAAGCAATAATTTTACAGTTTAAGATGAGCTATGATCAATAACACTAATGAGGATATGGGAAGAATTATAGAACTAAGAATAGTGACAAGGCAAAAAGGATTACCTTCCAGGAAAGCAACCAGAAGTCCTAATTGAATCTTCTAGCTTAAGAAACAATTGCTCCAATATGTTTGCCTGTTAATGAGATTCACAATTGTCCCGTAAATGGTTTGTAGCACAAACAAGAAATAAGAAAAAGCAATTGCTGTTGACTAGTATAACTTGTGTTACCTTGCCAGGATGCTCATAAAGCGGGCTTAAATCAGAGAAAAGTGACGGCACTCCCTAAAAGATACGGGAAACATTACAATCAGTAATAACAATGAGTAAATGCATGCTACCCAGTAAGCCCAATAAAAATCACAAGGCAGTATGTTACACACACAGCCAGAGACCACAAGACGCCTTCGAGGTACTAAAAAACCATCACTTCAAAATTTATATAATTACCTTGGTTAAAAGAGGTCTGACATAATTATCTGCTGCCTCCTGGAATTTCTCGCCTTCTAGGAAATCAAGAGGTATGCGCTGTTGCAAAGAGGGTATGAGAAGAACTTAGATTAATGACTTGTCGGTTATATGACCTACTTACAGTCAACACAGATAAGAAAATAACATTTAACTCTGCATGTAAAACAAAATATTATCATGAAAATGCAAAAGAAAATGAAGTATGCTTGCATCAAGGGTAATTTTGTCGTGTCCAGAAAGGCCTCGGTCATGAATACAAGAACCAAAAACTGATATCAATGCAAATGGGATTACAATTTTGGATGGTCTACCTTAACAGCCGATGACCAACTATATTCTTCCTTGAGTGATTTATATAATGCACTTAATCGTTCAACATCATCAGCAGAATATTGGCCATTTTCCGAGTATAGGCCAAGGCACTTCTGCACAGCTATGAGGTACCTGAGTAAAACAAGGCAAGAACCAATTCTAGAGTATCAGAAGTTGGTTTACCATACCAGCCAGAACTGTATGCACGATATAGTGAAGTATACTATTTTATTCTAGGTTCCTAACATAAAACATAGTTACAGGACCCAGCTGACATCAAGACTTTTAGGTCAAATTTTGTGATGGTTTCCCTCTTATCACGAATGTGTGGCTCTTATTGCATTATGTTAAGAGGGAGATTAATATCACCTGCCGAATCAAAAATACCAGCATTCAAGCCTAGAAGGGCTAGGGTTTAGGTGTGAGCCAATAGCTGAAGAGAAGTTAATCAACTGTATGCAAAGTTTTGCCACACAGACATTGCGTATGTGACGAAGACGGTCAATTGTAACCAACATCAGAATACAAGTACCGTAATTGGTCGAATTGCTCAATCGGCTAACATTTTTTATTTTCATCTGGTTACTATAAAATGCTATCTAGGTCAGATACATGAAAATACGGTAAGATGGCAATCCACCAAAGCTTCTAAACGCACATCTAGTGATAAAATTTTAAGCTGGTTAAAAAGTAATAGCTCCTAAATACAGGTATCCTATGAATGGCAACAGCACCTAAAATACAGGTACCTACTTAAGTTGACGAAAATAAACATAACATGTAAACAAAATAGCAGCATAAGTACATAGACAGACTACCCAACAAAAAAGAGTGAGAGAATGAGTACACGCAACTTACTTGTAGTTATCGGGATTCATAAAAAGGAGGGACCTATATATTTTCTCTGCCTCCTCAAAACGGCCAAGTTTCAACAAAATGCAGGCCATTTGTTCTCTGAATGAGAGCTTATCAACCTAGCAGAGAAAATTCAAGAAGCGAACGTGTTACAAATAATTCTACTTTTTTTCCCTTCAAACATGGAAAGATAAACTTACAATTTTACTCTCCATCTTGCGCATCTCCTGAAGGGCTCTGTCCAGCATCCCACATTCCTCAAGCAACGATATCTGTGTAACAATAATAGTAATGAATAGTGAAATAATGTGAGCTATTTCTCAAGTAAGAGCATGAAGAAAGCTTTGAAATTAAGGGTGGAGCAAGGGAAGGTTGAAGACAGATAATTATGTAGCACACAGGTTCATCCGAGTCGCTCTAGGGTAGCGACTCGGAAAAAGTCAAGCCTGCAGTTGCGACTAGTCGCGACTCGCGACTCGAGTCGACACTAAGTTGAGTCGACATTTTTTTGCGACTCGACTGGCCGAAGACTAGTCGCGCGACTCAAATCCATGCCACACTGAAACCATGTCCTTCCTCCAGTCACAAGTGACATCTGAGAAATTGGCATGGAGCCCACAGCACAACTTTGACCAGTTATTTTTTTCGTTATTTCTGTAAAGGTTAGTGATGTTATAGTTATGAAGGATTGTTTTAAGACTACAGACATATCACCTCCATATGTTCAATTTGAATGTTCATAAAGATATTGATAACTGAAGTTAGCATTGTGTATTATTTGCTTGATGAGGTAAGAAAAGGTACTACTCCCTTTGTCCGCGAACAAGTGTACTTCTACCCTTTGTCTTAAGTCAAAGTTTCAAAAAATTGACCAACTTTACAGAAAAGAGTAGTAGCATATATGACATCAAATCAGTATATTATAGAACTACATTTCAAAACGAATCTAGTGGTATTAATTTAATGCCATAAATGGTGCTACTTTTCCCTATAAAGTTAGTCAAAAAATTAAAACTTTGACTTAAGACAAAACCTAGATGTACGCTTATTTCCGGACGGAGGGAGTAGATATGAATTGACTGATTTAGACAACAAATTATATCTAGCATGAGGAAGTGGGGGGAAGACAATAGAACTACCATAATGCACGCAGAAAGAACGTTACACCAAAAATACTGATAAGTATGGTAACTCGACATGTACAGAAAATCCAGATGGAACAAAATTAAGAACATAACAACAAAAAAAAACAGCCAGGTTCAAAGAGATGGGGAGCAAGTAGTACTGTGGCATCAGGATTACAGAATCCAAATAAACCATTCCCAAAGATTTTCTTTTGACAGCACTATGTCAGCAATTACATACAGGTTTAACAATAACCAAACCATGACATGACGAACACATATGATGCTATTGATATCAGATCTGTCAGGAATTATGATAAGAATTCACTGTAAGCTTGAAGTAACCAATACATTGCCATTGGTACTGCAATGCCGGCTCAGAAAAGGGAGAGAAGTGTACCTTATACAAAAGCATTTCACCATGTTCATATCGCTCGTTTTCTGGGGGATAATCATCTTCCAGTGTCCCCTCATATGCCTCCAGTACTTCTATTGCCTTTGAAGAGCTGCAGGTGGGTACCAGAAACAACGATATTAGTGGTGAATTTTCATATCATAGAGGTTACACCCCGCCATACATGCAATAGTACGCAGCCTGTGAATAATGATGCGAGAAAATCCTCAGAACTGATATAGCAAGAAGGTAAGACAAGAAGATACTACTATTGATCTGCCAAAAGAATACACATGCGGCATTATGTGCATTCATTATGCTGTGCTATTTTGGCAGCAATTCAATAGACGGTGCATTATAGGCTGCCATGTGATAAAAGTTGGTCCATACTCACTGCCGACATGTGACAGATCACACAAGATCTTACTAAGAATTCAAAAGAGGTTCAAATAGTAACGTCTGGTACTGGAATTTTATCATTCTATGTTTAACATATGGATTGAGCTGGAGTACAAGGCCCTATTTGCTCATATGGTTTAATTGATTGATCTAGATTGACTCAACATAACCAAGAAAGTGGCATACTTGGAACTCAAATGATGAGATACGGCAAAGCCAATCCAGTTCATGCGGTGGTTTGGCTTTAATGTCAGAAGCTGTTGTCTAGTCTCAACAAAGCCAGACAAGTCCCTCATTTGCGCCTGTGAAAAAGAAAAAATAAGATTTATCCATTAAAAGGCAGAAAACCTTTATTTATAACACATCATATCACTGAAAAACAAGTTTCATGTAATGTTATGAGTGCCATGTAATGTTACCAATACTGGTAACAAAAAAAAATCTCCAACACAGAAGTTGGTTTCACTTATCCAGTACTGAAACCTCGATAAAATCAAATCCTTGGAATCCAGAAATGTGCACATGCTTATTGGCCAAGTCATCAGTGATGAACAATAGATGAAGCATTACATGAGAAAGAAAAGGTTATGTTGAATGCAGCTGTATGTTAGGTGAGAATTGGTTTACCCAAAAAATAGGGGGGAAAGCAATGGCCTGTTGTACCAACCTGGAGAAGTGACAAGTCACGCAAAATTTCAATATTGTCTGGATCGATCCTCAAAGCATTTCTGTAACATTTTATAGCTTCTCGGTATTCTCTATCAGATCTGTAAAGCAAACCATAGACATGCCAGCACACATGACTCTTCAGATCATTCTGCAAATGTTTAATTCGATCGATACATATTAGTTACAATTTAATAACCAACTTAGTCGTCACAAAACAAAATTAGGACTAAATCCGTTGTGATCAAGAACCTTCAAGCCACGGCGGACAAGCTCATATGCTTCAGATTTCCGATCCATGCAATTTAGTGTCAAACCTTTCATCGATAAAGTTTCTACAAGAAACAAGAAACAAGTAGTGTGTGGTCAGAGGAGGCTGCAGGGAGCAAGAGAATAACGCAAAAGGTTGAAAAATCAAATGTCATCTTTCTGACCTCCATGTTCAGGAAACTTCTTTAATATGGAATCTGCGGCCTTCAGCCCTTTCTTATACTGCTTAGTTTCATATGATTTCTGTGTACGCAAACATAAAAACATCAGAAACTTGGGAGTACAGAATGTTAAGAGGGGGACATGCCATCATGCCACAATAGATATACATGCAATCCCGGTATGAAGCAGAGTCATGGAAGACTCAAAAGTTACACTGTCTGCATCTCTACGGTGCAAATTATTGTAACTTTTAACACATCTACAAAAGTGTTACCAGAAATACACTCAAACGATCAAAAGACTAAACAAGAAACCCCAGCTACTATAAAATGTTCAAATGTTGTATCCCTCCTGTGTAGTTAGTGGTGTTACCATAAAAGGTTCAACAGGCCAGTATAGTATAACACTCCAACCGGCTACCAGTCTTGGCCTTTCAACCATCACCGAATGCTACTGGACAATGTTAAGATGCAAGTCCACATGACAAGATAACATTTATTAACATGAAACTACGAGGAGGAGTTGATGCCAGATTAGATATAACATGACACTGAATTCATTACTATGATGATCGAATTACAGATATCAATAAGGTCCAGAATACATGATATATTTGACTTTTAGCACCAGCAACTTTACGAAGTCAGCCTTTCGGGATAAAGTAGAGGTCGACCCCAACCGCGAAGCAAACTAGCCACTCTACTGGCGAAACGACCGTCTCCCAAGCAACAGCTTCTTTGAGACACCTACTGATCTAACACTCGCAAATCAAAGCTTCACCTCGGCCCGATACAAACCCAGCGACCCGAGCAATCACCTAGGCAATGAAACCCCTGCGACGGCCACTCCCGTAGAGCATCGCCAATCGCTTGGCTGCATCCAGGCTGTCGAATCGAGCGGAGCACGGCCACGGAGCAGCGGATTCAGAGGCCGAACAGATCGATTCGAGTAGCGAGGGGGGAAGGGAGGGGCCGGGGTGCTTACGACGATGACTTTGAAGAGGTTGGCCTCCTTGGCGGGGAGCGAGGAACCCATGGCTGCGGCGGCGCGGCAAGGCGAGGCGAGGGGGAGCGAACCCTAGGGGGTGGGGGTGAGGAGAGGGTTTTGGAACCGCGAGGCGGCGGGTGGACTGTCTAAGTTGTGGTGTGGTGCGTGCGTGGCCGCTTCGGACGCAAGGAACCCTACCCGTCTCTTGTGTCGCTGGAAGCAACGATGACCCGACGCGAGACTTGTACATGGAGCTAACTGTGTGTTTTCCTTTGCAAAAAAAACGTGTGTTCTTGTTTTGGGTTTTCTGTTTTTTTCGAATCAATGTCTTTTATTGATGCTTAGGGCATCTCTAACGGCAACCCGTAAATTTCCTCGGGCATGCTCTGTCCGCGGACATGGATGCAAAGGACGATATCTTACCGTAGTCGCATACATTTTGACAACAATTCGAACCAACCGGACGAAATTCGTGCAAACACGGACGGATTTCATATAAACATGATGAATTTCGTACTAATCAAACAAAAACATTTACATTTTGTACATATTGTAACTAAAAAGGTAAGACTATTTGCACGTACAGCCGCGTGGAGCTTCACTCCCATGACACGGAAACACAACGCTAGTGTACGGCCAGTCGCGGCGGATCCCTTTGTCTTCCCCATGTCCGGCGGCCCGATCACCGGACTAACGGGAGCCCAGAGACATATGCTTCAGCGCAAAGGATGGCTTGCTTCCCTATCGCTCATCAGAGCGGAACCCCCGACTGATGCTTCAGCGGGAGGGGAAGGGGCGCCTCCACTTCCGTGGAGCCCATGTGGGGTCGTCAATGGTACTCGCAAGAGAAGAACCGGGCAAGACATCGGCTGTGTACGCCGGCATCGCCTCGTCGATGGATCGGTGGCCTTCATGGGACCCAAGAGGCGACGACCTCTCGTGTTCTACTTCTCCTCGATGATGACGGTGGACCCGAAGGCGCTGGCCACCGACTCGTCGCTCTCCGCGCACCCGGCTTATGTCTTTGCCTGCATGGCGCGGCCCGCGGGCATGGGAGGCGCGGCTGCAGGCATGGGAGGGGTGGTCGCAGACACGGGAGGCGTAGTTGCCGCCGTGCTCCCCGTCGTGCCGAAGTACTCGTATCCAGCGGGCTCGGCGGGCCACCCAGCTGGCTTGTGTGCCGGAGAAGTGCTCTTTGAAAGTCATCGAAAGAGTGGAGAAAATGGTGAAGGAGTTGGGGGAGCAGCGGAGGGGTGCGATTCTTGCCGGAGTCTGGTAAGGATGAAAATGGAGTGGAAATTTTTCGCCTTGCATGAAGAAAAATGAAAACGAAGAGGAAATATGAAAACTAAAACAAAAATTTGCAAAACAAAAGTGGAAATGGAACTTTTTATGTGGAAACGGAAACAAAACGGAACGGTGTTTTCTGTGGAACCCTTTTCGTGAATATGAAAATTCTGATTTTTACTATGGGCTTAAGGCCGAATTGCACTCCAACGACCAAATAACACATAGTGAGCATAATGAATCATTTGACACCCAACTTCTACTATCACACATGTACTCAACTAGAGCCTATACGCTCCGTGTTTGTTTCTAGTTTCCGTGTTTCCGAGTTTCCGTGTCCCCTCTGTATTCGCTCCGTGTTTGTTTCTAGTAGTATCCGTTTCTGTATTCATTTTTGCAGATTCTGTTTTTGTTTTCGCTTTTGCAAAAAAAATGAAAACAAATGTGTAGCACTCGGTTTCATCCGTTTCCACTTCGTTTTCATGCCTAGCGTCTGGCTTCGTTTGAATAGAGGGCAGACAGGAGGAACTCGACCGGCCTTGCATTTCATGTCGTCTCGCTCATGAACGGACATGTGGCTGAAGTAGATTTCTCGACTTCCACGCGGGTTTATTGGAGGTGTTTGAATGCAGCGAGGAGGCGTGTTCAGTCGGGCGTGCACTGGGCAGCGCCCTCGGCTAGCGGGCCGCTTCAATGGCGGAGGCAGCGAGAAGCGCGCATGAATGCAGGACAGCTGGCGCCGAACGGGAAGCGCACGTGGGAGGGCGATATGTCCATTTTGCATCATAATTTCCTATTTATATTTATATTATTCTTGGTCATTATTCCACTTTATGATACAATTCTTATGCCTTCTTTCTACGAATCTACAAGGTACATCACAAAAGGGGGAATTGTCGGAAACTAGAATTCTGGACTTGAAAACCAAGAAAAAAAGGTCAAAATTCACTGGACTCCAAATGACCTGAAACTTCACGGAGAATTTTTGTGGAATATATAATAATAATTGGGTCAAAAATATACCAAAGGGGGGCACTTGTTGGCCACAAGCTAACAGGACGCGCCCACTGGGGCCCTCACAGGTGCCCCGACCCCCCCTCTTATGCTATAAGGTATGTTATGACCTAGAAAAAATTAAGAAGAAACTTTTTGGACGAAGCGTCGCCATCTCGAGGCGGAACCTTGGGCAGAGGCCCTTTTGCTCTCCGACAAAGAGATTCTGCCCGGGAAAGTTCCTCTGGGAGGGGGAGATCAAAGCCATCGTGATCACCGACGCTTCCTCCTTCGTGGGAGGACCAATCTTCATCAACATCTTCACGAGCACCATCTCATCTCAAATCCTAGTTAATTTCTTGTATTCAATCTTTGTCTCAAAACCTCAGATTGGTACTTGTGGGTTACTACTAGTGTTGATTACATCCCGTAGTTGATGCTTGTTGGTTTACTTGGTGGAAGATATTATGTTCAGATCCTTAATCGTCATTATTGCACCTCTGATCTTGAACATGATGATGATGTGTGAGTAGTTACTTATGTTCCTAAAGACATGGGAGAAGTCTTCTTATAAGTAATCATGTGAAGTTGGTATTCGTTCGATATTTTGATGATATGTATGTTGTTGCTTCTCTTAGTGGTGTCGTGAGAACATCGACTACATGACATTTCACCGTATTATGGGTCTAAGGAAAGGCATTGTGGAGCAATAAGTAGATGATGGGTTGCTAGAGTGATAGAAACTTAAATCCTAGTTTATGTGTTACTTCATAAGGAGCTGATTTGGATCCACATGTTTCATGCTATGGTTAGATTTATCTTAATTCTTCTTTAGTGGTTATGGATGCTTGCGGGAGGGGGTAATCATAAGCGGGTTGCTTGTTCAAGTAATAACATCATCTTAGCACCGGTCCACCCACATATCAAATTATCAAAGTAACGGATGTGAATCAACTCAACAATCATGAACATGACTAGATAGAAATTCCAACGTGTCCTCGGGAGCGCTTGCTTCACATAAGAGTACTTTCAGGCATGTCCTTTGCTATAAAAAGGATTGAGCTATCTTGTTGCACACTTGCTACTATTGTTACTTGTCACTTGTTAGGAATTATCTTGCTACAAAACTATTTATGGTTGTTACTCACGGCACATGCAGAGAATACCTTGCTGAAAACTACTTATCATTTCCTTTTTGTTCCTCGTTGGGTTCGACGCTCTTACTTATCGAAAGGACTACGATTGATCCCGTATACTTTTGGGTCATTAGAGGGAGAGGGTTTTTTGGTGGGCCAGGGCGGTCAGAAGCGGGTTTGGGATCGGTCCGGACTCCCACAAATTTCCCCCATGTTTGTCTCCGATGTGGGCGGGGAATCACGTCCTGACCGCGTCGCAGACCGATACATGACCGTGTTGGATGGCTTCCGTGGTTCGGATGGTTGCGGGAGGGTTGAGGGTCGGTGTTGGCGACGCCCTTAGCCAGGGTTACAATCATGATGTAGAACATCAGCAATAAAAGATGAAACCCAATTCATCCAAAAGCACATCCTTCTACACTCACTTGCATAGCTAGCACAAATCGCTTCATTCGCATCCTCACTAACTAATCGAGTCCAGCTTCAACTGAAATATAATAATATCTTCGGCAACTTTGTTATTGGCCTCGACCACTTGCCGACAGTCATCTCGCAAGACAAAAGACTCATCCCAGCCTAAGCACAAGTAGGTGTTGTCATAAGTCTCGCCGAATGACCTGACAAACCCTTGAATCGACCCTTAATTCCATTTGGTACATGCAATACTTGCACATCCTTCAACCAAAAAGACAGTAGAAAGGTCGAGCCCCCTGCACACACATTACCAATTGGACAAACTCCCATACGTACTTCTACATGATTGTGTGGTAGCTATGCCTTTCCGGACCGGCATGGGAAACAGCCTTGGCTCCCCCGGATTGGTTGGCTCGCTCGGCCTCGTTCTGTCTGCATTGTTCCGGGTGAGAGGCTCATTCGGATAATGACAACGGTCAGTCGGGTGGGTAGAGGTCATTAGATTTGGCGCTTTCTTCGTACCATGCACGCTTGGCTCCGCTCTGATTCGATGTTTCATATTTTGATGCCATTGGTCGGGTTGTTACCCATCTAATATGGACATTGGTACGACACTGGCTGAATCTACAAGGGTTGCCATTCACCATTACGATACCGTGAAACGCTACATCCGTCGGTCTCTTTGAGCATTCAATGCAGTATCATAGCTCAACTGCCATCGAGGAACACCATGGAGTCCGGGTATGGCTCATACCCAAAGACATCGACCGACCAGCAAACCAACCGTACACACATGATACTAAAGACAACACGACTGGAGTTAACTGAACAAAAAAACTTACCGATCATAGCCGTACGCAGTGTGCGGGTGTGGCCCCTGCCGCACAATATAATGTTCAAGGATGTCAATGGCTCTACTCGCCGCATCCGCAAGAATTGGGAACCACACCATCGAAGCTCAACCAATGCACCAACTATGCATTGAACCCATCACTAGTTGGCTTCTTGGCGTGATAGGCAAGTAGGCTCGATGAACTGTGTGCCCCAACGACAGTTGTAAGCACATGGATCAAACAAAAATGGATGGGTGAGGGTGCGAAAACGTGTGCGGTGATTTATTGAGCCTCATCATGGAGAGGTCATTTGTCCGTTAATGCATGTGTTACATGCGAGTGTGCGAGGGAGGGACAATTCGAAAGAGATGGTTGTTGTGTTATAGAGGCATCTCTCTCTCTCTCCCTCTCTCTCTCTCACTCACACACACACACACAAGACCATTCCCGCCTCCTTATAAATAGAGGCATCCACACACAAGATTGTTCTCTCACGCATACACAATATTTTGACATCTCTCTCGCGCATGCACGATCATTCGCACACTCACACCTCCCTATCTAATACACCCCTATCTAGGTCTATCTCCCCCCCCCGCACCCACACCTTGTCCACATCACCGTTCCGCCATGACACACATATAAACACATACACATGTTTTCTCTCCGTCGCGCATGATAAATTCATATATACAAAAATATTGTAGCATGAAGTTTTCTAGCAAAAAAACTAGCATTAAAATGAATATGATTTTTGAGTATGGGATTGTTTTCACACACAAAAAAAAGGTTCGGTGGATGTCCTTCAAGCGTGAAACCTTGACGCACCGTTCGATCGACGCGCGTCCGATGTGCACACACTTGTAGAGGATTCCGTATTGCCTCAGTCCAATGTTTACTTAGCATCAATGCAAAGATCATCATTTTCCCTTTGTAGCAAAGCATATCGTGTTTACGTATAGTACAAAGTTTTTTAAGTTTGACCAAGCCTATATAAAACTAAACTATATAATACTAGAAGGTCCCATATGTGCACTCGTCAATAAAGCGTTGCGGTCGCTGCGCCTGCCGACGCCCGTGTGCTGCGACTGACCATTTCTGACCCATCCCCTCTCTCCATGTGCCACAAAGTAGCAGGCCTCGTCTGCTCACGTCATTATAGTCCATCCGGGCGATCTCGTTGTGCTGTTGGAACCATGTCTATGCCTGCAACACACGAAGATGAGGATGCAAGCGCATTCCCCAGCATGTCGGTGAGGAGGAGGAGCTAGCGGTTCATTATGGAGTCCGCCCGCGAAGAGGTGGCCAACTTGCTTATGCCGCCCTTTTCTGCCTTGCCGCCCCGCCCCGCCCCGCCTCCAACGTATCTATAATTTTTTATTGTTCCATGCTATTATAATATCAATATATCATACATTACATGCAATTATATGCTATTTTATATCAATTTTGGGAACTAACCTAATAACCCAGTGCCAAGTGTCACTTGTTGTTTTCTGCTTGTTTTTGGTTTTCTGTGAAATCTGCACCAAACGAAGTCCAAACGCTACAAATATTTTTGATGGGTTTTTCTGGACAAAAGATGTCCGGGAAGCTTGGGGAGGAGTCAGGAAGCCACACGAGGAGGCGGTAAGGCAACGGGGTACGCCCTGATGTCTTGTGGGCCCCATGTGGCTCCGTTTGACCTAATTACACTTCTATAAATTCTCAAATATTGGAAAACCATCATAGAGCCACCCGAAGCACTTTTTCCGCCATCGCAAGCCTTTGTTCCGACGGGAGGCCATCTGGAGACATTTTTCGGTGATCTGTCGGAGGGGGAACAGACCATGGAGGCCGTCTACATCAACCTTCCTGCCTCCATTATGATGTGTGAGTAGTCACCACAAACAGACGGGTCCATAGCTAGTACCTATATGGCTTCTTCTCTCTCTTTGATCTTCAATACAAAGTTCATTGCGATCTTTGCGGTGATCTATTCGATGTAATCTTCTTTTTCGATATGTTTATTGGGATCCGGTGAATTGTGGGTTTATGATGAGATTATTCATGAAAAGTTATGGAGTCTTCTCTAAATTTCAATATGCATGATATCATAGCTTGTACTTCTCTCTGATCTATCGATTTGTTTGGCTAACTAGATTGATTTATCTTCAGTGGGAGTGGTGCGTTATAATGGGTTCAATCTTGCGATGCTCTACCCTCGTGATAGAAGGGGTCAAGATACGTATTTTTATTGTTGCCATTAAGGATAAAATGACAAGATCTGGACATATTGCTTGTCTTATTTTGTCTACGTCATGTCATCTTGCTCCAAGCATTACTTTGTTCGTCATGAACTTAATACCATAGATGCATGCTGGATAGTGGTCGATTGGTGAAGTAATAGTAGTAGATGCAAAATCGTTTAGGTGTACTTGTTTATGGACGTGATGTATATATATATATATATATATATATATATATATGATCATTGCCATAAATAACATGTCATAACTATGCGCAATTATATCAACTGCCCAACAGTAATTTGTCTACCCACCGTATACTACTTTTGAGAGAGAAGCCTCTAGCGAAAACTATGGCCCCCGGGTCTACTTAAACATAAAAACAAAAAATCTTAAATTACCTTGCTGCATATTATTTACTTTTATTTTATTTTGCTTTCATATTATCTATTCTATCAAGATTTAATCCTTGCAAGTGACGAGTTCAAGGGGGTGGACAACCCTCTTGCCCGTGTTCGGTGCAAGTGTCTTGCTTTGTGTGTGTACGTGTTATTGAAAGGAATTTGCTTGGTTCTCCTATTGGTTTGATAATCTTGGTTCTCACTGAGGGAAATAATTATTTCTACTGTATTGCATCTCCTCTCTTCTTAGGGGAAAATCCCAGCGCATCTCACAAGTAGGAGGAAGAATTTTCGACGTCGTTGTAGGGGATTTAACATAGTGGCAACACCAGTAATGGTGATAAGTATTTCCCATAGGGTTAACATATGAATTGTGTGTTCATCGTCATATTGCTTTGCATGATCATATAGTTGACATAGTATTTGTGGCAAAGCCACCGTCCATCATGTATACATGTTAAGCTAGATCATTGCACATCCTGGTACACTACCAGAGGCATTCATATAGAGTCATATTGTTTTATGTCGAGTTTCAAGTAAATAAAAGTGTGATGATCATCTTTATTAGAGCATTGTCCGAGTGAGGAAAGGATGATGGATACGATGATCCTCCCACAAGTCGAGATGAGATTCCGAAAGAAAAATACAAAAATGGGGGGGGGGAATGAGCCCACCAAAAAATGAAAAAAGAGAAAATAAAAAATAATAATAAATGTGAGAAAAAGAGAAAAGGGATAGTGTTAATATTGAAAGGACGTGGATGTCGCCTAGAGGGGGTGAATAGGCGCTTTAAAATAATTACGGGTTAGGCTTGAACAAATGCAGAATAAAACTAGCATTTAATTAGTCAAGCACAACACCTAAAACAACCAGGCTCACCTGTGTGCACCAACAACTTATGCTAAGCAAGAGAAACAACTAAGTGATAGCAAGATATATAATATGAAAAAAAATACAACTATCATAGAGTAAAGTGCATAAGTAAAGGGCTCGGGTAAGAGATAACCGAGACACGAGGAGATGGCGATGATCTGATACGTATCAATAATTTATGAAGTATTCATGCCATATTTGCCTATGTTTACAATGCTTTTATATGGTTTAGATGCACTTTATATGATTTAATTAGAACTAACCCAGACTGACGTTGTTTTTAGCAGAATTACCGTGGTGTTGCTTTTGTGCAGAAAATAGAAGTTCTCGGAATCGCCAAAAAAAATTGACGACTTTTTCTGGGGAAAATAAAAAATACCAGAGCGAAGAACCACGAGAGGGGGGCCACCTATGGGACACAAGCCAACAGGGTGCACCCACCCCATGGGCACGCACTGTTAGCTTGTGGGGCCTACGTGGCTCCAGCTAATGTGATTACACCGCTGAAAATTTCTATAAATCTAGAAATCCCCGAAAGTTAACCTAGAACCTTTGCTCCATTGTCGCAAGCCTGTGTATCGAAGAAAACTCATTCAAAGCTCTATTTTAGCACCCTGTCGGAAGGGAGCAAACATCACCGGAGGGCATCTTCGTCATCCGGGCGGTGTCCATGACGAGGAGGGAGCAGTTCACCTTCGGGGGCTGAGGGTATGTACCAGCAGCTATGTGATGTCTCTCCGTCTCTCTCGTGTTCTTGTGATGTCACGGTCTTGATGTATCATGGGCTTTGTTAATATAGTTGGATCATATGATCTTCTTCCCTTGCTACCTTGTTGTGATGAATTGAATCTTTTCCTTTGATATTTTCTTATGTCAGACTGAATATTGGGTTTGAGATCACTTGATGTATGTCTTGCATGTGGATACTCGTGGTGACAATGGGTGTTCTATTGATTCACTTGATATATGTTTTGCTCAACTTGCGAATTCCCATGGTGACAATGGGGTAATCTATGCATAGGGGTTGATACACGTTCTTGTCCTACTTTCTCTGATATAAATATTGGGGTACTCTTTGAAGTTTGATAACCACAAGTATAGGGGATCGCAATAGTTTTCGAGGGTAGAGTATTCAACCCAAATTTATAGATTCAACACAAGGGGAGCCAAAGAATATTTGAGAGTATTAGCAGCTGAGTTGTCAATTCAACCACACCTGGAGATTAAATATCTCTAGCAAAGTGATTAGTAGCACAATAATATGATAGTTTGATAGCAGCGGTAACAACAGTAGTAACGGTAATAGTGATAGCAATGGTTTTGTAGCAAGTGTATCAATGACAACAGCAATAGTAACTTAGCAAGAACAATATGTGGAAAACTCCTAGGCACTGGATCGGTGTATTCGTTGGATGATATTCATCATATAATAGTCATAACCTAGGGCGACACAGAACTAGCTCTAGTTCATCAATGTAATGTAGGCATGTATTCCATAAATAGTCATACATGCTTATGGAAAAGTACTTGCATGACATCTTTTGTCCTACCCTCTTGTGGCAGTGGGGTCCATAAGGAAACCAAGGGATATTAATGCCAATTTTTACTAGAGAACCGGACAAAGCATTAACACATAGTGAATACATGAACTCCTCAAACACCGATCATCATTGGAAAGTATCCCAACTATTGTCACTTTGGGGTTTACGGATCATAACATGTAGTAGGTGCATATGACTAGGCAAGATCGGATCAAGAACATAGATATAATGGTGAAAACATAAACGGTTTAGATCTGAAATCATGTCACTCGGGCCCTAGTGGCAAGCATTAAGCATGGCAAAGTCATAACAACATTAATCTCAGAACATAGTGGATACTAGGGCTCAAGCCCTAACAAAACTAACTCGATTACACTATGAATCTCATCCAAATCCTCACCAACCAACAAGTCTACGAAGGAATTACTCACTCCCGGTGGGGAGCATCATGCAATTGGCTATGAAGGAGGGTTGATGATGGCGAAGACCGAAGATTCCCCTCTCCGGACCAAACGAGCTCCAGATCTAGCCTTCTGATGAAGAAGAGGAGGTGGCGGTGGCTCCGTCTCGTGAAAGCGATAAAACTTTCTCCCTCGATTTTTCGCCGAAAATAGGAATTTATAGTGCCAGAATTAGGGTCAACGGGGCCACAAGGTGGGCACAACCCACCAGTGCGCGCCTGGGGGGGGTGGCGCGCCTTGATGTCTTGTTCCCATCCAGGCCCCCTCCTCCAGTGGTTTTTTGCTCCATTATTTTTTATTTATTCTGAAATAAATATGCAAAAAGTTTCGTTCGATTCCGAGAACTTTTATTTCTGCACAAAAACAACACCATGGTAGTTCTGCTGAAAACAACATCAGTCCGGGTTAGTTTCATTCAAATCATGCAAATTAGAGTTCAAAACAAGAGCAAAAGCATTAGGAAAAGTAGATACGATGGAGATGTATCAACTCCCCCAAGCTTAAACCATTGCTTGTCCTCAAGCAATTCAGTTGACACACTAAAAGTGATAAAGAAAAACTTTTGCGAACTCTTTTGATCTTGTTTACATACATATGCTTAAGTAGCACCCAGGTTTTTAGCAAAGAATATGACTAACCATGTCGACAATAACTCTTAAAGGTTATATTAACTCATATCAATGACATAAGCAACTAGCGAGCAATAATAAAATATCTCAAATGCAAACACTTTATCAAAACAATCATGATATAATATGATAGTAATGGTATCTTGCTAGCCCTTTCTGAGACCGAAAAACATAAATGCAGGGCACCTCCAAAGTTCAAGCAGTGACTGAACATTGTAATCCATGGTAGAAAAGATCCAGTCATGATGCATCCAACATTAACTATACATAATGCATGAGGATGACAATAGTGGTCTCAGATCTGGCACTTATTTGAGAAGGTGATGACTCAACATAAAATTAAATAGATAGTCCCTTCATAGAGGGAAGAGGGGATTTGCAGAGCTACTAGAGCCCAAAGCTTAAATCATAGATAAATATAATTTTGGGAGGTGCACCCTTCCTGACAATGTTACGACCAAGAGTTATCAATATATTCCATATTAAACACATTCGCGGCAGTTCCCAAGCAGTAAAAGTAAAGGTTTATTCCCCCTCCGCCAACAAACAGACTCCACGACTAGCTGAATCCACGGGTACCGTCCATACTAACAACATTCCTGGTTTTTTTTGTTTAATTATTTGCATTTCTTTGATTTCTGGACTAGGAGTCCCTATTACCGCCCCTCTCGTGCAAGGACGAGTGAATAAACACTCATCATGAGAATAACCAGCTTAACATGGAAGATATTGACTGCCCTTGTCACTCCATGAGCGGTCCAGGCACACAAAACAGATGTTCATTTGAAACATAGAGGTGGCACATGCAAATTTACTTGGAGCGACAGGGTAATACCGCATATAGGTAGATATAGTGGACTCACCTGGAATAACTTTGGTTTAAGGATTTTTTATGCACAAGCAATATTGTTGCTTAGTACATGTGAAGGCTAGAAAATAGGTTGAGAAGCGGCCAGCTAGAGAGCGAAGACGGTCATGAACATGCATTATGAACAATAAACATTGAATGCTATCATGAGTAGGATATGGACACCATGAACATAAATATCATGAAGGCTATGTTGGTTTTGATTCAACTACATGCGTGAACATGTGCCAAGTCAAGCCACTTGAAACATTCAGAGGAGGATACCACGTCATCATACTTCATCACAACCATTTTAATGCATGTTGACATCAAAGATAAATCATTTTCCACTCCTAGTTACTTAAGCATGGCATGAGCAACTATAATCTCTAATCGTCATTGCAAACATGTTTGATCATAATATGCTAAATAATGGATACTAGGTGCTACCTCTTGAGCTTGCATTGGTATTCCCTTGAAGAGGAAAGGGTGATGCAATGAATTAGATAAGTATTTACCTCAGCTGTTGAGAACCAAGGTATCAATCCAGTAGGAGGAACAAGCAAGTCACCAATGGACGCACCTACACAAACAATCAAACTCTTACACCCAATGCTATAAAGGGGTTGTCAATCCCTTCACGATTATTTGCAAGGATTAGATCCGATAGAGACAGATGTAAACAAGAACGGAGAGTAAAAGGTAAATAAATTGCAGCAAAGTATTTTGGGTATTTTTGGTTTATAGATCTGAAAGCATATTATGGAATGTAGACCCGGGGGCCATAGGTTTCACTAGAGGCTTCTCTCTCGAAGGAAAATATCATGGTGGGTAAACAAATTAATGTCAAGAAATTGATAGAAAAGTGAATAATCATGTAGTCATCCAAGGCAATGATCATGCATATAGGCATCATGTCCATATCAAGTAGACCGAAACGATTCTGCATCTACTACTACTACTCCACACATCGACCGACTCCTACCTGCATCTAGAGTATTAAGTTCATGAAGAACAGAGTAACACATTAAGAAAGATGACATGATGTAGTGGGATAAACTCAAGCAATATGATGAAAACCCCATCTTGTTACCCTTGATGGCAACAATACAATACATGCCTCGCTACCCCTACTATGTCACTGGGTGAGGACACCGCAAGATTGAACCCAAAACCAAGCACTTCTCCCATTGCAAGAATTACCAATCTAGTTGGCCAAACCAAACCAATAACTCGAAGAGACTTACAAGGATATGAAGTCATGGAAATAATAATTCAAATGAGATTCAAATAAGATTCATGGATAATCTGAACATAAACTCACAATTCATCGGATCTTGACAAACACACCACAAAAGAGGGTTACATCGGATAGATCTCCATGAAGATCATGAAGAACATGGTATTGAAGATCAAAGAGAGAGAAGAAGCCATCTAGCTACTAGCTATGGACCCATAGGTCTATGGTGGACTGCTCACGCATCATCGGAGGGGCAATGGAGTTGATGTATATGCCCTCCGTGATCGAAACCCCCTCCAGCAGATTACCGAAAAAGGCTCCAAGATTGGATCTCTAGGGAACGGAGGCTTCTAGCGGCGAAAAATTATTTTTGTGGCTCCCTTTGATGTTGGGTGAATATTTGGGAATTTATAAGCCAAAGATTAGGGTTAGGAGACCTACAGGGAGATGAAAGCCTGCTAGGCGTGGCCGAGGGGCCCACGCCTAGCAGGCTTGGGGCTCCCTGGTAGGGTCCGTGTCATGCACTCCAAGCCTAGTTGATTTGTTTCCTTCCAGAAAAATTCCTTCCGAAGGTTTTATTCCGTTCGAACTCCGTTTAATATTCCATATCTGCAAAACTCAAAAACAAGGAAAAAAAACTGACACTAGGCTCTAGATTAATATGTTAGTCCCCAAAATAATATAAATAGCATATTAATGCATATTAAACATCCAAAATAGATAATATAATAGCATGCCATCATAAAAAATTATAGATACATTGGAGATGTGTCACTAGGTTAATCATATTTACAAAAACAAAAACATGTTGAGTTCATACCCGCTTCTCTTTGCCACATTCACTTCATCAAATATTGTCATTATTGCCTTTCACTTGCACGACCGAATGATATGAAAATAAAAATAGTGCAAGAGTGCTATGGACTAAGCTGGAATCTGCAAGCATTTTATTTAAGAGGAGAAGACAAAGTAACATGGGCTCTTTGTTAGATCAACATTAGTGCATATAAGAGGTACTCAACATTTTCATCGTGGTCTTCTACTCAGTATGACTCAACAAAAGGAAGAGAATTTCAGGGGAACACGCTGAAATATTTTTGGAGTTTTTAGTTTTTCTTAAAGAAGGCAAATTAAAGAAGGAAAAACAAAAACGAGAAAAACTATTTACACGGGAGAACTCCCAACAAGCAAAAGAAGAAACAAGAAATCTTTTGGGGTTTTGTTTTTAATACTACAACTAATTAACCTAAGAAGAAAAATTGAAAAGAAGCAAGAGATATTTTTTGATTTTTTCAAAGTTTTTCAAACACACAAAAAGAAAGGACGAAAATAAATCTAGTGTGGATAATACAATGAAAAAGTGTGGACACCAATAACTGGAATGAAATGCGTGAAATGAATATAATGTCAGTGGGAATATGTACTCCCCCAAGCTTAGGGGCCTCGCTTGGTAATCACCATTCGTGGCCTGGATAATAATCTGAATGATAGCCCACCGAGGTTCTTAGCGTAGCCTCCTCAACCCTTCTAGCAGCTTCAAACTCCGCATTGTACGTGTGGGCCTTGATCTCAAGGACGCAGTATCTACCCTTCCTGTGATAATCAGAGAGAGCAGGAGCAGGTAGTACGATAGGTACAATGGGACTGTTATCGAACCTCAAGTTGTAAGTATAATTAGTGACTGTGCCCTTAAGGAACTTATGGCATTTCATGGCCTCAAAGTCTAAGTACTGATTAGGTAAGATAGGATCATTAGGCCAAGGGCACACCCAACTTTGTAGCTAGATGGGAGGCATAAATCCCACCATAAAAGTGGCCACTATTAGCGTTGTGATTCAATCTCCATGCAACAATGGCTCATAGATTATAACGTTTAACTCATGTTACAATAGTGTGTATAAGACTCAAATTAGGAGCACACGGTGTGCTGCAATCTTGTTTGCATACGATGCATTTGCCATTAAATAGTGCAACGTATTATATAGATGGAAAATGGATACTTTTTATTCTACCTTGTATCACTCCTCTGACTTGACCATGGCAAAGATTAATCAAAAATGACATACTCGGATTTTGGTGGTTCGTCTAGCGAACCCCAATACGGAATTTTGCACGCTTCACAGAATACCTATAAGGGAATGGTGAAAGCATTATTATAAAGGTTAAATGAAACTCTAGACTCATGAGGAAAGTATTTAAATTTCTTAGTAAACGTCTCTGTGAGGTTGAGGTGTTGGGTGCACTTATCTTCGATGAAGGGAGCGAGATCGGTGTTGTGAACATACTGCTCAAATTCTTCCTTCATACACGCACCTTCCATGAATTTATCACACGACCAAAGGCACAATTTGGTGCCTGCGTCCCACATCGAGCTTGCACTTGGTTCAACATAAGATTGTCGGACAGAGCTTCCACCTGACGATGCCCCCGAGGATCTTCTCCTCGGAGAACTCCTAAAGAATTGCATTTTTTTGCAAACAATTTATAAAAAAAATTGGGACACGAAATTTTGTTAACAAAAACTTCACAAGATCGATAGCAACCACTCATATGGATGCCTAGAGACCATAACACGCATTCAAACTACTTAGAACTCTAAGAATTCAACATGCAAGCCCATCTACATTAGCACCAAGAGTAGCTAATTATTCTAAAAATAACCGCTAAAGCAAAAACTAATTGGATCAATGGGGAGTCACATACCAAGAAACTATCTCCCAAAACAGTTTTGGAAGTGGAGCTTCGAGCAAAGAGATCGAAAACCACGGGTTTGAGAGCAAGAACAAGAGAGAGAGAGAGAGAGAGAGAGAGAGAGAGAGCTATGGTGATTTTTTCGTGGAGGTAGGAGATGACATGGGCAAAATAAGTAAGTGAGGGGACCACAACCCACCAAGGCGCACCTGGGGTTGCTGGAGCATCCTGGTGTCTTGTGGGCACCATGTGGAGGTAAAAGGACTATGTGGATGAGCATTAACTGTTTGAGAGTCTTGTTCAATTCTTTTAGGGTGACCTTCGGGATAAAGAGGTTATTGGGTCATTCCACCTCCTCTAGTCACTACTCTAATAGCAAAATCATTCATATTATTATTCATTTAATTAAGCAATTCTCTTTGAGATTTAGCAACTTGTTCTAACTGGGTTTAAACCATAGAGGCATGTTTTCCTACACCTCTAACAACATTAATGATTCTAAATAACAAGTCACTCAAGCGAGCAATCATATCAGAATTATATTTCAATTGTTTAAGAACATTTGCATTGAAGTGATCTTGTTTCCTAATGTAGTTGTCAAACTCATATAAGCATTGACTAGGATGTTTATAGTAAGGAATGTCACTTTTATCAAACTGTAATAAAGAATTTAACCCCACATGTGGAAGTGGTGGTGTGTCAAGACCATGTATTTCTTCACTAGGTGGTAAATTCTTAAGATCCTCAGCTTTAATACCTTTTTCCTTCATATAGTTCTTTGCCTCTTGCATATCTTCGGGACTGAGAAATAAGATACCCCTCTTATCCGGAGTGGGTTCAATCAATGGTTTAGGGACAATCCAATCATCATAATTCTTCAATATGATATTCAATAGTTCCTCAGCTTGTCCAACGGTTCGTTCCCTAAAAGCACAACTAGCACAACTATCTAAGAAGTCCCTAGAAGCTTCAGTTAGTCCACTATAGATGTTATCAAGTGTTGGAAATATGCCCTGTAGGCAAAAATAAGTTAGTTATTATCATATTTCCTTGTTCATGATAATCGTTTATTATCCATGCTATAATTGTATTGATTGGAAACTTAAATACATGTGACAACAAAGTGTCCCTAGTAAGCCTCTACTAGACTAGCTCGTTGATCAAAGATGGTCAAGGTTTCCTGACCATAGACATGAGTTGTCATTTGATAATGGGATCACATCATTAGGAGAATGATGTGATGGATAAGACCCAACCATAAGCATAACATATGATCATGTCAGTTTATTGTTATTGCTTTGTCCATGTCAAGTATCTGTTCCTACGACGATGAGATCATGCAACTCCCTGACACCGGAGGAATGCCTTGTGTGTATCAAACGTCACAACGTAACCGAGTGACTATAAGGTGCTCTAAGGTATCTCTGAGGGTGTCTGTTGGGTTGGCGTGGATCAAGACTGGGATTTCTCACTCCATATGACGGAGAGGTATCTGTGGGCCCATTCGGTAATACAACATCACAAGATGTTGGAAATATGCCCTAGAGGCAATAATAAAGTGGTTATTATTATATTTCCTTGATAATTATAATCGTTTATTATCCGTGCTATGATTTTATTGATTGGAAACTCAAATGCATGTGTGGATACATAGACAACACAGTGTTCTTAGTATGCCTCTAGTAGACTAGCTCGTTGATTAAAGATGGTCAAGGTTTCCTAGCCATTGACATGATATGTCATTTGATAACGGGGTCACATCATTAGGAGAATGATGTGATGGATAAGACCCAAACTATGAACGTAGCATATGATCGTGTCAGTTTATTGCTATAGTTTTCTGCATGTCAAGTATCTGTTCCTATGACCATGAGATCATGCAACTCACAGACATCGGAGGAATACCTTGTGTGTATCAAACGTCGCAACGTAACTAGGTGACTATACAAATGCCCTACAGGTATCTCCGAAGGTGTCTCTTGAGTGGGCTTCGATCAAGACTGGGACTTGTTACTCCGTGTGACGGAGAGGTATCTCAGGGCCCACTCGGTAATACAACATCACAACAAGCCTTGCAAGCAAAGTGACTAAAGTGTTAGCCATGGGATCTTGTATTACGGAAGGAGTAAAAAGACTTGTCAGTAATGAGATTGAACTAGTTATAGAGATACCGACGATCGAATCTCAGGCAAGTAACATACCGAAGAACAAAGGGAACATCATACAGGATTAACTGAATCCTTGACATAGAGGTTCAACCGATAAAGGTCTTCATAGAATATGTAGGAACCAATATGGGCATCCAGGTCTAGCTATTGTTTATTGACCCTAGAGGTGTCTCGGTCATGTCTACATAGTTCTCGAACCCGCAGGGTGTACACACTTAACGTTCGGTGACGTTTCGGTAGTATTGAGTTATGCATGGTGGTGACCAAATGTTGTTAGGAGTACCAGATGAGATCCCGGATGTCACGAGGAGGTCCAGAATGGTCCGGAGGTAAAGATTGATATATAGGAAGTCCCGTTTTGGTCACCGGAAAAGTTTCAGGTATTTCCGATAGTGTACCGGGGGTGCCGGGAGGCCATCGGAAGGGGCCACCCACGCCGGGAGGCCACATGGGCTTTAGGAGTGCCAACATCCCTTAGTGGCTGGGCAAGCCGGCCCCTAAGGGCCTATGCGGCTAGGGTGGGGAAAAGTAAAAAAACAAGTGGGGAAGGGATTCCAAGTAGGATTGGAATCCTACTTGGAGTAGGATTGGAGGTGGACTCCTCCACCTCCTCCTTCGACTGACTTCTAGGGGGAACCCTAGGGGTGTCGGCACCTCCCCTCCCTCCTATATATATTGGAGGGGAGAGAAGGCAGCCGCACCCAACCCTAAGCCACGGTGCATCCCTCTCTCCCCACTAGATCGTCTCCCTCTAGATTCGGCGGTGCTTAGGCGAAGTCCTGCTGGAATAGTTCTGCCACAACCATCGCCACGCTGTTGTGCTGTCACATAACTCATCTATCTCTCTGCTCCCTCTTGCTGTATCAAGAAGGTGATCTTGCGTGTGCATAGGATTTTTTTGTTTCCCATGCAACGTTCCCCAACAGTGGCATCATGAGCTAGGTCTATGTGTAGATGAGATCACGAGTAGAACACAAAGGAGTTTGTGGGCATTGATGCTCAAATTGCTTCCTACCTTGGTATTTTCTTGATTCAATGGTATTGTGGGATTAAGTGGCCCGGACCAACCTTCTCTTACGCTTACGAGAGACCGGTTCCATCGACTGCCATGTAACTTTGTTGCATAAAGATGGCTGGCAGGTGTCTGTCTCTCTTACTCTAATTGGATAGGTTTTGACAAAGGCGGTCCTTGAGAAGATTGAATAGCAATTTGTGAATCACCGTTGTGGTTTTGTGTAGGTAAGAATCGTTCTTGCTAGATACCGTAGTAGCCACGTAAAACATGCAACAAAAGTTAGAGGACGTCTAACTTGTTTTTGCAGGGTATGTTGTGATGTGATATGGCCAATTACATGATGAGATATATGTGATGTATGAGATGATCATGTTTTGTATATAATATCACGACTTGCATGTCGATGAGTATGGCAACCGGCAGGAGCCATAGGGTTTTCTTTAATTTATTTTCGTCATTTTTGCTTTACTTTATCGCTATGAGTTAGCAATAGTCGTAGAAGAAATAATTGGCGTGTCAATCTCGTGGCGACACGTTGATGGAGATTAAGATGATGGATATTGTGGTGTCATGCCGATGATGATGGAGATCATGTCGGTGCTTTGGAGATGGAGATCAAAAGCACAAGTTCATGGCCATATCATGTCACTTATGAATTGCATGTGATGTTAACTTTTATGCACCTTGTTTTGCTTAGGACGACGGTAGCATTATAAGGTGACCCCTCACTAAAATTTCAAGATAAAATTGTGTTCTCCCCAAGTGTGAATCGTTGAGAAAGATCGTCGTTTCGAAGCACCACGTGATGATCGGGTCTGATAGACTCTATGTTCACATACAACGGGTGCAAGCCAGTGTTGCACGTGCAGAACACCCGGGTTAACTTGACGAGCCTAGCATGTACAAACATGGCCTCGGAACACAAGATACCGAAAGGTCGAACATGAGTCATATAGTAGATATGATCAATATGGAGATGTTCACCATTGAAACCGCCTCATCTCACGTGATGATCGGACTTGGGTTGGTGAATTTGGATCATGAATCACTCGGATGACCGAAGGGATGTCAATTTGAGTGGGAGTTTTTAAGCGATTTGATTAACTAAACTCATTATCTTTAACAATAGTCTTAGTAACCTTTGCAAATTTATGTTGTAGATCAATGGCTCGCGTAGTAGTTCCCCTGAATTTTAATGCGTTCCTAGAGAAAGCCAAGTTGAAAGATGATGGAAGTAACTTTATAGAGTGGGCCCTTAATCTGAGGATTATCCTCATGGCTTCCCAAAAGTCTTATGTCCTTGATGCACCGCTTGGTGGTCCACCCGCTCCCGTGTCGTCTGAAGACGTTGTGAACGCTTGGGAGGCACGTTCTGGAGATGACTCCATAATTTAATGTGTAATGTTGTATGGCTTAGAACCGGGACTTCAAGGACGTTTTGAATGTCATGGAGCATATGAGATGTTCCAGGAGTTGAAGTTTATCTTTGAGAAGAATGCCTGGATTGATAGGTATGAGACCTCCGATAAATTCTATGCTTTCAAGATGGAGGAGAACGGGTTTGTCAGTGAACATATACTCAGAATGTCTGGGTATTCAAACCGTCTGGCTGAGTTAGGGATGCCCCTGCCGTCGGAGGCGATCACTGACAGAGTTGTTCAATCATTGCCACCTAGATACAAGAGCTTCGTGATGAACTATAACATGAAAGGGATGAACAAGTCAGTTGCTGAGCTGTTTGCGATGTTGAAAGTCGCTGAGTCTGAAATCCAAAAGGAGCATCAAGTGTTGATGGTCAATAAAACCACTAGTTTCAAGAAGAATGGCAAGGGCAAGAAGGGTAACTCCAAGAAGATTGGCAAAGCAGTTGCCCCTCCCGTGAAGAAACCCAAGGCTAGACCCAAGCTAGAAACTGAGCGCTTTCATTGCAAGGGAACTGGTCACTGGAAGCGGAACTACCCCAAGTATCTGGCCGACAAGAAGGCAGCCAACACCAAACAAGGTATATATGATATACATGTTATTGATGTGTACCTTATCAACTCTCATTGTAGTACTTAGGTATTTGATACCGGTTCGGTTGCTCACATTTGCAACTCAAAACAGGAGCTACGGAATAGACAAGGCTGGCTAAGGACGAAGTGACGATGCACGTGGGAAATGGTTCCATGGTTGTTGTGATTGTCGTCGACACACTCACTCTTCGATTATCATCAGGATTAGTGATGAACCTGAATAATTGTTATTTAGTGTCTATGTTAAGCATGAATATTATATCAAGATCATGTTTATTGCGAGACGGTTACTCATTTAAATTAGAGAATAATGGTTGTTCTATTTATATGAGTAATATCTTTTATGGTCATGCACCTAATGTGAGGGGTTTATTCTTATTGAATCTTGATAGTGATGATACACGTGTTCATAACATTGATGCCAAAAGATGTAGAGTTGATAATGATAGTACCACTTTCTTGTGACACTGTCACTTAGGTCATATTGGTGTAAAACGCATGAAGAAGCTCCATGCTGATGGAATTTTGGAGTCACTTGATTTCGAATCACTTGACACATGTGAACCATGACTCATGGGCAAGATGACTAAGACCCCGTTCTCTGGAACAATGGAATGGGCAAGTGACTTGTTGGAAATCATACATACTGATGTGTGTGGTCCAATGAGCATTGAGGCGTGCGGTGGATATCGTTACTTTCTCACCTTCACTCGTGACTTAAGTAGATATGGGTATATTTACTTAATGAAACACAAGTCTGAAACATTTGAAAAGCTCAGGCAATTTCAGAGTGAAGTTGAGAATCATCATAACAAGAAGATTAAGTTCCTAAGATCTGATCGAGGAGGAGAATATCTGAGTTATGAGTTTGGCAGTCACTTAAGACAGCGTGGAATTGTTTCACAATTGACACCGCCTAGAACACCACAGCGTAATGGTGTGTCCGAACGTCGTAATCGAACCTTATTGGATATGGTGCGTTCTATGATGCCTCTTGTCGATTTGCCACTATTGTTTTGGGGTTATGCATTAGAGACAACTGAATTCAATTTAAATAGGGCACCATCGAAATCTGTTGAGACGATGTCGTATGAACTGTGGTTTGGCAAGAAACCAAAGTTGTCATTTCTTAAAGTTTGGGGATGTGATGCTTATGTCAAAAAGCTTTAGCCTGAAAATTTGGAACCCAAAGCGGAGGAATGCGTTTTCACAGGATACCCAAAAGAGATAGTTGGGTATACCTTCTATCTCAGATCCGAAGGCAAAGTCTTTGTCGCTAAAAATGGAACATTTCTTGAGAAAGAGTTTCTCTCGAAAGAATTGAGTGGGAGGAAGATAGAACTTGATGAGGTTGTTGAACCTTTGTTTCAACTAGAGAGTAGCGCAGCGCAGAAAGATGTTTCTATGGAGCCTATGTCAATTGAAGAATGATGATGATCATGAAGCTTCGGATCAAGTTACTATCAAACCTCGTAGGTCGACAAGGACGCGTACTGCTCTTGAGTGGTACGGCAACCCTGTCTTAGAGGTCATGTTGTTGAAAAACGATGAACCTACGAGCTATGAAGAAGCGATGATCAGCCCGGATTCCAACAAATGGTTAGGGGCCATGAAATCCTAGATGGGATCCATGTATGAAAACAAAGTATGGACTTTGGAAGTATTACCTAAAAGGCGAAAGTCCATTCAGAACAGATGGATCTTTAAGAAGAACACGAACACAGATGGTAGTGTCACCGTCTATAAAGCTCGACTTGTGGCAAAGCATTTTTCACAAGTTCAAGGAGTTGACTACGACGAGACCTTCTCACTCGCAGCGATGCTTAAGTCTGTTAGAATCATGTTAGCAATAGCTGCATTTTTCGATTATGAAATTTGGCAGATGGATGTCAAAACAATGTTCCTTAATGATTTCCTTAAGGAAGAGTTGTATATGATACAACCAGAAGGTTTTGTCGATCCAGAGAATGCTGACAAAGTTTGCAAACTCCAGCGATCCATTTATGGAATGGTGCAAGCATCTCGGAGTTGGAATCTTTGCTTTGATGAGGTGATCAAAGCGTTTGGATTTATACGAGTTTACGGAGAAGCTTGAATTTACAAGAAAGTGAGTGGGAGCTCTTTAACGTTTCCAATATTATATGTGTATGACATATTGCTGATTGGAAACAATATAGAAATGGTGGAAAGTGTGAAGGAATATTTGAACACGAGTTTTTCAATGGAGGACCTAGGAGAAGCTGCTTTCATATTAGGCATCAACTATAGAGATAGATCAAAATGCTTAATAGGACTTTCACAGAGCACATACCTTTACAAAGTTTTGAAGAAGTTCAAAATGGATCAGTCCAAGAAGGGGTTCTTGCTTGTATTGCAAGGTGTGAAGTTGAGTAAGACTCAATGCCCAGCAATCGTAGAAGATGGAGAAAAGATGATCGTCATCCCCTATGCTTCAGCCATAGACTCTATCATGTATGCAATGTTGTGCACAAGACCTGATGTCAGCCTTGCCATAAGTATGGCAGGAAGGTTTCAAAGTGATCCAGGAATGGAGCACTGCACGATGGTCAAGAATATCCTTACATACCTGAAAAGGACTAAGGAAATGTTTCTCGTTTATGAAGGTGATCAAGAGCTCATCGTAAAGGGTTACGTTGATGCAAGCTTTGACACTGATCCGGATGACTCTAAGTCTCAAACCGAATATGTATCTATTCTCAACGGGGGAGCAATAAGCTGGTGTTGTTCCAAGCAGAGCGTGGTAGCTGATTCTACATGCGAAGCGGAGTACATCGCTTTCTCGCACGCGGCGAAGGAAGGTGTCCGGATGAAGTAGTTCATGATAAATCTTGGAGTAGTGCCCAGTGCACTGAACCCAATGCCTCTGTTCTATGACAACACTGGTGCCATTGCTATGGCCAAGGAACCAAGGTTTCACAAGAGGACCAAACACATAAAGAGACACTTCAATTCCATCCGCAATTAAATCAAGGAGGAGGAGATAAATATTTGCAAAGTGCACACGGGTTCAAATGTCGTAGAACCATTGACTAAACCTCTTCCAAGGGCTAAACATGATCAACACCAGAACTGTATGGGTGTTAGATTCATTAGAATGTAAATCACGTAGTGATGTGAGCTAGATTATTGACTCTAGTGGGAGACTGTTGGAAATATGCCCTAGAGGCAATAATAAAGTGGTTGTTATTATATTTCCTTGTTCAAGATAATTGTTTATTATCCATGCTATAATTGTATTGATTGGAAACTCAAATGCATGTGTGTATACATAGACAACAATGTGTCCCTAGTATGCCTATAGTAGACTAGCTCGTTGATCAAAGGTGGTCAAGGTTTCCTAGCCATTGACATGATATGTCATTTGATAACGGAATCACATCATTAGGAGAATGATGTGATGGACAAGACCCAAACTATGAACATAGCATATGATGTTGTCAGTTTATTGCTATAGTTTTCTGCATGTCAAGTATGTGTTCCTATGACCATGAGATCATGCAACTCATTTACACCGGAGGAATACCTTGTGTGTATCAAATGTTGCAACGTAATTGGGTGACTATAAATATGCTCGACAGGTATATCCGAAGGTGTCTGTTGAGTGGGCATGGATCAATACTGGGATTTGTTACTCCGTTTGACGGAGAGGTGTCTTAGGGCCCACTCGATAATACAACATCACAACAAGCCTTGCAAGCAAAGTAACTAAAGTGCTAGCCATGGGATATATTATTATGGAACAATTAAAGAGACTTACCGGTAACGAGATTGAACTAGGTATAGAGATACCGATGATCGAATCTCGGGCAAGTAACATACTGAAGAACAAAGGGAACAACATACGAGATTAACTGAATCCTTGACATAGAGGTTCAACCTATAAAGATCTTCATAGAATATGTAGGAACCAATATGGGCATCTAGGTCCCGCTATTGGTTATTGACCGTAGAGGTGTCTTAGTCATGTCTACATAGTTCTCGAACCCGCGTGGTATGCACACTTAATGTTTGGTGATGTTTTGGTAGTATTTAGTTATGCATGGTGGTTACCAAAGGTTGTTCGGAGTCCCGGATAAGATCCCGGACATCACGAGGAGCTTCGGAATGGTCCGTAGGTAAAGATTGAT
The DNA here is from genome assembly GCA_022496015.1 of Hordeum marinum. Taxonomy (NCBI): domain Eukaryota; kingdom Viridiplantae; phylum Streptophyta; class Magnoliopsida; order Poales; family Poaceae; genus Hordeum; species Hordeum marinum. The sequence continues at coordinate 286,725,990 of CM039674.1, forward strand.
ATATAGGAAGTCCCGTTTTGGTCATCGGAAAAGTTTCGGGTATTTCCGGTAGTGTACCGGGGGTGCCGGGAAGCCATCGGAAGGGGCCACCCACGTCGGGAGGCCACATGGGCCTTTGGAGTGGTGCACCATCCCTTAGTGATCTGAGAAAGCCAACCCCTAAGGGCCCATGCGGCTAGGCTGGGGAAAAAGGAAAAAAACAAGCGGGGAAGGGATTCCAAGTAAGATTGGAATCCTACTTGGAATTGGATTGGAGGTGGACTCCTCCACCTCCTACTTCGACCGACTCCTAGGGGAACCCTGGGGGCACCGGCACCTACCCTACCTCCTATATATATTGTAGGGGAGAGAGGGCAGCCGCACCCACCCCTAAGACACGATGCAGCCCTCTCTCCTCACTAGCATGTACACACATGGCCTCGTTCTTGCTAGATACCCATAGCAGCCATGTAAAACATGCAACAACAGTTAGAAGACGTCTAACTTGTTGTTGCAGGGTATGTTGTGATATGGTATGGCCAAGACATGATGAGATATATGTGATGTATGAGATGATCATGTTTTGGATTGATTATCACGACTTGCATGTTGTTGAGTACGGCAACCGGCAGGAGCCATAGGATTGTCTTTAATTATTGTATGACTTGTGTGTCAATCATTAAGCACTATGCAATGCTTTACTTTATTGCTAAACGGTAGCAATAGTAGTAGAAGCATGGTTGGCGCGACAACCCCGATGGCGACACAATGATGGAGATCATGGTGTTATGCCGGTGATGATGGAGATCATGCCGGTGCTTTGGAGATGGAGATCAAAAGCACAAGTTCATGGGCATATCATGTCACTTATGATTTGCATGTGATATTAATCTTTGTACGCACATTGTTTTGCTTAGGACGATGGTAGCATTATAAGGTGATCCCTCACTAAAATTTCAAGACAAAATTGTGTTCTCCCCAAGGGTGCACCGTTGCGAAAGTTCGTCGTTTCGAAGGACCACGTGATGATCGGGTGTGGTAGACTCTACGTTCACATACAATGGGTGCAAGCTAGTGTTGCACATGCAGAATACTTGGGTTAAACTTGACGAGCCTAGCATGTCAAGACATGGCCTTGGAACATAGGAGACCGAAAGGTTGAACATGAGTCATATAGTAGATATGATCAACATGGAGATGTTTACCATTGAGAGCACCTCATCTCATGTGATGATCGGACTTGGGTTAGTGGATTTGGATCATGTTACACTTATACAACATAAGGGATGTCGATTTGAGTGGGAGTTCTTAAATAATATGATTAATTGAAATCATTATCATGAACATAGTCAAAGTGTCTTTGCAAATTATGTTGTAGATCAATAGCTCATGCTGTAGCTCCCCTGAATTTTGATACGTTCCTAGAAAAAGTAAGTTGAAAGATGATGGTAGCAATTATGTGGACTGGGTCCATAAACTAAGGATTGTCCTCATTGCTGCACAGAAGGCTTATGTCCTAGATGCATCACTCGGTGTGCCACCCCTTCTAGCGTCGTTTGTGGATGTTGTGAACATCTGACAGGCACGTTGTGATGACTACTTGATAGTTCAGTGCACCATGCATTATGGCTTAGAATTGAGGCTCCAAAGACGTTTTGAACATCACGGAGCATATGAGATGTTCCAGGAGATGGAATTGAGATTTCAGGCTCGTGCCTGTGTTGAGAGGTATGAGACCTCCAACAAGATTCTTTGCCTGGAAGATGAAGGAGAATAGCTCAATCAGTGAGTATGTACTCAGATTTTCTGGGTGCTGCAAATCACTTGAATCGAGTGGGTGTTGATCTTCCAGATAAGATAGTGATTAACATAGTTCTCCAAGTCACTGCCACCAAGCTACTGGAGCTTCGTAATGAACTATAACATGCCAGGATGGATGATCCCATGATCTAGTCGCGATGTTCCACACCGCGAAGGTAGAAATCAAGAAGGAGCATCAAACGTTGATGGTTAGTAAAACCACTGGTTTCGAGAAGGGCAAGGGCAAGAAGGGAAACTTCATGAATGGCAAGCCAGTTGCTGCTCGAGTGAAGAAACCCAAGATTGAACTCAAGCCCAATACTAAGTGCTTCTATTATGAGGAGAACGATCACTGGAGCGGAACTGCCCTAGATGCTTGATAAATAAGAAGGCTGGCAACGTCAATAGAAGAATATTTGATATATGTGTTGTTGATGTGTACCTTACTAGTACTCCTAGTAGCACTTGGGTATTAGATACCGGTTCAGTTGCTAAATGTTGATAACTCGAAATAAAAGCTACGGAATAAAAGGAGACTAGCTAAGGGCAAGGTGACGATGTGTGTTGGAAGTGTTTCCAAGGTTGATGTGATGACCATCACACGCTCTCTCTACCTTCGGGATTAGTGATGAACCTAAATAAATGTTATTTGGTGTTTGCGTTGAGCATGAACATGATTAGATCGTGTTTATTGCAATACGATTATTCATTTAAGTTAGAGAATAATGGTTATTCTATTTACATGAATAATACCTTCAATAGTCATGCACCCAATGTGAAAGGTTTATTGAATCTCGATCGTAGTGATACACATGTTCATAATATTGATGCCAAAAGATGCAAAGTTAATAATGATAGTACGACATACTTGTGGCACTGCTGCCAAGGTCATATTGGTGTAAAGCGCATGAAGAAACTCCATGCTGATGGATCTTTTGACTCACTTGATTTTGAATCGGTTGAGACATGCGGACCATGCCTCATGGGCAAGATGACTAAGACCCTATTTTCCGGTATAATGGAGCGAGCAAGTGACTTATTGGAAATGATACATGTTGATTTATGCGGTCCAATGAGTGTTGAAGCGTGCGGTGGATATTATTATTTTCTTTCCTTCACTGACAATTTGAGTGGATATGGCTATATTTGCTTAATGAAACGCAAGTCTGGAATATTTATAAAGCTGAAGCAATTTTAGAGTGAAGTTGAAAATCATTGTGACAAGAGGATAAAATGTCTAAGGTATTATCGTAGATGTAAATATCCGAGTTACAAGTTTGGTATGCAACTTAAGACAAATCCGGAAGTTGTTTCGCAACTCATGCCACCTGGAACACCATAGTGTGGTGGTGTGTATATACGTCGTAGTCGTGCTCTATTGGATATGGTGCGCACTATGATATCTCTTAACGATTTGCCACTATAGTTTTGGGGTTATGCATTAGAGACAATCACATTCACTTTAAATAGGGCACTCTCGAAATCCGTTGAGATGACACCATTTGGCAGAAACCTAAGCTGTCATTTCTTAGAGTTTGGGAATGCGATGCTTATGTGAAAATATTTCAACATGATAAGCTCGAACCCAAAGCGGAAAAATGCATCTTCATGGAATACCGTAAGTAAACAGTCGGGTACACCTTCTATCTTAGATTCAAGGATAAAGTGTTTGTTGCTAAAAACGGGTCCTTTCTCGAGAAAGAGTTTCTCTCGAAAGAATTGAGTGGGAGGAAAGCAGAACTTGATGAGGTTATTGAACCGTCACTTTAGTTGGATGGTACCACAATGCAGAAAGATTTTTCTGTGGTGCCTACATCAAATGAAGAGGAAGCTAATGATGATGATCATGAAACTTCAGATGAAGTTACTACCTATAACATCCCAAATTTTGGAATGTTATAATAAATATTAGAATGAGTGTTTGTTTGATTGAGTGATTGAATTTGGGTGAAATTTGAAACTTTTAAAAACTTTTGAATGAGTGGGAATGACATGACTTTCCCATGTGCTTTTGAATTCAAATTCAATTCCATTTCAAATCAGTGAGAGAAGATAACATGACTTCTTCGTAAACAAGGAATCTGAAAAGTGGATTTGAAAATCTCAGAATTATTCATTTTGGAATCCCTTTAATACTTGGTTCCATTTTAAATTTTGAAAGAATTCAAATACCCTTGACAATTGAGAGGAGTAATATGACACTCTAAACTAGGGGCCATTTGAATCATATTTGAATTTAAAACTCAGAAAACTATTTTTGAAATATTTCAGAAAAGGGTTTCAGAGCCATTTTTTGAAAGTGGTTTTAAAATTTATTTTTCTCCATTAATAAACCATATGAAAAATAGGGTAAATGATTCCCTTAATTATAAAAGTGGAGAGAAATGAATTTGAAATCATTTTGGTATTTTGAAAATATTTTATTTGCATTTTATTTGAACCAGCAACACTATTTGATTTTGTTGATTTTGTGAGATTCTATTTTGCCTTTGAAAATATGTTCATGTTTTAGGATTTATTTTTCTACAAATTTTGATATATAATATGTCTACATAAAAGTATTTTAGATTTTTTTAGTTTCCTTTTCTATTTTTGTTTTATAAAAAGGAAGTTCCAAAAACAGGAAACGTATTGAGGCCCATAAGGAAAGGAACCGGCCCAGGACCTCTTCGCCAAATCCGAATCGCATCGGATCAGCCAACCGACCCCGCGCGATCTCATTTCTCTCTCTGATCGCGGGCCCCACTGGCCGCGTAAATCCATCCCGCGGCCTTCTCCTTCCTTCCCTCGCCCCCTCTTTCCTTCGCCGGCGACAGCCTCGGATCCGACGGGATCTCGTCGATCCCCTTCCCTCCGAGCACCCCTGGACCAAGGGCTATAAAAGCCGGGAGCACCGCACCCCGATCCGCCCGAAGCCCCCTTGCCCGACGCCTCTCCTCTCCCACAACCCCTTGCCGGAGTTCAACCAAGAGCCGAAGCTCCCTGAGCTCGCCACGCTCACCCCGGTCACCCCCAATCCCCACCGAGGCCACCAACGGACGCCGGAGGTCCACCACCGTCGACTTGACCCCTCAGACGCCGTCCCCGACCACCGAAGCCCCTTCCGTGAGCGCCACCAAGCTCTGCCCCGCCGTCGACATCGTCGAAGCGCCGCCATCTCCCCTGTGAGCACCCCCTCCCCCTCTCCTAACCATTGGATCTGGATCTAGCGATCTAGATTAGAACAGCTAAACCGCCCGAACCGTTTTTCCTTAATTAGTGAGCGTTCCCTCTGTCGCCCCGCACGCGCACACCCTCACCCACTCACAGAGTGCCACGTAGCACCCTATGTTCGTTAGTTTAGGTTTTCCTTTTTCTGTTTTCTATTTTAAAAACAGAATATACTCTGATTTTGTTTTTGCTATAACTATTAGGATTTTTAGTATTTTTGAGTGATTCTTTTTGCATGCTTTCACAAATTTTATCTAGTTTCTGTATATATAAAGTTTGGCATTATTTGAATAATTTAAATTTGAATTCAAACACATTTGATTCAAATCTTATTTTCTGAATATTTTGAGTTTAAAAATAGATTTTTAGTTGATTCTTTTTGCTACTGGTCAATAGTAATCTTATTTATTAGCAGGTGTAAATTGAGAATTTTTAGAATAATTTAAATTAGGGTTTCAAGCAAAACAGATTCTGTTTTAGTTCTTTTTAGGTTTATTTCTATTTCTTTTGTTTTAAATTGTTTTTAATTTATTTTCTTTTGTATTAGTTGACAAGTTTTACTTTGTTTTCTGTTATTTATTAGTAGTATTTCAACCAAGATTATTGTATGCTATTTATTATTTTTATAGCATGAAATCAATTCTAGTTTCATAATAACTTGCAAATTGATTTCATTGCTAGTTTGATTTCTTATTTGAAAATATTTTGTAAATTTGTTTTATAAGTTTTTCTTTCTGGTAACTTAGTTATTATATATTTTTGTTTTCTCTTATTTTAGTATTTTTATTGTTTTTCTTGTTGTTAAGTTTGTTAGGCAAAAACTTATGTTGTTTAGAGTATTGTTTTCTTAGTTCTTAGTTGGTCTTCTAAAGTAATTCCTTTTGCTAGTAAAATATTTACTAAAATACTTTTATTATATTTTAATTTGTTTTTGTTTTGCTACTATTTAAAATAGTTGTTTGTAGGGAAAACTGCACATGGTTGATTTGATGAAGTTTTGTTGTTTTAACTTTTGCCTTAAGTATTTAATTCATCACAACCCTTTTGTGTTTGGTTTTGTATTACTTGTTGATTGTTAGTATTGATTGCTAGTATGATTGCTTATATGAGTGCAATGTTTGATTATATAGATTTTCATCGGAGAGTGACGAATAGTTCTATCAAGTATTTTCTGAGAGCGATTTTATCTACATCAACCTTTCCAGGCAAGTTCACTTTGACCATCTATTTCATACCTATGTTTTATTGCATGTAGTGACATCATTCAACAAATCCCTCTAGTAGTGTTATTGAAATTCTTGTAGTTGAGTAGAATGCATGAGGTAGGAACGCACCACTTGTTACTAAAGCCCTGGGAACGCTAGTTATTTTAATGCTATGCTAAAGTAGACGGGGTCTGGTATGAGTGTTCGTGAGTGGTGTGAGAAGGAGGACTCCACGTCAAAACGAGAACTTCATGAAGGCATCTTCAAGACCTCAAGACTTCGAGATTCGAGAAACAAGTTTTCAATACACACTACTGGGTGAAGGATGGATTTGATGGGCACCCTGGAGTAACCAGTGGTTGGCCGGGATGCATGGAGAAGCGCCATGACATCTTGCGGAAAGCTTCACCCAGACTCAAAGAGACGGATGAATACTTCATGCCCGGAAGCTTACCTGTGTAGCCACAAGTCATTATGGGCTCTGGCTTGGTTGATCTTTGTTGTGACTCTGGCTGGGCAGTGCTACGAGATGTAGTCGACGTCGAGATTGGATGGGCACTGATAGTAGTCAGGGAAACACTCTGAATGACCATGTTTCGTTCGTCTTGTTCTCAAACACCCGTCAATGCGAGGACTTCCAAGGAGGGAACGAATCTTGTGGGTAAAGTACACAACACTCTGCAGAGTTAAACCTAATCGATTAGCCGTGTCCCTAGTTACGGACAATTTGAGCCTTTGGACTTGGATCTATCTCTGAACTCTCAACACTAGACTGATAATTAATTGTGGGCAACATATGATACTTGTGGGCATTAAGACATCGGTTGGCGGAACCATGTCATGATAGATAACCCTGTAGTGAAAACTCCTGATATTCCTTTGTTGTAGGAAAATAAAATAAAATAAGCTTTTATGCAAAAACTCAGACACAAAGCCACAAAGACTTAATACATATAGAATAGTCTTTATCTTCTGTTCTGCTATGGTGATCTTGCCGGTACATTCAATGTACTGACCTACACGGCTGCAACGTCTTATGTTGCAGATAAGTTCTACGACGAGTAAGAGTACGATTTAGAGTTATGGTCTGCACTCAACCTGCCATTGGTGTTATTGGGACTCCACTCCCGTTGATTGTTTCCGCTGAGATTTCGAGGTATATATCAGTTTTACATTATTTACATATGATTGCACTTTGATATATACATTGATGTACTGTGTGTGCCAGCATACTGATCTAGGGATGGCATAGAACACACAGAGGCTTGACTCGTTTTGAGTCAGGTCGCTACACTACGGAACCTCGTAGGATGACAAGGATACATACTGCCCCTGAGTAGGGCGGTGATCCTGTCTTGGAAATCATGTTGTTAGACAACAATGAGCTTAGGAACTATGAAGAAGCGATGGCGGGACCGGATTCCAACAAATGGCTAGGAGCCATGAAATCCAAGATTGGATCCATGTATGAAAACCAAATATGGACTTTGGTAGACTTGCCCGTTGAATGGCAGGTCGTTAAGTACAAATGGATCTTTAAGAGGAAGACAAACGATGATGGTAAATGTCACCATTGATAAAGCTCAACTTGTTGCAAAGAGGTTTCCGACAAGTTCAAGGAGTTGACTATGATGAGACTGTCTCACCCGTAGCGATGCTAAAGTGTGTTGGAATTATGTTAGCAGTTGCTGCATTTTTCGATTATGAAATCAGGTAGATGGATGTCAAAACAGAGTTTCCTTAATGGTTTCCGTGAGGAAAGGTTGTATGTGATACAACCACAAGATTTTGTCGATCCTAAGGATGCTAAAAGGTGTGCAAGCTCTAGCGATCCTTCTATGGACTGGAGCAAGCATCTCGGAGTTGGAATATGCATTTTGATGTGGTGATCAAAACTTTTGGGTTTATACAAAGTTTATGAGAAACTTGTATTTACAAGAAAGCGAGTGGGAGCCCTATAGAATTTCTGATATGTATATGTGGTTGACATATTGTTGATCAGAAATAATGTAGGATTTCTGGAAAGCATAAATGTTTGTTTGAAAAATGTTTTTCAAAGGAAGACCCGGATAAAGCTACTTAAACATTGGGCATCAAGATCTATAGAGATAGATCAAGACACTTGATAAGACTTTTAATGAGTACATACCTTGACAAGATTTTGAAAGAGTTCAAAATGGATCTGTCAAAAGAGTTCTTGCCCGATTTGCAAGGTGTGAAATTGAGTGAGACTCAAAACTCGACCACGACAGAAGAAAGAGAAAGGACGAAGGTCGTCCCCTATGCCTTAGCCATAGGCTCTATACTGTATGCCACGTTGTGTACCGCATGTGATGTGTGCCTTGCCATTACTCTGGCAAGGGGTACAAGAGTGATCCAGGAGTGGATCACTGGTGAGCAGTCAAAATTATCCTTAGTAACTAGAGGACTAAGGAAATGATTCTCGATTATGGAGGTGACAAAGAGTTCGTCATAAAGGGTTACGTCGATGCAAGCTTTGACACCGATCTGGATGACTCTGAGTAGCAAACCGGATACGTATAGTGGAGCAACCGTTTGGAATAGCTCCAAGTGGAGTGTGGTAGCAGCATCTATAGTATAGAGAGTTGCAAAGAATACACGGATCTGAATGTTACAGACTCGTTGACTAAAACCTCTCTCACAAGAAAAACATGATCAAACCCTAGAACTCATTGGGTGTTAATCACATGGTGATGTCAACTAGATTATTGACTCTCGTGCAAGTGGGAGACTATTGGAAATATGCCATAGAGGCAATAATAAGTTAGTTATTATCATATTTCCTTGTTCGTGATAATCGTTTATTATCCATGCTATAATTGTATTGATTGGAAACTCAAATACATGTGTGGATACATAGACAACAAAGTGTCCCTAGTAAGCCTCTACTAGACTAGCTCGTTGATCAAAGATGGTCAAGGTTTCGTGACCATAGACATGAGTTGTGATTTGATAATGGGATCACATCATTAGGAGAATGATGTGATGGACAAGACCCAACCGTAAGCATAGCATATGATCGTGTCAGTTTATTGCTACTGCTTTATCCATGCCAAGTATCCGTTCCTACTACCATGAGATCACACAACTCCCTGACACCGGAGGAATGCCTTGTGTGTATCAAATGTCACAACGTAACTAGGTGAGTATAAAGGTGCTCTACAGGTATCTCCGAGGGTGCCTGTTGGGTTGGCATGGATCAAGACTGGGATTTGTCACTCCGTATGACGGAGAGGTATCTCTAGGCCCACTTGGTAATACAACATCACAAGAAGCTTGCAAGCAACGTGACTACAGAGTTAGTCACAAGATCTTGTATTATATAACGAGTAAAGAGACTTGCCGGTAATGAGATTGAACTAGGTATGGACATACCGACGATCGAATCCCGGGCAAGTAACGTACCGATGGACAAAGGGAACTTCATACGACACTGATTGAATCTTTGACATTGTGGTTCGACCGATAAAGATATTCCTAGAATATGTAGGAGCCAATAGGGCATCTAGGTCCCTCTGTTGGTTATTGACTGTAGAGGTGTCTCAGTCATGTCTGCATTGTTCTCAAACCCACAGGGTCTACACACTTAATGTTCGTTGACGATATAGTGTTGATGAGTTATATATGTTGGTCACAGAAAGTTGTTCGAAGTCCTGGGTGAGTTCCCGGACATCATGAGGAGCTCCGGAATGGTCTGGAGATCAAGATTTATATATGGGAAGTCATATTTTGGCTACTAGAAAAGTTTCGAGTTTTCCCGGTATCATACCGGGAAGTTTCTAGAAGGTTACAGAAACTTCCGGAGGAGTCCGGAAGTCCACCAAGGGTTCCACCACGTCCCAAGGGTTTTCATGGGCGAAGGGAGGCACCATTGCCTTATTGGGCCAAGCGCACAACTCCCTAAAGGCCCAGGCAGTTGGGAAAGGTGGAAAGTCCACCTTTGGATGGAAGGGAAGGATGTGTTGGAAATGTGCCCTAGAGGCAATAATACAATGGTTATTATATTTTCTTGTTCATGATAATTGTTTATTATCCATTCTATAATTGTATTGATTGGAAACACATTGCATGTGTGGATATATAGCAACACTTTGTCCCTAGTGTGCCTGTAGTAGACTAGCTCGTTGATCAAAGATGGTCAAGGTTTTCTAGCCATTGACATGAGATTTCATTTGATAACGGGATCACATCATTAGGAGAATGATGTGATGGACAAGCCCCAAATTATAAACATAGCATTTGATCGTGTCAGTTTATTACTACAATTTTATGCATGTCAAGTATCTGTTCCTATGACCATGAGATCATGCAACTCACTGACACTAGAGGAGTGCCTTGTGTGTATCAAACGTTGCAACGTAATTGGGTGACTATAAAGGTGCTCTACAGGTATCTCCGAGAGTGTTTGTTGAGTTGGCGTGGATCAAGAGTGGGATTTGTTACTCCGTGTGACGGAGAGGTATCTCAGGGCCCACTCGGTAATACAACATCACAACAAGCCTTGCAGGCAATGTGACTAGGTGTTAGCCACGAGACCTTATATTATGGAACAAGTAAAGAGACTTGCCAAAAATGAGATTGAACTAGGTATACAGATACCGACGATCGAATCTCGGGCAAGTAACATACCTAAGAACAAAGGGAATGACATATAGGATTAACTGAATCCTTGACATAGAGGTTCGATCGATAAAGATCTTCGTAGAATATGTAGGAACCAATATGTGCATCTAGGTCCCGCTATTGGTTATTGACCGGAGAGGTGTCTCGGTCATGTCTACATAGTCCTCGAACCCGCAGAGTCTGCACACTTAAGGTTTGGTGACATTTCGGTAGTATAGAGTTATGTATGGTGGTGACCGAAGGTTGTTCAGAGTCCCGAATGAGATCTCGGACGCCACGAGGATCTCCGGAATGGTCCGGAGGTAAAGACTGATATATAGGAAGTCCTGTTTTGGTCGCTAGAAAAGTTTCGGGCTCACCGGTAGTGTACGGGGAGTGCCCGGAGGGTATCGGGGGACCATCGGGAGGGGTATTTCGACCCAAGGGGCTACATTGGCTGTGGGAGAAGGTATACCAGTCCTTAGTGGGCTGGACGAAGCCCCACAGGAAGCCCACGCAGCTGGGAAGGAAATCCTAAGGTGGGAAGAGAGGCCCAAGTGGGAAAAGGAGGAGTCATAATCCTACTAGGAGTGGAGGAAGTGGACTCCTCCCCCCACTTCGGCCGAACAAGGGCTAGCTCTCTTTGGAGCCAAGCCTCCTCCCTCCCCTCCTCCTATAGATACTAGAGGTTTGAGGGTTTTTTGAGATAGAAAAACTGCCACGTGCTACCTCTCCTCTAGTTCATAGTTTCTCCTCTAGACCAGTTTCAGCGATGCTTAGGCGAAGCCCCGCTGGAATAGCTCCACCACCATCGCTGCAATGCCGTCGCGCTACCAGAGAACTCATCTACCTCTCCACTCCCTCTTGCTGGATCAAGAAGGCGGAGATCGTCATGAAGCTATACGTGTGCTGGACGCCGAGGTGTCGTCCGTTCGGTTCTAGATCGGGATGGATCGTGATTGGATCGTGGGACGCTCGGCTATTTGGATCGCGAAGACATTCGACTACATCAACCGCGTTTCTTAATGCTTCCTGCTTAGTGATCTACAAGGGTATGTAGATCCACTCTCGCTCTCATAGATGCTCATCACCATGGATAGATCTTGCGTGTGCGCAGGAATTTTTTTGTTTCCAATGCAACGTTCCCCAATAGGAGGGGGACTAGGATTCCACCTCCTCCCCCTTGGCTGCGCCGTAGGGCTTGGAGGGGCTGTTCCACACGCCCCTCCACCTATATATAGAGGGGAGAGGGCGCCCCGAGAGGACACACAAAGCCCTTGGCGCCCCTCTCTCTCCCTCTATCGTTTTCTCCTCCGTTTGCGGTTTCAGTAGCGCTAGGTGTAGCCCTACCGGGATAGCACCACCACCACCACCACCACGCCGTCGTGTTGCCAGAGAACTCATCTACTACCTTGCCCTCACTCGCTAGATTGAGGGGGCGGAGACGTCATCGAGCTGTACGTGTGTTGAACGTGGAGGTGTCGTCTGTTTGGCACTAGATTGGGACGGATCATGATTGGATCGCGGGACGGATCATGATTGGATTGCGAAGACGTTCAACTGCATCAATCACGTTTATTAATGCTTACGCTTAGCGATCTACAAGGGTATGTAGACACACTCTCCCTCTCGTAACTATGCATCTCCATGGATAGATCTTGCGTGTGCGTAGGAATTTTTTGTTTCCCATGCAATGTTCCCCAACATCAAGTATTTCATTTTTCTTTAAAGGATGATATTCAAAGAATTAAGCAATTGGAGAATCCCCCCCAAGGTTGTGGGAGACCCTCTTCTTCAATTTGCACAAAGTTAAATATTTCCTGTAAGGCAACTTGTTTCTTATGAGCAGGAATTTTTTTTTGAGAGAAGTAGTAAATCATATCCTAGGGGCTACGCACACAAATAGGAGCAAGAGTATTGTATCATATTTTAGCATCAGACTTTAATGAGAATGGAAATAATTTGAGAATATAGTAGTAGCGAATCTTCTCATCATGAGCAAAAAGGTTAGCTATATCATTCAACTTAGTAAGATCTGCCACTACTGTTTCAGTTTCATAGCCATGAAAAGGATCAGATTCAACCAAAGTAATTAACTCTGGATCGATAGAGAATTCATAATCCTTATCGGTAACAAAGATAGGTAAAGTAGCAAACTTAGTATCACATTTCATTATAGCATTCAAAGTCTTTTCTTTGTACTTGCACAATAATTTCTTAAGATCATTTCTATCCTTACAAGCAAGAATGTCTCTAGCTACTTCTCCATCCATAACATAACCCTTGGGTATCTTAGGCATTTCAAATCAAGGAGAGCTATGTCTAATAGGCGTTTCATAATTATTAGTTTCAAAGACTTCATCAGTTTCAGTAGTTTCCTATTTTTTTAGTAATTCCATTCTCTATAGCTCTAGCAATTTTTTCATCAAGAAATTCACCCAATGTCATAGTATCATCAAGCAAGGTACTAGCATCATCATAAGCATCATTCATAGCAGAAGTAGCATCGTCAATAACTTGTGACATATCAGGATTAATAGCATGTGGTGGTGTTGCAAGTCTACTCATAACAGAAGGTGAATCAAGTGCCGAGTGTGATGGCAAATCTATACCTCCCCTCATCTTAGAGGGAACGGTCTTGGTTCTTGTATCCTTCAGATTCTTCATAGTGATAAATTGATATAAATCCCAAGTGACTCAACAAATATAGCTATGCTCCCCGGCAGCGGCGCCAGAAAAAGGTCTTGATAACCCACAAGTATAGGGGATCGCAAGAGTTTTCGAGGGTGGATAATTCTACCCAAATTTATAGATTCGACACAAGGGGAGCCAAAGAATATTTGAGAGTATTAGCAGTTGAGTTGTCAATTCAACCACACCTAGAGATTAAATATCTATAACAAAGTGATCAGCAGCACAGTAATATGATAGTTTGATAGCAGTGATAACTGCAGTAGTAACAGTAACAGTGATAGCAATGCTTTTGTAGCAAGTGTAACAGTGACAACGGCAATAGTAACTTAGCAAGAACAATATGTGGAAAACTCATAGGCAGTGGTCGGTGTTTTCACTGGATGATATTCATCATATAACATTCATAACCTAGGGCGACACAAAACTAGCTCCAGTTCATCAATGTAATGTAGGCATGTATTCCGTAAATAGAGTACGTGCTTATGGAAAAGAACTTGCATGCCATATTTTGTCCTACCCTCCCATGGCAGCGGGGTCCATAAGGAAACTAAGGGATATTAAAGCCTCCTTTTAATAGAGAACCAAAAAAAAGCATCAACACATAGTGAATACATGAACTCCTCAAACTACGGTCATCATCAGAAAGTATCCCGATTACCGTCACCCCGGGGTTTACAGATCATAACACGTAATAGGTGCATATGACTAGGCAATATTGGATCAAGAACATAGATATAATGATGATAACATAAACGGTTTAGATCTGAAATCATGGCACTCGGGCCTTAGTGACAAACATTAAGCATGGCAAAGTCATAGCAACATCAATCTGAAAACATAGTGAATACTAGGGATCAAGCCCGAACAAAACTAACTCGATTACATGATGAATCCCATACAACTCCTCATCGACCAACAAGCCTACAAAGGAATTACTCACTCTCGGTGGGGAGCATCATGCAATTGTCGATGAAGGAGGGTTGATTATGATGAACACCGAAGATTCCCCTCTCCCGAGCCCCAAACGGGCTCCAGATCTGGCCTCCCGATGAAGAACAGGAGGTGGCGGCGGCTCCATCTCGTGAAACGCAATAAAACTTTCTCCCTCATTTTTTCTCCGAAAATATGAATTTACAGTGCTAGAATTAGGGTTAGCGAGGCCACGAGGTGGGCACAACCCACTAGGGCGCACCTGGGGGGGGGCTCGTGCGCCCTGGTGTCTTGTGCCCAGCCAGGCCCCCTCCTCCGGTGGTTTTTGGATCTAGTATTTTTTTATTCTGAAATAAATCTCCAAAAAGTTTGGTTCAATTCCGAGAACTTTTATTTTTGCACAAAAACAACACCATGGTAGTTCTTCTGGAAACAGCGTCAGTCCGAGTTAGTTTCATTCAAATCATGAAAATAAGAGTCCAAAACAAGAACAAAAGCGTTAGGAAAAGCAAATACGAGGGAGACATATCAAAGTTCTTTGTGTTGGATTGAATATGATGAATCTAAAATTGTTTGATGCATGTCAAATAATTAGCCCACAAATACTTGAGGTGACATTGGAGTATCTATGTGACATTAGGGTTGATTGATGTGTATCATTGGTGTTATTCGAGTACGAACTCTAAGGTTGTTTGTGACACTTATAGGAATAGCTCAATAGATTGATCTGAAAGAATAACTTTGAGGTGGTTCTACTACCTACAACAATTTCATCTTATGTTCTATGCTATTTAAGAACTTTGGAGTAATTCTTTGTTGCACGTTGAGGGATGATCATATGATTCTATTATGTTAGCATTATTGAGAGATTGCACTAGCGAAAGCATGAACCCTAGGCCTTATTTCCAAGCATTTATACAACATTTTGCTTGTTGGTTGCCACTTGCTACCTTGTTGTTTTTATATTTTTAGATTATAAAAACCTATATCTGTCATCCATATTGCACTTGTATCACAATCTCTTCGTCGAACTAGTGCACCTATGCAATTTACCATTGTATTGGGTGTGTTGGGGATACAAGAGATTTCTTGGATAAGATTGCAGGGTTGTTTGAGAGAGACCATCTTCATCCTACACCTCCCATTGATTGATAAACCTTAGGTCATCCACTTGAGGGAAATTTGTTGTTGTCCTACAAAACTCTGCACTTGGAGGCCCAATAACATCTACAAGAATAAAGTTGCGTAGTATACATCAGTATCTTGAAGTTCACACCCTTGCGGATGCTAAGCTCCATTTGGAGCGGTGTGGGGCACAATGCTCCCCAATATGCCACTAGGGCCACCATAATCTCTTCATGCCCTTGCACAACGCAAGATGATGTGATTCCACTAAGGGCCCCTCGAGGGCGGTCAATGAACTCGTAAAAATGGCAACCCGTGGGGGAGGTCATCGAACCCATACACTTTGGTAACCATTGGGGCGGTCATCGAAATCCGTACAAATTGCTTGGGGTGATCTTCACAACCTAATGGGAGACCCCGACGCTTTCCCGGAGCGTTACACCACAATGATTGAGATTCGATACACCACCAACCATATAGGACGCCAAAGCACCCAAGAGGCACAAACTCTAGGGCGCCCAAACACCCAAGAGTAATAAGCTTCTCAACTTTTCACATCCACGTATCACCGTGGAGAATTAAAGTCGATGCAACTAATGCAATGGCAAGAACACACGAAGTGGTGAAGTCCCTCACACTCAAATCCCACCACAACAACAAGAGCTATGGAGGAATATGAGAGGAAGAACAAGGAGCTCACAAAGAACTCCAAGATCTAGATATAAGGGGTTCCGCTCACTTAGAGGAGAAGATGATTGGTGGAAATGTGAATCTAGATCTCTTTTCCCTCAAAAAGGAGCAAGAATGATTGGAGGGATTGAGAGTTAGCAAGCTCAAAGAAGGTCAACAATGTGAGAAGAACACGAGCTCAAAGGATGGGGACCATTGGGGAAGAAGCCCCCCTTAAATTGCCCCCCGAATCCAACTGTTATGCCCACAAGTTGTGCACAAGCGGTACTACCGCTTGGGAAGCGGTACTACCGCTTAGCATGGTTAAAACAGCCCAAGGAGATGGAAAAACCCAAACGGTAATTTTGCTAGAGCAGTACTATCGCTCGAGGGAGTAGTACTAACGCTTAGGGGAGAAGTACCACCGCTTGATTAGTACTACCGCTCGAGCAAGTTGGGCACCAGAAGCATAAAATAAGCGGAAGTGGTTGCGGTAGAAGGAAGTGAAAGTACCACTTAAGCGGTACGACTGCTCACGGGAGCAGTACAATCACTTAGAGCAGTACTACTGCTCTACTGTCGCTTAAAGTAGTACTACAACCCAAGCAAAACCAAAGAAAGTGCCAAAACCGAAATCACCATAAATTTCACATACATACTCTAAAATGAGCAAACTCAAGCTTGTTGGATAGATGACGACCTGACTATCCAACAACGTCTGGTTAAATAAAGAACAAATAATGGAGAATAAATGCCAATAGGATAAGTAAGATGACCTTCCCAAATATTATCCGACAAAATCTTCAACACCAAAAACACAAAGATGATGCATACAAAATCCATTTGCGATGAGCTTGAGTTTATCACGATGAATACCATAAGCTCCAAAACTCACATGGTAAAAAGCCAAACAAGAACCAATAAAGATGATGATGCAAAGAATGCAATGGTTTGAGCTCTCAATGAATGATACGATCAAGCTACTCACTCGAGAGCCCCCTTGACAGTACAACTATTGATCCTATAAACCGGTGTCCCAGCTACCACCACGAAACCGGTAAAATAGAAAACCTATCAAGGACAAAACTTTGTCCACTTGAGCTAGACGATGACGATCTTGTCCTCCTCAATATGGACCAACTTTCTTGATTGTGTCGGCTCGATAAAGACTAGTAGATTGCTCACCTATACTCCACTATGGGTGAACCTCTATTTGGCACATCTTCACAAGTCCATTACCACCACAATAGAATGCAAGCTTCAAGCATGTGATTTCTTCATGATGCTTCACCTGAACTTGCACACCGCAACCTTGATGACGATCACCACTTGATGTCATCCTCCATAGGTTGTATGGGATCTTCCTTTTGATGCATGTCCATCGAAACATACCTAACCCCACAAAGAATACTAAGAAAGATCATGAGTTAGTACACAAAGCGTAATGGACAATACTTACCATACCATGAGATCACTAGATCCCACTTGGTATATCTTCTATGCTTTGTGTGTTCATCAACTTGAACCACTCTTTGCCTTAGACTTGATCAACCTCATGTCTTATCTTCTCTCTTCATAAAGATGATGTCTTGAAGGTAAATATGAATGTTCAAACGGTCTTCTTCTTAAAGACATGCTTGCAATAAGCTCAAACTCTTAGATGACCAATCTTTGGATAAATCCTTGAAGGTCGCCTTGCCCATCACATAAACTCCTTAAAACCAACAAATGGACTTCAAGAAATTCCCATGGACAAATCCTTGAATTAAAACTTAAAGCAACCATTATTCCATAGGGATTGCCATCAATTAACAAAATCACACATGGAGAAATATGCTCTAACAATCTCCCCCATTTTGGAAATTGATGAAAATCACTTTCAAGAGAGCTTATATAAGGAAATAAGCACAACAAAGGACACCCATGCAAAGCAACAACCAATAATGCATGGGTATGAGATGCAAATGCTTAATAACAAATCCAAAGTATGCACCAAAACTCTGGAAACTTCTCCCCCATTGTCATTGATTGCCAAAATGGGGAAAAAACTTAGACGGACAATATAATATGTGTTCCTGCATAAAGTGTGTATTTCTCAAAATATGAGTGTAGTGAGATACACATATCCAATGATAAATAGATGGTGGAACATGGACTATATGGAGGATCCAAATATTTCAAAAAGGATGATATGGCACAAAGACATACTAAAGAGTGAAGCAAGCAATCAAAAGATACCAATTGAAACAATTAATCACATGATCCTAAGAGCCACATGAATAAAAGATATTATGATATGGGAAAACGAGTGTTTTAAGGAAACTAGGGAAGCTCCCCATGATTTGTGCTCTATTTTTTATTTGGATACACATTGCGCAAAAGAGGATCATCGCTCCCCCAAAATCAATAGAGACACACAAAAAGTATAGGCAAGTAGATAAGAAAATAAGCATATAACATGCACCAAACATATGGCTGAACAACATGTAAGTGACAACTTAAGAATAGGCTCAACAAAAATAATGTGTGTTAGTCATGCAAAAGCACTTGATAAGACTAATATAAGGATGAGCATTAAGCATCAACATAGTATTGATGAAATGAGACACAAAGTGCAAGGCATATTGATACGTCTCCAACGTATCTATAATTTTTTGATTGTTCCATGCTATTATATTAACATTCTAGGACACTTTTTGAATGATTATTTACCAATTTATATTAGTTTTGAGCACTAACCTATTGACCCAGTGCCCAGTGTTAGTTGCTGTTTTCTGCGTGTTTTTTTACTTTTAAGGTTTACATTACCAAACGAAGTCCAATTGCCCTAAAACTTTTTGATGATTTTTTCTGGACCAAAAGAAGACCTAGAAGCTTTGGGAGAAGACCATAGGCCGCACGAGGGGGCCACAAGCCATCAAGGCACGCCCACGGGGGTGGTCGTGCCTTGATGACTTGTGCCTCCCTGGCAGCCCCCCTGACCCCGTTCTCTAGCCTATAAATTCACATATATTCCAAAAACCCTAGAGGGCATACCTAAACACTTTTTCCGCCTCCGCAAGTCTCTATTCCGCCGCAATCTCATCTTGAGCCCCGTTCCGGCACCTTGCCGGAGGGGGGGGGGCGATCACGGAGGGCTTCTTCATCAACCTTGTTGCCCTCATGATGGTGTGTGAGTAGTTCACCACAGACATGCGGGTCCATAGTTAGTACCTAGATGGATCTCTCTCTCTCTTTTGATCTTCAACATAATGATCATCACATCTTTGCTTTGATCCATCCAATGTAACTCTTCTATGCGGTGCATTTGTTGGGATCCGATGAATTGTGGGTTTATGTTTAGATTATTCATGAAAAGTATTTGAGTCTTCTCTAAAATTATTATGATTCTCAATTGCATGATCATTACAAATTCGTAATTCTCTCCGATCTATTGATTTGCTTTGGCCAAGTAGATTGATCTTTCTTCAGTGAGAGAGGTGTGTTGTAGTGGGTTCAACCTGACGAGTTTATATATCCTAGTGATAGAAGGGGACAAGTTGTGTCTTTGTGTTTTTGCCACTAAGGATAAAACGACAGGGTTTATTCGTATTGCTTGAGTTTACTTTGTCTACATCATGTCATCGTTCTCCATGCATTACCCTGTTTGTCATGAACTTAATACGTAGAGAGGCAAGCATAGAAGCGCTCTTGAAGTGGAGTAATAGTAATAGGTGCAGGCATGAGTCAACCTATTTGTCTTGGACGTGATGTCTGTATACACATGATCATTACTGTGAACATCCCATAACTCTCTACTTTTCTATCAATTGCCCAACTATAATTTCTTTACCCACCGTATGCTTATTTTCATGAGAGATGCCGCTGCCCGCGGGTCTATTCACTTATATATTTACAAACATATCAATACCTTGTTCTTATTTACCTTTTATTTATTTTCCAATTTACAATTGTCAACTATTATCTACACACTTCACTTGCTTGCAAATAACGAGAACAAGGGGATTAACAACCCTCTTGCCCACGTTGGGTGCAAGTTGTTTGCTCTTTTGTGTGTAGCCACTAAAGACGGTTGTGGATTGATATTCCTATTGGTTCGATAAGCCTTGGTTTCATAACTGAGGGAACTACTTACCCGTATTGTGCTGCAATTACCCATTCCTCTTGACGGAAAACCCAACACATATCACAAGTATCAGGAAGGATTTCTGGCGCCGTTGCCGGGGAATATCATCACCAACTATCAAGTAACTTCACACAAATTATCATTCACTTGTTCTTATTTTTATTTGCTATTATATTTAGTTTGCTTCGTAAATATCATAAATACAAAAATATTTATCTTTGGTCATTACTAGTTTGCTTGTTTTACCTGCTTGAAAAGTTGCTATCATGTTTGAGTTTGGAACCAGTAAAACTTCCGCCTCTGGTGTGGAAGCCTCAAAACATTCAACTTCATATCTCAATAATAATGCTAAAATAAATCTTGATGAAGTTTTTAGGGAAAAACTTGATAGCCTTGCGGATGATGATCCTTCTAAAAAGGAACCTATTATGCAAACTAAGAAACTCTGTATTGGTAGTGGTAATATTATTGGAGAAGTGTGATCCAAGACTTTTTCACTTTTGCGGGCTCTCTACCATTGATAGGAGGTTCTATTGTTGGTAGAACCACTAGTTATTTGCATGCTATATCTTTACTCATAGTTGAATTGGAAAGACAATTCATTCATATGCATCCCTCCATACTGATGCATCTCTGACGTATCGATAATTTGTGAAGTATTCATTGTAGGAGATATGCCTAAGAGGCAATAATAAATGTTATTATTTATCCCAATGTTCCTAATTAAGTTTATATTCCATGCTATAAATGCAATGATTCTCGAGTCTGCAATATCCACGAGGCCCGGAGGGAAACTCATTTGCACGTGTGGTATAATAAACGGTAAAATGTATTCCTAGTCCTGCCTCTAAGACTGGCTCAAGTATTGCATGATGATCCTGTTTTCTTGATCATGGGCATGGCTATGCCGGCAATTTTGAGGGTGCAATGTTGGTAGAACACTTGTGTTGAATCGACTCGAATTGATGTTATGCTATGACATACATTCGTCACAAGTTAATGGTTAATAAAATAGAGATAGTTAATGTTTGCATAATTCTTAGACCATGAGAGTATCGAGTTCCTTCGTGCTTGCTTCGTGAACTTTGGGGTTTGTTAAACATCATCCGTTACTAGGTGGCTATTACGGTGGCTTACAGGTTCACAGAAAAGTATGACAAGTAATAAGATAGCTCAAGATTGGGATTTTCTCCTCAGACGATGGAGAGATATTCTCGGGTTCTCTCGGTGTTACGGTATCCATCATTGTTTGGCCAGACACAGTGTGATTTGATCACAGGGATGCCGGAACATGAAAAGGAGAAATGAGAACAAAACCAATAACGAGGTAACTTACATAATGGGCAAGTTGTTGATACAAGGGGATGCAGAAAATCTCACCTCGGGTGTTTGTAACATATCGTGAAGCAACAGGAATAGCGCACGACAACTGGAGGTTCACTCGAATATTTATTCGTGTGGGTATAGGGGTCAATATGGGTGTCCACGGCTCCGATGTTAATCATTGATCGGAAAGTGTTCCCCTCATGTCTATACTTCACCGAACCTATAGGGTCACACACTTAAGGGTCATCTATCTATTGAATACTAGACAGGGAGCCTGAGAGAAAATCATCGGAAAACTTTCGGTGACAACGGAAGAGTTCCAGAGAGAGAACACCAGAAGAGTTTCAGTAAAACCGAAAATTTGTTTCGGATTACACCATTGAGTCAAATTGGTTTTGGCATAAGCTTGGAAATTATTGGAGGGTACCAGAATTGTTCTGGTAACTTCTGAGATTTTTGGAGACAAAAACCGGAAATGTTCTGGTCTGTCGGAACCGCTTTGGTTCCTTTTCACACATGAAAAATCACTGATGTGAAAATGTTTCGGAACGTGTCCAGAATTGTTTTAGTGGGTACTATAATTATTCTAAGACCCATAGAAATATTTTTGGATTTATCGGTCATGAAAAATTGGTTTCATGAATAGTGAAAAACACTTTTTGGTGGCTTCTTGGATAAGCCACCTTGAGGGCTTTTTGGTATTTTCCCTTATTGGCTTGTTGGAGAAGCCACCTTCAGGGCATTTTGATATTTCCATGTGACCTCTACCCCTTGGGCCTGGCCTATAAATAGAGGTGGAGAGGTGCTCTCCATGGACACACTCTTTCTCAACATACAAATGCCATGCATGATCTGGCCTTCTCTCTTCCTTCCCGTGAAATAGTTTCGTAGAGTCGAAAGGCTGTCTAGGTTCCGGCAGGAACTAGTTTTGGATGGCGAAGCCCTGCCGGATAGCCGACACTGTATGTGTGCAACCCTGTAGAGAGGTCGTAATTTTGATCTTTTGCCCGAGGGGCTGTTCAAAGGTCCTCCCGGAGGGCTATCCGAGTTTCCATTCGGGCTTCGAGGGTCTTCCCGAAGGGCTGTCCATGAGATTGTCTGATGGACTGTCCGACCGCCTCCCAAAGGGCTGTCCGACGAGGGAGAACATCCTCGCCTTTGGGAGGTTGTGAATCCTAGCTGCGGGGATCTTCACCACCGATCTTCATCGACTCTACTTCCATTGCGCTATGAGTCGATACGGATCAGATCAAACCTTGTATGCATCTCCATAGTGATCCTGGGCGTGCTCGCAATACCGATTTTTTTGTTTTTTGTTGTGTTCCCCAACAATGGCATCATGAGCCGTGCTATGTGTAGATGCAGGTTGCGATCTAGAATACATAGATACGTATGGGTGCTGCACAATATAATTAGGTAGTAGATGAGTTCTATTACTGAAAATTATTTCTGCGGGTAGAAGATGAAATCCGTTACCCGATGTTCTTGTTGCTTCCTTGGGATATGCATATTTCTGATCTCGATAACATCATGGTGGAGTTTCAATGTTCTGGCAATCCGCGATCCTGATTGATTAACAAAGTGCTAACAATTCATTGAATTCCACTGTAGTTAAAAAGAAAGATGAAATTTTGTAGACAAAAGGGCAATGCAGATATGATCTGCACGGGGTCATGCGTATGACGAAGTTTAGTATGGGGCTCAAGGATTTATTATCTCGTGTTTCATACACCCCGCAAAGTTAATCTTGCAACTTGAATTATCATACTTGATGGTGGACGTTGGTAGCTTCGTTTTGTTTTGAAACCTTAGAAGCCACGAAAAATAAGTTCTTACATAAACCGATTAGAGGCGTCTAACTTGGTTTTGAAGGAGTGTTTGCGCGAGCATGTGACGTGGTATAGCAATGCTCATATTAATTTGATTATGTATGAGATGACTATATGATGTAAATTAACATGACCTGTGTGTCATGATTCGGCATGATGGCTGGAGCCATATGATTGTCACTTTAATGACCTACGTGTCAACCTTGAGTAATGCGCTTATTTCATTAGCTATAAAGATAGCAATATTGTTTGATGTATCAACAAGGTGGTGGCAATCTTCGCGAAGGTGAACACCGACGCAAATGCCAAAGATGAAGAAATGTTTGACTTCTTCGTCAGAAGGGGCTATACCATGTCATGCTAATTATGAATTGCCTAAGATTTTATCCCTTATGATGCACCCTTCTTGATTGCGTGGTAGTTGCTTTTTATTAGGGTGACCTCTCACTTTAAAATATCAAGGTAGTTAGTGTTCACCGAAGTGTAGCACCGTCTAAAATTCGTATCTTTTCAGGGTGCGCCATGTCCACATGGGTACGAACGAATCGAGAGGAATGAGGCGAGTGAGGCCAGACCTCGCAGCAAGATCACTTGGTTGTCTTTGATGTTCAAGCAGGATAGTCCTGAGCTCGGAACACACCCATCGAAAGATGAACAAGAGTCACATAAATATGTGATTGGCAAGTTTGCGTACCGATTAAAATTCTCGTCATCAGTGATGTCCACATCAATGGCGTTGAATTGAAATTTGGATCTTGAATCACTCACAATCAATTATGAGGGATATTGATTTGAGTGGGAGCGCACTTTAAAATTAATTCTTTTTAAATCTTAGTGCAATTAATTTTGAACATGGTCTAAGTGTGATTTGCATAATAGTTGTAGAATAATGGCCCGCCTTTCCACCTTCCCTATTAAAACTGAATAAGATGTTATTTATCTGGTTACAACTTTACGATTGATAATGTAATGTGAGGATTGTCCTCAAGAGTGCCGAGAAGGAATTTGTCCTATCGCATGCTTTCGGTATTCTCCCGCTAATGCTATGGATCATGTGACTCTTGTCCTTCAATCCAAAAGCTAGAATTCCATTTTCAGTCAAGTGCAATATGTTTGTTTCCATGAGACCCGAACTTTGAAAGTTTTGGGATAGTTATGTGATATTCATGGAACTGACAATTAATTTTCAGACACAAACAAATGCTGAAAGATATGAAATATCCAAAGCAATAGTTGTTCGCAAACTATTAGTAAAGGTGTTTACTATGCATTTGACTGATAAGAGAGGGATCTAGGAGAACACGTGTCATGTAGATGAAGGTGAATAAAACAACAACTTAATGAGAAAGGAAGTATTCGAAGGGTGTTAGTGAAACTTTCATGCCTAGGAAGTCCGGGGCTAAGACGCCACTCTTAAGTTGGGTGCTTCTTCTGAGAGTAGGAGAAATACTAAAAGTTAAATTGTTAGAAGTAATAATGGCATAAAGAAAGAAGACTGGAATATCCAGCTCATGTATGAATGTCATACAAGTTTTTGATGTATAGAAGTCTGGTTGAAGATATAGTTCTTGGAAATTATGGTTAAACATGTTAATCACTAATTTTGGGTATTGTGAGTTGATCACAAAGATACCCGCTCGATTGCATTCTGTTGCGACTCGATGCAAGAACTACTATGGCCTGAAAGACTAGCAAGGAATGAGATCTTGATACATGTTGGGAACATAGTAAAAGTTACTATACCTTCTGTCGTGGATTTATCACGACAGATGTCCGGGTGAACGGACTTGGATTCGAGGCCATCGCTAACGTGATGGACTCAAAGGGGTTGATTGGGACGAAGGAAACGAGTTTATCCAGGTTCGTCCCCTCAAGTCGAGGTAATAGCCTACGTCCTGCTTGTTCTTGTATTGCTTGTTGTATCGATTACAAGGGAGCTAAAGCTTGACCTAGTTCTTGATAACCTGATCTCTAAGTCACCCCAGGTCTGCCTTTATATAGGAGTTCAGGACCACGGGTCTTTGCAATTGTCTAACCGAGTCTCATTGTCTATCCGAATCTTCCTCTATCTTCTTGTCCAAGCTGTCCCCGAGCGGCTTACACGCCCGAGTCTTCTCCGTCCGGGGCACCTTGCGGCCCACACCTTCAGCCGCTTATCTTCCTGGGCCGTAGACTTTACGGCTCACCCTTGGGCCGGCTCACGAGCCATCAATGTGACCCGGAACCTTAACAACGGGTCATATTGCGGGGTTATATCCCCAACATTAGGCTCCAGTTTGAAGCTTGCTCACTTCATCCCTTTCTTCTGCTCTTCGGCAAGTCACCCGGTGATGACCCGGTGTGATGTCATGTGGTCCCTGCGAGAGAGATCTGCTGACGTGCCACCGAATCTTTTATTAAATGGTCAGCCCAAGAATCGAGGCGTCCGCCTCGGTCAAATGGTTTCTGTCGCCTAGATTTTCGCGCCTGTCTCATTCTCCCTTTAAATAAGACCTGTTGCAGGTGAAAACCTTTCCTTCTCCCGCTCGCTCTTCATGTTCTTCCTCTCATCGCCTCTGCTCCAGCGCACTCTGCTCCGGCGCCGTCTTCGCATCGTCCTCAACCAGGCCGCTGCATCAACTTGTGTCGTTCCAGTTTTTCTTCCGCGTCTGCCGCTCCATCATCGGTAAGCCCAAGCTCCTCCTTAGATCCATCGCCACCGTAGTAGGGTTTGCAGAAGCTCCGCCGCCTCCGCTCGGGCTCCGTCCGCACCATCGTCGGTGTACTCCCGACACTGTTGATGCCTTTAACACGCACCGTGCCGCTGCGTACGGGGCACCGTGCGCAATGCGCGGATCGCCGCGGCTCTATTTTCTTTCTTCTGCTTTGTCTGTTCTTTGCTAGGTCGAGAATAAGAACCTTTTTTCCTACTTTTGTAGATCCGTAATTGTAGCGGTAGTTTGTGAAACCTGTTTTCAGGACTTCGCCAATTTTCGCTCCTCCTTTCCTTGTTGAACCGCCATGCCTCTCCGACTCTCATCAGCCGGACTATGGCATAGTAATTGTGGAGCCCTTAAAATTGTAAGCCGTCACAGATATCTGCTTGCTCTTAACTCGCCACGTATTTAATCTTGCACAGTCTTTAAGCCGCCAGTATGTCTCGTGTCTCCAACTCATGCAACTGGGTCGGGTCTTGCATCACGGAAGAGTATTTAATGGATTTCGCTGGCGCGGGCACTCTTCCTTCCAAGGAGGTCCTTCATTGGCGGGTTTCGGGTGACGAAACACGGCCCTCTCCCCAAAAAGGAGAGGTAGTAGTTTTCTCTGACCATATCGAGTGAGGATTCATGCCATCTGGCTCGAAATTCTTCCGTGATGTTCTTCACCTATACAAGCTTCACCCTCAAGACTTGGCTCCCAACTCCGTTTCAAACATATGCAATTTCCAAGTGCTGTACGAAGTCTACCTGCAAATCAATCCGTCCGTGGGTTTGTTTCGAGAGTTCTTCTACGCCAACCGCCAAACCGAAATGAAAGGCGGTCCGAGTCTGGAGCTTGGCAGTATTTCCATTCAATGACGCAGAGACATCATCTTTCCGGCTGCGCAGATGCCGAGTCATATGACGGATTGGAACAAGACTTGGTTCTACTGCAAGGACACCTCTCCTAAGAATGAGCGCCCATTGTCGGGTTATCGTCCTTCCCGGCTCAGGACAGATTCAGAACTTCCTGGTCGGCTAGGTATGAGCCGGCTCATGCCAAGATCAAGGCACTCATGGC
Source organism: Hordeum marinum (assembly GCA_022496015.1). Taxonomy (NCBI): domain Eukaryota; kingdom Viridiplantae; phylum Streptophyta; class Magnoliopsida; order Poales; family Poaceae; genus Hordeum; species Hordeum marinum. Next base: position 286,753,265 of record CM039674.1, read on the forward strand.
CAATGGTTTAACTGGATTGGATTTGATCCGCTGCTGGATTTCTTGGCGGATCATGCCCTTAAGCCGTAGAAGCCGGCTTATGTGTGAATATGAAGGCAAGTATGACGGATCCTTATGTTTCAGCCAATCAACCATGACAGAGGATGACATTACCACTGTCATCCGAAGCCTTGTCCATGAAGCCTCCAGCTCATGCAGCGCCATTGGCCTGGTGCCTTTCAGCGTCAACAATCCGGCTCGAGATGTAAGTCAATTTCTTCCCATCCATCTCTTGGATTTTTGTTTGTACCTTGCTGATCTATTACTCTTCTCTGGGTTATTTTCGCAGTCCGACTCTGATTTCTGGAAGAAGGAGTACGTCCCTCCTCCGAAGAAGCTCAAGAAGAAGGCCCCAGCCAAGAAGCCAAAGAAAGACGCCCCGCGAGAGGAATGGTTCGACCCACCACAATCATCCATATCAGAGGTAAAATTTTACTTGTTTGCTTGATATTTTGCCTTCTTGTTTTACCAATGCTTGTTTTACTCACAGGATGATTTGGAGACCAGCCACGCCAATTCCCCTGAGGTAAACTATGTTTCTTCCGGCTCGGAGTATTTTGTCCCCCGAAAGCCACGACAGGTTACCAGAAAAGTTCCTCTTTCTCATCCTCTCGCTTACCCGGATCCCGACTTTCTTTTGAAAAAGCAACAACAGGCTGAACGTCGCCAGACCCGGAGCGTCGGCTCCACTGAGCTTGTGTCCGGCTTGCCGAACTCGCTGGCTCCGAAGAAAGGCCCCGCAGAGGTATGTGCTCCTGTTTGATTCATTTCTCTTTATAACCTTGGTGCTGTCTCATCTTTCTTAAATTTCATCTCAGAAATTGCCCTCTTCCGACGACTCTTCGGAGACCGCTCTGCCACCTCCCAGGATCAACCCGTTGTAAGTGTTTTTCCACTATAACATCCGATTCTTTGTAGGGTAGTAATATCCTTTGGATTCTGATCTTTCTATCTTGCAGTGCTCAAGCCAAGCGTCGGAAGACCAACAATCCCTCCCCCGGCCCTACTGCTCAAGAGCCGGAGCAAGAACAACCGAAGGAGCCATAACCGGATGTAGATCCGCCAATTGCCTCCACTGAGTCGACTGCTGAAGATATCATCCCGGAGAGCCCTCTAAGGGGTCCTTCGAAACCGCCAAGTCCTGCCAAGACCACTGCAACTCCGAAAGTCGTGATCACCGGTTCTGCTCCTCAGTCTCCTTTGGCTCACGTGCTAACCAGGCATAAAGAGTCGGCCGAGGCCTCCAAGAAGCTGGACTTCGACTCTTCTTTTGAGAAGATGACGGCCGAAGAACTCCACACCGGGTATACGAACCGGCTTTCCACCAGCCGAGATCTAGAACTTCGGCTGGTCAACTTGATGAAGATAAAATATGAGGTACTCCTCCTCTTGCTATAACCTTACTTAACCCCAAGGGCCGGTTCAATTCTATCTTAAGAGTTGAACCATGTCTTTTTTGATCCTCTGTAGAAAATCCAAATCCATTGCCCCCAAGGGCCGACTCAAACTTGATAAAGTTGAGTCGGAGCTTTAATGTAGATAGCCTGAAGAACCACTTGTAGCCCCTAAGGGCCGACTCAAACTTGATAACGTTGAGTCAGAGCTTTTATTATAAGTCAATTTGAAGAGTCATATTGTAGCCCCCAAGTTCCGGATTAACTTTGATGAAGATGAGCCAGAACTGTATTGATTTCTCGAAGATCAAATATACATTAGCCCCCAAGTGTCAAACATATTGCTTGCAATCTGCTTGAGACTTGTATAACTTTGTCTTTAACCTTCATCATTTGATATGATTTCCATTCTGGCGACTTATTCTATATTTTGATATGTCACAAGAAGCCTTAAATGAAGTCGTGTCACAGTTGATGGACCTGAAGACCAACCTGGCGGCTCAACAAGAGGCCCGCAGCGTCGCCGATGAAAAGTGTCGGCTTCTCTCTAAGGAGCTGGCCACAATCAAGGCCGATTTTGCTGCTCTTAAGGAGTCAGCTGAATCTGAGAAGACTGCTTTGACCCAACGGGCGGATGACGCGGACCGGCGGCTGATAGCTGTGGCGGATGAACTCCAAGGCTTGAAGCGCCACATAAGCAAGATGTTAGCCGCCCTCTTTGGTAAGCTTCTAACAACTTTGTGTTTCAAATGGCTATATCTTTACTTAGACTGGCGACTCATCTGAATTGTCCGGTTTATACATGTCCTAGGAGCCGACAGTTGGCTTCTGATAGCCTGCTGCCGTTGAAGGCCATCTATACCTTAACTGAGCAGTTGTACTATGGTGCAATCTGCACTATCAAGGCCGTGCAATATAAGGATAAAATTCCGGCGACTCTCAAGGGTGTCTTAGAGCTCTTCTCCACCATGCCGAAGCAGATCTCCGAGCTCAAGAAGTTAGCCGCCCGCCAAGGGGCCATTGCGGGCATCAGCCGGGCTTTGGCCTTTGCTCCGGGCCTAACAGCCGCCGAGATGATGGAGGGCTTCCCTTCAAGAAAAGATGACGGCTCGGAGTTTACTGACGCTGACTATAGCCGGTGCATGAAGGAGTCCCGGGTGTTAGCTTCTATCTTGGCGGAGGAGGTTGATCTGTCAACTTAGCAAGCAACTTATGACCCGGAGCAGAAGAGAGTCCGCGGTCCTCTGTACGAGTGCAAAGATTTGATGCCTGCTTGGAGTAAGGACCTCTTTGCTCCAGATCTTGACCCGTCACCTTATTTCGAAGGCTCTTTTGCGGCTCTAACGAATTGCAATTGAGATTTGGACAACCTCCAGATCAGGGCCACAGAAGAGCCGGTGCAGGATGACCCATCAGCTAATTAGCCTTTGCTTAAGAACTTGTATCAGCTTAACCCGCCGTGTGATGGTTGGAAAACTTGTCCGAAATTTTGATCTCCCCTGGGAGTGTAATAGCTAGATGAAACTTGTCTGAAACTTGTCATGATGTTTTATAAGATGATCCGGTTTTTGGCTGCCATTTGTCTTTGTATGCTTTGAATCATTTAGACTGGCCTTGTCATCATAGAAGACACCTACAACCAAGATTAGGTAAGCTACACCCGGAGGTGGTGACTCCCTTTTTGGTAATTACGGCTAATCTGGTCAGCCGGAGATGGCCTAAAGCCTGGACGATAAGGCATTTTAGAAGATACACCCGGAGGTAATAATATGGCATAATCGCCAGAGGATAAGAATTAGAAGCTGTACCCAAAGGTAAGAAGCCGCCCTCGCCGCGGCTAATTTTCCTTAGCCGGATTTTTATAAGAACAACTAATAGGCGTTAGAAGCTGTACCCGAAGGTAAGAAGCCGCCGTTCACCGCAGCTAATTTACCTTAGCTATTTTTACATGGCCTTACGCCGGCTAATAGGCATTAGAAGCTGTACCCAGAGGTAAGAAGCCGCCGTTCATGTGTCATGAGATGTTAGCTACCCGTCGGTAAAAAACCTCTCATAACCGCGGCTAAACTGGTTAGCCGAAGATGGCATAAAGCCGGCTGATAGGGTGTTAGAAGCGGTACCCGTCGGTAAGAAGCCCCCCTCAGCAATACGGCATGACTCGCCAGCGGATAGGCGTTAGAAGCTATACCCAAAGGTAAGAAGCCGCCCTCGCCAGGACTCATTTTCCTGAGCCGGTTTTTTTGTGGCATAAAGCCTGGTGCCGCGACTCATTTTCCTGAGCCGGGATTTTTTGGCATAACGCCTGGTACCGCGACTCATTTTCATGAGCCGGGATTTTGTGGCAAAATGCCTGATACCGCGACTCATTTTCCTGAGTCGGGATTTTGTTTTGGCAGTGATACTATTTGATATAACTGTGCCATGTACAATGATAGTGTACGATGAGGAGTCTCTACACCCTTAAGTGAAATAAGGGCGGAGATGCGCGATGTTCCACGGCCGGCGGGTCTCCTGACCTGCCGTATCTGAGTCATCTCGGATATCGATGAGGTAATAGGACCCATTGTTGAGATTTCTGCTGGCTACAAAAGGTCCTTCCCATGGAGGAGAGAGCTTATGCATATTTGTCTTGTCCTGAATCAGTCGGAGCACTAAGTCGCCCTCCTGGAACGTCCGGGTCTTGACCCTGCGGCTGTGATAGCGACGCAAGTCTTGTTGATAAATTGCTGACCGGGCCGCTGCTAACTCTCGCGCCTCTTACAAAGCATCCAATGCGTCTTGACGTGCCGTCTCATTGTTCGCCTCAACGTAAGCCGCCACCCTTGGCGAGTCATGCCGGATGTCACTGGGCAAAACTGCCTCGGTCCCGTACACCATAAAGAAAGGCGTGAAACCCGTAGATCTGTTAGGGGTGGTCCTGATGCTCCATAAGACGGAGGGTAATTCTTCTACCCAACACCCAGGTGTTCGCTGCAAAAGGAACCATAAGCCGCGGTTTAATCCCTCTTAAAATTTCCTGATTGGCATGCTCCGCCTGACCGTTGGACTGTGGATGCGCCACTGCTGAAACATCAAGCCGAATATGCTCTTCGTCGCAGAATTTTTTCATAGCCCCCTTGGACAGATTTGTACCATTATCAGTGATGATGCTGTGTGGGTAACCAAACAGTAGATCAACTTTTTGATAAATAAAACTGCCGTAGCCGCGTCGCATTTGCTGACCAGCTCTGCCTCTACCCACTTGGTAAACTTGTCCACCACCACCAGGAGGTGTGTTTTCTTATCCTTGGATCTCTTGAAAGGTCCCACCATGTCAAGCCCCTAGACCGCAAACGGCCAAGTAATTGGTATCATCCTTAACTCTTGAGCCGGGATATGAGCACGCTGGCCAAACTTCTAACAGCCGTCGCACTTACGGACTAGATCATCTGCATCTTTATGAGCCGTCAACCAGAAAAACCCGTGCTGGAAAGCCTTGGCCACCAAAGATTTCGAGCCGGTGTGGTGTCCACAATCCCCAGTATGGATTTCATTCAAGATCTGCCAGCCCTCCTCTGGTGAAACACAACGTTGAAAGACTCCCGTCACACTGCATATATGCAACTCACCATTGACTATTGTCATGGACTTAGAACGTCGGGTGATCTTTCTGGCTAAGTCTTCATCCTCAGGTAACTCGCCCTGGGTCAAATAGGCCAGATAAGGAATAGTCCAATCTGGGATAACATGTAGAGCCGCCACCAATTCTGCCTCCGGGTCAGGAATAGCCAAATCTTCCTCTGAAGGTATCTTGACAGTCGGATGGTATAAGACGTCCAGAAAGACATTAGGCGGCACCGGCTTACGTTGGGAACCTAGCCGTGATAAAGTATCATCCGCCTCGTTCTTGCGACGATCAATGTGATCTACCTGATACCCATTGAAGTGACCCGCAATAATATCAACCGCCTGCCTATAAGCGGCCATCCATGGATCCTTGGAGTCCCAAGTGCCAGAAACTTGCTGAGCCACAAGATCTGAGTCGCCCAAACAACTGTCCCGGCTCAAATTCATTTCCTTGGCTAATCTAAGACCATCAAGCAAAGCCTCATACTCAGCCGCATTGTTAGTGCAGGGAAACATCAGCCGGAGCACATAACAAAACTTGTCACCCTTTGGGGATGTCAGGACAACCCCTGCTCCAGACCCCTCTAACTGCTTGGATCCGTCAAAGTGTATAGTCCACTATGTGTTATCCGGCTTTTCTTCGGGAGCTTGAGCTCTGTCCAATCATTTATGAAATCCACCAAAGCTTGGGACTTGACCGCCGTGCGAGGAACATACTTTAAATAAAGAGGTCCCAGCTCTAAAACCCATTTAGCAATCCTTCACGTGGCTTCTCTGTTCTGGATAATATCCCCCAACGGAGTAGAACTGACCACAGTTATCTAGTGCCCTAGAAAGTAGTGTTTTAACTTGCGGTTGGCCATGAAAACTCAGTATACCAGCTTATGCCAATGCGGATATCTTTGCTTAGATTCTGCTAGGACCTCACTGAGATAATAAACCGGCCTTTGCACGGGATACTCCTTCCCAGCCTCCTTGCGCTCGACCACAATTGCAACGCTGACTACCCCGTTGTTAGCCGCCACATAAAGGAGCAACGGTTCTTTCTCAGCCAGAGCGGTTAACACTAGCGGCTCAGTCAGCTATTTCTTAAGCGCCTCAAGTGCTTCATCTGTCGCTTTGCTCCAGACAAACTTGTCCGTCTTCTTCATCATCTGATATAAAGGAATAGCCTTCTCTCCAAGGCGGCTTATGAACCGGCTCAACGCAGCAATCCGCCCTGCCAGGCGCTGAACGTCATTAATGCACGCTGGCTCTCCTAGAGAAGTAATAGCCTTGATTTTATCCGGGTTAGCCTCGATGCCATGCTCAGAGACCAAGAAACCCAGAAGCTTTCCTGTTGGAACCCCAAAGACACACTTGGTCGGGTTAAGCATCATCTTGTAGACCCGGAGATTGTCAAAGGTTTCCTTTAGGTCCTCCAAAAGAGTCCCCTTCTTTCTGGATTTGACTACGATGTCGTCCACATAAGCATGAACATTACGACCAATTTGACTGTGAAGGCAGTTCTGTACGCACCGTTGATAAGTCGCCTGGGCACTCTTGAGCCCGAAAGGCATAGAGACATAACAGAACGCCCCAAAGGGTGTAATGAATGTTGTCTTCTCCTAGTCTTTCACCGCCATCTTGATCTGATGATAACCGGAATAAGCATCCAGGAAGCATAAGCTTTCACATCCTGCTGTAGCATCAATGATCTGATCAATACGTGGGAGGGCAAAGGGATCAGCCGGACAAGCCTTGTTAAGGTCCATGTAATCCACACACATACGCCATGTGTTGTTCTTTTTGAGCACCAACACTGGGTTAGCCAACCAATTTGAGTGAAAAACTTCAACAATAAAACCTGCAGCCAAGAGCCGGGCAACTTCTTCCCCAATAGCCTTGCGTCTCTCCTCATTGAACCGCCGCAGAAACTGTTTGATCGGCTTAAACTTTGGATCCACATTAAGGTTGTGCTCAGCGAATTCTCTCGGTACACCTGGCATGTCAAAGGGCTTCCATGCAAAGATGTCCCGATTCTCACGGATGAATTCGATGAGCGCGCTTTCCTATTTGAGATCCATATGAGCTCCAATGATGAACTGCTTAGATGAGTCACCCGGATTGAAATCTACTGCCTTGGTATCATCTGCTGAAAACTTGAGGGGCGGCTCAACCTCCGTGGTTGGCTTTTTCAGGGGGGTCATATCCTTCGGATCAACATTCTCTTTATAAAACTTAAGCTCCTCCTCGGCGCAACCGGACTCTGCGTAAGCCGCATCTCCTTCTTCACACTCAATAGCTGTGTTTCGGTTACCATGAACGTCGATGGTACCGTTTAAGCCGGGCATCTTGAGCTGTAAGTAAACATAGCAGGGCCGAGCCATGAACTTTGCATAAGCCGGCCGTCCAAACAAGGCATGATAAGGGCTCTTGATCTTAACCACCTCAAACCATAAGGACTCCACTTTGTAGTTGTATTCATCGCCAAAAGCCACTTCCAAAGAAATCCTGCCCACCGGATGCGCCGACTTACCCGGCACCACACCATGAAAAACAGTGGACGAAGGTTTTAAGTCCTTGTCGAGCAACTTCATCCGCCGGAAGGTGTCATAATAAAGGATGTTTATGCTACTGCCGCCATCCATGAGCACCTTGTTCAACATATATCCACCCACTTGGGGGGCTACAACCAAAGCCAGCCGCCCCGGGTCATCAACGCGTGGCGGGTGATCTTCATGGCTCCATGTTATGTCATATTCAGACCACTTTAGATACCGTGGAAGAGCCGGCGTAACCGCATTGACCGCCCGTTTTCGCAACTTTTGGTCCCGTCTATTGAGACTAGTCGTGAAGACGTGGTACTGCCTGGAGCTGAGCTGCTTCGGGTTACTCTGAAAATCGGACTGATTCCGTTGTTGTTGTTGTTGTTGATTATTATTACCAGAGTGCGGCTGCTGTCCCCCGTGATTATCCTGACCCAGATGACCGGATGCTGAACCGCCAGAACCAAATCCGGCTCCTGAACCGCCATGTCTTGGGCCGCCTGGCGGGCCGCCACCGCGATGGTTAGGTTGTGTGACATACCGCTTGAACTTCTGCATAAAAGAACAACTCTCCCATGTATGATTTGCCGGCCTATCAGGCAAACTGTGATTCGGACAAGGTCGCTTAAGCAACTCTTCCATGTTTGAGGAAAAATTATCCCTGCTCGAGGGCGGTCCAAACCTCCTGTTGCCCTTGGGATGATTCTGCTGGGCATTTGTGTTGGCCACCAGCTCTGATCCTGCTTCTGGATTCTTGCGCTTACTCAGGCTACCGTTGTTCACCGCACCCTTGCCTTGGTTGCCCTTCTTGCCTTGACTAGCCTTTTCCTCATCAGAACCCGGATCCTTCATGCTGTTTGAGTCGGCGTACTTCGTGAGAGCCGTCATGAACTCTCCCATGTCCTAACACGTACGCTTGAGCCGGCCAAGTTTCTGCTTTAGAGGAATAAAGTGGCAGTTCTTCTCTAAGATCAACACCGCTTGAACCGCCGTGATCTGCTCTGATGAGTGAATAATTGTCGAGACCCGCCGTACCCAATGATGAGCCGACTCGCTGTCCTGTTGGACACAGTGATCAAGATCCACAATAGTCATAGGCTGCTTGCACGTCCCTTGAAAGTTTTTAATGAATCGAGCCCTGAGCTCTGCCCATGAATTGATGGCATTAGGTGGTAACCCCTTTAGCCATGGACGAGCCGGGCCTTCAAGCATCATGACGAAATACTTGGCACAAACCGGCTCACTAACATCTATCATCTCCATGGCCAGTTCATAGCTTTCCACCCAGGCCTCTAGGGGTAAATCAGCGGTGTAATTTGGGACCTTGCGGGGACCTTTGAAGTCTTTCGGCAACCGCTCACTCCGGAGAGCCGGCGATAGACACGACAGCCCTCCCATCCTGGGGGTTACTCCTGCCCCTACGGAAACGGAAAGCTCGGGCTCTTGGTAAGCCGGCCTAGCTGGCGCCTCTTGCGGGCTTCCCGCATGGTTTACACATGCCTGTGTATCCCTTCGCGGTCGGTGACCCATTGGAATCTCTCTGTGATGGTTGCTGCTGGAACCTGCTGGAACCTGCTGGTGACTCGTAGCACCGGCTAAAACTATGGCTAGGAAGAGGGGTTGAATGGACGCAACTCCGGCTATGAGCGTATCTCTCCTGCTGGGCCATGGCCGTCTGCAAATACCCGATGGCGTTCCGCACATCCTCTGCAAAAGGGTGCTTCATCCGGGATAGGGATCGTCTCAAGCCGGGTGGCAGCTGCTACCATATTCTTGGCCGGGTTAGAATAATAACCCGCCAGCGTTGGAAAACCCCCAGGTGAAGCTTGGTTACGTTGGGCCGGATGAGTCGCCGGCCGTTCCGTTGGGCGGCTCTCGGGCGCGCCCGCGGCTCGCCCCGCGGTAGGGGTATTAAAGAGGTTCCTCACTTCATAACGCTCTGGTAGACAGGACTGATGCCTCCTCCGGTGTACCGCCGCTGCTGACATTTGCTCCAGCCCTAGACGGAAAGCATCTGTCTTGATACGTTCTGCCTCTTCTTCCATCTGGACCTTCAGCTCAGCCATCCTTTGTCGTTCCTCTGCCATCTGACCCTTGATCCTTGCAATCTCTAGATTCCGAGCTGCTTGTTATCTGGTGTGACTTCAGTGGCCATGAGAGCCGCGAGTTCATCCATCAGCTCCACAAGAACTTGAGCCGGCGGCGGCGGGTTATCACCCGAAGTGGCGGCTCCCGCGGCTGCGTTACTTGCGGCTGGGGCTGATCCCGCCATGAACACCGCCGCATGAACCGGAGGTTTCATAACATCTGACTCAAATCCATCCGACTCAGGGTATGCATCGTTGTAGCCCCCAAGGCCACTATTGCGGAGCTGGTACACTGATTCTGTTTCTCCACTTGAAGATTCATCTTCTGAATAAACAAGGGTTTCCTGTGACCCGGATGCTTCCAGATCCATACCTTGAGTGAAGCCTACAAAGACATGCCTCTGACCCGGATTGGCGCGGGCAGGCCGCATGTTACTTGCAGATTGGAGACGCCGAGCCGGCTCGACGATGTTGGTGCAGACGTCCGGCCCGGGTGTAGATCCATCAGCCTTTACGATGAAAACGTGGATCCCGCCGAATGGAACCCAGAATCCATACTCCACGGACTCGACGTCAAGCCCCCAGCCAGCATCGTCGATGTAGAACCGGCCGCGGCGACTCTTGCTCATCCTTCCGACCACGTATCCCTCGAGCCCTGGGAGAGAGCCCTTTGAGAACTCAACACCACCAAGCGCAAGCCCCATGGTGGGCGCCAACTATCGTGGATTTATCACGACAGATGTCCGGGTGAACGGACTTGGATTCGAGGCCATCACTAACGTGATGGACTCAAAGGGGTTGATTGGGACAAAGGACACGAGTTTATCCAGGTTCGGCCCCTCAAGTCGAGGTAATAGCCTACGTCTTGCTTGTTCTTGTATTGCTTGTTGTATCAATTACAAGGGAGCTAAAGCTTGACCTAGTTCTTGATAACCTGATCTCTAAGTCGCCCCGGATCTGCCTTTATATAGGAGGTCAGGACCACGGGTCTTTACAATTGTCTAACCGAGTCTCATTGTCTATCCGAGTATTCCTCTATCTTCTTGTCCAAGCTGTCCCCGAGCGGCTTACATGCCCGGGTCTTCTCCGTCCGGGCCACCTTGCGGCCCACACCTTGAGCCGCTTATCTTCTTGGGCCGTAGACTTTATGGCTCACCCTTGGGCCAGCTCATGAGCCATCAATGTGACCCGGAACCTTAATGCCGGGTCATATTGCGGGGTTATATCCCCAACACCTTCCATCGGTGTATTACCTATGTGTTTTCTTTCATAATTCATTTTACCACTTTACACACTCTAGCCCTTTGCATAAGGTATCTTGCAAGAAGGTTGTTCATGAGAGAGCTTTTGATGTTCGATGTTATGAATAAACATAAGGGCCATACTTTCATTATGAATGAGATGTATGTTATGAAAAATGATATTAATATATTACCTCTGTGTTTACTTTCATAATTCATTTTAGAGTTTCATACACTCTAACCCAGTGCCAAATGTTTGTTGCAAAAGGGTTGTTCATAAAAGAACAATTGTTGTTCAGTATTATGAATAACATGAAGGGACATGCTTCCATCCAAGATGGGATGTATCTTATGAATATTGATGGAAATATGGTACATCCATAACACTGACACTATATGTCTCAAGACTAAAAGAATACCACACAAGTGTGGCACTGCATTGGGCCACATTGGAGAAACCCGCATGTAAAATTCCATTATGATGTATTTTGAAGTCGGTTGATTTTAAATCATCTGACACTTGCAACTTTCGTCTGAAAAGTGAAGTGACTGAAATACCGTTCACACGCCATAAGGAACAAGCAACAAACTTATTTGTGATCATACATTTTGATGTATGTAGTTAAATAAATGTTGTTGCGAGTAGTGGATTTATCTCTCTTTAGAAATGACTCAAGTAGATATATGGATATTTACTTGATGAGACGTAAGTCTGGATCTTTTGAAATCATTCGTAAGGTTTTCAAAAATGAAGTAGAAGTTGTTGTAACAAGAAAATTATGTTTCTACATTTCGATTGTAGAAAGGAAAATTTGAGTTAGAAGTTTAGCGAATGTCTGATGAGTTGTGAAAGGGGTTTCATAACTTGCACCTCCCGGAGCACCACTGCAAGTGGAGAGTCCATGAAAATATAATCGAACCATTAATGACATGGTAATATCAAACATGACATAAATAAATTTTCCATTATCCCTTTTAAAGTGATGTTTTAGATACTGCGACTTTTACACTGAAAAGAGCTCCATCGGGTCTATTGACATGACACCATGGTATGGTACGCCCAACCATGTTATATCTTTTCTTAACTTTTGGAATATGGAGCTTGTGTAAAAAGTTACAAACCTATTCCAAATCAGACAAGTGCTACTTTGTAGGTTATCCCAATTTATTGGGTATTCCCCCACCACTATACCGAGGCTAAGATTTTTTCCACAAAGAACGGTATGGTTTTTGAAGAAAACCATTCTTTCAAAAAGGTGAGTGGGAGAAAAGTGCAACTCGACGAGATAAAAACTATCTTCGTCGTCAAATCAAAGGAAAGAGACCTTGGAAGTAATTCCAGAGTTTCCTACTACGACTGATACAGAAGCCTCTTCATGAGATGTATGGACTTCGGCCGAACTTGCAGCTGAACCACATAGGAAAAACTCGTGCAAACCTCTGAGGTGCGCATATGAGATATTGTTGTCAGACAACAATATACCTATGATACACAAGGAAGCATTGATGGGCCTTGACTCTGGAATTGGCTAAATGCCAATACAATCCGAGATAGTTTCCATATAAGTGATTCAAGATTAAAACCTTCATAGACCTTTCGGAAGACTTAGAGTCTAACGTTTTTTATGAAACTATAAACTGATGTGGATAAAATATTTTATCCATAAAGCTCGACTTGTTGCAATAACATGTTCAAGGAGCTGACTACGATGAGGTTGTTTCACCGTAGCGATGCTTAAAGTCGGTTTGGGTTAAACTAACAACTGATACATATTTCAATCATGAGATATGAAACATGGATGACGAAAGAATTTCCATGAAACGGAATACAAACTAGGATTTGTATGTGATACAGTCCAAAGTATTTTGTCGATCCAAAGGATGCTAGTGAGTATGCAAACTTTAGAGTTCCAACAATGGACAGAAGAGAGCAAAATGGAGTTGGAATCTTCGTTTTGATGCAATGATCAAAAGAGGTTGATTTCATCAATGGATAATGAAGATGCTTGTGGTTTCAAGAAAGTAAGTGTGAGCATAATAATATTTCTAAAAACCTTGTGTGCTTGACACATTGTTAATTGGAAATAAAATTCTTGACATGAATTAGGACTTCATTTAAAAATAGTTTTTTGATGAAGTGATTGGGCTAAATAGCCTTGCTATTAGGCATAATGATCTATGGAGATAGATTTGCCTAATGTGGCTAAGCAAAAAATACATATGGACAAGATGCTAAAACCATTTAGCACTAAACCCGCCAAGGAGTGGTAATTGTCGAATTCACATGGAAATAGTTTTTGAAAGACTCGGTGTCCTAAAAACATTGATGAGCAAACATGATGGATATTCCACACACACCTCTGTGTTTGGATCAATCATGTATTCCATGGTATGTAAATCAACCAGATATGTCTGATACTCCCAAACTGTCGTGAGTATAGATACCAAAGTGATCAAAGTACTGGTCATAGGACAACAATGAAAAATGTCACTGAGTAATAAAGTAACACTGATGACATGTTTTCTCACAAGCAGAGATTATGAAGTGCTCGTTGTAAGTAATTACATCGATACAGTCTTCATCAATGCTCCATGAGATTTTCAATTTAAGTTAAGGTTTTTTGTAATACACAATACGGTGGCACGGTAAGTTGGAATTGTTCTAAACAGGTTACTGTGGCAAATTCTATAACAAAGGCTAAGTATGTTGATGTTTTGGAAGAAACAAAGAAGATGTTGAATCATATAGTTCATTCATGAACTTAGTATGGTTCCAAGATGGCTTTGGTCAATGGGACACTATTGTAGATAGTTGCCCCATAGCTCAGTCTTGGGAATCAAGGTTTGACCTGTGATTCACATATATACAAAGCCAAGTCCACACAAAATATGAATTTTGTGGAAGGGTGAAAACGCGAGGATATGCAAAGATACACACGGAGCTGAAGTTTTCAGATCCGTTGGACATCAGGCTATACCACAAGCGAAGCATATTTTACACCATTATGCCATAGGTGTAAAGTGCATTAGCATTGACTAGATTATTGACTCTAGTGCAAGTGGGAGTCTATAGGAGATATGCCCCAAGAGGGAATAATAAATGTTATTATTTATCCCAATGTTCCTAATTAAGTTTATATTCCATGCTATAACTGCAATGATTCTTGAGTCTGCAATATCCATGAGGCCCAGAGGGAAACTCATTTGCACATGTGGTATAATAAACGGTAAAATGTATTCCTAGTCTTGCCTCTAAGACTGGCTCAACTATCGCATGATGATCCTGTTTTCCTAATCATGGGCATGGTTATGCTGGCAATTTTGAGGGCACAATGTTGGTAGAACACTTGTGTTGAATCGACCCGAATTGATGTTATGTGATATGTCTCCAACGTATCTATAATTTTTGATTGTTCCATGCTATTATACTATCTGTTTTGGATGTTGTATATGCATTAATATGCTATTTTATATTATTTTTGGGACTAACCTATTAACCTAGTACCTGATACGTATCCAACGTATCTATAATTTTTGATTGTTCCATACTATTATATTATCTGTTTTGGATGTTTTATATGCATTAATATGGTATTTTATATTATTTTTGGGACTAACCTATTAACCTAGAGCCCAGTGCGACTTTCTGTTTCCCCCTTGTTTTTGAGTATTGTATATAAGGAATATTAAACGAAGTCCAAACAGAATAAAATCTTCGCGATGATTTTTCTTGGACCAGTAGACATCTACCAGACTTGGAGAGGAGGGCAGGAGACCTGCTAGGAGGTCACAAGCCACCCTGGCACGGCTAGGGGGGCGCCCCTGGCTTGTGCCCCCTACAGGTCCTCCAACCCTAATCTTCGGCCTATAAATTCCTAAATATTCCCCCAATACCAAAGAGAGCCACGATAATACTTTTTCGCCGCCAGAAGCCTCCGTTCTCGAGAGATCAAATCTTGGAGCCTTTTCTGGTAATCTGCCGTAGGGGGATTCAATCATGAAGGGCATCTACATCAACTACATTGCCCCTCCGATGATGCGTGCATTGTCCACCATAGACCTATGGGTCCATATCTAGTACCTAGATGGCTTCTTCTCTCTCTTTGTTCTTCAATACCATGTTCTCCATGATCTTCATGGGGATCTATCCGATGTAATACTCTTTTGCGGTGTGTTTGTCAAGATCCAATGAATCGTGGGTTTATGATTAGCTTATCTATGAATATTATTTGGTTCTTATCTAAATTCTTACATGCATGATTTCATATCTTTGCAAGTCTCTTCGAGTTATTGGTTTGATTTGTCCAACTAGACTGGTAATTCTTGCAATGGGAGAAGTGCTTGTTTTGGGTTCAATCTTGCAGTGTCCTCACCCTGACATAGTAGGGGTAGTGAGGCATGTATTGTATTGTTGCCATCAAGGATAAAAAGATGTGGTTGTCATCATATTGCTTGAGTTTATCCCTCTACATCATGTCATCTTACTTAATGCGTTACTCTGTTCTTCATGAACTTAATACTCTAGATGCAGGTAGGAGTCAGTTAATGTGTGGCGTAATAGTAGTAGATGCAAAATAGTTTCGGTCTACTTGACACATACATGATTCCTATATGCATAATCATTGCCTTGGATATCGTCATAACTATGCGCTTTTCTATCAATTGCTCGAGAGTAATTTGTTCACCCACCGTATTGGTTTCCTTCAAGAGAGAAGCCTCTAGTGAAACCTATGGCCCCAAGTCTATTTTCCATATTATATTTTCAGATCTATATACCAAAAATACCAAAAATACCTTGCTGCAATTTTATTTACCTTTTACTTCTTGCAATCTTCCATATCTATCTCTATCAGATCTAATCCTTGCAAGTAATCGTGAAGGCATTGACAACCCCTTTATAGCGTTGGGTGCAAGTGTTTGATTGTTTGTGTAGGTGCATAAATTGGTGACTTGCTTGTTCCTCCTACTCTATGGATACCTTGGTTCTCAACAACTGAGGGAAATACTTATTTGCTTTGCTGCATCACCCTTTCCCATTCAAGGGAAAACCAACGCAAGCTGAAGAAGTAGCAGTGCCGAGTTCTAGTTTCTGTTTTTTCCTTGTTTTTGAGTATTGCAGAAAAGGAATATCAAACGGAGTCCAAACGGAATAAAATTGTACGATGAATTTTCTTGGACCAGAAGGAACCCATGAGACTTGGAGAAGAGGCCAGAAGATCTACGGGTGGGCCACAAGCCACGTAGGCGCGTCCTAGGGGGCTGGCTTGTGGGCCCCCACGTAGCTCCTCAAACCCTAATTATTCGCCTATAAATTCAGGAATATTCCCCCAATACCAAAAAGAGCCACGATAGTACTTTTCCACCGCCGCAAGCCTTTGTTCCCGTGAGATCCCATCTTGGAGCCTTTTTCGATAATCTGCCAGGGGGATTCGATCACGGAGGGCATCTACATCAACTCCATTGCCCTTCCAATGATGCGTGAGTAGTTCACCATAGACCTTCGGGTCCATAGCTTATCTAGATGGCTTCTTCTCTCTCTATGTTCTTCAGTACCATGTTCTCCATGATCTTCATGGAGATCTATCCGATGTAATACTCTTTTGCGGTGTGTTTGTCGAGATCCGATGAATTGTGGGTTTATGATCAGATTATCTATGAATATCATCTAAATCTTCTCTAAATCCTTATATGCATGATTTCATATCTTTGCAAGTCTCTTCGAGTTATTGGTTTGGTTTGGTCAACTAGATTGGTAATTCTTGCAATGAGAGGAGTGCTTAGTTTTGGGTTCAATCTTGCGGTGTCCTCACCTAGTGACAAAGTAGGGGTAGCGATGCACGTACTTGTATTGTTGCCATAAAGGATAAAAAGATGGGGTTTTCATCATATTGCTTGAGTTTATCCCATCTACATCATGTCATCTTACTTAATGTGTTACTCTGTTCTTCATGAACTTAATACTCTAGATGGAGGCAGGAGTCGGTCAATGTGTGGAGTAATAGTAGTAGATGCAGAATCATTTCGGTCTACTTGACACGGACGTGATGCCTATATGCATAATCATTGCCTTGGATATCGTCATAACTATGCGCTTTTCTATCAATTGCTCGAGAGTAATTTGTTCACCCACCGTATTATTTTCCTTCAAGAGAGAAGCCTCTAGTGAAACCTATGGCCCCCGAGTCAATTTTCCTATTATATATTCAGATCTGTAATTCAAAAATACCAAAAATACCTTGCTGAAATTTTATTTACTTCTATTTATTTTTACTTCTAGTAATCTTTTATATCTATCTCTATCAGATCTCATCCTTGCAAGTAACCGTGAAGGGATTGACAACCCCTTTATAGCGTTGGGTGCAAGTGTTTGACTGTTTGTGTAGGTGCATAAATGGTGGACTTTCTTGTACCTCCTACTGGATTGATACCTTGGTTCTCAACAACTAAGGGAAATAATTATCTACTTTTCTGCATCACCCTTTCCTCTTCAAGGGAAAACCAACGCAAGCTCAAGAAGTAGCATTATGCTATGAGATACATTCGACACAAGTTAATGGTTAACACCACATAGATAGTTAATGTTTGCACAATTCTTTAGACCATGAGAGTATAGAGTTCCTTCGTGCTTGCTTCGTGAACTTTGGGGTTTGTTAAACGTCATCCGTTACTGGGTGGCTATTACGACGCCTTACGGGTTCACGGAAAAGTATGACAAGTAACCAGATAGCTCAAGATTGGGATTTGCTCCTCCGACGATGGAGAGATATTCTCAGGCCTCTCAGCATTATGATATCCATCATCATCTATCCAGACATAGTATGATTTGATCATAGGGATGCAACAAGAATAGCGCACGGCAACTGGAGGTTCACTCGAATATTTATTCGTGTGGGTATAGGGGTTAATATGGGTGTCCATGGCTCCAATGTTGATCATTGATCGGATAGTGTTCCCCTCATGTCTATACTTCACCGAACCTATAGGGTCACATGATTAAGGGTCATCTATGCATTGAATACTAGACAAGGAGTCTGAGAGAGAATCACTGGAAAAGTTTCGGGGACAACGGAAGAGTTCCGGAGAGAGAACACCACAAGAGTTTAGGTAAAACCGAAAAGTGGATTATACCATTGAGTCAAATTGGTTCCGACATAAGCCTGGAAATTATTGCAGAGTACCAGAATTGTTCCGATAACTTCTAAGATTTTTCGGAGAGAAAAACCGGAAATGTTCTGGATTGCTGGAACCGCTTTGGTTGCTTTTCATAGATGAAAATCCCTGATCTGAAAATGTTTTGGAGCGTGTCCAGAATTGTTTTAGTGGGTACTGGAATTTTTCTAAGATCCATAGACATATTTTTAGATTTATTGATTGTGAAAAATTGGTTTCATGAATAATGAAAAGCACTTTTTGGTGGCTTCTTGGAGAAGCCACCTTGAGGGCTTTTTAGTATTTTCCCTTATTGGCTTCTTGGAGAAGCCACCTTAAGGTCATTTTAGTATTTCCATGTGACCTCTACCCCTTGGGCTTGGCCTATAGATAGAGTTGGAGAGGTGCTCTCCATGGACACACTCTTTCTCAACATACAAATTCCATGCATGATCTGGCCTTCTCTCTCCCTCCATGCGAAATAGTTTCGTAGAGCCGAAAGGTTGTCTGGATTCCGGCAGGAACTAGTTCTGGACGGCGAGTTGGTACGAGGTTGTAGATCCTAGCTGCGGGGATCTGCACCATCGATCTTCATCGACTCTACTTCCCCTGCGCTACGAGTCGGTACGAATCAGATCAAACCTTGTATGCATCTCCATAGTGATCCTGGGCATGCTCGCAGTACTGATTTTTTTGTTTTCTGTCACGTTGCCATCATTCATGCCATATTCACATATGTTTACCATACTTTTATATGGTTTAGATGCACTTTATATGATTTATTTAGAACTGAACCGGGCTGACGCTGTTTTCAGCAGAACCACCGTAGTGGTGTATTTGTGCAGAAAATGAAAGTTCTTGCAATCGCCCAGAACTTTTTGACGATTTTTGGGGAACAAAAGAGGCACTATACGCTTCATGGGAGGGCCAGAAGAGTCACGAGGTGGCCACCCTCCACCAGGGCGTGCCAGGCCCCCAAATCGTGCCCTGGTGGAGCGTGCTCACCTCGTGGCCCATCTACATGTTAAACCAACGCCAAAAATTCCTATAAATATAGAAACCATCAGAAATAACCCTAGACTCCTCATTCCGCTGCCGCAAGGCCTCTTTATCAACAAAAAACCAATCTGGAGAGATAACAGTACCCTGCCGGAGAGGGCAGATCATCTCTAGCGGCCATCGTCATCATCCTGGCGGAGTCCATGACGAGGAGGGAGTAGTCCACCCTCGGGGCTGACAGTTTGTATGAGTAGTTATGTGTTCAATCTCTCTCTCTCTCTATCTCGTGTTCTTGAGATGGCACGATCTTGATGTATCACGGGCTTTGTTAATATAGTTGGATCATATGGTGTGTTTCCCTCTTTATCTTGTTGTAATGAATTGAGTTTCCCCTTTGAGATTTTGTTATGTTGGATTGAATATTGGATTTTGAGAACACTTGATATATGTATTGCATGTGGATACCCATAGTGACATTGGGGTATTCAAGTGATTCACTTGATCTATGTCTTGGTACTCAACCTGCGGATTCCCAAGGTGACATTGGGGTAATCTATGCATAGGGGTTGATACACGTTCTTGTACTAGCTTCTCTGGTACAAATCTTGGGGCACTGTTTGAGGTTCTTTGTGTTGGATTGAGTATTATGAATCTGAAATAGTTTGATGCGTATCGTATAATTAACTCATGGATACTTGTTGTGACATTGGAGTATCTAGGTGACATTAGAGTTGGTTGATGTGTATCATATGGTGTTATTCTAGTACGAACTCTTAGATAGATTGATCAAAAAGGATAACTTGGTTATTTTAGTACGAACTCTTGGATAGATCGATTGGAAAGGATAACTTTATGGTGCTATTGTACCCTCCAAACAATTTCTTCTTATGCTCTCCACTAGATAAGAACTTTGGAGTGATTGTTCGTTGCACGTTGAGGGATGGTTATGTGATCCAATTATATTAGCATTGTTGAGAGATTGCACTAGCGAAAGTATGGACAATAGGCCTTGTTCTCAAGCATTGCAATACCGTTTGTGCTCACTTTTACTACTTGTTACCTTGCTGTTTTTATATTTTCAGATTACAAAAAACCTATTTCTATCATTATTGTACTTGTATAACCATCTCTTTGCCGAACTAGTGCACCTATACAATTTGCTATTATATTGGGTGTATTGGGGACACAAGAGATTTCTTGTATTTGATTGGAGGGTTGTTTGAGAGGGACCATCTTCATCCTACACCTCCCACTGATTGATAAACCTTAGGTCATCCAGTTGAGGGAAAATTGTTACTGTCCTACAAAACTCCACGCTTGGAGGCCCAACACGAGTCTACCAGAATAAAGTTGCGTAGTGGACATCAAGCTCTTTTCTAGCGTTGTTGCTGGGGAGGTGAGTGCTTGAAGGTATATCTTTAAATCCCGCAATTGAATCTTTTAGTTTCTTGTTTTATCACCGATGACCCACAAGTATAGGGGATCAATCATAGTCCTTTCAATTAGTAAAAGTGTCAAACCCAACGAGGAGCAGAAGGATATGATAAGTGGTTTTCAGCAAGGTAATTTCTACAGGCACTGAAATTGTAAGTAGCAAGTAGTTTGATAGCAAGGCAATTTGTAACAAGCAAGTAAAGGTAATAGTAGGTAAGGTGTAGCAAGCTAGACCAATCCTTTTGTGGAAAATGATAGGCAAAAAGTATTTCTTATGATGAGCAAAGTGTTCTTGAGGATAGACGGGAAATTCATCTAGCCACTTTCGTCATGTTGGTTTGATTTGTGTTTGCTACTTTGATAATTTGATATGTCATATGTGGGTAGACCGGTGCTAAGGTGATGTTCTTACTTGAACTAACAACCTACTTATGATTACCCCCCTCGCAAGCATCCGCAACTACGAGAAAAGTATTAAGACAAAGTCTAACCATAGAATTAAACATGTGGACCCAAATCAGCCCCTTACATGATAGTGCATAAACTAGGGTTTAAGTTTCTGTCACTCTCGCAACCCATCATCTAATAACTACTCCACAATGCATTCCCTTAGGCCCAATTATAGTGAAGTGTCATGTAGTCGATTTTCACATGACACCACTAAGGGAATCACAACATACATGTCATCAAAATATCGAACACATATCAAATTCACATGAGTACTAGCAACAAGACTTCTCACGTGACCTCAAGAACAAAAGTAACTACTCACAAATAATATGCATGCTCAATATCAGAGGTGTATTGAATACGATAGTGGATATGAACATATAATCTTCCACCAAATAAACCATATAGTAATCAACTAAACAAGGTAATCAGCACTACTAGTCACCCACAGGTACCAATCCGAGGTTCCTGTATAAAGATTGAACACAAGAGATGAACTAGGGTTTGAGAGGAGATGGTTCTGTTTAAGATGTTGATGAAGAATGGCCTCCCCAAGATGAGAGGGTTGTTGGTGATGATGATGGCTTTGATTTCCCCCTGCACGAGGGAAGTTCCCAAGGCGGAATCGCTCCGCTGGAGAGCAAACGTGCTGCCCAAGTTCCGCCTCAAAACATCGGCGCTTCGTCCCAAAAGTCCTCCTCTAATTTTTTTTCTAGGTTAATTGGGACTATATACTAGAAGATGGGCTCCGGAGGTGGGCCTGGTGCCCACCCTCAACCAGGGCGCGGGCAGGGGCCAAGCATGCCATGGTGGAGGGTGGCCACCTGGTGGCCCCCTCCGATAGTTCTTTCCTCCCAAAATTCTTATTACAAAAAAATCTCCGTCAAATTTTAGCTTCATTGGAGTTGCACAGAATAAGTATCTGTGACGTGCTTTTTCGAGGTCCTGAATTCCAGTTGCCGTCATTCTTCCTCTTGAGACCAACCTTGCAAATTATTAGAGAAAAGGCATTAGAATTACTCCCCGACTCATTATTATGCATAAAAACATTAATAACACTAGTAAAACATGATGCAAAATGGACGAATCAATCACTGGTTTGGTTTATAAAAGAAAACTAGAAAAAATGGAGTTTATGTTGCATCAATTGTTTCCTCTCTTTAATGTACGTCGCCTTTATTACTTTGCCATCACAAGTTCATGCAACGCTCAATTTCCTCTTACACTAATTGATCCAATACTTTTTAGAAGCAATTTTTATTGCCTTGACGCACTGTTGACAACTTACTTGAAGTATCTTATTATATCCATAGGTAGGTACGGTGGACTCTCAAACATGAGTTTGGGTTTGGGGTTTATGGAAGCACAAGTAGTATCTCTACTTAGTGCGGAGTTTTTGGCTAGCAAAGATATTTTGCAAGCACCACATGTTAAAGGATCTATGACAATATAACTTCTATGTGAATATGAACTAGCATAAATCATCACGTTGTCTTCCTTGTCCAACATCAACAATTTTGGCATGTAATATTTAATGGGGGCTCACAATCACAAAAAATGTCCATGATAGTATATTTGCATGTGAATCTTCTCTTCCCTAATTAATTCTTTCATGAGTTGCATCATTGACTAATGCTATGTTTGCCTATCTCCAATAAATTTTACCACTTACACCTTTCTTTGTTGTGATGTCATTACTCACCATAAGATTAGCATATGATATTTTTCATTTATTTTCTTTTATCATGATTGCAACAAGAAAGTAAAAGGGGCGAAATCTCAAACTAACTTTATTATATAACCCTCACTCGGTTACATAGGTAGATAGATCACGAAACTAGCACTCGAATATAGATCACACTAAAATTTTATTCAACTAAAACATGAAAAGGACGAGGATCGAAAATAAAGACAAAAGGTAAAAGTGATGGTGATACGATACGGGGCATCTCCCCTAAGCTTGGCTCAAGCCAAGGGGAGTGCCCATACCCGTGTACTCAGATCTCCTTTGGTGGTGGTGATGAAGGTGGTGGTGATGAGGCGTCACACTTTAGCTCCAATAGGTACCTCCATTTGAAGATGACGCTCCTAAGGGTGGTGATATGCTCCTCTAGCAAAAGATTATCACGGGTGAGTAATTTATTCTGAACATGAACCTCCTCGAAAGCCCTGAAAGCTTCATTTTCAAGAGGGTAAGATGAGGATAGTAAGGCCGGAGGATATCTTTTTGTTCCTTTTCCACCATGCCTATGGGTTGCCCTCCTTCTTGAACTTGATTTTGCATAGCCTCCTTGCCCTTCTTCTCTTTACTGGATTCTTTGGCTCATCTCTTTTCAGCTCCATCTTCATCAACCAAGCATCTTCTTCTACGTTATTGGGAGAGGAAGAAGACATGGTGTTTGGCTTGACAGATGTGCCAGAAAACAACACGAAACAAGAACAGAAGAAAAGCTCGTGATGCGATGGTCAAAATAGTCGGGGTATATATAGAGAATTTTTTATCTTGGAAACCAAGCAAACAAAAGGAAAACGGAGGCGGGAAGGTTCCCGAGGTGGGCACGCTCCACCAGGGCGCGACCAGGGGGCAGGCGCGCCCTGGTACTCCTTGCCCTCCTCAGTTACCTTCCGGTTTATTTTTTATTTCCTAAAATTTATAAATATTCCAAAACTGATAAAAAATATTTTTGCGGATTTTTCGGAGACTGTTTACTCACCGTATCACGTACCTCTTTATTTTCACGATTGTGGAGAGTTCTGGAAGGTTTCTTTTATGTGTTCCTTCGGTGTCATGGTTTGCATAACATTGCTTTCAACAATAATAGGCGTACCTCAGATATATTGTTTAATTCTTTGTCCATTGACCACCTCCGAGTTGGTACCTTCGGCATTATTAATCTTAATAGCTCTAGACCAATAAACTTCTTTGATAACACACGATCCTTCCCATTTGGAGAGAAGTTTTCCTGCAAAAAAACTGAAACGAGAATTGTACAATAGAACATATTCTCCAACTTTGAATTCTCGCTTTTGGATTCTTTTGTCATGCCAGCTTTTAACTTTTTCTTTGAATAACTTGACATTTTCATAATCTTGGGTTCTCCATTCATCTAATGAGCTAATATCAAATAACTTCTTTTCGCTGGCAAGTTTGAAATCATAGTTTAGATCTTTGATTGCCCAAAATGCTTTATGTTCTAATTCTAGAGGCAAATGACAAGCTTTCCCATAAACCATCTTGTATGGAGACATACCCATGGGATTTTTATAAGCAGTTCTATATGCCCAAAGTGCATCATCTAATTTCTTAGACCAATTCTTTCTAAACCTATTAACAGTTTTTTCTAATATCAATTTTATTTCTCTATTGCTAAGTTCAACTTGACCACTAGATTGAGGATGATAGGGTGATGCAATTCTATGTTTAACATCATACTCCCTCTCTCCCAAAATAATTGACGTAAATTTAGTACTAAGTTAGTACCAATTTTGTACTAAAGCAGCGACACTTATTTTGGGATGGAGGGAGTATTTAGCAAGCATCTTACGGAAATCACCATGAATAAAGTGTGAACCACCATCAGTCATTAGATATCTGGGGACTCCAAACCTCGGGAAAATAACTTATTGAAGCATTTTAATGGAAGTATGATGACCATCACTACTAGTTGGAATAGCTTCTACCCACTTAGTGACATAATCAACAACAACCAAAATATGCGTGTACCCATTAGAGGAAGGAAAAGGTCCCATATAATCAAAACCCCAAACATCAAATGGTTCAACACCAAGTGAATAGTTCATAGGCATTTCTTGACGCTTACCGATATTACCTATTCTTTGACATTCATCACAGGATGAGACAAACTTAGGAGCATCCTTGAAGAGAGTAGGCCAATAAAAACCAGATTGTAATACCTTATGAGCAGTTCTATCTCCAACATGATGTCCTCCATAAGCCTCAGAATGACATTTCCATAAGATTTATTCCTGTTCATGCTCAGGTACACAACGTCTAATAATACCATCTACTCCTTCTTTATAAAGATGTGGGTCACCCCAAAAGTAATGTCTTAAATCATAGAAGAATTTTCTCTTTTGTTGGTATGTGAAAATAGGTGGAATATATGTAGCAACAATGTAATTAGCATAATTAGCATACCATGGAGTGTTTTGAGAGACATTTATTGCAGCTAGTTGTTCATCAGGAAAACTATCATCAATAGGTAGTGGGTCATCAAGAATATTTTATAACCTAGACAAGTTATCAGCCAGAGGGTTCTCAGCTCCCTTCCTATCAACGATATGTAAATTAAATTCCTGAAGCAAGAGAACCCACCCGATAAGTCTAGGTTTAGCATCTTTCTTTTCCATAAGATATTTTATGGCAGCATGATGAGTGTGAACAATAACTTTGGAATCAACAATGTAAGGTCTAAATTTATTACAAGCAAACACAACTGCTAAAAAATCTTTTTCAGTAGTGGCATAATTTCTTTGGGCACTGTCTAGAGTTTTGCTAGCATAATGGATAACATTTAATTTCTTATCAACTCTTTGTCCTAAAACAATGCCAATATCATCATCACTAGCATCACACATAATTTCAAAAGGCAAGTTCCAATTAGGTGGTTGAACAATAGGTGTAGTGGTTAAGGCTTTCTTTAGTGTTTCAAAGGCTTCTATGCAATCATCATAAAAAACAAAGGGGATATCCTTTTGTAAAAGATTAGTAAGAGGCCTAGAAATTTTTGAGAAGTCTTTAATAAACCTCCTATAGAAACCAGCGTGACCAAGGAAACTCCGAATACCTTTGATATCTCTAGGACATGCCATTTTCTAAATTGCATCAACTTTAGCTTGATCCACCTCAATACCTCGTATGGAGATCTTATGCCCCAAGAAAATACCTTCATTAACCATAAAGTGGCACTTCTCCCAATTCAAGACGAGATTAGTTTGTTCACATTGACGCTTCTTCATCGTATCTATAATTTTTGGTTGTTTCATGCCAATATTCTACAACTTTCATATACTTTTGGCAACTTTTTATACTATTTTTGGGACTAACATATTGATCCAGTGCCCAGTGCCAGTTCTTGTTTGTTGCATGTTTTTTGTTTTGCAGAAAATCCATATCAAACAAATTCCAAATGGGATAAAACTTACGGATTTTTTTGGAATATATGTGAATTTTGGGAAGTGGAATTAACAGAAGGCAGTGCCTGAGGGGCCCACAAGCCTGCCAGGCGCGCCCTAGGGGGTAGGGCACGCTCTGAGGGCTTGTGGCTACCCCTTCGGTCGGTTGGATCTGTACTTCACCCACAAGAAATATATTTTTATAAGGAAAATCGCCTCAAAATTTCAGCCCGATCGGAGTTACGGATCTCCGGATATTTAAGAAATGGTGAAAGGCTAGAATCTGGAAGCACAGAAACAGAAGGAAACAGAGAAAGAGATCCAATCTCGGAGGGTCTCTTGCTCCTCCCCCGCCATGGAGGCCATGGACCAGAGGGTAAACCCTTCTCCCATCTAGGGGGAAGGTCAAGGAAGAAGAAGAAGGAGGGGGGCTCTCTCCCCCTCTCTCCCGGTGGTGCCGGAACGCCGCAGGGGCCATCATTGTGACGGCGATCTACTCCAACAACTCCGTCATCTTCACCAACACCTCCATCACCTTCCCCCATCTATCTACAGCGTACACTCTCCCACAACCCGCTGTACCCTCTACTTGAACATGGTGCTTTATGCTTCATATTATTATCCAATGATGTGTTGCCATCCTATGATGCCTGAGTAGATTTTTGTTGTCCTATTAGTTGATTGATGATCATGATTGGTTTGAGTTGCATGTTTTGTTATTGGTGCTGTCCTATGGTGCCCTCCATGTCGCGCAAGCGTGAGGGATCCTCACTGTAGGGTGTTGCAATGTGTTCATGATTTGCCTATGGTGGGTTTCTTGAGTGACAAAAGCATAAACCTGAGTAGGTGGGTTGTTGCATATGGGACTAAAGAGGACATGATACCTTATAATGCTATGGTTGGGTTTTACCTTAATAATCTTTAGTAGTTGCGGATGCTTCCTAGAGTTCCAATCATAAGTGCATATGATCCAAGTAGATAAAGTATGTTAGCTTATGCCTCCCCCTTATATAAAATTGCAATAATGATTACCGGTCTAGTTATCGATTGCCTAGGGACAATTCCGCAACTCCTACCACCACTTTTCCACACTCGTTAAACTAACTTAGTTGTTTCTTTATCTTAGCAGCCCCTAGTTTTTATTTCCGTGCTCTTTATTATCTTGCAAACCTATCCTATCACACCTACAAAGTACTTCTAGTTTCATACTTGTTCTAGGTAATGCGAACGTTAAGCGTGCGTAGAGTTGTATCGGTGATCGATAGAACTTGAGGGATTATTTGTTCTACCTTTAGCTCCTCGTTGGGTTCGACACTCTTACTTATCAAGAAAGGCTACAATTGATCCCCTACACTCGTGGGTTATCAAGACCTTTTTCTGGCGCCGTTGCCGGGGAGCAATAGCGTGGGGTGAATATTCTCATGTGTGCTTGTTTGCTTTATCACTAAGTAGATTTTATTTGCTGTTCTTAGTTGTTTTCTATCTTTAGATATGGGTAGGAAACGCAAAATACCAAAAAAATTAGATGTACGTGCTGCTCCAAAAGTTGAGGAACCACTAGTGTTCCGTACTACCGAAGAATATTATTTGGACCATCTACGATCCATTTGTGCTCGTGCTGAAACCCCAACTAGCTTAGTTGAGGGCAAATCATTAAATGAGCATGCTTATTTTGTGCGACACCGCTTATCTCAAAAGGTAAACTTTTATGGCATGATATTAATAGTTTGCAATGCTATGCTTGGAATTTATGCAAAATTTATGATTTTACTTGTTGTTATGAAGACCCTAAAAAACACCGTCCCTATCAATGTGAGTTTAAGGATAATGGAATCATGTCTTCTTATGCCAAGGGTGTTTATAATTACTATGATATTGAGCAAATTGAAGAATTTGTTGCTTTTAAGGGTGCCTATGAAATTGCTTCTTTGATTGAAAAGTATGATGCTACTCTTTACAAATCTGAAAGTTTTGCCATACTTAAATATTGATATGAAAAATATGCTTCTAATGCTTATTTTAAGCCATATATTGTTGTTCAAGAGGAGACTAATATTTTTCAGGAATCTATGGAAGAAGAAATTGCTGAAACTGTGAGCTCATTAGATGAAAAAGATGAGGAGGAGAGCAAAGAACAAAAGGAGGAACAGCAGATTAGCTACCCGTGCCCACCTTCTAATGAGAGTAACTCTTCAACTCATACATTGTTTAATTTCCCTTCGTGCTTACCTAAGTATGAATGCTATGTTGATTGCTATGATCCCTTGGATTCATTTGAAATATCCCTTTTTGATGAACTTGATGCTTGCTATGCTTGTGGCCATGATGCCAATATGAAAGATGCTTATGGAGATGAACTTGCTATAGTTCCTTATGTTAAGAATGAAATTGTTGCTATTGCACCCATGAATTATAGTCCTATTCTCTTTTTGAATTCTCCCAACTACACTATATCGGAGAAGTTTGCACTTATTAAGGATTATATAGATGGGTTGCCTTTTACTATTACACATGATGATTTTGATAGATATAATATGCATGTTCTTATTGATCCTACTTGCAATTATTATGAGAGAGTAACTACATCTCCACCTCTCTATGTTTCCAATATGATAAAATTGCAAGAAACTGCTTATGCTATGTATTGGCCTTTACTTTGTGTGCATGAATTGTTCTTTTATGACATGCCGATACATAGGAAGAGAGTTGGACTTAGTTGTTGCATGATATATGTTACTTTGTGCTCAATAATAAATTACAAATCATTTTTAATTAAAATTGGCTTTGATATACCTTGGGATCCAGGTGGATCGATTACTTGATCACTTTATGCCTAGCTTAATGGCTTTAAAGAAAGCGCTGCCAGGGAGACAACCTGGAAGTTTTAGAGAGTCATTTAACTCTGTTGTGTGCTTTTATATAGTTTTAAAAAAAGAGGGGAACCTAAAACTTTTGCAAAAAGAAAAGTGAAAGTGAGAGAGACGAGCATTGTGAAAGTGGGAGCTAGCCTTGAACTTGGTTCATGCCAATGGAAACTTTGAAAATCTTGATTACAGAAACATTTCAACAAAAATAATTATACCCTTGTATAAATCCATTGTATTATAAAAATAATGTGCCAAGATTTGCCTTTAGGATGATTAGATTGCTTGTTTGGTGTGTGCAGTGCAAAAACAGAAACTTTAGCTGTAGTGCGTGAATTTACATTTTTACTGGAATGTAAAAAGTTTCTGAAATTTTTATACAGTACTGCTATGCAATTCTTTTATTTTTTTCCTAATTTTTAAGAATGTTTAGAGTTAAAGAAGTACAGTGAATGTTCAGATTGCTACAGACTGTCCTGTTTAAGACATATTCTGTTTTTGATGCATTATTTTGCTCGTTTGATGAAACTATCGATTGTATCGGTGGTATAAGCCATGGAAAAATTATAATACAGTAGATACAATGCAAAAATAAAATATGAATTGGTTGGCAACAGTACATAAAGTTGTGATTTGCTTTATTATACTAACGGATCTCATGAGGGTTGTGTTAAGTTTTGTGTGATTGAAGTTTTCAAGTTTTGGGTGAGATCACGATGGATGAAGGAATAAGGAGTGGAAAGAGATTAAGCTTGGGGATTCCCGAGGCACCCCAAGGTAATATTCAAGTACTCCCAAGAAACTAAGCTTGGGGATGCCCCGGAAGGAATCCCCTCTTTCTTCTAACAACCATCGGTAATTTTACTTGGAGCTATATTTTTATTCGTCACATGATATGCGTAAATCTTGGAGCGTCGTGTGCTTTTTATTTTTCTTTTAATAATGCACCATGCTGGTATGAGAAAGTCCTTGGTTGATTTATAGAATGCTTCATGCACTTCACTTATATCTTTTGAGTATGGCTTTAGAGAATTCTTCATGTGCTTCACTTATATCATTTGAAGTTTGGATTGCCTGTTTCTCACACATAGAAAACCGCCATTTGTAGAATGCTCTTTCGCTTCACTTATATTTTTTAGAGCGTGGGCATATCTTTTTTTAGAAAGAATTAAACTCTCATGCTTCACTTATATCTATTTAGAGAGTTAACAACAGTTGGTCATTCACATGGTTAGTCATAAAATCCTACATAAAACCTGTAGATCACTGAATATGATATGTTTGATTCCTTGCAATAGTTTTGTGATATGAAGATGGTAATATGAGAGTCATGCTAGTGAGTAGTTGTGAATTGTAGAAATACATGTGTTGAAGTTTGTGATTCCCATAGCATGCACGTATGGTGAACCGTTATGTAACAAAGTCGAAGCATGATTTTTTTAATGATTGTCAACCTTTGTGTGAGGGTCGGGAGCACGCGATGGTTAACTCCTACCAACCTCTCCCCTAGGAGCATGTGTCTAATGCTTTGTTTGATAACCAATAGACTTTTTCAATAAGTTTGTGAGTTCTTTATGACTAATGTTGAGTCCATGGATTATACGCACTCTCACCCTTCCACCTTTGCTAGCCTCTATAGTACCGGACAACTTTCGCTGGTGCATCAAACCCACCTTCCTCAAAACAACCACCATACACCTTCCTCAAAACAGACACCATACCTACCTATTATGAAATTTCCATAGCCATTCCGAGATATATTGCCATGCAACTTCCACCGTTCCGTTTAGTATAACATGCACCATCATTTTCATATTGCTTTGCATGATCGTAAGACATCTTGCATGATGTTTTCATGGCTTGTTCGTTTTTTGATGGCATTTGCTAGGCTAGATCATTGCACATCCCGGTATCCTACTGGAAGCATTCATATAGTCATATTTTTGTTCTTGGTATCGAGTTGAAAGTAAATAAAAGTGTGATGATTTTCATTATTAGAGCATTGTCCCGTGTGAGAAAAGGATGAGGGAAGCTATGATTCCCTCACAAGTTGGGAGGAGTCTCCGGACTTTACAAAAAATAAAGAGGCCAGTGAAGCCCAAATAAATAAATATAAGGCCAAAGATGCCCACCAAAATAAATAAAAAAGGAAAAGGAATTTGTTTTTTAAAAATGAGAGAAAGAGAGAAGGGACAATTGCTACTATCTTTTTCCACACTTGTGCTTCAAAGTAGCACCATGATCTTCATGATAGAGAGTCTCCTATTTTGTCACTTTCATATAGCTAGTGGAATTTTCATCATTTGCATAATCACTTAGTTTTCTTTTTGAGCCTTCATACACTTATAGCTCTAGTGCACCCATTTCATGGCAATCCCTACTCACTCACATTGATATCTGTTGATGGGCATCTCCATAGCCCGTTGACACGCCTAGTTGATGTGAGACTATGTTCTCCTTTTCCTCATCACCTCCACCATATTCTATTCCACCTATAGTGCTATATCCATGGCTCACGCTCATGTATTGCATGAGAGTTGAAAAGGTTTGGGAACATAAAATTGTGAAACAATTGCTTGACTTGTTCATCGGGGTTGTGCATGATTTAGATACTTTGTGTGGGGAAGATGGAGCATAGCCAGACCATATGATTTTGTAGGGATAACTTTCTAAGGCCATGTTATTTTGAAAGGACGCAATTGCCTTGTTGGTGTGCTCGAAGTATTACTGTTTGTATGTCAATATAGACTATTGCTTTGAATCAATCGTATCTTAATATTCATGCCATGATTAGATTATATGATCAAGATTATGCTAGGTAGCATTCCACATCAAAAATTATCTTTTTTTATCATTTACCTACTCGAGGACGAGAAGGAATTAAGCTTGGGGATGCTGATACGTCTCCATCGTATCTATAATTTTTGATTGTTTCATGCAAATATTCTACAACTTTCATATAATTTTGGCAACTTTTTATACTATTTTTGGGACTAACATATTGATCAAGTGCCCAGTGCTAGTTCCCGTTTGTTGCATGTTTTTTGTTTTGCACAAAATCCATATCAAACAAAGTCCAAAAAGGATAAAAACTTATGGACATTTTTTTGGAATATATGTGAATTTTGGGAAGTGGAATCAACAGAAGGCGGTGCCCGAGGGGCCCACAAGCATGCCAGGCATGCCCTGGGGGGTAGGGCGCACCCTAAGGGCTCGTGGCCACCCCTTGGGTTGGTTGGAGCTGTCCTTTTGCCGCAGTAAATATTTTTTTATAAGGAAAATCCCCTCAAAATTTCAGCCTGATCAGAGTTATGGATCTCCGGATATTTAAGAAACGGTGAAAGGGCAGAATCTGGGAGCGCAGAAACAGAAGGAAACAAAGAGAGATCCAATATCGGAGGGGTTCTCGCCCCTCCGCTGCCATGGAGGCCATGGACTAGAGGGAAACCCTTCTCCCATCTAGGGGAAGGTCAAGGAAGAATAAGAAG
The DNA here is from genome assembly GCA_022496015.1 of Hordeum marinum. Classification (NCBI taxonomy): domain Eukaryota; kingdom Viridiplantae; phylum Streptophyta; class Magnoliopsida; order Poales; family Poaceae; genus Hordeum; species Hordeum marinum. The sequence continues at coordinate 286,785,680 of CM039674.1, forward strand.
GAGGGGGCACTCTCCCCTCTCTCCCGGTGGCGCCGAAATGCCGCAGGGGCCATGATCGTGACGGTGATCTACTCCAACAACTCCGTCATCTTCACCAACACCTCCATCACCTTCCCCCATCTATCTACAGTGGTCCACTCTCCTGCAACCCACCTTACTCTCTACTTGAACACGGTTCTTTATGCTTCATATTATTATCCAATGATGTGTTGCCATCCTATGATGTCTGAGTAGATTTTTGTTGTCCTATTGGTTGATTGATGATCATGAGGTTTGAGTTGTGTGTTTTGTTATTCGTACTATCCTATGGTGCCCTCTGTGTCGCGCAAGCGTGAGGGATCCTCGCTGTAGGGTGTTGCAATGTGTTCATGATTTGCCTATGGTGGGTTGCTTGAGTGACAGAAGCATAAACCCGAGTAGGTGGGTTATTTCATATGGGAGTAAAGAGGACATGATACCTTATAATGCTATGGTTGGGTTTTACCTTAATAATCTTTAGTAGTTGCGGATGCTTGCTAGAGTTCTAATCATAAGTGCATATGATCCAAGTAGAGAAAGTATGTTAGCTTATGCCTCTCCATCATATAAAATTGCAATAATGATTACCGGTCTAGTTATCGATTGCCTAGGGACAATTCCGCAACTCCTACCACCACTTTTCCACACTCGTTAAACTAACTTAGTTGTTTCTTTATCTTATCAGCCCCTAGTTTTTATTTCCGCGCTCTTTATTATCTTGCAAACCTATCCTATCACACCTACAAAGTACTTCTAGTTTCATACTTGTTCTAGGTAAAGCGAACGTTAAGCGTGCGTAAGTTGTATTGGTGGTTGATAGAACTTGAGGGAATATTTGTTCTACCTTTAGCTCCATGTGGGGTTCGACACTCTTACTTATCGATAAAGGCTACAATTGATCCCCTACACTTGTGGGTTATCACACATCTCTGCAAAACTCGATTAAGGTTGCTTAAGCAATCATCAAAAGAAGTTTCATAATGGAAAAATCATTCATGAAAACCTCCACAATCTTTTCACAAAAATCAGAGAATATAGCAGCCATACATCTTTGAAAGATAGCAGGTGCATTGCATAAACCAAAAGGAATACGTCTATAAGCATAAGTTCCAAAAGGACAAGTAAATGTGGTTTTCTCTTGATCAGTGTCCTTAAGGCAAAATATTATCATGGGGCAGACCTTCTTGACACATCATTTATTCATAATGCATCGCCGGGTTGGTAGGGCATCATGCACGGTTTGGAACTTCTCAAAAAAGGATGCATATGGCGCATCTGTAATGGAAGGCGTGCCCGCATCTGGAGAGACAATTGGATCCCGAGGGGAAACATGAAAATCAATGTAAATCCAACAAACTCCCGTATCCAGTGTGTTGCGGATATCATTGACCAAGAAACTCGTGCTTGGAAGGTGGACACCATCAGTTATATATTTACACAGCAAGATGCGAATGATATTCTGAGCATTCGGCTACCAAACTATGACGAGGATGATTATATCACTTGGCAGCCAGAAAAGAATGGAATTTTCACTGTCCGTAGCGCATATAGGCTCGCCATGGATGAGAAGAATGCTCAAATAACCGGGTCCAGCCATAACAGTTCAGGGGACCGTACTATATGGAATACTATCTGGAAAACAAATGTGCCCCAAGAGGTACGTATCTTTACTTGGAGACTAGCAACCGAATCCCTTGCGGTTCAAACAAACAGATTTCGATGTATCCCAGGCCTCACCCCGATTTGTAACGTCTGTGGTGCGGACGACGAAACATGCTTTCATGCTGTACATAGATGTACCTTTGCAAGGACCATTTGGCATGAAATGAAGGCTGTTTGGAACTTGCCCCCTGAACATGAAATAAAATACACAGGAAAGGATTGGGTCCTTGTCCTGTTAGATAAGGTGAGTGATGACCTAAGACAAAAGTTTATGCTGTTTTGGTGGTGGGTATGTCACCATAGAAATGATGCAATCTTCGCGAAAGGTAAAGCAAAAATTTCCCATTCTGCTAGATTCTTGCAAAACTACTTACTAAGCCTACACACGATCGAGAGCGGAAACACTGAGATCGACCGAAAAGGGAAAAGCCCTATGTTTAAATTGCAAAGTTTGAAACAACATGATGGTATTAAGGTGAATGATTGGAAAAAGCCTGATCTAGGGTGGGCAAAGGTAAATGTTGATTGAAGTTTCTTGGAGGAGAGTAGAACTGGTGCATGGGGAGTTGTGGTCCGAGATCACCACGGAAGAATTCTTTTATCCGCCTGGGACTACATCCCGCAATGTAGAGGAGCTGATTTCACGGAGGCTACTGCTTGTCTGGAAGGATTACAGAAAGCGATGCTGTCTACAAGCCTCCATTTAGTTATCGAGACTGACAGCAGCTCAGTGGCAAGGGCGTTTGACCCTGCATGTGTTGATAGATCGGAAATTGGTGTGATTGCAAAGGAATTTCATACCAACAAGCAGGAAACAAAGAGATTATAGTTTGTAAAGTAGATAGGAAGGTCAATAAGTTAGCTCATAGTCTTGCCCAGTTTGGGCGTAGAGAGTTGCGTGGGGGTGTTATGCAAGGGACAGTGCCAACATGTTTGTTGAGTGTGGCCTTGCAGGATTGTAAGAAGAATATTTCTTCCTTTAATTAATACAACTCTCTATTTTCTTTTTAAAAAGATTGTGACACGGGTATTATAGAGAAACCAGAATATCCATCTAGGAAACAAAAGTGTGTGTGCTTAGATAACCTCTCAAGCATTTGATCAATAAAAGGCAAGGGGTAATGATCTTTTCTAGTAGCTTTGTTTAATTTTCTAAAATCAATTACCATCCTATAGCCAGTAACAATTATTTGCAGAATAAGCTCATTTTTATCATTAGGAACAACAGTGATACGTCCTTTCTTAGGGACACAATGAACATGAGTCATCCATCTACTATCAGCTATAGGATAGATTATACCTGCTCCGATAAGCTTTAATATTTCAATTCTTACCACTTCTTTCATCTTGGGAGTCAATCATCGTTGATGATCAACAATGGGTTTAGCATCAGGTTCCATATTAATCTTGTGCTAACATAAAGTGGGACTAATGCCCTTATGATCATCAAGAGTATATCCAATAGTAGTCGGTGCTTCCTCAGAATTTTCAATAATCTTTCTTCTTCATGTTCTGAAAGGTTAGCACTAATAATTACATGATATATCTTTTTCTCATCAAGATAAGCATATTTCAGAGTGTCAGGCAATTGTTTTAGTTCAAACACAGGATCACCTTTAGGTGGAGGAGGACCTCCAAGAGTTTCAATAGGCAAATTGTGTTTCAGTAGAGGTTGTTGTTCAAAGATTTTTTTATCTATTTCATTTCTTTCCTGAAAGTGCATATCATTTTCATGGTCTACCAAATATTGCTCTAGTGGATCGGTAGGAGGAACGACAATACAATCAAGACCAATTATTTCATCCTTATTAGGTTATTCTCTATCACGAGGTTGTCTATTAAACTAAAATTAAACTCATGAGACACATCACCAAACTCAACACTGATAATTTCCTTTTTGCAATCTATCTTAGCATTAACAGTGTTCAACAAAGGTCTACCAAAGATAACGGGACAAAAGTCATTTTGTGGGGAACCAAGAACTAGAAAATCCTTAGGATATTTTATTTTCCCACACAAGAATTCAACATGTCTAACAATCCCAAGTGGTATGATGGTGTCTCTATTTGCAAGTTTAATAGTAACATCAATATCTTCTATCTCAGCAGGTGCTATTTCATTCATAATTTCTTGATATAAGGTAAAAGGAATAGCACTCACACTAGCACCAACATCACATAAGCCATGATAATAATGATCTCCTATTTTGACCGAGACAATAGGCAAGCCAACTACGGGTCTATGTTTGTCTTTTTCACCGGGTTTAGCAATTCTAGCAGCTTCATCACAAAATTACATGACATGCCCATCAATATTTTCTACCAAGAGATCTTTAACCATAAGAACACTAGGTTCTACTTTAATTTGTTCAGAGGGCTTAGGCGTTCCAATATTTCTTTTGCAAACCACAGTTGATACCTTAGCATGTTCCTTTATCCTAACAGGACAAGGTGGTTCCTCTATATAAGCAATAGGCACAACTGGATCAACATTGTAAACGGTAGTTTCTTCTTTAGCTATGACCGGTTCTTTGATTTCTTCTTTAATAGGGGGATGATATTTAAACTACTTCTCTTTAGGGAGATCAACATGACAAGCAAATGATTCATAGATAGAGGCTACTATCTTAGAGTCAAGCCCATATTTAGTGTTAAACTTATGAAAAGCATCGATATTCATAAAAGATTTAACACAATCAAATTCAAGCTTTATACCTGACTCATTACCTTCGTCGAGTTCCCAATCTTCAGAGTTGCGTTTAATTATTTCCAAGAGACCCAACTTGAATTCAATAGTCTTCTTCATAAAACAACCAGTACAAGAAGTATCGAGCATGGTTTGATCATTATGAGAAAGCTGAGCATAAAAATTCTGAATGACAACTTCTCTCAGGATGTCATGATTGGGGCATGAATATAACATTTACTTAAACCTCCCCCAAGCTAGAGCGATACTTTCTCCTTCACGAGGCCAAATTTTGTACATATAATTCCGATCACGATGAACTAGATGTGAGGTGAAGATACCCTGAACAAACCCCTCAAAGGATTACTTTCCATTGTATCAAGTGACAGTAAATTTCAGCACGTAGTATAAGTTTTTCCTTACCAATTTCCACTGACCAAGGGCGCTTCACTCCCTGGAAACGGTGCCAGAAAAGAGTCTTGATGGCCCACAAGTATAGGGGATCAATCATAGTCCTTTCGATAAGTAAGAGTGTCAAACGCGACGAGGAGCAGAAGGATATGTGTCGTGGGGAACGAACACCTATGGGATTAGAGGGGCCCCTTTTTGGTTCGGCGGGGGAGAAGGCTCGCACAAAGAACAGATCTGATGAACAATGCACGGGGATTTTACCCAGGTTCGGGCCACAAAGATGAGTAAAACCCTACTCCTGCTTGGTTGTATTGTGGGTATTTTTAGGGTCCCAGCTACATGAGCGCTATGAACAGCTGCTACGCATATGAGCTAGAAGGTCCAAAAGTCAAAAAGCCAAAAAGTCCTCTACTGTATTGCCCTCAGCCTCCTTTTATTCTCTGGAAGGGGATCCCAATACTGGTGTACAATGCGTACACGGAGTGTATAGAGCTACAGTGCTATCATACCTAACACTGATGGAGTAGGACATGCGCATTTAATGCACCGTCAGGCATCTCTGACTGTCTATGGGATGAAACAGGAGCCCGTCCCATCGGCACTGCTTAGCCCCTCCATCGCTGGTGCCGCAACATGTGCCCACGCGGGGCGACACCTGGCCTGTGTGCTGGCGGGGCCTTGACGGGGCTTCGCCTTGCCGGGCCTCCGCCCTGCCGGGGCTTTGCTTGCCGGGGGCCTGAAGGCCAACCCGCCAAGGTCTTGCCTTTGGTTGCCTTTGGTCTTGATGCTCCTATGTTTGTATCTAGCAGCTCCCCACCGGGCCTCGCTGCTAAGGTCTGCGCCTGGCTTTGTGAAAGCACATTTTCTCCCTTGGTGGTTTTGGTAATTAATAACAACATATAAGTCATTGAACTAATGTTTCCACAAGGTATATTTCAGGAAATGTTCAATGATAGGATTGGCAAAAGGAGAGTGTGGACATACCCCAAGATGCAAGTAAATAGGTTGGCCAAGCTTCAAGCAAGAGGACTCTACATTTTATATTTGTGAGAAATCACTTTGAGTCCATAGGAAAGCCAATACTATTAAAAGGGGGTAAGGTTTTGTTGGTGAACAATATGCTCAAACGTGCACAAGTGATAGTCGCCAAAAACATCCACACACTCTCCCACCAAAGTCTGTTCTATACCTAACACTCAAAATCGGTGCAACCAACTTTCCCATACCGGTGCCACCGATTCTAGAACCTAGACAGACTCAGCCAAACCGTAGCCACTTCGATGCAACCGATTCCATACCGGTGCCACCGAGTTTAGGTTGCCAACTTTATGTTATGAAAATTCACATTATCAGTACCACCGAGAATGTTGGATCGGCATCACCGGTATTGGAAATCTAACCGTTGGTCACCTTATCAGTGCAACCGAGTTTCCTATATCGGTCTCACCGAGATTCAAAAGTTGCCACCTTTTGGTCACTTCGGTACCACCGAGATGAACACATCGGTGTCACCGAGTTGGTCATTTTGTGTGTAACGGTTGGATTCTTGGGGATTCCTATATATACCCCTTCACCACCACCTACCCGAGAGAGAAGCACTTAGAACTATTCCGTACCTATCCTATAAGGTTTTCTAAGAGAGAACCACCTACCCTTGTGTTGAGGTCAAGATCTTCCACTCCAATCATATGGATCTTGATATCTAGCCTCCCTAAGTAGCTTTCCACCAATCCCATCTCTTCCACCATGCCAAATCTATGAGAGAGTGATTGGATGTTGAGGAGTCTATCATCTTGAAGCACAAGAGCAAGGAGTTCATCGTCATTACCGGGCCTATTACCTTTTTGAGGGTGGTGCCTCCTAGATTGGTTAGGTGTCGCTTGGGAGCCTCCTACTTTGTGTTGTGGAGTGAACCAAGAAGTTTGTAAGGGCAAGGAGATCACCTACTTCGTGAAGATCTACCCACAGTGAGGCTATTCCTTCATGGACAGAAGCCGTTATGGAATAGTCAAGGTTGCTACTTTGTGGACCCTTTTGGGTGGAGCCCTCCGTTGACTCTCACGGCCGTTACTCTTCATGGGTTGAAGACTCCATAAACATGGATGTACGATAGTGCCACCTATTGGGACGATGGAAAAAATCATCGTGTCTACAACTGTGTTTGATCTTCCTACCCTATCCCTTCTATACATGCTTGTTGTTACTTTTCGCTACTATATACTCTTAGACTTGCATGTGTAGGGTGTACTTGACTTGCCATGAAATGCTAAAAACTTTCAACCCTAAAACTTGGTATAGGCAAAACTTTTATTTGGTCAAGTAGTCTAATCACCCCTCTCTAGACATACTTTTGGTCCTACAAGTGGTATCAGAGCTTTGGTCTCCATTGCTTAGGTCTCACAACCTAGGAAATATGGCGTCTAGTGAGGGAAGTTATCACCGTAGAGGTCCGTACTTTGATGGCACTAATTTTGCTAGTTGGAAGCACAAAATGAAAATGCATATTCTTGCTCATAACCCCGCCGTTTGGGCTGTTGTTCTTGTTGGCTTGCAAGGTGAGTTTTTTGCGGATGGACGGGAACCATATCGTGAAGCGACCGCGAATGAGTTGAAGATGTTGCAACTCAATGCTCAAGCACGCGCCATTCTCTTCAACTGCTTATGCCCCGAAGAATTCAACAAAATCAGCCATATTGAGAATGCAAAAGAGATTTGGGATACTTTGGTTGATATGCACGAAGGAACCGAGTCCGTGAGAGAATCCAAGTTAGATGTTCTTCAAGGTCAGCTTGACAAGTTCAAGATGAAGGATGGTGAAGGAGTCGCAGAGATGTACTCTAGGCTAGCACTCATCACCAATGAGATTTCCGGCTTAGGAAGCGAAGAAATGACCGACAAATTCATCATCAAGAAGATACTTCGAGCTTTGGATGAGAGATACGACACCGTTTGCACATTGATCCAAATGATGCCAAACTACAAAGGTCTCAAGCCTACGGAAGTCATTGGAAGGATAGCTGCTCATGAGACGACTCTCAAAGATAAGGAAGAACTTCATCACAAGTCTAGCAATGCTTACAAAACCACAAGTGATGCTCTCGCAACTTCAAGCAACAACCTTGTCACCAATAAAGAGATAAGTCTCATGGTCAAGAAATTCAACAAGTTCTACAAGAATAGAAGAAAGAAACTCCAACTCAAGATATGAAGAGAAGCGTTCGTCAAGTCGTGACCGCAATTGCTACAATTGTGGGAAGCCCGGACACTACTCAAATGAGTGCACGGCTCCCTACAAAAGAAGAGAAGAGTCACCTCCAAGACGAAGCTCAAGGAATGAATCACCACAAAGAGAGAGAAGGAGTAGAGATGATCGTTATGAACGAAGACACTCAAGGAGAAATAGATATTCAGAGAAGAAGGACAAGTACACCAAGAGCTACATAAGAAGAAAACATCAAGCTCATGTTGGTGAATGGGTTTCCAGCTCCGACTCCAACAACAACTCTGAGAGAAGCTATCACTCCGACTCCGACTATAGTCAAGATGATGGTGTTGCCGAAATTGCTCTAGTGACTACCAACTCCTACGATCTATTTGATTCACCAAACGAAGGGAGTGGAAGTTGCTTCATGGCTAAAGGCCCCAAGGTATCACACCCCGAGTATCTTGATTTTGATAGTGATGAAGATGATTTGCTTTGTGAAGATGATTTGCTTTGTGATGATAACTTGCTTTGTGATAAAACTAGTGATGTTGATCAAAATGAACTTGATAATTCTCATGCTAGTCAAGATGAGTCATTTGATGATGATAAGATGAAAATAGAACAACTAACTAAATAACTAAACACTCTTAAGTTAGCTCATGAATCTACTATCGAAGATCATAGAGAGCTTGTGAGAACTCATGAGAAGCTACGCTTCGAGAATCTCAACTTGGAGCAAGAGCATGAGTTTCTCAAAGCTATCAATGACTATCTCCGAAAGAAGACTTCATCTTATCTAGACAAACGACTACTTTTGTCTACTTTCATGCCTCAAGTTAAAACTAATCAATCTAGTAACAAAGGCAAGAAAGGTTCTTCATCTAGTAGCAACAATAAAAATGCTAAACCCAATGATGTTGCTTCTAGTAGTTCTATTGATTCCACTAATGATGATTCTCTTAGCCAAGTTACACTTGAGCAAGAAAATTCTTTATTGAAAGGAATTATCGAAAAAGGTATCTACAAGAGTCTTGCCGGATGTAAGCAATTTGAGGAAATTGTATGCTAGCACGGAGGATACCGGAAGAATCGTGGTGTTGGCTACTTCAACGCTAATGGAGTTGAATGGGAAGAAGGTCCATCCCAAGCCCAAGTTTGTTCCTCAAAAGGAGAAGTATGAAAATACTCTTCCCAAGGGGACAAACACTCAAGATAACCTTCCACCACAAGACCACAAGCTCAAGGGCAAGAACAAGCTTCAAGAGGACATTGACTCATATGAAGATGAATCCCTAGCTTTGGTGGAGTGGGTTCCCAAGGCTACTTCAAGCTCAACTACTACAAAGGCTACTTCAACACCAAGGATCCCCATCAACTTGATGTGGGTCCCCAAGAAGAAGAACTAGTAAGTTCTTGAGGGGTGACTCCGCCAATCAAATTCACTCACATTCATTATTGGCAAGGACTTTTTGCACTCAACACCAACTCAATGCAATAGTTCAAGGAGTCACACTTTCCCTCAAAGGTAAGCAAGGGACAAGGTAATCAACTAATCAATGGACATCATAACATATGCTTTGAACTCCATGTCCATAGATATCCTTGTATTTGTCTCTTGTGTGTTGGGATTAACCCATGTAGGTGAGAGGAGTAAGGAAACAACAAGGATGCTCTCAACTCTTGGTGATCTTCATCAACATTGAGCATCCACAACTACCTCACCAACATGAAGTCTTCATCGACAAAACCCAAGGTTAGTTTATCCCTCTTACGGGGGGATGTCACATTAAGGGGGAGCTTTACTCTCAGACTTGAGTCAAAGCATCTCTTAGTATGTGACAACATTAAATGCTTTATGTAAAAGTGGTAACCCCACTCGTGCTTAAACAATGAGTATGACCTATGATCAAGTACTCTTACTTGGATCCTAAGTTAAATACTCATATATAGATGACTTCATCATCGCCCAAGTGATTGTTAGATGCTAGTGTGTTTGTGCATGTTTATCATGATTTCTTTTGATATCTTATTGTGTGAGCATGTTGGTCTGCATTTATTTTCTCATTCGAGGACATCCAATTGTTGCTATTTGGTTATTGATTTTCTCTTTTGCCAATTGGATGGACAAGAATGCCTAGGACCACTCTTGAGTTATCTATGCTTTCTCACCTCATATTCCATTCATGCCGCATCACAAAATTTGAGCAAGTGCTTTTCGATCCCTCTATGTGTGGATCACTCGGAGTTCCGTATCGACAAGGACTGACCATTAAAACCTCCCAAGTGCATCTCGGTGGAACCAACCCCACAATCTCGGTCTCACCGAATGCCTAGGATTGATCTGGTTTTCAATCTCGGTACTACTGATTTCATATTCTTGGTTACACCGAGTTTCCCTGTCAGCTGACAGTTGTGGAAATCGGTGACACCGAAAACATAAAATCGGTATCACCAATAGTGGAGGGTATATATGCCGTGGACCCCGACGCTTTGAAATTTCTATCTTCAAACATCGTGCCTTAGAACCCTAAGCTGCCTCCTCGAGACCCCTGGTCATCGCCCTTGTCTTCCTGCACTCCTCCACCGCTGGGAATCGCCGCCGTCGACGAAATCTGCTCCATCGTCACCGCTGTAGTGGATTCGCGCCAAGTTAGGGTACGGATCCGACCTCCCTTGCACTCTCCCTTCTAATTCTTGCGCATTGGACTTGATTTTCTCTATAAGCCACTCATTGCACTTATTCCTATCCACAAGAAATCCCCATAGGCTAGCGAACCATTGATTTCTAGGGTTTTGCCTTCCGCCCGACGCAACTCGATAGAACCGAATCAAGAAAATCGGTACCACCGATTTTTGTTTCTCTGTGCTGAGAACTGTCTTGGTGAAACCGAGCACTCCTTTTCGGTCTCACCAAAAAGGGTGCCAAGTTTCTGTTAAGAGGGACAGTTAGTCTCGGTGTCACCGAAACTTTTGCTTCGGCCTTACCGATTTGTTTCTAACAGAATGCAAAACTTTGAAAATCCTTTGTTCAAAATTTCAAAAAACCTGCTGATAATTTTGTGATGACTCATCTACTTCTACTCATCTATATTCCATTCACAGGGTCAGTATGCCAGATGCAAAGGATAGTCAGAACATGTCAGAGAAGGGTGCAGACATGAGTTCAGGCACAAGCCCAGAGCGCAGTTCATTTTCAGATCCAGGCACCCCCAGCTCCCATGGGTTGCCCAAAGCTGCTAAGAAGTCCGCTACTGAAGCCACTTCTTCTAGGAGGGTTGTCAGCAAGATCTATGCTCCTGCTTCAACATTCAAGGCTCATGAGACTGCCAGAGCAACTATCTCAGTTGAAGTCCCCAAGAAATCTAGAAAGAGGGTTATTCATGTTATTGGCAGAAAAACCTCCATGTATGAGGATCCTGAAGAAGCTGCTGGTGCTGATGCTGAAGAGGAGGAAGAGCATGTTGAGAAGGCCCCTCCCAAGAAAAAGCAGAAGAAGCTCATGACTGATGTTATGCCAAAGTCTAGCACATCCAAGAAGGCTGATGCTGAGAAGCCTAAGAGGACATCCAGGCAGATTCCAGCTTCTGAGAAGAACAAAGGGACTGCTTCCGGAGCTGAAGAGGATGATGACTTGACAACTTTGATGAAGCTCAGACCACACCTTCCGGTACACAATGCTAGCTACCCACTAGCTGAAGATATGAAGAAGAGGAAGGATTCATGATTGAGAGCTTGGAGAGCTATAGATCCATATGCCCATAGGAAGAAGACAGCTGTGGACTACATATTTTATACCAAGGAGCAACATGATTTCTATGAGACTGTGCTCTTTGACAAGAGTGCAGCTGTGAGTGATATGCGATATGTTGATTGGAAATTCATCAAGAAGAATGAGGACTACTTTCCAAGTGTCCAAGACAATTTCCATTGCATAGATTTGGATGAATTTGTTGGCAGAGAATTCACAGCTTGGAATGATGAGAGTATCATGCAATTCTACTCCACTGCACATTTCTATGGAGATGGTAGAATTGTATGGATGACTGAAGGTGCAAGGTATGAATCAACTGTTGAAGAATGGGCTGCTATCTTAGGAGTTCCTAAAGAATTGGATGGTGACTTGGATGTATACTCAGAATCCAAGGCGAGCCACAATGCTATGGCAAATATGTACAAGGAGATTCCTGCTGCCAATGTGAAGTCTCACAGGCTAGGATCCATCTACTTTCTTCAGGCTGGCCTCTGCACGATGAACACCATTCTGAGGCATACTTTGATGCCCAAGTCAGGAGATGACAAGATGATCCAATGCCACTCCATCAATATGTTAATCCACCTTGATAGACACACCAGGATCAGAGTCATGGATTTGATTGTTGAGACAATCAAGAGGGTTGCTGCTGACCAGAGGCGCTCTTGCTATTATGCACCCTACATCCATATGCTTATCAATTCAAAATTGGAGAAGCACATCTTTGCTATAGATCATCCACATTTACCCCTACACAGATCTCGAGGACAATGTTGTGGTGATGGATGCTGATCATCCCACTTCAGATGTAGCTCAGGCAGAAGCAGAGGCAGTTAGAGCCACTAGTGCTCAAGCCCCTCGATCCAGGAATGAGCAAATGGATCTGTTGATATCATCGGTTCAGGGCATGCAGAAGGAAATTAAGGGGATTCTAGACAACCACAATAGTCTTGTCAGGATCTTTGAAACTAGGATCAAGACCCTTAATGATAAGGTGGACAGGCTGACTAAGACAGTCACAGAGCTTCAGAAGGAAGTTGACTCCGTGCACATCCCTCGGGTCTCTTCTACTTCAGATGATGATGATGATGATGATGATGATGAGGATGAATCACCCCTAAGGTCGGGCACTCAGTTCACCACTCAGACTAGATCAGCCATAGTGCCTGCACCAGACTTGAGGCCCTCTTCATCAGCTCCTGCTACTGTCAGCACAACTCCTTCTCCATCTGCTCCAGTTCCTCCAGTTGTCACTGCAACTCCATCCACGACATCTGCAGAGATCTTTGCCGACGCTGTTCTCTTGACTCCTTCATCAACAACCGAAGGAGATCAGCCCAAGAACGTTTAGATGTATGCCTTTGAACTTTTTGGTAACTTGTTGCCAAAGGGGGAGAAGTGTATATAGATCGTTAGGCTTCGAGCGAGAGAGCGTTTTGGTGTTTGTTGCTTTTCAAAACATTTGGTTCTTTTGGTTTGACGTGAGATACTTTTGTGTTTATGTGTGATCATACGTTGTTATGTGTGATGCTACTATTTCCTATCATCTTAATGCTTATGAGATGATCATTCACCTTTGCTTGATTGTGTTGTGCGTTGTTATTCATTCTAATTGTTCTCGCACACCACCAAGTTGTATGTGACATGGAAGAAGTGCCCCATATACCTAATCGATTGTGCATTTGCATTCAAATGCAAATTCAAAATAATGCACAAATTTAGGGGGAGCTCTTGCTTATCACATACCTCTCAAAGCGACGATTATATTCATTGATTTTATCATATGTCGAAGCTTTGATCTATATGTTATCATCAATTACCAAAAAGGGGGAGATTGAAAGCACATTTTCTCCCTTGGTAGTTTTGGTAATTAATAACAACATATAAGTCATTGAGCTAATGTTTCCACCAAGTATATTTCAGGAAATGTTCAATGATAGGATTGGCAAAAGGAGAGTGTGGACATACCCCAAGATGCAAGGAAATAGGTTGGCCAAGCTTCAAGCTAGAGGACTCTACATTTTATATTTGTGAGAAATCACTTTGAGTCCATAGGAAAGTAATTACTATTAAAAGGGGGTAAGGTTTTGTTGGTGAACAATATGCTCAAACGTGCACAAGTGATAGTCGCCAAAAACATCCACACACTCTCCCACCAAAGTCTGTTCTATACCTAACACTCAAAATCGGTGCAACCAACTTTCCCATACCGGTGCCACCGATTCCAAAACCTAGACAAACTCAGCCAAACCCTAGCCACTTCGGTGCAACCGATTCCATACCGGTGCCACCGAGTTTAGGTTGCCAACTTTCTATTACGCAAATTCACATTATCAGTACCACCGAGAATGTTGGATCGGCATCACCAAGATTGGAAATCTGACCGTTGGTCACCTTATCGGTGCAACCGAGTTTCCTATATCGGTCTCATCGAGATTCAAAAGTTGCCACCTTTTGGTCACTTCGGTACCACCGAGATGAACATATCGGTGTCACCGAGTTGGTCATTTTGTGTGTAACGGTTGGATTCTTGGGGATGCCTATATATACCCCTTCACCACCACCTACCCAAGAGAGAAGCACTCAGAACTATTCCATACCTATCCTATCAGATTTTCTGAGAGAGAACCACCTACCCTTGTGTTGAGGTCAAGACCTTCCACTCCAATCATATGGATCTTGATCTCTAACCTCCCCAAGTAGGTTTCCACCAATCCCATCTCTTCCACCATGCCAAATCTGTGAGAGAGTGATTGGGTGCTGAGGAGTCTATCATCTTGAAGCACAAGAGCAAGGAGTTCATCGTCATTACCGAGCCTATTACCTTTTGAAGGGTGGTGCCTCCTAGATTGGTTAGGTGTCGCTTGGGAGCCTCCTACTTCGTGTTGTGGAGTGAACCAAGAAGTTTGTAAGGGCAAGGAGATCGCCTACTTCATGAAGATCTGCCCATAGTGAGGCTAGTCCTTCGTGGACGGAAACCGTTATGGAATAGTCAAGGTTGCTACTTCGTGGACCCTTTTGGGTGGAGCCCTCCATGGACTCTCGCGACCGTTACCCTTCGTGGGTTGAAGACTCCATAAACGTGGATGTACAATAGTGCCACCTATCGGAACCACGGGAAAAATCATCGTGTCTACAACTGCGTTTGATCTTCCTACTCTATCCCTTCTATACATGCTTGTTGTTACTTTACGCTGCTATATACTCTTAGACTTGCATGTGTAGGGTGTACTTGACTTGCCATGAAATGCTAAAAACTGTCAACCCTAAAACTTGGTATAGGCAAAACTTTTATTTGGTCAAGTACTCTAATCACCCCCCTCTAGACATACTTTCGGTCCTACACTTTGTACCAAGGATTACATGCTTCAGCGGCAAGACTTGTACAAAGGTGGTTGCCGGGAGACCCGGCAACCGCACCTTATGGTTAAAACTTACGAAGATGTTCGATATTCCAGGAGTTGCTCACTAGGATGCCATCTTCGGTCTCCAGGCGGACTGCGCCAGGCCTGGTGACTCGTACTACCCGATAAGGGCCTTCCCACTTTGGCGTCAACTTGTTGGAATTCTTGGCGGACTAAACGCATCGAAGAACAAGGTCTCCTTCCTCAAGACTTCGGGAATTAACTTTGCAGCTATGATAGCGGCGCAAGACTTGTTGGTGGCGTGCAACTCTCACATCACCCTGAAGACGGTCTTCCTCAAGGAGCGTCGCGTCATCTTGCCACAACTGCTCTTGCTCGAGCTCATCATAAGCGAGAACTCCAGGTGACCCGTATATGAATTCCGTGGGGAGAACTGCTTCCGCCCCATATACGAGGGAGAAGGGTGTCTGGCCGGTAGCTCAATTTGGTGTCGTTCTGATTGACCAAAGAACCACCAACAACTCATCAATCCAACGCCTTCCACACTTGTGCAGCTTGTTGAAAGTTCTTTTCTTGAGGCCTCGCAACACTTTAGCATTAGCCCTTTCCGCTTGGCCGTTGCTCCTTGGATGGGCAACAGAAGCAAACCATATTTTGCTGCCAAGGTCCTGGACATACTGCATGAAGGTGCGGCTCGTGAACTGTGTGCCATTGTCAGTGATGATCCTATTGGGAACCCCAAAGCGGCAGACTAGTCCATTGAAGAACTTGATGGCTGACTGTGCCTTCACCTTTCTCAATGCTTCCACTTCCGACCACTTTGTGAACTCGTCGATTGCCACGTACAAGTATTCAAAGCCCCCGGTAGCACGGGGAAAGGGGCCCAAGATGTTGAGCCCCCAGACCGAAAATGGCCAGGAGAGGGGGATTGTCTGAAGGTCTTGAGATGGTTGATGTAATTTCTTCGAATGAAACTGGCATGCTTCACACTTTTTTGCTAGCGCAGTTGCATCCTAGAGAGTAGTGGGCCAAAAGAAACCTTGCCGGAATGCCTTACCGACCAGTGCTCTTGATCCTATGTGGGAGCCACATATGCCTCCATGTATCTCTGCCAACAGCTTCATTCCATCCTCCCGAGAAATGCACTTGAGTTTCACACCATCCGGTCTCTTTCTGTATAGGACATTGTCCACGAACTGGTACATATTAGACTGGCGGGCTACTTTCTCTGCTTCCTCTTGTTCCTCAGCGAGTTCTCCTGTTTAAAGGAAATGGATGATGTGTTGTGCCCTTGCTGGAGCCTGGGGCTTGACAACAAGGACTAAAGGCATATCCTCCTTCGGGGAAGCATTTGTCTCAACGGCAAGGGCTCAAGGTCCTGCCGGAGTCTGTTGTCCCCCGGCAAGCCTGGCGGGAGCGTGTGTTTCCACGGCAAGAGCCTAAGGCTCTGCCGGAGCACGACGCTCAACGGCAAGCCTGTCATTGTCCCTGGCAACCTCCTCACAGGCGGCTTCTAGGAGTTCTGCCGGGAAGTACTTGCCGAAAATCAACTTTCTTCTTTTCTCTTGTCTAGTTGGTGGTGTCACGGATGGTTGAGTCAGTCGGAGCACGAAAAGTTCCTGGTTCCACATGTAACTCAAGGGCAGCACATTTTGATAGGCCATCAACAATGCTGTTCTTTGCATGCGGAACGTCCTCCATTTGCAGACCGTCAAAACGTTCTTCAAACTTCCTCACTTCATCTACATAAGATTTCGTCAAGGACTCTGATAATCCTTGTTCACCTGCGTGATGACAAGCTGAGAATGACCCCTGACAATGAGTTTCTTGATCCCAAGGTCTGTCGTGATCCTAAGACCGGCAAGAAGCCCTTCATACTCAGCAGTATTGTTCATTGATCTCTCCCGGGAAAAGTGCATCTGAATCACATATTTGAGGTGCTCTCCGATGGGTGCGACAAGCAGCACTCTGACACCGGTGCCTTGCAGCGAGAAAGCTCCATCGAAATACATGATCCACTCTTGATTTGTTTCCTTGCCGGGGAGGGTTGACTCTGGAACTTCTTCATCTGGCGTCGGGGTCCATTCCACAATGAACTCCACCAAGGATCTGCTCTGGATAGTCAAAGTACTTTCAAACTTGAGACCAAAGCTTGACAGTTCCAAAGCCCACTCCACAGTCTTGCCGGTAGCTTCTGGGTTCTGCAAAATCCGCTGCAGTGGGAAGCGAGTGACGATGGTGATCTCATGTGCTTGGAATTAAAGGCGTGGCTTCCTCGAGGACATAAGGAGGCCGAAGAGCAACTTTTGCACGCCAGAGTATCTTGACCTATCCCCTTGCAAAAGGGAGCTAACAAAATAGACTGGGCGCTGCACCACCTTCTTCTTCTGAATTGTCTCATTCAACTGCGCATATCCTTCCTTGTCGGCACCAGACCCTGTCGGGGAATGTCCTAGCTTGTCGCTTGGCGGTCCTGCTGCTGCCGTTGCTTCTTCATCAGCTTCTCTTTGAGACACTAGTGCAACACTCACCACTTGATTTGTTGCCGCTAGATATAGCAGCAACGGCTCTTGCGGTTTCGGTGCACTAGGACTGGCAGAGAGGATATGTACTTCTTCAAATCCTGCAGCGCTGCCTCCGCTTCTGGAGTCCATTTCATCGGACCCGCCTCCTTCAAGATTTTGAAAAAGGGAAGGGCGCGCTCAACAGATTTTGAGATGAACCTACTCAGAGTAGCAACACAGCCGGCAAGACGATGCACATCCTTGACACGTCTTGGTGCTTCAATTTGCTCAATCGCTTTGATCTTGTCAGGATTTGCTTCAATTCCACGTTGAGATACAAAGAACCCGAGAAGTTTGCCGGATGGGACGTCGAACACACACTTCTCAGGGTTGAGCTTCATGTTTATCTTGCGCAAATTTGCAAATGTTTCTTCTAGGTCTGATATGAGCATAGGCTTGTCCTTGGTTTTGACCACTATGTCATCCATATAAGTTTCCATATTTCTATGTAGCTGGGGCTCAAAACCAATCTAGACCGCTCTTGCAAATGTAGAACCAGCACTTTTCAACTAGAAAGGCATACACAAAAAGCAATATGTACCACATGGGGTGATAAATGCGGTCTTCTCCTCGTCTTCCTTGGCCATGAAAATCTGATGATAGCGTGAATAGGCATCAAGGAAAGACAACAAGTCGCAGCCCGCGGTGGATTCGACAATCTAGTCGATGCGCGGCAAGGGAAAAGGATCTTTGGGACAGGCTTTATTGATGTCTATGAAGTCAATGCACATCCTCCATTTTCCATTCTCCTTGTGCACTACAACTGGATTGGCCAACCATGTTGGATGGAGTACTCCTCTGATCAAGATAGCCGCTTCTAATTTCTTGATCTCTTCGGCAATGAACTGTTGCTGCTCCAAAGCCTGCTTCTGGGCCTTCTGCTTGACGGTCCGCATGTGTGGACAGACGACAAGGTGATGCTCAATCACCTTCCTGGGAACACGGTGGATATCAGATGGTTGCCATGCAAACACATCGACATTCGCCCATGGGAAGGCGATGAGCACGCTTTCCTATTTGTCGTCAAGGGTGGAACTTATGGTGAAAGTTCCTCCCGTACCATCCTCCTTGACGGGCACCTTCTTAGTCTCTGGTGGAGCTGCCTTGGACTTCTTGCTCTTGCCGGTGGAGCTCTCTCGCACATCGTCAATGGGAGCGCAACACCTCGAGGAGGCGTGCTTGCCGGAATGTGTGCCAGAGGTAGAGGCCTTGTGGGTCTTCTTTCCCCCGGGAGCTTCAGCGGCAGGAGCAAGTGCCTTGGTGGCAGGTGGTGCAACTGCCTCCTAGTAGAGTTGGCCGGCGCAGATAAGTGCGCCTTTCTTGTCGGAGTTGATTGTAATGACACTCATTGTCCCGGGCATCTTCAGCACATTGTAAGCGAAGTGGGTGGCCGCCATGAACTTGGCCAGTGCTGGGCGGCCAAGGATACCGTTGTATGGCAATGAGATCTTGGCGACGTCAAAAATGATCTTCTCTATCCTGAAATTTATATCACTGCCAAACGTCACCGGTAGCGTGATCTTGCTCTTCGGCCGAGTCCTCCATGAATTGACCCCTTGGAAAGCGCCTGTGGGCTCGAGATCTTAATCAGGAATTTGCAGCCTCTGGATGACATCAGGCGAGATCAGGTTTAAGCTGGCTCCACTGTCGACTAGCATCTTCGTCACCTTGAGGTTGTGAATTGTTGGCGAAACCAACAATGGCAGGCACTAGACTGCAGTTGTGCGATACGGTGATCCTCGGCCTTGAAAATGATAGGAGTGTTGGACCACTTCAGAGGTCTCTGGGCACTTATAGAGGGTTCCATCGCATTAACCTCGTGCACCCACTGTTTAAGTTGGCCGTGAGAGGAATGCAACGAGGCACCTCCTTCAATGCACATCATCTATGTAGCCTTCTGGAACTCATGCTCGTTGGACTCGTCGTCCTCTTTGACGTCATCATCACCCTCTTGCTTGTTGCGGCCATGAGCAGGTCGGTCTTTTTGTTGCTTGGGCTTGCCGCGGTGACCTCCTCGGCCAACGCGCTTCTTGCCGGACCCCTCTACACCATCCTAGCCCTTCTCCTTGTATCACCTCTCGTACTCGGCTTTTTGCTTCTCGGCAAGCTGCTCAACTTGCTGGCAGTCCTAGAGATCGTGGCCCTTGGTGCGATGGATCTTGCAATACTGCTTGACGGAGTCTTCCGGCTTGTCAGCAACCGCCATCGCCTGGCAGGAGGCGCACCCGGCAACATCCTTGCTGGGGTCATCAACCTTGCCCTTCTTGGCGGTACCAGGGTTGCCGGATCCCTCGACGCCAAGCACGGCCTTGCCCTTATGCTTCTTGTTACTTCGCTGGCCCTTCTTTGCCGCGGTGGCAGTGTCTTCATCCTTAGAGTCGACCCCTGCGCCAGCGTTTTCGCCGGGGAGTCTCCTCCCTTCTTCAGCCCGAGCGCATTTATCTGCCAGAGAATAAAGCTCGGCAACATCCCTGACCTTGTTCATCGCCAGCTCTTCCCGCATCCTACGGGCGCGCACGTTCTGATGGAACACGCTGATAACCGTGGCAGGATGAACGTCTGGTATGTTGTGGTGCATGTGGCTGAATCTTTGGATGTACTTGCGCAAAGTCTCGCCCTCCTTCTGAGGGATGATGTGCAAATCGCTTTCTTGACCAAGAGCTTGGTGGCCTCTGGTAAAGGCGCCAACAAACTAGTGGCACAGGTCTGCCCAAGAGGTGATGGAATTCTTCGGCAGGTGCATCAACCACGACCTGACGTTGGTCTTAAGCACCAATGGGAAGTAGTTGGCGAGTATCTTGTCATCACGAGCCCCGACAGCCTGCACCGCAATGGTGTAGATGCTCAGGAACTCTGACGGCTGAGTCTTGCCGTCATATTTCTCTAGGACCTCTGGCTTGAACATGCAGGAATTGGCCCACTGGACTTGCCGTAGCTCATGGGTAAATGCTGGACAACCCACCTCATAAGGTAGGCTGGCACGATACCCTGGCACGGGCTTGTCTATAGTGGGCCCCACGCGCTTATTAGATTGATGGCGCGTTTCTCGTCGTCGCTTGATTGTAGTTCGAGCGTCTTCCTTGCTCCGCTCCCGAAGAACTTGACACTAGTCGCGGCGAGTTCGTGGATCGTACAACGCTGTCGTGTAACCATCATAAGCGTCGGTCCGTCGAGTCGGTGACCGGCGTTGTTGCTGTGGAGGAGAGTGCACTGTGGTTGCACCGCCTCCGGCCTTCTCACCACTGGCGTGATCCGGCTCGATGGATTGAAACTTGTCAGTGAGGCTGAGGAGGCTCTGAATGGTGTGTCTCCATTCGCCGAGCTTCTCCACAACAGGAGGGAAGTTCAGGAGTAGCTGTGCTCGCGCCATTTCCTCTTCCGACGTAGTCAGCAGCAAACGGTGCGAGGAACGTGAGGTGCTCTGACTCCTAACCATGTTAGAAGGAGATCCGTCGCGGTCCCGCGATGTCACGCCACTCCCAATGGCATGCTGGCAAGCATGCTGGTCCCGCGCACCTTGGGAGTGATGCTCAGGAGCTTTTCCATGGGGACATTGGGAACCGTGGGCGCCGTGGCGCTGCTCTTCGCGCACGTCCTGGGACGGCGTAGGCGCCAGCGTTGGCGTATTGTAAGGTACCCTTCCGTCCCTGGAGTTCACCGTACCACCCGCAGGCGGTACAGCTCCGTCCTGAGACCCAACAGCGCGGGGGTTCCCTCTGCCGCCATGAGCGTCTCCACGGCGAACATCGCCGCTTGCTTGGCCTTGATCATCGGAGCGTCGCAAAAGGTATGAACCTCCGCCTCCTCCTCCACCCGCGTCTACACCGTCGCCTATCTGTGTAGCTATATGGACTGTGGTCGCGGATGGCCTAACCGCCTTCAGGCCCTTCTTCTTGGGGGCTATGGCGATGATGAATATGAAGTAACTGGCGCACTGATCACAAGATCAGGTTCACCCGACCTATGCCCCTACCTGACGTGCCAAAGATGTCGTGGGGAACGAACACCTATGGGATCGGAGGGACCCCTTTTCGGTTCGGCGAGGGAGAAGGCTCGCACAAAGAGCAGATCTGATGAACAACGCGTGGGGATTTTACCCAGGTTCGGGCTGCAAAGATGCGTAAAACCCCACTCCTTCTTGGTTGTATTGTGGGTGTTTTTAGGGTCCCAGCTACAGGAGCGCTATGAACAGCTGCTACGCATATGAGCTAGAAGGTCCAAAGGTCGAAAAGCCAAAAAGTCCTCTACCGTATCGCCCTGGGCCTCCTTTTATACTCTGGAAGGGGATCCCAACAGTGCCGTACAGTGCATACAAGGGGTGTACAGAGCTACAGTGCTATCATACATAACACTAACGGAGTAGGATAGGCGCATTTAATGCACCGTCAAGCATCTCTGACTGTCTACGGGACGGGACAGGAGCCCGTCCCATCGGCACTGCTTAGACCCTCCATCGCCGATGCCACGACACGTGCCTAGGCAGGGCGACACCTGGCTTGTGTGCTAGCAGGTCCTTGCTGGGGCTTCGCCTTGCCGGGCCTTTGCCCTGCCGGGTCTTGACGGGGCTTTGCCTTGCTGGGGGCCTGAAGGCCATCCCGTCAAGGTCTTGCCTTTGGTCTTGATTCTCTTGTGTTTGTATCTAGCAGCTCCTTACTGGGCCTCGCTACCAGGGTGGCTAATACTGCCCGTGCACGAGTAAGGGGCACTGGAGAGCCCAAAACGTTAGTGCACCGACATATGATAAGCGGTTTTCAGCAAGGTAATTTCTGCAGGACTGAAATTGTAAGTAGCAAGTAGTTTGATAGCAAGGCAATTTGTTACGAGCAAGTGATGGTAATAATAGGTAAGGTGCAACAAGGAATCCCAATCCTTTTGTGGCAAACGACATGCTAAAACTATTTCTTATGATGAGCAAAGTGTTCTTGAGGGTACATGGGGATTTCATCTAGCCACTTTCGTCATGTTGGTTTGATTTGTGTTTGCTAATTTGATAATTTGATATGTGGGTGGACCGGTGCTAGGGTGTTGTTCTTACTTGAACTTACAACCTACTTATGATTATCCCCTCGCAAGCATCCGTAACTACGAGAAAAGTATTAAGACAAAGTCTAACGATAGCATTAAACATGTGGACCCGAATTAGCCCCTTACGGAATAGCGCATAAACTAGGGTTTAAGTTTCTGTCACTCTCGCAACCCATCATCTAATAACTACTCCACAATGCATTCCCTTAGGCCCAAGTATGGTGAAGTGTCATGTAGTCGACATTCACATGACACCACTAAGGTAATCACAACATACATATCATCAAAATATCGAACACATATCAAATTCACATGAGTATTAGCAACATGACTTCTCCTGTGACCTCAAGAACAAAAGTAACTACTCACAAATAATAAGCATGCGCAAGATCAGAGGTGTATTGAGTATCATAATGGATCTGAACATATAATCTTCCACCACAAAGACCATATAGTAATCAACTACACAAGGTAATCAACACTACTACTCACCCATAGGTACCAATTTGAGGTTCTGGTACAAAGATTGAACACAAGAGATGAACTTGGGTTTGAGAGGAGACGGTGTTGTTGAAGATGTTGATGAAAAATGGCCTCCCCAAGATGAGAGGGTTGTTGGTGATGATGATGGCTTTGATTTCCCCCTCCTGGAGGGAAGTTCCCCTAGGGCGTTCATGGTACGGAGGCCTGGCTGGAGAAAGTAGATAGAACCAAGCTTGTGAGATTGCACTTTATCAGTAGGGATAGGATTATACATATCCTTCATAGCATTGTGGCTCTCCTTGGATTCTGAGTAGACATCCAAATCTCCATCCTGAACCTCTGGGACTCCTAAGATGGTAGCCCACTCATCAACAGAAGATTCATATCTTGCTCCTTCAATCATCCAAACAATCCTGCCATCTCCATAAAAATGAGTAGTGGAATAGAATTGCATGATCATATCATCATTCCAAGCAGTGAAATCCTTCCCAACAAATTTGTCAAGTCCAATACAGTGTAAGTTGTGTTGGACACAAGGAAAGTAATCCACATTATCCTTGATGTACTGCCAGTCAACATATCTCATGTCACTGACTGCTGGACTCTTGTCTAGCAAAACTGTCTCATAGAAGTCTTCCTGCTCTTTGGTATAAAACCTATAGCCCACAACAGTCTTACTCCTCTAGGCATATGGATCAATAGCTCTCCATGCCCTCAACCCTGAATCCTTCCTCTTATTCATATCCTCAGCTACTGGGTGGCTGGCATCATGAACTGTAAGGTGAGGTCTGAGCTTCATCAGAATAGTAATAACATCATCATCATCATCATCCGCTTCTATGAAAGTGGACTTCTTGTTATTCTCAGCAGCAGGTATATCCCTGGTAGTCCTCTTGGACTTCTGTCTAGCTACTTTCTTTGAAGTAGCCTTGGTGCTCTTGGAGGTGCCTGGCTTGGGCATAGCATCAGCCAAAAGTTTCTTGGCTGTCTTCTTAGGAGGGGCCTAAGCAGCAGGTTCATCCTCTTCCTCCTCATCAGCAACAACAACCTCCTTTGGATCCTCATACATTGAGGTAGGCCTGCCTTGCACACGGATGATCCTCTTCCTGTCTGTCTTCTTTGGCAAAGCCTTCTTGGGGACCTCAACATACATTGTTACCCTAGAACTCTCATGTGCTTTGAAAGTTTCTCCAGGAGCATAAACTTTGTTGACCACCTTCCTAGATGAGGTGGCCTCATTGGCAGACTTCCTAGCAGCCTTCTCTTGCTTCTTAGCAAGAACCTCTTCCGGGACAAAATCAGAATCCTCTTCCTTTGAGTTAAGTCTCTTCCTTGTCCTAGTGACAGCCTTAGGCAACCCATGAGAACTAGGAGTGCTTGGATCTATGGAAGAACTGCACTCAGGACTCGTGCCTGAACTAATCTCAACGTTCTGCTTTGGCAAATTCTGACTATCTGAGCCTGACATGTTAACCCAATGAATAGAGTATAGTAGAGTGGAATAGGATGAGTCATCACAAAATGCAGATGTTTTTGAGATTTTTAACAAAAGATTTTCCAAGTTTTGCATTTTGTCAAGTGAATTTCGGTACAGCCGATGCAAACATTTTGGTCACACCGAGACAAATAACCTACTTTCCAGGAACTTGGCACCATTTTCGGTCAAACCGAAAATGAGAACTCGGTTCCACCGAGGTGTTCTTAGTGTGGCAAAAAAAGCAAATAAATGACACTGATTTCTTTGCATTGGTTCTACCAAGTTTCAGCTGGCGGACAGCAGAACCCTAAAAATCGATCGTCCTCTAATCTACGAGATTTCCTATTGGATGGAAGGCTCTCAAACTGTGGATAGACGGGAAATATGCCCTAATGCGCAAGATTTGGATAGAGGAGCGCGAGAGGGGGCCAAATCCATACCCTAATGCGGCGATGGATCTGCTATGACAACGACGTTGGTGAAGAAAACGTCGACGTCGGTGATTCCCAACGGCGGAGGCGCTCGGGGAAGGCAAGGCGATGACCGGGGTTTTTGGGAGGTAGCTAGGGTTGTGGAGGCACGATGTTTGACGAATGAAATTGAAAGCGTTGGGGGTCCACCGAATATATACCCATCGTTGTCGGTGCCACCGAGTTGATATTTTCGGTGTCACCGAGTTTCACAACTGTTAGCTGATAGGGAAACTCGGTGTAACTGAGAATATGAAATTGGCAGTACCAAGATTGGAAAACCAGATCAACCCTAGGCATTCGGTGATAACGAGAATTGTGGGTTGGTTCCATTGATATGCACTTGGGAGGTTTTAATGGTCAGTCCTTGATGATACGGAACTCCGAGTGCTCCTCACACAGAGAGGTCAAAAAGTACTTGTTCAAATTTTGTGATGCAGCATGAATAGAGTATGAGGTGAGAAAGCATAGATAGCTAAAGGAGTGTTCCTAGGCATTCTTGTATATCCAATTGGAAAAATAAAATGAAAAGCCAAATAGCAACAATTGGATATCCTCGAATGAGAAAATAAATGCAGACCAACATGCTCACACAATAAGATATCAAAAGAAATCATGGCAAACATGCACAAACACAATAGCATCTAACAAGCACGTTGGCGATGATGGAGTCATCTATATATGAGTATATTGACTTAGGAGCCAAGTAAGAATACTTGATCATAGGTCATACTCATCGTTTAAGCACAAGTGGGATTACCACTTTGACATAAAGCATTTGATGTTCTCACATACTAAGATATGCTTTGGCTCAAGTCTTAGAGTAAAGATCCCCCTTGATGTGATATACCCCCTTAGGAGGGACAAACTAACCTTGGGTTTTGTCGATGAAGACTTCATGTTGGTGAGGTAGTGGTGGTTGCTCAAAGTTTATCAAGATCACCAAGAGTTGGGAGCATCATTGTTGTTTCATTACTCTTATCACCAACATGGGTTAGTACCAACACACAAGAGACATATACAAGGATATCTATGGATATGGAGTGCAAAGCATACGTGATGATGTACATTGATTTGTTGATTACCTTGTCCCTTGCTTACCTTTGAGGGAATGTGTGACTCCTTGAACTATTGCACAAAGTTGATGTTGATAGAAAATAGTTCTTGCCAATAATGATTGTGAGTGATTTTCATTGGCGGAGTCAGCCCTCAAGAACTTCTCTAGTTATTCTTCTTGGGGACCCACATTAAGTTAAAGGGGATCCTTGGTGTTGAAGTAGCACTTGTAGAAGTTGAGCTTGTAGCAGCCTTGGGAACCCACTTCACCAATGCTTGGGATACATCTTCATACGAGTCAATGTCCTCTTGAAGCTTGTTCTTGTCCTTGAGCTTGGGGTCTTGTGGTGGAAGGTCATCTTGAGATTTTGTTCCCTTGGGGAGAGTATTTTCATACTTCTCCTCTTGAGGAACAAACTTGGGATTTGGGTACTGACCTTCTTCCCATTCAACTCCATTAGCATTGAAGTAACCAACACCACGATTCTTCTGGTATCCTTCGTGCTTGCGTACAATCTCCTCAAATTGTTTGGACCCTTCGAGACTATTGTGGATACCTTTCTCTATAGTCCCCTTAAAGAGTTCATTTTCTTGCTCAAGTGTAACTTGGCTAAGAGAAGAGTTAGTGGACTCAAGAGAACTACTAGAAGCAATATCATTGGATTTATCATTTTTATTGCTACTGGTTGAAGAACCTTTCTTTCCTTTGTTACTAGCTTGCTTTGACTTAACTTGTGGCATGAATGTAAATAAGAGAAGTCGCTTAGCTAGATAAGAGGAAGACTTCTTTCGAAGATCGTCATTGATAGCCTTAAGGAACTCATGCTCTTGCTCTAAGTTGAGCTTCTCAAAGCGTAGCTTCTCATGTGTCCTTACAAGCTCTCTATGATCTTATAGAGTTAACTTGTGAGCTAACTCAAGAGTTTTTAGTTCTCGAGTTAGTCGTTCTATTTCCAACTTATCATCATCACATGACTTATCTACACTAGAGTGAGTACTAGCAAGTTAATTTTGACTAACATCACTAGATTTGTCAAATAGCAAGTCATCTTCAATTAACAAGTCATCTTCAATTAACAAGTCATCTTCATCACTATTGAAATCAAGATACTCGGGGTGTGATACTTTGGGGTCTTTAGCCATGAAGCAATGTCCACTCCCTTCATTTGGTGAATCAAATATGTCGTAGGAGTTGGTTGTCACCTGTGCAAGTCCGACAACACCTTCATCTTGACTATAGTCGGAGTTGGAGTGATAGCTTCTCCCGGAGTGGTTGTCGGATTCGGGGCCGGAAACCCATTTAGCAACATGAGCTTGATGTTTCCTTCTTGAGTAGCTCTTGGCGTACTTGTCCTTCTTCTCCGAGTCCCTACTTCTCCTTGAGGGTCTTCGTTCATAACGATCATCTCTACTCCTTCTCTCTCTTCGAGGTGATTTGTCTCTTGAGCTTCGTATTCTTGGTGACTCTTCTTTCCTTTTGTAAGGAGACGTGCACTCATTTGAGTAGTGTCCGAGCCTCCCACAATTGTAGCAGTTTCGGTCACGACTTGACGAAAGCTTCTCTTCATAGCTTGAGTTGGAGCTTCGATCTTTGCTTCTATTCTTGTAGAACTTGTTGAATTTCTTGACTATGAGGCTTATATCTTCATTTGTGACAAAGTTGTCGCTAGAGGTAGCGGGAGCATCACTTGTGGCTTTGTAATCACCGCTAGACTTGTGGTGAAGCTCTTCCTTGTCTTTGAGTGTCATCTCATGAGAAACAATTCTTCCAATCACTTCCGTTGGCTTGAGATCTTTGTAGTTGGGCATCATTTCGATGAATGTGCAAACGGTGTCATATCGATCATCCAAAGCTCGAAGTATCTTCTAGATGATGAATTTGTCATTCATTTCTTCGCTTCCTAAGCCGGAAATCTCATTTGTGATCAGCGCTAGCCTAGAATACATCTGAGCAACTCCTTCACCATCCTTCAACTTGAACTTGTCAAGTTGACTTTGAAGAACATCCAACTTGGATTCTCTCACAGATTCTGTACCTTCATGCATATCAATCAAAGTATCCGAAATCTCTTTTGCATTATCAAGATGGCTGATTTTGTTGAATTCTTTGGGGCATAGGCAGTTGAAGAGAATCTCACATGCTTGAGCATTGAGTTGCAACATCTTCAATTCATCCACAGTCGCTTCGCGATCGGGTTCCCTTCCTTATGCAAAGAATTCACCTTGCATACCAACACGAACAACAACCCAAGCGGAGGGGTTATGACCAAGCAAATGCATTTTCATTTTGTGCTTCCAACTAGCAAAATTTGTGCCATCAAAGTACGGACCTCCACAGTCATAATTTCCCTCACTAGACGCCATACTATCCTAGGTTGTGAGACCAATGCAATGGAGACCAAACATCTGATAACACTTGTAGGATTGAAAGTAGTGCTAGAGGGGGGTGATTAGACTACTTGACCAAATAAAAATCTACTTTTTCCCAATTTTAATTCTTTGCAGACTTTAGCATTTATAGTATGTCAAGTACACCCTACACATGCATGTCTAAGAGTATAGCAGTGGAAAGTAAAGACAATCATGTAAGTAAAGTGAGGGTAGGAAGAGCAAACTCAATTGGTGACATGATGATTTTCCCATGGTTCTGATATGTGGTGCTATCGTACATCCATGTTCATGGAGTCTTCAACCCACAGAGGGTAACGGTTGTGAGAGTCCATGGAGGGCTCTACCACGGAGGGTTCCACGAAGAAGCAACCTTTACTATACCATGACGGCCTACGTCCATGGAGGACTAGCCTTACTCGGGGTAGATCTTCACGAAGTAGGCAATCTCCTTGCCCTTTCAAACTTCTTGGTTCACTCCACAACACAAAGTAGGAGGCGCCCAAGCGACACCTAACCAATCTAGGAGGCACCACCCTCCAAAAGGTAATAGGCTCGATAATGCGATGAACTCGTTGCTCTTGTGCTTCAAGATGATAGACTCCTCAACACACAATCACTCTCTCATAGATTTGGCTTGGTAGAAGAGATTGATTGGGTGGAAAGCAACTTGGGAAGACTAGAAATCAAGATCCATATGGTTGGAGTGGAAGATCTTGACCTTAACACAAGGGTAGGTGGTTCTCTCTCAGAAAATCAGTAGGTATGAGTGGGGAACTATTCTGAGTGCTTATCTTGCGAGTGAATGGTGGTGGAGGGGTATCTATAGGCATCTCCAAAAATCCAACCGTTACACACAATAAGTCAGACTCGGTGGAACCGGCATGTGAATATCGGTTGTACCAAAGTGACTTAAAGTTCGCAACTTTTGAATCTCGGTGAGACCGATATAGGAATCTCGTTGCACCGATAAGGTGACCA
Organism: Hordeum marinum; assembly: GCA_022496015.1. Taxonomy (NCBI): domain Eukaryota; kingdom Viridiplantae; phylum Streptophyta; class Magnoliopsida; order Poales; family Poaceae; genus Hordeum; species Hordeum marinum. The sequence goes on from CM039674.1 coordinate 286,815,221, forward strand.
ACGGTCAGAATGTCCAACCTCCGTGACGCCGATCCAACAATCTCGGAGGGACCAAAAATGTGAACTTGTGTAACAGAAAGTTGGCAGCCTAACTCGGTGGCACCGAATGCAGAATCAGTTGCACCGAAAAGCAAGGGTTTGGCTGAGTCTATCTAGGGTTTGGAATCAGTGGCACCGAGTCTGGAATATTGATTGCACCGATTTTGAGTATTTGGCTTTGGACAGAATTTTGTGGAAGAGCTTGTGGGTGTATGTGGTGACTATCACTTGTGCACGTATGAGCATTTTGTTCACCAATAAAACCTTACCCCCTTTTAATAGTATTGGCTTTCCTATGGACTCAAAGTGATTTCTAACAAATGTAAAATGTAGAGCCCTTTGCTTGAAGCTTGGCCAATGCTATTTGCTACTTGGGGTATTCCACAATCCTTTTGCCAACCCACCATTGAACTTTTCCTGAAACATACTTAGTGAAAACATTAGTTCAATGACATATATGTTGTTATTAATTACCCAAATCACCAAGGGAGCAAATGTGCTTTCAGGAAGAAGAAGATATCCTTTAGCCTTACTATCCTCATCTCACCCCTCTTGAAATTGAAGCTTCTAGGGCTTTCGAGGAGGTTCGTGTTCAGAATAAATTCCTCACTCATGAAAATCTTTTACTAGAGGAGCATATCACCACCCTCACGAGTGTCATTCGCAAATTGAAGTACTTATTGGAGCTGAAGTGTGACACCTCACCACCACCTTCATCATCAACACCACCAAAGAAGATCTGAGTACACGGGTATGGGCACTCCCCTTGGCTTGATCCATGCTTGGGGGAGGTGCCCCGATATCGTATCACCATCACTTTTACCTTTTGCTTCCTATTTTCGACCTTTAGCCTTTTCATCTTTGAGTTGAATAAAATTTTAGTATGATCTATCTTTGAGTGGTAGTTTCGTGATCTATCCTTCTATGTAATCGAGTGAGAGTTATATAATAAAGTTTAGTTTGAGCCTTTGCCCCTTTTACTTTCTTGTTGCAATCACGATAAAAGAAAATAAATGAAAAATATCATATGCTAATGTTATGGTGAGTAATGACATCACAATAAATAAAAGTATAAGTGGTAAAATTTATTAGAGATTGGCAAACATAGCATTAGTCAATGATGCAAATCATCAAAGAATTAATTAGGGAAGAGAGGATTCACATGCAAATATACTATCATGTACATCTTTTGTGATTGTGAGCCCCCATTAAATATTATATGCCAAAATTGTTGATGTTGGACAAGGAAGACAACGTAATGACTTATGCTAGTTCATATTCACACAGAAGTTATATTGTCATAAATCCTTTAACATGTGGTGCTTGCCCAATATCTTTGCTAGCCAAAAACTCTACACTGAGTAGAGATACTACTTGTGCATCCAAAAACCCAAAACCTGTTGGGGATATAACTTCGTGGTATGAACCGCCTAGTAGGGGTCGTTTCACAGCTGGCGGCTCGTACTTAAGGCCCTAGGTGGGCCTAAAGGTTGAAGACAAGCCTAGAGGCAACTCGCCGGGTGGTCAGGATGGAGGCCCAAAGCCGGAAGACGATGCAAGACCCAGGCGCATGAGCCGCCCGGAAGATGGCTTGCCGAAGAAGGCAAGATGACTTAGAGACAAGATTGGATACTTTGTATAAGCCGGTCTAGACTCTTGTAAGCCCGGGCCCTTGGCCTATGTATATAAAGGTGGGTTCCCCGGGCGGCTTAGGACACGAAACAATCAATCAAGAACTAGGTCAAGCGAATCCGGTCGCTTGTAATTGATATCCAATCAATACAACACAAAGCAGGACGTAGGCTTTTACCTCTTCCCAAGGGGCCGAACCTGGGTAAACCCTTGTCTCTCGTCCCGGTCAACCCCTTCGAGCTCACCGTCATAGCGATGGCCTCAAACCAAAGTCCTCTCACTAGGACATCTGTCGTGACAAAACCACGACAGTTGGCGCACACCGTGGGGCTAGCGCACGGTGGTGTGGAGTTCTCGAAGGGCTCTCTCCGAGGGATAGAAGGATAAACCGTCGACAGGATGACTAAGAGTTGCCACGGCAAGCTCTACATCGACGACGCTGGCTGGGGCCCTGAGGCCGACTCAATCGAGTATGGGTACTGGGTCCCCTTCGACGGAATTCACGATTTCATTGGTAAGATCGGTGGATTTGAACTAGGACCAGACATCTGCACTAACCTCGTCGAGCTGGCCCGGCGCACGCAACCCATCCCGTGTTCAACCAATGCGTTGAAGACTCTGCGTCTTCGTCGGCTTCACGCAAGGCATGGAAGACTCCGTGTCAGGAGGGTAAACCCTTATCCTCTCAGACGACGGGTCCTCGAGTGGAGAGGCGGAGTCGATCTACCAGCTTCGTAATGGTGGTTTTGGGGGCTATGCCAATGGCGATAGTATTCTGGAGCCCTACCACCCGTCGTGCCAAGCCACCATCTTTATGGCAGGCACGACGCCGGCTCTCAACAACATGATTGTTATCCACTCAAGCAGCCCATGACAATTGTTTCCTTGTATGATAGTTTTCCACGGTGTTGTGTCGGGCAAGTCTACTTATCCATTGGGAAAGATTAATCTCGAGGTAGCGTTTGGTGATGACTACAATTATAGAGTGGAAACTTTGTGGTTTGAGGGGGTCAAAATTAAGAGCCCATATCATGCCCTATTTGTAAGGCCGGCTTTCGCTAAGTTTATGGCCAGGCCCTGTTATGTCTACTTGCAGCTCAAGATGCCGGCTCTGAAAGGGACGATCACGGTGCACGGTGATCGAAAGATTGCTCTTGAGTGTGAGGAGGGTGATGCTACATATACAGATAATGTTGACCAGGCGGATATGACTCCGTTGAAAAATCCCAACATAGAGTCTGAGCCGCCCCTAAGTTTGTGGCAGAAGATACCAAGTTCGTGGATTCTGTTGTCGGTGACTCATCGAAGCAGTTCTCTATTGGGGATAATATGAACCCCGCATAGGAAAGCACGCTCATCGAATTCATCCGTGAGAACCGGGACATCTTTGCATGGAAACTTTCTGACATGCCGGGTGTACCAATAGAATTCACTGAGCACCACCTTAATGTGAATCCTAAATTTAATCCGGTCAAGCAATTTCTCCATCGTTCAATGAGGAGCGGCATAAAGCTATTGGGGAAGGGATAACCTGGCTCTTAGCAGTGATGTCTACTACGCAACTTTATTCTTGTAGACTTTGTTGGGGCTCTAAGAGCGGAGTTTTGTAGGACAGTAGCAATTTTCCCTCAAGTGGGTGACCTAAGGTTTATCAATCTGTGGGAGGTGTAGGATGAAGATGGTCTCTCTCAAACAACCCTGCAATCAAATACAAGAAATCTCTTGTGTTCCCAACACACCCAACACAATGGCAAATTGTATAGGTGCACTAGTTCGGCGAGAGATGGCGATACAAGTGCAATATGGATGGTAGATATAAGTTTTTGTAATCCGAAAAATATAAAAATAGCAAGGTAGCAAGTAACAAAAGTGAAGAAAAACGGTATTGCAACGCTTGAAAACAAGGCTTAGGGTTCATACTTTCACTAGTGCAAGTTCTCTCAACAATGCTGACATAGTTGAATCATATGTAAATCCCTCATGTGAGACAAAGAGTTCACTCCAAAGTCACAAATAGCAGAGAACAAACGAAGAAATTATTGTAGGGTACTAAACCACCTCAAAGTTATCTTTTCCAATCAATCGTATGAGCTATCCCTATAAGTGTCACGAACATCCCTAGAGTTTGTATTAAAATAACACCTTAAGATACACATCAACCAAAACCCTAATGTCACCTAGATACTCCAATGCCACCACGAGTACCCATGGGCTTGATTATACGATATGCATCACAATATTTCAAATTCATCAGGTTCAATCCAACACAAAGAACTTCAAAGAGTGCCACAAAGTTTCTACCGGAGAGTCAAGACGAAAACGTGTGCCAACCCCTATGCATAGATTCCCAAGGTCACGTAACCGGCAAGTTGATCACCAAAACATACATCAAGTGGACCAATAGAACATCCCATTGTCACCATGGATATCCCATCACAAGACATACATCAAGTGTGCTCAAATCCTTTAAAGACTCAATCCAATAAGAAAACTTCAAAGGGAAAACTCAATTCATCACAAGAAGATAGAGAGGGGAAAACTCCATATGATTCATCTATGTTAATAAAGCTCGCGGTAGATCAAGATCGTGTCATCTCAAGAACACGAGAGAGAGAGATTAAACACATAGCTACTGGTACATACCCTCAGCCCCGAGGGTGAACTACTCCCTCCTCTTCATGGAGACCGCAGGGTGCCGGAACGAACTCCCGATTGTTTTTTCGTAGCTACAGAGGCTTGTGGCGGCGGAACTCCCGATATAGGGTTCTTTTCAGAGGTTTGGGTATTTTATAACAACTTTTTGCGTCGATCTCACGTCAAGGGGGTGCCCGAGGGGCCCACAAGCCCGAAGCACCCTCCCTGGGGGTAGGGCGCGCCTAGAGGGCTTGTGGCCTCCTCGTTCGATTCCTGGCCTAGCTCTTGCGCATCGGGGGTCTCTTTATGTCCATAAAAAAGCACTGTAAATTTTCAGCCCATCCCAAGAACTTTTATTTCTGCACACAAAAAACGACACCATAGTAGTTTTGTTTAAAACAACGCCAATCCGAGCTAGTTCTAGGAAAATCATATAAAAACCATATAAAATTGTTGTAAACCTGGCATGAATACTTCATAAATTATAGATACGTTGGAGATGTATCAGCATCCCCAAGCTTAATTCCTGCTCGTCCTCGAGTAGGTACATGATAAAAGAAATAACTTATGAAGTGAGAATGCTAGTACATTTTTATCAGTGTAATCTTTTTTATTGTGGAAAGAATATTCAGATCCATAAGAGTCAAAACAAGAGTTTAATATTGACATAAAAACAATAATACTTCAAGAATACTAATAAAGCAATCATGTCTTCTCAAAATAACATGGCCAAAGAAAGTTATCCCTACAAAATCATATAGTCTGGTTAAGCTCCATCTTCGTCAAACAAAGTATTAAATCATGTACAACCCCGGTTTTAGCCAAGTAATTGATTCATACTTTAGTATTCTCAAACTTTTTCAACTCTCACGCAATACATGAGCGTGAGCCATGGATATAATACTATAGGTGGAATAGGATATGGTGGTTGTGAAGAAGACAAAAAGAAGAAGATAGTCTCACATCAACTAGGCGTATCAACGGGATATGGAGATGCCCATCAATAGATATGAATGTGAGTATGGATTGCCATGCAATGGATGCACTAGAGCTATAAGCGTATGAAAGCTCAAAAAGAAACTAACTGGGTGTGCATCCAACTCGCTTGCTCATGAAGACCTAGGGCAATTTGAGGAAGCCCATCATTGGAATATACAAGCCAAGTTCTATAATGAAAAATTCCCACTAGTATATGAAACTGACAAAATAGGTGACTCTCTATCATGAAGATCCTGGTGCTACTTTGAAGCACAAGTGTGGAAAAAGGAATAGTAGCATTGCCCCTTCTCTCTTTCCTCTCATTTTTTTGTTCTTTTGGTGGGATTATTTGGCCTCTTTTTTGTAAAGTCTGGATACTCATCCCAACTTGTGAGAGAATCATAGCTTCCATCATCCTTTCCTCACATGGGACAATGCTCTAATAATGATGATCATCACACTTTTATTTACTTACAACTCAAGAATGACGACTTGATACTTAGAACAAAATATGACTCTATATGAATGCCTCCAGAAATGTTCCGGGATGTGCAATGACTCAAGAGTGACATGTATAAAAAATATATGAACGGTGGCTTTGCCAGAAATACTATGCCAACTACATGATCATGCAAAGCAATATGACAATGATAATGCGTGTCATTAACGGAACGGTGGAAGTTGCATGGCAATATATCTCGGAATGGCTATGGAAATGCCATAATAGGTAGGTATGGTGGCTGTTTCGAGGAAGGTATATGGTGGATTTAATGCACCGGCGAAAGTTGCGCGGTACTAGAGAGGCTAGCAAGGGTGAGAGTGCATAGAATCCATGGACTTAACATTAGTCATAAAGAACTCACATACTTATTGCAAAAGTTTATTAGTTATCAAAACAAAGTACTACACGCATGCTTCTAGGGGAAGGGTTGGTAGGAGTTAAGCATCGCACGATCCCGACCTCCACACAAAGGAGGGCAATAAATAAATAAATCATGCTCCGACTTCGTCACATAACAGTTCACCATATGTGCATGCTATGGGAATAACAAACTTTAACACAAGTATTTATAGCAATCCATAATTACTCACTAGCATGTCTCTAATATTACTATTTTTGTATCTCAAAACAATCATAAGGAATCAAACTTCTCATAGTATTCAATGCACTTTATATGAAAGTTTTGATTATATCCCTCTTGGATGCCCATTATATTAGGACTAAATTCATAACCTAAGCAAATTACCATGTTGTTTAGAGAATCTAAAAAATAATATAAGTGAAGCATGAGAGTTCATCAATTTCTATAAAATAAGACCACCGTCGTGCTCTACAAAGATATAAGTGATGGACTAGAGCAAAAGATAAACTACTCCAAAAAGATATAAGTGAAGATCAATGAGTAGCCAACAACTAAATCACTATGTGAAGACTCTCTCTCATTCAAGATTTCAGATCCAATGATTTTATTCAAACAACAAGCAAAAGAAAAATAGCACTCCAAGAATAGCACATATCATGTGGACAAATAAAAATTTAAGCTCAACATAGGCTAACCGATAATTGTTGATGAAGAGAGGTGGGATGTGTAGCATCCCCAAGCTTAGATGCTTGAGACTTCTTGAAATATTTACTCGGAGTGCCTTGGTCATCCCCAAGTTTGAGATTTTGTATCTCGTTCAATCCTCTCATATCATGGTTTCACCTATTCTCAAAGACCTCATCCACACAAAACTTGAAAATAACTCGTGAGATAGGTTAGTACACATAAGAATAAATCAAAACTTCATGTACTGCCAAGACAAGTTGCACAATAATTTTCAAACATCATCTATTGTTTACTATCATTTCCACAATTTATATCTACCAATATAGACTATGAAAACTATAGGATAGATAGACAATGAAACTACGATAGCAATCTGTCCAAACAGAACAGTCTGTAGTAATCCATTAAACTAGTATACTTATGTAACTCAAAACATTATGAAAATTTAGGACATGCTAAGGAATTTATATTAAAAGATCCTATAAAAATTTCATAAACTTTCCTTGATCCAGTAAAATATGAAAATTCAAACACTACAGAAAAAATTTCTGTTTTTACACAGCACATATCAAAACATGCAATGCAAGCATCCTAATACAATTTTTGGAACTTTTTATTGGAAAACAAGATTATAAATAAAATATAAAAGAGAACAAAAAATTATAATAAAAATATAGACTCAAGTAAATTTACCGATGGATTGAAGACAAAAGAGGGGATGCCTTCCGGGGCATCCCCAAGCTTAGGCTCTTGGATGTCCTTGAATATTACCTATAAAATTCGCTGAGCACCACCTTAATGTGGACCTTAAATTTAAGCCGGCCAAGCAATTTCTCTGTCGTTTCAACGAGGAGCGGCGTAAAGCTATTGGGGAAGAGATAGGCCGGCTCTTAGCAATGATGTCTACTATGCAACTTTATTCTTGTAGAGATTGTTGGGCCTCCAAGCGCAGAGTTTTGTAGAACAATAGCAATTTTCCCTCAAGTGTATGACCTAAGGTTCATCAATCTGTGGGAGGTATATGATGAAGATGGTCTCTCTCGAACAACCCTGCAATCAAATACAAGAAATCTCTTGTGTCCCCAACACACCCAACACAATGGCAAATTGTATAGGTGCACTAGTTCAGCGAAGAGATGGTGATACAAGTGCAATATGTATGGTAGATATATGTTTTTGTAATCTGAAAATATAAAAACGGCAAGGCAGAAAGTAACAAAAGTGATCAAAACTGGTATTGCAATGCTTGAAAACAAGGCCAAGGGCTCATACTTTCACTAGTGCAAGTTCTCTCAACAATACTAACATAGTTGAATCATACGTAAATCCCTCACGTACAAAAAATAGTTCACTCCAAAGTCACAAATAGCGGAGAACAAACGAAGAAATTATTGTAGGGTACGAAACCACCTCAAAGTTATCTTTTTCCGATCAATCGTATGAGCTATCCCTATAAGTGTCATGAACTACCCTAGAGTTCGTACTAAAATAACACCTTAAGATACACATCAACCAAAACCCTAATGTCACCTAGATACTCCAATGTCACCACGAGTATCCACGGGTTTGATTTTACCATATGCATCACACAATTTCAGATTCATCAGGTTCAGTCTAACACAAAGAACTTCAAAGAGTGCCCCGAAGTTTCTACCAGAGAGTCAAGACAAAAACGTGTGCTAACCCTTATGCTTAGATTCCCAAGGTCACGGAACCGACAAGTTGATCACCAAAACATACATCAAGTGGATCAATAGAACATCCCATTGTCACCACGAATATCCCATCGCAAGACATACATCAATTGTTCTCAAATCCTTTAAAGACTCAATCCGATAAGAAAACTTCAAAGGGAAAACTCAATTCATCACAAGAAGATAGAGAGGGGAAAACTCCATATATATGATTCATCTATATTAATAAAGCTCGCGGTACATCCAGATCGTGTCATACCAAGAACACGAGAGAGAGAGAGAGATCAAACATCAAGGGGTGCCCAAGGGGACCACAAGCCCGAAGGTTTGGGTATTTATAAGTATTTTTGTTGTCGGTCTCACATCAAGGGGTGCCCAAGGGGACCACAAGCCCGAAGCACCCTCCCTAGGGGGTAGGGCATGCCTAGAGGGCTTGTGACCTCCTCGTCCACTTCCTAGCCCAGCTCTTGTGCTTCGGGGGTCTCTTTTGGTCCATAAAAATCACCGTAAATTTTCAGCCCATTCCGTGAACTTTTATTTTCGCACAAAAGAAATGACACCACGGTAGTTCTACTGAAAACAGCGCCAGTCCGGGTTAGTTCTAATCAAATCATACAAAAACCATATAAAATTGTTGTAAACATGGCATGAATACTTCATAAATTATAGATATGTCAAAGACGTATCAAGCAGCAGGGTTCATCATTGAGGTTTTTCACCCGGAGTGGTTGGCAAATCCAGTGCTCGTACTCAAGAAGAATGACACATGGTGTATGTGTGTGGATTACACAGATCTCAACAAAGCTTGTCATGTTGACCCGTTTCCTTTCCCTCGCATTGACCAAATCATTGATGCCGTGGTGGGTTGTGAGAGTTTGTAATGCTTGGATGCTTATTTGGGTTACCATCAGATCAAGATGGTAGTTAAAGACCAACAGAAGACATCTTTCATCATGCCTTTTGGAGCTTTCTGTTATGTGTCCATGCCTTTTGGATTTAAAAGTGTGCAGGCGACTTATCCACGTTGTGTATAGAACTGTCTTCATAGTCAGATTAGGTGCAATGTTCATGTTTATGTGGATGATATTGTGGTCAAGTCAAGGAAGAAGGAGACTCTACTTGACGATTTGAATGAGACTTTTGATAATCTGTGGGTTTACAAGATGATGCTTAATCTGGCCAAATGTGTTTTTGGTGTACCTGCAGGCAAGCTCTTGGGTTTTCTGGTCTCAGAAAGGGGGATTGAAGCTAACCCGGATAAAATCAAGGCCATCACCTCATTGTCTAAGCCGACATGTATTAATGATGTCCACCGCCTAGCGGGTCGCATCGCCACTTTAAGCCGGTTCATAACCCACCTTGGCGAGAAGGTTATCCCCTTGTATCATATGATGAAGAAGACCGATCATTTTGTCTGGAGTGATGCTGCCGATGAGGCGTTTGAAGCGCTCAAAAAACAATTAGTTGAGCCGTCGGTTTTGGCTGCTCTTGCGGAGGAGGAACCGTTGCTCTTATATGTGGCAACTAATAACAGGGCCATCAGTCTTGCAGTTGTTGTGGAGCGCAAGGAGGCAGGGAAGGAATATCCAGTCCAGAGGCTGGTTTACTATGTCAGTGAGGTGTTAATAGAGTCCAACCAGAGATACCCGCATTGGAAAACGCTAATATATGGAGTGTTCATGGAAAATCGCAAGCTGAAGCATTATTTACTTGGACATCCAATCATGGCAGTTAGTTCTACGCATTTGGGTGATATCATTCAAAATAGAGAGGCCACCAACAAGATTGCTAATTGGGCACTGGAGCTTGGACCTCTTAATTTGAATTATGTGCCTCGAACGGCTGTCAAGTCTCAAGCCTTGTTGGATTTCATAAATGACTGGACGGAGAGCCAGGCACCTAAAGAGAAGCTATATAATACATACTAGACAATTCACTTTGATGGATCCACGTAGTTGGAAGGCTTGGGGGATGGAGTTGTTTAAACTTCCCCTAGAGGCGACAAGTTTTGTTATGTGTTAAGGCTAATGTTTCCTTGTACTAACAATGCAGTTGAGTATGAGGCTTTGATTCATGGTCTCCATGTGGCCAAGGAGATGAATCTAAGCCAGGTCAGGTGTTTAGGCAACTTAGACCTTGTGGCTCAACAAGTTTCTGGCACGTGGGATTCTAAGGACCCTCGTATGGTGACTTATCGCTAGGCGGTTGACATCATTGCCAGTTACTTCAAGGGTTATCAGGAGGATCATATTGATTGTCGAAAGAATGAGGCGGCTGATGCTTTATCAAGACTGGGGTCTCGGCGCAAGTTGGTGCCGCCTAATGTGTTTTTGGATGTCTTGCATCACTCATCAGTCAAATTACCTTCTGAGGAGGATCTCGATGTGCCCGACCCAAAGGGACAATTGGTGGTGGCTCTCCGTGCTATTCCTAATTGGACGTTGCCATATCTAACATATCTGACTCGCGGCGAGTTACCCGAGGATGATACCTTGGCACGACAGATCGTGAGGCGGTCCAAGTCCATGACTATCGTCAATGGCGAGTTGCATAGATACAGTGTGATTGGTGTTTTTCAGATCTGTGTTTCCCCTAAAGAGGGCAAGGAAATTTTACATGAGATACACTCCGGTGATTCTGGTCATCACGTCGGCTCAAAATTCTTGGTGGCCAAGGCTTACCGACACGGTTTCTTCTGGTTGATGGCTCATAAAGACGCACAGGACATAGTTACCAAGTGCGGCGATGTCAGAAATTTGGACGTCGTGCCCATGTACCGGCTCAGGAGTTGCGAATGATTCTGATCACCTGGTCGTTTGTGGTCTGGGGGCTTGATATGGTTGGGCCTTTTAAGAGGTCTAAAGATAAGAACACCCACCTTTTGGTGGCGGTTGATAAGTTTACCAAGTGGGTTGAGTCAGAGCCGGTCAGCAAGTGCAATGCAGCCACGACGGTTCAGTTTGTCAAGAAGCTAAACTTTCGTTTTGGTTACCATCATAGTATCATTACCGACAATAGTACAAATCTATCCAAAGGAGCTATGAAAGCATTCTGTGAGAGTGAGAATATCCGCCTTAATGTCTCCATCGTGGCTCATCCACAGTCCAACAGGCATGCAGAACGTGCCAACCAAGAAATCTTGAGAGGGATAAAACCCCGGCTTATGGTTCCTTTGGAGCGAATGTCGGGTTGTTGGGTGGAGGAATTGCCTTCAGTTCTTTGGAGTATTAGAACCACCCCCGACAGGTCAACAGGCTATACGCCTTTCTTCATGGTTTATGGTGCGGAAGCTGTCCTCCCAAGTGATATCCGCCATGACTCACCCAGGGTAGCGGCTTATGTTGAAACTGAGAATGAGATGGCTCGTTAGGACGCACTAGATGCCTTGGACGAGGAGCAGGATCTTGCAGCAGCACGATCAACAATTTATCAGCAAGACCTGTGTCGCTACCATAGCCGCAGAGTCAAGACCCGGACGTTCCAAGAAGGCGACTTAGTGCTACGTCTGATTCAAGACCAGAAAAATATGCATCAGTTATCCCCCTTGGGAAGGACCTTTTAAGGCCAACAAGAATCTCCACAATGGGTCATATTACCTCATCGATATACGGGAGAGCGACGAGTCATGTACTCCTGGGCAAGAGACCAACAGGCCATGGAATATTGCTCATCTCGGGCCTTACTATGCTTGAGTCATTGGCTCTCATCAATGTACATACATCTGTCATTGTATATACCTTTTTAATATAATAAAGTTGGCATCCCCACAATTCGGGGCCTCTGCCGTTTTTCGTGCAACAAGATTGTGCAAAGAGTTGATAATTCAACATGTCACTTGGGGGCTTCCAACCCACTAGGTTTAGCTTTCATACCCTCTTGACCGGCTTTCTAGCCATATTTGGGTTAAACATGCCTGTTGCAACTTGCCACTCCACCATGTGACCCGCCGAACTCTTACCAGTTAATCTCGCAATAAAGACCCTGAACTGGTCAAAGATCTTGACAGTCAATCTTGCAATGCCACCCTGCACTGATTATGGTTAAAATGGCGGCTTATGTCACGAGAGGTCAGCATATAGAAATCTAGGATAAACTCGTCTGTCTGTTGTAGTCTTTCCGCCATGTGGCCCGTTCGTACTCTTAGATAGTCAATCTTTTTAAATACCCTAAACTGTTTAAGGTTAAAACAATGGATTTATGTCATGTGAGAGCCGGCTTACGGGTTTGGGGGTACTCATGCCCTGCTGTAGTCTCTCCGCCATATGGCTCGTTTGAACTCTTAAAAGTTAATCTTTTTCAGACCCTGAACTGGTTAAGGTTAAAACGACGAATATGTGCCATGTGAGAGCCGGCATATGAGGTTTGGGCGGTCATGCCTAAGTTTTTGAAAAATAACAAAACTTGAGTTTCCCTCAAGAGTGTAAAACAAGAGTCAACCTCTTTGGGTTGAGCCTTTAAAGATGCCTAAACAATCATAGAGAATATATTTTCTCAAGAGTGTAAAACAAGAGTTAACCTCTTTGGGTTGAGCCTATAAAGCCACCTAAACAATGATAGCGAATATATTTTCCGTATTGTTATTTTCCAGGTCTTGTCTTTTATGATAAGCCACTACCAAACATCAGGAAAGATGATCATAGCTAGAATAAATGGAGGATGGATAAGTATATAAGCTATTCAAACTTCAAACATGCACGAAGGCACAACAAAGGCAATCCGTTTTAACTACTACTATTACAAGGCTCTCAAAGAGCCCAACATCTGCACACTTGAGTTTTTTCGCAAAAATTATAACCTGGAAGATCAATAGGGCCAGGTTACCTTCACATGGGGGAACTCTTTGTTTAGCTCGCCGCCTTGTCATCCTGCGTCGGATCTTCGGTCTCTCGGATCTGAAGGTTGTACACATCCCAATTGCAGTTTGTTAAGGCCTCAAATTCGGCTTCGTCGTGCATGATTTGAGATGGGTTGAAATCAGGGGAAAAGAGGTGCTTACAGCAGTGAGGAATCAGGCTTTTGGCTTCAAAGGTGGTCCCTCAAACTCGTGTGTTATCTTCAGAGTAAGCCGCCTGATAGGATGATAAGTTAGCTTCTGCGGCCAGCCGGCTTGCCAACATTCGTGATGCCTTCATGCAACGGACGTAGTCATCTTGAGCAAACTCTGATCCGTCATCCTTCAGCTGAGGAAAGCCATCCATTATCTCTATCGGGTTAAGCTCGGGTGCATAAGCCAGTGACCGGCTCAAAGTGGCCATTGCACCTTTACGGGCGACGGATCTCTTCAGCTCTTCTATCTTCTTTAGGATGGTGGAGAGGACTTCTAGCACACCTTCATAAACTTTGGAACACCCTTCTTGGTCATAACAACCTTAATGGTGAAAAGGGATCCGACATAAAGCTGCTCAGTAAGTGAGTATAATTCCTTCAGCTTTAGCAAACTGTTGTCTGATAGCTGGCGAAATTGTGGGCCTGCAAGCAAGTCGGATTTTATAAGTCGCCCAGAGAATGTTTTTCAACAAACAGACTATTTTGCAAGGAGTATTGATAGGCAGTTACACTTACCAAAGACGGCTTCAATCATCCGAGATATATGGCTTCTCAGATTGTTAAGCTCTTCAGTGACGGGTTGGAATTGACCCTCGGTGTCTTTTGCCCGTTTCGTTAAGGCAGCTTGTTCAATTTCAGTTGTTTGTTTGTAAGATTCGAAGTCCTCCTTGACCTTTTCGAGCTCTATGGATGAGAGCCGCCATTTTTCCTTAGCCTCAGCCTGTGCGTCTTGTTGAAAAGCCAGATCTTTCTTCAGGCCAGTCAAGCTAGACCCGGCCGCGCTTAAGGATTCCTGCAGAGTACAAGTGGTCAAGAACAATATTAGTTTCATTTTTAAGCCGCCAGAGCAATGTATGATAGCACTTGGGGGGAATGAAGAAAGACACTGCAAGTCTCAAGCAGATTGTAGGCAATATACTTGACACTTGGGGGATAGTGTGTATCATTTCTTTCAAGGGTTACAATTCAAATAAGACCCAGATCATCTTCAAGAAGATGACCCGACCCTTGGGGGATACACTTGGCTCTTGTTGTATGTTAACTGCCGGTTCATTATTTACATAATGACCCGGCCCTTGGGGGCTACACTTGGCTCTTCCTATATGTCAAGTGCCGGCTCATCATTTACATAATGACCCAGCCCTTGGGGGCTACAAGGCGATTCATTCAAATCTACAAGTGATTGAAGACCTGGCCGATCTTTTGCAAAATAAACCGGCTCATGGGGGCTACGTAAGGATATATGGAAGGCAAGGGAAGTGGAGTACCTCATATTTTTTCTTCATCATACCAATCAAGTTGGCCTCCATGTACCGGCTTGCAAAGAGACGGCTTAGATAGCCAGAGTGTAACTCATCAACAGTAAGCTTTTCTAAATTAGGAAGATCAAATTGAGTCTTCTCTTCTTCAAGAGGAGCCGCCTCATCTTTGCTGGTATGTTTGGATAGCACATTGGAAGGAGCGGGAGATTTATAAGCCACCCCGGTGACGGTATCTTCTTCTTGAGAAGCCATGTCTTCAGCTGTTGGCTGAGGGTTGGGCGGCTTAGGATCAGCTTCTAGATGGGCCTCAGGATCCTCAATATCAACGTCAGTCGACTCAGTAAGGTGAGGAGTCTCTTAATGGGCACCTTTGTTAGCCTCAGAGGGCTCAATGTGAGCTTCGGGGGTGTTAGGCCTTGGGTTATCCGGCTCTTGGACATCAGGAGTGGCAGATGACCCACTTACTTTCCTTCATTTTGCTTGAGCCCTATGAGCAAAGGTGGCATTATACGTCATAAGAAGAGATAGAATATTAACACACGGCGTGGGATATAAAAATACTCACCCTGGGTTGATAACAAGAGGAGGCAACTTCGTGGCGGTTGAGTCACCAAATGAAGGAGGCGATTCCTGGGAAGATAAATTGTGAAATATAAGTAAGGTGTAATACAAGATTAGCATACAAAAGAAATGAATTCAATGCAATGAAATACCTCAGTGCGCCATTTCCGAGGAGCCAAAGCATTTGGTAAGTCGGACACAAGATCTTCAGAGCCGGTGCTCAGGGTCTGTCGTCTGTTATCATCTTGTTGCTTCTTCAAAAGAAAGTTGGGATCCAATTGAGCAAAAGGGTGTGAACATTTTACCTTCCGGACAGCTTGCCGTATTTTCTTTATTGGTAAAGGTTCCGAGTCAGAGGAGACAATAGTTACCTCTGCAACATCAGTTTGACTTGTTTTCGCTTCTTCCTGAGAGTAATCATTGTCAATGAGTTGCATAAAGAGAAGGCCAAGAGAGTCAAGTTCTACCTCCGAGTCATCAAGCTCGAGAAGATCTTGGCGGATGTTTTCCTTTTACGACTCGGAACATGGGTCTTAGTCGGCTTAAATTTTTCCTTGGAAACGGCGGTGAATTTCTTCTTCCAGAAGGGCGATTTGGCCTGCATATGAGGTTAAAAAGTATCAGAAGGAATATGAAAGACAAAAGATTAGAGAAAACAAATAGTTTGTTCAAAGGATTTCTACCTCTGGAGCCGGGTTGCGAACACAGAACAACTCTAACCCGGTCTGGTTGCATGCTGCTTGAGGCTCGCCGAGCAGGGACTTGACGATGGAGTTGAGGTCCTTATCGGTCAAGGGCATACAATTAAAGCACATTGGATCATCCACCTCAGTGGAATATTCACATAATAGTTTATCACGCCGGCTTAACGCCATAATCCTCCAGGAGACCCAACAATGGGCCAGATCCACACCAGTTAACCCATTGGCTAACAAAGCCTTGATCTTTAGAAAGGACGAAGCATATTTGACACACTCTGTGACACTCATCCATTCAGGAAGTTTAGTGCTGGTGTAGAGCCGGAAAGGACGATAACCCGACAACGGATTTTCTCCAGCCGGAGAGGTATTTCTGCAAGAGAACCAAACCCGGTTCCAATCCTTGGGATGGCTGGGCAGGATGGATGCGGGGAAAGACATGTCTCTTCACCTCTAGATTGAGACGCCTCCAAGCTCAAGACTCGGCCCAGCTGCTAACTCGGTCTGGTGGTTGAGGTAGAAAAAACTCAAAAGAGATCAATAGTGGGTTCTTCCTGCAGATAGGCTTCGTAGAGGACTTGAAATTGCCACAATTGGTAACAGAGGTGCAACCAATGTCTTGAGGGTGGAGTTTGTAGAAGTGCAGGGTGTTCCGGATTTTTTTGACCTGGGTGGTGAGAAGCTGCGCAGAAGGTGATCTGTTAATATGACCACTTCCCCTTCCTGAGGCTTGGGCCTGGTCTCTTTACCGGCAACCCGCCAGTGGATGATCTCTTGAGCCGGCAAGGCTCCCATGGTAACAAACTCCTTTAATGATGCCTTAGTGACCCAGGAACTGACCCAGTTGCAAAATGTGGGGGCTTTGGCCATGGTGGTGGGGTAGACTCTATAGAAAGGCATAAAAATGTGGCGGGTTAAGAAAACCTCGCAACAAAGGCATCTATGACTGAGACGACAATGATATTCGACAGGTCATAGTTATGTTCAAAGTCGCCATCTACTATGGGACTAAGGCGAGTTAAATTGCTACAAGAAGAGACGGCAATGGAATGGCGGGTCAAAAGAGTAGCTAATGTTGGAAACTTTACTAAGTGTTGACAAATAGATTCCACCAACTACGGCAGCAACTACAAGATCTATGGACGAAGATAAAAAGAAATATATTCTAAACCTAAAAATATCAGTGGAAGAACAGGCAGTTCATGTGTGGATTCTATTCAAGAAATAGTCTACATTGAGTAGGGGATACGTGTCAAGTGGAGCACCGCATGAGTTGGCTAGCGTTTTGGAGCCTAAGGGTGCTTCTTTTGCGATCTACAATGAATACTCCAACGACCAGCGATAGACTCAGAAGAACTCCGATGAACTAATGTGGATCTACAAGTTGAAGAGGATGGAACCTGAAGGATGCTGAGGAGGTAATTGAACTCTAGCGAACTCTGGTCAAATCTGGTTGATGCAGGCGACCCTTGCTGGTGAAGACGGGGAAGGTCCGGTGACGACGGCAGAGCTTCAATCGCGCGAGCGTTGGAGGAGGAAGAAGATAGACAGCAACGACGGGGAAGAGTAAAAGAAATGGGACCCCTCCCCCATCTATTTATGAGGAGATGGGATAGCAAAAGTCCACATGAGAATCAAGGAGACACAATGATGATTGACCAAGAAGATGCCTCGATTTTTGGGTTGACCGTTTAATGCGATGATCTGTTGTGACGTCATGGAGATCCTTTTGGATATATCCGGTATGACGTCATTTGTTTTATATGGCAGGTTGCAAAGTTTTATTTTTAGGTAAGAAAGGTATGAGACTCGCCACCAAATGGACTTGAAGATTGACATGAACAGGTTCAAATCAATCTGGGGCCTAATGTTGGGGATATAACTCTGTGGTATGACCCGGCTAGGAGGGGCTGGATCACAGCTGGCGGCTCATACTTAATGCCCCAGGTAGGCCTGAAGGTTGAAGACAAGCCTAGAGGTGACTTGCCAGGTGGGCCGGATGGAGGCCTAGAGCCGGAAGACGACGCAAGACCCGGGCGCGTGAGCCGCCTAGAAGATGGGTTTCCTAGGAAGGCAAGACGACTTAGAGATATACTTTGTATAAGCCGATCTGGACTCTAGCAAGCCCGGGCCCCAGGCCTATGTATATAAAGGCGGGTTCCCCAGGAGGCTTAGGACATGAAACAATCAATCAAGAACTAGGTCAAGAGAATCCGCTCCCTTGTAATCGATATCCAATCAATACAACACAAAGTGGGACGTAGGATTTTACCTCTTCCCGAGGGGCCAAACCTTGGTAAACCCTTATCTCTCTTCCCGATCAACCCCTTCGAGCTCACCATTGTAGCAATGGCCTTGAACCTAAGTCCTCTCACTAGGACATCTGCCGTGACAAAACCACGACAAAACCCAAACTCATGTTTGAGAGTCCACCATAACTACCTATGGATTGAATAAGATCCTTCAAGTAAGTTGTCATCGGTGCATCAAGGCAATAAAAATTGCTTCTAAAAAGTGTTGGATCAATTAGTGTAAGAGAAAATTGAGCGTTGCACAAACGTGTGATGGAAAAGTAATAAAAGCGATGGACATCATAATAAATGCTGCTATCACAAGAGGCAACACAACGTGACGTTCTTTTGCGCTAAGGAATTTGGCATACAAACTAAAAAGCGCATGGCAACCTTTGCTTCCCTCTGCGAAGGGCCTATCCTTTACTTTTATGTACTTACTTTTATGCAAGAGTCAAAGTATTTTTCTCTATTCCTTTTTTATTTTTTCTCCTTTGGCAAGCATCATGTGGTGAGGAAAGATCTAAGCACATATGAACAATTGGATATGAGTGAGCATGAGTTATTATTGTTCACATCACCCTTGAGGTGAATATGTTGGGAGGCAAACTATAAGCCCCTGTCTTTCTATGTGTCTGGTTGAAACTTTTTGTCCATGGGTATCCTGTGAGCATTAGCAGTCATAGAAGACTAAATGATGGTTGAACACGTGGACTTGCCAAAAGGCTCCTACATGAGACCCTTCCTGAAAATATGATGAATTGTAGTTGCAAAGTTGACTGAGAACATAGTTTGTTGGTTTCCAATAAGGTTTATGCTTATACTTCCACGTTGTGATGAATCGTTACTTGCTCATAAGAGGTTATATCATGCTGCTATGAAATAAAATGTTTTATGAGAAAGTTGTATGTTAGTTTTGTTGATGTTATAAAAATAAGCATGATGCTTCTGTGTCCGTATTTTGTTTTTGTCGACACCTCTCTCTCTCAAACCATGTGGGCATGTTCTTCAATATCGGCTTTCGCTTGAGGACAAGGGAGGTCTAAGCTTGGGGGATTTGATACGGACATCATGTGCTTCAATATCATCTTTTATTACTATTTTTAATAAAAAATATATGCAAAATAATGCTTTGGGGAGTAATTCTAATGCCTTTTCTCTCATAATTTGCAAGGTTTACATCAAGAGGTAGAATGCCGGCAATTGGAATTCAGCACCCTAGATACCTATTCTGCACAACTCCAATGAAGCTAAAAATTCACGAGGAATTTTTATATATTAAATAAGAATTTTTGGAGCAAAGAACTACCGGAGGGGGCCACCAGGTGGCCACCATCCACCAGGGCGCGTCCGCCCCCCTGCGTGCGCCTTGGTGGAGGGTGGGCGCCCAGGCCCACCTTTGGATCCCATCTTGTGGTATTTAGTCCCAAAAAATCTAGAAAATTTAGGAAAGGACTTTCGGGACGAAGCGCCGCCTCCTCGAGGCGAAACTTGGGCAGGAGCACTTTTGCTCTCCGGCGAAGCGATTCTGCCGGGGGAACTTCCTTCCTGAAGGGGGAAATCGAAGTCGTCATCACCAACAACACTCTCATCTTGGAGAGGCCATTCTTCATCAACATCTTCAACAACACCATCTCCTCTCAAACCCTAGTTCATCTCTTGTGTTCAATCTTTGTACTGGAACCTCAGATTAGTACTTTTGGGTGACTAGTAGTGTTGATTACCTTGTGTATTTGATTGCTGTATGGTTTATTTGGCTTATTTGGTGGAAGATTATATATTCAGATCCATTATGATATTCAATACACCTCTGATCATGAGCATGCATATTATTTGTGAGTAGTTACTTTTGTTCTTGAGGTCACGGGAGAAGTCATGTTGGAAGTACTCATGTGACTTTGATATGTGTTCGATATTTTGATGATATGTATGTTGTGATTCCCTTAGTGGTGTCATGTGAACATCGACTACATGACACTTCACCATCCTTGGGACTAAGGGAATGCATTGTGGAGTAGCTATTATATGATGGGTTGCAAGAGTGAAAGAAACTTAAACCCTAGCTTAAGCGCTACTTCTAAAGGGGCTAATTTGGATCCACATGTTTAATGCTATTGTTAGACTTTGTGTTAATACTTTTCTCGTAGTTGTGGATGCTTGCGAGGGGGTTAATCATAAGTAGGTTGTTAGTTCAAGTAACAACAACACCTTACCCCCGTGCCACCCACATATCAAATTATCAAAGTAGCGAACACAAATCAAACCAACATGACAAAAGTGGCTAGATGAAATTCCCGTGTACCCTCAAGAACACTTTGCTCATCATAAGAGATACTTTTGGCCTGTCCTTTGCCACAAAAGGATTGTGCTACCTTGTTGCACCTTACCTATTGTTACCGTTACTTGCTTGTTACAAATTACCTTGCTTCAAAACACTTGCTACTTACACTTTCAGTGCTTGCAGAAATTACCTTGCTGAAAATCGCTTATCATATCCTTCTGCTCCTCGTTGGATTCAACACTCTTACTTATCGAAAGGACTACGATTGATCCCCTATACTTTGGGTCATCACCAGTTAAGAGATCTTTAACCATAGCAATACTAGGCTCAACATTTATTTCTTCAAAAGGCTTAGTTGTCCTAACATAACTTTTGTTAACCACAATTGTAGATTTAGCATGTTTCTCAATCCTAACAGGGAAACGTGGTTTCTCAATATAAGCAGTTGGCACAAGTGGATCAGCGTGCTAAACAATTGTTTCTTCTTTAAATTTAACGGGTTCCTCTTATATTTTTTCAAAAACTGGATGGTATTTAAACCACATCTCCTTAGGGATATCAACATGATTAGCAAACGATTCACACAATGAAGATACCATCTAAGAGTCAAGCCCATGTTTATTGCTAAACTTATGAAAAATACCAGTTTCTATAAAAGATTTAACTCAACCAAACTAAAGCTTTATACCTGACTCTTTACCTTTGTCGAATTCCCTATCTTCAGAGTTGCATTTATTTATTTCAAGAGGATCCCATTTGAATTCAGTAGTCCTCTTCATGTAGGAACTAGTAGAAGAATAATCGAGTATTAATTGATCATCATGAGAAAGCCGAGCATAAAAAATATGTATAATCATTTCTCATGAGAGCTCATGGTTGGGGAAAGTGTGCATCATAGATTTAAGCCTCCCCCAATCTTGAGCAATGCTTTTCATTCACGTGACCAACAATATATTATATATATAGTTTAAATAATGATGGACTAGATGCATAGGGTAAAACTTCTAATGAAATTCCAGCTTCAAGTGATTCCAGTCCCATGATCCAATATCGTCCAATTGCCTATACCACATCAATGCTTTTCCTCCAAAGATAAAGGGGAAACCTTCTTCTTAACTTTTTAGTCCTTGGGTAAACATCCAAGCTTAAATAATCCACAAATCTCATCTACATATATCAAGTGGTAATCATGATGAGTTGTACCATCATAAGGATTAGCTAGCAGTTCCTCTAGCATACCCAAAGGAATCTCATAATAAATATTTACAGTAGGTTTAGTAGGTTGGGAAGCAACCTTTTCCACTTCCTTTCTAGGCATACATGCCATGAAAAAGCCACTCAAAGGGTGACCATCCATAGTAACAAGCAACAACAAATTTCAGCACGTACCGAAAATGTTCCCTTACCTAGTTCAACTTACCAAAGGCGCTTCACTCCCTTGCAATGGTGCCAAAAAGATTCTTGATGACCCATAAGTGTAGGGTATCAATCGTAGTCCTTTCGATAAGTAAAAGTGTCGAACCCAACGAGGAACAGAAGGAAATGATAAGCAGTTCTCTGCAAGTGCTGTGAGTAACAATGATAGATAATTTTGTAGCAAGATAATTCATAACAAGTGACAAGTAACAGTAGTAGCAAGTGTGCAGCAAGATATCCTAATCCTTTTCATAGATATCAAAGGAGTCGAAGTGTAAAAGAAAGTCCCGCATAAACTAGGCGGATCAACGGGATATGGAGATGCCCATCAATAGATATCAATGCGAGGAGTAGGGATTGCCTTGCAACACATGCACTAGAGCTATAAGTGTATGCAAGCTTGACAAAAGCTAAGTGGGCACGCATCCAACTTGCTTGCTCATGAAGACCTCGAGCATTTGAGGAAGCCCGTCATTGGAATATACAAGCCAAATCCTATAATGTAAAATTCCCACTAGCATATTAAAATGACAATTTAGGAGACTCTCTATATGAAGAACATGGTGCCACTTTGAGGCACAAGTGTGGTAAATGGATAGTAACACCGCCCCTTCTCTCTTTTCTCTCATTTTTTTCATGGTGGGATTTTATCTTTTTTCGCTTCCCCATTTTTTTTTGTTTTATTTTTCGTCCGGAGTCGCATCTCGACTTGTGGGGGAATTATCATTTCCATCATCCTTTCCTCACCGGGATAATGCTCTAATAATGAGGATCACACACTTCTATTTACTTACATGAATGCCTCTGCCAGTGTACCAGGATGTGCAATGATCTAGCGTAACATTTAGAAAATGATGAACGGTGGCTTTTCCACAAATACTATGTGAGCTATATGATCGTGCAAAGCAATATGATGATGAACACACAAGTCATGTGACGAAACGGTGGACATTGGATGACAATATGTCTCAAAATGGCTATGGGAATGCCATAATAGGTAGGTATGGTGGCTATTCTGAGTAACATATAAGGATCATATGTGTGATGGAGTGTATCTTATCATGGGGATTGGATGCATCAGCGAAGGTTGCACAAACTCTCGAGGTGATAATTCACAATGGATGGTACCGAAGAGGCTACCAATTATGGAAAGGTGAGAGTGCGTATCCATGGATTCACATTAGTGTAAGAGCATGATTTTCCCTAAGTTGTTTTGGTGGTTGGTGACAATGCCCTTGCGAACTAATTGTGTGCATTGAGCTTTGAGAGATTATCAAGTGGCACGACACGGTTATTCACCCCCTCAGTTGTTAAAAGAGAAGACGACGTTTTTCTATCGATTTAGTGTTGGTGGACTTGAGTCGTAGGAAAATCCGTACTATCAAGAGGGGATCCGCATTTGGAAAGGTTGGGAGAATCTATCACGTACACATTGCGCCTCCCTCTCTTTCCTGGCATAGTTGAGTTGCTCTGTGCCCCAAAGGACCCTGAGTTCTATATAAGAGGAAGTACCGCTCCAATGGGCGGTAGTACTGTTCCAGTGGTAGTGCCGCCATGCGGTACTAGGTGTCTACCGCTTATTTTTTCCTCTTTGTTGTCCTTGGGTGGCTTTGTCCATAATTAGCGGAAGTATCGCTGGGAGCACGGTGGTAGTACCGCTCGAGCGGTACTACTGCCCTCCACTTATGGCCCCACTTCCACTTATTTTTAGCTCTCTGATGTCTTCAACACTCGAGTGGATTTTGAGCAGTAGTAACTAGTGGAGGTACCGCTCTGAGCGGCACTGCCATACGGTCCTCCTCATATTTGCTAAGTCTAGGTTTCCTTCTGTGCTAAGCAGAAGCACCGCTGGCGGGAGCAGTAGTACCGCTCTGGCGGAACTACCGCCTCCGTGACTAATGTCAACTAAGTGTGATGCCAAGTACTTCCGTGCAAGCGAAAGTACCGCTCCCCCGAGTGGTACTACCTCTTATGCACAACTTGTGGGTAGAAAATGGTCATATTTTCATCCACTATATAACTGGATCTTCTTCTCCAAGTAGAGTCACCTCTTTTCCCCATCAGCTCCATTATTGATCCAAAGCTCATTCTTGCCCGATCTCTCTCCTGGCCATATATTATTGTTGATGCTCTATCGTTTGGAGGAGAAGGCCTTGATCTACACTGCCACCAAGAGAAATTTGATTCCCCCACTAATCCCTTGCAGATCTTGCTACTCTTGGGTGTTTGAGCACCCTAGATGGAAGAGGTCACCATGAAGCTATATTCCATTATGGTGAAGCTTCGTGGTGTCATTGAGAGCCTCCAATTAAGTTGCAGAGCTTGCCTCAACCTTGTTTGTAAAGGTTTGATTGCCTCCTTCAAGTGCACCACTAGTGGAATCACGACATCTCGCATTGTGTGAGAGCGTGAGGAGAATATGGTGGCCTTAGTGGCATCTTTGGGAGCATTGTGCCTCCAGACCGCTCTAACGGAGATGTACTTCCCCTAAAAGGGAAGGAACTATGGTGACACATCATTGTCTTCTCCGGTTCAACTGGTGGTTATCCATTACCTTTACTTTGTGCAAGCTTACTTCTGTTGTATTATTTGCTTGCTTGTTATCTTGTCCTTGTTAGCATCATATAGGTTTCTCACCTAGTTGCTTATCTAGACAACCTATTTTTTTGCTAAACCTAATTTCTTAAGAAAAGTATAAAATTGGTAGTTGCCTATTCACCCCCCCTATAATCAACCATATCGATCCTTTCAATTGGTATCGAAGCCTTGTATCTTTATTAAGGGTTTTACCACTCGAAGAGTATGGGTGACGACGAGGTTAGGTCTGTTGAATTGCCACAAGCCATGGGTGTGAGCGTGGTCTGTCATGAGGATTTAAATGTGGCTATGGCCTCACTTAAATCCTCCATGAAAACTGAGCTCAAATCCATGTTTAAAGAATTCCTTGATAATCTCAAACTTTCTACCAATCCATTGCAAGTGGTTAATCCCACTACCTCAACATCGGATGTCCACTCCATTAAGGAGGGGGCTAGTAATGATAAGAACAAATTGCCTCAAGGAAATAGTGGGACGGGTACCTTTGCCTCGGTTCCGCCTCCCGTGGTCTATGGAGGACCAGTTCACCCAGCGCATATTATAAAACCCTGGCCCTCCTCCTAAACTTGTTAAGAATGATTTTGCTAATTGGGTTTTACGTATCAAATGTCATTTGAATCACATATCAACTCAACTTTGGAGAATCATTGAGCAAGGGTACTACCCACATAATCTAAGAAACCTCACCCCAAGAGAAGAGGACGACAATCAACTCAATCACTCCGCTTTGTTCATTCTTCAGTCTGTTGTCCCTATAGAAGATCTTTCTCACTTGCGTCCCCTCACTCGTGCAAAGGATTGTTGGGAATAAATTCAATCCATGTAGAAGGGAATCTCAAGTATTCAACAGTCAAAGTTTGTGGTGGTTCTTGATGAGGCCGATGATTTTGGGACGATTGAAGATGAGGACCCACGTAAGCTTTACTGAAGGGTGACAACCCTTGTTGTTGCTCTTAAAGATCATGGGAGCAACGATACAGATGACAATTGGATCAAGCATAAGTTTCTCAAGGCCATCATGCCATTCAATAAGGCCACCATGCCACTCAACAAGTCCATTGATACATCTCCAACATAACTATAATTTATGAAGTTTACAATAATTCTATATGATATTAGAACTAACCCAGACTAACACTGTTTTCAGCTAGACTACCATGGTGTTGTTTTTGTGTAGAAATAAATGTTCTCGGAATGGGCTGAAAATTTACGGAGAATATTTTTGGAAAATATAAAAAAATGGAGATAAAAGATATCGGAGAGGAGGCCCAAGGAGGCCACAAGCCACCAGGGCGTAGCCACCCCCTGGTCGCGCCTGGAAGGCTTGTGGGGCCCTCGAGAGTCCCCTTGACGTGATTCCAACGCCAAGTGATCCTATAAATCCTAAAACCCCTAGAAAAAACCCTAGATGGGGAGTTCCTATGCCGCAAGCCTCCAGAGCCATGAAAAACCAATCAGGAGCTCGTTCCGGCACCCTGCCGGAGGGGGAACCCATCACCGGAGGCCATCTTCATCATCCCGACGGTCTCCATGACGAGGAGGGAGTAGTTCACCCTCGAGGCTGAGGGTATGTACCAATAGCTATGTGTTTGATCTCTCTCTCTCTCTCGTGTTCTTGAGATGGCATGATCTAGATGTACTGCGAGCTTTATTTTTATAGATGAATCATATGGAGTTTTCCCCTCTCTATATTCTTGTGACGAACTGAGTTTTTCGTTTGAAATTTTCTTATCGGATTGAGTCTTTAAGGATTTGAGAACACTTGATATATGTCTTGCGATGGGATATCCGTGGTGACAATGGGATGTTCTATTGATCCACTTGATGTATGTTTTGGTGATCAACTTGTCGGTTCCGTGACCTTGGTAATCTATGCATAGGGGTTGGCACACGTTTTTGTCTTGACTCTCCGATAGAAACTTTGGGGCACTCTTTGAAGTTCTTTGTGTTAGATTGAACATGATGAATCTGAAATTGTGTGATGCATATCGTATAATCAAGCCCATGTTTACTCGTGGTTACATTGGAGTATCTAGGTGACATTATGGTTTTGGTTGATGTGTATCTTAAGGTGTTATTTTAGTACGAATTCTAGGGCTGTTCGTGACACTTATAGGGATAGCTCATAAGATTGATCAGAAAAGATAACTTTGAGGTGGTTTCATACCCTATAATAATTTCTTCGTTTGTTCTCTGCTATTTGTGACTTTGGAGAGAACTCTTTGTTGCACATGAGGGACTTACATATGATTCAACTATGTTAGTATTGTTGAGAGAACTTGCACTAGTGAAAGTATGAACCCTAGGCCTTGTTTTCAAGCATTGCAATATCATTTTTGCTCACTTTTGTTACTTGCTACCTTGCTGTTTTTATATTTTCAGATTACAAAAACCTATATCTACCATCCATATTAAACTTGTATCACCATCTCTTCGCCGAACTAGTGCACCTATACAATTTACCATTGTATTGGGTGTGTTGGATACACAAGAGACTCTTTGTTATTTGGTTGCAGGCTTGTTCGAGAGAGACCATCTTAATTCTATGCCTCCCACGGATTGATAAACCTATCATCCACTTGAGGGAAAATTGGCTACTGTCCTACAAAACTTTGCGCTTGGAGGCCCAACACAAGTCTACAATAAGAAGGTTGCGTAGTAGACATCAAGCTCTTTTCTGGTGTCGTTTCCGAGGAGGTGAGTGCTTGAAGGTATATATTTAGATCTTGCAATGAAATCTTTTAGTTTCTTGTTTTTCACTAGTTTGGTTTTATAAAAGAAAACTACAAAAAAATGGAGTTTAGGTTGCATCACTTGTTTCGTCTTTATAATGTCTTTCGTGAAAATGATGGTTCGGAAAATTGTGCTCAGTTGGTAGAGGAAGAATTTATGAAAATACTTGATGAGAATTCTTCGAGTGATGAGCATGATTGCAATGTTACTAATATGAATTATCTGAATATCCATGATGCAAATGATATGCAAAGCCACAAGCTTGGGGATGCTATGTTTGATTAAGATGATATTTTTAGTGGCCCAAGTTTTGATGAGCAAAACTATTATGATGATGGCATGCCTCCTATATATGATGATTATTTTGATGACATGTATGCTATAAAGTGTAATGAAAACCATGAAACTTTTCATCATGATTTTAATATTGAATGTGGTTATGTCAATCAAGTATCTCATGATAGTTACTTTGTTGAGTTTACTCCCACTATTAGTCATGAGAAGAAATTTTCTTGTGTGGACAGTAGTAAAATTTCTATGCTTGTAGATCATGAAAAGAATGCTTTAAGTGCTGGTTATAATGTGGAATTCCTTCATGATGATACTGAAAATTATTATGAGGGAGGAACTTATGCTTGTAGGAATTGCAATAATATCAAGTTTCCTCTCTATGTGTTCAAGGTTTTGAAGTTATGCTTGTTTTTCCTTCCTATGCTAGTTGATTCTTTCTCCCATAAATTGTTTTCTCACAAAATCCCTATGCATAGTAAGTGGGTTATACTTAAATGTTCTTGTCATGAGATTCATGATGCTCTCTTGCATGTTTCAAATACTATTCCTATGTGAGCATCATTGAAATCATCATGCACAGCTAAAAGGCATTAAAGAAAAGCGCTTGTTGGGAGACAACCCAACACTTTTACTTTCTGTTTTGATGTGTTCACATGATTAAGATACTGTATTAATTATGTTTTGTGTCTTTTTTCAATAAAGTGCCAAGTAAAGCATTTGGGATAGTGTGGATACTTGCTTGTTTGATTCTGTGCAAAAACAGAAATTTTGCGTCTAGTATATGAATTATCTGATTTTACTAGAGTGTCCAAAAATTCTGAATTTTTTACACAACATTTAGATGCAAATTCCTTGAGTTTTCCTATTTTTCAGAATTTTTGGAGTCAGGGAAGTTTGGTGATCATTCAGATCTTTACAGATTGTTCTGTTTTGCATGCATAGTTTGCTTGTTTCAAGTATTCCTATAGCTTATATTGAGTAATATAAATTGTGGTAATGATGGAATACAGGAGGAATCATGTGGGAATAATTGAATGTTGTCTTGACAGTACGTAAGTGAATGATCTATCTTTATTACACTAACCCATCTCACAAAGTTCCGTTAAGTTTTGTGTGATTGAAGTTTTCAAGTTTTGGGTGAGACACTGATTTGAGGAGAACAAGGAGTGACAAGAAACCTAAGCTTGGGGATGCTACGCATCCCATCTCTCTTCATCAACAATTATCAGTTAGCCTATGTTGAGCCTAAATTTTTATTCACATGATGTGTGCTATTCTTGGAGTGCTATTTTTATTTTGCTTGTTGTTTAATAAAATACTTCAGATCTGAAAATCTTTATTGAGAGAGAGATAGAAAGTCCTCACGTAGCTACTTAATTGTTTGATTACTCATTGATCTTCACTTATATGTTTTGAATTAGTTTGTCTTTTGCTCTAGTGCTTCACTTATATCCTTGTATAGCACGGCGGTGGTTTCATTTTATAGAAATTGATGAACTCTCATGTGTCACTTATATTATTTTGAGTGTCTCTAAACAGCATGGTAATTTGCTTAGGTTATGAATTTAGTCTTAATATGATAGGCATCCTGATGAGGACATGCCTTCCTTGGATACGACCAAAAATGTTGCATACAAGTATATTTGTGAGCTTACTTCTTTTAAGAATTATGCAATAATTTATTTATGTTATCTAGAACAAAAATACTTCACGTATTTTTATTTTATGCCTAAATGCAGAATGGTCGAACACTTGTATGAACCACGTGTGATGATAAAGGAAGAGGAAATGGTTGGGTGCTATTCAAGAGGTCCTCTAATGTCAAAGTAAACAATTAGGTTCTATTCAAGAAGTTTCTCATGTCACTTTTAGCCCAAGAGAAGATAGAGTCCAAGTCTCTTACGTTCTGGACTCAGATTCGGACTATACACACACACCTGTCTCAAAATGCCAACAACTTTTTAATATGAACTCCGAATTGGGTGATTCTTTTTTTGTTGGAAACTAGATTTCATATGCGTTATACCCCAACTAAAATAACCTTAAAATACTTCCGGGGCATGGAGATATCAACGAAACAATCTGATGTTGTAGCAGAATCCGAGTCAAACTAGAAGTCCAAAGGTGTTGCATCACCTCCACTTAGACCCATGGGCCTTGTACGACCTAGGATTGGTTCTAGGTTGTATTGGGACGTACTACCACCTCCTTGACTGCCTCCCCTTTATCCTATATAACTATATCAATCTAGTAGCTTTCCTTTGAGTTTTGTTTATTTAAAAATTAGTCATTGCAACTTCATGTACTTTGTTTGTGCCAACGACCAGACCAAGACCGCTTTCGGAACCCCACCCTTATCAATACTTCATATATATTCGTAATATTCAGATTGCATTATCATATTCTTGTTTGTTCTTCGATTGCTTGCAGGAATAGACCTTCGTGGTCAAGTCGATCATGCTCCGGTGTGGTCAATAACCTCTTGGAGATTGGTTTAGCGATTGCTAAGGCGCAATGCCATGCACGTTCGTAGTCGGATCGTCAAAGTCATCTCCACCAAATCGGTAGTTATCATCTCATTGAAAGATTGGGACCCTCGCATCTATCAAGTGGTATCAGTTTTCATGTTGCTCGGTGAGAATTTCCAGCCATTCCTATATTAGATTTATTTTTCGTACATATTTCCCAAGAAAAAGCCACAAAAAAAGTGAGATCTATTCATCCTTTGTCCAAGCCAATCTGAACCTTTGCAATTTTCTGTTAAGTGCTTGCATAGTTGAATTATCGGTTGCATTGTCGTGTCGAGTTGCTGGTCTTAGCATCTAGTCCCTTAGAGTTTCGAGTTCTGTCCATAGATTGTCACGCTGCCGCCGCACCATCTTCATCGATGCTGCCATATACCACCACCACGCAACCAGCATCCCTTCCGTTGTTTCCCACCACCATCCATCTTTTTCCACCGCTTGTTTCGATCATTGTCATTATCACACTTGACGTCGTTCACATCTACGCTTGATCTAATCTGCATCTTATCTGATTTGTTGGATAGAAAAAAAAGTGAGAGAGAGAAAAATAAAAAAAGGAGAGAAAAAATAAAAAAGTGAGAAAAAAATTGGTGAGAAAAAAATTGGTGAGAAAAAAATAGAGAGAAAAAAAAAACCAAATTTCGAATCTATTTGACTCAAATCTCGTATCTGAATTCGGAGTGAAACCTGTTTTGCGCAGTGTTCAGTAAAACAAGCGTATCTTCCTTATACAAACTCGGAATTGAGTGATTCTTTTTGCATACGAAAGCTTGAGTCGGTAGCGTTCTTGAGAACAAATATCAGAATTTTGACATGTTATGTTACATAGGAAAGCTATAGAGAGTGTTTTGGTATATCCTGTTTGACGGTCATTTATCATCATTGTCTTTACTGCCATTGTGATCTTCACTTATATCTTGCTATCCAGAACTAATTCATATCATCCTTTGCTGCTATTTGTCCTACGTTGCGACTTCATTAGTGTTCTAGGCTCGCGTCTCTAGTACGGTCTAGCCTACGACCATCATAGTATCGTCGTTGAGCGTTTATTCAACATTGCGTCTCTCAATTGATTATTGCTAATTTTTTACTACCATATATTAAGCCTTCCAAGCTCCACATATTTCTACATTGTGTATACATATGTTCACCTGGTAATCGCTTTACCCAATCTTCGGAGATATTGACTCTGTCGGTTGCCGGTCACCATCTGCTACATGGTAAGAATTTGTAACACATTAATATTTGCTTAATTATGAGCGTTTTACCACCACATCCCAGTAGTTCATAGGAACAATATTCTTCGATCTTTGTTTCTTCTTTCTACTAGTCATGACAGGATCCAGAGTTGTCAGTTCATGGGCTTCTTCGATCGTGGGAGACGTGCAACCACAAAAACCGATATGAGAGCTGCAAAGAGATCCAAATGCACATGATCAGGTTAATGTTTCTATACCTCCATTTAATGGACGATTTAGACCTGCTTTATATATTGAATGGGAGTTTGAAATAAAAGAAATATTTGCTTCCCATAATTTTTCCACACATAAGAAAGTTAAGGTCGCAGTTGGTTCTTTCACTGGTTATGCTTCAGTTTGGTGGAGCGAATATTGTCGATTACACCATGATATTATACCTACTACTTGGAATGATTTGAAACTTGCCATGAGACACACATTCGTTCCTCCTTATTATACTCATGACAAGCTTAAAAAGTTACAATATTTAAAACAAGGTAGTGACACTGTAATGAAATATTATGATGATTTACAAACGACCTTGTTGCATTCCACATTAGAAGAAAGTGAAGAAGATTTTATAGATAGATTTTGGGGAGGATTAAACCATGATATTTAGGAGATATTAATTCATGAAAAGTGTTATTCTATGGATCGTTTGTTTCATCTTGCTTGCAAAGCTGAACAGGAAATGAATCAACATGTTGCCCACAAGGAGATATAGCGCAAGGTGCACATTCCAATAGCTGATACAATTGTTCCTTCAACTACTAGCCATACCGTGACAACCACATCAATTCTTGTGAGGGCTACATCAGCTTCACCATGTAACACGTCACCACCGAGAGTGCCTACATCATCTGAGTTGATCATAAGAGGTAATGACAAAGGCATTGATCTTTCACCTACACATGAGTATAATGAATACCTTTTCAATACCAATGTACCATGTAATGATATACACATTACTTTGATCACACCACCTATTTTAGAGGACTATGTTCATGATTTGACTTTGGCATGTGATCAAATAACTACAATACCAAAAATTGTGAGTGGACCCATTGAATTAACTATTGATGAGCAAGAACCGTGTGAATCAGGAAATAAATCAAATTTCGGTCAAATTTGTTTGAAATTAATTATGTCGGTGTTTAATCATTTTGATATGACCTCGAATCATGGTGATAATTCTGTGTCAAATGACATGTTGCATGTTTGCTAATTTAAGCATGTTGTAGCATATAAATTTGAAATGATTCACGTTTATATACCAATATTGGGATGGTTTAATGATGAACATTATGAATCTTTTGATATGAATAAGGACTTCACTTATATGTGCAAACTGAGTTGCAATATTGCCATGCCTTCTACTTCTTGTCATAATCTTTTGGCATTATATTTCATTACATGTGATGAGTGTCCTTGTATATATGTGTCACATGTGTCACAACTGAGAACCATAAAAATGGATGACATATACATATACAATGTGTACACCTTTTCTCATTTGGTAGCCACATTTCAGATTAAGCAACGCCGAGGACAACTTTGTTTTCAAGAAGGGGAGGATGATGAGGACATGACTACCTTGGATACGAATAAAAATGCTGCATACATTCATATTTGTGAGGTGATTTCTTATAAGATTTACACAATAATTTATTTATGTTATCCAGAACAAAAATACTTCACGTATTTTTATTTTATGCCTAAATGCAGAATGGTCGAACACTTGTATGAACCACGTGTGATGACAAAGGAATAGGAAATGGTTGGGTACTATTCAAGAGGTCCTCTAATGTCAAAGGAAATAATTATGTTCTATTCAATAAGTTCTCTCATGTCACTTTTAGCCCAAGAGAAGATAGAGTCCAAGTCTCACACGTTCTGGACTCAGATTCGGACTGCACAGACACACTTGTCTCAAAACGCCAACAACTTTCTCATAGGACTCCGAATTTGGTGATTATTTTTTTGTTGGAAACTAGATTTCATATGCGTCATAGACCAATTGGAATGGCCTTAAAATTTGTCTGGAGCATGAAGATATCGACGAAGCAATCTGACGTTGCAGCAGAATCCGAGTCAAACTACAAGTCCAAAGGTGTTGCATCACCTCCACTTGGGACCATGGGCCTTGTACGCCCTAGGGTTGGTTTTAGGCTGTCTTGGGACGTCCTCCCACCTCATTGGCCACCACCCCTTGATCCTATATAAGTAGATCAATCTAGTAGCTTTTCCTTTGGGGTTTGTTTAGTTAAAAGTTAGCCATTGCAACTTCGTGTACTTTGTTTGTGTCCAACGACCAGACCAAGACCGTTTTCGGAACCCCACCCTTATCAATACTTCATATATATTCGCAATATTAAGATTGCATTATCATATTCTTGTTTGTTCTTCGATTGATTGCAGGAATAGACCTTTGTGGTCAGGTTGATCGTGCTCCGGCGTGGTCAATAACCTCTTGGAGATTGGTTTAGCGATTGCTAAGACGCAACGTCAGGCATGTTCGTAGCCAGATCGTCAAAGTCATCTCCACCAAATCTATAGTTATCATCTCATCGAAAGATCGGGACCCTCGCCTCTATCACATCCAAGAGGCATATAATAAAAACTTTCATATAAAGTGCATTGAATACTATGAGAAGTTTGATTCCTTGCATAAAGTTTTGAGATAGAAAGATGGTAATATTAAGAGTCATGTTAGTAAGTAATTGTGAATTGGAAAAAATACGTGTGTAAAGGTTTGTGATTCCCATAGCATGCACGTATGGTGAACCGTTATGTAAGGAAGTCACAGCATGATTTGTTTATTGATTGTCAGCTTTTGTGTGAGGGTCGGGAGCTCACGATGGTTTACTCCTACCAACCTCTTCCCTAGGGGCATGTGTCAAATACTTTGCTTTGATGACTAATAGACTTCTGCAATAAGTATGTGAGTTCTTTATGACTAATGTGAGTCCATGGATTATACACACTCTCACCCTTCCAATTTTGCTAGCCTCTCTAGTACCGCGCAACTTTTTCGCTGGTGCATTAAACCCACCATATATCCTTCCTCAAAACAACCACCATGCCTACCTATTATAGTATTTCCATAGCCATTCCAAGATATATTGCCATCCAACTTCCACCGTTCCATTTATGACATGCCTCATCATTGTCATATTGCTTTGCATGATCATGTAGTTGACATCGTATTTGTGGCAAAGCCACCATTCATATTTTTTATACATGTCACTCTTGAGTTATTGCACATCCCGGTACACGTCGGAGGCATTCATATAGAGTCATATTTTGTTCTTAGTATCGAGTTGTAGAGTTGTAAGTAAGTAAAAGTGTGATGATCATCATTATTAGAGCAAGTTGGGATGAGTCTCTGGACTTTACAAAAAATAAAAGAGGCCAGAGAAGCCCAAATAAAAAATAGGCCAAAGATGCCTACCAAAAAAGAGAGAAAAGAGAGAATGGACAATGCTGCTATCCTTTACGACACTTGTGCATCAGAGTAGCACCATGTTTTCATATAGAGAGTCTCCTATATCGTCACTTTCATATACTAGTGGGAATTTTTCATTATATAACTTGTCTTGTATATTCCAATGATGGGCTTACTCAAAATGCCCTAGGTCTTCATGAGAAACCAAGTTGGATGCACACCCACTTTGTTTCTTTTTGAGCTTTCATACACTTATAGCTCTAGTGCATCCATTCCATGGCAATCCCTACCCACTCACCTTGATATCTATTAATGGGCATCTCCATAGCCTGTTGATATGCCTAATTGATGTGATACTATCCTCTCCTTTTCCTCATAACCTCCACCATATTCTATTCCACCTATAGTGTTATATCCATGGCTCACGCTCATGTATTGCATGAGAGTTGAAAAGGTTTGAGAACATAAAAGGTGTGAAACAATTGCTTGACTTGTCATCGGGGTTGTGCATGATATAAATACTTTGTGTGGGGAAGATGGAGCATAGCCAAACTATATGATTTTGTAGGGATAACTATTCTTTTGCCATGTTATTTTGAAGAGACACAATTGCTTTGCTAGTATGCTTGAAATATTACTGTTTTTATTTCAACATTAAGCTTTTGTTTTGAGTCTTATGGGTCTGAAAATTCATGCCACAATAAAGAATATTACTTGGATAAATATGTTAGGTAGCATTCATGCCACAATAAAGCATTCACACATTTCTTTTATCATTTAGCTACTCGAGGAAGAGCAGGAATTAAGCTTGGGGATGCTGATACGTCTCCAACGTATCTATAATTTATGAAGTATTCATGCCATGTTTACAATAATTCTATATGATTTTGGTATGATTTTATTAGAACTAACCCGAACTGACACTGTTTTCAGCAGAACTACCGTGGTGTTGTTTTTGTGCAGACATAAAAGTTCTCGGAATGGGCTGGAAATTTATGGAGAATATTTCCAGAAAATATAAAAAATTTGGAGAAAAAAGATATCGAAGAGGATTCCCGAGGAGGCCACAAGCCACCAGGGCGTAACCACCCCCTGGTCGCGCCTAGAAGGCTTGTGGGCCCCTCGGGAGTCCCCTTGACGTGATTCCAACGCCAAGTGCTCCTATAAATCCTAAAAAACCCAGAAATAAACCTAGATGGAGAGTTTCGCTGCCGCAAGCATCCAGAGCCATGAAAAACCAATCTGAGGCCCGTTTCGGCACCCTGTCATAGGGGGAAACCATCATCGGAGGCCATCTTCATCATCTCGACAGTCTCCATGACGAGGAGGGAGTAGTTCACCCTCGGGGCTGAGGGTATGTACCAGTAGCTATGTGTTTGATCTCTCTCTCTTTCATGTTCTTGAGATTGCATGATCTTGATGTACCGCGAGCTTTATTGATATAGATGAATCATATGGAGTTTCCCCCTCTCTATCTTCTTGTGATGAATTGAGTTTTCCCTTTGAAGTTTTCTTACTAGATTGAGTCTTTAAGGATTTGAGAACACTTGATGTATGTCTTGCGATGGGATATCCGTGGTGACAATGGGATGTTCTATTGATCCACTTGATGTATGTTTTGGTGATCAACTTGTGGGTTCCATGACCTTGGGAATCTATGCATAGGGGTTGGCACACGTTTTTGTCTTGACTCTCCGGTAGAAACATTGGGGCACTCTTTGAAGTTCTTTGTGTTGGATTGAACTTGATGAATTGAAATTGTGTGATGCATATCGTATAATCAAGCCCATGGGTACTCGTGGTGACATTGGGGTATCTAGGTGACATTAGGGTTTTGGTTGATGTGTATCTTAAGGTGTTATTTTAGTATGAACTCTAGGGCTGTTCGTGACACTTATAGGGATAGCTCATAAGATTGATCAGAAAAGATAACTTTGAGGTGGTTTCGTACCCTACAATAATTTCTTTGTTTGTTTCTCCGCTGTTTGTGACTTTGGAGTGAACTCTTTGTCGCACGTGAGGGTTTTACATATGATTCAACTATGTTAGTGTTGTTGAGAGAACTTGCACTAGTGAAAGTATGAACCCTAGGCCTTGTTTTCAAGCATTGCAATACCATTTTTGCTCACTTTTGTTACTTGCTACCTTTCTGTTTTTATATTTTCATATTACAAAAACCTATATCTACCATCCATATTACACTTGTATCACCATCTCTTCACCAAACTAGTGCACCTATACAATTTACCATTGTATTGGGTGTGTTGGGGACACAAGAGACTCTTTGTTATTTGGTTGCAGGGTTGTTCGAGAGATACCATCTTCATCCTTCGCCTCCCACGGATTGACAAACCTTAGGTCATCCACTTGAGGGAAATTTTCTACGGTCCTATAAAACTCTGTGCTTGGAGACCCAACATGAGTCTACAATAAGAAGGTTGCATAGTAGACATCATCCATGTCCCTGTTATACGTCAAAGACCATACTTTCACTCCTTGTCTTCGAGTGATGTGTTGGTGAATTCATTGCAATGAACATCTTGAACAAGACCGCCGACAATGCCCTAGCTCGTGTTCAATGGTCAAAGAAGTCTTCACCCAACCTCGCTTTGAAGGCCAAGGCCATTCAAGAAGAATAAGAAGAGGAGCGTTGCCCCAAAGACACCAAATATGCTTACCATGAGCACATGTCTCTCGCATCTAGGCAATTTTAGGGCAACAAGAGAAACACAAGGCCCTCCAAGAACAACTCAAGTGGGTCAAAAGGCGAGCAACGTGTGAGGACTTCCTACAACTATGGTAATGTGAGTCACTTCATGGTGGATTTCCCATATGAGAAGAGGGAATACAATGGTGGAAAATTCATTTGCAAAGATAAGGCCATGTCCTTTCCCAACAAGAACAACTTCACCAAGAAGGAGCCACGCAAGGTGTTGGTGGCTCGCCTCCGATGATGATGTTGATGACGAAGATACAACTGGTGAAGGGATGGCAATGACTACAATGGCAATTGCATTCTCTACCCCAATTAAGGTGTCTATCATCGACGCCCCCAACAAGAACCACACTGCTAGGTGACTTATGGCCAAAGGTATCACCAAGGTAACCAGCAGCGTCAAAACCTCGAACATTAAAACTTACATTTCTACCAGTCCTTCTTTGTTGGATTGTGTTGATGAACATGAGGTGGCGAAGGAGGATGAGAATGAGTTTGACAATTTGATGCGGAGCATCCTATGGACATCACCATGGCAAGAGTCCGTTTGGCAAGTGACACATGCGACATAAACTCTGCATACATAAAGGTGAATCATCTGCTTTACACGTGTTCACTTGGCCCCTTCGTGGATGGTATACTAATTTAAAATCCTCTCGTGTGCATGCATATGTATTGTCGGAGCTTCACGGATTATGAGGAGGAGTGACAGCACCTAAGGACGAGACTCTGGAAGTCCCGGACCTTCCGGCCTTCCCGGAACCTTCGGACCCCAGACCTTCCGGCCTCCAGCGACCAGAGCAGCTCCCAGACATGCCAACTCTCTGGATAGCCCGAACCTCACCCAGAACATTTCGAGCCCGAAACTTCCGGCCATCCCCGAAACTCCCGTCCCTGCCTACAGGCAGAGACTTGGGTCGTGGCTCATGTACCTATTTTGCCCCTCACTTACCCCTTCATGGCTTGCACTATATATACTCCTCTCCCACCTCCATTCTAGGGTTTGCAAAGTGATAGCTCATTGTTGAGATTTGCTCCTTCCTCTACCTCTCACATGGATATCAAGACCTCCACCGGAGAAGATCCATAGAGGATGTCAAGGCCCCTTGCGAGGGAAGATCCCTAGTGGATTCAAGGCCCCATCTCTCCTAGAGATTTGGGATGAACTACCCATGTATCCTTATTTCCATTGTTGTTCTTGGATCTTGTGCACTTCATGTATTGCTTGTGATTGAAGCAGTACTTGTTGTGGATCTTGTCCAATGGAGTGTTTTCCCCTTTGATTTCTCCATCTTTTCCCCTCGTTCTTCCCCATGTTGTTTGTGGAATCCCCCTCCAATTCGTGAAAGATCGACACACACGGGTTTGCCCCTTATCATATGGTATCAAGAGCCACATTGCCACGAATTTGGAGCCCTACCCCCATGTTCTAGCCATTAGTTCGAGTTTTTCTCCCTAATTTCAAAAAAATCCCAAAAAATAGCCCCAAAAAATTTCTTGCATTTTTGTTGTTCTTGTGAGTTTTTGTTGATTTTGATCCGTGGATATACCTCCCTTGGCATTTCCTAGCCCAATTTATCCTCCCTCCCTTCAATTTCACCCTGGAAATCGAGTTTTTCCGCCCCCGTTCTCAGATCCAGAAATTAGGGTTTGTCCCGGAGTTGTTTTCGCGACCCCTGGAACTTCCAGCATCGCTCAGAACTTCTGGCCTAAACAGAGAGTTTCCTCACATTTTCCCATCCCCCCCGGAACTTCCGGAACCCCCCCGGAACATCCAGAGCCCGAAACTTCCGCCCGGACCGGAATTTCCGGCCTAACCAGAATTATTGCAGAGGTTTCAGCATCAACCATTTCACCGTTTTGGGCATAACTAATTCATTCGGAGTCTGATTTCGACGTTCTTTAGCTTGTTTTGTAGCTATTGACATCCCACGTCCCACAAAAATACTTCCACAATCATGTGACTCTATAATATTTTTCAATTTTTGGCAAGTTTGCCTAGGCCCTCCATCATATCTTCTGCTTTACCACCATAGACTTACGCAACCTAACCCATTTTGATTATCGTTGCATTTGGTGTTGCTTGAGTTGTGATTTGATTCTGGTAAGGTGTTTCAGCTACTTAGGGACGGTTACTTCTTCATCAGACACCGGTGACTTGTATCGGTCCATCATCTACATCGGCCACCGACATTCGACATCGACGACGACCATCCATCCTTTGAGAACATCTTCAACTAGAAGCAAGGTCGGTTCATCCCGACTTCGTGAAAGGTTACGTGTGACAAAGGTATACATTCCTTCATACACTTTACCTTCCTTTCCATTACATCTTGTTAGCCCCACCACCTTTGCGATTACCTTCATACCTATTGAGACTAGATATCCGAGTATTGCCGGGCTTCGCAAAAACTTGTGCACCATAGTGATACAATATCATATTGTTGCATCATTGCAAATATCATATAGTGCAATTGCTTGCTCCCGTGCATATCTTGCGATATTTATCTCATATAGTTGGTTGAGGCTCAATAAGAATAGTGGAAATTAAGAGGAAAAAAAGAGAGAAAAAAAGCTTCTAAGCAAGAAAGAAAGATGAAACGCTTATAAGCAAAGAGAGTTGAGCATGAAAGGATATACTTGTGCATCAGGATACTTCGAATAGGAAAAGTTTTGCGAGCATAAATAGGATTGGTGCCAAGTGGTGAATCGTGCCCAAACGTGCAATAAACTAGCGTCTCTCCTTGTGTTTGTGCAACATGAGCTTTGCTCATCCCTATAGTTTGCACAAGCCCCATTATCCCACCGCGTGTGTTTCTCTATTGCCCTCCTCTATATTTGTGGTCACTTTCTTTGCATTTTGAGTCCATTGGATTCATTTCAACATTTACAATATCTTGGACTTCATTTTTCTTGATTTTTGTGCCACTAACCCCACTGAGCTCCACTATAAGCCATTTGTGTAGGTTGTGAGAATTGGACAATGTTTTTCACCGAGTGCACTCTTTCCTTGCATACATTGTAGTCTTTTGAGATCCATCTACAACTTTGGAAAGAGGTAACTTTGGTATGTTCATTCCATCTTGTTCTCATACCTTATCGAGTGCTTCCATGGATAGGGACGGCACATCTACTTGGAAAGACGAGCCACCAAGATTAAACATAAACAACATGTTTTGGAGAACATCTAGGGCAGTTTGAATAAAGGGGTAACCACTCGTAATCAATTAACAAAAAAATTGCACATCACCCGTTTGTTTCTTGCATTGAACCCCTTAAGGTACAAGAAGCACTCGAGGACACGGAGTGGCTTGAAGCCATGCACGATTGACTCAACAACTTCAAGCACAAGAAAGTGTGGCGGTTGGTGCCAAGACCAAAGGAGAACCACAATGTCATTGTAACCAAATGGATCTTCAAGCACAAGAAAGATGTGAATGGTGTCGTCATTCGCAACAAGGCAAGATTGGTGGCACAAGGCTACTCCCAAGTCGAGGATATCGACTACGGTGAAACCTTTGCTCCCGTTGCACGTCTTGAATCTATTCACATGTTGCTTGCATATGCTTCTCATCATGATAATAAATTCTATCAAATCGATGTGAAGAGTGCATTTCTTAATGGTCCGCTCAAGGAGTTAGCATATGTCAAGCAACCCTCAGAGTTCGAGGATCCCAAGCTCCCCAATCATATATACATTATTGATAAGGCTCTCTATGGCCTTAAACAAGCCCCACATGCATGGTATGAGCACCTTACCGAGATGTTGCCA
This sequence comes from Hordeum marinum, assembly GCA_022496015.1. NCBI lineage: Eukaryota > Viridiplantae > Streptophyta > Magnoliopsida > Poales > Poaceae > Hordeum > Hordeum marinum. Next base: position 286,856,621 of record CM039674.1, read on the forward strand.
GACCATGGGTTTGAAATTGGAAAAATTGTTCCCACCCTTTTCATGAAGAGGGTTAACGGGAACTTGTTCATATGGTTCTCCTAACAAAGTTTTCAATGATGAGTTTGCCGCACTAATGACCAAAGAGTTTGAGATGTCTATGATGTGAGAGTTGAAGTTCTTCCTTGGATTTGAAGCCAAGCAAAAAAGTCGAGGAACCTTCATCAACCAAGCTAAATATACTCAAGACATGCTCAAAAGATTCAAGATGGATGAGCTCAATTTGCCCAAGGCCAACTCAAATGCTATCTTGATAGTGATCCCAACGCTATCTTGACAGTGATCCCAATGGTAAAGTCGTGGATCAAAAGGTATACCACTCCATGATTGGATCCCTCCTTTATCTTTGTGCATCTAGACCCGATATTATGTTAAGTGGGGGAATTTTTGCATGTTTCAAGTTGACACCTAAGGAAAGCCATTGTGTGGCGGCCAAACGAATCTTTCAATATTTGGCTCATACCCCCAAACTTTGGCTTATGGTACCCCAAAGGTGCTTCATTTGATCTCATAGGATATTCAGACTCGGACTGGGCGGGAGACCGTATGGAGAGGAAGTCGACCTCTCGAAGCTGCCAATTCCTTGGTCGCTCTCTGGTATGTTGGTCTTCAAAGAAACAAAATTGTGTTTCTCTCTCGTCCACTGACGCCGAGTATGTAGCTGCTACAAGCTGCTGTGCATAGATTTGATCTCATAGGATATTCAGACTCGGACTGGGCGGGAGACCGTATGGAGAGGAAGTCGACCTCTCGAAGCTGCCAATTCCTTGGTCGCTCTCTGGTATGTTGGTCTTCAAAGAAACAAAATTGTGTTTCTCTCTCGTCCACTGACGCCGAGTATGTAGCTGCTACAAGCTGTTGTGCATAGATTCTTTGGATGAGGCAAACTTTAAAGGATTATGGTGTCAATTGTGACAAAGTGCCTCTTTACTGTGACAACGGAAGTGCGATAAGGATCTCCAACAACCCGGTTCAACATTGCAAGACAAAGCATATGGAGATTCGTCATCACTTCATCTGGGAGCACATCAAAAGCGGAGAGATTAATCTTATCCATCTCAATACTAATGACCAACTTGCAGATATCTTCACGAAGCAATTGGATGAAGCAAGATTTTGCGAGTTATGGTATGAGCTTAATATCATTCATTGGAGCAATGTGGATTGAAAATTTGCACACCCCACCACACTCGTAATAGTATCTTGTTTAGATGTAGGCATGGACATGGGGGGAGTGTTGTTCTCTCAATAACTCTCCCTTCCCCTATTATGCGCAATCAATCAAATCTTTCACATTAGTCATTTTTGATAACACTTGTGCTTCAAAGACGAGTTTTGGTCATGGACCCAAGGTTAATATCTTTGCGGTGCCATACCAGTTGACTCAAACATAGGTGACCTCGGACACCACCTCCTCCTAGTGAGGCATTTGCTTTTTGAGAGCTTATTCGTATATTGTGTCACTCTAAGCTTGTTTATTCTTTGTGATTAGACTCTTTAGAAACTCGGAGTGTCTCCTCGTAGTTGATGTGTTTGAGCATCTCCCTCTCGAGTTTCATCATTTTCTCAAACTCATAAATTGCATAAGTTTTTCTCTTATCTCTTTGCTTTGGGGCTATGTTTAGTTGGAAGTGGTACTACTACTCATCTAGGCTAGTACTTCCGCTCCAGCGGTACTACCGCCCGAGCCCGTGTTACTATCGCTTCGGGGACTCTTGGACGGTTCAAGTATTGTGGAGGGGGAGTTCAAACTCCCCCGTACCCATTCACTCTACCCCCCTTCGTGCTCTCTCTCTCTCTCAGGCGACTAAAACTCCCATGGAGGCCCGCTCCGGATCTCCCATTCCATGACGTCCTTCAGATTTCCGTCTGGTGGGGTTCATCCCCTTCTCTTCCTCATGCCATGGACTCCGGTATTTCCCTCATTCATTTTCTCTTTGGATTTAACTGTTGAATCTTGTTCTAGGGCAATGCATGAGTTTTGTTTCTTGATTTTTCACAAAATCTAGGCATGAGTAGGACCTGAAATGACTCCTTGATAGGGTATAGTAGATGGTCACCAAAAGTTGTGGGTTCTACGTCACCGATATTGTCATTCCCATGCCACGGAAGTTCTTCCGTCATATGGGCGGTACTACTGCTGGTGCCTGACCGGTAGTACCGCTCCAGCACCATGTGTTGGGAGACGTAGTAATAAATAAATAAAATTCCTACAATCACCAAGATCCATCTATGGAGAAACCAGCAACGAGTAAGGGGATAGTGCATCTTCATACCTTTGAAGATCGCTAAGCAGAAGCGTTACTAGAACGCGGTTGGTGGAGTCGTACTCGCAGCGATTCAGATCGCGATGGAATCCGATCTAAGCGTTGAACAACGACGCCTCCGTTTTCAACACACGTGCATCCCGGTGACGTCTCCTACACCTTGATCCAGCAAGGAGGAAGGAGAGGTTGAGGGAGAGCTCCGGCAGCATGACAACGTGGTGACGGTGGAGCTGCGTGATCTCTGGCAGGGCTTCGCCAAGCGCTGCGGAGAACGAGGAAGAGGAAGGGTAGGGCTGCACCGAGAGAGGAAGAACTCGTGTGTCTAGCAGCCCCCAAAACCGCACATATCTATAGGGGGAGGAGGAGGGGTGCAGAAGCCCTAGGGTTCCCTCCCCAGGGCCGGCGGCCAACCCTAGATTGGTCTAGGGTGACAGCCAAGAGAGGGAGTGGGAGGGGCGGCGCCGTAGGTGGGCCTAGGGCCCATCTACCCCTAGGGTTTGACCCCTCCCACCTATGCTGCACCTTGGGACCTTGTGGGGGGCACATCATCCCACCTGGGGCTGGTTCCCTCCCACTTGCGGCCCATGCAGCCCTCTCGTGCCTGTGTCCCCACTTGGTGGACCCTCGGAACCCTTCCGGTGGTCCCGGTACGTTACCGGTGATGCCCGAAACATTTCCGGTGACCAAAACCTCACTTCCTATATATGAATATTTACCTCCAGACCATTCCAGAACTCCTTGTGACGTCTGGGATCTCATCCGGGACTCCGAACAACCTTCGGTAACCACGTACACTATTTCCCTATAACCTTAGCATCATCGAACCTTAAGTGTGTAGACCCTACGGGTTCGGGAGACACATAGACATGAACGAGACACCTCTTCGGTCAATAACCAACAGCGGGATCTAGATACCCATGTTGGCTCCCACATGCTCCACGATGATCTCATCAGATGAACCACGATGTCGGGGATTCAATCAATCCCGTATGCAATTCCCTTTGTCTACCGGTATGACACTTGCCCGAGATTCGATCGTCGGTATCCCTATACTTTGTTCAATATCGTTACGGCAAGTCTCTTTACTCGTTTAGTAACACATCATCCCGTGTCTAACTCCTTAGTCACATTGAGATCATTATGATGATGTCTTACCGAGTGGGCCCAGAGATACCTCTCCGTCACACGGAGTGACAAATCCTAGTCTTGATTCGTGCCAACCCAACAGACACTTTCGGAGATACCCGTAGTGCACCTTTATAGCCACCTAGTTATGTTGTGACGTTTGGCACACCCAAAGCATTCCTACGGTATCCGGGAGTTGCACAATCTCATGGTCTAAGGAAACGATACTTGACATTAGAATAGCTTTAGCAGACGAACTACACGATCTTGTGGTATGCTTAGGATTGGGTCTTGTCCATCACATCATTCTCCTAATGATGTGATCCCGTTATCAACGACATCCAATGTCCATGGTCATGAAACCATGACCATCTATTGATCAACGAGCTAGCCAACTAGAGGCTCACTACGGACATGTTGTGGTCTATGCATTCACACATGTATTACGGTTTCCAGTTAACACAATTATAGCATGAACAATAAACAATTATCATGAACAAGGAAATACAATAATAACCATTTTATTATTGCCTCTAGGGCATATTTTCAACAGTCTCCCACTTGCACTAGAGTTAATAATCTAGTTACATTGTGATGAACCGAACACCCATAGAGTTCTGGTGTTGATCATGTTTTGCTCGTGAGAGAGGTTTAGTCAACGGATCTGCGACATTCAGATCCGTATGTACTTTACAAATATCTATATCTCCTTCCTGAATGTAATCATGAATGGAGTTGAAGCGGCGCTTGATGTGTCTTGTCTTCTTGTGAAACCTGGGCTCCTTGGCAAGGGCAATAGCTCCAATGTTGTCAAGGAGTAGAGTCATCGGGCCCGACGCATTGGGAATCACTCCTAGGTCGGTGATGAACTCCTTCATCTAGACTCCTTCCTTTGCTGCTTCCGAAGCAGCTATGTACTCCACTTCACATGTAGATGTCGTCACGACGCTTTGCTTGTTGCTACACCAGTTGACTGCCCCTCCTTTCAAAATATACACGTATCCGGTTTGTGACTTGGAGTCATCCGGATCTGTGTCGAAGCTAGCATCGACGTAACTCTTTATGACAAGCTCTTTAGCACCTCCATAAACAAGAAACATTTCCTTGGTCCTTTTCAGATTCTTCAAGATATTGTCGTGGTCGGGTTCACATCAGGTCTGGTACACAACATGGCATACATAATAGAGCCTATGGCTGAAGCATAGGGGATGACACTCATCTCTTCTCTATCCTTTGTCGTGGTCGGGCATTGAGTCGTACTCAATCTCACACCCTGTAACACAGGCAAGAACCCCTTCTTGGACTGATCCATATTGAACTTCTTCAATATCTTTTCAAGGTATGTGCTTTGTGAAAGACCTATGAGGCATTTACATCTATCTCTATAGATCTTAATACCTAATATGTAAGCAGCTTCTCCAAGGTCATTCATTGAAAAGCACTTACTCAAGTAGGCCTTTATGCTCTCCAAAAGTTCTATATCATTTCCCATTATCAAATATGTCATCCACATATAATATGAGGAATGCTACAAAGGTCCCACTCACTTTCTTGTAAATACAGGGTTCTCCATAAACCTGTATAAATCCAAACACTGTAATCACCTCATTAAAGCAATTGTTCCAACTCCGAGATGCTTGCACCAGCCCATAGATGGAGCGTTGGAGCTTGCATACTTTGTTAGCATCTTTAGGATCGACAAAACCTTTCGGCTGCATCATATACAGTTCTTCCTTAAGGAAGCCATTAAGGAATGCCGTTTTGGCGTCCATTTGCCAGATCTCATAATCATAAAATGCGGCAATTGCTAACATGATTTGGACGGACTTTAGCATTGCTACGGGTGAGAAGGTCTCATCATAGTCAACTCCTTGAACTTGTCGATAACCCTTAGCGACAAGCCGAGCCTTATAGATGGTCACATTATCATCCACATCAGTCTTCTTCTTAAAGATCCATTTATTTTCAATGGCTCGCTTATCATTAGGCAAGTCCACCAAAGTCCATACTTTGTTCTCATACATGGATCCTATCTCGGATTTCATGGGCTCAAGCCATTTGTTGGAATCCGGGCCCTCCATCGCTTCTTCATAGTTCGAAGGTTCACCGTTGTCCAACAACATGATCTCCAGGACAGGGTTGCCGTACCACTCTAGTGCGGAATGTTTCCTGGTGGACCTTCGAATAGCAACTTGATCTGAAGTTTCATGATCATCATCATTAACTTCCTCTCCAGCCAGTGCAGGCTCCAAAGAAACAACTTCCCGTGCTTCACTACTCTCTGGTTCGAGTGGAGGTACAATTACCTCATCAAGTTCGATTTTCCTCCCACTTACTTCTTTCGAGAGAAACTCTTTCTCTAGAAAGGATCCATTCTTGGCAACAAAGACTTTGCCTTCGGATTTGAGGTAGAAGGTATACCCAATAGTCTCTTTGGGATATCCTATGAAGACGCACTTTTCCGCTTTGGGTTCGAGCTTCTCAGGTTGAAGTTTCTTCACATAAGCATCGCATCCCCAAACTTTTAGAAATGACAGCTTAGGTTTCTTTCCAAACCATAATTCATAAAGTGTCGTCTCAACGGACTTTGACGGTGCCCTATTTAAAGAGAATGCGCCAGTCTCTAATGCATATCCCCAAAATGATAGCGGTAAGTCGGTAAGAGACATCATAGATCACACCATATCCAATAGAGTGCGATTACGGCATTCAGACACACCATTTCGCTGAGGTGTGCCAGGCGGCATGAGTTGTGAAACAATTCCACATTTCCTTAGGTGCATGCCAAACTCGTGACTTAAATATTCTCCGCCACGATGAGATCGTAGGCATTTTATTTTCCTGTCACATTGATTCTCTACCTCACTCTAAAATTCCTTGAACTTTTCAAAGGTTTCAGACTTGTGTTTCATTAAGTACACATACCCATATCTGCTCAAGCCATCAGTGAGGGTGAGAACATAACGATAGCCACCACGAGCCTCAACGCTCCTTGGACCGCATACATCGGTATGTATTATCTCCAACAAGTCAGTTGCTCGCTCCATTGTTCCGAAGAATGGAGTCTTGGCCATCTTTCCTATTAGGCATGGTTCGCACGTGTCAAATGATTCAAAATCAAGAGACTCCAAAAGTCCATAAGCATGGAGCTTCTTCATGCGTTTGACACCAATATGACCAAGGCGGCAGTGCCACATGTAAGTGGGACTATCGTTATCAACCTTACACTTTTTGGTACTCACACTATGGACATGTGTAACATCACGTTCGAGATTCATCAAAAATAAACCATTGACCAGCGGGGCATGACCATAAAACATTTCTCTCATATAAATAGAACGACCATTATTATCAGATTTAAATGAGTAGCCATCTCGCATCAAACGAGATCCAGATACAATGTTCATGCTCAAAGCTGGTAGTAAATAACAATTATTAAGGTTCAAAACTAATCCTGAAGGTAGATGTAGAGGTAGCATGCCGACGGTGATCACATCGACCTTGGAACCATTCCCGACGCGCATCATCACCTTGTCCTTTGCCAGTCTCTGCTTATTCCGTAGCTCTTGCTTGGAGTTACAAATGTGAGCAATTGCACCGGTATAAAATATGATTTCTTGGAAGCTATGAGGATGATCCTCAAGTTACGAACCCAGTCTGTATAGTTGCTTCCATCTCTTTTAGCTTGGTTTTCTCTAGGAACGCGTTGAAGTTGAGGGCAACATTAGCGTGGGCCATTGGATCTACAAGATAGATTGTAAAGAAAATTTTAGACTAAGTTCATGATAATTAAGTTCACATAATCAAATTATTTAATGAACTCGCACTTAGATAGACATCTCTCTAGTCATCCAAGTGACACATGATCCACGTCGACTAGCCCGTGTCCGATCATCACGTGAGACAGACTAGTCATCCATGGTGAACATCTCCATGTTGATCATATCTTCTATATGACTCATGTTCAACCTTTCAGTCTTCCGTGTTCTGAGGCCATGTCTCTACATGCTAGGCTCGTCAAGTCAACCTAAGTATATCGCGTGTGTAAATCTGGCTTACACCCGTTGTATGCAAACGTTAGAACCTATCCCAACCGATCATCACGTGGTGCTTCGGAACAACGATCCTTAGCAATGGTGCACAGTTAGGGTGAACACATTTCTTGAAATTTTAGTGAGAGATCATCTTATTTACTACCGTCGTTCTAAGAAAATAAGATGTAAACATGATAAACATCACATGCAATCAATATAGTGACATGATATGGCCAATATCATCTTGCTCCTTTGATCTCCATCTTCGGGGCACCATGATCATCACTGTCACCGGCACGACACCATGATATCCATCATCATGATCTCCATCATCGTGTCTTCATGAAGTTGTCTCGCCAACTATTACTTCTACTACTATGGCTAACGTTTAGCAATAAAGTTGTCACGCCCAAGATGCGTGCCTATCCATTTAAGGCACGAGGGCCTCGCAAGGGATAGATGTGCATCTTGCCATTAGCAAGAATAGTATCATCACAACATACAATACTGAATGAGAAGAGTATACAAGTTGGCTTACACTCGACACATGCTAACTTACAATGTCACTCAAATCATAACATCAAGTTGAACACAGGGTCCGACTACGGACGAAATCAAACGATAAAATAAGTTGCAATGATACTATCAAGCTATCCCAAAGATCACGACCAGGTCCTCTACTCATCCGGATATGTACATCCTGCCTCTTTCCTCGTCATACTCCCACTGGAGCTGGGTAAGATCATCTTGCACGTACTCATCTGAACCTGTACTTGGAGTGTTGTAGTAAATTGTGAGCCACAAAGGACTCAGCTATCATGTCCCCGGGTACCAAGACTATTTAAGCTTTAGGGTGGAAGGGGTGATGTTTAGTTTGCAGCAGCACTAAGCATATATGATGGCTAGCTTACGCAACATGAAAAAAATGTGAGTGGCCTATGAAGAACGATCGAATCTAGTATGATCCCTATGAGATTCTAAACACTTACTTACGTCAATCATAACCCCACCGTGTTCTCTCTCGGATCATGTTCTCGAGCAGAGACGATCACGGTTACTCACACAGTTGGTGTATTTTAATTAGAGCTTACTTCAAGTTTACTATAACCAGGTGTTAAACAAATATCCATGTTGCCACATAACAGCGGGCATGGCTTCCGAAAGATTTAACCCTGCAGGGGTGCTCCAACTAATCCATTACCAAATTAACCACACTCCGTGGGAATGCCTCGATCGCGGATCTTGCGATCATCATAGGTAATTCCAAAGGAATTCCAACACCTCGAGTAAACATGAAGAAAGTTAGACTCCACACGCAAGACACTTGATAAAGGTAAAACAAATCCAGCATGACCACCCGACGTGTTGACGAACCCGATAAGAGTCGCATATCTCGTTCTCAGGACACGATGGATAAGCACAACGTATGGTGGCCTGATATAAATCTCCCGAGTTGCCCCAGGTTGGCCCCGCACACGGCTCTAGTTTGGACCAACACTCATGAGGAGCACTGGCCCGGGGGTTGCTTAATTATCCACGGGTTTGCAAGACCCTATGCAATTTTATTAAGTGTTAAGCAAATGTAGTACCGAAGTTGGGTCTTGCCAGACAAGATTTAATCTCCACCGAATAAACAAGGGGGTCCCCATAACAACCCCGAGCATGTTAGGAGCGCAAAGTATGGAAAACATAACACCGGTAACAAGGAACTACTGGCGGTAATAGCGGAACAAATCACTTAGCAAAAGGCCAAGCCTTCCACCAATACCAAGATATATATGTGCATTAAATTAAATAACAGAATATTATGATATCCAATCCATGTTATCACATGGAACAAGTTAAATTATGTAACAGAATAACAGATATATATGTGCATTAAATTAAATAAGTTATTTAGGCAAGCATGAACATGGCAAATATGGATGTAGCATGCAAAATTGATAGAAATGCATATAAAGATCGCAAGAAATGGAGTTACGGTTCTCATGATACGCTCACGACAAGGTACAGAGGCAATATCACAAGATCTCCAAGCCATGGGCTGATTCTTGGCATTCCAAGGCAGCCACTGGACAGGTGATGAAAAATCAATCACAATAGACTCAAGAATCAATCAATTCCATGGAGCATATGTCCCACAATCCACAAAACAATAAAACATTAAATCTGCCACTAAACAGCAACATAGCAACTTCTACAACTCACCTCTGGAGCTACAGGAAGCTGACAGCCACAAACAAGACATTGACACAATCTACTTAACATACACATCAATTCATCCAATTACACCACCAGCAAAGGAGCCACACATCAGTAAGCAAGAAGCAATCAAGTTGGCATGATGAAACAGTTTTCTGGGACTTGGTGAAAATTCCAGTTTTTCTGGAATCTGAGATTATAAAGTAGCAAGTTGACAGCACAGGTTAAATATGCTAGAAAGCTCCTACTGGCATTAAAATTAACAGGATGGTATAAGGCAATACCTACTACAAATAACTAGCATTGGGCATGCTCAAATTCCAAACATATCACTAGATACAACCCACTCTACGTGGCAAAACAATAACAGCAGTTCTCCCAGACTTAGTCATTTTTAAGCAGGCTGAACAGAAACATAAAGTTACTTATTAAACAGCATGGTTCCCACTTATCTGGTGAATTAGCATACATAACAAAATTACTGGGACATTCCCAGAAATCTAACTAACAAACTCATGTTGGCAAGAACTTAAAAGCATGTATAGATTAAATCATAATAAAAAGACAAAAGGGCATCACAGCATGAAAATGCAGTTTTTTCAAGTTGCCCCAAAGTCAAATCTGACTTCACAGGTGCATTCATGGGTTGATTCTACCCTGAAAGCATTACTCATACCCATATACTTGCTTGGAGCAAGAGGGAGAAACCCTAGGACAAAATTTGACCCTCTAAGCCATGGGTGACTTAAGTCACTTATGCATATGAATGAAAATGGCCCAAAATGGCATGAACTCTATTGACACATGTTGGAATGGTAAATTAGCATCCTAGGAACATGATATCATGGCATAGCATCAATAGCAAGGATGAAACTAACTAGAAGGGAAACTATGCTCACTATGCACATAAAATAGAACACCTACACATGAGGCTACTCATGCACATGTGTGTGTATGTATAACATACACACACCTCTCATTACACCTACACACCACACCACAAGCACACCACACTCAAGCATGGGTGTATATAGGCACACATGCACTTTCATACATGTATGCCCACATACACATACACACACCTACACACTACACTCACTCACCAAACATACTCACACACACAAACATGTAGATGCAAGCACTAGACACACACACATATCTCACATGTATGCATACATGTGCATATGTACCATTTGGTGCATACACACACCACCATACACATGTGCAAACTCACACTCACATGACAAGGAGACCAACACAAATACATACATATGCTGAAATGCACACACACCTATAAGTAATCAAGAGAAAAGAAAAACAGAAGAAAAGAAAATAAAAGAAAAAAAGAAAAAAAAGGGGAGGTTCAGGGTTTGAACCCCTGACATCTGGGTCGAACACACGCGCCCACACCACTACGCTAGCAAGCCGGCTCGTAACAAAGAGGGGGATCCGCAGCTCTAGTACACACACGCGCACATACAGCCTGACAAAACTGAGATCATACACATGCACATGATTTTAGAGCAACAACAGCGGCAATAGCGGCAGGGCGACGGCGATCCCCGGCGATGCAGGGGGGGTCTCCGGCGACGGGGAGCGGCGGAATCGAGAGAGGAACCTACGGGGGTTCCATCCCTCATCTCATCTTGCGAGGAGGGGGATGGGAGGCGAGCCCAAGCTCGGGGCTCTCGAGCAGCAGTGACAGCACTACGGTGACGAACCTATGAATTACGGCGAGGAGAGGGGGCAGCAAGGACGGGCTGCTCACCGAGGGGCTCACGGAGACACAGGGACGCGATCAACGGCGACGAAGGGGAAGGAGAGGCGGAGGCGACGCGCACGGAGAGGAAGAAGGTCCGGCGACGCTTCGGCGATGAGGAGGAGGAAGAATAAGGCCTCCCGAGGCCTCCTAGCACCGGGAACGAGATGCGGACGGCAGCGGCGAACTCTACACCATCACCAGCAGGTACGAGGTCATAAGAGGTGACGACGACGACGAGCACCGCTCCTCTGAACTCTCAGAACTCACTTGTGCCCTCGATAGAGAAGGGGGAGGAAGGAGGAAGAAAGGAGAGGAAGTGAGGAGTTGCGACGGCAGAGGGAAACCCTAGAGGGAGGCACGGACGCCCAGGCATAAATAGAAGGGGGGGCCTCAACGTTTGTGACGGCTAACGACGACGGCGACGACGCTCTCTGCTCTCTGCTTTCTTTGCAACTGACGGAGGTGGGAGACAGAGCAGGTGGCCGTTGTGTCCAGCTGGGCTGGGCCGCGGCCCACTGTCCCTCCCTCACACACACTCTAAAAAACAGAAGAAATAAAAAGGGGGTTTCCCATTTAATAAAACCAGCCACCATCAAGTTAATTCCCAGAGCAAATTAAAAGAGTTCTGAGCAAAACAAAAAATAATTTTGAGAAGGAAATAATGTGCACTTATTATTAAAAATATTAAGTTGAATTATAAACCAAGTATTTTATTTAACATTTAAAATGACAGCTCCTGATAATTTAAAACACAAATCAAACAAACCCCAAACAAGAAATCCAACATACTCACATTTCATAAAACATATGGGGCCACCTCATGAACATTTTTTAACAATTTTTAAAACAACTTAAATCTAAAGATAGATAATAAGAAGAAGAAAAGGGTTTTGGAGGGGATGTTGCAAAGGAAAATAGAGGGGGAAAGAATAGGTTGCACACATGGAACCAACCACACACAAGCATCTCCCACATCACAAAACAACACCTCTCCACCAACACATCATAGCAAGCACAAGCAAACCAACATGGCAAGAAGATGAAATGAGAATGATGCATGATGAAATGATGCATGAATGCAACCACACATGAATGGAAAGGAGCAAACATATATCTCATAAGCTCATGACACAAGATTCATACATGGGGTTACATGCCAAATAAGGTAGGGACAACACTTGGGCTGTCACAACTCTCCCACACTACAAGAGGATCTCGACCCGAGATCTAGGAAAGAAAGAAGTCTGGAAATTCGAAACAGAGCAGGTCCTCGCGTTCCCAAGTAGCTTCTTTGTCGGAATGATGAGAACACTTCACCTTGAGGAATTTGATAGACTTGTTGCGAGTCTTATGCTCGGTTTCTTCAAGAATGGCAACTGGGTGCTCACGATAAGAGAGATCTTCTTGAAGATCGATGTCTTGGAGGTCAGTGGGCCGCTTAGGAGTCTTGAAACATCCCCAGAGCTGAGAAACATGGAAGACATCATGCACATTTGCAAAATTTGGAGGAAGCTCTAGTTGATATGCAAGACCACCTCTCTTGCCAACAACTTTGAAAGGACCAACAAAACGAGGAGCTAGCTTCCCTTTTATTCCAAACCGCTGAGTGCCTTTCATGGGAGGGACTCTAAGATATACTAGATCATCCACTTGGAAAGAAACATTCCGATGTTTGTTATCATAATAACTCTTCTGATGGGACTGAGCTGCTTTGAGGTTCTCACGAATGACATGGCACATTTCTTCTACTTCAGTGATCATGTCATTGCCTAATATCTGACGCTCACCGGTTTCAGACCAGTTAAGCGGGGTACGACACTTTCTGTCGTAGAGAATCTCGAAAGGGGCCTTGCCTGAGCTTGCTTGAAAGCTATTGTTGTATGAGAATTCAGCATATGGAAGGCAGTCTTCCCACTTCATGCCGAACGAAATCACACAGGCTCTGAGCATATCTTCAAGGATCTGACTGCTCTCTCAACTTGACCGTTTGTCTACGGATGGAACGCCGTGCTGAAACGAATCTTGGTACCCATAGCAGTCTGGAAGGACTCCCAAAACTTGGAAGTAAAGAGACTTCCACGGTCAGAAAAGATGGGCTGAGGAATACCATGCAAAGACACTATCCTTGATGTATACAACTCTGCAAGCTGAGCTACCGAGATAGATTCTTTGACTGGGAGGAAATGGGTAACTTTTGACAGCTTGTCGATAACCACAAAGATGGCATCGTTGCCTCTCTTGGACTTGGGGAACCCAGTTACGAAATCCATCTCCACATGATTGAATTTCCACTCTCGGATAGGCAAAGGCTGAAGAAGACCTGCTGGACGTTGATGCTCCGCCTTCACTCTGCGAAAAACATCACACTCATTCACGAACTGAGCAATTTCACGTTTCATGCGAGTCCACCAGAAGGTTTGCTTGAGATCCTGATACATCTTTGAACTGCCTGGATGAATGGATAGGAGAGAATTATGTGCTTCGTCCATGATAACCTTTCTGAGATCACCTTTTGGAACCACAAGACGGTCCTCAAAGAACAAGGTATCTTTATCATCAATATGAAAGCACTTATACTTCGGAATGCACTTGGCCACACCTTGCTTTACTTTCTTCACCATAGCGTCAAGAAGCTGCGCTTGGCGAAACTGATCTTCCAGAGTCGGAGAGACTTGAAGATTGGCAAGGAATCCTTGCGGAATCATCTGAAGGTTGAGCTTGTGGAATGCTTCGCAAAGCCCGGGTTGAAGAGGCTTCAGAATGAGACTATTGCAGTACGCCTTACGGCTGAGCGTGTCTGCAATGACATTTGCTTTCCCTAGAGTATACTCAATGCTTGGATTGAAGTCCTCAAGCATTTCCACCCAACAAGATTTCCGAAGATTGAGATTGGGTTGAGTGAAAATGTACTTCAAGCTCTTGTGATCGGTGTACACCTCAACTGGTCTACCCAACAACAAATGTCTCCAAGTCATTAGAGCATGCACAACTTCCACCAACTCAAGATCATGAGTGGGGTAGTTCTTCTCGGCAGGCTTCAACTGACGCGAGGTATAAGCAACAATCTTCTTGTCTTGCATGAGAACACCACCAAGACCTTGGAGAGAAGCATCACAGAAAACTTGGAAAGGCTTGGACTGCTCAGGAGGAACAAGAACTGGAGCTGAAGTCAGTCTCTACTTGAGTGTATTGAACGCCACATCACACTCAGGAGACCAAACATACTTGACGCTCTTCTGGAGGAGATTGGACAGAGGCTTGGCAATTTGAGAGAAGTTCTCCACGAATCTTCTGCAATAGCTAGCAAGCCCGAGGAAGCTCCGAAGCTGCTTCACATTCTGAGGAGGTTCCCACTTCAAGATTGCCTCAACTTTCTCAGGGTGCACTTTAATTCCCTCGGCACAGATGACATGCCCGAGGTACACCACTTCATTGAGCCAGAACTCACATTTGGAAAACTTGGCATAGAACCGATGCTCTCTTAACTTGTCAAGCACAAGGCGGAGATGCTCTGCATGATCTTCTTCTATCTCCGAGAACACAAGAATATCATCGAGATAGACCAAGACAAACTCATTCTTGAAGGGAGAGAAGATGAAATTCATCATTCTTGAGGAGGTTGGAGGAGCATTCGCAAGACCAAACGACATAACGGTGTACTCATAAGAGCCAAAACTCGTCTTGAAAGCAGTCTTGGGAATGTCCTCTTCGCGAGTGCGAATCTGATGATAACCCATGCCAAGATCAAGCTTCAAGAAAACCTTGGCACCTTTCAGTTGTTCAAACAACTCATTGATGTTGGGAAGTGGGTACTTGTTTCTGATTGTCTTCTTGTTCAATGGACGGTAGTCGACACAAAGACGATTCGTGCCATCTTTCTTCATGACAAACAAAACACCACAACCCCATGGAGAAGAGCTTGGTCTAATCAGACCCAGACGTTCTTGCTCATCTAGCTGCTTCTTCAACTCTTTCAGCTCTTCGAGGCCAAGTTTATACGGGCGCTTGCAGACCTGTTCAGTTCCAGGCTCGAGATCAATCACGAACTCAATTGGCCGGTGCGGAGGCATTCCTGGCAATTCTTCTGGAAACACATCTTCATACTCACAAACCACCGGAATTTGAGAAATCGCCGAGATTTCACCCTTCTCATTAAGAGCAAAGAGACGGATTGTGTCATCGTGCGCTGCAAAAATAATCACGTCTTCGGAAGGATGAGTCAGCTTGACTTCTTTTGCTTTGCAATCAATATGAGCCTTATTCATAGCCAAGAAGTCCATGCCCAGAATGAGATCAATATCAGAATTCCCGAGAACAATTGGGGAAGCTAAAAAAGAATAATTCCCCATCTTGATAGAAACATCCGGCACCATGCAATTGGAATTCATTAACTTCCCAGGGGACACCACTGACACAGGTCTAAGGAGATCTTGACAAGCAAACTCATGCATTGCAAAGAATGAACGGGACATGAAACAATGCGATGCACCAGAATCAAACAAAACTTTTGCTGGAATAGAATTAACTGAGAGATTACCCATGATCACTTGAGAAGAATCATCTGCCTCTGTTGCATTCACCATATTCACTCTTGCGGACTTGGGATTATGCTTCACCATAGCATTGCCTGGAGGCTTGACAGGAGGAGGAGGCGGAAGACGCCGCTGGTTGCACTTGTTTGCATAGTGGCCCTTCTGACCACACTTGTGACAAGTCACCTTAGAAAGCGGACGAACATTGCCTGGAGGAGGAACAAGAACTGCCTTGGACGCCTGGGTCTTCTGCTGGAAACCTGGGTTGGGTGGGTGGGAAGAACAACGGCCACCAAACTGCTTCTATTGCTGAGGAGGACGAAACGGAAGAGGATTTGGCGCCCAATACTTCTGCTGCTTGGGAACCATCTGAGAGCTGGAAGAGGAATATGAATCCTTGGAATGCTTCTTGGAATTCTCCAACTTGAGCTGAGCTGCTTCAATCTTCAAAGCTATGTTACAGAAATGATCAAACTCACGAGGCTCTAGAAGAACTAGGCCTGGCAGAAGCGCATCCTTGAGACCACCTCTGAACTGATAGATCATAGCTTTATAATCTAGAACATCTTGCTTGGCATAACGAGCTAGATTCTGGAACTCGACGTTGTACTGGTAGACTGACTTGGTTCCCTGCTTTAGGTGCCTGAACTTCTCATGCATCTCCTCGACAAAGCTTGTCGGAATGTAATGAGCCTTGAAGTCACGATGGAAATCGTCCCAAGTAACAACACGATCGCCCCTAGAATCCTTGTACTGTTGTCACCAATCAGCTGCTTGACCCTTTAGCTAGAACGATGCAAACCTGACGAAGTCCTCTGGCCTGGCATTGTTGCATTCAAAATGCTTACTCATATCACGAAGCCAATCATCAACATCTAGAGGCTGATCACAACAGGTGAAAGTCTTGGGCTGGTTGGCAAGGAACTGATTGAGTGTCACAAATTGAAGTTGATTCTGAAAATTGCCTTGAAAACCTTGCTGACCCTGCTCCCTTTCTTGCAACAGTGTAAGCAACATCTAAGTGTTCGCATTGGTTGCGGTCATCATAGCTTGCCAAGCTTCTGGAGGAGGAGGAGGAGGAGGCGGTGGCGGTGGTGGCGGTGGCGGTGGAACATCAGTCTGCTCCTCACCACGGCCCGGATTGCTGCGAGTTGGTGGAGCCATCCTGAAGATGGACAAAACACATCAGCACCTCATTGATAAGATGAATCAAAAGCTGAATCAAATGCTTGAAAGAAATTGAACAATTAACAACATAGCCTTCCCATTGAAAAATTAGTAAGAATGCTTCTTCGGTCATGATAACATCATCAGAAATTAGAAGCCACTTGCAATAACACAAAAGTATTGAGCTAAGCGCTCGGAAAAAATGTACATGCCCATATACATCTGAAGAAGATGATCCTAGATGACTACAGATTTCCCACCTATGAATTTTCGAAAACTTTCTTGTTTATGCGATTCAGGTTGCGGAATCAGGAACCTACCCTAGGCAATCAGCTGCAACTGCATCCGCAACCTTCCACACCATAACTCAAGAAACTTCCGCAAACTCATCTAATCTCGAATTCTCGAACTCACAACGATACTAAACCATGGTGGTACCCCGGATGCCTCCCCAGTACTAGGTGACTCCGACCTTATCTCACCACGATAAGTATTGAAGTAATTCCGAACATTCTCCGTCCTGAGATATCAAGGAAGCTGAATGATCATGATGTGCCAATTCCCTGGAACTCGACTCCCCGGAAGAAATCAAGTCAGACAGGAGGCACCAAGACAGAACCCTGTCACATCGGCATCATATAGACTCCAAAATACCCGCATGATCCTAAAAAAATTTGAGCGAGAAGAGGAGTAGAATCAAAATTCCTAAGTCAGAAACCTCAACAGAGCATAGAAGAGGAGTAAAAAGAATTCTACTCTCTGATATAACTAGACTCAAAATAGTTTTTACTAGACTCTACTCGGCCAAGTTCGAACAAGCAAAGGCTCCTATGGTCGTATGGCTCTGAATAGCAACTTGTCACGCCCAAGATGCGCGCCTATCCATTTAAGGCACGAGGGCCTCGCAAGGGATAGCTGTGCATCTTGCCATTAGCAAGAATAGTATCCTCACAACATACAATACTGAATGAGAAGAGTATACAAGTTGGCTTACACTCACCACATGCTAACTTACAATATCACTCAAATCATAACATCAAGTTGAACACAGGGTCCGACTACGGACGGAATCAAACGATAAAAGAAGTTGCAATGATACTATCAATCTATCCCAAAGATCATGACCAGGTCCTCTACTCATCCGGATATGTCATGTACATCCTGCCTCTTTCCTCGTCATACTCCCACTGGAGCTGGGTAAGATCATCCTGCACGTACTCATCTGAACTTGTACCTGGAGTGTTGTAGTAAACTGTGAGCCACAGAGGACTCAGCTATCATGTCCCCGGGTACCAAGACTATTTAAGCTTTAGGGTGGAAGGGGTGATGTTTAGTTTGCAGCAGCACTAAGCATATATGATGGCTAGCTTACGCAACATGAAAAAAATGTGAGTGGCCTACGAAGAACGATCGAATCTAGTATGATCCCTATGAGATCCTGAACACTTACTTATGTCAATCATAACCCCACCGTGTTCTCTCTCGGATCATGTTCTCGAGCAGAGACGATCACGGTTACTCACACAGTTGGTGTGTTTTAATTAGAGTTTACTTCAAGTTTACTATAACCGGGTGTTAAACAAATATCCAAGTTGCCACATAACTGCAGGCACGGCTTACCGAAAGATTTAACCCTGTAGGGGTGCTCCAACTAATCCATTACCAAATTAACCACACTCCGTGGGAATGCCTCAATTGCGGATCTCGTGATCATCATAGGTAATTCCAAAGGAATTCCAACACCTCGAGTAAACCCGAAGAAAGTCAGACTCCACACGCAAGACACTCGATAAAGGTAAAGCAAATCCAACAAGACCACCCGACGTGTCGACGAACCCGATAAGAGCCGTGTATCTTGTTCTCAGGACACAACAGATAAGCACAACATACTGTGGCCTGATAGAAATCTCCCAAGTTGCCCCGGGTTGGCCCCGCACATGGCTCTAGTTTGGACCAACACTCATGAGGAGCACTGGCCGGGGGTTGATTAATTATCCACGGGTTTGCAAGACCCTATGCAATTTTATTAAGTGTTAAGAAAATGTAGTACCAAAGTTGGGTCTTGCCAGAAAAGTTTTAATCTCCACCTAATAAACAAGGGGGTCCCCATAACAACCCCGAGCATGTTAGGAGCGCAAAGTATGGAAAACATAACACCGGTAACAAGGAACTACTGGCGGTAATAGCGGAACAAATCACATGCAAAAGGCCAAGCCTTCCACCAATACCAAGATATATATGTGCATTAAATTAAATAACAGAATATTGTGATATCCAATCCATGTTATCACATGGAACAACCTGTACCTGCAACTAAAATGCTATAAGAGGGGCTGAGCAGCGGTAACTTAGCCAATCAAAGGTTTGCTGGGAGGTGGAGGTTAGATGCTGTCATGGCAACATGGGGGCTGATATCAAGTGGTAGGTAGCGCAATTGTAACGATAGCAGCGAGAAACTACCAAGCAAAAATAGTATTGGGATCCGGGTACGATCATCTTGCCTGTTGGTTCTTCAGCGGAAGAAGTAGCGGGATCCTCGTAGTGGTACTCTCCTGGGTCCTCGTACTCAGTATCAACACTTGCATCTACCCAAAATAAACAGAAACAATAAACATCCAACCAAGGTGCAATGCACAATCAAAATGATGCATGATCATTTATGAAGAATTCAAACATGGCAATCCAAAACTAGTCATGTTTCACGTGCAAAGTTGTTTATTAATGAATCTGGACAGAACCTCATGTTAAGTTATTTAGGCATGCATGAACATGGCAAATATGGATTCAGCATGCAAAATTGATAGAAATGCATACAAAGATCGCAAGAAATGGAGTTACGGTTCTCACGATACGCTCACGACAAGTACGGAGGCAATATCACAAAATCCACAAGCCATGGGCTGATTATTGGCATTCCAAGGCATTCACTAGACAGGTGATGAAAAATCAATCACAATAGACTCAAGAATCAATCAATTCCATGGAGCATAGCTCCCACAATCCACAAAACAATAAAACACTAAATCTGCCACTAAACAGCAACATAGCAACTTCTACAGCTCACCACTGGAGCTACAGGAAGCCTACAGCCACAAACAAGACATCGACAGAATCTACTCAACATACACATCAATTCATCCAATTACACAAGCAGCAAAGGAGCCACACATCAATAATCAAGTTGGCATGATGAAACAGTTTTCTGGGACTTAGTGAAATTCCAGTTTTTCTGGAATCTGAGATTATAAAGTAGCAAGTTGACAACACAAGTTAAATATGCTAGAAATCTCCTACTGGCATTACAATTAACAGGATGGTAGAACGCAATACCTACTACAAATAACTAGCACTGGGCATGCTCAAATTCCAAACATATCACTAGATACAACCCACTCTACGTGGCAAAACAATAACAGCAGTTCTCCCAGACAGTCATTTTTAAGCAGGCTGAACAGAAACATAAAGTTACTTCCTAAACAGCATGGTACCCACTTATATGGTGACTTAGCATACATAACAAAAATACTGGGACATTCCCAGCAACTCTAACTAACAAACTCATGTTCGCAAGAACTTAAAAGCATGCATAGATTAAATCATAATAAAAAGACAAAAAGGCATCACAGCATGAAAATGCAGATTTTGAAGTTGCCCCAAAGTCAAATCTGACTTCACAGGTGCATTCGTGGGTTGATTCTACCCCAAAAGCATTACTCATACCCATATACTTGCTTGGAGCAAGAGGGAGAAACCCTAGGACAAAATTTGACCCTCTAAGCCATGGGTGACTTAAGTCACTTATGCATATGAATGAAAATGGCCCAAAATGGCATGAACTCTATTGACACATGTTGGAATGGTAAATTAGCATCCTAGGAACATGATATCATGGTTTAGCATCAATAGCAAGGATGAAACTAACTAGAAGGGAAACTATGCTCACTATGCACATAAAATAGAACACCTACACATGGAGCTACTCATGCACATGTGTGTATATGTATAACATACACACACCTCTCATTACACCTACACACCACACCACAAGCACACCACACTCAAGCATGGGTGTATATAGGCACACATGCACTTTCATACATGTATGCCCACATACACATACACACACCTACACACTACACTCACTCACCAAACATACTCACACACACAAACATGTAGATGCAAGCACTAGACACACACACATATCTCACATGTATGCATACATGTGCACATGTACCATTTGGTGCATACACACACCACCATACACATGTGCAAACTCACACTCACATGACAAGGAGACCAACACAAATACATACATATGCTGAAATGCACACACACCTATAAGTAATCAAGAGAAAAGAAAAACAGAAGAAAAGAAAATAAAACAACAAAAGAAAAAAGGGGAGGTTCAGGGTTTGAACCCCTGACCTCTGGGTCGAACACACGCGCCCACACCACTACTCTAGCGAGCCGGCTCGTAACAAAGAGGGGGATCCGCAGCTCTAGTACACACACGCGCACATACAGCCTGACGAAACTGAGATCATACACATGCACATGATTTTAGAGCAACAGCAGCGGCAACAGCTTCAGGGCGACGGTGATCCCCGGCGATGCAGGGGGGTCTCCTGCGACGGGGAGCGGAGGAATCGAGAGAGGAACCTACGGGGGTTCCATCCCTCATCTCATCTTGCGAGGAGGGGGATGGGAGGCGAGCCCAAGCTCGGGGCTCTCGAGCGGCGGCGACGGCACTATGGCGACGAACCTACGAATTATGGCAAGGAGAGGGGGCGGCGAGGACAGGCTGCTCACCGAGGAGCTCACGAAGACACAGGGACGCGATCGATGGCGACGAAGGGGAAGGAGAGGCGGAGGCGACATGCACGGAGAGGAAGAAGGTCCGGCGACGCTCCGGCGATGAGGAGGAGGAAGAAGAAGGCCTCCCGAGGCCTTCTAGCGCCGGGAACGAGATGCAGACGGTAGTGGCAAACTCTATGCCATCACCAGCGGGGACGAGGTCATCGGAGGCGACGACAACGACGAGCACCGCTCCTCTGAACTCTCTAAACTCACCTGCGCCCTCGACAGAGAAGGGGGAGGAAGGAGGAAGAAAGGAGAGGAAGAGAGGAGCTGCGGCAGCGGAGGGAAACCCTAGAGGGAGGCACGGACTCCCAGGCATAAATAGAAGGGGGGCCTCGACGTCTGTGACGGCTAACGGCGACGGCGGCGACGCTCTCTGCTCTATGCTCTCTCTGCGACTGACAGAGGTGGGAGACGGAGCAGGTGGCCGTTGTGTCCAGCTGAGCTGGGCCGCGGCCCACTGTCCCTCCCTCACACAAACTCTAAAAAAACAGAAGAAATAAAAAGGAGGTTTTCCATTTAATAAAACCAGCCACCATCAAGTTAATTCCTAGAGCAAAATTAAAGAGTTCTGAGCAAAACAAAAAATAATTTTGAGAAGGAAATAATGTGCACTTATTATTAAAAATATTAAGTTGAATTATAAACCAAGTGTTTTATTTAACATTTAAAATGACAGCTCCTGATAATTTAAAACACAAAACAAACAAACCCCAAACAATAAATCCATCATACTCACATTTCATAAAACATATGGGACCACCTCACGAACATTTTTTAACAATTTTTAAAACAACTTAAATCTGAAGATAAATAATAATAAGAAGAAAAGGGTTTTGGAGGGGATGTTGCAAAGGAAAAGAGAGGGGGAAAGAATAGGTTGCACACATGGAACCAACCACACACATGCATCTCCCACATCACAAAACAACACCTCTGCACCAACACATCATAGCAAGCACAAGAAAACCAACATGGCAAGAAGATGAAATGAGAATGATTCATGATGAAATGATGCATGAATGCAACCACACATGAATGGCAAGGAGCAAACATACATCTCATAAGCTCATGACACAAGCTTCATACATGGGGTTACATGCCAAATAAGGTAGGGACATCACTTGGGCTGTCACAAAAGTAAAGTAATTACATGGCGATCTTGATTGACACGTAGGTCATACAATAAATTAAGACAACTCCTATGTCTCCTGCCGGTTGTCATACTCACTGACATGCAAGTCGTGAATCCTATTACAAGAACACGATCAATCCCATACATCACAATGCATCACATCACATCCTTTGGCCATATCACATCACAAGGCATATGCTGCAAAAACAAGTTAGACGTCCTCTAATTTGTTTGTTGCAAGTTTTACGTGGCTGCTATAGGTTTCTAGCAAGAACGTTTCTTACCTACGCCAAAACCACAACGTGATATGCCAATTGCTATTTACCCTTCATAAGGACCCTTTTCATTGAATCTGATCCGACTAAGGTGGGAGAGACAGACACCCGCTAGCTACCTTATGCAACAAGTGCATGTCAGGCGGTGGAACCGGTCTCACGTAAGCGTACGTGTGAAGTTGGTCCGGGCCGCTTCATCCCACAATGCCGCCGAATCAAGATAAGACTAGTAACGGTAAGCAAATTAACAAGATCAACGCCCACAACAACTTTTGTTCTACTCGTGCAGAGATTCTACGCATAGACCTAGCTCATGATGCCACTATTGGGAGACGTAGTAGTAAATCAAAAACAAATCCTACGATCACCAAGATCCATCTATGGAGAAACCAGCAACGAGTAAGGGGAGAGTGCATCTTCGTACCTTTGAAGATCGCTAATCAGAAGCGTTACTAGAACGCGGTTGGTGGAGTCGTACTCGCAGCGATTCAGATCGCGGTGGAATCCGATCTAAGCGCCGAACGACGGCGCCTCCGCGTTCAACACACGTGCAGCCCGGTGACGTCTCCTACGCCTTAATCCAGCAAGGAGGAAGGAGAGGTTGAGGGAGAGCTCTGGCAGCACAACGGTGTGGTGATGGTGGAGCTGCATGGTCTCCGGCAGGGCTTCGCCAAGCGCTACGGAGAACGAGGAAGAGGAAGGGTAGGGCTGTGCTGAGAGAGGAAGAACTCGTGTGTCTAGCAGCACCCCAAACCCCACATATATATAGAAGGAGAAGGAGGGGTGCGGCAGCCCTAGGGTTCCCTCCCCAAGGCCGGTGGCCAACCCTAGATTGATCTAGGGCGGCGGCCAAGAGAGGGAGTGGGAGGGGTGGCGCCCTAGATGGGCCTCGGGCCCATCTGCCCCTAGGGTTTGCCCCCCTCCCACCTATGCTGCGCCTACAGACCTTGTGGGGGACGCACCAGCCCACCTAGGGCTGGTTCCCTCCCACTTCCAGCCCATGCAGCCCTCCGGTGCCTGTGGCCCCACTTGGTGGACCCCGGAACCCTTCCGGTGGTCCCGGTACGTTACCGGTGACGCCTGAAACATTTCCGATGACCAAAACCTCACTTCCTATATATGAATCTTTACCTCCGGACCATTCCGGAACTCCTCGTGACGTCCGAGATATCATCCGGGACTCTGAACAACCTTCGGTAACCATCTACACTACTTCCCTATAACCCTAGCGTCATCGAACCTTAAGTGTGTAGACCCTACGGGTTCGGGAGACACGTAGACATGACCAAGACACCTCTCCGGTCAATAACCAACAGAGGGATCTAGATACCCATGTTGGCTCCCACATGCTCCACGATGATCTCATCGGATGAACCACGATGTCGAGGATTCAATCAATCTCGTATGCAAATCCCTTTGTCTACTGGTATGACACTTGCCCGAGATTCGATCATTGGTATCCCTATACCTTGTTCAATCTCGTTACCGGCAAGTCTCTTTACTCATTATGTAACACATCATCCCGCGGCTAACTCCTTAGTCACACTAAGCTCATTATGATGATGTCTTACGGAGTGGGCCCAGAGATACCTCTCCGTCACACGGAGGGACAAATCCCAGTCTCGATTCGTGCCAACCCAACAGACACTTTCTGAGATACCCATAGTGCACCTTTATAGCCACCCAGTTACGTTGTGACGTTTGGCACACCCAAAGCATTTCTACGGTATCCGGGAGTTTCACAATCTCATGGTCTAAGGAAACGATACTTGACATTAGAAAAGCTTTAGCAGACGAACTACACGATCTTGTGCTATACTTAGGATTGGGTCTTGTCCATCACATCATTCTCCTAATGATGTGATCCTGTTATCAACGACATCCAATGTCCATGGTCATGAAATCGTGACCATCTATTGATTAACGAGCTAGCCAACTAGAGGCTCACTAGGGACATGTTGTGGTCTATGTATTCACACATGTATTACGGTTTCCGGTTAACACAATTATAGCATTAACAATAGACAATTATCATGATCAAGGAAATACAATAATAACCATTTTATTATTGCCTCTAGGGCATATTTCCAACACCATGGTGCTACCGCTTGTGACACAGAACCTCAATCTTTTAATGTTTTAATCTCCTATTCTCTCATTTTATTGGCTTATGCAATGCATTTACATCTCTTTTCTATTTTTCTTCCGTCTTTGTGGGTTCCAGGTGATGGTAGCCCTGCTCCCGTTTGTCGCATGAATCCAAGCCGTCCTGGAGGGTCAAAGCGGTTCCACGCATATGGAGATGTCGATGTCGGTTCTAATGCTCAACCGTAGTAGCTGCATGTGAAGAAGACTTTTAGCAAGAGGAAGGTTGCCAAAGAACCCGAGGAGATGACTAACAAGGAGTTAGTGGAGTTTCACAAGCTCAACCCATATCGTCGCCCTAAGGACGAGGCGCTGGTTGGTCATCCCTTCTGGACCAAGGAGCAATCTCTCATTTATGTTGGGGTCCTGAAGAACAAGACAAATCTCTTTGTGCCCGATGCCAAGTCCATTGACACGGGGTACATGAGCAGCCATCCTCACACTGACTACTTGGCTGAAGCTCGTGCTCATGTGTCTTCAATGCGGTATGTTTCCCATCATCAGTTTCAACAAGGATTTCGATAGCGAGATTATGGGTCAATTCTATGCCACTATTCACTTTCACGCTGATGAGGAGAGAAGCTTGACATGGATGACTGGTGATAGAGTGTTGCGCTCAAACTGGAAGACGTTCATGAACTCTTTGGGTTATGTTGATCGAGGTCTGGATGAGCCTATTGGACTTAGGCCACACACTGAGGATATGGCAATTCACAAGTCCAAGCTTGTTCGCTATTCTAGGGTGGTTCATACTGCCAAGGGTACTCGCACAGAGCTCACTCCTTTTTTAGACATTATGCATCGTATCTTTTGCAACACTCTATTTCCTCGCGTTGGGAATAAGGATCAAGTTCACTCTTATCTTGTGAATCTTTTGCTGCGGTGCATGAAGGAGAGATGCATAGAATCGACTTTGGATGTATCCCACATCATGTGGAAGGAGCTCCGTTTTGTTGTTCTTGATAGGAAGGTGCCTATCTATGGCCCTTATCTTTTTAAGCTTATTGAGGATACTTGGGTTGCTTCGTTCCCTGGTGAATCTCTTGTGACTGAACACATGGTGAATCACAGTGTTCTTAAGCTCCATGTGAAGGAGAAATGGGGCATTGCTATTGGGAGACGTAGTAGTAAATCAAAAAAAATCCTACGATCACCAAGATCTATCCATGGAGAAACCAGCAACGAGAGGGGAGAGATTGCATCTTCATACCTTTGAAGATCGCTAAGCGGAAGCGTTACAAGAACGCGGTTGATGGAGTCGTACTCGCAGCGATTCAGATCGCGGTGGATTCCGATCTAAGCGCCGAACAACGGCACCTCCGCGTTCAACACACGTGCAGCCCGGTGACATCTCCTATGCCTTGATCCACCAAGGAGGAAGGAGAGGTTAGGGAAGGGCTCCAACAGCAGCACGACGGCGTGGTGGTGGTGGAGTAGCAAGGTATTCCGGCAGGGCTTCGCCTTAGCGTTGCGGAGGAGGAAGAAGAGAGGTAGGGCTTTGCCGTGAGAGAGAGAGAGTTCGGAACTGTTCAAAAGGCCAAAACCTCAAGTATATATAGGAGGAGGGAGAGGGAGGGATGGCTTGGACTCTCCAAGGAGGAGAGCTTCGGCCGGATCAAAGGGAGAGTCCACCTCCCACAAGGGAGGTGGATCTCCTCCTTTTCAAACTCCTTTGCCCTTATCTCTAGATCTCCAGCCGCATGGGCCTTTCTAGAAGGTCTTGGCCAGCCCAATAAGGGCTGGCACACCTTATTTAAGGGCCCACAAGGTCCTATGGTCGTCACACCCCTCCCGGGGGTCCTCCGGCACCCTCCCGGCACTCCCGGTACAATACCGATGAGCCCGAAAACTTTCCGGTGACAAAAACTGGACTTCCTATATATCAATCTTTACCTCCGGACCATTCCGGAGCTCCTCGTGACGTCCAAGATCTCATCTGGGACTCCGAACAACTTTCGATAATCACATATACAATTTCCCTATAACCCTAGCGTCATCGAACCTTAAGTGTGTAGACCCTACGGGTTCGGGAGACACGTGGACATGACTGAGACACTTATACGGCCAATAACCAACAGCGGGATCTGGATACCCATGTTGGATCCCACATGCTCCACAATGATCTCATCGGATGAACCACGATGTCGGGGATTCAATCAATCCCGTATAGAATTCCCTTTGTCTATCGGTATGATACTTGCCCGAGATTCGATCGTCGGTATCTCTATACCTTGTTCAATCTCATTACCGGCAAGTCTCTTTACTCATTCCGTAATACATCATCCCGTGACTAACTCCTTGTTCACACTGAGCTCATTATGATGATGTCTTATCGAGTGGGCCCAGAGATACCTCTCCGTCACACAGAGTGACAAATCCCAGTCTCGATTCGTGCCAACCCAACAGACACTTTCAGAGATACCTGTAGTGCACCTTTATAGCCACCCAGTTACGTTGTGACGTTTGGCACACCCAAAGCATTCCTACGGTATCCGGGAGTTGCATAATCTCATGGTCTAAGGAAACGATACTTGACATTGAAAAGCTTTAGCAAATGAACTACACGATCTAGTGCTATGCTTAGGATTGGGTCTTGTCCATCACATCATTCTCCTAATGATGTGATCCCGTTATCAACGACATCCAATGTCCATGGTCATGAAACCGTGACCATCTCTTGATCAACGAGCTAGTCAACTAGAGGCTCACTAGGGACATGTTGTGGTCTATGTATTCACACATGTATTATGGTTTCCGGTTAACACAATTATAGCATGAAAATAGACAATTATCATGAACAAGGAAATACAATAATAACCATTTTATTATTGCCTCTAGGGCATATTTCCAACAGTCTCCCACTTGCACTAGAGTCAATAATCTAGTTACATTGTGATGAATCGTACACCCATAGCATTCTGGTGTTGATCATGTTTTGCTCGTGAGAGAGGTTTAGTCAACGGATCTGCAACATTCAGATCCGTATGCACTTTACAAATATCTATATCTCCCTCCTGAATGTAATCACGGATGGAGTTGAAGTGGCGCTTTATGTGTCTTGTCTTCTTGTGAAACCTGGGCTCCTTCGCAAGGGCAATAGCTCTAGTGTTGTCACAGAATAGAGTCATCGGGCCCGACGCACTTGGAATTACTCCTAGGTCGGTGATGAACTCCTTCATCCAGACTCCTTCCTTTGCTGCTTCCGAAGCAGCTATGTACTCCGCTTCACATGTAGATGCCGCCACGACGCTTTGCTTGTTGCTGCACCAGCTGACTGCCCCTCCGTTCAAAATATACACGTATCCGGTTTGCGACTTGGAGTCATCCAGATCTGTGTCGAACCTAGCATCGACGTAACCCTTTACGACGAGCTCTTCGGCACCTCCATATACGAGAAACATGTCCTTTGTCCTTTTCAGGTGCTTCAGGATATTCTTGACCGCTGTCCAGTGTTCTGCTCCGGGATCACTTTGGTACCTCCCTACCAAACTTATGGCAAGGTTCACATCAGGTCTGGTACACAGCATGGCATACATAATAGAGCCTATGGCTGAAGCATAGGGGATGACACTCATCTCTTCTCTATCCTTTGCCGTGGTCGGGCATTGAGTCGTACTCAATCTTACACCTTGTAACAAAGGCAAGAACCCCTTCTTGGACTGATCCATATTGAACTTCTTCAATATCTTTTCAAGGTATGTGCTTTGTGAAAGACCTATGAGGCGTCTTGATCTACCTCTATAGATCTTAATACCTAATATGTAAGCAGCTTCTCCAAGGTCCTTCATTGAAAAACACTTCTTCAAGTAGTCCTTTACACTTTCTAAGAGTTCTATATCATTTCCCATTATCAGTATGTCATCCACATATAATACGAGAAATGCTACAGAGCTCCCACTCACTTTCTTGTAAATATAGGGTTCTCCATAAACCTGTACAAACCCAAACGCTTTAATCACTTCATTAAAGCGAATGTTCCAACTCCGAGATGCTTGCACCAGCCCATAGATGGAGCGCTGGAGCTTGCATACCTTGTTAGCATCTTTAGGATCGACACAACCTTCCGGTTGCATCATATACAATTCTTCCTTGAGGAAGCCATTAAGGAATGCCGTTTTGACGTCCATTTGCCAGATCTCATAATCATAAAATGCGGCAATTGCTAACATGATTCGGACAGACTTTAGCATCGCTACGGGTGAGAAATTCTCATTGTAGTCAACTCCTTGAACTTGTCGATAACCCTTAGCGACAAGCCGAGCCTTATAGATGGTCACATTACCATCCGCGTCAGTCTTCTTCTTAAAGATCCATTTATTTTCAATGGCTCGCTTATCATCAGGCAAGTCCACCAAAGTCCATACTTTGTTCTCATAAATGCATCCTATCTCGGATTTCATGGCTTCAAGCCATTTGTTGGAATCCGGGCCCGCCATTGCTTCTTCATAGTTCGAAGGTTCACCGTTGTCTAACAACATGATCTCTAGGACAGGGTTGCCGTACCACTCTGGTGCGGAACGTGTCCTAGTGGACCTTCGATGTTCAATAGTAACTTGATCTGAAGTTTCATGATCATCATCATTAACTTCCTCTCCAGCCGGTGTAGGCTCCACAGAAACAACTTCCTGTGCTGCACTACTCTCCGGTTCGAGTGGAGGTACAGTTACCTCATCAAGTTCTATTTTCCTCCCACTTACTTCTTTCGAGAGAAACTCTTTCTCGAGAAAGGATCCATTCTTGGCAACAAAGACTTTGCCCTCAGATCGTAGGTAGAAGGTATACCCAATAGTCTCTTTGGGATATCCTATGAAGACGCACGTTTCTGCTTTGGGTTCGAGCTTCTCAGGTTGAAGTTTCTTCACATAAGCATCGCATCCCCAAACTTTTAGAAACGACAGCTTAGGTTTCTTTCCAAACCATAATTCATACGGTGTCGTCTCAACGGATTTTGACGGTGCCCTATTTAAAGTGAATGTGGCAGTCTCTAATGCATATCCCCAAAATGATAGCGGTAAGTCGGTAAGAGACATCATAGATCGTACCATATCTAATAGAGTGCGATTACGATGTTCAGACACACCATTTCG
Organism: Hordeum marinum; assembly: GCA_022496015.1. NCBI lineage: Eukaryota > Viridiplantae > Streptophyta > Magnoliopsida > Poales > Poaceae > Hordeum > Hordeum marinum. The sequence goes on from CM039674.1 coordinate 286,887,248, forward strand.
CTGAGGTGTGCCAGGCGGCGTTAGTTGTGAAACAATTCCACATTTCCTTAGGTGCGTGCCAAACTCGTGACTTAAATATTCTCCGCCACGATCAGATCGTAGGCACTTTATTTTCCTATCACGTTGATTCTCTACCTCACTCTGAAATTCCTTGAACCTTTCAAAAGTTTCAGACTTATGTTTCATTAAGTAGACATACCCATATCTACTCAAGTCATCAGTGAGGGTGAGAACATAACGGTAGCCACCACGAGCCTCGACACACATTGGACCGCATACATCGGTATGTATTATTTCCAACAAGTCAGTTGCTCGCTCCATTGTTTCGGAGAACGGAGTCTTAGTCATCTTGCCCATGAGGCATGGCTCGCACGTGTCAAATGATTCGAAATCAAGAGACTCCAAAAGTCCATCAGTATGGAGCTTCTTCATACGTTTGACACCAATATGACCAAGGCGGCAATGCCACATGTAAGTGGGACTATCGTTATCAACCTTACACTTTTTGGTACTCACACTATGGACATGTGTAACATCATGTTCGAGATTCATCAAAAGTAAACCATTGACCAGTGGGGCATGACCATAAAATATTTCTCTCATATAAATAGAACAACCATTATCCTCAGATTTAAATGAGTAGCCATATCGCATCAAGCGAGGTCCAGACACAATGTTCATGCTCAAAGCTGGTACTAAATAACAATTAGTATGGTTTAACACTAATCCCGAAGGTAGATGTAGAGGTAGCATGCCGACGGCGATCACATCGACCTTGGAACCATTCCCGATGCGCATCGTCACCTCGTCCTTTGCCAGCCTCCGCTTATTCCGCAGCTCCTGCTTGGAGTTACAAATGTGAGCAACTGCACCGGTATCAAATATCCAGGAGCTACTACGAGGGCTAGTTAGGTACACATCAATAACAAGTATATCACATATACCTTTAATGTTGTCGTCCTTCTTATCCGCTAAGTACTTGGGGCAGTTCCGCTTCTAGCGACCGGTACCCTTGCAGTAAAAGCACTCAGTCTCAGGCTTGGGTCCGTGCTTGTTCTTCTTCTTCCCGGCAACTTGCTTACCGGGCACGGCAACAGCTTTGCCGTCCTTCTTGAAGTTCTTCTTACCCTTGCCTTTCTTGAAACTAGTGGTCTTATTTACCATCAACACTTGATGCTCCTTTCTGATCTCGACCTCTGCTGATTTCAGCATCGAGTACAAGTCAGGAATGGACTTCTCCATCCCTTGCATGTTTTAGTTCATCACAAAGCTCTTGTAGCTAGGTGGAAGCGACTGGAGGATTCTGCCAATGACCGAGTCATCCGGGAGATTAACTCCCAGCTGAGTCAAGCGGTTGTGTAGCCCAGACATCTTGAGGATGTGCTCACTGACAGAACTATTCTCCTCCATCTTACAGCTAAAGAACTTGTCGGAGACGTCATATCTCTCGACCCGGGCATGAGCTTGGAAAACTAGTTTCAGCTCTTGGAACATCTCATATGCTCCGTGTTGCTCAAAACGCTTTTGGAGCCCCGGTTCTAAACTGTAAAGCATGCCGCACTGAACAATGGAGTAATCATCGCAGCAAGAATGCCAAGCATTCGCAACGTCTTGCTCTGCTGGGAGAAGGGGTGGGTCACCTAGTGGTGCATCAAGGACATACAATTTCTTGGAAGCTATGAGGATGATCCTCAAACCATGGACCCAGTCCGCATAGTTGCTTCCATCATCTTTCAGCTTCGTTTTCTTTAGGAACGCGTTGAAATTGAGGGTGACATTCGCGTTGGCCATTGGATCTACAATATAGATTGTAAAGATAATTTTAGACTAAGATCATGATAATTAAGTTCACATAATCAAATTATTTAATGAACTCCCACTTAGATAGACATCTCTCTAGTCATCCAAGTTACACATGATCCATGTCAACTAGCCCGTGTCCGATCATCACGTGAGACGGACTAGTCATCCATGGTGAACATCTCCATGTTGATCATATCTTGCATACGACTCATGTTCGACCTTTCGGTCTTCCGTGTTCCGAGGCCATGTATGTACATGCTCGGCTCGTCAAGTCAACCTAAGTGTTTTGCGTGTGTAAATCTGGCTTACACCCATTGTATGCGAACGTTAGAACCTATCACACCCGATCATCACGTGGTGCTTCAGAACAATGATCCTTAGCAACGGTGCACGGTTAGGGTGAACACTTTTCTTGAAATTTTAGTGAGAGATCATCTTATTTACTACCGTCGTTCTAGGAAAATAAGATGTAAACATGATAAACATCACATGCAATCAATATAGTGACATGATATGGCCATTATCATCTTGCTCCTTTGATCTCCATCTTCGGGGCACCATGATCATCACTGTCACCGGCACGACACCATGATCTCCATCATCATGATCTCCATCACTGTGTCTTCATGAAGTTGTCTCACCAACTATTACTTCTACTACTATGGCTAACGTTTAGCAATAAAGCAAAGTAATTACATGGCGTTTATGATTGACACGCAGGTCATACAATAAAATAAGACAACTCCTATGGCTCCTGCCGATTGTCATACTCATCGACATGCAAGTCGTGGATCCTATTACAATAACATGGTCAATCTCATTCATCACAATGCATCACATCATATCCTTTGGCCATATCACATCACAAGGCATATGCTACAAAAACAAGTTAGACGTCCTCTAATTTGTTGTTGCAAGTTTTTACATGGCTGCTATAGGTTACTAGCAAGAACGTTTCTTACCTACATCAAAATCACAACGTGATATGCCAATTGCTATTTACCCTTCATAAGGACCCTTTTCATCGAATCCAATCTGACTAAGGTCGGAGAGACACACACCCGCTAGCCACCTTATGCAACAAGTGCATGTCAGGCGGTGGAACCAGTCTCACGTAAGCGTACGTGTAAAGTCGGTCCGGGCCGCTTCATCCTGCAATACCGCCGAATCAAGATAAGACTAGTAGTGGTAAGAAAATTAACAAAATCGACGCCCACAACTGCTTTGTGTTCTACTCGTGCACAGATTCTACGCATAGACCTAGCTCATGATGCCACTATTGGGAGACGTAGTAGTAAATCAAAAAATTCCCTACGATCACCAAGACCTATCCATGGAGAAACCAGCAACGAGAGGGGAGAGATTGCATCTTCATACCTTTGAAGATCTCTAAGCAGAAACGTTACAAGAACGTGGTGATTCAGATCGCGGTGCATTTCGATCTAAGCGCCGAACAACGGTGCCTCCGCGTTCAACACACGTGCAGCCCGGTGACGTCTCCTACACCTTGATCCAGCAAGGAGGAAGGAGAGGTTAGGGAAGGGATCCAACAGCAGCACGACGGCGTGGTGGTGCTGGAGTAGCAAGATATTCCGGCAGGGCTTCGCCTAAGCGCTGCGAAGGAGGAAGAAGAGGGGTAGGGCTTTGCCATGAGAGAGAGAGTTCAGAACTGTTCTCAAAAGTCCAAAACCTCAAGTATACATAGGAGGAGGGAGAGGGAGAGCTGGCTTGGACTCTCCTCCAAGGAGGAGAGCTTCGGCCGAATCAAAGGGAGAGTCCACCTCCCACAAGGGAGGTGGATCTCCTCCTTTTTCAAACTCATTTGCCCTTATCTCTAGATCTCCAGCCACATGGGCCTTTCTAGAAGGTCTTGGCCAGCCCAATAAGGGATGGCACACCTCCTCTAAGGTCCCACAAAGTCCTATGGTCGTCACACCCCTCCCGGGGGTCCTCCGGCACCCTCCCGGCACTCCCGGTACAATACCGATGAGCCCGAAAACTTTCCGGTGACCAAAACTGGACTTCCTATATATCAATATTTACCTCCGGACCATTCCGGAGCTACTCGTGACGTCCGCGATCTCATCCGGGACTCAGAAAAACTTTTGGTAATCACGTATACCATTTCCCTATAACCCTAGCGTCATCGAACCTTAAGTGTGTAGACCCTACGGGTTCGGGAGACACGTGGACATGACCAAGACACTTCTCCGGCCAATAACCAACAGTGGGATCTGGATACCTATGTTGGATCCCACATGCTCCACGACGATCTCATCGGATGAACCACGATGTCGGGGATTCAATCAATCACGTATACAATTGCCTTTGTTTATCGGTATGATACTTGCCCGAGATTCGATCGTCGGTATCTCTATACCTTGTTCAATCTCCTTACCGGCAAGTCTCTTTACTCGTTCCGTAATACATCATCCCGTGACTAACTCCTTGATCATATTGAGCTCATTATGATGATGTCTTACCGAGTGGGCCCAGAGATACCTCTCTGTCACACGGAGTGACAAATCCCAGTCTCGATTCGTGCCAACCCAACAGACACTTTCGAAGATACCCGTAGTGCACCTTTATAGCCACCCAGTTACGTTGTGATGTTTGGCACACCCAAAGCATTCCTACGGTATCCGGGAGTTGCATAATCTCATGGTCTAAGGAAACGATACTTGACATTGAAAAGCTTTAGCAAACGAACTACACGATCTAGTGCTATGCTTAGGATTGGGTCTTGTCCATCACATCATTCTCCTAATGATGTGATCCCATTATCAACGACATCGAATGTCCATGGTCATGAAACCATGACCATCTATTGATCAACGAGCTAGTCAACTAGAGGCTCACTAGGGACATGTTGTGGTCTATGTATTCACACATGTATTATGGTTTCCGGTTAACACAATTATAGCATGAACAATAGACAATTATCATGAACAAGGAAATACAATAATAACCATTTTATTATTGCCTCTAGGGCATATTTCCAACAATTGCACCTTCTGTTCCCGATATTGCCCCCACAGACTCTGATGATGAGCTAGAACCAAACTACACAGATGACACATATGGTCCATGATGCGTCCATTCTTCATCATGAATTCTTAGTACTATTTACATTATTCTTGTCCACTATTCCACATTATCACACAATTATTATGTCTTTTCTCTCTGAATATGCAAGGTAAATCATAAGGAGGAAATATCTGGAAACTGGAATTATGGACCAGAAAACCGAGAAAAAGGCAAAAAAAATCACCAGACTCAGAATGACCTGAAACTTTAGGGAGGATATTTTTGGAATATTTAAGAATTTCTGCAGCAAAAATATACCGGAGGGGAGCTGCCAGCTGTGGAGACCCCGACTCATAGGTCATGATCACTGAATGTACGTGCATAGTGATACATAGATCAATGCTCATTGAACAAACATAAACTGAATAACAAGAGTCTTACATTCGTTACATACCGTTTTACTCAAATATGGCCCTTACGACCAAGTCTTACTACACTTGTAGCAGAAATCTTCAACGATAGCGTGAACCGGTGCCATCTGCCTTCACCCTACAGGCATTCTGACTGGGAAGTGTCATAGCTCGCACGTACGTCAGCAAGGTAGTCTTCATCATAACCTGGTTTTTCCTCTCTGGCCAATAAAATAACTAGTGGCAGGCCAATGAGTACTTTGAATGTACTCGCAAGCAACCCATGTTTGGAACGAGGCAACAAGAATGCATGATATAGCACTAAGTAGGTAAGTTGAAGAAAGCTAATTTTGACCGCAATGACAGGATCAATCAACTTGTAAAAGCATGCATCAACAGGTTGTAGATATCCATATGAACCAGTTACAGATATCATCATAAGCAGGGGTTGAACATCCCATGTTCCATCATCATGTCAAGTCATCCGACTTAGCTCAAGTATTAGCTTTGCCACACACGCACCAATTTTGTGAAAAGATGTGGACATAGTTTAAGCAGGACCACCCAACAGTCCTTGACCGTGGACATGGCTATTCGAATAGTTTTACACTCTACATAGGTTGCACACTTTACCCACAAGACTCAGGGAACTTCCATGTCATCCATGACTCACGGTATATTACGCACCCAAGGTAAGCACCCGAAGAATGCCTTTCCCTTGACGACACTAAACAAAGAGTCCACTCGTTTGGTGCCATCCCTCATGATGCACATCAGACATACCATCCAGGAGGGCACGCAACGGTGTGCCCGGTGTTTCTAAAAACAGCCCATGGTCTCCCTATCAGGCATGACTCGATATCAAGAGTGATCACGTTACTCCCACCACTAGTAATGCGGGCTCTCTGCTAGCATCAACCAAGGTAATCAACAAAGCCCCTTCCCATATAGGGGTAGCGTGGTCGTACATGTAAGGTTGGGACGATCAACAAATCTTAAATCTAATCCATTTTCGAAAACACACACACATAGATAACTTGCTTCGTACACCACTTCTTTACCAAGTAGTCACCTAGTTCAACGTCATCTCCCTCGGGCATTAGTGGCACCTGATGGGATTTTCGAAAAGTTCTTGGGAATCATTTCCTTTCTGTCACCATGCATATTCCCATCCCACTTGTGTAGCAACTAGTTAGAATCTTATCTACTTCTCACTTGCAGAACCCTCATAGGAAGGTAGGGTCATGCTCAGTGCAAGTATCAATAGGTAAAAATATCGGAGACAACCCATGAAGGTTCTCACCATAATATCATGATCAACGTATCGAAGATAAAGTTCTGTATGCCATTCTTTAAAAATGGTTTCTTAGAGATGGTCAAAGGGCTGCTTGCCTGGCTCAGCAAAGTCCTCGAGGTCTTCACACGCTTATTGTCAAACTCAGAGCACTCCATGTACTTCGTAAACTACCGCTAGAAACAACCATAATAAGCAACACAACAAGCAGAGAAATAATAGTGCTCTATAAATAGGAGTTTTATTTTTCTTGGATACCTCTGGTCATAAGAAAAAATATATAAATGGCTCTATTGGAGTTGGATCAATGAGGTTGTTTAAATGGTGGAAATGGAGGTATTAATGGTTTTGGGAAAACTCTACATAAAATATCTTGACAAAAATGAGTGAATGCACCCATCAAATAGGCATGAATTTATAAGATTTTAGAAATTGGTTTCACTGGATTTGGAGTTGGGATGAATTCCCTATGATTTTCCCAAGATGAAACAATTGAAAAGGGAGATATTTAATCGGTGCAATAGATACAAGACAATGAAAAAATGTTAACCATGGCTAAACAAATAGGGCATGACATTTAGATCCTCTAGAAATTTGAATCACTCCATTTGGAGTTGATTTGAATCCTCTAGGGACTTTCCAAGGTGGTGTTTATAATAAAAGAAATGACACAAATATTGGTGGTGTAGAAAATATTGTACTAAAAAATGTGCAAAGCACATATTTGGATAGGACATGATTTTAGAGACACCTAGGATTTTGAATCATCAAATTTGGATCTATTATGAATTTATTATGGATTATATCATTTCTCTGGTAAAAGAAAAAGGGAAAGAGAATTACCCTATGGGCCTAATGCACGCCCTGGGCGTAGAATAGCCGCCCATGCAATGGGTCAGCCCAGCAGATTGGTCGTGCACGCGAAGCCTGCCATGCCGAAAGTACCTTTAGGAAGTATGCCTTCGTTGACCGAAAGCGACTTTCGAGAGGCCGCTTCCACTTACTGGTTGGGCCCAACCCCCTCGGTCACTTACAAGCGGGGACTGCTGGGTCCTTTCTCTATCCCTCAGCCCCCTTCTTCTACCTCCCGCTAGGGGCTGACAGGGGGCGGACATCGTGCCTTCCAGCCAATTAGTTAACCGATCGTCGAGCTGGTGGCCCGGGCGGATGCCCCACTCCGGGCCGTGCCCATGGATGGTTGTCCGAGTCACGGGGGCGCCCAAGGTGAGCTGCTTGCCAGGAGGGCGGATGGGAGCATCGGTCTTTGCCAGGGAGCACGTCACGTCTTCGGGACGGGGCATGGGGGTGCCTAAGGATTTCCCCTTGTCGAGGGAATCCCTCTAGAGCTGTAGGTTGACGCGAGGGAGGACCTGCTAGCCTGTTGGCATTGGGGAGGGGCGTGGGAAGTGAAGGGGAATCCCCTAGTGCGCGAGGATGCCCTTTTGAGGCCAGATGTGAGCTAACCGACGAGGTTCATCTCCAGAGCACCATTTCTGTAGGTCAATGGCATGGTCACCATGCTACAACGCGTCTAGAGCATTCTCTGGGTATGAATTTGCCTGGCGTGTGAGGCACAGGTTCTTGAGTGCTCCAGTGAAGTTTGGTCCTATCTAGATCTGGGTAGAAGTGGTTTCTACTTAGGGTAACTTTGTAGCGGCAAACATGGGACTCATCGAAGGTCTTTTTACTATGGGCCACTTAGAACAAAACTATGTCTAGTGGCCTCAATTATGGAAGGACTACTTGTCCATCAAGTTTCAGATCAGGGAGATAAGTGGGCAATGTACTTGTAGTACAAAGCTACATTTACTGCCAGAATCTGATTTCAGATGATCTACTCATATTTTCTAGATGATCATGCCATCTTTGGGTTTGGTTTGATGTATTAACGTGCAAATGGCGTTGTTGTAAAGTTTGGGGGAATTCCTAAGTACAAAATGGAACGAGGGGAAAGAAAGACATGCCAATGTTGTCTAAACAGTAAAAAGGAGGGGGTTTACCCACCAATTATTGCTCCCTGGCCAAGAGAGAGTTACTGGAGTTAGAATGGGGCTAGAAAATAGTGTGGTAAAAAGTTGGAGGCAAGGGGAATCTTTTTGGGTCAACTTCCCTTGTCCATAAGCTTATGGTTGATGGTGTTTGTGTTGTGTTTGGGCTAGGCAGGGGAATCCTATGGCCTTGTGGTTTACCCGTATTAAATGGTAAGTCTAGTTGGTTCTGATCACAAGTTTTCATCTCATTTGAATAACGTTGATAAATACAAACTTGGCAAACCCTAGAAATTAACAGAATCAGGTTTCTATAGATCTAGACATGCAAAACTATTCTCCTTGATGCACCATTTGGTGTGGTGCCATTATTTGGTGATCATAGTATGTCCACAAAGTTTGGGATCTATTGGAAATGCTTGGCAATGCAAAGTTGCTCAAATTTGGAACTCGACAGAGAGGATTTTGGAATATTTTGGTGAATCAAAATAATGGGGATTGAGATGAAACTTTTCAAGATCGTCACATAAAGCATGGGTGACTTGCTGGAATTTTCCTCGATTTATTTGAGAGTATTTCTTATAAAAATATTTCAAATACAAGAATTATGCAGAAAGGGTTCAGAAGGGTATTGTACAATATTTTGAACATGACCATCTGTTGAAACTCTTTTGTATGGAAAATATATGCCCACTGAGTTTCCCTAATTTTTTCAAATATTTTTAAAGCATAAAAATAATTCTTCCCTATAAATGACCATTTCTGGCTTTAAGAAGAAGTCTTTAAATAAAATAGGAAAAAAAATAAAAATAATATTTTGTGGTTTTGGGAAGTTCTATATACAGTAGGTTCCAAATAAAATCTTTGGGAGGAAACATCCACCTTATTTTGAGGACTTGCAACACAAACCTCAGGTTAGGGGGTTTTGAAAACCTAAATTGAATAAATGCTTTTTGGTCAAAAGAATATTTTATAAAAATAGTTTTGGATCCTATACACATGGTATGGTCATTGGACAATGATTTGGTGCAAGAAGATGAGGCTTGAGAGAAGTAGAATTTTTGTGATTAAAAACACAAACAAATAGCAATCAAGTCAAGCATCACAAGCACACAAAAGTTTTAATTGGCCCTAATTTTTTAGCTATGTGAACTTAGTCGGAAGAGGCAAAACACAGGGTGTGATAGACCTACCCCCCCTTACAAGAATCTCGTCCCTGAGATTCCGAGGCTAGGCGTAGAAAAGGTGCAGGAATTCAGAGGCGGGGTAGTCTTCACGTTCCATGTTGCTTCCGCTTTGGTGTGGTTGCTCCACTATTCCGTGAAGTGCTTGATGATACGGCTTTGAGTGCATCGTTTGACTTTGTTTGAGAGGTGATCGGGGTTCTTGCAATATGTTAGGCTTACCTAAAGGTCAAGGGTTTGGTGAACGAGGTTCGACAAGGGTCTGGCTTGCGGGTGTACTCCAAAGTCGGAATACTTAGCAAGGTAGTGTCTGCAAGTTGGTCCTGGGATTGCTCATGTTGGTTAGTGACATCTGGATGCCTCGTGTTAGAATAGAAGGGTCAAGGTCTTGGCATAATTTCCCGATGAAGGTGGAGACCTTATCTTCCTTAAAGCAGGAGATTTTTAGCTACGGGTGGTCTTTATCCTTGAGAGTGTCAAAGCGCGTCAACGTAGGCTCCTCGTCGAGATCTTCTGCTTGAGTAGGTTGCCCAGATATGTTCTTCATTCATCTTAGGCCGTCTGTCTTCGGCATCACAGGCCCATGTTTCTGGTGGGTTTTCGAGTGTTTGGTCTTCTTGCCTCTTCGTAGCCACTTGTGGGATGGTTTGGTTGAGTCTCATCCCTATGACTAGCTTAGAGTTTAGGTGGCTAAATGGGTCCCTTCCTCTTAAAAGGTCTTAGCGGGGATTTCAAATAAGCTGACTATTCAAAAGTATAGATCAACCATCTAGTCTTTATGGTCTGAGGCCTGTCAAGTGGAGGAGGAACTACCTTTGATAGTGGTTTACCATGATCCAGTTAGGGTCACGCCCATGATTGGAATGAAAAGGGTCTAGTAACGAAGTCATGACAGTCGTTCCACTCTGTTCCAGGCATCTGAAGGGAGTAGGGACGGCATGCTCTTCATACACCATCAAGGTGGTGGAGCGAGGGGTGATATCAACTTCTCGGTTCCTTCCTAGTCAGGAACTGGTAGGTGCCCATTAAACAAGGGGATATTTAATCCTCTTTACGTCCAAGGGCTTCACCACGCTTGAACATTGGTGCTTCTTAATACAGTCTAGCTGATGTAGCCGACAAAGGAGTGGTGGTTGACTTCTCTTGCTTCTTCTTTGTCGTCGTTGTTGGGGCTTCCCAACCGTAGTGATTCTTCATCTTGCTTTGGCAAGAATGTCTTCTGTTGCAGGGAGGGTGCTTCAAGGAGTCCGACTTCTTTAAGGTATAACCTTACACTCTAAGGTGCTTTTGTGGCTTATCCAAATAGAACTAAGGTGTTCCTTCCTTTCATTGGGTAAATAAGTATGGCATCCATGAAGACAATGACATATTTCCCCAAGTATCACACAAACACATTGCTTGTGGAGTACGTGAGAGGAGCAAGCATTTTCTTTGGATGGTCACTCGTCTAGGGTTTTGTGGTCCATCACAATCTAGTACTTCCATCTTCCTCGGGGACAAGATTGGTGGTGGTCGGGGTGGAGTATCGACCATTGTCCTTTGACTTAGAGCTAGATCCTATGGTCATAATCCGACCATGTCATGGTTTGGTAAAGCTTCAGGGTTTCAAGGAGCTTAGGATGTAAGGGAACGTGTGTCATCTTATCCTTGAGCACAATTATTACACACCAATATTCCTACCTATTACTCTAAGAAAAATCGTCCTATATCATCGAAGGTATCATCTCATATAAGTCAACTCTCATATCACTCATGCTATTCAACCCCAAGGTTTGAGAGAAGAACTAAACCAAGATCGCATATGCATGCTCTAGTTGACTCACATATATCCCTATATAAAAATCCTCCGGAAAGCTTACAAGCTGCTAAGCTTGATTGTGACACTACAAATCCAAGTGATCTACTAACATATCCAAGGTACAAGGTATTGCATCTTTATGCTAAGGAAACACGTAGTATCCCAATCAAAGATCTTGTTTCCTTCCTAAGAATTCAATCTAGTGGTTCATCATTTCCATCAATCATTACGTGACCCACTACTCCTATAAGTCCAATATTGATAGAGTTCTATATAATCTCCTAGAGTTCCTATAATCCACACATCCTTCCATGTACTATCATCATGGTATACCCACAAACTTCCAATCTCATGACCAACTAAACTCCAAGGTCAATCAATATAGATTCTTAAATCATTCCTGACATCATCCAATTTCTTCTACTTATCAACCATCGAGAAACATGGTATCATGATCAAGATCATTGGACTAAATCCAAATTACTCCCAACCAGGTAGACTTACTCAACATCTATACTCCACCAGGTTCACCTATTTGATCAAAAGCTCACACTTAGTGAGACTTCCTACTTGCTTTTCCGAGTCATAATCATAACATCATAAATCCATGACCATTACTTGGCAAAATCAAATTATCATACCACCAGGAATCTAAACTTTTGATCCCAATTGTCCTACTAAATCCAACCCACCGAAGGGAGAAGCAAGTTATGCTACTCCATCAACTTTGATCCACCAAGTTCGCCCACCAACATAAGGGTCTTACGATCTACCAAGGGGCCTAGCTATAGCCTCAAGACACATATTAGTCACCTCAAACTCTTGTCAACAAGTCGTATTTCCTTAGAGTGATCTTTCCTATGGCATCAAGGTTCTGGTGTTAGCTTAAGAACGAGAGACACTTGTTCACCATGATCACTAGCCCATAATGAACCCAATGTAAGCAGGGGTTAATGAAGCTCAACGGGTGCTCTGGCAGATCTGTGTATTAAACATGTGATCATAGGTTCGGGCTAAGGGAGCTTGTGAGGTCTAGGTTGATCTAGAGAGGGGTTTCCAATCTACGGGGTTGCGTCTGGTTGAGTACGTTTTAGTCAATGTCTCCAGTGCCAGTTGTCTGTCGAGGTGGATCCTTGGTGCATCTTGTGCTGCTGGTCTTTAGTTGACGAGAGGGGGAAGAGGGAAAGTAACATATAGGGTAAGTGTCTAAGGCATTTACTAAGATAAGGTAGGCGACGTAGTAGCACACTTGTTGCCTGAGGCAAAGGTGTGACTTATACCAAGACACAAACAAACAAAAACAAGAAACACTCGACATGGTTCTATTCGAACCATTACACGGACACGACTTCGCATGGGGGATACACGACCTATCCTACCCTAGGGGTTCTCAAACTCGGTAGTCGGTCTCACTTCGTGTCTTGGAGAGGAGTCCGCTCAGTCTTCCGGGCCTTCTTCAGGTGTCGCTATGTCTCTGGTTGTTGTTTGCTGAAATGATACGGGTTGGGCCCTGGAGAGTCCTTGACAACTCCACATCTGGTGAGTTGACGAAGAAGGTGATTCCTCATGTCTGTCATTGACAGGGTCTTCTCATGTCTTCGTAATCGTGCCAATGCCATCTTGTCCTTCAAGGCATCGAGAGTTCCAAGTGGGCAATCCTTTATGCAATGACATCAACAAGGCATGATAGAGTTCCAACTCGTTGGTCATGTTGATGGTAATCTCGACACCAAGAGCGCGAAATGAAGAGAACCATTTTCCTGCTCACTACGGTGAGGCGGACCAAATGGCGAGGTTCTTATCCACCGGTGGTTGTTGTAGGATTGCTAGAAGAGTGTCTAGAGGGGGGTGAATAGACTACTAGCAAGAATTTAAAACCTAACCTTTTCCCAAGTTAATTGGTTGGCAGATTTTAACAGTTTTAGCAAGTCTAGCAAGTCTAACAGCCCTACACATGCATGTCTACAAATATGGCAGCGGAAAGTAAAGACATTGCACATGAAGTAACGAGATTGAACAAGGTATAGAGATACCGACGATCGAATCTCGGGCAAGTATCATACCGATAGACAAAGGGAATTGTATACGGGATTGATTGAATCCCCGACATCGTGGTTCATCCGATGAGATCATCATGGAGCATGTGGGAGCCAACATGGGTATCCAGATCCCGCTGTTGGTTATTGACCGGAGAGGTGTCTCGGTCATGTCTACGTGTCTCCCGAACCCGTAGGGTCTACACACTTAAGGTTCGATAACGCTAGGGTTATAGGGAAATGGTATACGTGATTACCGAAGGTTGATCGGAGTCCTGGATGAGATCAAGGACGTCACGAGGAGCTCCGGAATGGTCCGGAGGTAAAGATTGATATATAGGAAGTCCAGTTTTGGTCACCAGAAAGTTTTCGGGCTCATCGGTAGTGTACCGGGAGTGCCGGGAGGGTGCCGGAGGACCCCGGGAGGGGTGTGACGACCATAGGACTTCATGAGCCCTTAGAGGAGGTGTACCAGCCCTTATTGGTCTAGCCAAGACCTTCTTGAAAGTCCCATGCGGCTGGAGATAAGGAGATAGGGCAAAGGAGTTTGAAAAAGAGGAGATCCACCTCCCTTGTGGGAGGTGGACTCTTCCCCTAGGGTCGGCCGAACCTCTCCTCCTTGGAGGAGGGGCCAAGGCAGATCTCCCTCTCCCTCCTCCTATATATATGCAAGGGTTTGGGCTGATTTGAGATATGACTTCTCTCTCTCGGCGCAGCCCTACCCTTCCTCTTCCTCGTTCTCCGTAGCGCTTGGCGAAGCCCTGCCGGAGTCCACATAGCTCCACCGTCACCATGCCGTCGTGCTGCCGGAGCTCTCCCTCAACCTCTGCTTCCTCCTTGCTGGATCAAGGCATAGCAGACGTCATCAGGATGCACGTGTGTTGAACGCGGAGGCGCCGTTGTTCGGCGCTAAGATCGGATTCCACCGCGATCTGAATCGCTGCGAGTACGACTCCACCAACCACGTTCTTGTAACGCTTCCGCTTAGAGATCTTCAAAGGTATGAAGATGCAATCTCTCCCCACTCATTGCTGGTTTATCCATAGATAGATCTTGGTGATCGTAGGAATTTTTTTGATTTACTACTACGTCTCCCGACAGTGGCATCATGAGCTAGGTCTATGCGTAGAATCTATGCACAAGTAGAACACAAGTTGTTGTGGGCGTCGATTTTGTTAATATGCTTACCACTACTAGTCTTATCTTGATTCGGCGGTATTGTGGGATGAAGCGGCCCGGACCGACTTTACACCTACGCTTAGGTGAGACTGGTTCCACCGCCTGACATGCACTTGTTGCATAAGGTGGCTAGCGGGTGTCTGTCTCTCCCACCTTAGTCGGATTGGATTCGATGAAAAGGGTCCTTATGAAGGGTAAATAGCAATTGGCATATCACGTTGTGGTTTTGGCGTAGGTAAGAAATTTTCTTGCTAGTAACCTATAGCAACCACGTAAAAACTTGCAACAACAAATTAGAGGACGTCTAACTTATTTTTGCAACATATGCCTTGTGATGTGATATGGCCAAAGAATGTGATGTGATGCATTGTGATGTATGAGATTGATCACATTCTTGTAATAGGATTCACGACTTGCATGTCGATGAGTATGACAACCGGCAGAGCCGTAGGAGTTGTCTTATTTTATTTTATGACCTGCGTGTCAATCATAAATGCCATGTAATTACTTTACTTTATTGCTAAACGTTAGCTATAGTAGTAGAAGTAATAGTTGGCAAGACAACTTCATGAAGACACGATGATGGAGATCATGATGATGGTGATCATGGTGCCGTGTCGGTGACAGTGATGATCATGGTGCCCCGAAGATGGAGATCAAAGGATCAAGATGATATTGGCCATATCATGTCACTATATTGATTGCATGTGATGTTTATCATGTTTACATCTTATTTGCTTAGAACGACGGTAGTAAATAAGATGATATCTCAATAAAATTTCAAGAAAAGTGTTCACCCTAACTGTGCACTGTTGCTAAGGATCGTCGTTCCGAAGCACCACGTGATGATCGGGTGTGATAGGTTCTAACATTCGCATACAACGGGTGTAAGCCAGATTTACACACGCGATACACTTAGGTTGACTTGACGACCTAGCATGTACAAACATGGCCTCGGAACACGGAAGACCGAAAGGTCGAACATGAGTCGTATAGAAGATACGATCAACATGGAGATGTTCACCATGGAAGACTAGTCCGTCTCACGTGATGATCGGACACGGACTAGTTGACATGGATCATGTGTCACTTGGATGACTAGAGAGATGTCTATCTAAGTGGGAGTTCAATAATAATTTGATTATGTGAACTTAATTATCATGAACTTAGTCTAAAATTATCATTACAATCTATATTGTAGATCCAATGGTCAACATGAATGTCACCCTGAATTTCAACGCGTTCCTAGAGAAAACCAAGCTGAAAGATGATGGAAGCAACTATGCGGACTGGGTCCGTGGTTTGAGGATCATCCTCATAGCTTCCAAGAAATTGTATGTCCTCGATGCACCGCTAGATGACCCACCCCTTCTCCCAGTAGAGCAAGACATTGCGAACGCTTGGCATTCACGTTGCGATGATTACTCCCTTGTTCAGTGTGGCATGCTTTACAGTTTAGAAACGGGGCTCCAAAAGCGTTTTGAGCAACACGGAGCATATGAGATGTTCCAAGAGCTGAAACTGGTTTTCCAAGCTCATGCCCGGGTCGAGGGATATGACGTCTCCGACAAGTTCTTCAACTGTAAGATGGAGGAGAATAGTTCTGTCTGTGAGCAAATCCTCAAGATGTCTGGGCTACACAACCGCTTGACTCAGCTGGGAGTTAATCTCCCGGATGACTCGGTCAATGACAGAATCCTCTAGTCGCTTCCACCTAGCTACAAGAGCTTTGTGATGAACTACAACATGCATGGGATGGAGAAGTCCATTCCTGAGTTGTACTCGATGCTAAAATCAGCGGAGGTCGAGATCAAAAAGGAGCATCAAGTGTTGATGGTGATTAAGACCACTAGTTTCAGGAAAGGCAAGGGTAAGAAGAACTTCAAGAAGGATGGCAAAGCTGTTGCCGCGCCCGGTAAGAAAGTTGCCGGGAAGAAGAAGAACAAGAATGGACCCAAGCCTAAGACTGAGTGTTTTTACTGCAAGGGTACCGGTCACTAGAAGCGGAACTGCCCCAAGTACTTAGCGAATAAGAAGGACGACAACGTTAAAGGTATATGTGATATACTTGTTATTGATGTGTACCTAACCAGCGCTCGTAGTAGCTCTTGGGTATTTGATACCAGTGCAGTTGCTCACATTTGTAACTCCAAGCGGGAGCTGCGGAATAAGCGGAGGCTAGCAAAGGACGAGGTGACGATGCGCGTCGGGAATGGTTCCAAGGTTGATGTGATCGCCGTCGGCACGCTACCTCTACATCTACCTTCGGGATTAGTGTTAAACCTTAATAATTGCTATTTAGTACCAGCTTTGAGCATGAACATTGTATCTGGATCTCGCTTGATGCGAGATGGCTACTCATTTAAATCTGAGAATAATGGTTGTTCTATTTATATGAGATAAATGTTTTATGGTCATGCCCCGCTGGTCAATGGTTTATTTTTTATGAATCTCGAACGTGATGTTACACATGTCCATAGTGTGAGTACCAAAAAGTGTAAGGTTGATAACGATAGTCCCACTTACATGTGGCACTGCCGCCTTGGTCATATTGGTGTCAAACGCATGAAGAAGCTCCATACTGATGGACTTTTGGAGACTCTTGATTTCGAATCATTCGACACATGCAAACCATGCCTCATGGGCAAGATGACCAAGACTCCGTTCTTCGGAACAATGGAGCGGGCAACTGACTTGTTGGAAATACTACATACCGATGTATGCGGTCCAATGAGTGTCGAGGCTCGTGGTGGCTACCGTTATGTTCTCACCCTCACTGATGACTTGAGTAGATATGGGTATGTCTACTTAATGAAACATAAGTCTGAAACTTTTGAAAGGTTCAAGGAATTTCAGAGTGAGGTAGAGAATCAACGTGATAGGAAAATAAAGTGCCTACGATCTGATCGTGGCGAAGAATATTTAAGTCACGGGTTTGGCACGCACCTAAAGAAATGTGGAATTGTTTCACAACTCACGCCGCCTAGCACACCTCAGCGAAATGGTGTGTCTGAACATCGTAATCGCACTCTATTAGATATGGTACGATCTATGATGTCTCTTACCGACTTATCGCTATCATATTGGGGATATGCATTAGAGACTGCCGCATTCACTTTAAATAGGGCACCGTCAAAATCCGTTGAGACGACACCGTATGAATTATGGTTTGGAAAGAAACCTAAGCTGTCGTTTCTAAAAGTTTGGGGATGCGATGCTTATGTGAAGAAACTTCAACCTGAGAAGCTCGAACCAAAAGCAGAAAAGTGCGTCTTCAGAGGATATCGCAAAGAGACTATTGGGTATACCTTCTACCTACGATCCGAGGGCAAAGTCCTTGTTGCCGAGAATGGATCCTTTCTTAAGAAAGAGTTTCTCTTGAAAGAAGTAAGTGGGAGGAAAATAGAACTTGATGAGGTAATTGTACCTCCACTCGAACCGGAGAGTAGCGCAGCACACGAAGTTGTTTCTGTGGAGCCTGCACCGGCAGGAGAGGAAGTTAATGATGATGATCATGCAACTTCAGATGAAGTTACTGTTGAATGTCGAAGGTCCCCTAGCACACGTTCCGCACCAGAGTGGTACGGCAACCCTGTCCTGGAGATCATGTTGTTAGATAACGGCGAACCTTCGAACTATGAAGAAGCGATGGCAGGCCCGGATTCCAACAAATGGCTTGAAGCCATGAAATCCGAGATAGGATCCATGTATGAGAACAAAGTGTGGACTTTGGTGGACTTGCCTGATGATAAGCAAGCCATTGAAAATAAATGGATCTTTAAGAAGAAGACTGACACGGATGGTAATGTGACCGTCTATAAGGCTCGGCTTGTCGCTAAGGGTTATCGACAAGTTCAAGGAGTTGACTATGATGACACTTTCTCACCCGTAGCGATGCTGAAGTTTGTCCAAATCATGTTAGCAATTGCCGCATTTTATGATTATGAGATCTGGCAAATGGACGTCAAAACGGCATTCCTTAATGGCTTCCTCAAGGAAGAACTGTATATGATGCAGCCGAAAGGTTTTGTCGATCCTAAAGATGCTAATAAGGTATGCAAGCTCCAGCGCTCCATCTATGGGCTGGTGCAAGCATCTCGGAGTTGGAACATTCGTTTTAATGAGGTGATTAAAGTGTTTGGGTTTATACAGGTTTATGGAGAACCATGTATTTACAAGAAAGTGAGTGGGAGCTCTATAGCATTTCTCATATTATATGTGGATGACATACTGATAATGGGAAATGATATAGAACTCTTGGAAAGAATAAAGGCCTACTTGAATAAGTGTTTTTCGATGAAGGACCATGGAAAAGCTGCATACATATTAGGCATCAAGATCTATAGAGATAGATCGAGATGCCTCATAGGTCTTTCACAAAGCACATACCTTGACAAGATATTGAAGAAGTTCAATATGGATCAGTCCAAGAAGGGGTTCTTGCCTGTGTTACAAGGTGTGAGATTGAGTACGACTCAATGCCCGACCACGGCAAAGGATAGAGAAGATATGAGTGTCATCCCCTATGCTTCAGCCATAGGTTCTATTATGTATGCCATGTTGTGTACCAGACCTGATGTGAACCTTGCCATAAGTTTGGTAGGGAGGTACCAGAGTGATCCCGAAGCGAAATACTGGACAGCGGTCAAGAATATCCTCAAGTACCTGAAAAGGACAAAGGACATGTTTCTCGTATATGGAGGTGCCGAAGAGCTCGTCGTAAAGGGTTACGTCGATGCTAGCTTCGACACAGATCCGGACGACTCCAAGTCGCAAACCGGATGCGTGTTTGTTTTGAACGGAGGGGCAGTCAGCTGGTGTAGCAGCAAGCAAAGCGTCGTGGTGGCATCTACATGTGAAGCGGAGTACATAGTTGCTTCCGAAGCAGCAAAGGAAGGAGTTTGGATGAAGGAGTTCATCACCGACCTAGGAGTAATTCCAAGTGCGTCGGGCCCGATGACTCTATTCTGTGACAACACTCGAGCTATTGCCCTTGTGAAGGAGCCCAGGTTTCACAAGAAGACATGACACATCAAGAACCGCTTCAACTCCATCTGTGATTACATTCAGGAGGGAGATATAGATATTTGTAAAGTGCATACGAATCTGAATGTCATAGATCCATTGACTAAACATCTCTCACGAGCAAAACATGATCAATACCAGAATGCTATGGGTGTTCGATTCATCACAATGTAACTAGATTATTGACTCTAGTGCAAGTGGGAGACTGTTGGAAATATGCCCTAGAGGCAATAATAAAATGGTTATTATTCTATTTTCTTGTTCATGATAATTGTCTATTGTTCATGCTATAATTTTGTTAACCGAAAATTGTAATACATGTGTGAATACATAGACCACAACATGTCCCTAGTAAGCCTCTAGTTGGCTAGCTCGTTGATCAATAGATGGTCACGGTTTCATGGCCATGGACATTGAATGTCATTGATAACGGGATCACATCATTACGAGAATGATGTGATGGACAAGACCCAATCCTAAGCATAGCACAAGATCGTGTAGTTCGTTTGCTAAAGCTTTTCAATTTACAAGTATCGTTTTCTTAGACCATGAGATTGTGCAACTCCCGGATACCGTAGGAATGCTTTGGGTGTGCCAAACGTCACAACGTAACTGGGTGGCTATAAAGGTGCACTACGGGTATCTCCGAAGGTGTCTGTTGGTTGGCACGAATCGAGACTGGGATTTGTCACTCCGTGTGACGGAGAGGTATCTCTCGGCACACTCGGTAAGACATCATCATAATGAGCTCAATGTGACTAGGGAGTTAGCCACGGGATGATGTATTACGGAACGAGTAAAGAGACTTGCCGGTAACGAGATTGAACAAGGTATAGAGATACCGATGATCGAATCTCGGGCAAGTATCATACCGATAGACAAAGGGAATTGTATACGGGATTGATTGAATCCCCGACATCGTGGTTCATCCGATGAGATCATCGTGGAGCATGTGGGAGACAACATGGGTATCCAGATCCCGTTGTTGGTTATTGACCGGAGAGGTGTCTCGGTCATGTCTACGTGTCTCCCGAACCCGTAGGATCTACACACTTAAGGTTCGATGACGCTAGGGTTATAGGGAAATGGTATACATGATTACCGAAGGTTGTTCGGAGTCTCGGATGAGATCCCGGATGTCACGAGGAGCTCCGCAATATTCCGGAGGTAAAGATTGATATATAGGAAGTCCAGTTTTGGTCACCGAAAAGTTTTCGGGCTCATCGGTAGTGTACCGGGAGTGCCGGGAGGGTGCCGGAGGACCCTGGGAGGGGTGTGACGACCATAGGACTTCGTGGGCCCTTAGAGGAGGTGTACCAGCCCTTATTGGGCTGGCCAATACCTTCTAGAAAGGCCCATGTGGCTGGAGATAAGGAGATAGAGCAAAGGAGTTTGAAAAAGAGGAGATCCACCTCCCTTGTGGGAGGTGGACTCTTCCCCTAGGGTCGGCCGAACCTCTCCTCCTTGGAGGAGGGGCCAAGGCAGCTCTCCCTCTCCCTCCTCCTATATATATGGAAGGGTTTGGGCTGATTTGAGACACGACATCTCTCTCTCTCGGCGCAGCCCTACCCTTCCTCTTCCTCGTTCTCCGTAGCGCTTGGCGAAGCCCTGCCGGAGTCCACGTAGCTCCACCGTCACCACGCCGTCGTGCTGCCGGATCTCTCCCTCAACCTCTCCTTCCACCTTGCTGGATCAAGGCGTAGGAAACATCATCGGGCTGCATGTGTGTTGAACACGGAGGCGTCGTTGTTCGGCGCTGAGATCGGAATCCACCGCGATCTGAATCGCTGCGAGTACGACTCCACCAACCGCGTTCTTGTAATGCTTCTGCTTAGCGATCTTCAAAGTATGAAGATGTAATCTCTCCCCACTCGTTGCTGGTTTCTTCATAGATAGATCTTGGTGATCGTAGGAAAAAAATTGATTTACTACTACGTCTCCCAACAATGAAGACTTTGAGAAACATATGACTTAGATTTGCTCCCCCTAAATGTGTGCAGTCCTTTAAAGGATAGTTGCTTTGGAATGCATGGACACACAAATAGTAGAAGGGATATGAAGAGTCATGTGTATCTTGGCTATTTGCATCAAATGTATATGCATGAGGTGTATCCTTGATCAGGACTTCACTCTTGCAAACAATATGTGGAATGAAGTTCTTCCAAGTACCTAGAAAAGGTTAGATGCAATACAAGGGAGCAAAGAATCCCATGGCATATGATAACGAGTTACGGGAACATGGAAATGACAAGAAAGCTCATGTCCTTGCTTGCAACCGAGTGTGTCTAGCTCAATTTTGAAGAATCAATGATGTTCAACTCACTCCTCAAGTGACAAAATGTTTTCCCTATCAAGTGGCTTAGTAAAGATATCGGCCAATTTCTTGTTAGTACGAACATGATTAAGATCAATATCTCCTTCGGCAACATGATCATGAATGAAATGATGTCAAACTTGAATATGCTTGGTTCGAAAATGTTGCACAGGATTATGACCAATTTTAAAAGCACTTTCATTGTCACAAAGTAATGGAACATTTTTAACATAAATTCCATACTCCTTAAGCATTTGTGTCATCCATAGTAATTGCGCACAACAAGATCAAGCAGCAATATACTCAGCTTCGGCAGTAGATAGAGATACTGAGTTTTGTTTCTTGGAGGACCAAGACACAAGAGATCTACCCAAAAATTGACAACTACCCGAGGTGGACTTTCTATGAACCTTGTCACCGGCATAGTCCGAATCGGAATAGCCAACAAGATTAAAAGAAGATCCCTTGGGATACCAAATGCCAAAGTTTGGTGTTTGTATCAAGTATCTCACAATACGTTTCACATCCAAAAGATGACACTCTTTAGGTGCAGCTTGATATCTAGCACACATGCAAACACTAAGCATAATATTGGGACGAGATGCACATAGAAATAGCAATGAACCAATCATAGATCGATAAACCTTTTGATCAACCAGTTCATCCTCCCTGGTAAGGTCAACATGTCCACTAGTGGGCATGGGAGTTTTCATACCTTTGCACTCCTGCATGTTGACTTTCTTGATCAAGTCCTTGGTATACTTAGTTTGAGAGATGAAAGTTCCTTCTCTTGATTGCTTGATTTGCAATCCAAGAAAGAATTTCAGCTCACACATCATAGACATCTCATACTTCTCGGACATCAACCTTCCAAATCTTTCACTAAATTGAGGGTTAGTGGAACCAAAGATAATATCATCCACATAGATTTGGCACACGAATAATTCACCATTAACTCTCTTAGTGAAGAAGGTTGCATTAATTTTACCAATTTCAAAACCTTTTTCAATGAGAAACTCCGTTAAACATTTATACCAAGCACGAGGGGCTTGCTTAAGACCATAAAGAGCTTTACAAAGCTTGTAAACATGATTAGGTTTCTTAGGATTCACAAAACCAGGTGGTTGCTTAACATAAACCTTTTCTTCAATTTCACCATTTAAAAATGCACTTTTGAAATCCATTGGATAAAGCGTGATATCATGGTGATTAGCATAAGCAAGAAGAATACGAATAGCTTCAAGTCTAGCGACGGGGGGAAATGTCTCACCGTAGTCCATACCTTCAACTTGCGTATATCCTTGGGCTACGAGGCGAGCCTTGTTGCGCACGACTTGACTGTCTTCATCTTGTTTGTTCCGAAACACCCATTTGGTTCCGATGATGTTGTGCTCATCTTTGGGCTTCTCCACGAGTGTCCACACTCCGTTCCTTTCAAAGTTGTGAAGCTCTTCATGCATAGCGTTCACCCAATCCGCGTCTTCAAGAGCTTGTCTACCTTCAAACGCTCAATGCTAGATATGAAAGAATAATGCTCACAAAAGTTAGCTAGAAAGGTTTTAGAGCGAGTGATTCTCCCTGTTTGTATATCACCAAAGATTTGGTTTAGGGGATGGTTCTTGGTCACTTGTGCTCGAACTCGGGTCAGCTTCCGATTGTTGGATGGTGGAGCTTCTTCTTCATCATCATCTCCTTCGTCTTTGTTGTTGTTGAAGGTGTTGTTCCCTTGAGGTGGTGATGAAGGTGGTTGTGGTGGATCTTCATGATGCACTTCCTCCTCTTCATCATCTCGTCGTGTACTGCTTGTGGATGCCTTCATGTCATGTTGAGGTTCACCTTGACGTGAAGTAGGGGCTTCCACTTGAGTTGATGAAGTACTTTCCTTCACCTCCATGGGACGAATCTTGTCGATGGGTAGATCTAGAATAGCTTCCAAAGGATCCTTATCACGTACATCATTTGGCAATTGTTCGACTTGTGAACCATTAGATTCATCAAACTTCACATCTACCATCTCTTCAACTTTTCGAGTGAAGTTTTTGTAGACACGGTAAGTGTGAGAGTTCGATCAGTAACCAAGTAGGAATCCTTCATGAGATTTAGGAGAAAATTTAGTACGATGATGCTTATCAAGAATGTAGCACTTTGAGCCAAATACCCGAAAGTATCCGACTTGGGTTTTGTTACCGGTGAGTAGCTCGTATGACATTTTACCGAGAAGCTTGTGCAAGTAAAGTTGGTTTGTGGCATGACATGTTGTTTCAACGGCTTCTACCCAAAAGTCTCTTGGCGTATTGTATTTGTCAAGCATCGTTCTTGCCATCTCAATGAGCGTCTAGTTCTTCCTCTCAACAACTACATTTTGTTGATGTGTGTACGTAGCCAAGAACTCATGTGAGACACCTTCTTCGTCAAGAAAGGTATCCACATGGGTGTTCTTGAACTCCAATCCATTATCGCTCCGAACCTTCTTGATCTTCACTTCAAACTAATTTTGCGCTTTGCGAGATAAGTTCTTGAAGATCTTTTGAACCTGCAACTTATCATCAAGAAAGAATACCCACGTAAATATGGAAAAATCATCAACTATAACTAGACCATAGGAATTTCCATAGAGACTCTTGTAAGCATTGGGACCAAAAAGATCCATGTGAAGTAACTCGAGTGGTCTCCTAGTAGTCATGATATTCTTAACGGGATGACTTCCACCTACTTGCTTTCCAGCTTGACAAGCACTACAAAGTCTATCTTTGTCAAATATAACATCTTTAACACCAAGTATATGATCACCTTTAATAAGCGTGTCTAAATTACGCATGCCAACATGTCCTAGTCTTCTATTCCAAAGCCACCCTTTAGAAGATTTTGCAATAAGACAAGTACGAGGTTTGGATCTCTTAGTGAAATCAACAATGTATAGATCACCTCTACGGAAACCGGTAAACACCATTTTATGATTATCTTGACGAAACACTTGGCAATCTACTTTCGTGAATAACACATCAAAACCGAAGTCGGTATACAGAAAGAAGATTGTAGCCAAGAGATTCAACAAGCATGACATTTTGAATAGAGCTATCTTGGGATGTGGCCACCTTACCAAGGCCAAGTACCTTAACCTCAGAGTTGTCTCCAAAGGTCACGTACCTCCGAGGACCTTGATTAGGCGTGATCTCTTGGAACATGTCTTTATCACCAGTCATATGATCCGTACATCCACTGTCGAGAATACATTATTTTCCTCTGGACATGTAATCCTTAAGGTTTGCCATTAGACTTAGATTCTTCATGATCTTCTCATACTCGATGTCGAACAGCTCATCTTCACCAAAGTAGTCATGTTCCACATTGTCATCATCAAGTGGGAAATCCTCGTCATAAAGAACAAGAGATTCGTTAGAATTGTGATCATGACAATGTTCAAGTTTAAGAATGTGAATGGCTTCAAAGATAATGTTGTTGATAGTGGTGTTATATCCTTTAGCACGCATAAGATCACGGAGCTCAAATAGGCATTTATCAAAGTTTGGATCATTAGGCTTCATTTTGTGAAAAGCAGTAGTTTTATGAAGAATTTCATCAAGATTTCCTACTGAAAGATTTGGATATCGTTTCTCTAAATCAGTCTACAAGGTATAGGAACATGCAAAGTTCTTCAATTGAGAAAGCACGAATCTTGGTAAACCTCTAACAATAAGATTGACAGTTCTTAGGTTACCAAGCATGTTAATTTCCTCTTCGTGTGTGGGATGAAATTCATCAATAGGGAGCACATAGGGGGTTTCAATATATATTTTAAAATGGAATTTATAAAATAGATCAATCATGGCATTCTTCCATTGACTATAGTACTCTCCATCAAGAATGGGCACTCTACAACTCAAACTCTCTATACTAGACACATCCATCTTCCTCCACGGTGATTAAACCGAAGCAATGGAGACCAATTCTCTGATACCACTTATAGGATTGCTAGAAGAGTGTCTAGAGGGGGTGAATAGACTACTAGCAGGAATTTAAAACCTAACCTTTTCCCAAGTTAATTGGTTGGCAGATTTTAATAGTTTTAGCAAGTCTAGCAAGTCTAACAGCCCTACACATGCATGTCTACAAATATGGCAGCGGAAAGTAAAGACATTGGACATGAAGTAAAGAGATGAGATAGGAAGATCAAACGCAATAGGAGACGCAAGGATTTTTCCCATAGTTCCGATAGGTGGTGCTATCGTACGTCCATGTTTATGGAGTCTTCAACCCACGGAGGGTAATCGTCGTGAGAGTCCACGAAGGGCTTCACCCATAAGGGTCCATGAAATAGCAACCTTGACTATTCCATATGGCTTCCGTCCATGAAGGACTAGCCTCACTATGGGTATATCTTCACGAAGCAGGCGATCTCCTTGCCCTTACAAACTTCTTGGTTCACTCCACAACATGAAGTAGGAGGCTCCCAAGCGACACCTAACCAATCTAGGAGGCACCACCCTCCAAAAGGTAATAGGCTCGGTAATGATGATGAATTCCTTGCTCTTGTGCTTCCAAATGATAGACTCCTCAACACACAATCACTCTCTCACAGATTTGGCTTGGTCGAAGAGATGGGATTGGTGGAAAGCAACTTGGGGTGGCTACAAATAAAGATCCATATGGTTGGAGTGGAAGATCTTGATCTCAACACAAGGGTAGGTGGTTCTCTCTTAGAAAATCTGATAGGATAGGTATCGAATAGTTCTAAGTGCTTCTCTATCGAGTAGGTGGTGGTGAAGGGGTATATATAGGCATCCCCAAAAATTCAACCATTACACACAAAATGACCAACTCGGTGACACCGATGTGTTAATCTCGGTGGTACCGAAGAGACCAAAAGGTGGCAACTTTTGAATCTTGGAGGGACCGATATACGAATCTCGGTTACACCGATAAGGTGACCAACGGTCAGATTTCCAATCTCGGTGACACCGACTCAACAATCTCGGTGGGACCGAAAATGTGAGTTTGCGTAACAGAAAGTTGGCAACCTAAACTCAGTGGCACCGGGATAGAATCGGTTGCACCGAAGTTGCCAGGATTTGGCTAAGTCTGTCTAGGTTCTGGAACCGGTGGCACCGGGATAGGAATGTTGGTTGCGCTGATTTCGAATGTTTGGCTATAGACAGACTTTGGTGGGAGAGCTTGTGGATGTTTTTGGTGACTATCACTTGTGCACGTATGAGCATTTTGTTCACCAACAAAACCTTACCCCCTTTTAATAGTATTGGCTTTCCTATGGACTCAAAGTGATTTCTCACAAATGTAAAATGTAGAGTCCTCTTGCTTGAAGCTTGGCCAACCTATTTCCTTGCATGTTGGGGTAATTCCACAATCTCCACAATCCTTTTGCCAATCCAACTCTCCATGGACTATTATTTGAAATACACTAGATAGAGGTGTTAGTCCAAGAGACAATATATGTTGTCATGAATTATCAAAACCACCAAGGGAGCATTTTGTGCTTTCAGTTGCCGATACAACAACGGTAGGGACAAGGTTGCTCTATTAGTGATGCATACCATGACATTGCATGTCTTATGTCCTGATCATCTAGGCCAAGGTTGCATCATCTTGGGGCAGTGTCGAGGGTGTCACCATCTTCTGAGTCTTGGAGCCTTCATTCCCTGAGAAGGTATCTCTTGTTGGTGTTATCTTGTCGTGGAGTCACCAACCTTGTGTTCAGAAGATGTGGGCAATTGTTTTGTAAGGTGGCTTCCTTCCAGGTTACACATAAGGATTTCAAGGAATCCAGTGGCCAGGGCCATAAGGATACTAACGACCGTTGCAAAGTATTGAAAATGCAAACGAGGAGAGTCAACAGAATAAGGGTGGGAGTTCTAAGGCAAAACCCTTCACTTCCTTTGAAAATTTGGGAGAGGTGAGAAATATAGAGGTTTTGTAGGTGGTTTGAAGGGTCTGGAAAAATAGTTTTGTCCTAACTAAGGGCTTCCTACAGTCAGGATGGCTCTGATACCATCTCTGTGGGGACCCCGACTCATAAGTCATGATCACCGAATGTATGTGCACAGCGATCCCATAGATCAATGCTCATTGAACACACATAAACTGAATAACAAAAGTCTTACATCCATTACGTACGGTTTTACTCAAATATGGCCCTTATGGCCAAGTCTTAATAAACTTGCAGCGGAAATCTTCAATGATAGCATGAACCCATGCCATCTGCCTTCACCCTACAGGCATTCTAACTGGGAAGTGTCCTAGCTCGCACGTACGTCACCAAGGTAGTCTTCATCATAACCTAGGTTTTCCTGCCTAGCCAATAAAGTAACCAGTTGCAAGCCAATGAGTACATTGAAAGTACTCGCTATTAACCCATGTTTGGAATGAGGCAATAACAATGCATGATATAGCACTAAGTAGGTAAGTTGCAAAAACCTAATTTTGAGTGCAATGACATGATTAATCAACTTGTAGAAGCATGCATCAATGGGTTGCAGATATCCATATGAACCATTTACGAATATCATCATAAGCAGGGGTCGAACATCTCATGTTCTATCATCATGTCAAGTCATCCGACTTGCTCAAGTATCATCTTTGCCACACAAGCACCAATATTTATGAAAACATCTCGATATAGTTTAAGTAGGACCATCCAACTGTCCTTGACCTTGGATGCGGCTATTCGGATAGTTTTACACTCTCTAGAGGTTGCACACTTTACCCACAAGACTCAAGGAACTTCCTGCATCCACGACTCACGGTATATTACACACCCAAGATAAGCACCTGAACAATGCATTTCCCTTGACGACACTAAACAAAGAGTCCACTCGTTGGTGGCATCCCTCGTGATGCACATCACACGTACCATCCATGAGGGCATGCAACGGTTTGCCCGGTGCCTGGAAAAAACAACCCATGGTCGCCCTATCAGGCATGGCCCCGTATCAAGAGTGATCATGTCACTCCCTCCACGAGTAATACAGGCTCTCTGCTAGCATCGACCAAGGTAATCAACAAAGCCCCTTCCCATATAGGGATAGTGTAGTCGTACATGTAAGGTTGGGACAATCAGCAAATCTTAAATCTAATACATTTTCAAAAACGCACACATAACTTGCTCTGGTACACCACTTCTTTACCAAGTGGTCACCTAGCTCAACATCGTCTCCCTCGGGCATTAATGGCACTCGATGGGGCTTTCGGAAAGTTCTTTGAAATCATTTCCTTTCTGTCACACTTGCGTAGCAACTAGTTAGCACCCTATATACTTCCCACCCACAACCCTCATAGGAAGGTAGGGTCATACTCAATGCAAGTATCAATGGGTAGAAGTATCGGAGACAACCCACAAAGGTGGTCACCATAATATCATGATCAACGTATCGAAGATCAAGTGCTATATGCCATGCTATAAAAATGGTTTCTTAGACATGGTCAAAGGTCTGCTTGCCTGTCTCATCAAAGTCTCCGAGGTCTTCACACGCTTCTCGTCCAATTCCGAGAACTCCGCCTACTTCATCAACTACCACCGAAAACAACCATAATAAAGAACACAACAAGCAGAGAAATAAAAGTGCTCTATAAATAGGACTTTTATTATTCTTGGACATCTCTGGTCATAAGAAAATATCAAAAATGACTCTAGTGGAGTTGGATCAATGAGGCTTTTAAAATGGTGGAAATGGAGGTATTAATGGTTTTGGGAAAAGTCTACAAAAAATGTTTTGACAAAAAATAGTGAATGCACCTATCAAATAGGGCATGAATGTATAAGACTTTAGAAAGTGGTTTCGATGGATTTGGAGTTGGGATGAATTCCCTATGATTTTACCAAGAAGAAATAATTGAAAAGGGAGCTATTTAATAGGTGCAACAGATACAAGACATGGAAAAATTAACCATGGCTAGACAAATAGGGCATGACATTTAGAGCCTCTGGAAATTTGAATCGCTCCATTTGGAGTTGATTTGAATCCTCTAGGGATTTTGCAAGGTGGTGTTTGTAATAAAAGAAATGACAAAAATATTGGTGATGCGGAAAATATTGTATGGAGTTTTTTGCAAATTCCATATTTGGATAGGACATGATTTTGGAGACACCTAGGATTTTGAATCTCCAAATTTGGATCTATTATGAATTTATTATGGATTATACCATTTCTCTAGTAAAAGAAAAGGGAAAGAGAATTACCCAATGGGCCTAACATGCACCCTGGGCGTAGAATAGCCGCGCACGCAATGGGCCGGACCAGCGGCTCGGTCGCGTGCACGAATCCTGCCATGCCGAAAGCGCCTTTAGGAAGTACGCCTTCGTTGACCGAAAGTGACTTCCGAGAGGTCGCTTCCACTTAGCGGCTAGGCCTGACCCTTGGGTCGCTTACAAGCGGGGCCTGTCGGGTCCTTTCTCCCTCTCTCCCTCGGTCCCCTTCTTCTATCTCCCGCCAAGGGCTGAGAGGTGTCGGCCACCACGCCTTCTGGCCACTCTGCTACACCGACCGTCGAGTCGGTGGCTCGGGTGGATGGCCCACTCAGGGTCGCGCCCGGGGATAGTCATGCGGGTCACGACGGCACCCAGAGCGAGATGCTCACCGGGAGGGCGGACGGGAGCATCGACTGTTGCTGGTGAGCACGTCACGGCTTCAGGGATGGGGCCTGGGGGTGACTAAGGAGCTCCCCTTGTTGAGGGAATCCCTTTGGAGCTGTGGGTTGAGGCGAGGGAGGACCGGCTAGCCCAGATTTGGACGAAGCCGAGAAACGGCAATGCCGGCCATGGGGAAGAAGAAGGTCACGGGAGGACGAGGGGGATGCCCTGGAGGTGTCTAGGAGGGAGGCAAATGCACTAGTGGCGTCCAGGGGGCTGTAGAGATGGTAGAAATAGGAGGGTGACCAAAAGGGGCTCGTGTGTGCCTCAGGCGTGGTGAGCACGCGCTCACAGCTACCCTTGGCCGCACGTTGGCATCGGGGAGGGGCATGGGAAGTGAAAGGGAATCCCCTGGTGCGCAAGGATGCCCTTCTGAGGCCAGATGTGAGCTAACTGACATGGTTCATCTCTAGGGCGTCGTTTCTGTAGGTCAATGGCATGGTCACCATGCTACAACGTGTCCATAGCATCCTCTAGGTATGAAAAAACTATATGGCGTGTGATGCACTGGTGCTTGAGTGCTCTGGTGAAGTTTGGTCCTATCTGGATCTGGGTAGAAGTGGTTTCTACTTAGGGTAAGTTTGTAGCAGGAAACTTGGGGCTCATCGAAGGTGTTTTTACTGTGGGCCACTTGGAACAAAACTATGTGTAGTGGACTCAAGTTTGGAAGGACTACATGTCCATCAAGTTTCAGATCAGGGAGAACAAGGGCAAGGTACTATTAGTACAAAGCTACATTTACTACCATAATTTGGTTTTAGATAATTTTCTCATATTTTCCACATGAGCATGTCATCTTTGGGTTTGGTTTGATGTATCAACATGCAAATGGTATTGTTGTAAAGTTTGGGGGCAATCCTAAGTACCAGAATGGAAGGAGGGGGAAAAAGGCATGCCAATGCTATCCAAATAGTAAAAAGGAGGGGTTTTACCCACCAATTATTGCTCCCTGGCTAAGAGAGAGTTACTGGAGGTATAATGGGGTTAGAAAATGTTGTGGTAAAAAGTTGGAGGCAACAGGAATCTTTTTGGGTCAACTTTCCTTGTCCGCAAGCTTATGGCTGAAGGTGTTTGTGTTGTGTTTGGGCTAGGCAGAGGAATCCTATGGCCTTGAGGTTTACCAGTTTTAAATGGTAAGTCTAGTTGGTCCAGATCACAAGTTTTTAGCTCATTTGAAGCAAGTTGATAATACAAACTTGGTAAACCTAGAAATTATCAGAATCGGGTTTCTATAGATCTAGACATGTAAAACTATTCTCCTCAATGCACCACTTGGTGTGGTGGAATTATTTGGGGGATTAGAGCATGTTCACAAAGTTTGATATCAATTGGAAATACTTGACAATGCAAAGTTGCTCAAATTTGGATCTGGACACAGAGGGTTTGGGAATATTTTGGTGAATCAAAACAATGGGGATTGAGATCAAACTTTGCAATATCATCACATAAAGCATGTGTGACTTGCTGGACTTTTCCTGGATTTATTTGATAATATTTCTTATAGAAATATTTCAAATACAGGAATTATGCAGAAAGGGTTCAGAAGGGTTTTGTCCAATATTTTGAACATGATCGTGTGTTGAAATTCTTATATGTGGAAAATATATGTCCACTAAGTTTCCCTAATTTTTCTCAAATAGTTTGAAAGCATAAAAATATTTTTTCCCTATAAAAGTCCATTTGTGCCCTTAAGAAAAAGTCTTTAAATAAAATAGGAAAATAAACTTTAAAAACAATATTATGTGGTTTTGGGAAGGTGTACATATAGTAGGTTCCAAATAAAGTCTTTGGGGGAAAACATCCACCTTATTTTGAGGACCTGCAGCACAAACCTCAGTTTAGGTGTTTTTGAAAACCTAAATTGAATTAATGCTATTTGGTCAAAAGAATATTGTATAAAAATAGCTCTAGATCCTATACACATGGTATGGTCATTGGGCAATGATTTGGGGCAAGAAGATGAGTCTTGAGAGAAGGAGCATTTTTGTGATTAAAAACACAAACAAATAGCAATCAAGTCAAGCATCACAAGCACACAAAAGTTTTAATTAGCCCTAATTTTTTATCTATGTGAACTTAGTCAGAAGAGGCAAAACACAGGGTGTGACACCAGCAGGGCACAAGCCAACGGGGAACCCCACTCCTAGTGGGGCGTCGTGATGGCTTGTGTGCCCCCTATTGGCTCTCCGATGCCCCTCTTATCCTATATGGTGTGTTTTACCCTAACAAAATCATAAGCAGCCCTTTGGGACGAAGCATCGCCGTACCGAGGCGGAAACCTGGGTAGAGGCCCTTTTGCATTCCGACAGTCAGATTCTGCCGAGGAAATCCCTCTCCGAGAGAGGGAGATCGAAGCCATCGTCATCACCAACACTTCCTCCTTCGTGGGAGGATCAATCTTCATCAACATCTTCACCATCACCATCTCATCTCCAACCCTAGTTCATCTCTTGTATTCAATCTTTGTCCCAAAACCTCAGATTGGTACCTGTGGGTTGCTAGATGTGTTGATTACATCTTGTAGTTCATGATTGTCGGATTACTTGGTGAAAGAGATTATGTTCAGATCCTTAATCATCATTATTATACCTCTAATCTTGAACATGTTGATTATGTGTGAGTAGTTACTATTGTTCATGATGACATGTGAGAAGTCTTGTTATAAGTAATCTTGTGAAGTTGGTATGTGTTAGATATTTTGATGATATGTATGTTGTTACTTCTCTTAGTGGTGTCATGTGAATGTCGACTACATGACACTTCACCATGCCATGGGCCTAAGGGAATTCACTATGGAGAAACAAGTAGATGATGAGTTGCGAGAGTAATAGAAGCTTAAACCCTAGTTTATGCATTGCTTCATAAGGGTTTGATTTGGATCCACATGTTTAATGCTATGGTTAGATTTATCTTAATTCTTATTTCGTAGTTGCGGATGCTTGCGAGAGGGGTTAATCCTAAATAGGTTGTTAGTTAAAGTATGAACAACACCTTAGCACCGGTCCACTGACATATCAAATTATCAAAGTAGCAAACGTGAATCAACTCAACATGATGAACATGACTAGACAGAAATTCCCATGTATCCTCGGGACCACTTGCTTAATATAGGAATACTTTAAGGCGTGTCCTTTGCAATAAAAAGGATTGGTATACCTTGCTGCACCTTTTTTACTATTGTCACTTGTTACTTATTATGAATTATCTTGCTACAAAAGTATCTACTACTGTTACTCACAGCACTTGCGGAGAATACCTTGCTGAAAACTGCTTATCATTTCCTTCTGCTCCTAGTTGGGTTCGAAACTCTTACTTATAGAAAGGACTACGATTGATCTCCTATACTTGTGGGTCATCAATACTCTTTTCTGGCATCGTTGCTGAGGAGTGCAGCACCTTTGGTAAGTGGAAATTGGTAAGGAAACATTTTATATACATGCTGAAATTTATTGTTTCTTGTCATGAACGGTCACCTTTGAGTGGCTTGTTCAGGGCATCTCTGCCCCGAACGGAAGATGAGGAAATTGTTCCTCCACCTACTGCACCTACTGATAATATTTATTATGAGATTCCTTCGGGTATGCTTGAAAATCTACTATCTAATCCTTATGATGGTACTCATCCTAATTACCATTTGATATTAGTCGATGGGGTTTGTGGATTGTTTCAGCTTGAAAGTTTGTCTAGGGACAGAGTTAAGAAGAAAGTTTTCCCTTTATCTTTGGAGGGAAAAGCACGCGGCCACGCGGGGTGCCATGATGGCTTCTGAGCCCCTCGTGGCTCTCCCGACTCCATTCTCTGGCTTATAAATTCGCATATATCTGAACAACCCTAGAGGCAGTCCATAGACACTTTTTATGCCGCCGCAAGTCTCTGTTTCGATGGGAGGCCATCTGGAGCTCTGTTCCGGCACCCTATCGAAGGGGGGGTCGATCACAGAGGGCCTCTTCATCAACCTTGTTACCCTCATGATGATGTGTGAGTAGTTCACCATAGACCTACATGTCCGTAGTTAGTACCTAGATGGCAATCTCTCTCTCTCTCTTGATCTTCAATAGAATGATCATCGCATCTTCACTTTGATCTATCCGATGTAATACTTTTATGCGGTGCATTTGTTGGGATCCGATGAATTGTGGGTTTATGTTCAGATTATTCATGATAAATATTTGAGTCTTCTCTGAAATCTAATATGATTCTTATGTGCATGATCATTGTAGCTCCATAAT
Source organism: Hordeum marinum (assembly GCA_022496015.1). Lineage (NCBI taxonomy): Eukaryota > Viridiplantae > Streptophyta > Magnoliopsida > Poales > Poaceae > Hordeum > Hordeum marinum. Next base: position 286,922,176 of record CM039674.1, read on the forward strand.
TCTCTCCGATCTATTGAAATATTTTGGCCAACTAGATTGATATTTCTTCGGTGAGAGAGGTGTGTTGTGGTGGGTTCAACCTAACGAGTTGCTATATCCTAGTGACAGAAGGGGACAAGTTGTGTCTTTGTGTTGTTTCCACTAAGGATAAACGATAGGGTTTATTCATATTACTTGAGTTTACTTTGCCTACATCATGTCATCATTCTCCATGCATTACTCTGTTTGACATGAACTTAATATGTAGAGAGGCAAACATAGAAGCGCTCTTGAGGTGGAGTAATAGTAATAGGTGCAGGCAGGAGTCAACCTATTTGTCTTGGATGTGATGCCTACATACACATGATCATTGCCGTGAATATCGCATAACTATCCGCTTTTCTATCAATTGCCCAACGGTAATTTGTTTACCCATCGTATGGTTTTTTTCATGAGAGATGCCGCTAGGGAAAACTATGGCCCCTGGGTCTATTCACCTATATATTCATAAACACTACAATACCTTGTTGCCATTTACTTGCTTTTATTACATTTTGCAATTTACAAATATCTACACAACTCACTTGCTTGCAAATAACGAGATCAAGGGGATTGACAACCCTCTTGCCCGCATTGGGTGCAAGTTGTTTGCTCTTTTGTGTGCAGCTACTAAAGATGGTTGCTGTTGATATTCCTATTGGTTCGATAAAGCTTGGTTTCATAACTTAGGAAAATACTTAGCCATATTGTGTTGCAATTACCCGTTCCTCTTCATGGAGAACCAAACGCAGCTCACAAGTATCAGGCCCGCCACTATGCGTGTGTTGGGACGACGCCGCAGGCCTAGCCTGCTAGGCCTCGGCCCGCGGGCGAGATCTTCTATGGTCGTGGGCCGTTGGTTGGGATTCCGTACACACTTATTGCTCCCGCATGCCGCGGGTTAGTGGGGCACGTGGGTGTAACTGATCCCACACACCCCACGTCTTCTCGGTCCTTATAAGTGGGGAGAGGGAGGAGGAGCCGAGGCCATTAGCACTTCTCCCTCGCCCCTCGTCTCCCACCCTGCGATGTTGCTTAAGCTCGGAGCCGAACCTTGCCGCCATTCTTCCTTCCTTCACGCGCCCGCAGCGCTCGCCGTCGCCTATCCTTCCTCCACGCACCTGCAATGCTCTCCGTGGGCGACCCGTTGTGTTGTCGCATCTCCTTCTCCCGTCTCTTTTCTGACTCGTCGTCATCGCCGGACGCGGGGATGGCTGTGCCGGTCTCTGTATCTTGGGAGGGCTTGGTGGTCACCTCGGAGCATATCAAGCTCCTTTGTCGGGCACGCAAGATCCCGTCGGCGGAGTGGGTGGAGGCTCGCGCCTCAGGGAGAGAGCGCATGTTGGCGCCACGCGTGGAGGAGCGGGTGGTGTTCGCCTCGCACTTCAACCTGGGATTCGGTCTACTAGCATAGTAGAGATAAGCATTTCCCTCAGTAAGAACCAAGGTTATTGAACCAACAGGAGAACCAAGCAAATTCCTTTCAACATCACCTGCACATATAAAACCCAACACTTGCACCCAACACAGGCACGAGGGTTGTCAAGCCCCTTGAACTCGTTACTTGCAAGGATTAATCTTGATATATATAGATATTGTAAAAGCAAAACAAAATAAAAGTAAATAAAATACATCAAGGTATTTTTGGAGTTTTTTATTTATGTTTAAGTAGACTCAGGGCATAGTGTTCACTAGAGGTTTCTCTCTTGAAAATAGCATATGGTGGGTAGATAAATTAATGTTGGGCAATTGAAAAAATTGCGCATAGTTATGACATGGTATTCCCGGCAACGATCACGTATATAGGTATCATGTCCATAAGCAAGTAGATCGAAACAATTCTGCATCTACTACTATTACTCCACTTCAAGAGTGCTTCTATGTTGGCCTCTCTAGGTATTAAGTTCATAACAAACAGAGTAATGCTTGGAGCAAGGTGACATGATGTAGACAAAATAAGATAAGCAATATGTTCAGATCTTGTCATTTTATTCTTAATGGCAACAATACAAATACGTGTCTTGTCCCCTTCTGTCACGAGGATATAGAGCACCGCAAGATTGAACCCACTACAACACACCACTTCCACTAAAGATAAATCAATCTAGTTGGCCAAACCAAACCGATAGATCATAGAGAAATACAAAGGTATAATTATCATGCATAATAGAATTTAGAAAAGACTTAGTTACTCTCAATAAATAATCTGATGATAAACCAACAATTCATCGGATCCTAGCAAACACATCACAAAAGAGGATTACATAGGATAGATCACTGTGGGAATTGCGGTGAACTTTGTATTGAATATCAAAGATAGAGAAGAAACCATCTTGGTACTAGCTATGGACCCGTAGGTCTGTGGTGGACTATGTGGTCAATTCCCCCTCAGGCAGAGTACCACAAAAGGTCTCCACATGGCCTCCCATCATGATAAAGGCTTGCGGCGGCGTAAAAAGTATTTCGGGTGGCTCCCTGTTGGTGCCCCAATTTTAGAGAATTTATGGAGGTGGAGTTAGGTCACACGGAGCCACTACGGGTCCACAAGGCATCAAGGCGCGCCTACCCCTTGGGCGCGCCCTGTTGCCTTGTCGTCTCCTTGTCGCTTCTAGTGTGCTCCTAAAGCTTCCTGGGTCTTTTTGTCCAGAAAAAAATCGCCAAAAAATTTCGTAGCGTTTGGACTTCATTTGGTACAGATTTCCTGGAAAACGAAAATAGGCAAAAAAACAAATGGCACTTGGCACTAGGTTAATAGGTTAGTTCCCAAAATTGATATAAAATATCATATAATTACATACAAAGTATACTAGATTGATATATAATAGCATGGAATAATCAAAAAATATAGATATGTTGGAGACATATCAACCGGCAACCAGTATCTTAACGGTGACCCGTTACAATGGATGGCACGTGTCGGTTACCCTTGACAAAATCACTTGTATGACATGCCATCTATAGTCATGGAAATTGACATTTCCATGACGATAATTTGAGTATTGTCATGGAACACTTCTACGACAACACATGTACTCTTCATTCTGTCATAAAATCATCACGGATGTACATGCATGACAAAAAATGTGACCTACTATGACAAATATGTATCATAATGGAAGTGTTTGATGTCTACTACACAACTTTATTCTTTTAGACTCTATTGGACCTCCAAGCGCAGAGTTTTGTAGTACAATGGCAATTTTCCTTCAAGTAGATGACCTAAGGTTTATCAATCCGTGGAAGGTGTAGGATGAACATGATGATGCTCACATAGGAATAGTATTTGAAACATGCAAAAGAGCATCATGGATCACATGACAAGAACATTCAATTCTAACCCACTTCCTATGCATATGGATTTTGTACTCAAACAATTTATTGTAGAAATAATCAATTTGCATAGGAAGGAAAAACAAGCATAACTTCAAAACTTTGAACACATAGAGAGAAAACTTGATATTACTGAGATATGTAGAAGCATATGTTCCTCCCTCTTAATAATTTAAGTAGCATCATGAATTAATTCAACAATATTACTATCACATAAAGCATTCTCTTCATGATCCACAAGCATAGAATTTTCATTGCTCTACACATAAGCAATTTTCTTCTCATTCATTGTAGTGGTAGGAAAATCAACAAAATAACTATCATGATATACTTGATTTATTTGAACATTAAAATCATGATGACAATTTCCATGGTTATCATTATTATTTATATTATACATGTCCTCATCATAATCATCATAGACACGAGGCATGTTATCATCGTAACATATTTTCTCCTCAAAACTTGGGGGACTAAATATATCATCTTCATCAAACATAGCATCCCCAATCTTAGCTTTGCATATCATTAGCATCACGGGTATTCATAGGATTCATACTAACAACATTGAAATCATTCTCATCATTCAAGGAACTCACATTAAACATTTTGTTAACTTCTTCCTTTAACAATTGAGCACAATTTTTTGAACCATCATTTTCACGAAAGATATTATAAAGACGAAGCGTATGAGACAACCTAAATTCCATTTAAAAAAATCTTTTATAAACCAAACTATTGAAACAAGAAACTAAAAGATTCAATTGCAAGATCTAAAGATATACCTTCAAGTACTCACCTCCCAGCAATGGCGCTAGAAAAGAGCTTGATGTCTGCTACGCAACTTTATTCTTATAGACTCTATTGGGCCTCCAAGTGCAGAGTTTTGTAGGACAGTAGCAATTTCCCCTCAAGTGGATGACCTAAGGTTTATCAATGTGTGGGAGGTGTAGGGTTAAGATGGTCTCTCTCAAACAACCCTGCAATCAAATACAAGAAATCTCTTGTGTCCCCAACGCACCCAATACAATGGCAATTTGTATGGGTCCACTAGTCCATCAAAGAGATGGTAGTACAAGTTTAGTATGAATAAATAAAAACAGCAAGGTAACAAGTAGTAAACAACGAGCAAAGCGGTATATTAATGCTTGGAAATATGGCCTAGGGTTCATACTTTCACTAGTGAAATCTCTCAACAATTCTAGCATCATAGAATCATATGATCATCCCTCAACGTGCGAAAAGTAATCACTCCAAAGGTTATATCCAGAGGAGAACATAAGATGGAATAATTGTAGGTAGTAGAACCACCTCAAAGTTATTCTTTTCAATCAATCTATTGAGCTATTCCTATAGGTGTCACAAACAGCCCTAGAGTTCGTACTCTTATGACACCATATGATACGCATTAGTCAACCCTAATGTCACCTTGATACTCCAATGTCACCACAAGTATCCATGGTTTACTTATTCGACATGCATTAAACAGTTTTAGATGCATCATATTCAATCCAACACAATGAACTTCAAAGAGTACCCCCAAGATTTCTATTAGAGAAAGTAGGATGAAAACATGCATCAACCCATGTGCATAGGTCCCCCAAGGTTACCGGAATCCACAAGTTGATGCCATAACATATATCAAGTGAATCAATAGAATAGCCCCATTGTCACCATGGGTATCCACATGCAAGACATACATCAAGTGTTCTGAAACCCAAAGTATTCAATCCAACATACGAGATCTCAAAGGGAAAGATTCAATTCATCACATCAACATAGCAAGGGAAGAACATCATATTATCCAACTATATTAACAAAACTCGTGATACATCAAGATCGTGACATCTCAAGGACACAAGAGAGAGAGATCAACCACATAGCTACTCGTACATACCCTTAGCCCCTAGGGTGAACTACTCCCTCCTCATCATGGACACCGTTGGGATGATGAAGATGACCTCCGATGATGATTGCCCCTGCCAAGAGTGTACCGAAATAGGGCCAGATGAGTTTTCTTCAATATAGTCTTGCGGCGGTGGAGCGGGAGTTCTAGGTTAACTTCTAGGGGTTTTGGTCGTTATAGGATTTTTTTAGCGTTGGAATCATGCTAAACTGAGCCACACGATGGTACCAAGCCATAAGAGCGCGCCTAGGGGGTGATGGCGCCCTGATGGCTTGGGAGCGCCTAGTGGACCCCCTCCGACGGTTCTTTGCTCCATTATTTCTTATTTTTTCCAGAAGAAATCGTCAAAAAGTTTCGGGCAATTCCAAGAACTTTAATTTTTTGCACAAAAACAACACCACAATAATTCTGCTAAAAACAACGTCAGTCCGGGTTAGTTGTAATTGAATCATATAAAGTGCATCAAAACCATATTAAAAAATGTAAACATAGGTAAATATGGCATGAGTACTTCATAATTTATCGATATGTTGGAGACGTATCAGTGTTTTTTGTAGTGTAGGTTCAATCTTGCGATGTCCTCACTTTGTCAGAGGAGGAGTAGCAAGGCCCCTATTTGTATTGTTGCTGCTAAGGATAAAACAACAGGGTCTAAACATATTAATTGCTCTTACTTTGTTCGCATTATGTCATCTTGCTCCAAGCATTACTCTGTTTGTTATGAACTTAATACCATAGATGCATGCTGGATAACGATTGATTAGTGGAGTAATAGTAGTAGGCGTCAGTAAGTTGAACGGTCTACATATCACAGATTTAATGTCTATGTATTGTTCATGCCATGAATAACAACATAATTATTCGTTTTTACATCAATTTCCCAACAATAAGTTGAGCACCCACCACTACTATGCTTATGAGAGAGATGCCTCTAGTGAATGCTATGGCCTCCGGGTCCATCTTCTTATTATCTTTATCAAAAACATAGAAAAATAATTGCTATTGTTTATTTATAATTATCTATCCTACACTATCAAATTTAATCCCCGCAATTAACGAGTACAATGGGCTTGTCAACCCTCTTGCCCGCATTGGGTGCAAGTATTTGCTTTTGTATGTGCAGGTATTGTTGATTGTTTGTTTGCATAGTTTCCTATTGGTTCGATAAACCCCTATATTATGTTATGTAGTTGTATATGCAGTTGAGAAATTCTACTTTTTTAATAACGGTCATATATGTCGTTTAGTTGGATAAACCCCTATATATAGTATAGGGGTTTATGTGTTCAGGTAAACCTAATAGGTAGTTTACCTGGACTACATATAGGTAGTTGATTTTTACCAGGTAAACCCCTATATTGTAATAATAGTATACAGACTTTATGTGTTCCCTTGTCCCCAACTAAACCACATACAAATGAGCTCGTTTATATGTAGTTGGATAAACCCCTATATCGGTCTCCTAGCGATACACATAAAGCCTTGTCCAGGTATCACATATGTAGAACTTCTCAACTATTGTCCAGCAAAAATCCTTATATCTATGGTTAGTTGTTTTGACCTCCGCATCGCAAATTTCTCGTATGTTCTTGGTTTAGGCTTTTTTCTGTCAGATCTAGATCATGATGTCGCCCTCGGTTCCTCCAAGGAATAGTTCTTTGAGAAGGTCGTCAACCCCTATCTGTCGGGGGGATGAAGCACCCCCAAACTGTGGAGTTCCGTGAGGGGGTGCTCCACATCTATGATGAGGAAGAACCAAATAAGGAGGGTGACAAGAAGGTTAGGCTTGAAGCAGGGGAGTGGGAAATCTTCAAGTGCCAGAGAATGATGGAACGTGGACTCAGTGTCAACCACTCCATGAACACATATTTTGTTCGTGAACATAAGTGGGACATCAACAAGATTGGGGAGTCCATCTACAAACTTCAAGACAAGATGGAAGATTTCCAAGCACAAATCTTTGACCTGCAAAACCAAAACTATGACTATGAAGCAACATTTAAAAGGACGAGCCTAGCTGCAGATTTTAGGATTCCAGAGACTCATTCTTTTTTCTTTAACGAGGATCCCCTGCCTTGGAAGACCAACGATAACACTACCGCTTCATCACCGGTATCTCCCAAGAAGTAAACTTGAGTGCTCGGGTATGAGCACCACCCTTGGCTTGTTCCAAGCTTGGGGGAGATGCCCTGGTATCATATCACCATAACTTTTATCATTATCATCTAGCTTAGTTCGATCCTTATCACTTCACGATTTAGAAAAAAGTTTTAGTACGAATTTGTTTGGGTGTTTTCCTTGTGTGGGTGCTCTCAATGTAATCGTGTTCAAGAGTAATAATAAACAGTAGTATGAGTTTGAGTAATCTTTCCTTACCCCCTTTGCATCAAAGATAGCAAGAGAATAAAAAATCATGTGCTAATGCATGGGGAGTAATGACTGCACATAAAAGGAGAGTAACTGATAAAATTTGTTGAAACCAAACATATCATTGGTCATTGGGGAAATTCATGAAATGATAAATAAGGGGAGAATAATTTCACATATAGATATACTATCTTGGACATCTTATATGATTGCGAACCTCATTAATCATTTTCAAACTTGATCAAATAGTTGATGTTGGACAAGGAAGGCAACATAATGGGTTATGTTTGCTTATATTTACATAGATGCTATATTGCCATGGATCCTCTAACATGTGATGCTTGCTTATAATCTTTGCTAGCCAGAAATTTCGTACTAACTAGAAATACCAATTGTGCATCCAAATACCCTTAAAATCCATTTCTTACCATGAGAGTCTGCTATACATATTTTTGTGATGTTTTCATGGCAAGATGTCCTCGTGAGAGAACTTAGGTGTGAGGCCGTCACAACTAGGTGGCGGCTTGAAGGGGTTTCAGAATTGAGAGATGCGAGTTTTACCCAGGTTTGGCCCCTCCGATGGAGGTAAAATACTACGTCCTGCTTTGTGTGTATTGATGATGATGGATCTTGATTACAAGGGTGGTCTTCCGCTACCTCTAGTCTCGAGGGTTTCTAATATGTCTATCTCTAATGACTTGAACTTGTCCCTCTTGGGGCGCCTTGTCCCTCCATATATAAGTTTAAGGGGTAGGCTTACATGTAGAGTCCTACTAGGAGTAGGAATAGGACTAGTCTCTCTTGAATCCTAATCCGGGTCTTGCTTTCTCTTGTGAGGGACTTATTCCTCTTCTTGGGCCTTCCCTATGAGCCGGCCCTCTAAGCCTTTCTATGAGCCGCCTTCCTCCAGGGTGCACACTGGGCCTTAGGCCTTGTAATCCAGGTTGACCCTGTAAATACGGTGACCCATTGAGTCGCCAAATGATGGGCCGGTCATACTCCTGGTCGGGTCAAACCATGGGGAATATCCCCAATATTATCCCCAGGTTAACTTGAATTTATTCATGGTAAGCTCCTGAAATAATAATAAATATGCTAAGAAACTGGCTTGCTCCCCTGGTCGGCTTATTTCAATGAAGTGGCTCCTCAAAAATCCGGTTTTCTTCTTCATATCAACGAATCGTCTTCACAATTATCTTGCTGGTCCGTGTCCTTTGCGGGGAAAATAATGGGAAATAAAACACCCATATGTCGATGAGTCGGCCTCCAATGCTTTGGCTTGATGAAAATATTGGAGATAAGAAAATGATATGAAGTTGAGCCAGCTTCCATTGCTTCGGCTTTGATGAAAATATTGGGAATAGAAATCCGTTCGTTGTTAAACCACTTCATGGGATGCGGGGATCTTTATGGGTCATCAGACGTAGTGGATTCCAACTTAGGATAAAAATATCGCTGATTTATGGATGTAAAACTTGCCAACTTGTGAAGTCAGGTTGCTTATACAAACTCTGTCGGGTTATGATCTTTGATAATGTCGGGTCATGATCGTTGGTGATGCTAGGTCAAACAATTGGACTATAGTTGACTTGATAAAATTATTGGGAATAAAGAAATCCGTGTGATGTTGGGTCGGCTTTCTATGCCTATCTATGAATAACTTGGAGAAGATGATCTTCGCAAACCTCCATCAGGAAATGAGACCAATCTCGCTCGCAATTGACAGCTTGAAAGTGTTCTTCAATTTTTTGATATATCCATATTACCTGTAGCCCGCAAGCTCCAAGTTTATTAGTTCATGATGACTTGGTGATCTGCAATAATATCTTTGACTGTGTAGCCCCAAGTGATGGGTTGTCTTGCCTGCAGCAGCCTGGGACTTATAATTGTCTTATACTTATAAAACTTCAGCTCGTGTAGCCCCCAAGGGTCGGGTTGCTTTGCTTGCAACAACCTAGGACTTTGAACTTAGTTTTGAATGTTGTAGACAGATAACTTTGCAGAAATCCGGGTTGCCATGTGAGTCACCTGTTATAGACTGAATGTCTTGCATTTCATTTACTATGGATTGAACAAGATCCTTTAAGTAAGTTGTCATCGTGGCAAAGGAATAAAAATTCCTCCTAAAATGAGTATGATCTTTTATTGTAAGGGAAAATAAACTTTATACAAACTTATGATGGTGACGCAATAAAAGTGACGGTCTCCTAAATAAAGGTTGCCATCATAAGGGGCAATATATAAAGACATTCCTTTGCATTAAGAGTTTGCACATCCAAAAACTAAAAGCGCATGACAACATACACTTCCATCTGCAACGGGCATATCTTTTACTTTTCATTCTTTAATTTTATGCAAGAGTCAAAAATATTTACCCCTATTCCAATCTCTAGTTAAATATATGATCATGAGCTATTATTGATTTATTGTTGATAATATCCCTGAGATAAATAAGTGGGGTGATGAAACGCTAAACCCCCATCTTCCTCCACTGATAGAAACAATTTGTTCTAAAAATATGCTTTGAGTGCAGCAATCATGGAATACTATATGATAGTTTAGTGTGTGTAATTTGCCAAACCAAAAGATCTTACATAGACTCTTCCCAAAAATTTAATGAGTTACAGTTTCTTCAATAATTAAGAACATAGTTTGTTAGATTCCACGAAATCTTATTGTTTAAACTTTAGATTGCGACTGAATTGTTACTTGTTTATGAAAAGTTGTACGAATTATAGTTGGTGCTATAAGAAGGATCATGATGCTTCCATGTATGTATTTTCTTTTATCGAATCCTCTCTCTCTCTCTCTCTCTATAACAATGTGTTCAAGATTATGAAGTTCGGTATTCGCTTAAGTACAAGTGGATTCTTATCTTGGGGGAGTTGATACGTCCATTTTGCTTCTCACAAATCCTGTAATCTTAGTTAAGAAAATATTCGCATTTGTATAGTTGCACTTAAGCTCACTACTTAGCCACATACAATATCATATCACTAGTTATAAATTCTCAAACCAAATCTTTCATAGTTAACCAAGTGTTAGGCTACCAAAAAGGTTTTATTCTCTTAAGAGAATGGATTTTATTTTTAGTTCCCAGAAAACAAACATGACCAAGGAGTTTTGGAATAGAAGAAACATAGTACTCAAGTGTCTCATTAACACCCACAAGTACCTCCTAATCATGTCTCTCAAATACTTACTTCAATCATTATTCTTTGGAACTTCTATCTTTGATGACCAGGTTACGCTAAAATTTGCTAATTGCAATGGGTTTTCGTGTGTTGCTCCAATTGGCTCGATTTGCAGTAATTCACCTTGGTTTCCTTCCAGAAGTGATATTTCCTGCCAAATGATGGAAAAATGGATTTTCTTCTCTCTTTAAAGATTAGCTTAGAAATAACCAAGAAATGGTATAAATCCGGTGAAAACCAAATAAAACTCCTTGCAAATAATCATAAATTATCTATCCATCATCTCTTTGTCTACATCATGTCATCTTGCTTAAATCATTGTTTTGTTTCCTATGAAATTAATGCTTTGAGATGAATGTTGGATAGACATCTTGGGGTCCAGTAATAGTAGTAGATGTAGTTAGATTGACTATCTACTTGTCACACACATATGACTATATGAGATTATGCTATGAATGATCATAGTCATGTTTGTTGCTATTATTGTCAATTGCCCAAGTATAGTTTGTTACCATGTCACTTGCCTTCTTTTCGAGAGACATACCTCTAATGAACCTATGGCCTCCGGATCCTTTCTTCCGTTAATACAAGCAACAAAATTGTTTTGTACTTTTCCGTACCACTATCTATCTATTTGTTTTAATCTTGTAACTAGCAATACAAGGTGCTTAACAACCCCTTGCCAAGTTGGGTGCAAGTATTGTTTTTGTTTGTGTGCACGCACTATTGACCTTGCTAGTTTGGTGATTCCTACTGGTTCTAGTAAACCTTGGTTCTCAAGTGAGGGAATTATTTTGCTTTTGTGATATTCCACCCTTCCTCTTTAGGGAAAATTCCAACAACTCCTATGAGAGTAGCATGCGTAGGTCGGATTTTGTTTGTTTTCTGTTGTGTTTCCCTACAACGTATACGATGATCCAAAGTTTCTCTATGCATAACCTCTCTATTGCATACAACAACTACTTACTTTCAGCTTCTTTACTATATGTTATTTGCTTTCAAGCTCTTTATTATTATCGTCGCAACTATCTACTCTTTTGCCACTCTGGTATATTTTCAGACAGTTACTTCGCACAACACAATTGTGTGTGACTGAAATGCCTCACATAATACTCTCCTTCGCTCTTCATCATGACAGCTAACTATTGGGATACTTACACGAAGATGCTATGCAACCATGCGTGTCTTACAAGCCATCATTGGGCAGCCTCAACTAGGATAAGTTCTCCCGTAGCCTCAAGTAGCATTGGTCGTGGTGGGAGTGGAAGGACCCAAGTAGAGCCTGGGTCATCCTATGTTTGCCTTGTGATGATCAGGACATAGACCTGTTTTATGACGCCACTTCCATCACCATCGACGACGGGAAGACGATGAAGTTTTGGCCCTCATTGTGGTTGGGAGGTGCCAAGACCAAGGATATTGCACCCTCCATCCTCCTCATCTCCTGAGCTACTAAAGGTTGTGGAAAAAAACTTTGGAGAATGGTGAATGGATTCACTTCATTGACACCTTCAAAGTCACCACCACACAACACATTGTTAGTATTGTGGCTCTTTCGGGGAGGCCGACCATCGTTTAGCTACAAGAACACACTCTAGATGACATGTTTGGAAGCTTAATTCATGTTCATGGTGTGCGCCCGTCCTACCATGCATAATTTGAGGACCTCGCCTCCACTACCATGAATCTGGTGGTGTGGAAAAATTGGGTTCCTCCCAAACGCAAGATGTTTGCATGCCTTGTACCTCAAGCTAGAATTTGGACGGACATAGCTTGTAACGCTGAGGTTGGCAAACTGCGGGGTTTGTCCACTATGCCAAGTTCAAGGGGGGTCAGAAATTCAACTTCTCTTCAAATGTGAGCACTCCATGCAGATTTAGACGATGATTCGGTCTTGGCTTGACTTGGATGGCTTGGACCTCAACTCTGGGAAAGCTTTCACCTCGGACATACAGTGTTGGACCTTAATGTGCCTCTGGAATGGATTTAGCAACAAGGCTTGGTCCTCCCAACTCTTAATCACGGTGTGGGAAAATTGAAACGAGCATAATGCACAAGTTTTTCATGCTATCTCCTCCATGCCTTTCACGGTCTTTGTAAAAAATCAAACATGAGGCTTTCCTTTGAGTTCTAGCCAGCGTGAAGCACTTCAGATTCTTAATGCCGCAAGAGTGGTCCCGTTTTGTATTGAAAGTGTGTTTTTGTTCACAATACTCCTTTTAATTATAATGTTTTTTCAATATAATAAAATATGATATTGATAAATTGATTCACAAAGTTGGATATGTTCATTACAAAAGATTAGGTGTTTTAATATGCTTTTTACGTTTTCAACTTTACTGCTTAGGGCATCTCCAATGCCGACCCGCAAACCTCTCGCATACGTTCGGATCATGTTGTCCGGACCATGAAAGCCATCCAACATGGTCCTGTATTGGTCCGCAGAGTGGTTCGAATTTGATTTCTCCCGCAAACCAGATACAAACGTGGGGGAGCTTTGCGGGCATCCGGACCGCTACTTTGCCCGATTCTGACAGCCTTGGCCCACCACCATCCCCCTCCCACACGCTCCACCCGCCCGGTGCTAGCTTCCCGCATTCATGTCGCTAGAGAGAGGTTGCTCCCCGTTGAAGAGCAGATGTGACCTCTCACTGGCGTTGGCATTAAAGAGGCTCAGCCACCGAGGCGCCGCTTGCAACGCGTCTCCGGTGCCCACGCCTGTTCAATGTCGGAGATGCGTGACTGGATGAGACGAATATCTACCATGATCGTTCAATGCCCCGTAAGTTCGTATGCCGCCATTAAGCAGGCTCACCAGCCAAGAAACCCACTCCAGCGTCCCGCATTGATGCTTGGCCTCATTGGAATCCGCTATTTAAGGGCAACCACACCCGGCTATCTCCGAAGCACAACACATCCGCTCCACATCCTCCTTTCCTCCACATCCATCATGACCGCCAGCGGGAAAGCACTGTGGGACAGCCGGTCACAGGATATGAAGCACATGGTGGCCGCCCTTGCCGCCGCCTGGCAGAGACGTCGTGCTAGGTGGATCGAGGCTGACTTGCCGCTCAGCTCGCCCAAGGTCTCTAACAACGAGGATGACACCACGATGGAGACGAGCTCTAATGACAACTCCGTCCCGACTCATGTGCCTCCTTTGCAGGTCGGCTTCACCATGGTGTAGGCGCAAGCGCTCTTCAACGTCACCATGGCAGAGGTACAGCCTACGCCGACGCCTCTGTCAGGGTTCAAGTAGACGCAGGAGCGGTACAACCTATTCCTCATGGAGAAGCAACGACTGGGGAAGGGACAGAACTATAGCGAGCGCACGAGCGTGGAGGCCATGGTGGCTATGGCCGCGATGAACTCCACCTTCCTAGCAAAGAAACGTGCCACCTATGATGTCGTCCATGCTCAAGCCGTCTCTCGCTAAGAAGAGGCTGCCATGGAGGCGCAACTGTGGCGATCGCAGAGAAGAACAACTCCAGCTGTGCCTCCTACGCGTCGCCAATGAACCATCAGTCGGCCGGGTGGGACGAAGATAGCGTCGGCGCCACCATTTCCATCATGGGCCTCACATCCACCGACGAGGATAGGTCGCGAACTCCTCTAAGGATGAGTAGGCCATGGGAGGCGGTGATGCCTTGTGTCCCATGTGGGCCGGTCCTTCTCCCATGTTCTACCCTTCCTCGCTGGTGACTACACCTTCACTTCGTTGTTCTTATCGCCGGTGCTCATGGAGACGACGGATGGGAGGACGACATGGGCTTGGGCGCCAGTCGTTGCCGCCGTAGGATAGATTTAGGGGGACAGGTCTTTTTTTGTTCTAGATGTTCGGAACGTAATGAAATTCATCGTGTTTGTATGAAATCCCTCAAGTTTGCATGAAATCTGACCGTGTTTGCATGGATTTCATACGGTTTGTTGAAAAACAGTTTGAAATGTATGCGGCTAGTGTTGGACGACGTCCTCCCACATCTGTGTCCCGGTCCACATACAAATACAGGAGGAAATTTGCAGGTTGCAGATGCCCTTACGTGGAAGAGCCCGAGCTTTCCGAATCACACCTACTATTGATCCAGTCCAGTCGTCATAGAGGATGCAAAATGGCGGGCTAAAATGTTACCGTGAGATGAATTGGTATCACATCTACAAAAATGGGAAATCGCCTTGATCATTACGACATTAGAGAATCTTCAAGGCGGACATGCAAACATCCTACAAGCGTCTGGACCCCGTGGTCCGGACCATGGGAGCCATCCAACGCCTACTTGTATCAGTTCGTAGAGCAGTCCGGACATGATTTCTCCCGCAAACCGGCGACAAACGCAGGGGAGGTTTGCGAGAGTCCGGACCGCTACTTCGCCAGATTTTGACCGCTCTGGCCCACCAAAAAAAAACCACCTGCCCTTCCCATGCCTTACATCCCACGCACCTCGCTGCTTGCCTCGCCGCATTCATGCCGACTCAAAGCATGTAGAGATCATAATTGAAACCGCGGTTTAATTGGACGGTAAGGCAACATGGATGGACGTGACCTCTCAGCCTCGCCAGTTCAATGGGGACGCCGCATCCCGAGGAACCAACTCCGGCGGTTACGCTGCATTGAAGCGGGCTGACCGACCCACTGTCTACCCTGACCGAGGATATTTAAGCCATGCTCCCGCATCATGGAGAAAAGCACTAGACCTTCCTCCTCTCTCCCACCTCTCACGTATTTCCTTCTCTGCCTCCTCTCCGAGCCAAGCCAGCAGTGATGCCGAAGTCCTGGTTCTCTGAGTCGGCAGATAGCCTCAGTGGGAGCTCGTCTGGTGGATCTTGGCGCCACTGCCCTCGGTCATAGGGGCCATCTGCTTCCACGTTGCTGGGCTCCGAAGGCAAGGAGGTGGTGATCATCTCCTCTGGTGATGAGGAGGACCAGTTGTCACGCCTGCTATCGGAGGCGGCCCTAACGGACGAACAAATGCATATGGAGATCATGACGGAGTGTTTGCTCCGTCAGATGGGACCGGCGCCACCATCAGTGGCGTGAGTCAAGGATGAGCCAACCTTCCCACTCTGGCGGGTGAAGGACGAGTCGGCGTCCCCATCGCGCAACCATGGCCTCCACATCGGCGAGCGCGTGAAGGACGAGTCGGCGTCCCCGTCGTGCAACCATGGCCTTCACATCGGCGGCCACGTGAAGGACGAGCCGCCTTCACCATCGTGCAACTGCTACCTCCACTTCGGCAGCCACGTCAAGCCTGAGCCGTCGCCACCACCGCATAGCCGGTACACGCAATTGACGAGCCGTCGCTGCCTCGACGCCATCACCCCCAGGGGGTGCCGCCCTCGATCGCCAAGGCGCGTGGCCGCATCCTCCATTGCCGGGGAGGCGGAGGCTTTGGCGATACCTCCGACTCTCAGGCAGTGGTGTCCGAGGCTGAGCGTGCGGCGTGGCAACACGCAGGGTACGAACGACGCAATGCCGCTCACCACTCCGTGTTCGCCAAGACCGATGTGGCACCGGAATTGGTCCGCACCCGGACCTCGCCGCGGGAAGGACGCTCGACTCCTCCGTGACCGTCACGGTGACGGGCGCCAGGCTTCGTTGTCGCCTTGACGCCGAGCTCGCCAAGATCGGCGAGGAGTGGTCGCTTAGCGACTGCTCTGGCAATGCCGTTCGCGGCAAGGCCGCCGCCAGGGCTCCGAAGGCCACGTCGGCAGTGGTTGCGGCGGCACTCCGCACGGCACCAGGAGGCGGAGCGGCTCCTCCGCGAGCGGCAGGTCACCATCGGACAAGGCTGTTGCGGCCCTATGGCGTCGTTCCGCCGCTGGAGGGAGCACGATGACAACGACGGGGGCCGCGCCACCGACGGAGAAGGCGGTGCGGCAAGGCAGGACAGCCACGCGTACGAGGCGTTCGTCCGGTATAAAGTTTAGTTTTTTTAGTTTCTTAATTAAACGGTGGAAATATCGACATTTTTACGTAAATTATATCCAAACTTAAATTAAATTCATGATGTTTGCACGAATTTTGTCCAGTTAATTTGAGTTATGATCAAAACGTATACAGTTACGGTTGGATGTCATCATCCCGCATGAGTATGCGCAGACTGTTTTTCTATCCACGCATGGATGCAGAATAAAATTTGCAAGTTATCATTGAACATGCCCTACCCATCGACTTAGCTATAATGATGCAAGTAGGAGCGGTGTATGTACCTAGCGTGTCAAGATACGCTGTTGGTGACTAGGAATGATAAGATTTCCAACGACGAGCCACGCAGTTTGGGTATCGAAAAAGAAGTCCAACACAAGTAATTAATGTGCTTGATCTCGCCCCTACACCTGCAAATAGAATAGTCTGGCCGTCTATTGATTTACATGCAAGGCACTCCCAGGTCTATTCTTTGGCCAACAATTATTTATTGCGTGAAACAGATTTAAAAACTTTTTAGAAGTATTTTCGGACAGTTGTCATTTCTATTAATTATGAATAAGGTGTTCTTCAAAGTTTTGATGTAAAAGCATAATATACTGTTGGACTCGCGCGCCTTGTATAAATCAAGTGTGGGGTCGTTGCTTAAATTCTTCACGCGACATCATCATCTCATTGTGAGATTTTATTGGGCGATGCTCAAGTGTGAATGAAGCAGAGCTTAGGGCATGTCTTGCCGGTCTTTGTATTGCTATCATCCTTCACTCGCCTATTATATTAGAGACTCGCTATATGTTTGTGGCTTCTTTCCTTGAAAATGAAAATCTTAATGCCCCCTCTCGTTGATCTTAAGAAGGAAACGCAGAGCATTGCTAAGCTTCGTCACAGTTTTAAGCTTTTGATGGTTAAGCGTCAAACCAATATGGTGGCGGACGAGATTGCTAAATTTAGTTTTGATAGTAGAGCGGATGATTGTCTCCTTGATAGGTTTTCGTCATGTGTGGCTTATGGAGTAAACCAGATAATTAAATAATATAAGTGGAGGTGTTTAAAAAATGATAGAGAGAAACTTGTCAGTCGTTGGTCCGTCATAGTATTTTATCAGTTAACCACAAAAAATTACTTATTTCTCAGTCAACATTTCTAATTAGATACTAGCTAATTGCCCAAGCATTGCAATGTGGTATACATATTCTCGGAGCTAAGTTCGACGAATCCGTCAGTAGGTATCCTAAGCTATGCTACTTGGTGCAATGGTATCAAAGACACATGATTTACATAGGTTCAGACCCTATATGAGAAATAAAACCATATGTCATGCTTCTGCTTTATTGCATTGGAGTATACCGAGATTACAAAGTAATAAGAGATTTTAGTGTGTCTATTTATGAGGTCGGGCCCTCGGTTTATATAGAATACCGTGGGGTCCTATGGTACAAAGATCCTAGTCGGCTATGTATGAGCATAAGGAGGTAGAATCCTCAAAGAATCCAACTTTCTTGTCTTATATGTCAAATCTTCTGGAATCTTCATGTTATCCACCATGGGCCGCCCATAGTTGCCCGGGATGGAACCTACAATTGTTCCTTAGCCCGGCCTACCAGGCCATAAAATATCATGGTGAGAGGCCCCTTAGCCGGGACACCGTCACATATTCTAGTGGTTCAACGTCAATCATGTCTGACATAAATCTTACACCACTCATATTTAGATTTTGATAAGATTTGATTTGATTTGGGTATGATTATGCAAAGACAAGAATTATTTTTATTTAACTGAGATTTTAATAATATTTAATTTGATTGAGTTAATACAAGACATCGGGAGGACGGCGTGGGATAGGGGTGGAGGCGAAGGTGAACGTATAACCACCAACTATGCTTCAATAGTAAAATAATTTCATCCCTTTGGACATCTACGACTCTCAAGGAAGGGATCACACCAAAGAGTCTTTAGTGTTGTCTTAGAAACAGTTTTCTTGGTAAAACAACATGCAATTTTCCTAGCGAACTACCTCGACAATCATTGGATCGAAAACATGAATCCTAAAGCACTCTAGATTTGCGTGTCAAAAAGTCCAACCCGTTCAATGGGAATGCGGCCGCGTCTGTGTCCACTCCATTCGACACCGATGCCCCCCCCCCCCAATTGGTATTATCATTCCCCTCATTTGGACCACAAAGAGTGAGAGATGAGAGCAAACATGGAAGGTTCTGGCGACCTAGTGCCAGCAACCGCGAAGGGGGTCGTGTCCGATGCCCTTGCTCCAGGACATCTCCAGATACCGCACCCGGCTAGGGGAGCTCCTCCTCGATGCATCTCGGTGAGATCCGCAAGCATTCTCATGCTTGGCCTCCGTGAGATCGCAGCGACAGAGGGCGCGACGCTTGGCACCTGCGGATGGTTATGAGCCCCTGGAGCCCAAGGCCGAGGCGACTTTCTCCGCTATCGTGGAAGGCCCTCACCCAACATAGTCATCTCCCCGAGAGTATCACATGCTAGTCCACGGGGACACATCCTCTAATGGGTTGTTCATCGTCATCGGGGTTAAGCAGTTGCGGAGATGAGCAGCTCCATTCAAGCTAACTCCGATGACCTCATGGCTCTATATGAGACCCAGTCCCTCCATATGTGAATTCTAGAGATGAATTTCACATTCTTAGCCACCCATATCTGATTGTCTACTTCATCCAATTCATAAAAATACTGTGAAATTCGTAGGGATATGTGTGTGGCAACTTAAAATAATTAAAATAATTAAGACGTGCTACTAATTAAGATGATATGGTAGTTTTGCAGGGGATTTTCATATAGATGACTTTTTGAGCCCACATGGTGTGCAACTAAAGCATTTTTATTGTCATGGCAAATTGTCGTATTTTTCCTATAGTACCATGGCATTTTTAAAGATTTTGGTTTTGGGTACATGGCATTTCCCCCCTATAGAAGTGATATGTTTGCGATGGAAACTCAAAATGCGTCGTGAAAACTCATTGAACATAATGTCATGGCATTTTACATTGGACGTAGCATTTTCAATACGGGGTACATTATTTTTGTGCATTTTTTCCGATGGTTTTTTCAGTACCACATGCCATTTTTTTAAACGATAGGTAGTTGAAATTCAGATTATAAGCACTCAATATGGCATTTTGTCGGTGCTTAAACATGGCAACTTTAAGAACTGTTTTTGTTCTAGTTCTTTTCAGCAAAAGGAGCGCACCCTCGTAAATCTGGCATTGACATGGAGATGTTTTTATAAACATGAATTTGTTCTTATATAGTTTGCATGGCTAAACTGTCATGGCTTTTTTGTGATGTTATTAAGTTTTTCGATTGCATTTTTTCTAATGAGCAGGGCAAATCGAATATTTCTCCCAGTTTTTTAATGCACTACAAGGACCGGCCTTTTTTCATTCGCCCACCGCGCACCCAGCCAATAGTGAGGCCGCAGACCCCACCTGTCATGGAGCAGCAAGAATAGCCGTGAGGTGAAAACAAATTTGACCGCAAGTGAAGATCGGTGCAAAAGATTCGGAAGACTCTTAGCTAATTTACCCTCCCTTTCACACATTTAAGAGTCACTAACGTACGCTTGTAGACGCTCTTACCATATGACATATTATGACATTATGTTTGATCACTATTTTGAACACTTTTGTGCATCTCTAATCAATGGTAAAATAATCAATATTGTGGGTTCAAATATATGCAACGTTCATCTCTTCTCTAGGTGTTAGGATTTATATGGTGCGCATATTCTGCCTAGTAAAACAAACAAACAATATAAAGCTTATAGAAAATCTGTGCTCAAGAAAAAAGTTGTGAAATTTTCACAAAACCAAGAGTCTTAACATATGATGCATCTACCACCTATTTGATTCAATATTTTCTAGATACAATACTCATCCTTAAAACACAGTCGCTGCCTCCTCTCCGAGAAAAGAAGCTTACGGTTCCTTTACCACACGTCGGCACTGTCGCCAGTCTGCCTCATCTCTGGTGGCCCTAGGGACATGGAGGTGCAATGGACCCTGACCCTTGTTGCTCTGGGGGGGGGGGATCTTCCTCCATTTTTAGGTGATTTGTGAGTTTGCTTAGGGTTTGCGTCCCGCTCGGGAAGAGGCGGTTGCAGCTCCCTGAAGATGGAATAAGGTTCTCCCCGTCTACTAGCCCTCGTCCCGGTGATGCGTCTAGCATGATCGAAGGGCGTGTGGAGGTGTGTCTCCGGTGGATCTCACGGTCGGTGATGGTCTTCGATGGATATGTTTGGATCTAGTCCTTGTCGCCTCTGTTCGTGTGGTACATAATTTCTTACCATACCACTAGATCTCATGTGGTAGCGCGCTTATGTGTTGACCTTATAGAATTCAGTCTTCAAACTTTATCTTGGTCAACCTTTATCTTTGGTCCATGCTCAATCTTGATGTCTTTAAGACCATATATTATACTTTTCACTTCACTTCATTGCTTCAAGACATGATCATAAATATCTCAATTCTCTCATGATTATATCGAGTATCTACATGGGTATCATATTGGTCTTCACTTGCTCTTTTTCATGATCCATCACAATCTCTTAAGAGGCACAATTAATTCTTCACTTGAAATGGCTTCACAAACTTGATCAATCATGACTCAACATATGAACTCATCATGACCACATCTTCAATCCATATATAGAATTCTTATCTTTAATCATTACTCTTGGTATCTTGATCCTTCATCGCTCAGCTCATAAATCCAAGCATGCCATCTTTGAGTTCCTCCAATGAGCTCCAACTTGATCCCACCTTGTGCATCACATGGACTTCATATTGATCATATTTGATTCAGTCATAGAACTTAATCTTGATGTGTCAAAGTCCACTGTGTTTGCTTCTTCTTCATCATCATATGTTCATCACTAGAATTCAATGAACTTGATGCATAAATTGATATATATCAATCCAATGTTCATGCCATAGGAATTGTTATTTATAACCAACACTCAATGCATATCTTTATCTGATGGATTTCATCAATTTCACCACATGGGATTCATGCATTACCTACGAAACTTCCCTTCAAACACATCTCAATTAAAACATTAGTCTATAAGGATTTTTATTAATTACCAAAATCACACATGAGGACCACATCCACCTTTCTCAGCACTCATGTTCGAGAATGTGAATGCATGGCTCATGGTAGTATACAATGAATTAGTGATTTCTAATTGAACTCTATGCCGCAACCAAACATCTATGCGACATGGAAATAATAACATGAATGAACTTGTTCAAGAGAAGTAAGTCAGAGAGAGAGAGATGCCTCGTGCTACCGTCCACCTCGTCGTCGGCTCCTTGGCACTATAGATCAGTCACTCGTCGTCGATCATCTCGTCGTCGAGATTGGTGGAGCCATGGCAGATGCCTCCTCAACTGACCCAGCAAGCCTTGGTACAATGGAGATTGTTGTTGGTCGTCCCTACGGAGAACATGCTCATCTGGCACTGTGGAGGCTAATGCCGACCATAGAGGGTTATCGTGCCTGAATTTGGTAGGACTTGGCCAAATCCATCCACCCATTCCCAAGATAGGAGGGCACAATGAGGGGGGGGATCAAACCTTGTGCTATCATGAACATGATACCCATTTCGAGGCAACCATGTTCATGGTGCTCTCTATAGGAGCAAAGAGACCCTGATCCCTTGTCGTGGAGGAGACATTGCAAGCTCGTGTAGCCTGCATGGTAGGGAGAAGGGGTGGGGCGGATCTGGGGCACGGGAGGTGAAGTAGGATCCAGGGAGAAGGAAGATGAGGGAGGGAGTGGGATGGCTCTCGTCTGTGAGAAGCAGGGCAACGAGACACAAGGAGGATGGCAACTCGATATGGAGGAGCCATGGTGGAAGAGGAGTGAGGGCACTGGTCGGTGGTGGTGCAGGGGCAGGACAACTCGATCTGGATTTGAGGTGGAATGAGAGAGAGGTGGAGGGGACGACGTGGAGATATGGATGGCCTGGGGAGAACCCAAGGAGATGAGGCTCTCTTTCCTAGGGACACAGCTTCGGTGCCTTAAGGTCACCTGCCTTTGGGTCAATGACATGTGGGCCAACCACTTGTTGGGCCCACATGTCATGGACACAAAGGCAGGTGCCTTAAGTCACTGAAGCGTAGTCCCTTTCCCAGTGTCGAGCTGACAAACTACTATCCATTTCTCACCAACGCACTATGCAGAACACGATTGATGTGACACATTTCTCATTTCATCGAGTTGAACTATAGATGGGGGAGCATCTTGATACATGTGGGCAACGGTTGAGATAGAGTTGACCTAAGTACGGGTCCCTTCCTTTATATTTGAATCACAACAATGTATATTTTGATACATATAGAGTATTATTATATATACATATAAAAATAAAATAAAAATGCATGTACAGTATTATGTATGAAACCTCTCTTCCCTATACAGTATACTATACATGAAAAATATGTGATATTGTCGTCATTTTCTCACGACGGATGGCATGGGTAGGCTTATTGAGAGTGGTTGGGGTCGAAGGACGCCGACGGATCCTGGGAACGGGATTAGGCACAAGCGGTGAAGGACACATGATGTACCCAGGTTCGGGGCCCTCCATGGGAGGTAACACCCCTAGTCCTGTTGGTCTAGTTTTAGATGGTGGATGAGGTTACAATGGTGCTCCTTGAGCTGTTGTCTGCAGGTGGAAGAAGGAGCAGCCAGCTCCTCTTCTTTTGCTATGTGAGAGTGTGAGGGGGAGAGTTCTTTCATGCCTGCTGGCCCTCCCGATGCATGGGGGGATCGGGGGGTTTTATAGGCCAACCCCCGGCTTACAATATCCTTAAAGTATTGAGAGGGGGGACCCGGCTGGCAGCCTCTCCGGCTAGCCGGGGGCCCTTCCCGTAGTGCCACCTCATTGTCTGTAGGGCTCGCCGTCTACACTGTCCCATCGCCCACTAAGGCCCACCAGCCGGGTTCGTGATTGGCCCGCGCTCACCTACCGCGGCACGGACCGCCCAAGTGGCATCATCTTGCGCCAGCTAGCCGAAGTCTCCGATACGACCGGCAGCGTTGTAGCCATGCAGAGACAGGTAATGGAGTGGGCTGAGGCATGCCGGCACTATTGCCCTGCCCGGTCGCGGTCAACCATGGTCAGCGGTACGACCGGCCGGACTGTAAACATGCGTGCCCGCACGTCAGCGATCGTTGTAGCCACGTCGGAGTCCGTCGTGGGAGTCTTATCTTGTCGTTGTACTTGATCACAGCAAGAAGGGATGGGTGCTCGTCCGTCCGAAGGTCAACAAAAGAGCCGGCCAGGGGGCAGACGACCGCAGGCTGTCCAGGGGTCAAGCGGCCGACTCCTTGATCAGCCGGCTGCGAGCCCGCCGGCCATCCGTCAACCAGCCGGCCACATAGTTTTTCTTGAAACAAGGGGAGGACCCCCTAGTCTTGGCCTACCTGGGGATAATAACCCCGTTAGTAGTCCCCAAAGCTGGCGGGCCCCACATCCCCTCGACGAGGAGGAGTTGGTGGCTTCATCAGGCGGCACCCATCTTTTGCGCGGGGGCGAACGACCGACTACGTCGGCGGTCGCCCACGACGCCTCGGGTCCCGTCGTGCCGCTTCGGGTCCCGCGCTGGCCCGCGGGGCGTGATGATGCTGTGGGGCCTGCCCATGGGGTGTTGGAAATATGCCCTAGAGGCAATAATAAAATGGTTATTATTGTATTTCCTTGTTCATGATAATTGTCTATTGTTCATGCTATAATTGTGTTAACCGGAAACCGTAATACATGTGTGAATACATAGACCACAACATGTCCCTAGTGAGCCTCTAGTTTTCTAGCTCGTTGATCAATATATGGTCATGGTTTCATGACCATGGACATTGGATGTCATTGATAATGGGATCACATCATAAGGATAATGATGTGATAGACAAGACCCAATCCTAAGCATAGCACAAGATCATGTAATTCATCTGCTAAAGCTTTTCGAATGTCAAGTATCGTTTCCTTAGACCATGAGATTATGCAACTCCCAGATACCGTATGTATGCTTTGGGTGTGCCAAACGTCACAACGTAATTGGGTGGCTATAAAGGTGCACTATGGGTATCTCCGAAAGTGTTTGTTGGGTTGGCACGAATCGAGACTGGGATTTGTCACTCCGTCTAACGGAGAGGTATCTCTAGGCCCACTCGGTAAGACATCATCATAATGAGATCAATGTGACTAAGGAGTTAGACATGGGATGATGTGTTACGAAACGAGTAAAGAGACTTGCCGGTAACGAGATTGAACAAGGTATAGGGATACCGACGATCGAAACTCGGGCAAGTGTCATACCGGTCAACAAAGGGAATTGCATATGGGATTGATTGAATCCCCGACATCGTGGTTCATCCGATGAGATCATCGTGGAGCATGTGGGAGCCAACATGGGTATCCAGATCCCACTGTTGGTTATTGACTGGAGATGTGTCTCGGTCATGTCTACGTGTCTCCCGAACCCACAGGGTCTACACACTTAAGGCTCGATGACGCTAGGGTTATAGGGAAATAGTGTACGTGGTTACCGAAGGTTGTTCGGAGTCCCGGATGATATTCCGTATGTCATGAGGAGTTCTGCAATGGTCCGGAGGTAAAGATTCATATATAGGAAGTGAGGTTTTGGTCATCGGAAATGTTTCGGGCGTCACCGGTAACGTACCGGGACCACCAGAAGGGTTCCGGGGGTCCACCAAGTGGGGCCACAGGCATCGGAGGGCCGCATGGGCCGCAAGTGGGAGGTAACCAGCCCTAGGTGGGATGGTGTGCCCCCCTAAGGGCCCAAGGCACAGCATAGGGTGGAGAAGGGCAAACCCTAGGGGCAGATGGGCCCTAGGCCCACCTAGGGCGCCGCCCCTCCCACTCCCTCTCTTGGCCGCCGCCCTAGATCAATCTAGGGTTGGCCGCCGGCCCTGGGGAGGGAACCCTAGGGCTGCCTCACCCCTCCTCCTACCCCTATATATATGTGGGGTTTGGGGGGCTGCCAGACACACGAGTTCTTCCTCTCTCGGCGCAACCCTACCCTTCCTCTTCCTCGTTCTCCGCGGTGCTTGGCGAAGCCCTACCGGAGACCACGCAGATCCACCGTCACCACGCTGTCGTGCTGCCGGAGCTCTCCCTCAACCTCGCCTTCCTCCTTGTTGGATCAAGGCGTAGGAGACATCACCGGGCTGCACGTGTGTTGAACGCGGAGGAGCCGTTGTTCGGTGCTTAGATCGGATTCCACCGCGATCGGAATCGTTGCGAGTACGACTCCACCAACCGCGTTCTAGTAACGCTTCCGCTTAGCGATCTTCAAAGGTATGAATATGCACTCTCCCCTTACTCGTTGCTGGTTTCTCCATAGATGGATCATGATGATGGAGATCATGTTGTCGTGCCGGTGACAGTGATGATCATGGTGTCCCGAAGATGGAGATCAAAGGAGCAAGATGATATTGGCCATATCATGTCACTAAATTGATTGCATGTGATGTTTATCATGTTTACATCTTATTTGCTTAGAATGACGGTAGTAAATAATATGATCTCTCACTAAAATTTCAAGAAATGTGTTCACCCTAATTGTGCACCATTGCTAAGGATCGTTGTTCCGAAGCACCACGTGATGATCGGGTGTGATAGGTTCTAATGTTCGCATACAACGGGTGTAAGCCAGATTTACACACGCGATACACTTAGGTTGACTTGACGAGCCTAGCATGTACAGACATGGCCTCGGAACACGGAAGACCGAAAGGTCGAACATGAGTCATATGGAAGATATGATCAACATGGAGATGTTCACCATGGATGACTAGTCCGTCTCACGTGATGATCGGACACGCGCTAGTCGACATGGATCATGTGTCACTTGGATGACTAGAAAGATGTCTATCTAAGTGGGAGTTCATTAAATAATTTGATTATGTGAACTTGATTATAATGAACTTAGTCTAAAAATTGTCTTTACAATCTATGTTGTAGATCCAATGGCCAACGCTAATGTCACCCTCAACTTCAACGCGTTCCTAGAGAAAACCAAGCTGAAAGATGATGGAAGCAACTATGCGGATTGTGTCCTTAGCTTGAGGATCGTCCTCATAACTACCAAAAGATTGTATGTCTTTGATGCACCGCTAGGTGACGCACCCATTTTCCCAGCGGATCAAGACGTTATGAACGCTTGGCAGTCACGCTGCGGTGATTACTCTCTTGTTCAGTGCGTCATGCTTTACAGTTTAGAACCGGGGCTCCAAAAGCGTTTTGAGCAACACGGAGCATATGAGATGTTCCAAGAGCTGAAACTGGTTTTCCAAACTCATGCCCAGGTCGAGAGATATGATGCCTCCGACAAGTTCTTCAATTGTAAGATGGAGGAAAACAATTCTGTCAGTGAGCACATACTCAAAATGTCTGGGTTGCACAACCGCTTGACTCAGCTGGGAGTTAATCTCCCGGATGACTCGGTCATTGACAAAATCCTCTAGTCGCTTCTACCTAGCTACAAGAGCTTTGTGATGAACTACAACATGCAGGGTATGGAGAAGTCCATTCCTGAGTTGTACTCGATGCTGAAATCAGCGGAGGTCGAGATAAAAAAGGAGCATCAAGTGTTGATGGTGAATAAGACCACTAGTTTCAAAAAAGGCAAGGGTAAGAAGAACTTCAAGAAGGACGACAAAGCAGTTGCCGCGCCCGGTAAGCAAGTGTCGAGAAGAAGAACAAGCATGGACCCAAGCCTGAGACCGAGTGCTTTTATTGCAAGGGTACCGATCACTGGAAGTGGAACTGCCCCAAGTACTTAGCGGATAAGAAGGCTGGCAACGTTAAAGGTATATGTGATATACTTGTTATTGATGTGTACCTAACCAGCGCTCGTAGTAGCTCCTGGGTATTTGATACTGGTGCAGTTGCTCACATTTGTAACTCCAAGAAGGAGCTGCGGAATAAGCGGAGACCGGAAAAGGACGAGGTGATGATGCGCGTCGGGAATGGTTCTAAGGTCGATGTGATCGCTGTCAGCACGCTACCTCTACATCTACCTTCGGGATTCGTTTTAAACCTTAATAATTGTTATTTAGTCCAGCTTTGAGCATGAACATTGTATCTAGATCTCGTTTGATGCGAGATGGCTACTCATTTAAATCTGAGAATAATGATTGTTCTATTTATATGAGAGAAATGTTTTATGGTCATGCCCCGCTGGTCAATGATTTATTTTTGATGAATCTCGAACGTGATGTTACACATGTCCATAGTGTGAGTACCAAAAGGTGTAAGGTTGATAACGATAGTCCCACTTACATGTGGCACTGCCGCCTTGGTCATATTGGTGTCAAACGCATGAAGAAGCTCCATGCTGATGGACTTTTGGAGTCTCTTGATTTTAAATCATTTGACACGTGTGAACCATGCCTCATGGGCAAGATGACCAAGACTCCGTTCTCCGGAACAATGGAGCGAGCAACTGCCTTGTTGGAGATAATACTACCGATGTATGCGATCCAAGGAGCGTTGAGGCTCGCGGTGGCTACTGTTATGTTCTCACCCTCACTGATGACTTTAGCAGATATGGGTATGTCTTCTTAATGAAACACAAGTCTGAAACCTTTGAAAAGTTCAAGGAATTTCAGAGTGAGGTAGAGAATCAACGTGACAGGAAAATAAAATGCCTACGATCTGATCGTGGTGGAGAATATTTAAGTCACGAGTTTGGCACGCACCTAAGGAAATGTGGAATTGTTTCAAAACTCATGCCGCCTGGCACACCTCAGCGAAATGGTGTGTCTGAACGTCTTAATCGCACTCTATTGGATATGTGCGATCTATGATGTCTCTTACCGACTTACCGCTATCATTTTGGGGATATGCATTAGAGACTGCCGCATTCACTTTAAATAGGGCAACGTCAAAGTCCGTTGAGATGACACCCTATGAATTATGGTTTGGAAAGAAACCTAAGCTATCGTTCTAAAAGTTTGGGGATGCGGTGCTTATGTGAAGAAACTTCAACCTGAGAAGCTCGAACCCAAAGCGGAAAAGTGCGTCTTCATAGGATATCCCAAAGAGACTATTGGTTATACCTTCTACCTCAAATCCGAAGGCAAAGTCTTTGTTGCCAAGAATGGATCCTTTCTAGAGAAAGAGTTTCTCTCGAAAGAAGTAAGTGGGAGGAAAATAGAACTTGATGAGGTAATTGTACCTCCACTCGAACCGGAGAGTAGTGCAACACGGGAAGTTGTTTCTGTGGAGCCTGCACCGGCTGGAGCGGAAGTTAATGATGATGATCATGAAACTTCAGATCAAGTTGCTATTCGAAGGTCCACCAGCACGTTCCACACCAGAGTGGTACGACAACCCTGTCCTGGAGATCATTTTGTTGGACAACAGTGAACCTTTGAACTATGAAGAAGCGATGGCAGGCCCGGATTCCAACAAATGGCTTGAGGCCATGAAATCCGAGATAGGATCCATGTATGAGAAGAAAGTATGGACTTTGGTGGACTTGCCTGATGATAAGCGAGCCATTGAAAATAAATGGATCTTTAAGAAGAAGACTGACGCGGATGGTAATGTGACCGTTTATAAGGCTCGGCTTGTCGCTAAGGGTTATCAACAAGTTCAAGGAGTTGACTACTATGAGACCTTCTCACCCGTAGCGATGCTGAAGTCCGTCCGAATCATGTTAGCAATTGCCGCATTTTATGATTATGAGATCTGGCAAATGGACGTCAAAACGACATTCCTTAATGGCTTCCTTAAGGAGAACTGTATATGATGCAGCCAGAAGGTTTTGTTGATCCTAAAGATGCTAACAAAGTATGCAAGCTCCAGCGCTCCATCTATGGGCTGGTGCAAGCATCTCGGAGTTGGAACATTCACTTTAATGAGGTGATTAAAGCGTTTGGATTTATACAGGTTTATGGAGAACCCTTTATTTACAAGAAAGTGAGTGGGAGCTCTATAGCATTCCTCATATTATATGTGGATGACATATCGATAATGGGAAATGATATAGAACCTTTGTAGAGCATAAAGGCCTACTTGAATAAGTGTTTTTCAATGAAGGACCTTGGAGAAGCTGCTTACATATTAGGTATCAAGATCTATAGAGATAGATCGAAACGCCTCATAGGTCTTTCACAAAGCACATACCTTGAAAAGATATTGAAGAAGTTCAATATGGGTCAGTCCAAGAAGGGGTTCTTGTCTGTGTTACAGGGTGTGAGATTGAGTACGACTGGATGTCATGTTGTGTACCAGACCTGATGTGAACCTTGCCATAAGTTTGGTAGGGAGGTACCAAAGTGATCCCGGAGCGGAACACTGGACAGTGGTCAAGAATATCCTAAAGTACCTGAAAAGTACCAAGGAAATGTTTCTCATTTATGGAGGTGCCGAAGAGCTCGTCGTGAAGGGTTACGTCGATGCTAGCTTCGACATAGATCCGGATGACTCCAAGTCACAAACCAGATACGTGTATATTTTGAACGGAGGGGTAGTCAGCTGGTGTAGCAGCAAGCAAACCGTCGTGGCGGCATCTACATGTGAAGCGGAGTACATAGCTGCTTTGGAAGCAGCAAAGGAAGGAGTCTCGATGAAGGAGTTCATCACCAACCTAGGAGTGATTCCCAATGAGTCGGGCCCGATGACTCTATTTTGTGACAACACTGGAGCTATTGCCTTGCCAAGGAGCCCAGGTTTCACAAGAAGACAAGACTCATCAAGCGTTGCTTCAACTCCATTCGTGATTACATTCAAGAAGGAGATATAGATATTTGTGAAGTACATGCGGATCTGAATGTCGCAGATCCGTTGACTAAACCTCTCTCACGAGCAAAACATGATCAACACCAGAACTCTATGGGTGTTCGGTTCATCACAATGTAACTAGATTATTGACTCTAGTGCAAGTGGGAGACTGTTGGAAATATGCCCTAGAGGCAATAATAAAATGGTTATTATTGTATTTCCTTGTTCATGATAATTGTCTATTGTTCATGCTATAATTGTGTTAACCGGAAACCGTAATACATGTGTGAATACATAGACCACAACATGTCCCTAGTCAGCCTCTAGTTGGCTAGCTCATTGATCAATAGATGGTCACGGTTTCATGACCATGGACATTGGATGTCGTTGATAACGGGATCACATCATTAGGAGAATGATGTGATGGACAAGACCCAATCCTAAGCATAGCACGAGATCGTGTAGTTCGTCTGCTAAAGCTTTTCTAATGTCAAGTACCATTTCCTTAGACCATGAGATTGTGCAACTCCCGGATACCGTAGGAATGGTTTGGGTGTGCCAAATGTCACAACGTAACTGGGTGGCTATAAAGGTGCACTACGGGTATCTCCGAAAGTGTTTGTTGGGTTGGCACGAATCGAGACTGGTATTTGTCACTCCGTGTGATGGAGAGGTATCTCTGGTCCCACTCGGTAAGACATCATCATAACGAGCTCAATGTGAATAAAGAATTAGCCACGGGATGATGTGTTACAGAACAAGTAAAGAGACTTGCCGGTAACGAGATTGAACAAGGTATAGGGATACTGACGATCGAATCTCGGCAAGTGTCATACCGGTAGACAAAGGGAATTGCATACGGGATTGATTGAATCCCCGACATCGTGGTTCATCCGATGAGATCATCGTGGAGCATGTGGGAGCCAACATGGGTATCCAGATCCTATTGTTGGTTATTGACTAGAGAGGTGTCTCGGTCATGTCTACGTGTCTCCCGAACCCGTAGGGTCTACACACTTAAGGTTCAATGACGCTAGGGTTATAGGGAAATAGTGTACATGGTTACCGAAGGTTGTTCGGAGTCTCGGATGAGATCCCAGTCGTCATGAGGAGTTCCGGAATGGTTCGGAGGTAAATATTCATATATAGGAAGTGAGGGTTTGGTCATCGGAAATGTTTCGAGCGTCACCGTAACGTACCGGGACCACCGGAAGGGTTCCGGGGGTCCACCAAGTGGGGCCATAGGCACCGGAGGGCTGCATGGGCCGCAAGTGGACTGGAACCAGCCCCAGGTGGGCTGGTGCGCCCCCCACAAGGGCCTAAGGTGCAGCATAGGTGGGAGGGGGGCAAACCCTAGGGGCAGATGGGCCCTAGGCCCACCTAGGGCGCCGCCCCTCCCACTCCCTCTCTTGGCCGCCGCCCTAGATCAATCTAGGGTTGGCCGCCGGCCCTGGGGAGGGAACCCTAGGGCTGCCACACCCCTCCTCCTCCCCCTATATATATGTGGGGTTTGGGGGGCTGCCAGACACACGAGTTCTTCCTCTCTCGACGTAGCCCTACCCTTCCTCTTCCTCGTTCTCCGTGGCGCTTGGCGAAGCCCTGCCGGACACCATGCAGCTCCACCGTCACCATGCCGTCGTGCTTCCGTAGCTCTCCCTCAACCTCTCCTTCCTCCTTGCTAGATCAAGGCGTAGGAGACGTCACCGGGTTGCACGTGTGTTGAACGCGGAGGCGCCGTTGTTCGGCGCTTAGATCGGATTCCACCGCGATCTGAATCGCTGCTAGTACGACTCCACCAACCGCGTTCTAGTAACGCTTCCGCTTAGCGATCTTCAAATGTATGAAGATGCACTCTCCCCTTACTCGTTGTTGTTTTCTCCATAGATGGATCTTGGTGATCGTAGGAATTTTTTTGATTTACTACTACGTCTCCCAACATGGGGCAGACGGGACGTCGCCTTTGGCATAGCCCGATAGGCCGCGAGCGTAGCCCAGTAGGCCTCGGGCCGCAGGTCAGGATCCTCTATGCTTGGATCCCAACGGTTGCGGCCCGAGACGCCCATGTTCTTGCGGATTCCCCGGGGGAGTGGGCGCAGTTGATTCCCGCCTCCCTCGGGCATCGCCCCCTTATTTAAAAGGGGAGGGCGAGGGGCGGAGGCAGTTGCGCACCTCCCACCCCATCGTCTTCTTCCTCTTGACTTTGCTGCTCGACACACGCTACTGCTCCGCATGCACGCCCCACCGTGCAAGCTCTTGCAGAGTTGGCCGATGGTCCTTTCGGTAGCTGGAGCGGCCCTGTCGTCACGGAGGACGACATCACGTGGTTCCGCCGATCCCGTATGCTGCCATCGAAAGACCGCGTGGCCACCCGTCTGCCAGGCGACGAGGTGGTGCCCTCTCCCAAGGAGGGAGAGTTCATGTTGTTCGCCTGGCACTTCTCGCGCGGCTTCAGCCTGCCGGTGAGCCAGTTCTTTCGCCTTCTAATGGACACGTTCGATCTTCAGCCGCACCACCTTGGACCTAACGCTATCCTCTACCTCAGGAGCTTCGTAACCCTGTGCGAGGGCTACATCGGACTCCTCCCCTTCGTGGAGTTGTTCAAGAAGCTCTCCTTTCTCAAGGCTTCGAGGAACGACGACGAGCCGTACGCCTGCGGGGGCGTGGTGGTGTGTGTCCGCGGCCCGTTGTTCCCCCGCATCAGCCTTATTGACTCCGTCAAGAGGTGGAATCGGACGTTCTTTTACGTGAAGAACGTTGACCCGCAACGAGCCTACATCCGGTTGCCGACCTTCGTCAATGCCCCGTCCTCCAAAGTGAACTTGACGGGCATCGTCCCGGCTAGAGTTGTGGGGGGGAGTTGGGTCGGCTCCAGGCCACGAGGAGCAGAGAAGGGTCGGTCGCGTCCGACCTGGTGGCCGCTTTCATTGAGGGTCGGGTGCTACCCCTCCAGCAAAGGCCGCACAGAATCTGTGATATGTCGGGCTGACGGGACCCCTGCCGGCTGTCCACCTTCGAGCTGACACCGACTCGGGTGGCAAAGCGGGTGAACGTCATCACCAACTTCAAGCTAACGACGACGATCTGGACTTATGGCAAGGAGTCATATAGCCGGCACGATCTGGCGCCCCTAGTACGCCCCGTCGAGGTGACTTTCTTTCTTTTCATGTATTTCTAGCCGGCCTCCCTGCTCACACGCCATGCTGACCGCAACACTTTGTTCGACAGAACATGCCGGATGGCCCGCACCCCCCAGATATTCCAGGCGGAGCATGCCGAGTCCTACCTAGAGGACTTTGAGCTGGGAGGCGACACCGAGGAGGAGGTCGACTCCTCAGAAGAGGCCGAGGCGAGCGAGGAGATGGGCGACCCAGGAGCCGGCGAGTCCAGAGTGGTTGGCGAGTTCCCCTCTGGACCGTCAATCAAATATTGGACTGACGATGACGATGTTGATGATGATGTCCGGAGCATGGATGCGCCTCCCCCACAGCTCAGCGGGGGCCACACAGGCAGAGCGAGGAGCAGACGGCTTGTGGCCAAATGGTTGAGGCCTCCCGTCGGGAGAAGAGGCCGGCTCTAGGGCAGCCGTCGGCCCAGCTGCCAGATCACAAGCGAGTGCGAGCGGCCACCACGAAGCCATTGACATGGGCCAAGCGGGCCCTTCCCGTCGTCGCTCGGTGAGTATTCTGGTTCTTGTGGGTGTTTTTTCTTTTTAAGTTTATGTGTCGGCGAGCGCCTAAGGGTTTGCTTGTTCCAGGGACCCCATCGAGCTCCATGATACGGAGTCGGCAGCCGGCCCGGTGGAGCCCACCAGCCGGAAAGCCCAGGAGCACGCGGCCACACTGCATGAAGAGAAGGGGAGGCTCGCAGAGCTACGAGCCTCGAAGTCAGGAGCGAAGGGCGGGCCCTCGCGCTCGGGGGCCTCGATCAATGGGAGGCGAAGGCGGCTCGCAAATCCGGCACGTGCGTCGGATTCGGCGACGGAATCGACGCGGATGTCGAGGCCTCCCTTTAGCGAGCCGCGAGAGCCGGCTGCGGAGACGGTCGTGTCTCCGCCCGAGGCGGAAGTGTCCCGGCCGGGGGGAGCAGCTCCCGAGCCGTCCCCGGAGGGGGCCCGGCAGGCAGAGCCCGTGGTGAAACCGCCCATCGTCGAGCCGGTCACGGTCGATGTGCCGGAGGCCCCGGCGGCGCTAGAGGCGGCGCCGGAGATGTCGACCGAGGGAGGAGACTTGCCGGTTGCCGCGACCGTCACGTCGAGCCGGAGGGAAGAGGAAGCGGCGACGCGGACGTGGGACAGCCGGGAGTCATCTCCGTGCCCTTGTGTTCATCACCCATCCCCCTAGAGCCGGCTCCGCGGCGGACGCAGGAGCGACCAGCGGGATGAGACGGTCCAGGAGGACAATGTTGGACGTGATCCAAGATTGGGAGGCACTGGCTCGTGTCCCGGCCGTCTTGCCTTCGCTGGCCAGCGGCCCGGTCTCCGTGCCCGGGGAACTGGGTAGCGTCCTGGCGCGGTGTCGCGAAGGGTTGGCCAGGTTCGCGAAGGCCGCCGGCAGCACCCTTCAGCGCAGAGGTAAGTCTCCTTATCCCTTGTTGAATTTTTTAGTGGGTGCGCGAGTGCACCCACTGGGTGTAGCCCCCGAGATGCGGGCTGGCTGACCGGCTACGCGGCAGCCAGGCCGGATCTTCTTTGGCTTGTCTTAACTTCGGTTTCTTGGAGCAGGGGGGGAGCGCGAAGCGGCATGAATTTTTTGACGAGGCGGTCGCCATCCACAACCGCGGCAATCACGACTTCTACCGGCTGGAAAAGGAGTTGAAGAGGACACAATGTATGTTCATTCTAGTGAGGGCGCGCCACTGGGTGTAGCCCCCGAGAGTGAGGCCGGTTGCTTGGTACCCGGCACGAATCTTGTGCACTTTTGGTAACCATAGTTGGTCTTTTTCGCAGGAGAGCTAAACGTCCTGACCTCTATCTAGGATAAGAGGGATGAGGTGTCCTCCGAGCGGGATTGGCTGGCACGGGACGTCCAGGCGATCACGTTGGAGCGGGACCGGCTGGCCGGCTTGCTTATGGACGGGCAGGCGGTTCAGGAGCGCCTGAGCATGGAGCTGCAGTGGGAGGTGGCGGCCCACGAGGATGCCGCCAAGCAGGCGGCAGCCTCCAAGGCAAGGTGACCCGCCTCAAGGGCTAGCTTGAGGCACATGGAGCCGCCCTCGCCCAGGTAGAGACAACGCTGGAGAGGAAGAAGAACGTGGCCCTGCAGTTCGCCATCGAGATGGATGACGCCTTCAAGCGTAAGTTTTACCTCTGAAGCTTCTTCCTCCGCCGACTGGTTTTATCTTGCTTTCGACCTGTATGCCGATTCTTTTTCTTTTCTTAGAGCGGATCCCAGAAACCCAACGCCACACCAAGCTAGCCGTGGCGGATCACCAAGAGTGCCTACGGCAGCGCGGGCAGGAGATTGAGGAGAATGCCGTCTGGGACGTGGCAGAGCTTGGTCTGGCCATGGAGAACCGACTGATCCACATCCAGCGTTGCATGGGCTGGCTCAAGACGGCCGGCAAGGAGGTGATCTTGGCCCTCTAGCCGGGTTGTGGGGCCCCGGTGGACCGCGTGGCGCTGTGGCTGGAGGACACGATGGCCCGGCTCGAGGTTTGGAAGGCGTTGGCGGCTCAAGCCGGCGCGTAGATGGCCCTCCAGTTTGTCACATCATGGTACCCCAACGTCAATCTGGACTGGCTGACCATGATGCGCGACATTCCAGAGGCAGAATGGGTCGCTCATGAAGGTGCCCTCGTCCGCCGAGCCAACGAGCTGGCCTCATACGTCGACCCGGACAAGCTCCTGCCGGCGCTTGGCGAGGATGGCGAGCCGGTTGCTGAGGACTCCTTCAGCAACCCCCAAGGGCCTACAGACGAGGAGGTTGCCGACGAGAGCACCGCCTCCAGTACCAGTAGCGACACCGAAGCCACGGAGGCCCCGAAGGCGGACCCGAAGACCGCAACCTCTCCTGAGTGAGACGTGGAGCCGACCGGTGATGCACCGGCAGCCTAAGTGGCTTTGCGCACTTTGTATCCCCTTCCTTTTTCTACAAGACTTGTTCGTTTAAGACGCATTTCCACCCACTGGGAGTGTATTGTAATGAACCTTTGGCCTGCAGCCTTTTGTTGCTTTTAATATATGCGTGTCAGCTCCTCCTTTGCCCTTTGCTTTTTTACTCATATTTCACGCAGGGATTCCTTCCGGCTTCCGCCCCGCCAGTCATCCAACCGAGGGCCGGTCTAGGACAGGGATAGGGCATCGTCCTTGGGAAAACAAGCGGGCCTTAGAGTCATCCCGCTAGGGCTGGGGTGAGCCGTCAGAGGCTGGCTGCTAGAAGTGACATGGTCTGGTTGGACCTGTCCGGCTGTTGCTCGTTAGGCGGCATTCGTGTGATAAGTTCCTTCCTACCCCATGGTCCCATGAGCCAGACAACCGGGAGCTGGTCTGTGGCTGGGTAGGGTAGAGTAGTAAAGGGTTGCTTGCTCACACTACTTGTCGGCCTCGGAGGAGAGCCGGCGAACCCCCGGGCCGGGGAGCCGGACCCGGGTGTCATGTTTTTAAATAATGACAAACCTTCGAAGGAATAGAAAAGGGGCGTGCCCCAAGTGCCGGCCTGGGCCCCCCGTTGCATTCATTAAGTTCCAATAGAAGGGAAGATACATACATACACAGGTTTTCTTTCTTAGCAGTGGTACGGTCGCAGGAGCGTCACGTTCCATGGGCGCTCCGTCTCCTCGCCGGAGGCATATCTCTTGCACTTCTGTGGCTTCTAGGCGTCTATCAGATAGTACGCATTGTTGTGCAGCACCTTGCTAACGATGAACGGGTGCTCCCATGGGAAGGACAGCTTGTGCTGACCGATAGTTCGCTGGATGCGCCTGAGCACCAAGTCTCCTTCGCGGAAGGAGAGTGGCGCGATCCGCTTGCTGTGGTAGTGTCGGAGCTGTTGCTGGTAGATGGCTGTCCGGCTCAGAGCCAGTTCGCATGCCTCTTCAAGTAGGTCGACGCCATCTTCTCTTGCCTCCTTCACATCCTTCTCCGTATACCCGGCAACCCGAGGAAAGTCGAACTCAACATCGGTGGGGATGATTGCCTCAGACCCATATACAATAAAGAAAGGAGTGTAGCCGGTCGACTAGTTGGGCATTCTCCTGAGACTCTAGAGGACATCCAACAGCTCTTCGATCCAGTAGCCGGCTGACCGTACAAGTGGCGCCATGAGTCGTGGTTTGATGCCGGCCAGAATCAGGTCGTTGGCCCTCTCGACCTGGCCGTTCGACCGTGGGTGGGCAACGGAAGCCAAGTCGAGCCGGATGCCTTGCTTGGTGCAGAAACGTGTCAGCGCACCCTTGACGAAGTTCGTGTCGTTGTCAGTGATGATGCTGTGCAGGACGCTGTAGCGGACTGTGATGTCCTTGATGAAACGGACGGTCGTGGGGCCGTCGAGCTTCTAGATGGGTTTGGCCTTGATCCACTTGGTGAACTTGTCGGTGGCCACCAGTAGATGCGCATGCTGCCTCTTGCGGTCTTGAAGGGTCCCACCATGTCCAGCCCCCAGACGGCAAAGGGCCACGAGAGGGGGATGGTCTGGAGGGCTGTTGCTAGCAGGTGGCTCTGCATGCTGAAATGCTGACACCCCTCGCACTTGTGGACCAGCCCCTTGGCCTCCTTCAAGGCCGTCGTCCAGTAGAAGCTGTGGCGGAATGCCTTGGCCACTAGGGTCCTGGAGGCGGCGTGATGCCCACACTAACCCTGGTGAATGTCGAGGAGGATCTCTTGTGCCTTCTCCGGCTCGACGCAACGTTGGAAAACGCTGGTGGTGCTGTGATGAACTAGCTCGCGGTTGATGATGCTGTAGGCCGAGGCTCAACGCTGGATTTGTCTTTCCCTGGCCTCATCAGGGGGGAGCTCACCGCGCAAGAGGAACGCCAAAATGGGTTGGGCCCATGAAGGTGCCAAGACGGGGTGTCAGAGGTGGTTGGGGCCCCCGTGCCCGACTGACCAGTCCCCGGGGCCGGCTCGCCAGCCCCCGGGACTAAGGTAGCGGGAGGGGCGTTAATTGCCATCATGACGGCCGCGGACTCAAAGCCGTCCATCGCGAGGGCATGGGGAGTCAGAGCCGGCGCAACCGACACGACCGTCGAAGTTGGTGGTGCCGGCTGGGCAGCCGGAGTTGATGGTGCCGGCAGAGCAGCCAGGGCCGATGGTGCCAGCTGGGCAGCCAGACCTGATGAAGGGTCGACGACATTGGTCGGCACGAAGATAGACTCTGATTGGAGAGAGGGCTTGATCAAAGGATTGAGTGGCCATTCGAGAGAGACGCCGACTGGGATGGCCTGCCGGGTGGAGCCGATTTTGGCCAAGGCGTCCGCCGCCTTGTTGTCCGCTCGGGGGATGTGGTGAAACTCACAGACGTCGAAGGAGTCAGTGAGCCGTTGGACGATGAAGCGATAGCTGGCCATGTTGGCATCCCTGGCGTCCCACTCGCCAGAGACCTGTTGCACCATGAGGTCGGAGTCACTGAAGCATAGGACGCGTCGGATGCCGATCTCCTTGGCGAGCCGGAGGCCTTGGATGAGGGCCTCGTACTCGGCCATGTTGTTGGAGGCGGCAAAGTGGATCTAGAGCGCGTACTTGAGCTGGTCTCCCTTTGGAGATGACAAGACGATGCCGGCTCCCAGGCCGGTTCGCATCTTCGAGCCATAGAAGTGCATGCGCCAATGCATGCGGTCAGGTGGAGGCGGCACAAACTAGGTTTGGGCCTAGTCGACAAGGAAGTCGGCCATCGCCTGTGACTTGATGGTGCGCGGCTCGTATCGTATCTCGTAGTCAGCGAGGGCGATCGCCCACTTGGCTATCGGCCTGGTGGCATCCTGTCCGCTCATGATTTCGCCCAGCGGCGTCGTGCTCACCACGGTGATGACATGCTCCTGGAAGTACTGCTTGATCTTTTGGGCAGCGAAGTATATGCCGTAGCACATCTTATGTTAGTGGGGTTAGTTCTGCTTAGACGCGGAGAGAACCTCGCTGAGGTATTAGACGGGGCGCTGGATTGGTAGCGCCCTGCCTTCCTCTGGCCGCTCCACCACCAGGATGACGATGATGACACGCGTGGTCACCGCGATGTAGGTGAGCAAAGGCACCTTCTCAGCCGGCACGGGCAGGATGGGTGTGCTGGTGAGAGCCCATTTGAGGCCACAGAAAGCCTCATCCGCCTCGTCGGGCCATTCGAATATGGACGGCTTCCTCGTGGAGTCGCGGCCCGGCTCGACCACAACCGTCTTCTGAGGGCAGGGCCTTCTCCCCTAGCCGGCTGACGAACTGGTTGAGTGAGGCGAGGCAGCCGGTGAACTTTTGGACGTCGCGGAGCTGGGTCAGCTTGGGCATGCGCTCGATCACCCTGATCTTCTCCGGGTTAGCTTCGATGTCGCGAGCGGACATGAAGAAACCCAAGGCTGGCCGGCCAGCACGCCGAAGACGCATTTCTCCGGGTTGATCTTGATCTTGCATTCGCGCAAGTTGGCGAATGTCTCCCGGAGATCCTCGAGGAGGCTGAAGTGCTTCTTGGTCTTGACGACGATGTCGTCAACGTAGACATGGGCGTTCATGCCTATTTGAGGCAGGAGGCACTTCTGCATGCAACGCTGAAAGGTAGCGTCTGCGTTCTTCAGGCCGAAGGACATGGTGATGTAACAATAGGCCCCGAAAGGGGTGATGAAGGAGGTCTTCAGCCGGTCGGCTGGATCCAGCTTGATCTGGTGGTAGCCTGAGTAGGCGTCCAAGAAGGACAGCAGGTCGCAGCCAGCCATGGAGTCGATGACTTGATCGATCCGCGACAGGGCAAATGGGTCCTTTGGACATGCCTTGTTCAGGCTCGTGTAGTCGATACACATGCGCCAAGTCTTGTTCTTCTTTAGCACCAGGACTGGATTGGCCAGCCAGTCCGGGTGGAACACTTCCATGATGAAGCCGGCTGCGAGCAGCGGGCGATCTCTTCTCCTACAGTATGCCGCTTCTCCTCGGAGAAACGACACAAGGGTTGCTTGACCGGGTTCGCATCCGGTCGTACGTGAAGTTTGTGCTCGACGAACTTCCTCAGAACACCCGACATGTCCTCTGGAGACCATGCAAAGATGTCCCGATTCTCACGGAGGAAGTCGACAAGCTCACCTTCCTATTTGCTGTCGAGGCGGGCGCCGTTGGTGACGCACTGCTTGGGGTTGGCCGGGTCAAGTGGCACCTGTCTTGTGTCCTTGGACGGCTAGAACGATGCTTTGCCGGCTGATTGGGACGAAGGAGCTGGCATGGCCGGCTGGCCAGAGGTGTGGGCCACGAGCCGGTCAAGTTGTCGCTTCTCCTCCGCTATCTCCAGGGCTTCGGCCAGCCGGCTGCCGTCGTGCGCGCACGCGATCGACATCTTGTAGTCGCTGGTGATGTTGATGATGCCCTTGGGTCTCGGCATCTTGAGCTTAAGGTAGGCGTAATGGGGGACCGCCTTGAACTTGACGAGAGCTAACCGGCCTAGCAGCGCATGGTAGGGACTATCGAGGTCCACCACCTCGAACCATATCGGTTCGCTGTGGAAATGGCTCTGGCTACCGAAGAGAACATCGAGCTCGATCTTGCCGATGGGGGTGCAGGACTTTCCCGGCATGATGTCGTGTAAAACCGTCCAACTTGATCGCAAGTCTTCCTCCTTGAGCCCCAGCTTGACCATCGTGTCGCGATAGAGGATGTTGATGCTACTGCCCTCA